>CM033717.1:26440658-29207354 GCA_019671005.1 Hibiscus mutabilis | reverse complement strand
CATTTTGATCATTAAAATCGAAAAACTTTCATTAGTCAGTAAACTTTCATTATAACCACGTCGTTAAAAATGTTGACGTAGTCAATCAATTCCACCGTGGGAATGATTCGTTTGGCCAAAAGTTTAATATAATTTGGTTTGAAGCCGATTTGATAGTTAACAATGTCATATAGAAAAGTTAATTTTTAATTTCAATTGGGATTTTTAGTTTTGATTCATCAATGTTAACCATCATATCAACTTAAAACTAAACTATGTTAAATTTTTGGTTAAACGAATCTTTCTCACCGTTGGGATTGATCAACAATTGTTCCGTTAATCGAAAATTTAGCATTGATAATAGCTGTAAATTTGAAAGTTTCGGGTTCTTGTTTGGAAGAAAACTTTAACGTGCCGCATCAACATTTTTCAATGGGTTTATGCCAATGACCTTAATAAAATAAATTAAAAATTCAGTGATTGTACTGAAGAATTTTTTATTTTAATAACTAAAATGAAAACAACCTAAAAATTTAATAATTACCGATGTAATTTATCCTATTCTTTTAATGGTGGGTCACTTGACTCACCATGCACAATAGTGCATCCGCCTCAGTCAAATTTTTTTACCATTAATGCTTAGATGGATATTTTTTATATATAACAAAATTAAAAAAAAAAAGAATAGGGAGAGGGCATGACCCGACCCACCTCTTAACACCTCCATCCTTGATTCTCATTAATAAGGAAAACAACCAAACAATTGAATTATACGACTTAATCTTCGCAAAATATGCACAGATTATAAATAACGCTTCGAACCAGTAATAGAAAGGTTGCGAAAATAAAAGATTCATTCTCCAATGATGCTGAAACTTTGAAATTTCTCATATGTTTTAGGTAATCAAACGTGAGAGAGAGAAAATCAAAAGAGAAAATTAAGAAAAAAGAAGAAAAATCTTGTCTGAGAGATGAGAAGAGGAGAATGAAGGGTCCTGATCCACGTCATTGTTGGTCGAAGTGACGTCGTACGATGCTGGTATTGAATGAAGATACGAAGATTTTAAAAAAAATCAAATAGGTTGAGAGAAAGAATTTTTGGGTTTGGTTGAGACTTGAGAGAGCTTTTGGTTTTTTTTTTTTTGTTAGAGAGAGTAAAAAAATAAAATGTCAAAAATTTAAGAGTCAAATTAAAAATTATTTTTTTATTAAAAAACACGTAGTTAAATTAGCGAGAGCTAACTGTTTAATGATTAAAATATAATAAATTAATAATATAAATAACCAAAATATAAGTTTTTCAAAATCGGCGATTAAAATCAAAATTATAAGTGACCACTAGTATTGTTTGCCCAAAATTTAATGAAAGAATTTCTTTTAGGATCTTATCGATTCAACGAGATCAGTTTCTAATTAAATTATTAAAAAGTTAATCGATAAAATACAAATGATCCACATAAAACAATAAATTGGATTGTGACATCTTATTTGAAAATTGTTTAAAATAAATATAGTTAACTTTTTATATATAAATTATAGGGTAAATTATATAAATGACACCTAACTATGGGCAGTTCCGGTTTAACCACCATACTTTTAATTTTATCATTATGACCATTTAATTATTTAAGTGATATCAATTAAGTCATTTGTCGTTAAAACCTAACTGAGAGGGTGGTGATAGTTAATATAAATTTGTATAATTGTACAGATCTCCATTACCAACATTCTATCAATTTAATTTAAATTTTAGTTTAATTTAATAAATTAATCATTTAAGTCAACATGTGATGGAGGAATTCAGGCATTTTTATTTAATATAATAAATTTATTTACTGTTCCAATCAGATTGTGACACATGTATAGCTTGGGGAAGTGGGGCGCTCTTACCACTAAGCTAATTATAATATTTGTGATATTAATTACAACATCTAATATATATTTTAAATGGTAGTTAATGTCTAAAAAAGAAATAAAAGTAGATTAAGGGAACTCGAACATGACGCACGTGAAATGCATAAAAAGCGCTTATATTTAATCCATGATTTAAAAGATTTTGTATTTTTAAACTGAATTTATATTAATTATTTTTAATAAAAATAAAAAATTATTAATTTAGTTTGAAAATAAAATTTTAATATTAAATTTAATTTAACGAAACTTTTTTGTTCCAGAAAATATGGAATGTTAGATTCAAGGAAGCATTTGTGATACGAGTATAACTGCTGTGAAGACAGTTAAGGATTTTAACTATAGAACGGGGGAAATAGAAATCCAAAGAATATGAGAATTTTATTGACCATCTCATGAAATCAAGGGTATGGGTCAAAGCCCCATTACATTTGTATTTATTGGCCGAGTCTAACAAATAAACAACAGTTGCAACGGTTCAACAGTTGATCTGCCACGTTCGACGAGCACCGATAAACACTATTAATTCAATTTATAAAGATTAATAATCTAAAAAACTCATCGCATAATTATAAAATATTTAAAATTCAAAGGTAATTTAATTAAAATATATTATTTTATTTTTAATTTTCTTTTAAATATAAATCAAAATACCTATCTACCCATAAATTACGAAACCCTAATTTTTGTTTATTTGAAATTCACACTGTCGTCGCCGCGGTTGCCTCCTGCATGGCCGCCGGACATGAATTTAAAATTCCCTTGCATGGCCGCCGGACATAGTAAATCAATGACGTTCATCGGGGAATCTGTTTCTACTAAATTTTCCATTTTCAGTGCATTGCTGCCGGACATAGTAAAAAAAAAAAAACAAGGTAATTTTTCATTGTCTGATATTCCCTTGCATGGCCGTCGGACATGGATTTGTTGTCACTGGAATTCATTCACTGAAACAGCGGCAGGGCAGCGGTGACAACGGCGGTGGCGGTTTGAATTTCAAATGAGCAAAATTAGGGTTTTGTAATTTAAAGGTAGATAGATATTTTGATCTATGTTTAAAAGAAAATTAAAAATAAAAAATATATATTTTAATAAATTTACCTTTTGATTTTTAAATAATTTATAATTATACGGTGAGTCCTTTAGATTTTTAATCTTTATAAATTGAATTAATGGTGCTCATCAGTAGTGGTACTCCTGGTGCTCGTTGAGCGTGGCAAACTTATCCATATTTAAAATAAACATTTTACTTTCCAAACATTGTTTACCAATAATAAGAAGGCTTTATAGGCAAATAGGTGCCTAAACTATGCATTTTTTCCATTTAGGTGCTCAAATTATTTTTCGGGTCAAATAGATGCTTAACATTTTATTCTGTGACCCATTTAAAGTTCTCCATTATTTCTCACCGTTAAAAGACATGTGTCGCCTCCTGAAAATTCAAAAATTATATCAAAAATAAATAAAATTAATAAAAATATATCTTGAGATTTTCAAATATTCCCAAAATAGTCCCCAAATCCCTAAACCTCCCAAATCTGACCACTCCCGCCGATGTTGGCCGCATTGCCGGCGACAGAATAAAGCGTCCTCCCCTCGCTGAACAACTCACACGCCATTCGTCGTCCCTCCTGTCGTCGTTTGTTACGAATCGTTCGAAAGAATCGTTCGACAATTTTGGCGATTCACATGGTGTTGGTCAATTTTCGATGACGGGGTGGTGGGGGAAATGGTCGTGATGGTCCGACGATCGATGTGGTGGGCGGTGGCATGGCAATTGACTACGGAATCGGCCCAAATCGGGATTTAGGTTTTGGGGAGTTAGGAATTTTGGAATTTGAGGTTGTTTTGTGAAATCTAGAAAACTTAGAGAATTTCTGAAAATTAAGTAATTTTATTTATTTTTAATACAATTTTAGAATTTTCAGGAGATGACACGTGTCCTTTAACAGTGAGAATTAATAGATAGCCTTAAATGGGTCACGAAATAAAACTTTAAGTACCTATTTGATCTAAAAAATAGTTTGAGCACCTAATTGAAAAAAAGGCATAGTATAATCCTAATAACAAACACATTGAATTAACATTCCGTGACATAATTTTCGAACACTTTTTTCAAAAAGACTGAACTAAGCCTTATGGAGTATATAGCATAGGATTGGTAAATAATATTTCGGATGGGTCTAAAATACAATCGGTTAATATAAAAGTTAAAAATAATTAAAAATAAGTTATAATTGAAAGATCTATCAAGTGCCTAATATTTTAAGTTAAAATCGAAAATATTACGTTCTCCATAACAAATCTATTCTAGTTGCAACCTGAAAAAATTACTAATGAAACATTTTCGGTTGTAATCGAAATTATTGCCAAGTTTATAATTTTTAGAGTAATTGTAACATTTTAGGCTAAAAACCTGCGGCAATGTAATATTCTCAGTTGTAACTGAAATTATTATCATTTATATAAGTTTTTAGATTAGACAAAGTAACATTTTAGGTTAAAAGCTGTCACAAATCGGTCTTAATTTTAGGTTTCGCACAGTAAAATTACTGAAAAATTAAAAAGGCTTAAATGTCAAATAAGTTCTCAAATCATACATTTTGTTTCATATGGGTGTCTAAAGTATTCTTCGGGCGAAATAGGTGCTTAATGTTTTCACCATTGCCATTTTAGGTGTCTAGACGTTAATGGTTATTTAGAAAAAAACTCTGTTAGCTAATCAAAACACGACACATGGTTTTGATTTTAATTTCTTTTTTATTTCCTTTAACTTAATTTTTTTAAATCTCTAAATTTTCTAAAATTCACAAAAAAGCTAGATCCCCAAATTTGGCCACTGTCGTCGCTATCCATCACGCTGCCGACAATGAAATGAAGCCTTCATTTGTTACCGCAAGACCTGCACATCATTTATCGTTTGATCGGCTACCGTTTGTCGTCTATCATTTTTTTTTCTCTCATTGTTTGACTTTGTTTCGACATTAGGAACGTTAGCCGTCGAGTTTCGACGATGAGAAGATGAAGAAATGATCTTAGGGTCCAATGATAGAAGTGGTGGGGCATCTACTTGACCAAAAAAATATTTTGTAGACGTTCCTTTAAACAATCAAACCGGATTAAAAAGAAAAGATTGAGGGCAGAACGGGAAAGAGAATAAAAGGATGGGGACAATAAAGCATATTAATTGTAGACGGCTAAACCACTGAGTGGGGAGGACTGGGACAAAAGTACTTGCAACGGTCACTTTGTTGAGCCTTGTGGTTTATGTCTTGCTGCTGCTGATTAATATGCTTGAAGACACGACGTTCCTTTGAAAACAAAAGCTGTAAATGCAAATGGCAACCATGTACGAGCAAGAGGAACACGAGAGTTTGATAATGGCATCAGCCAAAGTGGTGGAGTATTTGGAGCCGTTGATGTCAAGAGAGCTTCTCTGCAAGTTCCCCGACAACTCTGCCTTCGATTTCGATTACACCCAAAGCTCGCTTTGGTCTCCTTTGATCCCTCGCCCTTACACCCCTGCAGATTTGGGATTCCATCCCATCATTATGATTATACCTCGGAACCTCGCTTCCGATAACGGGTTCGGATTCGGGTTGGAGTTGGAGAAAAGCAACTGCTGTGCCAAGAAATTCAGACCCAACCTGAAGAAGAAGATAGCCACCGCTGCATTCAACATTAATCTCAGTCTTTTTGAGAAACAAAAACAAGAGAAGGAAGAAGATAGCTTCTGAGTTTTCCCCAACTCTTGCGAAGGGCAGCTGCGCCCCTATTCTTACCAAGGTAAAATCTACCTACTTTAAAGAAGAAAAAGTAGGTAGATTAAAAAAATAAAAATAAAAATAAAAATAAAAATAAAAATAAAAATAAAATCTACCTACTTTTCATCATTATATGCGTCCAAGCATTTCAAGAGAAAGAAGAAAGAATCAAAGGCCCACATGAAGATTCCAAACTATTTGAGAGATTCAAATACATGAATTCTTGTTTATTGTTTTAGAGGTTAAAGATAATACTCCTCCAGCATGTACGTCTTCTCTAATTCAGTAAATTCATTTCACTTCTGATTATTAAAAAAAGTAGCATTTTGATGGCATTACGTTAGGCATACCATTGGTTATCAAGTGAAGGATGTAAAAAATCTTACAAGAACTCTCTGAACACACATAAAAAACTTGGAGAAAAAGTGAATATATCCTTGTCTTTGTTTGAATCATACCAGAATCAGTGTAACATAGCATATATAAGCTCTTAGAAACAAAGGTAATTACACAGAATTGATTCAAAGGAATGGCCTATTCCTGCAGTGAAAAATAGATATACCAGTGGATTTTGACAAAACAGTTTTACGAGACCAACTTACAATTTTCAAAAATTTTGAGACATAATAAAAACCTTGAAAATTTTAAGAGAAGATATTGAAATTTTTTAAATTCTAGGAGAGCAGCCCCTCTGCCACACTACCGTCAATATACCTCAGAATTCAAGGTAAGGAAGAAGAACTTGAGAGATTTCGGACAGAACTAACTGGTAAATGGAGAAGATATTGAAAGTTTTCTTTTACCTTTATTTATTATTTTTTTTTTTGAAAAAAATGAATTAATTATGAATTTATTTTCCTAGTACAAAATTTATGTTTTGCCCCACCCAAAATCTTCGCTCCGTCCCTGTCTGCATGCAATTACAATAATGGTTCTAGACATGTCCAATCTCAAAAAAATAATAGTGATCCATTGGTAAAATTTGATATTAAAAACGTTGTAGATAATTCTACTTCAAAACATGCGAGAATAACAACA
Source organism: Hibiscus mutabilis (assembly GCA_019671005.1). Taxonomy (NCBI): domain Eukaryota; kingdom Viridiplantae; phylum Streptophyta; class Magnoliopsida; order Malvales; family Malvaceae; genus Hibiscus; species Hibiscus mutabilis. Next base: position 29,200,662 of record CM033717.1, on the reverse strand, counting down.
AATTTTAAGCGAAAATGTTAGACACTTTTTAAATGAAATGTTAGATTTTGGTATAATATCAAAAAAATGTCCATAAAATTCGACTGAATAGTCATTTTAACCTATTATTCTTTTTTAAGCAAATTAAGCCTCAATGTTTCATTTTGGGTCAAAATGATCCCTCTGCGGATGAAAGCTATTAATTAACTGACAATAAACAACTTGAAATGACTTGACAGAATAATATGTCAGAAGAAAATATATTTTATATTTTATAGAATTTTTAAAATTATTTTTTGACTCATGTGTCATTCTGTAAAGTCGGCATATTTGTTTATATGACACTGCTATCGTGGCGTGCATTGCCATGTAGGTTTGTCACGACTTTTCAAGCCATGTATAATTAGTTGACTAACAATTTTCATCCGTAGAGGGGCCATTTTGACCTAAAATGAAATACTGAAGGTTAAATTGCTTAAAAAATATGGGCTAAAATGACAATTCAGTCAAACATTAGGAGCACTTTTTTGACATTATGCCTTAGATTTTTAGAGGTTAAAGTATAGTAGAAGTCTCTCTACTATACCTAAAAGTTCATTTTTATCTCTATACTATAAAAATGAATATTTTAGTCATTGTATTGTACTTAAAAGTTCAGTTTAGTCCCTCTATTGCAAAAAGAAATATTTTTGTCCATGTATGTCTAAAAAGTTAACATTTTGATCCAAAACACTAATGCCTCGTTTGGTTGGGGTTGTAACTGGCGTGTTGTATTATTTAATACGTCTCTATTACGAAACTTACTTTTATATGCGCGTTTAGTAGATGTGAAATTTAATATGGCCTATTATTTTATACGCAAGTTGGGTGATATTTATCACAGGGTAGAGGTGGTGTTTAGGCCTGTAAATGAACCGGACGAACATGAACGAGGGTATGTTCATGTTCGTTTGTTTATTTTTAACCGAACAAATGAATAAACACGAACAACTAAACGAAAGTAATTTCTTGTTCATGTTCGTTTGTTAAGGAATGTAGCTTGTCCGTGTTCGTTCATGTTCGTTTGTTAAAATGTTAAACGAACGTAAACGAACACAAACGAATGAACATAAAAGGACATATAAATTTAAACGAATGAACATATATGAATAATTTTTTTAAAATATAATACTTTTTTATGAAAATAATAAATATAAATGGACATATATGAATAAATTTAAACGAACATAAACGAATGGATTACTAAACGTTCACGATTGTAAATGAACGAACGAGTCCTTTGTTCGTGTTCATTCATTTAATTAAACGAACATAAAATATTGTTCATGTTCGTTCATTTAATAAATAAACAAATATTAGTGAACTTCCCGCCGAACGGTTCACTGAATGTTTGGTTCATTTACAACCCCAGTGGTGTTTATTTAACAAGCCAGTTTTACGTCAATTTTGTCAATTATACCCTTCATACTATTTTCATATATTTACATCACTGCAAATATGTAAACCTTAAACCCTAAACAATAATCCAAAACACTCAACCTTAAACATTAAACAATAAACCTCAACCTTAAACCATAAACCACAAACTCTAAACCGTAACCAATAAACCCCAACCCAACCATAATTCCTAAACTCTAAACCATAAACCATAAACTCCAAACCTTAAACCATAAAACTCAAACCCTAAACATCAAACCACAAACTCTAAACCATAAACACAAAACCATAAACCCAACCCATGAACACTAAAACATAAACAACAAGCCCTAAACCTTAAACCTCAAACCTCAAACTCCAAAATCATAAACATCGAAGCACAAACTCTAAACTATAACCCCTAAAACTGGCCCAGAAAAAATAGGCTAAATCTAGAAAATTGTGTTTGAAAACTTGTCCCTCAAGAAACGTTATTAGGTTTAGAAATTTCATATACAAAATAGTTATTAAAAAGTGATTAAATTCAATAATATCCCATTTCATCTAAAACACGGTCATATAATAATGTTCTGAAAAGTTGATAAAAAGTCCAAAAATAATCTCAATGCATGATATAATAGTAAATCCCCAAATAATAATCTCCCAAGTCTGGTAATACATAAAATTCCAAAATAATAAGTTAAAGTTTGAATATCCAAAATAACCCATACTGATAAAATGAAGAAGTGTGATAAAAAGAGGCCATCCAAGTATCGTACGCCTAATTCTAAGTATCTGAAATAAGAACCAAGTAGGAGTAAGCTATAAGGTTTAATGTGTGTCTAAAGTGTAGATAAAAACATATAATGAGATAATCCAATCATCATGCGCAATCTTAAACAGACATTCTGATATGAAAATGCATGTAATATGATGCACAAGATACAATGTCATGCACCCATCTACATACACCGTCCGAAGAGTAAGGTTCCCCAGAACCACTCTCTACATCGTCAACATCCAAAGTGGAACTTAGCCCGAAGGGTAGAACTACTGATCTTCCCCAAACAATTTTCCCAACCCATATGATATGACATGTTATTCCAATTTCTAAATCTAAATGTATTAATGTTTAAGACGAGGATACATGCACAATAAGTCTAATATTATTTTATTCTAATTTTGATATATGATGCATGTCATATCATCATACAAATCATGTCATAATTCATAAGTCATACATTCATATATACAAACTTACATACATACATAGAGCACAGAAAGATGTAACACAAGAAGAGACACACCTTAAGCAACTAACACTCAACATCGAGAGGATCGTCTCCCACGCTCAGCTCTAAAAGCAGGTTGAATAGAATCAACACCTACGAGGGTAAACACTATATAAGGATCTATTACTATGACATAACACTAACATAGAAACTATACTCACGTACAAATCTAACAACATCCCGCTTAAGACCCTTTCCACCAGTTCCTCTCACGAAGATTCTTATACATCTTGTCCCCACCAGGATTCATAAAATAAAGATTGTCATAGGCCTCACGACAAATAACTTGTTTTAGCCCATAATTCCTCGAAATGCAATACCGACCTTAGAAACACAGAACACCATCTTGGTCAATAAAAAAAATCATGAGATATACCTTCTTCAACCTCTCTCACATAGTGCATCAAAAATGGATCACTAGGCTGCTCAACTCGAATATCATAAACCATAGTAAGAATAACCTGAAGTTCCGCCATAAGACTGCCATCCTCATACAAACTCATATGGGCAAACAAAGCTCTCAAGTCTAAAATGACATTACGACTCAAGGCGTCAACAACAATATTAGCCTTACCTGGATGATACTCAATCTCACAGTCGTAGTCTTTGAGAAATTCCAACCAACGACGTTATCTCAGATTCAGCTCTTTATGGGTTAGGAGATATTTCAGACTCTTATGGTTTGTGTAGATATAACATTTTTCTCCGTAAATATGGTGTCTCCAGATCTTGAGAGCAAAACTCACGGCATCAAGCTCAAGGACATGGGTAAGATAGTTGCACTCATGTATTTTAAGCTATTAGGACGTATAGGCTACTACCTTCCCATCCTACATCAGAACACATCCCAATCTGGTGTGAGAAGCATCACTATAGAAGGTGTAAGCCTTTCCAGGCTCAGGCTGAATCAAAATTAGTGCTTTAGTCAACACGGTCTTAAGTTTCTCAAAACTAGTTTATTGAGCCTCAATCCAAACAAAATGGACATTCTTCCCTAGAAGTTTAGTCAACTGAGTTGCGATGATAGAGAAACCCTCAACAAACCTCCGATAATAGCCAGCTAAACCCAAGAAGCTTCAGATCTCAAGGACATTCTTGGATTGCTTCCAGCTCATTATAGCCTCAATATTCTTTTAATCGATCTGAATACCTTTAGCAGAAACTATATGCCCCAAAAACATAACCTCTAAGAGCTGGAACTCACACTTGCTGAATTTTGCATATAACTGTTTCTCCTTTAGAGTCTTAATACAATCCAGAGACGTTCTTCATGTTCGGCCTCAAGTTTAGAATACACCAAAATATTATCTATAAAGACCACAACAAAATAGTTAAGATAGGGTTGAAATACCCTATTCATCATGCCCATGAATGCGACGAGGCGTTAGTTAATTCGAAGGACATTATAAGGAACTCGTAATGGTAATAACATGTTTGGAAAACTATTTTGAGCACATCAGAATCCTTAACCTTGAGTTGATAATAACCATATCTCAAGTCTATCTTAGAAAACATTGTTGCTCCCCAGAAATGATCGAAGAGATCATCAATACGAGAAAGTGGATACTTATTCTTGACGCCAGCTTATTTAGCTTTCGATATTCGATACATAGCTGAAGTGTCCCATCATTCTACTTAACAAAAAAAACCCCATGGAGAAACACTGGGTCGAATGAAACCTATGTCTAACAATTCTTGCAATTGTATCTCCAACTCTTTAAGTTCTTTTGGTGCCATTCGGTAAGATGCCATAGACATATGAGCTGTACCCGAATAAAACTCGATGTCAAACTTAACCTCATCACGTTTTGGCGGTACACAAGACAATTCTTTTGGAAAAATATCCATAAAGTCTCTCACAACCTGAATCTTCTCAATCCCTGAATCACAATACCTTGGATTAAGAATGTATGCAAGGTAGGCAATGACCCCTTTCTTGATCATCTTCTCGTCCTTGAGAGGCGATATTACATTAGACAAAAAGCCTATGCGCTCTCCAATAAGAGCTACCTCACGATTATCAAAAGTTTTTATAGTTTTCATTTTCTTGTCATAGTCCAGATAGACTTGGTGAATAGATAACTAGTCTATACCGAGAATCAGATCGAACTCCCCAAAGGGTAACTCTATTAGATTAGGTGGAAAGATCTCCCCCTGAGTATCAAGAGGATAATTTTTGTACACTTTGGTAACCTTAACAAGATTACCCACTAGACTATGTACGATAATAGCATTAATAGTGTCCTCAACAGAAATTTCAAGTCCTCTAGATACAGAACTCGCAATATATAAGTGAGTCAAACCATTATCGAGAAGTGCAAATTAAGAGATAGAATGGATAGAAAATGTACCATCAATACTGTTTGGCTCATCTTGATCCTCATGCCTCCTGGTAGAATAAACCAGCCCTGGTTGTCTTGCCCCTGATCCATCTGATCCTTTACTATGAGTAGGTCTACCCCTACCAACAGTACCCAAAGTAGTAGATCTACCATGTCCTCTCCCTCTTGCAGAAGTCTGCACAAATGCCTGAGACTGGCTCGGAACATAAACAAATAGAGGTGAAAAAGTACAATCCCTGAAGAGATGCTCAAAAGAACTACATCGAAAACAAGCCCTAGTCTGCCTCCTACACTCGTCCGGATGCCATTTCTTGTAAAAGGAACACTGCAACACCCCATGAGAACTGGTTAAACCTTTGGCACTAGCAGTCAAAATGGTTAAAAGTCATTGGTCTAGCTCTAGAATAACCCTGATGGTTGGACTCATCTCTAGCCCTCTTTCTAGACTGATTCTCTTGACTGTGTTGAACTAATACGGTCGATTTCCTTCTAGTTCGATCAGTACCCTAAAATTCATGTTGTTTCTTTCAATCCGCTCAATAGTCCTAGCCCTTTTAGTAATCTCTTTATACTCTGTATCCAGATACAAAGCAACACCAGTCTTAATCGAAAATCGTAACCCTTTGAGAAACCAATCACATTTTTCTTTCTCTGTGGTAACCAACCCTAGGACATACTAGATCAGCCTCATAAACTCTATGTCATAATCATTAACTTTCATGTTGTAGCGACATTTTCTTTACTTTAAAACAATATAAGTTTCATAAGTTCAGTGCTACGGGTTGTCCCTAAAACCATTCTTTGAAAATTGGTTTTAAAGGGGATCACTTTTGAAAATCTTCATTCATTTGAAAATGATAAAGAAAAGCTTGGAGTCGCCACCGACCACTTGGATAAGGTAGGCAGGACACCACAAAACCAGAGATTCAGTTTAAAATGGTTCGGGAGTTGGTTACATGTGGGGAAGAATTAGCACCCCCATCACGCTTGGAAATTAGTACCAAAATATTTGCTGCTTTTAATCGAATGAAATTGTCGAAATTTGAAAGGAATTTAATTTCGTGACCTTAATTGAAAATTAACCTTAATTGAACGAGCTTTATCAAATTGATGGATTTAAATTAATTGGACATTTAATTAATAAGGTTGACGATACATCGGACCATAGACTAAACTGATATCATATAAGCCTGACTACCGTGTTAGTTTAGGGTTCGAATCCCGCACGTTACCTTTATGAATGGTGCAAGCAATTAAAATATGATGTAATGATTTGGTTAAGTTTTAACTTTACTTTGAGTCTATAAGGATTAATTCAAATATTTGGTCAACATCCTTTAGCTTGGACTGTTACGACACAAATATCGGAATTAATGAATACCTCCCTTTTTATGATTTAAATTAATTATCATGTAAACCAAAAGGGTCAAATGATTACAAATAAAATGGATGACAAATAAAAGCTTAGAGATAAACACACAAAAGCCCACCTAAGACCCTAACTTAAAAGGCCCAAGTTATGGAAGATCCAATTAGTGGTCTAGTTACTAATTAGGTGATTCTAATATTAACCCTAAATTAATTAGCCCTAAAAAACTAGAAAACTCTACAAATTATGAATTATATTATGACAGGATAATTAATTCGATCAATTTTAAACTAGTATTCCAATAAGCCAAGGATACTATTTAAAACAAATCAAGTCAATTAATCATGGTGTTAATTAAATGTCAAGCTAACCTTGCAATTGATTTTATCCCAAAAGTGATTAAGAAATGTTCAATTAATTTAATTAATTCAACATTTATCCCAATAAGCCAAGGATAAATTTAAGTTCACTAAGTTAATTCGAACCTAAAACTAACTAAGGCTTTAAAAAACTAATCCCAAAATTAACTTAATTAATTAAAGGATCGTGCCCCTGTTAGACGAGCACACGACCCAAATTAATTAAATTAATTCCCAAACTAATCCAAAGACCTTAACAAACACAAAGCCCACCTAAACCAAGCCCAAGGCCCACTAAGAAAAAGCTAAACCTAGGCCCAAAACATCTAGACTAAACCTACACTAAAACACACATATATACATAAAGAAACAAACTTTAATTACCTATTATATACTACATATATATTATATGATATATATATATTTAAAAAATATTATACATATACTAAAAAAGTATGTATTATAAAAAAACTATATTATATATTATAAAAACTTTATATTATATATGTTAAGAAACTTTATAACATGTATACTATGATCTTTTAAAAAAAGCCACATAGATTATAATTAAAAGGGTTAAATATTTAAAGAAAACTATATATATGTTATAAAAACCATGTTTTATGTATCTATTATAAAAACTACACATGTTATACTATACAAGAAATAACTATGCTATATGTAATATATTACGCCGAACAATACACATATCAAACCATGTATCGAACATTACTAGCAAGCAACAATTTAACAATGGAATTAAAATTGGAAATTAACAGAAATATAAACAAGATTTAAATTAAAATGTAATACCCACCCTGGCCTATAAGGAAATTACACACTCAAGGTAGACGGTCTAACTTGACTAACAAGTTAGGGATCAATTTACTTAAATTTGATATTGAAGGTAGCAATAAGCAATCGACAGAAGATGTAGCCAACCACTTAAAGAGTACTCAATGATTTCAATCTTATCTAATAAAAAAGGACAAGACCATTAAAGGACAAAGGGAAGTCAAACAGAAGATACATACATGTTTATGATACTTATCTCCCAAGCAAACACAAAAGACATACCAACTGCATAGTATTCAATGCATGTTCATGACATCAGGTTTTGATATCAAACAATATCTTGAATAATGACATACCTGGCATCCAAGCATTTTGTATCAAAGGAATTTCTCAATCAAGTCATTTAATCCAAGTGCCTAATCGAGTTGTATCACTACCAACCATAATTTTGTATTACTTATGTTGATTAACTATTTGTATGATTAAATTTCAAATCACTTTCCACCTCTAATTTCAACAATATCTATAAAGTGGTAACACACTCATACAATCATATACCAAACAATCATATTCATAGCAACATCACATCATGGTTCTAGATCATTGCTAACTCAGTTAGGTATAAACCGATGCATTCATAACATCTAATTTCAAGGCACCCATACGATCACAAGTTCATAATCAAAATACATCAGAATTTCATCCTTAACTCATTTACATACAAGCCAACTAACCCTACCCAGATTAATACATATAGACCTCTATTTTAGTGCCACCCCTTTGGAGTTAACAAAATACAATTTCAAAACATACATTGGAAGTTTCGGGTGACCTTGCTGGATCTCATAGCTAAAGCTGGCAGGGAATTAAGCTGAGGAATAAAATAAGGTGAGTAGTCAGAAAGGTAAACTTATAAACAATTCAATTAATTGAAGTGTAATAATAGTAAATGCATAATCAAGTTATCGGAATAGATTGACCATCCATCATAGTTACTTCTCATCACATTGTATCCAACCGAACATAAAGGTCTATCATATCATAAACCATTAACTCATATATCTATTCAATATGATCAACAATGTACGATACTTCTCATCACATTGTATCCAACCGAACATAAATGTCCATCATATCATAAACCATTAACTTATATATATCTATTCAATATGATCACCAACTTAGGACCACTTATACAGAATTTACAATTCAAGCAACCTCTAAGGGGTTGATCTAATATCAGGAAAACATTCAAAGATGCTTATAATACAAGCAATCATACTCGAGACCTACGATACAGACTAGAATACATTCTAGAATCACCAATGTAACCATTGCAGTAGCATGTAATGACATTCTTGTCATTGAATCATTCATCTTAATATCGATCAAGGGTACGATTGTACCTTTCAGGGGACTTTAGTCCTATATTTTAGGTTGAGCTCAGAATGTATATCCTATTGGCATGCCAATTTTGACTAGACCAGGACTAGACACATCCTTCTAGTGAACTTATTAACTCTAACTACATATTTCCGATTCAAAGTATGTGTATAAGTATGTAACAACCAATCCTTAAACATCTATGATGCCCTTTTTTGGCATTCATCTCCTTATTCTATAACATGTTTAAAATCTAAACATAACATATGTGTTACCTTGATACTCGCCTTCTAAAGATTTCCAAGACACATACAAGCAAGTAAGGCGATGTATCCTCCTTGACATTCGAATAGTTTAACATTTATACAACAATTGAAACAATTTAACACAGGCTACACTCACAGATTCACCACGTTACTCTTGATCGTGAATTACAATCCCTTTCTTCCCCTTGTCTTCTTGATCACAAAGCTTGTTATCTAGATAGTAAAATTCACCAATGTATTAGAACCAAAAGCCATCATTCGGTTGCCTATAATTTACATATAAGCTTAACCAGGATTCTAAGATAAGAACTCTTTAACTCATCATCATGATCACAGTCAATTTAAACAATTTAAGCTTGCTAAAATAGTCCCTACTCTGGACTGCTTAAAACAAGGCAGTTCTACATGGAATCTATTACTTATATATTGTTAAATTCATTGTCAATTCATTCCTTGATCCTAGTATAGTTACCACAATTTAACCGATTGATTATCATCATTTTAAGGTTCCAATTTCCTCATAGAAGAGTTGTTTATGCAGTTTTAGACAGGGTTTAATCATAGATTAGCATATACCAAAATCGAGTGATCTTAGCCTAAGCATGCCATTAACTTCTTAAATTTTCAACACCAATAACCTTCTAAATAGAAATGAATTTATGGCCAGAATCAATTAATCAAAACATTCTTCTATCTTAAATTTCGATTCTTAATCCAACTAGCACAACCAATCGAATAAACATAGCTATAATCTAACTAGGTTGATAACAAAAATACTTACTTTATGAGAAGAATACAACTAAATCAAGCATTCAACATAACTGAGACCTTAAATTTCATCAACGGTAGCTCTTATAATTTCTTTCTCTCAATTCTCTTGTTTCGGCCAAGAGGAGAATGGAGGAGAAACAAGCTATTTGTTTGTCTCCATTCATTTAATGGAAGACCATATGTCCATCACTCATAGAGCCAAGTCATCGAGCTCTTGGTGAGTTTCCAATTTATCATGCAAACAACCAATTTTACAAACTAACAATTTGGTCTTTTCAGTTATATTCCCCTAAGCCTCAAGTAGTTCAATTTGATCCAAAGAAATCCTTTAAGAAGGATAATGATAATTCTACTTAACACATAACAATTTAGAGAATTCAATTTATAAATTTAGGATGTCACAATTCCTTCCCCCTAAGGAAAAATTCGTCCTCGAATTTACCTGAAAGAAAAAGGTGAAGATACTATTCTCTCATAGATGATTCATACTCCCAAGCTGCTTCCTTAATCCCGTGATTCTTCCATGGAACTTTGACAAGATACATTGTTTTGTTTCGAAGTTGTCTAACTTCACGGTCGAAGATTTGAATTGGTTCTTCATTATATGACAAGTCTTGGCTCAATTCAACTTCATCTGGCTCAAGAACATGAGAGGGATCAGATCGATATCTACGTAGCATTGATATATGACATACATTATGTATTTTGCTGAATTCTTCTAGAAGAGCTAACCGGTATGCAATAGGGCCAATTCTTTCTATTATTTCGAAAGGTCCTAGGAATCGGGGACTAAGTTTCCCTTTATTTCCAAATCTAAAAATCTTCTTCCATGGAGACACTTTGAGAAATACTTTATCTCCTACACTGTGTTGAACATCATTTCTTTTTCGATTATCATAAGCCTTTTGTCAGTCGAAAGCCTCCTTTAATCGATTACAGATTATTTGCACTTACTCTTCTCTTTCCCGAAGAAATTGAGGTCCTAAGGTCTTATTCTCCCCCAACTCAGACCAATATAAAGGGGTTTTGCACTTTCTTCCATAAAGATCTTCAAAAGGAGCCATCTTGATAGAAGATTGGTAACTGTTGTTATAAGAAAATTTGGCCAGGGGTAAGACCTTCTCCCAATTTTTCCCCATATCAATAATACATGCCCGAAGCATGTCTTCCAGGACTTGTATAGTTCTTTCCGATTGTCTATCCTACTAAGGATGAAATGCTGTACTGAGATTGGTCCTAGATCCAAGGGCTTTGTGTAAAGATTTCCAGAACTTAGAAGTAAATCTAGGATCCCGATTAGAGATTATTGAAGTAGGGATGCCATGAAGTCTAATTATCTCACGGATATGCAGTTCTGTTAATTGATCCAGTCTCATACCCATTCGAACAGGGAGAAAGTGGGCAGACTTAGAAAATCTGTCTAATATTACCCAGATTGCATCATTCTTCTTAGGAGATAGTGACAAGCCACTAACAAAGTCCATCATTATCTGATCCCATTTCCATTGCGGAATCTCAATGGATTGCAAAAGTCCTAAGGGAACCTGATGTGGGCTTTCACCTTTTGACAAACAAGACATTTAGACACAAAGTCAGTTATAGCAAACTTCATTCTGGGCCACCAATAAAGACCCTTTAGGTCCTTATACATCTTCACAGAACCGGGATGTATTAAAAAAGAACTGTTGTGGGCTTCGTGAATGATTTCTCTTCTTAATTCTAGATCGTTAAGAACACACATCCTATTCTTGAAATAGAACAACCCATCCTCTTTCAGAGTAAATTCTGATTCAGAAATTTCATCCATTTTGAGCTTAAATTTGAGTAATTCAGGGTTCGATTATTGTAACATTCAGATTCTTGATACAATCTCAGACTGGATTCGAATGGAAGCTAGGGTCTCTTTCTTTACAACCAATCGAAAGTGGGCATTGATGGATGATGAAGCTACATTAGATTACAATGAATTATTTTAGGTGACACATATATTCTATAACTCGATTAAGATTAGGGGAAAGGTTGATTAAATCGAATTCTTACCACAAGAATGTTGTCGACTGAGAGCATCAACCACAACACTTGCTTTCCCCGGATGATAATCTATGATTAAATCATAATCTTTAATGAGTTTAATCCATATCTTTTGTCTGAGGTTAAGTTCCTTTTGTGTCAAGAAATATTTCAGGCTCTTGTGATCTGTGTACAGATAGGATCTTTCTCCAAACAAGTAATGTCGCCAGATTTTTAAAGCAAAAATTACGACAGCAAGCTTCAAATCATGAAAAAAGGAAAAAGATGTAGATAATATCGAATGCATGAATGATGAGAACCCATCAACCTTAGCAGATTTCTCGCTAGCCACCCTTGGCCATTTCCCCTAATGATATGAAGACCGAAGCATAAACCCTCAACCAAAATGAGGCTCGTCAGTTGGATGCCAGAATTCAGATCTATCTAAATTGTCCTTTTCGAATTTTCAATTCAGATCATTCTTTGGTTTTAAGGCGCCCATTTTCAGGTTTTCACCTTAAACCCTCATTTTTTTCTTTTTCCTTTTTTACTTTTTATCTTTTTATTTTTTCTCCTTTCTTCTTTATTTTCTCATTTTTTTTCTTTTCTTTTTCTTCTTACGCATAATACTTCTGGACGGAGTCTGAGTTTATTGGGTTGCTCAATTCTTTCCCGTCCATCTCCGTTAGAATTAATGCTCCCTCAGATAAGGCTTTTTTCACGACATAGGGCCCCTTCCAATTTGGCATCCATTTTCCCCGGAAGTCGCTTTGATTCAACAAGATCTTTTTGAGTACCAAATCTCCCTCATAAAACTCCCTCGGGCGAACTTTCTTATTATAAGCTCACATAATTTGCTTATGATACATCTGATTATGGGAAATAGCTTTCAATCTTTTCTCGTCGATGAAGTTCAACTGATCAAACCTGGCTTACATCCATTCGGCTTCATCTAACTTTACTTTGTTCAAAATTCAAAGTGACGAGATTTTCACTTTGATGGGTAGCACTACTTCGGTGACGTATACTAAGGAATACGATGTTTCCCTAGTGGACATTCTCACATATATCCAATAGGCAAACAAAGCAAAAGAGAGCCTCTCATGCCAATCCTTAAATGTCTCTGTGGTTTTTGCTGTGATCTTTTTAATATTCTTATTTGTCGCCTCCACCGCTCCGTTCATTTTGGGGCGATAAACGGTAGATTATGGTGCACGATCTTGAATTGTTTACACACCTCGATCATCATCTTGTTGTTCAAATTGGAAGCATTGTCAGCAATGATTCTTTTAGGCAGACCATAGCAACACGTAATTTCCTTCTTGAGAAATTTGCAAACCGTCGCCCTTGTGATATTAGCGTATGAGGCAACTTCCACCCACTTGGTGAAATAATCGATAGCCATTAGGATGAAGCGATGCCCATTAGAAGCCTTTGTGTGTATCTGACCGATGACGTCCATTCCCCAAGTAGCAAAAGTCTACGACAAATTCATGGTGTGAAGGGGAATCAACGATGAGTGTATCTTATCGGCATAGATTTGACATTTGTGACATTTCTTTGCATAACTGATGCAATCTCCTTTCAAAGTTGACCAGAAATAGCCATATCTTATGATTTTTCTTACCATAAAAAATCTGCTAGCGTGGGTCCCACATAAGCCTCCGTGGACCTCCGCTAAAATGGTTCCGGCTTCCCGAGCACTGACACACCTCAACGGTATCTGATCTTTGCTTCTTTTGTACAAGGTTTCCCCGTCAATGACGTATCTCGAAGCTAACCTTCTGATAGTCTTTTTGTCATTATCACCAGCCCCCTTTGGATAAGTCTGGAACTTGATGTATTGGAGGATGTCAAAATACCATGGGTTTTCGTCATCCTCTTCTTCCACACTATAGCAATGGGCTGGTATCTCAAAGGTTTGTTTTTTGATTAACCCCATCAAGGCTGCCCGGCTTGCTTCGAATACAGCGGCCAAAGTTGCTAGAGCGTCAGCCATCTGATTATTCTCTCTTGGGAAGTAGGTGAAACTGACTTCTTCAAAATCCTTGATCAAATCTTGGATCAAGTTGTAGTACTTGATCAGCTTTGGATCTCTAGTCTCTCATTCTTTCCGAAGCTGATAGATTACTAAAGAAAAATCTCTAAAAACTTGGAGCACCTTAACCTTTCTTTCTATGGCTGCTCGGATTCCCATGACACAGCCCTCATACTTGGCTATATTGTTGGTGTAAAAGAACTCCAACCTATTTGTGGAAGGGTAGTAGGCATTTTTGGGGAGACCAAAATTGCCCCTATTCCATGGCCTACGACATTCGATACCCCATCAAAATAAAGCCTTCATCCTTCATTCTCGATAGTAGACGTCCCTTTAGACAGATCACAGATCATATATTCATCTGAGAAACTGAAATCCAATGGTTCATAATCATTTGAGGTACGACTTGCTAAAAGATTTGCCACCATACTTCCTTTTACCGCCTTTTAACTTACATAAACAATGTCAAATTTTGACAAAAGCATCTGACAACGGGCCACTTTCCCGGTTAATGCTGGTGCTTCCATTAGAAATTTCAACAGATCTAATCAGGAGATTAAGCAAGTGGTGTGATACAACATGTATTGCCGGAGCCGCTTAGTAGTCCATACCAAGGCACAACACAACCTTTGGATCAATGGGTATCGTATCTCACACTCGGTGAATTTCTTGCTCAAGTTATAGATCGCCCTTTCTTTCTTGCCTGAGTCATCGTGTTGCCCCAATACACAGCTCATGGAATTTTCAAAAACTACCAAGTACAAAATCAACGGCCTATCTGGCACTGGTACTACTAAGATTGGAGGATTAGTCAAATACTTCTTGATCTTTTTTAGTGCTTCTTGACAATCTTCATCCCAAACTCCCGGGTTATTCTTTTGGAGTAGTCTAAAGACGGGGTCATACTTATCGGTCAACTGAGATATGAATCGAGAGATATAATTCAACCTTCCCAAAAATCCTCGGACCTCCTTTTGAGTTTGAGGTAGCGGGAGATCTTGGATTGCTTTCACCTTGTCAGGATCAATCTCGATGCCTTTCTGACTTACCACAAAACCTAAGAGCTTCTCGAATGTTACTACGAAGGTACATTTGGCGGGATTGAGCTTCAATTGATACTTGCTTGGCGTTTGGAAGAGTTTTCACAAATTTTGGAGGTGCTCCTCTTCGGTCCGAGACTTGGCTATCATTTCATCCACGTACACCTCAATCTCCTTATGCATCATGTCATAGAACAAGGTCACCATGGCTCTTTGATACGTGGACCCAACGTTCTTCAACCCAAAAGGCATCACCTTATAGCAAAACGTGCCCCACATGGTCACAAAAGTGGTCTTCTCCATATCCTCGGGATGCATTTTGATCTGATTGTACCTTGAGAACCCATCCATAGAGGAAAACCAAGTATGCCTCACAGTATTGTCAACTAGAGTATCAATATGA
This sequence comes from Hibiscus mutabilis, assembly GCA_019671005.1. Classification (NCBI taxonomy): domain Eukaryota; kingdom Viridiplantae; phylum Streptophyta; class Magnoliopsida; order Malvales; family Malvaceae; genus Hibiscus; species Hibiscus mutabilis. The sequence goes on along the minus strand of CM033717.1, from coordinate 29,185,199 downwards.
GGCAAAGGGAAATTATCTTTGAGGCTCGCCTTATTAAGGTCCCTATAATCTACACACATACGCACCCTACCATCCTTTTTCGATACTAGCACTATGTTGGCCACCCATTCTGGGTACTTAGAAACCTTTAAAAATCCAGCCTCAAACTGTTTCTTTACCTCTTATCTAATCTTCAATAACATGTCTGTTCTCATTCTTCGAAGCTTTTGCTGGACAGGTTTGCATTTCGGGCTGATGGGAGCTTGTGCGTTACAATATCTGTGTTTAGGCCTGACATATCCTGGTATTACCATGTGAACATATCCTTAAATTCTACAAGTAATTCCACCAATTCTTGCTTGACTTTTAGCGATAGGGTACCTCCGATTTTTACTTATTTCCTCTCTTCATTAGTCCGCAAATTTAAAACCTTTATCCTCTCTTGGTGTAGGAGAATTTGCCTTTCCTCACTAGCCATCATTCTTAGCAGATCCTTGAGAATCTCATCATCCTTTTCTTCTACCTCCGCCAAATACGTGGGTCATTCAAAATCTACTTCAGGATTAGGTTCTACATCATTCATACAGTTTATATTAAGAGGCCAGCACAATTTTGAAAGTGCGTATTAGGAAAAGAAAGGTATAGTCTATAATGTGAACAAATAAATATATATAAAAATAAACAGATGAATAAATAAATAAATAAATAAATAATGAAATAGAATGAAATGAATGTTGTATTTTCCATTTGAGAAGGAAAATGTAGAGATAGTCCATTTCATTTAAAACCAACAAATATGACATAGCTGCCCTTTTTACAAAGGATGTCCATTACTTTTAGGAAAAAGTAATGGGATTGTTCTGAGCATTACTTTGATTGGCTCCTAAAAAAGGCTGGTACGTCCCCAGAGGTCCAATTGTTGAGCTCTTCTCCTGGGAGGCAAGGGCGAATCTTGGTCAGAAATTGATTAGCCTTGCTCTCGTCGTCAATCATATCCACGTTCATCTCTTCGAGAGCCTCACTGATCAACTCTTCCTAAAGGTGCCTCTCACCTTCTCGGTTCGCCTCTTGGACATCCACCTCCAGATTTTGAATTATGCTAGATATAAAATCTCGCTTAAAGTCTCCATAGATGATAAGGGCCCATGGAATGTCCTCTCTCTAAGCCTAGCCTTCTTTTGTTCTTTCTCTCTCTTCTATTCTTGCATTTTCTATAAGGAATTTGGGTTGTAATCGAGTCTGAAGCGGTCAACTTTGTGGATCACCTTGATGGGCAGAAGGTGTCCTCGCAGGTTCTTTCCCAAGCCTTTCTTTTTCTTTGCTCATTTTCCAGGGTCTCGTATACTACCATCTTAGTACAATTGGACAAATTAGGGCATGGAATCTTGTTTCCTTTGGCAACAAATGTAGCACTGACAAGTTCCAAGGCCCTAAAGGCACACTCCATTGCTTTCTCATCAGTGTGGATGTATGGCGTATTCGAAGTCACGAAAGTAGCGATGTCTTCTTCAGTGTTCACTGTTACTAGTTTCCCTTCAGTGACAAACTTCAACTTTTAATGGAGTGAGGACAGAACGATGCCGGCCGAGTGTATCTATGACCTCCCTAACAAACAGTTGTAAGATGGCCAGATATCCATAACCATAAAATCGACCACATATTTGGTGGGACCAATAAGTAGGGGTACTTATATTTTCTCGACCATATCTCTCTAGGTCCCATCAAAAGCTCGCACCGTATTATGACATGGTTGCATATGTAAACTGTCGATTGGTAGTCGTTGCAGTGTAACTAATGGGATAACATTCAATGCGAAGCCATTATCAATTAGCATGCCTGGCAACACATCAACTTTGCAGTGAGTGGTGATGTTCAGGGCCTTGGTGGATCCCGTACCTTCCCTAGAATTTTGTCATCACCAAAGGTAATGTGATTAACGTCGGTGATATGGCTGACAATCTGATCCAGCTTCCTAATTGAGACATCCTTTGCAGCATAGGTCCCATTCAAAACTTTCAACAGGGCCTCACGATGTTTTTCTGAGTTCAGTAAAAGATCAAGCATGGAAATTCGACCTGTCTGTCTCCGGAGCTGGTCGATAATGCTATACTCACCGTGCTTCAAGAACCTTAAAAACTCTTGTACTTGAGTTTCTATGACCAACTCTTTGATCTTCGATGGTGGGTTATCTCCGAAAACTTTCTCAGGTTCAACTCGAACTTTCTTGCCTTTCTCTTTTGGTTCCTCCGATGCCTTTAGGTTCTCTAGAGCATAGCATCAGCCACTCCTCGTGAGATGCCCCACGTCCTTTACCTCTCCGGTCTTTGGCTCCAAAGGTTCTTCTTGAATGGGTTTCTTCCGTATTTCTATGCCTTATCTTTCATGCAAACTAGAGGAACCTGACGTTGTGATGCTTGCAGTGTAGTTCCATGGAACCATCTTCGTATCCTTGAAAGGAAACAACCTCGGAGAAGCAGTTATCATCTTGGGGGCTGCCTTTGGTGCACTTGTTTCACTTGGCTTGAGACCGAGTAGTCTCTTGGCACTATACTTGGTCTTCTGGCTCTCCGATGTACAGACTTCTACTTTCTTCCTCCATCTTTCTTCTTCAAAAAACTCAATCTCTTTTTCATCTATCATAGCTTGTATCAGCTGATGGAACTCCTCAAAATCTTGAATCTCATGATCTCCTGATTGATGGTATTCATAATACGGGCCACAACCTTCTTCCACAATCACCATTCCCTGGTCAATAAGGCGTGCCATACATAAACGTTGGAAAACCTACCTAAACGGTGACCGAACCTCGAACACGTTCTCTCTAGTTTTTCTGGCATTCTCATCTTCGATGGCATTCACGTCTTGGCCTCTGTGATTTGGTAGGGGATTGTTGGTCGTGCTTAGTTCTCCCAACTGTAACACTCTGGTCTGAATTAAGTTCTGAACGAACTTCTTGAAAGCCACACAATTTTCAATTGAATGCCCTGAAACATCAGTATGGTATTCGCAATGAACCTTGGGGTTATACCATGTTGGGTAAAGTGGGTTGTAAGGAGTAACATGATAAGGACGAACTAAATCGGCCTTGTACAATTGTGAGTAGAGTTCATTGTAAGAGATTGGAAAAGGAGTGAAGGATCTCTCCTCCCTTTTCTTGTTGGGTCCCTTATCTTCTTTCTTGTTGAAGTTTCTAGAATTCCCTGCTAGGGCATGGGGCTAGGAGATAGTGAAGTTCTTGGTTGCCTCGAAACTGTTTGCATTGTTCACCTCGTGGTCCTTTTTCCTGTATTGTTTGCGTGAATGATCCCCTATATCGATTCTTCTGTTCTTGATGGCTGCTTTAATGCGCTCGCCAGTCATGACTATCTCTGCAAAATTGCTAATAGGTTTACTGATCAATCAATCATAAAGCATCCATTTTAGCATGTCTACAAACATTAAGGAAATCTTGTGCTCGTAAAGCGGTAGTTGAACCTGTGCCGCCACATCACGCCATCTTTGAGCATATTCACGAAGGTTCTCATTGCGTTTTTGTTCCATACCTTGCAACAACAGTCGGTAGGGAACCATGTCAGTTACATGCTTATACTGATCAGTAAAAGTTTCTGCCAGATCCCTCCACGGCTTAATTTTCACCCTGGTTAGCTGATTATACCATCTCGAAGTAGATCCTACTAAGCTATCCTGAAAACAATAAATTATGAGCTTCTCGTTGTTGGTAAATCCAGTCATCTTCTGGTAAAACATCATTATATGAGCAGACTATCAGGTGGTTCCATCAAACTTTTCAAAATTAGGGGTTTTGAACTTATATGGGATCTCCACATCGGGGAACAAACTAAGTTCCCTAGCACTTAACCCATAGGAGCCATCCTCTTTTTCCTTCACTCAGAACTTTTCCTCTAGGTCTTTCTGAGTATCCTCCAATTCTTAGTGAATTCTGGTTTCATTTGGTTCAACTTCTCCAACTCATCAAAGTCTGGGATGTTGTCCCCGACAACTTTGGGATTCCTGAAGGTCACCCCTAGTTGGGTTTGAAGAGTTAGACCAATGTGAGAAGAAGATGCCCCTTGTGGGGGATTAAGAGATGGTTCAGGAAGCAGAGGGTTCTGGATGATCTAGGCATGAGGGTGATCCCCAAGTTTTGGGCAAGATTCTCAAGGGAACTCTTGCCCCTTGGATTCAGTCCTAGTCGAGCTTGCACCAGCTGAGATATTTCCTTCATCATGTCCCGCTAAGACTTGATGATGGTGTCCCTTAATTCCTGTTGGGCTTGTTCCATCTGGCCACGTAGGTTGGCCTTCAACTTGGCAAAGCTTTCCTTTATTTGCTTTGACCGTGAGCGGGCGTGATAAGAGTGTAGAATGATGACAATTTTTAAGAAGCAAAATGCAATCTTTTTAAAATAGAAAGCCTTTTAATTAATAAATGGAAAATAATCAAAAACACAAGCCATTGTACTAATTAGATGATCATTAGCTTTTAACAAAGAATGCAAATGAAGGAATCATGCATAAATGCAAAGAGCAACACCGAGATTGGCAAATATCATCGTTAAACAATTTTATTAATGGAAACATTGTCTTGTTACAATAACTTAAAGAGAACCAACTACACATATGACTTCAGGGTAGTATCGAGGTCAATGATCTCCCTCAGAACCCAAACAATCATTTCTCCTTCCTCAAAATCATCATCCACACAATCATGGAGTTTGGTAACATCTTCCGCCAGAATCTATACATTCCGGGAAATCTCTTGCATCTAGGTCATCCAATGTGCCAGCATTGTTCTTGCCTCCAAATTGTGTAGGTGGCAAAGTGCAGGTTCTCCAAACTCGGTGTTGGGCGTACTTGAATCGCTCCCCTAAGGCTTGCCAAGTGATCATTGAGCTATTGAACCTTAGTTTCCAACTCATTGACACGAGTCGTCAAGACTTGATTCTCCAAGTTGCTGGCCTTCAACTTGCTAGTTGAACCCTTATGATTGAAAAAGAGATTTTTCCAAACACTTCACTTGATCTTTCAAGGTTTTATTCTGGTGTTGTTCATTTTCGATCTGTCTCGAGTAGAAGATTCGTAGATTCTTCACTTCTTCAGTTAAAGCGAGCACTTAATCATTGTGCTCGAAAAACATTCTTTTGTAGTTCTCGGCTCTTGCTTTCTCTTCCTTCAATCATAGCTCTATCCCTTCACTTGGTCCGCCTTCCACGACTCTTTTGCTCTTATTCAACCTTTTAAGCTTCTGAATCTCTTCCTTCTCCATCTTGAGTTCAAGTTCTAGCTCATCTTTTTTCCTTTGTAGATCTTTAACCACTATTTCGAACCGCGCTTTCTCTAACTCAAACTCAAACTTTTCTTGATGGGCTCTCTCCTCGAGTCTAAGGTACCTCTTTCGCTCTTCCTCAAGTTGTTTCCTCATCAAATCGGTCTCAGTAGGAAGTGTGGCCAATCTCTCCTCCACATATCTCTTTCCATCAGTATTCAAGTGGGGAATGTTGTCATTGACACGATTAAATCGCCATACTTCGTACTTGGGAGTGACCATGTATAGAGCATTTACAATCCTAACTCGTCTTGCATTGTTCCAAGTTGAAGAAACATTGTATACCATCGTCTTGTAGCCCTTCTCTTTTGCATAATCCATGTTGAACTCATTTAGACCTTTGGTGGCTAGCACAAATTGTTTCGACCCGTACTGTCTCAAAACTAGAAGAGGTGCATATGCGGTATGCCCCCAAAGGCCAAGTAATAGTACCCATGAATGCTCTCAATATCTATAGAGAATGTTCTTTGCCAACGACCACGATGCTCTCCAAACTACATCTTTCTCCTTTAGATTTTAGAGGACATCCTGTCATACTTCCTCGGATCTTCGGGTTGTCCAATCATTCTTTTGTAGGAATTCTCCTAAGGGCGAGAACTTGCCGTCATAAAGGGGCCTCAAAAAACTGGGGTTGCTCCAAAAATGGTTGTAGAACCAAACAATCACAAGCTGTGGGCATCCTCAAAAGTGACCTCCACCATGCTCTCGACAGAACCTCAGAGACCGAAAAGTTTCAGCCAAAATTATAGGTACCAGATTAGTCCCGCTATCCAAACGATCAAATAGATCCAAAATCAATGGATCGATGAGTCCCAATGCTCGAGGAAAGAGTACCAATCCATAGATCAACAAAGCAAAAAGATTCCGCTGAACTTGGCCAACATGATGCACAGAGGCTAAAACTAAGATCCCTTCCCACTTGATATACTCTTTACTATTCCAAGTAGTGACTTGATGTTCGACCCAAGATAACAACATATCTAAGAACTTCTTCAACTTACCCTGAAAAGTGTTGTTCTTACTTGGCTTTGAGTATACCCGATTCATGTCAATCTTCTTGTAATTTATAAGGTCCTGGTACTCTTCGATTATCAGATTTAGGTCAAAGTTACCAATCGTAAAGTAGCTGTAGGTAGAGTTCCAAAAACCCACCAAAGCTTGTAGTAGTGCTTGATCAATTGGAACTTCTAGTAAATATGCAATGTCACCATACTCCTCTCTGAAAGTACTCTTCGTTTCAAAATCCCAACTGTTCCAAACTGGCTTCAATTCAGACACATCATTGAACTCTGTATTCATGAATGTCATGGCTGACATGGTTGATTTGGACCTAGTGGCAATACTGTCTCCCTCATTTAATTGCTCCCCTTCCGACCATATCTGAACATCAAAATTCTTTCCATCACTGCTACGGACTAAGTCTCCCATTGATCTAGTCTTTAACTTCAAACTATTCCCAACTCAATGTGCTCTTCATGATATGATAAGATATGCAAAAAAGGGTAAAAGAGAAAAAGGAAAAAACAAAAAGAAGCGTTAGTTATAATATAAACAATAAAACAACAATGAGAAAAGATAAACGCAAAACCAGATAAGCACAAGACAAGCAAACAAGGAAATAAACCAAACCACATGAATTCTAGTTCGCTAGGGTCATCTGCATTGCTCTAACGGGGTAGGTTTCCTAAATTCTCACACATGTGTTTGGTTATAAACAAAGGTACCTGAACCTATCTTATTACCTACTAAGGCAACAAGAACCCCGATTCTAGCCTATTACAAGCTTACGAATTGGTTTCGGTTCGAGGGAAAGCACGGCCTAATGACGTGGAGGGCTGCTCATATGTCAGAAGGCGTAGATTTCAGAAGTGAATTACCAACCCGTTGAAGGTTACTCACGTGGGTATGTGACGTTTCACTCCTACTTAAGGGGACAAAGCTCGGGTATAGAGCTTGATGAATATGATGCAACAAATGTCGGTGATTCCTTAGAAATTAAATAAAAAATTAATTTGAAGACTACCAATTATCAAAGCCCATTCAATCATAGTTACATTTTTAAAATAGGATCAACCTCACTAGAATCGATTAAAATTTTGACAATTTTCCATCATTGAAAACAACAAATATTTTCCTGGCCTAACTCTCTTTTTGTATTAAAAACAAAATCAAGTCCCCAGCGGAGTCGCCAAGCTGTAGCGACATTTTATTTACTTTAAAACAATATAAGTTTCATAAGTTCAGTGTTACGGGTTGTCTCCAAAATCATTATTTGTAAATTGGTTTTAAAGGGGATCACTTTTGAAAATCTTCATTCATTTGAAAACGATAAAGAAAACCTTGGAGTCGCCATCGGCCACTTGGATAAGGTAGGTCGGACACCACAAAACCAGAGATTCAGTTTGAAAGGGTTAGACATTTGGTTACGTGTGGGAAAGGATTAGCACCCCCATCATGCCCGGAAATCGATACCAAAATATTTGTTGCTTTTAATCGAAAGAAATTGTCGAAATTTGAAAGGAATTTAATTTGGATACCTTAATTGAGCGGGCTTTATCAAATTGATGGATTCAAATTAATTGGACATTTAATTAATAAGGTCGACGATACATCAGACCATAGACTAAACCGACATCATATAAGCCCGATTGCCGTGTTATTTTAGGGTTCGAATCCCGCACGTCACCTTTATGCATGGTGCAAGCAATTAAAATATGATGTAATGATTTGGTTAAGTTTAAATTTTACTTTGAGCCGATAAGTATTAATTCAAATATTTGGTCAACATCCTTTAAGCTCGGACTGTTATGACGCAAATATCAGAATTAATGAATACCTCATTTTTTATGATTTAAATTAATTATCATGTAAACCAAAAGGGCCAAGTGATGACAAATAAAATGGATGACAAATAAATGCTTAGAGATAAACACACAAAAGCCCACCTAAGACCCTAACCTAAAAGGCCCAAGTTATGGAAGATCCAATTAGTGGTCTAGTTATTAATTAGGTGATTCTAATATTAACCCTAAATTAATTAACCCTAAAAACTAGAAAACTCTACAAATTATGAATTATATTATGACATGATAATTAATTTGATCGGTTTTAAACTAGTATTCCAATAAGCCAAGGATACTATTTAAAACAAATCAAGTCAATTAATAATGTGTTTCTAATATTGCAATTGATTTTATCCTAAAAGTGATTAAGAAATATTCAATTAATTTAATGAATTCAACATTTATCCCAATAAGCCAAGGATAAATTTAAGTTCACTAAGTTAGTTCGAACCTAAACCTAACTATGGCTCTAAAAAAACTAATCCCAAAATTAACTTAATTAATTAAAGGATCGTGCCTCTGTTAGACGAGGACACGACCCGAATTAATTAAATTAATTCCCAAACTAATCCAAAGGCCTTAACAAACACAAAACCCACCTAAACCAATCCCAAGGCCCACTAAGCAAAAGCTAAACCTAGGCCCAAAACATCTAGACTAAACCTACACTAAAACACATATATACATAACGAAACAAACTTTAATTACCTAGTATATACTGCATATATATTATATGATATTATATTTTAAAAAATATTATACATATACTAAAAACCTATGTATTATAAAAAAACTATATTATATATTATAAACAAAACTTTATATTATATACGTTAAGAAACCTTATAACATGTATACTATGATCTTTTTAAAAAAAAAAGCCACATAGATTATAATTAAAAGGGTGAAATATTTAAAGAAAACTATATATATTATAAAAACCATGTTTTATGTATCTATTATAAAAACTACACAAGTTATACTAACAAGAGATAACTATGATATATGTAATATATTACGCCGAACAATACACATATCAAACCATGTATCAAATATTACTAGCAAGCAACAATTTAACAATGGAATTAAAATTGGAAATTAACATAAATATAAACAAGATTTAAATGAAAATGCATGGAAAAGGAAATAAAAAAAGGGCTTCCCTACTGGAAAAGAGGTCTATTTGCACAAAACAGAAACCTTGAAGACCAAATCGAAATAAGCAACAAGGACGTGATTGAAAATCTTTTAAAAATTTTAGGGACCTGAGAGAGGGTTTTGAAAAGCAAAATGGCTCGAGCGTGCAATTATCCCACGCAGAGGGACTGGTGATGTGATTATGAAACGCAGAAGGACTTATAGCGTGAATGAAGAAAGACGAATGTCCTTAAAATGAAATTATACCATTTTTAAAGTAAGGGCCAGCTATATAACACATGTTTCAGGCAAAATTCAACTCTTTTCCCTTTCTTTAGAAACACCATCTGAAATGGCTCACCAGTTTCTCTATAAACAAGCCCAGACCCCTCTTTGTTTTCCAGAATTCAGTGGTTAGTCACCGTAAACCACCGCACCGGCCGCCACTCACTGGCGCCAGTGACCCAAAACCCCTTTTAAAAACAACCTTTTTCTTCTCTGAAACCCAAATCCAGAAATCAAACCCTTTAGGAAACAAAGAAAAATCTTCATTTTCCTTAAAAGCTGAGACCCTCCTTATAAGCCCATTATTGTAAAAACAAAAACAAAGATAAAAAGAGCTCCACCCCGGACAAAATTAGTGATTACACATGTTATTCTGCTCTTGGTTCATGAAATCATCTTGGCACTTTGCTAAGTACTCTGGTCCAGCATATCAGTCTCAAAATGACTGTTGAAAATACTCCCAAGAGATCTTATTGGCTGAAACAACATTTTCCTCTACCTCCCATCAGTTTTGGGCTTCACCCTGTAGCAGTGATACATCAGTCCTCAGCTTTCGATCGGCAAGATAATCCATCTCAACGAACAAATGTTGAAGCTTCTTCAGCCAATACTCTGTATCTGTCGAATTTGTACATGTCTTCTCGCCAAACATAGTCATCCCAACAACCAAGACCTCGGTAGATATGGGTTTCCTTACTCTCTCAAACTGGCAAAGGTAACGAAGCAACTCTCTGTGCACTATAGCAGTGTCTATTCCCACAATCTCACTATTTCCAGAGTCATGCGAATCACCACTCTAAGTCTGCTAAAAAGGTAGAATCTCTCCACCAGCCTAATATACTCCAGTCTGCAAAGCTCCTGTCTAATCCTCAAGTTTCTCCTCTCCAATAACATCATGAATCTCATCTTGGTTCTATGGCGGATCCATAGGGGGCAGAACATCACTCTCTAGCAGTGGTACAACCTCGGCCACTACCACAACCACGACTGATCGCTAATATAGAGCTCCTACGAGGTGGCATAGTAGTCTATCTACAACAGGAATTAATCCTATAATTAGAGTTGGTACTTGGAATTTCTATTCAAAATATATCAATTCTTTAAAAATAACATATTTTTCATAAATTCCCATTTTGCCCAAAAATATTTAATAAGCATGCAAAAATCATTTCCGGTTTAAAATTGATTTGAGTCTCACAGTCAGAGGGTTGAACCTAGCCTCTAATACCACTAAATATAACCCCTAAACCCGACCCATAAGAAATGGACTGAATCTAGGATGTTGCGTTCGAAAACTTGTCCATCAAGAAATGTTATTAGGTTTAGAAAATTTTAATATACAAAATAGTTATTAAAAAGTGATTAAACTCAATAATATCCCATTTCATATAAAACATAGTCGTATAATAATGTTCCGAAAGTTGATAAAAAGTCCAGAAATAATCTCATATGCATGCTATAATAGTAAATCCTCAAATAATAATGTCCTAAGTCTGGTAATACATAAAAGTCCAAAATAATAGTTATTAAAAATTGTTCTTTTTATTCAGGTAGACTGCGTAGAGGTCAGAACGCTACTGTGACGACTCAGATTTGATTTGGATTCTCTTATACTCGCTGCGGAATTCCAGATTACTTGAGGTAATGTTTTCATCATTTATCACCCCGAATTTATCCCTTGTACATGGATCACTAGTGGATTACGCCGTATAATTTTTTCGCTGCGCCATGGGGTGTACCGACGTTTACCAACAGGGGTCTGACCTACAAGCTTGCGCATTTAGGCCATTTGGGTTTTGGGTCCTTTCAGTTTGTAACCCATTTCATTTTAGTCTCATATTGCTAATAAATCAGATTTCAAGTTTTAATTTCTTTTTAATTTAATCCTATTATTTAATTTTTTAATTTAATTTTAATTGTTTAATTTATATGAATGTTGTATGTTTTAAAATAAAGCATATAGTATAATTGTTTAGATAATTAAATCACTTAGTTAATTAACTGTTAAAGCCTTAATATTAGGTTCCTTAATTAAATCCAATAATTCAAATAGGTGAGATAATTTTAGAAAATAAATGATTATTAAATGGAAACTTTAATGTTCTAAGTTGATTAGTGTCTCATTGTAATGAGATATTAATCAATGGGCCATTTTAGTGAAGATTTAATATTTCATTTGAAGTTAGAACATGTAATCACATAGTTAATTAAATTAAAATTGAATTAGGATTAGATTCAAATAGACAGAGTCATTAAATAATTACGAATATTATTGATTTAGGGCTTAATATGGATAGTACCCAATTATTTGGGTGTTATCACATAAACCCCTAAATTCAATAATATTCATATATTCTTTAATTAATTTAATCAATTGGATCCCTAATTAGGTTTGAACTGAAAATTAACAAGAAAATAAATGGACATGCATTAAAAACCTTTTGTGTTGATATACATTTTTGAATATAATTGAAGTATCCTAAAGTAACTGGATGTTTCGAAACTTATATTCGCTTAAGAATGTATTTTCTTACAAAAGGATACCTACATTCGGAATGAAATTCATTTAACAATTAAGGATTTAATTAAATTCAAATTATTGTTCGAAATGCCAAAATGCCACGTAGAATTAATAAGGTACCGATAACGGGCGTTTGTGGGGGTGCTAATCCTTCCCCATACATAACCGACTCCCGAACCCAAATTTTAAAGAAATGAATATCTGGTTGTTTTTATGGTGTCTGGTCTACCAAAATGACCGATGGTGACTCCAAATTGATTTTCAAGAATAAATAAGAGGAAAACCTAATTTGATACGAAAAACCTTAATTTCAAGACTAAATAAATTAAAATGGACAAAAATCCTATTTTCATAAAGAATCAATCGTTATGCTATTTCACACATTCGGTTTTAAAAATGGTCGCGATAGTTTGGCAACTCCTATGGGGACGTAAAAAGAGAGTCAGGCCTGATTAATTAATTTCACGTGGCATTTTGGCAATTTGAACAGATCTGAATTTAATTTTTTCCAAGAATTGTTGAATGAATTTTCAAGAAAAATAAAGGTGTCTTTTGTGTATGATATATCTGTCATTCATGTATAAGCTCTTTACCTGGGCTTTTCACCCTTAAGTGAGAGAAAGACATGATCCGACGTGAGGCTCTCCACCTCCTAGTTCAGAATTTTGTCTTTTTTCGGTATACTAACCATATGCACCGTGGGGCCCACGCCTCCGTTATAAAGGACCTATACTACCGAATCGATGTATTGCTATCGCAGTAGATGGTAAAGACAGTTCGAGAACCCGAAGTCTAGAACACAACCCACATTTTGTTATTTAGAAAACCACTCTGCTAGAGCCAGACAGGGACCTAGGACAGGTGCTGCAAGTTTAAATACATTTCTTTGGTTATTTTGTTTTCCATATTAATTCAAAATACTGCCATTGTTTCTTTTTTGTTTATTTTGTTTTCTTGTTTTTTTACTTGGTGTCATTTTTGCATTCATTAGAGGTATCGATTCGAGGATCAGTCAAGTTAGGCAGTGTTCTTAATAGCCAATAGGTTTGATAAACAAGGAAAAGGCAATATGAAGGTGTGAACCCGATCAGAGAAGACTTAGTCCAAGATAGGACAGTGTCTCAAGAAAAGATGTGTCAGGATGCAAGTAGTTACGAGAAGTTGTGTGAAGAGGCTAAAAGGGAAACGAAAGAGGAGATTCAAGAATTGACTGATTCAAACAGCCGGATCAAATAGGTATTAGAGGAAGAGCAAGCTTTGAAGTCAAAATTTTTATCTCAAGTTTTACAGTTAGAGAAAGCTATCGAAAAGGGTATAATGAGGAAGAAAATTCAATCTTTAACTAGAAGATAAAGAGCTAGAAAAGAAGATGACATAATTTAAAAGTGTCGTACAACATTTTGAAAGATTAGTTTGAAAGTTTTAGAATGGGCACTATAAATGAAATGTAAGGTACTGAAAGGTGAGCTTGAAGTAGCTATCTAGATTATCCAAAGGCAGAATCAAGAAATGATCAAGTTTAGAAGCCATGCGCGAGGAGTCGCCCGATTCATGCAGATTTTATCCATTGAAGCTATGAACCCGCAACAACACCTTGACGTCAGCACCAAGCTAGGACAGACGCTGACTCGGAAGTGGAACGAAGTGATTAACCAAGGGACGAGGGCTAGCTATTTTCTGTAATCAAATTATCTATTTCTTGTATTCGACCTTTTTGCCTAATGAATGTTTCTCTAAAGACTAGTCATTGAAATCGATACCTCATGTATTCATGCATTAGATCACTTAAATATTGCATTGCATTTTTTCCAGTATCATTGCATTTAAAATATTTACATTTAACATTGCATTTTTAACATATCATTTTTAGGATCATTGTTTTCTTGAATAACATTCATTAACAGAAAACCAATATTCTGAGAAACATGGGTTTGTTAGGGTGAGGCAATCTCAGAAAGTTGTTGAGGATCACTTGGGTAGCATGGAGCAAATGATTGACCAGTCCCGGAATGATGTGGTAACTTGAGCTACCACAATGCTTAGAATCATGAAGGTCGAGAAGGAAGAAGTTCTAGATAGAAATACTAACATTGGTGATCAAGATGAAGACTTATCTCACACAAGGGTTCAACTTGAAGGATCAGTTTCGAAAAAGGTTCAGAGTAGCACAGTCAGAGTAACAGTTAATGATTCAGAGAATTTGGAAACAAATTTTGGAGATGATGTTCCTAGCCTCGGTGCGCTGACAAGATTTGACAGAAATACAGGAGGTCTGAGTAAAAGCCAAAATTTTGATGATTTCTCTAAACTTGAATTGTCTAGGGGTTGTGAGACTGATAAAGAACAAGATGATTCTAACAGAGTTATAGAACCGCATACATTTCTAGAATGTTTCTCCGAAGGAATACAGGTCAAGGATTCAGTCGATGCCAAAAATTTTCCTACAATGGAATTAATTTCGTCAAAGAAAATAGGGATAGCAAGGATAGAAACAAAAGACAAAGATGATGAATGGTTTAGCAGGAAAAGAGAGACAATTATTCCTATCCCAATACCATATTTAGATCTGTTGTCATACCTTGTACAAAACCAATTTTTGATGACGGTTCCACCGAAGTTTTATAAGTCTTTCTATGGCATAAGAAATGCTTCGGTTATTATTGTGGAGACTTTAGTCACTCTGTGGAAGATTGTATGTTTCTGAAACACATAGTCAGGGGCCTCAGTAGGAATAGACAATTATGTTTTGAGAATGAAGAACCCCGATTCCACAAAAGATCGATATTTGCTAGAAGAATCGAGATAAAAGAAAAGAGGCAAAATTTATAATAGGCTTTTAGGGGCAATCTGCTATAGTTCAGGGTTTACCAGAATCAGAGTAATGTTTAGACACTTACCTCCTCAAAGTTTCCCTTACTGAAGAATACCCTGAAGTTAGATACTCAAGGTGCTCTTGTCAGTGGAAAGTCAAAGATTAAATTGGGTCTCATTCACGTCTCTTATCATGAGTTGTACTTCAAGTTGCGTGAAGCTTCACCACATCATGTCAAATTTTCAAAGCCTCATAATACTAGTTGTTACAACACCGGGAATCATTGTGAATATCATAATGGAGTCCATGATCATGATATTAAAGATTGTTATACTTTCAAGCAACAAGTTCAAAACTTTCTAAACCAGGGGGTTTTGGAGGTTGACACTAATGGCCAGTCCTTTAAGATTTGTGAACCAAGAGGTATTCATCTGGTTGGAGCCAATACAATTGGGATGCTTGAGAGTCAAGTGTTGAAATGTGTCAATAAAAAAAGAAGGGAAAGGTGAAATTGATCAAGAATCATTAGCTGACAATGAAGAAACCTCGAATAAACATGACCGTTAAAACTCTAAACACATCCAACCAAGAGCAGGAAAAGCATAGTTCATTTAGGTGTCGACCAGAAGAAGTTGTTAATTTCCACATGCAAATGATCAAATATTCTACAGAAAAGAGCAAACAATTGATTGAAGAAACAAAAAAACTCATTGACAGGATAATCTTAATTTAGAGGTCGACGAGAACAACATAGTAAACAAGATGAAGCATGTCATTGTTTTGAAAAGAGAAAGTGAAGAATTGTTGAGGCTAAAATTCACTCAAGTGTTACTTGAATAAAGATAGTTTGATCGTAGAAGATCTGCCTATAGTTTTAGGACCGTTACAGAATAATACCCTGAATCATCCCAATTGCTTTTGCCTGCAAGCATTGATGGTCCTTTGTAAGGGAGGTTATTCGGTTTATTTGTGTTAGATTCTTGTTTCGTACATAATTTTTCTCAAATGGCAAACAACTTGAATTTGTTGATTCTTTTAATATTTCATTTATTCTTTGCCATGGGTTAGTTTTTGTTCTCCTATGCATATATGTATATATCTTCATAATTATTTTATCCTGTCTTTGAATATCTGCTGTAAGAGCGACCAAGAATCAAACTCAAAGATCAATTTTGAAATGTGACTCTCTTCTAAGGTATTTAGGCCAGTAAGAAGACATTAACGAGTGTTTAGGAATCACGGGAAGTTCCCAAATACAAATTATGAGTGAATTTTCCTCTCAGGCATTGTTGACTAAGGTCCTTGAATGAAGTGATAACCCAAAACATCGACCACCTGAAGACTGCTTTTCTTTGAAGATATCTGTGTATGGGAGGACATTTGGCATTCCTTTGTCATCCTTCAAAAAGAAAGAAAATAAGAAAACTATTATTTGTTGTTCCTTTTTGAGCCTGATAGTTTTCTTTCGATTCAACCCAAACCAAGGATCACCCTCACATTGGGGACAAAGAGGATGTGAATTTGTTTACAATTGAAATATGTTTTGGGGCAAGAAACAATTATGCTATGATAATGATGCCTTATGAATTTGGGGCAAGAAACAAAAAGTGGATTATTTGAGTACAAGAGCAAGAAAGGAAAATTGAATGAAGATAAGTATTCGAAATCAAAAAAAGAAAAGAAAAAGAGAAGAAAAAGAAAGAGAAAAAAAGAAAGGAAACAGAAAAGAAGAAAAAGGAAAAGTGGAAAGTTTGTGTTCAAAATGTCAACTAAATCGAGTTGAAAATTGTTGACATAAAAGTTGAAATAATTGAAAGTGCAAGGAAAGCATTGGACATATGTGATATCTTCTATTCCAATGAATCTTTATCTGAAGGAGTCAAGGAGGATTGATCATCTTTGTACTTGAGGAAGGGAAATGAATTTTAGAGTGAAAGCCCAGAAATGGGCAGTCTAAAACGATCCAAAAGAGAAAGAAAATAAAAAAATAGATTTCATCCGAGCATATTCAGATCAAAGAGTGCAGTAATATAATTTCACTTGGAAAGTAATGATCATTGGTTGTATCACCCTTAAACACTACTTTGAGCCTATATATCCTTTCTTTTATAGCTATGAGCCTTAGCCCCATTATAAGCCTCAAAAGACCATTTTGATCATATACGAGTATTAGAGTAAGGGAAGTTTGTCTTTAGAATACATCCCGCTTAATAGGGTTAACCTTTTTTCAAGGATTTCCAAACTTCTAGTGCTTGATTGAGATCAGAAAAGAGGAAGGATTGGGTTGGTGAGTTAGTGAGGCAAAGAGAGACACTTAAATGGGATAGAATTGGGCATATGGTAAATATTTCTCTTGGAGGTCTGATAATTTGGAAGGGATTATGTTTGAGTTGATCTTTGCTAGTTTGGTTCAAGGGCTTTATTGCATCTGGTATTTAAGGGTCTAATTTTGGTTTTTGTTTTCTCATGTTTGCCATGACTTATCAAATTGTTCCATTTTATCAAATTTATTAAATAATATTATAAGCCTTTCACTTATCGTTTCAACAAGCATCTTGCAGATAAATCGATTGGATATAAGAAAAGTAAAGGATTTTGTGGGTATTATCATGATGTACTAACCCTTTAATTGTAGGCAGAACAAGAGGTGGACTCGGTACTTGGTTAATGATGAAAAGTATGTCGAGGAAGAGGCACAATTATGAGTATCATGAATATTTAAATAAAGCTGCAAGAAAGTGACACAGACAACCTTGGGGCGACGGGAGAACATGAGTCATATTTTTGGGCAAAAGTTGCACCAGGATCGATATATTGAAGGTTCATCCTAGTCAAAAGCAAAGATCACTACTTCTGAAGATTATTACTTTTAAGGTGATGCAAGGCAAGAAATCCTTGTGAATGTGAAAGTGAGCAAAGATTACAGTGGAATTTAAGACTGGGCAATGCTGCAAGGAACATTATAGAATAAGATGTTTTATTCTGATAAATAGAATCTACAAGCTGGAACAATAAAAGTGATGATCTTTTTTGGAACCATGAGAAAGCATGTTGCTAAGAAAGTTGAATGAAGACGTGGCAAGAATGGCTTTACAAGAAAGGAATTGTCATCAGCACTCGAGTTTCTCCGATGTGAAGTGCGAGTTCATGTGATGAATATGTGAAAAGCAAGTATGACTTCCACAGAATTGAAACCTGTTTTATTTAGAACAAAAGGAAAACATCATTGCAAAGAAAAAGAAAGAAAAAAACAAAGAAAAAAGAAAAGGAAAAAGAAAAAAGAAAAAATGAAAAAATGAAAAGAAAAATAAAAAGAAAAAGAAGAAAGAGAAAAGAAAAAAAGAAAAGAAATCGAGGTGAAAATCTGAAATGGCGCCTTGAGAAAAAGAGAGAGAAAAAACAAAGTGAAAACTCGAAAGGGCACTTTGAGAAAAGTATTCTAAAGTGAAAACCTAAAAAGGGGCTTTGGAGCAAAAGATGCAGAGATCCTGAAGATTGAACCTGAGTGTGAGATATGTTACTTTGGCAGCAAAATAAGTGTCTGAAAATGGAGCAAAGAAATTTTGAGCTTCCCTGAAGATGAAAGCTTACCTAAGTGTTCCTCAATTGACATCATTCATGCATCATACATAGTTAGACATCCATAAGATAGGAGCATGCTAACTCATATATATAGAGTTTTTACATATTTTAGCAGGAATTAGTAGAGTCAACAAGAAACGAGAGAAGACCGCAACTTACAACTTCAGATTTGAAGGAATAGACCCTGTCACATGTGTTTCAAGCAAAAAGAAAAGTCGATCAATGCACAGAAAAAGAGGAACGAAAGATCTCAGGAAATTGAAGATATTAAAGAATGGATTTGATAGAAGTTCAAGGATTTGAGGAAAATTCAGGGACCTGAGGCATTTGTTCACCCTAGATGATGAAAGAAGGCAAATTCTACTTGTTGAAGCTGAAAACAATGAGATTTGTGGAGCATCATTATGCATAAGAGTGCCGATCAGAATAGAAAAGAAAGAATGCAGAGCCCAAAAAAGAATTTGATTACTGAAGAAGTCAATATTTGCTCAAGAAGAATAAGAGCTTAGCAACCAGATTCTGGGGAAAATTTTGTCGAGGCATGAAGACAACAGAAGTTTCAGACCAAACTCAAGAAGATCAAGCAAAACAAGATTCCATAAGAAAAATTTCAAGAGATGAGGTACCATTGCAATAGAAGCAGAAAATTTAATAGAGAAACAACGAAGATCATGACCCATCAAAGAGTAATTCACAATAATCAAAGAAGAACGAGTAAGATTTCAATCTACAGCTTTGAGGTTGGAGAAGTAGATCCAACGAAAAATTGCAAAGACATCAACCCGTTTGAAGAGGTAGATTACAACAAAGTTTTCAATCCGTTTACAGAGGCGGATTTCTCCAAACATTTCGTTTACAGAGGCAGATCTCAAGATATTTCGTTTATAGAGGCGAATTTTTTCAAACATTTCATTTATAGAGGTGGATCTCAAGATATTCCATTTACAGAGATGGATTTCTTCAAACATTCTGTTTACAAAAGCGGATCTCAAGATATTTTGTTTCCATAGGTGAATTTTCTTTGAGCATTCCGTTTACAGATGCGGATCTCAAGATATTTCGTTTGTAGAGGCAGATTTCAACAAATCTTTCTTTCACAGAGACGAACTTCAAAAAAGAATTTCATCAGTCACATACGTTCCAAGTACAAAAAAATTGATCAACATAGAAACAAAAAAATTATATTATATATGAGTTTTTAGATTGAAAGATCAAGACACTATAGATAAAAAAAGTAACCCCAAAGATCCCAGCACTCCAAGATAAAAATTAAAGATATTCAATACCACTTCAATTTGAATTCTTATTAATTGATGATATTTTTTTGCATGATCAGTTTTTTCCTAGAAGAGGAAATGAATCGGTACGCCTAGTAAAGACTTTCAGAGTTCCTAATGAGAAGAACTCACCTAGAGCTCCTAATGAGAAGAGTTCACCCCAGAGCTCCTAGTGAGAAGAACTCACCTAGAGCTCCTAATGAGAAGAGTTCACCCTAGAGTTCCTAGCGAGAAGAACTCGCCTAGAGCTCCTACTGAGAAGAGTTCACCCTAGAGTTCCTAATGAGAAGGACTCGCCCAGAGCTCCTAATGAGAAGAGTTCACCCCAGAGTTCTTAATGAGAAGAACTCGCCCAAAGCTTCTAATGAGAAGAGTTCGCCCTTTTGAAGAATGAAGAAGTTCCTAATGAGAAGAGTTTGCTTATTCGAAGTCTTTATAGAAAGATGGATCAGCAAAAGAGTGATGAGTGAAGAATTTCATAATAAGAAGAACAATTTCAAACCTCAAAAAATGAAGAATTTCAAAGAGCAATGATAGACCTTAGAAGATGAAGAATTTCATAATGAGAAAAATAACTTTAGATTCTACAGTTTGGCGGAGGAATAAAGAATTTCATAATAAGAAGAACAACTTTGAACCTTAGAAAATAAAGAATTAAAAAAAACAATTCTAAACCTTGAAAGATGAAGAATTTCATAATGAGAAGAATAGTTTTAGACTCTAAGGTTTGGCAGAAGATTAAAGAATTTCAAAATTAGAAGAGCAGCTTCAACCTTCGGTGGTCAAATGGTTCGAGTAAAATTCGTGTCTTTTCAGTCTTTCCCTATTCCTATTCCACAACAATGAGCAAAGAGGGGCAGTTTTAATACCCTAATTTTACCCGGGTATACCTATATATACATATATTTTCAATATAAATAAAACTAGATAAATATAGTAAAACCCTCAAATAAATAAATAACCCTAAAAATAATGTCCAATGTTCATAAAAAGTCGAAGTTACATATAAAAATACCCAAAGCCCATTTAAAGCCCAAAAGCTCATTACATTTGTCTTTTCCGCCCATCTTCATACTAAACAAACACAATTGAGTTTGATAATCCAGTTTTTCCTGCCTAAAATGCCACATGGCAATTTCCAATAGGTTCAACACAAAGCCAAAGATTTGTGTTTCTTCATTGGTGAGTTGGTGCCAGTTGGGGATGACATAAGCGCCATGACATCATCTGTGATGTCATCCTCAATCAACCATATAAATAGGAGAGAGAGAAAGTGTCAGGATCATTAATCACTTACATAATTACCCACCAATAATAATAATAATAATAATTAATAGGAGATAGAGTATTCACCTTGGTATCTAATCAGTTGTGATAAACTGAAGAGTCATCAGAGTTCAACCGTCGCTGGAGGCTGAGGAAATGTCAGAGCTACGAAACGTCATCGAAGAGGAGATTCAAACCGTCATAATCTCGCCGTCGAGAAAGTAACCCTTGTTTTCATTTCAAATCTTATAAAACAAAGAAAATAAGGAATATCAGTTCATTTTAAAGGAAAAATCAAGGCAAAACTGAAACATAAAAGCCGATAAAAAAAGAGCTGGTCGAAATCTTATCGCGATGGCTGGATTATTTTCGAGAGTGAATCGGCGGAGTTGGAAATGGTTTAGAATTTGGGTAGTTAGGTTTTAGGAGTGGAAAATTGAGAATCCTATTAGATTAAGGATAGATTTAGGGTTTAAGATCAAAAAAAGAAAGATTTTAGATATTTTAGGGTTTGAAATGGTAGCCAGAATTCACTCTACGGTGGCCAAAAGTCGTTCTATGGTCGCCGGAGCAAAGTCATGAACGACCGAAAGTTTAGGAGTTCACTGGTGAACTTGTCAGAGGTGGCCGGAGCATGATCAGAAGGACTAAGACGATAGAGGATGTAGCGGTTATAGCCTTTGTTCTTCATGTTCTTCATAAAATTTGAAGAACACGAAGAACACCAAACCAAAATGGCTTATTTTGATTTGAAATGAGGGCTTTTCTAGGCTTAAGAGATGTTTGTTAGAGAGAGAATTGAGAGAATTTAAGCTTAGTGAGAGAGGGGATTTCAGAAAAATGAAAGAAAAGAAGAAATTTTAGGCTTAAAGGGGCTTTATATAGACTATGCCAAATGATGTCGTTTTACACCGGGTCAAGGGAGGGGGTCTGCGTGTTTTGATGTATGGGTTGGGTTGTTGGAGTATGCCCAAAGACCAATTATGAGATGGTTGTAAAAGACATACTTATTTTATCTTGTTTATTAATAAGAAGCCATTATTATTATTTCAGTCTTATTCTGTGTATCTATAAATAAACTGAATTATAATAAAGTTCTTAAAATAATATAGTTATTCTTGTATGTCCTTAGTCGAGAATTATTGTGGGCTTGGACAACAATAATGTATTAAGACTAATATGTAGTTGATTGGTGACAAAGTGTTGTCATTGACATGGAGATGTCAAAATCAATACATAAGTATGTATTAGGGAATGACATACTGGACTGACCCACTATGAGCATGTTTCTTGGATTATTATGTGACAGTCATAATATTGCTCATGGTGATAACTACATGTATGATGCTCAAACTTGAGATCATCATTATTTCAACATCGTGAGTGACATATTTTAATACGGCCAAACGTGTGTCGTAACTGACTACACTATAAAGACTGATATTGGATATGTCACAATCCATGTAGCGAAATATGGTTGATCAAGATGGGATTTGTCCCTCCTACATAATAGGAGTAATATCATAGGCCACTTGATTGAGTGAGACTAGAAAATGCATGGCCATGCTCGAATAAATTAATATGGGATATCATAGTTATTCGTTTATAATAGTCTACTCAAGATATCAAGAAACATTAGATGGACTATACAAGTGTGACTAATCCATGACTTTTGTCCGATCTAAATATGAGGACAAAAGGATGAAATACAAAAAAGAAGTTAATCACGAAAAAAGATTAAATCGAACCACGATTTCATGTAACTTAGGTAGCAATGATGTATTGCTAGATGCCACTCATTGCTTGTAATATTAGAATTGTTCTAGATATCACTACTAACGTTACATGAACCTATAAGGGTTACACCCTATGATTGAAACGAACAAATATCGACTAGATAGCATGTGTACAAACTTGTTGTACACGTAATTAGTGAGAAACCGAAATTGTTACAATTATTGTAATTATAGATAATTACGTTTTTATATATATGTTAATATTTGATAAGTTATTGTAATTATCAAATACTATTAAATATATATATCACTAAAATAAACATAATTAAATTAGTATCAGATTCTACATATTTAATTATATTCGGTTAAATATATTGTATATTTAAAGAATCTGAATTTAATTAGAATTGGGTTTTTAAATACTATATAAAGGCATAAGGTCTAGCAGCCAAAAGATGTTTTTTGAAAATCCTCTCTAATAGTTAGAAAAGAGAAAAATTGTTTGTTTTATTTGGGTGAACTGCGTAGAGGTCAGAACGCTGCTGTGACGACTAGGATTTGATTTGGATTCTCCTATACTCGCTGCAGAATTCCAAATTACTTGAGGTAATGTTTTCATCCTTTATCACCCTGAATTCGTCCCTTGTA
Source organism: Hibiscus mutabilis (assembly GCA_019671005.1). Lineage (NCBI taxonomy): Eukaryota > Viridiplantae > Streptophyta > Magnoliopsida > Malvales > Malvaceae > Hibiscus > Hibiscus mutabilis. The sequence goes on along the minus strand of CM033717.1, from coordinate 29,161,788 downwards.
CATGGATCACTGGTGGATTATGCTAGATAATTTTTCCGCTGCGCCATGAGGTGTATCGGCGTTTACCAACAGGGGTCTGACCTGCAAGCCTAGGCGTTTGGGCCATTTGGGTTTTGGGTCCTTTCAATTTGTAACCCATTTCATTTTAGTCACATATTGTTAATAAATCAGATTTCAAGTTTTAATTTCTTTTTAATTTAATCATATTCTTTAATTTCTTAATTTAATTTTAATTGTTTAATTTATATGAATGTTGTATGTTTTAAAATAAAGCATATATTGTTTAGATAATTAAATCACTTAGTTAATTAATTGTTAGAGCCTTAATATTAGGTTCCTTAATTAAATCCAATAATTCAAATGGGTGAGATAATTTTAGAAAATAAATGATTATTAAATATAAACTTTAATGTTCTAAGTTTATTAGTGTCTCATTGTAATGAGATGTTAATCAAGGGGGCATTTTAGTGAAGCATTTAATATTTCATTTGAACTTAGAACATGTAATCACATAGTTAATTAAATTAAAATTGAATTAGGATTACGATTAGGTTCAAATAGACAAAGTCATTAAATAATTAGGACTATTATTGATTTAGGGCTTAATATAGATAGTGCCCAATTATTTAGGTGTTATCACATAAACCCCTAAATTCAATAATATTCATAGATTCTTTAATTAATTTAATCAATTGGATCCCTAATTAAGTTTGAACTTAAAATTAACAAGAAAATAAATGGACATTCATTAAAAACCTTTTGTGTTGAGATACATTTTTGAATATAAATTGAAGTATCCTAAAGTAACTGGATGTTTCGAAACTTATATTCGCTTAAGAATGTATTTTCTTACAAAAGGATACCTACATTCGGAATGAAATTCATTTAACAATTAAGGATTTAATTAAATTCAAATTATTGTTCGAAATGCCATGTGGAATTAATAAGATACCGAAAACGGGCGTTTATGGGGGTGCTAATCCTTCCCCATACGTAACTGACTCCCGAACCCAAATTTTAAAAAATGAATCTCTGGTTGTTTTTATGGTGTCTGGTCTACCAAAGTGACCGATAACGACTCCAAATTGATTTTCAAGAATAAATAAAAGAAAAACGTAATTTGATACGAAAAACCTTAATTTCAAGACTAAATAAATTAAAATGGACAAAAATCCTATTTTCCAAAAGAATCAATCGGCAGGCTATTTTCACACATTCGGTTTTAAAAATGGTCACGACACTCACCAAGATTTATACCCCAAAATCTTATGAGACCATTTCCCAAAGATACAAAAAAAAGCAAACTTAAAAAAACTCATTAGATAGATGTTTGCAACAATTTAAGCTCCCTCTCAAACCTCAAACACTTGAAAAGAATAAATACAATAAGAACAATCGAGTGTTTACAAGAAAAATAGGCAAAATAAGCTCTAATAAACTTTGAATATGCTTGAATGCTTTTGGATAGTTGTCTTGTTGTTGAAGAAGCTTTGGAGACTTGCTTTTATACCCTCTCATTGATTTCTAACCGTTTGGAGACTTGATTTTAGGCTTTGGGAGGGGTTTTTCCTACATTAAATACAGTTTGGTAACTTTCAGTATCGGTACTCGAAAACCCGTATTGGTAGCTGTTCAAAAATAGAAATAATCGTTGTCTAATACATAGTGTACCAGTACTCAGACTGGGCATATCGGTACAAAATATACCGTACCAGCAATAGAGTCGTACCGATATTGAAATAGCTCATTGGAAAAATTTACAAAGGGCGTACCAGTACTAAGTTGAATCCATAACGGTACGAAGGCCATACCGATACAAAAATTGTTTACTGTTAAATTGAAATCAAAGCTGTACCGGTATGCCTATAAGGTCATACCGGTACTCAAAGGCCAAAAAGGTTTTTTGAGTACTTTTAAACTTGTAAAATCATTTTGAAACAATTTCAAATGACTTGGATGAAAAATTGATATTTAAAATATGTCATTTGAACACTTAGTTCTTTTCAACTTAGAATTTGTGAGTTATTTCAATACTTTAAAAATTTATTTAAAATGATTTGAATATAAAATTTTGTTATATCAAAATCAATATTTATTAGTTTAACAACAACCAAACACCTTGATGTAGTAACAACCATCTTTTATCCATCTTTTTAATACAAAAGTGTTATTTAATACAACACACATCTTTTGCCTTCGTTGTACCAAACAATGCGTAAAGTTATTGATAGTTGGCTTAAATATTTTGGTTTAAACAATTTTTAGGTCCCCTCAATTTTAAACTAGAGCACATTAAACTCTCAAAATATATTTTTTTGTGACTTTTTACATGAAATTTTTAAGCACTTATGAAATCTAAATACAAAATTAATTCATATTCTAACTTCAAACTTCATTGTCTTCACTTACAATAATATTACAATTACAAGCCAACATATAAAAATATTTTAAATGTTTAATTAGAAAGTGCATATAATTTTTTTCCTAAAATTTTTAGATTCGAAGGGAGAAAGGATTTAATTGAAAAAGATGATACAAAAATCATAAAAATATTTAACATTTCACTAAAGTTTTAAAAATTATGAAAATATATTTAAAATTAAATTTTGATCAGAAAATATTATAAATTTATGTAACATTTAGATTAATTTCATTTAAAAAAATATTCAATAATAGTTGGACATGTGTCATGTACCGACAAAAAATGTCAGCACCATCGTAAACCGTTATTAGTTATTCACTTCCAAAATATACACTTTTATCATTAATGAATGTTAATATATTAGTATATTCATAAATTGTTCAATTTATTCAATACACTTTATTTAATATCGATATAAATTAAAAATTATATGTCTTTATAGTTATTTGCGTACACTATTAATTCATTTATTAATAAAGTAAATAATTTATTAATTCATGTATTTAGCTTCAATGAAAAGAAAAAATGTACATCGCGTTGTCATTTATTAAGAAATTATATACTTTAAATTTATTATTATTATTATTATTATTAAAATATATCAAGAGAGATCAATTTGTTCAATTTCAAAACTGATTAGGACTTAAAGGGTGCTTAAACCAAAATATTTAAGCCAAATATCCACAATATAATATTTTTGACCAAAATGTTACATTTTCAAATATACAAGGACTAAAATGTTCATTTTTACAATTGAGAAAATGTTAACTTTTCAAACGTATGAGGACTAAAATGTTCATTTTTATAGTCGATGGACTAAAAATGAACTTTTAAGTACAGTGCAAGGACTAAAATAAACTTTAAAGAAGAGTTCAAGGAATAAAATATTCATTTTTATAGTAGAGGGACTAAAATAAACTTTTAGGTATAGTAGAGGGACTTCTACTATAGTTTAACCGATTTTTAGATGTTAGTAAATTATTTTTATGTTGCTTGTATTAAAGGAACTTCATTTGTTAAAATTTTATACATTTTTGTATTATGAGTTAAGCCTCGTTTTAATTAATTGTACATGACCCCTTAAATTTTTGAACCGTGCCTATATAAGTATCATCGATAAATAAGCAATGACTTCAATTAATTGAGAAACATGGAAATAAAGATTAATGTTTACTAAAGCTTTATTTAATTTAGTTTCCACAAGCATCTTCGTTTTAAGGTTTAGAGGCTTAGTTTAGGGTGTAGGGTTTAGGTGTTTAGTAGTTTAAAATTTAGTGATTGTGAATAGAATTTAGGGTTTAGAGTTAGAATTTAAGGTATAGGTTAAAACCTAAGTTCTCAACATATTACCCTAAAACCTAAACCCTAACCTCTAAATTCAAACCATTACCCCTAAATTCTAAACCCCTAAACCATACACCCTAAATAGAGTCCCTAAAAACTAAGGCACTTGTGTTTCCACCGTCTGTTAACTCCCCGAAAATGGGCTTAGGAGTTTTGGCGGTTTAATAGTAGGTTCAGATCAGGGAACCGGGTTTGGCGACTAAAATACATTTTGAGAAATAAATATTTTGAAGTGGGTTTTGCAAAAGGAGATAAAGTTTGGTTAAAGCTTTTAAAAATGTTTAATAATTATATAAGTATTTTTGGGGTTGAAATTGGAAATCGATTTAATCAATTGAGATGACATTTTGGATTTAGTGACCAAAATGTAATAAATGCAAAACTATTTTTAATGACTAAATTATAAAAGGGACCAAAACTAAGAATCTTAGAGAGCTAATTTTCCTAAAAAATTAATTGAGTTTTCCACCATAATAAACAAAACAAATTGGTGGTTAATTGTTTTGTTAAAATTATTTTCCGTCATTTTCTATTTTCTCAATATTTTTCTTACAAAACTTTATCTCATTTTCTCACCATTTTCTCTCCATAATATTTTTTGAGTTTTGATTTGTTTTCAATAGGGATTGATTCAATAGATTTCTGTCTCATGGCTTTGCAAAACCTTTTCAAAGATTCCTAAAATATTTCTCTAAATTTCACTTTATTCAACAAAGAAAGTTTATGTCAAATTGTGGTGGAAAGACTTCAAAGGTAATTTTATATTCCTCTCTAAAAAACAAATGTTCTTTATCGATATTCCCTAGTGTTTGACTTCTAATTAATGTTAATATCTTAGTTTTGTTATCTAATTCTTGGAAATGATCTTAATAGGTGTTTTTGGACACTTTGCCTAAAATCTTGATTTATGGGATATTTGATGCGGATTTTTAATGGGTTAAATCACTTTTTGATTGTTTAAAACAATGTGAGATGAGGTTTTTGTAATCAAACTCGAAACTATTTAATTACCAATTTTCTATGGTGGTATAAGGTGGTTTTAGGGGCTGTTTTGATTGAATCTTAGTTTTTGGAGGTATAAGGATATGTTAGATATGTTTTTGGATGATATTTGATGGCGTTAAGATGTTAGTATCGTTAGGTTGTGGCTAGAGATCATTTAGTTGTCGATTGGTGTAGTTTTTGGTGTTTTTGGATGATTTTTTGGGTGCAATTTCATGGAGATTGTAGGGGATGATTTTAGGTTGGTATTAGAATGCATTTTAATGCATTTTGCCTCTGGTTTTGTGTTGCCAAAATAGATAAAGGTCAAGCCTAGCTCATTTTTGGCGAAGTTGGTTCGTTTTGAAGGCTTGGAACGCAACAACGAGCAAAATGTTGCACATCGGTGAGTGTATATGTATTTTGAACACTCTCAAAGGTTTGAATAAAGAGTTGGGAGCTTAGATTAGGTCTAGCAAATCTAACTAAGCTCGAAAGTAAGTTTTCCTCGATTTCGCCTTTGGATATCAGATTGATATGACACTTGTATTTCATGTTTTGGTTTAAAAGCATGGTTTGGTTTACTTACTGATTTATGCATCATTTTGAAAGATATGAAATGTTTTATCATGTTATGGATGCCTAAGAGCATTGAGAAATGGTTCCTAAATGGAATGTGGTTGTTGCATTGAGCAATGTTGATAATTGCATATGTAAAATGGTTTGTTAAATGCATATGGGAAAAACAGTAAATACACATGTTTAAAAGTGTATATTGGCTATGTGTGACAAGCAAAGAAAAGTATTGGATATAATTGTCATGCCATAGGGTTTAAAGTGCACTATAATATAAGTCGATCGCCCCGCGGCTCCAAGAGTATGCAGTAGGCTCCTTGGGCTGGTGGATTGCCACTTGAGTATGCAATAGGCTACTCGGCTAAGTGGTTTGTCTCTTGCATATGCAATAGGCTACCCAAGTTGATGTTGTACCTTGTGTAGGATTGAGGTGAGAATCTCTGGGCCAAGGTATGTTTTGGTAGAGGTTGTTTACCGAGAAATTCGTGTATCCGATGTGGTTTTTATAAAGGTCACTATAATTGCCAATATATGAGAAACAAGTGGAAAGCTATTGATAAGTGTTCAAAAGTACTAATTTTCTTACCCTTTTTACTCATATTATTGTTAGACTTAGGCTCATATTAGTTGCATAATTAGCTATTCATGCATTAATCCATGTTTCCTTCCATCGTTGAGCTTGATTACATAACTTGGTAGTTTTTGTGGAAAAGATGCTGCTTTGGTGTGCTTTGTGTGTGTATGTGCAGGATCACTTGCCAAAGCAATGCCGAGCTAGTTGTCAGGGCAATGCATGAAGGATATGTCGAGCTAGTTGCCAGGGCAATGCATGAAGGAGACGCCGAGGCAGTTGCCATGGCAATTGTCGACAAAGAGAAAATGCAATAGGGATGTCGAAATTAATGACTATACAAGCCCAAGATGACGTAGAGCAAAGCCCAAACCCAAAGGAATTTGATTTCCATGCAGAGATTAAAGAAGAATTAAATTCCAAGAAGATAGGAGAAGTTCTAGTAGGAATACAATTATAATACAGAATTATATTCTTTAAAGATAATTTAATTCCAACTCAAACTCCTCCTCAAAGAAGGACTTTGGCCTAGCCCTATAAATAGCAAGGAGATTTCGACAATCCAAAGGGAGAGCATTAGGGGAATTTTTGACAAGTCCAAGGGAGAAAGCAAGGGGAATTTTTGACAAGCATCTAGGGCAAGGGATTTTCGACAAGCTTCATCTTTTCTTCCTTGTTCGATTGGGTTCATGCTAGGGATTGTTTATCTTGTGTTTCTTTGGAACCTAGCCATGAACTAAATCTACTTGGCTATGGTTATTGTGTTTTGTGGTTGTGAGAAACTATTGGTTTTTGTTTAGGTAATAAGAGATTGCACTTTTCTATTTCAAGGTTTATTTATTATTGGTTCTTATTCTTGTTTGCGAGTGAATTGGGAGAGGATCTCGTGATTTCATCTATTTATCTAATATCGGGAGAGTTAGATTCAAGAAACGAATGATATGATCTTTATTCAATCTATTGATGGTGAAGATTAATCTGGCTTAGGAATAAGTTAAGGATTTCAACGGCTAAGAGGAGCGCAAGATTGGTTGTTGTTCACCTTTGATTCACGCAGGGATGTATTATCAAGGCATGCACAAGTAGCTAGAGTTTCGACTTAGGGATAAGAAGAAACCATTGAAGAACGCTCTGTTGAACCTTGAAGGTTGCTGCCCAGAAGCCCAAGTAGTTGCCCAACTAGTCGCCCAGTCAACCATCGATTAGTTGCCAAGGCAACCCCGTTGTGCAAGTTGCCACGGCAACTGAGTTGCCCGTGCACTCTTTTACCAAAACGATCCAATCGGCTATCACACCTCAACTCACGATAACCTAGCCTATCTCTCTCTCATTTGAATTCATCTTTTCTTTTACTTTATTTGCTTTCTAGATTAGTTATTAGTTAAACTCCTATAATCCTTTACTTGTGTTTTTACTTTTTACAGTGCAAGAGACTAGGATCTTGAGGTAGCACCAATCCCTATGGAGACGATATCTTTTATACTATAACTTGCGACGTGTATACTTGCACATTTGCGTAGCACTTATTACGCGCAACAAGTTTTTGGCACCGTTGCCGGTGATTGGCAATAGCGACTTTGTTTTTATTTTCTTGCATTTTCTTTTTATTTTTCTTGTTTAAAAATTCAAAGGGCTAACAAACTTTGGTTTTGCATTGGTATATGACCAGTATGACCGACTTCACCGTAATATCCCTTTGATCCGTAAATCGAACGAACCTTACAAAGACTTAGACGAAGGATAAGAGAAGCAATGGCAAATCAAGACGGCAATATGAATCAAGATGTTCGAGCGGGAGGAGGAGTGATTCTTGCACGAAATGAACTATTCGAGACTATCTTGAAGAAGATCTTGATGGACTTAACCCATGAGTTGTCGCACCAAATTGAAGCCGACCACTTTGAGTTGAAACCGTAATGTTTAATATGATCAACACAATAGGTCAATTTGGCGGCTCAAAGAATCAAGATGCACAACAACATCTCAAATCTTTCCTCGAGATTTGTAACTCGTTCAAGATACACGGAGTCACCCCGATGTCTTACGATTAAGATTATTCCCTATTCACCGAGGGATAGGGCGAAAGCATGGTTGAATAGCATTCTGCCGGATCCATAGCATCTTGGACTGATCTTTGTCGTGATTTCCTTGCTAGATTTAATCCTACAAATTTGACTGATAAGCTTCAGAAACGACATTACTTCTTTTCGGCAAAGGCGGATGATGAATCCATGTACGAGGATTGGGAGCGATATAGAGAACTTCTACACAAATGCCCCTACACGGATTCCCGGTGTGGACTCAAGTAACAATGTTTTACAACGCCGTGAATACACCAACAAGGATGATGCTAGATGCCTCGGCAAACGGCATACTCCTAGATAAGTCGCCGGAGGAAGCAATGCAAATTCTAAATAGGCTGGCCAAGAATGATTATCAATTCCCATCTACTAGAAGAGGAGGAGTTAGACGCCCAAGCCACAATACATGAACTAGGATCATCAGATTCAATTTCGGCACAATTGGCCACTTTAACCAAGATGGTCCAGAACATGCAAAAACCAAACAACACACATGAAGTCAAGGTAATGGATTCTTTTTGTGAGTTATGTGGTGATAACCATAATTCTTCTGAATGTATGCAGAATCCGAATCCAAAACTTCTATGTGGGGAATTACAATCGGAGCAATAATGTGATGTCCAATACATACAATCCAGCTTGGAAGAAGCACCCGAATTTTTCATGGAGTAATCCCAACAATGCTCTAAACCAGAACAATCAGAATGCACAAGCATCGGGATTCCAACATAATATTCCATGGCAACAGATGCCGCAGCAACAACCGACGACATCTAGTTCTTTGGAAAATTCTCTAAATGCTTTTATGATGAAAACTGAATCTTATATGGCTGAGAATAGTAATTTCATAAAAAAAACTGATGCTTTTATTAACAGGACCGAGATGAGATTGCAAAACCAAGAGGCGGTAATCAAATCATTGGAAAATCAAGTAGGACAGTTTGCTCAAAATCTGAATACTAGACCACAAGGAGGTTTACCTAGCGATACTGAAGTCATAAGAGGAACTGGCCATGAGCAATGTAAGGCGATCACCACTAGAAGTGGCCAACAACTTAGAGAGGTTCAAACCCGCTCATCAAACAAAACTCCACAAAAAGATCAAGACGAACCTAGCGGCAAAGCCTCGGATGTTGAACCGAATTGCCGCGTAACGGCAATAAGCATGCCTCGGCAACCAACGATAAAGACGCCTCGGCAACTTGCGATAAGCATGCCTCGGCAACCCCAGTTGATAATGCCTCGGCAACTCTAGATGTCCCGGCAATGCCGTCAATCAGGTTTCAAACCAATGAAAGGATCGAAGATATCCGACTTCCACCAATATTCCCACAAAGGTTGAAGCGACAAAAGCAAGAGTATCAATTCAAGAAGTTTCTTGATATCCTAAAGCAAGTCCACATCAACTTGCCACTGGTGGAAGCAATTGAACAAATGCCAAACTATGCCAAGTTTCTTAAAGACATTGTGTCCAAGAGAACAAGGCTAGGAGAGTTCAAACAATTCTTGCGCGACAGAGGGATACATGGCAATGTTGCACAATCGTATGCCACCCAAGTTGAAGGATCCTGGAAGTTTCACAATACCCTGTTCCATTAGAAATCACTATGTCGGGAAAGCATTATGCGACCTTGGGGCTAGCATAAACTTGATGCCTAAATCGGTTTTCCAGAAACTAGGAATCAGGAAGGCAAGACCTACAACAGTTATGCTACTGACTAGCCGAAGATCCTATGCATCCGGAGGGAAAATCGAGGACATACCGGTAAAAGTTGATAAATTTATTTTTCCCGCTGACTTTATTGTTTTGGATTGTGAAGCAGATGAGCATGCACCCATCATTCTCGGGAGACCATTCCTAGTAACAGGGATAACCTTGATTGATGTTGAAAAGGGAGAACTCACAATGAGGGTGAATGACCAGCAAGTTAAACTAAATGTGTTCCAAACACTAAGGCATGCCGATGATCCAGAAGAATGCCAACTTCTTCATGCCACGATAGAGTTTAACTTCGATGAGGAATTTAGTTGCCTCGGCAACTACATTGCCGACCAAGAGGAACATGAGGAGTATGAAGAACCGGTCGATGAGGAACAACAAGAAGAGGCAAATTGGCTAGTCAACCGACCAGGTACATACTTTGAACCACTGGATTACTCAGGTAAATAAGGTAAACTCGAAAAAACCTCTATTGAACATCCACCAATTCTTGAGTTGAAACAATTGTCAGAGCAACTAAAATATGTATACTTAGGGACCGATAATACATTGCCTGTAATTATTTCTTCTAAGTTACAGCCTGAGCAGGAAAATAAGCTGATCAAGATGTTGAAGCTACACAAAAGGGCAATAGGGTGGACAATTGCCGACTTGAAGGGAATTAGCCCGGCGGTGTGCATGCACAAGATCTTGTTGGAAGATGATCACAAACCTTCAATTGAGGCCCAGAGGAGACTGAATCATGCCATGAAAGGGGTTGTAATGAAAGAAATCATCAAGTGGCTTGACGCCGGCATTATATACCCTATCTCCGATAGTACATGGGTAAGTCCGGTACAATGTGTACTGAAAAAGAGAGGTATAACAGTGGTAAGCAATGAAAATAATGAACTTATCCCAACCAGGACTGTGACCGGTTGGAGGGTTTGTATGGACTATAGAAAGCTAAACAAAGCCACTAGGAAAGATCACTTCCCATTACCCTTTATTGATCAAATGCTTGACCATCTTGCAGGTAAACCCTTTTATTGTTTTTTTAATGGTTATTCAGGTTACAATCAGATTGCCATAGCACCAAAAGATCAAGAAAAGACAACCTTCACATGCCCATACGGTACTTATGCATTCCGAAGGATGCCGTTCGGATTGTGTAACGCCCCGGCAACCTTCCAAAGATGCATGATGGTGCTCTTTTCAGACATGGTCGAAGACTTCCTTGAGATCTTCATGGATGATTTTTTGGTTTTTGGTAATGACTTCGACGGCTGTCTCAGTAATTTAGAGAGGGTGTTGGCAAGATGCGAAGAAACGGATTTAGTCCTCAATTGGGAGAAATGCCATTTTATGGTAGATGAAGGAATAGTGCTCGGCCATAAGATTTCATCCAAAGGAATTGAAGTAGACAAAGCCAAGGTGGACGTGATCGAGAGATTACCCCCACCAAGTTCGGTTAAAGGAATTCGAAGTTTTCTCAGACATGCAGGTTTTTACAGAAGGTTCATTCATAATTTTTCTAAAATCACTAAACCCTTGTGTAATCTGCTTGAACAGGATAAAGTCTTCGATTTTGATGATTCTTGCACCCAAGCATTCGAAACCCTAAAGAAAAAGCTTACCTCGGCACCCATTGTCGTTCCACCAGATTGGACGCTAACTTTTGAGCTCATGTGTGATGCAAGTGATTTCGCGGTAGGAGCAGTCCTAGGCCAACGCACATGTAAGACCTTCCATGTGATATACTACGCTAGTAAAACTCTTAATGGTGCTCAAGTGAATTACACAACAACGGAGAAAGAGTTACTAGTTGTAGTTTTCGCATTTGACAAGTTCTGATCCTATTTAATTGGTACAAAGGTAATTGTTCATATAGACCATTCGGCAATCAAATACTTATTTGCTCAAAAGGATGCTAAACCTCGTTTGATTCGTTGGATATTACTTTTACAAGAATTTGATATTGAAATTAAGGATAGGAAAGGAACAGAAAATCAAGTGGCCGATCACTTATCACATTTGGAACGCAATAGGGAGGAGGACGCGAATCTAGAGATATGCGATGCATTCCTGAATGAACAAATTCTAGTTGCCTCGGCAACCCTCAACGCCTCGGCAACCCTTGACGCCTCGGCAACCCTCGACGCCTCGGCAACCATGGATGCACACGCTTCGGCAACTCTCAACGCCGCAGCAGTCTTTGACGCACACACCTCGGCAATTTTGGGAGCAGTCGCCACGACGGCACATGCCTCGGCAATACCCTGGTACGCGAATTTAGTTAATTTCCTTGTTTGTGGTATTTTTCCTTATGGCATTACTCACCAAGGGAAGAAGCGGTTCCGCCATGATGCTAAGCATTACTTTTGGGACGAGCCGCTTTTGTTTAAACAATGTGCAGATCAGGTTATACGCCGATGTGTCCCTGAAGAAGAGCAACAGAATGTACTCCGGCAATGCCATTCTTTACCCTATGGAGGACATTTTGGAGGAACTCGTACCGCGGCCAAAGTTTTGCAATCCTGTTTGTATTGGCCAACATTGTACAAAGATGCCCAAGACTTTTACAAGCAATGTGATCGTTGCCAGAGGACGGGCAATATCTCTAGACGACATGAGATGCCGCTCCAGAACATCATCAAGGTGGAATTGTTCGATGTATGGGGGATCGATTTTATGGGACCTTTCCCATCTTCATTCGGCAACCTCTACATTCTACTTGTCGTCGACTACGTGTCTAAATGGGTTGAGGCAGCTCAGTTCCCAACAACGATTCCAAGACAGTGCAAAGATTCTTGCAGAAGAACATATTTACACGGTTTGGGATGCCGAGAGCAATTATCAGCGACGAAGGCAAGCATTTTGACAACAGGCTAATTGCCAAGATGTTGCAACGCTTCGGCATATCACACAAGATCGCCATGACATATTACCCATAAACCAACGGGCAAGCAGAAATTTCCAACCGGGAGTTGAAGGGAATACTCGAGAAAGTTGTAAATCCCTCAAGGAAGGATTGGTCATTAAGACTAGATGACGCACTTTGGGCATATCGCACTGCATTCAAAACACCCTTAGGTATGTCCCCCTTCCGACTTGTCTATGGCAAGACATGCCATCTACCGGTGGAAATCGAGCACAAGGCGTACTGGGCAATCAAGACCGTGAATATGGATTGGGAAAGTGCCGGACAAAAGCGTTTGATGGATCTCAATGAGATAGAAGAATTCCGTGCACTCGTCTATAACAATGCACGAATCTACAAGGAGAAAACAAAGTGATGGCACGACAAGAAACTCTTGCCACGACAATTCACGCCAGGGCAACTAGTTCTCCTATTCAATTCTCGGCTAAAACTTTTCCCAGGAAAGATGAAATCAAGATGGTCGGGACCATTTGAAGTCGTCAAACCATTCTCCCATGGCGCCGTGATAATCAAGTCCATCTCTGACAACCATGAATTCAAAGTTAATGGACAAAGATTGAAGCACTATAATGGTGCCCATGTGGAACGTAACAAGGAAGTGGTCAACTTAGGAGATGCATGAGCATGCTCTCCTCTCAGTATTTTCTTTTTCTTTTTCTTTTTATTTTCATTTTTATTTTTAGGAGATATTTTATTTTTTCTTCATTATCTTTAGTTTTCAGGTTTTCTTTGTTTTCTTTTTCACAACAAGACTCACAACTACTATGCTAAGGAAATTTACTGCCAAGATCCTTGCCCCGGCAACCAATGAAGAAGATGCCGCGGCAACCTAGATCGTGCCTGCACAAGCTGATGTCACGGCAACCAACCCTGAAGATGCCACGGCAACCAAAGCTAAAGACATCCCGGCAACAAGAAAACAACCATCGCGTTCAAGCAAGAGAATCAAGACACTGACTAGAAGGAAACTAATCATCTACGATGATGAACTCTCGGAGTAAGTCCTCGTATGCATTTTTATTTTTATTTTTTCGGTATTTTTATGCATGCATTAGGACAATGCCTCACTCGAGTTTGGGGGGGATTGTTATTAGTAGTTACCATGTTTAGTTACATTCACTTAAGTATTACATTTAGGATACATAAATTGCTTTCCATGCCTTTAATTGGAACAAGAATTGCTTAGATTTGATGAATATTCGATGATGACTTTGCCAATGCACTTAATTGATAGAATTTTTATTCTAGGATAACCATGGAAAAACTTAGAATTTTACTATGATGCTAAATTTGATGAAACACTATTGTGGTTTGATTGATTTAAGGAATTCTAGTGAACTTAGGTTGATAATTAACAAATTGGGGGATTAGAATAAAAACTGGATGAATACTAGAGGTGCCCGAAATTGGCTCTAGCATGTGCTAAAAAAATTGATCACTAGAGGTGCCCGAAACTGGCTCTAGGATGTGTTAAAAAAAATTTAACTAGAGGTGCCCGAAACTGGCTCTAGTCGATTAAATTAACTTAAGAAAACTAGAATAAAACAAGACACTAGAGGTGCCCAAAACTGGCTCTAGTTAAAACATGTTAAAAAGAACCCAATGAAGTAATTTGAAAACCTCTTGTTTACATAGAATCTGAAAAATCAACTTGCACACAACTCCGCACACACTCACAAGCATTATAGTTTGATTCCGAGTAACTCCTAAGTTTTCCGAAAAATAAAAAGCCAATCATACTTTGTGCCCCGGTTCAGAGAATTGAAATCAAGTTCAAAGCTAAGTTTGTGAAAATTGAAGTCTTGGCAGGTAATTATGAGTTTGCATTGCTTGAGGACAAGCAATAGTTCGAGTTTGGGGGTGTGATAAGTGTTCAAAAGTACTAATTTTCTTACCCTTTTTACTCATATTATTGTTAGACTTAGGCTCATATTAGTTGCATAATTAGCTATTCATGCATTAATCCATGTTTCCTTCCATCGTTGAGCTTGATTACATAACTTGGTAGTTTTTGTGGAAAAGATGCTGCTTTGGTGTGCTTTGTGTGTGTATGTGCAGGATCACTTGCCAAAGCAATGCCGAGCTAGTTGCCAGGGCAATGCATGAAGGATATGCCGAGCTAGTTGCCTATGCATGAAGGAGACGCCGAGCCAGTTGCCATGGCAATTGTCGACAAAGAGAAAATGCAATAGGGATGTCGAAATTAATGACTATACAAGCCCAAGATGACGTGGAGCAAAGCCCAAACCCAAAGGAATTTGATTTCCATGCAGAGATTAAAGAAGAATTAAATTCCAAGAAGATAGGAGAAGTTCTAGTAGGAATACAATTATAATAAAGAATTATATTCTTTAAAGATAATTTAATTCCAACTCAAACTCCTCCTCAAAGAAGGACTTTGGCCTAGCCCTATAAATAGCAAGGAGATTTCGACAATCCAAAGGGAGAGCATTAGGGGAATTTTCGACAAGTCCAAGGGAGAAAGAAAAGGGAATTTTCGACAAGCATCTAGGGCAAGGGATTTTCGACAAGCTTCATCTTTTCTTCCTTGTTCGATTGGGTTCATGCTAGGGATTGTTTATCTTGTGTTTCTTTGGAACCTAGCCATGAACTAAATCTACTTGGCTATGGTTATTGTGTTTTGTGGTTGTGAGAAACTATTGGTTTTTGTTTAGGTAATAAGAGATTGCACTTTTCTATTTCAAGGTTTATTCATTCTTGGTTCTTATTCTTGTTTGCGAGTGAATTGGGAGAGGATCTCGTGATTTCATCTATTTATCTAATATCGGGAGAGTTAGATTCAAGAAACGAATGAATATGATCTTTATTCAATCTATTGATGGTGAAGATTAATCTGGCTTAGGAATAAGTTAAGGATTTCAACGGCTAAGAGGAGCTCAAGATTGGTTGTTGTTCACCCTTGATTCACGCAGGGATGTATTATCAAGGCATGCACAAGTAGCTAGAGTTTCGACTTAGGGATAAGAAGAAACCATTGAAGAACGCTCTGCCGAACCTTGAAGGTTGCTGCCCAGAAGCCCAAGTAGTTTCCCAACTAGTCGCCAAGGCAACCCCGTTGTGCAAGTTGCCACGGCAACTGAGTTGCCCGCGCACTCTTTTACCAAAACGATCCAATCGGCTATCACACCTCAACTCACGATAACCTGGCCTATCTCTCTCTCATTTGAATTCATCTTTTCTTTTACTTTATTTTCTTTCTAGATTAGTTATTAGTTAAACTCCTATAATCCTTTACTTGTGTTTTTACTTTTTACAGTGCAAGAGACTAGAATCTTGAAGTAGCACCAATCCCTGTGGAGACGATATCTTTTATACTATAACTTGCGACGTGTATACTTGCACATTTGCGTAGCACTTATTACGCGCAACAGCTATTTTGCATACGATTGTTATGCATGCTATGTTTTGAAAAAGGTTTTCAAATATAATGAATTTTATGCTCACGTTTAAAAGCATTGTTGAATGTGAAAGAGTGTCACCACTAAGCACATGTTTGCTTATGCTCTCATTCTTCTTTGCTGAGAATTAAGGTTGGCGGGAGCATTTGGAGCGAGGAGATCCTAAGACATCATTTGACATTGAGTATGATTTACTTTAAAACATTTGGTAATAAGGCAATGTGTTATCCAAGTTTGAGGATTTGTACTTTGGTTATACTTGCTTTCAAGGGTTGTATCTTGTTGGTTGTTGGTTTGATGTTTAGATTGTGATGTGGATTGATGGATTTATGCTTAGTTACTATTTCGAGCATGTTGGGCGAAATGTTTAGGAAGCATGCATATAGTTTACGCTTTCGTGTCCAAAGATACGTATTTGATGACTTGATATGTCGTGGATGAATGCTTTATATGCCAAAAACATTTAGAACGCATGCTAGGTTGTTCAGGGGCAAATTGGTGTTGTTTTGGAGTCTAAAACCAGTCAACTTAGACATTACAGACCTCTCAGTATTGATATGGTACCCTCGGTATCGGTATCGAAATATTCTCTAACTTATCTAAGAACTCGATTCCAGCTCAAACTCGAACTCAACTCAAACCTAATGCTAGAACAAATAGTATATATACGAATAATAAAATAACAATGAAATAGAAATATATATACATATATATATTTATAAAATAATCTGCTTACAAATCTATCGATGAAATAATAAAAAAATTGAATAATTAAGATTGGAGAATAGATGTATGTAGAATTATTTTTCTGATTCATGTTTTTAATTAACAGAAATGTAAGGAAAATTGAGAGGTTGAACGATTCAGTCATGAAGAAAAAACAAAGCAAACGAAGATACAAAGAGAAGAGAAGAGAAGAGAAAGAAAATTAACGATTCAGTCATAAAAATAATTAAAAGTTTAGTGATTATATCGTAAGTTTTAAAAATTAGGATACCAAAATGCAAGTACCTTAAGGGATTGATGACTATTTATGTAGTTTGCTCTTTTAAAAAATCTATATTTATTTAGTTCAGAAGCCAAAAGTGTAACTAGCGCAGACACGCACGCCTTCTTCTTGGCAGGCACATTCATCGCGCACGAATCGTCTGGTTCCACAACCCGAACTTCGCCCCGCCTACATTCTTCAGGCAGCTTTTCAACTCTTTGGCTCGCCTTTTCCGATCAATTGTTGTCGCTCTCAAGTCAGCCATGACCATATCTTTTCAACACTAATTCTCCGATCTTCGATAGTATAAACTTACTCCTTTTACCCTCTCCATCTGTATAAAAATCGCAAACTGGGTTTTCTCCAAAACCTGCACAAACATCTTCTCCTTCGAACCGTGCTTTATTCATCCTTTCTTTTGAACCCCTTCGCTCCAGATCTGGAAACCAACATCTTCTATTATCTGATGCAGTTCTTCTCTCTGAAACATATCATGTGATGCAACTTAGTTTGGGGAATTACGAGGAAATTGTTTAACATTCATCACTTAACGATATGAGTATCGAACCATTTAACAGGTATGCCTTTTCTTTTACTTCAAATTAGGGGCAATAGAGGATATCCAAAAACAGGGTTTGTAAATTTGGGTACTTAATTTACATTTTGGTATTGTGAAAACAGGTTGGTGAAACTTGCAGCTCGGGCGTTTTATGATGACGTGACAACGAAAGGAGATAATCAACCAAAGACGGGTCGAGGGGATAACAGAGGGATTGCTGTTGTAGTGCTTGATGCTCTTACTAGGTACTGATTCATTACTCATCTCCGGGAAGAACTAAAAATAGTTTTCTTTCAATAGTTTGTGAAGGGAAAGAGGCAAAGTGGTTTTGTTTGTTGGAGAGGCGGGAAGGGTTCATTGAATTTCCGGGTTGGAGTGTGTTTTGTTATATTTATAGCACGGTGAAACTGAAATGTTAGACTAAATAGACTATTTTTTTATTAAGTAGAGAGATTATTACATTCTCAATTAAATCCTGATATTCGAACTCATACAAGATGAAGTCAACATGAGCATCCTTTACCACTTGACCACTTGGCCAATTAATGGATCTCACTAAATGGACTACTTTGGCAAGTGTTCCCTCAGTTCGATATGAAGTCTTGCCTTAGGAAGTTGGCATTAATAATTTTACCAAGATGTATTTAATTATGCCGCGATGCCAAATATGTTTATGGCCAAGAATAATTTCTGATTGCGTGCAATAATCATGTCTGTTTGTTTGAGCCGCTCTTCAGGCTTACAATTTCAGAGGCACCTTATAATTTCCAATCTTTGCTTTCATTTATAGGAGACAATGGGTTAGGGAAGAAGATTTGGCAAAGGAGTTGAAACTACATTCTAAGCAACTCCGGCGGATTTTACGGCTATTTGAGGAAGAAAAATTAGTAACCCGTGATCATAGGAAAGAGGTCAGAGTCTGCTATAGTTCGTTTTCTCTTTTATTCCTTTATAATAATGTTTCTTAGTTGTCGCTCTGCGGTTTGTTTTCCTTCTGTATCTGTTGTGAATCATGTACTGTGCATATCAAATGATTGAAGCTCTCTTGCTTTTCCCTTGTTGTCTGTCTTCAATTGTTCCTTATTTTCACATCGAAATGAGGCACAGTGGTGGTGAAAGAGACCAAAAGTCTGGTTTCCATTTATGTTATATATGTTTTATTTATTCATTAAGAGTTGGAACAGTTTTTGGTTGTATAGTTATTGAACCCTTTTACTTTTGCCTACATACTGATGTTCGATTTGGTCGCAGACGGCTAAAGGGGCAAAGATATATAGTGCTGCAGTTGCTGCAACAGTTGATAATCAAGTGGGTGGGAAAGAGGGAGAGGAGAAGATTAAATTGCACACTCATTCATACTGTTGTCTAGATTATGCACAGGTTGGTACTTTTATTTATTCCATTTGTAATATGCAGATTGATTTGTTAATAAAGGATTAGATAGAGAAGGCACAAAACCCATGGCTATTTGTATGGTACTGAGCTGGTAATGATGATTTTGGACGGTACTGACCTGGTTTCAAAAAAAAATGCTAGTATACTAGCATTGTACTGTTTTAGTTTTTTGTACCACTCTGTATTACTCCGTATCAGTCCAAACCAGCCACACCACCCCATACTGGTAAATGCAAGGCCTTGGTTTCCTTTCTTTCTTTTTTAAAGTTTTTAAATTTATTTGATTCTATCTAATCCATCACTTTTATTTTCATAATTTCATTCAGAAATAATATATGTTCATTAATTATGCTATTGAACCTGATTAGTAACAATTTATTGTATCTTAATATTTATTTATGTTTAAGAATTTTGCAAATTAGATAGTTAACAGTTTTAAAATTTATATTTGAATCTATATATATGAAAACATTTAAAATATACAGATAAAAACCCTAAAAGGTACGTCGACACACACTGCTACTAGTATATACCAATAACAGAAAAAAATACTATGCGCCTACTGATATGTTGAGAGTTATGAATGCCTTGATAAGATCTCTTGTGCGGTTTTTATCCATTTTATTATGTGCCAAGCAGATTCTGACTTCTAAATTTGTGAAAATCTCTAAAGCACTGTGTTTTGTAGATATATGATGTTGTTAGGTATAGACTGCATCGTATGAAGAAAAAAATAAAGGATGAACTTGAGGACAAGAATACTGTTCAGGAGTATGTATGCCCTGGCTGTGGGAAAAGGTTTCTGCCATTGCTTCTCTTTTTGTTCCTCCTTTTCTTCTCACTTCTCTAGCGAGTTAGTAAAAATGAAAAATTGAAGCTGTCCTATTACCATGTTTTCAGATACAATGCATTGGATGCATTGCGATTAGTTTCTTTAGAGGATGAATATTTTCACTGCGAAAGATGTAATGGAGAATTGGTGGCAGAGAGTGACAAATTAGCTGCACAAGATGTTGGAGATGGAGATGACAATGCAAGACGACGACGGCGTGAAAAGTTGAAGGACATGCTTCAAAAAATGGAGGTAAATTTCCTTGGTTCCTATTTATTACTGTATATTGCATATCCGTTTGTGCTTGATCCATGATGTGAATCTATTGAAATAAGAAAGTTAATCCCTCTGTAGTTAAAATAAACTTCTGACTTAATTTTATTGCTGCCAATCAACCTTTTTAAATAGAGGTTTCATAGTTTTTCTAGTTTGAATAAAAGGCTTAAACTAAGGAATTAAAAATAAGGACTCTAAATAAAGAAAGACTCTGGATGGCATAAGATGCTTTTAAATAAAGATCTCCTAATACCATAAAGATATTTGCAAATCGAAGCTAATAATATTTCTTTCTAAAAATGACATTGCCTACGAAGGCAACCCGTAACATTTTCCCTTGGCTTCTTTTTTTGAATAAGATTGTGTGAGAAACAGAGTTTTTCTCTGTGTTTTTCTTATATTTCATTAGTGAAAGAGAGTCTATTATATAGACTTTTACAGAGGTGTTTAACACCAAGTGGTTAACCTATAGGATAAGACTTTTATCCTTTACAAAGATCAAATTTAAAATTCAAACTACTAGTTAAGATAAAGTAAAGATAACATACAACTTCTACTCTATCTAAAACTCTTTACAACACACGGTTATGCATACTAACTAACAGATTGTAAAGGAATGTGGTGTTTCACTTGAATACTTCTTGAAAGGAAAAAAAGAACTTAGTTATCAAAATAGAAATGATGCTCGATGAAACCCAAATAGCTGTTAATCTGGTGTGCCTATGTAGTATAGGGAACACATTATTTGATTAATGAGCAGGGGGACATAGGAACAATTTCTGTCGCATGAAGTTTGCTTTGTCCATCATGTGATGTTCTGTTATACTTTAAACTGGTTGATTCTGCCACATTAGATGACAATTGTCCATTTAGGTTCCCACTTTTGAATGCATTTTTAAAATTACGTACAGCTTTGAGCTGGCCATAACCTTTAAGTTTCAAGCTTTCCTTTGCATGCATAGAAAATGATTCTAGTTCCCGCTAATCTTTCCTATTAAAATTTATCGATTCTTTGTGTAGAAAAGCAATTTTCTAGCTTTAGGAGAAAACTAAATCGCGCAGAAAAATAAAGCAGAATGCAGAATTTAAGTTTCTGCAGAAAAGAAGAAGAAAACATAATTGATTTTCTGTCATTGAACATTTTTGAAAAATTGCATTCCTTTACAATGAATTTATTGACTCAAGTATTGGACTTTAGTTACAATTAGGAGTCCTAAGTACAAAAGACATCTAACTCTATCTTTTAGGAAGTAAACTTTAATTTAAACTACTATTTACATAAGGACTCTAACTCTATCGGATAATCTAACACTCCCCCTCAAGTTGGAGAATATATATGGTATAATCCCAACTTGAATAGAAACTTGTCGAAAAAAGCTTTTGGTAGTGCTTTTGTAAGTACATCTGCCATTTGTTCTTCTGTAGGAACATAAGATAAAGAAGCTGTCCCACTAGTAATCTTTTCTGAGATAAAATGCCTGTCAATCTCCACATGTTTAGTCCTATCATGGTGGACTGGATTTCGAGCAATTTGTATGGTGGACTGATTATCACAAAAAATCTCAAACTTCTCCTCTTGGTTCACATCTAGCTCCTTCAATAGCTTTAACAACCAAATTCCTTCACACATTCCCAATGCTAAGCCCTATATTCTGCTTCAGCACTGCTTCTAGATACAACTATTTGTTTCTTACTCCTCCAGGTCACTAAATTTCCCCAAAGAAAGGAGCAGTAACCACTAGTTGATCTCCTTTCTGTCAGTTCGCTTGCCCAACTTGAATTTGAATAAATCTGAACAATCCTTTCTTCAGTCTTTTTAAATAGCAATCCATGCCCTGGTGTCCCTTTCAATTATCTCAAAATTCTAATTGCAGCTTCCATGTGATCTTCCCTTGGATCAGTCATGTGTTGACTGATAATATTAATTGGAAAAGCAATGTTTGGTCTGGTTAATGACAAATAAATCAACTTTCCCACTAACCTTTGAAATTTACCCTTATCAGCTTTAGGGCTTATGTCCTTTTTATTGAATTTTAAGCCTGCTTCCATGGGAGTATCAACTGGTTTGCATCCCAACATTCCTACTTCATTAAGTAGATCAAGAACATATTTTCTCTGGTTTATCACCAGACCTTTGCTCGACCTAACAACCTCCATGCCTAGAAAGTATCTGAACTTTCCTAGGTCTTTTGTTTTAAACTGTGTATTTAACAACCCTTTCAAGTGACGTATTTCTTCATCATCATCACCTGTCAGAATTATGTCATCCACATATACTATTAAAATAACCCTTTTATTGCTAGAGGTTACCTTAATGAAGAGAGAGTGATCTGCCAAGGATTGTTTGTATCCATTTTCTAGAATCACCTTGGTGAATCTGTCAAACCAGGCTCTAGGTGACTGCTTCAAACCATAGATGGATTTATTAAGTCTGCAAACTTTCTGATCTCCTTTTACTGTCTTCAAACCCGAAGGCATTCTTAATGTAGTTGATGAAGCTTCCAGTCCTTGTTTACAACCAAGCTTAAGAGAACTCTAACTGTATTTAGCTTAGCTACAGGAGCAAAGGTCTCATTATAATCAATTTCATAGGTTTGAGTAAAACCCTTGGCCACCAATCTTGCTTTATACCTCTGTATGTTGCCATCGGAGTTGTATTTTATGGAGAACACCCATTTGCATCCGACTGGTTTCTTGCCTTGCGGAAGATCTGTAATGGTCCAAGTATCATTCTTTTCAAGTGCTTCAATCTCCTCTTTAATAGCCCTTCTCCACTTAGAAACTTTTAGAGCCTCTTCAATAGTGTTAGGTATTTGTTCTTTATCTAAGCAAGCTGTAAAAGCCTTAAATGATGGCATTAGATTACCATAAGCAGCATACCTCTGAATGGGGTGTTTTGTACATTGTCGTACCCCTTTCGTTTTAGCAATAGGCAAATAATCAAATTCAAGTAAATTCGAGGGAATCTCGGCTAGAACATTATCTCCATCATTTTCATTGGCAACTGAACTCAAGTCCAATTCTCAGCAAGTGTTAGATTGCAAAACAGTCTCTGGAATAGTTTTCTGTTTTCTGGTATAAACTTTCAGTTGCTTATGAGGCTGAAGGGTTTGTGAGGAAGGTTTAGGTGAATTCTGAGTAGTAACAATAGGTGAAGGATGGGAAGCTGTAGGTGTAATAATAGGTGAAGAAGTAGAAGGGTTTAAAGCAGTATGAGGTTCAAATAACAAATGATTATTAGTAGGTAATAACTCTGAAGGTAAAGAAGGATAAACCTGATTCGTAGGAGGCTGAAAAACATCACAATTCTCCCCCTGATTTGCAGCCTCAGGGAAATAAGGTTCCTGTTCAAAAAAGGTGAGATCCAAGGAAGTAAAAAATTTCTGAGAAAGAGGATGGTAACATTTGTAGCCCTTCTTAAGTGAAGAATACTCGACCAAGACACACTTCAAGGATCTGGGGTCAAGTTTTGACCTAGAGGGAACATAATCTTTCACAAACACAGTGCAACCAAAAACTTTGAAAGTGAGAATAAAGGACAAATGTTTAAAATTGGGGTAACTCTCCAAAAAAATAGCTCTAGGTGTTTTGTATTGCAAAACCTTACTGGGCATTCGATTAATGAGATAGGTTGTGGTTAACAAAGCCTCACCCCACAAATACTTAAGAATATTACTAGTGAACATCAAAGACCTAGTTACCTCCAACAAATGCCTATTTTTCCTTTCTGCAACCCATTTTGTTGTGTTGTATCCACACAAGTGCTAAGTTGAACAATCTCTTTTTTGTTAAAAAATTCCCTCAAGGACTTGGTAAAATATTCACTCCCATTATTAGATTTGAAGATCTGAATTTTACTTCCAAATTGGGTTTCGACCATATTGTAAAATTTCTCAAAAATAGAGGCTACTTCAGATTTATCCCTTAACAAATATGCCCAAGTTGTTCTACTATGATCATCAATAAAAGTGACAAACCACCTACTACCAGTTATATTCTTCACTCGAGAAGGACCCCAAACATCACTACGAATTAATGAAAAAGGTTAGGAAGGTTTGTAGGAAGATGGTAAATAGGATGCTTTTGTTTGTTTAGCGAGAGGACATATATGGCATTTAAAAGAACTTGGTTTTCTATTAACAAACAATTTAAGGAATAATTTAGCAAGATAATGAAAATTAGGATGCCCTAACCTAAAATGCCATAACATTACATTATCAATTTTCCCTAAAGAAGTAAAAGGGCAAGAAGTATTTGGTAGGGTAGATGGTTGATTTCCGAGGACATAGAGACCATTTTGCAAGCTAGTAGTGCCAAGCATCTTCCTCGAATTCATTGCCTGCAAAAAACAACCAGATTCAGTAAACTGTAATGAACACTTCAAATTCTTGGAGAGTTTACTAACAGAGAGGAGATTGCAGGCGAGATTAGGCACAAACAAAACATCTTCAAGCAACAAATTATCATTAATGAGGACTGAGCCACTTCCTTTGATAGGAGAGAGAGCCATCGACTGTTTTAATAGAACTTGTAGAAGATGAATCCGAAAAACTAAGGAATAATTCCCTGTTACCAGTCATGTGATCAGATGCTCCAGAGTCAATGATCTATGCTGATGCACCTTTGGTAGAAAAAAGTGCAGTAGGAGAACTACTTTTTTGTATGCTTTTATCCTCCACGAGGGCTAAATCTGCTTCACAGGTTATTGTCGAACCTGAAATTTCTGGAAAAAACTCTAATCCAGCAGCTTGCTCTGCTACGGACAACATCTCAAAGGTTGTCGAAGGGGATCCCATTAAGAATTCTAACTAGGATCGATGTTAGTCTAATACCATGTAAAAAAACAATTTTCTAGCTTTAGGAAAAAACTAAATCACGCAGAAAAATAAAGCAGAATGCAGAATTTAAGTTTCTGCAGAAAAAAAGAAAACAAAATTGATTTTCTTTTATTGAATATTTTCGAAAAATTACATCGCTTTACAGTGAATTTATAGACTCAAGTATTGGACTTTAGTTACAATTAGGAGTCCTAAGTACAAAAGACATCTAACTCTATCTTTTAGGAAGTAAACTTTAATTTAAACTACTATTTACACAAGAACTCTAACTCTATCGGATAATCTAACACTTTGTCATTGTGTTCCCTTTGTCAATTCTTTTTTTTAAAAGGGGAAGGGGAATTAGCATTTTCATGCTATCCAAAATTTGTATTTTATCCCTTTGTTCCCAATTGCTTCGCATATGAGCATAATCCAATAGCAAATCGTTTGGACAACTTTTGATTGTGGCTTTTACATGGTTTGGACTTCGGCAACTCTATCTTAGATTTTTGTAATTTTAAAGTGCTTATTCCCTTTTTCTTATTGTTTTAAACTGAGTGTTTGTATTATGGCGCTCCATTATGTAGTAATAAGAAAACTTAGGGTCCGTTTGGTTTTAGAAAATATTTTTTTTGTTTTTTATTTTCATTTTCAGAAAATAATTTTTGTTTTTAGTTTTCTAAAAATTAAAAAACACGTTTCGTTAATAGAGAGGATAACAATAATTAAAATGAAAATAGTAAAAATGTGTTTGGTAGATATCTTTTCAAAATAGAAATGAAAAAATAATTAAAATAAAATGTAGTTACTAAAATGTTTTACTATAATAATAAAAAATAAAATATGATTAAATAATGGAAGTTTTAAAAAATGTTATTGGAAGTGTTCGAACCTGGGCTAAAAGTAAAATTAAAAAAACCCTTGTTTACATCTTTTCACTTTTCTAAAACATATTCAATGAAAATAGTGAAAATGTTTTTATATGTTTTTAAATTTTCACTTATTTCTGTTTTATTTTTAAATTTTACAACCAAACACGTTTTTTCCGGCGTTTTTTTATTTTCTAAGAAAATGAAAATGAAAACGGACTATGTTCTCTAAAACCAAATGACCCTTAATGTCTACACTTCTTATTGTTGTTTATGTAATATTCTTGATTTTATATTTGATATTTTTGTCAAAGTTTTCTATATATTACTGTTTAGCCGCTCTACTGGGTAATGATGCAAATGTTTGTTGATTATTGGTTTTCTCATGTGCCTCACTTGTCCAGCAATTGAATCCAGCAATAACAGAAGAGGAAGAAAATAGAAAAATAACATCACATGATATTAATTAAATCTAAAAGTTTATTGGAGAAATTTGAAAATGAAGTGGAATTGTCAACTTTAATTAAACACTGATCATTATCTCTTAGTTGAGACATTGACGTTGGTAACTGTCCAACAAGCCTTCTGATTTGTCTCTGTTCTTGGAATTGCTATTTGCTTGATATAAGAATATAGTTGAACATTGCTTGTACCTTGATAGACACCATCTAAAGAGCAGAACTTTGAAGTTTCCATATCTTCCACATGAATAAAAAAAGGAACTCACCTTAAACTTCCACCCTCCCTCTATATTTTGCACTCTGAATACCCTCCGAACAAAAGCCTTTCCTCTCTTACACACTTCAGAAGTTGTTTCCTGAAAAAGCGTTGTATCAATTCTTAATTGCCTGCTGCTGTGCTACTCTACATTTGGAACAATGGTGAACTAGTACAGCTCCCTCAATTCTCACTTTCTGGACAACTTACCTTCACTGTCTTGCATCTCTCATACTTAGCTGATTGGGTGATATTTAAACTCATTGTTTGTACCTCATCGAATTATATTTTTGGCTACCTTGTTTCAAATACTGCGCTAACTTTTGATTAGCATCGCTCTTTTCCCCTTTGAATGTTATTCCCTTCATGCAACAAGCTGCTCTTATAAGTAACATCTTGAACCATGCTAGCTGTAGAGAGGAAAATCCTAAAGGAGATTGGAGAATGCTTCTATCCTAGTCACTATCCTCAACACCTTTGTACTGATAGAGGTTCAAACATGCCAGATATGAGGTCCTGTCGGGAAGGTGTTAATTAAGGGAAATCAACTTCCTCTCCTTCTTGATATTGCAGACTTTTGAAGAATTTAGGTTGTTTGTCTACTGGGAGAGTTCACGACTTGGTGTTAAAGTCCCAATGAGAATGAAGTGTCAGATGCGTTTTTTCTTCTTGTTTTTGTTTGAAAGACAGCTCGGGTACTGCAAGCTATGCATTTTGAAGACAGTTGTGGCTACCTAACCTGAATCTGATGGCTTTAGTAAAAAAAAGTAGTTTGAAGACAATTTTACCGTGTTATATAGCTAGAGTGCTAGCATGCACTTCATTTGTTTCTGTCAATCTTGATCTAATGATCAAACAGCATGAGACAGTTAGGCTCCTCTAAATCTTATTGTTTCTGAGAATCATGAAAAAATAAAATAAGATAAAATCCTAACATTGATACTGACTACCTCCTGGAGAGATTGGGGACAACCGATTGTGATCATCATATAGGTCCTTCGAACTCCATTTCATTCTAACTTATTTCTTTATATATGTTTTTGCAGTATATGTTTATACAAAAAATGCAAGCCTTTTTGACTTCATTCTTTTTCATTTTGTATATTTTCTATTGCAATTTTAAAGTTGAGATTTGGCACAATGAAATGACTGCAGGTGCAGCTTAAACCATTAATGGAACAACTCAATAGAGTAAAAGATATGCCTATTCCAGAATTTGGAACTCTCCAAGCATGGGAAGCTCGAGCAAGTGCTGCTCGGCGTGCTATAAATGGTGATTCTGGTTCAAACGATCCTTCCAAAAATTCTCAGGGTTATGGTGGGACACCTATGCCATTTCTTGGAGAAACAAAGGTAAGATTTACTTTAACTGTATTTCTCTTTAATGTCTACCATGAGTTGCAACTGCTTTTTCCTAGAATTTGTTTTTCTTTGAATGGGGAGACAAAGGTAAGATTTAATTGAACTGTAATTCTCACGTACTATTTTTGTGGATAAATTCATTTTATTATCCAAGTAGCAGCAAAAATGCAGCTACAGTCGAACAATGGTAACCTGACCAACAGTATACAAGCTGTATCTATACATTTGTATCACCTAGCTATGTATACGCCAGCTTCAACAAATTTGAGCATTTACGCTGTCATTCGTATTAATATTTCTATCCGTTAATCTGATACTTACAACTTCCCTTATGCTTCTTAACACCTCTGCCTCATTAGTCTTCTCCCCTGTAAATTGCCTTTGATTTTGCTCCTTCCAAACAATATAGATAAAAGCATTCCATGCCAGCCTTAGTATTAGTGTGATGAGAGACTTTCCTCTAAGCACCCTGCAGAGCCAAATAAGTTCTTGCTTCCAGCATTACATATTTCTCTTAATATTGCATAAACTCAAGACATCTTCCCAAACCATTTTTGCAAAAATACAACCAGCAAAAGATTATCTCCATCCTCCAAATTACTTTGACAGAGATTACATTGGTTCCCTGTTACAATCCCCCATTGCACGAGTCTATCTTTAGTAGGCATTTGGTTCTCTGTTACAATTCTCATGTAATATTGATGTTAGACATTGGCATATTAATTTCGCGTGAATTATTGTAGTTTAATTTCCTAGAATTTTTTTCTTTGAATGGGTATTTACTGTCATGCATCTGCATTTCCTAGAATGTTCATACAACATGCTAACTTAACTACTGCATCTGGTGCCTTTGCGAAAGTTAGTAGGCCCTTGCTTCTTATATAACCAACTATTTATGCTGAAACGGATTTCCTCTTAGACCATCACTATTACGAAGAGTCAGTCAAGAGTTATCACTGTCATAAGTCAGTTTTCTTCAACCAATCAGTTTATTTTCAATGCTTTGTTTGCCATGCCATTAATATCAAATATTGGCTTTTTTACCGTCAATGTGGATTGTTTACTTGGGCTTCCCTGGCAGGTTGAAGTTGCCTTTTCTGGTCTTGATGGCACGGAAGATGTCAAGTCTGAAAGTGCAAGCACATCCCAGAAAGTTTTGCCACCTTGGATGATAAAACAAGGAATGAACCTGACAAAGGAACAACGTGGAGAGGTCAAGCAGGAGTCAAAGACAGATGGCAGCTCAGCACAACCTGATCTTTCAGATGACAAGAAGTCCACTGCTGAAAATGATGATAAGAAGAATATACAGGTATGTATAGTGAGATGGGTTATTATTCTTTCCCAACTTTTCTTTTTCCTTCACTTTGCCCCACCTTGAAGTGTTTAACTTACAAGAATGTCTTTCCTGCTGTATTGAAGGACGAGTATCTTAAAGCTTATTATGCTGCTTTGTTTAAGAAACAACAAGAACTAGAAGAAGCCACTAAGAAACAACAAGACTTGTCAGACATTCCTCCAGCCACTAGTCTTTCTGACTCCTCCGATCGTCAAGTTGGTATGAAAGTTAAACGTGATGACAATGAGGGTGACGATGATATCGATTGGGAAGAAGCTCCTATTGCAGGTAAGTACCACTTTTTCTTTTCTATTCATAATCTAACTTGGTTTCTCTTTGATGACTATGAAATCCGTTCAGAATTTATTTGCACCTCAGAATATGTTGTTGTCTGACCCTTTTAGTTAGTTAGATTCTCCAATATAAACAACATGGTAAAATTCGGTATCCTAATCTAATAATAAAAGATGTGGTACTTCTTTTGTCTCAAATTGCATGTCCCCACCTTTCTGCTTGAACTATCTCAGACTAATGTCACCTTCTATCTTTCCCAAAGTGGAAAAGCTGTTTTTCAATGTTTCCTTTAATTGAATTGCGATTTTGGGTGGGCCAATCTAGCTTTTTTGTCAGTTTAAAGGTAAATTTTGCAAAGCAGGGACCAAAATGCATACAAGTGGACATCCGAGATTTAAGAATGAGGGAATGGAACTGTTTTTTGGGTGCAAGTTCTCAGTTTTATCAATGGCATTATATTTAAATTGAACTAGAATTGCTGCTTGCTAGTAATCCTATAAATCAATATATAGAACATAGAGGATATCTGTTGTGGGAAAATCTCTGAGATGGCAAGTATAGAATGACCAGATCGTATACATGCATAACATCATTATTTTTCTAACTTCAAGATAGTTTTGCTTTCTTTTGGGCACATAAGTCTTCTATTGGTGCTAGTTAAGGTGTGCATGGTTACATTAGATAGCTATTTTCACAACTGGTCACTGCCTATGTCAGTTTTATCCCCAGCCAGTTATTATCTATACATAGATGCATGTTACAATAGGATTGTACATTATACCTACCGGTACGCGGTAGGGTTGCCCATCACCCTGTTCAAACAGTTAACCCATCTCCATGTGCATGTTTTATGAGTTTTGATTTTGCTGCTAGAAGAGTGTCCAATAATAGAAATAACTTGCAATCCTATTACCTCTTGATGTCTGTTACACAAGCAAGTTGATACAAGTTCAATCCTCATGCCCCTCGTGTATATTTTTTTTATACAAAATTTGTCCAACTAGTTATAAGTTCATTACGGTTATGATGTTGGTGTATTTCAGGCAATGCAACTGAGAGTTATAAGGTCAATGACTTGAATGTCGAAGCGGAAGCATCTGGAGATGACGAGGATGATGTAGATTGGGAGGAAGGCTGAGAGGGAGCCTGGGTTTTTCTCAAACAATGGTTCAGCTTCCTTTGAACTGCATGCCATTAACAAATAGTAACGGGTGGTTTTCATGTCGCTCACGTTTTCGTATCATGTGCTCTTTCTAGATTTGAAGCGCCTTGGAATCGTTCAGTAGCATTGATTTCATGTATGATTTTTTTTTTGACTTTGTGCTAACAGTTGCTGTGGGAAGTCCAATGTGGTCTTGATAAGAATGGATTTTAGGGAAGTTATTCTAAACGGTGGACAATGCAAGAGTGTTTACCATAATTTTCAAACCTGCTTTCAGTTGTACTTTATAGTTGTGTTTTACCAAAGAACTGGAGGTGTTGATTGGAGGTGTTTTCAGTTATTTGCTTTGCTAAACTGAAGAAGAATTTGAAATTAGAACTTGTATGCTTGTCTGTCTTTTAAGATTAGGTGAACTGCCAAGCTTCGAATATACCGTTGGGGGTTGTAAAACTCCATAGGCTTCGTGATTTAAATTAACAGGTAAAGTTTACAAATGGTCACTAAACTATGATAAAATGTTCATTTTGGTTACTCAACTTTCAAATGTTACAGAATAGGCAGTAAAGTTTTGGTTCTATTGCAAAATGTACATCGTTCTGTTAGGTGGTGTTAAGAGGTGACATGGCATGATAAACTTAATGAAATGCTAGTTACTTGCACTCGATGCATCTGGGTTCTTTTCCCCCGTGTATTAAAAGCTGCCAAATTCCAAATCTCAAGTTGATATGGGTATGATAGCCATGTATGCTGCTGAAGGACGCTTGTTTGGATTTACTTGAAGCACGAGGAAGGTGATTTTAGTTTATAAATGATTTGAACCCCATTGGTCAACCCTCAAACCCTATAATCATTTGAATCAATCCCTTGTCTTGACTATGATTGAAATACTGAAACCAGAGCTCATTTGAATTTCTTTATTCATGAAAAGAAATGTATAAAATTTACTTGTTTCCCGCTATTGCTTTGGCAACTTGTGAGGCAAGGGCAAAAGCACGTGGAGGAGGAGAATCAAACGCCAACACATGCAAATAAAAGAATAAAAGATAAAAAAAATATTATAAATATTCAACTGATAATAATTGCTAAACTTTACGCTAGAGCCTATAGTCAGGAACGTAATCAGAATTTTAGGTCGAGAGGGGCAAAATGTTTTTTTAAAGTACGGGGCAAAATACAATTATTCCATATATATATATATATATATATATATTTAAAAATATTTATTAAAAATAAAAATTTAGAAGTTCGGTGTCGTTGCCTTTTCAATGGTGCCGTAGTTCCGTCCCCGCGAATAATAATACAACAAAACAAAAACTTTTGAATGTACGTCCCAATTTCATCCCAAATTATAATATGAGATGGCGACGTTTCTGCCGTACATAAGCTAACTGCTCATTTAGGCCATAATGTCATGACCCGTGCATTTGGGTCCGGGGCATTGTCGCAAGGTTCAGCCAAAGAGGTTGTGCGCGGTGTAACGGGCTTACCAAGATTGTCAGACTTGGCCCGACACTTGGAGAATGCTAGAAAGCCCGCAAGATCACTAGACTTAGTAATTTGATTAAAGCATTATCCATTTATTTGAAATATATTATTTAGATAATATTTGTGATAATTAGATATTTGAATTGAGATTTAATTAGATAAGATCAATCTCGACCGTCGATGTAATTTAAACTGTACCGTTGGATGTAGGGGGTTTCAACTATAAATAGAGGCTTACCCCCACCTCATTGTAGAACTTCATCTCATTCCATTCATTCTTACTTTGAGTAATATAAAGGATCATTTACTCTAAACTCTCTAAGAGTTCTTCGTGTTCTTCATTGTTTCGTTGCCAATCTCTTTCTCTTGTTCTTTTAATTAGTTTCCGCTTAGAACGATCTTGCGTTCGAGGGCTTTGGAAGGGTTCGATCTTTCAGAGCGAGAATCCAAGCTGACTTAGGCGTTTGCTATGAGAGCTTTGCCTAAGGCCATACATTTCGGCTAGCAGGAGTCTAGCACCGTAACGAGAGATTCGAGGTGACTTAGTCGTAGTTTCGACTGAGAAAGCGACTAAGGTCGCGTAGTTCGGTTAGCAGCAGCCTATCCCCATGACAAGTGGTATCAGAACGAGTCGAGGAAGGGACTTACATTCGAGCCAGCTTGCAATTACAGTCAAGCATGGTGGAAATTTGTATTTAAGTTAGTTAGAGTGATCAGGGATCAAACTAGTTCGTGGCAAAGCGGTGATTGAGATGGCACCAAAGAATAAGACATTAACAATGGACGAAGTAAGAAAGACTCTCGATGAATTAGACTAGAGGAGTAACCATCTTGAAAATAAGACGCAAGAAAATTTTGAATTCATAACGCTCATAGAGGCTTGGGTCGATAAGCTCTTAGAATCCGAGAAGGAGGTCAAGGTGGTGTTTGAACAGCTAGAATCGGTAGACCTTGAGAAGTTGGGTTCATTGGATCTTGAGATGCTTGAGTCCATAGAAGGGATCTAGGAGGAGGTTCAAGAGGCTCTTAATGGCTTGGATGTGAAGATATCTGAGCGTGGCAATGCCTTAGAGGCTACAATGGAAGCTCTAAGAGAGGAAGCCAAAGAGATCCAAGGAGTTGTGGAGTCACGTCTTGAAAAGTTAGAGTCTATGAAGGGCAAGTTCAATGTCGAGACGCAACGCATCCTCAATGAGTTGGAAACAGTTCGAGAAAGTTGTGCATGTGAAGCCAAGATGGGGGCTTTGCAAAAAGGGGTAGATTCTCTCAAGGAGGAAACCACCGATGAGGTCCAAGAAGTTCTCAACTCGATGTACGAGAAGTTGAACCAACAAGCCAATTCCCTTCAAGATGCAATGGAGGCAATGAAGGCAGAATTGCAGTTGTTGGGAAAGAGGGTTCTTAGACTTGAAAAATTCGAAAAGGGGGCCAAGCAAACCCAAGGTATTTTTGAGTCCCGCCTTGATGAAGTGGAGTCCATGGAAGACCGGTTCAAGGATGAGACATAATAAGTTCTCAACGAGTTGGTGACTATTCGAGGAAGTAATGCTCGTGAAGTTGAGATGGAGGCTTTGCGAAAAGCGGTAGATGAGCTCAAGAGTGAGCTAATCAGCCGCAAGAACGCAATGAGTGAATGAAGTGTGCTCAAGACCTTCTTAGAGGGACTTAGACCAGGGTCGAAGCTCGCGGTAGAGCAAAGAGATGCCCAGAGATTTTCAGAGGCTATCAATGTTGCCGAACCTCTGACCTATCCCGTAGAAAGCAAGCAGGCGAGTGTTCAGTCAACTAGGTCCAGTTTGAAAGACAAGAGGAATGGTGAGGCTAAGTCCATGCCAGAGAAGAAGGGGAACAAGAAGTTGAAGTGCAACTTTTGTGATGGTCCTCATCTGATAAGGGGATGTCTCGAGAAGAATCACCTTACTCCCATGGTCAAGACAGCAGACGAGTCAGAGGGAGAAGTAGCGAGACTTGGGGCGATTGCTTATGTCAGTGTCGCCAAGCCGAGAGAGAGCCATGGTTCGACTACAAGTGCCAAAGTAGTCAAGCCAATGATGAGACTTGGTGTGATAGCAAGTGAGAAAGCTGTCAAGCCAAGGGTGAAGAGAAAACAATTGGAATGCTACCGATGTAAGAGGCCTCATAAGTTGCAGAGATGCCCAGTTCGAGCCAAGGAGTCCAAGATGAAGGACAAGGCTAAGAGTAAAGAGCCTGTGAAACTTTGTTCGGAATTGTCAAGTTCTGCCAAGGTAATTGGAGACCATGAGCAGAATGGGTTGAAGATGTACAAGAAGATTGTCGAGGAGCTTGTCGAGGATGTTCGGGGAAAGAACATTGCCTTAGAGACCATAGAAAAGTTGAAGAGGACCAAGCTGTTGAGCGACATTACAACCATGGAGACACCACCTATCGGCAAGGTGGGAAAGAAGCGAAGGACTTTAGGGAAAAAGTGTCAACACAAGAGAAAGAAACTAGAGTGCTACCAGTGTAAGGGGCATCACAAATTGTGAAAGTGCCCGGATCGAGTCAAGCCATCCAAGGAGTTGGGTGAGCCTGAAAAGAGCGAGGCTACACAACTTGATTTGGTGATGTCGAGTTCTGCCAAGGCCAAGGGAGATCGAAAGTAGAAAGAGGTGACCATGTCCGAGAAGGCTACTGAGGAGTTCACCGAGCATGTTTGTAGGAAGAACATCACTTTTGAGACCAGTGAAGTGTTGAAGGGGGCCAATCCATTGAGAGACATAGCAACCGTTGAGACACCATCTATGGGAAAGGTAGGAAAGAAGCGAAGGACTTTGAGGAAGAAGTACCGATGCAAGAAAAAGCATCGAACTTTAAGGAAGAAGGATCGATGCAAGAGAGCACCGAACTTCAAGTCAGAAGGGAGGATGCAGTAAGGGGAAACAGACTTCAGGGAAGAAGAGCCAATTCAGAGTGGCACAACATGCTTCATAGCAGAAGGGCCGATGCATGCAAAGAACTTTGATGAGGAAGGTTCAATGCAAAGGGGGGCAGATTTCAAGGAGAAAGAATAGCTAACCCATTTTAGAGTAAATATGACAGAGAGGAAGGTACATCTCAAACATAGTTTTAGTGTTTTTGAGTTCGATTTACCATCGTTGATGAGTGTAGGTCGAGTAAGACCTAACTTTCATTGCGAGGGAGACGAAGCATGGAATGGACCTTTCAGAGTTCTAACGAGCCAAACTGATGGGCTGACGAGTCTGAGAGTTCGTCCGATGTTCAATGTGGTGACACCCGAGACTTTGCTGCAGAGTCGAGGTAAATTAGAGTTTGTGGGGAAGGCTCCTACGAGGGAGATGTATTGAAAGACGTCTTACCACGCGATGTTTAATGACAGTTTGAGCCAAGACAAGCAGTTCATATGGGGGAACCGTAGCAAGTCGAGGCATTGACGAGTAATCAAGTTAACCCTACCCAGGATCGGTCGAGTAGAGCGACAAAGGCGTCGCTAAGTTTAGTGGGGGAGAATGTCACGACCCGCGTATTTGGGTCCGGGGCATTGACGCAAGGTTCAACCAAAGAGGTTGTACACGGTGTAACAGATTTTCCAAGACCATCAGACTTGGCCCGGTACTTGGAGAATGCTAGAAAGCCTGCAAGGCCACCAGATTTAGTAAAATCCATAAAAGATTCAAGAGGGTAATTTGGTCAAAGCATTATCTATTTATTTGAAATATATTATTTAGATCATGTTTGTGATAATTAGAGATTTGAATTGAGATTTAATTAGATAAGATCAATCTCGACCGTCGATGTAATTTAAACTGTATCGTTGGATGTGAGGGGCTTCAACTATAAATAGAGGCCTACCCCCACCTTATTGTAGAACTTCATCTCAGTCCATTCCTTCTTACTTTGAGTAATACAAAGGAGCATTTACTCTAAACTTTCTGAGTGTTCTTCGTGTTCTTCATTGTTTCGTTGCCAATCTCTTTATGTTGTTCTTTTAATTAGTTTCTGTTTAGAACGATCTTGCGCTAGAGGGATTTGGAAGGGTTCGATCTTCCAGAGCGAGAATGCAAGTTGACTTAGGTGTTTGCCAAGAGAGCTTTGCCTAAGGCCGTACGGTTCGTCTAGCAGGAGTCTAGCATTGTAATGAGGTATTCGAGGTGGCTTAGTCCCAGTTTCGACCGAGAAAGCGACTAAGGCCGCGCGGTTTAGTTAGCAGTAGCCTACCCCCGTGAAACTTAAATAGAATCAGCGAGAGAGCTATAAGAACAGCTCAAGAAGAAGAGGAATACTGGCTCTAACTTGAAATATTTGATTT
Organism: Hibiscus mutabilis; assembly: GCA_019671005.1. NCBI lineage: Eukaryota > Viridiplantae > Streptophyta > Magnoliopsida > Malvales > Malvaceae > Hibiscus > Hibiscus mutabilis. The sequence goes on along the minus strand of CM033717.1, from coordinate 29,125,368 downwards.
GCTCATAAAAAAATATATTAAAAAAGGCAAACGACATGAAATATATGTACGATGTGGAAGAATCTAACAAGACACATGACACATAATGAATGAAAACAAAACATTTAAACACCCATATCAACAGACATAAACACTATCACAAGAGATTGAAAACCCGTTCCTCAACAAGAACCAACACCAAACTCATGTTAAAACCAAATCATAAATTAATATGAAACCTAATACCCAAGATCTATCATGTTAAATCACCAAGAACAGTAAACCAATTAAACAAAATGCTGAAGCATACCTGAATTCGTTGATAGATTGAAAACCTTGAATCCTTTGATGGAGATCGCCTAAAAGGTGGTTGTGATATTCCAAGAAGATAAGTTAGCCCTTGCCGTAAAAACTCTCTGACAGGGACAAGCGTAATACAAATTAACCTATTTCTTGGGGACCACTACCTCTTTATATAGTTGATTTAATAAATCAAATATTAAGGATTTATAACTCTACACCTCATTGAATTATAAATACATTTTATGGTATCTACACTTTTATTTCCATGGCACTTTAATATCCATGACACAACAAACATAATTGGTCACTTAATTTTGGGTCACACTTTATAATAGCATCATACAATTTACATATGTGCCCACAATTATAGATTTTAATCCAACAATCTCAAACTTGGGCAACATATGTTTCTTGATAAATGTAAAACCTTATGAGCTCAAAATTTATCATTATATAATAAGTATTCTATAACAATCTCATCCATCAACTATATCCATACAAGATCAAAGTAGCCTTTTCCATATCAATCATGACTAAACCCATCAATGGTCACATATACAAATATAGTCAAATGACATAGATCAATCATGGATGCGTAGCATGGAAAATTACATGAAATGTGAACCGAACATGTCCATTTCCAACTGTCCTCCTAAACCTTAGTGAGATCAAACTTTACTGAAATCAGAGTGTGCATAAACCAAAAGAACTTTATTTCTACAGAACATAATCTTAAAAATATCCTTAAACTAAAGTAACCGAAATTGTGTCTCAACCGAATGTGCATTTTTTCAAAATTACAATCTCCCACTAAAACCGAATATCCTTAAATAACATTACACCCACATGAGTAGAGTGCTCATGAAAGACCTAGGGTGATAGTTTCTTATTAAGTGCGCAATTATGGAGTTTGTACTAGCATACTCTATAGACACACAACCACTCTGAATTTTCTTTAATAACTAGGAACTTAACATTTATGTACTTCAAATTTGAAGTGTTCCTATTGTTTATAGAATAAATGAATGCACATTTATTGTCACAAAATAACTAAAATGGTCTTTCTATTCAATATACAAATAGCAGCTCATGTGATAGAAGTTTTTGTATCAATATTCTAATAGAATCGAAGCCTGTAAACCTGATGATCTCTAACTTACTAGAACTCCAATATATGAGCATGTAATTTTTGTTCTCTAAAGATATCTCATAACTCTACCGACTGTTATCCAATGGTCCATATTGGATTTTCTTAAACATCTGTCTAACATTCCAACAATGTACGCAATATCTGAACGCATACATACTTGAGCATAAATTAGATTCTCAATAGCTTATATATATGGAATCATTTGTATTTTTCTAATTTCAAGGTTACTTTTAAGCATTGAGTAAGACAAAATTTGTCTTCTTTAGCAATATGAGTATCACTTGGTTTACTTCCACTAAACTTGTAGTATATACAATTGTCAACCAAATTTATCTCAAAACTGAATGAGGTAATCAATATGAAATTTATAATTTCATTAATGAGAGTCCTACTGAAGCTCATAGATGAATTTCTTTAATTTACATATCATTGATTTTATATTATTAGACACAAATCTATGATTGTGCCATATAATTTTTTCTTCAATGTCACCATTGAAAAACACAAGCTTAATATCCATCTTATGTAGCTCAAGATTAAAATAAGCAACAAGCGTCATGATTATCCTGAAAGAGTCTTTTAATGAAACTAAAGAGAAAGTCTCACAAAATCAGTGTCTTCTTTTAGAGCGTATTCTTTAAACACAAGACATGCCTTATACTTATCAACATTATTATTTGCATCCCTCTTGGTTTTAAATATCCATTTACAACTAATTGGTTTGCACCTATAAGTAATGAGATAAGTTCTTAAACTTTATTGCCTTGCATAAAATTGTACTTTTCTTATATGACATCAATCCACTTTTGAGAGTTATAATTTTTATGGTCTGGTCAATGAAATGATTGAGTCATTTTCTATCATTCTATTGTTATTCTTATTTTCTTGAAGAAATACAATATAATAATCTTGAATAGTATTTCTCATTCCTCTCGTGGATCTTTTTAATGACACTTGTTTTTAAGGTTGTTGAGTTTGTTCTTTTGAAACAATTACCCTATCTTGAATGAGAGTTGTTCAACATTATTTTGCTGAGGTACTTGATTCACTTCTTGATTAATGATAGGTGTGAAAACCTAAACATCGACAAAAGTGATAGTAGAAATTATATTATAATCCAATTCCTCCTCAAAAGCAATGTATCTAACCTTAGTTCTCCCTCTAAACTCAACATCCTAAAAAATAGTTCTCTCCTTAAATAATTCGTAATAGTGAGATCGTAAAACTTACAGCCCATGGATCACTTAAAATAATCGAAGTAGTTTCCCACTTTTAAAGTTTAATTTCTTTACGTATGTCCTAACTTATACAAAAATAATCAACACTTTGTAACTTATTGTTGTTTCTTTTGAGTAGGACCCTTAACAACTTTATGCTAATATTTTCTTTTATTGCCCTTATTCTTAGAAACATTAACTAAATGAACACTAACCAAATGAGTACTTTTACAATTATAACGCTTCAACTTTTCTTTATCTTTAACACAATGAGAAATGAGCTCAGTTAGAACCTATTTCTTCTTTTGACAATTGTAACTATTTTTTTCTTGAATTGGTTAAACTGTATAGGAAGTGGTACCAAAAGCATAAGAACAAACAATTGTTAGAAAGATTGATCTTATGTGCCTTAAATTTGGAAGCAATATTAAATATTTTCATAGTGTACTCGCTCATATTTCTTTGACCCTTATACTTGATAGACATCAAAGAAGACATAAGTGATGTCATCTTAACCTTAATGTTTTGGGTAAAGCATTTCTTAATTTCATCAAGGAAACCCTTAGTATGAGTAATCTCTTTAGATTTGTGCTCCTAAAAACATCTAGAATGTTGTGCTTTATGATCATTAGACTAATGCGATTCGAACAATCTCACCTCTCAAAATACCTTTTATGGGTGCCTACCGCAGTGAGAGTTGCAAGTTGTTCTTTCCTTAGTGCAAAGTCTATGTTCATACAACCACATAATATTCGTGTCTTTTCTATTCCTTGAAATTAGTTTCACTAAATATGAGTGTAGAATGTATTTAACAAATATTGTGACAGCAAAAGATAAATTACCTAAATATAGAAAAAAATAAAATAAAAACAAGCTCACATAAATATTCATAAGTAAACAAATAAATTCAAAATAATGGCTAGTTCCCCTCAAGATACCAAGCACAACATTAATATCAAGTCTTTGGGTAGTAATATTAACTGTAAGCGTTACTCTTGTTGCAGCAATCAAACATTGACAATAAACTATGTCAAACAATAGATTAATCTTTGGACTAACCTATTGCTCACATAAAATACCTTATAATTGTCACACATTTATCGCCTTAGTTGTCGTTGTAATTCTGCCAAATATTAACTTTCCTTTTGGCCAATTAATAAACGCATGAATTACAAAAACCCATAAGCATCTTGATATTTTAAATAAATTAATGTACACAAAAGCGGTCATTTTGGTGGTATTATGTTTCAACTAATCCGTTAAAATATTAGACATCCAAAGCCAAAATATGGATTTATTTGTTTCAAAATATTTTCCTTAATTTTATCTTTCAATTAAATTAAAAGGTAGCCAAAATAATAATAAATTTGAAGAAAAGGTAAACCTCATATCAAGATACCGGACACTCCATTAATATTTTATCTTTGGAGAAAGCATTAACTTGCAAGTGATATCTTGGTACAGTAACCAAACATTGATAATAAGAACATGTCAAGCAGAAATATTCTTTTGGGCCGATTTATTGATCACATATAAAACTGAAAAATTATCACATGTTTATTACCATAGTAGCACAAGTAAAATTGTCAACTATTAATCTTCCTTTGGGCCGACTAATACTAACATAAGCTGAATTACATGTGCAAAAATGTATATTTTAAAATAAAATAATTTCCACAATAGAGGTCACTTTGGTGACTTAATGATTCAATTAATTTATCTCAAAATATATAATATAAATATACCAGTATTCAAATTTAATATTTTGTAATAGTCAAAACTAAAATTTCTGATAACGCTAAAGTTTCCGAAATAACCCAAAATAAGGTTGTCCAAATTGGGCTATCAGAAATCGAAAAAATTAAATCTTTGACTGTTTCTAAAAAAATCCATTAAACATGCATTTACCAAAATAAAAGTTGAACTCAAAACAACCAATCATTAACTTAAATTAAAAAATATCATATAAATGAATAATTCATAAAATGATCACATGAAACTTTAATATATTCATAATAACCTAATGATCAAAATTGAAATTCTTGATCAAACTTAATAGGATATGAATTCCATAAGATTAATAACATGCTTTCCAAAACCAAAAACAAATGTATATTACGTAGATAACATTAATGGCATAATTAAACATAATGTCAAACAAATTTAAGTAAAAATGTTTTGTACAAAATTAAACAAGATTCAATAAATTCAACCATAATTTATTCGATGAATCTGAATATAAAGATTTAAGAGCTCCTGATTACAAAGTTTCTAAGGCATAATAAATTTACCATGACAAAGCCGAAGTTAACTTTATTTTTCTTTTCTTCTTAATAACTAACGATCAAAACTTCAAACCAAATTGAATATATATTTTAAACTAAATATATACACCACATATCGCATACACATAAATATTTTTGGTTTAAACATTATATATCATTCAAACTAAACGCAACCATATTAACCATCAATTAGAACCCTAAAACATATCGATAAAGAAAACATAATAATCTTACTGATTCTTTAAAAGAAAAAGTTACGATATGCCAAAATTGAAATACAATTGACATTAACATGGAATCTACAAGCATTGAAGCCTTTAACGTTATTTATAAAAAAACTATAATCCTTCAAGAATTGTGCAGCAAACACAACCTATACGACATTAAATTTTGGCTATAACCCATAATATACTTTACGATTGAAGAGGAGGGTTATTGCACATGGGATTATCATAATAAAAATTCGAATAGGCTTAATAAACTAATAGCTCCAACTGGTAATATAAAGGGGACAATTTATTGAACCCTAAATGCCCAAACAAACAAAATCCGATCCATACGAAACATCATAATTTCTAAAGTTTTTCGTAAATAATTCTTAATGATTCAACATGACGAGGCGCTGAAACCACTTGTTAGAATCAAATCATAAATTAGTATGAAACCTAATTCCTAAGATCTATCATGTCAAATCACCAAGAATGGTAAACCAATTAAACTGAATGCAGAATCATACCTGAATTCATTGATGGACTGAAAGCCTTGAATCCTTTGATGAATATCGTCTAAAAGGTAATTGTGATCTTTCAAGAAAATAAGTTAACTCTTGCCGTAAAAACTCTTTGACGGGGACAAGAATAATACAAGACAATCTATTTCTTGGAGACCACTACTTCTTTATATAGTTGATTTAATAAATCAAAATTAAGTATCTATAACTCTGCTCCTCATTGAATTATAAATACATCTTATGATATATATACTTTTATTTTCATGACACTTTAATGCCTATGACAGGACTAACATAATTGGTCACTTAATTTTGTGTCATACTTTATAATAGCATCATACATTTTACATATGTGCCCACAATTACAGATTTTAATTCAACAACTCAATCTACTATCATACACCCGCTAAAATATATAATCCTACCAGGTCATGCAAGAAATGTTGATTTCATGAATCAAGAGTTGCAACACGATTCAAAAGTTTTCTTTGTGCGCACATCACCACTTTAGTTTGCACAGTTGAGTATTCTATGTTTGTTGCGGGTCGATGCATAGAAGATTGAGTTTGGTGTTGGTTCTTTGCGTGGACGGAGTTAGAATCAAACATAGGGAGGAGAAAGACTCTATTAAGCTTTTAAATCTAAAAATTGAGAGACAAAGACTTTTTTTTTCAAGAGCCCCTCCCAACACATACACAGTTCTGTCCCTGGTTCTTTGTCCGTACATGTTTTTTTTTCCTCTCAATTAGAACCAACACCAAACTCAATCTTCTATCATTCACTCGCAACAAACATAGAATCCCCAACTGCGTAAACCAAAGTAGTGATGTACGCACAAAGAAAACTCTTGAATCTTGTATGGTTGAGAGTTAGATACTCTTCGTGATATTCATCTTCAGGTTTGTAGGTGCAGTCCCCTCGTATAAGTGAACGGATTAGGGTTAGAAAGCAGCAAAGAGACGTGAAAAGTTGAGTTTGCTTAAAGTTGATCATGGATGTAACTGAGAAGTGAAAACAGAAAAAAACGAGTTCTGTGTTTAAAGAAACAATATAGGAACAAATATATAGAGAAGCCTAAATCATAAAATCTTGATTCATGAAATCAGCATTCCCATCGTGTTGCAGCTGTTGATTCATGAAATCAACGTTTCTTGCATGAGCTGGTGGCGGTTGTTAAACTTCCTTGGATCGTGTAAAATTGAAGTGAACTTTTGAGAATGGATATCAGTCAATTTAACTCATACATGATTTTCTAAATCAAAATTTATTTTATTAATAATATATTAAACCTCAACGAGGTTACAGTATCATGGAAACGCACCTAGACAAGCATAATAACACTCCATACCTAAATCATTTTACAAAAATCACACCCAACGTGAATAAAACACCAACTCACCAAAGAAAAAAAACAATTAAACTCATAATATTCATGTGACTCTTCTGTTCAGCCAACTTGTCAACAACTCACAACAAAATAACTATAGTTTAAACAAATTAACCAACATGAAAACCACCTAACTAATTCAGTCATTTATTACTCTCATACAAGATTTCAGGAAAGAAGTAAAAGTAATTGAATTTTACACAATGTGAATAGATCATAACCACACAATGTAAGTACATCATAACCATATATATATATATGATTCTACATTGTCTCTTCAAAACATTAAACTCGTCTTCTTAGTTTTTTACTTTTCAATAGCAACCATGATCAAATTTAAACAACCTCCACTCTTCACTTTTCTTTCTAACCTTAATATAAGATGGCTATTATAGCCTCCATCCTTATTGTCGGAGCAATTGGTGTTTGCTTCCCTCTACTTGAGAAAGCCATCAACGCTTTACTTCCCGAGAACAATCTCTTCTTTATCATCAAAGCCTTTGCCTCTGGAGTCATCTTGTCCATTGAGTTCATCCATGTTCTACTTGATGTTATCGAGAACTTAACGTCTACCTACCTCAATGTGAATCCTTGGGGGAAGTTTCTGCTCACAGGATTGGTGGCAGTGGCTGCTGCCATTGGAATATTGATGGTCGATGTATTTGCTACGTCTTATAACATCAAGTATAACCTTCATAGAACCCAACAAAAATGTTGTTGATGAAAAAAGAACATGGGAAAACGAAAATCATTTGTCAGTTCATAATCATGCTACCCATGGCCATGTTTATGATTTTCGTTTCTATGCTTCAACATTCGAATTCAACTTAGCTTCTTCTAACCGGGTAGTATCTCAGGGTTTTTTTTCTCTGAATCAATTATATTTTTTAGTTTTAGTTTTGTTTCTTTTTGTATGAAAATCAAAATATAAATATAAATGTGTAGCGATGTCCCTCTCGCTATGAAAAATGTGGTTTTTATTTTTGTTTTACTTTATTTTGAAAATGATGTCTTCCGCATGTAGTTTTATAAAACCCGTGTTTTATTTAAAAATGGAGTTGCCACCGGCCACTCAAGGTGGACCAGACACCGTAAAAACCAGAGATTTAAAATCGATGGGTTCGAGAGTCGGTTACGGATGGGGAAGGATTAGCACCCCGTACCGCCCAAAATTGCTACTTTAATAATTACCGCTTTATTAATATTAGACTTTCCGGATTAAAGTGACGATTAAATTAAAATTTGGTTATAAATGCGAGTAGATTTTAAAGGCCCCGTTATCCGAGAGTAAACGCCCAACCACCATCTCTACGCCTGATACTGGTCACGCTTACGCTCGAATAAAAGGGCACCGCATTGACAAAATATATCCGAAATGCAATCTTAGAAAACAAATATTAACATTTATATTGACATGATATAAACACATGAATTTTACAAAATTAAATCAAAATAATAAAGTATATGAATAAGAACAAAACATATCATACCCTAATGAGCACAAAGCATAAGCACATAAATATTATACCTATAATATATAGTATAATGTAAATATAATAATAATAATAATAATAATAATAATAATAATAATAATAATAATAATAATAACAACAACAACAACATGTATGCATGGATCATATTAAAATGCATGGAACAATATAAAATATATCATGAAACTAGATGCTAATGGATAAAATGTACAAATATTAAAAGTGCATGGTAAAGCTAGCAAACATATTAAGACTAAAATGCAACAAATATAAAATGCTTGGCTAGAATAACATAAAAAGGACTAACATGAAACAAATACGAAATGTAAGGAAATAAACTAAAATTAGTAGAAATGATGAACTGGAAATTAAATGGCAAAACAAAGAGTGACTAAAATGCAATATAACAAAAATTAAGAGCTGCAAAAAACGTAAAAAGGGCGATATTAAATGCGCATCAAAACACAATGACCAAACGCGTGATTATACCACACTAGAAGTTAAAGCGGGAAAATAAAAGAAGGGCCAACTAGGTAATTGGACCATTTTTGTAAAACGTAGACACCAAACGGTGTCGTTTTTGAAGAGCCGGTTTAAAACAAGGTTTACTCCATTTTTGGTTATTTCGAACAGATAACCTAAAAAAATCTAAACTATTTTCACTCATCCGTTCTTCCTACTCACAGTGTCCCCGCTCCTCGCCTTTCGGCGCCGTTCACCGGCCAAATGGCCTCGCGGCCGCTGAGGAACAACGGTGACAACCCCAAACGGCCAGCGAGCTTCTCGAAATCCCCTCTTTTTATTTTGATTCGAAACGAAAATAAAAACCAAAAAAAGACCTTGATTTTGAAACTAAAGAAGTGGTTTTTGATTTCGATTTAAGGACTTACAATTTTTCCCCAGATTACAAGATTTGTTTTTGTCCCCAAATTTATCTCTATTTTTTGAACGAAAAAGCCCCCCTTTGTTACATTTAGTTCCCTTTTTATAAAACTCACTCTTACAAGAAATAATCACCCCTTATTTTAATCTTGTTGCAGATCTGAAGGGATTGATTGCCGGATTTTTGTGGGTAGCAGGGCATGGTTCAACAGATCGGGTGGTTGGGATAGGGTTAAAGTTGGTTTTAGGGTTTGGTTTAAGTTGTCAGATTAGGGATATTTTATTTTTGGTTGATTTGGTTTGGATAAATTTAGGGTTTCGAGGGATGGTGGATTTGTTTGTAGATTTAAGGGTTTTGAAAGGGGTGTCACCGGAGATGGACGGTGACAGCTAGTGGAGGTGACGGCGGCGGCAGTTAATGGCAGAGGGGGGTGGCTGCTAGGGTTTATTTTTAGGTTAGGGTTGTTTTGGTTTTCGGGCCGGATCGGGTTTGAATCGGGATCTGGTTTGGGTTATGGGTTTAAAGTTTGGGTCGGTTTAGTTTGGTAACCCAGATGAAATGGGTTATTATAGTTGCTCCTCTTTGCTCGTTGTTGTGTAACGGCAACAAAGCAAAGACTAAAAATGACCCATTTCATCCAGTCCGACTGAGCTTCTCCTCTTGACGTATGTCTTCTTTCTTCAGTAGATCTTCTTTCTCTTTGATGCAGGTCTTCTTTCTTGTCTTGATTGATCCACCTTGTCACTCTTTGGGAAGCAAAACCTTCAAAATTGGGGGGTTGTTTGTTGGGGAAGCAAAATGAGTACGGCTTACTATGTTATTGACGACGATAATACCTAAAGAAAATTTGACCCAGCTGCAATACCGACGAAGAGGCAGGGTCTTCAAAACTTGATCCAGCTGCAACACTGACGAAGAGGCAGGATCGATGGACGAAAGTTCTGATGTCTGATCCAGCTACAACTTTGACGAAGAGGCAGGATCAAATGATTGAAAGCTCATTTTAATTTTTTTTTTATTTTTTTCCTTTTTTTCTTTCTCTCTTTTTTTTTTTCTTATTTTTTACTTTTTCATATTGCTCTATTTTTCTTCTTCTTTTCATTTTTCCTTCTTTCCTTCTTTTTTTTTCTCTCTTTTTTTGATACAACATTGATAAAACTTGAAAGTTGGTAAATTTTGACCAAGCTACAACACCGACGAAGAGACGTGGTCTAAAGTTAGTAATGTTGATCCAGCAACAACACCGACGAAGAGGCAGGATCAAGACTTAGTGAATTTGGTCTAGCTACAACACCGACAAAAAGGCTAGACCGGAAGTTAGTGAATTAGGTTCAGCTACAACACGAACGAAGAGGCAGAATCGAAAGTTGTATTTGACCAAGCTACAACACCGACGAAAAGGCAAGGTCTGAAGATTTGATCTAGCTACGACACCGACGAAGAGGCAGGATCGGATAGTTGATTTCTTTGCGATCAAGCTACGACTCTGATGAAGAGTCATGATCGGAATTTGGCAAATTTGGTTCAGCTACAACACCGACGAAGAGGCAGAACCGAAAGTTATATTTGACCAAGCTACAACACCGACGAAGAGGCAAGGTCTGAAGATTTGATCCAGCTATGACACGGACGAAGAGGTAGAATCAGATAGTTGATTTCTTTGCGACCAAGCTACGACTCTGACGAAGAGGCATGATCAAGATTTGGCAAATTTGGTCTAGCTACATCACCGACGAAGAGGCAGAACCGAAGATTTATGTTTGTTGGATCTATCCACACTATCAACGGAGAGATAAGATCGTATTTCAGCATTTGGACTCCACTAGACCCTCGATGGAAAAGCGGAATCAGATGACATCAATTGAACACGCCCATACCATCAACGGAGGGACATGATCAGATAACACTTGAATATTTTTCTTTCTTCTTGTTCTCTCTTTTCGACCGCTTTTTCCCTTTTTGCTTCTTCTTTTTCTTCTATTTTTGTTTTTTTGTTTTTCGTTTCTTTTTATTTTTCTTGATTATTTGATCTTTTTCTTGTAACTAAAAAACAAATTCCAAGGAAAAGTTTGGTCTAGCTGCAACACCGTCGAAGAGGCAAGACCTGGAGAGGATTTGATCTGCTACACCACTGACGGAGAGACTAGATCAACAAAATGTGAGACCCGCTACACCACCGATGGAGAGGTAGGGTCGAATAGAAAATCTGATCTGCAACACCACCGACTGAGGCAAGATCTGGATAGGATTTGATCTGCTACACCACTGCCGGAGAGACTAGATCAGCAAAATGTGAGACCCGCTACACCACTGACGGAGAGACAGGATCCGAATAGAAATTTTGATTTGCAACACCACCGACGGAGGCAAGGTCTACATTAAGTTGGCGTACCACCACTAACGGAGGCATGATTTGCAAGATATTGGATGATTGCGCCACTGACAGCGAGACAATGTCTGGAAAAATTTATGCTACTTTTCTATCGACAGAGGGCAGGGTCTAAAAATAATTTCTATTGGCAATAATAGAAATCCGGAGAATGTTGACGTCCGTCACACCATCGCCGGGGGAATAAAATCCTATAAAAGAAAAAAAACATTGGTTAGTAATTGTCAAAGATTTTGTCGCTGATACCTTTTATTTTGGGTGTTTCAACATCTTCTTCGTGTTTGGCCTCCTTCAAGACTAGGGTTGGCCCTCTTGTCATTGCCCCCATGTTGAGGGTACTCGGTCTTTTCCGTAGACCTGTTATGTACAAGCAAGATTGTATGAATGTATCTAATTTTATGTCTAAATGCATGTGTCTACCCTAAATGCATGGTGATTTTGGTGTATGCACTTAATCTAAATGTATGACGTATGCAAAAATGATTTCATGCAAGATAAATGCAACTACATGCATGAATGTTACATGATTTTTTTGATCCTCAAAAGGATGCCCCTGACTCCTCACTAGTCCCGTTAGGATCTTGGTTTTTTCATGCGGCGGTGCCCTAACTTTTTCTTGGGTTCGATCAGTCATCTGGGTGCATACCCCAACATTTTATTCGTTCTTATGTCATTGTCTGAAACTGCTCTTGAATTTGACACTTTGAGTGTGGATTTTGTTGCCCCCTAAGTTGGGTTCATAAATTGTGTTGGTTCATGGTAGCTCATTATTTTTTGGATTGGGTGCAGTTTTACAGACCGTGGTCAATGTAGATATTTCAGGGGTGCACGGGTTTAACTCGGCAATAAAGGCTGGACCTTGGCGAAGAATACCCCTAGATTGAGGCCTTGTTAGAGGCATAATGTTTGTAAAAGATGTGGGGGTGCTTTTGGACATGCCCCAAGACCAAACTTTCATAAGAGGCTCTGTAAGGTGCTAGATCGACCAACTTCGTTGTATTTAATGGGGCAACCCGAGGACCGACTTTAAAATTTTCAAAATGTATGCATGTAAATGTGAGGTGCATGATTTAGATGCGAAAGTACTGATTCAAAAATGGTTTTTGTGGCACAACTTCCGAACTCACGGGATTCATTTGCAACTTTGAATATTGTCTCGATATCTAGAGTACTAGATTTTCTCCCGATGATAATTTTTTAAATTGAGAACCAGTCATGAATTAGCATTTCATGCTGGTAAAATGCAAAAATTAAAGTGTTATGATATGACATGCAGTGAATGCCAAAATGAACAGATATGATGTGATCACAAAAATGAGTCAATTTGAAATTAGAATAATCAAATGGATAAATTAAAATAGGGTAAAAATGAAAGATTTCTGCTCGAGCAAACCACTTGAACCAACACCTTCATGTAGTGCAAATGCAATGATGTATGCAAAAAAGAAAGCAAAACAAAAAGAAAATGAGTCAGTACCAGATAAAATAAATAAACAAATACAAGGGCAAATTAAATACGATAAACAAACAAAACAACCCTATTTACATCCCGTCTAAAACATCTAGGTTATCCGCATGACTCTAAAAGGGTGGGTTTCTATATGTTCTCTACATGCAGTTTTGGTGCTAAAAGGTACCCAAATTGTCCTTGCTGTCCCCTACTAAGAGTAGCAAGGCCCCTGGTCATCACCTATTATAGGCTTATTTCAACCGTGTTCAATTCAGGGAGACCCATTCGCTTATGCCTGCACGAAGGAACGATATCCTTACGAAAGCATAAGGTATTCGAGCCCCGAAGGTACTTGCTAGGCCTACAAGGAGGAACGATATCCTCACGAAAGCATTAGCGTTTTCCCTCCACTTAAAAGGACGAGTTTATATGTCAAATTTTAAATGCGTTAAAATAAACGCGCAATTATAACCGAATGTTACTTTAATAGTCACTTTAATCCAGAACTTCTAATACTAGTAAAGCGGTAGTTATTTAAAAAAGCTTGACTCTCATTCGTTTTTGAAAAACAAAAATGCGTATCCCCAGCGGAGTCGCTATCTGTAGCGATGTCCCTCTCGCTCTGAAAAATGTGGTTTTTATATTTGTTTTACTTTATTTTGAAAATAATGTCTTCCGCGTAGAGTTTTATAAAACTCGTAATTTATTTAAAAATGGAGTCGCCACCGACCACTCAAGGTGGACCGGACACCGTAAAAACCAGAGATTTAAAATTGATGGGTTCGAGAGTCGGTTATGGATGGGGAAGGATTAGCACCCCCACACCGCCCAAAATTGGTACTTTAATAATTACCGCTTTATTAATATTAGAATTTCCGGATTAAAGTGATGATTAAATTAAAATTTGGTTATAAATGCGAGTAGATTTTAAAGGCCCCGTTATCCGAGAGTAAACGCCTAACCACCATCACTACGCCTGATACTGGCCCCGTTTACGCTTGAATAAAAGGACACCGCATTGACAAAATATATCCAAAATGCAATATTAGAAAACAAATATTAACATTTATATTGACATGATATAAACACATGAACACATGAATTTTACAAAATTAAATCAAAATAATAAAGTATATGAATAAGAAAAAAACATAACATACCCTAATGAGCACAAAGCATAAGCACATAAATATTATACCTATAATATATAGTATAATGTAAATATAATAATAATAATAATAATAATAATAATAATAATAATAATAATAATAATAATAATATGTATGCATGGATCATATTAAAATGCATGGAACAATATAAAATATATAATGAAACTAGATGCTAATGGATAAAATGTACAAATATTAAAGTACATGACAAAACTAGCAAACATATTAGGACTAAATGCAACAAATATAAAATGCTTGGCTAGAATAACATAAAAAAGACTAACATGAAACAAATACGAAATGTAAGGAAATAAACTAAAATTAGTAGAAAGGATGAACTAGAAATTAAATGGCAAAACAAAGAGTGACTAAAATGCAATATAACGAAAATTAAGACAGGCAAAAAACGTAAAAAGGGCGATATTAAATGCGCATCAAAACACAAGGACCAAACGCGTGATTATACCACACTAGAAGTTAAAGCGGGAAAATAAAAGAAGGGCCAACTAGGTAATTGGACCACTTTTGTAAAACATAGACACCAAACGGTGTTGTTTTTGAAGAGCTGGTTTAAAACAAGGTTTGCTCCATTTTTGGTTATTTCGAACAGATAACCTAAAAAAATCTAAACTATTTTCACTCATCCTTTCCTCCTACTCATAGTGTCACCGCTCCTCGCCTTTCGGTGCCGTTCACCGGCCAAATGGCCTCGCGGCGGCTGAGGAACAACGGTGACAACCCCAAACGGCCAGTGAGCTTCTCAAAATCCCCTCCTTTTATTTTGATTCGAAATAAAAATAAAAACCAAAAAAAGACCTTGATTTTAAAACTAAAAAAGTGGTTTTTGATTTCGATTTAAGGACTTACATTTTTTCCCCTGATTACAAGATTTGTTTTTGTCCCCAAATTTCTCTATGTTTTTTTGAACGAAAAAGTCCCCCCTTTGTTACATTTAGTTCCCTTTTTATAAAACTCATTCTTACAAGAAATAACCACCCCTTATTTTAATCTTGTTGCAGATCTGAAGGGATTGATTGCCAAATTTTTATAGGTAGCAAGGCATGGTTCAATAGATCGAGTGGTTGGGATAGGGTTAAAGTTGGTTTTAGGGTTTGGTTTAAATTGTCAGATTATGAATATTTTATTTTTGGTTGATTTGGTTTGGATAAATTTAGGGTTTCGAGGGATGGTGGATTTGTTTGTAGATTTAGGGGTTTCGAAAGGGGTCACCGGAGATGGACGGTGGCAGCTAGTGGAGGTGATGGCGGTGACAGTTAATGGTAGAGGGGGTGGCTGCTAGGGTTTATTTTTAGGTTAGGGTTGTTTTGGTTTCTGGGCCGAGTCGGGTTTGAATCGGGATCCGGTTCGGGTTATGGGTTTAAAGTTTGGTTCGGTTTAGTTTGGTAACCCAGATGAAATGGGTTATTACAAAATGATTCATGAAAAAAAAAACAAATACTTGGGATACTACTCGGTGCCAAAAAAACTGAGGTAAATCAAAATATCGAAGCATAAAAACAGAACCATGAACATGACTAGGTAACATGAGAATGAACCGAAAAATGATTTCTCTCGCTCTCCCTTGTTCACCAGCATTTCTCTGATGGGTTTTATGAAAGCTGGACTTGGTGTAATAAGACGTAGCAAACACATTGACCATCAATATATCAATGGTAGAGGCCAATACCACCAGTCCTTTGAACAAAAATTTTCCTAAGGATTCTCATTGAGGCATGAAGATTTAAGTTCTCGGTAGCGTTAGGAAGAACAAAAAGGCTTTGATGATAAAGAATTTTTTTTTTCAGTACGTAAAACATTGGGGATTTTCTCAAGCAGAGGGAAGCAGACACCAATGGCTCCGACAACGAGTACATAGGCTATAACAATCATCTTGAATTCTGGTTAGAAAGTAACAAAGAAACGTGAAAAATCGAGTTTGCTTAAAATTGATCATGGCTACAACTGAGGAGAGACGATTTTGACGTTTGAAGAATCAAATGTATAGAGAGGTTTAAGCCTAAATCCTAAAATCTAAAAATTTAACCCTAAAATCTAAAATTACAAACAATAGCATCTAAACCTTAAACACCAAATATAACTCCTACACCCTCAAATTGATAAATTTGTATATCAAAATATTTTTCGTATATATAGTGATAACGACCCTTTTAGCTTACTGCTTTTAATTATTTTTTTAAATGTTTTTAAAAAGTCAAATTTATTTGGAAACTCAATTTTGAATTTAAAAAAAGTAGTCGTCACCGGTCGCTTGGATTAATTAGATTGTATACCAAAAGATAACTAGAAATGAAACGAAAATTAGGTTCAAGAGCACAGCTACGTGCGGGGGAAATTAACACCCCAAAATGCCCATAGAAACGGTGTTTATTTGATCACGAATATTTTGTTCCGAGCGTATGAATGCTAAGAAAGAAATATATTATTTTTAAAATACCGGGTTAAAATTTCGTATAAACGACTTTAAAATTTTCCAACATCTAGTTGAACGATAAGTATCTAATTTATACGAAATAATCTCTCAATTTTTATTAATGTCAAAAAATGCATGTAATAAAAAAGCCTAAACCTAAAAAATCTAACCCTAATGCTAGATGCTAAAGATCCTAAAGGCTTTATAAAAAAAAAAACCAAACCTACACATAAAAATGATTGTGAGTATCATGTGAATTTGGTGTCACGGAGGGTGAATCTTGTGTGGGAAAAGCCGTCACTGGGAGTCTTAAGTTTAATGTTGATGGGTCGGTACCGGGAAAGCCAGGGAAGGTAGGTTGTGGTGGTGTCTTGCGAAATGAGAAGGAAAAAATTTTGGCGATGTTTTCAGGGTCTATCAGGGTGGTCGAATCCAATGAGGCGGAGTCGCAAGCCATTTGCTTTGCGGTGGAATTATTTTGTGCATCCTCTTGGCGAAATACTACGTCCGTGGTGATTGAATCGGACTCGACAGTGGCGGTAGCTTGGGTATTACACCATGAGAAATGCCCATGGAAGTTTTGGCAATGGTTTTTTCAGATCGATAAGGCTTTGGCGGGGTCGAAGAGTGTATGTTTTCATCATGTTTTTTGCGAGGCGAACAGTTCGGCATATGCACTAGGGAAGAGTGGAGTGGATCGCTCTTCTTGATTTCAGATGAGTGGATAGTTTTGATTTGAGATGCTTGTATGCCCATGGTATTCGTTTATTTTCCATGATACAATCCGTATGGTGTTCGCTTCTCTTTTTTATAGACTACCGTGAGTACTCTTTTCCTCTACTTAAATTTAGGGATGTTTTTAACGAGGTTTGTGGTAATGTTAGCTATGTATGATTCACTTTTCCTAATAAATTATACGTTTGTCGAGAAAAAACATAAAAAATGATTTAAATATAATATTTGATTTTAAGGTAATTTAAGATATTTCAATTCTCCCAACATATAGGTTGAAAAGAATTCTCCTCGAATTACCCTTAAATCAAAACATAATATATAAACCAAGTAACCAAACTTAATCTAATCTAAAAAAAACCTAGAGACCTTAATCAAGAGTAACTAACTAATTTAAGGGCTTATTTTATAAGAAACTAAATTATAAAGCTCTAAACACATATAAAAATGATTTTAATACCTTATAATTGATTTTAAGGTAATTTAAGACATTTCAAATCGTCCAACATCTAGGTCGAAAAAAATTCTCCTTGAATTGCCTTAAAATGAAAAATATAATATAAAATCATTCCAATATCACTAAACTAAATCTAATATAGGACTAAATTAAAAATAAACCTAAACTAAAAGCTCTAGTTAAAACTAATTAAACTAAGCAGTGACTAAAATGAATGAAATCGAAATAACAAGCATGAGTTAAAAAAAAACAGAAAATTAAATACACTAAAATGACAATTATACTATTGACGACCTTTCTCTTTTTTAAAAAAACAAACAATTCTTACGAACTCTCTGTTTCTCTCATATCTCTTCATCATATCACTCTTTCTCTCGCCCTAAACTAGATCAAAACCTACATTTCCTTCGAGTTCATCTTGTGTTCTTCACCTTACAAGAACAAAAACCAAGAAATACCGTGTTAATCCCTAACCTCCTTTCCGGCCACCGTCTCGCAACACATCTAAATCCCTTCCTTTGAGAAAAACATCCCTAATACTCAGATTTAAACAAAAACGAAGAGATTACCTCGAATCTGGAGATCTAACACTGTACGAGAACCCTAGTCTCATGGATTGAGTGTTCTTCCTCGCCGATTCTGACTGCTCTTTTCAGACCTAGAAAAATACCATTCGATGAAGTCCTTGTTTGGCGGTGAATTCTACAGAAACCCGGAAGGTATTTTCCCTCTTTTTTCTTTCTGATTTCTTCTGATCTCCCCTTAAAACCCGTGATTGATTGATGATTTTCCCGTAATGATTTCCTCCCATGACTATTTATATTCTCTGCTAATTTATACTGCAATAAATGGTGACGTTTGCTGACGTTTCAATCATATTTTCATGCGTTCACAGTTGCAGAATGTGCCTTAGATTCAGGCCTTTTTCCTAAAATTTTCATTTTGATGAGGTGTTGCACGCGAGTTGGACGAGGATGATGTTGCCACTGATTGAAGTGAAAGGTAACAAACCACCGTTGGATCTTGCTTCGACGGTTCAGATTGCAGAAAAGCTTCTGGATTTCAATATGCGAATAGTCAAACCAACAGAGAGGGTTGGCTGTTAGATTTAACTTTGATCAACGGTTCAGATTCACGTTAAATGGGCATTAATTAGTTCCTTGATTCCCGCCTTACATTAAACAGCATTTAAGAGTCAAAATTTTATGACGGTTCAGATTGCAGAAAAGCTTCTGGATTTCAATATGCGAATAGTCAAACCAACAGAGAGGGTTGGCTGTTAGATTTAACTTTGATCAACGGTTCAGATTCACGTTAAATGGGCATTAATTAGTTCCTTGATTCCCGCATTACATTAAAGAGCATTTAAGAGTCAAAATTTTATGACGGCTAGGATTATTTGTTTAGCCGAATATAGTTTAAGATAGGGGCTTGATTTGTATTGGGCTTGGGTATTGAATAATGGACTGTTATGTGAACATTTAGACCTTTATTTTTTTATTTAATACAATATATCGAGCTTATATTTAATATAATATTTTAACTAATTATATAATAGTATATTTGGTATTAATTTATTAAGAGAAATATGTCACGGGGTTAGATTGTTGCTAGTAAGCTTGTGCAGCCTTAGTTGTTTTTTTTGGTCGAAAGTGTGGCTAAGTCACACTAGAACTCTAAGTAAAATAATTTAGAACGATGTGGAAACAATGAAAACAATAGTGATGGGCGTGCAAAAGTAAAGAGAGATTATGAGTGAATGCTGACTTGTATTCCTCAATATGAAGTGAAGTGTGTAAATGAAGTAGGGGTGAGCTTTCTTTTATAGTCGGAGCCCTATACAATTAACAGTTAAGATTGGATTACATGAATGATTAAGATGAAAGCTTATCTTATTTTATTTACAAAGCTATTTGAAATTCAAACAATAAATAATTGTGGGATTTATCAACAAATTGTTATGGATAATTACCATGACTTATAACATTCTC
The DNA here is from genome assembly GCA_019671005.1 of Hibiscus mutabilis. Lineage (NCBI taxonomy): Eukaryota > Viridiplantae > Streptophyta > Magnoliopsida > Malvales > Malvaceae > Hibiscus > Hibiscus mutabilis. The sequence continues at coordinate 29,105,325 of CM033717.1, read as the reverse complement.
CGAGGTGGAAGTGCTAGCTTCTTGAGGTGATGCATGTAAAATAGTCTGCACAAATCAAAGCAAGTATACTCGTCGATCAAGTAATAGAGTCATAAGTAGAGTGTCGAACCCATAGGGATTGGAGTGAAAAACTCAAAGTGATCGCACTTAAAAGTTAGTGAGATAATAATGGTGTGATAAGGATTATAAACTAAACGCGATAACAAATAAAAGTAAATTGAAGCAATGATCAAGAATAGGCATATACTGTAGCAAAGATTCTAATGAGGGTGGATGTTGAGTTTATTACTTAAGAGCTATGCTAATTATCATTTGAATGCTATAGCGATGAGACAACTCTTATCTACTTGATAGAGTTTTCTAATAAACTCCTAAACTTTCTCGATATTTAGAAGTTGATAACAAAATGTTATGGTAATACATGCCTGCTTAAGGAAGCTTTGGAACACCAAAAGCGTTGAAACGCTATGGAGTAAATTATAGATTGGCCACAACATATCATCCTCAGTCGAATGTACAATCAGAGGTATCTAATCGAGCAATTAAGGATGTTCTAGAAAAAGTGGTGAACACCACTAGAAAAGATTGGTCCTCTCGTTTAGATGATACATTGTGGGCTATACGTACTGCATACAAAACTTAGTTGGGAATGTCTCCTTATCAATTGGTTTTTGGAAAATCTTGTCATCTGTCAGTAGAACTTGAACACAAGGCTTTGTAGGCTCTTAAGCAAGTCAATCTTGATTACGAGGCAAGAGGAAAGAAGCGATTGCTGGACATTATTGAATTAGAGGAAATTCGACGCACCGCTTATGAAAATGCCTCTATTTACAAGGACAAGAGCAAGCGCTGGCATGATAAGATTATCTTGCATTGACATTTTGAAGTGGGACAGTTGGTTTTGCTATTCAACTATAGACTGAAATTGCACCAAGGAAAATTGAGATCACGATGGTATGAACCTTTTGAAGTTGTGGAAGTATTTCCACACGGTGCTATCACAATCAAAGATACAAAAGGGGGAATTCCATTCAAAGTCAGTGGCCCAAGACTCAAACTCTACTATGGTGACTTTGACCCTGGAAATATTGAGACCATTAAATTGATCGATTTTTTTAAATTCTCTTTAAATTCTTTCTTAGATTTAGAATTTATTTTTGTTATTTTTCTTTTAATTTCCTTAATTTTTTTTTGCAAAATAATATCACTTTGTTTTGTCTTTTCTCTAACAACTTGTACGGTGGAAGGACTCTCAAGATATGCATGAAATTTTGGGGGCAAATTGGGTAACTCAATTGCACCAATTTATCCCTAATAATCACATCCTTTCATCACATGCGCAGGAAACACAATGAACGAACATAATTTTTGCGTCAAGATCAAGCCGTTGAAACTCATCGCATCAGACAGTAACAATTATACCTCTTCATTTTCCCTCTTTTATTCTTCTTTATTAAGCAATTTGGTCTTTCATTGAGTTCTCACTTAATTTTCTGCTTTCTCTGAGCTTTTGAAGCTTAAAAGATTGTATTTTTCTCTGCAAAATCTTTCCTTTTCATCTTCTTTCTTATAATCCTCCATGGGCAAGACAAGAGCAGCCCAAAAAATCTCGAGGGACCCTCATGTTCAAGACATTCCAAACCCAAAATCAAACTCTCGATTAGAATACCCTCTTGCTCAGGAAGAGATTCATGAGTATGAGGCTTTTCAAATTGGGATTGCGGATGGACGCTTTATAGAGCACATCCAAAAGAGAAGCATCTACCACGAGTAAGGAATCGAACTTTCAGCTGATGAAGAACCTGGGCAATCCATCCACAACACCATTATACATCACAAATAGGGCAGATTCTGCACTCATCATGACAGTTATAGTGCTACCTTGGTAAGAGAATTTTACGCAAATCTGTATGAGCCTACTTTAAAACTTATTTTTGTGCGAGAACGCTCTATTCCTTGGAGTGTTTTTTCTATTAACAAGCTATTTGATATTACTGTGAATGTGGATGAACATGCATTGTTTGTGGATGAGATGGTTGATGAAAAGCTTAATCTTTAAGTTGAAGATTTATGCAGAGCAGGTGCATTATGGCCGGGGGTGTAACGCCCCAATTTTGGGCCTAGTGATTTATAGGCTGATTAGATGGTCTGGTGGACCAGGTTAGAGATTGGAGTTGGATTCAGGATTAAAATCAGAATAAATATTTTTGAGTGAGAAAATATTTGAGGAAAATATCTAAAAGTCATTATTTAATATATGAATATCTTTGGCAAATTCAATTTTGAAAAATGGAATCCGAAAATATGACATTTTGGCTAGTGACCAAAATGAAAAGAATGAAAACTATTTTTAGTGACTGTTTTGTAAAGGGTCAAAACTTTGAATCTTTAAGGAGCTATTTGCCCAAAGTATAATATCATGATTTTCCACTTAATTGGCTATTTTAAAAGATTTGGGTAGAGTATAAATAGATTTTGAAAATTAATTTTATAATTAATTTCCTAAGCAAACTTTACCAAACTAACTTTTCTCTAAAAAAATTTCTCTCAAATTCTCTTCAGCCAAACACTCTTCTCTTCTTCAAAATCTTCAGGTAACTTCTTGATTTCTTCAATTTCTTAATGTCAAATGAGTTCTTAATTGTTTCCTATTAAAACCTTATTGTTTTGATATTGTTTTCTCATGTAAATCAATACAATTAAGGAGAAAAGTCAACATTAGAGGCGGGCTTCGTCCTTCTCCTATAATGTATGTTTCTTTACTAAAAATCCCAAGTTATTGATCCTTTATATATGTTTTCTAATGACTTTTAATGATTTAATTATGGAAATTAGTTAAATCAAGGTTTAATTGGTGAGGTTTGGTGATTTTTGATTTGAATCTATTTTGCTGGGTTCTTGATTGGTTTTAATCATGATTTTGATGTTATATAATGTTAACAAGTTGGTTTTAACATTGCAATCCTAAAACTATGTGAATCTCTAATTTCCTAGGTTGCTAGTGTTGTGTTTTTGGTGAGTTTTGGTTGATTAATGAATGTTGGAGATATGAGGATGGTGTTAGGTTGTTTTTGGATGTTAATTGAAGACAATTGATAGATTAAACCTTTAGGTTTTGGCTGGGTTAATTTTGGAAGATGTTTGATGTTGATTTCGGTAGCTTTAGAAAGGTTTCGACTAGTGTTTGTAGAGAATTGTTATGGATTGATGTTGTTGGGTTTGTGAATGCATTTTGATGCATTGGATCATCTGTTTTGGTGTGGTGAAATCAGGGGAGGTTGATCCTCAAGCTTGAAGTGTCGCTTTGGAGGAGTAATTCGTATCGGTGAATGAGGCTTTGTGTTGTCAGTGAGTGAGAACGTGGATTTCAACTTTGAAATGGTTTAAAGGTGATATTAGGAGTTTAAACTTAGCTTGAAATGTTGGTTTAAACTCAGAAGTAAGTATAAAGAGATTTCTCCCTCGTTCGTGCTTTTACAGAATGGTTTTTATGCACTTGTTTTTAATGACATGACACCTACTGTTAAAGCATGTTTTGAGTATGTTATATACCGATTTTGATCATGAAATGATGATGGATGTACGTGGTAAGTGATCCATCTAAGTATGAGTTATACTTGTTTTAAAGCATGAGTTGTTGCTTTGGAAATGGTTTTGAATTGATGCATATAAAACAGTGAGGTATATGGTTAAATATGAATTATATTGACAAGGGATGTGGTTTAAAATGTTATCAGATATAGTTTGCCGGCCATAGGATTGATAGTGCATTATAAAAAGTTACCTTGGATGTCGAGGGGTTTATACGGTGTACCGAATACTCTATCCAAGTACCCTAACGGTTGAGGAGTTATATGGTACCGAAAACTCCCGTTAGTGGATTATGCATCTAACCGATGTAATATTTTGGAAAGTGGATTTGTTTAATAATCTCTTGAAAGCCAATATAATTGTTGATGTATCATGTTGACGATTGTTAATGTATAATGTTGGTTTATACATGTTTACTCTTTAAGTTTTGCATATGGGTTTTTATGCATGAGAAGGCTTAAATTGAGGGTTAGCAATGGGATTCGCTGTTGATCCATGATACATGTTGCATATGGTTTAATATGCTAGTTTTTGAAAGTGTTAAGTGCATAGTTTTCAAGACATGATGTTTTGTAAGATAATTGAAATGGTAATTTCAATGTGGTTTTGGAAAATGGTTTTAAAATGCATTGACGGTGTGTTGTTTGAGCACTCCTCACTAAGCCTAGTGTGCTTACGCTCTCTTTGTCCTTCAATGCAGAGAATTTAAGGTTGGAGGCAGCGAACAAGCGAGGGAAAATCCAAGGACTCAGTTAACGCAAAAGTATGATTTTCGAACTAGTCATGTAGTAATAAAGGCAATGGGGTTCATTGTGATTTTGGAAGGCTTTTGATAAACTCTATGTTTTAGCAAGTTTTCTATGTGATTTTGAGATTGTAAATGGCCTTAAATGTTTGGTATTGCTTTGGATTTATGATTCATGCTTTGGATGACTTGGTTTTTAGGAAGCTTGCCTCTAGTTTATCCTTTGAAGCATAATGCCATATTTGTTGATGTTACTGTGATGAATTGTTGTGGATTGCTCCTTAGTTATGTTGTGTATATGTTTGAAGCATGTTGGATTGTATTGGTATCCTTGAAAGCATGAAAAATCAATAAATTTGGACATTATAGGTCCAAGCGTATCGGTACGAGTAATCTATTTTTAGGACTGCGTTTTGGTACACTAGAAACTATTTCGGTACGGGCAAGGCATTTTGGCATGGTGTACTGATATGCGAATAGCTGTATCGGTACGATTTTAAGCTACTGGAATCTGGACTGAGGATTGGCAAAATGTACCGATACACTTGCCCGTGTACCGATACGTGCAGTTGTTAATTTAGTTAATGTGATGTTTGGAAGTTTTTGTTTCTTCCATTTTGGTCCCTGAATGATATGCATGTAATTGAATGAGTTTGGATGATTGTTTGAGGCTGAAATTTGACATGTGGACATAAAACCTGACTAATTAAGGTTTGGTAACCTTAAAATGGATTAAGTCCTTGTAATTTTCTAAAATTACAATTTGGTCCCTAAATTGCAATTGTGTGCAATTGGATGTCGATTCGACACCCGATTGAGTTGCGTTTTCATTCGTTGCCAGTATGCACACCACAGGCCATAGTGTTGCATCTAGTTAAGATCAAAGGAAAAAAATAGACATAACTCGAGTAAAATCTTTATGGGTTTGTTTCGGCAAACCCAATGTAGCTCGCTCGGTTTGGTCTAGCGACTAAGCTGGGTCAAAGGGGTTACATTGGGACCAATGCTGGAAATTATAACATGATTAGGAAGTTTCTAACTTTGCCTACCAAGATATGGTTTCAGTTCACCAACTCTAGGTTGCTGCCCTCTACCCATAGCATGACTGTTTTTCTTGATAGAATGTGTTTGATACATTCTATCCTTAAGGGGAGGAAAATTGATGAAGGGGCAATCATACATAAGGAGATTCAGGGATTTGCTAAAAAGAAGATTGGAATATTGACTTTCCCCTCACTGATCATGCAGATCTATGAAATCAAAGGGGCTAAAACCCTAAAAATAAAGATGGGACTGCCAATAAGTGGCCCATCAACAAAGTTGCCATGGAAAGGATGATTCGTGCTTCTGGTGTTCCTACACTGAAAGTGGGTACTGCGACGAGAGAGGAAACCAACAAGGCAAATATGAACGCTGTAATAGAGAATGTCCCTACAAGTGACGAATTTTGGAAGATAGTTTTGAATATAGAGGACAAACTCGATACTATAACAAAAACTCTTGGAAAAGTTGCTTCCACAGTGCAAACAATATATTTGGAACATAATTTATTCCATGCTTATGTAAAAATGTGGCATAAGTCTCCTCTTGCTGCTGTGAGAAGAATCACTCCAGTTGCCCTACTAGAATTCCCTCCCATTATCCGTAGCTATGATTTCTCCTCCAATGCTGCCCCAAAAGAAACACCAGCCAAGTTGGTGAATTCTCCTGACAATGTCAGTGAAGCTGGTGACACACCATTTGAGAAGACTTCAAGTATAATCATTAAGGATTGTCTTTTTGATTTGAATATTCCTACGGATGTCAATGCAATACGCTATTCTACCCAAGAAGATGATGTCCTTGTTGAGGATGTTGATGAAAATAAAGATGACAATTTTGATGTTGAGATGACTGCCATTAAGAAAATTGTTGAGAAAGATTCAATTGCATCCAAGAGTGTGGATGCAACCACAAAGGAACTAATTTTAAGCCAATTGCAGTGAGACCAGTAGAGAGAAGAATCGCTCCAGTTGCCCTACTAGAATTCCCTCCCATCATCCGTAGCTATGATTTCTCCTCCAATGCTACCACAAAAGAAGCACAAGCTAAGTCGGTGAATTCTCCTGACAATGTTAGTGAAGCTGGTGACACACCATTTGAGAAGACTTCAGGTATAATCATTAAGGATTGTCTTTTTGATTTGAATATTCCTACGGATGTCAATGCAATACCCCATGCTACCCAAGAAGATGAAGTCCTTGTTGAGGATGTTGATGAAAATGAAGATGACAATTTTGATGTTGAGATGACTGTCATTAAGAAAATTGTTGAGAAATATTTAGTTGTACCCAAGAGTGTGGATGCAACCATAGAAGGACCTGATTTTAAGCCAGTTGCAGTGAGACTAGTGGAAGTCGCACCCACAACGGATGAATAAGAGGAGAACTCTTGCAATGGTGCTATACAAAAAGACACCACCATAGTTCATCTTATCTGAGGATGTGGCCGATGATGTCGAAGTGGAGGAGGAGCCTGAGAAAGAAGATAAAGCTGAACACGATGACGAAGAGACTCCTCTGCCCAAAAAAGAAAAGAGGAGAAAACGCTCCAAGTATAAGGAAAAGAGCAAGAAAAAGAGAAAAGAAGAGAATAAAAGCAAGAAGAAGAAGAGACGCTTCACCTTCTCCTCCCATGAGCCTGAGAATTGAGTTAGCAGTTTTTTTGTAGGCATGCATTTCATGTAGTTTAACTTCATTTTGTATTCTTGTGTTGTCATTGCATTTGCATTGTCATTGTAACAACATGTAGTTGTAATTGCATTGCATTCATTATTGTAATTGCATTATGTTATTGTATTTTGTCATTACATTCATTCATTGCATTTTATCATTCCATTCTGTTTTCTTTTGCATTGGGGACAATGCAACCTTTAAGTTTGGGGGTATACACATAGGATTTGAAATGCACCCCCATTTTAATTTTTTAAGCAAATGTAATGTTCACCTGATGTTGAAAATCTTTTGCTTGCATTCTATGTGTTAATATTGAATATTTATGATCTCTAATAAGTTTGTTTAATATACATGATGAATGATTGCATTCTTTAACTTTGCATTGATATATTTGTCGCTTGGTTAAGAATATCTAGTATCATTCCTTTGATTTTGATGAATTTCACCTATTTCAGCATGTGCTATATATATATTTATATCTTATTAAGTATAAATAAAAAACATTTTGATGTGAGTGCTTCGAAATAAATAAAGTAGCTTTAAGGGGGAACACTCCTCTACATGAGTAGAAAAAAGAATATGGCCAAAGGTTGTTGCTGCATGAGTGTGTGTCGTTAGAATGGAGTACTTCCTGGTGGTTCATTGTACAACACATTACTTCTCAGGGTCTAGTGTGCATTCATTGCGCGATATCCCTCGCTACATGAAGAAAAAGAAAGAAAGAAGAGAAGAAAAACATGGAAAATATATATTACTATTAATGGTACTAAATAAATGCTGATTGGTGGAACGAATCTGAGATGACAGACATGATGATAGGAATTCTTAAATTGCTTGCTTAACTATTGATGTGGAGTTGATTATGTATCCTTTATCCTGTCGATGCAATGAGTTTATTGTTTGATTAGACTATTCAAGCATCTAGAATGCCTCTAAACTACTACTGAACCTTGTTGCTGTTTGTTACCTCCTCAAAAGTACTGCTTTTATGCCTATTTTACAATGCCTTTGCTTGCTTTTGAGTACATTTGGTTGTTAAATTCATGCATTTACATAAGGAGTTAGGATTTGTGTATATGACAGTGTGAAGAGTTGTTTTCTTGGCAATATTGCATGCTTAGCATAACAGTTAGCAGAGCAAGGCAGCGCAGGAAGGAATGCCAGAGAGAATGCCAAGATGCTGTTGGCACAGATGGACCAAATAATGCCAGAGCTCTGGTTGGTAGAGAAGAGGAATTTGATGCCTGACCAAGTAGCTATTGAACCCGAAAAAATAGGATTAGTTCAGGCTGAGAGAAAATAGCAATGAGATCAAACTCCGAAAAAATAGTGGAAAATAGTGCCTAGCTTGGTTGGTAGAATGATGCCAAGCTTGGTTGGCGAAGCAATGATGACAGATGCCCTAACCTGATCAACTCACATTCAAACTTTGGATAAGAAGATCACTTCCCTTATCCCTTGAGCATTCAAAATTCAAACTCAGGAGCTTATCCTAGGTCTTCCTTGCACGCCTATTTAAAGAATGATCAAGCAAGCAAGAGAAAAAAATGAGGAGGGGGTAGATGGCGAGATCCATCGACGATCGGCTGAACCAAGCAGGCATGGTTCGACCAGCTTGACCAAGAGCCTGAATCTTGAAGGGTTGCATTGAGAGACCCCTTCTCATCCATTCTATTTGTTTAGTTGTTTTTATTTTCTTTTAAATGATGACGTGTTTACAAAACATTGAAGGTTTTTTGGTTGATACCCTCACCATGAACTAATTTAATAGTTGGTGGGGGATGTTTGCGTTGAATGCTATTTTGATGTTTAGTTTTTAATTATAAAAATGCTTCGGCATTATTTTCCCTATCTGGCATGTTCTACAATGTTTTATCAAAACTGTGCCAAGAGAGAGATGACATTGTTGGCTTATTGAACCTTAATATCTTAACAAACGTAGGGGGCAACGATCTATTGCCAGATACTAAGCCGAGATGCTTCGAAAGAAGATGTTCATGTAGATGAGCTTACTTCTGAAGTGAATCTACCCTTTAGGAGTATAGGTTGAGACTTAATCAAATTGATTTATGAAAAAACATCACTATAGAGATATAAGGGTTTTTACACGGTTAATTTAGGGTATTGACCATCAAGAGAGGCAATGCTAATTTTGAATCTGCTCGTTAAACTATCCCAAGGCATTACATTATTAAAGGGTGGCGTGCCATGAATAGCGTGAAAATCAGGCACCCCTTGCCAACTCTCATCACTCATTTGAAAACTCTCATTGCCCCCACAGTTTTATTTTTATTTCTTTTCCTTTAAACTGTTTTCAAAACCAACTCAAAATCAACAACACTTTTCCTTTGATAAGTAAACAAGCAAGGCAATCAAACTCTTGGCCAATCCTTGTGAGATCGATAACCAGCTTACTGTTGTAATACTTGCCAACCGTGTATACTTGCACGCAAAAGACTAAATCTTGGCACTATTTTATAAATTTCCAATACATTTTATACCCCTTTTGCCAAGCACTCTCACAGTCGAACAAGTTTTTGGCGCCGTTGCCAGGGATTGCAATAGATTTTATTGTTTTCAGATTTTTACATGTCTTCTTTTTATTTTATTTCTTTGTTTTGACCGGTGCATGACCAAAAACTGCCCTGTGGTGGAAGATTGGCTTTACGGTCCAGAAATTGAAAGAACCATGCGAAGGTTAAAGAAAAAGATTCGAGAGATGGCTCAACAAGGAAATGGAGGAAATGGTGTGTTAAACATTAAGGAAAATCCACCTAATAACAATAGGATACCACCAGCTCCTACTGCCCTAGCTGTTAATGTGGAGGAAGAGAGGCCTATTAGAGAACACTCGGCACCAAACATTGGCAATTTGATGCCTGAACTAATTGGTCACGAGGTAAATACACTGAATTTTGAACTTAAACTGGTAATGATACAAAATGCTTTTGAATAAAGGACAATTTGATTGAGCACTACTAGAGATCCGAGGCAACACTTGAAGCAATTCTTGGATGTTTGCCAGCTATTTCAACAGCCTGAAGTATCAGAGGATATAGTAAAATTGAAGTTGTTTACATTTTCCCTGAGAGATAGAGCAAAAACATGGCTAAATTCTTTGCCACCTGGTTCTGTCACCTCATGGGGAGATCTATGCCAAATTTTTTTTGCTACGATTCCAACCACCGAAACTCACTGTCAAGCTGAGGGGTGAGATCATCACATTTAGAAAGGCTGACGATGAGACCCTATATGATGCATGAATTCTCAAAATGGACCCAAATTGAGACCTTTTACAATAGACTTAATGTACAAACCAGAACAGTTGTTGATGCTTTGGCAAATGGTTCATTGCTTGACAAAAACTACACAGAAGCAATTAGCATCCTTGAGAGGATTTCAATCAATGATTTTGAATATTCTACTACTAGATTTGGGACCGACACTAAAATTAGTGGGAAATTACAGATAGATGAGCTCACATCCATCCACGCTGAAATTTCCAATCTTACTACCATGATGAGAACCTTGCAAAAGAGCAATGAGGTCCAAGAAATGAAGGCATTAGCTCCATTCTGTATGATATGTGGAGAGAATCATTACAACGAAGATTGCCCTGTCAACCCTGAGTCGATAATTTTTTTGGCAATTTTAATCGTAATTACAATTCGAATTCCAATACTTACAATGCAGGATGGAGACAACACCCAAACATAGCTTGGGGAAATCAAGGAGGAAACCAATACAATGCCCAACATCAGAACAACAATACCCATCGTCAATACAATGCCCAACGTCAGAACAATGCCATGCTAGGGGTCAACCAGAATGTCGTGCTAAAGTGGGCACAAAATAATTTTTATGCAGGGCAAAGGAACAACCATGAGACTTTGACAGATTAAATGGAGAGGAATGATGCAACTGTCTAGAATTTTTCAGCATCTATGCGAACCTTGGAGGTACAGATTGGACAGATTGCCAGTGCCCTCAGCAACAGACCCCATAGAGCTTTGCCAAGTGATACAGAAGATACCAGGCAAAAACGCAATGAACAAAGCAAAGTTGTAACTCTTCGAAGTGGCAAACAATGTAAGGCTGATACATCTGTCAAGCATCCAAATAGTTTACAAGAAGAGAAGAAAGGACCAGTAGATAAACCAAAAGAACCAAAAAATAAAAAAACAAACATAAGCGATGCCAGACCGTAAATTGACGCCAGACCTCAATCAGATGATAGCAAAACCTTGGGAAAGTCGGCAAAACCAGCATATGCTTATCCACCTCCACCATTTTCACAAAGACTACAAAAGCACAACTAGGATCAACAATTTCAGCGCTTCTTGGAAGTCCTTAAACAATTACAAATCAATCTAACATTGGTGGAAGCTCTCAAACAAATGCCCAACTATGTCAATTTCATAAAGGACATCTTGTTAAAAAAGAGGAAGTTGGGTGATTTTGAAACTGTAGATCTCACTGAAGGATGCAGTGCAATGATACTCAATTGGTCGCCACCAAAGCTGAAAGATCTAGGAAGTTTTACTATTCCTTGTACCATTGACAATAGATTTATGGGTAAGGCACTGTGTGACTTGGGAGCCAGCATTAGTTTGATGCCAATGTCTGTTTTTAGAAAGCTTGGCACAGAAGCAAGGCCTACCACGGTGACACTCCAGCTGGCAGACTGATCTTTTACACATCCTAAGGGTAAGATTGAGGATCTGTTGGTAAAGGTAGACAAATTCATATTCCCAGCTGATTTTATCATTTTAGATTATGAGGCAGATGTTAATATCCCAATTATATTGGGCAGACCATTCCTTGTCACAAATAGAGCTTTGATTGATGTTCATAAAGGTGAACTTATTATGCACATGAATGACCAACATATTACATTTAATGTGTTTTAAGCTCTTAAATGTAAAGATAAAGCCGAGGAATGCCAAGTTGATGAAATGATAGAGTCCATTTTTAAAGTTGACGTGGCACAACTGTGCCAAGGTGCAGATGATGATTCCAGAGAATTGGATGACAATGATAAGATGAGTAAGGAGCTTGAAGAAATTGTGAAGACTGAAAATGTGAGCTATTTTGAGCCACTGGAGTTGGTTGGCAGAGAAATTAAGGCACCCAAGCCATCAATTGAAGAACCATTGGAATTGGAGTTGAAACCATAGCCAGACCATCTCAAGTATGCTTATCTAGGTAAAGACTCAACCTTGCCATTGATCATTGCTGCTGATCTCACTAATGATTAGAAGAAAAGATTGTTGAAAATTCTAAGCGATTAGAAGCAAGCGTTGGGATGGACCTTGGCTGATATCCGAGGAATAAGCCCAACCATTTGCATACAAAAAATCATCTTGGATAAATATCATGGTAAGACTGTTGGGGGTCAGAGAAGATTGAACCCGAGCATGAAAGAAGTTGTTAAAATGAGATTATTTAGTGGCTGGATGTCGGGATAATCTATCCTATTTTTGATAGCTCGTGGGTCAGCCCGGTGCAATGTATGAAAAAGAAAGGTGGCATGACCGTGGTGCAAAACAACAAAGAGGAATTGATTCCCTCTAGGACTATCACAGGATGGAGATTGTGTATGGACTATAGAAAGCTGAACAATGCCATAAGGAAGGACCACTTCCCATTGCCTTTCATCGATCAGATGTTAGACAGGCTAGTAGGTAAAGCTTTTTATTGTTTTTGGATGGTTATTCAGATTATAACTAGATTGCCATCGCCCCTGATGATAAAGAGAATACCACCTTTACATATCCATATGGGATGTTTGCCTTTATAAGAATGCCATTCGAGTTGTTTAATATCCCGGAAATGTGTCAACATTGCATGATGTCCATTTTTCCGACATGATTGAGCATAATTTGGAAGTGTTCATGGATGATTTCTCAGTGTTTGGCAAAACATTCAAGGAATGTCTTTAGAGTTTGGAGCAAGTCTTGAAGAAATGCATTAAGACAAACCTAGTGTTGAACTGGGAGAAATGTCACTTCACGGTGAAGGAAGGCATTATTCTCGGGCACAAGGTAACCAAGAGAGGATTAGAGGTAGATCAAGCAAAGGTTGAGGTAGATCAAGCAAAGGTTGAGGTAATCAAGCAATTGCCACCAACGACTAGTGTGAAAGGTATTATAAGTTTTTTGGGACATGCATGTTTTTACCGTCGTTTTAACAAAGACTTTTCTAAAATTTCTAAACCTTTATGCTTGTTGTTAGAAGAAAATGCCGCTTTTGCATTTGATGATTCTTGTGTGAGAGAATTTCATGAACTTAAGGATAAATTGATTAATGCCCCTATAGTCATGGTACTGGATTGGAATGAGCCATTTGAGCTCATGTGTGATGCCAGCAACTATGCCATCAGAGTAGTGTTGTAACACCCTCTACCTGGCCTCGAAGAAAGACCGGCATAAAATGTGTTACCAAAATGAGCTTTCAAAGATTCTAGATTAAATTAACACAAATGTCAAAATCGAGACAGAACATTCTTTGTAAAAACAAAATAATTTAAAACCTTTTAAATTATTAGACAAGTATATCTACAACCACATATCATGTGTGGTCAAACATACATGCATTAACAATGCGTTTTGTTAGCTAATATCATAGCAGACTCTTATATCTTATCACCAAAGAATATTTGACCTTTGATCTCATAATATGACTCCAATTCGGTTACAAACATATGCATTGATTTTTAATTATCAATTTAACATTAAAACAGTTAAGGACTCAAAATCCTTTACAAGTTTAGTTTAAACATGGAAATGTGACTTTAGCTAAGTGTATATCGGCAATTCCTAACAAGTTAGGCAAAACGGTGATAGCATGAATCTCCTTCTAACTCAGATAAGCATTAGGAAACTCATTTGTAGATACAATACCATTTAAACCAAGTACGCCGAGGATTGCAAATCGCTTAACACACAAGCATTTAAGTCAAGGATTACAACATGTATATAAGTACATTCAATGACTCCTTTTTAACCCACATAGTTATTCAACTCGACATTTAAACTTCATTATTTCATCAACCCCTAGTTGGACCAATGTTATTCACTTAAGCATTTTCAAGTGTGGATTTATAAACAAAACGTCCATCAAGTCTATCAATTTAACATTCAAGTGCTTGGGCTACCCCATTTTTATCTAAGACCAGCACATATCACACGAAAAGTATGAGCAAGCATGCTAGCACTCCAAGATGTTTGTTCATTTTAAGAATTACTTTCCATAAATCTAATCTACCATATCATTGACATAACTACTATGAAGATTTCATAACCGAACAACCGTACAAGAATAAATGGCCCATTACACAACTTATATATATATAAACACATATACGATCAATAGGCTCTAAATGCTTAATGCCTACATATCTACCATGTGCCACCAACTAAGAGTTCCTAAAGAGACTACGAACATAATTCTTGACACCAGAGATCATGTCCAAGCTCGAGGGATACCCAATCAATTCTACCTAAAATGCAATTGAAAGAATCAATTAAGCATAAGCTTAGTGAGGTAGATCAAAGTGGTTATTATTATGGAGCCAATCTATTCTTTTGTAAGCTTCTAAGGCTTATACATGATTGCAAACTTGAATATCAAGGATGCTTATGTAAAATAAGCATTCATTTTGATTCACAGCCTAATTACAATGTAATTCGAACCAAGCACCAACAAATATGGTGTCTGAAATTTACAAAGAAAGGAAATCAATTTATTATCACATTTTTATACATATACTTTGAGCACACAAATGAGACCTACTCCAAGGTCTCAAACAGGTCCACCCATATCGGTAAGCAATCTGTTCAATTATCTCCACTTTCTCTTTATCCTTTTTCAAATAGTGTCTATATATATATATTTATATGTAAAGTGTGTTACTCATGTAATTGCTACTACATTAGCTTCTTTATTTTCATAAGACATCATAGGAATTCTTCTTATATAGCTTACTTTTACAATCGTTACACCAATCACCAAAATGGATCATTACTTAACTTATAAGCTTGATTGGATTCTTTAAACATAGCTTGTCTATGACCTTATCAACACTTTAAAATACGTAAATCTTTATTTTCCTAGTATTAGAATTAATCCTTAACCAAATGTAGTTTCATTATAGGTCTTAACTTTAATAATTATTCAAATATAGCTCTTCAATATCATAGAATTCAATTCAAACCTCACTTTCGAAGTCATTTGGGTTCATACATTATAACCATTTATTGTTTAAACGTTAGTTACTTATCACGTAAGTTTCATAGAAAATTCAATACATTAGTTTATGAATTTGTTATAACTTTTAAACAATACATTAGATCAAAATATCATCACATAAACTAATTTGGTTCTCGATCTAATTTACTTGTCTTATAAGAGATCAAAATGATCATAAGAAATACACATCTTATACTCCTCCTTTGATATTAACATTATATCGCTTCAAATCAATCAACTTTCTAAATTACTCAATTCATGAAATCGAATCATTATAATGACAATCCATTCATAAAATCTCTCGATAAACATGTATTATAAAACCTTAATTAATTAAGTAAAAACTCAATTTGTGTCAATGTATAACATCTACTCGACGCATACATATACGTCCTTTAGAAATTACTTGGTTTCCTTAGTTATCATATCGCTCATCAAACATATTGATGCTCCCTAAACGAACTTATAATAAGTCCGAGTTTAATATATCAAACTTAGACGTATAACTTACTAGAAATCCAAGTAAGTCATTCAAACATTGATAAACAAACATTCCATAGTTACAAAATTTCATTCGATCATGCAATTAGTCATCAAGTCTAAACATTTTAGGCACATAAATTAGGAGCTCCCACACTATCATTCATTACAATTTTCAACTTAATAAATCATGGTTTAACTATCAACTTAAGAAAAAGTTTGGATAGCTTAGGGTTTATCTTTAACCATAAGTAACCCTACAATTAATTCGAACTCAAGTAATGAAACATAATTAAAAAGTTCTTCTTCTTCACTATTATGATCATTATAAGATATTATGGATATTTTCAAACTTTATAATGGCTTAACAATTCAATACAGATTAAATGTAGTAACCATTATTCCATAACCGATTCTCATTGCAATTTTCATGGCTAGTATATAGTCGATCCAACCACAATCTGAGTAATCCCTCAACATGCGTGTTCTACTAATCATTCAAGTAATCTATCCCACTAATCACACACATGAATTATTGATTTTCCATAGCAATCATACAATATCAACCATACATTTCACATCTTGCATAAACTTTAAATCTTTCAACGATTCCTCATCATATACTTACTTAATTGAAGCATATCATATCATATAGATCATAATCAAATGAAACAAGTTAAACATTACTTGATAGGTAATTCACCATATTTCTTTCTTAACTTAACAATCTCAATTATATTTGTTTATTATCATAGCCTTGCGAATCGAATTCCCAGTCTAGGTACACGAATCCCCAACCAACTGTCGCCCATAACACATAATGGTACTCGAAGTACCGGTCAATCCCTCCTACTATCGCCATGTGACCACATACACATCCTTCCTACTGTAGCCCAATAGAGACCACTTTCCCAGACCGTAGTCCAGCTCGACACTGAGCTCTATGGACTCTATGGCATGGCAACTATACCTAAGACTGACTCGAGACCAAGGCTTTAACATATTCCTTTCATTTCTTAAACATGATGAGCATAGCTCCATATCAATAAATCCTTTCAAGGACTTCATTCTCCCTTCAATAAGGGTATACATTTATGCATGATCACCACATGTGATTTCCCATGCCTCAATCCACTTATTCGAAAGGCCTTATAGCCAACATTTCATTTGATAATTCATTTTTAACTTTTAATGTATTCATTCTATCAAGATTACATAGAATTTTGCACCTCAATATGCACTTTCCATTTCACAAGCAATCATAGTGAGCATTCATACTTTAAGTTCCAATTCATAAATTCTATAACATTATTTCGTCACCCGAATTTCACAATGGAATAAGGGTATGTTTACCACATGTAAATTACGTTTACAAATTTTCTTATTCGAATGGTTTGAGCCCAATTTCTCTTATCAAAACATATAAACTATTCATGATAGATTTGTTCATAGTTATACAAATAACGACATTTATTCACATGATCATCTTTCGATCTCAAACAAGTAAGCATGACCAGATTGGCATTTTATATTCTAAACATGCTTGCAATTACATTTCATATCATGCATAAACAATTTTAAGTAGTCACAATTAAAAGGCAATGCTCGGGAAGATTGTTAATTCCTCCCGAGTCTTTAAACTACACACACCTCTTATCCCGAAGTTGCAGGATACCTGAATCCTTAATCACAACTCTCTACGTATCCGATTCCTCCCTAGCTTCTTCTTGGTCTAAAATAAATATAACAAGAATGTAATATGTGTATTAGAGTCAATTCCGTCCTTCAAACATGCACCAAAAAAAGCAGTTCACACTCATTCACATTAAATCATTCAAATCTATCAAATTAAATTTGTATACATATAATTCATTCAAAATCAGTCCACCAATTTGTACACACCAATTGTCATTTCAAAACAGTCCTTGATTGTTCAAACCATTCAAAATAGCCCAAATTTAAGAATGTAAACACATATGTGCATAAAACAACCTTCATACTTCTAACATACTAAAACAGTCCATTTTTAGGCCAATCAAGACTGCATTTTAAACTTTTAAAACTGCACTAAATTAAGCTAAATTCTAGCATTTCAAAACTGTATGTAGGGCAGTTTTTAACACCTAAAGTTTTCATTAAAACAATCCCTCAAATCTGTGTATATCTATCCTTAAAATAGGTTCACCAACTAGTCCAATTCCATGAATACATAAGCACACATGATAGCCTTTTCACATGTATTTTTATTAAATCGAAACAGTTCGCAACAACTTCTAAATGCACTAAATGAGGCCTCACCACACATATTTCACATGAAAACATTAAATAGTCCACCAGTATACATAAATAATTAAAAACAGTCCCAAAATTAACAACATAAAACAGGACAACTTCATACACCTATACATACATATATTTTTGTGTACATAGTTAACCGATCTATTAAGCATCTTGTATATATACAAATACATCATTATCTTGTCACATTTCAAATCCATTAGATAATCACATCACATGAATTAGTTCTAATCTTTAACAATCCAATCCATATAACGAATCATCTCAAATCTAAAATACTAATTTAAGCAACAAGGATAACAACATCTAGCTTTATATATACATCTAGACCATTCAAATAATCATGGGTTCATAACACAAATTTAAAGTTGTTATCTAATTTATCAAGCATGCTTCATGAAAAGACTTTCAACAATTACACAATCAAGCTTAAAAGATGAGAAAATTAATCACCTTCTACAGCTCAAAATTAATTCTGCCGAGTTTCAAACTCTTCGATTTCATGGATGCCCTCTAGCTTTCTCTCAAATTCCTCTCTCTTAAAGTCTAAAGAGCCTTCGGTTCTTCCTCCCTTAGTGAGGAAGATGATAATCAAAATTGATTATCCAACACACATAGTGCCGAGAGCTACACTTGCCCTCTCCTAAACATTGACACCTATTGAAAACCATAACCTCTTTCATTTTTTGTATTTCATTATATTACTCGGGTGTTTCATTTTAATCATCTTAATTTGGCTATCCACTTTTCTCATGTAATACCCCAACCCCCAGGCCTAGAAGATAGTATTGTTCTAGGAGAAGACAATCTAACTTGTCTAACAAGTTAGTAATCGAACAAGAAGAGGACTCATGGTGAGACCTTTAGAGTACAAACACAAGCTAAAAAGCATCAAAGATGTATAAAGATAAACATATAGGATACAAGGCATCTTTAGACTAAAACATAGAAGATAATTCTAGGACAATTCAGATAGTTAAGGTTATCGTAATCATTCAATTAACCATTGTGAGCATGCATTTCAAGACATAATCTATGAAACTAAATAAGGAACTCGGGTGTTTCATTTTAATCATCTTAATTTGGCTATCCACTTTTCTCAAGTAATACCCCAACCCCCAGGCCTAGAAGATAGTATTGTTCTAGGAGAAGACAATCTAACTTGTCTAACAAGTTAGTAATCGAACAAGAAGAGGACTCATGGTGAGACCTTTAAAGTACAAACACTCGAACACAAGAAAAAAGCATCAAAGATGTATAAAGATAAACATATAGGATACAAGGCATCTTTAGATTAAAACATAGAAGATAATTCTAGGACAATTCAGATAGTTAAGGTTATCGTAATCATTCAATTAACCGTTGTGAGCATGCATTTCAAGACATAATCTATGAAACTAAATAAGGACTATGAGAATTTCAAATTCATTATAAATACTTAAATCCATTTAACCTCTTAAGCACAAGTGTGAGATCATTTTTGTCCATAATCATTTAGTTATCTACTTAGGTCATTCATTCTCAAAATTGAATGATATATACATGATCAAGTAACCATTCTATGTGACTTTCAAGCAATCGAAACAACTCCTAACATGAGACTACATCATTCGAGTATTCATTCATAACTACTCTAACAAAATAAACCAATTTCCAAACATTAACCATACACGTAATATATATATATATATATATATAAGTCTTGTTATTGTATAATTGCATCCCACCATAGAAATTCTAAAGATTCTTAAACTTAGAATTTGAGCTAGTGCCACCTTCTAGCAGTTTACATATAACAAAACGTAACATACTTTTGTTGCCTTGAGTGAACTTGCTTTACCTCTTTAATTTAGACTATCAACCAGCTTTTCCTGAAAAAGTGACAAGATGAGCAACTAGGTTGCTAGCCTCAAAACTTAACAACAATAAGGTAATTACTTGCTCTCAAAATCACTTAACAAGAAGTTTATTTTAAGCATAGTTATAACATAGAAATAACATGCTTCTAAAGAGAATACTTCATCAAGCAACTGTTAAAGTTGTTCAGTTTAATAACCCAATCTATCGCAAGCAGTCTAAATCGTATAATCCGGCCATGACTAGTTAAAGTCTAGAAGAGCATAATCAATCAAAACACTATCAGGCAATGGTAACATGTACCATTGAATCATATAATCCTTTCAATCAGACATTATCAGGCAATGGTTACATGTACCATTGGAACACATAATTTTTTTTAACCAAACAATATCAGGCAATGGCATCATGTACTATTGTAACATATAATCTTTTCAATCGAACAATGTCAGGCAATGATATCATATACCATTGAAACATATAATCCTTTTAATCGAGCAATATCAGGAAATGGTATCATGCACCATTGGAACATATAATCTTTTCAATTATTCACTCATATACTCCTAAACCCTTCTAGTACTTAGCCACATGCACAAGATGTTACATTAAGCATTATAAGCAACCAATACATGCTTATATTCTAATTTACACAAACAATTATCCATACATACCTGTACATATTCGCCTTACCAAGCATTGGCAACCCAAAGCAAGCATAGGCATTTTAAGCCTCATGATATAATCGAATAATTTAACTAGATCAACAATTTATGCTTAATTTAAACATAGTTACACTCACAATACTCCAAGTTAGTCTTGATCGTGGATCACAAATCCTTTTCTTCCCCCGTCCTCTTGATCAACTCCCTTCTTGTCTAATTATGACAACAAATTAGCATTGCATTAGATCTAGCTTAATGATCAATATTTGACAGGTATTCGATACAGTCATGCTCAACAAGTAACCTAATGGTGCTTAACGTGCTTCTCAACTATTAAACCACAATTATTAGATCAATATACCCTACTCAAAAAAATTTAGACATTGGATTCAATTCAAAACATAGAACAATCCCTTAGTGCCATAAACATCATCGAACTGTTCCTTGCTTTTCAACTTTCTTTTATTTGTTTTTTTAACACTTTTCTATCATGATTGTTACATCCCTTTTAAGATTGTTAAAACATACATTTGACACTTATTCAAGGTTTTTTTAACAGTCTTGAAACATTCTAATTACCAAAGACAAATTTATTCAAGATTACCAAAAGGAAGGCAACTTCTAACTTCTCGAATTGGACCTATACACATTCAATATAAATATAAACTTCTCCCCTGATTTCCGTTCATTTTAAGCATTCAATCAACCTCTAAGAACCACCAATTTAACAGTAATCCTAGATCCCAAAATGGTCCTAAAACGGCCACTATGAAAACAGTCCCATTCCAAGTCTTTACCGAGACAAGATATTTCTAATTTCTTCAATCAACCTTACACCAAGAATCCAGGTTGTACATGGTATTTTTCGTCATTGGAATCACTAATTTCATTCTCAATTTATCATCAGCATTATCCTAATTCGCTTGTCATGCATCTACTCACATGAATTCTATTCATTTACTAGATTCTATCAACCGAAGCATATCATCAACCATAGTTCAAATCACCGGTAATGGTTCTCATGTTATAACACTAAAATTACATACGAAAATGGAAATCAAGAGAAATTACTTTCACCCACATGTAAGCAATGATTCAAACACCAAATCAAACATCAATTCAAGATATCCAAGAAATTAACCAGGAAATTCTCTCATTTTCTCAAATTTGGGTTTCGGTTCATAGATAGGATGAAGGGGATGATAGAATTTTTGATCTAATTCTCTTTTCCACTAAGAAAAACAAGCTTATGTGTATCAAGCCATTACTTTCCACATGGACAACCATTTTAAAATATAGTATTAACATGCAATACTCGGTTATTGTAAATAGTTCAAAATGGTCACCTCAATTTGGTACTTTAGTTTTGTAGTTTTCGAATTTGATCATACTTAAGAATCAAAATTTTAGTCACCTAATTAATTCTATACTAATAATTAAAGATCACACAACCAACCACAAGATAGGGTGTTACAATTCCCCCTTAGGAAAATTCGTCCCCGAATTTACCTGAGGAAAATAGATACAGGTATTGTTTTCTCATGGTAGACTCAGGTTCCTAAGTAGCTTCATTATTTCTATGATTTTCCATAAAAATTTGAAAATAGATATGGTTTTGTTTCGATGCTTCTATCTTCGCGATCATGAATTTGGACTGGTTCTTCTTCATAGGTTAAATCCTGATTCAATTCAATTTCACCTAGCTCGAGAATGTGAGAAGGATCAGATCGATAGCTATGTAGCATTGATACATGAAACACATTGTGTATTTTGCTGAATTCTTCTAGAAGGGCCAACCGATAAGCAACATGGCCAATCCTTCTATTATCTCAAAAATTCCTATAAATCGGGGACTAAGTTTTCCTTTCTTACCAAATCTGAATACCTTCTTCCACGGAGATACCTTGAGAAACACTCTATCTCCCACATTATATTGAATATCCCGTCTTTTACGATCAGCATAAGCTTTCTGTCAATCGAAGGCTTCTCTCAATCGATTGTAAATAATCTGCACTTGCTCTTCTGTTTCTCGAAGCAATTGGGGTCCTAAGGCTTTGTTCTCTCCCAACTCTGACCAACATAGAGGGGTCTTACACTTTCTTCCATAAAGGGCTTCAAAGAGGGCTATTTGTATAGAATATTGGTAGCTATTGTTGTACGAGAACTCCGCCAAGGGTAAAGCTTTCTCCCAATTCTTCCCAGAATTGATTATACAAGCTTGAAGCATGTCTTTTACGACTTGTATTGTTCTTTCAGATTGGCCATCTGATTGAGGGTGGAAGGCTATACTGAGATTGATTTTAGTTCCAAGAGCTTTCTGCAGAGATTTCTAGAATCTAGAAGTAAATCTAGAGTCCCGATTAGAAATTATCGAAGTGGGAATGCCATGCAATCTTATAATTTCTCGAAGGTAAAGTTCTGCTAGCTGGTCCAGGCTCATGCTCATTCGAATAGGAAGAAAATGAGCTAATTTCAAAAACCTATCCACAATTACCCAAATAGCATCATTCTTCTTTGGTGAAGAAGGCAATCCACTAACAAAGTCTATTGTTATTTGTTCCCATTTCCATTGCGGAATTTCAATAGGTTGTAATAATCCTGAAGGAACCTGATGTTCTGCCTTTACTTTTTGACAAACTAAACATTTGGATACAAAGTCTGTTATAGCAGATTTCATCTCAGGCCACCAGTAGAGACTCTTCAAATCCTTGTACATCTTTACTGATCCAGGATGTATTGAGAAAGAACTATAGTGGGCTTCTTAAAGGATTTCTCTTCTTAAATTTGAATCATTGGGAAAACACACCCTATTTCGAAAATAGAGTAATCCATCTTCCTTTAGAACAAAGTCTATTTCGACATTTTCGTCAAGCTTGAGCTTAATTCCTTGTAATTCAGGATCTAACTGTTGCAACATTTGAATTATTGATATAATATCAGAGTGAATTCGAATATAAGCCAAGGTCCCTTGCTTCTAACCAATTCGAAAGCAAGCATTGATGGAGGATAAGGCTACAAATATTTGCAAGGTAATATTAGATTATATCTATATATATATATATCGAATAGGAATAAGGGGAGGTTTGGTTAAATCGAATACTAACCATAAGTATGTTGGCGACTGAGTGCATCAGCCACAACATTAGCCTTCCCCGGGTGATAATCTATGATTATATCATAGTCTTTAAGTAGCTCGATCCAACGTCTTTGCCTAAGATTAAGCTCCTTTTGAGTAAGGAGGTATTTCAAGCTTTCGTGATCAGTGTAAAGGTAGCATTTTTCTGCATACAAATAGTGTCTCCATATCTTTAAGGCACAGATTATTGCAGCAAGTTCCAAATCATGGGTTGGGTAATTCAGTTTATGAGATTTTAATTGTCGGGAAGCATATGCTACCACTTTATCTCCTTGCATCAAAACACATCCTAATCCCAAGTGAGAAGCATCACTAAACACCGTAAATTCTTTCCCTAATTTCGGTTGAGTTAACACTAGAGCTCAGGTAAGCACTTCCTTCAATTGGTCAAAGCTTCTTTACTGTTCTTCAGACCATATGAGTGGCACATCTTTATGAAGTAGCTTAGTTAAGGGTGTGGCCAAAATCAAAAATCCCTTAAAAAACGTTCAATAATATCCAGCTAAGCCAAGGAAACTTCGGACTTCACTAACATTCCTCAGAGATCTCCATTCAATCACAGATTGAATCTTTTTCAGATCGACCTTAATTCCAGAGGCCGAAATTACATGTCCGAGAAAGGATACTTTAGGCAATCAGAATTCACATTTACTGAATTTGGCATAGAGTTGATTATCTCTAAGAGTCTGTAACACAATTCTAAGATGCTTTGAATGTTCAGCTTCATCTTTCGAGTAGATAAGAATGTCATCAATGAAGACCACGACAAACTTATCTAAGTAGAGTTTAAAAACTCAGTTCATGAGATCCATAAATGCGGCAAGGGCGTTTGTTAGACCGAATGACATCACTAGGAACTCGTAGTGACCATATCGAGTCCTGAAAGCGGTCTTAGGTATGTCAGATTCTTTAACCTTCATTTGGTAGTACCCAGATCTAAGGTTGATTTTGGAGTATACCGAAGCACCTTTCAATTGGTCAAACAAATCTTCAATTATTGGAAGAGGGTACTTATTCTTAATCGTAACTTGATTAAGTTGCTGGTAATCTATACACAGTCTCATTGATCAGTCTTTCTCCTTGACAAAGAGTACCGGGGCTTCCCACGAAGATGAGCTTGGTCGAATGAATCGCTTGTCTTGCAATTCTTGCAACTGCTTCTGAAGCTCTTTTAATTCAACATGAGCCATTCTGTAAGGAGTAATTAATATAGGATGGATTCCCGGTTGAATTTTGATTTTGAATTCTACTTCCCAAGTCGGTGGCAGTCCCGAAAGTTTCTCAGGAACAACATCGAGAAATTCAGATACAGTCAAAATTGAATTTATATTAGACTCAATTTTCACTTTCGCAAATATATTAGACAATAGGGCATTTGGCTTTTTAGGTTTTTGATCAATTAGGGATATCGATTCCTTTCCCAAACCCCTTAAGTATAGTTTCCTCTTTTAACAATCTACCTAAGCCTGGTGTTTTCCTAACCAGTCTAATCCTAAAATTAAATCAAATTCAAAAAGGGTAGCACATACAGATCAATAGGGAAAGGAATGTTTTGGATGTATAGGGGACAATTTCTACAAATGTGATTTATGGTCATACTCCTCCTATAGGATTCGAAACTACCAGCCCTTGATTAACAGTTTCAGATTTAATTTCACAAGTAAGAGAGAATAGATAAACAAATGGGTGGATCCCGAATCAATTAAAGCATATACATGTTCATTATTTAATTCAACGGTACCTGCTATTACTTCAGGCGCCTCTTCATCATCACATTCCGAATATGATACACTCGAGCAGGGGCCCGAGACTCTTGATGAGTGGTAGTAGGAGCTTGGCCTTGAGTTCTCCCTGAGTTTCTTGAATGTGTTTGTTTCGGCCCTTTGCCCCTAAGAGATGGGAATTGATTCGAATTAGAGGCCACTTTAGCCAAAGATTTTTCCAAGGTTTGGGGACAATCACGAACATAATGATCTAGGCTTCCACATCGGAAAGAAGCATTTGATTGCTTTCTACATTGACCAGAATGATAATTCTGACAAATATTACAATGTCGAGTCTGTGGATCTTTGCCAGAATTCCCCGAGCTATTGATAGAGATTGAAGTTGTAGAGGATTTGATTATTGTCTGAGGCTTCGGAATGAAGTTACCCCTTGGAGAAGCAACATAGCTTGAGGAATCCCTTCCTTGTTTTTTTGGCTTCTTGAAGGGCCATTGAGACTTGCTATAATTCCCTGACCTCTTGTCTTTCTTAGAAAACCTCTCACTTCTTTTATCAGCTACTTTCATCCTAGACTCGGTAGCAATCACTCGGTTCACCAAGTCTTGAAAATCAGTTATTCCAAGAGCCGTAAACATCGAGCTCAACTCAACGTTTAGTCCTTCCATGGACATTCTACATTTATCATCCTCCTTCTTAATATATTCAGACCCATACTTGCAGTATTTGCAGAAATCACTAACATATTATTCTATGGGTCTACCACCTTGCTTCAAATGCAAGAAACGTCTTATTCTTTCTGCTAGGTATTGTTCGATTACATACTTCTTCCGAAATGCTTTTAGAAAGAATTCCCAAGTGACAAAGTGTTTAGGGGCGGTGAGGATTTTAGTTTCCCACCAGTTCATGGCTTCATCAGCAAGTAAAGCCACCACACACTCCAATTTACGTTCATTAGAACACTGAAGTTGTTTGGTTAGAATTCTAATAGTAGTTTCCAACTAGTATTCTGCTGCTTCCGAATTCTTTTCATTAGATCCTGCGAATGTATAGGCTCGATGTTGAGCCAATTTATCAATTGGGGCCCTAGATTGAATCCCTACGGGTTCAGGAGGATCATTTCGCTTCAGGTTAGTATCAAGTTGATTGAACACTTCAGTCATGCTGAGAAGGCATTCTTTTTGGATTTGATTAACTTGTGGAGCTTCAGGCTGTGGTTCTACAGCCTTTTGAGGGTCTACTTGCTCCTGGCCCAATATAACACTCCCTCCTTCATTGGAGGAGCCAACCGGGTTATCTCTATCCCGAGCCATATGTGTTTCAGACATCTGAAATTAACATTTAAGAAAGATTCTATCAAACAAGGTTACAGGCACAATTCAATTCAACTCCTAGGTGGCACTTACATAACTGATGACCCAACTGGTTTAGTCCTAGGATTGATTAAACCTTAGCTCTAATTACCAAAATTGTAATACCCCAACCCCCAATCCTAGAAGATAGTATTGTTCTAGGATAAGACAATCTAACTTGTCTAACAAGTTAGTAATCGAACAAGAAGAGGACTCATGGTGAGACCTTTAGAGCAAAAGCATTAGAACACAAGCTAAAAAGCATCAAAGATGTATAAAGATAAATACATAGGATATAAGGCATCTTTAGACTAAAACAGAGAAGATAATTCTAGGACAATTTGGATAGTTAAGGTTATCGTAATCATTCAATTAACCGTTGAGAGCATGCATTTCAAGACATAATCTATGAAACTAAATATGACTATGATAATTTCAAATTCATTATAAAGACTTAAATCCATTTAACAGCTTAAGCGCAAGTGTGAGATCATTTTTGTCCATAATCATTTAGTTATCTACTTAGGTCATTCATTCTCAAAATTAAATGCTATATACAAGATCAAGTAACCATTCTATGTGACTTTCGAGCAATCAAAACAACTCCTAAAATGAGGCTACAATATTCGAGTATTCATTCATAACTACTCTAAGAAAATCAACCAATTTCCTAACATCAACCATACACATAATATATATATAAGTCTTGTTATTGTATAATTGCATCCCACCATAGAAATTCTAAAGATTCTTAAGCTTAGAATTCGAGCTAGTGCCACATTCTAGGAGTTTACATATAACAAAATATAACATACTTAGACTATCAACCAGCTTTTCCTGAAAGAGTGACAGGGTGAGCAATTAGGTTGCTAGCCTCGAAACTTAACAACAATAAGGTAATTACATGCTCTTAAAATCACTTAACAAGAAGTTTATTTTAAGCATAGTTATAACATAGCAATAACATGCTTCTAAAGATAATACTTCATCAAGCAACTGTTAAAATTGTTCAGTTTAATAACCCAATCTATCGCAAGCAATCTAAATTGTATAACCCGGCCATGACTAGTTAAAGTCTAGAAGAGCATAATCAATCAAAACACTATCAAGCAATGGTAACATGCACCATTGAATCATATAATCCTTTCAATCAGACATTATCAGGCAATGGTAACATGTACCATTGGAACACATAATTTTTTTTAACCAAACAATATCAGGCAATGGAATCATGTACCATTGAAACATATAATCTTTTCAATTGAACAATGTCAGGCAATGGTATCATATACTATTGAAACATATAATCATTTTTATTAAGCAATATCAGGAAATGGTATCATGTGCCATTGGAACATATAATCTTTTCAATTATTCACTCATATACTCCTAAACCCTTCTAGTACTTAGCCACATGCACAAGATGCTACATTAAGCATTATAAGCAACTAATACATGCTTATATTCTAATTTCACAAACAATTATCCATACATTCTTGGACATATTCACCTTACCAAGCATTGGCAACCCAAAGCAAGCATAGGCATTTTAAGCCGCATGATATAATCGAATAATTTAACTAGATGAACAATCTATGCTTAATTTAAACTGTAACATACCCAAACCCCCTTAGTAGGATTAGGCATGTTATTGCACAATACATATAGGTACCAACAGGAACAATTCGATTAGGACAAGGAAGTTCAATGAGATTCAAGTTTACTTATTTATCAAGTAATAAGATTTAAACTTACTTGCTAAGCAAGTAAGTTAATCGAATGGGGAAGAAGGATGACACATTCGAATTTAACATGCTCATATTAAGTCAATAGCTTACACTTAAGTGGTTATCAATCCATGTTTGGAATGACATGATCAATTATGCATACTTTCTATGTTATAAGAACATTTCAAACTAGAACCTAAGGTGACCAATAAGCTTTATGCATATTTAGGAGAATTGACATTATATCTATCGAAGTTTAGTCATCTTACACTATGTTGGATGGAAGCATAGCAAGCACATGAGATAGTCAAGATTCAATTGCTAATCATCAAGCATAATAGTCAAACTATGCGCATACATGCCCAAAATGCAAACATTACACCTTAAGTGTCCTAATTTAAGTTAAGTTATACAAACCATACTAGATAATCATAAATTTACAAGCCTTAGGTGCCACCATCCTAGGAGTACTATAGCAAATTGAATGCATACTTTTCAAGCAAAATGTGACTAGAGTGAGCCTTGACTTCGAGATAGGATCCCATATTAACCTTTATCGTAGCAAGAAGACCTGATAAGTAAAGTTTAGTGAGAGTTTAAAGAATGCAAGCAACCATACAATCAAGTCTCAACTACGAACCATCTAATAGATGGTATCGTTCCCCTATCAATTAGGAACCATTCGAACATTCAATAAGACAATAACCATATGTGCAATTTTAATAATAACCAATGTGAGATTTATACTATAAGCATGTATCAATCATCAATTGCGTAATAAAGAGTACAATATGCCATTCGAATAACATCATTGGGTCAATCATATAGCATCCACCAATGCAATTCCCTTTTTTTTATGGATTCAATAGATGTGGTGTATGTCTTTCATTTTAAGCATAGCCTTGAGAATCGATTACTCAATCTAGATACTCGAGTCCCCAACCAAACTTTCACCAAATACAATAATCAATATGGTACATGTGTAACACCCTAAATCTTAGCCTAGAAGTATTGGAGTCAATTTCATAAGTTGATAGCTTAATTGAACCTAGAATTTAAGCTAAATTGATTAGTCAAGGGTCTAATTGAAAGACTAAATGAAATAAGAGACCAATTTAGAAGGACTTAACCGGATAACATGGAAAACATGGGGAATGCATGCTAAATTCCTTATTTCCCCTAATTCCCTTGATTAAGTTAATAATAAGGATTAATTAAGGGACATTTTAGAAATTCATAAATCCAATAACTTGGATTAAGTGCTACCATCATCTCCCTTCATCCTTAGTTTCCGATTTGAAGCAAGAAAATAGGGAGAGAGGGTTCTTGTGAGAGAAATCTTAAATCCATGGTGTTAGAGTTCAAATTGAGCTAAATTCAACTTGGTGGCAACATTACTAAGGTAAATTCATGCTGTACAAACTGATTTATGCTTAAAATTCTGATTTACATGATGTATAATGCTTACTTGAGTTATTAGGTTGTTTGAAATCAAGAGAATGATGAAATTGAACTTGTCTACACTATGGATGACTGGAATTAGAGTAGAAATTATGTGTAAGAGATGGTGTAACAAAGTTAGGTTGCTGGAAATTTGAATGGAGATGTTGTTGTAAGAATTGAATGGTTAGAACTTGTAATTGAGCTATGGAACTAATGAATTGAATATGATCATGATTAGATAATGTAACTAAGGTGTTAAACAAGCTAAATTGTTAGTAACCAATGCTGGAAATGAAAGATAAAGATATGAAAAAAGTCATATGGCCTAGAAACTGTTTTAGTAAGAACAAACTGTGTAAACATGCAAAATTAAGCAACTTAACCACTTACTCTGTTTTGGCCACCTTTAAAAATGAATTAACATTGAATAAACATGTTTAGTATTTCATATGAAGCGAATTATAGGGCCAAAACATTAGTTAAAATGAATTTAAGGAATTAAAATGTGAATAGGTGCAATCTGCCCAGAATTGCTCTGTTTTGGGCAGTAACTTTGAAAATTCACCAAAATTAGTATAGATCTAATTAAGGGCTTAAATTTTAGTGACATGATCCTTAGTATGTCTACTTTCATTAGGTGAGAACAGAACTGAAAATTGGGTCCTATGCTGGAAACTGTAATTATAAATAGTTGGACAGTGCAAACTGTCCAGACAGTGTAAATGCCCTGTCTTTGAACAATAAACTGTATTAATTGGCTAAGAACTAAAATGAAAGATTTATATGGTCATAAATAAATTTTTTTAGCTTTCCAACGGTCTAAAGTAATCGAAATTCTGACGTACGGATTAAAAGATACGACAATTTAAAGGGACAGTGTGCAAACTGCCAGGCAGCAGTGTCCTGGGCAGTTTGGGACTGTTTTTGCACCTAGAAGCAAACTGTTTCCAAAACAGTTTTGGGACATTGTAACCTGTCCAGTTGTGTCTTAAAATGGGGTAATAACAATATAGAGATGAACAGGTAAGAAATGCTTAAAAGAAAGCATAAAAACAGTAGCTAAATGTTAGGTACAAATGTGGTAACATTGCTACTAGAAATGTGTGACATTATGTGCTTGTTTTAATGAATTGTATGTGTTATGCTTGCTAGACCAAGGGCAGCAAGTTGTGGAAGAGTAAGATAAGAGTGGACATCCCAAAGCAAGAGGCAAAGGGATTTGGATATTAGACAATTGATTAGCTAGGAGTATTATGAGTGTAACTATCCATAGGGTTGGGACTTAGGTCCTAACAAACTTGCTATTGTATTAATTCAATGACATTGCCATGTAACATGACTTAATACATATTTGGCTAATTAAGAGAAGAATGATATGAATGACAACTTGTTGATGCCATGATCTATTTTTTTACTTGAGTGTTAAGCAAATGAAATGTAATGCTTGACATGTTGCATTGCTTATGCCAAAGGTAAGAAATGGCATGCTTGCTTGGAGAATAAGGTACGCACATTGCATACATATGCATGTGTTTGTGATTGATATACATGGCTGGTTTAAATGAAATGAACAATGGTACCACTTTGTATTCATGCCATTCAAATGGCATGGATAAACTTGTCTTGGGAGTTAAGACTCCATAAGCCTAAGGGCTTGGCCTTTGAATGGCATAATCATGTCTTGATTAATGAATTGTATAAAGCTTGAATGAAATTGATAATCAAACAACCTTGGTAGCTAGTTTGGATTGATAGTAGGGCATGCCTTAGAATCTTGAGCTCATATTGGCACTACGGTGCATATTGGCACGACGGTGCATTTTGGCACTACGTCGCATATTGGCACTACGGTGCATATTGGCACTTCGATGCATATTGTTGAAGATTTGATTATCTAGTAAACTACTTACCAAGGGTGTTATAAGATGGATTAATAACTCAAAATAAACATTGTTTGTCTTGGTTGGGTGATGTAAACATTACTTATTTTGTAAGATTCTTGATTGAACATCCTTGCCTTGAAAGATAACACATGAATGATTGTACAACTAGTTACTTCACATGAAAGTTATGCATATTTGATGCTAGTTGTGTAAGAATGACTATTGGGTACTTGGTGTTTTGGTTGCTTATCTTCTAAGCAAGATACTCGAATAGCATGATGGGTATATATGGTGGATGTTGCTATGTTGAATATGTGATATGTGAAGCTTGCCTATGTTTACTCCTTGAATTCGAATGGTATATGTCATGTAGAGATGATCTTGATTCTTTGGAATACATGTAAACTTGGATATGTATGCTTGGAAATTGGCTAGACTTAGTGTTACCTCACTAAGTACATAACTTGTACTTACCGCTCTACTCTTCATTCTTCCCATAACAGATTAAAAACACTTTCAAGAGGATATCTTGATCTGGAAGCAACGTTTTGAAGAAAGCTTGAAAGTATGATTTCAAACTCTTTGTATGTTCCTAGTTTGGTGGCACTAGAACTTGTAATAGGAAGCCTTGATCACGCATTTTGTTGTGTGTTTAAGACTAGTTTATGTAATGTTTTGTTGGCCCTGTCATGTAACCAACTTTGATGACTTAAACTATGTATATGAACTATGTTGATATGAATATATATAAGTAGATGCTACGCAAATAGTGAAAATTATACAATGATTGTTGAATCCTTATTTCATTCGAACAATAGACCAATGTTGTATGATCATGCATTCATTCTTGTGGCTATTGGTATGATTAGGCATTGCTTGGATTGGAGCTAAGGTATGTACAAGCATGCATTAACAATGTACTAGCCAAGTATGCCATGAAAGAGTATGTCTTGATTGAAAAAGAAACAATTGAAAAGTACTAAGTGAACACCTAGCTATTCGAATAGGGTGTATGAACATGTAATAAGAATGTAAGTTGGATGCCTTGTATTGATCATGTTGGTTGGTTAAATAAGTATTATATTGAGATGCAAGTAAGATAATTGAAATGTGTCAAGTGACCACCTTATATCATTCGAATATGGTACATGAACTTGTAATAATAATAAAAGTTGAATCATGTCTAATAGTAACCTATTGTGAAGTATGCCACACTTGTTATTGTTGTTTGAATGATGTATGTGTATTGAACGGAATGGTAAATTGAAATATGTTAGTGGTAACTTAGAATATAAGTATAAAATGAAACAAATTAGTACCTAAATTAGCATGCTAAGAATGTTTGTTTTGATTAATAAGGATTACTTGTATGACTTGTATGGGTGTGTTTAGGTTACTTGCTTTGCAAGTTATATATACCGAGGTTACTTATTCGACAAGTAACCTATCTTTTGCTTTGTTTTCACTTTGGTAATGCTCCTGAACTGGATTACGGCTAACCTGGGGATGGGGTGTTACAACAGGTCTCGATCAATAATCCCTCCTACTATCGCCAATGACCAATAACAATTCTTCCCTCCTACTGTCACCAAATAAGGACGAATGTACCAGACCGTAGTCCACCCCGACACTGAGCTCTATGGACTCTATGGTATGCCAACAATATCTATGACCGATTCGAGACCAAGGCTTACAATAAAATCATTTTAACCATTTCAATATATAGTTTGAATCAATATGCACATCTAGTGCCAATAGCCCTTTTTCGAATAGGGTTCAATGCCAATTCCATTATCAATAGTCAAGTAATCAATATTGCAATAGTCAATGAGGGAATGTCAATCAATATGTCATTAAACAATGAATTGAGTTACTTCTAATTTATAGCAAGCATGCTTCATTTCAATAGAGTTCAATTAAGCAAGAAGCATATCATGGCAATCAATTTTAATTCAAGCATGCTTCTCAATCAAGTAACCACTCAAAACTTCTCAAAAGAGCACTTACCTTGCTAATGCTCAATGGCAAGCGCATTACACAATTTACACTAAGAATCAATAAGTAATTCAAATCATAAATGGGCTTGGAGAGGTTACCGCCCTCTCCAAACTTTAAACTGCACTCACAGGAATTTTTCGAGCTATTGACGATCCCGGATCGCAATCCCTTTCCCTCTACTAGCTTGCTGATCTATGTGAGTCCCTTTTTCCTCAATTTCCACTTGATCTATCATTACATATAATGCATAGTGTATTAGGTGTAGTTCAGCAACCATTTAAGTCATTATATGACTCTATACATTCAAGCATTCATTTCAACATCTAGACTGCTGCTGCCTGGCAGCATGTGCACTACTTGCTTAAATATTCAAATCTCTTATTCCGTACGTCAGAATTTTGAACCGTTTACACCATTAGAAAGCTAACTTAATTATCTTTCTAACCATATAGGCCTTGCATTTTTATTCATTGTGAATTAATACAATTTTTAGTCCTAAGACGCACCAAATTATGCCACTGGACAGATTGCACTGTCCTTAGAGATTAATCTCTACAAAAAGTTTTATAACTCAGAATTTGATTCCGTTTGTTGCATACAAAACTAGAAATACTCATGATTCTCTACATGTAAGATTTATTCCCTAATTTTATCTATGTGATTTTCTACAATTTTTTAAACTTACTGCTCAAAACAGAGTTTTCTGGACAGATTTCCTTAAGCTAGATTCTAGCTTCATTAGTCACTTAGACAAGAATTCTAACATGATTGTTCAACATATATACTCACTCATACATGTCTAAGTTAGTCCAATTGTGTGTCAAACATATGAAAACAGGGCAATTTAGCAATATTTTTGAATCGGTTCATTAAAATATCATCTCAATAGAATTTCTAGCAACAAGAATCTCAATTTACATATCAATCATCAATTCTAATTAACATCTAAGTTTTTCCAGCAACTACCATAACATGTCACCATCAATTTGGTTAATGACAACATCAATTTCAAAGGCCATTTGATTCTAATATGTTTTCACTAGACATATGTTCCAATCGGTTCAATATAAGAACACATACAAGACTTTTAATCAATTCCTAATATCCAGCAA
Organism: Hibiscus mutabilis; assembly: GCA_019671005.1. Classification (NCBI taxonomy): domain Eukaryota; kingdom Viridiplantae; phylum Streptophyta; class Magnoliopsida; order Malvales; family Malvaceae; genus Hibiscus; species Hibiscus mutabilis. Next base: position 29,070,353 of record CM033717.1, on the reverse strand, counting down.
TCAATCTAACATTTCTCAAGCAAAACAAGTTGTTAGAATCACAAAATCAAAGAGGAACTTCATGAACACTAAACATTACCTTAAAGTTGAACACAACTTCAAAGCTCTACCACAATCCCCACATTGATTAAGCTTGCATTTTCTCTACTTTCTCTCTCAATGTTGTTTTCATTTTAGGGATCAATTGAAGAAGATGGGGTTTATCCCATAATGGTAGGTTATGCTTGGTTAGGAGGACATGTGTGTTGTCCACAAATTTTAATTTGTTTCACCATGCAATAATGAACTTACATTAATATTCATTTTGGTCCTTTTTAATTTGATCAATCGTTTAGAGAATAACTCAATTTAGTCACTATAGTTGTCTTCTTTTTAATTGTCACTATTAGCTCCCTACTTCAATTCGATTAGGGCATAGTTTGACTAGCTAATAAGTTTAATTAATGGTAACAATTTATAGGCTCGGTTTAGGGATATTACATAAACATAGTTACACTCACAATACTCCAAGTTAGTTGATCGTGGATCACAACTCCCTTTCTTCCCCCATCCTCTTGATTGACTCTCTTGTTGTCTAATTATGGCAACAAATTAGAATTGCATTAGATCCAGCTCAATGACCAATATTTGACAGGTATTCGATACACTCATGCTCAACAAGCTTGTCAACTATTAAACCACAATTATTAGATCAATATACCATACTCAAACAAATTCAGACATTGAATTCAATTCAAAACATAAAACAGCCCCTTAGTGCCATAAACATCATCGAAACTGTCCCTTGCTTTTCAACTATCTTTTATTTGTTTTTTTAACAATTTTCTATCATGATTATTACAGCCCTTTTAATATTGTTAAAACATACATTTGAAACTTATTCAAGGCTTTTTTAACAATCTTGAAACATTCTAATTACCGAAGACAAATTTATTCAAGATTACCAACACGCGGGTAACTTCTAACTTCTCGAATTGGACCTATACGCATTCAATATAAATCTAAACTTCTCCCCTGATTTCTGTTCATTTTAAGCATTCAATCAACCTCTAAGAACCACCAATTTAACAGTAATCCTAGATCCCAAAATGGTCCTAAAACTGCCACTATGAAAACAATCCCATTCCAAGTCATTACCGAGCCAAGATATTTCTAATTTCTTCAATCAACCCTACGTCGAGAATCCAGGTTGTACATGGTATTTTTCATCATTGGAATCACTAATTTCATTCTCAATTTATCATCAGCATTATCATAATTCACTTTCCATTCATCTACTCACATGGATTCTATTCATTTACTAGATTCTATCAATCGAAGCATATCATCAACCATAGTTCAAATCACCAGACAATCGTTCTCATGTTATAACACTAAAATTAGATACAAAAAATGGAAATCATGAGAACTTACTTTCATCCACAGGTAAGAAACGATTCAAACACCAAATCAAACATCAATTCAAGATATCCAAGCAATTAACCATGAAATTCTCTCATTTTCTCAATTTTGGGTTTCAGTTCATAAATAGGATGAAGGGGATGATAGAATTTTTGATCTAATGCTCTTTTCCACTAAGAAAAATAAGCTTATGTGCATCAAGCCATTACTTTCTACATGGACAAACATTTTAAAATATAGTGTTAGCATGCAATACTCGGTTATTGTAAATGGTTCAAAATGGTCACCTCAATTTGGTACTTTAGTTTTGTAGTTTTCGAATTTGGTCATACTTAAGAATCAAAATTTTAGTCACCTAATTAATTCCATACTAATAATTAAATATCACACAACCAACCACAAGATAGGGTGTTACATCTCATTGTTCCAAAATAGTCCAAAGCTTACTTAATTAATCTTTTTAAAGAATACTTCCATAGCAATTTTAATTAATGGTTCGTCAAAGCATTGAGTATACTCCTTTGCCAAATGTTTAATATTTTTCTCTTATTACTCCAATCATCAAAATTGTCAAGGCATGTCTTTATTAATTGCTCCCTAAAAAAGTCTTTCATGCCATTTACTATGCCAACCAGACACTAACTGGAGTTCAGCTGAATTACTCCACAATCGAGAAAGAATTTCTTACAATTGTATTTGCTTTTGATAAATTCAGATCTTATTTAGTTGGTAACAAAGTTGTGGTGTATATAGATCATTCGACACTAAAGTACCTCTTGGCAAAGAAGGATGCCAAGCCCAGACTAATCCGATAGACGCTTTTACTTCAAGAGTTTGACCTTGAGATACGAGACAAGAAAGGTAGTGAAAATTTAGTAGCTGACCACCTATCATGCCTAAAGCATCACCTTGAAGATGGTAAGACCGCTACCATAAGAGATGAGTTTCCAGTTGAGTACTTGCTTACAGTTAATGCTATGTCATGGTACACTGACATAGTCAACTACTTGGTAAGCAACATTCTGCCACCAGATTTGGCATGCAATGCTAGGAAACGTTTCCTGCGAAACGTTCGGTAGTATTATTGGGATGAGCTGATTCTATTCAAATAGTGTGCCAATGAAGTAATCCACCGGTGTGTACTAGAGGATGAGCAGTACAATATACTGCAATTATGCCATGCCACACCATATGGAGGTCACTTTGCTGGGATGAAGACTGCTGCCAAGGTGTTGTAGTTAGGATTCTTTTGGCTCACACTATACAACGATGCCAACAATTATGCCAAGGCATGGGATTGATGCCAACGGACAGGAAACATCTCTGGCAGACACTAACTGCCACTTCAAAACATTATATCACTGGATTTATTTAATGTATGAGGGATAGACTTCATGGGTCCATTTCCTCCATCATTTGGTAAAATGTATATCTTTGTGGCTGTTGACTATGTATCAAAATGGGTTAAGGCTATTGCATTGCCAACAAACGATGCCAAGGCTGTTGCCAAATTCTTGCATAAGCACATCTTTGCACGATTTGGTACCCTAGAGTGATTGTTCATGATGAGGGTACCCATTTTAAGTACACTCTAATCTCTAAAGCTTTTTGCAGTTATGAAATTCAGTAGAAGATTGCCATGACATACCATCCACAAACAAATGGTCAAGCCGAGATTTAAAATAAGGAGATCAAGGGTATCCTTGAAAAGACTGTGAATCCATCAAGGAAGGACTGGTCCTTGAGGCTAGATGAATCCTTGTGGGCTTATTGGACAACATTTAAAACTCCCTTGGGTACTTCATCATTTAGAATCATTTTTGGAAAAACATGCCAGATACCGGTGAAGATGGACCACCGTGCATATTGGGCTTTTAAAAAGCTTGATATGGCATAGAGCTACTGGAGAAAAAAAGGCTAAATGAGTTCGAAGAATTTAGAACACAAGCCTATGAGAATGCTACTCTATAAGGAAAAGGCAAAACACTGGCATGACAACATGATAACGCCAAGACAATTTGAGGTAGGCCAACGTGTTCTGTTATTTAACTCACGGCTAAAATTGTTTCTAGGTAAACTCAGATTGAGATGGTCGGGCACTTATGAAGTTGTAAAGCCCTATATCCATAGAGCTGTGGATATTAAGATTTTGAAGACGAAAGATATTTTTAAGGTGAATGGTCAATGTCTAAAACAGAGATACTGTAACATCAGAAGCATGCCAAAGAGGTTATCCTCTTGGCAGAGATACTGTAACATCATCATCATCACGGTTTAATTTTTTGTAAATATTTGGATTATATGTTTTTCGTTTTTAGTATTTTCTTTATTTGTTTATTTTTCTTTCAGTTTTAATTTTCCTTTACTGTGTTGAAAGGTTTTCTTTGAGTATGTGCAGATTTAGTGTGCCAGGAATAATGCCAAGGCAGGACTTGGCTTGAGACGATGACATAATGAGAGAATTTTGCGTGCCAGGAAAAATGCCAACACAGAAGCTTGGCATGCGACAAATTGGAATTATGGAAGAAGAGTTTTACCCTAGCTTGATTAAATTCGACCCATTGAAGAGAGAGATTATTTTTCTTTGAACTTAACCTATCCGCCCAAATTGGATTAAGTTAAATTTTAAATTCAACTTAAACACCTTATAACTCCAATTTTTAAACCTATCACTTGCAACCTTATCACATCACCCTTATCACTTAACTCCTTATCAAATCAAATCTTTTTCTTTTCCATCATTATCCCCATTAAATTCGACGACTTTATTAAACCCCATTAAACACTTAACCCTTTACTTTCCACCTACCCTAGCCATTCAAAGAAACAAAACCCTTTCCATCTCTCTCTTTCTTTATCAAGCAAGAAACTAAGATTCATCTTTTCTCTTATTCTTCCTTTGTCCAAAATGCCCAAAGATTCATCACGTTTCAATGGCTTCTTCATCAACTCCCTTTAAAATCTTTTTCAATGAGGAAATCTGGAAAAGCATGAAGAAAATTTTTCTTCAAGATCCTTTTGTTATAAGAAGCACTTCGACTTGAACAGTGATGAAACTGTGTGATTTTCGTCTAATTTCATGGCTATAGTAAGTATGCACAAATGGGAACTCTTCTACCAGCAGAAGGGGGAGGTTTATGCGAACATTGTTCGTGAGTTCTACGCCCATTTGACCACCAAATACAATCCTTTCTTGATGATTCGGGGAACATGCGAGCATTTTGATGAGGTTTACATCAATGCCATGTTCAAACTAGGGGATGTCGAGGAGGAACATCTAGAGTATGCCGAGTCATTGACTGCCACCAAAAGGAAGAAATTATTGGCAGATCTGTGTGAACCAGGCACAGAGTTGATTGAGTCTACCAACGACCACCGCACCTTCAAGAGATTAGTGCAAAAATCTCAGCCGAGGGGGCATAACCATTTTTTAAAGGCAAATTTCATGCCAACCACCCACAACAAAATGGTGTCGGAGGAACGACTGGCATTACTGCACTAAATAATTGTTGGCCGAAAAATCAATGTTGGGTGGATTATCATCGAAGAGACATATAAATGTACTGGTAAGCCCAAAGGCAGCTTATTCTTTCGCTTATTAATTTCTAACATTTGCATGAGGCATGGTGTGCCCAAGATTGATTCAAACAAAGGCCATGAAATTAAGGGCGCCACAATTACGTCAGCCTTATGGAGGCAATTCACTACCACCGAATCAAAAGACAAGGGTAAGAGGAAAGGAAAAGAATCGACGCCAAAGCCTAAGATGCCGAAGGCAGAGCATGACGCTTCCATGCCAGCTATTGGAGTGGCATTACTCTTCCAGATCCACAACCGCCAGGAGATCATTCTCTAGAAATTTAAGAAAGCTTAGGAACAAAATCTCAAGCTCTAGTATTATGTTCATGCAGGGACGTTGCCATCAAGGAGACCCTTGAGAAGATGTCCCCAGATTTCCTGCCAACCTTCCTAGATTTCCCTATAGAGATCTTTGCCAACAAGGATGCCATTCTAGCCAGTCCCCAATAAGCTCGTACCCCATCTAATACCACAGTCCCGTTATCTCTAATTCAAGTTAAATCTGCTAGTATTGAATCCCTAGTTGAATCAAAGGAAACAAAAGCCAAGTCTACCAAAGCTAAGTCTACTACAAAGCCTGCTACAACACCTGTTAATCCTGCTCAGTCCGATGCCACCGCTACTCCGACCGCATCAGAACCTACCGAGATTGTGGAGGAAGTTCTCCGAGATGTTGGTGCTTCCACTGCTGCCTCGAAGCCAAGAATGAAAGGAAAAAAAAGAATGGCCCTCAATCATGGGACCTTTGTGAAGAGAAAGACCCGTGTCACACGAGAAGAAGTCTCCGAAGGGGAGTCCTCTTATTCCTAAACTCCTTTGCATTTTCATTTATTGCATTCACATATTCATGCATTTTATTTTTCTGTTAATTGTATATATGTGTTGTTTTCATGCATTGAGGACAACACACATCTTTGGTTTAGGGGTGTGCATTGCCTCACGTTTATGCCATGCCATGAATTCATGTTTTCATTTATGTTGCCATGCCATGTATGTCATATAGATTAGTTGCATACCGAACCACTAAAAAAAGAAAATTTTTCCTTAGTTTAATTTTGAAGAATGTTAACACTTTGTTTGGAAATTTTAATTTGAACTAGATTAGTCAGTTCGATGAAGAAATTTTAAATCTTTAGTTGCTTGAGCCAATAGAATAGTAATGTCAGGTCTGCTTGGCAATTGATCTCTAGTTTAGGGAATTGAACTTTCACTTAACACGTAGTATGCATCTAGTTCCCAAACAAACTTAGAACTGTTGAAACTAAGCTCAGAAAAAAAGAGAAAGAAGAAATCATGCCAGGGTAAAAAGAAACTAATAAGGCAACAATGTTTTGCCAAGGCAAGAAAAAGAAAATAAAACTCTTGTCAGCCTAGAGATAATAAGTTACTTGGAGATTCATGGTTTGCTCCCTCTTAGTGTTCAAGTCAAAAACTTTAGGGTATGAGTTGAAGAGAAAAGCCTAGTGATATTTGGATTAACGTGGAGGTTCGTGGTTTGCTCCCTCTTATTTCTCACGCCAATAAATGTCACGAAGCAAGCTTAAATTAATTCCAGCAGAAACCCTTGGCAGAGAGAAAAAAATGAAATGAAATTCTGAGTTTAGGTAGTAAATTGGACTAAGGGAGTAAAAGGATACTTGATGCATATTACCTACACATCATGCAATCTTCATGCTCTTAAACTAGAGTTATATTGCTTCACTTGAATTTACTACCTCATTGGCATTACTGGACTGAGAAACCTGAGGATGAAAATAGAGCCAAATTTTACTTGCCAACACTTTTTGGCATTCCAACTATAATTTTGTTGAGGTACTATTTTCACAATTTTTATTTTTACTTGCGTTACTTGGGGACAAACAATGAGCTAGGTTTGGGGGAGTGTTACCTTTTCAAAAGTACTGTTTTATGCCTATTTTACAATGCCTTTGCTTGCTTTTGAGTACATTTAGTTGCATTTAGTTGTTAAATTTATGCATTTACATAAGGAGTTAGGATTTGTGTCTATAACAGTGTGACGGGTTGTTTTCTTGGAAATATTGCTGGCTTGGCATAGTAGTTGGTAGAGCAGAGCAAGGCAATTTAGGAAAGAATGCCAGAGAGAATGCCCCGAGATGCTGCTAGCACAGATGGACCAAATAATGCCAAAGCTTCAGTTGGCAGAGAAGAGGAATTTGATGCCCGACCAAGTAGCTATTGGACCCGAAGAAATAGAACCAGATCAGGCTACAAGAAAATAGCAATTGGATAAAACTCTGAAAAAAATAGCAAAAAAATAGTGCCAAAGCTTGGTTGGTAGAATGATGCCAAGCTTGGTTGGCAAAACAGTGACGGTAGATGATGTCAGCCCTAACCTGATCAGCTCCCATTTAAACTTTGGATAAGAAGATCACTTCCCTTATCCCTTGAGCATTCAAAATTCAAACTTAGGAGCTTATCCTAGGTCTTTCTTGCACGCCTATTCAAAGAATGATCAAGGAAGCAAGAGAAGAATAAAGAGGGGGAGATCACGAGATCCATCGACGACCGGCTAGACCAAGGAGGCATGGTTTGACCAGTTTGACCAAGAGCCTGGATCTTAAAAGGCTGCATCGAGAGACCCCTTCTCGCCCATTCTTTTCGTTTAGTTGTTTTTATTTTCTTTTAAATGATGTTGTGTTTGCAAAACATTGGAGGTTTTTTGGTTGATACCCTAACCATGAACTGATTTAATAGTTGGTGGGGGATGTTTGCATTGAACGCAATTTTTACATGGTTAACTTAGGGCATTGACCATCGAGAGAGGCAGTGCTAATTTTGAATCTGGTCGTTAAACGATGCCAAGGCATTACATTATTAAAGGCTAGCATGACATGAATAGCGTAAAAATCAGGCATCCCTTTCTAACGCTCATCACTCATTTGAAAACTCTCCTTGACGCATTTTTTATTTCTTTTCTTTTAAACTGTTTTCAAAACCAATTTCAAATAAACAACACTTTTCCTTTGACAAGTAAACAAGCAAGACAATCAAACTCTTGGCCAATCTTTGTGGGTTCGATAACCAGCTTACTGTTGTATTACTTGCCGACCGTGTATACTTGCACGCAAAAGACTAAATCTTGGCACTATTTTATACATTTCCAATACATTTTCTACCCTTTTTCCCAAGCACTCTCATAGTTGAACACTGCTTTAATTTTACTTGAGGACAAGTAATAACTCAAGTTTGGGGGGTATGATATCTCTTTCAAGAGCTTGTATTCTCCTTTGATTTATAGGTTTAATTGTCCCCACACTAGTGTTCATTGCATCCATTTCTACATTTTTATGTCTATTTTTGCATTTCTTCTAACTTAGTTCTAGTGGCTCATGTTTTGTATATTTCTGCCTATTTTCCCCTCATTGTCGTTGCACTAATAATGTCCATGTAGAGGAAGTTTTCACCACTGCAGCTAGTTTGACACTATATCTGGCAGCTGTCTAGTTTGCTTAAGGATAAGGACGAATATGCCAGTTGTCTAGTTTGTTACAAACCAAATTCTGTACGTGTTTTGGCACACAAATAACCTGCAGGATAGATGTCCTTCCATGGGTGGCCTATAAAATGACTATTTTGGAAGAGAGAGAGTCACGCTATTCCTATTTTTTCATATCATCTTCAACCTTCGAGCTTTCTCCCTCCATCCATGGCGACTTAAGCTTATTTCTAGAGATCTAAGGTGAAGTGAGACAGATCTATTCAAGGAAATGAGGAGTCAAGTGTTGAATCAAGGAAATATATTGTCATCTTCTTAAGCTCTCATCTATTTTGAGGTTTTTGGAGATTTACTTTGTCTTTTGTGCTTGCCTTGGCGATGGTTTAATTTTCTGGGGCTTTATGAACTTGTTTAAATCGTTTCTTTAGTTTAATATATATATTTTTAGCTTTTTCTTAACCTTTAATTGTTGGATCTGATTTACATTTTGCATGTGAGTGTTAAACTAGCCATTAACATCGACGGATGCAATGACAAGTCAAATTAATGAGTTTTACAATGAAAGTTGGTTGGATGCAGCGAAAGTTGGTCCACTTGTTCGAAGGTCTATAGCCTCGACTTATGATGAAAGTTAAAGCTGATCCACATCCCTGAGTCAATAGTTGAAGGTTAAATGGAAGATAATACTCAAGCTAACCACATCATTGTTGATTGAACCATTATTTTCCCTCGAAGTGTACTTGATCTTTCTGCCGAGCTAAAGGAGATCTAGGCTTTACTCTCATATTTCTCTATCTTTTATTACACTATGTTATTGCTACCACAATTAATCATTTATTAACCTTTTTACTTTGTTATTGCAACCACCATTGCACCCACAACTACCACTCTTACAACATTGTATTGTAGTTACATAAGTATAAGCGTAATACACCATCCTTGTGGGATCAATATTCAAACAAGATTTCCCTTCTAACACCCCCTACCCAGGCTAGTAGCAACCGGCTCGGGAGTGTTACTTAACAAGCAAGCAAGGACATGGCAAGCAATACAAGAACAATAAAGCAACTTACTTATCATACAAGCAACTTCATATTTGATTTCAAATCATCCTAAGGTATTCGAACTAGGACAATACAAACAACTAGGAACAAGCAATCAAATCTCCCTACTTATTTAGCAAACAAGTAACCTCACCATTGATTCTTACTTCAATCTAACCATTCGAATAGGGCATATAGTTGTTTCCTATTATAATTACATTATAGGTTACTACATTATCAATACAATTTACTTCATGTTATACCTATCATTCGAATGAACTAACAAACAACCTAATTCCATTTCATTTCTTTGTTTCTTAGACTTATACATGTACATCTTATCCCTAAATTACTAACATGTTTCTTGAGCATTCTAATTGCATGTAACTAGCTTCCAATCATGTCATTCTTTATGCCTATACATTCGGCAATCACCTATACAAATACCAAACACATACATCATGGTATAAACACACACACAAGTGACCATATAGTCTCTAATGCATTCAAATGAAAGGTAAGCAACATGGTTCATCACACACAATGTTCATTTCAAGTAAGACATGTACACTAAGCAAGACTTTCAAATGGATTCAAGGTACTTTAAATCAAACATTAGATCATTCATTCCATCATCATATGCGCAACAATCACCATTCAATTGCATGAAACTTAAGTTAATTACATACTTAACCATAGGTTTATTACATAATAGGCCCATCAAGATATCATATACAAGTACCAAAATTCATGTTCAACTAACTATATACAATCTAGTGCCACAATTCTAGGAGATATTCAAAACAAGTATGAAATCATACTTAGGCAAACTTGTGTGACTTGATTCTTGCTCAAGGTAACAGGCTTCAAGATCAAGCAAACTCAAATCCTTTATACTGTAGTTGGGAAAAATGAAAATGAGAGTGATAAGTACAAGAATGTACTTGTGAGGTAGTACTAAATCTACCAATTTGTTATGTCAAGTTTCATGTGTCATTTAATCACGTATAGACCTAGCTAAGGCTTTCAAGCAATAAAGTGATCTTAGCTAGGCTTTCATGAATTAGAGTGATCTTAGCTAGGCTTTCGAGCATCAATATTATCCTAGCTAAGGATAACATACATTCGGCCAACAAGGTCAAGCAACAAGAATTCATACTTCATGAATCAAGCAGAACATCCTTGCAAAACAAGAAATCAAGGAGTCACACTTTCAAGTCAAGTAACATACAAATTCATTGCTTTCAAGACAAGTATCAAGTGTTATTAGATTTTTATTTCATGTAATATCAATTAAACAACCCCCTTGGTACTTAGTTCGTATAGGTAATCGAGTCTCCAACCAACTATCGCCATAAGATGCACTGTAGTGCTAGTGAACCCTCATACTTTCACCAAATACCACATACGTACCCTTCGTCTATCGCCAAATAGGGGTCTTACCCCTGGACCGTAGTCCACACATACACAATGAGCTCTAGACTATAAGGAATGCCCTTCTACCTAGTCCAACTAGCTACCAAGGTTGTTCGATTTACCATTTATTCAAGTGTTTCAAGATCAAGTTCATGTCAAGAAAATTCATTTCATATTAGGCCCTTAGGCCATTAAACCATAGCTCCCATATCAAGTAGTTTCATCTTTCATTTCATCAAGATGAGATAATATCTCAAGCATGTTCTTTAGCATTCAACCACATGCATCATGACAAATACGAGCACCAATATACCATTTAGCATTCGAAATAGACATGTATTCAAGATGTGATCTAGTTTCATGCATTACTAGTCATTCTTCCCTTATTAGGTCATGTCCATGATTAGGTTCATTTAACAATTCAGGAGTATAAACAAGTATGCATTGGTTAGGACCTAGTCCTAACCCTAGAGGTAACTACACTCACTATACTCCAAGCTTAGCTAGTCTTGGATCCACACTCATTTGTTCTTGGCTTTAGGATGATTCACTCTATCCTCTTCCACCAAGTTTTCTCCTGATTCTATCACACTACACAAGCAAATACATATCAAAACAAGTTCACATACTCAATAAATCAAGACAATGTCACAAGCATATAACATTCACAAATTTGGCAGCACGCTCATGTACATTTTCCATTACACTTAACAACACTTTTCTACATTCTAGTTCATGTAAAACAAGGCATAATCAAAGGCCTAAAACTGTTTACAAGACAGTTTACAAAATGCCATAGAACAATGTGTAATTGCCTATACTGCTGCTTCGAGGCAGTTTGCACTCTAGTCACTAAATCATGCATAACTTTCATTCTGTACGTCAGAATTTCAATTGGTTTACACCGTTGGAAAGATAAAAAAATTATATTTATGACCATATAAGGCTTGCATTTTAGTTCTTTTTACAATTAATATAGTTTTTAACTTAAAGACTGAGTATCTTGCTATACTAGATAGTTTGCACTGTCCCTACCGTTTCTTCTCTACATTTCAGTATACAACCCAGAGTTCAGTTCTGTTTTCTCCTAATGAATTTAGACATACGAAGGTGTTGTTTAGGAAAATTTCAGCCTTAAATTCATTATATACAATTTATATTGATTTTTCAAAGTTACTGCCCAAAATAGAGCATTCTGGGCAAATTACACTAGGTTGAATTTCTAGCTTCTTAACTCATTTTAGCAAGGTCCTAACTTGGAAATTCCATTCATGTTCATGTTCATACATGTCTAGGTCATCATAATTCACCTAGAAATGTTCTTAAAACAGGGCATAATCATGTTGAACCTAATTTGATCTATTTGATCACATTTGCACATCAAATTCATCAACTAGGCAGTCCATTACCTAATTTAACTAGTTCAATTAGGTGTAGTCATTTTCCAGCAACATAGCTGTTCAATTCAATCTTCATTTTACCTAGCAACATGATCAAAACAGGGTTCTATGTTCATTTGACATGTTTACACAATTTCTCCATCAAAACAGTCCCTAATCAAGGCTGTTTTCAATCAAACACATACTTCTCAAATTCCCAACAACTATAAATATATCTCATTAGCTATTTAGTCACTAGCATTCAATTTCCAAGCTCTAATTGAAGCTAGCATGTTCCTAACACACATAGAAATCATCCAATTTCATCAAAGCAATAAGAACAACGTCATTTGCATATTCAAACAATCTATAACAAGTTAGAATCAAGTATTATACCTTCTCCAAGCTAAATTTGATCAGTGGATGAATCAAGAAGCTTGAATTGAAGGTGTTTGCATTAAATTTTCTCTCCCCTTTCTCTCTCAATATATTCGGCCAAAAGGATGATAATGGGGAGGAAGATGACAATATTTTTGGTTATTTTTCCTCCCTAGCATGAGTCATCATCCAAATTGGCACATGTTCGCTTTCAAATAAGGACATGTGTCAAGGCCTCCACTTAATTAAATTTTACATGCAATCTATAGGATTTTGTATGTTCACATTTTCATCCTTTCATTTATGCCTCCTAGTTTTAATTTTAATTCAATTTGGTTCAATTTCACTTATTTGATTTTAAGGATGCCCAATGTTCATTCTTATTTTAATTTGATTAGCTTATGAATTCAATTAGCCTATAGTTTAGATTGTAGTAACATTACTAGGCCAATTTTAGGGTGTTACAATTCTCCTCATCTTAAAATAAATTCGTCCTCGAATTTACCTAAATCGAATAGGTGAGGATATTGCTTCTTCATGTTTTCTTGATTCCCATGTTGCCTCTTCAACCATGTGATTTCTCCACAAGACTTTAACAAGAGGAACATTCTTGTTTCAAGTCTTTTGACATCCTTGTCAAGTATCTGAATAGGCTTTTCTTCATAAGATAGATCGGGATTCGATTCCACCTCTCGGGTTCAAGAATATGAGATGAATCAGACCTATGTCTTTTGAGCATAGAGACATAGAAGACATCGTGGATCTTATCGAATTCACTAGGAAGTGCCAATCGATAAGCCAATGGACCAATTCTTTTATTGATTTCAAATGGTCTGATAAACCGAGGGCTGAGCTTTCATTTTCTTCCAAATATGAAGACTTTCTTCCAAGGAGATACTTTGAGGAAGACCTTGTCTCCAAAATTGTATTGGATGTCTCTTCTTTTTCAAGTCAACATAAACTTTTTGCCTATTAAAAGTTGCCTTTAATCAATCATGAATGATCTTTTCTTGTTCTTCAGTTTCTCTAAGCAATTGAGGTCCTAAAACCTTGCTTTCTCCCAATTCAGACCTGCACAAGGGAGTTCTACATCTTCTTCCATATAAAGCTTCGAAGGGAGCCATTTGAATAGTTGTCTGATAGCTATTTTCGTAGGCGAACTCTACTAGGGGTAGAGATTTCTCCCAATTCTTTCCAAGTCTATAACACAAGCACGTAGCATATCTTCGTACTTGAATGATTCTTTCAGATTACCCATCCGATTTAGGATAGAATGTTTGTACTAAGATGCACTTTAGCTCCTAAAGCCTTATGCAAAGAATTCCAAAATTGAGAAGCAAATCTGGGATCACGATAAGAGATTATAGCTGTAGGTACACCGTGTAATCGAATCACTTCACGGATGTATAGATCAGCTAAGGTTTCCAAGCTCATGTTTATTCGAACAGGGATGAAGTGAGTAGACTTTATGAATCTATCAACAATCACCCATACAACATCATTCTTTCTTGGACTGGAAGGAAGACCAAGAATGAAATCCATTGTAATTCGATCCCATTTCCACCGAGGAATTTGATAGGTTGGAGCAATCCAGTAGGAACTTGATGCTCGACTTTAACTCTTTGACAAGTTAGACATTTCGATATGAAGTCTGTGATAGCCAATTTCATGCCCGACCACCAGTATAGTGGCTTAAGATCCTTGTACATCTTAACCGATCCCGGGTGAATCGAGAAAGAGCTTTGATGAGCTTCTTGTAACATTTCTTGCCTTAGTTCCTCATTGTTAGGAACACATACTCTATCGTTGAAATAGAAGAGTCCATTCGACTTGAGGGAGTAGTCAGAATTAGACTTAGAGTGTAGTTTGGATATGATCTTCTAAAGATCTGGATCAATTTGCTGGAGTTCTTTAAATCTCAAGATTAAGCTAGATTGAACTTGAAGTTCATACAAGTGTCCTTTGAATAACAAAAATGATCACTGATAGCCAAGGAAGCTACAAATGAAAGAACAAGATCATTAAGGAAGATTTTTAAGTAGTTACTTGCAAGACAAGTGAGGTATTTGAATGGCTTACTTGTGATCCAAGTAAGTTCAAATTCGAATGAAAATATTCTATAATTTAGATTTAGGGGTTTACCCGAGTATGGTTTTGTGACTAAAGGCATCAGCAACCACGTTTGCTTTCCCCGGATGGTAGTCGATAACCAAATCACAGTCTTTAAGCAATTCTAGCCATCTTCTTTGTTTCAGGTTCAAATATTTCTAAGTCAGGAGATATTTGAGACTCTTTTGGTCTGTGAACAAGTTACATTTCTCCCGTTACAAGTAATGTCTCCATATTTTGAGAGCAAACACGATAGCTGCAAATTCTAGATCATGTGTAGGATAGTTTGACTCTTGTGGTTTCAGTTGCCTTGAAGCGTAAGCTACCACTTTTCCATCTTGCATTAGGACACATCCTAGTGCTAAATGAGATGCATCACTATAGACAAAGTGAATTCTTTACCGATTCTAGTTGGATAAGAACCGTGCATGAGTCGGGCTTGTTTAAGTTGATCGAATCTTCATTGTTGGTTCTCCGACCAAACAAAGGCGTATCTTTACGAGTTAGCTTAGTCAAGATTGTGGCAATGGATGAGAATCCTTTGACAAATCGCCGATAATACCCGGCTAAACCGAGAAAACTTTTGATTTCACCAGCATTCCTCAGAGGTCTCCAATCCATGATGGATCAAATTTTGCTCGGGCCTACTTTAATCCCTTTTGCCAAGATGACATGGCCAAGGAACGATAGCCAAAATCCACACTTAGAGAACTTTGCAAACAATTGACGTTCTCGGAGAGTTTGCAATACAATTTGAAGATGTTTAGAATATTCTCCTTATTATGAGAATACACCAAGATGCCATCGATGAAGACGACCACAAACTTGTCAAGATAGGGCTTGAGTACACAGTTCATGAGGTCCATGAAAGCAGCCAGAGTATTCATTAACCCGAATGGCATTACAAGGAATTCAAAGTAGCCATATCTAGTACGAAAGGCTGTCTTGGGTACATCTTCTTATTTTACCTTCATTTAATAGTATCTCGATCGAATATCGATCTTTGAGAACACCGAAGCATCCTTGAGTTGATCGAAGATATCTTCTATCCTTGGGAGAGGATATCGATTCTTGATAGTAAGTTTGTTCAATTGTCTGTAATCAATACAGAGTCTCATAATCTCGTCTTTCTTCTTCACGAACAAGACTAGAGCACCCCATGGAGAGGAGCTAGGCCGAATAAAGCCTTTATCTTGTAGCTCTTGGAGTTTCTTCTTGAGTTCTTTCAATTCAACAGTGTCATTTCGATAAGGTGTGACGGACATCGGACTTGTTCCAGTTGAACTTCAATCCCGAACTATACTTCTCTTGTTAGAGGGAGACCAGGGAGTTCATCGGGAAAAACATCAATGAATTTAGACACAATTGGTATACTAGGTAAGCCGAATTCAAATTCATCTTGCATAGTCATGGCAGCAAAGATTGAGGTCGATTTTCTATAAATTAGGAGGATTGATTCCTTTCCTAAACCCCGGAGATACAGTCTCATATTTTGGCAATCTATCCATGTTTGCTTAACCAATCTAGTCCTAACACTAGATCGAACTCACAAGAAGGCAAGACATAAAGGTCCATAGGAAAAGGTATATTTCGAATGCTTATAGGACATTGCTTGCAAAAGAAGTTAATAGGCATATTTCCTCCTATAGGGTTCGAAACCACAAGGCTAGTCTTAACAAGTTTGGGTTTTAAGTTTAACTTAGAAATCAAGGAAGAACATATAAAGGAGTGGGTAGATCCCGAATCAATCAAAGCATATGCAGGACTTGAATTTAATTCAATAGTACATGCAATAACATTGGGTGCTTCTTCTTCCTTTTTTTTATTCTAGGACTAAGCTTGTCTTGGGCCCTTGTTTCGATTAGATTGAGCTGAACTAGCATTTGTAGGATTTCGAGTTGGAACCGTGTTAGGATTTTGAGGACAATCCCAGATATAATGATCGGAGGCTCCACATAAGAAACACAAATTCTGTTGAGTTCTGCATTGCCCTGTATGGTGCTTCTGACAGAACTTGCAAGTAGGATATTGAGTAGCTTTGCCAAAATTCCCTGTACTATCAACAGAGATGATCGGGGCTGAAGACTTGATTACCGTTTGGGGTTTCAGTATGTAATTTCTTTTCTAAACAAGAGTATAATTTGAGGAGTGATCTTTAGAGTGTTTAGCTTTCTTTGACTGCCAATAAGGCTTGTCGTCATTCATGGATCGTTTGTCCTTCTAGGAGTTACACCACTCTTGCGTTTCTTAGAGGCCTTCATCTTTGCCTCGGTTGCAATAGCCCGGTTCACTAAATTCTGGAAGTCAGTGATACTCAGGGCAGTGAAAATAGGACTCAGTTTATTATTTAGTCCATCAATGAACATCCAACATTTATCAGGTTTGGTTTTGATGTATTTCGACCCATACTTGCAGAAGTCACCCACATATTGTTCAACGGGTTGGCCACCTTGCATGAGGTACAAGAAATATTTTCGACACTCGGACAGGTACTGTCCATTGATGTATTTCGTCCTGAATTCCTCAAGGAAGAATTTCCAAGTTGCAGCTTCTGCAGGAGCAGTCAGGGTAGTGGTTTCTCACCTGCTTAAAGCTTCATCAGCCAACAAAGCTATAACACATTCGAGCTTGTGCTCATCGGGACAAGGTAATTGCTTAGTCAAGATTCGAGTAGTGGCCTCTAACCAGTACTCAGCTACTTCAGGATTAGCTTCATCGGTGCCAGTGAAAGTATAGGCCCGGTGTTGAGCCAGCTTGTCAATTGGAGCTCTAGTTGGCACAACAACAGGAGGATCAATAAGATGATCTTGTTTTAAAGAAGATACTAGATGATTGGACATCTCCTTCATACTTAAGATACATTCTTGCTGCACAGGATTTATAGCTGGTGCTTCCTGTTGAGTAGCAGCTTGGGCTCGGGTTTGAGCTTGTTGTTGTGGAGGATTCTGCTCTATCCTCACATTGTCTCCTTTATTCGAGGAGCCTTCAGGACTTTCATTATCCCGGCCAAGTCTTGTTTTAGGCATTCTACGTTCAAATAGAACACTTAAGGATTGATTTAATAAGCAAGACACAAGCTATTCAATACATGTCTCCTAGGTGGCACAAGTATCTTATATAATGCATGATAGCCCAGTTTAGTCCTATAATTGACTAAACCTAAAGCTCTGATTGCCAATTAAAATGTAACACCCCTACCCGGCTAGTAGCATCCCGGCTCGAGAGTGTTACTTAACAAGCAAGCAAGGACATGGCAAGCAATACAAGAACAATCAAGCAACTTTCTTATCATACAAGCAACTTCATATTTGATTTCAAATCATCCTAAGGTATTCGAACTAGGACAATACAAACAACCAAGAACAAGCAATCAAGTCTCCCTACTTACTTAGCAAACAAGTAACCTCACCATTGATTCTTACTTCAATCCAACCATTCAAATAGGGCATATAGTTGTTTCCTATTATACTTACATTATAGGTTACTACATTATCAATACAATTTACTTCATGTTATACTTATCATTCAATGAACTACAAACAACCTAATTCCATTTCATTTCTTTGTTTCTTAGACTTATACATGTACATCTTATCCCTAAATTACTAACATGTTTCCTAAGCATTCTAATTGCATGTAACTAGCTTCCAATCAAGTCATTCTTTATGCCTATACATTCGTCAATCACCTATACAATTACCAAACACATACATCATGGTATAAACACACACACAAGTGACCACATAGTCTCTAATGCATTTGAATGAAAGGCAAGCAACATGGTTCATCACACACAATGTTCATTTCAAGCAAGACATGTACACTAAGCAAGACTTTCAAATGGATTCAAGGTACTTTAAATCAAACATTAGATCATTCATTCCATCATCATATGTGCAGCAATCACCATTAATTTACATGAAACTTAAGTTCATTACATACTTAACCATAGGTTTATAACATAATAGGCCCATCAAGACATCATATACAAGTACCAAAATGCATGTTCAACTAACTATATACAATCTAGTGCCACCATTCTAGGAGATATACAAAACAAGTATGAAATCATACTTAGCCAAACTTGTGTGACTTGCTTCTTGCTCAAGGTAACATGCTTCAAGATCAAGCAAACTCAAATCCTTTATCCTGTAGTTGGGAAGAATGAAAATGAGAGTGATAAGTACAAGAATGTACTTAGTGAGGTAGTACTAAATCTAACCAATTTGTTATGTCAAGTTTCATGTGTCATTTAATCACGTATAGACCTAGCTAAGGCTTTCAAGCAATAAAGTGATCTTAGCTAGGCTTTCAAGAATTAGAGTGATCTTAGCTAGGCTTTCAAGCATCAAGATTATCCTAGCTAAGGATAACATGCATTCGCCAACAAGGTACAAGCAACAATAATTCATACTTCATGAATCAAGCACAACATGCTTGCAAAACAAGAAATCAAGGAGTCATGCTTTCAAGTCAAGTAACATACAAATTCATTGCTTTCAAGACAAGTATCAAGTGTTATTAGATTGTTGTTTCATGTAATATCAATTAAACAACCCCCTTGGTACTTAGTTTGTATAGGTAATCTAGTCTCCAACCAACTATCGCCACAAGATGCACCGTAGTATTGGTCAACCCTCCTACTTTCCCAAAGACCACATACGTACCCTCTCCGTCTATTGCCAAATAGGGGCCTTAGCCCCGGAACGTAGTCCACCCATACACAATGAGCTCTAGACTATAAGGCATGCCCTTTCTACCTAGTCCAACTAGCTACCAAGGTTGTTTGATTTACCATTTATTCAAGTGTTTCAAGATCAAGTTCATTTCATTTCATATTAGGCCCTTAGGCCATTGAAACCATAGCTCCCATATCAAGTAGTTTCATGTTTCATTTCATCAAGATGAGATAGTATCTCAAGCATGTTCTTTAGCATTCAATCACATGCATCATGACAAATGCACCAATATAGCATTTAGCATTGAAATAGACATGTATTCAAGATGTGATATAGTTTCATGCATTACTAGTCATTCTTCCTTTATTAATTCATGTCCATGATTAGGTTCATTTAACAATTCAAGAGTATAAACAAGTATGCATTGGTTAGGACCTAGTCCTAACCCTAGAGGTAACTACACTCACTATAAACCAAGCTTAGCTAGTCTTGGATCCACACTCATTTGTTCTTGGCTTTAGGATGATCCACTCTATCCTCTTCCACCAAGTTTTCTCCTGATTCTATCACATTACACAAGCAAATACATATCAAAACAAGTTCACATACTCAATAAATCAAGACAATGTCACAAGCATATAACATTCACAAATTTGGCAGCACGCTCATGTACATTTTCCATTACACTTAACAACACTTTTCTACATTCTAGTTCATGTAAAACAAGGCATAATCAAAGGCCTAAAACGTTTTATAAGACAGTTTACAAAATGCCATAGAACAATGTGTAATTGCCTATACTGCTGCTTCGAGGCAGTTTGCACTCTAGTCACTAAATCATGCATAACTTTCATTCTGTACGTCAGAATTTCAATTGGTTTACACCGTTGGAAAGATAAAAAAATTATATTTATGAACATATAAGGCTTGCATTTTAGTTCTTTTTACAATTAATATAGTTTTTAACTTAAAGACAGAGCATCTTGCTATACTGGATAGTTTGCAGTGTCCCTACCGCTTTCTTCTCTACATTTCAGTATACAACCCAGAGTTTAGTTCTGTTTTCTCCTAATGAATTTAGACATACGAAGGTGTTTTTTATAAAAATTTCATCCTTAAATTCATTATATACAATTTATATTGATTTTTCAAAGTTACTTCCCAAAATAGATCATTATGGGCAAATTACACTAGGTTGAATTTCTAGCTTCTTAACTCATTTTAGCAAGGTCCTAACTTGGAAATTCCATTCATGTTCATGTTCATACATGTCTAGGTCATCATAATTCACCTAGAAATGTTCTTAAAACAGGGCATAATCATGTTGAACCTAATTTGATCTATTTGATCACATTTGCACATCAAATTCATCAACTAAACAGTCCATTACCTAATTTAACTAGTTCAATTAGGTGTAGTCATTTTCCAGCAACATATCTGTTCAACTCAATCTTCATTTTACCTAGCAACATGATCAAAGAAGGGTTCTATGTTCATTTGACATGTTTACACAATTTCTCCATAAAAACAGTCCCTAATCAAGACTGTTTTCAATCAAACACATACTTCTCAAATTCCCAACAACTATAAATATATCTCATTAGCTATTTAGTCACTAGCATTCAATTTCCAAGCTCTAATTGAAGCTAGCATGTTCCTAACACACATAGAAATCATCCAATTTCATCAAAGCAATAAGAACAACGTCATTTGCATATTCAAACAATCTATAACAAGTTAGAATCAAGTATTATACCTTCTCCAAGCTAAATTTGATCAATGAATCAAGAAGCTTGAATTGAAGGTGTTTGCATTAAATTTTCTCTCCCTTTCTCTCTCAATATATTCGCCAAAAGGATGATAATGGGGAGGAAGATGACAATATTTTTGGTTATTTTTCCTCCCTAGCATGAGTCATCATCCAAATTGGCACATGTTCGCTTTCAAATAAGGACATGTGTCAAGGCCTCCACTTAATTAAATTTTACATGCAATCTATAGGATTTTGTATGTTCACATTTTCATCCTTTCATTTATGCCTCCTAGTTTTAATTTTAATTCAATTTGGTTCAATTTCACTTATTTGATTTTAAGGATGCCCAATGTTCATTCTTATTTTAATTTGATTAGCTTATGAATTCAATTAGCCTATAGTTTAGATTGTAGTAACATTACTAGGCCAATTTTAGGGTGTTACAATTCTCCTCATCTTAAAATAAATTCGTCCTCGAATTTACCTAAATCGAATAGGTGAGGATATTGCTTCTTCATGTTTTCTTCAGATTCCCATGTTGCCTCTTCAACCATGTGATTTCTCCACAAGACTTTAACAAGAGGAACATTCTTGTTTCGAAGTCTTTTGACATCCTTGTCAAGTATCTGAATAGGCTTTTCTTCATAAGATAGATCGGGATTCGATTCCACCTCTCGGGTTCAAGAATATGAGATGAATCAGACCTATGTCTTTTGAGCATAGAGACATAGAAGACATCGTGGATCTTATCGAATTCACTAGGAAGTGCCAATCGATAAGCCAATGGACCAATTCTTTTATTGATTTCAAATGGTCTGATAAACCGAGGGCTGAGCTTTCATTTTCTTCCAAATATGAAGACTTTCTTCCAAGGAGATACTTTGAGGAAGACCTTGTCTCCAAAATTGTATTGGATGTCTCTTCTTTTTCAAGTCAACATAAACTTTTTGCCTATTAAAAGTTGCCTTTAATCAATCATGAATGATCTTTTCTTGTTCTTCAGTTTCTCTAAGCAATTGAGGTCCTAAAACCTTGCTTTCTCCCAATTCAGACCTGCACAAGGGAGTTCTACATCTTCTTCCATATAAAGCTTCGAAGGGAGCCATTTGAATAGTTGTCTGATAGCTATTTTCGTAGGCGAACTCTACTAGGGGTAGAGATTTCTCCCAATTCTTTCCGAAGTCTATAACACAAGCACGTAGCATATCTTCAGGTACTTGAATGATTCTTTCAGATTACCCATCTGATTTAGGATAGAATGCTGTACTAAGATGCACTTTAGCTCCTAAAGCCTTATGCAAAGAATTCCAAAATTGAGAAGCAAATCTGGGATCACGATAAGAGATTATAGCTGTAGGTACACCGTGTAATCGAATCACTTCACGGATGTATAGATCAGCTAAGGTTTCCAAGCTCATGTTTATTCGAACAGGGATGAAGTGAGTAGACTTTATGAATCTATCAACAATCACCCATACAACATCATTCTTTCTTGGACTGGAAGGAAGACCAGTAATGAAATCCATTGTAATTCGATCCCATTTCCACTGAGGGAATTTGATAGGTTGGAGCAATCCAGTAGGAACTTGATGCTCGACTTTAACTCTTTGACAAGTTAGACATTTCGATATGAAGTCTGTGATAGCCAATTTCATGCCCGACCACCAGTATAGTGGCTTAAGATCCTTGTACATCTTAACCGATCCCGGGTGAATCGAGAAAGAGCTTTGATGAGCTTCTTGTAACATTTCTTGCCTTAGTTCCTCATTGTTAGGAACACATACTCTATCGTTGAAATAGAAGAGTCCATTCGACTTGAGGGAGTAGTCAGAATTAGACTTAGAGTGTAGTTTGGATATGATCTTCTAAAGATCTGGATCAATTTGCTGGAGTTCTTTAAATCTCAAGATTAAGCTAGATTGAACTTGAAGTTCATACAAGTGTCCTTTGAATAACAAAAATGATCACTGATAGCCAAGGAAGCTACAAATGAAAGAACAAGATCATTAAGGAAGATTTTTAAGTAGTTACTTGCAAGACAAGTGAGGTATTTGAATGGCTTACTTGTGATCCAAGTAAGTTCAAATTCGAATGAAAATATTCTATAATTTAGATTTAGGGGTTTACCCGAGTATGGTTTGTGACTAAAGGCATCAGCAACCACGTTTGCTTTCCCCGGATGGTAGTCGATAACCAAATCACAGTCTTTAAGCAATTCTAGCCATCTTCTTTGTTTCAGGTTCAAATATTTCTAAGTCAGGAGATATTTGAGACTCTTTTGGTCTGTGAACAAGTTACATTTCTCCCGTTACAAGTAATGTCTCCATATTTTGAGAGCAAACACGATAGCTGCAAATTCTAGATCATGTGTAGGATAGTTTGACTCTTGTGGTTTCAGTTGCCTTGAAGCGTAAGCTACCACTTTTCCATCTTGCATTAGGACACATCCTAGTGCTAAATGAGATGCATCACTATAGACAGTGAATTCTTTACCTGATTCTAGTTGGATAAGAACCGGTGCATGAGTCAGGGCTTGTTTAAGTTGATCGAATCTTCATTGTTGGTTCTCCGACCAAACAAAGGGCGTATCTTTACGAGTTAGCTTAGTCAAGATTGTGGCAATGGATGAGAATCCTTTGACAAATCGCCGATAATACCCGGCTAAACCGAGAAAACTTTTGATTTCACCAGCATTCCTCAGAGGTCTCCAATCCATGATGGATCAAATTTTGCTCAGTTCTACTTTAATCCCTTTTGCCAAGATGACATGGCCAAGGAACGATAGCCAAAATCCACACTTAGAGAACTTTGCAAACAATTGACGTTCTCGGAGAGTTTGCAATACAATTTGAAGATGTTTAGAATATTCTCCTTATTATGAGAATACACCAAGATGCCATCGATGAAGACGACCACAAACTTGTCAAGATAGGGCTTGAGTACACAGTTCATGAGGTCCATGAAAGCAGCCAGAGTATTCATTAACCCGAATGGCATTACAAGGAATTCAAAGTAGCCATATCTAGTACGAAAGGCTGTCTTGGGTACATCTTCTTATTTTACCTTCATTTAATAGTATCTCGATCGAATATCGATCTTTGAGAACACCGAAGCATCCTTGAGTTGATCGAAGATATCTTCTATCCTTGGGAGAGGATATCGATTCTTGATAGTAAGTTTGTTCAATTGTCTGTAATCAATACAGAGTCTCATAATCTCGTCTTTCTTCTTCACGAACAAGACTAGAGCACCCCATGGAGAGGAGCTAGGCCGAATAAAGCCTTTATCTTGTAGCTCTTGGAGTTTCTTCTTGAGTTCTTTCAATTCAACAGGTGTCATTCGATAAGGTGTGACGGACATCGGACTTGTTCCAGGTTGAACTTCAATCCCGAACTATACTTCTCTTGTTAGAGGGAGACCAGGGAGTTCATCGGGAAAAACATCAATGAATTTAGACACAATTGGTATACTAGGTAAGCCGAATTCAAATTCATCTTGCATAGTCATGGCAGCAAAGATTGAGGTCGATTTTCTATAAATTAGGAGGATTGATTCCTTTCCTAAACCCCGGAGATACAGTCTCATATTTTGGCAATCTATCCATGTTTGCTTAACCAATCTAGTCCTAACACTAGATCGAACTCACAAGAAGGCAAGACATAAAGGTCCATAGGAAAAGGTATATTTCGAATGCTTATAGGACATTGCTTGCAAAAGAAGTTAATAGGCATATTTCCTCCTATAGGGTTCGAAACCACAAGGCTAGTCTTAACAAGTTTGGGTTTTAAGTTTAACTTAGAAATCAAGGAAGAACATATAAAGGAGTGGGTAGATCCCGAATCAATCAAAGCATATGCAGGACTTGAATTTAATTCAATAGTACATGCAATAACATTGGGTGCTTCTTCTTCCTTTTTTTTATTCTAGGACTAAGCTTGTCTTGGGCCCTTGTTTCGATTAGATTGAGCTGAACTAGCATTTGTAGGATTTCGAGTTGGAACCGTGTTAGGATTTTGAGGACAATCCCAGATATAATGATCGGAGGCTCCACATAAGAAACACAAATTCTGTTGAGTTCTGCATTGCCTGTATGGTGCTTCCGATGAACTTGCAAGTAGGATATTGAGTAGCTTTGCCAAAATTCCCTGTACTATCAACAGAGATGATCGGGGCTGAAGACTTGATTACCGTTTGGGGTTTCAAGATGTAATTTCTTTTCTAAACAAGAGTATAATTTGAGGAGTGATCTTTAGAGTGTTTAGCTTTCTTTGACTGCCAATAAGGCTTGTCGTCATTCATGGATCGTTTGTCCTTCTAGGAGTTACACCACTCTTGCGTTTCTTAGAGGCCTTCATCTTTGCCTCGGTTGCAATAGCCCGGTTCACTAAATTCTGGAAGTCAGTGATACTCAGGGCAGTGAAAATAGGACTCAGTTTATTATTTAGTCCATCAATGAACATCCAACATTTATCAGGTTTGGTTTTGATGTATTTCGACCCATACTTGCAGAAGTCACCCACATATTGTTCAACGGGTTGGCCACCTTGCATGAGGTACAAGAAATATTTTCGACACTCGGACAGGTACTGTCCATTGATGTATTTCGTCCTGAATTCCTCAAGGAAGAATTTCCAAGTTGCGAAACCTTCGCAGAGCAATCGGGTAGTGGTTTCTCACCTGCTTAAAGCTTCATCAGCCAACAAAGCTATAACACATTCGAGCTTGTGCTCATCGGGACAAGGTAATTGCTTAGTCAAGATTCGAGTAGTGGCCTCTAACCAGTACTCAGCTACTTCAGATTAGCTTCATCGGTGCGGTGAAAGTATAGGCCCGGTGTTGAGCCAGCTTGTCAATTGGAGCTCTAGTTGGCACAACAACAGGAGGATCAATAAGATGATCTTGTTTTAAAGAAGATACTAGATGATTGGACATCTCCTTCATACTTAAGATACATTCTTGCTGCACAGGATTTATAGCTGGTGCTTCCTGTTGAGTAGCAGCTTGGGCTCGGGTTTGAGCTTGTTGTTGTGGAGGATTCTGCTCTATCCTCACATTGTCTCCTTTATTCGAGGAGCCTTCAGGACTTTCATTATCCCGGCCAAGTCTTGTTTTAGGCATTCTACGTTCAAATAGAACACTTAAGGATTCAGTTTAATAAGCAAGACACAAGCTATTCAATACATGTCTCCTAGGTGGCACAAGTATCTTATATAATGCATGATAGCCCAGTTTAGTCCTATAATTGACTAAACCTAAAGCTCTGATTGCCAATTAAAATGTAACACCCCCTACCCGGGCTAGTAGCATCCCGGCTCGAGAGTGTTACTTAACAAGCAAGCAAGGACATGGCAAGCAATACAAGAACAATCAAGCAACTTTCTTATCATACAAGCAACTTCATATTTGATTTCAAATCATCCTAAGGTATTCGAACTAGGACAATACAAACAACCAAGAACAAGCAATCAAGTCTCCCTACTTACTTAGCAAACAAGTAACCTCACCATTGATTCTTACTTCAATCCAACCATTCAAATAGGGCATATAGTTGTTTCCTATTATACTTACATTATAGGTTACTACATTATCAATACAATTTACTTCATGTTATACTTATCATTCGAATGAACTGACAAACAACCTAATTCCATTTCATTTCTTTGTTTCTTAGACTTATACATGTACATCTTATCCCTAAATTACTAACATGTTTCCTAAGCATTCTAATTGCATGTAACTAGCTTCCAATCAAGTCATTCTTTATGCCTATACATTCGTCAATCACCTATACAATTACCAAACACATACATCATGGTATAAACACACACACAAGTGACCACATAGTCTCTAATGCATTTGAATGAAAGGCAGGCAACATGGTTCATCACACACAATGTTCATTTCAAGCAAGACATGTACACTAAGCAAGACTTTCGAATGGATTCAAGGTACTTTAAATCAAACATTAGATCATTCATTCCATCATCATATGTGCAGCAATCACCATTAATTTACATGAAACTTAAGTTCATTACATACTTAACCATAGGTTTATAACATAATAGGCCCATCAAGACATCATATACAAGTACGAAAATGCATGTTCAACTAACTATATACAATCTACTGCCACCATTCTAGGAGATATACAAAACAAGTATGAAATCATACTTAGCCAAACTTGTGTGACTTGCTTCTTGCTCAAGGTAACATGCTTCGAGATCAAGCAAACTCGAATCCTTTATCCTGTAGTTGGGAAGAATGAAAACGGAGTGATAAGTACAAGAATGTACTTAGTGAGGTAGTACTCAATCTAACCAGTTGTTATGTCAAGTTTCATGTGTCATTTAATCAGGTATAGACCTAGCTAAGGCTTTCAAGCAATAGAGTGATCTTAGCTAGGCTTTCAAGCATTAGAGTGATCTTAGCTAGGCTTTCAAGCATCAAGATTATCCTAGCTAAGGATAACATGCATTCGGCCAACAAGGTACAAGCAACAATAATTCATACTTCATGAATCAAGCACAACATGCTTGCAAAACAAGAAATCAAGGAGTCATGCTTTCAAGTCAAGTAACATACAAATTCATTGCTTTCAAGACAAGTATCAAGTGTTATTAGATTGTTGTTTCATGTAATATCAATTAAACAACCCAATTGGTACTTAGTTTGTATAGGTAATCTAGTCTCCAACCAACTGTCGCCACAAGATGCACCGTAGTATTGGTCAACCCTCCTACTGTTGCCAAAGACCACATACGTACCCTCCGTCTATTGCCAAATAGGGGCCTTAGCCCTGGAACGTAGTCCACCCTTACACAATGAGCTCTAGACTCTAAGGCATGCCCTTTCTACCTAGTCCAACTAGCTACCAAGGTTGTTTGATTTACCATTTATTCAAGTGTTTCAAGATCAAGTTCATTTCATATTAGGCCCTTAGGCCATTGAGCCATAGCTCCCATATCAAGTAGTTTCATGTTTCATTTCATCAAGATGAGATAGTATCTCAAGCATGTTCTTTAGCATTCAATCACATGCATCATGACACATGCTTAGCATTTGAAATAGACATGTATTCAAGATGTGATATAGTTTCATGCATTACTAGTCATTCTTCCTTTATTAATTCATGTCCATGATTAGGTTCATTTAACAATTCAAGAGTATAAACAAGTATGCATTGGTTAGGACCTAGTCCTAACCCTAGAGGTAACTACACTCACTATAAACCAAGCTTAGCTAGTCTTAGATCCACACTCCTTTGTTCTTGGCTTTAGGATGATCCACTCTATCCTCTTCCACCAAGTTTTCTCCTGGTTCTATTACATTACACAAGCAAATACATATCAAAACAAGTTCACATACTCATTAAATCAAGACAATGTCACAAGCATATAACATTCACAAATTTGGCAGCACGCTCATGTACATTTTCCATTACACTTAACTACACTTTTCTACATTCTAGTTCATGTAAAACAAGGTATAATCAAAGGCCTAAAACGTTTTATAAGACAGTTTACAAAATGCCATAGAACAATGTGTAATTGCCTATACTGCTGCTGCCAGGCAGCTTGCACTCTAGTCACTAAATAATGCATAACTTTCATTCTGTACATCGGAATTTAAATTGGTTTACACTGTTGGAAAGCTAACAAAATTTTCTTTATGAACATATAAGGCTTGTAGTTTATTTCTTTGCCAATTAATACAGTTTTTAACTTAAAGACAGGGCATCTTGCTATAGTGGACAGTTTGCAGTGTCCCTAGTGCTTCTTCTCTACATTTCAGTATACAACCCAGAGTTTAGTTCTGTTTTCTCCTAATGAATTTGGACATACCAAGGTGTTTTCTATAAAAATTTCATCCTTAAATTCATTATATACAATTTATAGTGATTTTTCAAAGTTACTTCCCGGAACAGATCATTATGGGCAAATTACAATAGGTTGAATTTCTAGCTTCTTAACTCATTTTAGCAAGGTCCTAACATGGAAATTCCATTCATGTTCATGTTCATACATGTATAGGTCATCATAATTCACCTAGCAATGTTCTTAAAACATGGCATAATCATGTTGAACCTAATTTGATCTATTTGATCACATTTGCACATCCAATTCTTCAACTAAACAGTCCATTACCTAATTTAACTAGTTCAATTAGGTGTAGTCATTTTCCAGCAACATAGCTATTCAATTCAATCTTCATTTTACCTAGAAACATGATCAAAACAGGGTTCTATGTTCATTTGATATGTTTACACAATTTCTCCATCAAAACAATCCCTAATCAAGACTGTTTTCAATCAAGCACATACTTCCCAAATTTCCAGCAACTATACATATATCTCATTAGCAATTTAGTTACTAGCATTCTACTTCCAAGCTCTAATTGAATCTAGCATGTTCCTAACACACATAGAAATCATCCAATTTCATCAAAGCAACAAGAACATCATCATTTTCATATTCAAACAATCTATAACAAGTTACAATCAAGTATTATACCTTCTCCAAGCTAAATTTGATCAATGAATCAAGAAGCTTTAATTGAAGGTGTTTGCATGTAAATTTTCTCTCCCCTTTCTCTCTCAATATTTTCGGCCAAGAGGATGATAATGGGGAGAAAGATGACAATATTTTTGGTTATTTTTCCTTCGTAGCATGAGTCATCATCCAAATTGGCACATGTTCTCTTTCAAATAAGGACATGTGTCAAGGCCTCCACTTAATTAAATTTTACATGCAATCTATAGGATTTTGCATGTTCACATTTTCATCCTTTCATTTATGCCTCCTAGTTCTAATTTCAATTCAATTTGGTTCAATTTCACTTATTTGATTTTAAGGATGGCCAATGTTCATTCTT
This sequence comes from Hibiscus mutabilis, assembly GCA_019671005.1. NCBI lineage: Eukaryota > Viridiplantae > Streptophyta > Magnoliopsida > Malvales > Malvaceae > Hibiscus > Hibiscus mutabilis. Next base: position 29,040,288 of record CM033717.1, on the reverse strand, counting down.
CTTTTAATTTGATTAGCTTATGAATTCAATTAGCCTATAGTTTAGGTTGTAGTAACATTACTAGGCCAATTTTAGGGTATATCCCTATTTCTATTCTTGCATCGAAAATATAGCTTGCACTAATAGTGTGACATTTTCGCACTAATCATCTGCGTAAACCTTAACAACTTATTATCGAATAAAGTTCCCTTTATTAGTCGTTCAAATCATAAACTTATGTCTAAGCTGGATTAGAACTCAAGTTAACAGCTTAAGCTCCACTGTTCACACGGTCTAACTTAATTCTCTCAATATTAAGCCACAAATCAATTAAGCAAAGGCCTCTCTCGATAGCTCTTACGATGATTAAGCATTAAGATCAATGAACAAAATAGATAAGGAAGAGATGCTATAACATTAAACAATAAATTAAAACATAGTATCTTAGAATAATAAACCGAAAAAAGAGTATTTAGTTCATGTATGAGTAAATAACTTTCATAATAATAAAACTATATGTCATGACAATTTGATAAAGTAAGAGAGAAAAAGAATCCAAGCATCATAGGAATCTTTCTTCGAGCCCTTGAACTGATGCTGCAAGGCTCCAACTCCTCAATCCTCTCTCGATAGCTCTTTTTCACTAGAAACTCCTCTAGACCATCAACAACAATGGTTCTCCAATTGCTGAAGAAAATGGAGTTGTTTAGTAGAATCAAGCTTGTATAAATTGTTGCCCAAATTATCTTTATATAGAGGCAACAAAGCTAGGGTTAAGAAACCTTAAAGAGCATATGATTCTTTAATAAGGATTTTGCTTTCTGCGACATTCAATGAGTCCATAAGGGAGATGGGTCCACGCATTAATTGGCAGTCAAATGTCAAAGATTCATCTCTATCCTCATAACAATGTTGTGGCATCGTGTCCGTCACGAGAGATGCAACTCCAATGCTCCTTGCGCTCCACGACTTCCTTCCACTCTGTTGCTTCTGCAAAAGTATCACTAAAAACCACTACCTTCCCCCTTTAATAGCACCAATACATATAAACATTAAGCTTAAGCACCAAAACTCCAAAACTAAATGCAAACTAATCCTAAATGCAACTAAATACACTCTAACACATGCAATATACTAAGTAAAAGGCCTAAAATATAGGTTTTCTACGCAATCATCAAATACCCCAAGCATAAGTTGTTGCTTGTCCTCAAGCAACGATATGCAAAAAAAACTAAGAGCGATACCTATCGGTTTAAAGGTTCTAAACAAGCCATGGTTTTAAAGTTTCCAAAAACATGCTATAGTACTAATTCAATCCTCAAAAAATCAAATATAAAAAAGGAATATAACAAAGTGACGAGTGCATAAATGTTCTATTTTACATGCCCTTAATCATTGTATTTTGCATGTTTTCAAGCCCATTTAGCTTGCATTTAAGTTAGGATGTATATATTTGCATATAGATAGGGAGTTACACCATTTATGCATAAATTGTCATATATATTGATGCTTTTCAAGGGAAGGTGGTGCTTTGTGGTGTATGTGCGGGATAATGGTGGATGCTGGAGGAAAGCTGGAGCAGGAGAAGAGCACATTGCATGGCTGGAGCTGACGAGGCATAAAGAGTTGGATATGAATCTACCTTTTTCCCACATTAACTTTCTCCCAGATACGCAACATTAAATATAGTGGGAAACAATTGGCTTTCTTTAATAAAGTCGTGCAACTTTAGGGTACTAAAGCCCTAGTTTCACCGCATATATAAAGAAGACTTGGACACTACTCAAGGGGATGATCGAGAGAGAGCACGATTCAAACGACAGTCCTAGGTCGAACTTACGGAGAACCATCAAGGCAAAGCTAGATGATTCTTCTCAATGAACGACGCCATTAAGAGAGGCTAACAGAGAGAAGGCATGCAACAAAGTTGGACAACTTAGAGGGAGTCTTATTGAGGATGCTCGACTTTTCTTTTTCTCTTGCTTGATAAACTGTTGTACTTTATACTTCTAATTATGATTGATTTAGACTCAGACATGAGCTAAACTCTTTTAGTTGGGATTAGTGTGTCCCATGATTTTTTTTGTTTTGATTATTTTATTTCAATGTTTTAGTTGCTTTTATCTTCATCTATTTTGTTCATGTGCTTAATGTGTAGTTAATCATAAGAGCTATTTGAGAGAGGCTTGTTAACTATTGATAAGTGGATTTATATTTGAGAGAGTTAAGTTAAACAAACATGAGTAGTGGGACTAAGCTGTTAACTTAGTCTTAATCTATCTTAGACATAAGTTTAGGGTTTCAATGACTAAAAGGGAGTTCTTAACAAATAATAGAGTAGCTAGGGTTAACGTAGACATGTATCACCTTAATTACAAAGTTATTAACTTCTAGACATCAAGAGAGTCAGAAGTTCTTTAGAAAATCATGTCGAGTAGATGAAGAACTTAGGGGGTTTTGCAGACATGTATTGCCCATCGCTATAGCGTTGAGGTAGATAATCAAGCATATATCCTTAGCAATAATCCTAACCTCCATAATTAATTGTTAAGTCATTGCAGTTGTTTTTCTTTATCTTAGTTATTTAAAGATTAATCAATTTTAGTTTACTTACTTCAACATTCACCCATACTTCCAAACACATGCATAAGTACGATAACTTCGTATTTATTAATCCAATCCTCGTGGATTCGACACTCAACTTTCACTTTATTACTTGATACGATGAGTATACTTGCTCTAAAGTGTATCACTATTCGACAAGCATCACAAGGCTCATAGATCCGTTCCTAGGATCAATTCCACTATATGTGAAGTGTGTGTTGTGATGTATCAGTCAATACTTAATAACCTTAAAATAGTTTAGAGTACTCTATCTAAGTTTGCCCTAGCATTTTCTTTCTTTTTAGCACTAATTTTACTCCCTTATATATATATATTTCATTTTACTAAACAATATTATAGTGGCTTCAACTCATCACAATTCCCTTTAGGCTTGAAGATGAAATGGAGCAAACACCCCATCCTCGAGCCCTACAAGCAGAACCATCCCGTGAAGACTTTCATTCGCTCATATGTTTTATCTATTGTTCCTACTAGGGAAAGTTAAATGGAGCAAACACAACTCACCTAGTGTACTAAGCTAGCAATGCAAATTGGAGTGTCCCTTGAACAATTATGCCTTTGGCATCAAGTTTAACAATTTTCACCTTTTTCATTCTTTTTCTCGATTTTTATGGGAGTAAAATTATTAAGCCTTTATGCTAACATTGAGCATTTTGTTCATTATTTTCATCACGTTATGATACGGCATTCAAGAGAGACTAACCTAAAATTTCCCTAAGGCTTCTTAAGCATTGAAAGCATGCAATCATTGTGTCAAATATATGCTACATCGGTTTCAACCTTAAGTTTAAATCACAAGAGTTTTTAACTAATTGCCAAAAATTAAGCCTAAAATCATCATAGGATCTCATTATTAACACAACAATAGTTTCATTACTTTAAAATCATAGTAGAAAAATGTAAAAAGAAGAATCTAACTAAGAACAAACCTAAATTTTTTCTAAGAACAAACCTAAAAAGGAAAAAAATCTAATAACAAACCTCCCCAAACTTTAGAGAAACATTTTCCTAAATGCAACTAAATATAAATACAATGAAACAAAATAAATATGCAATGCAAAAATAAAAAAAACTACTCAGAGTTCAATCAGCGTGGGAAGGTACTGATTTGTGCGCCTTGTGTTTGGTTCGTGGTCATGTGTTGGGCGCAGATGGTGCAGGCTCTTTAGCAGCCTGTGGTGGTGCATGGGATGTTGGGGCATCTTGTGGAGCGGAAGTGGATGACTCTGTAGACTCTGAGGTGGTGGCCTTTAGCCTATTGTCAATCTCATCGAGGAAGTTAGGTTTAACTCGACCAATAGTTGTTTTGGTGTGAGCCTTTAGAGTGGTGGGGGATGTAGCCAGAGTTGTTTGATGAGGAGCTGGTGTGACCTGTTTCACCGATGTCGAGGCATCGGTTCTATTATCGCTAGCCAAGTTGATAAGGCTTGCACAGGTGGAACATTTAGGGTGTACAGGGGCTTTGCCCTTGGATCTAGTTCTCTTGGATAAGCAGCTGGATGCAGGAGCATCAATAGGTGCTCCTCTATTCTTGCTCTTCTTTCTTTGAGTATTAGTAACTGTAACCGTTGGAATGGCTTCTTCTTCTGGCTGGGGGTGGTGGAATCTCTTTAGCAGGTATAGGGGCAGCTAGTTCAGCAAAGTAGTGCTCAGGGAAAGGAGGGAGTGTAACATTCGATGCTGAGAGCAGCTCTTTGAATAGGGTCCTTATGGCCATGTCCCTTTCTTGGACATATGCGAAGTAGGGCCTAAGGTAACAAAAAATAGTACTCGTCATGACTACATTTTGCGTACTAGGTGTGGGACCTTCAAGTGTGGCAACATCAGGCACAAACCCCTTTAGCCCTGACACTTGGGCTAGCAACATTCTTGTTTGGCCTAGATTATCACGTTTGCATGGTCCTGACAAACTTGTGCCTGTTGACGCAAAATAGTAATTAGGTTAGGAAAAATTAAAGGACCTTTATGCTTACCCTCGCAACAATGGCTTTATGCGTCAGTTTGCCAACATCAATGTGGCAACCATTCATAATAGAATACAACAGCAGCATTCGCTTCCCAGAATCTTAGAGTGGTGGTCAGTTGGCATTAATCTCGTGCTCATGAAGTGGATCTAAAACTTTGGATCCAGCTTCAATTACATCCTCTTAACCACCCAAGCATTGGGTGTTTTCTTTGTCCATTACATTCTAGGAACGCATAACTCATGGAGCACCTCATCATACATTGCAGCGTTCGTCGCGACGGAGAAACTCGAATGCTCGTTCCCCTTGGGTTTGAACACATATTGGGCATTGATCATCGCAACGGAGAAGTGAACCACCCTCCCTCTAATGAATGATGTTTGGTCTTCAGGGTGCGTGACGTGAGTGTAAAATTTTGTCACCCACGAGTCGTTTATCTTGCCTGGTTTCTGGACAAAACCCACTCAATCATGGGAGGCGATGATTGCGAGGGTTTCAGTATCAAATTGTAGGCGTTGCTCGACAATGAACTCCAACCTCTCCTCGGGCATGAGTTTTCAGTCTCGGAAAAGAGCATAGTGCTTCTTGGTCTGATTGGTAAAGAATATTCAGAATGGGTCGGGTGCATTTGGCGACTAAGGAGGAGTTGAGACGGAGAGGATGATACATGTGAGGTGGAAGATGAATGATATGGTGACGACGGCAGCGTCACACTGGTTTCCCTTCTAAGAACGAGAAACGAGCTAGGTTACATCGAAGGGATGCGGTGGCTTACGCGAGTAACATTCTTGATGTGCACCATTGTTGTTGTTGAAGAAGAAAACTTGGAGCTAGGGTTTAGGAGAAGAAGATGATGTGACACTATTTGGTTCTTAAATTTTTCTCTCTCTTTAAAGGGTTTAAGGGAACGGATGTTAAGGTACGGAAGAAGAAGATGAAAGAATTTTTGGGTCTTAATTAAAAAGGTGAAAAAGTTTTTGGAGGAAAAATGACATTTAATGTGGGGTTTATGGATCAGTGGGAAAGTGGAAATGGTATATGTGATGCGGCGTGGGGGAAGAGGGTTATGAGGTGTGGCGGCATGAGGAAGTGAAGAGTAGGTCAGAAAAAGTAGGATTTTAATCATTAGGGAAAATGGAATATATTGTTATAAATTACTCAAATATTCTTTCCCCCTTTTTGTATTGTTTCCACCAAAAATATCCTAGAATATAGAGGAGCCATATCTGCCGAAAGTCTACTTTTCCAAGATCCCAGAAAAATTCCATCCTCGTACTTACTTTATATCTGCCAAAATAAAAAAAATAAAATGAAGTAAAATAAAACTAAACTTAATGCTATATCAACTAATGCAAAAGCAAATAACAAAATTTAAAATTCTTAAAAGCTAAATTAAAGTGCAAAATAAAATAAATTAAAAACAATGCGGAAAAGTAAAAAAAGTGGTGAATTGGGTGCTTAAGCATCTTGTAGCATGACAAAGATTTTTTCACGATGGATCGGTGACCACGGTAGGCTTTGAGTTGTTTACCATTGACTTTGATTATCGGGCCATTCTTGTAATCCTTGATATCGATAGCACCATGTGGGTATACTTTGACCACCTCGAATGGACTAGACCAACGAGACTCCAACTTGTCCAAAAAGAGTTTGAGGCGTGAGTTGTATAAGAGGACTTGTTGACCTTCAAGAAAATGTTGAGGCATCAGTTGCGCATCATGCCACTTTTTGTTTTTTTCTTAATAGATCTTGGCATTCTCATAGGCATCCAGTCGATGCTCTTCCAAATCACTTAACCCTAGAAATTATCTTTCTCCGACTAACTGGCAGTCCATGTTGATCTTTTTGATGACCAAAAGGCTTTGTGCTCAAGCTCGACTGGTAGGTGGCATGCTTTGCCATATATAAGTCTATAAGGTGACATCAGTTTATTGATCTTCGTAATGCTTTAGCAATCAATTTGTTGTCGAAGTGGGTGCCCTCGTCACTAAGGATGGCTCGAGCCACTTTGAACTGAGTGAAAATATGTCTGTGCAAAAACTTCATGATTGTCTTTGCATCATTCTTTATCGTAGCAATTGCTTCAATCGACTTGGACACATAATCTACCGTCAATAATATGTTTAAGTTTCTATGTGATCATGATGCCCTAAACATCAAAAAGTTAAAATTTCGAGGATAACTTGCATGGGCTACTCATTCCTTCTCAAGATGTTTCTAGTGTGTTGGCATCTGTCACAACAGTTGTAGAATGCTTGAGCATCCTTGAATAGGGTAGGCCAATAGAAACCAGACTGTAGGACCTTTACAACAGTCTTATGTCCTTCGAAATGCCCTCCGTATGGAGTTGAATGGAAATGGAACATTATATCTTCTTTCTCCTCTTTGGGTAATCTGGTTAACACATTGCTTGAAAAGATAGGACTCGTCCTAATAGTAGTAGCACATGTCATGTCAAAATTTCTTTCGTCCCTTGCTATTCAAGTCACAAGGAAAAAGTCCACTAATAAGAAAGTTAACAATATCAACATACTAAGGCAATGCTGTAGCATTTAGTAATTTCTCATTAGAGAATTCTTCCTTAATATCAAGTTCATTATCATGATCACATGTATTCTCTAGCCTAGAGAGATGATCAGCTACTTGATTTTCATTTCCTTTTCTATCCACTACTTCAATATCAAATTCCTATAACAATAAAGTCCACCTAATAAGTCTAGGTTTAGCATACTTTTAGTGGCTAAATATTTAATAGCCGAGTGATCTGTGTGTACAATGACTTTAGTTCCTATAAGGTATGCCCTAAACTTACCAAATGCAAATATTTCATAAAGGAGTTCTTTTTAAGTTGTGGTATAGTTCATTTGAGCTTCATTTAAGGTGTGGCTAGTTTAATATATAGCATGAAAGATCTTACTTCGACGTTGGCCAAGGACGACAACCACTACGTAATCAATGGCATCACATATCAATTCAAAAGGTAGTGGACCAATCAGGGGTAGTACGATTAGTATAGAAATAAGTTCCTTCTTCAGGGTCTCGAATGCTACACAACATTTGTCATCAAATTTGAATGCCCGATTCTGCTCCATCAACGAGCACAACAGCTTCGAAACTTGGGAGAAATCTTTGATGAATCTCCTATAGAAACCGTCATGGCCAAGGAAGCTATGAATGACTTTGACAATCATCGGAGGGGTAGCTTTGACACTCATCGGAGGGGGTAGCTTCTCAATGACTTCGATCTTGGCTTTGCCCACTTTGATGCCTTGCTTCAAAATTCCATGGCCCAAGACAATGGCCTCGGCAACCATGAAGTGACACTTCTCTGAATTTAGCACTAGGATGATTTCTTCACATCGTTTCAACACCTTGGCAATATTGTCTAGGTATTGATCAAAATAGTCTATAAAGATCGAGAAATTGTCCATGAAGATCTCCTTTATAACCATATTCCGCATGATTTCTATTGAGTCTTTGGTGTGGTTTAATCGAGTTGTTGTGGCAATTTGCAAGCCAAATCTTATGCATACAAATAGTAAGGCTTATGCCTTTAAAGTTAGCAACATTCAAACCAATAACATTCTATGTTCAGTCAATACATTCAATAAACTACTTTCTTGGTTGGAAGTAAGGCTAGCATATATAATCACGTGCAATGTATTATTCTCCCATAAATATGCATACTTGAGTTGTGGGTGGAGGGATTTTAACTCTAATTTAGGTGGATGCTCTAGGGACAATTTGAAAGATTTAAACTCCAAAAATCCAAAGATTCAAAAGACGTACCTGGCCCGATGAAGATAACATTGGATTGTTTAGCATTCTCGTCGCTTTCATCATGTGCTTCTAGCATTGGCCTATCAAATTATAACTGCTCAATAACATCAAGTATATTGCTGCACCAAATTTCTTGAAGGATCTTTTCGACAAGGGACTCTTCACCGTGCACAAGTTGGCATTCCTCATAGACATCTGCGAACTTGAGAATGCTAAAGACATTTAATGTGATCTTTTGTTCATTCATCTTCATGGTGAATTCTCCTTTTTCACAATCAATGATTATGCTCTCGGTAGCAATGGTCTCCTTAGGATGATAGGAGCATCTCATAGATACACAAGTGACAATCCTCCAGTCCCAATAGCCTACTGCATACTCTAGTGGCCAACCACCAACCTGAGTAGCCTACTGTATACTCTAGTGGCCACGGAGTGATCGACATTACATTTTATAGTGCACTTTAAATCCTATAGCATGCCAACTATATCCGATACATTTCTTTACTTGTCACACATAGCCAATATACACTTTTAAACACCTTTACTTATTGTCTTTCCCATATGCATTTTCAACAAACCATTTTCCGTATGCAAATATTAACATTGCTCAAAGCAACCATCCTATTCCATTTAGAAACCATTTATCAATGCTCATAAGCATCCATAACTTGATACACACATTGTATGTCTCTTAAAGTGATGCATAAAACAGTAAGTAACCCAAACCATGCTTTCAAACCAAAACATGAAATACAAGTGCTATATCAATCCGATAACCAAAGGCGAATGATGTTTGTCAAATATTGATGCACTTTAGAGCAAGTATACTCGTCATATCAAGTGATAAAGTAAAAGTAGATTGTCAAACCAACGAAGATTGGATTAATAAATACGACGTTATCGTACTTAGGAATGTGTTTGCAAGTATATGTGGATGTTGAATTAAGTAAACTAAAATTGACTAATCTTTAGATAACTATGATAGAGACAAACAGCTTCTGTGAGTTAACAATTAATTATGGAGGTTGGGTTGATTGCTAAGGATATATGCTTGACTATTTATCTCAATGTTATAGCAACGGGCAATACATTTCTGTGTAAACCCTTAAATTCTTCATCTACTCGATAGGATTTTCTAAGGAACTTCTAACTCTCTCGATGCCTAGAAGTTAATAACTTTGTAATTAAGGTGATACATGTCTGCTTTAACCCTAACTACTCTATTATTTGTTAAGAACTCCCTTTTAGTCATTGAAACCCTAAACTTATATCTAAGTTGTATTAAGACAATATTGACAGCTTAGCCCCACTGTTCATGTTTGTATAATTTAACTCTCTCAAATATTAAACCACTAATCAATAGTTAACATGTCTCTCTCGAACAGCTCTTACGATTAACTACACATTAAGCACATGAACATAATAGATGAAAAATAAACAACTAACTATTAAAATAAAATAATCAAAACATAAAATCCTGGGACGTAATAATCCCAACTAAAAGAGTTTAGCTCATGATTGAGTCTAAAGCAACCATAATTAAAAGTATAAAGTACAATAATTTATCAAGCAAGAGAAAAAAAGGACTCGAGCGTCCTCGACAAGGCTTCCTCCAAGCTATCAAACTGTGCTGCAGGCCTCCTCTCTATCAGTCTCTCTAGGTGGCGTTGTTCATTGAGGGGAATCATCTAGCTTCACCCTGTTGGTTCTCCGTAAGCTCGAACTAGGACTTTTGTCTGAATCCTGTTCTCTATCGATTGACTCCTTTTGAGTGGTGTCCAAGTATTCTTTATATAGGAGGTGAAACTAGGGCTTTAGTACCCTAAATTTGCACGGCTTCATTAAAGAAATGCCATTGATTTCCTGCTAAATTTAATGTTGCATATCTGGGAGAAAATCCACGTGGACAAAGATAATTTCATCTCCAACTCTTTATGCCTTGTCAGCTCCATCCATGCGATATGCTCTTCTACTACTCCAACAATCCTCCAGTGTCCAGCAGCATCCTGCACATCGACAAAATGCCATCTTTCCCGTGAAAAGTACCAATATATATGATAGTTAAAGCATAAGTGGTGTAACTCCCTAGTCTCAAGGACCAGTCTTTCCTTGTTGGATTCACAGTTTTTTCCAAAATGATCTTAATCTCCTTATTGGATATCTCGGCCTGCCTATTTATTTGTGGATGGTATGCTGTGGCGATTCGCTGCTGAATCCCATACCTGCACAATGCTTTAGAAATTAATTTACATTTAAAATGAGTACCCTCGTCATGAATAATCATTTAAGGAGCACCAAATCTAGTGAAAATGTTTGTGTGCAAGAACTTGACAACAACCTTGGCATCATTTGTTGGCAAGGCAACAACCTCTACCCACTTTGACACATAGTCAACAGCGCAGAGAATATACACATTACCGACCGATGGGGTAAAAGGATCCATACAGTCGATCCCCCACACATCAAATAAATCCACTGGCAAAATATTCTGGAGTGATAATTCGTGTCTACCAGAGATGTTCCCTGTTCGTTGGCATCGATCGCATGCCTTGGCATACTCGTGGCCTTCCTTGTACAATGTGGGCCAAAAGAATCCTGACTGCAAAAATTTGGTAGCAGTCTTCATTGATAAGTGTTCAAAAGTACTATTTTTCTTACCCTTTTTACTCATATTATTGTTAGACTTAGGCTCATATTAGTTGCATAGTTAGCCATTCATGCATTAATCCATGTTTCCTTCAATCGTTGAGCTTGATTACATAACTTGGTGATTTTTGTGGAAATAGATGCTGCTTTGGTGTGTTTTGTGTGTGTATGTGCAGGATCACTTGCCAAAGGATATGCCGAGCTAGTTGCCGGGGCAATGCATGAAGGAGACGCCGAGCCAGTTGCCATGGCATTTGTCGACAAAGACAAAAAGCAATATGGATGTCGAAATTCATGACTTTACAAGCCGAAGATGACATGGAGCAAGGCCCAAGCCCAAAGGAATTTGATTGCCATGCAGAGATTAAAGAAAAATTAAATTCCAAGAAGATAGGAGAAGTTCTAATAGTAATAAAATTATAATAAAGAATTATATTCTTTAAAGATAATTTAATTCCAACTCAAACTCTTCCTCAAAGAAGGACTTTGGCCTAGCCCTATAAATATCAAGGAGATTTCGACAAGATGCATAGAGAGAGCAAGAGGGAATTTCGACAAGACCAAGAGAGGAAGCAAAGGGGAATTTTCGACAAGCTTCAGCTTTTCTTCCTTGTTCGATTGGGTTCATGCTAGGGATTGTTTATCTTGTGTTTCTTTGGAACCTAGCCATGAACTAAATTTACTTGGCTATGGTTATTGTGTTTTGTGGTTGTGAGAAACTACTGGTTTTTGTTTAGGTAATAAGAGTTTGCACTTTTCTATTTCAAGGTTTATTCATTCTTGGTTCTTATTATTGTTTGCGAGTGAATTGGGAGAGGATCTCGTGATTTCATCCATTTATCTAATATCGGGAGAGTTAGATTCAAGAAACGAATGAATATGATCTTTATTCAATCCAATGATGGTGAAGATTAATCCGGCTTAGGAATAAGTTAAGGATTTCAACGGCTAAGAGGAGCGCAAGATTGGTTGTTGTTCACCCTTGATTCACGCAGGGATGTATTATCAAGGCATGCACAAGTAGCTAGAGTTTCGACTTAGGGATAAGAAGAAACCATTGAAGAACGCTCCGCCGAACCTTGAAGTTGCTGCCTAGTCGCCCAAGTAGTTGCCCAACTAGTCGCCCAAGCAACCATCAATTAGTTGCCAAGGCAACCCCGTCGTGCAAGTTGCCACGGCAACTGAGTTGCCCGTGCACTCTTTTACCAAGACAATCCAATCGGCTATCACACCTCAACTCACGATAACCTGGCCTATCTCTCTCAATTGAATTCATCTTTTCTTTTACTTATTTGCTTTCTAGATTAGTTAAACTTCTATAATCTTTTATTTGTGTTTTTACTTTTTACAGTGCAAGAGACTAGATTCTTGAAGTAGCACCAATCCCTGTGGAGATGATATCTTTTATACTATAACTTGCGACGTGTATACTTGCACATTTGTGTAGCACTTATTACGCGCAACAAGTTTTTGGCGCCGTTGTCGGGGATTGGCAATAGCGACTTTGTTTTTACTTTCTTGCACTTTCTTTTTATTTTTCTTGTTTACAATTCAAAGGGCTAATAAACTTTGGTTTTGCATTGGTATATGACCAGGGCGAGACCGACTTCAACAGAATATCCCTTTGATCCAGAAATCGAACGAACCTTACAAAGACTTAGACGAAGGATAAGAGAAGCAATGGCAAATCAAGACGGCAATATGAATCAAGATGTTCGAGCAGGAGGAGGAGTGATTCTTGCACGAAACAGAACTATTCGAGACTATCTTGAAGAAGATCTTGATGGACTTAACCCAGGAGTTGTCGCACCTGAAATTGAAGCCGACCACTTTGAGTTGAAATCGGTAATGTTTAATATGATCAACACAATTGGTCAATTTGGCGGCTCAACAACTGAAGATGCACAACAACATCTGAAATCTTTCCTCGAGATTTGCAACTCGTTCAAGATACACGGAGTCACCCCCGATGTCCTACGATTAAGATTATTCCCCTATTCATTGAAGGATAGGGCGAAAGCATGGCTGAATAGCATTCCTGCCGGATCCATAGCATCTTGGACTGATCTTTGTCGTGATTTCCTTGCTAGATTTAATCCTACAAATTTGACTGATAAGCTTCGTAACGACATTACTTCTTTTCGGCAGGCAGATGATGAATCCATGTACGAGGCTTGGGAGCGATATAGAGAACTTCTACACAAATGCCCTCTACACGGATTCCCGGTGTGGACTCAAGTAACAATGTTTTACAACGCCGTGAATACACCAACAAGGATGATGCTAGATGCCTCGGAAAACGGCATACTCCTAGATAAGTTGTCGGAAGAAGCAATGCAAATTTTAAACAGGCTGGCCAAGAATGATTATCAATTCCCATCTACTAGAAGAGGAGGAGTTAGACGCCAAGCCACAATACATGAACTAGGATCATCAGATTCAATTTCGGCACAATTGGCCGCCTTAACCAAGATGGTCCAGAACATGCAAAAACCAAACAACACACATGAAGTCAAGGTAATGGATTCTTTTTGTGAGTTATGTGGCGATAACCATAATTCTTCTGAATGTATGCAGAATCCGGAATCTAGCTTCTATGTGGGGAATTACAATCGGAGCAACAACATGATGTCAAATACATACAATCCAGCTTGGAAGAAGCACCCGAATTTTTCATGGAGTAATCCCAACAATGCTCTAAACCAGAACAATCAGAATGCACAAGCATCGGGATTCCAACAGAATATACCACGGCAACAGATGCCGCAGCAACAACCGACGACATCTAGTTCTTTGGAAAATTCTCTAAATGCTTTTATGATGAAAACTGAATCTTATATGGCTAAGAATAGTAATTTCATAAAAAGAACTGATGCTTTTATTAACAGGACCGAGATGAGATTGCAAAACCAAGAGGCGGCAATCAAATCATTGGAAAATCAAGTCGGACAGTTTGCTCAAAATCTGAACACTAGACCACAAGGAGGTTTACCTAGCGATACTGAAGTCGCAAGAGGAACTGGCCATGAGCAATGTAAGGCAATCACCACCAGAAGTGGCCAACAACTTAGAGAGGTTCAAACCCGCTCGTCAAACAAAACTCCACAAAAAGATCAAGATGAACCTAGCGGCAAAGCCTCAGATGCTGAACCAGGAATTGCTGCGGCAACCGGCAATAAACATGCCTCGGCAACCGAAGACGCCTCGGCTTCTTGTGATAAGCATGCCTCGGCAACCCCAGTTGTCCCAGCAATGCCGTCAATCAGATTTCAAACCAATGAAAGGATCGAAGATATCCGACTTCCACCACCATTCCCACAAAGGTTGAAGCGACAAAAGCAAGAATACCAATTCAAGAAGTTTCTTGATATCCTAAAGCAAGTCCACATCAACTTGCCACTGGTGGAAGCAATTGAACAAATGCCCAACTATGCCAAGTTCCTTAAAGACATTGTGTCCAAAAGAACAAGGCTAGGAGAGTTTGAAACAGTTGCCGCGACAGAGGGATGCATGGCAATGTTGCACAATCGTATGCCACCTAAGTTGAAGGATCCCGGAAGTTTCACAATACCCTGTTCTATTGGAAATCACTATGTCGGGAAAGCACTATGCGACCTAGGGGCGAGCATAAACTTGATGCCTAAATTGTTTTTCCAAAAACTAGGAATCGGGAAGGCAAGACCTACAACAGTCATGCTGCAGCTAGCCGACAGATCCTATGTGCATTCAGAGGGAAAAATCGAGGACATACTGGTAAAAGTTGATAAATTTATTTTTCCCGCTGACTTTATTGTTTTGGATTATGAAGCAGATGAGCATACACCTATCATTCTCGGGAGACCATTCCTAGCGACAGGGAGAACCTTGATTGACGTTGAAAAGGGAGAACTCACAATGAGGGTGAATGACCAGCAGGTAAAACTAAATGTGTTCCAAACACTAAGGCATGCCGATGATCCAGAAGAATGCCAACTACTTCATGCCACGGCAGAGTTTAACTTCGATGAGGAATTTAGTTGCCTCGGCAACTACATTGCCGACCAAGAGAAACATGAGGAGTATGAAGAACCGGTCGATGAGGAACAACAAGAAGAGGCAAATTGGCTAGTCAATCGACCAGGTACATACTTTGAACCACTGGATTACTCAGGTAAGGAAGGTAAACTCGAAAAACCCTCTATCGAAAATCCACCAATTCTTGAGTTGAAACAATTGCGAGCAATCAAATACGTATACTTAGGGACCGATAATACATTACTTGTAATTATTTCCTCTAAGTTACAGCCTGAGCAGGAAAAGAAGCTGATCAACATGTTGAAGCTACATAAAAAGGCAATAGGGTGGACAATTGCCGACTTGAAGGGAATTAGCCCGGTGTGCATGCACAAGATCTTGTTGGAAGATGATCACAAACCTTCAATTGAGGCCCGTAAGAGACTGAATCATGCCATGAAAGGGGTTGTAATGAAAGAAATCATCAAGTGGCTTGACGCGCATTATTATATACCCTATCTCCGATAGTACGTGGGTAAGTCCGGTATAATGTGTGCCAAAAAGGGAGGTATAACAGTGGTAAGCAATGAAAATAATGAACTTATCCTAACCAGACTCAGGACCGGTTGGAGGGTTTGTATGGACTATCGAAAGTTAAACAAAGCCACTAGGAAAGATCACTTCCCATTACCCTTTATTGATCAAATGCTTGACCGTCTTGCGGGTAAACCCTTTTATTATTTTCTTGATGGTTATTCAGGTTACAATCAGATTGCCATAGCACCGTAAGATCAAGAAAAGACAACCTTCACATGCCCATACGGTACTTATGCCTTCCGAAGGATGCCGTTCGGATTGTGTAACGCCCGCAACCTTCCAAAGATGCATGATGGCGCTCTTTTCGTACATGGTCAAGACTTCCTTGAGATCTTCATGGATGATTTTTCGGTTTTTGGTAATGACTCGACGGCTGTCTCGGCAATTTAGAGAGGGTGTTAGCAAGATGCAAAGAAACGGACTTAGTCCTCATTGGGAGAAATGCCACTTTATGGTAGATGAAGGAATAGTGCTCGGCCACAAGATTTCATCCAAGGGAATTGAATTAGACAAAGCCAAGGTGGACGTGATCGAGAGATTACCCCACCAAATTCGGTTAAAGGAATTCAAGTTTTCTGGACATGCGTTTTTTACAGAGGTTCATTCATAATTTTTCTAAAATCACTAAACCTTTGTGTAATCTGCTTGAACAGGATAAAGTCACCGATTTTGATGATTCTTGCACTCAAGCATTCGAAACCCTAAAGAAAAAGCTTGCCTCGGCACCCATTGTCGTTCCACCATATTGGACGCTACCTTTTGAGCTCATGTGTGATGCAAGTGATTTTGCGGTAGGAGCAGTCCTAGGCCAACGCACAGGTAAGACCTTCCATGTGATATACTACGCTAGTAAAACTCTTAATGGTGCTCAAGTGAATTACACAACAACGGAGAAAGAGTTACTAGCTATAGTTTTCGCATTTGACAAGTTCTGATCCTATTTAATTGGTACAAAGGTAATTGTTCATACAGACCACTCGGCAATCAAATACTTATTTGCTAAAAAGGATGCTAAACCTCGTTTGATTCGTTGGATATTACTTTTACAAGAATTTGATATTGAAATTAAGGACAGGAAAGGAACAGAAAATCAAGTGGCCGATCACTTATCACGTTTGGAACGCAATAGGGAGGAGGACGCGGATCTAGAGATATGTGATGCATTCCCGGATGAACAAATTTTAATTGCATCGGCAACCCTTGACGCCTCAGCAACCCTAGATGCCTCGGCAACCCATGACGCCTCAGCAACCATGGATGCACACGCCTCGGCAACTCTCGACGCCGCAGCAGTCTTTGACGCACACGCCACGACAATTCTGGGAGCAGACACTACGGCAGCACATGCCTCGGCAATACCCTGGTACGCAGATTTAGTTAACTTCCTTGTTTGTGGTATTTTTCCGTATGGCATTACTCACCAAGGGAAGAAGCGGTTCCGCCATGATGCTAAGCATTACTTTTGGGACGAGCCTCTTTTGTTTAAACAATGTGCAGATCAGGTTATACACCGATGTGTCCCTGAAGAAGAGCAACAAAATGTACTCCGGCAATGCCATTCTTCACCCTATGGAGGACATTTTGGAGGAACTTGTACCGCGGCCAAAGTCTTGCAATCCGGTTTGTATTGGCCAACATTGTACAAAGATGCCCAAGACTTTTACAAGCAATGTGATTGTTGCCAGAGGACGGGCAATATCTCTAGAAGACATGAGATGCCACTCCAGAACATCATCGAGGTGGAACTGTTCGATGTATGGGGGATCGATTTTATGGGACCTTTCCCATCTTCATTCGGCAACCTCTACATCTTACTCGCCGTCGACTATGTGTCTAAATGGGTAGAGGCAGCTGCAGTTCCCAATGACGACTCCAAGACCGTGCAATGATTCCTGCAGAAAAACATATTTACACGGTTTGGGATGCCGAGAGCAATTATCAGTGACGGGGGCAAGCATTTTGACAACAGACTAATTGCCAAGATGTTGCAACACTTCGGCATATCACACAAGATCGCCACGGCATATCACCCACAAACCAACGGGCAAATAGAAATTTCCAATCGGGAGTTGAAGGGAATACTCGAGAAAGTCGTAAATCCCTCAAGGAAGGAATGGTCATTAAGACTAGATGACGCACTTTGGGCATATCGCACTGCATTCAAAGCACCCTTAGGTATGTCCCCCTTCCGACTTGTCTATGGCAAAACATGCCATCTACCGGTGGAAATCGAGCACAAGGCGTACTTGGCAATCAAGACCGTGAATATGGATTGGGGAAGTGCCGGGCAAAAGCGCTTGATGGATCTCAATGAGATAGAAGAATTTCGTGCACTCGCCTATAACAATGCACGAATCTACAAGGAGAAAACAAAGCGATGGCATGACAAGAAACTATTGCCACGGCAATTCACGCCAGGGCAACTAGTTCTCCTATTCAATTCTCGGCTAAAACTTTTCCCGGGAAAGCTAAAATCAAGATGGTCGGGACCAATCGAAGTCGTCAAACCATTCTCTCATGGTGCCATGATAATCAAGTCCATCTCTGACAACCATGAATTCAAAGTTAATGGACAAAGATTGAAGCACTACAATGGTGCCCATGTGGAACGTAACAAGGAAGTGGTCAATTTAGGATATGCATGAGCATGCTCTCCCTTTTGATATTTTTATTTTATTTTTATTTATTTTTATTTTTGTTTTTTTTGTCGATTATTTTATTATTTTATTTATTTTTCATTTTTTTGATTTTTTATTTTATTTTATTATTTTGCCGATTATTAGTAGTTTTAGGATAGATTTTTTTTATTCAAGTCTAAGAATCCTATTACACATCTTTATTTATTTTCTTTATTAGTTTATCTTTGATTTTAATCCTTATTTGATTTGTTTTTGAATTGTAGGAAAGGAAGTTCAAGAGAAAGAAGGAATTCTAAACCAAGTAGGAAAACATCTTCAACAAGGAAACTAATGGGCTGAATCTAAGGCTTATATAAAGCCTCCAATTCATCCTAACCAAAACCCCTTTGTCGAAAATCCCTACCAAACCCTAAACCCTTTTTTTCGATTTCCCCCAATCCCAACCACATATCTTTTCTATAAAACCCATCACCCTTAACCTATTCCTACTTTATATCTTGCAACTTTTTAGTTTCTTTTCTTTTCTTTTCTTTGTTTTTACTCACAACCAAGATCATACATGGCATCCAAGATTAAACTTTTAGTTCATCCAAAGAACCAAGATACAAGAAGTTTTCTACACCGACGGTTCAAGAAAGATTTCAATCCAAGTTTGAAAGCCGGAAGATTCAAGAAGAACAAGGCTTTGAATACTCCAACTCTCATCAAGATTTCGGCCTTGAACCATTCATCTTCAAGAGGATTGCACATCAAAAGTGGCAAATCTTTTTCCATCAACCGGAACCGGGTAACATCTCATGGGTAAGAGAATTCTATGCTCACTCACCTAACCCGGATAATCCTTATGTTTTTGTTCGTGACAAGGCCATACTTATAAGTCCCGAAAGCATCAACACCTTTTACGGACTTTACATTGAGAAGGACGAGCATCAAGCCTTCGTTGACCAAATCAATCCCAAGAAACTCGACAAGGTGCTTCAAGAACTCACTCAACCGGGAACTCATTGGAATGACGGTAAATACAAGGGCACGGTAAATCGCCTTCGGCTTAAACCCGAGGCAAAACTATGGAATAAGTTTGTTAAAACTTCTTTAATGCCCTCCACACACAATACTACCGTTGATATACCACGTCTTTTGCTTATACATTCTATTTTGCATAATCGCATCATTAACATTGGAAAAATTATTTGTGATGAGATTTTTGTATGCAGCTCAAAAGATAAGGGTTATCTTTTCTTCCCTTGCTTAATTTCTAATCTTTGCAAGGAGATGCATGTCCCGAGTGAGTCTACCGATGAAAAGGCCTTACCCAAGTCTGGTTGGAATCAAGCACTAATCCAGAAACTAATGGGAGAGGCACCGGAAGATTCTTCAAGGCCTTCAATTGCCACGACAACTCCTGCCGCCGTGGCAATCCCTAATGCCCAAGCACTTAACGCCAGGGCAACTCGGCCATTAATCCCGGGACACTTTGAAGCACTTTTGAACCCATTGACAAGCCGCCTAAGGCAAATTGAAGATCGGCAACTAATGTTCATGCGGTACATGAAGGAGCACAACAATGCCATCACCCAAGTCATCCTAGAAAAGTACCCGGACAATCGCGTGCCGTTCCCAATCTTTCCCGCCGATATCCTTGCCACGGCAACCAACCCTGACGATGCCCCGACAACCACTGCAAAAGCAAAAGGTAAAGCACCTATGCCCGAATCAACTCCTACGGAATCATTTTCTGATTTTTCAGATTCGGACGAGTCCTCCATTGAACCAATAAAGACCGCACCAATTGAATCCTCCAAACGAAAAGCCATTGACATTGATGAAGAGGATGATGAGGACAACCCCGTACGAGGATCGATTCCACCACCGGCAACAAGAAAACAACCATCGCGTTCAAGCAAGAAAATCAAGACGCCAACTAGAAGGAAACTAATCATCTACGATGACGAACTCTCGGAGTAAGTCCTCGTATGCATTTTTATTTTTATTTTTATTTTTCGTTATTTTTATGCATGCATTGAGGACAATGCCTCACTCGAGTTTGGGGGGGATTGTTATTAGTAATTACCATGTTTAGTTACATTAATCTTAAGCATTACATTTAGGATACATAAACTGCTTGCCATGCCTTTAATTAGAACAAGAATTGCTTAGATTTGATGAATATTCAATGATGACTTTGCCAATGCACTTAATTGATAGAATTTTTATTCTAGGATAACCATGGAAAAACTTAGAATTTTACTATGATGCTAAATTTGATGAAACACTGTTGTGGTTTGATTGATTTAAGGAGTTCTAGTAAACTTAGGTTGATAATTAACTAATTGGGGGATTAGAATAAAAATTGGATGAATGCTAGAGGTGCCCGAAATTGGCTCTAGTATATGCTAAAAAATTGATCACTAGAGGTGCCCGAAACTGGCTCTAGGAGGCGTTAAATTTTTTTTAACTAGAGGTGCCCGAAACCGGCTCTAGTCGATTAAATTAACTTAAGAAAACTAAAAATAAAACACTAGAGGTGCCCGAAATTGGCTCTAGTTAAAACATGTTAAAAAGAACCCAATGAAGTAATTTGAAAACCTATTGTTTGAATGGAATCCGAAAAATCAACTTGCACACAACTCTGCACACACTCACAAGCATTATAGTTTGATTCCGAGTAACTCCTCAGTTTTCTGAAAAATAAAAAGCCAATCATACTTTGTGCCCCGGTTCAGAGAATTGAAATCAAGTTCAAAGCTAAGTTTGTGAAAATTTGAAGTCTTGGCAGGTAATTATGAGTTTGCATTGCTTGAGGACAAGCAATAGTTCGAGTTTGGGGGTGTGATAAGTGTTCAAAAGTACTATTTTTCTTACCCTTTTTACTCATATTATTGTTAGACTTAGGCTCATATTAGTTGCATAGTTAGCCATTCATGCATTAATCCATGTTTCCTTCAATCGTTGAGCTTGATTACATAACTTGGTGATTTTTGTGGAAATAGATGCTGCTTTGGTGTGTTTTTGTGTGTGTATATGCAGGATCACTTGCCAAAGGATATGCCGAGCTAGTTTCCGGGGCAATGCATGAAGGAGACGCCGAGCCAGTTGCCATGGCATTTGTCGACAAAGACAAAAAGCAATATGGATGTCGAAATTCATGACTTTACAAGCCGAAGATGAAATGGAGCAAGGCCCAAGCCCAAAGAAATTTGATTGCCATGCAGAGATTAAAGAAGAATTAAATTCCAAGAAGATAGGAGAAGTTCTAATAGGAATAAAATTATAATAAAGAATTATATTCTTTAAAGATAATTTAATTCCAACTCAAACTCCTCCTCAAAGAAGGACTTTGGCCTAGGCCTATAAATATCAAGGAGATTTCGACAAGATGCATAGAGAGAGCAAGAGGGAATTTCGACAAGACCAAGAGAGGAAGCAAAGGTGAATTTTCGACAAGCTTCAGCTTTTCTTCCTTGTTCGATTGGGTTCATGCTAGGGATTGTTTATCTTGTGTTTCTTTGGAACCTAGCCATGAACTAAATTTACTTGGCTATGGTTATTGTGTTTTGTGGTTGTGAGAAACTATTGGTTTTTGTTTAGGTAATAAGAGTTTGCACTTTTCTATTTCAAGGTTTATTCATTCTTGGTTCTTATTATTGTTTGCGAGTGAATTGGGAGAGGATCTCGTGATTTCATCCATTTATCTAATATCGGGAGAGTTAGATTCAAGAAACGAATGAATATGATCTTTATTCAATCCAATGATGGTGAAGATTAATCCGGCTTAGGAATAAGTTAAGGATTTCAACGGCTAAGAGGAGCGCAAGATTGGTTGTTGTTCACCCTTGATTCACGCAAGGATGTATTATCAAGGCATGCACAAGTAGCTAGAGTTTCGACTCAGGGATAAGAAGAAACCATTGAAGAACGCTCCGCCGAACCTTGAAGTTGCTGCCCAGTCGCCCAAGTAGTTGCCCAACTAGTCGCCCAGGCAACCATCAATTAGTTGCCAAGGTAACCCCGTCGTGCAAGTTGCCACGGCAACTGAGTTGCCCGTGCACTCTTTTACCAAGACAATCCAATCGGCTATCACACCTCAACTCACGATAACCTGGCCTCTCTCTCAATTGAATTCATCTTTTCTTTTACTTATTTGCTTTCTAGATTAGTTAAACTTCTATAATCTTTTATTTGTGTTTTTACTTTTTACAGTGCAAGAGACTAGATTCTTGAAGTAGCACCAATCCCTGTGGAGACGATATCTTTTATACTATAACTTGCGACGTGTATACTTGCACATTTGTGTAGCATTTATTACGCGCAACATTCATCCTAGCAAAATGTCCTCCATATGGTGCAGCATGGCATATATGCAATATATGTTGTTGCTCGTCCTCTGGCACACACTGGTGAATCACTTGGTGACACACTGCTTGTACAACATGGGCTCATCCCAATAGTATTGCCTCACCTCTCATAAAAATCTTTTCTTGGCATTATATGTCAGGTATGATGGCAGAATATTGCTTACCAGGTAGTTGACTATATCAACGTACCATGGTATAGCATCGGCTGCAAGCAAATACTCGTCAGGGAATTCGTCTTTAATTATAATGGACTTACCATCCTCAATGCGATGCTCCAATCAAGAGAGATGGTCAGCTACTATGTTTTTGCTGTCTTTCTTATCTTTGATCTCCAAGTCAAATTCTTGAAGTAAGAGCATCCATCAGATTAGTCTAGGTTTGGCATCCTTCTTTTCCAAGAGATATTTCAACGGCGAATGATCTGTATAAACCACAACCTTATTACCAATTAGATAAGATCTAAATTTATCAAAAGCAAATACAACTACGAGGAATTTTTTCTCGATTGTAGAGTAATTTAGTTGTGCTCCATTCAAGGTTTTGCTGGCATAATAGATGGCATGGAACATCTTGCCACGTCGTTGTCCTAGAACTGCTCCAACGGCATAATCGCTGGCATTACACATGAGCTCAAAGGGCTCATTCTAATTTGGTGCCATGACTATTGGGGCATTAATCAATCTGTCTTTAAGCTCCTGAAATGCTCTCAAACAAGAATCGTCAAATGCAAAAGTGGCATTATGTTCCAACAATGAGCATAAAGGTTTAGCAATTTCTGAAAAATCTTTAATAAATCACCGATAAAAACTGGCATGACCTAAAAAACTCCTTATACATTTAACACTTGTTAGAGGTGGTAATTGCTTGATTACCTCCACTTTGGCATGATAAACTTCTAGTCCTCTCTTGGTTACCTTATGACCGAGAACAATGCCCTCCTTCACCATGAAGTGGCATTTCTCCCAATTCAACACTAGGTTTGTCTCTATGCATCTCTTCAAAGCTTGCTCCAGGCAATTGATGCATTCCTCAAATGTTACACCAAACACTGAGAAATCATCCATGAATACTTCCATATTATGCTTAATCATATCAGAGAAAATGGCCATCATGCAATGTTGAAATGTTGCTGGCGCATTACACAGTCTGAATGACATCCTTCTAAAGGCAAATGTCCCATATAGACACGTGAACATGGTCTTCTCTTGGTCGTTAGGGGCGATGGAAATCAGATTATATCTCGAATAACCATCTAAAAAAATAGTAAAAAGCTTTACCTGCCAACCTGTCTAACATCTGGTCAATGAAAGGCAATGGGAAGTGGTCCTTCCTTGTAGCCTTGTTCAACCTTCTGTAATCCATGCACACCCTCCATCCAGTGATGGTTCTAGAGGGAATCAATTTGGCCTTACTTTTTTGGATCACAATCATGCTACCCTTCTTTGACATACACTACACCAGGCTAACCCAAAAGCTGTTGGAAATGGGATAAATGATCCCGGCATCCAACCATTTTATGATCTCTTTCTTTACAACCTCTTTCATGCTTGGGTTTAGATGCCTTTGGCCTTCAATGGTCTTGCCATTGTATTCCTCTAGTATAATCTTGTGCATGCAAATGGTTGGGCTAATAGCTTGGATGTCTGCCAGGGTCCAACCCAATGCTTGCTTATAATCTTTTAGTATTGCCAACAGTCTTACCTCCTGATCATGAGTGAGATCAGTGGCAATAATCACTGGCAAAGTCAAGTTCTTACCTAAATAAGCATACTTTAAGTGTTCTGGAAGGGGTTGAAGCTTCAACTCTGGTGGTTTCTTAATAGATGGCTTTGGTTTCTTTATCTCTGCTGGCCAAATGGAGTGGCTCGAAGTAACTTACATCTTTAGCCTCCAAGGATGATTCCACAAGTTCCTCAAATAGTTCAGCTATGCCATCAAGCATGCCGTCATCACTTGCTATATCCTGGCACAATGGTGCCATGTCCAAAGTAAATATGGACTCCATCATTTCATCAGCTTGACATTCATCAGGTTCATCTGCATATTTCAAATCTTGAAACACATTAAAAGTAACATGTTAATCATTCATTCTCATGGTTAGTTCCCCTTTATGAACATCAATAAGAGCCATGCCAGTAGCAAGAAATGGCCTACCTAAAATAATTGGCACATTAATATCAGCTTCATAATCCAAAATGATAAAATCAGCAGGGAAAATGAATTTGTCTACCTTTAACAACACATCCTTAATCTTACCCTTTGGATATGCATAGGATCGGTCTTCCAATTGAAGTGTCATCGTGGTAGGTCTTGCATCTATGCCAAGCTTCTTAAAATCTGATAGTGGCATCAAATTGATGCCGGCTCCCAATTCACACAGCACCTTCCCCATGAACTTGTCGCCAATTGTGCAAGGAATAGTAAAACTCCCTGGATCTTTCAGCTTTGGTGGCAATCGGTTTAGGATCATGGCACTGCATCCCTCAGTGAGAGCAACAGTTTCAAATTCTCCCAATTTCCTCTTTTTGGACAAGATGTCCTTCATGAATTTTACATAGTTGGGCATTTGTTCAAGGGCTTCTACCAATGGAATGTTAATTTGCAACTGGTTAAGCACTTCCAAAAAGCGCTTAAATTGTTGGTCCTGATTATGCTTTTGAAGTCTTGCTAGAAATGGTGGCGGTGGTAGTGTTGGCATCTATTTTGGAAACAGTATACTTATCATCATTGCTGGCGTCATTGTTGGCACTGGGACTTGTATCCTATTTGGCACTCTTACTGGCATCATCTACTTTCTCCTTCTCTACTTCTCTGGGTATTCTGCTGGCACAAACTTTGCATCCTGGCTGACGACTGGCTGCTTGGCAGCCATCTCTATTTCACATTGCTTACCACTTCGAAGAGTTATTGCCTTGCATTGTTCATTTTCTTTGTTCCAAGCATCTTCAGTGTCACTTGGCAAAGTACCTTGGGGTCGATTGCTAAGTGCATTAGCAATCTGCCTAATTTGTATTTCCATGTTTCTTACTGATGCCGCCAAACTTTGGACTGTTACTTCATTTCGCTCCATATATTATGTAAGATCTCCTCCTTGGTTGCTTCCGTGCCCTTGCTAGAAATTGTTCTGAGCTTTCTGTGGCATGGTATTTTGATAAAATGCTGGCATGGCATTGTTGTTCTGCCGTTGGATGTTTTGGCGCGGGGCATTGTAGTGATTGCCTCCTTGATTTCCCCAAGGTAAGTTAGGGTGCTGTCTCCAACCTGCATTATAGGTATTAACATTATAAAAACAACTAGCATTCCCAATAAAATTTACCGACTCAGGATTAACAGGGTAGTCATCCACATGGTGGTTTTCTCCATAAATGGTGCAAAATGGATCCAGTGCTTTGACTTCTTGGGCCTCATTGTTCTTTTGCAACGTTCTCACCATGCTAGCGAGGTTGGAAATCTTGGCATGAATGGACATGAGTTCATCAACTTTCAACTTCCAACTGGCTTTAGTCCCGGTCCCAAGTCTAGCAACAAGATACTCGAAGTCATTGATCGAAATTCTCTCAAGGATATCAACAGCCTCAGTGTACTTCTTATGAAGCAATGATCCGACTGCTGAAGCATCCACAATAGTCCTTGTTTGTGCATTCAATCTATTGTAGAAGGCTTGTATTTGGGTCCAATTTGGGAACCCATGCATTTCAACAAATTTTTAAATCTTTCCCTGGCTTCATAAAGAGTTTCATCCTTGGCCTATTTAAATGTAATGATTTCACCATGCAACTTGGCAGTGAGTGTTGGTGGATGAAACCGCGTCAGGAACTTCTGGCAAAGGTCTACCCAAGAAGTAACTGATACTAGTGGCAAAGAATTGAGCCATGCCTTGGCTCTGTCTCTCAAGGAAAAAGTAAACAATTTTAGCTCCACAGTATCTTCATATACTCTTGTTTGTTGAAACAGTTGGCATATCTCCATGAATTGGTTGAGATGTCCTCTCGGGTCTCCAGTAAGTGGTCTATCGAATTGACCTACATTCAAAATAGTTTGTATCATTATGAGTTTAAGTCCAAAGTTAGGCTCATTGGCATCAGTGCCAATAAGTCCTGGCATGAGATTTGCAATGTTAGGTGCTGAATGTTCTCAATTTGGCCTCTCTTCTTCTTCAACCATATTTGGGACATAAGAAGGTGGTGGCGCATTGTTATTAGGCTGATTGTTAATGGGTGGATCATTATTCACCACACTATTCCTCTAATTGCCTAGATTCATTTCTCAGTATCGCCTCTTTAACCTCTGCAAGATTCTCTCAATTTCTGGATCGTATGGCCACTCGTTCACCACTGGGTGGTTTATGGTCATACACCGGTGAAAACAAAGATAAAATGAAAAAAACAAAATAAGTAAAAATTTAAAAACAATCAAATCCGTTGCAATCCCCGGCAACGACGCGAAAAACTTGTTGACTCTCAGGGAGATGTGTAAAATGAATGCTGACAAAAGGTATAAATGGTATGTATTTGGGTAAGATAAGCTGTGCCAATAGTCTTGTCGAAAAGTAATACAACTTGGTAAGCTGAGTATCGATCCCATAGAGATTGACTTGGAATTCGATTGTTTAGTTTGTTTCTTGTTTTGGAAGATAAGATTGTAGTTTAAAAGAGTTGATTTTAAAACTAAGAAAAGAAAATAAAATAAAACCAAAGTGAAGTGTTGGTTAGAAAGGTGTTTTCAAATGAATGATGATTGTTGGCAGGGAATGCCAGATTTAAACGTGGTTCATGCCAGCCTTTATTGACAAAACTGTCTTGGCATTGGTTGCCGAGCAGATTCAAAAATAGTAAAGCCTCTCTCAATGGTCATTGCCATAATCTGGCCAAGTAAAAAACCCTATATCTCTATAGTGTATGTTTCCTTAAACCAAATTGATTTAAAAACCAATCTATACTCTGTGGGGGTAGATTTCACTTCCGAAGTAAGTACATCTACTTGAATGACTTATCTCGAAGCTTCTATCCCAAGTGTTCAGTAACTTGATCGTTGCCAACACAAGTCTGTTAAGATGTTGGAAGGCAATAAGCTAAGTGTGCCAGCTCTCGCTTTGGCACAGTACTTAGGAAAAATTAAAGTATGCAAAATAGACAAACTTTGTCAAAAACAGAATTATTATAAAGGAACTAAGGCATAAAAGCCAAAGTTTAAAACCAAAACATCCCCCAACCAACTATTAAATTAGTTCATGGTCTGGGGGTTAACCAACAAACATTTTTAACATCACCATCATAGTAAAAACTAAAGAAAAACAACTTCTTCCAAGGGGATAGGTAGAGGGGTCTCTCGATGCAGCCCTTCATGCCAAGCTCTCGGCCAAGAAGTCTAATCACCCTTCCTCAGTTACACCGACTGTCACTCACTGCTCCAACACCTCGCTCTGACCACCTCTTGTCTCCTCTTTTCGATTCTTTTCTTTTTTTTCCCCCTTATTCAAATGCTTGATCGGTTGTTCTTTATATGGCGTGTATGGAAAGGATGAGATAAGCCTTTGAATTTGAATTTGAAATTATCAAGAGATAAGAGATAGAGCTCTATCCAATCATTTTGATATCTTATCATCTCGATATGATAGCTTATCAGGGTAGGGCTGACGTCATCATGCCATGGCCATCCTGGCACACGAGCTTGGAACAACTTTGCAAACATCACTTGGCATCACCTTATCCGCTATTTTTTTCGGAAGTTGATCCAATTGCGATCTTTTAGGAGCCTGATTCTTTCTTATTTTTTTGGGGTTCATCTTTTCTTGGCATGGCCGCTGGCATACCTCTCTGCCAACAAATGCTTGGCACTCATCTAGTCCTTTTGTGCCCGCAACATCTGGCATTCATCTTGGCATTCCTAGCTGCATCCCCGCGTCCATTCCTCATACCATTCCACCTGCCAACCTGTGCAAAGGCCACTAAAAACAACCCATGACACTGGCATAGCTAGCCTACTAACTCTTTTATGTAAGTGCATGATTCTAACAAACTAGTGCAACTAAATGTACTTGAAAACAAGCAAAATCATATCAAAATAGGCATGAAAAAAATACTTTTGAGGAGGTAACAGAGAGTCAATGAGATCAAGGACAATAGTTTGAAAGCAATGTATAAGCATTCACTAAACTAGTCTCCTAATGTGTTTTGAATTGACCAATATCCATGATGACTAGTGCTATCATGCTTGTATTCAAGACCACTTAAAGGTTTCCACAATCAATATCAAACAAGCATAATTACATTTAATGTAGTGATCAATATATCATTCATTTCATTCAAATCAAGGTTCTATTTCTATACACAAACATGGACTTGATAAACATGCAGTTTATTTTGATTTTTCCAAGGATTTCTATATTCAAGCATAAAGCTATCCATTTCAAGGGACGTATAGTCCATTTTCATCTCAAGGGATTTAAAATCAGTCCATTATCCAAGAAAGGTGGTTCATTTACACAAATTGTAATAACTAAATTCATTATAAGGTATTTTAATTATCATGAGCTTTGATCGACAGTTACTAGACACACGAATCCTTAATGAGTGTAACATTAGCAAGGGTACACATAGTACCATATCAAGCTCATACAAGGTGCCAATTTGATCATTATTATCATACAAGAGTACTATAGGTACTAAAAGATTACTTGATCTTAACAACGAGGGACCGTAGTCCTAACTAGCGAGCTCAATGGACTCTATGGCATGCCAATTGTGTCTAACTAACTCGAATCAAGGCTTGCTTATTTAAGTCGATTTTGATTAAATCAATAGGCATTAAGTGCCTTATTCCAATTATGCAATCATACAACTTTTCCATTCAAGACTAGTTTCACAATTAATAGTAAAGTGTAACAAGATCAAGTAGTATAACTAATTTGGTTTACCTCAAAAATACTTACCTTGACAAGAAATCGGTCATATCTTAATCAAGCTGGGATGCAATGCATTCTCTTTAATGAAATTAGCATAGTTTAACTACAATAGGGCAGCAACATTCAAGCATACAATCCAGGTTACACTTACGGTAGCTTCCAAGCTATTGATGCTCCCGTATCACGATCCCCTTTTCCCTATTGTTGACTAGATCTACAACAGTCCTTTTGCCATTTGTTTCCTCTTGATCTTCTAACATGCAACATTACAATGTCCTATTAATCCCATGAATTTATCAAGATTCGCACTAGGGACCAACTCCCCTTTTTGAAAGCCTTTCAAATTAAACAAACACAATCATACTAATAAAGCATTTCAAGACTGTGCTTTATAGTCATTTTCTTACACTTTTGTATTCATTTTACCTCTTTAATTCATTAAACACTTAAATCACAACTAGGCAGTCTTAACTAGCATTAAAACAGTTTCAATTTCCTCAAACATGTCCCTGAACAGTTCATTTAACAACCTTATATCTTAACATCATGTAACAACCCCTTAATGAACCATTATACATAAATTTCATTCTTGAATTCTTATGCAACTTAATCCAAAATACGACAGTGCCAAAACTGTTCAACCTATATGAGCCGAAACAGTCCCTAAGCTTCATTTTTCCATTCTAACCATAATCAACAATTCATATACTAAAACAGTCTCGGTTGTTACTCTAAATGGCAGAACAACTTCATTAACCTCCAAAACAATGTTCTCTTGGTAAATTAATTAATCTAATCAGCCCTAAATTTGGCACAAATTAGAACAACCAAAACAGTTTCATAACACATCCACATCACCTACAAACAACCCGGTTTTACAATTATCATATCGATTTATATATATATATAATTTTCAGCATTTTCAAACAGAGTATTTACGATCCCAATCACCAATATACACTCAAGCAACCAAAAAGAATGAATCAAAGACAATCTAGTCTACCAATCGAACATCAACCACTAACCAAACAATGTGTCATGTGATACATACAACAAATCCTTATCTATTTCCTTCTAATTCCTCTAACACACTACAATTGATTTCAAACTTCATCCATAGCATGAAACCTTGTTCCATTCGAACCAATCCCAAC
Source organism: Hibiscus mutabilis (assembly GCA_019671005.1). Classification (NCBI taxonomy): domain Eukaryota; kingdom Viridiplantae; phylum Streptophyta; class Magnoliopsida; order Malvales; family Malvaceae; genus Hibiscus; species Hibiscus mutabilis. Next base: position 29,009,652 of record CM033717.1, on the reverse strand, counting down.
AATGTTCATTAATCAAATGTGAATGACTTGAAAGGAAAAACATTACCTTCTAAGGAATGAGATAATTTCTAGATTTTCCACCAACTCAATCAACCGATGCTAGTCCTTCTTCACAATTACTCTAAATTGTTTAAGAGTGTTTCTCTATCTATCACATTTGGTTAATACTCAATAATGAAGGAAGGAGATAACTCCCTTCACTTGACCGAAATTCAAGGGACACCTAAGCATAGTCCTTGGGATTTTTATAATTTAGCATGCAAACATTAAGGTATGAGTTTCTAAAAAAATGGTCCCTTTTTAAAAAATAAGCACTCGGTTTAGCAAGAATTCAAATTAGCCACCTATCATCTCAATTCTTGCTTTAAAAGTAACCTTATATTTCAATTAAGTTGTAAATTCTCCTAGGCCCCTATTTGGTATATTACACTCTTATTTTTGACAAGATTTGTTAATAAGCCTTTCACAACTTAATGGTGGACATAAACACTCAGATATTCCATTCATAGTATTGCTTATTGCGGAAGGTCTTAAATGATGTTTTCCCCAGATTAACTTATTCCAACCTCGAATTTTATACTACATGTAATCCAATCGTATATTATTAGTTTCTTGAACTATTTCACTCAACAAGCAAAAATCATGAATTTTTCTTATTACGAGAGTATCATTCGGTTACATCATTATTCATGTCACTTGACTTACAAGTGTTTTAGTAACTGTATTATTAATAATTATCAATTCAAGGTAATTCATTAGATCACGACCATCTAAAAATTCAAAAACTTAAACTTTATGATTATCCTCACAAGTAAATTGTTGCTTGCCATTTAAGCTATCAATCAAGACATAACATAAGCATGAATTTTCCTCGACACAAGATATCAATTAAGTCAATCATAAGCGTAAGACATTCTCATACTTAATTAAATCCTAGTCTTCTATCCATAAAAGTAACACTTCACTTTATAAGATTCATTTCGCTTATTACATTAGTCATTAGCATGGTTCCTTTTCTTACCTAATCTACTTTTTTTATTAGCTTTCCTTCTATGAACTTCTTACGCATACCTTTCTATTTAAACACACTAGTAATGTTTAAATTATACATGTGTTATCCCCTTTTAAAAGGTACACCAAGTAATCGAACTAGGGACTTCAAGAGGAGTCTACAATGTAATTTAACATTTTTTTATTTAGGGTCTGTCTTATTATCCAATTTTGTTTCGAAATATCTTTACCATAACCCAAGCAATCAATCTAAAATATTCTATCATGGATTAACATATAAACTCAAAAATTAAACTTCACAACAACAACACACCGAAATAAGGAGAAGCATTTACAACATTATAAATTCTCCACGCATTACAATCAAACATCACTTATAATTATTCTGTTATGATCTGCTTAAACATTTTAGTATAATTACTTTATACCACAACCTAGGTTCTTCTCAATTATCATACATGACCATATCAATAAGTACAACCAGCTTTATAATCAGGTGAAAGACAGGTGTCAAAAACGCATAAGTTATTCATGGATTCAATATCTTATTCACGTAGATAATCTAACAAATTATAACCCCTTTTAGGCATACCATCGAACTATAGGAGAATATATACATATATATATATATATATATATTCAGAAGAGACCTAGTATTTTAAACCAACATACCAACCTCAAGTATTTACTCACAATAACCAAAACAAATCTAGTCACCCAAAAAGGGACACACAATATTCAAGGGACATATTTTCCTTATCAAGCACATTATTGTTAGGGTTTACTTATCTAATTTAATCACCATGATAGACAAGCATGTCATAAACATATCAACTTGTGAACAATTCATAATGTATACAAACACATCTCAAAGTCATAGCATTTTAGTTAAGATATGTCATTCGTTATTTGATATATATAAGATATCAATCATCAATTAACATATACATGAATTGTTGGTTACAAGTAAGCCATTCGATTTGAATTCTCAAGGAAAAGGTATTTTCAACGAATTAGATTTAACATTTCACCAAATCAACACTAATGTGTGATAGAATTCAAATATATCATCCCAAAATCAAGACATCAAATAGTCATATCAATTCTATTTCAAAGATTGAAATTATGCATAGAATTCATTTACATTTCATACTTTCTACTATTATCCATTTCACAATTTACTGTCCACCGAGATACTTACCTTATTTTCCAAGTCAAGTTTAAGCATAGTTCGACGTATTTCTATAGGCCAAGAAGTATATTAAATAATGTTGCTCGGGAAAACTGTAAATCTAAGCGAGACTTTAAAACTACACTCACCTCTTATCCCAAAGTTACGGGATACCTGAATCCACAACTCCCTATACTCCTAGTGTGTTTCCCCTTTACAACCTTCAAGTCATGCCCACTTCTTTATCAAAGTATGAACCTCTAATTGAATAACAAATCATCAATAATACTTAAATTTTTTTGTAATATCCTCAAAAACTAGTATAAAAAAAGTTATTACAATGCCTTCACTTGATCCCTAATTGATTGAAAGTAAAGTACTAAGTCTAGTCTTTAAGTACTAGAGTGCTATAATTGAAAAAAAGTAGTAACCTATTGTATAAGTGACCAAACCAAAACAATTGACAAATTGAAGGAATGCATGGAAAATTCTAACATTCCTAAAATGCCCCTACACATGTCATTAATTAGGGGATAATTAAGGATGAATTATTCATTTAAGGGAGGAAATTAATTGATGAATTATCACCCCTTTCCTCATTGTGGCCGGGTCGAAGAAAGAAAGAAGAGAGAAAAGAGATTGAGTGAGAAATCTTTTTAATCATAGATTCAAGCTTGAATTTGGTGAAATTGGACTTGCTAGCATTCATATAATCTTGATAGGAAGGTAAAATTTCTTCCTTAATGTGTCATTGATACAAATGATCCATGCAAATTTAGGTTCTTGGCTGAATTACATGAAATTGATGAATAGATAGTGAATTGATGCTATGAACTAGTTAACAAGTTCAATTGATTGATCAACCCATGAATTGATAGTGTCATTCGAATGGGTAGGAGAAATTGAGTTTGTCAATAGCTAAATTGATGGTGAAATGCTATACTAGATGCAGGAAATTTGGATGATGATTAGAGTGGATGATTGAAATGTGAATTGAAATTATAGATGCTGGAAATTCTAGTGAATTGATGTCCTAATGAATCAAATTGAAATTGTTGCTCAATTGACCTATTTTTATAGGTTGGACACATAATTGGACTGACCAAGACATGTAATAATGAGTATATATGCTGAACAAACATGTTAGAATCTTGTTTAGATGAATTATGAAGCTAGAAGCTTAACCTAGTGTAATATGCCTAGAAAACTCCGTTCTAGGCAGTAACTTTGAAAATCACCATAAATTGTATAAATGAAATTTGAGGCTGAAATTTTATAGACAGTGCCTTAACATGTCTAAATTCATTAGGAGAAAACAGAACTGAATTCTGGATTGTAGAGTGAATTGTAGAGAAGAAACACTAGGGACAGGGCAAACTGTCCAGTGATGTAAATTGTCCTGTATTTAAGATAAAAACTGTATTAATTGGAAAAGGATTAAAATGTAAGGCTTATATGGTTAGAAGGAAAATTAAGTTATCTTTCCAAAGGTGTAAATGGTTCAAAATTACGACATACGGAATAAAATATATGAACATTTAAGTAAGCAGTGTACATGCTGTCAGGCAACAACAGTCTAGATGTTTATATTGAATTGTATGCTTAAGTATGGAGTCACATAATGAATCAATTGATTGCTGGATTGTATCTAATATCCTATGTATTGTATGAATGTTAGATCAAGTGGAAATTGAGGATAAAGGGGCTCACTTAGATCAACAATCTATTAGATGAAAAGGGATTACAATCTGGGATCGACAATAGCTCGAAAAATACTTGTTAGTGTAGTTTAAAGTTTGGAGAGGGCGGTAACCTCTCCAAGCCTATTTTTGATTTGTAATTCTTATTGAATATTAAGTATAAATTGTATAATGAGCTTGCTATGGAGCATTAGCAAGGCAAGTACTCTTTTGAGTGGTTACTTGATTGTGAAGCATGCTTGAATTGCCATTGATTGTAATGATGTGCTTATTGCCAAATTGAACTATATTGAAATGAGGCATGATGTTATAGATAAAAGTATTCAATTCATTGTTGATTGAAATATTGATTGATACTCTTACATAGACTATGGAAAAATTGATATTGGATTGGATGAGCCCTATTTGACTAAAAGGGAATATTGGCACAAATTGTGCATAGTGAATTGAATCATGCTTCTAATTGATTGAAAGTGATAACCATTGTAAGCCTTGGTCTTGAGTCGGTCTTAGATATAGCTGGCATGCCATAGAGTCTATAGAGCTCATTATCGGGGTGGACTACGGTCTAGGACATTGGTCCCTATTTGGCGACAATAGGAGGGAAGTATTGTTATTGGTCATTGGCGACAGTAGGAGGGATTGACCAGGTACTTGGTACCATATTGATTATCGTTATTGGCGACAGTTTGGTTGGAGACTCGAGTATCTAGACTAAGTAATCGATTCTCAAGGCTATACCTAAAATGAACTAAGAACTCATGAACATTGAACCTATTGCTACATTGAATTGCATTGATTGATTGTAAAGGTAAAATTGAATACCATGAACTATGGATATTGAAACGTTGATTGAACATTGCTTATATGAATTTGCTTGATTGTAAAGGAAAATCAAATGTTATGATCTAATGCTACTGAAACATTGATTGAGCCTTGCTTATATGAGAATGTTTGAGTTGAATTGTTAATCGAATTGGATGATTGAGTATGCCTAAACTTCAAGCCTTGAATTGTTATTGGATTGAAAATTAGACAATGCATCTAGTAGTTTATGTCTTGTTCAAATGGTTCCCTATTGATGGGGGAACCATATCATCAATTTGATGGTTCGTAGTTGAGACTTATTGTATTGTTGCCTTGTAACTTTAACTCACTCACTAAGCTTTGCTTATTCTAGTCTCATTTCTACGATACAGGTTGATTTTGGATACTATCTTGAAGTCTAAGCTCATACAAGTCACATTTTGCTTATAAGAGTATGTTTCCATCTTGATATAGTTCTCCTAGGATGGTGGCACCTAAGACATGTATATTTATGGTGACTTAGCTATGGTTTGTATAAGTTAATTCTATCTATGATCTATAAGAAGTTTGGTTTGTATAAATGAGCATGTATGCACTTTAATGAACTTATATGTTTGATAGCCTAATGTTTAACTTCCATGGATGAATTATGCATGAATTGGTTGAATAGATCTCTTGAAAATGGTTAGTTAACATCAAGTAATTGTAATAAACCACAAGTTTAGACTTGAACCTCTTTGGTCACATTTAGTACTAGTCGAATGATGTAGATGATATTGTAAGCCTATATGTTTGATTAAAGTCACATAAGTAAATCATGTTAAACACTTATTGATATACTTGATAGTCACATTGAAAGATGAAATTATCTATTAGGTTTCTCACCTAGTTCAAATGGTTGCTTGGAAATCAAGTAAGTCCTAAATGGTTTGAATATGATAACATATGGCATTATGAGTCCTAGATTATCTAATAGGTGCATCATGCATTGTTTAATTGGTTCTCCCCTAATCGAATTATAACTTGAAGTGCAAGAAAGGCCTTAATCGAATTGTAATCACTACCTACAATTGATTGAATTGTTGATTGTAAATGTAGTAACTTACCTAATCCTACTAGGGTGGTTAGAGTATGTTACAGAATGGTATCAAAGCTTATGGTTGAATGATTCTAGAGTCTATTGCATGAATAGGCTATTGTCTTTGGTCATTTAGGTGCCACCTAGGAGTTACTTGAATATTGATTGGACTGTGCTTGAGCTTGACTTATCTTATTCTTTATATATAGAATGTCTGAAACAAGATTGGGCAAGGATAATGAAAGCCCGACTGGTTCCTCCAATGAGGGAGAAAGCGTAAGGATAAACCAGGATCCCCTGAAGCCTGCTGAACCCCAACGAGTTCAATAGGAAGTTCCCGTGATTAATCCTATTCAACGAGAATGCTTCTCCAGTCTAAAGGAGATGTTTGATCAAATAATTGCCTCAATGAGACAAAGTACTTCTGAATCTCCGATAGCAAAACCGACAAGAGCTTCTATTGATAAGTTAGCTTAACACCGAGCTTGCACTTTCACTAGAACAAGTGAAGATAAGCCAGAAGAAGCAGAGTACTGGCTGAAGAATACAACAAGAATATTTTCTAAGCAACTGCAGTGCTCAGATGAACACAAGCTGGAGTGTGCAATAGCTTTATTGGCCGATGAGGCATTGAATTGGTGGGAAACAACTACTCTTGCAGCACCTGAAGAAGCTGTCATATGGGAATTCTTCCTTAAAGAATTCAAAAAGAAGTATATAAGTGATCAGTATCTTGCTGGTCGTAAAAAGAAGTTCTTGTACCTGAAACAAGGAGGAAAGCCTATCTAGCAGTATGTCAGTGAATTCTGCAAATATTACAAATATGGCTCAGAATTCATAAAGAAAGAAGAGGACAAGTGTAGAATGTTCATAGATGGACTCAATGATGAGTTAGGCCCCATGTTCACTGCTTTGGGGATTACTGACTTCCAAGAACTAGTCAACAGAGTTATAGCTACCGAAGCAATGATGAAGACTTCAACAAAACAATCAGAGAATCAGTCATGAGATAACAAAAGATCGAGGGGTGATCATAAGCCTTATTGGCGCAACAAGAAACAAAAGCATCATGGAGGAAATTCATCCAATCAGGGAAATTTCCCTAAGGTTAGTTATATACCCAAGCCCCAAGCTATGTCCAGATCCTCAACACCTATGGTGTCATTGGATAGTGTTGGGAATACCGAGAGGGAGAATCAAATTCCTACTTGCAAGACTTGTCAAAAGAACCATACCGGAGTTTGTAAAAAGCTCACCAATACTTGTTACTTGTACGGAGACACAACACACTGTGTCAAAGATTGCCCCCAAAATCTGAACAAGTTGCCTTCTCATGTTTCTCATAAATCGAATCAAGCACCTCCACCCAGGGGAAAGGGTTCGAAACAAGCTAACTCAGGCAACTATGGGAAGAGCAAAGGACAAGGGTCTAATGCTACATATCAAGAGTCCCGGGCACCTGCTCGAGTCTATCACATATGGGGGCGTGAGGATGAAGAATATGCTGATGTAATTGCAGGTACAATCTACCTCGATACATACCCTGTTTATGCTTTATTTGATACGGGATCAACTCATTCATTCATAAGACCTCATTTAATTGAAAAGCTTAAATTGAAGCCTAAATATATCAGTTGCAGCTTAATTGCTACCAATCTTTTAGGAGATAATGTAATAGTAAACTAAATATGTAAGGATTGCCCTTTGTATATTCAGGGCATCCCATTCCTAGCCAACTTGTTATTGTTACCTTTTGTTGAATTCAATCTCATTCTGGGATTAGATTGGTTAGGAAGGCATCAAGCTTGGGTAGATTGCCAAAAGAGAAAATTGTTTCTATGAGGTCTAGGAGAAAAATCCATTACCTTGATCGACAAGAAACCTATTAGCATCTTTGATGATTAAAAGTGATGAAATTGAATTTGGGGTGAGTTCATTCCCTATTGTTTCTGACTTCCCTAATGTTTTTCCTGAGGACTTACCAGGATTGCCCCCTATTTAGGAAGTCGAATTCAAGATTGAAGTTCAACCCAAGAGTGATCTAGTGTCTATCGCTCCATATCCAAAGGCCCCGATTGAACTCAAAGAGCTTAAGCAACAATTACAAGAGCTTCAAGACAAGGGCTTCATCTGACCTAGCTCTTCACCCTGAGCAGCACCCGTATTGTTCGTTAAGAATAAAGATGAGTCGATGAGGCTATGTATTGATTATCGCCAGCTAAACCAACTCACTATCAAGAACAAGTATTCATTACCGAGGATTGAGGACTTGTTCGATCAATTTAAGGATACCAAAGTCTTCTTCAAGATCAATTTATGATCGGGGTACTATCAGATGAGAATACAAGACTCGAATGTACCCAAAACGGTTTTCAGGACTTGTTATGGTCATTACGAGTTCCTAGTTATGCCCTTTAAACTAACCAATGTTCCAGCTGCTTTCATGGACAATGAACTGAGCGTTCAAATCCTAGTTGGGCAAATTCGTGGTTGTCTTTATTGATGATATTCTTGTCTACTCAAAGGACAAAGAAGAACATGCTAATCACCTTCGAATTGTACTCCAAACATTGAGGGAGAATTGGCTATATGCCAAATTGAGCAAATGTGAGTTATGGCTCTCAGAAGTATCCTTCCTGGGCCATGTTATCTCAGTCGAAGGGATAAAGGTTGATCCTAAGAAGATTCAAACCATCATAAAATGGAGACCTCCAAGAAATGTTAGCGAGGTAACGAGTTTTCTCGGTTTAGCCGAGTATTATCGAAGATTTGTGAAAGGATTCTCGATTCTTGCTACTCCATTGACTCGACTCCTTCGAAAGAATACTCCATTTATATGGTATGAGGACCAAAAAAGAAGCTTTGACCAATTGAAGAAAGTCTTAACTCAATCTCCTGTTCTAACCCAACCTGAACCGGGAAAAGACTTTACAGTCTTTAATGATGCTTTCCATCTCGGTTTAGGGTATGTATTGATGCAAGACGACAAGGTCATTGCCTATGCTTCTCGGTAACTTAAGCCACATGAATTGAACTATCCAACACACGACTTGGAGCTAGCTGCGGGTCGTGTTTGCTTTAAAGATCTATAGACATTATCTATATGAGAGAAATGTCGATTATTTACGAATCATAAGAGCTTAAAATACATTCTAACCCAGAATGAGTTAAATCTTCGACAACAAAGTTGGGTGGAACTACTAAAAGACTATGATCTAATCATTGATTACCACCCGGGTAAGGCAAATGTTGTGGTTGATGCGCTCAGTCGCAAACATTCAATTGGTAAGATTGAATACAATTTTTCCAACATTGTTTATTCCCTATTTGAATGGATGATGTGAATCCACTAATCAAAATCCTTTAATTTTAGGTTCAACTACTTTCAATGCCCATTTTAAGCTCCTAAAGAATCAGAGATATGTGGCAGAACTTCAAGTTCAATATGACTTGAATTCGAGGATCAAAGAGCTTCAACAAAATGATCCTGAACTTCAGAAGATATTGAAAGAAATTGAATCCAAAACAATCACTAAATTTTCACTTCAATCAAATGGTGTGCTCTACTTCAAGAATCGGGTTTGTGTACCCAATGATCCAATTCTTAAGAGGGAAATGCTTCAAGAGTGATCAAGACATCCGAGAATGATCAAGATGCATAAGGACTTAAAGGAAGTCTATTGGTGGCCGGGATTGAAGACCGATATTTTTAACTTTCCATCGAAGTGCCTCACTTATCAGAAGGTGAAGGCCGAACACCAACTACCTACTAGACTCCAAGCTATCGAATTGCCTCAATGGAAGTGGGAGTGTATAACAATGGACTTCGTATCGGGATTTCCTCTATCACCGAGGAAAATGATGTTATTTGGGTGATCATTGATAGATTCACCAAATCGGCTCACTTCCTACATGTTCGAATGAACATGAGCCTCCAATAACTAGCTGAATTATACTTGAAATAAGTAATCAGACTTCACGGTGTTCCTAGATCTATCATATCTGATCGGGACTCTCATTTTACCTCTCGATTCTGGAGGGCACGTCAAGAGGCTATGGGAACTAAGCTGAACCTTAGCACTGCCTTCCATCCACAAACTGATGGACAATCTAAAAGGGTAACCCAAGTGCTTGAAGACATGCTTTGATCTTGTATTATCGACTTCGGTAAAGACTGGGAGAAATCCCTACCATTAGCCGAGTTTGCCTACAACAACAACCATCAAGCTTCTATCAAAATGGCCCCGTTTGAAGCATTGTATGGTAGAAGATGTAGAACTCCCCTATGTTGGTATGAATTGGGTGAAAACAAGGTCTTAAGACTTGAATTGCTTCGTGAAACCAAAAAACAAGTTTGGGTAATCCATAGATGACTGAAAGAAACCTTTGATAGGTAAAAGGCTTATACCGATCTAAAGAGAAGACTCATTGAATATCGAGTGGGAGATTACGTATTCTTGAAGGTATCTCCTTGGAGGAAAATCCTCAGATTCGGGAAGAAGGGTAAACTAAGCCCTCAATTCATTGGACCTTTTGAAGTCTTAGAGAAGATTGGTCTAGTTGTTTACAAGCTAGCACTTTCTGCTGAATTCAATATAATCCACAACATCTTCCATGTATCGATGTTGAGGAAATATCGATCAGATCCATCACCTGTTCTAGAGCCTGATGAAGTGGAACTTAATCTTGATCTATCGTATGATGAAGAGCCAATTCAAATACTTGATAAAGAAGTCAAGAGGCTTTGCAATAAGATTGTACCATTGGTGAAAGTTCTATGGAAGAATCACAATGTAAAAGAAGCCACTTGGGAACCCGAAGCAACGATGAAAAAGTAGTACCCTCATCTATTCACCTCAGGTAAATTCGAGGATGAATTTCTTTAAGGGGAAGGGAATTGTAATATCCTCAAAAACTAGTATAAAAGAAGTTATTACAATGCCTTCACTTGATCCCTAATTGATTGAAAGTAAGGTAATAAATCTAGTTATTAAGGACTAGAATGCTATAATTGAAAAAGTAGTAACCTATTGTATAAGTGACCAAACCAAAATAATTGACAAATTGAAGGAATGCATGCAAAATTCTAACATTCCTAAAATGCCCCTACACATGTCATTAATTAGGGGATAATTAAGGATGAATTAGTCATTTAAGGGAGGAAATTAATTGATGAATTATCATCCCTTTCCTCAATGTGGTCGGGTAGAAGAAAGAAAGAAGAGAGAAAAGAGATTGAGCGAGAAAGCTTTTTAATCATAGATTCAAGCTTGAATTTGGTGAAATTGGATTCGCTAGCATTCATAAATCTTGATAAGAATGTAAAATATCTTCCTTAATGTGTTATTGATACAAATGATGCATGTAGATTTAGGGTTCTTGCTTGAATTGCACAAAATTGATGAATAGATCATGAATTGATGCTATAAACTAGTTAAGAAGTTCAATTGATTGATCAACCCATGAATTGATAGTGTCATTCGAATGAGTTGGAGAAATTGAGGTTGTCAAAAGCTAAATTGATGGTGAAATTCTATGCTAGATGCTGGAAATTTTGGATGATGATTATAATGGATGATTGAAATGTGAATTGAAATTGTAGATGCTAGAAATTCTAGTAAATTGATGTCCTAATGAATCAAATTGAAATTGTTGCTCAATTGCCCTATTTTATAGGTTGGACACATAATTGGACTGACCTAGACATGTAAGAATGAGTATATATGAAGAACAAACATGCTAGAATCTTGTTTAGATGAATTATGAAGCTAGAAACTTAATCCAGTGTAATCTGCCCAAAAAACTCTGTTCTGGGCAGTAACTTTGAAAAAATCACCATATATTGTATAAATGGAATTTGAGGCTGAAATTTTTATGGACAGTGTCTTAATAGGTCTAAATTCAGTAGAAGAAAACAAAACTGAATTTTGGACTGTAGAGAAGAAACACTAGGGACATGGCAAAATGTCCAGTGTTGTAAATTGCCCTGTCTTTAAGCTAAAAACTGTATTAATTGGCAAATGATTATAATGTAAGGCTTATATGGTTAGAAGGAAAATTACGTTAGCTTTCCAAGCATGTAAATGGTTCGAAATTCCAACGTACGAAATACAAGATTTGAACATTTAAGTAAGCACTGTACATGCTGACAGGCAACAACAATCTAGATGTTTATATTGAATTGTATGCTTAAGTATGGAGACACATAATGACTCAATTGATTGATGGATTGTATCTAATACCATATGTATTGTATGAATGTTAGATCAAGTGGAAATTGAGGATAAAGGGGTTCACTTAGATCAACAAGTCATTAGATGAAAAGGGATTACAATCCCGGATCGCCAATAGCTCCGAAAATTCCTATGAGTGTAGTTCAAAGTTTGGAGAGGGCGGTAACCTCTTCAAGTCTATTTTTCATTTGTATTTCTTATTGAATCTTAAGTATAAATTGTATAATGAGCTTGCTATGGAGCATTAGCAAGGTAAGTACTCTTTTGAGTGGTTACTTGATTGTGAAGCATGCTTGAATTGCCATTGATTGTAGTGATGTGCTTATTGTCAAATTGAACTATATTGAAATGAGGCATGATGTTATAGATAGAAGTATTCAATTCATTGTTGATTGACATATTAATTTATACTCTTACATAGACTATGGAAACATTGATATTGGATTGGATTGAGCCCTATTCGACTAAAATGGAATATTGTCACAAATTGTACATATTGAATTAAATCATGATTCTAATTGATTGAAAGTGATAACTATTGTAAGCCTTGGTCTTGAGTCGGTCTTGGATATAGTTGGCATGCCATAGAGTCTATAGAGCTCATTATCGGGGTGGACAACGGTCCGGGACATTGGTCCCTATTTGGCGACAGTAGGAGGGAAGTATTGTTATTGGTCATTGGCGACCGTAGAAGGGATTGACTAGGTACTTGGTACCATATTGATTATTTTTATTGGCGATAGTTTGGTTAGAGACTCGAGTATCTAGATTGAGTAATCGATTCTCAAGGCTATACCTAAAATGAAATAAGAACTCATGCACATTGAACCTATTGCTACATTGAATTGCATTGATTGATTGTAAAGGTAAAATTGAATACCATGAACTATGGATATTGAAACATTGATTAAACATTCCTTATATGAGTTTGCTTGATTGTAGAGGAAAATCAAATGCTATGATCTATTGCTACTGAAACATTGATTGAGCCTTGCTTATATGAGAATGCTTGAGTTGAATTGTTAATCGAATTGGATGATTGAGTATGTCTAAACTTCAAGCTTTGAATTATTATTGGATTGAAAATTAGACAATGCATCTTGTAGTGTACGCCTTGTTCGAATGGTTCCCTATTGATGGGGGAACCATACCATCCATTTGATGGTTCGTAGTTGAGACTTATTGTATTGTTGTCTTGTAACTTTAACTCACTCACTAAGCTTTGCTTATTCTAGTCTCATTTCTACGATACAAGTTGATTTTGGATACTATCTTGAAGTCTAAGCTCATACATGTCACATTTTGCTTATAAGAGTATGTTTCCATCTTGATATAGTTCTCCTAGGATGGTGGCACCTAAGACATGTATATTTATGGTCACTTAGCTATGGTTTGTATAAGTTAATTCTATCTATGATCTGTAAGAAGTTTGGTTTGTATAAAAGAGCATGTATGCACTTTAATGAACTTATATGTTTGATAGCCTAATGTTTAACTTCCATGAATGAATTATGCATGAATTGGTTGAATAGATCTCTTAAAAATGGTTAGTTAACATCAAGTAATTGTAACAAACCACAAGTTTAGACTTGAACCTCTTTGGTCACATTTAGTACTAGTTGAATGATGAAGATGATATTGTAAGCCTATATGTTTGATTAAAGTCACATAAGTAAATCATGTAAAACACTTATTGGTATGCTTGATAGTCACATTGAAAGATGAAATTATCTATTAGGTTTCTCACCTAGTTCGAATGGTTGCTTGGAAATCAAGTAAGTCCTAAATGGTTTGAATATGATAACATATGGCATTATGTGTCCTAGATTATCTAATAGGTGCATCATGCATTGTTTAATTGGTTCTCCCCTAATCGAATTATAATTTGAAGTGCAAGAAAGGCCTTGATCGAATTGTAATCACTACCTACAATTGATTGAGTTGTTGATTGTAAATGTAGTAACTTACCTAATCCTACTAGGGTGGTTAGAGTATGTTACATATTTATTGTTCTCTACTTAGTAAAATAGTCTATAACTTATGTAAACACATTCATGTATCAAAAGAATCCAGCATATTCACACAATACACAAAAACAACCCAGTTACATATATATAATCGCAATTCGGGACAAATTTCTTGTATACACTTTTAGTCATTCAAAATTGTGTAATTTCTTCTATAAATACACCAGACTATACAAAATTATTTATATTTACAAACAAACTCAAAACAGTTCCCAAATGCCTTTAAAAATGTTAGATAGTCTCAAATTTCTTATATACAAATGCACATTTTTAAAACAGCCTATTAATGTCCTTTATACATGCAAAACAGCTTTTATACAGGTTTAACAGTCCCTCCCCTATTGTATTTAATCCAAAGCAATCCTTAATTTTATCACATATGCAGGATAGTCCTCTATTCACTTATATCTCATCTATACGTGTTCTAATGGTCCTTTACAATTAAGTTAATGATAATACAGCCCCAACATGTCTCACATACTATTTCCCCTATTTTTATACTACTTAAAACAGTCTCATTTCATCCCCTATATGAATCTAAACAACCTTAATTTCAAGTAATTATTTATGTGGACATATAACAATCGACCAGCCATGAAAACAACCCACATTTCATACAAAAACAACCTTTAACAAAAATAGCCATCTTTTTTCTTTCTTTCTTCAAAACAGTTTCCAAATACACTTATTTATATAGCAAAGCTGTATTTAACAATTAGAACTTATCCTTCTTCTCTAGAGCAGATTTCAACTTACATAACTTTCTATATATATGTATGTATACATGTGTTTATAAAACAATTCAGCTTCAATCACCTATTCACAATCAAATTTCATAGTGATTCCATATATACATAAAACAACTTCCTAATGTAGTCTTCAATCAACAAAGACATTTCATAATCGATTCAAGCATTCTAGCATAACTAGCAACACATACTCGAAATTCAAGCTCAATTATTCAAAGTGAATATACCATAAACCAATTTCATAACGCAATCATACAAATTTAGCCTATTTAATATATTCATGCAAGATTTTGTTTCTAAATGGAGTTCTTTCGCAAGAAGGGAGGGTATCTAGAATTTCTCACCCTTTTTTATTTAAATCGGATGACATGCAAAAGATTAAGCATCCATGACTGAGACCTTCAAACTCCATGGACTCAAGCTGAATTCTTTCTCTCTCCCTCTTCTATTTGGTCTCGGCTTCACACACGGAAGAGGATGACACAAGGGAAATGGGAATCTCCACTTGGCCGATCCTACCTCCAAGACACTCTCCCAAAGAGCCATGTGTAATGGTCTCTCAAGAATTTCTTTTTAACATGCAAACATTCTCTTTTATTATATTTTCCTTTTGGTCCTTATAACATTGAGTAATCCACTTTTTTAATAATTTGATTTTAGTCCTTAGAGATACAATTGGACTTAGAGATTTGGTAACTATAACAATTTAATTAAGGTTCGATGCAACATCTTCTAAACTAATAAAATTTAGGGTTTTACAAATATTGTCAAGTTAGTAATTGAAAAACATCACTATAGACATATAGGCGTTAATCGTAATTAACTTAGGGTATTACCATCGACAAAGGCAATACTAACTTAAAATCTTCTCGGCAATAAATCCAAGGTCGAAAATTACTAATTATTATTCTTGCTAGCGTGAAATCCAAGCATCCCTTACCAACACCCATCAATCATCTTAATACACTTGTTTGCCAATCTGCCTATCTTTTTATTTTATTTTCCTTCAATTATTTTCTTAAGCAAAATCCAATCCCAATACAAACTTATCCATTTTAATTCACAAGGAAAGATCGTGACATTTAATTCCTGGACAATTCCTGTGGATATGATACTCAGCTTACTGATGTATTACTTGCTGATCATTTATACTTGCACACCAAAAGACCTATTATTGGCATAATTTTATCAGTATATTACATTAATTCATCAATTATTTGTCAAGCGTTAGTCAGTCGACAAGTTTTTGGTGCAGTTGTTGGGGATTGCAATGGAATTTATTATTTTGATTATTACTTATTTGTGTTTATTTTACCTATTGTGTTTTGTTTAGTGTATGACCAGGAGCCACACCGCGAATGAAGATTTATTATACGACGCATAGATTGAATGAACCTTATGCATATTAAGAAAAAAACTTTGAGGAATGTAACTAAATGGAAATGGTGGAGTAGAAGGTGTCAAGAACAATCAAGAAAATCCAACAATACATGATGAAATCCCGCTTGCTCCTGCTGTTGTTGTGGAAGAAGAGCATCCTATTAGAGAATACTTGGCACCAAACATGGATAACTTGGTGCTAGGACTGTTTGGTCCAGAGATAAATACAACTAATTTTGAACTTAAACTGGTAATGATACAGAAGTCTTTGAATGTAGGTCAATTTGATGGATCACCTATCGGAGAACTAAGGCAACACTTGAAGAAATTCATGGAGGTTTGCCTATAATTTTAGCAACCTCATGTAGTTGAGGAGATAGTGAAGTTGAGACTATTCTCATTCTCTTTGAGAGATAGTGCGAAAATGTGGCTAAGTTTCTTTACCACCTAGTTCAGTTACTGTATGGGCAGAATTATGCAAGAAGTTCCTTCTGAGATTTTAGCCACCTAAATTGAATGCCAATGTAACACCCCATCCCCGGGTTAGTCGTAAACCAGTTAGAAGCGTTACCTAAACAAAACAAAGCAATTTATAGGTTACTTGTCAAACAAGTAACCTCGGGATACTAGCCTTGTTGCTCAAGTAACCCAATCTAAACCTTTCAAACATACAAACAATACATCAATTAACTTTAGGCAAAGCCACAACATACATAACATACAATTTTAGGTACCAATTTGTTTAATTCTTTACTTATAACCTAAGTTACTACATCATATTACCATTACAATCAATTCACATACATCATTAAAAAAAAACAAGGTCAAGTGTGGCATATTTCATTTTAAGCTACTATCATACATGATACAACTTTCATCTTATTTTACAATTTACATGCATCTTATTCGAATACACTAGGTGACCACTAAACTTACTTTAACTAGCTTACTTGCATCCTAAGTAACTACTTATTAAATCAATTAACATGATTAACACAAAGCATCTAACTTATGTCTTATTACACATTCATGCTTCCATTCGAAACAACTTGGGATCCTAATCATATTGCATTTTGTTTCTTTACAATCAAGTTATCACATTACATAGCATACTTGATTAGTACATTGATAATGCAAGCTTGACATACCTTAGATCCAATATCAACATAGTCGAATCATTCCAAAAGCCATAAGAACAAAATGCATGATCATACAACATTAATCTATCATTTGATTCATATAAGGTTCAATCAAGCATTGAATTTCCATCACTATTTATGCATAATCATACCAACATATATATACATATCAACCAAGTCATATACATAGTTTGAATCATCCAAATTGATTACATGTTAGGCCCATCAAAACAATACACATACTAGTCTCAAAACACGTACCCAAATGCACGATCTAAGCTATCTATTACAAAATCTAGTGCCACCAAATTAGGAGTATACAAAGAGTATGAATTCATACTTTAAAGCTTGCCTCAAGTGTTGCTTCCAACACAAGATATCCTCTTGAAGCAATCTTTAATCTGTTATGGGAAGAATGAAGAGTAGAGTGGTAAGTACAAGATATGTACTTAGTGAGGTAACACTAAGTCAAGTCAATTTTCCCAAAGCATATAAATTCAAGTAGTCATGTGTTTCAAAGGATCAAACCTGTCTTTACATCTTTCATGCTTATTCGAATTACATAGGGTAATTAGACAAGTCTTACATATCATACAATCAACATAAAAACAATCATTCATGACACACAAGGCCATTATAGCAACATGCTTGGAAGACAAGCAATCAATCATTCAATCCATCAAGTAGGCATTTATACATTAAGCCATCATCCATACATTTCTTTCATGACAAGAAACAAGTTTAGCAACTATTCATGTGTCATCTTTCAAGCAATGAATTTCATACAACTTTCTTACAATACAAGCAATGTTCATTAAGTCATCTTTCAACCTTCCTTGGTAAGTAGCTTACTAGATAATCAAATCTCATCAATATGCACCGAAGTGCCAATATGTACCGTCGTACCAATATGCACCATAGTGCCAATATGCACCGTAGTGCCAATATGAGCTCAAGATTCTAAGGCATGCCCTCCTATCTATCAAACTAGCTACCAAGGTTGTTGATAATCTATTTCATTTAAGCCTTATATATCTCATGATTCAATATAACAATATGCCATTCAAAGGCCAAGCCCTTAGGCTTGTGGAGTCTTAACTCCCAATACATAACTATCCATAGTATTTGAATCAATCAACCATGTATAACATTCACAAACACAAGCATATGTATGCATTGTGCGTACCTTATTCTCCAAGCAAGCATGCAAATTCATACCTTGGGCATAAGCAATGCACATGACAAGCATTTGATCATAATTGGTTAACACCCAAGTAGACGCAAAGATCATGGCATCAATCAAGTTGTCATACATTTCATTCTTCCCTTAATTAGCCAAATATATTTTAAGTCATGTTACATGGCATTAGCATTTCATTTAAACAATAACAAGGTTGGTTAAGTCCCAACCCTAGGATAGTTACACTCACAATACTCCTAGCAATTCAACTATCTTGGATCCAAATCCCTTTGCCTCTAGCTTTGGGATGTCCACTCCTATCCTTTTCTTCCCCAATCTGCTGCCCTTGGTCTAGCAAGCAATACAAATACACATATCATCAAAATAAGCACATGAAGTCACACAATTAAAGTATCAATGTTACTACATTTTACCTAACATTTAGCTACTGTTTTTATGCTTCTTTTTAAGAATTTCTTATCAATTCATCTTCATATTGCTATTACTTCATTTTAATACGTAATTGGACAGATTACAATGTCCCAAAACTGTTTTGGAAACAATGTCTTACTAGGTGCAAAAATAGTCTCAAACTGCCCAGGACACTGCTGCCTGGCAGTTTGCACATTGTCCCTTAAAATGGCCATATCTTTTAATCCGTACGTCGGAATTTCGATTTCTATACACCGTTGGAAAGATTAAAAAAATTTCCTATAATACCATAATATACTTTCATTTTAGTTCTTATTCAATTAATACATTTTGTTGTTCAAAGACAGGGCATTTACACTGCCTGGACAGTTTGCACTGTCTAGCAATTCCTATTTACAGTTTTCAGTACAGGACCCAATTTTCAGTTCTGTTTTCACCTAATGAAAACAGAAAATATAAGGACAATGTCATTAAAATTTAAGCCCTGAAATCAAACTATACAATATTTGGTGAATTTTCAAAGTGATTGCCCAAAACAGAGCAATTCTGGGCAGATTGCATCTAATCACATTTTATTGCCTTTAATCCATTTTAACCAATGTCTTTGCCCTATAATTCATTTCATATGACATTATAAACATGTTAGGTCCATGTTAGTTCATTAAACAAGGCTGCCAAAATAGGGCAAGTTGGTTACAAAGCCTAATATTTCATGTTTACTCAATTTCAATACCACAAAACAGTTCTATGGTACTTAACTATGTTCATGCTTTTATCTTCAATTTCCAGCATTGTTTACCTACAATTCAATTTGTTTAACCTCTAATTTACATTACCTTTTCATGATCATCATCAATTCATTATTTCCTTAGCTCAATTTCATATTCAAATCATTCAATTTCCACTTTAACAACACAATACAATTTCCAGCAACCTAGGTTTGTTACACTAGCATGAACACATAATTTCCAGCCTTGTATCTACTTTCATTATTCAATTTAGCATGATTCAACAACCATATAATCACCTAACATCATATTCAAAGTCTAATTCCATCAATAATCATCAAAAACATTCCAATTTCAACAAGATAGTTGCCTATTCAATTAATCACAATAAGAACTATACTTACTTTGCTTCTTGCTTAATTTCCTTGAAAAATCACTACACATGCAAGCTTAAATTCTTTATTCAATGGTGTTTTCCTTAGCTTTTTCTCTCAATTTTCTATTCTCCAATTTTCGGCCAAACAAGGGAAATAGTGAAGAAGATGACAACAACAATTCCTTGTTATTGGAATTGTGTTTTGTCTAAATTTTCCATTAATTAGTTACTAATCATGTGATTAGTCAAGGGAAAATAAGAGATTCATGACATTTATCATGCAATCTCAATCTTTCTCTTTTAATTCATTGTAGTCATTCTAATTTGGTCACTTATTTCATTCATTCTTTCAATTAGGCCCTTAACTATTCAATTTAGCTTAATTCTTAATTCAATTAAGCTATCAACTTATACAATTTTATTCCAATAATTCTAGACTAGAATTTGGGGTGTTACAGCCAAGCTGTGGAGTGAAATCATTACTTTTAGGCAGGCAAATGATGAGACTTTATATAATGCCTAGGAGCGTTTCAAAGACCTGATGAGAAGATGTCTCATGCATGAATTTCCTACTTCAACCTAGATGGAGACCTTTTATAACAAACTCAATGCTTATGTCAGGACAGTGGTTGATGCTTCAACAAATGGTTCATTGTTAGAAAAGACTTACACTAAGGCATTTGACATCCTTGAAAGGATTGCCACCAATAACCTACATTATACTACTGTCAAACTATGAACTAGAACAAAAACCGTCGAGAAATCGGAGCTAGATGCATTGTTATCTATCAATCTTGAATAACATAGTGAAAATAATGCAGAAGCCTACTGAAGTCCAAGAAGTAAAGGAAATGGAACCATTCTGCACTATTTATAGAGAGGATCATAATGTGGATGAATATCTAGCAAATCTTGAATCGGTAAATTTTATTAGTAATTTTAATCGTAATATTAACACACATTCCAATACTTATAATGCAGGTTGGAAGCTACATCCGAACTTATCTTGGGAAAATTAGGGAGGTGACCAATTTAATGTGTAATACACCAAATAATGGCTTAAAAGAATGTAATAACTTGATTACAAGTTAGTTGTAGTGTAATTGTTATCTATTAGGAATCATTAAGTGATTTTGTGTTTAATTGAAAACAAAGAGTAATTGAAGAGCCATTATAAAAAGGGTTAAAATGGAAACAAGTAAAAACTTAGCATGTGCATGCTAAAGATTTACAAGTCGAAGGACTTGTACATTTGTCACCTTCCTAGGGAAACTTGTGTCAAGGGGGTCGTCACTTTGAGGATGGAGATAACCAAAATGGTTATCATCTTCTTCCTTCCATTCTTTGCCTCCATGATCGAAAGCTTTGGGGTTGTGAGAGAGAGTTCAAATTTTTTGGTTAACCTAGCTTAAATTGTTGGATTTCGATCGAATAGCTTCTTGTTAAGAAGGTAATTATCTTATTCCTCTTTTCTATTCAAGTGAGAATGGTTTTTGATGGCAGATATGAATGTATATAATGAGAGAATTGTTAGAAATGCTAGAATATTAAGTTAGATCTATAGTAATTTTAGTGAATTTGGTAACACCGTGATTGTAATGTTTGTATTGTTAAGTGCTCTCTTTGTTTGATCAAATTGAATAAAGGATTGTTTATACTTTTATAAGTGTATATCTTGGAATTAAAGACTGATTTGATCATATGGATATTGTTTAAAACCAGTTTGAGCTTGAAAAAGAATATATATGAAAACAGGGCAGATTTTAAATTTCTTATACATTAGGGACTATTTTGAGTATATCTATATATGTACATATGAAAATTGGATTGCTTGAAGCATTAGAAGAACATGTTTGACTGTTTTGCAAGTGTATGTATGTTTAGTGAGCTGAATTGAGTAAATAAAAATAGGGGAAATTGTCTTGCTAATGAAATGAACTGTTTTGGGCATGTATAGATATATACATATGTGACTCGAGGCTGTTTTGTAAAGTATAAGGGTAATCAAAGCTTCTTATTTATAGTTTTGGCATTTAGAGATGTTAACATGTAAGATTAGGACTATTTTATACATATATGTAAGCATGAAGGCTGTTTCAAGTATACGAATATGTTAAAGACTGATTTGATGTGTTTAAAATATATATGCTAATGTAGGAATTGATTTGTAAGCACATATGTGAATATATATATATATATATATATATATATATATATTAGGCACTATTTTGCATTGATAAAGATGTAAGTGATCTATTTTGTGAATGAACAATGCATGTGGGAATTGTTAACCAATTGGTTAGGTTAAAAGTAAATTTCATGAATTGTGATTCTTGTATCCTAATTCATTGTGGACTGTTTTTGATACGTATGAAGCATGTGAGTTGTTTTATAATATTTCATTAAAAGAAGGATTGTTTTAATGAAATTAGGGGGCTGATTTGAATAATAGAATCAGGGGACTGATTTGTTTATGAAATTGAACTGTTTTGATATATGAATATGTATATGCATGAGTTATGAGTTGTTTTACTTAGATAAGAACAATAAACGACTGATTTGTGTGTGTGTATATATACGTGTATGGTTGCAATAGGAATGCTAGTAAATGAATTGAAATGGTGTTCATGTTTTGATATTTAAATTTGGGGTTCGTATCATGATTAGGAAGAGGATAAAAGACATGAAGGCTAGAAAGGAAAATTTTGGAAGTTTGAGAGAGTAGGGATTCAAGTATCCGATAACTTCAGGATAAGAGGTGAGTGTAGTTTAAAGTCTCGGGAATGGTAAGAGGCCTTTCCGAGAATCTTTGCTATTTTGATTTTTTATTCTTGTGCTATGTAATGCTTAATAAGCTTGGATTGAGGTAAGTACCTAAATGGTAAATGTTTAATAAAATGTTCTATGCTTGTCTTAAAGAGACTCTCGAAGTGAAAATACGTTAAATTGGTATAGGCTTGATAATAATTTGTGCTATATCATTATTCGAAGGGAATAAATGAGGTATTGGAGGATTCACATGGTTTGATCATATGCCTATTATGAGAGGTCAATAAGTTATGTTTCATTTCCATATTCTAATATGATGTGATGATTGGTAAAATTTGTCTATTTGACTATGTGAATATATATATGATCAAATTGACAAGTTATAAGTCTTGTTAAGCTTAATGTGAAATTGTAAACATGTTTTAAATGGAAGAATATATATATATGTGTGTGTGTGTGTGTGTATGTGTGTGTATGTATGTATGTATGTATGTATGTCTGGTTCATATGTGATAGTGGCCTTGGCTATAGTGCCACTCTATCAAGGAAAATGAGATATTGTGAAATTCACAAGAGGTGAATATTTACCCAAATTGAAAAAAGGGTAATGTGATATTGATATAATATTACGATAAGGAGCTATGCTCACATTGTTATAAGAAAAATGATAAATGTGAAAGACTTGGTCTCGAGTTAGTTGTAGGTATAGTTGGCATGTCATATAGTCCATAAAGCTCAGTATTTGGGTGGACTACGGTCCATGAGAGTGGTCCTTATTTGGCGACATTAAGAGGGATGTTTGTGGTCACTTGGTGAAAGTAGGAGGGATTGACCGGTACTGCAGGTACCATTTTTATGGGCGACAGTAGGTTGGGGATTCGCGTACCTAGGCTGAAGTTTGATTCTCAAGGCTATGTTAATAAGAAAGCATGAGTTTATAAGCTAAAATAATGAAGAGTTGGGATACTTGCGGACAAGTAATATGATTTTGATGAAATTTGAATACTTCTCTAATGGAAATACATGCTTCGAATGAAAGTTTATGTGTTAGTATGAATTGATTGATTGTTTAATAATGATGGTTGAATATACATGTTCATTAAGGAAGTTGTAAAAATCAAGTAAAGAATCACCTAAACACTATTTGGGACCAATAGTCTGTAATTATGTTATACTATACTTGATATCTTATATGATATGTAACATGTGTTTAGGAGATGATATGATATATACCTGAGGGATATGTAACTCATGCTTATAGTATGATATGCTTGTTATATTCTATGACAAGTAACTTATTTTTATGTTTGATACATTAAGTGACAAATAATTCACATCTATGATATATTACGTCAAATGGTTGATATGATAAGTAATATTATGTTGAAAATATGACATGCTTGATAACTTACATGATAAGTAGCACCTATTTATATATGCACATGAAATGCAATGTTCAAAAGTTAATTGAAACTGTTTTTGCTCGAAATTGAGTCATACATGGACTGTTTTGACATGTTTAATTGTGTATACATGTTAGGTGGACTGTTTAGTCTATAAATGATCATACATGGACTGTTTAGTCTATAAATGATCATACGTGGACTGTTTTCAAATGTTTAATTGTGTATACATGTTAGGTGGACTGTTTAGTCTATAAATGATCACACATAAATTGTTTTGACATGTTTAATTGTGTATACATGTTAAGTGGATTGTTTAGTCTATAAATGATCATACATGGACTGTTTTGACATGTTTAATTGTGTGTACATGTTGAGTGAACTATTTTGATTATAAATGATAATGCCATGGGCTGTTATGACGTGTAATTATGTATACATGTTCTAAATGGACATTTCGTATAAACATGGGAGTATATGGACTGTTTTGTTAAGTTCAAGTATGTAGGGCATTGTTTTAAGTGTATATATATATATATATATATATATATATATATATGAAAGTTCATGAATCAGGACTGTTTTGCACTTAAACAAATATGTATTGGAGAGCTATGAACATATATGAGTATATAATGAATATGATCTGAAGTGTTCGTCATCTCATGTGCCAAGTGACTTGTGTGTTGATATGCTAGACTGATAATTTGCAAGAAAAGTATCATCTCTTTGTTGTGCTATATTTGATAACTTGAATGAAAAGTATCACCTGTATATGATATGCTATGTCTAATAATTTGTGTGATAAGGAAGCTATAACCTGACACTTCGTGTGAGTAATCATGTATCCATGTATATCTTTGTTGAACACTATATATGAACATGTATTTGCTTGATTTGAATACCACATATAAGTATACGTGCTCGCTTGAGTACCCTATCTTAAAATGTTAACCTATTGTCCAAGCCGAGTAAGTTTATAAATAAAAGAAGGAGGTTGTTTAGAATTTTTTAGAAAGAATAGATTTTTATTTCATATTTAACTAAAACTTAAGCTACCTCACTAAGCCTATTCTTACTCTATCCTTTCAATGCTTTCAGGATGAGTTTGCTTAAGAGTACTTTCTAAGATCGGACGAGATCACAAATGTCAAGGTGTATATATATACTCTCCCTAAGAACTCCTAGTTGGTGGCACATAGATGTTAAGATGCATAGTGCATTCGAATTCCATTTTTGGTTATATATAAGAGTATCTGTAACACCCCTTCCTGGTCTAGTAGGGAACCAAGTCAGAAAGTGTTACAGAAAAACACATTTGGAGGTTAGAGATTAATCTGGATATGTTATTAATCTCTTTTGAGACTTAACGAACTAACTTGTTAACAAATTACTCGATTTGGGATGAATTTTAAACCTTTTCGAACTTGAGGACTAAACTATAAATTTTTTAAATTAAGGGTCTTTATCATAAATTCTTTATACTAAGCTAGAATTGAACTTACCAGTTATTAGCCTATGAAATTTCATTACCAACAAAGGTCATTTACCTATCTAATTAGACCATTCAATATTTAGTGACCATTTTGTAAACTATTCAAAACAATGCTTATAGCCCATTAACAGAATTAACTATCACCGTATCGAAACACCAAGGGGCTATATCGATACGGGTATGCACGATTTAAGCCTTAATTCGAAGCTATCAGATTCCATTTCGATACAGCTTATCTAGTATCGTACGGGATAACGGGATTAACAAACACTGTATCAAAACACCTAAGGGGTGTATCGTTACGGGTTTACCTAATTTGACTTGACCCTTGTTTTGATGTGCTTAAGGTCATATCGTTACCGATGTGCACAGTTTCAAGTTTCATTTGCCTAAACCCTTACATGTTTCGATACAGTTAGGGATGTATCGATACGAATTGACCATGATCGACCTGTTTCGAATCAATACAACTAAATTCCCCAACCTTACTATCAACTTCCGTACTGAAACGTCCTAGCTCGTATCGGTATTCCCTAGTTAACTTAAGCTTTGACCGACCAAATATGCAAGGCCGTACCGAAATAGCTTGACATGTATTGGTACGCCTGCACTGTAATGACAAATTTCTTCTAGTTTTTAATCAATTTAACATGTTGAACAATGTCCAATTGCAATGAAATTTTACCAGAAATATTCAATCACCATAATCTACTAGCATGTCAAATTTTAGGGCCATTTGAATCTATTTACTATGTTTTCACCTTTTAGTGTCTTTAAACAAAACTAACTAGTTTTTACTATGCTATAAACATACCAAAATTCACATATAGCACTTAAACACTTTTAGGCTATTACACACATATCGAAATAGGCAAGTTCAACATATCTAAGCCGTATGCTACCTTGCTAGGAGTTTAAAAACAAAAAAGCAAGCATACATGAGATTGACAGGAGTGACTTGCAACTTAAACCACAAGATCGAGGCTCGAATTCCTTCAAGGTCCTAAAATGCATGAAACACACGAATGTTAGGCTTACATAGCATAGTGAGGTAGTTATAAAAAATGCGCAACAAGTTCTTTAATGACATGTATGACATGTAAGTATGCTTGAATAGCATACATATATATCATTAACATATATAAATCATGTTCAACATCAACGTATAATAATTTTATATATCCATTGTAAAACACATATTATTCATTTTCCTTGGACATAGCTAGCTATGGATACGCGGATTCCCCTATACACCAAACCATATCGAAGATAGGCCTTAGCCTTGAATCGTAGATCCAAAATCCCTTACACAATCCACCCTTTTCTCCTCACATATAGGCCGTAGACCTGGACCGCAGTCCAATCCCTTACATGGTGAGCTCAATTAACCCTATGGCATGTCAATTGTATCCATGGTTCACAAGTTTCCAAGGTACATATTTCATCATAAAACTTACCTTAGGCCATTTTATATCATTTAAGCATCATTTCAATTCCCATGGATATCAAAGTTAACATTAAACATTTTTTCACATATAACATATGACAAATGAATCATGAAACATCGGAATGCGTCAAAAGCAATAGAGTGTCCTTACCGCACTTACCCCATGAAGTTCACATCTTGTAAGCTCTACTTGAGCTACCCAATGAAAACATGACATAATCACAAATCAAATGCAACCGGGATGGCACCTAGCCACTCCCGAGACACAACTATACTCACCTAGAAATCGAAGGCTTCAAGGTTCTCATATAACGATCCCCTCGCCTCTAAAAGGGGTTGGTAACATAGATGATGAAGTTGACTTGTCTTCCACCACTTGAGCTAGTTCAAAATTAGAGGATTACATTAGAGTCGAAACTAATGATTCATAAACGTTCTTCAAGCTTACTAAAGCTCGTAGACAATATCAAAACAAAGAAATTGACTTTCTAGTATATGGGTTTAGCATGAACATTCAAGACTTAGATATTGAAATTAAACTTTAATTATTAAAAGAATCATCAAATTGACATAGGGGTTTTACTTACCAAACAACAAGCTTTCAAATGGTATATTGAAATCAAGCAAATACCAAGGATTGGATTGAGGTGCTTCTTGAGCTTGAGGAAGAAGATGGCAATAGAGGTGCTTGCTTAGCCTTTGTTGGAAAAAGGATGAAAGGAATAGAAACTTTGTCTCGGTTAAATTTAACAATGTTTTCACTTCCTTTTTCTTTTATTTGTTAGGCTTAACCAAGCAGTTTTACTACTTCATAATGGTTTCCTCCCAAGCAACCAATCACATGGTTTCCTAGCTTGGGAGGAAACCTTTTAGTATTTATTTAAGCCTTCTCTCCCATTCTTAATTCATGTTGTCATCTTTTCTTAATAAAATGACTAATTTCACATGAAATAAAGGCAAGCAAGGAAGCAATTCACACCACTAATTGGTATAATTACAAGGGTGGTCCTTACACTTCTCAAAGTTTTCACTTTTGTACCTAAACTTTAATTTTTTATAATTTAGTCACTAATAAGACATTCATTCCTTACAAAATGGTCCAAAACTTCAATTAATCCCAATTAACTTCCATTACTTCAAAATTGGATACAAAGATTGAGCAATTATATCATTTGGGCATAACTGGTACAAAATATTCGATTACCGGAACCTAATTCTGACTAGACCAGTTTTTAGGGTGTGATAGTATATGTCTTGTAATTATTTCAAGTCTTGTAACATGTCTTTAATTATTTTTCATGTTTGCTTACTTTATATGATTTGATTGGTTAGTGAGAACATGTGGTTGCTTAAATATCTATAGGAGCCTTAGGTTGATAGACCACCTTGAAGCCATGTGTGTTGCATGCTGGTGTATGTTCTTATATTAACCTGAGTTAAACCCTAAACAAAGTCGGTATAACTTGAATGATTATATTAATGGTTAAAATAAACAATTGGTTGTAACGCCCTCAATCCGGCTCAGAAGAAAACTGGAGTTAAGAACGTTACTACAGAGAAAACCGAAATCGGAACCATAAAATTTCAAAACTTCTTTTGAAATTTATCATAGAATAACAGGATGGTTACATAACTCTTATAAACATTCTTGTCTATAGAATGAGCTCACTATCAAGCATTTATTAATCTCCTTTCGATCTATACACATTAACTTCAAGTTGATTGCTTAGCTTATCTATTAGTCACTTTGACTGCACAATAACAGACTAATTTGACAATAGTTCGATTAGCCATGGTAATTCATTCATTCATGCAACTGGCACAACTTAATCATGTATATAGTATTAACCACTTGATCTACTTAGGCATTCTAGAAGTTTACCAAAAGACAAGGTTATAATGAAATGTCACATGCCAAGGATACATTGATGTATCAAATATTTATTTCTCTCCATAACCGACTCTAGACTTCAATCTATTCGACATGATCAGGTTTTTAGTATAAATTTTCATAGCATGATCGATCCAAACTTTCCAAAGTACATTTAGCCCACATAATCATATATACATTCATTGATCGAGATAAGGGTTCTCTACCATATTCTTTTCTTTTAGTGTAACCATATAAAAGATACTACAATAAGGTCAGTTGTAACTAAGATTTAGAATTCATTGATTAACATATGTTCTTAAGGGGATCGATCCTTCTTTTGGGGAATTGATCCTTGCAGACTCTATGCTCAAATTACAGTTTAAATATTTTGAGGTTACCAAAGCTTCATTCGAATATATCATTCATCAATATACAAACCATTTACTAGAATTACAACTTAATTAATCAATTAAGACCAAATTTCTTCGATGTCAGGAGTTCAAAGATTAGTATTTTATCAGCCTCATATATATATATATATATATTCATTTATTCTAACACAATTTCAAACTCATATATATATATATATTCATTTATTCTAACACAATTTCAAACGGGGATCTTTAGAAATATTTTAATTCCTTTTATGAGGCAACATATACCTTATTATCCATGTGATATAATAGCTATATTCATTCAAGTATTCAGCTTAATAACTATCTCATTAGACAACCAACCAATTCATAGCTATTCGACAACACAATTCATTTAACATGGCTTAATTTGAGATACATAACAACTTGATCCATCATTCAATCATAAACATGTTCATTAACATTATCATTAATAGCTCAAGCCACACTTTTAACATCATTCCCCATATATCTGATACAAAACATAGCAATTCAATCATACATCCATAAACCCCAAGAAATCATGCCATGATTTACCAACTTATCTTTTTAGCTAAGGTTCCATTAGAACATATAATCATACTTAGATAAGACTTATAATCACTTTCTTACATACAGGATTTTTCCTCCAAGAAATCCATTTGAATGATACAAGCACAATAATATTCACATTATAATATCAAACATTAAGAGAATTATATAATATATGTACATTTCATACAATAACCAAGTAATGTGCCACCATCATAGGAGTAAACTATCTAAGATGTAATGCATAATTCTCAACCATAATACATAATTCTCAACCACATAAGGGACAAGCACACTTCCTCATCCTGCAATGCATGAGGTGTAATGCATTAGGCTTACATAGCCTAGGTGAGGTAGTAATACCAAAGCATAAAACATATTATACATAAATCTTAAATAATCACACATCCATATGCACAATCTTATAATATATATTTTTATTTATGTCTTAATTTAGATTATAAGCTTTATGATATTCAGTAGCTTATCCAAACACACTTCATTATCCTGCAATGCATGAGATGTAATGCATTAGGCTTACATAGCCTAGGTGAGGTAGTAATATCAAAGCATAAAATATAATAAAATATATTATACATAAATCTTAAATAATCACACATCCAGATGCACAATCTTATAATATCAATTGTTATTTATGTCTTAATTTATATTATAAACTTTATGATATTCAGTAGCTTATCCAAGCTTCATTCTACAATAAGTTGAACTTGTCAAAGATCAACTTGGCACATTGAAGTCTTCATGAGACTTAGCAATTATCCATTAGCTTTCTTTTCTTTATTAACACAGTCAGAGCTTTCAAAGTTAACAGAGTTTATCTGAGCTTTCAGATCCTTCAGGGATTATCAGGGCTTTCAGGCCTTTTTAGAATTTACGGAGCTTATCAGGGCCTTCGGGGCTTTTCATAATACTATAGATATCTTTCTGAATTCTTATTTGATTTTTCATTAGGTTCATGTCTTTAATTGTTTGCCTTGGATCACATATTTAATCACAAATAAGTTGGTATGAGCTTGACCATATAGGTCCAGACGATTCTTAGTCCAAAGCACCTAGCAATGGCTAATATCGGAAACAAAACATATACATATATATATATATATATATGTAAATGGGGCATCCCCCGAGTCATCATATATGGACCGTAGTCCCAGAAGACCAACTATTATATCAGAGTGTCCAAGGACTTCCATTGACCAAGAAACTTAGATATCTTATCTTATAACTGGAAATTGGAGTGTGTCTTATTAGTCAAGTAATCTTACTTGCTGTATTCTTTCAATAACTTATTGCATAAGTTAAGTCTTCTTGTTTCTTAAGCTTTTAGTATTAAGGCACTTATAATAGTAGCATTCGATCCTTTATAAGGACCTTATTGTTTTATTATTCAGTAAGCAATATCAAGCTTAGTAACAAATACACCATTTATCTTAAAACCAAAAACATTCCATAATCAATCATTCAAGCATAGCAAGGCATTTTAACATAAGAAATGTAACCTCAACAAAGTCTAAACATGAATGCCATTCTATGAATGTATGCTCATCTTCAATTAGCTCTATATGAGCCCTTCACACAATGTACATGCATAATATAATTCATTCAGAACATTTAATACTTAATGATAACAAATTAAACAGCAAGATAACTCCGAGTTACCCGAGACTCATGTGACTAAACTCACCTGGTTATTCCAAAATTATGGAATACCTGAACCACTAACGAGTCCTACTTTCTCATTCGAATCCTAGCCATCCTTATTAGAGCATGTACCTCACACATGATTTAACAAGTTATTAGAACTAATTCCATCTTTCTCAAGTATCCCAAAATACTTGCATATACCTTCAAACAATTTCAATTATAAGCCTGTACATTTACATACATTTACTATTAACAAAACAATCCAATTCTGCCCTATAATCATGCAAAACAGATTTACTTACTTGGATACACAATCATACACACAAACAGTCCATTTATTGACTTTCAGAATATTTCCTTTGCTTCTAGTCGTTCAAAACAGTAGTTAATATTTTAACTCATGTAAAACAGCCTCATGTTTTATATAAACACATATATATAATTCAATAATCCAGCAAGCCTTCCAGACACAAGGAAAACAGTCCACAGAGGTGATCCAATATGCAAATTAGTCCCAAAACCTTATACATATGTTCAGGCTACAATTCAAAATGCATTGGCATACATTTATATGCACATGTACAAAACACAAGCAAATCAATTCTTATACTTTCTCTCATGTTCCAGCAGCCTCAATAATTCATGTTCATGTAAAAGCAGTCTTCATTACTCACTTAACACAACTACACAATCATGAGCACTAAAACAGTCTACTTGTATTCATGTACATTCAATTCAGGGCAAATTGCATTTGTATACAATTTATACACTCATTAAGTCCCTAAAAATTTTATATACAAGTAGGAAAGCCCCTTCCTAAATCTTAAAACAACCCATTAATGTCCTTATACATTCTTTCATACTTTCAAAGATATTTCAAGCCACCTATAGAGCTGTTGTCGGGCAGACTGTACATCCCTTAATTAAAATTTCATAACTTTCATTCCGTACCTCGGAATTTCAAACCGTTTACACCGTTGGAAAGCTGACTCAACTAGCTTTCTAATCATATAGGCCTTGCATTTTTACTCTTTATGAGTTAATACAGTTTTTAATCCAAAGTTACATCTAATTCTGCCACCAGGCAGATTACACTGTCCTTGCATAATTGTCTCTACAAGCTGTTATAAAACTCGAAATTCAATTTTGTTTGTTTTAAATGAAACTAGACATGACAAGATTTTCAACCATATAATTTATAGGTTCTAATTCCACCGATACAATTTATAACAATTTTTCAAAGTGACTGCTAATACAGATTTTAAAACAGTTTTGACCTTCCCTGATTTTAACTCATTAAATCTACACCTTAAACATTCAATCAAGACAGCATTAAACACTTAGAAACATCCCCATCACTGCTCATTTAAACATATATCAGTTTGCAAACTCATTTGTACTTATTTCTCTATTTTAAACAATGCACTAAGGTTTACACGTCTATAATTCGATCCAGGATTCATAACAGATCATACCTTCTATTTTCCTATTTTTATAAAGCAGGGCATTAAGCTTTCAAATAAGTCTATTGTTATTCCAATTTAATTTTTAACAAGTAAGATCTAACAAAACAGTCAAGATGCCTTTTCGTGCCCCAAAAATAGTCTCAAAATCTTTGTGCACTTAAGAATCGATTTGATCACTTATATACACCTTTTATACGTCAAAAATTTCCAGCTTTTCACACACATTCATATAACAGTTTAACATGTTCCTTTAATGTATCAAAACAATCAAATTTTCATAAGCATGTAATTATACACGAAACAGGGCATTACTTCACACGTCCAGTTCCCATTCATACGAACAGCTTAGAAATCTATAGGTGACCACAATTCACATTTGTTTTAGCCATAACCCAATCATAAACATTACAATCTACCAAAATCTATCAATATAACCTATCATGCAAATACGCAAATTCAAGCTATGTCTCAAGATCACATTCGAACCATCTACCAACAAATTTGAAGGAAGCATTATTTACCTTACTAGAATTGATAACAAATCAAAACTCAATCAAGAATGTTCACCATGGCCGATTCAATCAACAAGCAAGAAAGTTTCTCTCACCCTCTTTCTAACTCAAGACATATGATTAACAACAACAAGAAGAAGCCTCTCTCTTTTTTTCTTAGGTTTTGAGTTGGTTCATAAGGGGACATGTGGATTGTCCACATTTCATTTTGATATTAGCATGCAAGACCATGGTTTTGCCAACTTACCAATTTGGTCCTTTTTACATTATTCTCCTAGTTTACTATCTCTTTCGATTTAATCCATGGTTCTTAGACATCTTTACTACAAACTGTTAATTAATCTAGTCATTTGATTTTAAACACCCTTTTTACTAAGCTATGATTTTGGGATATTACATTGGTAATGTGTCTACATATACCTGAATGGTTCTATAAATGGTCTTCTAGTGATATTCGAAAGGTTGCTTGATAGGTAAGTTACCTTGACATGTTGATTGATTGGTTACTTAAGGATTAAGCTATGCTTTCATAGCATTAGAATGATTATGGATGCTAAGTCATGATAGACACAATGTTGGTTGTTTCTTGTTTTGGGTTCATGAATTGGTCATCTTGCATGAATGCTTAGTGGCAGAGTTAATCGGATTGAAATTTTAGAATGAACTTGATTTCATGAACCATTTTGTCTAAATCTATAGAAATCAATTCACATTGATGCTGTGAAATCATATTAAGCTTGATGTTTATTTTCGGTTAAGCTCGAGCCATATGAAACACCTAGATACTTATCTTAATTCGATCTAGTGCTAAGCGATAAAACTAAGTCTCTTCTTTTATTAAATGATCTAGTAAGACCAATTATATGGGTAATCAAGAAAGTGACTCCTAAGTGATTAAATTCTTGAAGGATTTTAAATTTTGAACATTATGTCATAAAAATAGTTAGATGCGTAGATGTTTGTAATGATCTGAATTTCAATGTGTAAAAAACATAAGTTTTCCCATGTGGTAGTAAAACTATCAAATAAACCTTGTGATCTGAGTAACATAGAATATAAGAGCATGCAACAAACTAGTGCCCAAACATGTTGTTTATTGTGTGATTATTTGAGAGTATATGATTTGAGATTAAAGTTAAGCCTATGAAAAAAATCTAAAAGGTTTTAACTTACCATGTCTGTTGAAGGCATGTTTCTTTGATTGTGCTAAGTTTGTCAAGAATGCTTGTGTATTTGTTTTGAAAACACTTCCTAATTCGGTTTACTCCTAAGCCGGGTTTTGGGTGTTATATAATGCCCATCGTCAGAGCAACAATGCACCACTAGGATTCAACCAGAATGTGATGCCATAGAGAGCACAGAACAATTTCCATCCATGGTAGAGATCTAATTAGGGGAACACTCTGACAGAGTACATGGAGTGAAATTATACAACTGTCCAAAGTTTAGCAGCATCTATGCGAGACTTGGAAGTCCAGCTAGGATAGATTGAGATTGCCTAAGTAACAGATCTCAGGGAACTTGCCAAGTGATACAGAAGATGCTCGGCAGAAAGGGAATGAACAATGCAAAGCAGTCAGTCTCTAGAGTGGTAAACAATGTGAAATGAAGCATCTGTCAAACAACCAATTATATGTCAGGACAAAAAGATGGTGCCAGCAAATGAACCTAAGGAAGTAGTGAAAAAGAGGCAAGAACCAACAATGCCAAACCTCAATCTAATGCCAACACCACTTTGGCAAAACCAGCAGAGCCAACATCTGCCTATCCACCACCACATTTTCCAAAAAGGCTCTAGAAAACACGAGCAATATGTTGAGCTCGATGAACACACAACTGAATGCTTGCAAGTCTAGAGAAGGATGATTTTTGGGTGTATTTGGTGGAAGCAAAAGATAGACAAATAGACAAAGTATTTATAGTGGTTCAAGCTTCTAACAAGCTCTACATCCACTACCTTAGCTTCCTACTAAGGATTTCAACAAATTCACTAAGAATTTCTTCCCCTTTTCTAGGATAAGGAGGCAACCGTTACAACCTAGACTCAAACCCGAATCTAGCATCCAAAGCTCACAACTCGAGCTTTGGAAACAATCTTGTTCAAAGAGAAAAACTTAGCAAACTAGAAATCCCTCTACAAGGTCGATTTTTGCACTCATAAGCACTCACCCAAATCCTAAACACTTGAGCATACATTGACATTTCGGCTCACAAGTGTAGTCTATACAAAGAATGACAATTTAAGCACTAAGACTTGATTTTGATCATAATGTTGTTGACAAATGAAGCATTGGTCTTCCAAAGATGCTTGGAGGTCCCTTTTATACTCCCAATTGTGTTCATATCCATTGGTGACTGTTGGGATTGAATTGGAGCCGTTGGGACATTTATTTCTCGCAATAAATATAGTTATGGTGTTGTCCATATTGATACACGGGTATCCGTATCGGTACGTCATTCTTCATAACTAGCCATTGAGCTCTTCTTAGTTGAACATATCGATACGCGTAGGAGTGTATCGGTACAGCCCTGCAATTTAAATAGCCGTTGGGAAAATAACCATTGAAGGACGTTGGGGGTAGTTGAAAGAGCCGCTGGGATAAAACAAAGGGTATTGATATGCTTCATAGGGTATCGGTACGGCCCTACTCTGTATCGGTACAGCCAAGCCGTACCGGTACAGGTTTTGGCTACTGGAATTTTCTTGTAGCTAAAACCCTAAAGCGTATCGGTACGGTGACTTAGAAAATACAGGTTTGGCTACTTAAAGCACATTTTAAATCATTCGAAAGCCTAGTAAAAACCCTTAAACTTATTTTCAAGTTGTTTGGACTTAAGAACATTTTTGAATTCTTTTCAAATTAGTTCAAATCAATTTTTCAATTATTATATCAAAACATATATCTCAACAATCTCTTCCTTTTTGATATAATAAAACCAACTTGAAAATTTGTTTGTGATTCTCCCCTTAGTGTTTAAAAACTTGAATAAGAGATTTTAAAATTGAAATATAGTTAAAGCTCCCCCTTATTCACTTGAAAAATCAATTTTTCAAACCATTTTCTCCCATTTTTTGTTATATCAAAAAGAATCTGTGTGACTTTAAGTACAAGATAACAAAAGAGGTTTAAAAATTTTGAAAAAAAAAATAAGAATTTTGGTTTTAAAATTGGCTCTCCCTTACTCAAGCATCAATAAGTGTTAGTCTAACAATTATGATAAATTAGTTGAATAAAAAGAAATAAATCAAAATAAAAAGAAATTCAACTAATTTTACCATGCTTGAACTAAAGGGACGATGTGAAGCCTTCCTTCTTCAAGTGCTTTCTTTGTGTGTATGGAGCTCCCCCTTGATGTTTTACTTTGTTGAACATTCTCCATCACACCTAACATAAGACAATCAAGTAATTTGTATCCAAATTTCTTTGGATCAATAGACATTAGTAGCACAAGGTTTAGTACCCTTAGGAATCCATTTTTCAATTTCATCATTTTTGGTTGAAGTAATTAGTCCTTTTGGGACCCAAATACTTCTAAAACATTTTCCTTTAATAGATCTAAGGGAACTAGATTGTCTAACATAAAAGTTTGATTTTTCAAAATCATTTTTCTTTTGCAATTCCTTGGAAATCAAATCTTTTTCTTTCTTAAGATCATTAATTTCCTTTTGATGATCTTTTTCCATTGTTTGAAGCAAATTTTGTAAATTTGAGACTTTAAAATCAAAACCTTTGATTTTTGCTTCAAACTCAAGATTTGTTTTAGAAAGCAAATCATTTTTCTTTTTCAATTTTGAAAGTAATTTCTTGTTTTTTGAAAATGAAGCTTTAAATTCCAAAAGCAAATCATCATAGGCTTCTTGTAATTCATCAAAACAATATGAACTTGAAGTAGAAGTAGATGAATTAGAAGTTACCCTTGAATCTTCTTGGATGGCCATGAGACAAAGGTTGGCTTGTTCATTGTCGGTGGAGTCTTTATCACTCCAAGTAGCCAAATGTGCCTTCTTCTTATGGCTTGAAGAACTTGCCCTCTTTTTCCTCGATTCATGCTTAGATTCTTTCATTTCTTTCTTCATGAATCGGGAAAATTTCATGAAGAGATAGGTAATCTCTACATCTTCTTCTTCCTCCTCACTTGAATTCTCGTAATGGTATTAGGAGGATTTGAGGGCTACGACTTTCATATTGATGCCTAGCTTTTTGATTTCCTTCCTCCCCATCTTTCTTATCTCTTCCTTATTCTTCTCCTCTTCATTATCCTTCTTCATTATTTGATGAGTGAGAAGAGACCCTATGAATTCATCAAGCTTCAAGGTCTTAAGATTCTTGGCCTCGATAATGGCGGTCTTCTTTGAGTCCCATGAATCGGGAAAGGAGTATATAAGCTTTCGGAAAAGCTTTTCTTCCAGAATGACTTCTCCATAGCCTTTGAGTCCATTCACTATGGTGGAGAAACGATTGAACATCTTCTCGATAACTTCCTCCAGATCCATCTTGAAGTTCTCATACTCTAAATTGAGGAGGCCGATCTTGGTCTCCTTCACTTCGTTTGTTCCCTCGTATGTGACTTCAAGCTTGTCCCAAACCTCCTTGGAACTCTCACAATAAGACATTTTTGTGTAGATATCTAGGCTAAAAGCACAAAAGAGAATATGCAAAGCCTTGCAATTTAGCTCCATATTCTTGCGATCATCCGCATTCCATTCCGCCTTATATCTTTGTAGTACGTATGGACCATCTTCAACAACGTCCCAAAGTTTGTAATCTTTGGCCTTGATGAAGAACATTATTTGGGTCTTCCAATAAGCATAGTTGGTCCCGTCAAAGAATGGTATCCGGTCAATAGATTGCGCCATCTTGTCGGTTGATTGTTTATTGGTCGAGCTTACCAGGATTGCCTCAATAGGATGTAAGTCCTCTCGAATTGAGCCTTGCTCTGATACCAATTATTGAGCTCGATGAACACAAAACCAAATACTTTCCAAGTGTGGAGAAGGCTAATTTGTGGGTGTATTTGGTGGAAGCAAATTACCTAAAGAATGCTTACTTTTATTTCTCTGGAAAATGCTTGATTACACTGCTTTCTTGCTATCACTTCTAGGTTTCTGAATGCTATATGTATGTGTATAAATGTGTGTGATTCGTATCTCATTGTTGTCTTTGTTACAAAAAATTATAGTTCTATTTATAGTACAAAATTGACTAAATCCTAATCTCAAATCCCCAATTTCTTTCCCTCTAAATGCTTGATCCTTGTTGTGGCACCAATTTAGGGATTAACCTTTCCCGTTTTGATTCTAATTTTCCAGCTAGGGCTTTAAATTAGGCATTTATCTTTTGGATTTGCTTCTGATTTGGGATTTAACCCTTTTATTTCCCTTTTTGTATGTTTCTGGTAACTTCAAATGTTAGGGAGACGCTGGGAAGGAGCGATTCAAGGTGGAAACAGCACGGTTGTCTGTCGGAGAAACTGAACCAGCATCTAGAAGGCGGAACGGTGAGTGCATGGCTGCCACGCGCGAGTGGCAATCCGTGTGCCCTGCTCTGGAGTGATCTGGACCGTTAGATCACTCCTTGATCTAACAGTTGAGAGATCGAGGCGCTATATCATCCTCCAGCTAACGTGATCTGCGTCGTTAGATCGATCTTGATCCAAAGGCCCTCCATCAGTAGCACAGCAGAGAAGCAAATTGGATTAAGGTTTTGTTTAGTTATGAACGGGCCAACTGACCCTTATTGTAAATGGATATGTGCTTTGTTATGGACTCCTTTTTGGATTTTAATTTTTTATGGACCTTTTTAATATAAATACAAATGGGCTAAGTACTTTATGTATTTTTGGGTTTTAATAACTAACTATTATATTAATTATTAACTAAAATACTAGCGAAAATGCATATAACATATGTTGATTCTAACTACCATATCAGTATACTAACATATAGCAATGTATTAATATTACTACAATACTAATGAACCGAAAATGAAATAGACATAATACAACAATAAAAATGAAACTAGAAACAAAGAATTGGGTGAAAATTTAGTGATAACAGCTACCCCTCTTTGGTCATTCCAGTGAAATAGGAATAGAGCAAAGAACAAAAGACATTGATTTTCACCAATTACCAAACCGTCAATGCCTCAAAAGACAGGAGGGTTCTATTCTCCTTGAGTTTGAATAGATAAGTGGTTTCTATTCTCCTCATGCTCAAATAGATAAGCAGGTTCTATTCTCCTCGTTCTCGAATAGATAAGTATATTCCATTCTCCAAATCCTGAACGGATAGGCAGGTTCTATTCTCCTCATTCTTGAATAGATAAGCAAGTTCCATTCTCCAAATGCCTGAACGGATAGGCAGGTTCTATTCTCCTCGTGCCCGAATAGATAAGCATGTTCCATTCTCCAAATGCCTGAACGAATAGGTGGGTTCTATTCTCCTCGTGCTCGAATAGATAAGCAGTTTCCATTCTCTAAATGCCCAAACGGATAGACAAGTTCTATTCTCCTCATTCTCGAATAGATAAGCAGATTGAAAAAGATTCCATCCTCGTTATGCTTGGATGGATAAGAGGGTTCTATTCTCCTTATGCTCGAATAGATAAGCATATTCCATTCTCTTGATGCCTGGACGAATAGGCAGGTTCCTTTGCAGAAAAAAACTTTCACGCCTGCAAAAAATCTGACATATAATGCAGTTATGATGGTCATGCCCCTAAGGATGTCTAAAACATGAATGCATGTCTCTTTTTCTTTTTATAATCCTTTTATCAGAATTAGTTTTCTTGAATCATATCATCTCAAACATTTTCTCAACTCTGGCAACAGATGGTAAGTGTCTATTCTAGTCCATCCCATCAGAATAAGCAGTATGACTTCCTTTCATTTCTCTACACTAAAAGGCTTTGCAGCATGTTATTAGGTCACAATGAGCAAGTAAGCTTGCACCAGCCCATCTTTCAACATTAGTTGACTTCATCATTTTCTTGTTGTTAAAATTCCATCTGCCATTCCTTGGAAAGTAATCTTCACCATTGCCTACTTCTAACCTTGGAGCTATAGGATGTGACTTTTGATTTGGATTTCACCAAAACATCACCACGTTGTACCATAGGTTTAATGCTATATCTACGTTCATCTTTTCCTGTGACTTATGCCTTGATTTTTTAAATAGGGAAGCTCTTTACAAAGTGTATAGCGTTGCTTGGACACCTAAAAGAGAAACTCTGTGGGGATATATGGGAGATGCTTTGGCTTACCGTCAATAATGCATGGGAAATCATCTGAAAATTGCAGTGGTTGACAACATAATCATTGATAGTCATCTTCATCGTCTCTTATTCTCTTTCTCATTCTTAATACTTATTTGCTTCATAGACAACATTTGATCTTTTGCACATTTTCTCATTCAATCCAGTTATCTTGTATTCTTGGTTGGAAGGATTGACTTTATCCTCATATTCTTCAACACTTGTTTAGCCTTTGTAAAGTTATCATTGTAGTTGATACATCAATGTTTAGTGACAAGCTTCCTAGAATCCTGTTGTTCTCCCAATGTCTCGTATCCTTAGCAATTTCCTCCAATGTTTGTAAAATTGTTCTCATTGTTGTCGAAAACAAACTATCTCATGTAAGCATATCTGCTTTGAAACATGTTGCCTTAGGGTAACATCTCTTGAGGGTTCTCTAATTCCTGCCTCCGCAAAGACTTCGAATGGAAATCTTTGCAGCAAAACCTATTTCCATCTTGAATCTCTTCATATGTTCACTTCTCTTTATGCCCTGAACTTCAAATTTAACCACAGAATACCTCATAGTTCCAATACCCTTTTAGACAAATCTCAAAGTAATGCCCAAAAATCTTTTATACATTTCAAGTGATGTCAAATTTATTAATTCTCATTTCAATGCAAGATGCTTATACGAAAAAGGGAAATGATGTAAGAAAAGAAATAAGGGATAAGAAACAAAACTTCATCAATATTGTGGCAAAAAGAAAAGAAGTTACAAATATTCAAACATCAATGACCAAAATTCCTCTTGTCAAAAAGCGGTGAGAAGTCTTGAATGTTACCCATGCTGAGCAAACTTCGACAATGGTGACAATGCGAGAAAGTTCATAACTCATCTATATTACGTTCCCGAGAGAATCTTCATGGTTATTAACTACCTAAGCCGCCCTTTGTGGGTTTTCAACTTAGGTTCTCCTTTGGTTTAAAAATGCCTTTTTGTGGGTTTTCATTTTGGACCCCCTTTCTTTTTCTTTTTTCTTTTTTTTCATTTTTTCTTCTTTTTTCTTCTTCTTTAGACATAATACTTTTTGACTGAATCTGAGTTTATCGGACTCTGAAGTTCATCTCCATCCATTTCAGCCAAAATTAACGCCCCACCTAAGAAAACCTTTGTTACACTGTAAGGTCCTTCCCAATTTGGTGCCCATTTTCGTCGGGAATCGCTTTGGATTGATAACTTCTTTTTTAGTACCAAATCAACTTCTTTAGATTATCTCGGGCGAACTTTCTTCTCGTGAACCCTTATCATCCTTCTTTGGTACATTTGCCCATGACATAGTGCTTTCAATCTTTTCTCTTCAATTAAGTTCAGCTGGTCATATCTTGCTTGAACCCATTCTGCTTCTTCCAACTTTGCTTTCATTATGATATGGAGCGAT
Source organism: Hibiscus mutabilis (assembly GCA_019671005.1). Taxonomy (NCBI): domain Eukaryota; kingdom Viridiplantae; phylum Streptophyta; class Magnoliopsida; order Malvales; family Malvaceae; genus Hibiscus; species Hibiscus mutabilis. The sequence continues at coordinate 28,967,393 of CM033717.1, read as the reverse complement.
GGTATTTCAACTTCAATCACTAATACAGCTTCCATTCTATATACCAATGAGAAAAATGTTTCCCCAGTAGAAGTTCTTACTACGGTTTGATAAGCATATAAGGCGAAAGGTAGCTTCTTATGCCCGTCCTTATAAGTATCCACCATTTTTGCAATTATTTTCTTAATGTTCTTATTTGCGGCTTCCACTGCCCCGTTCATCTTCGGGCGATATACCATATAATTATGATGTTTGACATTGAATTGCTCACAGACTCCACTTATCATCATGTTATTCAAATTGGAGGAGTTGTCGGTGATGATACCTTCAGGCAAGCCATACCGAAAATTGTTTTCGTTCTTTAAGAATTTGCAAACCGTGGTCCTATTGACATTTGCATACGAAGATGCTTTACCCACTTTGTGAAGTAGTCTATGGCTACCAAGATAAAATGATGCTCGTTTGACGCATTGGGGTGAATTTGACCAATGACATCGATGCCCCACATGGAGAAAGGCCACGGTGCTGTCATAACATGAAGAGGTTGAGGTGGCATATGAACCTTGTCAACGTAGATGTGGCATTTATGACATTTGTGAGAATAGTTGATGCAATCACCTTCTATGGCCGACCAGTAATATCCAAGACGCATGATTCTTCTAGCCATGGTGAAGCCACTGGGATGGGTTCCACAAACTCCTTCATGAACTTCTTTTATAATTAACTGAGCTTTCTTTGCACCCAAACATCTTAGAAGCAAGTGATCACGACTTCTTTTGTATAAAATTTCTCCATCAAGGACATGCCCTGATGCCATTTTCCTGATCATTTTCTTATCATTCTCCGTAGCTTGTGATGGGTACTGTTGAGACTTTACAAATTGGAAGATGTCCTGGTACCATGGCAATCCATCTATTTCTTCTTCCACATCATAACAATGGGCTGGGGAGCCTAGCATATGTAACCTGATGGGAATCATCCCAGAACTTTCATTTTCTTTAAACGTGGCCACTAAAATGGCTAAAGCATCGATCATTTGGTTGTCTTCTCTAGGGAGATATTTGAAAGTGATCTCATCAAATTCTTTGGTCAACTCAAGGACCAATTGTGGTATTCCACCAACTTTGCATCTTTTGTCTCCCATTCACCACGTACCTGATAAATAACCAATGCAGAGTCCCAAAAAACTCTTAAAGTTCATATTTTCCTCTTTATTGCCTCTCTTAGACCCATTATACAAGCCTCATACTCTACCATGTTATTAGTGTAGAAGAATTTCAGTCGACTGGTAAAAGGGTAATAATCTCCTTCTGGCAAAACCAAAACTACCCCTATACATCATCTTAATGCATTTGTTGCACCATCAAAGGTCATAACCCAAGATTCTGTTGGTGTCTCATCATCTTCTGAAATACACATCAAGTCTTCATCAGGAAAATTAAAACTTAACGCTTCATATTCATCACAAGCGCGGCTTGCCAAAAGGTCAGCTATGGCACTCCCTTTTATCATTTTTTGGCTCACATACTGGATATCAAATTCTGATACTAACATCTGCCAACGCCAACCTTCTTGATAAAGCTAGAGCCTCCATCATGAATTTTAGTGGATCTAACTTCGAGATTAGCCACGTAGTATGATATAACATATACTGCCTGAGCCTTTTAGTTGTCCATACGAAAGCACAACATAGCTTGTCAATTGAAGAATTTATGGTTTCACAATCAGTGAACTTCTTGCTCAAGTAATATATCGCATTTTTTTCTTCTAGTATCGTCGTGTTGCCCTAATACGCAGCCCATAGAATTTTCATGCACCGTTAAATAAAGGATTAAGGGCATCCCCGAAATAGGTGGTACTAATACGAGAGGATTGGTTAACCGCTCTTTGATTTTTTCTAAAGCTGCATGGCATTCTTCATTCCAAGTCCCTCAGTTATTCTTTTTGAGTAGTCTGAAAATTGGATCACATTTATTAGTTAACTGGGAGATAAAACGGGCGATGTAGTTTAACCTCCCCAGGAAACCCCAAACCTCCTTCTGTGTTTGAGGTGGTGAGAGCTTTTGTATGGCCTTAATTTTGTCCAGATCAATCTCAATTCCTCTCTTGCTCACCACAAAGCCCAATAGTTTTCCTAATGTGACCCCAAATGTGCATCTGTTTGGGTTAAGCTTTAGCTAAAACTTCCTTAGCCTTTGAAAGAGTTTCTTTAAATTCACCAAATGCTCCTCTTCAAATTGGGATTTGGCGATCATATCATCTACGTAGACTTCTATTTCCTGATGCATCATATCATGGAAAAGAGTGACCATGGATCTTTGGTATGTTGCCCCCGTATTCTTTAGACCAAAGGGTATTACCTTATAACAAAAGGTTTCCCAAAGTGTTATGAAGGTGGTTTTTTCCATATCTTTTGAGCACATTTTAATCTGGTTATGCCCAGAAAACCCTTCTATGAAAGACAAAAAGGCATGACCAGCTGTGTTAGCCACTAACATGTCTATGTGTGGTAACGGGAAATTGTCTTTGGGGCTTGCTCTATTAAGATCCCTATAGTCAACGCACATGCATACTTTTTCATCCTTTTTGGGAACTGGGACAATGTTGGACACCCATTCTAGATACTTAGCTACCTCAAAAAATCGTACGTCAAACTGCTTCTTTACCTCTTCTCTGACTTTTAGGAGCGTATCTATTTTCATCCTCCTAAGCTTCTACTTTACTAGCTCACATCCTAATTTTATTGGAAGCCGATGTACAACGATGTCAGTGTCCAGACCTGGCATGTCTTGATATGACCAAGCGAAGATATCCTTGAATTCTTTCAAAAGCTCAATCAAGCTTTGTCAAGTATGGCTGCAATGGTGGTGCCAATCTTCACCGCACCTTTCTCTTCTTCAGTACCGAGATTTAATATTTCTAACTCTTCCTTGTATAGGAGAATCTATTTTTCTTCTCCTTCTACCATCTTGAGCAATTCTCTGGGCAAGTCATATTCTTCTCCGTCATCAACTTCTTCTAAGCAAAAGGGTAATTCAAAGTCAACCTCGATGTTGAACTGAGCGTCATTTAAGTCATTGATATCTGAAGACCTACAAAGAAAAGGGACAGAGATATATATAGAGAACAAGGAATGAATGGAAAAAATGTTTTAGTTTTATCTTTATGTTTTATTTATGGGAAGAGTTTGCCACACAAGATTTGTTGGAAGAAAGAGAATGCATCTTTATTGAAGTTCAAATTATAAATTTTGACATAGGCCCTTTACATAAGATCCCTAATTGCCTTCTGGTCTATAGGCAAAATGGTGGGTTTTGAGAATTACTCTGCAACTGTTTTTAAGACTACAGGAATTTCTTCAACAGTCCAGTTGTCAAGTTCAGAGCAAGGGCTAATCTTGGTCAGGTACTTGTTCTCTTCTTCCTCGTTTGTCACAACATTGATGCTCAGTTTTCCAAACGCTTCACATAAATCATTCTTTCCTTTCTCTTCCTCATTAACTGGGGTACTTGGATCTAGCAGGCCCCCAAATCTAAAGTTATGGCTTAGGGGTGGAAATGTCATCGGTTCACACTCAATTTCCCCTCCTTTCAGCCTTGCTTGTCTTCTTCTTGGCGTTTGCTTATTTTTGCCCTCCTTTGACAATTTTTGGGCTTGAAGCCCAAGCCAAACTGATCCTTGCTGGGATTACCACGGGATATAGCCTCTTTTTGTGTCTCTTTCCAAATCTTTTTCCGACTTCAGCTCTCATTCCTAGAGTTTGTTTAACTTGTATCTTCGCGCAGTTGGATAATTCTGGTTATGGAACCTTACTTTCTTTAGTGACAAAGGTCACATTGACTAGCTTTAGTGTCCTAAAGTGACATTCAAGGCACACCCTCATCAATCTCGATAAAGGGTGCATCATTAGTTACTGATGCAATGATTTCTTCCTTTGCACCTACAGTTATCAATTGGCCATCCATCACAAATTTCAACTTCTGATGTAAGGTAGAAGGGACTGCTCCTATTGTATGAATCCATGGGCGCCCGAGCAAGCAGCTATAACTAGGCCTAATGTCCATGACCACAAACTCAACATCAAAGGTTGATGGTCCGATTTGCAAAGGCATTTCTATTTTATCCAACACATCTTTCAGAGTTCCGTCGAACGCTCTTATTGTATTTTGATAGGCTTTTATAAGAGAGTTGTCTATAGGCAGCTTCTTTGCTGCTGCTAACGGTATAACATTCAGGGTAGACCCATTATCAATAAGAACGCCCGGTAGCATATATCCTTTGCATCTTGTGGTGATGTGTAGAGCTTTGCACAACCCCCTTCCTTCTCTAGGTATTTCTTCGTTATTGAACGAAATAAAGTTGTTGACAGCAATGTTACCGACTAACATATCCATCTTGTCGGTTGTGATATCCTTCAATACAAATGTTCGGTTCAAAATCTTTAGCAAGGCCTCACGATGGCCTTCAGAGCTCAGCAGTAATGATAGCATAGAAATTTGAGCTGGAAGCTTGTGGAGTTGCTCCACTACGCTATATTCACTGTGTTTTAGAATCTTCAAGAATTCTTGAGCCTCTGACTCCCTCACTGGCTCATGGTACACTGTTGACTTTTCTTTGAGGAAATCTTTATCATCTTCATTTTCTGACTCTTCAACAACAACTTTCTTTTGTGTTGTATCTCTATCTTCTGCCATTGGCTAGGAATAGTGCCTCCCACTCCTCGTAAAATGGCTCACTTCATTGATTGGTTCTTCTTTTGTTTTCTCTTCAATAGAATTTCCTTCTGGGGCTGCCACTGCGCAAGCATAATTCCATGGGGCCTGCTTGTTATCCTTGTATGGAAATAGGGTTGGTGCCTTAATTATAAGTCGCAAGATTACTCCCCTTTCAGGCTCACTAACTCTTGCTTTAGCCTTGATAACTAAAGGCTTCATTTCAGAATAATTTCTTCTAGAGGATGACTTCTCCGATGTGCAAATGTCCAACATGCACTCCTTGTTTTCTTTCTCAAGAAACTCTAGTTCTCTTTCATCCATTTTGTCTTGGACCAACTGCTTGAACTCTAAGCAATGTTCAATCTCACTCCTCTTTCTTTGTGATACTCACAAAACAATCCATATTTAATTTCCATATCATGGGCTTCACCTTCTAGCATCCCAACTGCCACCTTTTGAGCCCATACCCACCTCATGGGTTTTCTAACCTCAGCAACATATTTCTTAACCCTCTTGTTTTCCTCTTCCATGATTGCATTAACTCCTGCTTTCTAGTGATTTGGTAGAGGGTTTCCCTTGTTTTCTGATGTATCAAATGACAATATTCCATACTTTCTTAAATCATCTACCACTCTCTTCAATGCAGTGCAATTCTCAATAGTGTGCCCCTAACTCCTGCATTATATTAGCATTGTGCCCTCTTATCGTACCATGATGGATATGGTGGTGAGAAAGGAGGAACATGTCTTGGCAGCACCATTTGGGATTTAACCAATTTAGAAAATAATTCGGCATGCATCATTGGAATTGGAGGGAAATAAGGTTTTGAGTTCCCTTGATATCTTCGTTCTTCCTTCGGCGGGTTTGTAATTGTTGGAACTACAGTCGAGACATTTGGCTTGTTAAAGACCACACCCTTTGAAAAATTGGGATTATAAACATTTGTGGCATTGACTCCGCTTTCTCTCTTTTTATAAGGTTTCTTTGTTTCTCCGCTATCCAGCTTTCTGTTTTTCATGGCTGCTAGAATCAGCTCTCCGTTCATTAACATATCTGCGAAGCTTTTAGTTGCATGATTATTCATGCGGTCATAGAATGAACCTTTTAACGTCTCCACAAACATTGGGGTAACTTCATTTTCTAGTAATGGTGGCTGAACTTGAGTAGCTACATCCCTCCATCTCTGTGCATATTGGCAGAAACATTCAAGATGTTTTTGTTCCATTCCTTGCATGACCAGTTAGGTTGGAACCATGTTTGAGACATGCTTGTATTACTCAGTAAAAGCTCTGGATAAATCTTTCCACGATCTGATGTAAACCCGGCTTAGCTGCGTGTACCAGCGTGAAGCTGACCCCACTAAACTATCTTGGAAGCAATGAATGAGCAGCTTCTCATTATCAAGATACATCGACATCTTTTTGTAATACATGGTTAGATGTGCTGACGGGCATGTAGTTCTATTGTACTTCTCAAAATCTAGAATTTTGAACCTTGGAGGTGCTAACAAGTTTGTCACCAGGCCTAAGTCTTTGGCATCCACATCGCCATGAATATTCCCTTTTTGGAAAGACTTAATCATTCCTTCTAACTTCTCATAACGATCTTCTCATTTCTTCTCAATTTTAGCCTTATCGGCAATCTCATCCAGATCGGGTACTTCATAGTTGTGAGCTCCTACTATATTAGCCTTGAACTCATTTCGGACGAAGGACTCAGCAAAGTGGGGAGTCAGCTTAGCCTTTAGTGTTGAAGCTTTCTTTTGTATTCCAAGATGGGTGAAAGTCATTCCATGGAATTGGGGCAGAGCATTGGTTTCCCCTCAAACTTCTGCTGCATCTGGGTCTTTGAATCCCAGCATTGCCACTATTGAGCTAACTGTCTTCTGATAAACTAATTCCATTTAATGTTTCTGGTCCGTTCCCAGCTTGTCTAGCCTGTCCTATGTACTTTTGTGACTAGTTTCCAAGGCCATCACTCTATCTTCCATTACTTTGGCTTGAGACCGGGTACTATACTTGTGAGTTGTTTTTGCTATTTTGAATTTCTGTCATGTTTTTATTTAAGTTAGATTCTTATTATGTCATGGATGCATGCGCAAATGTAAACACACAAATGCAAAGTAAAACAGGAAAACAAAAAAGATGCAATGCAAATGCATGAATGCAAGCGAAGAACCATCAATTCTATGAAATATCTGCTCAAGAAACAACTCTTTATTGAATATGAAAAGATCCTTATCACATCAAATTTTATTACAAATACTTTTCTGCACGAACTCCTAATTCCTTGATTTCTTCATGAAGCCACATAAGTCTTGGTCCAACCTCTCCTACTGTTTGTTGTACTAACGAAGGGCTGTAGCTTCCGTGGCTAACATCGTCACATGTCGAGCCACATACTGAACTTGAGTCATGACAGTCCTGTCAAACTCATCCCGCTCTTGTAATCTTCTGGCATTATCTCTAAGATGGGTGAACCAGTAATCATTTCCTCCATCAGCTATATTTCGAGGACCAGGATCTTAGCTTTATACTCCTGAATAATATTATCCATTTCCTCCATCTCTAAGATGGGTGAACCAGTAATCATTTCCTCCATCATCTATATTATCTCTAAGATGGGTGAACCAGTAATCATTTCCTCCATCAGCTATATTTAGGCTGGCCTGAAGTTTTGTGTAAGTGTGACAGTTCCGAAATTCATGCAGCTAATGGTTCAAATCCTCTACCTTGGCTTGCAACTCAGCAATGCAAGCCTGGCTCTGATTCAGCTTTTCACTAGTCTTGTCATATGCTGTCTATAACTCAAATAAACGGATCTTGTTGTCGTGGGCCTTCCTTTTCCATGCAGTGACACTTTCTTTCTCTTTTTCGGGAACCCGTTTGCCATTTCCATTTTCAGTTGCCAGCTTACCTTTTTTTTCTTTATCAAGGGCTCGTTTGTACTTGTCAAGTTCCCATTTTCCACTCTCTTTCTCCTTTCCCACAGCATACTTAATTTTTTGTTTCCACTGTTCCGAGGTTTTTCTCAGATCAACATTTTGAACAGTAGTCTGACACTTGAGGAAATCAACCCTTTGGACTTCAAACTTCCTTTCTAAGTCTTCATACAGCTTTATCACTCGCTTCGTCTCCCTTTTATACTTTTCTACGTCAAGGCTTGACTCAACCTTGTCTCATTGGTTTTGCTCTCGTAGCGCATCTATTTCCAATTTGGCCCTTCTCAGCTCTTTTCTTAGGATGTCAGCTTCTATAGGAACTACCTTCAAGTGTTCTTCTAAAGACTTGTCCTGTCCGGGTGTAGGTGCCATGACTTTGTCATTCCCTCTTATATGCCTCCAAATATCATAATCAAGGGTGTACATACAATGTTTATCAAACTCCAAGTCCATATGATAGCAGTGATTCCATGCATCACTGATTGTCTAAACCTTCTTTCTGAACTCTCATTGGAATTCGAATTCTGAGGATCCAAGACCAGTAGTGAATGAGATGAACTATCGAGACCTAAACTTACGAGATACAAGCAAAGGACCACATCCAATTCCTCCCTAAAGACCTAACAGCATCAGGAAGTTGAAATCCCCACACTTATACAAAAGCTTAGTATGGCCCATCCAAGGAACCCTCCATCTGATGTCTTCGTCGCGGCGGTCTTTGAAAATTTCAATCCACTTAATTTTCTTAGTAACTGTCCATTCTTTTTGCTAGGAACTCGGGGAGAGGAGAGAATACATTTGATAAGGCCAATGTTGGGCATTTCTAGAAGTGACTAAGAGCCCAGACTTGTAGAAGCGGAGCACGCCCTCCAAAATGAACACCTTTAACTTTTCGACAAGCATCAAGGGAAATGAAGGTTTCAGCAAGTACTGTTGGCATTGGGTTGACTCCTCTCTTTAGTTGTTCAAGGAAGTCAAGTAACGCCACATCAATGTTCCCTAAAACTTTTGGGAAAATGACTAAACCATAGATTGCATTGGCTAGGAGATCAACTCTCTTCTCTTTGTCGAGGTGAATTAGAATTATATTTCTGATGCTTGACCAAGGAAAATTAAAGCTGCTTCTTCTCTTTCGTATCAACCCCTTGACCCAACCATCACTCATACCGACAAAAGCTTGGAGCCTTGAGTGTGGGTTCTTGTTTTTAGGAGGTTTGGCATAGACCCAGTTCTTCTTCACCTTGTGGAAATTGAACAGAGCCAAATATTCTTCAGATGTGGGCATCATATCCTCTCCATTAAAAGTGAAACATCGAAACTCGGGATTCCGAAACTAAACCAGAGCTTTGTGAAACGGCTCGTCTACCTTCACATAAATGAGATATGCTATATCTCCGTAGACTTCATGGAACAACTACTTAGTCTTGTAATCACAATGCTCCCAATTTTCTCACGGCTCTTGCATGCTATTCTACTTGATACTAATGTGAGCATATTTTGAAGTCTCTGTCTCATGATAGGCTACTAGACTGTCCCCAAATGTTCTATGGTTAACCTCAGACCAATGTTGCACTTTTGCATTCTCATCTTCGGTTTTCATAATCCTCCCATCCATGACGAGAGCTTTTCAAAGTTGAGCAGATACTTTTGAGAATCAACCACTTCTGATGTGGAATGATGTTGCATAAATGAATATGCAAAACAGCAAAACAAGAAGGAAATAGATTAGAATTAAGAAGGCACAGAGAGACCAAAATAATTTCATGAACAATTTTGGGTAGCACATTCCAACACTCCAGGACATGTCCCCTCGGATCATTTGCAACAATTTGATCAGACTCAAAACCCTAGGTTTTCTGCATGGCACTATTGGGGTGGGCTCTAAATTCTCAAATGGTCTGGTTCTAAAAGGGTACCTGAGCTATCTTTGTTGTCCCCTACTAAGGGTAGCAAGGCCCTTGGTTCTCACCCATTTTAGGCTTCAAACGAACCAAGTTCAACTCAGAAGGACTCACTTCCAATTTCTTCTTAAAGGATCAGTATCCTTACGAAGACATTATGCATATGAGTCCTGAAGGTACTTGCTAGGCTCATATGGAGAATCAATATTCTAACATGAGCAAAGCGTTTTCCCCTCACTTAACAATTGGGTGAAGCTCGGGAATATAGCTTTTTGCAATAATTTTAAAATGCGTAAAATAGAATTACATTCAATAAGTGGACAAATAGATTGAAACCTTTCTAAACATGCAAATTCCTTTTCTAAAAACATTTTTTTGAAAACAATTTGTGGCATGGCCGTCTTTTGTTTTAAAAACAAAAGTCCCCGGTGGAGTCGCCAAGCTGTCGCAACCATTTTTTAAGGAAAAAAGAGGTTTTGACGTTATTTGGAAAACTTAAAAAACAGTGCGGTCGTCCATCGAATAAGCTAAACCGACATTTGGAAGGCGGAATGGTGAGCGTGTGGCTGCCATACGCAAGTGGCAATCCGTGTGCTCTACTCTGGAGTGATTTGGATCGTTAGATCACTCATTGATCTAATGACTGAGAGATCAGGGCGCTATATCATCCTCCAATTGGTGTGATCTGTGTCGTTGGATCGATTTTGATCCAATAGCCCTCCATCGGCTGCGCAAAAAAGAAGCAAAAGGGATTAGGGTTTTGTTTAACTTTGAACGGGCCAACTGGCCCTTATTGTAAATGGATATGTGCTTTGTTATGGATTGTTTTTTGGATTTTAATTTTTTTATGGACCTTTTTAATATAAATAAAAATGGGCTAATTACTTTATGTATTTTTGGATTTTAATAACTAACTATTATATTAATTATTAATTAAAATACTAACAAAAATGCATATAACATATGCTAATTCTAACTGCCATATCAATATACTAATATATAGCAATATATTAATACTACTACAATACTAATGAATCGAAAATGACACAGATATAATACAACAATAAAAATGAAAGTAGAAACAAATAATTAGGTGAAAATTCAGTGACAACAAAAACTTGGTGGCTGGTCATTTGTCTCGTTTAGAACACCATATTGAAGATGGTAATGTCGTGACCATTAGAGATGATTTCCCTGATGAATACTTGCTGGCAACCACTACCATTCCATGGTATGCTGACATAGTCAACTACCTGGTTAGCAAAATATTGCCACTAGATTTATCAAATAATGCCAAGAAGCGATTTCTGAGGGATATTCGGTAGTATTATTAGGATGAGCCATTCTTATTTAAATAGTGTGCTGACCAAATCTTTCGTTGTTTTGTTCCAAATGATGAGCAACAAAACTTTCTTCAGCTTTTCCATGCAATACCATATGGAGGACACTTTTCTGGAATGAAGACAGTAGCCACGATGTTGCAATCAGGATCCTTTTGGCCAACACTATTTAAGGACGCCCATTATTTTTCCAAGGCATGCGACAGACAACAACGTACTAGAAACATGTCTTGCAGACATCAATTGCCACTCCAGGACATCATGTCTGTGAAACTATTTGATGTGTGGGGGATAGATTTTACGGTTCCTTTTCCCCCATCATTCATCAATGTATACATACTTGTGGTCATAAATTATGTCTCAAAGTGGGTTGAAGCTATTGCTCTCCTAACGAATGATGCAAGGTAGTTGCCAAGTTCCTACACAAGTACATCTTTACCAGATTCGATCCTCCAAAGCCATCATTCATGATGAAAGTACCCATTTTAAATGCCATTTAATCACTAAAGCTTTGTGTAAGTACGAAATCCAACAAAGAACTGCCACTACTTACCATCCGCAAATAAATGGCCAGGTAGAAATTTCAAACAAGGAGATCAATAATATCTTAGAGAAGACTATGAACCTAACTATGAATGATTGGTCTTTGAGACTAGATGATTCACTGTGGGCATACAGAAAAACCATCAAACACCATTAGGAACTTCCCTATACAAGCTTGTATTTGGGAAATCATGCCATCTTCCGGTGGAGTTGGAACATCGAGCTTATGGGGAAACCAAGCAGTTGAACATGGACTGGAGGGCTCCATGTAAGAAGCGTTTGTTAGATTTGAATGTTTTGGAAGAGTTTAGAGCACAAGATTTTGAAAATACCAAGATTTACAAAGAAAGAACAAAAAGGTGGCATGACAATAGAATTTTGCCAATACATTTTAAAGTGGGGCAAAAAGTTGTGCTGTTCAATTCAAGACTTAAGTTATTTCCAGGAAATCTCAAATCCAGTTGGTCAGGACCCTTTGAAGTTGTCAAGCTTTATGGTCATGGAGCGGTAGACATCAAGGACTTGAAAACGGAGACAACATTCAAAGTGAATGGCTAAAGATTGAAGCATTACCGGTAAGGAAGTCAGCCAATTGCCAAGGAGATTATTCTCTTGGCAGAGATTCAGTAATTTTTGCCATCTTAGTTTGCTCATTGTAAATAATTATGACAATTATTTTCTTTTTAGTAATTTAGTTTAATTATTTCAGTTTTTCTTTTTCAATTTTGAAAGGTTTTGTGAGTATTAGCACAGAATATTTTGCCAAGGCAGTATGCCAAGACAAGATGGCATTCAGACACCCATCATCACAAGTCTAGATAGCACATAGATCAATTTTAGATAAGGCCCAAAGGGGAGTATTTTTTACTGAGCGGGAAACTCTAGCATCTTAGGGTAAGAATTTTCAAACTTTGAAATTTTACCCTACTTTACCTAAACTTCTTTCTCGCGCCGTGAACTCCCATTACTCCAAAACCCATCATTATCCCACTCCCCCATACATGCATAACTGCCACACCATCATTATCTCCACTAACCGCACCATTAAACCATCTCAACCTTCTCCCTTGTCACTTATTTAATCCTCATTTTCCCCTTAAGCAAGAACATTTCTACTTTTCATTTCTTCGACCGACAAGAAAAGAAAGAACCAATTTTTCCTTCATCTTTTTCCTTCATCACTACTTTCCCCAAAAGTATCAATGGCATCCTCATCAGAACCACTTCAAATCTTTTTCAATGATGAGATAAAGAAGAAGTATGAGGAGAACTTTGCTGCTCGAACCTTTTTCTATGAGAAAGGGTTTAAATTCAAGAATGAACACAACTTGGGAAATTCATCGGAGCTAATGAACATTGTCAAGAAACACAACTGGGAGGTATTTTGCCAACAGCCAGGGGAGGTTGACTCCATCATTGTTCGTGAATTCTACATCCACCTCTCCACCAAGGACTCGTCATTTTTCTTTGTAAGAGGTAAATGTGTTCAATTTGATGATGGTTATATTAATCATATGTTTAGTTTGGATGGTGAAAGGGAAGAGCATTTTGTATTTGCTGAATCCATAGATGTTTCCAAGAGGCAATTTTTACTGAAGGACTTGTACGAACATGGCTCAAAATGGAACGTTTCTTTTAAGGGAAAGAGAACCGTGAAACAGCTGGCATTGAAACCATATCTGAGAGGATGGAACCACTTCTTGAAGGCCAACCTAATGCCAACCACACACAATGTAACAATGTCAGAGGATAAGATGGTTTTGCTACACTCGATCATGATAGGAAGGAAAATCAACATGGGTCGTCTGATCGTTGACGAGACCTACAAGTGTGCCGGTAAGGTAGTGGTAGTTTGGTTTTTCCTAACTGGTTTTTAGAATTTACAAGCAATACCAGGTGCCAAAGCTCGGCTCAGACAACGTCCAAAAATGCAACGGAACCATCACACCTGCTCTTTGGCAACAATTGTTTGCTAGGGAGACAAAAGAGAAGTGCAAAACAAAGGCTGCCTAGTCGTTATCCTTCACTAGTTTGATGATGACGTACCTGCCAAGACCGATCTGCCACCTATTACTCCAGCTTCGTCCGCAACCGCTATAGCTCATACCGCATCTGAGCCGGCACGAGTAATTGAAGAGGTCGTTCAAGATGTGAAAGCATCCACTACTGCCTCTAAGAGACAATTGGAAAGGAAGAAGTACTCAGCACCAAATCGAGGGACCTTCTTCAAAACAAAGACTCACGTCTCTCACCCAAAACATTTTGAAGGGGAGTCTTCTTCCCTTTAACTCCTTAGTTCCATATTTTTCATTTTATCATTCGTTGCATTTGTATATATGTGTTTACATGCATTGAGGACAATTTACACCTTAGGTTTAGGGGTGTGTGTTGTCTCACATTTATTTCCATGACATATCATTCATTTTTATGTTTCTGTTTGCATTTTGTTGCCATATAGATTAGGTAGAAACATACATACCAAACCACTAAAAATATTCTTTTATCTCGACTTAGTTTAGACTTGACAATTTTGCCAACACATTGCTAGCATATTTAGAATTTATACTAGTATGCCCTATTCGATGATGAAATTAGAATCTTTAGTTAACATGAGTCAGCAGATTAGTAATGCCATGTTGATTGGCAATTGATTTCTAGCTTAGGTAAATTTAGTCTCATTTAATACGTAGTATGCATCTAGTTCCAAGGACAAACTTAGGATCCTTGAAACGAAACTCAGAATAATAAAAAATTAAACAATGTCAGGGTAAAGATAAAGAATAAGGCAACTATGTTTTACCAAAGGTAAGAAAAATGACGATAACACTCCTCTGCCTTAGAGACAATAAGTAACTTGGGGGTTCATGGTTTGCTCCCTCTTAGTTCTCAAGCCAATAAAACTTTACGGTATTAGTGTAATGGGTTAGCTTGTGATGACATCTGGATTAACGTGGGAGTTCATGGCATGCTCCCACTTACTTCTCACACCAAACAACATCGTGATGCAAACCCAAATTTAATGCTAGCAAAAGAAACCCTTGGTAAGAAGAAAGAAAAAAATAAAAATAAATAAATAATTCTAAGTTTGGGTAGCAAATTTGACTAAGGGAGTTAAAGGATCTTGATGCAAATTGCATGCAATTCATGCACACTTCATGACCCTAGGTTAGAGTTATATTGTTGCATCTAAATTTTTTGATATGTTGCCATTAGTGCTCTAAGATATCTGAGGACAGAACTGGAACTAAATTTTGCTTGCTAGCATGTGTTGTTAACCAGGGAAATTTTGTTGAGGTTCCGTGTTTTACTTTTCTGTTTTTATAGTCTTTAGTTGCATTACTTAAGGACAAGCAATGACCTAGGTTTGGGGGTGTGTTAACTCCTCAAAAGTTCTACTTTTCATGTATATATTGTCATGATTTTTCTTGACTTTGAGTACATATTTGTGCATTTAGCTAGTACATTCATGCATTTGCATCTAGAAGTTAAGGAATGTTTCCATTACCAGAGTGAAAAAGTATTTTCTTGTTGTGGCAGGTAGGTTAGGAGTAGGTTTGGAGCAGGTTTAGTAGATAGGAGTAGGAAGAGCAGAAGAGAAATGCCAAGTGTGTTGGAAAAATCATGACAAGGATTGCCAAGCTCGTTTGGCAAAATAAGGACGATTGATGCCCGATCAGTAGCCATTAGAGCCACGTCAACCCTAAATTCAAAAAGAGGATAAGAAGATAACATGCCTATCTTGGTGGATAACAAACTTTCAAGATTCAAACCCAGCCTAGTGTTTACACGAGTGCATATATATAGCAAGTCATCGAAGAGCCAAAGAGGCTACACCATGAAAGGTTAGATGGCAAATTGTGGTTCGACCAGGCTGTGACCAAGAGCTCAAGATCATTTGAAGGGTTGCATTGATGGATCTCTTTCTTTGTCTATTTCTTTGAGTTTTAAATTCTAATTTGACGGTGATGTCTAAAAATGATGATTTGTTGATGGTTACCCCAGCCATGAATTAATTTCCTTAAGTTGGTTGGTATGTTTGCGATGAACGTTAGTTTTTAGGGTTTTTAATAATTACATGTCTTGGCATTTTTGTTTATTTTGCTAGTGCTTAGTTTCTTCAAATTTATTGTCATACGATAGTTGGCGTTGAATGCTTATTATCTCTTAATATCTTAACAAACTTAGGAGGTAAGGATTAATGGAAAAATACTAAGGAGAGAAGCTTCCACAGAAGATGTAAACCCTAAACCCTTAAGAGTAAAGACTAAAATATTTCCAAGTTAATTATTGAAAAACATCGCTAGACGTATAGGAGTTCATCGTAATTAACATAGTGTATCGCCATCGATAGAGGAAACACTAACTTAAATATGCTCGACAATAAATCCAAGGCCCGAAAGTTATTAATTACCGTTCTCGCTAGCGTGAAATCCAAGCATCCTTTGCCAAAGCCCATCAATCATTTGAATACATTTGTTTGCCAATCTGCCAGACTTTTTACTTTATTTTCCTTCAATTATTTTCTTAATTAAAATACGATCTCAATACAATCTTATCCATTTTAATTCACAAGTAAATATCGTGACATTTAATTCCTAGACAATCCATGTGGATACAATACTCAGTTTATTGCTGTATTACTTGTTGACCGTGTATAATTGCATGCAAAAGACCTATTCTTGGCATAATTTTACCGCCATATTACATTAATTCATCAATTGTTTGTCATGTGTTAGCTAGTCGACACTACACCAATCGACAACCAAAAAAACTCCAGTAGCAAACCCAAGATTTTAACATATTAACAACGCTATTGAAAATCCAAAAACATAATTCTAAAACCTCTATATCTCCAGTGATGCTTATCGAATAGTGATGCACTTTAGAGCAAGTATACTCGTCGTATCAAGTAATAAAGTGAGAGTAGAGTGTCAAACCCACGAGGATTGGATCAATAAATATAAAGTTATCGTACTTAGGAATGTGTTTGCAAGTATTGGTGAATGTCGGTTTAAGTGAACTAATTGATCTAATCTCATAATAGCTATGATTAATACAAATAGCTATAGCGACTTAATAGATAATTATGGAGGTTGGGATTATTGCTAAGGATATATGCTTGATTACCAAGATCAATGCTATAGAAACGGGTAATACATGTTTGCATAAATCTTTAAGTTCATCTATTCGACAGGAATTTCTAATGAACTTCTGACTCTCTCGATGCCTAGAAGTTAATAACATTGTGGTTAAGGTGATACATGTATGTGTTAACCCTAACAACTCTATTATGTGTTTAAGAACTCCCTTTTAGTCATTGAAACGCTAAACTTATGTAAGCTGGATTAAGACTAAGTTGGCAGCTTAGCCCTACTATTCACATTTGTCTAACTTTACTCTCTTGAATATCAAGCCACATATCAATAGTTAACAGGCCTCTCTCGAAGAGCTCTTACAATTAACTACGCATTACGAACGTGAACAAAATAGATGAATATTAAACAATTAAATCATTGAAATAGAATAATCAAAACATAAAATCCTATGGCGTAATAATCCCAACTAAAAGGTTTAGCTCATGTCTAAGCCTAAAACAACCATAATTAAAAGTATAGAGTACGGTATTTTATCAAGCAAGAGAAAAGAAAGAGCCGAGCATCCTCAACAAAACTCCCTCTGTGTAGTCTGTGTTGTAGGCCTCCTCTCCATCAGCCTCTCTTGATAGCATCGTTTGTTAAGGAGAATCGTCTAGCTTCACCCTAGTGGTTTTCTGCAAGGTCAGAGTAGGACTATCTTCTAAAACCTCCTTGTTGAAGTAGCGTCCAAGTCTCTCTTTTATAGCCGGTGAAACTAGGGTTTCAATACCCTAAAGTATGCATGGCTTCATTAAAGAAAAGCCATTTGTTTCATGCTTCAATTAATGTTTCGTATCTGGGAGAAAGTCCACGTGGGCATAAATACATTCATCTCCAACTCTTCATGCCTTATCAGCTCTAGCCTTTCGATCAGCTCCTCTCCTTACTCTACAAATTCTCCAGCATCCACCAATATCCTACACATACACCACAAAACACCACCCTCCCTTGAAAAGCACCAATATATATAACAATTAAAGCAAAGACAGTGTAACTCCCTATTTAAATGCAAATATGTACATTCTAACCTAAATCCAACCTAAATGAGCTTGACAGCATGGAAAAGACAAGGATTAAGGTATTGTTTGCCCTCAAGCAATGCAAAATGGAAACAATAAAAAGAGAAAATAAGAACAAAAAAATAGCCCATAAGTCCTAAGGTTCCACTAAGCTATGATTACTATGATTTCATGTTATGCTACAACAGCAATTCATTCCTCAACTATGTTGACGATAAGCAATTCAATTAGAGCTTACAGTTTTATTCAAAAGATTAAATCTACTGTAAGTGCAGTGTGTGATTGGTTACATGAATTCATCAATTAATATCCTTAGAAAAGCTTAAGGGTCTTTCTCTTTATGCTTTGGCATATTTTTTTTCTTTTTTAGCATAATTTTACTCACTTTTCTTCCTTACATTTGAAAATTGTATCCTTGGGGATTCAGCTTATCACACTAACCATTTGGTATCTGAAGATAGAGTGGAGCAAACAGCCCATCCTTGAGCCTTACGAGCAGTTTCATCCCATAAAAACTTTCATTCACCCTTTGCCAGTACTATCATTCCTACTAGGGAAAGTTAAATGGAGAAAACACAACTCACCTACTGTACTAAGATAGCAATATTCATAGAAGAGTGTCCCTCAACAGTTTTGTTTAAATTATCAAGTCTTAATTTATTTTCTTGATTTTTCAAGGAGCATTTAAGCCTTTGTTTTGCTACATTGAGCAATTAAGTTCATTTTCTTTTGATTCATGCATTAGCATCAGAAAGTCGACCTAGAGTATCCTTAAGATTTATTAAGTGTTCGATTGCATACAACTTGTGGGAGGGCTACAACAAATTTATCATTAAGCTCAAAAACTTGAAAGCTCTTGATACCTTGTAAAGCATCAACATAGATTCATCATAGGAAGTCATAATCAACGCAGTAGCAGATTCAAAATCAAAGGATTCATAGCAAAGGGAATCTATCAGACATATTAGGCTAACTACAGTTCTAATTTTTAAATTTTTAAATTTTACCTAAATTTAACCTAATATATATATATATATATATATGGGTATGTACTCCCCCAAACTTGAGAAGAGCATTGTCCCCAATGCAAAAATAAATAAAAAATAAAACAAATAAAGGAAAAACAAATTGAAAATATGCACATGAAAAACTAAACTAACTAAACTAAAAAGAAAAATAAAAGAAAGGAAAATCTAACCCAAGGAGTTACTGGGTGGTGGTTCACAGATGATGATGCCCTTGCCTTTATCCCGAGTAGACGCTTGTTTCTTCGCAGGGAGGCGACAACGTCTGCATCTGACCATTGCCTCCGTGTGGTGGTGGCAGTGGCTGGTTCAGGCTTGTTGTTCTTGATCTCGCGAACCTTAGAGTTTAACTATCCAAATGGTGCCTTGTGGATTTTATTCCCTTTCCATTGTGGCATGCCTGCTTCCTGGCAGAATGTCATTATAAGATGAGGGAAGAGAAGTCTTGTTGTATTTCTTTGAGAGGTGACTCTCGCCATGATGGTCCCATAAATGATTTCATAGGGATCTATCGGACAGTCATGGAGGATGGAGTGGAGGAGCAGTAATCACCGGTAGGAGAAGGTGGTCATGTTCTTTGTCGGAAGCAACCTGGTGTTTATAAACCTCACCCAAAATTTGGCATTAGGGGTGAGGTTCGACCATTGCTTTGTCCTAGCATTGGACAATGTTCTCTCCCAGGTGGTGTTGGCGACACAAAGGTCTTGTAGAAGCCTAGTGTCAATTGCAGTAGTAATGCTGACGACGAACTTGGTGTTGTGGCCAGCCACTATCTCCTATTGATAATGGCTTGCGATCAGTTGGGCTGAAAAGTCTACCTTCACCCCTCGCACAAATACCCAGCTTGCTCCATGTTAGCCAAAATGAGTATCAAACTCCTTGACCCAGTCTTCGTTGATATGTCCTAGTTATTTGGAGAAGGTATCCCAGCCGTGGGTAAGGACAACAGACTACTCCTCATCGTTAAAAAAGGACTTCACAAACGTCCGAGTGAAGTCTGCCTAAAAGAATCATTGATTTCTTAGTGGAGGAGTCTGAATCGAAACCCGAGAGAGAGTCGAATGAAGATTGGTGGAGGGACGAAGATGGTGGAGGACTCAAGATTTGTTGTTGTTGTGCCATTGTAAGACTGTTTCGAAGAGGGTAAAGGAATGCTTATTACAAGATAAGCAACTGGGTGCTATGGCAGATTATCAGTTTTGGTTTAATAATGGAAAGACTCAGGGATGAAGAATATGGATAGTCAAGGATGTAAAAGGATTGAGAGTGATTGGGGGAAGTCAGTAGTTAATGCTAATTGTTTTATAAAGCATGAAAGGTGAAAGTAGGTGGCGAGTGGATGGGATTGCGACGTGTGGAGTTGTTATAGGTTATGTGAGGGGTAGAAATGGAATTTCCATATATTAAATAAGCCAAACCCAATTCCTAGCCAATGTAACCGAAATTGCTTTCCAATGTCCTAAGAGAATGTTCAGCCCATCTTTTGTCTCTTCCTTGCAATAATTGCCAAATATAAAGAAACTAAATAAAACATAAATTGCATAATTTCAGTAAATAAATGTGGAAATTGAAATATCATAAAAGTAAAAGATAAAATTGAATGTATTTTAGACATCCAACAGTGTGACTGCAGTTTTGTCACGTTGCACCGCTGCTCCCTTGTAGGCCTTCAGACGTTGACCATTGATCTTAAAGATCATGCCATCTTTTAGGTTAATTATATCCAATACACTATGTGGGTAAACTTTAACCACTTAGAATGGGCCAGACCATCGTGACTTTAACTTTCTAGGAAAAAGCCTTAAGTGGGAGTTGTAGAGTAACACGGTTTGGCATTCTCATAAGCATTTATTCGATGCTCAACTAACTCATTCAATTCCAACAATCTTCTTTCCCTAGCTAGTTGGAAGTCCATGTTTATCTTCTTGATAGCCCAAAAGGCTTTATGTTCTAACTCAACCGGCAAGTGACAAGATTTTTCATACACAAGTTGATAAGGTGACATGCCCAGTGGTGTTTTAAAGCCAGTCTGATAGGCCCAAAGGACTTCATCTAGTTTTAGAGACCAGTCTCTTCGATTTGGTTTAACCACCTTTTCAAGGATTTGCTTGATCTCTCGATTGGATACCTCAGCATGCCCATTGGTTTGTGGATGATATGTTGTGGCGGTTTTTTGGGTAACTCTGTATCGACGTAATGCTTTGGCAATCAGCTTGTTGTGAAAGTGTTAACCTTCATCGCTGATAATGGCTCGAGGGACACCAAAACGGGTGAAAATGTTTTTGTGCAAAAACTTTAAGACAGTGATGGCATCGTTCTTGGTCATCACAATTGCTTCCACCTATTTGGACACATAATCTATGAGTAGGATGTACAATTGCCCCGTGAAAGATGGGAGGGTCCTATGAAATTAATACCGCAAACGTCAAAAAGCTCAACTTCTGGGACGACATGCATGGGAAGCTCATTATGTCGAGATATATTTCCCATTCTCTAACATCTATCATATTCAATATAATTGTCATGAGCATCTCAAAACAAGTTCGTCCAGTAGAACCTAGATTGTAGGACCTTTGCAGCTGTCTTTTGTCCTCCAAAATGCCCCCACACAAACTAGAGTAACAATGGCATAAGATATCTTCTTGTTCTTCTTCCATGACACATCTTCTAAACATTTGATCAGCACATTGCTTGAAAAGGTAAGGCTCATCCTAATAGTAGTAGCGTGCATCATGCCAGAATTTCTTTTGTCTCTGCCTACTAAGATCACACGAAAAAATACCGCTGACAAGAAAGTTACCAATGTCAGCATACCATGGTAAATTTGTGGCTTTTAAAAGTTTCTCATGAAGGAATTCTTCCTCAATATCACATGCAATATTAGTATCACATGCATTAACTAGTCTGGAACGATGGTCAACAACCTAGTTTTCTATTCCTTTCCTACCGACTACCTCAATATCAAATTCTTGTAGAAGTAATATCCATCTAATAAGTCAAGGTTTAGCATCTTTCTTAGACACAGGGTATTTAATGTCAGAATGATCAGTATGCACAATAACCTTAGTACCTATTTGATATGACCTAAATTTATCAAATGCAAAAACTACAACAAGTAATTCTTTTTCAATGGTGGTGTAGTTTACTTGTGCCTCATTAAGTGTACGACTAGTGTATTACCCCAAAGTTTAGTTAGTGACCAAAATGATAAGATTGAAAGTTTGATGTCCAAAGTGAAGTGACCAACATGAAATAAATGACAGTTTGTTGGACAAAGTGAAAATTTCTAAAAAGTTTGAGTACTAAAAAGGTAATTTTCCCAAAAACAATTATTCCGTAAATGGGTAGTTTACCTACAAGAAGTGGGTTGGAAACGAGATTATTAAATTAATTTGGGATTTCAATTTTAGGGAATTATTCGATAAAGCTTCTAAAATTTTTTAGATAAATAGATCGAATATAAATTCAAGAAAATAACATTAGCCATTGGAGTGAAGGGTGAGAATGCCATTTCACATGGTTATAATGGTAAGATTAATTTTGGTCCCTTGGATTTAAATAATTTTTCCATGTTAAATCCTAGCCATTGGATCAAATGGATAAGATTAGAATTTAAGTTTTTTCAAGGGTAAAAATGGAAATTGATATAGTTCAAGGGCAAATTGGTAAAATACTAACTCAAGATTAAATTCAGGCCATTGGATGAAGGATAGCGACATTTAGCACATTATGAATTCATTGGATTTAAGGGTAAAATAATCATTTGACTATTAAATAAAGATATTTTGTATTATATGGAATAAATTATGCCATTTGGCGTAATTAGAAGAGAAAAAAATTGTTCCTCATTCCTCCTTGTTGTTGTTGTCGGTTTTTGGGAAAGAAGAAAAGAATTTTCAAGTTCAATTTTCAAGCATTTAGAGTTGGATTCAAGGTTAACTCATGAAATAAAATTTTGTTCTCCCTTGAATTCTCTTTCATTTGATATAAGAAATACATGGAATAGTTGAAGATAACTCTTGAATTTTGAGGATAGATAATTTAAGATTTAAAGATCCAAGTGAACTAGGATTGTTACGTGATGTTCTATCATTTTCATGCTTGATTGAAGTTGAAATTGATGTAATCTTGATGGAATACCATTTGGTTAATTAGGGTTTAATTTGGGGTTTAAGGATTCAAGTTGAATTTGGAGTTTTCATGAAAGGAAAATATTGGAATAATATAACTAAGGTTAATTTGAGGTGTTGGAATGGTTAAACGATGCTAAAGATGTGAATTATGAAATCTGCCCAAGTATTTTATAGAGATTCGAAAGTATAGTAGGCTAGCCATAGAGTCATAAACAATTGTATAAATATTCTAAGCACTATGGTGCAACATTTATGTATACTCAAGGAAGGTTGGGTATATGGGAGTACTTCGATACATATTAAAGCACTTCGGTGCAACTTTCATATATACTCAAGGAAGGTTAGGCATACGGGGATGATTCATGTACTTAGATTCTCTTATCTAAATACTTTGGGCTATGACAAAAAGGAAAATGAATAAAGTGCAGATAATTAAGCAATAGCTTAATATATTGATGTTGCAATAGAAACAAATGGTAAGTAAGTTAAGATTGAAAGCTTAATATTAATGGTAAGTAATGATATACTTTTAAAGGAATTGAACAAGCATAAGCATTATCTTGTATCATGGTATATATATTCATGATGACATATTATGACAAATAGACAAGCATGTAAAAGTTGAGGGCATATATTATGTTATATAAACATAGCCATGAAGTCGAATAATTTTAAATTATTATTATTAACTTCGTTTATTACCTCACTAAGTTCGTACTTAGCATATGTTTTGTCTGTGCACACGTAGGTGGTTCGAGTCATTGGACTAAGGAAAGAGTTGCATCAAGTTCAGAAAATTTCATCAAGCTACCGCAGTAATGACATCCTACTTGAGGTTTTTAATTAATTTTAGTGGCATGTATAAATGAGATAATTTTGGTGCAAATTTTGTTACTTACTGAATAGTCAATTTATTTTTACAAAGGTAAAGGAGCTCCGATTTTGTATATTAGTCGATATAAATATTTTCAAAAGTTTTAAATTTATAGTATTTTTGAATAACAATCATGTTATTGTTCTATGACATCTCTGACTCATATTCGATAATCGAATACGGGAAAGAGGTGTTACATTTAGTGGTATCATAGCTACAGGTTTAGAAGGTTTTAGATCCAAACCGAGCTCGTTATCAGTCATTAAATGTATACATGCCACTAGGATGTCATAATTATTTTATTGATGCTTGAGTGACATGATACAACAACTTATTGAATTGGATGTATAAAGTTATGGATGTCTGGAGTTGAAAGATCTCGTCGAGCGATCGAATAGTTGGGTAAGAATGAGGCCAAAAAAAGTGGTAACAAGGCTTATTATTAATCATTTTTCACTCAGTATGTTGTTAATGTGCTAGTGTAGTTGGAAATGCCTAGCTAAACCAAGGTTTATTATTTTAGACCTTGGATATGATTTTAGATTAAATTAATCCTCAAGTTCCTTAGACTTTTATTGCTAGAGAGTTAGGAAGTCTTGAAGTGTTAAACTTCTGGTGGGGTATTGATGGAAAACCAATGTCGATAGACTATTGGTTTAATAAATATAAAAAAGATGTTAGAAGGGTTTCATTGTTATGATCAAGAGAAGGTCGATGTGATAGTAACTTATCTCTTGGGACATAGCACAAGGGCAAGTTAAATTTCTAAGAATTACTTGATAGCAATTCAAAGAAAGCAAATTTTTAGTGATCTTAACGGAGTTGTTTTTTTATGAATTGTGGTTATTTTGGGCATGGAATGGTTATCCGCCTATTATGTCATTATGAATTTTTGCTCAAAACGAATAATTCTAAAAGGAATCAGAAAGTTTGAAGATTGTAATGATGAGGAAAAAATCATATTTTTCTTATCAATGTGATTTAGTAGTGTTTTGATGGAAACTGCTATCACAAGGATGTAAGAACTTTCTATCTTATTTTGTGAACATACAAGTATTCAAAGATGAACTTGGAAAGTATCCCATCTGTCAATGAATAACAGGATGTGTTCCCTCAAGAACTGCCAGGGTTACCATCTAATCCTGAAAGGAAATTCAGGATTTAGGTTTTCTTTGGCACTGAACTTATATCAAAAGTACTGTACAAAATGTTTCTTACAGAGATAAGAGAGTTAAAGTTTTGATACATTAAATATTGCATTAAGGTTTTATACGAATTAATATATTACCTTGGGGAATTATAGTATTGTTTGTGAAAAAGAAAAAATGGTTCGATTACATTATGCATTGATTATCACCAATTGAATAAAGTGGTAGTAAAGAATAGATAATTGTTATTGTAGATTGATGATCTCTTCAATCAATTGAATGGAGCAGCAGTGTTCCCAAAAATTGATCTTAGATTGGGATAACAATTAAAGGTTAGAAAGAAGAATATTTTTAAAACTATATTCAGGATATAATATGGACAATATGAGTTGTGGTAGTGTCTTTTGATCTTACTATTGGTCTAATAGCATATACGGATCTGATGGATAGAGAGTTCTCTAGTATTTGGATCAAATTTTTGTTGTATCCTTTGATGATATTCTAATGTACTCAAAGACCTGATAAGATTATAGTTCTCACCCCCGGGTAGTACTTCAGATTCTGCGAAAAAGAAATTGTATGCCAAGTTGTCCAAGTATGGATTCTAGATATTTAAGGTTGTCTGATTGTGAATTTTGGATATCTAAAGTTGCATTTTTAGGCTATATTCCTGAGACCAATGGAATTTGATTGGATTTAAAAAAATGATTCTGAAATAAGCTCCAGTGTTAGTACATAGAGACTTTACACTCTGCAATGATGTTTCCCATAATAGATTGGGATACGTATGGATAAAAAAGGGGCAAATTAGTGGCATGTGCATCACGGAAAATCAAGACTCATAAGAGAAATTATTTAACTCATGATCTAGAGTTAGACACAGTGGCATGCGCCTTAAAAAATTGGTATCATCATTTATATGGTGAGTGATCTTATGTCTTCAGGATTATAAAAGTTCAAAAATGCTTGATGAACGAAAAAATTGGAACCTGAGGTAGAGGAGTGGATAGAACTCCTCAAGGATTATGATGTTGTGATTGGCTACTATCTTGGAAAGGCTAATATAGTAGTAAATGCACTTAGTTGTAAGACATTCTCTACTTTAAGAGCATTGAATGTGCAACTGTTTTTGAAAAAGGATGGTATGTTAATTACAAAACTTTAGCTTTGACCTATTCATTTAGGTCGAATTAAAGATTTTCACTTGAAATTAGGGTTAGAACAAATTGAAAATGGTGAAAATAAAGACTTCAAAGTTAAGTATGTCAGATGTTTGTCTAATATCCTAAATTTTCTTAGCTTAGAAAAATGTTGCTTGAGCACTATGTCAAATTTCTTTAATTGTTAAATCCTTAAAAGTCAATTACATTTCTAGGGACCAATTCCAAGTTATAGGAAATTGAATGACTAATGTGGAAAGGACTAAAATGAAAGTGTTGTAAAAGTAGATTGTTGCATGTTAAATGAGAAATGGAAAAAGATCTTTACACATGGCACTTAAGGAAATGCCACGGAGAAGGGATTGATTATGTGGAATTTTTCTTTCCACTATGTCATCTTCTTCCTTTGAGTAACCGAAACAATAGTAAGAGAGAGTGAGGAAAGGCTATACTTTGTTGGCTATGGAATATTAAAGGAGATTCAATGCATGACACCCCCAAAAATTCTTGTTAATTGTTCGGTGTTAAAGAAGAGTATTTGTTACCCTTCTTGCGTTAGATCTTATTTGGATGAAATTTTGTTATGAATCTTTGTGGAATGGAAGTTTTTATGCTTGTTAGAGAGAGTTAGAATTGTTGTAGGAATTGTTTATATGATTAAGAGTCATATCTTGATACATTTATGCATGCATATGGGAAGGATGAATGGTTCAAATGCTTCATGAGAAAGTAGAAATTCTTGATTTTTCTTATAGGGCTACTCGATTGGAATAATTACAGATATATATATATATATATATAACTGTTTTGTTTTGCATGTAAGGATTAGAACTGGGACTGCTTTGATAAGTAAAAATGTATACATTTTACAATAGGATATAAAAGACATCATGTGACTTTAATGGCTATTTTCAAGACTGAAAATATATACATGAAGAATTAAGGGCTGTTCTGTTTAACATGCTCGATTTAGGGACTGATTTTATGAGTTTAGAGGACTGTTTTGTCCAATAAGCAAACTGTTAAGTGTTCATATGAGTAAAGCTAATAATCAGGGCTGTTATGGTGAATATTAAGGGTGATTAGGGGCTGTTTTAATGCATAAGAAAATGATATGAGAATGTTTTGTTTGAATAAATGAATTGTTTTGTATCTAGTTAAATTTGGGGATTGTTCAAGTGTTTAAATGCAATAGTGGACTGCTTTGATTATGAAATTGTGTAAGTAAGAATTTATGATTGTTTTGGGTATATGAGAACAAATATGGACTGTTTTGGGGTTGATAAAACATGGGGAAAATGTTAAGCAAGTTTAAAGGGCAAGATATAGCATAGTAAAGGGTAATTGGGCTGTTTGAAGTTGTAAAGAAACTGTTTTCAAAACTTGGAATGTTTTGAAATGAATACTTCTAAAATGGAGCAGCTTGAAACTGTTTTGTTATAGATTTAATTGTCAATGAATTATTGTGTATGGATAAATAAGAATATATGTAAATTGTGATTTGTATCGAAGGGTGTATTTGTATAAAAATGAATCAAGTCAGAATTCCACTTATAGGAACCTTAGGAGACAGTTTTGAGCAAACTGAAAATATGATGGGTTGTTTTGAATGTTGTATTTGGGTTCATATAAAATCTGGATTTCTATGGTTGTAAAATGAACATTATGGGCTGATTTTAACAATTCGAAAGCAGGGGAGATTGTTTTGGTAACATATGGGACTGTTGTATAACATAAAAATGTACGTACTTGTAAGCTGCTTTTGTTTTTGTATATGTGTGTACTTGAATGGACTGTTTTTATGCATTGCAAGTGTTTGAGGATTTAATGGATAGAATTAAGGATGATTAAGTGAAAATGCAAGTGTTGTGGGATTGTTTGATAAGAACTAAGGAATGTGTGACTGCTTTTCTATGAGATGTATGTAATGCATGATAAGTGAATTTATGTATTCATTGAGGGCGGTTTATACGTCACAAACAAAGTTTAATATCTTGGTTGCAATTGTAACACCCCTTTCGGCCTGTTCGAGAACCAGGTCGGAAGTATGCTACCGATGAACTAGATGGTGATCGATACGATAATTTCGTACAATAGGTGATGATATTAGGCCTAACATTCAAGAATAAGCAATATAAAATTCCAAATTATTCTATTACAAGCCTATGATCCAATTAGGACCAAATTATAACATTTACAAGTTTTAGGGACATATTCATAATTTCAGTATGTTAGTGGTCTGATTATGAAACCTATCTTACTACAATGAAATTCATCCGGCAACCAATGAGCGTACAAATTTTCATACTATTTGGAGTTTGTATGCCCATTCAATTAAGCCATGCAATAATCAGTGACCATTCTGTAAACAATACAAAACTGGGTTCTTTAACTTTTAACAGAATTAACTGTCACCGTACCGATACCCTTATGGCCATATTGGTACGCTAAACCTAATTCTCAAATTCCATATTCAAAGGTAATAGGACTGTATCGGTACGGTTCAGGCCGTACCGATACTGGTTGACCATGTTGACTTAGTATCGATACGCTTTGACCCTGAATCGATACCATTTTTACACCCAAATTCCAGTAGCCAAAATCCGCACCGATACGCTTAGGCCATATTGATATGCCCTTGGTTGACCATCGTTGACCTAACCAAATATGCAAGACCGTATCGATACGCCATCAACCGTATACGCCCTGCCTTGTAATGACAGATTTTTGCTGGTTTTTATTTGATTTAACTATCAACCAAGGTTCAAATACAATTAAATTTTATCGGTAAGTTTTAAACAATATAAACTACTGGCATGCCAAAATTCGTGTTAATCCGAATCCATTTACTATGTTTTCACCATTTAGAGCCAAATATGCACTTTTAGTCCTTTTTAAGCCATGTGAAAAGTTCATTTTAAGCCTTGTGTACTAACATCCCATAAGCACAAAATATACATATCAAAAGAGCCTTATATGAATGTCCTAGGTACTTTGCCACCCTACTAGGAGTTCATAGGTTCGATATACGTTACTTTAGTTTTCTAGTGACTTGTCCAACACTTCAACTTCTCCGACCTCCAACGGTAAATCTCTTAACCTGAAATGGATGAGATGCAATGCATTAGGAATAAATTGCCTAGTGAGGTAGTCACAATTAAAACACAATATCAAGGTAATGCACTCCAACTTATAACTTAACAATGACAATACAATAGATCAATAGAAACAATGCAATGAACATATTCAATAACAATGAAACCTTAATTCATCAAAAACCCTTGGATCGATTTCGGATAATGGATACGCAAATTCCTATGCCTTTCCAAATCAATGAATGGTCTAATCCCTCCGTCTCACCAATATGACCAATATCACAACATATCCCTCCGCCTCGCCAAATCAATATAGGTCGTAGCCCTAGGACCGTAGTCCACCCGTACACTGAGCTCATAAATTCTATGGCATGCCAATTGTATCCAATGTCCTTCGAATCCATGGTCCAGTGACATTATCAATGATCGTTGTTCAATAACAATGACAATATTCAATATATTCGATATCTTTATCAATAAGCAATGATTCAATATCAATGTTCAATAATAGTATCAATGTCGATAGTAATATTTCAATGTTCTCAATGACAATATTAATAGCCGATGGTTAATTTTCAACGTTTCGATAACCATAATGATGTTGACATCCATGATCAATGACAATGACTATATCAATGCTATATCAATATCCTATACTTTCATGGTTCAATGACAATTGCGATGATCATGGCAATAACAATACTCAATGACAACAACAATAGCTATGTCCAATGTTCAATAACAATGACGATGGCATTGACAATGCTCAATACTCGATGCGATAACTTACCAATACTTACCATAATGTCCGTTAAGTGGTTTGATGCAATAATCCTTAACAACAGAGTTAGCAATGACAATTCTATTAACGGTGAAGTCAGAAAAGGTACCTAGCCTAATCCCGAGACTCCAACTACACTCACCTCGATATTTTGAAGCTTTCAAGGATCTCGGATAGCAATCCCCTTGTTCCTAGCTTTTGTTGGTGATGGTGGATGATCTCTACCAACTTCTTGAGCTAGTTAAAAACAATAGGATTCGGTTAGATTCAATATTACGATGCCAAAATCAATACAACGATATTAAAATCAATATCAAGGCTTAAAATAACTATTAGCTATCAAACTCCATGGATGGCCAAACCCTAGCTTGTGATTAAGCTTGATACATCCATGGAATTCAATGGTTGTTTGGGGTTTTTAGATTACCCGATCACTTGCAACGATTCGATAACAATAAATCGAAGAAAATCAAGCTCGAAATCAAGCTCCAATGGAGGTGCTTGCTTAGGTAGGAGACGATAGCTTGGTGAGGTGATTGCTTAGAGTGGTTTCGGTTAAGTGTTCTAATCCTTATCTATTCACATGTTTTATGGAATTAGCTTTACTTCATATGAAGGAAAGTCGCCAAAATTCCCAACGTGAATTAGTTTATAATTGAGGGGCTAATCGCAAGGTTAGTCCCTCAACTCTCGGTGGACCTTACTTTTATCCCAAACTTCCATTTTTTAGAATTTATCCACTAAAAGGTTTTTAATACACTCATTAAGGTCCTTAAACAATAATTCGACTCAATTAGAGTCCAATATCAATACAATTGACCTTGTGGTCAACAACAATACAATATTTGAACATATCTGATATAGGGTTTTTGATTGCCGAAACCCATTTTTGACTAGGCCAGATTTCAGGGTGTTACAGCAGTCATAGTGAAAGCATATGTATAAATGATTTAAGAAGCATATAGAAACATTAGGAATTTGGCTTTGATAAATATGAGTGTATACTCAAGCAAGTTGGACTATTTGATTGGTAATGTATGTGTGTGCTTGTGTTGAATGATTAACTTTATGATTGGATTACAAATCTAATCCTAATGCATAGTTATAATGATGATATAAATAGATAAAGATGAGGCTGATAAAGTTGGTAAAAAAATCCGAAAGGATTTGAGTCAGTAGCAAGATACGACTAAGGATTTAGGTATCCCGTAACTTCAGGGTAAGAGGTGAGTGTAGCTAATGTCTTAGGATGGACTAACAACCTTCCCGAGTAATTTTTATGTTTTAATATTGCTTTGATTTGCTTAGTTAATCATGGGAATACGCAAGCTTGGAATTAAGGTATGTGCTTTAATAAAAGAAGTACCCTATGATATGAGCTTTTGGTTAAAAGCATGATTATAAATTGAATGGTTCAAGTATGTGAGATGCTTGTATAGTTGAATGACACCTATGGATAGATATGTTTGTTTGTGCAATGAAAAAAAAGAATATGGAGCATAAAGGATGCTTGTATGGTTCGAATGATCTATATATATGTATATTTGGAATGATTGATTGTTATTGATGAAAACAATCTTGTTCATGCTAGTTCCGTATGAGACCATTGGCATAAAATATATAAAGAATGTTATAAATGAATTAAAAAGTGATTGTTGACTAAAAATGGCCATTAGAATGAAAAAAATAAAATGTTGAGTTCACATGTGGTGAACATACTAATGTACCCTTATTGAGAAAAGGGGCAATGTGATATGGTTATGGTAACATGAATGGAGCTATGCTCATTTTATGATCTAAAAGATAATAATTGTGAAAGCCTTAGTCTCGAGTCAGTCTTAGGTGTAGTTGGCATACCATAGAGTCTATAGAGCTCAGTTTCGGGATGGACTATGGTCCGGGACAGTGGTCCCTATTTGGCGATAGTATGAGGGAAGTGTGTGTGGTCACTTGGCGACAGTAGGAGGGATTGACCGGTACTGTGAGTAACAAATAATATTCATGGGCGACAGTTGGTTAGAGACTCGTGTATTAGATTGGGAATTTGATTCACAAGACTATGATAATAAGCAAATTTAAATGAAATTGCTAAATTAAGAATGAATTATGGTAATTGCCTGTAAAAATATGTGTATCATGTTAGAATTGGTTTTCCCCTATTTGATATGATATAGTACAATAGACAATTTACTTTAGTATTTTTATAACAAGAAAGCTAGTGACTATGATAAAGATTGTTACTTGTGAAGTAAGACATCCAAGTGTGTAATAAGTACTATATGCATTCGAAGGATTTATATGAAAGATTTTTAATGAATTTTGTGTTTAAGTTAAAGGATGGTACATTAGTGTTTCTTGAATCGTAAATCTCAGCATACTATATGATATGTATTCTGGTTTCAAATGATAAGTAATGTTGGATAGGGAAGAATATGCGAACGAAGTATCTCAGAAGCTGTTTAATGTCTCATGTGTGTGGCTTGTATGGCAAGTATACTATGTTTAGAGATGTTCTGAAGGTTGATATGTGGGTAGACAGTAATTACTAAATTTCTTATATATGTGTGTGGTTTGTTGAAATGGTAACTACCTGTGAATCAGTTTAATAATTGTAGGAGTACGGGGATGCTTGTTTCGTGTGTAACTTGTGAATTAAGTAAGTAACAAGTAAAGCAATAAAAGAAAGAATCTTGATTAAAATAAAGCATGATTAACATTTTGAGTACTGTCAAGTTATAAAGAAAAAAATAAATGAAGCTTATTAGTAAACCATGTCAATTACCTGCTATCAACTATGATGTTAAAATTAATAATTAGTAACTTTTGAAATTATGAATATATAAGTATGTTTGGTGTGATTGCCTAAATGGTCAAGGTTAGTTTAAATATCTTGATGCGAATATAAATGGTCTTTTATATGTTAAGTAATACCAGATCCAATTTTACAAGTGGATAAAATGTTTGATAAGCTGTAGAAAAGGGAAAATTCTATATGGCTCGGTCGATAAAGAACCCAAGAAAGTTTTAAGTTAAAAACAAGGAATTATATAACAACCTGTTTCATTAATAAAATGAACATTCTTATAAGTTAAATACCATTGCAATAAATGATGAATAATGTTAGAAAACTTGCTTATATTGGTTATAATGGATGATAAGGTACTCACGTATGATATTCTAAATACAAGATAAATGTGGATAGCTTAAATTTCTTTGTAATACACTCATAACTTATTCGGCTACCTTAATGAGAAGATTTCTAATGGTAGGGTAATAAGGACCTTAAGGATAAGTTGGAGCATACTTAATGTGGATATATAAAAAAAGAAACCTATGAACTATTGGTTAGACTTAATGTCTTAAAGGATACGAAAACTAGAAACGTTATACACATGATTGGTGTCGAATGTGGTAACTTGATAGTTAAGTAATGTGTTCTTTAATTGAATATTCTGACATTTGTGTCTAATGTGACATTGTTTTCGAATGGTGAGCATTTTTGAATTAAAGATATGTGTTTAATATCGAATTCATAGATAAGATATGGAGATTGTTAATAACCTATTGATTTTAATGGTTTTCAAATATCTAAATGAATAGTAATATATATATATATATATATATATACATATGCATGCTTGTATGATGAATGATTGTTGCCATGAATTGGTTGCTTACTTGTTTGGGGATGGTCCTTATTTATATACTGATTGTTGTCATTCAAATAGAATGTTAAAAAGGGTACATTGTAAGGTTATATACAAGCTTGTTTGGTTGGACTTAAGGAAAGAACGAGACTAGTTATTTAAGGTCTATTGTATAGTTTTAAGACCTTAGCTCTACCTCACTAAGGGATTTCTTACCCTATTCTTTTCCCCATATTTCAAGACATTGTTAACACTTGTTAAACTCCTGAGCTTGGACGAGATCACAAGAGGAAGAAATACTTGTATGTGTATATGTGTTTGAGTAGAAGTTAAGTTGGAAGTAAAACTTATGAGTGAGTCTTAAAAGTTTCAAATTATCCGTATTTTTTGGAAGCATGACTACTAATTTCTAGTTATTAAAATGTTTGTTTTTTTGCTTCTTAACACCTCCTAATTCGGCTTACACCTAAGCTGGGTTTCGGGGTGTTACAGTTTCAGGAAAATATTATGTTCTTGATGATGATGAGTGGAAACTAGAATGTCTTACTTAAGAACATTGTAGTCCTTTGATGATGCATCCAGAAGGGAATGTGATGTATCTAGATTGGAAGAGCAAATATTGATGGCCAGATATAAAAAGGACAGTAACTAAATTTATGGCTACATGCTTGACAAGCTAGCAACTGGAAGCAAAACATCAAGTGCCTTCAGAAATGTGGTAACATATTTCCATTTCCTTGGTGGAAGTGGAAAAGAGTTATGATGGATTTCGTAACTAGGTTACCAATGATACCAAGTAAAAATGATTCGATTTGGGTAATTGTGGACAGATTCAATAATTCTATAATGAAATAAATATGTTGAGCTATAAATCTAAAATATTGTAAAGTTACATGATGGAACTATTTTCATTGTGTGTGATTAAGATCCAAGGTTTTCTCTGGATTTTGGAGTTCCTTGCATTAAATATTAGGGACTCGACATAATTTAACACTGCTTTGCATCCATAGAATGACGAACAATCTAAAAGGTAAATTCAAATTTCGAGTGATATGTATAGTTTCTATTTGATTGAGTTTGAAGGCTTGTGGGAAAAGTATGTGTCACTAGATGAAATTTCTTACAATAACAGTTATCAATCGAGTATAAGATGGCTTCATCAAAAGTGAAGTATGAAAGAAGATTATGATAAACATTTACGAATAGCGATCAAAAGTTTGGGCACTAAAAAGGTAATTTTCCTGGAAATAATTTTTATTCTGTAAATGGGTAGTTCACCTAAAGAAGTGGATTGGAAATGAGATTATTAAATTAATTTAGGATTTCGATTTTAAGGAATTATTTGATAAAGCTTCCAAAAATTTTTGGATAAATAGATCGAATATAAATTCAAGAAAATAACATTAGCCAGTGGAGTGAAGGGTGAGAATGTCATTTCACATGGTTACAATGGTAAGATTAATTTTGGGCCCTTGGATTTAAATAATTTTCCATGTTAAATCCTAGCCATTGGATCAAATGGACAAGATTTGAATTTAAGTTTGTTTCAAGTGCAAAAATGGAAATTGATATAGTTCAAGGGCAAATTGGTAAACTACTAACTCAAGATTAAATTTAGGCCATTGGATGAAGGATGATGACATTTGGCACATTATGGATTCTTTGGATTTAAGGGTTAAATAATCATTTGACTATTAAATAAAGAAATTTTGTATCATATGGAATAAATTCTGCCATTTGACATAATTAGAAGAGAAAAAAAATTGTTCTCAATTCCTCATTGTTGCTGTCGTGGGTTTTGGGGAGAGAAGAAAAGAATTTTCAAGCATTTAGAGTTGGATTCAAGGTTAGTTCATGAAATAAAAATTTATTCTCCCTTGAATTCTCTTTCCTTTGGTATAAGAAATTCACGAAATAGTTGAAGATAACTTTTTAATTTTGAGGAGAGATAATATAGGGCTTAAGGATCCAAATGAATTAGGATTGTTATGTGATGTTTTATCATTTTCATGCTTGATTGAAGTTGAAATTGATGTATTCTTGATGGAATACCATTTGGTTAATTAGGGTTTAATTTGGGGTTCAAAGATTCAAGTTGAATTTGGAGTTTTCATGAAAATAAAATGTTGGAATAATATAATTAAAGGTTAATTTGAAGTGTTGGAATGGTAAAAGGATGCTAAAGATGTAAATTATGAAATTTGCCCAGAATTTTAGTCTTTGGTAGTGAGTTTTGAAATCCACCAAAAGTTCCATAAAAATGATTACAAAGTGAGTCAAATGTCATTGTATTCCTGGTTCAGTTTAGTTTTATTTAAAACAAACGGTGATTGATTTTGATTTGCATATCAAAATATATGAATTTTTAAGTGATGAAAGGTCAGAAAACAGAGTAGTAATATGCTCCGAAATTCAACACTGGAATTCGACTTTGAAAATTCATCATAAATTGTACGAGTTGAATTTGGGCTATTCGTTTATATGGTTGAAAAGCTTGTCGAACCTAGTTTCTATCAGAACATACGGAATCAAATTTTGAGTTATATATTATTTTATAGAAATATTTCTTTGAAGGTAGCACAGGCTGACATATTGTAAAATGAATGTCTTATTGGCAATATTAATTGTGCATGTAAGGGATGACTGCGAAGCACTCCAGTAAACATGAGAACTCGAAAATTCAATAGATAAGCAAATGATCAAACTCGAAGTTCTTTTTAGTTATTCACTTTAGTTTTGGATAAAAAGTGTCAAGGTGAGTGCAATTGCATACATATCATGATACATTGATGTTTTATACATTATAGGGATGGCCTGCGATGAACCTACCCAAATTTTTATTGTCATTATATTTATGTCATTGAGCATATGATTGAAATATTATAAATATGTCAATATTGGAATTTAAAATGCATTGATAATTTAATTACTTACATACGTAAGTTAGAAATGTTATTCTGGGTATGAACTGCATAAAGTTATTATATGTTGATATACATTGCCAAGGATAAAATAATTGATGATATAAAGCCCAAGTATTTTATAGAGATTTGAAAGTATAGTTGGCTAGCCATAGAGTCATAAATAGCAGTATAAATATTCTAAGCACTACAGTGCAACATTTATGTATACTCAAGGAAGGTTGGATATACGGGAGTACTTTGGTACATGTTAAAGCACTTCGGTGCAACTTTCATATATACTCAAGGAAGGTTGGGTATACGGGGATGATTTGTGTACTTAGATTCTCTTATTTAAATGCTTTGGGCTATGATAATGTAACACCCCCTTCCCGACTTGGTAGAGAACCGGGTCGGAGTATATTACCGATAGACAAATCGGTGATTGGTTCGATGATTTGTTACCAATAATCGATAACTGACAATGCCATGTTCTATAAACAATACCATGATGTGACAATGATTCAAATATTCAATATAAGGCTACATTTATCAAAACATGACCAATTTTAAACCTTTACAAGTTTTAGGGACTAATCTATGAATTCAGTATTTTAAGGCCTTTTACCAAATTTAACCTTACTATCATGAAATTCAGTCCCTAATTAACTAGAATGTAAATTTTCATAACAATCATAGTTCATTTACCCCTTCAATTAATCCAATAAATATTCAGTGACCAATATGCAATGCTTCAAACTTATTTCATTAACTTATAATTGATTTACTTGTAGTCAGCATTGGTACTCGTTAGGCCGTACAAATACGCCTATGTCATGACCGTTAAAATAGTTAAGATTCAGAGAACATGTACTGATACAGTGTTTATCTGTATCGATACGCTACGCATAACATACAATTATCAGATTCAAATGTTCAAGCTCGTATCGGTACGGCTTGGGGACCGTATCCATACAAGTTGACTAGGTTGACCCATATCGATAAGCCCTAAGGCCGTATCGATGCATTTAATTTTCCAAATTCCAGTGTTGACTTTTCATATCGATACACCCCTTCGACATATCGATACGCCCTGTTGACTGATGTTGACCATATCCAAATATGCATACCCATATGATACGCCATCACCCGTATCGATAGGCCCTATACAGTAATGACAGATTTTTTTTGGTTTTTAATCGATTTAACCTATCAAATGATGTCCAAATTCAATGAAATTTTACCAGCAACATTAAAACACTATAATATACTGGCATGTCAAATTTCATAGTCATTCGAATCCTTTTACTACGTTTTCATCCTTTTAGGCCAAATATGCAAACTATGCCACTCTTAACTATTTCTAAAACACCATAAGGAGCCTTAAGCCATATTACATAACATGGGCAATGCATACATGCCAAAAAGGCTACAAGTAACTAATTCAACTACTTTGCCACCATACTAGGAGTTCAAAAGGGAAATATACTTTACTTGTAGACTTGTAGCAACTTGCTAAAAACCACCAACTTCTCTGATCTCTTCAATACGATCCCTTTAAGCTGAAATGCATGAGATGAAATGCATTAGGCATACTTTGCCTAGTGAGGTAGTCACAAAAAATGTAAATATCAATGGAATGTATAACAACTCATGCTTTAACAATTTCAATCCTATATTTCATGTTCAACATCAAATATATCAAGTTTTAATATTAATCCTTGGATTAAATCAAGATAGTGGATACGTGAATTCCTACGCCTTACCGAATCAATAAATGGTCTAGTCCCTCTGCCTCGCCAAATGACCAAATCACAAACTTCCCTCCGCCTCGCCACAATAATGGGCATAGCCAAGGGCCCTAGTCCACCCGTACCAATGAGCTTATGAATTCTATAGCATGCCAATTGTATCCAATGTCCTTTTGAATCGAAGGTCCAGTAACCATATCAATGTTCAATATTCCAATAGCAATATCAATGGTCAATGATTCAATGTCACTATCAATGGCCGATACCAATGAGCAATTTTCCAATGTCTATGTCACTATCAATGATCCATAACAATGATAATAACAATATCTGTTTCAATGAGAATGTTATTGTTCAATGATCAATGTTCAATATTCCAAGGGTTCGATGACAACTATAATAATAACAATATCTCAATGAACAATGGTTCGATGCAATAACTTACCGATGCTTACCAATACAATCTCCTATGAGATTCAATGTGATTTTCCTTACACACAACGTTATCTATACAAAACTCAATATCAATGGAATCGAAAAAAGGTACCTAGCCTAATTTTGAGACTCTGACTACACTCACCTCGATTTCAAAGCTCCTACGGCTCTCAGATTGTGATTCCTTTGTTCCTAGCTTTTGTTGGAGATGATGGATTAGCTTTCTCCAATTCTTGGGCTAGTTAACAACAATAGGAGATCATTAGAATTGATACTATGAAATCGAAATCAATATAATAATATCGAGATCAATTTTTAAGCTCACAATAGCTATTAGCTATTGGGTATTGAATTTAACATATGTATTCAATAACTTTAACTTGAAATTAAGCATCCATATTTCATGGAAATTGACAATTGATAGAGGGTTTATTCTTACCGAACCAATAGCTATCTAATAGAATCAATGGACCAAAGAAAGCTTAAGTTTTGGATGCTTAATAAGAGAGGTGCTTGCTTGGAGCTCAATGAAGAAGACAACAATGGAGGTCCCTATTTCTATTTTGGAAAAGATGAGAATTAAAGCAAGGATAAGTCTCGATGGCTTACTATCTTCAATATGAGGAATTCTTAAAAGCTTTTTAATCCTCGTTTGACAAGGGATGGTCGGCCAGGCTTTCCTCCCTAGGGAGGAAAGTTTATTTTATTGATTTATTCTTTTCCTTGCTTTTGTCATCTCAAGACAACAATGATAGCCTCAACATCATCTTTCCCTCTTTTCAAATAATCCCACGTGAAATGAAGGAAGCTAGTAGGTGATTCACTTGGGTTTTGGGGAAATTATGAGGGTAGTCCCTCAACTTCCCAAATTTTACACTTTTCCCTCAAACATTCAATTTTCACAATTTAGTCACTAAAAGAATTTCCATAAATTTAGTAAAGTCCCTAATCAATGAATTGACTCATTTAAAGTCCAAAATCAATGTAATTGATCATACGGTCAAAGTCAATGCAATATTTGGACCTCTACGGTGTAGGCTTTTCGATTACCGAAACCCAATTTTGAATAGACTGGTTTTAGGGATGTTACGGGTAAAAAGGAAAATGACTAAAGTGCATATAATTAAGCATTAGCTTAATATATTGATGTTGCAATAGCAACAAATGGTAAGTAAGTTAAGCTTAAAGCTTAATATTAATGGTAAGTAATGATATAACTTTAAAGGAGTTGAACAAACATATTTATTAGCTTGTATCATGGAATATATATTCATGCATCGATGCATAGATCTGATGACATTGGCATATAGTAAATTATTACTAATGCAATGTAAACTTTGAGGGCATATATTATGTTATATAAACATAGCCATGAAGTCGAATAATTTTAAATTATTGTTATTAACTTCATTTATTGCCTCAATAAGTTTGTACTTAGCGTGTGTTTTTCCTGTGCACACGTAGGTGGTTCAAGTCGTTGGACTAAGCAAAGAGTTGCATCTAGTTCAGAAATTTTCACCAAGCTACCGTAGTAATGACATCCTACTTGAGGTTTTTAATTAATTTTAGTGGCATGTATGAATGAGACAATTCTGTCTATTTTGGTGCAAAGTATGTTACTTATTGAATAGTCAATTTATTTTTACAAAAGTAAAGGAGCTCCAGTTTTGTGTATTAGTCCATATAAATATTTTCAAAGGTTTTAAATTTATAGTATTTTTGAATAAAAATCACGTTATTGTTCTGTGACATCTTTGACTCATATTTGGTAATCGAATACGGGAAAGGGGTGTTACAACTAGCATAATGTATGACATGAAAAACCTTGTTCCAACGTTGTCCAAGAATAACACTTACAACATAGTCACTCGCAACACACATTAACTCGAATGGTTTGGTCCAATCCAAATGCAGCATGGCAATTTTTATCAAATCCTAATGCCCCATTTTGTTCCAATAGTAAAAACAAAGGCTTCGAAATCTTGGAGAAGTCTTTGATGAATCTTCTATAGAACCCAACGTGACCCATGAAGCTCCGAATTGCCTTGACTTTAGTTGGAGGTGGAATCTTCTCTATTACTTAAATCTTGTCTTGGTCAACTTCAATGCCTTATCAGAAATTCGTTGGCCTAAAAAAATATCATCGATTACCATGGAATGACACTTTTCGTAGTTTAATAAGAGGTCATTATCTTCGTACCGTTGTAACATTTTTTTGAGATTCCCTAAACAATGGTCGAATAAGTCTCCATAAACAAAGAATTCATCCATGAAAATATCTAGGAAATTATCCACCATGTCTGAGAAAACAATCATCATGCTTCACAGAAAAGTTGTTGGTGCATTGCAGAGGCCAAAGGGCAACCTGCAAAAAGCATAAATGCCATATGGGCAAGTGAACGTCATATTTTCTTGATCTTTTAGGGAAATAGATATTTGATTATAGCCAAAGTAATTGTCTAAGAAGCAATATTAGGATTTCCCTACAAGTTTGTCAAGCATTTGATCAATAATGGTAGTGGGAAGTGATCCTTTTTCATGGCTTTGTTTAGATTCCTATAATCAATACAAATTCATCATCCAGTTACAGTTCTTGTGGCGAGGAGTTCATCAGCATCATTCTTGATCACAATCATCCTTCATTTCTTGGGTACACACTAAATAGAGCTTACCCATGAAATATTAGAGATAGGATAGATGATGCCAGCCACTTGATGATTTCTTTTATAACCACAGTTCTTATTATAGGATTGAGTCTCTGATATGGTTCTATCGAACTTCTTTGGTCATCTGCAAGCAAAATCTTATGCATACACAAAGTAGGGCTAATCTCTTTTTATGTCAGCAATAGTCCAACCACTGGCTTTTTATGTTTTGACAGAACATCTAATAGTTTAGCTTCTTGGTTAGGCTTTAAACAAGCTGATGTGACAACAGGCAGTGTATCATTTTCCCCTAAGTAGGCATATTTTATTTGAGAGAGAAGAGGTTCAAGTTCAAGTACTAGTAGATGTTCAAGCGAAGGTTTAGGAGATTTGAACTCAGCGTAATCCAAAGGCTCAAAAGTTCTATCTGGCCATGTGAGTATAACATTGGATTGTTCAATCTCTTTATACCTTCTTCATCAGCTTCATGTATGGCCTCATCAAAGCTAGCTTGGTCCCCATCGGTGAGTATGTTGCTACAACATATTTCAGGCAAACATCCTTGAATTAGGGTTTCCTCAGTTTCCACAAGCTGGCATTCTTCATAGTCATCTACTTACTTGAGTGTGTTGAAGACATTTAACGTGATCTTTTGGGAGTTCATCTTTATGGTGAAATTTCCACTCTCACAGTCGATCACAATCCGTCCGGTGGCCAAGAATGGTCTCCCCAGGATGATGGGAGAATTCTCATCCACTTCGCAGTCAAGGTTAATAAAGTCTACTGGGAAGACAAACTTATCTACCTCAACGAGCACATCCTCAATTCTACCCTTAGGTCAAATTTGAGATCGGTCAGCCAACTAAAGATTCAATAATGTAGGCCTTGCTTTTCCCATCTCTAATCTTTTGACACATATTTCGACATCAAGTTCACACTTGCACGAGATCACATAAAGCTCAGCCAGAATAGTTGTGGCCTATCGAGCATGGAATGGTGAAGCTATCAGGATCCTTCATCTTGGGTGGCAAATCACTTAGCACAGCCATGAACTCACCCATGGTGTTCATAGTTTCAACTTCACTCACCTTCCTCTTCTTTGTCATGATCTCCTTTAGAAACTCTACATAGATAAGCATCTAATCATTGGCTTCCAGGAGTGAGACATTAATGTGCAACTATTTTAGCATCTCCAAAAATTTTGGTACTAGGCATCTTGTTTCTAACCTTTCAATCTTTGTGGGAATAGAGGTGCTGGCCTGGACTTGTCTTGTGGCTTATTAGATGCAGGTGCATCCTTACTTTCATCTTCATTGCCTTTAGTAGCAAGGTCACTCGTTCTATCAGACACCAGAGTTAGTTTCTTTGGTGCAAGAGTGTCTATGGATGGCTTGCTTGGAGTAGGATCTATTGGAGAGCTTTCCCTAAAGTTGGCTTTTTTCCTCAATTGTGTGCCACTTCGTAGAGTGATGACATTGCATTGCTCTGTATTAAAGGCCTTAGTGACTTCAGTATCACTAGGTAATCCGCCAGGTGGTTTGATCTTCAAAATACAGGCAATTTTCCCAACTTGAGTCTCCAAAGACCTTATTGAGGCAGTGTTGTTTTCCATGATCGATTGCTGGTTTTGCAACATGGCAGCCTATGTTGTGAGCATGTCACTGTGATTCTTCAAGTGGGGTACTTGATCTTGCATAATGACTGATGAGTGTGTAGATAACCTATTTTGCGTACCCATTTTTACTTAGCTTTTGCATGTGTTTAGGCTCATTTAGTTGCATTTAGGAGAAGTTTTCATATATTTATGGAGTTAAGGTGTTTGGGCTTAATTTTATATACATCGATGATATTAATAGGAAAGGTAGTGGTTTTTAGTTTAACGAAGCAGTGGAGCGTTGGAACATTGGAGTAGAATTCTCTCATACTGGACTGGATGCTACAACATTTGTTGTGACACTGGAAAAAAATCTTGGATCATTTAATGTGATTTAATGTGTGGTCTCATCTCGTTTATTGAGCCATTAATGACGTCGAAAGAAAAGGCCCTATTTGTTTGATCACATGACAATTTATTAAAATCATGAGACAAGATATTCTTTCATTGAGCATTTCATGATGCAGAAAAATAAGATCTTTATTAAAATATTACTTGCACTTTAGGG
The DNA here is from genome assembly GCA_019671005.1 of Hibiscus mutabilis. Taxonomy (NCBI): domain Eukaryota; kingdom Viridiplantae; phylum Streptophyta; class Magnoliopsida; order Malvales; family Malvaceae; genus Hibiscus; species Hibiscus mutabilis. The sequence goes on along the minus strand of CM033717.1, from coordinate 28,924,064 downwards.
TTTTTAAAATCCCAAGAGAGTCGCCTCTATATAAAGATATGAAGGGTAAAAATTAAGAGCAGGCTGCACTTAATGCACAAATACGCAGAGAAGCTTTTATTCAAGGAATAATAGCCATTTTTCTTCTTCATTGAAGAACCACCATTATCGAAGGCTAGGAGAAGTCTCCAAACAATGAAAAGCTATCGAGAGAGTGCTGAGGAGTTTAGAGCACTGCAGCAATGGTTTGAGGGTATGAAGAAGAAATCTTAGGACACTTCAATTCTATTTCTCTCTTGCTTTATCAACTATTATATTTTTAATGGTTTTAATTATGGTTGATATTTGCTCATACATAAGTTAAATACTTTTTTTGGGTTTTATTGTTTTAGGATTCATTGTTTGAATTACTTGTTCAGTGTTATAGCTTTTTCCTTTATCTATCGTGTTCATTGTTCTTCATGAATATTTATTGTAAGAGCTATCGAGAGAGGCCTTTTAATTATTGATTTGTGGCTTAATATCGAGAGAGTTAAGTTAGACAAACATGAACAGTGGGGCTAAGCTATTAACTTAGTTCTAATCTGACTTAGACATAAGTTTAGGATTTCAATGACTAATAAAGGGAACTTGAATAAACAATAAGTTGTTAGGGTTCATGCAGACATGTATTACCATAGCTTCTCATTGTTACTTCTAGGTATCAAGAGAGTAGAAGAGATATTAGAAAACCTTGTCAAATAGATGAAGATCTAATTGGTTTATGCAAACATGTATTGCCAACTGTTATAACATTTGAATGGTAATTAGCATAGTTCTTAACCAATAAAACCAGATCCATAATTATTTGAATCATTGCTCAGCATCTGTTTGTCCTTTGATATTTGCTTTATCTTTACTTTTTACCGAATTTAGTTTATAGTTTTTATCACCATATCAATTTATTATTATTAACTCTTAAGTTGTAATACCCCAAATCATGGCCTAGTAACTCATCATAAACCAATTAGAGTTTAATTGTACAAACAATCTACAAATTAGAAGAATTGATTAAACTAGTGACCAAATTACATGGATTGCTAAAGAAGTAGCCTAATCATGAGGATAAAATAGTAGCAAATTGTAAATATGAAATTACATGCAATTAAGATGAGTAATTAAGGATTTATGAAGAAATTTGACCAAAATTTGCCAAGTAGAGGCAAATAGCCAAGCCATGTGATAACACCATGGCCAAGTGGCCATCTTGTTATCATCCTCTCCACCTTGGCCGAAACACCCATCAGCCATCTAGGAAAGAAAAATCACCATTGTTGAGAGGAAGAAAGCTTGCATGAAAATTGAATACCTAGGAAAATTGTAAGTGAATTCGAAATCCTTTCTCCCGAGCAACTTGATTGAATGAGTTATTGATGATGTTTTTATTGCCTTGATGAAATTGAATGAATGTTATACATGTTAGGGACATGCTAGCTTCAATGTAAACTTGAAATCTTGATTTCTAGCCCGGGTAGGGGTGTTACATTTTAATTGGTATCAAAGCATTAGGTTTAGTCGATTCTAGGACTAAACTGGGCTATCATGCATCATATAGGATATGTGTGCCACCTATGAGACTTGTATTGAATAGCTTGTGTCTTGCTTATTAAACCAAACCCCTCATTGTTCTATTTGAACGTAGAATGTCTAAAACGAGACTAGGTCAGGACAATGAAAGTCCTGAAGGCTCCTCGAATGTAGGAGATAATATTTCGAGATGAAACCTAAAATTGTAAAGCAAAGCCTTATAGTTTCGAACCCAATACGGGGAATCACATCCATTAACTTCTTTTGCAAGCAATGTCCTATAAGAATTCAAAATGTACATTTTCCCATTGACCTTTATGTCTTGCCTTCTTGTGAATTCGGTCTAGTGTTAGGACTAGATTGGTTAAGCAAACATGAAGCCTGGATAGATTACCAAAATAGGAGACTGTATCTTCGGGGTTTAGGAAAAGAATCAATCGTCCTAATTGATAGAAAACTGACCTCAATCTTTGCTACTATGGTCTTACAAGATGAATTTGAATTTGGCTTACCTAGTATGCCAATGGTGTCTGAATTCATTGATGTTTTTCTCGAGGAACTCCCTGGTCTCCTTCCAACCAGAGAAGTAGAGTTCGGGATTGAAATTCAACCTGGAACAACTCTAGTGTCCATCACACCCTATCGAATGGTACATGTTGAATTGAAAGAACTCATGAAGCAACTCCAAGAGCTACAAGATAAAGGCTTTATTTGGCCTAGCTCATCTCCTTGGGGTGCTCCAGTCTTGTTCGTGAAAAAGAAAGACGAGACTATGAGAATCTATATTGATTACAGACAATTGAACAAGCTTACTATCAAGAATCAGTATCCTCTCCCAAGGATAGAAGATCTCTTCGATCAACTCAAGGATGCTTCGGTGTTCTCAAAGATTGATCTTCGATCGGGATACTATCAAATGAGGGTAAAAGATGAAGATGTACCCAAGACAGCCTTTCATACTCGATATGGCCACTTCGAATTTCTTGTAATGCCATTCGGGTGAACGAATGCTCCGGCTGCTTTTATGGACCTCATGAACCGTGTATTCAAGCCCTATCTTGACAAGTTTGTGGTCGTCTTCATCGATGACATCCTAGTGTATTCTCGGAATAAGGAAGAACATTCTGAACACCTATGAATTGTATTGCAAACTCTCCGAGAACACCAATTGCTCGTAAAGTTCTCTAAGTGTGAATTTTGGCTATCGAAAGTCTCGTTCCTTGGCCATGTCATCTTGGCATAAGGGATTAAAGTAGACCTGAGAAAAATTCGATCCATCATGGATTAGAGACCTCCGAGGAATGTTGGTGAGGTCAGAAGCTTTCTCGATTTAGCCGAGCATTATCGGTGATTTGTTAAAGGATTCTCATCCATTGCCGCAAGCTTGACTAAGTTAACTTGCAAAGGTACGCCTTTTGTTTGGTCGAAGAACCAACAACGAAGCTTCGATCAACTTAAACAAGCTCTGACTCATGCATTGGTTCTTATCAAACCAGAATCGGATAAATAATTCACTGTCTATATTGATGCATCTCATTTAGGACTAGGTTGTGTCCTAATGCAAGATGGAAAAGTGGTAGCTTATACTTCAAGGCAACTGAAACCACACGAGTCAAACTATCCAACGCACGATCTAGAATTGGCAGCTATCATGTTTGCCCTCAAGATATGGAGACATTACTTGTACGGGGAGAAATGTAACATGTTCACAGACCACATGAGTCTCAAATACCTCCTGACTTAGAAAGATTTGAATCTGAGACAAAAGAGATGGCTAGAATTGCTTAAAGACTACGATTTGATTATCGACTACCATCCGGGGAAAGCAAACGCGGTTGTTGATGCCCTTAGTCGCAGACCATACTCAGGTAAACCCCTAAATCTAAATTCTAGAATATTTCAATCAAATTTGAACTTTCTTGGATTACAAGTAATCCATTCTAACACCTTTATTGTTTTGCAAGAAACTACTCAAAAATCTCTCTTAGTAATCTTGTGTATTCTTTGTAGCTTCCTTGGCTATCAATGCTCATTTTCTTTATCCAAATGACGAGATTCTTGTCTGAACTTCAAGATCAATCTAGCTTGATCTCGAGAATTAAATAACTCCAGCAAATTGATCTAGATCTTCAAAAGATCGTATCCAAGCTAGACTCTGATTCTAATTCTGACCTCTCCCTCAAGTCGAATGGACTCCTCTATTTCAAGGATAGAGTATGTGTTCCTGTCAATGAGGAACTAAGACAAGAAATGTTACAAGAAGCTCACCAAAGCTCATTCTCGATTCAGCCGGGATCGATTAAGATGTACAAGGATCTTAAGCCACTATACTGGTGGCCGAGTATGAAATCAGCTATCATAGACTTCGTATCGAAATGCCTAACTTGTAAGAAAGTTAAAGCCGAGCATCAAATCCCTACTGGATTGCTCCAACCAATCAAATTCTGTCAGTGGAAATATGATTGGATTACAATGGATTTGTTACTGGTCTTCCTTCCACTCCAAGAAAGAATGATGTTATATGGGTGATTGTTGATAGATTCACAAAGTCTACTCACTTCATCCCTATTCGAATAAACATGAGCTTGGAAAACTTATCTGAGCTATACATCTGTGAAGTGATTCGATTACACGGTGTACCTACAGCTATAATCTCTGATTGTGATCCCATATTTGCTTCTCGATTTTGGAATTCTTTGCAGAAGGCTCTAGGAGCTAAAGTGCATCTTAGTACAACCTTCCATCCTCAATCAGATGGACAATCTGAAAGAATCATTCAAGTACTTGAAGACATGTTACGTGCTTGTGTTATAGACTTCGGAAGGAATTGGGAGAAATCTCTACCCCTAGTAGAGTTTGCTTACAACAATAGCTATCAGACATCTATTCAGATGGCTCCCTTCGAAGCTCTATATGGAAGAAGATGTAGAACTCCCTTGTGCTGGTCTGAATTGGGAGAAAGCAAGGTTTTAGGACTTCAATTGCTCTGAGAAACCAAAGAACAAGTGAAGATCATTCATGATCGATTGAAGGCAACCTTTGATAAGCAAAAAGCTTATGCTGACTTGAAAATGAGAGACATCCAATACAACGTTGGAGACAAGGTCTTCCTCAAAGTATCTCCTTGGAAGAAAGTCTTTAGATTTGGAAGAAAGGGAAAGCTCAGCCCTCGATTTATCGGACCATTTGAAATCATTTAAAGGATTGGTCTAGTGGCTTATCGACTGGCACTTCCTAGTGAATTCAATAAGATCCACAATGTCTTTCATGTCTCTATGCTCTGAAGATATAGGTCTGATCCATCTCGTGTTGTTGAACCCGAAGAGGTGGAATTGAATCTGGACTTTTCATACGAAGAAGAGCCTATTCAGATATTTAACAAGGAAGTCAGAAGACTTCGAACCAAGAATGTTCCGCTTGTCAAAGTCTTGTGTAGAAATCACAAGGTTGAAGAGGCAATATGGGAATCTGAAGAAATCATGAAGAAGCAATATCATCACCTATTTGATTCAGGTAAATTCGAGGATGAATTTATCTTAAGAGGGGAGAATTGTAATACCCCAAATCATGGCCTAGCAACTTGTTATAAACCAATTAGAGTTTAATCGTACAAACAAACTACAAATTAGAAGAATTGAATAAACCTAGTGACTAAATTACATGGATTGCTAAAGAAGTAGCCTAATCATGAGGATCAAATAGTAACAAATTGTAAATATGAAATTGCATGCAATTAAGATGAGTAATTAAGGATTTATGAAGCAATTTGACCAAAATTTGCCAAATGGGGGCAAATAGCCAAGCCATGTGATAACACCATGGCCAAGTGGCCATCTTGTTATCATCCTCTCCACCTTGGCCGAAACACCCATCAGCCATCTAGGAAAGAAAAATCACCATTGTTGAGAGGAAGAAAGCTTGCATGAGATCACTTGCATGAAAATTGAATAGCTAGGAAAATTGTAATTGAATTCTAAATCCTTTCTCCCTAGCAACTTGATTGAATGAGTTATTGTTGCCTTGATGAAATTGAATGAATGTTATACATGTTAGGGACATGCTAGCTTCAATGTAAACTTGAAATCTTGATTTCTAGTAACCAATGTGATATAGGATATATGTATAGTTGCTGGAAATTTGAGGTATATGAACATGGTTCAAAACAGCCTTGATTAGGGACTGTTTTGATTGAGAAATTGTGTAAACATGTTAAATGAACATAGAACCCTGTTTTGATCATGTTGCTAGGTAAAAAAAGGTTGAACTGAATACATATGTTGCTGGAAAATTACTACACCTAATTGAACTAGTTAAATTAGGTAATGGACTACCTAGTTGATGAATTGGATGTGCAAATGTGATCAAATAGATCAAACTAGGTTCAAAATGATTATGCCCTATTTTAAGAACATTTCTAGGTGAATTATGTTGACCTAGACATGTATGAATATGAACATGAATGGAATTGCCATGTTAGGACCTTGCTAAAATGAGTTAAGAAGCTAGAAATCCATCCTAGTGTAATCTGCCCAGAATGCTCTGTTATGGGCAGTAACTTTGAAAAATTACTAAAAATTGTATATAATGAATTTAAGGCTAAAACTTTTATAGAAAACACCTTGGTATGTAAAAATTCACTAGGAGAAAACAGAACTGAACTCTGGGTTGTATACTGAAATGTAGAGGAGAAATACTAGAGTCAGTGCAAACTGCCCAGTAAAGCAAAATGCCTTGTCTTTAAGTTAAAAAATGTATTAATTGGCAAAGAACTAAAATGAAAGCCTTATATGGTCATAAAGACAATTTTGTTAAATTTCAAAAGGTGCAAACCAATTGAAATTCTGACGTACGGAATGAAAGATATGGATGATTTAGTGACTAGAGTGCAAGCTGCCTGGCAGCAGCTGCATAGGAAAATGCACACTGTTTTGTGGCATTTTGCAAACTATCTTGTAAACAGTTTTAGTCCTTTGATTATGCCTTGTTTTAAATGAACTATAATGTAGAAAAATGTAGTTAAAAGTAATGGAAAATGTACATGAGCATGCTGCCCAATATGTGAATGTTATATGCTTGAAGCATTGCTTGATTTAATGACCTTGTCTTGAATTGAATGTCTTTGTGAACTTGTCTTGATATGTGTTTGCTTGTAATGTGTTAGAACCAGGATTGAAATTGGTGGAAGAGGAAAGATTGGAACAATCTAAAGCCAAGAACAAAGTAGTGTGAATCCAAGACTAGCTAGCTTGGAGTATTGTGAGTGTAGTTACCTCTATGGTTAGGACTAGGTCCTAACCAATGTATTCTTGTTACATTCTTGACATGTTAAATGAATTCTAATCATGAACTTGACCTAATAAAGGAAGGATGATTAAAGTAATACATGAAACTTTATCCTAGCCTTGAATACATGTCTATTTCGAATGCATGAGTATAATTATGTGATAACATGGATGTTTGTATGTGCTATGATGCAATGTGCTTGAATGCTAAAAAACATGCTTGAGATATTCTCATCTTGATGAAATGAAACATGAAACTACTTGACATGTGAGTTATGGCTCAATGGCCTAAGGGCCTAACATGAAATGAACTTGCTTGACATGATCTTGATCTTGAAACACTTGAATAAATTGTAAATCGAACAACCTTGGTAGCTAGTTGGACTAGGTAGAAGGGTATGCCTTAGAGTCTAAAGCTCATTGTGTAAGGTTGGACTACGGTCCAGGACTAAGGCCCCTATTTGGCGACAGACGGAGGGTACGTATGTGGTCTTTGGCGACAGTAAGAGGGTTTGACCAGCACTACAGTGCATCTTGTGGCGATAGTTGGTTGGAGACTCGATTACCTATACAAACTAAGTACCAAGGGGGTTGTTTAATGAATAACAATTGTAACAACAATCCAACAATACATGATACATGTCTTGAATGCCATGAATTGCATGTTACTTGACTTGAAAGCATGATTCCTTGATTTCTTGTTTTGCAAGAATGATGAGCTTGATTCATGAAGTATGAATTCTTGTTGCTTGTATCTTGTGGCCGAATGTATGATATCCTTAGCTAGGATAATCTTGATGTTTGGAGGCCTAGTTAAGATCACTCAAATGCTTGAAAGCCTAGCTAAGATCACTCTATTTCTTGTAAGCCTTAGCTAGGTCTAAACTTGATTAAATGATACATGGAACTTGACATAATAAATGGTTAGACTTAGTACTACCTCACTAAGTACAATCTTGTACTTATCACTCTTGTTTCATTCTTCCCAACCTACAGGATTAAGGATACGAGGTTGCTTGATCTTGAAGCCTGTTACCTTGAGCAAGAAGCAAGTCACACAAGTTTGCTTAAGTTTGATTTCATACTTGTTTGTATATCTCCTAGACTGCTGGCACTAGATTGTACATAGCTAGCTTGAACATGCATCTTGAAACTTTTATATAATGTTTGATGGGCCTACAATGTTATGTATCTAGTAACAAGTATGTAATGAACTTGGATAACATGTAATGGATGATGTTTTGCTGGGCACTTGATAATGGAATGAAATGATCATATGTTGATCTAATTTGCTATGAAACAATTTGATAGACTTATCATGTTCTTGTGTATGTTTGAATTAAAATTAGAATGTGATGAATCATGTTGCTTAGGTTCCATTCGAATTGCCATGGAAAGTATAGAATCCTTTTGTGTGTGTTCATGCCTTGATGATAAGTGTAATGTGTACTTGTTTGATGCATGGGCGAATGGTCTAATGTGAGTATATGATGATTTTCGATTGCTTAGGGATAATGTAAGACTTGAATGCAAGCTAATTACATGTAATTAGAAGCTCAAGAATCATGCTTAGTAAGTGTAGGAATGAAATGACTAAATGTATACAAAATAAGGAACCTTGAAATGAAATGGAATTAGGTTGTCTTAGATCAATTCGAATGATGAGGATCAAAGGAAGTAAAATATATTGATAATGTAGTATCTTGTAGTGTAAGCATGAAATGAATTAATTTAGGGATCTATTTGAATCGTTTAGGATGAGTATGAATCAATTGTGTGGTTGCTTGCATGATAAGTAATGTATGAATGGTTGCCTTAGCCTTGTTCGAATGCCTTAGTTTCATTTGAAATCAAATTAGAGCTTACTTGTTTGATAAGTAAATAATGAATGATAAGTTGTTTGATTTTTCTTGTATTGTTTGCCATGTTCATTGTCTTGTATTGTCCTTGCTTGGTTGTTAAGTAACGCTCCCGAGCCGGGTTGCTACTAGACCGGGTAGGGGGTGTTACATAAGTGTGATTGTTTTGAGTTTATCACTCCAATCCATGTGGGTTTAACACTCGATTCTTATCACTTTATTACTTTGCGACAAGTATACTTGCTCTAATTGCGCAAACTATATTTTACTCATTAAGTTTTTGGCGCCATTACCAGGAATTGGCAATAGATAATTATGTTTTAATTGCGCTTAGGACTTTTATTTTTATTGTATTTAATTTTTATTTTTGTTTTTATTCTCAATTACATTCTAGTGCATGACTAGAAGATCCAATTTAGAGCCTATACTTCCAATCAATCTGGAGAATGAAAGAACCTTTCGGAGACTACTACGAGAGAAAAAGAGTGTGGATCCACCAGGAAACAACCGTGGGCATCAAAATGACCCACCACCAAGGAACAACCTTGAGAACGTGTGTAATCCAAGTGATGTACTTCTAGTCGATAGACAGCGAGGGGAAATTGGAGCGAGAATTGATGGCCAGGAGGATCCACCAACTGCCGAGCCTTGAAGATTTAGTAGAGACATCATTGAGCCTATTATCAACAACCTCAACCCATTGATTATAGTACCTGATCTAGGGACGTCCTATTTTGAGCTAAATCTCGTTATGTTCAACATGCTCAATAATATTGGACAATTTGGAGGATCGACAAGAGAAGATGCTCGTGAGTACATCCAAGCTTTCTTGGAAGTCTACGATTGTTTCAGGCAACCATATATACCTACTGATGCCTTGTGACTCAAGCTATTCCCTTTCTCGCTGCGTGATCAAGCTAGGGCATGGTTGAAAACTTGTTCTGCAGGATCTATTACATCCTGGGATGACTTGTGTAGCAATTTTCTGCACCGTTATGATCCACCGAATGTGCACAACCAAAAGTGAAGTGACATCATCTCTTTCCAGCAATATGATGATGAATCCATGTATGAAGAATGGGAGAGATACAAAGATTTGCTTTGGAAGTGCTTGATCCTTGGATTTACAGATTGGCTACAAGTCATGATGTTCTATAATGGCATCAATGCACAAACAAGGATGATGACCGACTCGTTAACAAATGGAACTTTTTTCGATAGAGAACATGATGTGGCCTTCAAAACACTTTACCGGATAGCCAACGCCAAATACCAGTTCCCAAGAGGGTGATTGAAGCCTGGACCTAAAGCAGTTGGAACACTCTAATTGGATGATTCTCAAAATGTAGCAACTCGGCTCTCGACTATCACTAACCTGCTCAAGAACATGTAAGGGACCTCCAATGTTCGAGAGGCAAAGGTGGTAGAATATACTTGTGAGCATTGCGATGGGGAATATTTATCGAGCGAATTCCCTCAGCAACAAGAATCTGGATGCTAAGTAGGGAACACCAACCGCAACAACAATCCCTACTCCAACAGCTACAACCTAGGGTGGCGGCAACATCCAAATTTTGGTTGGGAAGGCAGCAAAGGAAACTCAGGAGCACAACCAGCTACATCAACCGACCCTCTTAGATTTCAAAAGACTCAGAGACAGAACCAGGGAGCTTCTAACTCCAATTCTAATTCTTTTTATAATTCTTATCAATCATTTATGGAAACTGTCTATGTCATTATGCAGGATCAAGCAGCCCACTTGAAAAATCATAGTGACATGCTCACAATGCAGGATGCCATGTTGCAAAACCAGTAATCGATCATGCAAAACAACACCGCCTCAATAAGGTTATTGGAGACTCAAGTTGGGTAGATTTGCCCAGATGTTGAAGACAAGACCACCCGACAGATTACCTAGTGATACTAAAGTCACTAAAGCCTTTAATGTAGAGCAATGCAATGACATTAAATAATCTAATGATGTGCCTCACAAGCCAAATGTGAAATTTGGACTTGTGGATTATGCTAGGTTTGATAATCCAAAACCATCACCTAGATATCCCTTTATACTTGATATTCACCTTCTGCCCTCACAATTGAAATATGCATATATTAAGGAGATTGTTACATTGGTTGATGTTATAACTACTAGTTTCAACCCTAATCAAGAGACTAGATTGTTGGACGTGTTCTCACAATATAATGAGCCTCTTGGATGAAATGTAACTAATTTTGAGGACGTAAGTCCTACTTTGGAAATGTATGAAGGTGTACTTGCAGGTAATTACAATAAAGGGATGGCACGACAGTGGAAACTCGTTCCAATTGAGAGATCTATGGATGAATTGGAGATAATCAAATAGCACAATGAACTCGTTTGCCTCATCTTAGATACTTCCTGGAAGCATTACAATCTACTGATTCCCAACTTGGAAAAACTTAATGAGTTACTGCAATGGTTAGCAATTTTTAAGAGAGCACCAGTCCTACATGACAAGATTGAACTTCTGTTATCGGATACCTAGCACATCAACACCTTATCCCTTTTTACTTTTATGCATTTATTTTTTGCAATTTAATTTCCACATTTTTAATTTTCACTTTCTTCTGAAAGTTTTCTTTAATAATTTTTGGCAGTTATCACGCAAGGTTACTTGCGGAGCCCTCCACAAAGTAGGAAAATAGTGTTGGATAGAAGGGGATATTCCTTGGAAATTGGGAGAAAGGATTTTAACACACTTTTACACCAATCCACCTCACTTACTTTACCCTACACACTTTTCTCCTACCTCAACAAGACTCTAATCAATCACACACAATTAAAAACCACTTTTTCCCTCTTTCAACACATTACACAAAACCCTACATAAACCTGAATCACTTGGTCCCTCTATTTTTCTACACTCTTGATTTCAGCCTATCATTTTGATAATCACCTTATCAATCTCATACTTTCGTCCAACAATGGCCAAAACAAGAACTGCGAACCATGTCAACGCAAGTGCTTCACTTGTAACGCTAAAGCCCATTAGGACAACCCCGTCAAGAAAAAACCCCTGCATCAACCTCTCATCGAGTCTCGAAAAGCCAATAAGAAGTCGATCCTCATAGACCTTTTTCTACTCCGAAGATGGAACATCGATTTGAGATATTCAGGAACAGACAACTACTTCCAAAAGAAGGATTGGAGTTTATCTGCATGCACATGACCAAATTTGATGAAAATATTCGCTTTGTGATAGAGACCCATGGATGGGATGAGTTTGTCCTGCGCCCTGGGCAAATTAATGTCTCATGGGTGCGCAAGCTCTACACTCACGTTACCAAGACCACTGACACCACCGCATTTGCTCACTGAAAGATGGTAAACTTCTCTACTGAAACAATCAATATGTTATATGACCTTAACAATGTAGATGATGACCATGCAGAGTTCATGGCAACAACAACCAACATCATCCATATGAGTTTTTACGAGATTTGTGTATCTCAAGGACTGCATGGACATGGAAATCAACCAACCACAAGATCATGAAACGGGTCGACCTAAAACCATACCCTAAGTTCTGGATCTACTTCATGAACTCAATAATGGACCCCAAAGGACATCATTCTACAATCCATGTCGAGAGAATACTCCTCCTGCACTCGATAATGACCGGACGATAGATCAAAATTGACAAGATTACCTACAAATCCAATGTTAGCAAAGCAATTTCCTCTGGCAAGAAACGGCATATACTCTTCCCTAGCTTGATAACCGCCTTTTGTGAGAAGGCCCAAGTTAGGGATAAACCAGAAGATGTGATCATTGAGGCTTCTACAGGGACACTGCCAAAGAAGCTACCAAGAATTAAGAGATTGGTATCCAGCTCGACACCTTTAAGCACCACGACCACAAATTCGCTACTCACTGCTCTATTTGGTGCAATGGCTGAATTTTTTAGGCCATTCTTTAAATATGTTAGAACCAATGATATGGCTATGAGAACCGTGATAAAATAGTTGTCCCCATGCTCCACTAAGATATTCCCAAAGTTCCTCGAGCATTACTTAGCCTAATTCTATGCTAGCCAATCACCTAGAGAAGACAATGATAGAGATGTAGAATAGGAAGGGAGAGAAGAGGAAAAGAAGAAATAAGACGAAGAATAGAAGGAAGAAGAAGAAAAGATGAATGACGAAAAGGAAGAAATTCCCCCTAGCCTTCCCACTGATGCTATTAGGACAAGAAAGAGGAAGAAAAGTTTTGTTGCACGTACTCCTCACCGACTGAGTAAGCGGACAAGAGCCCAGGACAAAGGCAAGGCCCCTATGCACCCTAAACCATCAACTCCAACTAGCCCAATTCACCTGGTTAGCGACGACTCTATGGAGGTGCAATAGCCAGAAGGTAGGGTCACTCTCTTTCTTGTTAAAACATCGCATACTCCAATAGCAACCACTCCCAATAGTCAGATCAAGATCTCCACGGGTCGAGTCCTCGAGCAAATTAAGGATGCTCTAGGTCGACTTTCTCATGCCAGAAGGTAGGGTCACTCTCTTTCTTGTTAAAACATCGCATACTCCAATCTGCTGTAAACCCTTAAAACCACAAGTTGCATACAATCTAACATTTAAGAAATCTTAAGGATGCTCTAGGTATACTTTCTCATGCTTAATCATGGATCAAAAGAAAAGGTATGAACTTAAATGCTCAATGAAGCAAAATAAAGGTGAAAAACTCCTTGAAAATAAAAAAAATAAATTAAGACTTCATAATTTAAACAAAATTGTTGAAGGACACTCTTGTATGCATCTTGCTATCTTAGTACACTAGGTGAGTTGTGTTTGTTCCATTAATTTTCCCTAGTAGTAATGATAGTATAGGCAAAAAGTGAATAAAAGTCTTCACGGGATGACACTACTCGTAGGGCTCAGGGATAGGTTGTTTGTTTCACTCCATTTTCAGGTACTATAGAGTAAGTGTGATAAGCTAAAGCCTTAAGGATACAGTTTTCAAACTTAAAAAGAAAAAGGAGTAAAACAATGTGCTGAAAAAGAGAAAAAGCATATGCAGAGAAAACAATAGAAAGTAACCCTTATGTTTCTCTAAGGCTATTAAGTGATGAATGCATGTAACTTAGCACACAATGCACCTACAGAAGTATTGATCCTTGGAACAAAACTGTGAGCTCTGATGCATTACACTCCTTTAAAATAGTTGAAGAATGAATTACTACTCCAACATATTTTGAGATTTTTGAAATCATATCTTAGTTGGAACCTTTAATACAATGGTTGTTTGCTTTTGTTTTGTCTTTAGTTTAGTCTAGTTTGCATTGCTTGAGGATGAGCAACAGTTTAAGTTTGTGGGTATTTGATGTGTGTAGATAACCTATTTTGCGTACCCTTTTTACTTAGCTTTTGCATGTGTTTAGGCTCATTTAGTTGCATTTAGTTTTCATATATTTATGGAGTTATGCTATATGAGCTTAATGTTTATATATATATATATATATATATATATATTGATGCTATTAATGGGAAAGGTAGTGGATTTTAGTGTTTCTTGCGTAGGAAGTAACGAAGTAGTAGAGCGTTGGAGCATTGGAGCAGAATTCTCTCGTCTAAAATATCCTTGTTTAAGTAGCATCCTAGTCTCTCTTTTATAGTTGGTGAAACTAGGGTTTCAGTACCCTAAAGTATGTGTGGCTTCATTAAAGAAAAGCCATTTGTTTCCCACTTCAATTAATGTTGCTTATTTTGGAAAAAGTCCACGTGGGCAGAAATAGATTCATCTCCAACTCTTTATGCCTTGTCAGCTCCAGCCATTTGATCAACTCCTCTCCTTGCTCCAGCAATCCTCCGGCATCCACCAACATCCTGCACATATACCACAAAACACTATCTTCCCATGAAAAGCACCAATATATATAACAATTAAAGTATAGGCAGTGTAACTCCCTATCTAAATGCAAATATGTATATTCTAACCTAAATGCAACCTAAATGAGCTTGAAAGCATGCAAAAGACAAGGATTAAGGGCACATAAAATAGGTCAATTATGCACTCGCCATCCAACAATCAAAAGCCTAACATATTAGCCCAAAATCACCTTCAAGCTACCTTAAAAAACTAACCAATTAAATAACTTCAAGATTGATTATGAAAATCTCATTCCACATTATATACATAACATAAAAATATGAATCAGCCCAATAAAAACCACCAACAAACATCTTGTAAAACAAGAATTTAGGCTAAACCTCAAAATCACCAATAAATTTCACTTTCTTGAATTAAATTGCAAAACCATCTTATAATCCACAAAACACCAGCCAATCACTAGGGAATATCAATAAAGAACATTAGTTTAAAGAGAGAAGAAGTATTTAACCTTTGAAGAACCTTCCACCAAAATTGATGTAAGTTTTCTCTTGAAAATATCTTAGAAAACAGATGAGATCTTTGTGAAATCTTAATAAGGTTTTGTTAGGAAATAGATGAGGAATCAAATGATGTAATCTCCATTCAAAATCAACAAGAAATTTTGAAAATCTTGTTTGGGAAAATAAGATGGAAATTGAGAGAAAAGAGGAGAGAAATCCAAAAAATTCATGGAATAGGAAAATGATTTTAGAAACCCATTAACTGTCAAATTCTTACTGAATTAAGGTGGAAAATAACTCTCTAAGGATTTTTATTATTGGGCCAATTACACTTTAGTCATTAAAAACAGTTTTGTGTTTATTATAATTTAGTCACTAAAATCAAAATGTCACTTTAATTAGTTCAATAAACCTCCAAATTAATTATCAAAATACTTGATAATATTACTAAATATTTTTAGCAAGCCAAACCAATTTTTAACTCAACCATTTCTATTTTTAACATATTAATTTCCCGAAACATATTTTATTGATTAATCCGGTTTGACCAAGTCAAACCTGACCCGACCAAACCCTAAACTCCTAACCCTATTTTTGGGGCATTACAATTCTCGAACCGCCCTTACCCCCTACTAAGTTGGATAAGATATTCGATCCTGGCCCATCACAGGCTTGTGAATCGAACACAGATCGAGGGGCTGCATTTCCACTATGCTCATATGGAGGGTTACTAGCGAAAGCATATGGACCCCAAAAGTTTTTCACTAGCCCATACGGAGGGTTACTCAAGAAGGCATAGATATCGTTCTTCCTCTTAAGTTGGATAAAGCCCGAGTAAATGGATTATGTTATGATGCAATAACAGTTAAATACACCAAAAATGAAAATACAAAAATTCAAAGAAACTACCAAGGAAAATAACTCATGATCAAGTAAAATTTGAGCCCTCTTAAAAAACAGTCCCCAACGGAGTCGCCAAGTTTTGATAACGGAGTCGCCATCAATCCATTTTATATTATAGAAAGACCAAAAACCTAAAACAAACCAAAGATTACAAAATCTCAAGGGTTCGAGGGCACGGTTACGTGTAGGGGAAGGATTATCACCCTCACAACACCCGCAGAACAATGCTTACTTGATCACTAATATTTTCCTTCGTAACCCGGATGGATGTGTGCAAAGATTCATGTAAAAATCCACAAAGTTTTAAGGGTGACATGAATTCACACATTGCTGAGGGAACCCAGATCAAACTTAAACACAATAGGGATTAAGGCATTAATCTCTGAAATTCGAAAGTATAATCTTGCATGGGAGTTTCGACTGTTCCCCAATTACTAGGGGAAAGTCGAGATTACCCCCACTTGTGAAAATGCCTCGTTTTTTGCGATAAAAAAATCTTTTTAAATGATATTTTATGAAGTTAAAATTCTTTATGAAAATCTAAAGTCTAAAATTTCATTCTAAAGGGTATGTATTTAAAGAAACTAGTCCTAAAAGACTCTATTTAGCAAGTTTTAATTAAAGGAATATCTTATTACATTAACTAAAAGATTACCAAATTGGTTATTGAAGAGTCAATTATTTTGGGGAATATAATCTTATGACATTTATTACTATGCTATATTATTAAGAAAACTAACCTATAAGGTATAAATTCAAAATTAAGGATTTCTAATGATTTATCGGTTATCAAGTTAAGGAAAAATCTAACCTAACAATTAAATTAATTTTTCTAATAAAGAGTTTTAATTATTTTAGGAAAGATTACATTTATGTAATATTATTATAAAACTAGTATTGTCCCAAAAATTGTTAGATTGAATGAAATAATTAATAATCAAAATAAATTAAATTAGAAAAAAAACATGAATTAAATAAAATAAGGGCTAAATTGAATGAAATAAAATAAAAACAGAAAGCAAAAATGAAATGAAAAAGAGGAATAGATGAGAGAAATGCAAATAGACGTACCATGGTGCAAGCTTGGTGAAAGTAGGGCGCAAGTTGACTACGAGTGTAGATCTATTTGCGGATTGAATATAAGGTCCCAAAAACTCAGAAATACTGTGAATCTTGGATTCCAGTCTAGAGATGTCGATTATCGCCACTCCAGCCACCGGGAATTGATGTTCTTGTCTGCTCGTCCATGGCCACCTTTGGCGCATGCGATCGCGCTTCTCAGCCAGAACGGTGGTGGCTAGTCCAGTGATCTCCAATGCTGGCTCCTCTAGTGATTCAAATAGTGAAACCACGCCCTTACTCCTTTCCATGATTCAACATGTTAGAAAAATAATAAAAAGACAACAAAAAAACTACATAATATACTTCCAACAAATTGGATTGCCTCTTGCTTTTTATTTTCACTCAATTTCTGAATTGTACAAATGTTCTTCGTATGGTGTGTTGAGTAAATTACAATGGAATAGAGCCTGTTTATAGGCTTCAAGAAACCCTAAAGTCAAAAACTCTAAAAGCATATTTACTATTTAAGCTAAATACATTTGGAAAGAGAATAATGCATTTGCTTGGGCACCAAACTACTTTCCTTACATTCAATATGATCCTAAATGAGTTAAAACAAATAGGGAAATGTAATTGAAAATTTGTAATAAACTCAAATTCTCGTATTTAACTCATATCTAGTTTTCTGCATGCGTTGTCTTCAGTAAAACGAATATATTTTGAGCTCCTAGCATCCGATTCAGGTGTTTCAAGATGCGTTGTCATGGAAACTGAAAGACAATCAGCTATTAAACAGAAATCCTGGCCCAGAAATGCCCAGATTCTAACGAAAATTTGCCATGAGTCCACATTAAGAATTCCTTGCACACACTTGACTTCCCATATTTGTTGGACAAAATTTCTTGTAATCTTCTCATATCTGACATGATTAGGATCTTGTGTGATCTGAAAGAATAACTAAGATACATTAATAATAACATAATTAAAAATTAAATAATATACATACAAAAACAAAATTAGCCGAATGGGCCTTTATTTATGTATATGGACTCTTGTTTAATGGGCTCTTTTTTATTTTTATATTTTTAATGGAATCTTTTTATATTTTTTACTTATTGGGTTTAATAATAATAATAAAAATGCATATGTGTATATATACATCAAAATAATAAAAATGAAAATAAAATGGGGTCAAATAAAATTAGGTGACTATAGTGAGGTTGGTTGGATTTGACATTGATCTTATCAGGATTGTAATTGGCCGAAGGGTATGGTGTGATAGTCTCTAAATCATTTCTTATGACTTCTTAAGGAAGGTTTCCGAGGATCTTGATGCGGAGCATTTGGAGACGAGAAGGATCGAAGGCAAAGAGTGATATAGAGTCACCTCAGGATGCTTGGATTCTTCAAACGATTGCTTGGAATCAAACCTAAGCTTTAGACTCAATCAACAAGCTGGGTGAGAAGTTCTTGATATTTCAAGATTGATTAGAATGGCATTTCTTGAGATTTCTAGAAAGGCAAGATCAAAATTTAAAGAAACAAAGTTAAGAATAAAGATTAGATGATGAATATGTGATAATATTAAGAAAACAAAAGAAAGTAAAAGGATAGATAAAGATCAAATCTGAAAATTTCCAAATTTGCTTATGAAGATGGCGTTGAGGAGGTTGTTTAGAGATGAAGATTGTGTGGTGAATGGTAGATGTCCCATGAAACCTCCTACCCGTGATTAGATAGACAACCTCTATGATATGATTCTAACCAATCCTCCTACCCGCAATTAGATGGGCAACCCAAACAATGAAGATCACCCCTCATACAAACTAGTTGAAATGTTGAATAAGACTTCTAAGGCACAATTTTATTGGCACTTGCAAACACGTACTCAAAGAATACTTTTATTAAAATCTCAAATATGTCCAATAATAAAGAAGATATCATCATTTTATACGTGAAGGATGGCCAAAACGAATGAACTACTAATAAATAAAAAATAACAAATAAATCAGCCTTAGAACTCTAAATATGGTGGTAGCAATGGATACCACTGGATGAACTTTAATCTGATGGTTAAGATGAATTTGAGGAGTTTTATAGGAGTGGACGATAAATAATAAGGTTGTAATCTGATCTCATGGATAATATTTGATCCAATTACTTGAAAAAGGTGGCTGCATGCTTTATGTCTCTTCTTGGATGACTTGGGTGAAAAGAATAGAGTTTATGAGACTGATTACATATGTTTAATTATTATCCAAGGCCTAAAAATAAAAACACTTACAAATTTTAATTGGGTCCAATCTTAAGCTATTTAAAAACCCAAAAAATGTGAGTTTAATGGATTATAGTAATGTTGGGCTAAGTCTAATTCGCCCAAGAGCTTTATATATTATCTTTTAGGCTGAATTTACAAAATCCCATAACTAGTCTCGTATCCAATTTTCGATAAAACAAACATATCTTGAGTCTTCGATGTCTGATTGATGTGTTTCAAGATGCGTTAAAAGGTAAATGAATGAAGGTTAATCCATAAGAAGACAACTTAGCCCAAAATTGTCCATATCTCATTCGAAAAGTCGTCAGAAGTTAACTGACTTTCCAAACTTCACAAATAGTTTCAGCTTCTTGCACAAGATGTATCGTTTCCCTCCCATGCATGTATCAAAGAGTGTCTTATGGTACGTTGAAGGACCTTTATTGTAGAGGACTGAGTTCCAAACAATGTATGGGTATTAATAAATTTAATTGTTTCAATTTCTATTTTCATTTATAATTAATTGGTAAATTTAATTAGTGAATGCTTTTCTTTCATAAAATATTAGTAATAAAAAGCATGTGCCATTGATAAACATCTAGACTATGAGATGAATGTTGCAATGCGGATGAGTTATGACTAGAAAATTGCTAAACCTAAGATCAATTAAAATATCTAAGCCAAAAATTATATGATATATTAGTAAAATGTTTGAATATTTAATTTCCGAGACCAACATTAAATACTTATAAGATTACATTGGAGTTGGGTTGTCCATGATATTTGTTTTGCATTAGAGTTGGGTTGTCGAGAAATTACCTTGGAGAGTGACACTCTTTCTGTCATCTCTAAACTTAAATACTTTGAGGATGATCTATCAGTCCTTCGCCCTAGTATGTCTAATACAAAAGGCCTTTTCTTTGGGCCTTTCTCCATATTGCTTCGACTTCATCTTTTTTTATCAAAGACAAGTTTCATTAGTTCAAACCAGTCCGTACATTGAGACAATCAAAAGCCCATAAAGCAAATGGGTAACGAGGCCCAATATAGGAAACGGGCAACAAAATCCAAAAAGCAACCAAAAAACTCTAACTTTAGAAGAAATTAGAGGATGTTGGCGGCGAAAATCTTCACTGGAAAAAAATCAGCGCCGAACATGTAACATCCCAAAAATCGGGTCAAACTTTTTTAGTGCTGGATGTGGTTCAGTTAGAACTAATTGAGGAATTTTATTAATTAATTAATTTCAAAAAATTAATTGGTTCTTAATAAATTGATCTTTCGATAAATTCAGATATATTAAAAGTTATTTAACGAAATGTTAAATAATGAGATTTTGCCCGAAAAGCTTTTGATAAAGTTAATTTGGTTTTGATTGGGAAATGATTATTTTATAAATAATAGATAAATGAATTTTCGGTGACTAAATTAAATGGAGGCAAAAACTACGAATCCTTAAGAAGCTATTCACCCCTCGTATGTTTTGCTAGCTATTTTCCTCTTATTTTCTTAACTAATTACGATTAATCATTTTTCTATCCTAAGAAAACTTTATCAAAAAAAAAATTCTCTCAACTTTCTCTCATTATCTTCCAAACATAATTTATAGATTTCTTGATTTCCTAATCTACTCATCTTCAAATCTTTCTCCATTAGTTTCTAAAGAATCATTAAACATAGATTTTGATTTATACATCTTCTTCATTTGCTTTCATGTGGAAAATCAAGAGAGGGGTTCATCTCAAGTTGGTTTCTCTATCAATCAAGGTGAGATAATTAGGTTTCTTATTGAAATTCCACATGTTTTGTGTCTCTAAATTAATGTTTTTATTGGCTTTTGGAATTAAAAGGGGAATTAATTGGGTAGATGAGAATTTTGAATGATTTAACGGTGAATCATGATTTCTTCGATTAAACCTAAAGGTTTATATTGGGTTTCAATGTAATCTTAATGTTTGTTGATAATCTAATGTGAATTTCATGTGTTTAATCCTGAAATTAATCTAATTGGTTAATTTGGAGTTAGTGTTCTTGAGGATTTTGGTTAAGATTATGTTTGAATGGATTCTTTAATGTTATTTACTATTATGAGGAGTGAGTTGATTAATGATAATCTTGATGGAACTGAGTTAGGAATGGTGAAAGAAATGGGAATAATAGAGTGTAGTTTGGAGGGTTTTCGGTTGTTAGAAGGGATTCCGATTATGGAATCATCATTCTTTAGATTGTTGGAGGTTTTCAGATGTACTTTGATGAGAAATTATATTGTTATTAAGTTGTAGAGAAGCTGGAATCGTTGTGGAGCTTGGAGATTGTTCGGACAATTTTCGGCATCAACCGAATGTGTGTTAGTGAGTGTGAATTCTAAAGAAGTGCTATTCGCAAAGTTTGGAACCTTTTATGAGAGTTTAATGTTAGCCTAGCAAGCTAAGTTAAACTCAATAGTAAGCTTTTCTGATATTCGATTTAATCTCGCTTTGAAATAATCTAAAGGATTATGATTATATGATTTTGCTTTGGTAAATTGAATATGATGAACTTACTATTTTTATGCATCATTATTTGATATGTCATGTCGATACAAGATTGGATGTGTCCTTGAGCACGATTATTTTATCTGACATGATTTGCAAAGGTTGCCTATGTGCACCGATTTAAGTTTCCAAAAGGAAATGCCTTAGTTGCCAAGAGCAGCGGTATTTGAACATGTTATCGACTTGTTAAATACATAAGAATAACAGTAAGTAAATGTATTTAAATGAATTATTGGCTTGTGACAAATAAAGTATCAAGTCGGATATAGTTGGCATGTCATTGGATAAGAGTACTTGTTATTTTATAAATATTGTTGATGGACTCTTTGAGTCTAATCAATTGATCATCACACCGAAAAGTATCCCAGGGGCTGGTGGTCATAACTGCTCCTTCCACTCATCTGTTGGATGTCGTAAGGGAGAGTCGGTGACTAATAGTTATGGAATACAGTGATGTTTAAAGAGGGCAGGGACCTAAGTCTGTATTTTGAAATATCGACATGTGTATCTGATTGTTTTGATTAATGAGTTGTCACGCTCAGTAAATGTCAACATATCTTTATTTTGATATGATATGAATTTGAGGAAGTAAGTGTTGATTTGAAATCATATGATAGCTTTTGAGCTATGAATTGGATTTGATACGAAAAATATGAACACTTGAAATCGCTTTTGCTTTCAACCTATAAGATATGTTTTACTTGGTTTTGGTTTTAATGCATTAATGGAGGTTTTAATGTGATGCACTCGCAAATTATAAAGCTTACGCTCTTTTCATTCCATTAGTGTAGATAATTTGATCATTATGGGATGTTGAAAGAGGCAAAACGACAATCCAAGACAATCAAGCGACTTAAGTATGTGTTTTGGTTTTTACCAATTGTAATAAGGCAATGTGGACTACTTATATGGGTAGATATATAAAATGATGATTGATGATGCCATGAAAATTAGATTTCATGCATATAGACTTGTTTTCATATGAATTGTTGATGATGAATATGTTTTGGATTTATTATGGAATGTCTGCCTTGGAAGCGTAAAAAATATATTTTGGTTAATAGCTCATATTTGGCTTGATTGATTCTATGCTAATATGCACGTATACATTTCGTCCTCTTGGTCATACGTGAGTTGTCTATATGTGTTTAAGGATTTATTTTGAAGTCGTGTTTCACATATGCTTTGTGCTAATCTATTTTGTGCATTCTTAGGTCTATGCCTATATACGTTTCAATTGTCCATGAATGATGCTAATTGTGTTGCAAGTGCCCAACTATATGTCTTTTATGTTCATCTATCACTAGGAGCATGTCTAGGGTGTGTTTTGGTGGCTTTCAGATCGAATTTGCAAATTTGAATCTGTATTTCTGTTTAGTGGTGTTGCATACCGGTACAAATATTCATTTTTGGGCAAAGCAAGGTAGGGCGTATAGATACACCCTATTCGAGTATCGGTATGACCCAAAAGAGTACGGGTACGATACCCTGAGTATTGATACGACTAGACGCTATTGGAATTCGGTAATGTGGTTGCATGTCCCGATTATCGGCACGTAGCATGCCTGTACTGGTACGGATGGTAGTTATGTTGGTTGGGATGCTTCCTGAAGTTAGTATTATTGCATTTTGGTCACCATAAGATAATGCTATGATTGAACATGATAATGATGTTTGTTTGACCTGGAATTTGAAATGTAAGTTTGTAGTGTGCTTAATTGTTGATTGGTGTCTCTGAATTCTAGTAGGTCCTTGTAGTTTTGGTGGTCTTATTTTCTGGTCCTTTAATCGCCATATGCTAATTATATGTGTTGAAATGTTCAGATCAAGCTCGTTTTTTCATGCAAGCAAATATAAGGATGAATCGAATATATGTATTCTTAATTTCAGATTTTGATACAGCAATTGTTGTATTTATGTTTTAGTCCTTAAAATGGTAAACTTGCAATTGAGTATGTTATGGACATTTGTTTCGAGTGAAATTTTGTATGTTGTTGGATTATATGTAATAGGACGGCATGATGCATCTAGTTCTGAATTATGTTTGGCGAACCAACAAAGCGTCTAATCCTTATTTTGGTTTGTTTTGTTCGGGTTCACTTCGGTGAACCAATGTATCATTTGTCACTCGGGTCTAATTCGTCTAGACCGAGTGATGGGTATTATAGAATGTTAGGACCAACAAAGGGTCTACCAAACGGGAAGTCTTTGGCACTCAAGATGTTCGACGGGTGTTCCAAGGGCCTAGGCTGACGGAGACGAAAAAAGAAAGGTCACATTGGCTGTAAAATCACATCCCACCCTTTCTCGACGGAGCTGCCACCGAAGTAACTAGAAAACACCGAAAATAAACTTTGGGAGAAGTAGAACTATTGAGCCCCGCCACCAACGACACAAGAGGGGAAGGGTGCAAATCATATGCATGAGCGAGAAAAAACATAGTTCTTGAAAATAGAAAAGGCAAGCAAATTTGAAAAACCAAAACTAGAGGGAAATGAAGGAGGGGAAAACATAGGCCAAGAAAAGCTCTCCACTTAAACTTTCACGACCCAAGCTACCATGAAGGACCCTTTCTTCCTGCTCACAAAACGAGCCTAGACTAGACTATGGTCATCGAAGAAAGAAAATCTCAACAAGCTGACCTTAGGGAACAACGAAGTAAAACACAAAATAAAAGAGAAAAGGAAAACCGAAACAATAAGCAAAAGAGATAGAACGATCAGGAGAGGAGGCCAGTCATTGGTCACCAAGGGAGCAGTTGGCCTCGCAACAAAATGGGAGAAAGAAATAGGTTTTCTCTAGTAAAGAGAAGGCAGAGAGTTTGGGTGATAAATTTGAATTTATACATGATCATGAGCTCAGAGGTGGGTGCTTTGTAGAACCTAGGGGAGCATTGGTACCCCCAAAGTTGGGGAAATTTAAATTACACCCATCAATTGTTTTAAAATTTTGGGTTAATAGTCAAAAAGGTGCCCAACCTATACCATTTTTTTCAGTTTGGTGCCTAATGTTTCATTTTGCAACTCAAATTGGGTTTTTCCTTCAACGGTCGTTAAAAAAATTTCGATAACCAATTATAACATGACACGTGACATGTTTTATTTATTTATTTAATTTCTGAATTACTTTAAAATTATGTATTTATTAAAAAATCCAAAGTTTTAATTTCTTTCAAACAAACCCTCAAATCACATCTCTCTCACCGTCCTGCATCCTCCACACGTTGACGGTTCACTGTTCACTACCCAAGCATGGAGTTCCTCACCGTTCAACATCCCGCTCCCTCTAGCAGTCGGTTAGAAGCCCAATCGGTCTTTTTCTTTCTTCATTTTTAGATGTTCACTGATGGAGCAATCGAGGGTTCATTCACCGGTTTTCAACGATAGGATCATGGGGCTTTCACTCGTGGGGGGCCGGTAAAGGCAAGGGTGGCCGGTGGTGGTTGAATCAGCAGTGGGAAGAGAGGAATTTAGGGATCTAGGGTTTGGGTTTGGGGTTTAGTGAAATTAAAGATTTTGGGTTTTTTTTATAAATTAAAGATTTTCTGATTTTAAGAAAAATAAAAGTTAAAGAAAATACCAAAACATGAGACGTGTCGTATTTTTATTTGGATAACAGAAAATTTTTAACGTCCGTCACGGAAAAAACCCAATTTGAGTTACGGAATGAAACGTTGGGCACCAAAGTGGCACAAAAACGCTATGCACCAAACTGAAAAAAAGGTATAGGTTGGGCACCTTTTTGACTATTAAGCCTAAAATTTTTAATTAGGTCCCTCAAATTTGTTAACATTTCTCATTAAGTCTTAATTTTTTTTAATGTTGTTAGTTAATTCTAACAATTTTAAAAATTTTAATTAGAATTTTAAATTTTTTAAAATATTCTCATTAAATCTTTAATTTTTTAAAAATTTTAATTAGAGCTCTAAAAGATATTAGTTTTTTTATTAATCCCCTTCAAAATGTCACGCCAAGATCTGCCCTTTAATGAGATGACAAAGTTTGGTAGATGCCTCATCTCAGATATTTATTGGATCGAAGATGCCGTCTCAGCGGTATCTGCTCTTATAGCGTCTAATCGGAGTTTCAGTGATGCTCCTTTGCCAGTGGTTTCAAATGATGTGCACGGGGTCTCTTAACTCATCACTCCCATGGTATTCTCTGGTGTAGTCTGCATTTTCACCCTTGAAAAAGTTCCAGAGATTTCTTTCCCGGAGGCGTTTCATCTCCTTGGAGATTGTGCTTGGCTTTTATTTTTATTTTGGTTTTTGTTTTGATGTCTGTCTAATTCCATCGTGATTCTTAGCTTTAAATTTTCCATAGCTTTTTTTGTCTTTTGATGTATTTAGGGTAAACCATATTGAGTTCACTCAATTATTAATAAAGTTACAGTTCAGTCATTCAATTATTAATAAAGTTACAGTTCAGTCACTCAATTAAAGTTTTAGATATGATGGGGTCACTCCTATGTTAAAATACAAACGGGCATCTAACAAGATTTGTTATAATGACAATTTTATTCTTTAAAACTTATATATTCTACCAATTTACTCTTAATTCAAAAAATTTAACCATTAATATCTAAAAAATTGTATCAATTTAATCCTTTTATTTTCTCAAATTGTTTGTTCTTCACTGTTTATCGACATTCTTACTTGGGTACCCTCGATAACATGAGTTATATCATACTTGATATTTTCAATTAATCTTAAACATGTATACAAGTGATTTGGGAGAAGAAAATGTTTAACTTAATATATATTTTAAATATAAACGGTTAAATTTATGAATTATTTTGAATTGGGACTAAATTGGTAGAATATATAAGTTTTGATACAATATATAAATTAATGAAATTTAATTTGGATCGGTTCATTATTGAGATCATTTTTTATATTTTTTAAATTCTAAATACCAACGGGGTTGGTCCAAGTGGTAAGCAGCTTGGTATCACTTAAGCAGATCTCGAGTTCGAGACCTTGTGTATGCAGAAAATTCTCGCTGTGAGATTCACCCACCAAAATTACCTGTGCAACGCGGTTCAATTTAGATTAGTTGTAATACCCCTATAATCGGCTTAGTAAAAACTAGATTTCGACGACCGAAAAAATTCATTTCCGATAAAATATTATGAATCCCAAGACATGATTATGTAGTTGAATTTTCAAGATTTGATTTGAATTATGATTAATCATGGAATAAGGACTAAGTGGAATAAATTAAGTGACCAAATTGTAAAAAAATTGAAAACTAGGTATCATAAGGGTAAAGGATGGATAATTGGGTGGCTAGCCTTGCAAATAATTCCCAAAGGGGATTAGTCACTAACACTTGGCAAGAGAGGGAATGCTTTCTTCACCTTTGGGTAATCCCACACATGGAAATTAAGAAAAAAAAATGAAAGCATGTTAATTTATCTATCGGTTGAAATAAGCCTATACTCCCATATTCATCTTTTATGATTAAGCAAACACCTTCCTTTCTCCTACCAAGCAAGCACCTCCATTGATGGAGATTAGCAGTTTGAGTTATCTTTGAAATGGTTATCCCTTTTCACTCTTTATTCTATTTCAAGGTGAGCCCATGGATCGAATAATCTTTTTCATAGTTGATTTCATGGAAATCCACTCAAGGAAAGATAGAATTTAAATCCTAGCATGTTTTGGTTATCTATGATCAAGATTTAAGTTTAAGGATAGAAAATTCCATGATTAAGAATTGCTAGAAACCCTGGCTTATTGTATGTCATGGAAAGCAAATTGATATTGACGAAATTATATTTCTTTTATGCTAGCAGTCCATTGGTGGTGAAGAATCACCAAGCTTCTTCAAGTATGTTCAAGCCCCTAACAAGGGAGTTGTCATCCGGGAGTCGAAGTAGTTTCGGATTATCCGGTGAGTGTAGTTCATGTTTCAGGTATGGCTAGGGGTCATCCCGATTGCATTTGTGTATTTTTCATGAATTTATCTCGTTGCTATGTCAAGACTCCTATAGAGCTAAGCTAATGAAATTGTCAATGGTAAGTTTAGTAAGCTTATATGTGTTACATGATATGATTATGAATATAACATGAATGAAAATGCATGACATGATGATATATGACATGAATATGAACCATGATTATCCATGAAACATGTATTAAGATATGCAAGTTATCAAGTATGTTACAAGTGAGCTAAGGCTCTAATTTTCAACATGAAATGCTATACGAATCATGAAACTATGAAATTACAATGTTATGGACCCCTTCAATATAAGTGCTTTGGATACAATTGGCATGCCATAGAATTCATTGAGCTTATGTACGGGTGGACTACGATCCTTGGGTTACGACCCTTATGTGGTGAGGCGAAGGTATGTATGTTTTGTTCCTTGGCGAGGCAGAGAGATCGACATTCATGACTTGACGATGTTAGTTGAGAATTCGTGTATCCATTGGTCACTACAACAAATTAATCAATAAGTGACAAAATTTCTATATGACGTTGCATATAACGTCACAAAATATACTACAAATGTGACGAATATTTTATTTCGTCACATTTAGTAATTGATGGTGTACCTTCAAAGACGATCTTAAAAAACGTCATTAGTTTTCGTCATTATATGTTTGACACCAAAATTTGCCTCCAAAAATTTTTGGAGAGAAATACTTCAACGACGTTTAGATTAAGCGATGACGTTACAATATCGTCACTAATAAAAATATGTATAGTGACAAATTATTAATATAAAATTTTAATTTGAATTGGTGACGTTACAAATTTGTCATCGATAAGATTTTTCTGACTATTTTATTTGTCATATTTTATAAGATAAAAAATTGACGTTTTATTTATGTCACAAAATATATGTTTAACGTGATGAAAATAGTTTTTCACTCATTGTTATATTTCTTATTTTTTATATGATGATTTTAAAAGACATCATACGATTGTGTCACTTAATGTTTGACGCCAAATTTTTACACACAAAATTGGTGGGGACATTTTACGGTGACATCTCGATTATGTAACTAATTCAAAATTTTATTAATGACGAATCTTCAAATGTTTTGAATTTTAGGCTCATAATTTTGATAACTCCTACTAGTTTTCTCAAAGTTTGTGTTATGTATATTTATTTATATGTATACACATATTTAATATCCTTTTTGCTAAATATATATTTATAACATTTCTGTTTAGTTTAGTATAAATAATTACATTTTATTTGTTTAGTAATTCTTAGTGGGTTTAGAGTAAAGTCGTAAAGGGTTTATGGTTAAAATAAAATAATTTTTTTAATTTTAATTAAATGATAGAGCTTATTAGAGACTATAACCTAGATTTCATTTGACGCAATTTGAAAAGTGTGCAGTGCAGCCCACTTAGTGAAGAATTATTTTGGGAGAAAACGAGGGTTTGAGCTAGATGTAGAGGTTCCAGGCATTTAGGCTCGAGACCATAGCATACCACAGTACGAACTAGGTCATCTAATCTTTATCGTGTTTGTACACTTGTATGTACCTTGGGGTTTCTCGGGTTATGATACTTAAGTTTCTAATCATTTTTGTGTTCGTATACAAGTTATGCATAATACAACTACTAATAACATAATATGATCTTACATTAATTTAGAAGTCCGATAAAAAAATACAAAATTCTTAATTTTATGATTAAATTGAGCAATACATAAAATTTATAGATCATTTATGATTTTTAAAAGTTTAGTGTCAATTAGCAGTTTAGTGTCAATTAGCAACCCCAAAGAATCCGAGGACCACTTCCTCAAGTTATCCTTTTGTACTTATTATTCAAGACTTAAAACTAAGAATTAGCCTCTAAACTATGTCCTTTTTATTTAAATACTTAAATTATTTTTTTGCTAAACAAGTACCTAAACTATTACATGTAATTAAATTATTTTTTAATTAAAATAAATATATAAACTATACATTTTTTGATTTAAGTACTTAAATTATTTTTTTGTTAAAACAAATACCTAATTTTTTGTGACTCAATGTCTCATTAGTCGTAAAATTATTTAACTAAAGAAAACGAGATATAGAGTTGTTACATATAATAGTTTAGGAAAATCTTTTTCACAGCAGCAATTCTTTTGGTCTGCTCTGAAACCCTAACCGCCGCTCCTTGTAGCCCAACCTTTCAAGCCGTCAGTCGAACCCCATGATCCCTCACTTTCTCAACTCTTTGACGTCAGTCGACCATCACTGCCCTCAGCAATGACCGCGAGCCCATCACTCAATCTAGTTCTCAAGCGCCGCATCGTGTGCCATCACTATCGTCGCATCCCTTTCCGACGCGTGCTCCTGGTCGGCTAGACCACACCTTAATCGTATACCGTACATCTGGTTTACACCGAAAACTCATCCTTCTCGACTCGGTAAATCACATGTTGTTATTGAAATCATTACCCAATTCGACGTATAATTGTTGCTATTTATGTTGTTGCGTAATTAAATTGTGAATTAAGCAATGACTGTATAATTGTTGGTTGTACATATTACGTTGCTACTAGTAGATAGTTCTAATCCCTCTTCTAAGGGTACTTCATGGTGATTGAAAACTTTTATTTTATCATTTTACTATTATTATTGCTATTTTTTCTGATTGGGTTTGTTCTCTAATTTTAAAGCTCAATGATAGGCAACAAAGGAGAATTTTGAATTGGCATTGGAATCTGATAATTCTAATACACATGCTAAGTACTGGCTATCTCAATTGCATTTGAAGTACCATGTTCCGGGGGATGTAAAACCATGTAAGTTGAGGCCTGAGGGTTGTTTTATTGTTTACTTAAAATTGACAATTTTGATTCCTAATGTAATTTTTTAGTTATTTTATTGAATTATGAGATTACGGAATCCATTGTTTTTTTTCTCACCATTGTTAACTACATTGATTGAAAATATGATAGTGGCATTAGTTGAAATTTTCAATGCATGTTAGCATCCATGTGTTATGTATATGATTTCTTATGTTTGATTTTCCATGTTAATGTTTTTTTTTTGTAACCTCATCTTGATTGTATTTGCATGTTAGATTAAATTATCTAATAGACATGAATGTTAAAACTATTAACCTAAAGCTGATAGAGGCGTTGCTTTTTTAGTAAAAGCTGCAGTCCACAAGGTAAAAGATAAACGTATTGAAATAAATGAATTTTAATAGCTAATGCTAAATATGACTTTAACCGATAGTTATTTGTGTTAAGAGACTTTTTACATCATAAATATGACTTTAACTTGATTTAGATTTAACTTTTGGTTGACATATGCTGAGCTGAATTCTTAAAAAATTAAGAATATTGGCATTTTCTTAGGTACTCAAGTTTCAAAACTTGTTGTCATTGAATTATCTAATAGACATTTATCTTTTTCGTCATCTATAAGTTGAAGTCAAACTATTATTCGTGATGATAAGAATTATCAATAACATAATGTTATATAATTTAGTGGCGTAACTAGTTGTCATTGAATATAAATTATAAAGTGACATTATGTATCATCGTCATTCATACTACTATTCAGTGACGATATATTGTGTCACTAACATTGTAAGGATATTTTTTTCGTCACTTATACAATAAAATTATTGTGTTATTGACGATACGAATGATTATGACACAATTTTATATCATTTGGTGAAGTAATTAGTTGTCATTAAATATAAATTATAAGGTGACGTTATACAAAATGTCACTATATGTTCAGCAATATGTGACGAAAATAGATACATCGTCACACTAGACATTTAGTGACACACCTAGCGTGACGATCGTCGTGACATCAAATTTTTTGTCACAAAATACAAATAGTGACGTAAATGTAAGTTTCAGTGACAATATTTTAAATGCCAATAATAAGCAAATTTGTTATAGTGGGTTACTATTATCCAAGGCAAATTGATTAAATTAATCATGTACTTATGATATATGCAAGTATGAACTCATGTGACCATGCATTGATTCATGATGAAACAAGTAATCCTATGTTATATTGTGATACATGAAAGCATATGAAGCATTGATTATATATTTTGTTCTCAACTAGCTCACTAGGCTATACAATCCTAACATGGTCATTTCATGCATTTTCAGGTCCTAAAGTGCTCTAGAGATCGATCGTGCAAGGAAAGATTGCAAGTTACTTTTGCAAACATTTTGTGTAATGTACATAAGCTTTCCTTAACTCCTAGTATGGTGGCATATGGTACGAGCATACTTAAGTATGTTATGATATGTAAATTAGGAATGTGACATGTTAAATGATGCATGGAACCAAATCTAGCTATGGATATGCAAGTATGGTTCAAGATATGACCCTTATGGTACTTACAAGACTAAGTGAACCTTAAGCATGTTAAAACTTTCATGGACATGGTACATGTTTCATTTAACATGTTAGAAATTTGATGTATGAAATTGAAATGGTTTAGACATGATTTGGTTAGGTTTCGAATCAAAAAGGTAAGTGAAATTGGTAATCTGGTGCAGGGCGTATCGGTACCCTATCTGGTGTGTACCGGTACGACTAGGTCAAGAATGACCATATAGTGCAAAGTGTACCGGTAAGATCGATCATATCGGTACCAATATTGGCCACTGGAATTTTAATTACACAATGGGTACTGGTACAATACCTCAGCGTATTAGTACGGGCCCTCGTATCGGTACCAAAATTGGCTACTAGAATTTGGAAAATTTATTAGCGTATCGATACGACCTCATGAATACCGGTACGAAAGGTAGTTAAAATAGTTGTTAACCTAAAATAAACTATCAAACTTTACATTTAAGTCCTAAATAATCAATAGGTTAATTACAAGAGTTATAGACA
This sequence comes from Hibiscus mutabilis, assembly GCA_019671005.1. Lineage (NCBI taxonomy): Eukaryota > Viridiplantae > Streptophyta > Magnoliopsida > Malvales > Malvaceae > Hibiscus > Hibiscus mutabilis. The sequence continues at coordinate 28,891,410 of CM033717.1, read as the reverse complement.
TGCAAATGAGTTGAAATTTTGCATGTAAGTCTAATAAGACATGGATTTCAGAAATATGGCTTTAAACTCTGAAAATTTCAAGATTTGTTAGAAAATACATATTAGTCCCTAAACTTTGATTTCTTTGCAAAAAGACCCCTAGCCATGAAACCAAGACTTAATACGATATAATAAGATTATTTTGCTTGAAATGAATGCCAAGAAATGTGTGTATGTTCTATGATCACATGAATTGTATGAATTTTGAAATTATTGGGTTTGATTCGGTTTATGGTAACGTCTCCACCCTGGTTCCCTTTTAGACCGGACAAGGGGTGTTACATTAGTCAAGGCAAAGTTTTGTGGAACTGTGAGGACAAAAGAAATAGAGTCGAGAGGATTCTTGGTTTGGGTCCACTGGTGACCAAGATCTGCCTAATATGAGGTTTAACTTATCGACCTTTGATCTTCTTTTCTTTTGGGACTTGTAAAGGGGGCCGATAAGGATTAGACTTTTAACATTTATAATTGTTATAACTTATATAATGTTTTTTTTATCATAACATTTCCAAGCCATTAGGCCAATCCAATACATCTTTTTAACATAATATCGGGTAACTTTTATTACTTAGAAAAAAAGTCAAACAAATAAATTCAAACATGAAAATATCCTTAACGAACAACAAACAAATAAAAATTAAAAAGATAAAAAGATGAAAAAACTCTCCTTACTGAAAGAAGGAAAACTCAGTCACGCCAGAAAATGATGCTCTCACCGTTGCTCAAATGGATAAGCATAAGTTTAATTGAACGGGAAAAAGCCAGGAGAGTTTCCAACACACAAGAGATAAAGTGAATCCCATAGATTCTTGATAAGTGATGAATGAGTGGTGAGCAAAACCAACAGTCTTGCAAGCTACTTCGCTTAATAGATCTGAATGCATCAGCAAATAACCAGAAGAATGGATCAAACTATTAAACAACCACTGCACATCAGAGTCGGGCATCGTGAGAAACTCTACACGAACTAACATCTACCGAAAAGGTAGACGAATAACGTGCCATAAGGCAAAGACATGCCACAAGGCAGAGGAAAAATGTGCCACAAAGGCAGAGAAAACAAGCGTAACAATATGTGTGAGAAGGAAACCAAAACAACAAGATTCTAATATAAAAAATAGAAAAAAGCCAACAAAATGCAAAAGTAAAGAAATAAAGGAAAAGAATATCGACGGTCAACGATCAACATTAAGACTAGTGATCCATCCTAAACTTCTTTAGAAATTTCATATTATAAATAGTATCACCGATGTTTTGATAGATAACCTCAACCATAAATGTAACAATTTGTAATCGTGATTTTTTTTTTGCATTTAATGCTATTTTATTGAATAATACTACATTTTTGTTGCCCTCCCGATTCCACAGAACTTGTCTTGACTAATTCGACCGACTCACGTTGCACACCTGGCTTTGGTGGGTGATTCTCCAAGCGGGAATTTTTTGCATACACAAGACATCAAACTAGAAACCTAGTTAAGCTATATCAAGCTACTTACCACTTGGACCAACCCCGTTGGTGGAATAAAAATACATTAACTACACTTCATACACTTTAACCAATATAATTAAGAGTAAACTAAAACCAATGTCACTTAATTAAAAGACTGTTACAAACATGTCCCTCAATTAACATATTGTCATAAACATGCTAATTTTCTTCTACTACGACATCGTACAATAATATTTTTAGTCCCCAAAACTTATATAATCTATCAATTTGATCCTAATTCAAAATAATTCAATAAATTTTACTCTTAATATTTAAAATTTTCATCATTTTAATCTTTATTCTTATAAATTGCTTGTTCCTGTCCAATAAATGTTATATTACTTTCTTGGTATAATAATAATTTAATCGTAACTCGTTGCTACTTTAAGGTAGAATGCAGTTATCGAACTACTAATGTGATCTGATGGACTCACTTTCATTTATAGCATCAAAAAAAGGCTACACTGATGGAATCTTCAAATATGATAGATTTAATTTATTGAATTGTTTCAAATTAAGATAAAATTAATAAAATGTATAAGTTTTGGGGTCTAAAATTGTTAATATACCAAAGAAAAGTGACATGTTTGTAAACATAGTGGCTTGTTTGTATCAATATGTTAATTGAAAGACTTATTTATAACTTTTAAAAGAAAAGTCACATGTTTGTTATAAAACCTATAATCACATGACATTGGGAGTAGTGTACCCTAATGAAAGCATGTACCCCTAAAAAATGATAAATTACACTTGTGGTCACTCAATATAGGTAAATTTCTTTTTTAGCCACCCAATTATAAAAAATTATAAACTTGTCACTCAACTAGATACATTATTATGTCACTTGACGTTAACTTCAATCTTTAGACAAAAAATGATATGGCTAGTGTAATGCCCAAAAAATCCAAGTGTCAGATTCTGGTATAGCTCGACAATTTACTATTATTGTATTAATATTGAATATAGAATCATCTTTTGCATGAGAAGTGAAAATGGATTGGTTTTGATGTGTGCACACCATGTGTTTGTGAATATTTCTGAATAAAACTGTGTGCACAATAGAAAAAAGAAATTTCAAGTAAGTATTAGAGGCGCGCACGCAACCTTAATGGTGAGGAAAACGAGCTCGGGAAATCAGATACAAAAAGTTTGGACGGTTTTTGTATCAAACTTACCGGAGCAACTACACTGGCAAGGCATTTGGCAAGTTTTTGACAGACATGGAGTGGTTGTGGATGTGTTTGTACCGAGAAAGAGAGCAAGAGATGGAACTAGATTCAGATTTGTACGTTTGGGGTCAAAGGCGGATGCAGATCGAATCATAGAGTGTTTTCATGGATTTTGGCTTTACGGATACAAATTAATGGTAATGATGGCGTAAAGGGAGACTAGGGATACGTTTTGGAGAAGAAAACGTGATAACATTGATTCAAGGACGAATAAGGAGATCCAAACACAGTGGGGTGATCATGATCATACGAACAATTTGAAAAGGAATCCAGTGGGGCGGCTTAACAAGGTTGAGGCTAGTCATGTTCGGATCACATCGAAAGAGCTATCCAGAGTGGAAAAGAAGCCTAAATGTGTGGAGGGGGTTATTGATGCCGATAAATAGGAGATTTTACAGAATTGCGCTTTGGGTTTTTGCCGTCAACCCAGCCAAATAGCAGATCTTTCAAAGGAGATTACAAAGATGAAATTGACAGGTTTCATGTTGATGTGAGTCGCGGGCTCTCTTGTATTATTCATGTTTGAAGATAAAGAATCAAGAAAGAGAATTTTGGAGACTAGGCGTCCAGACAAATGGTTTGAAAATTTATTTGAATGGTCGCCTACATCATTTTTATCTAATCGAAGGGTATGGCTTTTAGTTAGTGGAATTTTGATTCATGGATGGTTTGAAGAAACCTTTCAGAATATTACGGCGATTTGGGGCGAACTCGTACGGATTGACGTTAAGACTTTGGCGCCTTCGACTTTTGAACGATGTTGATTTTAGATCGAAACTGACTCAATTTCACACATAGATGAAGTAATGGACCTACGTGTTAACGATAGCGTCTTTACAATTCGCGTTATAGAAATTGAGGAAGCGATTGGCCCTAAGTGTGACTGTAGTTGTGAGGCGGCGAACTGCTCGGAAGATACAATGAGTACTGAGGATTTGAACATGGAGATGTCCAGCCTGGTTAAGGTGTCTGTGAGTGGGAGGTTAGCAAATGATACAGTGGTACCCGATTCTTTCTCTTATGCAGCTGTGGGATCGAGGCAAATTGATCGTATGTGGAATGAGAACAAGAGGGAGGATTGGCGTGTCATGAGCATGACAAGTTGGATGGCGGGTGAAGATGTAAGCTTTGTCCATCGTGAAGGGAAAGTCAACGAATTCTGGATGTTTTGCCGAGTGATGTTGTGGTGAATGTTTTTCCAAACAATGTGGGAGTACTGTGTGCAGAGCTAGTTGCCGAAGAACTAGTAGCTGATGAATTGCGCCCACTTGTTGATGGGCCAAAGATAGAAATTCCTAGGGCTAATAAGGCTCAAACAATTGAATGTAATAGAGAGTTTAGAAGGTTACGACAGGTTTCAAAAATCAAACTGAGTCTTTTATCACCTGGTGAGCGAGGTGAGGCTGAAGCGAAGCTGGTAAAAAAGGGCAGAGGTCGTCCGAAGAAAAACCAAAACCCATCGGAGGTAATTGCTAATGGCTCTTTTTCAGATTCAAACTTCTATAATCGGAAACGGATTATTTTAAGAGAAGCTGAGGAAACTTTGAAATTGGGTGAACTGATTGGGGTGAAAATAATTGGAAACAAACAAGAAATTGTAAAGGATATCGCGTGTATGATTGAAGCGTGAGAACTACACTAATTGTGAAGAGCGTTGAATTTGTTGTCATGGAATGTGAGAGGGATTGGTTCAGCATCGAAGCGTAAATCGATTAACGCCTTTTGCGACAACAAAGGTGTGAGATTGTCATTATACAGGTGACTAAATTGAAGACAACAATTGATGGTATGGTGAATAAGATATGGTATTCGGATGATTTTGATTATGTGTTTACGCCTTCTTACAGATTTGTTCAGTTCTTGGATGTCTATTTTTGTGGTATAGTAGGAGTATACGTACCGTGTGTAGGAGGGGATCAAGCGAGTTTGTTGGGCGATATGTGTTGTGGTAATCTACAACGAGGTATGGGTGACTTATTCATTGGCGGTGGTGCGTGATTTCCTTTGTGTCGATAGAGTGGCGTGGTGTGGTTTGTTAAAATTGTGAGTATCAAATAGTTTGGAAACACGCAACGTCAGGCCATTTTTCTGTTAGTGCTTGGCGACATATTGTGGCCGGGAAATTGCATCCGAGGGGGCTTATTGTTGAGCTCATGTATTTATGTTTTATCGAGAAGTGAATTGCTTGGCTGACTTTTTGGCGAGGGGTGGTGTTGATCGCACATCTTGGTTTTGCATGATGGCGTGAATGTTTTGTGTTTTGGTTTCTTTCTTTAGTTTGTTTCGTGTTTGTTTGGTTGTTTTTGGTGTTTGTTCTTTATCTCATACTCATTGGTACTCTTTTCCTTCATTTAGGTGTAGAGAGGTTTTTAATGAGGTCATGGAGTGTGATGGCACTGTATGATACTTATTAATAAAATCATATTCTTTTGCCGATCAAAAAAATATTGAAATAGAATCCATTATTAAATTGATAAATAATATTATACTAATTGAAGTGTGAAATACCGTTTATAGTGAAGAAATTATAGTTTTTGGATGATAGGGGATGTTGACTAAATTAAAAGAGTTTCAAGGAAGGAAGGGTAAAATGGTGATTTTTGTAATATCCCCATTTATGGCCTAGAAGTTTGTTACTTATTCAATGGTAATTTGAATTGAATTTATAGTATCTCTAATTGATCCTAGAAGGATACTATAAGTTAACCAAAATTTGTTATCATGGAAATTGTTACTCAATAAATGGATTGAGTGAGTGGGGGGACCATTTCTAAACAAGATTAAAATTCTATAGCTTAATTAAGTGGACCAAACTACACATTTTGAATGTTTATAGAATGCATGCAAAGAAAGAAATAATTAAAGGGTTTATACACATGGCATCTCCTTGAGTGATGGACCAGCCATGTGGAAACCTTCATTCTCATTTCCTTTCTTTGTCGTCTCTTTCCCTAGGAGAGGACCGAAGCAAGTGGGGAGAAAAAAAATTAAAGCTTAGACATGAATTAGGAGGTGTCATCCTCTTCCTTGTGAAGAGCCGTATTCATGAATTGAGAGAGAAAGAGTGAGAGAAAATCACAATAAAAATCAAATGGTTAGAGGAAGCATTGGAGTTTCGATCTTGATGAGATTGGTGAATTATACTATGGAGTTTATCTAAAGGGTAAGATCGAATTATCCTCTCCTTTGAGCTAGGCATAAGCTTGAAATTGTAGTAGTAAATTTGTTCTCATGGATTGATAATTTTGGATTGAAGCATATGTTTGATCAAGTGAGTCTTTTGATTCATTTAAGTAGTTATTGCTGGAATTTTTTATGATATGTGGCTTTTCTTTAAAAGTATTGATAAATTGGTGTAATAATGCAAATAGTTGCTTGTTTTTTTTTTTTTGCCCCGTTTAACATGTTTCGGTTAGGTTTGAATGCTTGAATACAAGAAGGAATTATAGTAACATTTTGGGATCTAAATGTACATAGGTGATAATAGCTGAAATCAAATGTATATATGTTCTTGAATGTGAAATTTGTTTCGATGCTTGCAAGTAATTGATTAAGGGCAGTCTTGTTGAAGTGTATGGTGTAGGGACTATTTTCTTGAATCTGTAAAATTGTGTGGGTTGTGTATTGAGTAATAAGAAATCCAGTCTGTTTTAAAGGAAATTAAGATTGTTGAGGGCTGATTCTAAAAGCAAAAAGAATGTTGTGATGTGAATAATTGCATATGTCAAGGTATAAACTGTTAAAGGATTAACTAGTGTAGAATTAAATACTTATAAGCTGTTGGTGAATAATTATAATGTATGTGTACGAAAATGAAATGGTTGGAATATAAAAAAAAATGCATGATTGGGACTGTTTTTGAGTACTTGAAGATATGCCGAATTAATTGATTCATACTTGTGCACACACGTGAAAATTAGGGGCTGTTTAAAGATGGTTAACTTGGTAGTGAATAAGATGGGCTGTCTAAACTGTAAAATTGGAAATAAGAACTGATTCGAATGAATAATTTTATACATGAGGAAGCTGTCCTGTTTCATGTATGTGTGTTTACAAATAGATTGCTTTGAATTGTGTTTAGCTGGACATATAGCAAAGTAGGACTGTTTTGCACTATTAAGTTGTGTAAACATGTTGAATGGATTGTTTTGATGTAACTATAAGCTAGGTATAAATTTAAGTGAATAAAATGCATAATTGGGCTGTTTGGTTAAATGTGGGATGTACACTCATGATTGAATTGCTAAATAGGTGAATAAACCAAAATTCTAACATATGATTACATTGTTTGATATAATTAGATCAAAATGAGGTTAAGGAAAGGATGAATAAATAGCACAGTTGGTTGAGGATTCAGGTATCTCGTTACTTCGAGATAAGAGGTGAGTGTAGATCAAGCCTCGGGAGGGGCTAAAGACCTTCCCGATTAATCCCTTGTTGTTATGATTGCTTAAATTTGTTTGGTTAATTATGTGATTACGCAAGCTTGGACGCAAGGTACGCGCTTAAATATTGGAAATACCTTATGATATGCAAAATTGATTACGAGCATGACTATGTTTTGAGAAGTATGAATGTTTGAAATGTTTGGATAGTTGAATGATGCATATGAATAGGTATGATTGTTTGTGAAAGGAAAAATAAAGGTTAAACCTAAGAAATGCTTGAATAAGTTTGAAAATATTCATGAATGGGAATGAACAATTGTGGAATGGAAAAGAAAGTGAATATTAAGCATATAAATGAGTCTGAAATCTTGATGTGTGTATATATATAGTGAACACTTGAAAGTTGTGTATGAATTGGCAAATGGAATGTTGGCTTTAAGGCCTATCGAACATATGAAATGAGGCATGAGAAATCACGTATGGTGACCATGCTTAATGAACACCTTATTGAAGGGAGAATAAATCCTTGAAAGGATATAGATTGATGTAGAGCTATGCTCATATTGTTTAAGAAATGAAAGAAATGTTAAAGTAAAGCCTTGGTCTCGAGTCAGTCGTGGATATAGTTGGCATGCCATAGAGTCCGTAGAGCTCAGTGTCGGGGTGGACTACGGTCCGGGACAGTGGTCCCTATTGGGTGACAGTAGGAGGGATGTTTATGTCGTTATTTGGCGACAGTAAGAGGGACTAACCGGTACTGCGTGTACCTTATGTTTTATGGGCGACAGTTGGTTGGGGACTCGTGTATCTAGACTAGGTTATTGATTCTCAAGGCTATGTCAAAGGATAATATGAAAAATCTTCTATGAACAAAGAAATGAGATATCATGTTTGTTTAGTAATGATTAAAAAGGTTTAAATGGAACCAATTATAGCATATTGAAAGATTGTTTACATGCTATTGAATAAATGCTTATATCATAACATGGTAAATGTGAACAAGTTAATTGATATGTGAAATTGCTTGTATGATAATTGATTGAAGTTAAGTTTAATCAAACTTTCGAATGGTATTGTGCTAAAAGCTTCTGTGATCATGAAATGCTTCCATGAATATGAATGCTTCTATAAACATGAAATGCTTATTTTATTGGGATTGATTACTTGGTTAATTAGTAGGTCATGCATGATGAATGATTACTTGATATGTGACATGGTTGATTATATATTAGCCTTGTTAGTTTGCAAAGAAAATCAGTCGGGAAATAATCGTTTCCATATTGGATGGGCACAAATTTTGTAAGCCAATATAAAGTTGAAAATGGCAATAATAGCATAATGATCATTAAATTGAAAAAAAAGAAGAATTATTGTATGTACGTTTCGTTATTTAGGTGAAAGATCAATCAAATTTTGATAAGTTAATAGTTGGTAATGCATAATGTTATTAAAGCTCTTGAATGCTTGTTAAAATGTTTAAGCTTGATGGCTTCATGCCTTTCGAATAGGACCAACAAATTTAATTAAATTTGTTTGTCAGAGTTCGAATACTTACTTGAATATCAAGTAAGTTGTGGATTAAATATGTATATTTAAAAATTGGATTTCTTATAAGCCGGTTTAAGGGAAATATCTAAGTGCTCGATAATGTTATGTATTAAAGAAATCCAAGTACTTCCCATGAATATACAAGTTTGTATCGAGTAGCCACTGCATGTTGATATAAATAATTATTCACTTAATCGAGGTCTGAACATACATGCTTATCAAATAACCTTTATGAATGGATTGATAATAAGCTAAGTTGATTGCTCGGAGTGTATAATTTAAGAATTTACTGAATTAAATGACAATGTTAACATGGAGGAAGGAGTATAGAATAAATAAGTCATATGATCATTTCGATCCCTTAGGAGGCAAATAGGTATAAAGAAATGGGAAGTACTTCTTATATGATGAAATGCACTGATTTGAGATATAGTATTGAAATTTTTTATGAAACTTGGATGCTAAGTAATTAAGGTTAATTGATAAATAGGGCAAAGTGAGGTAATGTATTGGAAACTCATTCAGAATCTAGTGGCTATGTTGTCTCCTTACATCTTAATAATTTGGTTATAATATATGGAATTTATCGACCTTGAAAGTGAGACTTACTAGAATTCTATGATATGAACGAGCTATATACAAATAAGTTTATAAGATTTAAGATCTAGTAGATAATCATCTTAGATTGAAGAATGGTCTTAATACTGGGAAACCAAGTTTAAACTCCACTAAATATTTGATAAGTCATAAACAAGTGTTATGTATATTGTCACGGGGCTAGACTTCTGAACTAGCCCACCGTGCGGCCTTAGTCGAGTCCTTAAGACAAACGACTAAGTAAGCCTGAATCCTCACTCCGGAATATCGAATTCCCAAGGCACCGAAGAATGCAAGATCGTTCTTAGCGGAAGCAAACTATGAGATCGGCTACAAAGAACTCTGAAAGAACACGAAGAACAACTCAGAAAATTTAGAGTGAATGCGCTCTCTATTACTCAAGAATAGATGAAAGAATGGATGATTACAACTGAGGTGGGGAGGCCTCTATTTATAGTTGAGTCCCCTCTAATCCGACGGTCCCTACTGATTTACATCAACGGCCTAGATACAACTCTATCAACCACAAGGCATAATGCCAAGAATATTCCTTAGCTATCTATGAAAAGAATCTCTTATTTTCACATGGAGTGTTCATATAGGTGTGGATGAATAAGCCTTCTTGGATCTTCCCACAGATCGGGCCAGTCTGGTGGTCTCTTCAAGCCCAAAGTGTGCCTCAGAACCTCATGGGCACCTTAGTGTACACCCTGTGGTGCTAATGACTCAGACCTTGGTTCACGTCCCGTGACATTCTCCCCTACCAAACTTGGCGACGCCCTCGTCGCCGCTCTAGAATGAAGTCGAAAACGATCCTAGGACCTCCTTGGCACCTTAACTTTCTCCCAACTATGAATCGGGCTTGGTTGTCCCCCCATAAGGACCGTTCTTCCTATAAAGAACACCTGACTCGTGCTGGGTCGTCCACCCATATAGACTCCTCGCTTCGGTTGCCGCCACCATGTAACCTCACTCATCGAACCACCTCACACATCTCGACCGTAGGAACTCTTTCCTAGCAACTGGATTTGTCTCCACTTGGATCACCATGATCCTCGAACAAAGGTTTGGATGCCGCCTTTGAACTTTCACCATTTGATGGGTTAGGTTTTCTGCTGCCTACACCCAACAAACCAGACAAGTCAAAACCAAAAACACAATGATTGTGTTCGAGATGTACCTTATTCGGGATGAACTCCCTTGCGTTCACTCTAAAATGCATCGGCCCTTCTGCATCCTTGAAGTCCGACGCCCAATTTAGCATTGCCACTTCTTTCTCCACGAAGTTCAATGCACCTTCCACCTTGTCCAACGGTGGCTCTTCACATAATGAATCGAGCTTCAAAGCGTCACTCTCTTTGGGCTCGTCCTGTACCTTGGACTGCTTCATTCTATATGGACAATCACGCCAATGATGTTGCTCCATGCAATGAAAACACTTCCATTGCACTTTCTCTACCCTCGACTTGACTCTGTTGGGGTAATCGAGCCAACTGTGTGGCCCCTTACAACGAAGACACTTTCGTTGCACCTCCGGCTTGACCGTTGTGGGCGAAACAATCATGCCAGCTTTAGCTTCCCTTTTTATAGACCCATCGTTTACCTTGATGGCTGAAAGGTTGGGTTTCTTGGAACAATCCTTTGACCAATGCTCACTGTCACAATAGAAGCATCTCTATGGCTTCCTTTCCCATGGTTTGGCTAGCATCCTGGCTTGTTCCACCTCGATGGCTTTCCTCGCTATGCGAAGTCCCATCCATCTTCGTCGAAGCCTGCACCTCGGCTCTAATCGTATCACTCCGTCCTTCCACTTTGTCTATCATGCTTGATATGCCTTCTACTACCCCCTCCTGGCCCTTCACCTCGAGGCTCTCCTTGGCAATCACGAGGCTTTTCCTCTAGAACCTGGTGGTTTTGAACTTGACCCATATCTTCTCACACGTCGCCACAAAGTCTGTATGCCTCTAGGTCTTTCCTTCGACAGCCTGAGCCTCATCACCTTCTATGCTGCAGCGTTTTCTCCTTTCCTTGTTGCCATCTCAAACAGTGCCTTCCACGAACACTCAGTTCACCAATCGTGGCTAAAAACTGTGGTTACAAATCGTGGGCTCTGATACCAACTGTCATGGGGCTAGACTTCTGAATCAGCCCACCGTACGGCCTTAGTCGAGTCCTTAAGACAAACGACTAAGTAAGCCTGAATCCTCACTCCGGAAGATCGAATTCCCAGGGCACTGAAGAACGCAAGAACGTTCTTAGCAAAAGCAAACTATGAGATCGACTACAAAAAACTCTAAAAGAACGCGAAGAACAAAAGAAGAACAACTCAGAGAATTTAGAGTGAATGTGCTCTCTATTACTCAAGAATAGATGAAAGAATGGATGATTACAATTGAGGTGGGGAGGCCTCTATTTATAATTGAGTCCCCTCTATTCCGATGGTCCCTACTGATTTACATCAACAGCCTAGATACAACTCTATCAACCACAAGGCATAATGCCAAGAATATTCCTTAGCTATCTATGGAAAGAATCTCCTATGTTCACATGAAGTGTTCACATAGGTGTGGATGAATAAGCCTTCTTGGATCTTCCCACAGATCAGGCCAGTCTAGCGGTTTTTTCAAGCCCAAAGTGTGCCTCAGAACCTCATGGGCACCCTGGTGTGCACTGTGCTAATGACTCGGACCTTGGTTCACGTCCCGTGACATTCTCCCCCACCAAACTTGGCGACGCCCTCGTCGCCGCTCCAGAATAAAGTCAAAAATGATCCTGAGACCTCCTTGGCACCTTAGCTTTCTCCTAACTCTGAATCGGGCTTGGTTGTCCCCCATAAGGGACCACTCTTCCTATAAAAAGCACATGACTCGTGCTTGGTCGTCCACCCATATGGACTCCTCTCTTCGGTTTTCGGTGCCATGTAACCTCACTCGTCGAACCACCTCGCACATTTCGATCGTAGGAACTCTTTCTTAGCAGCTGGGATTTGTCTCCAGTTGGATCACCATGACCCTCGAACAAAGGTTTGGATGCCGCCTTTGAACTTTCACCATCTGATGGGTTAGGTTTTCTGCTGCGTACACCCAACAAACTGGATAAATCAAAACTAAAACCACAATGATTGTGTTTGAGATGTACCTTCTTCGGGATGAACTCTCTCGTGTTCACTCTAAAATGCATCGGCCCTTCTGCATCCTTGAAGTCCGACGCCCAATTTCGCATTGCCACTTCTTTCTCCACGAAGTTCAATGCACCTTCCACCTTGCCCAACGGTGGCTCTTCACATAACGAATCGAGCTTCAAAGCCTCACTCTCTGTGGGCTCGTCCCGTACCTTGGATTGCTTGATTCTATGTGGACAATCATGCCAATGATGTGGCTCCATGCAATGAAAACACTTCCATTGCACTTTATCAACCCTCGACTTGACTCTGTCGGGGCAATCGAGCCAACTTTGTGGCCCCTTGATATGAAGACACTTTCGTTGCACCTCCGGCTTGACCGTTGTGGACGAAACAATCATGCCAGCTCTAGCTTCCCTTTTCACAGACCCATCGTTAACCTTGATGGCTGAAAGGTTGGCTTTGTTGGAACAATCCTTTGACCAATGCTCGCCGTCACAATAGAAGCACCTCCATGGCTTCCTTTCCCATGGTCGGGCTAGCATCCTGGGCTTGTTCCACCTCGATGGCTTTTCCTCGCCATGCGAAGTCCCATCCATCTTCGTCGAAGCCTGCTCCTCGGCTCCAACCGCATCACTCCATCCTTCCACTTTGTCTGTCATGCTTGATATGCCTTCTACTCCCCCTCCCGGTCCTTCACGTCCAGGATCTCCTTGGCAATCACGAGGCTTTTCCTCTGGAATCTGGTGGTTTCGAACTTGGCCCATATCTTCTCACACGACGCCATAAAGTCTCAATGCCTATGGGTCATTCCTTCGACAGCCTGAGCCTCGTCACCTTTCCGTGCTGCAGCGTTTCCTCCTTTTCTTGTCACCATCTCAAACAATGCCTTCCACGAACACTCAGTTCACCAACCGTGGCTACAAACTGTGGCTACGAACTGTGGGCTCTGATACCAACTATCACGGGGCTAGACTTCTAAACCAGCCCACCGTGCGACTTTAGTCGACTCCTTAAGACAAACGACTAAGTAAGCTTGAATCCTCACTTTGGAAGATCGAATTTCCAAGGCATCGAAGAACGCAAGATCGTTCTTAGCAGAAGCAAACTATGAGATCGGCTACCAAGAACTCTAAAAGAACGCGAAGAACAAAAGAAGAACAACTCAGAGAATTTAGAGTGAATGCGCTCTCTGTTACTCAAGAATAGATGAAAGAATGGATGATTACAACTGAGGTGGGGAGGCCTCTATTTATAGTTGAGTCTCCTCTAATCCGACGGTCCCTACTGATTGACATCAATGGCCTAGATACAATTCTATCAACGACAAGGCATAATGCCAAGAATATTCTTTAGCTATATATGGAAAGAATATCTTATGTTCACATGGAGTGTTCACATAGGTATGGATGAATAAGCCTTCTTGGATCTTTCCACGGATCGGGCCAGTCTGGTGGTCTCTTCAAGCCCAAAGTGTGCCTCAGAACCTCATGGGCACCCTGGTGTGCACCCTGTGGTGCTAATGACTCGAACCTTGGTTCACGGCCCGTGACAATATTAACAAGCTAAGTTAAAGAATCCAAGAAAGTTATAAGTTATTAACAATTTATTCTGCTAGTCATTGTAACAAGTATAAAGTAGTAATGGAAAATACTCAAAAGTCTGTAGGTCTAGACAGAAATGCTAAAATGCTTACATGTGAGATTTAGTTATATTAAAGAATATATAAATATATGATTATTGGACAATTTTGGAAAATTAAAATGTGTAATGTTCTTTGGTATCTAAAATATGCAGTTCGGGAATAATGAAGTTAATAGAGAATAAATTTCATAAGTTTTGTGCTATGTGTTTAAATGCATTGGTAATATTTGGAAGAGTTATAAGGGATATCCAATTAAAAGAATAGATTCTGATTTCATGAGAAGATTTAATTGAAATCTTAAAGATAGATTCCCGATCAATTACTTATGTATCTATAAGAGAAAATAAATTGTTTCTCCTCTCTTGTGTGTTCGAGCACCAAGTATACCTATACTTGGTCTGAGTTGCATCCATATAAACATAAGAATGTCGCCAAAAGCTTTTATGCTTAGGCAACCTTGAGGTTCAAGCTTGTTGATTTGCATAAACATTAGAAGTCAATGAAAGAATGAATTTAGTTTTATGATAATAAACATTGAACTACCTCACTAAGCGTATGCTTATTCCATTCTTCTAATTACATTTCAGGTAGATTTACTTGTGATCTCGAGTTCAGAAATGATCTATTATACCCCGAAAACCGGTTTTGTCAGGGTTAAGTTCCGGTGATTGAATATTTGTACCAGTTAAATAATTAGCTCGATCTTGTACTAAATTTGGAGCAATAAAGGTTTTTCGGGCTAACCGTATCGATTTATTATTATTATTATTATTATTATTATTATATTTATTAGTAAAAAAAGATATATGCCGTGAGTGGGGGAACCACGACAATTCCTTCAATTGAAGGAAATTGCCTTGAATCACCCCACAATTGGGGATGATTCGGCATGACAAGGTGGCATGTTGGCACCACGTCGCCCAAGCCAAGGGCATTATGCCCCAAAAGCTTGCCACCACTCTAACACGTGGAGATTGAAGAGAAAAGGGAGGCCAGTAATTTGGGGTATAGAGGGGGGAAGAGTACGCAAGAAAGGGAAGGAAAATTAAGAAAAAAACAATCGACTTAGTGATAGGTTGGTAAGCCCGAGTTTTCTGGTTCGATAAATTTGAGTCCTTGCTATCGATTGGCTCAAGGGGCTGATATAGAACAACCGTCATTTCTTCTAAAAGCCAAGAATAAAGGCACCGTTATCCGAAAATCTTAAAAGCATCGGTTTGTCGAGGTGAGTGCAGTTGTGTCAAGGGATAGGCTCGGTGCCATCCCGTTGCATTATTTTGTGATTATGTTTGTATTATTTTAAGGTCTCACATAGAGCTACTATATTGAATTCGATTGTCAACTCTGATAAGTGCATTGCATTGCTTTGATATGTGCAAACATGACTATGATATGGTACACGTATGTGATATATGAAAATGATATGAAATGTTACATGATATGGAGCTAAGACTCATTTTGATATTTGATATGATATGACTTGAAAAATTTATGGACTATGTGAATTTGTGCAACTATGGACAATGGATACAATTGGCATGCCATAGGATTACTGAGCTCAGTTAAGTAAAGGAGGACTACGGTCCAGGGTTACAGCCTATATGTGGGGGAAATAAGGTCGGCTGTGTAAGGGATATATCTTTGGAGCTACGGCTCAAGGGCTACAGCCCATTCTCCGTTATATGTATTGGTTTACAGGGGAATCCATGTATCCAATGGTACTTAATGTGATATGTGCCTGTGAATTATGCTATGACCATATGATTATGATATGACTATGTGACATGTAATATGTGAATATGAAAGCATGAGAACATGTGTAATAAGCATTAATTGTGCATAGTATAATATGACTACTTGTATATTTGATTATCATGCATTTCATTGTAATTGTTATAACTACCTCACTAGGCTATGTAAGTCTAACATGTGTGTCTCATGTATTTTCAGGACCTTGATCAATTCCGAGCCTTGATCGTGTTATTGCGGTTGCAAGTCACGTCTCTACCATATATCTATGTTATCCTTTGCTATAAACTCCCAGCGAAGTGGCATATGGACCAACTTGTTTTGTATAAGCCTTTCTAGATATATATGTTGACTTGGTTAAAATAGTTTTGTAGTATGCTTAGATTTGGATAGGTTAAAATGGTTAAAAGGTGCCTAAAATGAGCCTAATGTGTAAACTTGGTAAATGGATTCCGAGCGCCCTAAAATTTGTCGTACCAATAGGAACATGATTTGTAAGTGTACTGGTAAAATTTGGTAAGGTTTGGAAATCACCCGATAGGTTAATCCGAATAACAAAACTGTTTTGAATACTTGACAAAATGGTCACTAAATATTGTATCGTCTAATCAGATAGGTAAATGACCTCCGTTAGTGATGAATTTCACAGGCTAATAATTAGTAAGATTAATTTTAGTATGATAACCTGAATTTCGGCCTAGGACCTTTAAATTGTAAAATTTACAATTTAGTCCCTAAGGTTAAGAAAAATTTAAAATTGACCCCAACTCCGATTAAGTTTAGTAACAAACAAAGTGGATAAGTCTTAAGATTAACTAATATAATATTTATATTAGGTTTTGAATTCTGAAACCTTTTTTGAACCTTCGATTAGTCTTCTGATAACACTATTCGACCCGGATCTCTACTAGACCGTGAAGAGGGTGTTACAATTGTGGTATTAGAGCCTAGGTTTAGTCGATTCTAGGACTAACCAGGCATCCATTATGAGTCTGTGTCTGCATATTCCATTTAGGAGTTATTTGAATATGTATTCTGTGACTTGCAACTTACACGATTTAATCCTTTTGTGTAAATTAGATCTAAAATGTCTGGTCCTACCGATAGAAGGGTAGTGAACGAACCTCATCTGGGCTCCTCCTCAACTCAAGGGGACAATTTGAGGCCTAAAATCCAACCTGAGGGTGCGGGACAAAACGACCCACCACACCCTCCTTCAATGCCACCCGCTCAGCAGGCGTGTTTAATGTCCATGGCGGACATGATTAAGCAAGTGGTGGTGTCCCTCTGTCAGGAACCACATCCTTCGCCTGCTAAAACCTCTCTGCCTGCTTCAAGAGCTCCTGTTGATAAGCTCAAGCAATACCCTATATATACGTTCACCGGCCAGGACCTAATAATCTCGAGATCGCTGAATACTAGCTAGAGAACACTTTGGAAGTACTGAATAAGCAAATGGAGTGTCCTGAGGAGCACAAGCTTGAATGTGCCCTGGCTTTGATAGCTGAAGAGGCCCAAAGCTGGTGGGATACGGTGACCCTCACTGTTCCTGAACATCGTGTCACGTGGAACTTCTTTCTTTAATAGTTTCACAAAAAGTATATCAGTGAGCACTACATTGCAGAAAGACACACGAAATTCCTCCATCTGAGGTAAGGGGGAAGACTAGTGGAGCAGTACGTCCATGATTTATGCAAGTACGCAAGATATGGTACCGAGATCATCCGTACCGAGAAGAAAAAATGCAGAATGTTTATAGACGGCCTTTATGATGAACTTTGTCCTCTCTTCATTGCTCTGGAGGTCAATGACTTCCAGACCCCTGTCAATCAGGCCATCGCAACCGAAGCTTCACAGAGAGCCTCTGAGAGGAGAAAGGGGAGCCAGACCTGACCTGATAAGAGGTTCAGAGATGATTCTAAGTTACCCACGTCCCAAAAGAAGGGAAGACAATGGGACTAGAATTCTGCTACCTACAAACAGTTGCCTCGATCTGGGAATATACCTCAGTTCCAGTCTACCGGAACAACTGTTACCCACACAACTTTAGTGCATAGCACAGGCGGTTCTACAAAGGGTTCCCAGACTCCCTTATGCAACTTCTACCAGAAGAGGCACTTGGGGCAGTGCCGTAGGCAATCCAATTCTTGTTACCTTTGTGGAGAGTTTGGCCACTTCATGCGTCAGTGCCCACAGAACCCTCAGGCTCCTACATATATAGCTTCTCAAAATAATCATAATAAGGGGAGATGAGCAAATCCAGTACCATCTGGATCTATAGGTAGACCCCGCAACAACAATACTCCCCCAGCTGGCCGTGACCCGCAGACTTCAGCTCAAATGTACCATGTTCGAGGTCGCGAGCAAGATGATGATCCTGATGTGATTGCATGTATGGTGGAATTATGTTCTGAACTTGTTTATGCTTTGATAGATCCAGGCTCCACACATTCCTTTATTAGCGAACCCTTGATTGAAAAGTATGCCTTAGAATGTGAACTTGTTGCTTCCGAGATACTTGTTTCAAATCTGCTAGGAGATAGTGTGGCTATTCGAATAATCTGTAGAGCTTGCCCCCTAAGGATCCAAGGGATCCCATTTCTGGCCAACTTGATGGCTTTAACCTTCCATGAGTTTGATCTCATTCTAAGCCTCGATTGGCTAGCTGAACATCAAGTGTGGGTGGATTGTTCAAAGAAGAAATTATATCTCTGTGGACTCGGCAATGAAAGTATAACCTTGATGAAGTCTAAACCCAAGTCTAAAAAGAGTCTCATGTATTCCATGGGGTCTAAGAAAGATTTAAAAATGGAAGACGTACATGTGGTGAAAGAATTTCCCGATGTGTTTCCCGATGAACTTTCGAGACTCCCTTCCACCTGTGAAGTTGAGTTTGGGATAGAAGTACAACCTAGAACTACTCCGGTCTCCACTACTTCGTATAGGATGGCTCTGGTAGAGTTGAGGGAGCTAAAGACCCAAATCCAAGACCTCATAGATAAGGGATTCATCCGACCGAGTTCCTCACCTTGGGGAGCGCCGGTTTTGTTCATCAAAAAGATAGATGGATCGATGTGTCTATGCATTGACTATCGTCAATTGAATAAAGTGACGATCAAGAACAAGTATCCACTTCTGAGGATAGATGACCTCTTTGATTAGTTGAAGGATGCTTCTGTCTTTTCCAAGATAGATCTTCGGTCTATATACTACCAAATGCTAGTAAAGGAGTTTGACGTTCCAAAGACTACCTTTCGGACTAGATATGGTCACTATGAATTTCTAGTGATGCCTTTTGGGCTCACGAATGCACCTGCAGCCTTCATGGACCTGATAAATCGTGTATTCCAGCCCTATCTTGATAAGTTTGTGGTTGTCTTTATAGAGGACATTCTGATCTATTCCAAAGACTTAGTTTCTCATGAAGAAAATCTTCAGATTCTGCTTTAGACCCCCTGGGAAAAACAACTCTACGCCAAGTTTAGTAAATCTAAATTTTGGCTGTCTGAGGTATCCTTTCTTGGCCACGTAATCTCTTATGCGGGAATTCAAGTAGACCCAAAGAAGATTCAAGCAATTCTTGATTCGACTCCTCCGAAGAATGTGGGAGAAGTTTGTAGTTTTCTGGGCCTTGCAGGCTATTACCGTAGATTCGTTAAGGGATTCTCATTGCTTGCAACACCCTTAATGAAGCTTCTCCAAAAGGATAATTCTTTTGTGTGGACTGTTGATCAGCAAAAGAGTTTCAATCAGCTCAAGCAAGTCCTCACCCATGCCCCTGTGTTAGTGCAACCCGAGTCGGACAAAGACTTCATTGTGTACAGTGATGTGTCCCACCTGGGATTAGGCTGTGTTCTGATGCAAGAAGGTAAAGTCATAGCTTATGCCTCACATCAACTCAAGCCTCAAGAGCTAAATTACCCGACTCATTATCTAGAACTCACTGCAGTTGTGTTTGCTTTGAAGATTTGGTGGCATTATCTCTATGGTGAGAAGTGTTATCTATACACTGATCACAAAAGCTTGAAATATCTCCTAAATCAAAAAGAGTTAAACTTTCGTCAACGTCGATGGATGGAACTATTGAAAGATTATGATTTAGTCATTGACTACCATTCCGGTAAAGCCAATGTGGTGGCTGACGCTCTTAGCCGAAAGCCTACTTTTTCTCCGAGATGCGTGAATGCTCACTTCTAGCTCATAAAGCATGGGAAATTGTTAGCTGAGCAGAAAGTTCACTCCACCATTATATCTCGAATTAAGGCACTCCAAGAAACTGATGAGGAGTTGCAACCCCTTATTGCTAAGGTCAAGGATAGCTCATATCCTGACTTTGCTTTGAATTATGAAGGGTTACTGTGTTTCCGCAACCGCATTTGTGTTCCCGATGATGATGATCTTCAGAACCAAATACTAATTGAAGCTCATTCTAGCCCTTTCTCTGTTCACCCTAGAGCTATCAAAATGTACAAAGATCTGAAGGAGATCTATTGGTTGTCCGGAACAACTGTCATTTCTTCCAAAAGCCAAGAATAAAGGCACTGTTATCCAAAAGTCTTAAAAGCATTGGGTTGTTGAGGTGAGTGTAGTTGTGACAAGGGATAAGCTCGGTGCTATCCCGTTGCATTATTTTTTTATAATGTTTGTATTTGTTTAAGGGCTCACGTAGAGCAACTATGTCGAATTCGATTGGCAACTCCTGAAAGTGCATTGCATTGCTTTGATATGTGCAAACATGACTATGATATGCTACACGTATGTGATATATGAAAATGATATGAAATGTTACATGATATGGAGCTAAGGCTCATTTTGATATTTGATATGATATGACTTGAAAAATTTATGTACTATGTGAATTTGTGCAATTATGGACATTGGATACAATTGGCATGCCATAGGATTATTGAGCTCAGTTAAGTAAGGGAGGACTACGGTCCAGGGCTACGGCATATATGTAGAGGAAATAAGGTTGGATGTGCAAGGGATATATCTCTAGAGATACGGCTCAAGGGCTACGGCCCATTCTCCGTTATATGTGTTGGTGTACAGGGGAATCCGTGTATCCAATAGTACCTAATGTGATATGTGCCCATGAATTATGTTATGACCATATGATTATGATATGACTATGTGACATGTAATATGTGAATATGAAAGCATGAGAACATGTGTAATAAGCATGAATTGTGCATAGTATAATATGACTACTTGTATATTTGATTATCATGCATTTCATTGTAATTTTTATAACTACCTCACTAGGCTATGTAAGCCTAACATGTGTGTCTCATGCATTTTCAGGATCTTGATCAATTCCGAGCCTTGATCTTGTTATTGCGGTTGCAAGTCACGTCTCTACCATATATGTATGTTATCTTTTGCTATAAACTCCTAGCGAAGTGGCATATGGTCCAACTTGTTTTGTATAAGCCTTTTTAGATATATATGTTGACTTGGTTAAAATGGATTTGTTGTATGCTTAGATTTGGATAAGTTAAAATGGTTAAAAGGTGCCTAAAATGAGCCTAAGGTGAAAATTTGGTAAATGGATTCCGAATGCCCTAAAATTTGTCGTACAAATAAGAACATAGTTTGTAAGTGTACTGGTAAAATTTGGTAAGGTTTGGAAATCATCCGTTAGGTTAATCCGAATAACAAAATAGTTTTAAACAGTTTACAAAATGGTCACTAAATATTGTATCGTCTAATCATATAGGTAAATGACCTCTGTTAGTGATGAAATTTCACAGGCTAATAATTAGTAAGATTAATTTTAGTATGATAACCTGAATTTCGGCCTAGGACCTTTCATAAAATTTACAATTTAGTCCCTAAGGCTAAGAAAAATTTAAAATTGACCCCAACTCCGATTAAGTTTAGTAACAACCAAAGTGGATAAGTCTTAAGAATAAATAATATGATATTTATATTAGGTTTTGAACTCTAAAACTTTTTTTGAATCTTCGAGTAGTCTTCTGATAACACTATTTGACCCGGATCTCTATCAGACTGGGAAAGGGGTGTTACATAATATCTAGTGTCAAGAATTATGTTCGACATCTCTTCGAGACTCCTAGATGGTGGCACATGAAAATTATGTAGGCATTGAGTGTTTAGTGCTTTTTGTCTAAATATGTATATATTTATATATAAGTTGTAATGGGACTTTTAATCTTTATTGGTTGTTTAGTTATGAAAGCTTTATAGTGGTTGTTGATGATATGATAGACTAGCTTAATGGGAAGGTTATGCTGATGTTGGGTAATAATTTTGATAAGAGCTAGTGTTCATGCTTAATCTTAATATGAGTTATGTGTTAGGAATAATTAAGAGAAAGAATGGTTCAATCACTAAGTCGATAAATAGAATATGACATTGAACCATTAGAGAATAACATTGGTATGATTAGTGGTCATAGAATAAATAAATTAGATAAAGGAACATGTTATCATCATCTTGTATATTTGAGATGGAATTTTTTATATTTGATGAAATTAAGCACTTTCGATGTTGCTTAGCTTTAAAAGAAGTGCTAGTATGAGTGTAGTTAAATCACCCTACACTGCTTTAGTCCTAGCTAAAGTCATGATCTAGTAATATTGCATAAGTATGAGAATGTATTTCTTACTAAAGGATTGAAAGATAAATCTTCTTCTGTGTTAGATTAGAAGAGCATGTTAAGTATTTAACTATTGGTATGCAATGTGAATGATGTACGACAGCTTATGTATAAGCTATGATCAAGGTCAAACATGCCTCCTAAAGTTAAAAGTTTTAATTTGTTCTGATCTTTACAAGAATGTCCTACCTTTGCTTTGTTAATTGTTTAAATATTAAGTAAGAACCGTTTCAAATTTGTTTAGTAACACGTTCTATGCCAGTCTTTCTCCTAGGCCGGGTAGAGGGTGTTACAATTTTACTCAAAATAGATTTTTACGAGCTATTAGCTATTTTCGTGGTTCTCATACAAAATTATTTATTAATGAAAATATAATTATTGGGAAGAATAATGATAAAAGAAAGGCATGCTAATTTTCGACTAGTAAACGGTGGGTTAATAGAACTATTTGATGATATTCTTTAAAAGTTTTAATTTTGATTGTTGGATTAAAAAAATTGTGTGACCAGGACCTAATTGTTGCCAGTAAGTATCGGTACTTACTAACTAGTATCGAAACTTGTCGTGACATTGGTGGGGATAACATTTCGGTTTCAACCTAGAATGCTACAATTATGTATAACATTTTAGGTTGACATGGTAACTTTTGAAACTTACAAACAATGATTGAAACCTGTCTGGAAATATGTAAACCTAAAATGTTAAAAGAACTTATAACATTTTAGGTTTATAGGACAAGTATTGGAACTTAACAACAAGTACCAAAACTTGGCGTAAAATATGTTGGATAACATTTCGGTTGCAACTGAAAATTTTGCAAAATTATATAACATTTTAGCTTGAACTGGTATGCATCAGAACCTTAAGAGTATCGAAACTTTTTGTGGCCTATCATTTATGGCTAACTTCTCATCATCATCATCATCATTTATCATTTATGGCTAACCTCTCATCATCATCGTCATACATTTCTAGTAAGTATAATTTGTATGATATTTATGTATTCAAGTATATATTTGTATCTTACAATGAATGAATGGAAATGAAACTTTTTATGTTAATCTTTTATAGTATAGGTGAATGTGAAGGAGAAGGCTATTGTTGTGTTTTGGTTCATGTTAGAGGAATTGTGTATGAAGAATACCATAACTAGTAAGTTGCATCTGAAGTAGTGGTTTTATTCTCATCTTTTGTAGGAAGGTGCGTCGTTAGAGGATCAGTTGATTATTTTTAAACAAATTATTTTAGATTTGGAGACTATGGAGGTTAATTATAATCAAGAGGATTTAGGGTCAATTATACTTTTGTTCATTGCTTCTTTCTTATTAAACCTTTAGAGATACTATCTTGTATAATTATGATACTCTCACTCTTAATAAGGTATATAATTCCTTGTACTAGTATGATAAGATGAAACATCTTGTGCTTGGATCCGACTCTCAAGGAGAGGGTCTTGTTGTTCATGGGATGACCCAAGAAAAGAGATATGGAAGTTAAACTAGAGCTAACTTAAAATCTAGGAACATAAGAAAACCATGTTATTAATGCAAGTAAAAAAATTGCATATTAAATCTAAGTGCTACAAATTGTAGAATAGAAACCAAAGTGATTTTGCATATTAGAAAAAAAAAGCTAGAGAAATCTAGCGAAGTGGAAGAATACGATGTTGGTAAATTTTAGTTTCTTTCGTAAACGATTCTATAGAATGTAAAGAGTGAATTATTGACTCTAATATTAGTTTTTATATGAGTCCAATTTGGGATTAGTTTGCAATGTATGAAGTCGTGTCTACAAGTGTTGCTTTTGGGGGGAATAATTCCTCTTGTAAAGTCACAGGTATTGGAATAATCAAGATTAATATGTTCTATGGAATTGTTCGAACACTTGATAATGTGAAGTACGTAATAAATTTAAGAAAAATATGATTTCACTAAGTACTTTAGATTTAGAAGCGTATAGATACTCCAATGAAAGTATAACTATGACAATTTTCAAGGGCGATCTCATTGTGATAAAAATGAAAAGAAAGACTTTCATATTTTATGTTCTACAAAGTTCAATTATTTTAGGTGATGCAGTTGTTGTTTCCTCTCGTAGGAAAGATGACAATGTCTTGATTAAATCACGCAAAATAAGATTTTTTGTTGAACAAAATAACCTTGGGTATAACAATTTTAAGGAGTAGAAAAGAGTTCATTTTCGTGAGCATAGCAGATTTGAGAAGAAATTTCAGTTTTCCATTGAGATTAATAAAGTCAATGATAGAAATTATTTCTTCAAAGTGTTCTCTACTACCGGGAATAGACATAAAAAACACAGGCCTCCGTAGAGATTCAATGAGGCTAATGTTTTATGGTAACTAAGGATAAAATTGTCATTGATGGTTTGTATAGTGTTGTGTGTCGGTGTGAAAATGTCACACTTTTTAGTGAAAGCTACACTATCGATGCAAGAATAGAAACAAGGAAAACTTGTTTGAATATCGATCCCACGAGGATGGTGAATTACGCTTATACTTATGTGACTACAATACAATACTATAAAAGTGGTAGTTGTGGGTGCAATGGTGGTTGCAATAGTAATATAGAAAGGAGAGTAAATATTGATATGGTAACAATAACAAGAGTAATAAAAGATAGAGAATAATGAGAATAAAGCCTGGATCTCCTTGGTTCAGCTCGATAGAATGATCAAGTGCACATCGAGGGGTGTAGGATAGGTTTAATCAGGGATACAACGGTCAGCTTGAGTGTTAATTTCCATTCAACCTTAAACTCTTGACTCAGGTACAAAGATTGGCTTCAAATCTTGTTGTAAGTCGAGACTAAGGCCCCTTGAACGAGTCAACCAACTTTCATTCATCCAGACAGCTCTCGCTACAAGAACTCGTTAACCTGACTTGTCACTACATCTGTCGATGTCAGCAATTGGTTTTAACACTCTCATGTAAAACTTAAATCAAGTCCAACAATTAAAGCTTAAGAAAAATCTAACATTGAAATATATTAAACTAAGAAATCAGTTTAAATAAGTTCCGCAAGCTCCAAAAAATTAAACCTTGAACAATATAAGTATGAATACAAGTAAAACTTCATAAACCATCTAAATAATGAAAAGTTTATGATGAAAACAACATAATCCCTCTAATCAGAACTTGACTCATCATCTCCTTGGATAGATTTGCCTTACATTGCCTCGGATCTCTAGAAAATAAGCTTAGGCCTCCATGAGAGGAGGATAAAAGCTTCAGAGGTTAAAGATGATGTAAAAATAGGAATAGCGTGACCTTCTCTTTCCTTCAAAATTGTCATTATATAGGCCACCTGAGAAAGGACACTTGTCATGCATATTATCTGTGTGCTCAGCGTCGTGCAAATTTGTTGTAATAGAAAGAACAGCTGGCATATGTGTTCTTATCCTCAAGTAGACTGGACAGCTGACAAATGCAGTGTCGAACTGGCTGTAGTGGTGAAAACAACCTCTGCAGCAATACAGCGACAACAAGGCAAAATAGGCAAAAATATACAAAACACGAGCTATTGGAACTAAGTTAGAAATTATGCAAAAATGGATGCAATGGATGCTAATTTAGGGACAATAAGACATATAAATCAAGGGAAAATCCGTGCTCTTTAAAGAGCTTTCATTGTGCATGATATTGCTCGTGGGGATGTAATTGAAAGCAAAGTTGGAAGTTATGATGATATAGAGACTAGGTAACTTTCTACATCCAAGCTTGAACATGGCTTGGACTTAGTTGGCGTTCAATTTTGAAGATTGCCTTAAGGGTTTGTGGAAGAGGTTGGGAACTTGTTTATCAAGGTGGAGAATCTGTTTCTTATTATGTTTTGAAATACTTTTGAAGTTTAGAATTTTGTTTTAGGCTTCTTGAACTTCTAGAATTTTTCTCAAGATGGAGATTATTAAAGTTTTTGATACACATTCAATTAGACTTTGGTTTAAAGTGGCAATCTAGTTTGAGTAGATTTCTTCTTCTTTACATTAATTAACGGTAGGAAACCTAGTTTTGACATATTTTCTTGCTACAAGAGTTTCATTTGTAATCAAGTTATTTATCATATAAATATCTAGCGTAGTTTAGTGTTTTGAGAGACTAAATTATTAGAGTTTTAAATAGGTTTTGCCGAAGAAACTCACCCTCTTGTATTCTTTTGATATTATAGAAAATTTTCTGCTCCGTTGCATATGGTTTTCCTAAAAAGAGTTTTCCATATAAAATTTTGGTGTTCTTTTATTTTGCGATATATTTTTCGTATCTTTCTACAATTGGATCGTTCATGGGTAGATTCTTGCGAGACGTGTCATGGTGTTTCGCCCATTCTAGACTCTACTAAAATAGAGCATCATTACATCGACCGCTAACATTAAAGATGAGATCATTTATTTATGTCCATTTTTTTCATAAAATTTGGTTATATGGAAAGAGATCAAATAACTTTAATAAAAAATTTAAAACATAGCAAATTGATAAATCTGGAGCAATTGGAAAAGAAGAATTGACCTGCAGCTAAACCTATTTGCAACTTTTTGGATTGGAACAGATCACGCCTTTGGATGGGTATTAGTAAAGTGTGATAAGATGTCTACCCCAACACCCAATGGCAAGTTGGCAGTGGCTTGCTTGTGAAATTTTGGAATGACCTTTGGCTCATGGATTTTGGACCTATTTCGAATCATGTTCTTGGAGACAGTTGCATTACGCCTAGAGAGGCATTAGTGGTGGATTTGGTTAATTCTAAAAAGAAATGGAAATGGGAGGCTTTCATTGCCTATGTTAGTTTGTTGCATGATTTCGTGTACTGGTGCTGTGGATTTTCCCATTTGGAAACCAAATGATAATAAGCGTTTCTCTGTTTGCCCGAACTATACACTGTGCCTGCCAAACTCGAGCCTATCTGCCAAGCTTATTTGGAAGGCGGTTATAAAATTTTGAGGTTTGCCGAAGGTGAAGCTATTTTTATGATTAGTTTGTCATAAGCGAATCACGTTGAATATGGAATGTGTCTGAAGACACCTTTCGCACGATAGTAGTTGTGGTATATGTGGCGTAGTCATGGAGGATGTTGGCTATATACTACATTAGTTTCCATTGGTTATCCATCTATGGACTGATTTGATTCAATGAGCAAAGCTGCCAGAGTTTTTTTTTCAGGTAAACATCAAGAATTGAGTGCATATGAACTTAAAACAACCAGGTTATTTTGCAAATGAACCAAAGGATTGAGATATTTTCTTTGGGGCATTACTGTGGGATATTTGGTTGCAAAGGAATCAATTGATTTTTGACCCAAACTCAGTCCCATGAGTTTGTGGTGCTTAGGAACCCTCAGATACTGGGTGAATTTTAGGCGATTAATATTATGAGTGTGAGAAGCCATGTTGCAGCAACACTACTCGTGTGTGCATCGGTTGATTGGGAAGCTCCACCACAAGCGTGGTGCAAAGTGAACGTAGATAGTGCAAGATGCTTGGTTAATGGCATGGCATCATGAAGTGGTTCTCTTAAGTATACGATGGGTCATTATTGGTTTTGCGAGGCAGTTGGGTGTGTGCTCAAGTATACGATTGTCTTAATGTGGTTCATCTTATTAAAGGTACTAAAGGTAATTGTATGGTGACTTCCTTAGCGGCTCATATTGTGAGTTTGACGAGGCGTTCGTGGGTGGTGTGGATTGTTCATATCCCTCGGGAAGGCAAGAAGGTAGCGGATGGAATGGCTAAACTTTCTTGGAGCGCTGCCATGTTGTGTCATCGTTTTCTA
Organism: Hibiscus mutabilis; assembly: GCA_019671005.1. Classification (NCBI taxonomy): domain Eukaryota; kingdom Viridiplantae; phylum Streptophyta; class Magnoliopsida; order Malvales; family Malvaceae; genus Hibiscus; species Hibiscus mutabilis. The sequence continues at coordinate 28,863,198 of CM033717.1, read as the reverse complement.
TCATTACCAAATGAGATATTCTCATTGTTAAATGAAGATGATGTTACTTAGGCATTAGGGTGGGTTTAGTATGTAATGCTATGCGAGGTTGTAGCACCCCCTACCCAGTCTAGGAAATGAAATGGATTAGGGCGTGTTACTAAACACACATACATACTTTTCTTACAAACTTAATATAAACAGTTAATCATATCATCAAAAGACAGTAATTTAAAACTTTTTAAATGTTTCAAAGATCTAACTTCAATCTCCAATCATGTGCAAACATGTATATACATACCATAGACAATATACATCAATCACTAAATCTTAGCATGGCTTTAACCTCTAAGTTTTTCAAATCACAAGGTTTATTACAATATTCCTACTAACACATAAGATTCATTTTCATTCATACACATTATTAATCTTAACTCGATTATAAACTTGCATACCTCTAATCATTTTAAGACATATTGATCTACGGTTAAGATCATTCAAGTTAACAGTAAACCATTATTTAATAATCTTTAAACTTTCATGTTGTACCATTATTATCAAAACTTTTTATCCAAGTTTACCAACTAAGCAACAAATATCACTACCAAACATGTATCCATAGCAACAAGCATGCAAATTTTTATGCCTAGCATAGCTTAATCTACAAGCAAACATTTGAACATCATATCTAACTTAGCTTAAGCTATCAAGAAGTTTATTAGATTATTTACAAAAGGTGATAGACATATTCGATTACTAAGATCAAATTATTTCGAAGCTTAAACCAATCCTATCTAGTCACATATAACCTTCGCATAGCAAGACCAAATACAAATTCATTGACATTCTACCATTTGCTTAATTTAACCACCAAATTAATCATACGAACTACACTACCTTGTCAGAGTTTATCACATGATATATATATATATATATATATCGGTCTATACCCACGCATGAAAACAAGATGACTAACAACTTAAGGCACATACAGATATCCAACAATCATACAAACATACTAACTATTATAACTTATATAGCAAGCAACTATGAAATAATTAAAGGCTCATTACAAAACTTTGAATACGTATAAGGCTTATATACATATGTGACCCAAAAAGGGATCTAAATGCTCAATGCATACTTTAACAACTATGTGCCACCAACTAGGAGTTCGTAAGGAAATTATGAATGTACATCTTGATACTTGTGATCTCGTTCGAGCTTAGAAGATACTCAAAAGTAAGTTCCCCTAAAATGTATTGAAAGGATAGAGTAAGCATAAGCTTAGTGAGGTAGCTTAAAGAAACTAAAATCATGAAACCATAATCTATCCCATTCACCAAAGTCTATTGATCATACAAAATTTTAAGCTTGGACAAGAGATTAGCCATTTTGAGACAAATTGTTCAACCCAGAAATAAATTATATAAAAAGGCATTTGCACAGAGTATTCACATATAAACATGGTATTCAAACCAAACTTGTACACATATACACATGAAATTCGAACAAGCCTAAGCATATATATATAAGTACTCAAACCAAACATATATATAAATATTCACATGGTATTCGAACAAGCTAGGCATATACACATATAGGAATTCGAGACAAGATTTTTATCTCGATTGGTTTTCAATTTCTTGTTTAGACAAGATTGGTTTTGAGATAATTATTAAGAATAATTGTTGTTCTTTTATCTCGATAATATTTTCTATGGTGTGACACAATTAATAAATGGCCTCTATATTTTGAATCAAGAGAATTCTATTTACAACATAAATACGAAAAGATCAAAACAAATCACTCTAATCAAACTCATCTTTGGCATTGTCACTTGGGTCACATAAGTGAAAAACGCATTTCAAAACTTCATAAAGATGGATTTTTGGATTCATTTGTTTTCGAACAACTTGATGTATGCAAGCCTTGCTTATTGGGAAATATGACCAAAGCTCCTTTTAATGGTAAAAGTAAGCGAGCAAGTGATTTATTGGGATTAATACATAGTGATGTATGTGGACCAATGAATACACAAGCCAGAAAAAGGTTTTCAATACTTTATTACTTTCACAGATGACTTCAGTAGATATGGGTACATTTACCTAATGCATCATAAATTTGAAGCCCTTGAAAAGTTCAAGGAATTTAAAAATGAAGTATAAAACCAACTAGGAAAAAGCATTAAGGCTCTTCGATCAGATCGAGGAGGAGAATACTTAAGCTTGAAGTTTGGTGACCTTCTTAAGGAATATGGGATTGTCTCACACCTCCTGGTACTCCACAATGGAATAGAGTTTCTGAAAAGAAGAAACCGAACACTATTAGACATGGTTCGATTAATGAAGAGTCGCATTAATCTTCCAGTTTCTTTTTGGGGACATATGCTAAAAATATATGTTTTCACACTAAATCGTGTTCAATCAAAATCAGTTCAAAAGACACCATATGAGATATAAATTGGGAAACGTCCTAGTATGTCTTTTATGAAAATTTAGGGATGCAAAGCTTATGTTAAACATAAGATGTCTACAAAGCTCAAACCCAAATCTCATAAATGTAATTTTGTGGGTTATCCTAAAGAGACTTAAGGATATTATTTCTACAATCCTACTGAGAACAAAGTGTTTGTTTCTCAAACATGAATCTTCCTAGAAAGATAATTTTTTTTCTAAAAAGGAAGAGGGAGAAATATTGAACTCAATAAAATTCGAGATCAACCACATACCATTGAATAAGAGCTTGAACAACAACAAGTTCTACAAGTTGTTGATGAACATTCAACAGTTTTGGAAACACAACCACTGCGAAGATCTTTGAGAGAATGCAATACGCATGAGAAATATGGATTTCTTGTCACATTGCATGGTGATGTTCCCTTCATGGATCAAGATGAGCCTAGGACTTATCAAGAAGCAGTGACAGGCCCATACTCTGGGAAATGGCTAGAGGCCATGAAATTCGAGATGGGTTCCATGTTAGACAACCAAGTTTGGACCTTGGTAGACCCACCTCTAGGGGTTAATCCCATAGGGTGAAAGTTGGTTTTCAAAAAGAAAATCGACATGGATGGTAATGTACAATCATACAAAGTGTGATTAGTCACTAAAGGTTTTGGTCAAATTCATGGTATAGACTATGATGAAACCTTTTCACCCATTGCTATGTTTAAGTCCATCCGGATCTTACTTGTGATAGCTGCATCTTATGATTATGTGATATGGCAAATGGATGATAAAACTGTTTTCCTTAATAGAAAACTAGATGAGGATGTGTACATGACACAACCTGAAGGTTTTGTCGATCCAAAAGATGGCGAAAAAAATGCAAGCTATAAAGGTCCATTTATGGATTGAAGCAAGCTTCTTGAAGTTGAAATCTTAATTTTAAAGATGCAATCAAATAGTTTGATTTTATCAAAAATGAAGATGAGTCATGTGTTTTCAAGAAAATTAGTGGGAGCACTGTCATATTCTTGGTAATGTATGTGGATGACATACTAATAATAGGAAATGACATATCTAGCTTACAGTTTGTGAAAACTTGGTTAGGAAAATGTTTTTCCATGAAAGACTTGGATGAGGCAACATACATATTAGGAGTTAAGACTATAGAGATAGAGCAAGATGAAATCTAGGACTGAGTCAAAAAACATACATAGAAGAAGTACTAAAAAGATTTAGTATGGAAAAATCCAAACGAAAAGGGTTCTTACCTATGAGACATGAAATTTCACTCTCGAAGGAAATGTGTCCTTCAACATATTAAGAAAGAGAGCAAATGAGTAAAATTTCATATGCTTCAGCAATTGGATCTATCATGTATGCCATGTTATGTACTCGTCTAAATGTATCATACGCTTTAAGTATGATAAGTCGATACCAAGTAGATCCCGGTAAAGGTCACTGGGTTGCAGCTAAAAACATCCTTAAGTACTTAAGAAGAACTAAGGATACATTCCTTATATGTAAAGGTGAGGAAGATCTAAGTATAATAGGTTATACTGATGTCATCTTTCAAATCGATAAGGATGATTCACGATCGCAATTGAGTTTTTATCGTTATGCCTTAATGGAGGCGCTATGAGCTGGAAAGGTTCAAAGCAAGATACAATAGCTGATTCTACAACAAAAGCCGAGTATATTGTAGCATGCGATGCTGCAAAAGAGGGTTTAGGATCAAGAAGTTTATATCTAAACTAGGGGTTGTGCCAAGCATTCTGAATGCTATAGATCTACGTTGTGATAACAACGGAGCCATCGCACAAGCAAAGAAACCTAGATCTCACCAACGATCCAAACACATACTTAGGCATTACCATCTCATTCGAGAAATCATAGATCGAGGAGATGTAGAAATATGTAGGGTACCAACAAATGATAACATTGTCGATCCACTGACAAAGCCTCTGACGCAGTAGAAGCATGATCGTCACACTAAGTCACTTAGTATTAGATACATGACTGATTGGTATTAATGGTAGTGGGAGATTTCTAGAGTATGCCCAAAGACCAATCATAAGATGATTGTAAATGACATTTGTTTTACCTTGTTTATTCATAAAGAGGCATTGTCATTATTATTTTTAGTTACAATTCTGCGTGCATAAATAAACTGAATTATAATAAAGTCCTTAGAATAATATAGTTATTCTAAAATGTCCTTAGTCGAGTATTATTGTGAGCATGGAAAACAATAATGCATTAAGACTAATATGTAGTTGATTGATGACAAAGTGTTGTCATTGACATAGAGATGTCAAAATCAATACATAAGTATGTGTTAGAGAACGACATGCTGGATTGACCCGTTATAAGCATGTTTCTTGGATTATTATGTGACAGTCACAACACTGCTCATAGTGATAACTACATGCATGATCCTTAGACTTTATATCATCATTATTTCAACATCGTGAATGACATATTTTGATATGGTCAAACGTGTGTCATAACTGACTACACTATAAAGACTGACATTGGATATGTCACAATCTATATAGTGGAATATGGTTGATCAAGATAGGATTTGTCCCTCCTACATAATAGGAGTAATATCATAGGCCACTTGATTGAGTGAGACTAGAAATGCATGGTCATGCTCGAATAAGTTGATATGAGATATCATAGTTATTCGTTTATAATAGTCTACTCAAGATATCAAGAAACACTAGATGGACTATACAAGTGTGACTGTTCCATGACTTGTGTCCAATCTAGATATAAAGGACAAAAGGATGTATACCTAAATAGAGTTAATCACGAAAAGGTTATATCGAATCATGATTTCTTGTAACTTAGGTTACAATGACATGTTGCTAGATGTCACGCATTGTTTGTAATATTAGAAATGTTCTAATTTTACTACTAACGTTACATGAACCTACAGGGTCACACCCACAGTTGAAGTTAGCATATATTTAACGAATTATATACGTACAAATTTGTTGTACATGGATTTAGTTAAGTTAATATATATTTGATATATATAATTTAACTATTGGGTAAATATTAAAAGAAAAATAATTATTGTAATTATGACTCTTTTAATATATAAATAATATAATTCAATTTAAATCAATATATATTTATTGAAATCCTAGTTAAGCTGAATTGAGATTATATATATTTGATATATATATATATATATTGAAATCCTAATTAAATTTGAATTGGGATTATATATATTTAATATATATATTGAAATCCTAATTAAAGTTGAATTGGGATTATATATATTTAATATATATATTGAAATTCTAATTAAGTTAAATTGGAATTATATATATTTAATATATATTAAAATCCCAATTAAAGTTAAATTGGGATTATATATATTTAATATATATATATATATATATATATTGAAATCCTAATCTGAGTTGAATTATGATTACAAAGGCTATATAAAGGCATGAGAGATCTAGCAGTCATTAATGTTTTTTTTGGGAAAAACCCTCTAAATAGTTTAGAGAGTTTTTATATGCTAGTTCCCTTCTAAATGGTTTAGAGAGTTTTTATATACTCGTTTCAACTGGGTGAACTAAGTAGAGGTCAGAGTATTATTGTTGCAGCTTAAGAATCGACATCGTGGAATTGTGATTGAATATATATCTCCTCCAAACTCAGAATTCCACATTTTAAACAGGTAATTCTTCACCCTTATTCACCCTGATTCATTCCTCGTACATGGATCTCTGGTGGTAATCGCCGAATAATTCTTCTGCTACGCCATAGGGTGTACCGGCGTGACCCAACACCAAGAACATGTCCCAAGGAATCTTCATCGTCGATTCCCTCATCTTCAAACCCAAAGACATTGACTAGAGTTTGAAAATCAATATGAAATTTCTTACCCGTTAAGAATGACTCAATAGCGATGACCTTAGAACGATCTTGATTGGGGATGCACGGGGCATTAGCAAAGAAAATCAAAACAAGGTTACGGTACAAAAACCCGTGGATAGTCAAAAAATGAATAAAGTTTCAATGTCTCAAAAGATGAAGATATTTGAACTTGAAACATTCAGAATCTAAAAAGGGAACAGATGTTACTCTTTCGCGGCAGATTTTGTAGTTTTGGTATTGCTTTAAGTTATTTAAAGTCGTCGTGGTCAGAAAACTCTTTTGATAAATGACACTAAGGTTGGGACGTGTCAAATTGTCTTCAGTTGAAGACTCGCCAACCTCGCTTGTTCTAGCTCCTTTTCTTGGTGCCATAGATAATCTGAAAAATAATTTAGGCACAAAACATATGTATGCATAAATCATCAAATTCAATCCAATATGTAATCCAAAATTCAAGGTATTAATGAAAAACTATACAATATAATTTTAGAAAGAATTTGGTAAAAATAAATCTAGAAAAATAGATTTAAAAATATACGGTATATTTTTATATTCAAATCAAAAATTTCAGATTTTGAATGAATTCTTGCAAAAATATTAAAGCCCATACTATATGTATACTTTTTGTACAAAAAAATTAGTTAAAAACAGTATACGAAACTAAATGAAAAATAAAAAGAAAAAGGTTTATACCTTGATTTGAGGAAATTGGAAGAATGGATGGATGATAATGCGCCAATTTGATGAGAGATCTTAGACTTGGTTTGTTGAACAAAAACCCTCAAAAATTTGTGTGAAAAATAAGAGGATTTGATGGGTATTTATAGTTGAAAAAATAGGGTTTTGGATGAATAAGGGTTTAAAAGTTTGATTTAAAGTTAGATATTCATTAAAGACTCATTTAAAGAATATGTAGCCGCGAGTACGATACGCCACATGGCTTATTGAAATAGATGTACTCGTACCGGTACAGGAAGAGTTGTACCGAAACATAGTCAATGCCCGTATCGCAACGCTTTTAGCCATTTCGATACCAATTGCCAAATAGGATTGATGGTTTGAAGTTCGTATCAAAACCGTATGCCTGTTTTGATACTATTGGGCAGATGAATGCATTTCTAGGAAATGCTCAAGCAGGCCGTATCGATACAACTTCACCTGTATCGATACCAAAGTGCCAGAAAATGCATTTATGGCCACATTGAGTTCAAAAACACAATTTTAATCGATCCTATATGCATGCCAATGATATATGAACATGAAGGTTAAGAATAGAGAAAAGTCCCCCTAACTAAAGGCATAGATGCATCAAGAGGCAAAATTACATAAACATGACAATCAAATCAATTCAAGCAATTTTTTTTGGCCTTTTGAGACTCTAAAGGGTCAAGGAAGGCTTGTTAAACCTAACTCTCTCCTAAGGGTCCAAAAACGTTCTTTATCTAAAGTTTTGGTAAATATGTCCGCTAATTGGTTCAAGGTATCGACATACTCTAGAACTACATCATTTTTCAAGACATGATCTCTAATGAAATGATGTCTTATTTCTATGTGTTTGGTTCTAGAATGTTTGATGGGATTCTTAGTGAGACAAATGGCTCTAGTGTTGTCACACTTAAGGGGTATGGTATCTACTTCAACACCATAGTCTAAGAGTTGTTGCTTCATCCAAAGGACTTGAGCACAACAACTTCCTAAGGATATGTACTTTGCTTCGGTGATTGATAAGGCTAACTTATTTTGTTTCTTAGAGAACCAAGATACGAGCATACTACCTAGGAATTGGCATGTTTCGGAGGTACTTTTCCTATCTATATTACATCCCCCATAATCTACATCCGAGAAGACATGAAGATCAAAGGAGGAATCTCTAGGATACCAAAGACCTAAACTAGGTGTATCTTTAAGGTATCTGAAGATTCTCTTAATGGCTACTAGGTGCGATTCTCTAGGGCTAGCTTGAAACCTAGCACACAAGCAAACATTAAACATGATATCAAGTATACTTGCGGTAAGGTAAAGCAAAGAGCCAATCATTGAATGATAAAAGCTTAGAATCGACACACGTACCTCCTTCATCTTTGTCAAGCTTAATAGATGAGCTCATTGGAGTGGCTTGAGGCTTTACATTCTCCAAACCAAACTTCTTGAGCATATCATTGATGTACTTGGCTTGATTGATTAAGGTGTCATCCTTCCTTTGCTTGATTTGGAGCCCCAAGAAAAATGAAAGCTCCCCCATCATGCTCATCTCAAATTCACCTTGCATTAGCTTAGAAAATTCTTGGCAATAAAACTCATTAGTAGAACCAAAAATAATATCATCAACGTAAATTTGAACTGCTAAGATGTCATTGTCATATCTTTTAATGAAAAGTATAGTATCCACCTTGCCTTTTTCAAAACCTTTTTAATTAAAAAGTTTGAAAGCCTTTTATACCAAGCTCTAAGAACTTGTTTTAAAACATATAAGCTTTGGTGAGTTTGAAAACATGATTTGGAAATTTTGAATCTTCAAAACCCGGTGGTTGTTCTACATACACTTCTTTATTTATAAAACCGTTTAGAAAAGAACCTTTCACATCCATTTGAAAAAGCTTGAAATCATGAAAGCATGCAAATGCAAGAAGCATCCTAATAGCTTCTATCCTAGCTACGGGTGCATATGTTTCATCAAAATCTATTCCCTTTTCTTGGGTGTAACCTTGAGCAACAAGTCTAGCCTTGTTTCTCACTATGTTACCACTCTCATCTAGTTTGTTTCTAAAGACCCGTTTACTTCCTATTGTAGATTGATTACTAGGCCTATCAACTAATGTCCATACTTTACTTCTCTCAAATTGATTAAGTTCTTGCATGGCCAATATCCAAAAATCATCTTTTAATGCTTCTTTGATATTCTTAGGCTCAATGCATGAAATAAATGCAACATTATTCATAAGTTTAAAAGATGATCTAGTGGTTACCCCTTTGAATGGATCACCCAAAATTTCACCACCTTTGACATAGTTGAACTCCCTTGGGTAGGTGACCTCATTTTCCTTAAGAGCCATGTCCTTCAAGGCTTCAAGGCGCGGATCTTGTGGTTCCTCTTCTTTTCTTGGAATCTCATCCACCTTTGATGTTTGTCCTCCAACAATGACTTCAATGATCCCTATATCATCATCATCACAAGAATCCTTCCTCAGAATAAGGTTATCATCAAAAACAACATGTATAGACTCTTCTACAACCAAAGTTCTTTTATTAAAAACCCGATAGGATTTAGAGTTTAAAGAGTAACCTAGAAAAATAGCTTCATCACTTTTGGCATCAAATTTACCTAAATTATCTTTTCCATTGTTTTAAACAAAACATTTACAACCAAAATGGTGGAAATGTTTAATGTTAGGCTTTTGGATTTTAAAATCTCATAAGATGTTTTCTTCAAAATATGCCTAATCATTACTCTATTAATTATATAGCAAGCCGTATTAGTGGCTTCCGCCTAAAAATATTTAGGTAAATTATTTTCACAAAGCATGGCCCTAGACATTTCTTCTAAAGTTTTATTTTTCCTCTCAACTACCCCATTTTGTTGAGGAGTACGAGGAGTCAAAAAATTGTGGCTAATACCATTTTTATTACAAAATCTTCAAAACCCATATTTTGAAATTCGGTTCCATGATCACTTCTAACATGTGAAATTTTAAGATCAAGATCATTTTGGGTGGTTTTTGAAAACATGATGAATTTTTCTAAAGCCTCATCCTTAGTACTTAAGAAGAGAACCCAAGTGTATCTAGAATAGTCATCTACTAACACATGTGCATATGACTTACTACGCAAGCTCATAGTCCTAATTGGCCCAAAGAGATCCATATGGATCAATTGTAAACATCTATTAGTAGAAACATCATTAATGGATTTAAATGAGGTTCTTTGTTGTTTACCATATTAGCACATGCATCACAAATTTTATCTTTAGAAAAATTTAGCTTAGGTAAACCTCTTACTAGCTTTAGGGAAACCAATTTCTCTAAAACACTAATGCTATCATGTCATAGTTTCCTATGCCATAACCATGTATCATGTTCATTATGTGCCACAAATCATGTATTGGATGTATGTATGTCATTTAAATGCACCATGTAGTTATTACCTATGTGATGACCTATGAGCATTATCTTATTAGTTTCAATGTTCATGATTTTACATTTATTAACATCAAATAGAACATTAAAACCCTTATCACAAAAATGACTAATGCTCAACAAGTTATGTTTAAGACTTTTTACATAAAGCACATTTTCAATAAAGATTGATGAGTGATTACCAATAGAGCCAATGCCTTCAATGTGGCCTTTGGATTTGTCACCAAATGTCACCACTCTTCCACTTTTTGGTTTGAGCTCCAAGAATCTACTCTTGTCACCGGTCATGTGTCTTGAGCATCCAGTATCAAGGTACCATGTTTTTTTGCTTGAAGCTTTGGCCTTGTAGCAATGCTCCCCCTACAAACAAAGAATTAATTCTTGACTTTTGGTACCCAAATCATTTTGGGTCCACGAGTATTAGCTCCCAACAACTTGGTTCCCTTAGGAATCCAAGAAGCAATAGCATTCATATTGTTAGAAACAACAAGTTCCTTAGGAACCCATACACTCCTAACTGCTTTAGTTCTAGATTGCTTTTGAAAACTTCTTTGTTTGGGGTTAAAAGGCTTTCTTTTAACATATTGGGTTTTTGAAGAACTTCCTTTTTCAAAAACACTTTTCCCAATGTAAGAGAAGTTTTAAGATTATCCACCTCATTTGTGTGATAATCTTGGAAATCGGAAAGAAGTTTTTCTAAATCGAGATTTTTATTTTTAAGCTCATTTGAAAGATTTATCAAATATAAAACTTTTTTTTTCCAATTCCGAGTTAGTTTATAAAAGAGAATTATTTTGAGTTTTTAAATCGGTAGTAGTTTTCTTGTTTTTCAAAATTAATTCTTTGAATTTTTCAACTAACTCGTCGTAAACATCTTTCAACTCATCATATGCATCATATAATTCATCATAAGTAAGATTAAGAGATGATGAGTTAGAATTTACCATTTGGTCCTCCTTAAATGTCATGAGGAAAAGATTTGCCACCTCTTGCTCCTCCTCCTTGGATGATTCTTCATCACTCTAAGTGGCAAGTTGGGCCTTGAGCTTCTTCTTCTTCATGAAGCTCTTCTTTTTGAGTTGGGGACACTCGGTTCGGATGTGCCCCAGCTTCTTGCACTCATAACATATGAGTTGGTCCTTCTCTTCTTCTTTGTCTTTGTTCTTGAAGTCTCTCATTCGGTTGAATTTCCTACCCCAGTTAGACTTCATGAACCGAGTGAAGTGCTTGGCTAGCATGGCCATCTCTTTGTCTTCCTCCTCGCTTGAATCGCTCTCATTAAAGGAAACTTTGAGAGCAATTCCAAGCTTCTTCTTTTCACTCTCTTTCTTCTCCACTTTCTTCTTCTCTCCTTCCCTTCTTTGCTTCATAATCTCATGAGTAAGGAGGGATCCAACAAGAGCATCAAGCTTGAGAGTCTTCAAATCTCTAGCTTTGATGATTGTCATTCTTTTGCTACCCCATGATTCCAAAAAAAGAGTAGAGGAGCTTCCAGATAAATTTGTATTTGGGAATGATCTCACTAAAGCCCTTCAGACCATTTACGATGACAGAGAATCAGTCGAACATCTTCTTTATGCTCTCATCGGCCTCCATCTTAAAAATTCTCATAACTAAGATTAAGAAGCCTGATCTTCGTCTCCTTGACATCGCTTGTACCTTATAGGTTGTCTCAAGTGTATCTCATACTTCTTTTGCGCTTGAGATTGAGGACACTTTCAAGTAGATGTCCGGTCCAAGAGAGCAAAATAGCATGTGCAAGGCCTTGTCATTGACTTGCAATATCTTTCGATCATCTTCACCCATTTCTAGCATTTTTGGAATGAGTCTTCCTTCTTCATCTCTCTTCATAAGGATTGTTCGTCCATCTTCTATCATATCCCAAAGTAAGTAATCGTTGGACTTGATGAAGAGCCTCATCTTATTCTTCCAATAGGGATAGTTATCCCCATTAAAAAAGGGTGGTTTGGTGATCGATTGTGACTCATACATGCTTGGCCCAGAGATGGATGTCATTGCTTGATATTGGTTGATCAAACTCGTCCAAGGATCTCCTCAAGAGGGTGCTAATCCTTCTAGTGAGTGTAGCTCTAATACTAATTGTTGCGTTAATCAATTGATGGCAAATCACCACGAGGGGGTGAATTGGTAGTTAAAAATGAATGGTGCAAAAAGAAAATTGGAAATTGGAGACACAAGGATTTCAGAGTGGTTCAAGCTTCGAACAAGCTCTATATCCACTACCCCAGCACCCTACTAAGGATTTCAACAATCCACTAACTAGAATTCTTCCCTTTTTTCGGCTTAGGAGGAAACCATTACAAATGATCAATCTTTCTACCCAAAGATTGATCCACTTCACTCTTTACAAAGAGAAATAGGCAAACAATAAATAGCCCCTAAAATAGGTGGATTTTTCCCAATTATAATATATCACACTCCCCAAATTGACAAAATATAAAATAATGAAAATACACTCAATTGGGGTTACAAGTATTTGACGCTTTAGCTCAAGAAGGTTTAGATATGTGCTTGGATGTTGCAAATAAGTTCAATAATTGTTGTTGAGGATTTGGAAACTTGCTTTTATACCTTCTCGTTGATTTCTAGCAGTTTTGGTGGTTGAATTCATCAATATAGCCGTTGGCTTCTCTTTTTCCCACCATAAATGCACTTATTCAACTACCCGTATCGGTACATGAACAACCGTATCGATACCTGTCTCAAAATATAAAGAGCCGTTGTGTACAATTTATGGAGGGGGCGTATCGATACGCGAGGAACCGTATCGATACTATCTCAGTGTAAAACAAAGGGGCGTATCAATACAGGCAATGCCGTATCAATGCAATTTTGCTCACTTGGGCTATTTTCTGAACCTCTATCGGTACGCCTTGAGGGTGTATCGATACGGGTAATTAAATTTCAAAAATGCATGTTTTCAATAACTAACAAGGCAACGTTCGAATCATAAATGAAAAATCTCAACAACCGTATCGATACGCTAGAGCTGTATAGGTACGCTTTTTTAAATCTTAAAACTAGTATGAAGGTCGTATCGAAACGGATGGAGCTGTATCGAAACGCCTGAGTAAAATACTTAGCCCATATGAAGGCCGTATCAATACGGATGGAACCGTATCGAAACAGTTGCTTACAGTGGCCTTTTAATTTAAGCATGTATTGAAACGCCTGAGGGTGTATCAATACGCCTATGCGTGAAACTTGAATTTAGCTTCAAAAATACTTAGAAAAATTTATAAGGTTTAAGTTTTTGACTCTGAATAATTTTGTACTTGAAAATTCTTGTCAATTGTGAGTCTTTGAAATACTTAAAAATTTATTTTCTTTTTCAAAAAAAGTCCTTAATGAATTTGTTATATCAAAATCAAACTTTGGTTTTTTACAGAAATCCATCTCAACAACTTTAGAATTCACAGTCAAACATTTATCATCACAACTACGTTACAATTCGACAAAACTTTGATTCCAAATATGAAGTACACAATCGCATGGTCCTATATATGTACATTTCCCTTAACAACTTCTCATAATTAACATTGCAATCAAGGACACACAATTCACAAAGTTTATGGCAACCTACAAACAATTACAAATTTAACTTGAATGGGGAGGAAAGGAAAGGTGATTACCTTTGTCTTAAAGCTACCCGTATAAAGATAAAGAATTGGTCTAGGATTCATCATGGTTACAAACTTTCTCTCCACTCTCTCACTTTGGTTGAGGAATTCAGTTCTTTGAAAGATAGGAGGAAGAAGATGATAGCCAATTTGGTTATCTTTCCTCTAAGCCGACCCCCTTTTCTCCCCTCCATTTGCTCTCTTTCTTTCTCCTAAGGTGACACATGTACTAATCCCTAACTTTTATGATGTTTAGCATGCAAACACCAATCTTGATAGGCTTTCGATTTTGGTCCTTTCTACATTAGCTATTCAATTCTTCCATTACTCCATTTTGGTCCTAAGCCCTCAATTGAACTATCAAAATACACATTATCACAAATTGACTTAGAAATCGATAAAGTAACATTCTTCTGAGCCAAGTTTTGGGGTATTACAGAGGTTCTCCCGTACGTTGTCTTTGTACTTATTACCCGATGTATTCTTTTCCTCCGATTAGGTTTAAGAAAAATTTTAATGAGGCTTATGGTAATAATCATTTTTCGTAAAAAAAAAAAGAATTGAAAGGAAATGGATTAAAAGAAAGAATTCATTTTTTAAAATGTATTTTAAATTTTTAGTAAATAATTTTTTGAATTTGAACTTTCTGATAATATTTCGGCCAAATTAATGTATTATGAGAAGGTTAAATGCTAAATTTGTTATTATTTCAATTTTATAACCATCCAGTCATCTTTAAATCTAAAGTTAATGGCAAGTGGTAAAAACAGATTCTACTAGTTGAATGACCAGAGATGACAGAATCAAACTTAATTTATTAATGAGACTATTTATAAATTTTCACATTAAAGGGGTAAAAATATTTTTTTTGCTCGGAAAATATTTTTATTAACATAACCATAAAGCCATGGCTAAAGTAGAATGCATTATTAAAAACTTCTCTAAACTTAAGTGGAGGAAAATAGTACAATCTATCCAGTAATACATAAAAGTGGTTCTAATAAGGTCTACACCAACCAAAATAACACCCAGCAAACTCACCTACTTCGCTGCAAACTAAACACCTAATAACCGAAAGCCACCAAGTTACAAAACAATACCCCGATTAACTGCTCACCTATCCACCGCAAAATATGGACTAATGTTACATGAAAGCATAATCCTTATCACAATCCCTATCGAACCATATAAACTAAGCTACAAAATGGAGCAGTATCAACCTGTGAACACTAATGCAATCCGATTGAATCATTTTATGTATTCATCCACCACAATCTTACACTTTACCACCAAGCTTTGAACACGACTTCTCTTTTTAATCCCACTTTCGCTAAGTTGTCTGTCATTTCATTTTTTTTTTCTCTTGGAGTAAACACAAACAATACCCTTCCGATCTCTCGTGCCAAGATATCTATTTCTTCAAAGATCTTTCACCACCT
This sequence comes from Hibiscus mutabilis, assembly GCA_019671005.1. Lineage (NCBI taxonomy): Eukaryota > Viridiplantae > Streptophyta > Magnoliopsida > Malvales > Malvaceae > Hibiscus > Hibiscus mutabilis. The sequence goes on along the minus strand of CM033717.1, from coordinate 28,847,656 downwards.
CCAAGGTCGCAATAGAACTATATTGACCCAATTCAAAGCCACTTGCGAATCTGACTCCATAATCAAAGCTGTTGAACCCCTCAAATTTGCTTCAATAAACACTTCTAAGGCCATCTTGATTGCAAAAATTTCCGCAAAGTCTAGACCTAAGTTAGATGAAGGACCAGAGAACATTGCTTTTAGGATCCCTGAACCAGCTCTGAGTACCCCCTCCACATCCAGAAGCATTTTCATTCGCGGCTCCATCAACATTAAACTTCAATTGTCCCGCCATTAGAGAAATCCAGTTTGATAGTGGAGTCCCATTATACATAATAGTAATACAGTCCATTGGTCTCTCCCACCAGCTTTTCTCATTCACCAAATCATCTCCTTTAATCGCCTTACACCAAATGAGACCCCTCATTTTAGTTTAGAAGACTAGATCTTTAAAACTTGTTCTTTTACCTTGAAATAGTTTTTCATTCCTGGCTAACCATATGCTGCAAATTGCTACTGCCACACAAATTAGCAAAACAATTTTAATTCTTCCATTCCAGTGTTCATGAAAACAAAATTACTTCCAAAAGAAAACAACAAATCGTCAATTCACAAAAAGGTGATCCGTATCTTCAATTTCCGATCCACGCCACAAGCAATTACATTGTGAACCCTATAACCTCCATATTTTATCAAAGTCAAATTCTGGGGCAAAAATAAATTATATTTTTAGATGGATAAAATATAAATTTATCATTATTTCAAGTTAAAATTTTTAAACTTTTTAATTTTTGTGGGAGACATGACAACCGTCCCTTGTTATCGGTGTATAAATTTTTATCATTAGGCATTAAAAAAAATTGCCCTCGTTGAATAACCACGAGTGTAATTTACCAAAACAATATAAATAAACATTTATTAATATTTTGGCAAAGAGACGGAGTTTGAACGAGTTACGTATGGAGGAAATGTATGTATGGTATAAATGCACGTGCTTGACATGACATAATTACTGTGATAATGTTGAAATTAAGTTGCACACTAATAATGTTTATTTTACCAAATAAGGACTTAATTTGAAAGTAATCTTACTGAATCAGTCGGTTTACATTTTTTTATTATTTATTTCTCAAATTCTGTAAAGATTAGCCTAAATTTGACTTTGTCAATTCCATTTTCTGCTTTTGATGTCAATTGGGTCCCATTACACGTTTTGGTTCATCCCCTCATCTCCATTCCTTTCACTCTCGTATGTCTTTTTCCCTCAAAATTTGAATTCTTGTGTAGTTTTTTTTTCTTTCATTTTTTATGTTTTGTTAATCGATGTTTATAAAATTAATTATAATCGTTATATTATTATTAGACTATTTTATGTTTACTATATAGTTTTATTAAAATTTTAAATTAATTTATTAAATTTATATGATAACATGTCAAATTTGTTTATAGAATTTTTTTTACTTGGGTAATGTTATATTTGGATCACCTAATTATGGGTAATATTATATTTGGATCACCTAATTATTCAGGTTAAACTACAATAGATGTCATTCAATTATGGGTAATGTTATATTTGGATCACCTAATTATTAAAAGTTATATTTGGGTCACTCAATTATGAGCAATGTTACATTTGAGTCACCCTTCATATTTAATATATATATATATATATATAATTAGTTAATGATTTTAAATAAAGTACTCTAGTGCTAATGAGGTTATACAAGTGAATTGGAAGAAAAAATGACTAAATTGATATATATATTTTTCTAAATATGAAAGGTGACCCAAGCGTAACCTTACTCATGATTGAGTGACCCAAATGTAACATTTAATAGTTGAGTGACCCAAATGTAACCTTACCCTAATTTAGTGACCCAAATATATTTTTTAATAATTGAGTGACCCAAATGTAACATTATACATAATTGAGTGACCTCCATTGTAGTTTACCCTTATATTTATATTTTTTATAAATTATATTTATAAAAATTGGTTAGGAACTACTTAAAAGATTAACAGCGTTATTTTTATTTGAATTTCAATAAGAATAATTAATTGACCAGATTATTCATTAATATTGTTTATTTACACTTATAAATGGTCCGACAGAATATTCCTATTTAGTGGCAATGCTTAATTTTCCCTCCTAAATTCCATCAATTTGGAGTCAATTTATTGTTTAAAAAAACATTAAAACTAAAATAAAAAAGTATTTATAATACTCAAAAAGTCAAATTAAATATACGAATTTTCAGTTTTCTATACTTTTTTCACAACTTGTAATGATAATTCATAGGCATATATACGCACCGTATTTCTTTAAACATATACTCGTATTGTATTTAGTATAGTCTTTAAACTAAGGTATTCTAATAATTTGATCACGTTTTCTTTTGAGTCACATCCGTTTTGAATTTTATTTTGGTTAGACGTATATAATAGCGGATCTAGAAATTCAAGATTAAAGTAATATTTTTTAAAATGAAAATACAGATTTTTCGTATTTTTTCTCCATCTACGCATTATATTAAAAAATTAGAAAAAAATTAACATTAAAAGAAAATTCCCTCAAAAACTGGGGATGTAATTGCACCCGTCCATGATCACGTGGCATATGATAATATAATTAAAGAAAGTGTATTCTCACCGGAAAGTATAATTTACACTTGAACCTCATCTATTTTTTAATTGTTTTTTCAAAGCAAGAAGAAAATTAAGCAATATTATATAATAAGTTTGTTATTTTTGCTGAAATTGAATTAGGCCCATGGTTTTTGAAAACAAGAATCCATTAACCCATTAATTAATTGCTAATAATTAGATTGGCATATTTAAAAAAGAAATTAAAACATAAACAAATATATACATTGGTCAAATCTTTGAGTTTAAGTTCTCCCAAAGACAAGTCAGTACCTAACATTCTGCTTTATGTCCCTCTCAAAACATGAGCCTAGGGTTTGTCCTGTTCTCATTGGACGACGTTGATGTTCTAGAACCAGGAACCTGTGAGGAAACACCCTCCGCAACCAACCCTTGCGACACCGCACCGCCACCTTCCACCGTCGCCCTTGGGTCCCCGCCGCTCAGTCTTTGGAAGAAAACCTCCCCCGTCCCCGGATTATTATCGTTTCTGTTCAATGAAAACATCAACGGCAGGTTTTGGTGGTGATGGAGTAACTGGCTTTGTTGCTGTTGATATTGCAATTGAAAACCAGTGGGAGGAAGCATGAGGGAGTTACTAGGGTTGACATGGGGTTGACGGGTTCCGAACCCGGACCTCGTCCCTCCAGGGTGAGAACCTCCTGCGGCGAAAGGAGCAGTGGGTCCGCCGGTGAATTGTTGAACCATGGCTCGGAAATTCGTGGTATCCGTGTTGAGCAAGGTAGTCGGGGTTCGCCTTGAAGCCCGTGATCGTCTTCGAACTGGCTTCCCAACGCGGCCTTCGGGGCTCAAATGACCACCGCCTAGTCCCGAGCCTAACGAGCTAACAGGAGCGGTGCCCGTGGTGAGCGTGGGAGTGTTATCGACGGCGGGAGTATTGGAACCTTGGTCGCCGAAAACCGATTCCGATGTCAGAACACGGAGGCGATTCGATATTTCTTGGTTGGAAAGATTTTGATCGTAAAACTGAGGCCAATCGGACATGGTTTCACTCATGGCCAGGACGCAAAATAAGCTAAAGCTATAGAAGAATTAATTGTTTTCTTTTCTCTTTTCTTTTTTGTAAGAAGGGAAGAAGAGAACCTGAGCTTAGTATTTATGGTGGGTTTGAAGGTGGTCAAAGGAAGAATATTGGGAAAATTGTTGCCGTTGATCTGGGTTCAAAAAAGATTTATTAATAGGGAACGGCACGTGAGGGATGTGGCGGAAAAAGGAGAATGAAATGTTTGGCAGAAATGGGCTTTCTGGAAGTCGGGGGATAGTTTCGACGAAGCAGCAAATTACTTATCACCTTGACGTCATCGAAAAAATAAACATGTCTGTTTTCTTTGGCCAAATTTTGGATTTGGTCACTCTATTATATATATTTAAATTATATATATTTAAATTTGAGATACCTTAATTTGCCATAATTAGATGCCAAACTTTTATAATATGGGTTGTTAGTTCAGATAATTAATACACTTAGTTATTTAAATTAAAATAATAATATGATTGTCAGTTGAATTTTGCTCAGTTGACATGTTTTGGGTACAATATATAAGAGGAAGTGTGTTTGAATATGTTTAAACGTTCAATATCTTTTTGATATAAAGAATGGGAAAGGTTTGGGTATCAGTAATTATATGTGTAACAACGGGAGTTGTCACATCTTTTTAATTTTTATTTATTTAGGTAAGATTTGATCACTTGAAAACTCGGTTATTTTAATAAAACTTGTTTTTGTCATTTTTATTAAAACAACAAGTTTTGGTCTGCAAAATCATAAAGTAGGTTCGGGAGTCGGTTACGTGTGAAGAAGGGTGAGCACACCCACAACGCCCAAAATTAGTTCCTAGTCGATTACAAATTATTTTAACGACGGAAATTATGAATTCAGATTTACTTTAAAAATTTGTGATCCCTTAAAACATTTAGAAGAAAATTTTTTCATATAAAGGAAGTCTACACCCCAACGCCCGAGGTATAATTTTCGTTAAATTCTAGAATAAAGGCAAATTACTTTGAAATTTCTAATTCAGAATTCAAAATAATATTTCGTAATAGAGAGTAATGGAATGCGACACCCCTACGCATGGGGTACGTTTTTCACGGTAATCCCTATTTAAAAGGTCATTTAAAATTTGGTTAACAAATATATTTTAATAATAAATAAATAACAACATTGATAGCAATAACGATAATTAGTAGAATATATAGTTTAAGTAATATATAACCATAACCATAATAATAATAATAATAATAATAATAATAATAATAATAATAATAATAATAATAATAATAATAATAATAATAATGATGAAAATAATGATAATAATAATTAATTAATTAATGATAGTGACAATAACTAAAAAAGTGACTAAAATGAAATAAAACATGAATTAAAGTGTGAAATGTGAAGGATACAAAGATGAGAGGATTGGGTATGTGATTTCTCCATTAAGTAGAGCGCGCAGATCCTTCTGGTCTGGGTCGGGTCTCGCGCGGGCTATAACAAGGTCTAAAACGACGTCGTTTTGCGAAGCATATAAGTACCATGTTTGAGCCAAAAAATCATTTCATCTTATAACTCAAAAAATACATAATACTCTCTCAACCTTTTCTGCATGCCCAACGCGCCTGGTCTATAGTTAGCAAGGTTGGTCCAGCTATGACACTGATGAGAAGGCAATGTCGGGAGTTAGTAAAGTTGGTCTAGCTACAACACCGATGAAGAGGCAAGACCATGAGTTAGTTCTGATCAGGCTACAACTCTGACGAGGAGGCATGATCTGGAGAAGGTGTTGATCAAGCTACAACTGTAACACCCCTACCCGGGCTAGTAGCAACTCGGCTCAAGAGCGTTACTTAACAAGCAAGCAATGATCAAGGCAAGAACAATACAAGCAATACATACAATACAAGAACAATCAAACATACTTACTTATCATACAAGCAATTCACATTTGACTTTAGTATTATCCAAGGCATTTGAATAGATCCCTTAGGTTAATTTCTTTCATGCTTACATTACAAGTTACTACTTTATCAAAATAATTCACTTCATTTTATCCCTATACTCATTCGAATAACCCTAGTGTAACATGATTCCATTTCATTTCTTTGTTTTTTAGACTTATACATGTACATCTTAACCCAAATTGCTAACTTGGTTCTTGATCATTCAGTTTACATGAAACTAGTTCCATTCAAGTTATTTACTTTACTTAACCATTCGGCAATCATCTATACAAGCATACATATTACATACATTAAGTATTGTTACATACAAGTGACCCTTTAGCTTTAAGTCATTCGGATGAAGTACAAGAAAGTATGTTTCGGTCAACCTATGTTCAATTCAAGCAAGACATGTACTCAACAAAGCATTCAAATGGTACTTATAACTAGATCAAACATTAGATCATTTCATTCCATCATCATATGCGCAACAATCACCATTCAATTACATGAAACTTAAGTTCATTACATACTTCATAATATCATCCAAGATCATGACATAGTAGGCCCATCAAGACATTATATACAAGTACCAAAATGCATGTTCAACTAACTATATACATTTTAGTGCCACCATTGTAGGAGATATACAAAACAAGTATGAAACCATACTTAGGAAAACTTGTGTGACTTGCTTCTTGTTCAAGGAATCGGGCTTCAAGATCAAGCAACAATTGAATCCTTTATCCTGTAGTTGGGAAGAATGAAAACGAGAGTGATAAGTACAAAAATGTACTTAGTAAGGTAGTACTAAATCTAATCATTTGTTATTTTCAAGTTTTATGTGTCATTTAATCAATAATTGACCTAGCTAAGGCTTTCAAGCAATAGAGTGATCTTAGCTAAGGCCTCAAGCATTAAAGTGATCTTAACTAAGGCTTCAAGCATTTGAAGAATCCTAGCTAAGGATATCATGCATCAAGATAATCCTAATTAAGGATTCAAGCATTCGGCCATTCAAGGAACAAGAATCAAGAAATTCATATCATAAATCAAGCACATCATGCTTGCAAAACAAGAAATCAAGGATTCATGCTTTCAAGTCAAGTAACATACAAATTCATGGCATTCAAGACAAGTAACATATGATGTAGGATTGTTATTTCAATTGTTATTCATTAAACAACCCTATTGGTACTTAGTTTGTATAGGTAACCGAGTCTCCAACAAACTGTCGCCACAAGATGGACCGTATTGCTGGTCAACCCTCCTATTGTCGCCAAAGACCACATACGTACCCTCCATCTATCGCCAAATAGGGGCCTTAGCCCTGGACTTTAGTCCACCCTTACACAATGAGCTCTAGACTCTAGGGCATGCCCTTCTACCTAGTCCAACTAGCTACCAAGGTTGTTCGATTTACCATTTATTCATGTGTTTCAAGATCAATATCATCTCAAGCAAGTTCATTTCATGTTAGGCCCTTAGGCCATTGAGCCATGGCTCACATATCAAGTAGTTTCATGTTTCATTTCATCAAGATGAGAATATGTCTCAAGCAAGTCTTTAACATTCAATCACATTGCATCATATCACATACAAGCATCCATGTTATCACATAATCATACTTAATCATTCGAATTGATCATGTATACAAGGCTAGGATCAAGTTTCATGTATTACTTTAGTCATCCTTCCCTTATTAAGTCAAGCTCATGATTATATTCATTTAACATTTCAAGAATGTAACAAGAATACATTGGTTAGGACCTAGTCCTAAACCTAGAGGTAACTGCACTCACAATGCTCCAAGCTTAGCCAGTCTTGGATCTACAGTCTTTTGTTCTTGGCTTTAGGATGATCCACTCTATCCTCTTCCACCAAGTTTACTCCTGGTTCTATCACATTACAAGTACAAACACATGTCAAAATAATGATCATATGATCACCGAATCAAGACAAAGTTACAAGCACACAACAATCACAAATTTGGCAGCATGCTCATATACATTTTCCATTACACTTAACTACACTTTTCTACATTCTAGTTCATGTAAAACAAGGCGTAATCAAAGGCCTAAAACGGTTTACAAGACAGTTTGCAAATTGCCACAAAACAGTGTGGAATTGCCTATATTGCTGCTACCAGGCAGCTTGCACTCTAGTCACTTAATCACGCATAACTTTCATTCTGTACGTCAGAATTTCAATTGGTTTACACCTTTGGAAAGCTAAAAAATTGTTTTTATGTCCATATAAGGCTTGTATTTTATTTCTTTGCCAATCAATACAGTTTTCAACTTAAAGACGGGGCATTTTGCTATATTGGACAGTTTGCATTGTCCCTAGTGTTTCTATTCTACATTTCAGTTTACAACCCAGAATTTAGCTCTGTGTTCTCCTAATGAATTTAGACATATCAAGCTTTTGTCCATAAAAAAATCAGCCTTAAGTTCATTTTATACAATTTATAGTGATTTTTCAAAGTTACTGCCCAGAATAGAGCATTCTGGGCAGATTACACTAGGTTGAATTTCTAGCTTCTTGACTCATTTTAGCAAGGTCCTAACATGGCAGTTCAATTCATGTTCATGTTCATACATGTCTAGGTCATCATAATTCACCTATCAATGTTCTTAAAATAGGGCATTATCATGTTGAACCTAATTTGATCTATTTGATCACATTTACACATCCAATTCATCAACTAGGCAGCCCATTACCTAATTTAACTAGTTCAATTAGGTGTAGTCATTTTCCAGAAACATGTCTATTCAATTCAATCTTCATTTTACCTAGCAACATGATCAAAATAGGGTTCTATGTTCATTTGACATGTTTACACAATTTCTCCATCAAAACAGTCCCTAATCAAGACTGTTTTCAATCAAGCACATATTTCTAAATTTTCCAGCAACTATACATATATCTCATTAGCAATTTAGTTACTAGAATTCAATTTCCAGGTTCTAATTGAAGCTAGCATAACCCTAACATGCATAACTATAATTCAATTCAATTTACACAACAAGAACATCATCAATAACTCATTCAATCAAGTTGCCAGGGAGAAAGGATTTAGAATCAACTTACAATCTTCCTAGCTATTCAATTTTCATACAATTGTGATCCCATGCAAGTTTTCTTCCTCTCAACAATGGTGATTTTTCTTTTCCTAGATGGATGATGAGTGTTTTGGCCAAGGTGGAGTGGAGGAGATGATAGCAAGATGGCCACTTGGCCAAGGTGTTATCACATGGCTAAGCAATTTGCCTCCACTTGGCAAATTTTGGTCTAATTGCTTCATAAATCCTTAATCACTCATCCTTATTTCATGCAATTCTACATTTACAATTTGTTATTATTTGATCCTTCATGATTAAGCTACTTCTTTAGCAATCCATCTAATTTAATCACTAGGTTTAATCAATTCTTCTAATTTATAGACTATTTGTACAATTAAACTCTAATTAGTTTATAACAAGTTACTAAGCCATGATTTGGGGTATTACAATTCTTCCCCTTAAGATAAATTAGTCCTCAAATTTACCTGAATCAAATAGATGAGGATATTGCTTCTTCATGACTTCTTTAGATTCCCATGTTTCCTCTTCAACCTTGTGATTTCTCCACAAGACTTTGACAAGAGGAACATTCTTGTTTCGAAGTCTTCTGACTTCCTTGTCAAGTATCTGAATAGGCTCTTCTTCATACGATAGATTGGGATTCAATTCCACCTCTTTGGGTTCAAGAACATGATATGGATCAGACCTATATCTTCTAAGCATGGAAACATGGAAGACGTTGTGGATCTTATCGAATTCACTAGGAAGTGCCAATCGATAAGCCATTGGATCAATCGTTTCAATGATTTCAAATGGTCTGATAAATCGAGGGCTGAGCTTTCCTTTCCTTCCAAACCAAAGGACTTTCTTCCAAGGTGATACTTTGAGGAAGACCTTGTCTCCAGCATTGTATTGGATGTCTCTCATTTTCAACTCAGTATAAGCTTTTTGCCTATCAAAGGCTGCCTTTAATCGATCATGAATGATCTTCATTTGTTCTTCGATTTCTCTGAGCAGTTGAGGTCCTAAAACTTTGCTTTCTCCTAATTCAGACTAGCACAAGGGATTTCTACATCTTCTTCCGTATAGAGCTTCGAAGGGAGCCATCTGAATAGATGTCTGGTAGCTATTGTTGTAAGCAAACTCTATTAGGTGTAGAGATTTCTCCCAATTCTTTACGAACTCTATTACACACACACATAGCATATCTTCGAGCACTTGGATGATTCTTTCAGATTTTCCATCTGATTGAGGATGAAAGGTTGTACTAAGATGCACTTTATCTCCTAAAGCCTTCTACAAAGAATTCCAAAATTAAGAAGCAAATCTGGGATCATGATCAAAGATTATAGTTGTAGGTACACCGTGTAATTGAATCACTTCACGGATGTATAGCTCGGCTAAGGTTTCCAAGATCATGTTCATTCGAACAGGGATGAAGTGAGTAGACTTTGTGAATCTATCAACAACCATAAAACATCATTCTTTCTTGGAGTGGAAGGAAGACTAGTAACAAAATCCATTGTAGTCCGATCCCATTTCCACTGAGGGAATTTGATAGGTTGGAGCAATCCAGTAGGAACTTGATGCTCGTCTTTAACCCTTTGACAAGTTAGGCACTTCGATACGAAGTCTGTGATAGCCGATTTCATGCCCGGCCACTAGTATAGTGGCTTTAGATCTTTGTACATCTTAACCGATCCTGGGTGAATCGAGAATGAGCTTCTCATAACATTTCTTGTCTTAATTCCTCATTGTTAGGAACACATACTCAATCCTTGAAATAGAGGAGTCCATTTTACTTGAGGGAGTAGTTAGAATTAGACTCAGAGTCTAGCTTGGATACGATCTTCTGAAGATCTGGATCAGTTTTTTGGAGTTCTTTGATTCTCGAGATCAAGCTAGATTGAACTTGAAGTTCAGACAAGAATTTTTGTCCTTTGGATAAACGAAAATGGGAATTGATAGCCAATGAAGCTACAAATGAAAGCACAAGATCATTAAGGAAGTTTTTTTTAGTAGTTACTTGCAAGACAAGTAAGGTATTCGAATGGCTTGTGATCCAAGTAAGTTCAAATTCGAATGCAAATATTCTAGAATTTAGATTTAGAGGTTCACCCCAGTATGGTTTGCGACTAAGGGCATTAACAACCACGTTTACTTTCCTCGGATGGTAGTCGATAACCAAATCATAATCTTTAAGCAATTCTAGCCATCTTTTTTGTCTCATATTCAAATCTTTCTGAGTCAGGAGGTATTTGAGACTCTTGTGGTCTGTGAACAGGTTACATTTCTCCCCGTACAAGTAATGTCTCCATTTCTTGAGGGCAAACACGATAGCTGTCAATTCTAGATCGTGTGTTGGATAGTTTGACTCACGTGGTTTCAATTGCCTTGAAGCGTAAGCTACCACTTTTCCATCTTGCATTAGGACACATACTAGTCCTAAATGAGATGCATCACTATAGACAGTGAATTCTTTACCCGATTCTAGTTGGATAAGAACTGGTGCATGAGTCAGAGCTTGTTTAAGTTGATCAAAGCTTCGTTGTTGGTTCTCTGACCAAAAAAAGGCTGTATATTTGCGAGTTAGCATAGTCAAGCTTGCGGTAATGGATGTGAATCCTTTGACAAATCACCGATAACACCCTGCTAAACCGAGAAAGCTTTTGACCTCACTAACATTCCTCGGAGGTCTCCAATCCATGATGGGTCAAATTTTGCCCGGGTTTACTTTAATTCCTTATGTCGAGATGACATGGCCAAGGAACGAGACTTTCGATAGCCAAAATTCACACTTAGAGAACTTTACGAACAATTGACGTTCTTAGAGATTTTGCAATACAATTCGAAGGTGTCTGGAGTGTTCTTCCTTATTCTGAGAATACACCAAGATGTCATCGATGAAGACGACCACAAACTTGTCAAGATAGGGCTTGAATACACGGTTCATGAGGTCCATGAAAGTAGCTGGAGCGTTTGTCAACCCGAATAGCATTACAAGGAATTCAAAGTGGCTATATCGAGTACAAAAGGCCGTCTTGGGTACATCTTCTTCTTTTACCTTCATTTGATAGTATCCCGATCGAAGATCAATCTTTGAGAACACTGAAGCATCCTTGAGTTGATCGAAAAGATCTTCTATCATTGGGAGAAGATACCAATTCTTGATAGTAAGCTTGTTCAATTGTCTGTAATCAATACAGAGTCTCATAGTGCCGTCTTTCTTCTTCACGAATAAGACTGGAGCACCCCATGGAGAAGAGCTAGGCCGAATAAAGCCTTTATCTTCTAGCTCTTGTAGTTGCTTCTTGAGTTCTTTCAATTCAATAGGTGTCATTCGATAAGGTGTGATAGACACCGGAGTTGTTCCAGGTTGAACTTAAACTACTTCTCTGGTTGGAGGGAGACCATGGAGTTCATCGGGAAAAATATCAATGAATTCAGACACAATTGGCATACTAGGTAAGCCTAATTCAAATTCATCTTGCATAGTCATGGCAGCAAAGATTGAGGTCAGTTTTCTATCAATTAGGAGGATTGATTCTTTTCCTAAACCCCGGAGATATAGTCTCCTATTTTGGCAATCTGTCCAAGCTTCATGTTTGCATAGCCAATCTAGTCCTAACACTAGATCGAACTCATAAGAAGGCAAGACATAAAGGTCTATGGGAAAAGGTACATTTTGAATGCTTATAGGACATTGCTTGCAAAGGAAGTTAATAGGCATATTACCTCCTATAAGGTTCGAAATTACAAGGCTAGTTTTAAGAAGTTCGGGTTTTAAGTTTAACTTAGCAATCAAGAAAGAACATATAAAGGAGTGGGTAGATCCTGAATCAATCGAAGTATATGCAGGACTTGAATTTAATTCAACAGTACTTGTGATAACATCGGGTGCTTTTTCTTCCTCTTTCCCATGAATGTGGTAGATTCGAGCAGGGGCTCAGGATTCTTGGTGTGTAGGTGTCGAATGTTGGTCTCTACTTTTGCTTTGATTCCTGGACTGAGCTTGTCTCGGGCCCTTGTTTCTATTAGATGGAGCTGAACTAGCATTTGCAGGTGTTCGAGTTGGAACCTTGTTAGGATTCTGAGGACAATCCTAGATATAATGATCGGAGGCTCCGCATAAGAAGCACAAATTATGTTGAGTTCTGAATTGCCCAGTGTAGTGCTTCTGACAGAACTTGCAAGTAGGATATTGAGTAGCTTTTCCAAAATTCCTCGTACTATCAACAGAGTTGATCGGGGCTGAAGACTTGATTACCGTTTGAGGTTTCGATATGTAATTGCTTTTCTGAACAGGAGTATAATTCGATGAGTAGTCTTTGGAGTGTTTAGCTTTATTTGACTGCAAATAAGGCTTGTTGTCATTCTAGGATTGTTTGTCCTTCCAGGAGTTACCACTCTTGCATTTTTCAGAGTCCTTTATATTTGCTCAGTTGCAATAACCTGGTTCACTAAATTCTGGAAGTCAGTGATACCCAGGGCAGTGAAAATTGGGCTTAGTTCATCATTCAGTCCATCAATGAACATCCGACATTTATCAGCTTTAGTTTTGATGTATTCCGACCCGTATTTGCAATACTTGCAGAAGTCACTCACGTATTGTTTAATGGGTCGACTACCTTGGTTGAGATACAAGAAACGTTTCCAGCTCTCGACCATGTACTGTTCGCTGATATATTTCTTCCTAAATTCCTCGAGGAAGAATTTCCAAGTTACGGCTTCAGCAGGAGTAGTCAGGGTAGTGGTTTTCCACCAGCTTAAAGCTTCATATGCCAACAAGGCTATGGCACATTCTAGCTTGTGTTTATCGGGACAAGGTAATTTCTTGGTCAAGATTTGAGTAGTGGCCTCTAACCACTACTCAGCTACTTCATGATTAGTTTCATCGGTGCCAGTGAAAGTATAGGCTCGGTGTTGAGCCAACTTGTCAATCGGGGCTCTGTTTGGCACAGCAACGGGAGGAACAGTACAATGATCTTGTTTCAAAGCAGTTACTAGATGATTGAACATCTCCTTCATACTTAGAAGACATTCTTGCTACACAGGATTGATAGCAGGAGCTTCTTGTTGAGCAGCAGCTTGGGCTCGAGTTTGAGTTTGTTGTTATGAAGGATTCTGCTCTATCCTCACACTGTCTCCTTTATTCGAGAAGCCTTTAGGATTTTCATTGTCCCGGCTAAGTCTTGTTTCAGACATTCTACGTTCAAATAGAATAATTAGGGGTTCAGTTTAATAAGCAAGACACGAGCTATTCAATACAAGTTTCCTAGGTGGCACAAGTCTCCTATATGATGCATGATAGCCCGGTTTAGTCCTAGAATCGACTAAACCTAAAGCTCTGATTACCAATTAAATGTAACACCCCCTACCCGGGCTAGTAGCAACCCAGCTCAAGAGCATTACTTAACAAGCAAGCAATGATCAAGGCAAGAACAATACAAGCAATACATACAATACAAGACCAATCAAACATACTTACTTATCATACAAGCAATTCACATTTGACTTCAATATCATCCAAGGCATTCGAATAGATCCCTTAGATTAATTTCTTTCATGCTTACACTACAAGTTACTACTTTATCAAAACAATTCACTTCATTTTATCCCTACACTCATTCGAATAACCCTAGTGCAACATGATTCCATTTCATTTCTTTGTTTTTTAGACTTATACATGCACATCTTAACCCAAATTGCTAACTTGGTTCTTGATCATTCAATTTACATGAAACTAGTTCCATTCAAGTTATTTAATTTACTTAACCTTTCGACAATCATCTATACAAGCATACATATCACATACATCAAGTATTGTTACATACAAGTGACCATCTAGGTTCAAGTCATTCGAATGAAGTACAAGCTAGTATGATTCGATCAACCTATGTTCAATTCAAGCAAGACATGTACTCAACAAAGCATTCAAATGGTACTTATAACTAGATCAAACATTAGATCATTTCATTCCATCATTATATGCGCAACAATCACCATTCAATTACATGAAACTTAAGTTCATTACATACTTCATAATATCATCCAAGATCAAGACGTAGTAGGCCCATCAATACATTATATACAAGTACCAAAATGCATGTTCAACTAACTATATACATTCTAGTGCCACCATTCTAGGAGATATACAAAACAAGTATGAAACCATACTTAGGCAAACTTGTGTGACTTGCTTCTTGTACAAGAAACCAGGCTTTAAGATCAAGCAACGATTGAATACTTTATCCTGTAGTTGGGAAGAATGAAAACGAGAGTGATAAGTACAAAAATTTTCTTAGTGAGGCAGTACTAAATCTAATCATTTGTTATTTCAAGTTTTATGTGTCATTTAATCAAGTATTGACCTAGCTAAGGCTTTCGAGCAATAGAGTGATCTTAGCTAAGGCCTCAAGCATTAGAGTGATCTTAACTAAGGCTTCAAGCATTTGAAGAATCCTAGCTAAGAATATCAAGTATCAAGATAATCTTAATTAAGGATTCAAGCATTCGGCCATCCAAGGAAGAAGAATCAAGAAATTCATATCATGAATCAAGCACATCATGCTTGCAAAACAAGAAATCAAGGATTCATGCTTTCAAGTCAAGTAACATAAAAATTCATGGCATTCAAGACAAGTAACATATGATGTAGGATTGTTATTTCAATTGTTATTCATTAAACAACCCCTTGGTACTTAGTTTGTATAGGTAATCGAGTTTCCAACCAACTGTCGCCACAAGATGCACCGTAGTGCTGGTCAACCCTCCTACTGTCGCCAAAGACCACATACGTACCCTATGTTTGTCGCCAAATAGGGGCCTTAGCCCTGGACTTTAGTCCACCCTTACACAATGAGCTCTAGACTCTAAGGCATGCCCTTCTACCTAGTCCAACTAGCTACCAAGGTTGTTCGATTTACCAATTATTCATGTATTTCCAGATCAAGATCATATCAAGCAAGTTCATTTCATGTTAGGCCCTTAGGCCATTGAGCCATAGCTCACATATCAAGTAGTTTCATGTTTCATTTCATCAAGATGATAATATGTCTCAAGCAAGTCTTTAACATTCAATCACATTGCATCATAGCACATACAAGTATCCATGTTATCACATAATCATACTTAAGCATTCGAATTGATCACGTATACAAGGCTAGGATCAAGTTTCATGTATTACTTTAGCCATCCTTCCCTTATTAAGTCAAGTTCATGATTAGATTCATTTAACATTTTAAGAATGTAACAAGAATACATTGGTTAGGACCTAGTCCTAACCCTAGAGGTAACTACAATACTCCAAGCTTAGCTAGTCTTGGATCCACACTCCTTTGTTCATGGCTTTAGGGTGATCCACTCTATCCTCTTACACCAAGTTTATTCATGGTTCTATCATATTACAAGTACAAACACATGTCAAAATAATGATCATATGATCACCGAATCAAGACAAAGTTACAAGCACACAACAATCACAAATTTGGCAACATGCTCATATACATTTTCCATTTCACTTAACTACACTTTTCTACATTCTAGTTCATGTAAAACAAGGCATAATCAAAGGCATAAAAAGGTTTACAAGACAGTTTGCAAATTGCCACAAAATAGTGTGCAATTGCCTATATTGTTGCTGCCAGGCAGCTTGCACTCTAGTCACTTA
The DNA here is from genome assembly GCA_019671005.1 of Hibiscus mutabilis. Lineage (NCBI taxonomy): Eukaryota > Viridiplantae > Streptophyta > Magnoliopsida > Malvales > Malvaceae > Hibiscus > Hibiscus mutabilis. The sequence goes on along the minus strand of CM033717.1, from coordinate 28,831,339 downwards.
ATCATGCATAACTTTTATTCCGTACGTCAGAATTTCAATTTGTTTACACCGTTGGAAAGCTAAAAAAATTCTTTATGTCCATATAAGGCTTGAATTTTATTTCTTTTCCAATTAATACAGTTTTTAACTTAAAGACATGGCATCTTGCTATACTGGACAGTTTGCACTATCCCTAGTGTTTCTACTCTACATTTCAGTTTACAACCCAGAATTTAGTTCTGTTTTCTCCTATTGAATTTATACATATCAAGGTGTTATCCATAAAAATTTCAGCCTTAAATTAATTTTATACAATTTATAGTGATTTTTCAAAGTTACTACCCAGAACAGAGCATTCTGGGCAGATTACACTAGGTTGAATTTCTAGCTTCTTAACTCATTTTAGCAAGGTCCTAACATGGCAATTCCATTCATGTTCATGTTCATACATGTCTAGGTCATCATAATTCACCTAGGAATGTTCTTAAAAGAGGGCATTATCATGTTGAACCTAATTTGATCTATTTGATCACATTTACACATCCAATGCATCAACTAGGTAGTCCATTACCTAATTTAACTAGTTCGATTAGGTGTAGTCATTTTCCAGCAACATATTTATTCAATTCAATCTTTATTTTACCTAGAAACATGATCAAAACAGGGTTCTATGTTCATTTGACATGTTTACACAATTTCTCCATCAAAATAGTCCCTAATCAAGATTGTTTTCAATCAAACACATATTTCTCAATTTTCCGGCAACTATACATATATCTCATTAGCAATTTAGTTACTAGCATTCAATTTCCAGGTTCTAATTGAAGCTAGCATAACCCTAACATGCATAAGAATCATTCAATTCAATTTACACAACAAGAACATCATCAATAACTCATTCAATCAAGTTGCTAGGGAGAAAGGATTTAGAATCCACTTACAATCTTCCTAGCTATTCAGTTTTCAGGCAATTGTGATCCCATGCAAGATTTCTTCCTCTCAACAATGGTGATTTTTATTTTCCTAGATGGATGATGAGTGTTTCGACCAAGGTGGAGTGGATGAGATGATAGCAAGATGGCCACTTGGCCAAGGTGTTATCACATGGCTAAGCTATTTGCCTCCACTTGGCAAATTTTGGTCTAATTGCTTCATAAATCCTTAATTACTCATCATTATTGCATGCAATTCTACATTTACAATTTGTTAATATTTGATCCTTCATGATTAAGCTACTTCTTTAGCAATCCATCTAATTTAATCACTAGGTTTAATCAATTCTTCTAATTTGTAGATTGTTTGCATAATTAAACTCTAATTAGTTTATAACAAGTTACTAAGCCATGATTTGGGGTATTACAACAACTCTGACGAAGAGGCGTGATCTGGGAGTTTGTAAAGTTTGACCCAGGTACAACAATGACGAAGAGGCAAGGTCTGGAGTTAATGGGGATGGTCCAGCTGCGACACTGACGAAGAGGCGGGATAAAAAATTAGTGACTTGGTCCAGCTACAGCACCGTCGAAGATGCAAGACCAAGATTTAACCGAGCTACAACACCGACGAAGAGGCACAGTCTAAAGATAAAAAGTTTTGATCCAGCTGAAGAAAGTGTTGATCAAGCTACAACTCTGACGAAGAGGCGTGATCGGATGATGAAAGTTTGATCTGCAGCAACTCTGACGAAGTGGCAAGATCTGAATAAGAAAGTTTGATCCACAACAACTTTGACGAAGTGACAAGATCTGGAGAAGAAAGTCTGATCTGCTACAACTCTGACGAAGTGGCATGATCAAATTTTTGGCTTTGATTTTTTTTCTTTTTTGGGATTTTTTGTTTTTGATTTTTTTCCTTTTTCCTCTTTTTTGTTTTCTGGATATTTTTGTCAATTTTTTATTTTCCATTCTTTTTCATTCTTTCTTTCTTTTTGGATCTTTTTTTCCTTTGATGTTTATTCTTCTTTTTTTATCAGTCTGAAGACGAGGTCCGAAGAAAATATTTGGTCTAGTTGCACAGTCAACGGTGTAACTAGACCTAGACAAGAATTTGACCTGCCGCACCATCGACAACAAAGAATGATCTGAAAAATATGGGATCTGCTATATCATGGTGGGGAATCACAACCCTCCTGGGCTTTGATCACCTTGTCTTCTTCTAAAAAAGAGGATAGTATTCCCTAATCATTCTTTTATTCTGCTTCTTTGTGTAAGTAAACTAGATAATTTGTTCTATTGCATCCTTAAGAAGACGGGATCTATTTGTTGTGTTCATTCTACTGCAATTTCAGGGAGATGAACTTGTTGTCGTACTCATTCCGCTGCAATTCTAAGGAAATAAAATTGTTGTGCTAGTTTGTTCCACCACTTGTTGGGGGGATAGAATTTGTAAAACTTTGTGAACATATTCGGGATGTTGTGATTAGCATGAGTCAAATAATCTTAGCTTAAATATGTCTAATGAATGCATGAATGATTATAGTATGAATGCAAAATGCCATTCAAGAATGATTTTTTAGTCTCGAGATCGACTTAAGCATCCGACATCATCGTCTACTCGAACTTTGTTTGAGTCCTCGGGCTTTCTCTTTTTAGGTCTGGTCAGATTGCAAAAACTATTTGCCCCACATTCTGTCCGGGTAGTGCCTCCTTTTCTCTTGGGCTGTTTACCGACGAGAATGTCCCTTTTTGAATCAGGACTGCCTTTGTCCCTGTATTGTTAGGAATCTTTCAGAAGCAATGTAGATAGGTCTTTTTATATTTGTTAGCTCACTAATCCTTATGTAAACATATTTGTGTGAACAAGGATAAGATGAATGACAGAATTTATTGAAAGTAAAGTTCGTGATATTTAGATGACAAACATTGAACAAAAATCAAGCAAAAAGACAAAATTAGTTGCCCCAAATATCTAGCTGACGAGCTTTGCTGAACTGGTTTACCGAAAATCATCATGTGTCTAGGAGGCCTTAGGTGCTTTGACGATATCTCAATATGCACAAATTCTCCTCGTACCCGTGAGCTTCAAGGGAACTGATCATTTCAAGCCTTAGATTTTCTCTACCAAAATTTGAGTTGCCTTTCTTTTTTAGGTGAAATATTTCTTAACTGAATCTGAGTTCACAGGGCTGGGCAAATCTTTACCGTCCATTTCAGTCAAAATTAAAGCTCCTCTTGAAAAGGCTTTCTTCACAACGCACGGGCCTTCCTAATTTGGCTTCCATTTTCCTCGAGAATCTCTCTGAGTGGGCATGAAATTTTTAATACTAGATCTCCCTCTCAGAATTCCATTGGGCGAACCTTCTTATCAAAAGCTCGCATCATCCTTTTTTGGTACATTTGACCATGTCGGATGGCTTTTAGTCTTTTTTTCTTCAACCAAAGCTAGTTGATCATATTTGGCTTGAATCTATTCTGCTTCATCTAACTTTAGTTCTGTTAAAATTCAGAGGGAAGGAATCTCGACCTCAATGGGCAGTACCGCCTCTATCCTATAAACTAGGGAAAATAGGGTTGCCCCAATAGAGGTCCTGACTGATGTACGATAGGCATATAGAGCGAATGGTAGCTTCTCATGGCAATCTTTGTAAGTTTCCACCATCTTTCCAAAAATTTTCTTGATATTCTTGTTGGCTGCTTCCACTGTTCCGTTCATCTAAGGGCGGTATGGCGAGGAATTATGATGTCGTATCTTAAACTATTTGCATACTTCTTCTATGGTTTTATTATTCAAGTTTAATGCATTGTCAGATATGATACTTTCTGGCATCCCGTATCGACATATGATTTCTTTCTTTAGGAACCTGCACATTGCCGATTTCGTAACATTGGCGTAAGTGTCTGCTTCTACCCACTTTGTGAAGTAATCAATGACAACGAAGATGAACCGATGCCCATTGGAAGCCTTTAGGGATATAGTCCCGATGACATCCATGCCCACATAGAAAACGGCCATGGTGAGTTCATGACATGTAATGGTGATGGAGGAACATGAATCTTGTCTGCATAAATTTGACACTTGTGGCATTTCTTGGCGTAGCTGATGCAATCCTCTTCCAAAGTTGACCAATAATAGCCAAATCTCATAATTTTCCTAGCCATTGTAAATCCATTGGCGTGTGTTCCGCATACGCCTTCATGAACTTCTTCAAGAATCTCTTTGGCCTCGATAGCATCTACACATCGCAATAGCACTTGATCTCTCCTTCTTTTGTACAAGATCTCCCCATCCAAGACATACTCGCTTGCTAGCCCTCGTAATGTCCTTTTTTCATTCTCAGTAGCCTGCTCTGGGTACTCACGAGTTTTTAGGTACCTCAAAATGTCATGAAACCAAAGATGTTCATCTTTTTCACCTTCCACGATGCTATAGAAATAGGTTGGAGACTGATATATACTCATTTGTATAGGCTTCAAATCAGATTGCTTGTTAGCTCTTATCAACGAAGACAAGGTAGCCAAGGCGTCTGCCATTTGATTGTCTTCTCGCAGAAGATAGTGGAAGGCAATCTCATAGCATTCTTTGATTAGATCCAGAACAAGATTCTGATAATTCATCAATTTGGAATCTCTAGTCCCCCATTCTACTCAAAGTTGATAGATCACGAGCATGGAATCCTCGTATACCTTTAACGACTTAATTTTACGCTCAATAGTAGCTCGAATCCCCATGACACATGCTTCATATTCTGCTATGTTATTTGTGCAATAAAAATCAAGTTTACTAGCAAAAAGGGTAGTGGTCGCCCTCTGGCGAGACTAACACTGCCCCGATTCCTTTGCCCACGGCATTTGAGGCGCCATCAAAGTTCAGTCTCCAACATTTATATTTTGGGGTATCTTCCTCCACAGTTGTATTACACATCAGATCTTCATTTGGGAAATCAAAGTTCAGTGGTTCATAATCCTCTAGAGCTCGATTAACTAGAAAGTCAACTATTGCACTCCCTTTTATAGCTTTTTTGCTTACATAAACCAAACCGAACTTAGATAACAAAATCTGCCATCTGGCCATCCTTTCTGTCAGTGCAGTCGACTCAATAAAGTATTTAAGAGGGTCCAATTTTGAAATTAGCCAGGTCGTATGATATATCATGTATTGCCTCAGCCTCCTTGTATTCCAAACCAGGGAACAACACAATTTCTCGATTAGCGAATATCTCGTTTCACATTCTGTAAATTTCTTACTGAGATAATAGATTACCATTTCTTTCTTTCTGGACTCATCATGTTCTCCGAGTACACATCCCGTAGAATTCTAAAAGACAGTCAAGTACAAAATCAATGGCTTATTTGGGATATGCGTCATTAGAACCGGGGTATTTGACAAGTAGCGTTTGATCTTGTCAAATGATTCTTGACATTTCCATTCCCCTGGGTTGTGCTTTTTGAGAATATGAAAAATGGGATCACAATTTGCGGTTAACTATAAAATGAATCGAGCAATGTAATTTAATCTTCCTAAGAAGCCTCTTACTTCTTTCTGAGTGCACGAGAGCGATAGATCCTGAATGGTCTTGACTTTATCTGGATCAACTTCAATGCTTCTTTCACTGACTATGAAACCCAGCAGCTTCCCTGACACGACTCCGAAAGTGCATTTGGCCGGATTCAGCTTTAACTGTATTTTCTCAGTCTCAAGAACAAATTCCTTAAAATCGTAACATGCTCTTCTTTCGTTTGGGATTTGGCAATCATGTTGCTGACATATACTTTAATTTCTTTGCGCATCATATCATGAAACAAAGCAACCATGGGTCGTTGGTATGTCGCCCTACATTTTTAAGTCCAAAAGGCATTACCTTATAGCGAAATGTTCCCCATAGAGTCACAAATGTAGTCTTGTCCATATTATCAGGACACATCTTTATTTGATTATAACCTGAAAAACCATCCATAAAGAAGAACAATAAATGTTTTGATGTATTGTCGACCAGGATGTCAATGTGAGGAAGTGGGAAGTTATCTTTCAGGTTGGCTTTGTTTAGATCCCGGTAATTAACACACATGCGGACATTGTCTTCCTTTTTCAGAACATGATCACCCATTCTGAATATTTAACTTCCCGCAGAAACCCCGCATCATACTGCTTCTTTACCTCCTCTTTTATTTTCAAGAGTACATCACGCCTCATTCTCCGAATTTTCTGTTGTACCGGTTTGCAAGCTTTTTTATAGGAAGTTTATGTACAACCACATCTGTGTTCAACCCAGGCATGTCTTGGTAGGACCATGCGAAGATATCTCTAAATTCCAAGAGTAGCTTGATGAGATCACTTCGCGTTTTCATGGTAATACATGTCCCAATCTTCACTTCTTTCTTCTCACTTTTATTTCCCAAGTTCACTATCTCTACTGGCTCTTTGTGAGACAAGATTTTTTTTTCCTCTTGCTCAACTATTCTTAATAGATTGTGAGATAGATCGTAATCTTGATCCTCTTCAAAGTCATGAGCTCTATCTAGACACACGTCTCACTCAAAAATGAGGTTCAGATTAGTTTCAGTGTCGCTCAATACGTTGATATCAGGGGACTTGACACGAAGTAATGGTGTGCACTTGAACAAATGAACTAAATTTAGAAAAATAAAAAATGGACAATAGTATAAGTGTATGGATGAAATAGGAAAAACGAATAAAGATGTTGGCTAGATAATACACACAAAAGGTATTATTTCATTGACATAAGGACAGTAAGCACATGCCCTTTACCAAAAGACCCTAGTTGCTCTTGGGCCGGAGCAACAAGTGTGTTCTGAACATTACTCTGAAACACTCCTAAACACTGCATAGAGTTCTTTAGCAGTCCAATTGTTCATAACAGTTTTAGGGGTATAAGGATGGATTCCCGTTAGGTATATCCCTTCATTCTCTCCTTCAGTCACTACATTAATGTCCAAAGCTTCTAACATTTTTCCTAGCTCAGCTTCTTCATCTTTCTTAATCTGTTTGGGGTGGATGAATCCCCCTAACACAAAAGTTTCAGACAGACGAGGAAAAGCCATAGGTTCCCAGTTGACCTCTTCTCCTTTCAAACAGGCTTTCCTCCTTTCTTGCTTCTTCGCAATCCCGCTCCTTCTTTGCTTGGCATATGGCTTGTATCCAAGGCCGAAATGGTCTTGCTTATTGATTATGACTGGTGTACTGACCTTACCTTGCAGATATTTCCTCAGTCCTCAGCCGACCCTAGCTCCTCTTCCCATCGTCAGTTTGATTCCCGTCTTTGTGGCTTTAGACAGTCTTGGAGTGGGAATCCGACTTCCTTTGGCTATGAAGGTTGCATTGACAAACTCAAATGATCAGAAAGAGCACTCTACGACCTTCTCATCAGTCTCTATATAAGGGGTGTCACTAGTGATAGAAGCTATGATGTCTTCTTCGGCATTCACGATGACCAGTCGTCCGTCAAAAATGAACTTTAGTTTCTAGTGGAGGGAAGATGGAACTACCCGAACTGAATGGATCCAGGGTCTTCCCAATAGACAATTATATGTATGTTTGATATCCACTACCACAAAGTCTACATCGTATGTGTTTGGGCCCAGCAGTAACGGTACTTCGATTTTTCCCATCACTTGTCTCTTAGTATCGTCGAAAGCTCGAACTAGGGTGCTACAAGCCTTCATGTGAGAACTGTCTATTGGAAGCCTTTTCAAAGTGGCCAATGGGAGAACATTTAAGGCGGATCCATTGTCGATCAGGACTCTTGGCAATGTATAGCCTTTGTAGCGAGTAGAAATGTACAGGGCTTTATTGGATCCCATGCCTCCTGAAGGTATCTCATTATCGTTGAAATAGATGAAGTTATCAGTATTCAGATTGTTCGCCAACTTGTCCAATTTGTTCACCAAAATGCCGTTAGGAACGAAGATTTCATTCAACACTTTCAACAATGCATTTCAGTGTGCTTTCGAGCTTAGTAGTAGAGATAGTATTGATATACATGTAGGCAGCTTACGAAGGTGTTCAATGACATTGTATTCACTGTGCTTTAGGAATTTTAAGAATTCTCTCATCTCTTCCTCTTTAACCCGCTCGTTGATCGGTGATTCAGGTTCAACATCTTGTGCCTTCTCGGGTTCTATTATCAAGGCTTTCCCTTTTGGATCTTCTATTTCTTTGGGAACATATCGTTTTCCGCTCCTGGTGAAGAAACCGACATCATTCACCTCTTTTGAAATAGACTTAGAGCCTCATCTTCCTGAATTGTTACTTCGCAATCATAATTCCGTGGTACTTTCTTATTATCATTATAAAGAAAAGGCCCTGATTTTTGAATTATGACTTTCGCTCCCGAACTCTCACCTCTTTCGCATTTCCTTAGTCCTAAAATAACGATAACCGGGAAATTGCCCCCATAATTATTCTTAGGGGATCTTTGTTCTAAAGCACAGATATCTGCCTCCTCTATCTTTCTTTCTTCAAAAAATTCTAATTCTTTGTTGTCAATCAATTTTTGAACGAGAGTCTTGAACTCTGCACAGTCTTTGATATGATGGTTCCTTTCGCCATGGTATGGGTAGTAGTCATTGGAGGCTTCTTTCAGGTCTTCCGAGATTGGTTGTACCAAGCTCATTTCGACCATCTTTTTCCAAACCCACCTTAACGGAGACTTTACTTCATCGACGTTGGTTTTGATTCTTTTGTTCCCATTGCCGAAAAATGCATTTACACCTAACTCAGCGTGATTAGGAAATGGATTTTCGGCCGTACTTGACCCTACAGAGTCATTGAACCTTACGACCCCCATCTTTATAAACTTTTCAACAAGTTTTTTGAAAGCGATGCAGTTCTCAGTGGAGTGTCCTACAACTCCAGCGTGATAGTCACATTGGGCATTGGCGCGTACCATTTTGGGTAAGGGGGTTGTATAGGCTTGTGTAGAATGGAGATACCACGTGTGTATTGTACAAGTTCTTGTATAACTCCCCATAAGATATCATGATAGGAGTAAATTCCATATCTTCTACTTTCGTTTTCTGATTTAACCCTTGTTTTGAGGAATTTTGGGTATTCGAGGTCACAACTTTGGGTTGTCCAACTGTCAGCTGCTTTGTATAGCCAACATTATAGACACCTGTATTGTTGGTCTCGCCCTCTTTTTCTCCTGTAGTTTGACTTCTTTATGTTTTCTTCATCTTCAATTTTTCCGCTTCGGATTATGTTTTCAATCATTTCTTCATTCATTATCATGTCAGAGAAGTCTTTTGTGGCACCCCCTATTATACGGACTATAAAGGGTTTCTTCAACATTCCAACGAAAAGCATCACCGTTTCTTTCTCCAATAGTGGTGGTTGTACTTGGGCTGCAACGTCCCTCCGACGTTGTGCATATTGCCTGAAACTTTCATCAGGTCTCTTCTCCATGTTTTGTAGCGTCACCTGGTCATGTGTTATATCAATAACATGGTTGTATTGTTTTACAAATGCCTAAGACAAGTCCTTCCAAGAGTTGATTTTGGCACGACTTAATTGGTTGTACCATTTTGCAGCGGACCCCGCCAGGCTATCTTGAAAGCAATGAATTAAGAAGGGGGCATTGTCAATGAATCCCGTCATCGTCCTGATGAACATTGTATGGTGAGCTTCAGGGCAAGTGGTCCCATTATATTTTTTCAAAATCAGGCACCGTGAACTTCGGGGGAAGCACCAAATTGGGAACCAGGCTTAACTCTCTTGCATCCATCTTTGGAAACTGATCTACGCTTTCCATAGCCTTGAACTTTTCTTCTAACTATTTGCATCGATCCTTGAGCTATTTGGGTAGTTCGAATTTTAGTTTTTTGATCTCATTGAAATCTAGAACAACATACTCGCTAGGGTCATTGTGAACTGTCATTCCCCCTTGCAAGGAAGACTCGGCCTGAAAGACCGACTGCTTTGCCATTGGAGTCTCTATTGATAGATGGGCCTTACTAAGAGGATGACCGGGTCTTCTATCAGTGCACTAGGATCTATAAAGACCCCTTTCTTCTTTTTAGAACATTTCCTTGTTAGCATTGCGACTATCCTATCGAATATATCTTCTTGCGATTGCGAAATATGGTCACGGGTTCTTGTTGTGTTCTTTCTAGCTTGCTTTCAATATCCTTCCCGAAGTCTCCGTATGCTTGTTCAACTTTTTCCAATCTTTCTTCCATGTCTCTAGCTTTGCTTCTGGTGAAGTAAGGGTGTCGAGTCTGTGGTTTTGTATGCCCTAGAATTTACTGCAATAATAGTTCCTTGAGAATTAAAATCTTAGTAAAATGATGTAGTATGATGCGAATACAAATGAGAAGATGTGGTGTACATGCAAAACACATATTATATTAGTACCACAACATATTTTACACAAAATGTGTTAATTTCAGTACAACTTTCAAAAGGAAACTCGCATTAGAACAAGTTTCTTTACATAAGGTGGGCCTATTTCACATATACTGCTTAGCCTTAAAACCCAGGATCTTGATCTTCTTGAAGAGCATGCTAGCTTCTTGCCCTTGTTGGATTTTGACTCAGTTTGCAAGATCAAAACGTTGGCTTGAATGCCTAAAGTCTGCAAGTGTTATATGATATCTCGTACCTGGACAAGAGCTTCAAACATAACACGGTCTCTATCCCGGACTTGGTCCTGAGATTGCTCTAATTGTGTCTGCCAATGCTGATCATTCCACCATTGGATTTCTTCTAAATTTTTAATTAGCCCCTGGCAGGTCTGCAGAGCTATTTCTAATTCTTCAACTTGTTTCTTCAAAGTCTCATTCTCCTTTTTACTTGTTTTTAATTTTGCTAGAGAGTCTCGGCTACGGTGCCTCTGTAGGGAATCTTCTAGTTCTATGATTTGTCTTCTCAGATTTATATTTTTAGCTTTGCTTTTGAACAATTCTTCTTCCATGGCCGTTTGTTGTGCCTGGGCATCTTTAAATCTTCTTTCCTATAGATACGTTCTCTCCTTTTCTTCTCGAATCTCAAGCTTTGTTGATGTGCGAAGTTTCTTGTAATCATTCTGTAGATCGCTCAAATCTTCCTCGGCTTTGCTTTTCCCTTTTCCCAGCCTTTCGATCTCTTGTTCCTGAGACTACATGCCGAACTTGAACTGGTTCCTTTCATTTTCTAATCTCGATAACTGACTTTCCATCACAAAGTATCTTCTCTCAAAATCATGTTTCGCGATTTCCATCTCCGAGGGATCCACTTGTAAATGTTCCTTTACTGGTATATTATTTTCTGGATTTGGTAATGGGACATCGTCATTGATTCTCATGCTCCTCCATCGTTGATACTCAAAAGGCTTCTCATCAAACGGTTCCATCCTGCAAGGAGGCTTCCATGCCTTAGTGATCATGGAAACATTTTTCTTGTAGTCCTTACCCTTGTATGGAAATTCACAAGTAGCAAGCCCCCTTGTCGCTGGGATGAACTGTCTTGATCTGTATTGTCTAGATACTAGTAACAGAGCATATCCAGTTGCACCCAATATCCCAAGTAGAGGGACCCAATCATAGTCTCCATACTTGTATATGATACTGTCAGGGAAGAACCAATGTGTTTTCCAGACAATATCTTTTCCTTGGAGGTTTCAGAAAATGGCCTTCTAGTTGTCATAAGAGATGTTCCCATGCCTTTGTGTGGACACGAGATCCTTGACTGGTGAGTAACTTTCGAAGCATGCCTGATATGAGATTTTTTTGGCTTCCAAAAGTGGCTATAAAACTAGATTAACAAAAGCTGAGCACAGCTGTTGAACCTCCCCTTACCACTTCTTTTACAAGCACTGAGAGATCTGAAAGTTTCGGCTAAGATGGCTGGAACGGGGGTAACTCCTTTATCAAGGTGATCGAACAGTTCCATAATAGCACCATCGATGTATCCCAACGATTTGGGGAAGATAACCAAACCGTAAATGGCCAGGGCAAACATTTTGACCTATTTTTCTCGCTTGGACTCGACTTGGATCAGGTCTCGTATGATTCTCTAGGCGATGCACCTAGTTTCCCCTTTTACCTTAATCCTGGCTTTTGCCCACTAATCGTCCATGCCAGTTATCTTGAGTAGCTTTTTTTGAAATACTGGAGAATTAGGAGACTTAAAGTAAGCTTTATCAACCCAGAGTTTTGGGCAACAGATCCAGGTAGTGTATTCTACAATGGTTGGTACCATATCAACATCTCCCAGGGTAAAGCAATTGTAGGCAGAATTCTAGAACTGGGCAAGGGCTCAGAATAAAGCTTTGTCGACATTGACATCTATCAGATAAGGCAAATCACCGTAATTAGCATGGAACAACTGCTTATTTTCTTCATCCCACTAGTTCCAGATTTTTTTTAACTCTTGTAGTTGGCTCTGAGTCGATCTAATGCTAGTGGAATCCCCGAACTCTGACTTTTCACCTTCTAACAGACTGTCCCCTTTCTGGTGTTGAGTTTCTTCTGACCACCTCCGTACGCCTAGGTTTCCTTCCACCTTATCAAGAAATTGGTTCTCCATAGCTAATCCTTTATAACGGTTTAACTTGCTCAACACCTTTTCGATTAAAAAGAATAAAAAGTGCAATGCAATAACGAGAAAACAAAGACAAAGGAAACATGTTAGTCTCAAAATAAATAAATAATATCGAAATAATAGGTAAAAGATGAATTAAAATATTCCTAGAACATGCTTTTCTACCCCACATGCTTTCAGAAAAACAAAATCTTACCTCATCATGATATCTACCTGCATGCTTGTCTTGCATAAATATAGGCATGGTATCTAGCATACTGTACTGCAAAAAGGAAATAAATAAATGAACAAAACTAAAATTAACGAACATAATTGAAAGGAATTAAACCATCCATCTCTCTTTATCATGCACCTATCGGATGACTTTCTAAATGGGTTCGGCATGGCTCTAGACAGGGTGGGTTCTACGGTTTATTACATGTGGTTAGATTCTAACAAAGGTACCCAAATGGTACTCACTATCTGCTAAGGGTAGTAAGCACAATTCACGAGGATACATTTCCCTAGGTCTACACGAAGATGAAAATCTCACGAAGACAAAGAGACGCATATCCCGGAAGTGATTCACCATCCTACACGGAAGGGGTACCTCACGAAAGAGTAGCTTCTCGCTCCCACTTAAAAAGGGACGAAGCTCGGGTTCAGAGCTTATGATATGAAAACTTAGAAGACATATTTTATGAAAAATTTCAGAAAAAAAGGGCAGGGATCACAAAGTTAAATCAAACCTAAGTTATATTTTCTACTCATTAAAACAAAAGGTAATTGACTCGTGGCTTGACTTTCAAAAGGGTCCCCAGCGGAGTTGTCAAGCTGTAACAACGGGGAGTCACCACCAATCTTTTTAATTTTTATTTATTTAGGTGAGATTCGATCACCTGAAAACTCGATTATTTTAATAAAACTTATTTTTGTCATTTTTATTAAAACAACAAGTTTTGGTCTGCAAAACCGGAAAGTAGGTTTGGGAGTCGGTTACATGTAGGGAAGGTGAGCACCCCCACAACGCCCAAAATTGGTACCTAGTCGATTAAAAAATGTTTTAACGACGAAAATTATGAATTCGGATTTACTTTAAAAAATTTTGATCCCTTAAAACATTTAGAAGAAAACTTTTTCATATAAAGGAAATCTACACCCCAACGCCTAGGGCATAATTTCCATTAAATTCTCGAATAAAGGCAAATTACTTTGAAATTTATAATTTAAAACAATATTTCGTAATAGAGACTAACGGAAAGCGACACCCCTATGCCCGGGGTACGCTTTCACGGTAATCCCTATTTAAAAGGTCATTTAATATTCGGTTAATAAATATATTTTAATAATAAGTAAATATCAATATTGATAGCAATAACGATAACTAGTAGAATATATAGTGTAAGTAATATATAACCATAATAACGATAATAATAATAATATGATAATGCATATATAGTAATATAATAATAATAATAATAATAATAATAATAATAATAATAATAATAATGAAAATAATGATAATAATAATCAATTAATTAATGATAGTGATAATAACTAAAAAGTGACTAAAATGAAATAAAATAAGAATTAAAGTGCGAAATGTGAAGGATACAAAGATGAGAGGATTGGGTCTGTGATTTCCCTATTAAGCAGAACGCGCAGATCCTTCTGGTCCAGGTCGGGTCTCGCGGGGGTTATAACAAGGTCCAAAACGACGTCATTTTGCGAAGCATATAAATACCATGTTTGAGCAAAAAAATCATTTCATATTATAACTCAAAAAAATACATAATACTCTCTCAACCCTCTCCCGCTCGCCTCTCTGCCTACCCAACGCCGCCCGGTCGACTGCCCCATCCGCCGCTCGCCGACGACAAGGAACCGCCGCGAGTGGTGGCCGAAATGCATGCAAACATATATTTAGGCTTGGTTTTAGGTCTAAAACACGGATCTGGGGTTTGTTTTTCCTGAGTCCTTCCTTATTTTCTTAGATCTAAGGTAAACCTAAAGGTTTTATAAATATTTTTTTTACCTTTTCGAACTGTTTTTGCCTCAATTTTTATCCTTTCTATGAAATCTAATTTGAACTATGTCTTTTATACATGTAACTATATATTTTATAGGTCGAGTAATTCCCCTAAATTGTCTGAAGTTGAACTCCTCCCAAATACAATGAATATAGGCACTCCAAGCTATCTTGTGAATATAGAAAATAAAGGATTTCCCATTCAGATTTTTCACAACCCACACAAGTTCATCCTCCCAGCACATGATCCCTCTATGCAGCCTGCATTCTTGCAAAATCCCCCCACAACCAGAGAATAAAGATCCCCAAGTGATTCTTAAACTCCAGGTCGACATTAGATAACATGCATTTATTATATATAGTAATTCCCATTCGTAAAAGTCTACCTTTTATGGGTAATTTATATGAGATAGCCATCCATACTATAATAGAGTGTTTAGGAGTGTGAAATGAAAACCAAATTAATTTGTGCCCTTGTACCTTGATTTTCTTTTCCCTGACACTATGTCAGATCCATGATTTTTTAATAGCTGACCAGTCTGTCACTGCAACAAACAACAGTGCATTTTGTGTTCTAGATCTCAATAGTTTTTTTTCACAATCCAACTGAAGTGAGAGTTGCATTCTACTTGTTAAAATCGTTCTCCCTTGAAAATGTACTTTTTTAGCCGAGCCACCAAAAGGATCCTTCTCTAGCTAATATTTTCTTCAATAATATTAAGCTGTAAGTTTTATTCCAACGATCCAGGTTCTTCAATCCCAATTCCTCTTCTAATTTCAAAAAACTGATATGCTTCCAATTAACTCTTGCTCCTTAGGTAGAGGAGTCATTCCTCTTCTAGAAAAATCATGCACACATTTTCTTTATCTTCAAGATCACAGATTTAGGTAACACTAGTTGTCTACTTGTAATAACCCATTTTCATCCGGGTTACCCAAACCCGAAACCAAAACCCAAACCTGACCCATTAACCTTAAAAATTATCAAAATGCCCTTTAACCTAAAAATAAACCCTAATCCTAAAGATGAACCTAGCCGCCTCAATCCACTTCACTGTTCAACGCCGCCGTCACCGACATCCATCTCCGGCAACCACCCGAACACCCACAAGCCAAAAACCTAAATAAAATCCCTAAATCAACCCTTAAATCAAATCTAACCATAAAACTAATCTAACCAGACCCATACCCTATCATCCCTAAACCAACCCATACCCTATCTTCAACAATCCCATGAAACCCAGCTTGAATCCGGCTGCCTCATCAGATCTACAACAACAAATTAAAAAATAGAGGGTTAGTGTAAGGGTTGGTTTATAAAAAACCAAACGAAAATGTAAAAAAAGGGCGCTGATATTCGAAAAAAGGGGGGATCTGAAGAAAAAAATTAGAGAGTCAAAATAGGGAAAAGGGGGGCTTTTCCAGTTTGAAAATTAGAGAGGAAATCGGGGGTTCGATTAAGAAAAATTTGGAGGGGATTCAAGGAAATTTTTTGTAATCTGGAGTTTGTTGTTCGAAATCAATACAAGGGTAAAAAATTTCCTTTGTTGTTCGATTAAATCCTATTTTGTTTCCAATCTTTATTTTTTAACTCGAATCTCAAAACAAAAGAAAGGGGAAGTTCATAAGTTTACCTGATCGATCAAGGTCCTCGCCGTGACACCGAGCCGCCGATGAACGGCAAACTAAGGCCTGCCGAGCGAGGCATATACCCTTGAGCAGCGCCGTGTAAAGAGAAAAGAAGATAGGATGGTAGCTTTTTAGGTTTTTTGATTTAGTTCGAAATAAAAAAATATAACCTAAATCTATTTTAAACCAGCCTAGCATCAAATGGCGTCGTTTCAGACGCTCGACCCGCGCTGTGACCCAATCAATGGGGAGGATCCGCGTGTTTTAAATGGGTTAATTGCCACATCAGTCCCCCAAAATGCTACCCCATTCATGTTTTTATCCATGGGTTAATTACGTATTTAGTCATTCTATTTTAATTTTGTTTTTATTTTGTGTCAGTAGTCAAATTACGCAGTGGTCCCTCCCTTTCTTTCCCGTTTTCACCTTTGTCCATGGTTTTATTCTGCTTCAGTCCTTATACTTTTGTGCGTGTTTATTTTTTGCTTTCAGCTTATGTTTCATTTCATTTTAGTCATCTCTTTAGTATTTATTTAATTTTCAGCACTTTTATCTATTGTCATTTAATTTGCGCCCACGTATGTCGCATTTTGTTCACTCCAATCCCCATTTTATATTATTTTATGCTTTGTAATTTAGTATTCATGCATTTTTAGTCCTTAATCATTAATTATATGGCGTTTAATATGTATTAGTTTAATCATGCATTATTATTGTTATTATCATCATATTCATTATTATTATTATTATTATTATTTAAATTAGATTAATATTTATGTATTTATGTTAGAGTAGTATTTTATTATGTTAGTATTTATTTATATTTTTATCGCATTGTATTTATGTTTGCCATGTTTTAAGTTGCATTTCGGATACATTATTGTCAATGCGGTGCCCTTTTATTCGAGCGTAAACGGGGCCAGTATCAGGCGTAGTGATAGTGGTTTGGCGTTTACTTTCGAATAACGGGGCCTTTAAAATCTACACGCATTTATAATCAAATTTTAATTTAATCGCCACTTTAATATTGAAAGTTTAATATTAATAAAGCGGTAATTATTAAAGTACCAATTTTGGGCGGTGTGGGGGTGCTAATCCTTCCTCATCCGTAACCGACTCCCGAACCCATCAATTTTAAATCTCTGGTTTTTACGGTGTCCGGTCCACCTTGAGTAGCCGGTGGCGACTCCATTTTTAAATAAAACACGAGTTTTATAAAACTCCATGCGGAAGACATTATTTTCAAAACCAAAGTAAAACAAAATAAAAACTACATTTTTTTAGCGAGAGGGACATCGCTACAGATGGCGACTCCGCTGGGAACATTTTTTGGTTTTCAAAAACAAATGAGAGTTAATCTTTTTTAAATAAATACCGCTTTACTAATATTAGAAGTTTCGGATTAAAGTGACTATTAAATTAACATTCGGTTATAATTGCACGTTTATTTTAACGCATTTAAAATTTGGCATATAAACCCGTCCTTTTAAGTGAGGGGAAACGTTAATGCTTTCATGAGGATATCGTTCCTCCGTGTAGGCCTAGCAAGTACCTTCGGGGCTCAAGTACCTTATGCTTTCGTAAGGATATTGTTCCTTCGTGCAGGCATA
The DNA here is from genome assembly GCA_019671005.1 of Hibiscus mutabilis. Taxonomy (NCBI): domain Eukaryota; kingdom Viridiplantae; phylum Streptophyta; class Magnoliopsida; order Malvales; family Malvaceae; genus Hibiscus; species Hibiscus mutabilis. The sequence goes on along the minus strand of CM033717.1, from coordinate 28,813,639 downwards.
AGCGAATGGGTTCCCCTGAATTGAACCCGGTTGAAAGGAGCCTATAATGGGTGATGACTGGGGGCCTTGCTACTCTTAGTAGAGGACAACAAGGACAATTTGGGTACCTCTTAGCACCAAAACTGCATATAGTGAGCCGTAGGAGCCAACCTTTTAGAGCCATGTGAAACTCTGCCCGATTAGTGGTCACCTTATTTAGGCTCTGGTGCCTTATTTCTTGTTTATGTACAGTTTTTTTATTACTCTATTTTTGTTATATTTATCATTTGTTTTATTTAATCATTTTATTTGGTAATAACTCGTTTCATCTTCGTTTTATTCTCATCGCATCGATTTCATCTGCGTCATTACAATATTAATTTTGCATTGCATTCATACACGACATCAATATAAGACACATTTTGCATGCATATACATTCATTTTCAAAATAAGAAAATTGATTCTAGGGTTGCCATATGACAGTGATACTGGATAAAGTAGAAGATCAGTCAGCTCAGCATCCATACGAAACCCGGTACAAAACAAAGATGGCGAACGATGAAAGATTGAAAAAAATTGAGCAAGATCAGAAAGAATTGCAAGCGAACATAGCCAAGCAGGTTGAGGAACAGTTGGCGAGAGTCTAATAGGATATGAGGGAACAACTTGCAAAGTCACAACAAGACATGCTGGGCCAAATGGCACAAATGCTGCGATTAAAGCTTCTCGAGCTTGGAGAGGCCTTTGTTGTAAATCCCACTGCAAATCCTAAACCCGCTGTTGGGGACGAGGATCTTATGTATCCTTTGAGGTTCACACCCATTCAAACCAAGATACAATCGGAAACTCAACCTCAGGTGATCATTTCTCGGGGAAAGTCTCATCTACATTAGGCCGGTACTTCGATCCCTATAAATCAGCCATCTGCATCAGAAGTTAAGCCCATGGGAAATCAAGCTAAAAATTTTATCTTAGAAATGGATCATTTGTTTGAGACCGAGAGGCCGAAGGTAGAAGCTTCAAAGGAAATCAAAGATCAATATAAGAGACTCGAAGAGAAACTAGAGGCTATGGGAGTAGAGGATACCTTCAGTGGGTTTGAGGCTAGTGAACTCAGCTTGTCCCAGATTTGGTGTTACCCCCGAAATTTAAAGTCCCAAAATTTGAAAAGTATGATGGAACCAACTGCCCTCGCACTCACCTCACTATGTTCTGTCGGAGGATGACTGGATATGGCCGAGACGACAAGCTGTTAATTCACTGCTTTCAGGACAGTCTGTCAGGATCTGTTGTCCAATGGTATAACCAGTTAAGCCACCATCAGATTAAGTCATGGAAAGACTTGGAAAAAGCGTTCCTAGAATAGTACCGACACGTCAGTGATATGGTGCCAGACCGTTGGACCCTACAACATATGAAACAAAAATCAAATGAAAGCTTTAAACAGTATGCCCAACATTGGAGAGATGTGGCAGCTCAAGTCCAACCCCCACTCAGCGAAAGAGAGACGGTGGTCATATTTGTCCAGACTTTGGAGGGTCTAATCTTGGGTCGCTTGATAGGCAACGCGACTACCAACTTTGTTGACCTTATGTTATCCGGGGAGCTCATTGTGAATGCCGTCAAGACTGGCAAAATTGATGATGGAGGTAGTTCATCCCAGAAAAAACCCTAACATGCAAAGAAAGATCATGAAGTAAACTCTGCGGGAGTTTATAATGCCAGTTATTCTAAGCCTATCACAGTTGTGCAACCTAAGGCCATGCCAAGTGCTCACGGTTCCTCAAGCCAAGGCTCTGGTCAGAGGAAGAACACTGAAACACATAGAATTTACTCCACTACTAGTTTCTTATAGAGAATTGTACAAGCAGTTGTATGATGTCCACATGGTGGCACCCTTTTACCGAGATCCAGTACAACCTTCCTTCCCGAAATGGTATGATCCCAATGCAAAATGCGATTATCACGCGAGACAGGTTGGCCATACCATTGAAAACTGCTTTGGTTTCAAAAAGTTGGTGGAAAACTTCATTAAGCTTAGAGTGGTAAGCTTTGATAACTCAACAAGAACGGCTACAAGCAAAGACCCTTTACCGAAGCATGAAGATGCCAATTGAGGGTGTGTTGAAGGTTTTTTGAACTGGACCATGTTTTAATCCAGCTTAAGTATTGCACTGTCTTGACCATAGTAGGTCCCCTTGTAGTTTTTATCACTTTCAGAGTAATACTTTTTGTAAACCAACCTCACCGACTTAAGTACGATGGTGGTGAAAGTATTTTGTAATGGATCAAAACTACAAGTAGCAATGCAAACATCTTTTGTTTGTATCTGAGTCTTGAATATCCAAAATACATTACCCTAAAGTTTCAAATTTGCTACAAGAGCAGTGTCAGATGATGTCATGTAATGAACAAAATTTTGGGGCATCCACTCAGATGAAAGTTGATCGAACCCAGGACAAAGTCGGGGCACCGCCGCATGAAAAAACCAAGATCCTGACGGGACCAGTGAGGAGTCAGGGGCATCCTTTTGAGGATAAAAAAAATCATGCCACATTCATGCATGAAGTTGCATTTATCTTGCATGGAATCATTTTTGCATACGTCATACATTTAGATTAAGTGCATACACCAAAATCACCATGCATTTAGGGTAAACCCATGCATTTAGACATAAAATTAGATACATTCATGCAATCTTGCTTGTACATAACAGGTCTATGGAAAAGACCGAGTACCCTCAACATGTGGGCAATGACAAGAGGGCCAACCCTAGTCTTGAAGGAGGCCAAACACGAAGAAGATACTGAAGCACCCAAAATAAAAGGTACAGTGACAAATTTTGTGAATAATTTACTAAGAAATGTTTTTCTCTTTTGTAGGATTTGATTCCTCCAACGATGGTGTGACGAACGCTAACAATTTCCCGACTATCACTCATGCCAACAAAAATTCTTTGCAGATCCTGCCCTCTGTCAATAGAGAAGCCAAGCAATTTTTTCAAAAAATTATCTCGTTGAAAATGGCACAGCAATCCAAATCATGCCTCCGTCAGTGGTGGTGAGCCAACTTAATGAAGATCTTGCCTCCATCGGTGGTTGTGCAGATCAAATTTTCCATCCAGATCCTATCTCTCTGTCAGTGGTGTAGTAGGTCTCACATTTTACTGATCTAGTATCTCCGGCAGTGGTGTAGCAGATCAAAAAACTATCCAGATCTTGTCTTCATCGGTGTTGCAGATCAAAGTTTCCATTCGGTCCTATCTCTCCATCGGTGGTGTAGTGGGTCCCACATTTTGTTGATCTAGTCTCTCCTTCAGTGGTGTAACATATCAAATCCTCTTCAGGTCTTACCTCTTCGACGGTGTTACAGCTGAACTAAATCAAAAAAATCAATCAAAAAAGAAAAAAAATTAAAAAAATCAAAAAAGGAGAAAGAAAAAAAGAAAAAATAAGAAGAAGAAATGAAAAAAGAAAAAAAACAAAAAACAAAAAATCCAAAAAAAACAAAAAAACAAAAAAAAATCTGAAAAAATCAAATCAAAATGAAAATCAAGTTGTTATCATTTGCCGATCTTGCTCTTCCGTTGATGGTATAGTAAGATTCGTGTTTTATAAATCTAAGGTCCCGCCTCTTCGGTGTTGTTGCAGTGAACCAAATTTGCCTAGAAGTCCGATCATGCCTCTTCGTCGAGTTGTAGCTTGATAAAAAACCATCGATCCTGCCTCTTCGCCGAGTCGTAGTTGGATCAAACCTTCGACCTTGCCTCTTCGCCGGTGTTGTAGCTTGGTCAAATCTAACTTTCAGCCGCCTCTTTGTCGATCTTTGTAGCTGAACCTAAATCACTAACTCTCGGTCTTGCCACTTCGTCGGTGTTATAGCTAGACCAAATCCACTAACTCTTGATCTCGCCTTTTCGTCGGTGTTGTAGCTTGATCAACATTACTAACTTTAGACCATGTCTCCTCGTTGGTGTTGTAGCTTGGTCAAAATTTACTAACTTTCTAGTTGTATCAATGTTGTATCTTAAAAAAAAGAAAAGAAAAAGAGAGAAAAAAGAAAGAAAAAAGAAGAAGAAAAAAGAAAAAAAAGAAGAAAAAAGAAGAAAGAAAAAAGAAAAGAGAAAAATGAAAAAAGAGAAAGAAAAAAAAGAAAAAATAATAAAAAAGAGCTTTCAATCTTTCGATCCTGCATCTTCGCCAGAGTTGTAGCTAGATCAAACATCAGAACTTTCATCCACCGATCTTGCCTCTTCATCAGAGTTGTTGCTGGATCAAATCTTCAGACCTTGCCTCTTCGTCGGTGTTGTAGCTTGGTCAAATCTAACTTTCGGTTTTGCCTCTTCGTCGGAGTTGTAGCTGAACCTATTTTACTAACTTCTGGTCTTGCCTCTTCATCGGTGTTGCAGCTAGACCAAATCCACTAACTCTTGATCTCGCCTCTTCGTCGGTGTCGTAGCTGGATCAACATTACTAACTTTAGACCATGCCTCTACGCCGGTGTTGTAGCTTGGTCAAAATTTACTAGCTTTCAAGTTTTATCTGTAACATATCAAATCCTCTTCAGGTCTTACCTCTTCGACGGTGTTACAGCTGAACTAAATCAAAAAAATCAATCAAAAAAGAAAAAAAATTAAAAAAATCAAAAAAGGAGAAAGAAAAAAAGAAAAAATAAGAAGAAGAAATGAAAAAAGAAAAAAAACAAAAAACAAAAAATCCAAAAAAAACAAAAAAACAAAAAAAAATCTGAAAAAATCAAATCAAAATGAAAATCAAGTTGTTATCATTTGCCGATCTTGCTCTTCCGTTGATGGTATAGTAAGATTCGTGTTTTATAAATCTAAGGTCCTGCCTCTTCGTCGGTGTTGCAGCTGAACCAAATTTGCCTAAGTCTGATCATGCCTCTTCGTCAGAGTTGTAGCTTGATAAAAAACCATCTGATCCTGCCTCTTCGTCAGAGTCGTAGTTGGATCAAACCTTCAGACCTTGCCTCTTCGTCGGTGTTGTAGCTTGGTCAAATCTAACTTTCAGTTCTGCCTCTTTGTCGATGCTGTAGCTGAACCTAAATCACTAACTCTCGGTCTTGCCACTTCGTCGGTGTTATAGCTAGACCAAATCCACTAACTCTTGATCTCGCCTTTTCGTCGGTGTTGTAGCTTGATCAACATTACTAACTTTAGACCATGTCTCCTCGTTGGTGTTGTAGCTTGGTCAAAATTTACTAACTTTCTAGTTGTATCAATGTTGTATCTTAAAAAAAAGAAAAGAAAAAGAGAGAAAAAAGAAAGAAAAAAGAAGAAGAAAAAAGAAAAAAAAGAAGAAAAAAGAAGAAAGAAAAAAGAAAAGAGAAAAATGAAAAAAGAGAAAGAAAAAAAAGAAAAAATAATAAAAAAGAGCTTTCAATCTTTCGATCCTGCATCTTCGCCAGAGTTGTAGCTAGATCAAACATCAGAACTTTCATCCACCGATCTTGCCTCTTCATCAGAGTTGTTGCTGGATCAAATCTTCAGACCTTGCCTCTTCGTCGGTGTTGTAGCTTGGTCAAATCTAACTTTCGGTTTTGCCTCTTCGTCGGAGTTGTAGCTGAACCTATTTTACTAACTTCTGGTCTTGCCTCTTCATCGGTGTTGCAGCTAGACCAAATCCACTAACTCTTGATCTCGCCTCTTCGTCGGTGTCGTAGCTGGATCAACATTACTAACTTTAGACCATGCCTCTACGTCGGTGTTGTAGCTTGGTCAAAATTTACTAGCTTTCAAGTTTTATCAATATTGTATCTAAAAAAAGAGCAAAAAAAGGAGAGAAAGAGAAAAAATGAATAAAAGAACAAAAAGAACAAAAAATGAAAACAAAAAAGAAAAAAAAGAGAAAAGGAAGAAGTTGTCAGTTTGTTGGTCTTGTCTCTTCGTCAGAGTAGTAGCTGGATCAGACATCAGAACTTTCATCCATCGGTCTTGCCTTCTCGTCAATGTTGCAGCTGGATCGAATTTTGTAGACTCTCTTTAGGTATTAGCTTATTATCAATAATGTAGCAAGTTGGACTCATTTTGCTTCCCCAACAGACAACCCCCTATTTCGAAGATTTTGCTTCCCAATAGTGACAAGGTAGATCAACCAAGACAAGAAAAAAGACCTGCATCAAAGAGAAAGAAGATCTACGGAAGAACGAAGACATATGTCAAGAAGGGAGATAACCAGCTAGACCAGATGAAATGGGTCATTTTTAGTTATTGCTCCAATGCTGTTCCACAACAACGAGCAAAGAAGGGCAGCTGTAATAACCCATTTTCATCTGGGTTACCCAAACCCGAAACCAAAACCCAAACCCGACCCATTAACCTTAAAAATTACCAAAATGCCCTTTAACCTAAAAATAAACCCTAATCCTAAAGATAAACCTAGCCGCCGCCATCCACTTCACTGTTCAACGCCGCCGTCACCGGCATCCATCTCCGGCAACCACCCAAACACCCACAGCCTGAAAACCTAAATAAAATCCCTAAATCAACCCTTAAATCAAATCTAACCCTAAACCTAATCTAACCAGACCCATACCCTGTCATCCCTAAACCAACCCATAACCTGTCTTCAACAATCCCGTGAAATCCAGCTTGAATCCGGCTGCCTCATCAGATCTACAACAACAAATTAAAAAATAGAGGGTTAGTGTAAGAGTTGGTTTATAAAAAACCAAACGAAAATGTAAACAATGGGGGCTGATATTCGAAAAAAGGGGGATCTGAAAAAAAATCAGTGAGTCAAAATAGGGAAAAATGGGGCTTTTCTAGTTTGAAAATTAGAGAGGAAATCGGGGGTTCGGTTAAGAAAAATCTGAGAGGGGATTCAAGGAAATTTTTTATAATATGGAGTTTGTTGTTCGAAATCAATACAAGGGTAAAAAATTTCCTTTGTTGTTCGATTAAAATCTGTTTTGTTTCCAATCTTTATTTTTTTAACTCGAATCTCAAAACAAAAAAGGGGAAGTTCAGAAGTTTACCTGGTCGATCAAGGTCCTCGCCGTGATACCGAGCCGCCGATGAACGACAAACCAAGGTCAGCCGAGTGAGGCATATACTCTTGAGCAGCGCCGTGTAAAGAGAAGAGAAGAGAGGAGGGTAGCTTTTTAGGTTTTTTTGATTTAGTTCGAAATAAAAAAATATAACCTAAATCTATTTTAAACCGGCATAGCATGAAACGGCGTCGTTTCAGACGCCCGACCCGCGCGGTAACCCGATCCATGGGGAGGATCCGCGTGTTTTAAATAGGTTAATTGCCACATCAGTCCCCCAAATGCAACCCCATTCATGTTTTTGTCCATAGGTTAATTATGCATTTAGTCCTTCTATTTTAATTTTGTTTTTATTTTGTGTCGGTAGTCAAATTACGCAGTGGTCCCTCCCTTTCTTTCCCGTTTTCACCTTTGTCCGTGGTTTTATTCTGTTTCAGTCCTTATACTTTTGTGCGTGTTTATTTTTTACTTTCAGCTTATGTTTCATTTCATTTTAGTCATCTGTTTAGTATTTATTTAATTTTCAGCACTTTTATCTATTGTCATTTAATTTGCGCCACGTATGTCGCATTTTGTTCACTCCAATCCCCTTTTTATATTATTTTATGCTTTGTAATTTAGTATTCATGCATTTTTAATCCTTAATCATTAATTCTATGGCGTTTAATATGTATTAGTTTAATCATGCATTATTATTGTTATTATCATCATCGTCATTATTATTATTATTATTATTATTATTATTATTATTATTATTATTTAAATTAGATTAATATTTATGTATTTATGTTAGAGTAGTATTTTATTATGTTAGTATTTATTTATATTTTTATCGCATTGTATTTATGTTTGCCATGTTTTAAGTTGCATTTCGGATATATTATTGTCAATGCGGTGCCCTTTTATTCAAGCGTAGACGGGGCCAGTATCAGGCGTAGTGATAGTGGTTGGCCGTTTACTCTCGAATAACGAGACCTTTAAAATCTACTCACATTTATAACCAAATTTTAATTTAATCATCACTTTAATCCGGAAAGTTTAATATTAATAAAGCGGTAATTATTAAAGTACCAATTTTGGGCGGTGTGGGTGCTAATCCTTCCCCATCTGTAACCGACTCCCGAACCCATCAATTTTAAATCTCTGGTTTTTACGATGTCCGGTCCACCTTGAGTGGCCGGTGGCGACTACATTTTTAAATAAAACACGGGTTTTATAAAACTCCACACAGAAGACATTATTTTCAAAACCAAAGTAAAACAGAATAGAAAACCACATTTTTTAGCGAGAGTGACATCGCTACACTACTGCAGTAGTTAAATCAACTGCAAACGTCCACCATAACCAACTGCAAACGTCCACCATAACCAAACTTCCTATTGGACCATAGACTAAGTTTAGCGTTGATCTTTTCAAGAAAGTGCACCACAATCTTTTTCGGTTAGATTTTTTGTCACTAAGAAAACTCCAAGATAACTAACAAGTAATGACCCAACTCAAACCAGAAGCAACTTGAATTTCCTCAAGATGAGTAGGATTCATTTCACAAACAAAAAACTTTGTTTTGGCTACATTGTACTTCCTGACAATTCGTAAAACTGCTGTAAGACATTCAAAACCCCTAAGATCGAGTCTACAGAACCATTGTAAAAAACTGAATAAATCATCAGCAAAAGTCAAGTGTATAAGGGAGTTCATCTTGCACTTAAAATGATACTTGAAAACTCTGTTGGCTGCTAAAATATTGAGTAGAGCAGAAAGCACATTCATGACCATCACAAAGAGTTAAGGTGATAATGGATCATCTTGCCTCACCTCTCTTTCACCTTTAAAATACCCAACCAAACTACAATTAAAAGAGACTGAAAATCTAGAATCAATGATGCAAACTTTTATCCATCCTCTGAATATTTCTAGCAGGCCCATACCCTCAAGAACCTTCAAAATAAAATCCTAACAAATGGAGTCGAAGGCTTTCTGTAAATCAATCTTGATGACACATCTAGGAGAAAGAGTTTTCCTTGCATAACCTTTAACCAACTCATGTGCAAGCAATGTGTTATCTACAATGTTTCTTCACTTGATAAATGCAGACTAACTAGGATCAATCATAACAGGAAAATAGACAGCAAGCATGCTAACTAATATCTTGGTTATTGTTTTGTAAACCAATAAACAACAAGAAATGGGCATGGATTCTTTAGCCATGCTAGAATTTGAAGTTTTAGGAATAAGAACAATTGCTGTAAAGTCAAAACCTGCCAACAATGAAGAGGTCATGATAAAATGCTTCATTACAGCCAAAAAATTCATTGTCACTATATCCTAAGAAAACTTAACCAACCGGGTTGTAAATATATCTGGCCTGGACTCTTGTCATTACCATGCCTGAACAAGGCTTTTTTTAATCTCAGTGTCAGAATCATCCTTACTCAAAACAGAAGATACATAATCAGGTAAAAGAATAATGCATCAGATATCTAATTTAAACTATAGAACAGTTCATGACATTTGGTTCTGAGGTACCAATCAGTTTTTGTGAAAAAACTATCTCAACAGACACGAAGTCAAAATCCTCTAATCTTTTCCCAGCTTTATCCTTGAGTATTATGATGGTATTTTTCTTCTTTTTAGAAGCCACAATTGAATGGAAGAACTTTGTATTAATATATCCCTCTTGTAAACATTGAATTTTGGCATTCTATTTGTAAAAGAATGTTCTGCAGCCTCAAACTCAATTAACTCAGCCTGCAATGAGTGCTCTTCTTCCAACTTCCTCTGCTCAAGATGCATTAGATTGTATAATTGAATTTGTTCAAGCTGCTCATACTTTGCTGTCACTCACCCTGGCATATCAACATAATCGATTTTGTTAAGTTCTTCTAACTTTGATTTTGAGGCGTTTCAGCTTGGAAAACAAGACCTACGTAGGATTTCCTATAGTATTCTATTTCCAAGAATTTTGGACGATAAGCCTTAAAATCAACATGTGAAGTCCAAAAATTGAAGAACTTGAAGTGCTTTAACTTGTTAGCTGGATTATCCTTTTTTAGCCAAACAATGTAGGGCAATGATCCGAGACCCTATGCATGAAATTCATCATAAAAATTAAAAAAATCATGCAACTATTGAGTATTTATCATCACTCTATCCAATTTTCGAGCCAGGAAGTTTTCCTATTACTTATTGGACCAAGTAAACAATGGACCAGAATAAGGATGATCCATGCAGTCCAATTCCTCCAAACAATTCTGGAAATCCGCCATTTCAATTGTAGTATGAGGACCAAACATCTCAAAATCTTAACTTTCACTAGCATGTGTAAATATGTTGAAGTCTCCCCTTATTAACCATGAAGTAGAACCAATAGTGGCTAGTATATCTTTTAACTACCTCTAGAGAAACTTCATGTCAACTCCACTATTGCTGCCCTAAACTACAGCGATACAAATACTTTTGCCATTAACACCATCTTGTATAGTAACAGTTTAGTTTGCTTGCTGTATAATAAAAAAAATGGAAATAATTCTTCTATAAGACCAATAATCTGTCATTAACTATTGAATCATAATTTGAATAACAATTCCAGTCATCAGATAATCTGGAGACAACATCATCAACTTCATTTTGTCTTATTCTAGTTTCCTTTAAATAAATAGTCTCAACATCCAACTTTGCAAGTCTTTTTAGCACCTCAACTTCTTCAAGGGATTATTAAACCCTTTATGTTCCAAAAGCAAATTATCATTGAGAGGATTTAGAACCTGCACCTCCCTATGCTTCAACATGTACCTTAGTGTTTAACCTTTTCAACATGATCCCTTTTTTTACCTTGATTTCTTGCAAGATAGTTGCTACTCCAAAAGATGCTACTCGAGGTTTCTTTGCTTCCTCCACATCACAAGCTAGTGCATTGTATTTGTTTGTAGATCCAACGATCACATTCTTATATTCATATTTATATTTTTTCTTCTTTTTCTAAAACATGAAATCCTGCAATGAAGGAAATTCTCTGTTGTTTGACTCCTAAATAGTTTGCATAATAGGATACTTTTCCTCGAAACTTCCCCAACAACCTCTATACTTTGAGTAAGACTAGTCTGTGTATCTTCATTCTGCAGTGCAGTAGCCTGTAGCGCTATATCAATCACATTCTGTTCAATAAGGTATTGCAATCCTGCAGTAGAGTCGTCAATATTTCTCTCATCTTTGGAATAAAAAATTTGTTCATTAGTCCTAGAATCCTCACCAAGTTCAGTGACAAAGTGAGTGGAATGAATGACTTTTTTCTTCTTCCAAATTTTAGCAGATATGGGCTTCTCTGTACATATTTTATCATTGTGACTATAGAGTTTACATCAAGAACAACAGGGATGCATCCATGGAACGATAACCCTGATAGTAACAATTGAACCATCTCTCAAAACAACATCTACAATTTTAGAAAATTGAGCTCCTACTTCGATTTCAACACATACTTTCGCAAATTCAAGTCTCTTTTACGAAGCTGTTACTGAGTCCATATATAATGGAAAACCTAGTGCACTAGCTATATAACTTAATCCCTTTCTTGAATAAAGCTCTAGTGGAACATTATACATCTGCAACCATATCGACATTCTAAATATGTCAAAATCTAGTTTCTTCACCTTTAGTGCCCACTTTCGATGAATTGGTGACTTATTTTGAATATGTCATGGCTCGCTCTCCAATACCCAATCCTTAGTAGTTGCATTTGTAAATGAAAACCCGTAAAGATTGGAGGCAACTAAACTAGCCTTGCGTCGAAGATTTCCCCATAATAGTTCAACAATTCTTTGCATCGAGCCGAAATTAGGGGTCGATCCAATGAATTGACCTACCAAGGAGTAATTCCATTCAGAAATTCCATCTTCAAAGACCGCTACCAGCGGTTAAATTATAAACTCCTTTTCTAATTGATGCTTTGTCGAATAGTGATGCACTCTAGAAGTATACTTGTCGAGTCAAGTAATAAAGTGATGAGTAGAGTGTCGAACCCACGAGGATTGAATCAATAACTACGAAGTTATCGAATTTAATAATGTATTTGCAAGTAATGATGATTGTTGAATTATTAAAACAAAAACAATTAGAGTAAAGATAGATATGATTAAGACGAACAGCTACGATAAATAACAGATAATTATAGAAGATGAGATTATTGCTAAGGATATATGCTTGAATATTTTGTACAATGATGTAGCGATGGACAATACATGTCTGCGTAAACCACTAAGATCTTTATCTACTTGACGAGATTTTCTAAGGAACTTCTGACTCTCTTGATATCTAGAAGTTAATAATATTGAAGCTGAGGTAATACATGTCTACGTGAACCTTAACAACTCTATTAATTGTTTAAAAAAAATTCTAGTTGTTGAAAACTTAAATTTATGTCTAAACTGGATTAAGACTAAGTTAACAGCTTAGCCCACTGCTCACATTTGTATAACCTAAATCCCTCGACATTAAGTCTCATGTCAATAGTTAAAATGCCTCTTTCGATAACTCTTACAATAACTACGCATGAAGAATGATGAACAGAATAGATAAAGAGAAAACAAATATAGCATTATAGTAAAGTAATCAATACATAAAATCATGAGAATCAATAATCCCAACTAAAGTATTTAGCTTATGTCTGAACTTAAAACATCAATAACAAAAATATTAAAGTACGTCAATTTATCAAGCAAGAATAAGAAAAGAGTCAAGCGTCCTCGACAAATTCCTTTCGTGCCATCCAACTATTGCTGCAGGTCTCCCGCTTTGTTAGCCTCTCTCGATGGCGTCTTTCGTGAGGAGGATTCTCTAGCTTTTACCCCAGTGGTTCTTCGTAAGTTTCAGACTATGATCGTTATCTATAATTGCGTTTTCTTGAATTGTCGTTCAAGTCTCTCTTATATAGGCGGTGGAATTAAGGTTTAAGAACCCTAAAGTGCACGCGACTTCATTAAAGAAAGCCATTGATTTCTTGCTATATTTAATGTTTCGTATCTAGTAAAAAGTCCACGTGGGCAAAAGTAGATTCATCTCCAACTCTTTATGCCTCGTCAGCTATAGTCATGCGATCTGCTACTCTTCTGCTTCATCATTCTTCCAGCATTTACCGACATCCTAAACATGCACTACAAAACACTCTAACACGACTTTTCTCATAAAAAGCACCAATACATATGACATTAAAGTGCAAGCGGAATAACTTCATATCTATATGTAATTATATTCAATTTAACTTAAATGTAATATATATGAGCTATATGTAAAAATGACACATAAAACAGATCATTTACACACTCGTCATTAATCAATGGAGAAAAAATTCCAATATCTGCTATTCAGCCACTGCAAACAGTTCTTTCCCGTCAATAACCGTAGGAGATGACATGAAATCCACTCAAAAGATAAAAGGAATAAGAAATGAAAGCAGAAAAATGAAAAATCAACAAAATCCGATCAAGAATCCTAGCCGCAACCACGAAAATTTTAGAACCCATTAGACCTGCTAATGTGTGCCTTAGAGAGAATTGTTATCGTGCGCCATTTATGGCTTACAGATAATCAAAGTTTAAGGTCATATTAAATTGAGTGTAATTAAAAAAAACAATCATATTTTTATAATTCATATGGTTCGGATTTGAGTTATAGTTAAATTAAAAGTGTATTTATACATTAATTAAACATATAATTAATGATAAAAGATATAATTAGTTTTACATTCAATCGTAAAGAATTTCCCTTAAAAATTTATTTATCTACATTAATTAAATTATAAGAAATGAATATTAATAAAATTATTTTATTATTGAGCTCAAATACAATCAATCGAATACGTCAATAGGGGGTGAATTGACTTTGCAACGAAGGTGGTAGAAGCAACGCAAATCTAAAAATTGTGCACAACATTTATAGTGGTTCGACTTATCAACTAAGTCTATCTCCACTACCTTAGCTTTTCCACTAAGGATTTTTCCACAAATTCACTCAATTTGTATTTCATTTTAGGCTAAAAGAGATAACCTTACAAATCCATCAAAGTTTATACCCCAAAACTTTGAGACACTCTGTTAAACTAATGTGTTAATTTTCATATAACAAGTACTTAATTGTAAATAAATAAAATTTTAAGGTACTTGATATTACTCACAATTTGATAAGAATTCGAACTAAAATATTTTCTAAGTCAAATAATTGAAAGGCAAATATTTTCTAAGTGTTTCGGTACTCAAACCAGCCATTTTGGTAAGTAAGTATCATACGACTATATGCGTACCGATATAGTTTTCATTATTGGAAATCAATTTTATTCAAAAGGTTAACTGAGTACCGGTACAGCTATACGAGTACGATATGGTACTTCAACACTGTAAAACCATATGGCTAACTAAGTACCGGTACATCGTTTAGTGTACCAGTACGAGACTCAAATATTTTTAAATATTTTAAACCTTTTAAAGCCATGTCAAATTTTGAAGTCAACTTAATTTAATTTGAACTGTGTACCGGTACATTGATACGCGTACCGATATGCTATGTTCACAAAGATTTCAAAGGATTCTAGTGAGAAAATCCAATACTGGTACGGTACAAAGCGTACCAATACCCTTTGCTTTTTCTTTACTCCATATTGATATGCTAGCCCGCGTACCGATACCCCTTTGTTGCAATGACTATTTTTATTTTGAGCAAGTACCGATACAAAAGATCGTGTACCGATACCCACACTATCTAAATAACATTTAATGTGAGAAAATTGTAACCCAATGGCTCTATTGAATTTTCTAACAACCCAAACGACTAGAAATCAATGAATGATGTATAAAATAAAGTCTCCAAAGCTTCTTCAACAACAAGACAAATAAAGCATCCAAGCGCATATCCAACATATTTGAGCTTTTATTGTAAAATTCTTGTACCCACTTGAGTGTTCTTCATTGTAATTCTTTTTCATTCAAGTGTCTAGATTTTAGCGATCTTAAATTGTGCAAACAATCTTCTTTTAGAGGAATTTCATACTTTGCTTCTTTGTTTCCAATTTTAGGAAAGAGAATTGCTAGTCTTTAGGGCATAAGTCTAGGATTTGTGAGGTTATCTCCTTTAGCCTAAAAGGAAACATAAATTAGTGAATTTGTGGAAATTCTTAGTGCGGATTGTAATTACCAATTCTATTCGGGCCTTTAGAGCCCATTTTTATTACAAACCCATTATACATACATACACAATAATAATAACCCATTAACCCAATTAAAACCCAGGCCCATATCCAACCCATTACCCAAACTAACCCTAAACCTAAAAATGATAACCTAAACCCCTTTCTTATCCCAAGCCACTGCCAGTCACGCTCTTTCAGCCCCCTGCGCGGCCGCCACTCAAGGCGTTTCATTGCCTCGTGGCCACCATGCGCACTGTCACGCGCATCACCAGCCACCGCCCTGCTCCACCTACAAAAGAAAAAGAAAATATCATTCCAGTCATATAAAGCAAACAAAAGTGGAGATTTTTTTACATATTTTATTGTAAAAAATTAGGTATAAAAACCGAAATCAATGATGTAATTTGGGTTACAAAAGAAAAAAAGAGAAGTTCTCTAAACAACATTTTTTTCCATCAAACCCAAAAATATAAAACAATGGGAGAGTAGATTTGAAAAAATACAAAAAAAGAACATCGAAGCAAAAAGGTAAAATATATATATGTGAGACAAGAAAAAACGTAAGGTTTTTGTAGATATACGAAAAAATATAGATTCTTAGAAAAAAAATAAGGGCAGATTTGTGATTAGGGAGAAAGAACGAACCTTTTGACCTATTTTGCGTCGATTCCGGCCCCTGTGGATGGTGGCAGCTGTCGCTGGCGAGCGGCGACAAATGGTGATAGAAGCGGCGACTCTCGATCTTCGGCTGAGTGAAGAAAGGAGGGTTGAGAGAGCTTTTAGCATTTTTGGGTTATCAAACTTAAAATGAATTTTTTGGGATAAATGGGTATTTAAGGGCCAAACAAAACGACATCGCTTTGATCCTCTCCAACTCGTGCATCGACCCGCCCGGAGGAAGGAACTGCACATTTCTGATGAATGCGCAAATTACGCTCGCGGTCCCTCTGCTTCGTATCCTTCATATTTTTGCACCTTAATTCCTATTTTATTCCATTTTGGCCACTGTTTCTACTTCTTTTTTATTTATTTATTAATATCATAATTATTAATCTTATATTATCACATTAATTATATTAATTAGTTTCATTATTATATCATTATGTTATTATATTATATTTATACTATCATTACCATTATTATTATTATATTTAATTTATAATTATTATTATTATTTTCATTTTTAGTATTTTACATATGAATATATATAAGTATATTATATACTATCGTTACTATCATATTAAATTATTATTATTATTATTATTATTATTATAATTATATGTTATATATTATAATTACTACTACTGTTATTATTTACGTAATGTTTACATATATATTCGTATGTACCTTATATGTTTCTTAATTTTACATTAAAAATGTTTTTAGGGATTATCGTGAAAAATGTATCTCATACGTAAGGGTTCCGTTTTCCATTAGTCCCCACTATAAAATATCATTTTAGTTCTAAATTATAATTTTCAAAAATAGATTCTCTTCATTCGGGAATCTAATAGAAATTATGCCCCGGGTGTAGGGGTGTAAATTCCTTTTATACAAAAATATTCTTTTAAACACTTTAAGGGATCACAAATTTTAAATTAAATTTGAATTTTTAATTTCCATCATTTAGACAATGCGTAATCAACCAGGTACCAATTTTGGGAGTTGTGGGGGTGTTCAACCTTCCCCACAGGTAACTGACTCCCGAACCTATTTTTCTGGTTTCGTAGACCCAAAACTCTTCGCTTTAATAAAATGAGACAAAAATAGGTTTTATTAAAATAACCAGGTTTTTAGGTGATCCAATCCACCTAAAGAAAAGAGGATTGGTGGCGAATCTCGTTGTTACAGCTTGGCAACTCCAGTTGATTACTTTCTATCCTAATGAGTCGAGCCACCAGTCGATTACCTTTATTGTTTTGATATTATTTATACTGAGACTAACGTGTTTTGTTTTGTCTTTGATTTTCTTTGCCCTTGCATTGCATTTTTTATTATTAGCAAAAAGGGTGTTGAGGCAAGTTCAACCGTTATAAAGGATATGCTATGGAGAACTGATTTCTTGATAGGGTGAAAGGAAATTGAAGCGTGCGGAGGTGGTCAGAAGAGACTCAGCACCAAAAAGGGGACAATTTGCTAGAAGTTGAAAAGTCAGAGCTTTGGGATCTCACTAATATTAGATCGACTCAGAACCAACTACGGGAGTTAAAAGAAATCTGGAACCAGTAGGACGAAGAAAACAAGTAGTTGTTCTACAGCAACTACGGTGATTTACCTTATCTGCTAGATGTCAGTATCGACAAGGTTTTATTTCGAGCCCTTGTCCAGTTCTAGAATCCTGCCTACAGTTGCTTTACTTTAGGAGATGTCGATTAGGTACCAACCATTGAAGACTACACTACTTTGATTCGTTGCCCAAAAATCTAAGTCGATAAAGCCTACTTCAAGTCTCCTAATTCTCCAGTATTTTAGAAAAAGCTACTAAAATTGACTGGCATGGACGAACAATGGGCCAAAGCTAGGATTAAATTAAAATGGGAAACCATGTGCATCTCTTGGAGATCTATACGAGTCCTAATCTAGGTTCAATCCAAGCGAGAAAAACTGGTCAAAATGTTTGCCCTAGCCATTTACAGTTTGGTTATCTTTCTCAAATCATTGGGATATATTGATGATGCTATTATGGAACTGTTCTATCACCTTGACAAAGGAATTACCCCTGGTCCAGTAATCATAGCTGAAACTTTTAGGTCTCTTAGTGCTTGTAGAAGAAGCGGCGAGCGGAGCTTCATCGGTTGTGCTCAGCTTTTGTTGGTCTAGTTTCATAGCCACTTTTGGAAGCCGGAGAAATTTTCTTATCAAGCACGCTTTGAAAATTACTCACCACTAAAAGATCTGGAGTCCATACGAAGGCATGAGAACATCTCTCATGACAAATGGATGGCTATTTTTCGAAACCTCCAGGAGAAAGATGTCTAGAAAGCACACTGGTTCTTCCTTGACAGTATTATATAAAAATGTGGAGACTATGACTGGGTTCCTCTACTTGGAATATGGGGTGGAACTGGATATGCTCAGTTACTAGTATCCAGGCAATACAGGTCGAGGCAGTTCATCCCAGCAACAAGAGGGCTTGCTACATGCGAATTTCCATACAAGGGTAAAGATTACAAGAAAACTGTCTCCATGATCACTCAAGCTTGAAAGCGTATTTGCAAGATGGAGCCGTTCGATGAAAAACCTAGAGTTACGCCAGAGTATCAATGGTGGAGAAGCAGAAGAATTAATGATGATATTCCTTTACCAAATCTAAAAAATAATGTATCGGTGGAGGAACATTTGCAGGTCAATCCCTCAGAAATAGAAATTGCGAAGCATGATTTTGAAAAGAAGTAATTCATGATGGAAAGCCAGATTTCAAGGTTAGAGAATGAAAGGAACCAGTTGAAGTTCAAGATGCAGTCTCAGGAACAAGAGATTGAAAGGCTGAAGATGGGAAAAAGTAAAGCTGAACAAAATTTGAGCGGTTTATGGGGTGATTACAAAAAGCTCAGCGCATCAGCAAAATATGTCAATCTCGGAAAGACATATGCTAGATGGAAGCTTGAAATACGAGCAGAAATAGAGTGAGCCGATCTTTGGGAAAGAAGATTCAAAGATGTTCAAACACAACAAATAGCCATGAAAAAGGAATTGCCTGGAAGTAGAACCAAGAATATGAATATGAGAAGCCAAATTATTAAGCTAGAAGACTCCTTATAAAGGCACCGTAACAGAGACTCCGTAGCTGAATTAAAAGGAAGTAGGGAGAAGAACGAAACTCTGGCAAAATAAGTCGAGGAATTAGAAATATCTTTGCAGACTTGCTAGGGGAAAATTAATAATTTTGAAGAAGTTCAAAAGTATAATGATTACCGTTGGGAGGCACGGCTGCAACAATCTCAGGATCAAGTCCGAGATAGAGACCATGTTTTGACAGAAGCTCTTACCCAAGTACGAGAAGTAGCAGAGCACCTCCAGACTTTAGCCATTTAGGCTAATGTTTTGAGCCTGCAAACTGAGTTGGAATCTAATCGGGGCAAGAAGCTAGCATGGCTCTTCAGAAAGATCAAGATTCTGGGAGTTAAGGCCAAGCAGTACATGTGAAACAGGCTCACCTTATGTAAAGAAACTTGTTCTAATGCAAGTTTCCTTTTGAAAGTTGTACTAAAATCAACATATTTTGTGTAAAATATGTTGTGGTACTAATATAATATGTGTTTTGCATGTATATCACATTCTCTCATTTGTATTTGCATCATGTTGTATCATATTACATCATTTTTACTATAATTTTAATTTCTTAAAGAATTATT
This sequence comes from Hibiscus mutabilis, assembly GCA_019671005.1. NCBI lineage: Eukaryota > Viridiplantae > Streptophyta > Magnoliopsida > Malvales > Malvaceae > Hibiscus > Hibiscus mutabilis. The sequence continues at coordinate 28,794,120 of CM033717.1, read as the reverse complement.
ATCGCAGTAATTTTGGAACATACAATTCCACAGATTCAACACCCTTACTTCACTAGAAGCAAAGCCAAAGGCATGGAAGAAAGACTGGCAAAATTTGAGAAAACATGTGAAGACATCAAGAAGGATATTGAGAGCAAGTTAGAGAGAACGCAGCAGGAGACTCGTGCCCATATTTCTCAATCGCAAGAAGATTTGTTAGCAAAGATAGCTCAGATGTTAGCTGGAAGGGATTCTGAAAAGAAGAAAGTAGTGGTTATAAATCTCGGTGCACTGATAGAAGACTCGGGTAATCCTCTCGGAAAAACCCACCCGCTAGTGGAGACTTCCATAGCCAAACCACAAGTTGGTCAGACCGAATCTTCCCTGCGAGGAGGAGTGATAGTTCAGGATAGCCCTAGTGAATACCTTGTTCCAGATTTCAACGAAATCGACAAAACTAAAGGTCGAGCTACCCAAATAGTTCAAGGATCGATAGAAACAGTTAGAAGAAAAATTCAAGGCTATAGAAAATGTAGACCAAGTTTCAAGAATGGATGCAACAGAGTTAAGTTTGGTTCTCGATTTGGTGCTACCTCCGAAGTTCAAGATGCCCAATTTCAAAAAGTATAATGGGACCACTTGACCCAAAGTTCTCATTACAATGTTAGTTAAGAGAATAACGAGGTACATTGACAACGGCCCCCTCCTAATCCACATCTTTCAAGATAGTTTGACAGGATCCGCTGCAAGATGGTACAACCAGTTGAGTCATACCAAAATTAACTTATGGAAAGATTTGGCACAGGCATTCATTAAACAATACAACCATGTTATCGATATAACTCTTGATCGGGTTACATTGTAAAACATGGAAAAGAAACATAACGAGAGTTTCAGGCAGTACGTACAATGATGGAGAGATGTAGCAACCCAAGTGCAGCCGCCGTAATTAGAAAAGGAGACAGTGATGCTTTTTGTTGGTACGCTAAAGAAACCATTCCTCGGTCGTATGATAGGAGGTGCTACGAAAGACTTCCCCTACATAATAATGAATGGAGACATGATTGAAAATGCAATCTGAAGCAGGAAGATTGAAGACGAGGAAAACTCAAAGAAATCGAATAATAAAAGGAAGGAGGTCGAGACAAGCAATACAAGTGTCTATAATGTTGGCTATTCAAAACCGCTGACAGTCGGACAACCCAAAGCTGCAACCTCAAATGCCCAAACTTCCTCGAAGCAAGAATTTGTACAATGCTCATGTGGTGTCTCCATTTTATACAAAACCAATACAACCCACTTACCCGAAATGGTACGATCCCAATGCACAGTGCGATTATCACGCAGGGATAGAGGGGCACTCGACTAAGAACTATATCGCTTTCAGGAAGCTTGTTGAAAAATTCATAAAAATAAGGGTGTAAGATTTGATGACTCTACGAGGAAAAGTACAGCTGGGAACCCACTACCCAATGATGTCAAGCCAGGAGTAAATGCAATCTACAATGACGAGAATAAAAGAATAAAAAACTCGTATCGAGGAGGTGAAGTTTCCATTGAAGTGGGTATGACAAAAGATGGTCAAAATGAGCTTGTTGCAAGGCTCAAAAGACAATAAGGGAACTTCCGGAGACACTGTCTATACCATGCTGAAGGAAATCATGACATCCAGAACTATGTAGAGTTTAAAGTTCTTATCCAAAATTTGACGGATAACAAAGAGTTAGAGTTTTTTGAAGAAAGAAAGTTTGAAGAAGCAAATAATTGTGCTTTAGAAGAAGAATCCCCTAGGAATAGCCATGGGGGCAACTTCCCAGTCGTGATTATTTTAGGACCAAGGGAATGCGAAAGAGTCGATAGTGTGGGACCGAAGATCACGGTTTAAAAACATGGTCCATTTTCTTACAAGGATAACAAGAAAGTTCTATGGAGGTACGATTGTGAAATAAAAATTCAAGGAAATGATACTTCGAAGATCACTTCAAAAGAAGTAAAAGATGTCAGTCTTTGCACTAGAAGAGGAAGACGATATGGCAAAGCATATGATCCTAAGGGAAAAGCCTTGATAGTTGAGCCCAAGAAAAAGAATGATGCTGAACCAGAATCACCGATCAATGAGCCAATCAAAGAGGAGGAAGTGAAAGAATTCCTGAAGTTCTTGAAACATAGTGAATACAGTATTGTCAAACACCTCTGTAGACTACTAGATCATATATCTATATTATATCTACTGTTGAGTTCAGAATCACACTGAAACACGCTATTGAAGGTGATGAACAAGACTTTCGTTACTAATGACATTTCGGTAAACAAGTTGGACAGGTTGGCAAATAATCTGAATGCTGAGAACTTCATCCATTTTAATGATTACGAGATACCCCCAGGTGGTATGTGGTCTACCAAGTCCTTGCACATAACTACTCGATGCAAAGGCTATACATTGCTAGGGTCCTAATTGACAATGGATCCGCTTTGAATGTGCTGCCATTGGATACCTTGAATAGACATCTAGTAGACAGTTCTCATATGAAGGCTTGCAATACTATAGTTCGAGCCTTTGACTGTACTGAGAGGATGGTGATGAGGAGAATAGAAGTGTCGCTGCTAGTGGGCCTAAACACCTATGATGCTGATTTTTTGGTAATGGATATCAAACCCACATATAACTGTCTATTGGAAAGACCCTAGATTCATTCAGCCGGGGCAATGTCATCATCGCTACACTAGAAATTAAAGTTTGTCTCTAATGGGTGGCTTGTCACTGCGGATGCCGAAGAAGACATTATATCTTCCATCACTAGTGATGCCCTTTACATTGAAACTGATGAGAAGGCCGTGGAGTGCTCATTTTGGGCATTTGAATTTGTCAATGCAACCTTCATTGCCAAAGGAAGACAGATGCCTATCCCAAAGTTCTCTAAAGCAATAAGAATGGGAATTAAACTAACGGTGGAGAGAAGAGCCCGAGTCAGTAAAGGATTAGAAAAGTACCTACAAGCCAGGGTTAGTGCACCGTTTGTGACCAATAAACAAGACCGCTTTAGCTTGGGATACAAGCCAGATGAGGTTGTGAAAAAGTAGGAAAAGAGGAAGGCTCCTCTGAAGGGAGAAGAGGTAAACTAGGAACCTCTGATTTTCCCTTGCCTTTCTAAAACTTTTGTATCCGAAGGATTCATCCACCCTAAACAGCTTACAAAAGATGAAGAAAGTGAGCTGTGAAGGATTTTAGGAGCTTTGGACATCAATGTTGTCACCATTGAAGGAAGTGCAGGATTATATCTTAGGGGAATTCATCATTTTACCTCTGAAACTATTCTGAACAACTAGACTACTGAAGAACTACCTACAATATTTAGGAATGTTTCAGAGTAATATTCAGAACACACTTGTTACTCTTGCCCGAGAGCAACAAGGGTCTTTTTGTAAAGGGCATAAGCTTACTGTCTTTATGTCAATGAATGATACTTTTTGTGTTATCTCTGGAAAACATTTTATTTATTTCATTTCTTTCTCCTCATATACACCCATCCTACACAAATTACCCATTCTTAATCATTTGTTCAATGGATGTCATTATTTCGTGTCAGGTCCTCCGATATCGATGTATTGAGCGACACTGAGAAAAATCCAGAACTTATTTTTGAGCAAGATGTATGTCTAGGAGAGCTTCAGACTTTGAAGAATATCAAGATTATGATCCATATCCTGACCTATTAAGAATGATAGAACAAGATGAAAAACAAATCTTCCCTCACAAAGAATTAGTAGAAATTGCGAGCCTCGAAGATGACAATGAAAAGAAAGAGGTGAAGATTTACACATGCATCACTCCAAAAATAAGACATGATCTGATCGAGCTGCTCTTGGAGTTTAAAGATGTCTTTGCATGGTCCTATCCAGACATGCCTGGATTGAGTACGGATGTGGTGGTACACAAACTCCCCATAACAGGGGACTGCCAGCCAGTCCAACAGAAGTTGCGAAGAATGAGACCCGATGTACTGATAAAAATAAAAGAAGATATAAAGAAACAATATGATGCCGAGTTTTTTTAAGAGGTTAAATATTCAAAATGGGTGGCCAATATAGTTCACGTCCTGAAAAAAGATGGCAAAGTCTGAATGTGTGTAGATTACCGAGATTTGAATAGAGCCAGTCCAAAGGATAATTTTCCATTGCCTCACGTCAACACCCTAGCTGATAATACAACAAAAAATTCTTTGTTCTCCTTCATAGATGGTTTTTCAGGCTATAACTAAATAAGGATGTACCCCGATGACATGGAAAAAACAACATTTGTAACGCAATTGGGAACTTTCTGTTATAAGGTGATGCCCTTTGGGCTTAAAAATATAGGGGCAACATATCAGTAAGCCATGGTCCCCATGTTCCATGATATGATGCTCAAAGAAATCGAGGTGTATGTTGATGACATGATTGCTAAGTCTCAAACTAAATAAGAGCATGTGGAGGTCTTGAGAAAATTATTCTTGAGACTAAGGAAATACCAGTTGAAGCTAAATCCCGCTAAATGCACTTTCAGGGTTGCATCAGAAAAGATACTGGGCTTCATAGTCAATGAAAAGGGCATTGAACTTGATCTAGACAAGGTCAAAGCCATTCAAGACTTACTACCCCCGCGCACTCAAAAGGAAGTAAGAGGCTTCTTGAGAAAAATGTGATCCTATCTTTCGACTTTTCAAAAAGCACAACCCAGAGGAATATGATGACGAATGCTAGGAAGCTTTTGAAAAAATCAAGCACTACTTGACAAATGCCCCAGTTTTAATGTCGCCTATCTCGAATAAGCCGTCAATATTATATTTAACAGTTTCCAATAATTCTATGGGATGCATACTGGGTCAACACGATGAATCGGGAAAGAAATAGAGGGCAATTTATTATCTCAGTAAGAAATTTATAGAATGTGAAGCGAGATATTTGCCAATCGAAGAGTTGTGTTGTGCCTTGATCTGGACTACTAGAAGACTAAGGCAATACATGTTGTACCATACTACCTAGTTGATCTCAAGGTTGGATCCTTTTAAATACTTGATGGAGTCAACTGCACTGACAGGAAGAATGGCCAGATGACAGATTCTATTGCTCGAATTCGACTTAGTTTACGTGAGCTAAAAAGCTAAAAAAGGAAGTGCAATAGCAGACTTCCTAGCCACCCGAGCCCTAGAGAACTATGAACCTCTAAACTTTGACTTCTCGAATGAAGATCTGATATATGTCGAGGAAGTTACCTCAGAAAAATAGGTACTAGAGGTTGAGCTTTGATGGCGCCTCTAATTTCGCGGGCAAAGGAATTCGGGAAATATTGGTCTCCCCAGAGGGTGATCATTACCCTTTTGCCAGTAAGCTTGATTTTGATTGTACAAATAATATATCAGAATATGAAGCGTGCGTCATGGGGATTCAAACTACCATTGATCGCGAGGTTAATTTGTTAAAAATATACGGGGACTCATGCTTGTGATTTATCAACTCTGAGGAGAATGGGGGACCAAAGATTCCAAGTTGATGGATTGTCGAAATCTTGTCCTAGACTTGATTAAAGAGTTCTATGAGATAACCTTTCACTATCTCCCACGAGAAGACAACCAAATGGCAGACGCCTTCGCTACTATGTCTTCATTGATTAAAGTCAACAAGCAGTCTGATTTGAGACCCATACAAATGAGTATATACTAGTCTCTAGCCTATTGCTACAATATTGAGGAAGGTGAGGAATACAAACATCTTGGTATCACGACATTTTGCAGTACATAAAAAGTCGTGAATACTCACAGCATACCACTAAAAATAAGAAGATGATGCCACGAAGGCTGGCAAGTGAGTATGTCCTATATGGAGAGATCCTATACAAAAGAAGAAAAGATCATGTGCTACTGCGATATGTGGATGCTGTCAAAGCAAAAAAGATCCTTGAAGAGGTCCATGAGGGTGTATGTGGAACACACACCAATGGTTTTACTATGGCAAGGCAAATCATAAGGTTTGGCTACTACTGGTCCACAATGGAAGGGGACTGTATCAACTACACCAAGAGATGCCACAAGTGTCAAATTTACGCAGATAAGATTCATGCTCCACCATCCCCGCTACATGTCATGAATTCCCCATGGCCATTTCCATATAGGGCCTGGATTTCATCAGGCCTATATCACCGAAAGCTTCCAATGGGCATCGATTTATCTTTGTGGTTATTGACTACTTCACCAAATGGGTAAAAGCAACCACTTATGCTAATGTCACCAAATCTGCAGTTAGCAGATTCCTAAAGAAAGAAATTATATGTTGGTATGGGATGCCGGAGAGTATCATATCTGACAATGCATTAAGCATGAATAATAAGACCATAGACGAAGTATGCGAACAATTTAAGATACGACATCACAATTCGTCACCATACCGCCCTTAAATGAATGGGGCAGTGGAAGCGGCCAACAAGAACATTAAAAGGGTTGTTGGAAAGATGACAGAAACTTACAAAGATTGGGATGAGAAGCTACCATTCGCTCTATATGCTTATCGTACATCAGTTAGAACCTCTACTGGGGTAACACGTTTTTCATTGATTTATGGGATGGAAGTGGTACTACCCATCGAGGTCGAGATTCATTCCCTCTGAGTTTTTTCGGAATTGAAATTTGATGAAGCATAGTGGATCCAAGATAGATATGACCAACTTGCCTTAATTGAGGATAAAAGACTTAAAGCCATCCAACATGGTCAAATGTACCAAAAAAGGATGATCTGAGCTTATAATAAGAAGGTTTGCCCAAGAGAATTCCATAAGGGGATCTAGTGCTTAAAAAGATCATACCAACTCAAAGAGATTCTCGAGGGAAATGGATGCCAAATTGGGAAGGACCTTACGTGGTTAAAAAGGCCTTTTTTGGAGGAACTTTGATTTTGGCTGAAATGGATGGTGCAGACCTGCCAGTCCCTGTAAATTTTGATTTAGTCAAGAAGTATTTTACTTGAAAAAAATAAAAAAAATAAAAAAAAGAAGAAAAGAAAAAGGAGGGTTCAAGATGAAAATCTGCAAAGGACGTCTTGAGATCGAAGAAGGTTTTGAGTTGAAAACCCAAAAAGGGTGGCTCAAATTTTGATCAGAAGGGGCAAAGGCATCCGATCAGCCGTTCCCTAAAAATTTGTGGAATTTTGCATCTTGGGATATCAGCAAGGCCCTCGAGGTCTTCTAAACACATATTAGGCACAAAAGGCTTCTCGACAAGTTGATTCAGTGAAGCTTGCTCGTTCGATATCTGGGGCACCTATTTTTTTTATTTTGCTTTGTTCTCTTTCAATGTTTGCCATCTAAATGTCAACCTTACTCTCAATAAACTCTTCATTCTATCTTATGAATTTGTTTACATAAGTATTATACATTGACATAACGATCTGTAAGCTAACAATTTCACAAATATGAGAAGATCTCTTTACATTGCTCTTGAAAGATTCCTGAAAGTATAGGGACCAAAGGCAATTCCGACTGAAAAGGACATTTCCATGGGTAAAAGGGCTCGAGAGAAGAGAAATATTGTCTTTAGTTGTACATCGAAGAGACGACTAAGAAATTTGGGGTAAAGAATCTTCTTCATCTGACCAGATTGAAAGAAAACAAGGTCTGGTAACTCAAATTAGACAGAGTTTTGACAGCCAATGATGTCAGTTTAAGGGCAGATACAAATGCTCAAGCCGACTCCGACATCCAAACATTTTCGAATCGCATTTTACATTCATACTAGAATCATTCATGCATTCATTAGACATGTTTAAGTATGATCATTTGACCCATTACATCCTAAACGTGTCTGCGAAACAAGTTTTGCAGATTCTATCTCTCCGACAAGTGGTAGAGCAAATCAACTCAACACTAAACAGACAAAATCTCAAGCTCATCTCTCTGAAATTGTTGTGGAACGAGCAAAGAAGAAGATCCTGGAATTGTAGTGGAATGAATACACTAGCAAGTTTATCTCCCTGGAATTACAGCGGAATAAACACAACAACATATCCTGTCTCTTTGAAAATACAATGGAACGAATCACCTGGTTTACCTTTTCGAGAGGAGAGAAGAAGATCGAAGACAAAAGATGCCGTACAGAGTACAACAAAACCAGGCCAGACAGAATTGGTTATTTTGATCTTTGCTCTATTGCCGTTGCACAACAATGAGCAAATAGGGGCAACTATAATTACCAATTCTATTCGGGCCTTTAGAGCCTATTTTTATTACAAACCCATTATACATACATACCCAATAATAAAACCCCATTAACCCAATTAAAACCCAGGCCCATATTCACCCCATTACCCAAACTAACCCTAAACCTAAAAATGATAACCTAAACCCTTTTTTTATCCTAAACCACCGCTAGTCACACCCTTTCAGCCCCCTCCCCTTGTGTGTGGCCGTCGCGCGCGGTGTTTCATTGCCTCGTGGCCACCACGCGTATCGTCACGTGCATCACCAGCTAACGCCCTGCTCCACCGCCCTACAAAAGAAAAAGAGAACATCATTTCAGACATAAAAAGCAAATAAAAGTGGAGATTTTTTTACATATTTTATTGTAAAAAATCAGGTATAAAAACCAAAATCAAGAATGTAATTTGGTTTACAAACGAAAAAAGAGAAGTTCTCTAAACAACATTTTTTTCAATTGAACCCAAAAATATAAAAACAAGGGGAGATCAGATTTGAACAAATACAAAAAAGAACATCGGAGCAAAAAGGTAATATATATATATATGTGAGACAACAAAATTGAAAGGTTTTTGTATATCTACGAAAAATATATATTTTTAGAAAAAAATAAGGGCAAATTAGTGTTTAGGGAGAAAGAACGAACCTTTTAACCTATTTTGTGTCGATTCTAACCACCGTTGACAGTGGCGGCCGTCGCCGACGAGCGGCGATAGAAGCGGCGGCTTTCAATCTCCGATCGAGTGAAGAAGGGAGGGTTGAGAGAGCTGTCAGTTTTTTTTGGGTTATCAAACTTAAAATAAAATTTTTTGGGGATAAATGGGTATTTAAGGGCCAAGCAAAATGACGTCGTTTTGATCCTCTCCAACCTGCGCATCGACCCGACCCGGAGGAAGGATCCGTGTGTTTCTGATGAATTGGAAAATTACGCTCGCGTCCCTCTGCTTTGTATCCTTCACATTTTTGCACCTTAATTCATGTTTTATTCCATTTTGGCCACTGTTTCTACTTCTTTTTTTATTTATTCATTAATATCATAATTATTAATCTTATATTATCACACTGATTATATTAATTAATTTCATTATTATATCATTATGTTATTATATTGTTATTTATACTATCATTAACACTATTATTATTATTATATTTAATTTATAATTATTATCATTATTTTCATTTTTAGTATTTTACACATGAATATATATAAGTATATTATATACTATTGTTACTATCATATTAAATTATTATTATTATTATTATATGTTATATATTCTTATTACTACTACCGTTATTATTTATGTAATGTTTACATATATATTTGTATATACGTTATATGTTTCTTAATTTTAAATTAAAAATGTTTTTAGGGATTATCGTGAAGAACGTATCTCGTACATAAGAGGTGCCGCTTTCCGTTAGTCCCCACTATAAAATATCATTTTAGTTCTAAAGTATAATTTTCAAAAATAGGTTATCTTCATTCGGGAATCTAATGAAAATTATGCCCCAGGTGTAGGGGTGTAAATTCCTTTCATACAAAAAATATTTTTTAAAACACTTTAAGGGGTCACAAATTTTAAATTAAATTCAAATTTTTAATTTTCATAATTTAGACAATGCGTAATCGACCAGGTACCAATTTTGGGCGTTGTGGGGGTGCTCATCTTTCCCCACACGTAATTGGCTCCTGAACCTATTTTTCTAGTTCCACAGACCAAAAACTCGCCGCTTTAATAAAATGACACAAAAACAGATTTTATTAAAATAACCGAGTTTTCAGGTGATCCAATCTCACCTAAAAAGAAGAGGATTGGTGGCGACTCCCGTTGTTACACGGATAGCTAAGGTAGTGGATGTAGACCTTGTTGAGAATGTTGAACCACTCTAAATCACTTGTACAATTTTATTTTCTTTTTTGCATTTGTTTTCACAAAAAAAAATTATTTGCCAATTCACACCTCTTGGCCATCTTCATTAATTTATCAACGCATCACACTCTCTTCCAAAGAGAAAAATAAAATTGGCAAACAAGAGAAAACCTTACTAGGCAAATGTGTTTGCAAATTTAAGTACTCACCCAAAATCCTAACACTTGAGAAAATATAACAATTAAGATCACAAGTGTATTTTACTAGAAAATTAACAATTAAAACACTAAAACAATTTCTCTATCATTGAATGTTGTCAATGAAGTTTCTTCCACTTCTATAGATGCTTGATGGTGTTTTTTAAATCCTCTAATAAGCCTGTAGCTGTTTATAACTGTTGGGGTTGGTTTGGAGCCATTGGAGGGTGTTTTTCCAGCCATAAATATACTTTTGACCAATAAGTATCTATAATCGAAAATTAGGTATTGATACAAGCTTAAACGGGAAAGAGCCTTTCTCAATCTAAAAAGGGTATCGGTGCCCAAAGTTAGTTATCAATACTCTTGGAATTGATAACTGCAATAAATTCAAACAAAAAATTAGATGTTGAAGGCTCTGCTATCGGTACTCAAGGGTTGAGTATGGTACGAGGCTTGGTTACCTGTAATCAGAGGAATGTACCAGTACCAAAACTTCGTATTGGAATTTTGGAAAAAAAACTGTGTATCGGTACTCAGCAAGGACGTACTGGTACAGGCTGTTGGGTGTTGATACCGAGGTTAGAGTATTGGTACTTAAGGCATATTTTTACTAAAAATACTTTGAAAATATTTGGTTAAGTTAAAAATACTTTGTAAATTCTATTAAACATATTTTTCAAGTTAAATGGACTTTTAATTATTTTTGTAAAATTACGAACAAATCCAAAAATATTTTTCACAAATTATTATATCAAAATCAATATCTCAACATTTTACGTTTTAAAACATTTTGAACTTCGGCGAATAAATTGCATCAAGAAAACTTCAATGAACAAATAAAATATTTTATTATTCAAAATCAGTAGCTCACCAACACATCTCAAAATACATGATGTTGTCATTTCCTGTCCATGACACGTGATCGAATCTTAATTTTATGATAGGAAATATATAATTATTTTCTTGGCAAATTTAGTGGGATAATCCACTTTAAATCTTTAATTAGGTTATTAGGGTTGTTCAGAATTTATTTGCCAAAATAGGCCAAAATCTACAAGAACTCGCCACCTCCACATGGCGAGCTTGCGCCATGCTGGACCTCGCCACCTCTACATGGCGAGGTGCAGTGGAGATAGCCTATGGTAGCGGCTTAGCAGCTGCATGGCAGTGGTGCAGTGGCTCAGCTTTGGGCAGCTGATGCAGAGGGGAGACCACGCCATTTGCACATCGCAAGGTCCTGTTGTGCTTGCATGCAAAGACCAGCTTTCACGTGAAAGCTGGTCAGCCCATTTATTTTTTATTTTTATTTTTTGTTAGTTCTTTGTATATATATAAGGTTTGAGTGTATAGGAGTTGAGTAGAGAAAAATATTGATAGAGTTTGAGTTGAAAAGTTGAGAGAGTTTGAGTTGAAAATTTCGGTGATATCTATTTTTGAAGATATATTCGAAGGAAGTGAAGATTGTGTTGTATATCTTCTCGGCTTCTCCAAAGCAAGTAAGTAATTGATTTTTTTTAATTAATTAGTTGTTTTTTTAATTATAGAGGGTTTGTAGAATTTTTTGTGTGTGATTGAAGATGTATTCGAATGATAATAACTTTTTTATTGTTGAAGTCTTTATAGTACATTTACACGGTTTCTCGTCGAATTTGGTAATTTTTTGTATTTTTTAAATTTATATTCTTATAAATCAATTTTTTTAAGTTAATACATTCTCATTTTTTGGTTGTATATATATTCGAATATTTAATGATAATTTTCTTTTTTTTGAATATTTATAGAAAATGAGTTCATCAACATATTGTGACACTGAACCCATAGTTGGTCATTAGGGCGAGTCGCTTGATGATTTTAGTGAGGATAAAGAAAATCTTGTGTCTATTACGGAAGATGATGGCGTGCACTTACTCGATGCTGATGATGTTATGATAGATGCGTCTCAGGGTAATGGTCTAAATGTTGAAGATGATGTTTGGGCCACGGCTGTTGCTAGGCTTGGGTTGGGAAATGGCCAGCTAGTTTGGGGTTAGGTTGAACCAGAGCCCGAGTAAGCGGAACCCATTTATCCAGCTTATGAACCTCCTGACTGCGTGTATGAGGTGGACTATACTACAATACGAGATCCGAAACATCAAGCCCACGTATTTGGTTTTTCATCATATTCAAACTTTGGGGAATTGGTACTAAATGCTAAGTTTGAAATAAAATAAGCTGGACAGCTGGCAGTTAAGGAGTACTGCATCAAACGTCATACGTCATTTTCTGTTGTTGAGTCTAATAAACAAACCTATTTTGTAAGGTGCATTGGAAGAGAAAATGTCCTTGGTGGGTACAAATTTCATACAAGAAGAGGAGTCAGATGTGGGAGGTGTCACAGTTCATTGAGCTGAACACCTGTTCAAATATGGCTTTATCACAAGACCACATTAATTTAGACTCTGATCTAATATGTGCTTACACCAGGTTATCGATTGAAAAGAACCAAGAATTTTGATTGCGGTGTTAGTAGCATCCATCCGGAATCAGCTTGGATATATTCCATCTTACTACAAGGCATGGATGGCGAGCACGGCCAACAACCCCTACCAAATCACAGAGGCCAAGGCATGAATGCTATCGAAAATGAGAATACCAGAAAAGATAAAGCGAACATGTCCGAAGTTTGGTCACCGTTAAGGTGGGTTTTCCAACGTTTTTGTATGGCATGCCTTATTGACCGGGGAATGGTGATTGTGGAAGAAGGTTGTGGCCCCTATTATAAATACCATCAATCGAGAGATCATGAGATTCAAGATTGTGAGGAGTTCCGTCAGCTGATACAAGCTATGATGGATAAAAAGGAGATTGAGTTTTTTGAAGAAGATAGAGGAAGGAAAGAAGTGGAAGTTTGTTCATCGGAGAGCCAAGAGACCAAGTATAGTGCCAAGAGACCGTTCGTCCTCAATCTCAAGCCAAGTGAGACCAGCGCACCAAAGACAGCCCCCAAGATGATAATTGTTTCTCCAAGGTCGTTTCCTTTCAAGAATACAAAGACGGTTCCATAGAAATACACTGCAAGCATCACAACGCCAGGTTCCTCTAGTTTATATGGAGAATAAGACATGGAAATAGGGATAAAATCCATTCAAGAAGAACCTTTGGAGCCAAAGGCTGGAGAGGTAAAGTATGTGGGGCATCTCACAAGGAGTGGTCGATGCTATGCTCCAAAGAACCAAAAGGCACCAGAGAAACCAAAAGAGAAAGGCAAAGAAGTCGGAGTTAAACCCGAGAAAGTTTTCAGAGATGACCCACCACCGAAGACCAAAGAGCCATTCACGAAGACTCAAGAACAATAGTTTTTGAGATTCTTGAAGCACAGCGAGTATAGCATCGTCGACCAACTTCAAAGATAGCTAGCTCGATTTTCCATGCTTGAACTTTTACTAAACTCAGAGAATCATCGTGAGACCCTGTTGAAGGTTTTGAATGAGACCTATGTTACAAAGGATATCTTAGTTGGGAGGTTGGATCAAATTGTCAGCCATATCACCGACGTTAATCACATTACCTTTGGTGATGATGAAATTCTGGGGGAAGGTACGGGGTCCACTATGGCCCTAAACATCACCACTCAGTGCAAAGGTTATGTGTTACCAGGCGTGCTAATTGATAATGGCTCCACGTTGAATGTTATACCTTTAGCCACACTGCAACGACTACCAAACGACAGTTCACATATGAAGCCGTGTCATAATACAATGCGAGCTTTCGATGAGACCCCAAGAGATGTGGTCAGGAAAATAAAAGTACCATTGCTCATTAGTCTCACTAAATATGTGGTCAATTTTGTGGTTATTGATATTCGGCCATCTTACAACTGCTTGTTAGGGAGGCCATGGATACACTCAGCCGGCGTTGTTCCTTCTTCACTCCATAAAAATTTGAAGTTTGTCACCGAAAGGAAATTAGTAACAGTTAATGCCGAAGAGGACATCGTCTCTTTTGTGACTTCGGGTACACCATACATCCACACTGATAAAGGCAATGGTGCGTGCCTTTAGAGCCTTGGAACTTGTCAATTCTACCTTTTTTGCCGGAGGAAGCAAGATAACAGGCCCTAATTTGTCAAATTGCACTAAAATGGTGGTATACGAGACCCTAGGAAAAGGATCAAAGAAAAAGAAAGGCTTGGTAAAGAATCTGCAAGGATGCCTCTATCCCATCAGGGTGATCCACAAAGTTGATCGCTTCGAACTCAGTTACAAGCCAAATTTCTTATAGAAAAGGAAAGAATGGAAGAATAAGAAAGAGCAAAGGAAGGCTAGGCTTAGAGGGGAAGAGATTCAACGAGCCCCGATCATCTACGGAGACTTTAAGAGTGTTTTCATATCTGGAGGAATTCAAAATCTGGAGGTGGATGTCCAAGAGGTAAACCGAGAAGGCTAGAGGTGCCTCCAGGAAGAGTTGATCAGTGAGGCTTTTGAAGAGATAAATGTGGATATGATTGGCGAAGAGAGCGAGGCTAATCAATTTTTGTCTTAGATTCGCCCTTGCCTCCCAGGAGAAGAGCTCAACAATTGGACCTTTGGGGACGTACCGACATTTTTTAGGAACAAATCAAAGTAATGCTCAGAACAATCTCGTTATTTTTGCCCGAAAGTAATAGACATCCTTTATAAAAAGGGACGCTATGTCATATCTATCTATTTTAAATGAAATAGACTGTCTACATTTTCCATCTCAAATGGAAAACACAGCATTCATTTCATTCCAATTCATTTATTATGTGTTTATTTATATATTTATTTATTCATTTGTTTATTTATGTATTTATTTGTTCATATCGCGAGCTATACCTTTCCCTTCCCAATACGTACTTTCAAAATCGTGCAGGCCTCTTAATATAAACTGTATGAATGATGTGGAACCTAATCCTGAAGTAGATTTTGAATGACCCACAAACTTGGCAGAGGTAGAAGAAGAGGATGATGGGATTCTCGTTGAGCTGCTAAGAATGATGGCCAATGAGGAAGGGCAAATCCTCCCACACTAACAGAAGATAGAGATTTTAAATTTGGGGACTAACGAAGAAAGGAAAGAAGATTGAAGGTACCCTGTCACCAAAAGTCAAGCAAGAGTAGGTGGGAGTGCTTGTAGAATTTAATAATGTGTTCGCATGGTCATACCAAGATATGTCAGGCCTAAACACAAATATTGTAACACACAAGCTCTCCATTAGGCCGGAATGTAAGCTTGTTCATCAAAAGCTTCAAAGAATGAGGACAGACATGTTATTAAAAATAAGAGAATAGGTAAAGAAACATTTTGAGGCCAGATTTTTGGAGGTTTCTAAGTACCAGAATGGGTGGCTAACATAGTGCCGGTACCGAAAAATGATGAGAGGGTGCGTATGTGCGTAGATTATAAGGACCTTATTAAGGCGAGCCCCAAAGACAATTTCTCTTTGACTCATATTGATACTCTAGTTGACAATACCGTGGGGCATGCTTGGTTTTCCTTTATGGACTGCTTCTCGGGGTACAATCAGATCAAAATGCATCCCAAGGATATGGATAAGACCACTTTTGTGACTATATGGGGCACGTTTTGCTACAAGGTGATGCCTTTTGGGTTGAAGAATGACGGGGCGACATATCAAAGAGTCATGGTGACCTTTTTCCATGATATGATGCATAAGGAAATTGAGGTGTACGTGGACGACATGATAGCTAAATCTCGAACCAAAGAGGAACACATTCAAAATCTACGAAAACTCTTCTAAAGCCTAAGAAAGTTTCAGCCGGAGCTCAACCCGGCTGAATGTACCTTTGTAGTTACATCAGGAAAACTTTTGGGCTTTGTGGTGAGTCAGAAAGGTACATAGATTGACCCTGATAAGGTCAAAGCAATTAAAGATCCCCCACCATCTCAAACATAAAAGAAAGTTTGAGATATTTGGGAAGATTACTATATCTCTCGGTTTATCTTCCAGTTGATCGATAAGTGTGACCCCGTCTTTAGGCTACTCTGGAAAAATAACCCAGGAGTTTGGGATGGAGATTGTCAAGAAGCTCTAGAAAAGATCAAGAAGTATCTGGCCAATCCTCCAATCTTAGTAGCACCAATACCAGATAGGTCGTTGATTTTGTACTTGGCAGTTTTTGAAAACACTATGGGTTGTGTGTTGGGGCAACACGATGACTCAGGCAAGAAAGAAAGGGCGGTCTATTACATGAGCAAGAAATTCACCGAGTGTGAGATGCGATACCCATTGATCCAAAAGTTATGTTGCGCCTTGGTATGGGCTACTAAGCAGCTCCGGCAGTACATGTTGTATCACACCACTTATTTGATTTCCCGAATAGATTCGTTGAAATTTTTTATGGAAGCACCAGCTTTGACCAGGAAAGTGGCCCGTTAGCAAATGATTTTGTCAGAATTCGACATCGTTTATGTGAGTCAAAAGGCGGTAAAAGGAAGTGTGGTGGCAGATTTTTTAGCAAGCCGTGCCTCAGACAATTATGAGTTGTTAGATTTTAGTTTCCCGGATGAAGAGTTGATTTGTGATCTATCCAAGGGAATGACCATTACCGAGAATGAGGGATGGAGGCTTTATTTTGATGGGGCATCAAATGCCCTAGGCCATGGAATAAGGGCAATTTTGGTCTCCCCCGACAATGTCTACTGCCCTTCCACAAGTAGGTTGGAATTCTTTTACACCAACAATATAGCCGAGTATGAGGCATGTGTCATGGGATTCCGAGTAGCCATAGAGAGAAAGGTCAAGGTGCTCTGGGTTTTCAGAGATTCTTCTTTAGTGACTTATCAACATCAGAAAGAATGGGAGAATAGAGATCCAAAGTTGGTCAAGTATTACGACTTGATCCAAGATTTGGTCAAGGATTTTGAAGAAGTCAGTTTCACCTACTTGCCAAGAGAGAATAATCAGATGGCCGATGCCCTAGCAACTTTGGCCACCATGTTCGAAGAAAGACAATCGAAATACAAACCTTTGAGGTACCAACCCATTGCTATAGTTTGGAAGAAGGAGATGACGGTAATCCATGGTATTTTGACATCCTCTAATACATCAAGTTCGAGACTTATCCAAAAGGGGTTGATGATAATGACAAAAGGACTATAAGAAGGTTAGCATCAGGATACGTCCTTGACGAGGAAATCTTGTACAAAAGAAGCAAGGATCAAATATTGTTGAAGTGTGTCAGTGCTCGGGAGGCCGAAACCATTTTAGTAGAGGTCTAAGGGGCTTATGTGGGACCCACGCCTGCGGGTTCTCGATGGCAGGAAAAATCATGAGATATGGTTGTTTTGGCCAACTATGGAAGGAGATTGCATCAGTTGTGTGAAAAAAATGTCACAAATGTCAAATCTATGCCAATAAGATACACTCCCCGTCGGTACCTCTCCACACCATAAATTCTCTTTGGCCCTTAGCTATATGGGGAATGGATGTCATTGGTCAGATACACTCAAAGGCTTCCAACGGGCACCACTTCATCCTAGTGACTATCGATTACTTCACCAAGTGGGTGGAAGGTGCCTCATATGCTAATATCTCAAGAGAGACGGTTTGCAAGTTTCTCAAGAAGGAAATTATGTGTCATTATGGTCTGCCCAAAAGAATCATCACCGATAATGCTTCCAATTTGAACAATAGGATGATGACCGAGGTGTGTGAACAATTCAAGATTGTGCACCATAATTCTACCATTTATCGCCCCAAGATGAACGAAGCGGTACAGGCGGCAAATAAGAATATTAAGAAGAACATAGCAAAAAGTACGAAGACATTTAAGGATTCGCATGAAAGGCTCCATTTTGCTTTGTTTGCCTATCCAACATTCGTGAGAACTTCCACCAGGGCAACGTCGTACTGCTTAGTATACAGCACTGAAGTAGTACTACATGTCGAAGTGGAAATCCCATCACTTCAAATTTTGAACGAAGTAAAGTTGGATGAAGCTGAATGAATGCAAGCCAGGTTTGATCAGTTGAACCTCATCGACGAGAAAAGGTTGAAAGCTATTTCCCACAATCATATGTATTAGAAACGAATGATGCGATCTTATAACAAGAAAGTTCGCCCGAGGGAGTTTCAAGAGGGAGATTTGGTGCTCAAGAAGATCTTGCTGAATCAAAGAGACTTCCAGGGAAAATGGATGCCAAATTGGGAAGGGCCCTATGTCGTGAAAAATGCCTTCTCTAAGGGAGCGCTAATTCTAACGGAGATGGATGGGAAAGAATTGAGCAACCCAATAAACTCGGATTCCATCAAGAAGTATTATGCGTAAGAAGAAAAAAAAAAGAAAAAAAAAGAAGAAAAAATGAGGGTTTAAGGTGAAAACCCAAAAATGGGCGCCTTAAAGCTAAAAGAGGGTTTGAATTGAAAATCTAAAAATGACGGTTCAGATAGATTTGATTTTCGGCATCCAACTGACATGCCTCATTTCAGTTGACGGTTTATGCTTCGGTCTTCATATTATAAGGGGAAAAGGACCAAGGGTGGCCAGCGAGAAATCTGCTAAGGTTGATGGGTTCTCATCATTCATGCAGCCAATATTATCTGCATCTTTTTTTCATTTTTTTATGTTTGCCAAGACTTTCAAATTTGTCCTAATATTCCTTCAAGTTTCAATAAAGTATTATTTTATTTCATATTGTCTGTTTCACAGATAAATTGACATAGAATAAAAAACAAAGGATTTCTTGGCATTACTATGATTTAATCTAATAAGTGCAAGTTTGTTCCTGGTTTGGAGAGGAGCCCGCCAAATGTAAGGCCAGAGGACACTGGAGGAGAAATTGACAAGGATCCACCAAGAAGAGACGCTGAGTACCAATCGTGTTAAAATCCAAGGGACCATGGGTGAAAACCCGAAAGGGTGCCCAAGAAAAAGAAAGAAAAAAGTGAGAAAAAAAGAAAGAAAAACAAAGGAAAAGAAAAGCAAGAAGAAAAAAGATAAAAGAAAAATAAAAAAGGAGAAAAAGAATCTCTAAAGCGAAAACCTGAAAGGGCGCTTTAGAGCAAAAGGTTCAAGAGCTCAAAAAAGGGACATAAACGGTGAACCTGAGTGAGGGATGAAGCACCGCCATCGCAAAGAAGAAAAAATGGAGGACACGAGTCAAAAGGGCAAGAAGAGAAATTACCCGAGAAAGTTTAAAATTGATATCATTCATGCATCATTTCTAGTTAGGCGCCCCTAGGTTAGAAGCATGCTAACCTGCATCATTACAGCTTTTCATTTCTTTTCACAGATAATCAAAGGGTAGACCAAATACCTCCTGAGAAGAGGAGCAAAAGACAAAGCAAAACTCAACAAGGGTATCATGCGATGGATTTCAAACTCACCACGTCAAGATTTCAGAGAAAGAAAATGCAAATACCCATAGCTCAAGAATTTTCAGATAGTAAACTTAGAAAGCTCATTCATCCATGCCCAAGAAGGTTGGAATCTTCATTTGAAGGGTTGCTATCTAGTTTGTTCACTACCGTTTCGGAGGAACGCATCTATCTGCTCACTACCACTTTGGACGAACATGTCGTCTCTGTTGGGTCTTGTTTTTGTCGCTTCGGGAAACAAGTTCATCTACCATTTGAGGACATTGGATTCATTCACTGCTGTTTTGGAAGGGTAAGCCGTTTGAAGGTTAGTTGGCTCGTCTGTTGCCGTTACAAAAGGACATAACTTCGCTACCATGTTTGTTTTTTGCCGTTTCAGGAAAGCAAAGTTATTTGGATTCATTCACTGCAGTTTCGGACGAATGAGTCGTTTGAAGGTTAGTTGGCTTGTCTACTGCCATTTTGGAAAGTCATGTCAGTGCCCCCCATTTTGTTTTGTGCCATTTTAAGGAAGCAAGTTATTTGGTTCGTCCATTGCCGTTTCGAAAGGACATGGCAGCGTTACTCAGTTTGTTTTTGCCATTTCAGGAAAACAAGATATTTGGATTTGTTCGTTGCCACTTCGGAGAAGCAAATCATCTAACAGACAAGTCAGATAAAATTAGTGCATACGGTCTTTACTTTATTCCTGTTCCACAAGGTTAAGCAAAGGAGGGCAGTTGTAATCACTAATTTTGTCCGGGATAAACTCGTTTTTATTTTACAATAAGGGGGCTGATATATATGTTGCTACTATCAAATTGTGGACTTTATACATTTTCAATTTTAATCAAAACATAAAACAAAATAATCTAATATCATACTTGTAAATATGGTTTTTATTATCATAATATTATATATTATTATTACCCATTTGAAAAGAAAGAAAACCTAAACACTATAGTATATCATTGTTATCTTATTATTACCATATGTTATTAGTAGTGTTATTATTGTTGTTGTTATTATGGCCCGATTCTTTTTACAATTAGCCCATGTCTTTTGTTATCATTCGGTGTTTCTCTTTCTTTGTTTTTGTTTATGTGTATTAAGCATGCGTTGTTCAAATCAGAAAGCCCAAGGTATACATATGCATCAGCCCTCAAAAATATATTTGTAGAAATAAAAGCCCTGTTATTTATAGAGTCCATACAGTCCTCATAATCCAAAAAATAAAAATTACATATTGATATCCAGCCCAATAGGGTACGACTGCAAGACTTTTGACCAATGACCTAACTAATGCTTTTGTTTATACATGACCAGGTGACGGTCGTTAGATCAATTCCAGAAGGCCGTGTCAGGAGAAGCCCAAAGAGCCAGCTCAAGCCAGACCATTGGACCTGGATCGCTATCAACGGTCCAGATTGCACCCTCCGCGTCCCGCACGCACACGAAGTGGATCCTGACCTTCCATTTCCTCTACGTGTGCGATGCCATCGTAGACCTTTCATATCCCAACTCGCACGTGGTCCACACCCCCGTCTCTTCAGTTATCGCGTGGAATCCAGGCTTTGTTGACGACCATCCAGGTTGTCACATTTGAGTAGTGGCTTCTCCTCTCTCTGGTTCCCCTTTCCATTGGTCCCTTACATGCAAGGAGGCATACAAAAAATAGAATCAAAGGCGTAATGAAAAATCAGAGGGCACAAGAATTACAGAATGGTAGTTGAATCCAAACAAAAAGGACGCTTATTAGCCAATAAGGATTCTCGTATTTCATTCTCCTTTTTTAATGTATGAAAATAAAGGTCTATAAAAAAGGAGAACCCTATACTATTGTAAAGAGATGGAAGAATTGAGAGCAATAGAAGAAAATAAAGAGCCTCGTGTTGACAGAGGTATTCTCATCACTTCTCTCATTCAAAGGCATGCATATAGAAAATTAGGTTTTTGGTTTCGTTACCTGTTTAGTCGTCTGTCGGCCTTCGTGTCATTCGGCCTTTCCTCCTCCGATGATAAGCCTCGCGCCTCTTTGGCTTCTGATGAGGTGAATCAGAAAATGAAGGGAATGGCTTTCGTTATTTCAAAAAAGGTTGGGTTTTGGGTTTCGGCTTTGACAAAAATGAAAGAAAGGTTTTTTTTAAAGATTTGGGGGGGTAATTCGAGTTTAGGGTAGTGAAAGGGTTGTTTTTTTCTGGGTTTACTCTCTGGTGAAGGGCGGTGCTCACCAGAGGAGAGGGGCAGGGAGAGCATTCCATTCCCGGTGAAGAAAAGGGTTAAAAACCTTTCTGATTTAAGTAAAGGTTGGCTTTTATAGCCGTTTTAAAATAAATTTTTGGGCTATTTCTGCTTTAAGGACCTCCGTGTATAGTTAATAGCAGCAGGGGCCCTTCCACTTTTTGAAACCACGACCGCAACCTCTATGTTTTCGTATTCCTTTTGATAAAGCCCGTCCTTTTCTCTTTATCTCATTTTTCTCTCCAATTTTCCAGTTTTGTTCAAATCGGCCCCCATATCAGTGTTTAAACTCTTGTTCCCTCTTATTTCATGCATGTTTAACTATATTTGCTTTATTTTATCTTAAATTTACAGTGTTAATCTCTTTGTTTCTTAATGCTTAGTTGTGTTATGTGTTTATTTCCCTTATGTGTAGTATGTGGTATGGTGTATGATATGTTTGTAACATGTGGCTTTGTGTTTTTTGTGTAGCATATAGTTTCCTTATATAGTATATGTTTTGCATGTAATATATGTTTTCAATATATATTATACCCATAATGTAGCTTTCATGTAAAATATAGGATATAGTTTTCCTTTGTATATAACTTATGTGCTTTAACATATATATTATAAGGTTTAATATTCATAATATAAAGTGTAGGTTTTTAAATACCTAATATAAGTTTCTTATAATGAACATAATACAAAGAGGTTAATACATATATAGTTTCTTTTAAAAATATATAATATGTTTTTAGAGTATATAATAAAAATTTGTAAAGCTTATAATATAATATATGTTTAGCATATAATATATATGATTTTGAAGAGTTTACATATAATGCAATTTTCAAGGTATGTAATATAATTTTATAAAGTTTAATATTCTATAATATAAAATATCTAGTTATAATTAATATGTATTTTATCTTTTATGATCATTTTGGGGTGTTTTGGAGCCTTGAGCTTTAGTTTAGGTGGGTCTTGGTTTATTAAGGTTTTAGACTAGAATTAGGTAAAATTAATTCGATTAATTTAAAATCGTGTGCTAGTCTCATAGTGGAACGACTTTTAAATTAATTAGATTAATTTAGGCTTAGTTTTAGAGCCTTAGTTAGATTAGGGTTCAAATTGGTTTAGTGAATTTAAATTTACCCTTGGCTTATTGGGATAAATTTTAAATTCATTAAACTAATCGAACATTCTTTAATTACCTCTAAGATAAAATAAATGTGGATATTACATTTGACATTTGGGCTGAAACCGTGATTAGTCAATTTGATTTGTTTTAAATAGCATCATTGTCTTATTGGAATGCTAGTTTAAAACCTATCGAATTAATTATCATGATAATCTATAAGTTATTAGGGTTAATTAATTTAGGGTTAAATATTAGAATCACTTAGTTAATAAATCGATCACTAATGGGTTTCCCTTAATTTGGGCCTTTTTTAGGCTTGGGCCTTGGGTGGGCTTTTTGTGTGTGTTTACCTTTGAAGCTTTTGTTTGTCATCCTTTAATTATCATTCATGTGACCTTTTATTTTGCATTAATTAATTTAAATCATTGAAATGAGGTATCTATTAATTCTGATATTTGTATCGTAACAGTCCGAGCTCAAAGGATGTTGACCAAATATTTGAATTAATTCTTACCGAGTCAAGATAAAATTAAAACTTGACAAAAATCATTACATCACATCTTAATAGCTTGCATCATGCATAAAGGTGACGTACGGGATCTGAAGCATAAACTAACACGGCAGTCAGACTTATATGATGTTGGTTTAGTCTATAGTCTGGTGTATCGGCAACCTTATTAATTAAATGTCCAATTATGGTTAAATATTAGAATCACTTAGTGAATAAATAGATCACTAATGGGTTTCCCTTAATTTGGGACTTTTTTAGGTTTGGGCCTTAGGTGGGCTTTTTGTGTGTGTTTACCTTTGAACCTTTTGTTTTTCATCATTTAATTGTCATTCATGTGACCTTTTCTTTTGCATTAATTAATTTAAATCATGGAAATAAGGTATCTATTAATTATGATATTTGTATCGTACCAGTCCGAGCTCAAACGATGTTGACCAAATATTTGAATTAATTCTTACCGACTCAAGATAAAATTAAAACTTGACAAAAATCATTACATCATATCTTAATAGATTGCATCATGCATAAAGGTGACGTAGGGGATCCAAACCATAAACTAACACGGCAGACAGACTTAGATGATGTTGGTTTAGTCTATAGTTCGGTGTATCGGCAACCTTATTAATTAAATGTCTAATTAATCTAAATCCACCAATTTGATAAAGCCCGCGCAATTAAGGTCAATTTTCAATTAAGTACGCCAAATTAAAGCCAATTCCAATTTCAATTAATTTTCTATCCTTTTAACGGCATCAAATATTATGGTACCGATTTTCGGGCGTGATGGGGGTGCTAATCCTTCCCCATACGTAACCAACTCCCGGGCCCTTTCAAAATGACTCTCTGGTTTTCTATGGTGTCTGACCTACCTTATCCAAGTGGCCGGTGGTGACTCCAAAATTTTCATGTTTTTCAAAGGAATTAGAATTTTCAAAAGAAATCCCTTTAAAACTGAAATTTCAAAGAAAAGATTTTGGGGTAACCCGTAGCACTGAACTTATGAAACTTATTGTTTTAAAAGAAGGATAGGTAGCTACAGTACCGATACGGTAGGGGTCGTACCGATACGCATTGAGGCGTACTGATACCCCTATGTTTTAACTACCCCCAACAGCTATTTCCCAAAGTGGGCGTACTGATACCTAGTATTCGAGTACCGATACCAACAGCACCAGAATGGGAAATTCAACATGGGAATCATCCCCAACGGTCACCAACGGCTAGAATCTCATTTAAGAGTATAGAAGGGACCTTCGAACACTACAAATAACTAACGATCAACAAACCAACATTCTATTGATTGAAAAATGCCTTAGTGCTCTAATTTCCACAATTTTCATAGACAACACTTGTGAGCTTTCATTGTAATATTTTCTCAAGTGTTTTAGGATTCGGTGAGTGCTTAAATATTGCAAACACATTACCTTTGAGAGGTTTTCCTAGTTTACTTTGTATTTCTCTTTGTAAAAGAAGGTTTGCTCAAGCTTTGGGATAGAAAGCTTTGAGTGTGTAAGGGTTGCCTTCTTATCCTAAAAATGGGGAGAGATTCAATAGTGAATTTGGAAAAATCCGTAGTGGGAAGCTAAGGTAGTGGATGTAGAACTTTGTTGAGAAGCTCGAACTACTACAAATCAGTGTTCATTTATTTTCATTGCTTCCACCACCATCACCCGAAATTGGACTTCTCCACCAACTTGGCAAGCAGATCGGTTGAGGAATTCGAGTTCTACAATTGGTATCAGAGTGAGGCTCAATGAGAGGTTTCACAACCTATTGAGATGATCCAGGAGGCTCGATCGATCCTACACATCAACTAGACATCATGGTGCAATCCATCGATAGGTTACCATTCTTTGACAGGATCAACTACTCCTATTGGAGGAATAGGATGATGTACTTCATGAGAGCCAAAGACTACCGTCTTTTGATATTATTCTTGATGGTCCGTTTGTGCCACAAAGAAGCAAGAGGAATGGAGTGCGGATTATTGCAAGAAGATGGATCGAAACGTGAAGGCTTTGCACATTCTCCTTTGTGCACTTTTCCCGGAAAAGTGCGCCAAAGTTTCTTCTTGTGAAGATGCCAATGAAATATGGGATAAGCTTGAAGTCACATATGAGGAAACAAACAAAGTGAAGGAGACCAAGATCGGTTCTCCACAATCTTTAATAAACTTAAAGGATTTGGAGAGGAGATTTCGGAAGACAAGCTCGTTTGGAAGTTGATTTATTCACTTCTCGATTCATGGGAGTCCAAAAAGACAGCAATCATAGAAGCAAAGAACTTGAAGGAGCTCAAGCTTGACGAGATTATTGGATCTTTGCTTACCCACTTAAAAATTCATATCTTTTTATTCAGAACTCAAAATCAGTTTCCGTTTGTTTGACATGAAACTAGACAAACAAATCTTTACATCGGTATAAAATTCACCTTCTAACCATTTTTTTAGAATTTATGGTGAATTTTCAATGTTACTGCCATAAACCAGTTTTTCTACACAACTTCCATAAACAACTTCAACTTTTATACTAACTTCTCGTTACTTCTCTACTTTTCAATTTAGTCCAATCACTAGCTTTAAACCACCAACTCATCACATTCTTCACCAAATAATTATTCACAATAATTCTCCCTAATTTTCCTTATTTACCGAAATATGTACTAAAATGCAAAGATAAGGATTCATGCTTCTTAACTTTGCAATTTAGTCCTCAATTCAACATTACTACCTTAATTCCATCGTTACAACTAAAAATCAGATTTAACCCCCATACAAAACTTCAATTTCGATTTGGTCACTTAGCTTTGACAAATTATCAAAATGGTCACTAATTCAATTCAACATCAATTTGGCATTCTAACTTCACTTTCTTATCTCTAACATCATTAATAACACAAATAAACTCCAAATTCTAAAAATTTAGATTTGTTCCTTCAACTTTTCAAGTTGCCGAAATGGTCCCTACACAATTTAACTTAGGGTTTTGCTTCCAAACAACAATTCAAGCTTACTAGATCATTATTTCAACATCACAAACCCTAAATTAAACTTGAATCCATAAACCCTAATCATCTTCATAATAATCAAAACATGTAAAACTTAAATCTCAACTCAATATCATAATTTTAACATCATACTATCTTGATTTCAACTTGAATTCAATCATGGAATCATAAAATCTCAAAAACCGCAATTTGATCCATAAACCCTAATTTATTTCTCATGTAAATTCTCATCAATCAAGCATGGATTCCATGAATTATTGATATCGAAAGATAGAGCATGAAGAGTAGAACAACTTTGTAGTTGAAGAGATTACCTGAAAATCGAGTTTTGGGGCTTAAATCGAGCTTGGAAAATTTTCTCTTTCTTTCCCTAGCCCTCACGTTTTTGGCTGGAAAAGATGAACAAAATCTTCATCTTTTCACCATTATTTTACACATGTATCTATTAAATGAATATTAAATTCATTTAATAGTGAAATTACAATTTTTCCCTTTTATCCAATGGTTGAGATTGATTTTATCATCAATCAAGGGTCAAGATCTAATCTTCCATTTTCTCTTTCCAAAATTTCCCTTATAACTTTTTAAATATTTCAAAATTGTCATTAGGGCCAAATGACCAATTTGCACTCCAACTAGTTTTTATTTACTAGTTTGTCATTCTTGTAAAAATTCAACTAAATCTAGTTGGAATCCAACCAACTATAATAAAATATTCTTAAAATAACATTTTATGACTTTTCCATAGCTTTTGGATCAGTCTCCAAAATTTCAATTCGATCCAATATACCGATAAATAATCCTTTACTCATAAATAAACTGTAGTATTCATCTTGAATCGAACTAAAAATATTTCCAACACTTGGAAATGACTTTTATAACCTTTCTCTATCATATGGAAAAATTTCAAAATTTTCCAGTTCGGTCCGGGTATCCGAATTCCACTTAAACTTTAACTGTGATTTTCCCAATAATCAAAGTATTAGATCGAACCAATAATTCCGCATTCGATTCACACCTTAGGTGATCTGTTTATTTATGAAATAAAAACCCTTAACTTTTGGGGAATTACAACTTTAGTCCCCAAACTTTTCCAAAGTTTATACTTTAGGCATAAAATTTTCAAAATTTACATTTTGGTCACTACCTTTTTAAACTTCAATTCCCATTCCAATTTTCCTTGGAATTCAACCAAACTTTAAGAATAACTTATTCAATTCTTTATCTATCACATGAGGCCTTTAAACCTTAGAAATTTCCTTTCCAAAACCTATAATTAAAGAAATCCCAACTTTCGCATTTTTGTCATTTTAGTCACTAAGTTAGCTTTTAAGCTATTATCTTAGTACTAAATGATACTTAATCAACTTAGTAAATTTTAGGGTATTACAAAATACGGATGCCCTCGCTTCAACAAAACGGGATCATCTTCAAAAAGGGCATATGTGGCAGCATGGAGTGATGAAGAAGACTTCAACGACAATGAGGTAGCCCACTTATGCTTTATGATCCTCCAAGAGGGTGAGGTAACTTCTAACTCATCTATTTCTAATTCTTATACATTTAATGAGTTGCAAGAAACCTATGATGAATTGGTTTTTGAGTTCAAGATTCATTTTTTAAAAATAAAAAGGTGATTTCAAAATTAAAAATAAAAAATGATTTGCTTTTGAAAACCAGTTTGGAGTTTGAAGCAAAAATTAAGGATTTTGAGCAAAAAGTTTTAATCTTACAAAATTTGCTTAAAAAGATGGGAAAAGATCTTCAAAATGAGTTGGATGATCTTAAGAAAGAAAAAAGATTTGATTTCCAAGAAGCTTGAAAGGAAAAAAAAATTGGAAAATCAAATTTTTATCAAAGACAAACTAGTGCCCCTAGATTTTTAAACGGAAAATATTTTAGAAGTATTTAGGCTCCAAAAGAACTAATTACTTCAAATAAAAAGGATGAAATTGTAAAATGGATTCCTAAGGTGACTAAAATTTGTGCAACTAATGCCATTGGATCTAAAGCAATTTGGATACCAAAAATTATTTGATTGTCTCTTTATAGGTGTGATGGAGCATTGATCAACAAAGTGATGAACCAAGGAAGCTCTATGCACACAAGGAAAAACACTTGAAGAAGGAGGCTTAAACATTCTACCTTTGATTCAAGTGGTAAAATTAGTTGAATTTTTTTGTTTATCTTGATTTATTTCTTTTGAATTCAACTAGTTAATCATGAATTATTGGAATAACAATTTATTTGATGCATGAGTAAGGGGGAGACATTTTTAAATAAAAGTATTTAATTGTCATTATTTTTTAAAACTCCATTGTTATTGAACTTCAAATTACAAAACTCTTTTCGATATAACAAAAAGGGGAGCATGGTTTGAAAAATTAAATTTTTAAATGAATAAGGGGGAGCTTTCAACTCTTTTTGAATCTATATTCTTTTATTCAAATATTATTTTC
Organism: Hibiscus mutabilis; assembly: GCA_019671005.1. Classification (NCBI taxonomy): domain Eukaryota; kingdom Viridiplantae; phylum Streptophyta; class Magnoliopsida; order Malvales; family Malvaceae; genus Hibiscus; species Hibiscus mutabilis. Next base: position 28,765,190 of record CM033717.1, on the reverse strand, counting down.
AAAGAGGAAGAATCACAAAAATAATTTTTCAAGTTGGTTTTATTATATCAAAAAGGGGGAGATTGTTAGCATTTTGTTTTGATATAATAATTGAAAAATAGTTTTGGACTAAATTGAAAAGATTTCAAAAATGTTTTTAAGTCCAAACAACTTGAAAATATGTTTGATGAGTTTTCAAAAGGTTTTGGAAGGCTTCAAAAGGTTTTGGAAGAGCTAAACCTAAGATTTCTTAAGTCTCATACCGATACATCCTCAAACGTATCGATACCTTTTAGGGTTTCAGCTATAGAAAATTTCCAGAACTGAAAACTCGTACTGGTACAGGCTTAGCCGTATCAATACGGTGAAGGGTCATACCGATACGCATTGAGGCGTACAGATACCCCTATGTTTTAACTACCCCAACAACTATTTCCCAAAGTGGGCATACCGATACCAACAACATTAGAATGGAAAATTCAGCATGAGAATCGTCCTTAACGGCTCCAATTCATTCCCAACGGTCACCAATGGCTAGAATCTCATTTGAGAGCATAGAAAGGACCTTCGAGCACCATAAACAACTAATGATCAACAAGCCAACATTCCATTGATTGAAAAATGTCTTAGTGCTCTAGTTTCCACATTTTTCATAGACAACACTTGTGAGCTTTCATTGTAATATTTGCTCAAGTATTTTAAGATTGGGTGAGTGCTTAAATATTGCAAAACACATTACCTTTAAGAGGTTTTTCCTAGTTTGCTTTGTATTTCTCTTTGTAAAAGAGGGTTTGCTCAAGCTTTAGGATAGAAAGCTTTGAGTGTGAGGGTTGCCTCCTTAGCCTAGAAAAGGGGAAACAATTCAATAGTGAATTTGGAAAAATCCTTAGTGAGAAGCTAAGGTAATGGATGTAGAACTTGGTAGAGAAGCTCGAACCACTATAAATCATTGTGTTCATTTCTTTTCATTGCTTCCACCACCATCACCCAAAATTGGACTTCTCCACCAACTTGACAAGCAAATCGGTTGAGGAATTCGAGTTCTACAATTGGGTATTTGATATTGTGAACGCATGAATTATTTTGGCTTTTAATTCAATTTCGATGTTTATCCAATTTACTATTTATCATTGCGATTCAAGTAGTCTAGAGTTAGCTAGTTGATGTGAATTTATTTATCTAGGCTCGGGAGAGCCAGATTCACAAAATTAATTGGATACAGGTTTCTATTGAAACAATTACCGGTCGATGAAGTTCACCCAAGGTTAATGCAATGATGTATTATCGAGGCCTGTCTTATCATCAATTCTTCTGTTAGGGATAACTAGAAGGCATCAAAGACAACTTTGTCGAACTTCGAAAGGGTAATTAATTGCCATAGCAACTGCATCATAACGCTCAAAACCTGACCTACTTTATTCTCTTGTTATTCAAGTTTCACTTAGCTTATATTTAATTCTAGTTATTTATTATATTTCATCTCATTTTATCACTATTATTTAATTGTTTAGAGACACTTGCAATAACTTAAGCAAAGTAGCTCAAACCAATCCATGTAAAGATGATACTTGATACCTATTACTTTAATATTTGCGACATGTATATTTGCACCATTGCGTAGCACTTAAATCACGCAACAGATAAATCCACCTTATTAAAAATATACCAACAAAAATGCATAAATTAGAATTGTTCTCTATATGAAAAATTGAACCTACTACTATACATCTTATTTGTATTATCCATCGGTTTCCTATATCACCTTCTTCGAGCCGTGGTAGTGGTAAGTTTTCAAAGGTGTCACGACAAATTGTTGAAGTGAAAATTTTTTGAGTTAGTTAAGTTAACGAGTTTTATTGTATCATTCAAATTTTATTTAAACTCTTTTCAAATTTAAGTCAAAATGAATATATTTGTTTAAGTTAGATTAAAAAATAAATAGGTCAAACTAAACCTTTTATTGACAATTTCAATACATTTAACGTAGCACATAAATTAGAGAGCATATATATGAAAAAAAATCAAAGATAAAAAAAAAACATAATTTAATATGATCAATCAGGTTTTATAATTTACATGTTTGATGTTTAAACCTAATAAAATTTCAATTAACTGAAGAATTAATTATTATATAATTCATTTTATTTCGAGAATATTTTAGAAATTTTGAAGAATTTTTATGAAAATTATATATTATTTATATTTTTAATAAATTTATGAAAAAATTTATTTTACTTTTGAAATTTTTAAAATTATTTTTAAAAGTAATAGTAATCCAAAGAGTATTAACCAATAATTTTTCAAATATTAAAATTATAAAACTTCTCGACTCAATATAAAATAAAAAAATTATTTGAGTTAATTAAAAACCAAACATAAAATTTATTTTAATTTTTCGAATCGAATCAAATTATATTCACACCTAAAATAAAATTATGTTGTCTTCGTTGACGCTTCTCCGCTCTCCTGAGCGGGAGTGATTTGTCTGGGCCCTTGGTGAGCCCATTAGACTTGAACACCGTCCGTGTTCCCCTGGTTTAATAATTAGTAACAAAAAGAACTAAACCCATTCTCTTATCATGAACTCAACCGCAGGCTAACAAGGCGGTAACAAGAATAGCAAATGAAGAAAGGATTTATATTCAATACACGTGATGGAAAAACAAAAAAATTTCACAAAGGTCTTGCTTTTGCTTTTAGAATTTAAGGTTTATATGTTTGAGTTTAAATTTAAGGGTTTAAGATTTAGTGAAATATGATTAGGGATTTAAGTGTTAACCTATAAACCTTAAATTATAATCTCAATCCCTAAATTATAACCATAACCTATCAATTCTAAACCACTAAACTTAAACCCTAACATTTAAATCTCAAAATTTAGCCTTAAACTCAAAAACTAAAACGCTTATGAAAACTTTTTATTTCCATTGAATAATTACCCATAAACAAATACCAAAATAACACTGATAATCGTCATGGTGAAATTTGTCATGTAAGCTCTCAATTGAATAACTTACAGTACCTAAAGGTAAGAAGGAACCTGCAGTAACATATTACAAGTACCTGTTGTCTACTCTGAGTCAGCAATTTGAGCTTTTCCGTTTCCCCCAGAAATATATCAGAGAATATGGCCAGGAATTTCTATAATATGCTAGATTCAAAGATTCCCCCCATAAATACACAAGGATCATAGATTAAAACATTAAGCTCCACTCAAGGAAAACAACAGGAAAGGAGCAGGGGTAAACAAAGTGCATACAGCAATGAGCATAATACAGAATTTATAAGCATGAAACCTCAGGTAGAGGTTAGTCAATTCAACTGTATATAATGGTGAGAAGTCAACCTTAGGACCTCTTATGAATGAAAGAGCTTAAGGAAAAGGATCCGGCCTGCTCCAACTGATCAAATCATTCTGCCATTGTTGTTAAAAGTGATGTACAGAAAAGCAAGTCGTGCTTTATTTCTCCACAACTTTTGGGCAGTGGCATATAAGAACCAGCAAAGACGAGTTGCCCAAGTTTCAGCTCACAATGTCTCATAGAAAACTGTGGGATGACTGATATTTTAGTTTAGAGTTCGATGAAATTAGCAGAAGTGAATAACAAATATATAATGCATCTTGAATTCACTTTTCCTCTACTAAATACAGCTATTGTCAAACGTACCAAGAGGCAGTTCATGGTGTCTCTCCATCATGGATGTCTTGAAACACCACCATGCAATTGTGTTGATCTCAATTGGGGCTCATCCTGCAATAGGGGAACCAAATATGCATCAAGAGAAGCTAACTCAACAATTTTGTCTGACAAAGGTTTACAAAACTAACCTGCAAAGCGTAAGTGAAACTAGTTGAAGGCCGATAATCCAAATGCCCCTACATGAGAAAGCACAAAAAAAAATATTGCCATAACCATTTTAATTTAATCAAAGTTATTAACAAAAAAAGGCATAACAAAATTTCATACCATCCCATGCATGCTTTGTTGAGTGCCAAAATAACTGTCATGGCTGGGTGCCATAGAGTTCAACTGTCCCTACAAATGCAACCCAAACAATACTTAAGGATAACTACTTATAACTAGCCAATAGCCACAGTCATTAACAGTTCACATCAGGCGCTTCAGGTCAATAAGGTTAGATCATTGCGTTGTTTAGCTTATCAGGGGCATGCTAGATCAATTTCGGTCAGTTGAGCTAGAGTGGCTGGATTCGGATTAGAGCAAGTTCAGGATGTCAACTTCTCATATCAAGTCCGGTAATGATTTCATCTCTGAAGGAACGCTTTTTGGTTAGATTGGCTAATGTATTTTTCCTCTAACTGATTATTATGGTTGTAACTTGTAAGGCCAGCAAACTTACCAGACCCTGTATGCTTTGCTGATTAACATAATAACCATCATGAGGTGGCTCCATCAAGTTTAACTGTACCTGCAATTACCCAATTTAAAATCAGTGCTAAAACTACAAGAGTTTAATAAATTTTCATAGGTTTTCAAATTAGTAAATATGAAATACCAGTCCTTGCACATTTTGTTGGGCACCATAGAAGCCATTAAGAGTTATCCCGTCTGAGTTCAGGTTCTCCTACACAGATAAAGCCAAAATGCCACAAAGCCAACTTGTTATGACAATCAACACCAAACTACATGAAAGAAAGATGCATAATCATATTCAATAATTCATTTTTCAGTAAAATTTTCAGTAGTTCAAAGTTAATGATTACCTACCACTTAACATCAGAGTCCATAAGTTATAGTAAGTTCTTTACCAAAAGAAAGTAGTTAAAGTTTAAAACATGCAATGAATAATATTAAATAATCATTTTCATAGCCCAATGCATCATGCTATAGAACATATACATTACAACACAACTAGAATTAAGCCATGACTTCTTTAATCTTTATTAAAAAGATAATAGATGAAGTGTACAACATGCAATGAATAATATTAGTACAATCATTTTCACATCCCAACTTGTAATGCAACTAGAAAGAAGCTATAAAATCCATCCAGAAAAAAGAATTAAGCTAGGACAAACCATTTGCTGCATGCTGTCCTGGGTATCAACAAACATGAGAGCTGGATCTGATTGCCCCTGAAACATAAAATTCCTTTCTTGAATGTTTGCATTTTTAGCTTGGGGCAAGTGGCAAAAGTTACAACATTAGATACCTAAACATCAATCAACTTTCCAGTTTCAGAACTAACCTTCCGTTTCCTGTTTGTGTTCTTTTTCTTACTTGATTTTGAAGCAATAGTCCCTTGATTTTCTTCTTCTGCTTCACGAAGACCTTGAACATTGCCAGTAGATTCTATGGCACTGATACAAGAGTTGTTAACATTGACACAATTTTTCAAAGCTTCTACCAATACACGAAAAGCAATGTTATAACTCTCTTCAGACAGTGATCCTTCCTCACTCAGTTCAACTGCTTGTTTGCACAAATCATTGTATCGATGAACCCTTGTTTGCACTCGTTCTGTTCCTTCGGCTGTCGATTGGCCACTCTTAGCATCCTTAGTCCACCTCTTCAATATATAACGAGGAGGGATACTTGTGCGACCACACATTTGGAGAACAATCATTGCATGCCGACAAAGAAAACCTTTGTATTCAAACAAGTGACAGCTACAAGAAACCTCCGACTTTTCTTCATTCCATATTACCATAAAATTTTCATCCTTTTCACAGTCTTGAACTCTAAATGGTATAGTTCCTTGATTTTCATTTTCCCTTTTGGGGTGGCAGCCAACTACACCCAGCACTTCAACTTGGAATTTTCTGAATATTGCATGTGTATAAACAATAGACATTTGTTTTTCCCATGGTGATGGAGATTTTAGTGCTGGCTGTTTCTGCCAGGTATCAAAATCAGCTATAGCTTCCTCTTCATATCTATTTCGCAGAATAGCTCCATACTTTTTCACAAATTCTTTCAAAGTAATTTTCTTATGGATGTATTTATCAAAGGAGTTCATACTTTCAGAACGCTGACTTGCAGACATTCCAGCAAGAAACACACCATCCATGAAAGTAGGAACCCATTTTTTGCGGTCTTCATACAATGATTGAACCCACTCATCATCTTGAAGTTCAAATTGAGCTATCATTTTCCACCATTGCATATCAAACTCTTCGTCTGTCCAAGATTTGAAAATGCATTTGTTGAATTCAGGCAAAAAGTTCTCATGTGGCCCAATTACATGTGCAAGAGATTTGGGAATCTTTTCTAAAATATGCCAAAGTGCAAAGCAATGGTGTGCATTTGGGAAAACCTCTCCGACTGCAGCCTTCAATTCTTTGTCTTGGTCAGTAATTATAACTTTGGGAGCATGTCCACCCATTGCTCTAAGCCATGTCTTCATTAGCCAAACAAATGTGGGCTTCATTTCATCTGCAAGCAATGCACATCCAAGTAACATTGACTGGAAGTGAAGGTTAACCCCAATAAATGGTGCAAATGGTAACTTATCATTGAATTTCACATATGTGGTATCAAAAGAAACCACATCATTGAAACTTGCATAATCATTCCTGCTTTTAGCATCAACCCAGAACAAATTTCTCAAGTGTTGCTCCTCATTTAAATCTATTGCATAGAAGAAGTCAGGGTTCACCTTCTTGATACGCTTAAAGTATTCCAGCATAAGTTGGGCATCCCCCTCATCCACAACCAAGTGTCTGCCCTTATCGAACTGATTTTTTACATCATTTTGAAGTAAGCTTACATTTTGATATCCACCGGACTGTCTAGACATCTCAACATACATCTTTCTTGTCCGTTCACTAACAGCATTTAGAATGTCAATGTTATTCTTTTCAGCCAATTTCACATTCCGATAGATCCGGAAGTGGTATGCAAGGGCTGGTAAAAGTTCATGATTATGCTCCTTTATAAATTCATGAATAATCCACTTCCCATCCGGCCTTCTTTTCACATGCATACTGGCTTTGCAGTCTGTTTTTTTCACGCTTGATCTTCTACTGCTACCAACATCCGATTCAGGTGTGACTCCATATCTGGAACATGCAAATTTAGCATCAATGAATTCCTTAGATTTCTTTGAACGCCTACTATTTTTAATTGAGGTAGTAAATCCCATGGACTTCGCATATTCCTGATAAAATGCATATGCCGCCTCATGCGACTCAAACTCAATGCCATTACGTGGTTCAAATTCTGCATCTCCTTCAAATCCAACAACAGCCCTTTTAGAGGTATCAACTATTCCACCATCTCTACTTCGTGCTGTTTCATCCACAATATCAACCATATGTTCATTCACTCCATCATTACAAGGCATGGCGTCTCTACAATCCACCATATTAATAATTGCATTTTGGTTTTCTCCGATCTTTACCATGACCACCGAATGGAAGATTCCTCTCTATTTTCATGAGAAAATCCACTTCTCCAACAGATAATCCAGTGGCACCTAGTAAACACCCAAAAAAAAGGACAACTTTTACAAACCTTATGTCAGTAACAATGGTGAAGCATTTGATCCAAAACTAAACTATCCCGAATTATAATCCTATCGTGAAATATTTAGGTTACTTTGGATCGATTGGCATGCTTAAACCTTATCCGTACTTGGCAAAAAAATATAAAAGCAAAATACAGAAAATTTTATCCAAAGCAAGTAAGTTAACAAGCTAATCAAAATAAACTTCTTTCTAATGAAAACCATTCAAAAGAAGAAGAAGAAATGCAGAATACCAACAAAAAAATTATCCAACAAGATCGATAACCTTAAAACTAGTGGATTGGACAGTCAGAAATTTAGACGTGGCAGCAAGAAATGTTGATGAACTGGATAGCCATAATTAAAAGAAAACTAAAATAAGGGAAAAAGCAAAAAACATTTTCAATAAACTGAAGGAAAAGGAGAAGCCATATACCAGAAGAAGAAAGGTGCTGGAGAATAAAGGGGACAAAGTAGGCGACGGTGTGGATTAAGCGAGATGTTGCAGAGTGAAATGAGCCAGAGAGTTTTAGGAGTTCTTAGGGATTTTGAATTTGGGATTTGTACGTGCCAAATTGAAAATTGGGAACTTTAAAAATCAAGCTTAGACTTTCATCAAGCGAAAATAAAATAAAACACAAAAAATGGACTCATTATTATTATTATTATTATTATTATTATTATTATTATTAATAATACCCTAAACCCTAAAACACAAAAAATAGACTCATTAATAAGATGAAGAAAGAAGAAGAATAAGATGAGGAGGAAGGCTTCAATGAAAAATAAGTGTTTAAATTATACTTTTGTGAACTTTAGAGTATTGTTGTTACTAAATTTTTACCATTTTTATTTTATTTATTTGTTTATTTTGTCTATTTTATTTTATTTTTATACATAAAATCCAAAAAAGAAAATAAAAGGGGTCTATTTTAAATAAATAAAAACTCATGTACATAATAACGCACTAGGCCCAAAACAAAACCCAAGCTAACCTAATTTTTATCTTATGTGTAGGCTTTAATATCAGTCGTTAGACCTAGGGTTAGAGATCTAACTGTCCAAATTGAACCGGAGAAAGAGGGAGGGACAAGCCCACTAGCGCCGCCCACTAGCGTTGTTGCCACGACGTCAACGGCCACCACCGAGCATCCGCTACTGAGCCTCGAGCCGTGTTGTCGCCGCCGCTCATCCCCTTGGTCGGAATCTTGCAAAGCAAAAGGAAAAAAAGAGATTAGGGTTAGGGTTTCTCTTGATTCGAATATAGAAATAGTTAGATCAGATTCGAATCAAAAGTCAAATAAAATATTCTTCAAATCGTATCTGAATCTGCATTGAAGGAAAGGGGAAAGAATCAGGCCAAAGTTACCCCAAAAATTCGAATTAAATCAGCTCCAAATCATATCATATCTGCATTAAATGGAAAAGGGGGAAATCACCCAAAATGTCTTTTTTATTTCGAATTTTGGAATTTTTAGGTGAAAAAATACCTAAATAAAGGGGTTCAAGCCTTTGTAATTAGACACACACACATTTCACTGGAGAAACACAAATGATTTTAGAGAGTTTGAGAGTTTTTTTGGGAGAATTCTACACAGTTTATGCTTGAGCTTTGTACTTGGATTTGAGGTTGGAGTAAAAGTTTGAAGTATCTTTCGAGGTATTTAATTATCTTTTTTGTTATGTTCTTCTTGTTCGAATGTATGATTTTGCATTCATGTTTTAAAAAATAAAAATTGATGTTTGATCTATTCTTTTTAAAAGAAATTTGTAAAGAGTGTTTTGTAATTAAGTTATTTACATCCAATTCACCATCTCTATGGATCCTTTAATTTTCAAGTTTTTTGAACCATTGTTTTTCAGCTTACCTTTTTTAATGTAATTTAGCCCCTTTTTATAAAATTTTAAATTAAATTCTAATTTGCACATATGCGTCTTTAGAAAAAAATCAATTCGTATATTGTGTTGACCCATTTTAGGGAAGAATACACATTCCTTTTTAGAAAAAGAATTCTTTTATTCATCTTTTCTTTGAAGATTTTGCACTTATTTATATTTTTTGTAGATATAATTGTTTAAATTTAATTCCCATGTATTTTATTAATTAGATCCTTTCCTAAAATACCAAAGCATTAGTGGTTTCTTTTAATTAGATGACTAGGTTAAATAAAGCCTCTAGGTTTAGGTGCTAAATTACCTTAGTTAGAGCCTTTAAAGAGAAAAATAAGATTCTTCTTCACATTTAATATTCATAAGGTACACTTAACCATATTTTAACCCTAATAGGTAAAATTTACTTAGACAATTCTTTAGGTTAATAATCACTAACTTAGGGTAAATAAAAAGCTTCAACACACTAATTCTTTCCTTGCTTGTCTGATAAAAAAAGTGGAACTTAATTAATACGGTGTCCTATTGAAGGAAAGTGACGGGTTAGCGCCAGAAATGTTGGCGGTGATTGGAGTTCACTTTTCTGGATATTAGGGCCGTTAAAACGAGATCATATTCATAAATGGATAATGAGTTGAATTTTATACGAACTTGCAAATTCGGACATTAAAATGTTTTGTAATCGGCTAGGTACTAATTTTTTGGCGTTGTGGGGGTGCTAATCATTCCCCACGCGTAAACGACTCCGAACCCGTTTTTTTGTTTTTCGCAAACCAAAATGTTGTTTTGATAAAATAAAATGATTTTATTAAAATGACCTATTTTTAGGTGATCCAATCACACCGTTTTAAAATATTGGTGGCGACTCCGTTGTTTTTGTTGTTTTTATAAAACGTCGAGCCTGAAAAAGGGTTGCGACTTTGCTGGGGATTTTTTTTGTTTTTTACAAAAAAAGAGTCAAGCCACAAGCCGATTATATTTTGTTTTATTGCCGGAATTTGCTAAGCTCGTGTAAAATTCAACTCAATTGTCTATTTATGAATATGATCTCGGTTTGAGCATTTAAACTTGATGAAGCTCTACACCCGAGCTTTGACCTGGTTGTTTAAGTGAGGGGAAAATGCTTTGCTCATGTAAGAATACTGATTCTCCGTACGACCCTAGTAACTACCTTCGGGATTCATGTGCCCTATGTCTTCGTAAGGATATTGAATCTTCGTGAAGATGTAATACCCCAAATCATGACCTAGTAACATGTCATAAACTAATTAGAACTTAATTGTACAAACAATCTACAAATTAGAAGAATTAAGTAAACCTAGTGACTAAATTAGATGAATTGATAAAAAAGTGGCCGAATCATAAAGGATCAAATAGTAACAAATTGTAAATGTAGAATTGAATGCAATTAGGATATGTAATTAAGGATTTATGAAGCAATTAGACCAAAATTTGCCAAGTGGAGGCAAATAGCTAAGCCATGTGATAACAACATGGCCAAGTGGCCATCTTTCTATCATCTTCTCCACTTCACCCTTTCTCCACTTTGGCCGAACCATACTCATCCATTTAGGAGAAAGAAAGCTTCATAGATCATCTCCAAATTCATGCTTCTTTATTTAACTTTGAACAAATTAGCTTGGATAAGGTATAATGCTTGACTCTACATGTTATAGATTGCTTGAATCTTGAAATGATGATGTTCTTGTTGCCTAGAGTGATTTGGATGATTGTTATGTATGTTAGGATCATGTTAGCTTCTAGTAGTACTTGAAATTGTGATTACTAGTGGCTAAATTGCTAAAGGAAATGTATATGGTTGCTGGAAATTTGAGAATAGGAAGTATGGTTGAAAATAGTCTTGATTAGGGATTGTTTTGATAGAGAAAATGTTTAAGCATGCTAATTGAATGTAATGCCACATTGCTAGGTGAATTATACTGACCTAGACATGTAAGAACATGAAAATAAGTTGAATTGCCATGTTAGAACCTTGTTAAAATGAGTTATGAAACTAGAAACTCAACCTAGTGTAATCTGCCCAGAATGCTATGTTCTGGGCAGTAACTTTGAAAAATCACCATAAATTGTATAAAAGGAATTTAAGGCTGAAAATTTTATGGACAACACCTTGATATGTCTAAATTCATTAGGAGAAAACAGAATTGAATTCTGGATTGTAGAATGAATTGTAGAGAAGAAACACTAAGGACAGTGCAAACTGTCCAGTGTAGCAATTTGCCATGTCGTTAAGTTAAAAACTGTATTAATTGGAAAATAACTAAAATGCAAGGACTATATAGTTTTAAATAAAATTACGTTATCTTTCCAATGGTGTAAACCAAATGAAATTTTGACGTACGGAATGAAAGTTATGCATGTTTAAGTAAACAGACTACATGTTGCCTAGTAGCAACAGTTTAGGTAATTGTACACTGTTTTGTGGCAATTTGTAAACTGTTTTGTAAATAGTTTTATGACATTGATTCTGCCTAGTAACATGCTTCCAGATTTGTATATGTTGTGTACTTGTAACCTTGCCTTGATTGAATGATTTTGTGAAATTGTTGTAACATGTATTTACTTATGCAATGTATTAGAACCGAGAGTGAACTTGGTGGATGAGGAAAGAGTGAAACATCCTAAAGCCAAGAACAAAGGAGTGTGGATCTAAGACTAGCTAAGCTTGGAGTATTATGAGTGCAATTTTCTCTAGGGTTAGGACTAGGTCCTAATCAATGCTTGCATGTCTATATTCTTGTAATGTGTAAATGGACCTAATATGGACTTGACTTAATAAGGGGAAAATGACTAGTAATACATGAAATTTGATCACATCTTGAATACATGTTTTTTTCGAATGCTAAGCATGTTTAAGTGGTAACATTGGTGCTTGTATGTGTCATGTTGCATGTGATCGAATGCTAAAGAGCTTGCTTGAGATATTATCTCATCTTGATGAAATGAAACATGAGAATTACATGATACGTGAGCTATGGCTCAATTGGCCTAAGGGCCTAGTATGAAATGAACTAGCTTGACATGATCTTGAACTTGATAAGCTTGTATAAATGGCTTAAATTGAACAACCTTGGTAGCTAGTTGAACTAGGTAGAAGGGCATGCCTTAGAGTCTATAGCTCATTGTGTCAGGGTGGACTACGGTCCAGGGCTGAGGCCCTTATTTGGCGACAGATGGAGGGTACGTATGTGGTCTTTGGCGATAGTAGGAGGGTTGACTAGCACTACGGTGCATCTTATGGCGATAGTTAGTTGGAGACTCGATTACCTATACAAACTAAGTACCAAGGGGTTGTTTAATTGATAACAAATGTAATAACAATCATAAAACACATGTGACTTGTCTTAAAAGTTATATCATGAATGTTACTTAACACGAAAGCTATGAATAGTATTTTACTTGACACGAAAGCCATGAATTGTATGTTACTTGTCATGTAAGCATGAAAGCAAAATTCTTAATGATCTATTCGAATGCCCTTGATGTCATGAAAATCAAAATGTGAGTTGCTTGTTTGTTAAGTAATGAATGCTTGGTTGCTTGTTAGTTAAGTAACTCATCTAATAAGGATGAGTTATAAATTCATGCCTCGTTCTTATTTATTCTTGTATTACTTGCTTGTAATGTCCATGTCCTTGCTATGTAACGCTCCCGAGCTGGTTTACTACTAGCCCGAGGTAGGGGTGTTATAGAAGACATGAGAGGTGAGTCCTCCTGAGTTGGACTTGATTCATTTGAAGCCTATAATGGGTGAGAATCAAGGGACAACGAGGATTAGTATGGGACAGTAGGGACAACTTGGGTACCTTTCTAGAACCAAACCACGTATGAGAATCTAAAAGCCCACCCTATTAGAGCCATGTGAAAAACTTTAGGAACTAGAATTGGGTCAAAACCATTTCTTAAGAATAGTTCATGGAGACATGTCCTAAAGTGTTGGAATGTGCTACCCAGTATTATTCATTACAATGAAATTGTTTTAGACCTCTTAAGTTTTTATTTCTTATTCGTTGTACTAATCTTTTTCTCGTTTTCCTGTTTTGTTTTGCATGCATCATTCCATATTTAGAAAGGGTTGGATCTTGAGATACTTGCTCAACTAGAAAACTATTTTTGCCGTGGATGAGAGGTACTTGAAAAAAGGGAGAGACAATGCAGATGTGCGTCACTGGTCTGAGGTCAACCAGCCAGCACATGGAGACAGTTTGACAGCCGGTCATGAGACAAAAACATCAAGTATGCCCACATCAGTGTCAAACAAAATAATTTGCTAGAGCTGCGAGAGATATGGGAACGTTTTGACTATGCAATGAAACAGTTGTTCTATGAGACCTATGGCGATATAGCTTACTTGCTATATGTGAACGTGGATAAGCCATTCCTTAAGGCATTGATTCAGTTCTGAAACCCAAGATATTGTTGCTTTACCTTCAATGGGGAAGACATGATGCCTACATTTGAGGAATATCTGGCCCTGTTCAACCTGCACAAGGTGAAAAAGAATTGGGAATATGCTAAACCTCCTAAAAGCAAGAATGTTCACTTAAGGCTCAAGTCTTTTGCTGGAATGAGCAACGAATGGGTCAAAGGCTTGGTACAGAAGAGAGGGGGTAGCTTTTCTTTCCCTTGGTCGAGCATTCAAAAAATAATCCTTGCTCATCCGGACAAGGAGAATAGAGTGGATCTTTTAGCTATAGCAGCCTACAGCTTGGTCATCTTTCCTTAGGTCTTGGGTAATATCGATATGGCTCTACTAGACTTCTTTGAGTAGTTGAAGAAAGAAGTTAATTCGGTGCGTGCAGTACTAGCAGAAACCTTCATTGCTTTAAATGTGTGTCGAAAGATAGAAGGTGTGCGTTTTGGAGGGTGTGCCCCTTTGCTCCAAGTCTTGACCCTTAGTCATTTCTAGAGGTGTCAGACTTTGACTTTTCCCAATATGTTCTCCCCAAACTTCTCGCTGTTTCGGGAGATTTTGGCAAAAGAGTGGCTGATTGCCAAGAAGGGCAAATAGATCGACATTTTCAAGGATCGCCGTGATCAAGATATTGTATGGAGAGTTCCATGGATGGGTCATACTAAGGTCTTATACAGTTGTAGAGATTACAATTACTTGATATTGTTGGGCTTATGGGGAGGAATTGGTTATGCTCCTTTATTTGTGTCTTGGCAATATGGTTCTTGACAGTTTATCCCCTTTACTACGGGCATTGGTTCATCAGAGTTCGCATTCCAAGGGGAATTCAAGGAGAATGTCCAAACTATCAATTATTCCTGGAAGCATTGCTATGTTATGAAGATAGAACACGACCTGGAGTTCATGGTCATCCCTAATTATGATGTGTGGAGGCAGGCGAGGGTGAATGATAAAGTTCTACCACCAAATGGGCAGACTAAGCCTGTTGAATAGCATTTAAGGGCGGTTCCTTCGGAAGCTAACATTCTAAGGGCTGAGCTAAAAAGGGCCAAGGCTAAGATGGAGTCCATACAGGAACAACATGAGAGAGACCTGTACGAGGAAAAACTAGAAGTGGGAAAATACAAGGGGAGACGAACAGGGTCGTGAAATTATACAAGAGCCTAAAAGAGAAGTTTGAGGTTCAGAGAGTCGATTTTCTCAAGTTTCAGGCAATAGTCTGAAATGCAGATTTGTGAAAGACGCTTGAGCAGTGGAAGCAGAAATTGAGCAAGCTGTAGAGAAGGAGAGAGAACGCGACAAAAGAGACATTGCAAAGTAAAAGCATATGCTAACGGATGAAAAGAAGAAAAGGGAACGAGTGGTCAATCAGACCTTCGAAAAACAAAAGAGAAAATGTGACTGCATGGAAGAGGATTCGTTGCACAAGCTCTAGAATCATCACACCTATATGGAGCTCCAGGCCAGTCAGAGTGAGAATGAGACACTGAAAAAGCAAATAACAGATATGGAGACCATCATTCAGGAGTACAAGATGAAGATTTTAGTCATCCAGGATGTCAATGAGGGAGGCAACGACTACTGGTTCACTGAGCTTAGGGTTAATGCCAGAAGGTTCTAGGAGCGAGACAAGTTTGACGAGATTGTCATGGCCCAGGTTCAGGACATGGCAAAGCACGTGATGATGTTAGCGAAGAAAGCCACAACCCTTCGCCAGTACATCAAGCCAGTAGGAGAGGTGGAACCATGACTCATGTGGCTGATTGAAGAAATAAAAAAGCTAGGTGTTCGGGCTGAGATATATTCATAGAAGAATGGGAACTTTATGTAATAAAAACCTTTGATATCCAATAAAGACTATTTCTAGAGCAAAGACTCGTGTGATCAATGCCCTTCATTTGCATTCATGCATCTTTATTTTGCCTTTTCGCTTGCATTCATGCATCGTTATTTGGTTTTTCTTCTTTGCATTACCATAGTCAATCTCATTGCATACATCCAAACGAAATTAACTAAGGTAAATTACATGACAGAATTCTCAAAATAGCTAAAACTTTACACAAGTACGGTACTCATGCCCAAACCAAAGCAATGGACATGGAGGGTAGATTGACGACCTTAGAAGTCAACCACCAAAGCACCCAGGATAGGCTATACAAGATAGAAAATAACCTGAAGCAAGAGATCGAACTAGCCCACCAAAAAACTGCCAGCCAAATTGCAGCTATGTTAGGATTTAAGGATCCAGACAGAAGTCTTGGAGCTCAAAAAGGAACAACCGCGTCCAAAGCTAAATTCCCGCTTCATTTAGGGGAATCTTCTATCCACATAATGAATAAGCTGAAAGCTAAGGAGGGAACTCAAGATGTCGAGGTACCTGACCTTAACGAAATAGATCGTAAGGCCAAGGCAAACAAAAAGCTAGAGGACCGTTGTGACAAATTGGATGGGATCGTTAGGGCCTTATAGGAAAAAAACGTCCACGGTGACATGGACGCCAGAGACTTGAGCTTGATGATTGATTTGGTGATTCTGCGGAAGTTTAAAACCCCTAACTTCAACAAATATGATGGAACAACTTGCCCTATGACACATCTTGTAACACCCGTAACCTGGCTTAGGAGAAAATCGGCTTAAGAAGTGTTACCAAACAAACATACAAAGACTCTTGATAACTTTAGCTTGAACAACTGAGCTTTTCTTTGAAAGACAGGGTAATTTAAAACTTTTTATTTGATTACTCAAGATTCCAACTTCAAACTTGATTAACATGCCATCACATAATCATACACCATGCATTCACACTTTTCAACAACATGTAATCATGATAGCAAACATACGAACATCAAGACCGACTTAACTTAACTATTGAGCAGTCATATGGTATATAAGACTAATTACAAGAAGGTGATGAATACGATCCAATATTAAGTTCAAAGTTACTTCAAGTCTCGAACCAAATTGATCAGATACATATATATTTCGTATAGCAAGACCATGTACATGTTCATAAACGTTAACATATCCAACTTAGCTTAACTAACCAATAATCATTCAAACTTGGTTTAGCATATCTTATCCAACAAGCAATATAAGGTATGAAGTCCCTTTACTAGATGAATGATAGTTGCTCGCATACGAAACTAAATTCAAGGTTATTCTAAAGCTTAGCCAAACATACCCGGTCTCAAGAAATGTACGTAATACAATACCTTATACGAGTTCATTGACATACTTACTACTTATTTGTTGACATGATTACAGAACACCTATCATAATCATCACTCTAAACTTGCAACTACATTATCTCATTTTAGGGTTAATATATTTTAATAAACATGTACAGATCAACCCTCAAACATGCGTGCCAACAAGGTGGTCTAGTAACTTAGATCATATATAAATATTTAAATAACCATACGACCATGCTAACCTTATAAATCATATAGCAAGCAATCATAGAATAATTAAAGCCCCTTTACAAACATGCTATCACTTACTTCTACTTAAAAACAAACATAACCAAAAAGGTAAGCCAATGCTTATGCATACAAACAATTTGTGTGCCACCATCTAGGAGTACAAAAGAGAAATTACAACCATACATCTTGAACTCGTGACCCGACTGAAGCTCGAAGGCAACTCAACCAAGATATACCCTGAAAGGTTGAGAAGACATTTAATAAGTATTGTCATACTTAGTGAGGTAGCTATATAAGTTAAGGTGTTCATATTAAGCTTTGTTTCAAGGTTTGCTAGATTTAAACAAATGGCAGGTTTGATCGTATACAAGTCATTATAGCTAATTAAGATCAAGTATCATTTAAGCATTAGTTTCTTGAGGCTCAAGTCATCAAACACGTCTTCTCACAGACATGTACTACTTATCACCTAGGTTACCAACTTAATATATATCATATAATATGTCACTCAATCAAGCATATATATATATATATATATATATTTTGAATACATAACAACATATCATGTATACACATCATTCGATCAAGACATGTACATATCAAACATAGCATATATTCACATTATTCGATTATGGCATGTACTTAACAAACATATCAAATTCTATTCATAACCTATATATACATATTCATAAAACTCCAATATATTGTTTATACACAAAACAATCCATTTAAAACATGTATACACTTAATACATCCAAAATAGTCCACTATCTTTAGTAAACATGTCAAAATAGTCCTTTAAAACATGTATACACTTAATACATCCAAAACAGTCCACTATCATTAGTAAACATGTCAAAACAGTACTTTAAAACATGTATACACTTAATACATCCAAAACAGTCCACTATCATTAGTAAACATGTCAAAATAGTCCTTTAAAACATGTATACACTTAATACATCTAAAGCACTCCATTATCTTTAGTAAACATGTCAAAACAGTCCTTTAAAACATGTTCATGTTAATCAGGGCAGCAACACATGTGTATACAGAACTGGACAACTTTGTCGCCTATTTTCACACACGTAATTGGGCAACATTATCACATATTTTCGAATACAACATTGGGAAGCATTATCACATATCTTCACGTGCAACATTGGGCAGTATTATCACATATTTTCATATACAACATTGGGCAACATTATCACATATTTTCATGTGCAACATTAGGCAGTATTATCACATATTTTCATATACAACATTGGGCAGCATTATCGCATATTTTCATGTGCAACATTGGGCATTCGAATTAGGATATATAAAAATATATCATGTACAAACATATGTTACTTGATATAAAAGTTATCCCCTTCATAGCGTATAAGATGTTAAGTTACTTCTTAATTTGATAAGCATGATCCCTTATTATCTTTTATCGTAGCCTTGAGAATCAAATAATAGCCTAGGTACACGAATCTTATGACGTCTGTCGTTAAACAAGGGTACTCGGAGTACCAAACAAGGGACCGTAGTTCAAACAAGGGACCGAAGTTCATTCTATCAAGGAACTATATAGACTCTATGGCATGCCAACTATACCTAAGACTAACTCAAAACCAAGGCTTTCACATTTAGCTTATCTTATCAACATTGCCACCAAGGCTGATTCCATAACATATCAAATATTTTCAATCACATGTAGCTTTCGAACGAGCATTTCATATCATATCTCGTTTATAGTATAGACAAGCCTAATTTCATGTTCATATGCTTTGCAAACAAAGTTGGTAACTTTCATATCCAGTATGTAGGATCTCATATTTATATCAAACATTTATCAAGCGTACATCAAGCATTTCATATTGTCAAGTACTTTCATAAAAGTACTTACCTCGAATCCAAGCTTATACGCGCAACACCATTTAATTTAACAACAAGCAATGTATATCGAACCAAGTAAAGATGCTCGGAATAGTTTCCATCTATCCCGAGACTTTAAACTACACTCACATCTTATCCCGAAGTTACAGGATACCCGAGTCCTTAACCAAAACTTGCTACTTATCCAAATCCTTCCTAGCTTATTCTCGGTCTAATATGACAAGAAGTGTAACTATGTATTAGCACAAATCCTAACAATCATTCACTCAAAACTGTCCATTTATGCACGTAAACAAATCAACATGGCAGCTTATAACTATATACATTCATTTTCTCAAAATAGGGAAGCAAGCATGTATATCAACATAATTCAATCGAATTTCACATCTATATACTTAATCCTTTAAAACTGGGCACCAAGCATGTATGTTAGCATTTTACATTGCAATCCAATTAATGTACATATACATTTATTCACATAATTCCATGCACAACAGCCCCTAATACGCATGTATAAATATTCAAGATAATTCACTCTCATTATAAACATTCCAATTTGGCCCCGAAATTTCATATAACAATCCCCTATTTTCTAGCTTTCAAAACAGTCCAAAAAATGTGAAGTTTTTACTTCAAAATAGTCCCTAAATTTTTATAAAATAGCCCTCTGATCTCCATCTTTCAAAATAGTCCCTAATTTTTCATAAAACAGCCTTATGATTTCCAGCTTTCAAAACAATCCCAAAATGTGAAGTTTTTACTTCAAAATAGTCCCTAAATTTTCATAAACAACCCTCTTATTTCCAGCTTTCAAAACAGTCCCAAAATGTGAAGTTTTTACTTCAAAATAGTCCTTAAATTTTCATATTCATGTAAAACTGCCCAGCTAAACATGTATGCACATTTAATCACTTAATATTCAAGAAACTCCAGCAAGGGTTCGATTCATCAAGGATCTTAATGACTACTTAATCAAAACCAATACATTACAAGGCTACTATATTTAGTTAAAGTCATCACAAGTACTAACAAAAGCACCAATCACATTTCTAACAATTACTTAGCTAAATTCACAAATTTTAGCTTGTAAATAAAATCACAAAGTGACTTACCTACCTTCCTATAGTTCTCGAATGGTTCTCCTAATTTTTGAGCTAGAAAAACCATGCTCCTAGCTTCAATTCCATGGTCAAGGAATAAGCTCTCGATCTCTCTCTAAGATGGGAGGGATTTCGGTTCAAAAGGGGAAATGAAGAAGATAATCAAGTGGAAGAATGGATTTCCCACTACTCAACCCCTCCAACAAGCCTGCCTCCAACGTGACACATGTACAAACCATCCCCCTAAATTTTATTTAGCATGCAAACATATAGTTTAGGTTCTTAGTTGGTTTAGTCACTCACACATGGAGCACTCTTTCTTTATTTTATTCTAATTAGGTCCTAATGACTACAATATGTTCAATTTTTTTAATAATCATAGCAATCTAGCACAAGGTTCTAATGTAATATTCTCCTAGGCCAAGGTTTGGGGTATTACACATCTGACCATGTACTGCCGAAGGACGTCAATGCATCTGGATAATAAGAAGCTCCTTATTCACACTTTTTAGGATAGTCTGATGGGATATGCGTCCCGTTGGTACACACAACTAAGCTGGGCAAATATATGAACATGGAAAGATCTATCGAGGGCGTCTAGCGAGCAGTACAAGCATGTCATTGATATGGTCCCAAACCAGCTAGTCTTGCAAGGAATGGAGCAAAAACATAGTGAAAGCTTCCATAAATATCACAAAGATAGCGGGATGTGACCGCTAAAGTTCAGCCGCCACTGCTAGAAAGTGAGATTACCCCTATGTTCGAAGAAACCTTGAAAGGAACATTCTATGACCGGATGATACACCACACAACTAAGAGCTTTGCAGACATGTTGACGAATGGAAAGATGATCTTGGCAGCTGTCAAGAGTGGGAAACTTGATGGAGGTAATACGAAGAAGTCATATAAGAAAAGAGATAGTGAGTTCAGCATGACAAGTGTCTATAACCCCAACCACTCAAAGGGGTTAGTCCTCAGTAAGCTCAATGTCCCAACCACAAATTTGGTGGCCTCAAACCCACCTAAAGATGAACAAAGATATTAAGAGAATCAGAAGGCTCACTTCTCCCCAATCCCTATGACCTATACAGAACTATTCTCAGAACTGGTTGAAACACGAGTAGTGTTACCACGAAATGTTCCTCCTTTCATACCTTCATACCCACCATGGTATGATGAAAAAGCATAGTGTGAATATCATGCCGAAAATAGGGGACATGCTATCAAAATTGTACTACTTTTAAAAGAGTAGTAGAGGATTTGTGAAAATCAAGGATGCTGTCATTTGAAACAACGGAAGAAAAAGGGAATCCTTTACCAAATCACCAGAAGGCTAGAGTAAATGCAGTGACTGAAGATGACGATAGATTGGTCAAAGAGTGTGTCTCAGAGGTCAATACACCCTTAAGATGGGTATGGGCCAAAATGATTAAGGTTAGAGTACTGAAGGTAGGGAACCAAGGTATGAGGGGCGGCGATGAAGCTTACTATGAGTATCACGAAGAATGAGGGCATGAGATTCAGTTTTTCCCAGAGTTTAGGTGGTTGGTCTAGACTAAGATGGGTAGCAAGGAACTAGAATTATTTGAGAAAGAAAACTTGAATTAGGTCCTAGATATATATACGTTGGAAGAGTCTTCGAAAAGAGGAAATTACATAGGAGTTAAGCCCTTGGTGATCAAGGTCAAGGCAAAAGTTAATGAACCACCGAAGAATACAACCCCAAGGGTGATAATAAAGGCACCATCCCCTTTCCCGTATGAGGATAGCAAGAAAGTACCTTGGAACTATGCTTGCATGGTGACAACCCCAGGAAATATCTCAAGCAAGGAAGAACCGGCCAATGAGGTAGGTAACTTCAAAAGGAGTGGGAGGTGTTACTCACCACAGGTAGCTGAAGATAGGGATGCGCCCAAAGGATGTCAACCAATAAACCAGAGAAAGAAGCTGAGAATAATTTCTTTTTGGAACAACCCTCAATGTATCACGAGCTAGTGAAGGAATCAGAAGCTCAAGAGTTCCCGAAGATACTCAAACACAGTGAGTATAGTGTGGTAGAACAACTTCATAAGCTTCCAGCACAAATCTATATGTTGTCGTTACTACTGAGCTTTGAGGGCCACCGAGATGCCCTTTTGAAGATCTTGAATCCAGACGTTTGTGACCAAGGAAATAACGAGTGACAAGATGGGCAGGTTGGTTAATAACATTGCAGTGGACAATTTCCTCTCATTCAGTGATGAAGAAATTCCAGAAGGTGGGAGAGGGAAGTACAAGGCCCTCCATACCTCAATTTGGTGCAGAGGACATATGCTGCCAGGAGTCCTCATTGATAATGGGTCAACCCTAAATGTTCTACCCTAGCAACCCTAAAGAAGTTGCCAATTGACAGTACTTACATGAGGGCCTATCAGAATACCGTAATAGCATTTAACGAAACCCAAAGAGACGTGTTAGGCAAAATAGAAGTGCCCCTACAAATTAGACCATCTACTTTTGGCATCAGCTTCGTGGTGATGGATATTAAATTCACATACAATTGTTTGCTTGGACGCCCTTGGATCCATACTGCAGGTGTAGTCCCTTCTACCCTGCACTAGAAGATGAAATTCATGGTTGATGGTCAACTAGTAATCATTGCTGTCGAAGAAGATATCATAGCCTCGGTATCCACCGGTGCACCTTACATTGAGATTGATGAAGGGGCACTTGAGTGTCATTTTAGAACCCTGGAGATGATCAATGCTACATTCGTTACCAAAGGAAGTAAGCTCCCTAGACCATGGCTATCTAACTGTGCCAAGATGTAAGTGAAGGAAACCCTCGGGAGAGGGGGAGAAATCGGGAAGGGCTTTGGGAAGGAGCTCTAAGGAAGGTTGTACCTTGTGTTCGTTCTTGAGAAAAGAGATCAGTTTAGATTGGGCTACAAGCCCAACATTCTGCAAAGGAAGGCCGCGATGAAGAGAAATCGGGAAAAGGAAGGCGAGATTGAGTGGAGAAGAGATTATGAGGGAACCAATGACATTCCCACCTTTGAGTCATAGTTTCAAATCCAGAGGTTTCGTGAATCCCGATGTTGAAAAGGAGAAGGGAAAGAATAACTTGGATGAGATTTTACGGGGGCTAACAATCAATGCTATAATAGGTGAGTATGAAGGGAACAAGTAATTGTCTATGATTCGCCCTTGCTCTGAGCTTAACAATTGGACTGGTGAAGAAATTTATGTAGTCTTTAAATCATTTACAGAGTAATTCCCAAAACCAACCCTTTTGCCTTAGGCCCGGGGCAATAAGGGATCTTTTGTAAAGGGCCTATGTTAAACCATGATGGCTATTATCATTAATAAAGGATACATTTTAATAAACCTTGTGTGGCAAACACTCTCTTGTAAATAAACGAATAAAACACAAAATAAACTCGAAAAAAACCCAGCCAAAGTGACAAAAAAATACACGACATCCCATTCAATCATTTGTTTATCCAGCACCTTTGTATATATTTGATCCCTTTTCTTTTCAGGTTTCTAGATATCAATGGCATAAATGACCCTGAATCTGACCCATAAGTTTATTTTAAATTGCCCATGTGTTTAGGAGAGGTTGAAAACTGTGATGATTAAGAAGAATATGATTTGCCTAATGACATGCTCAGGTTATTAGAAAGTGAAGAGAAATAGATTATGCCCCATAAGGAAGAGTTGAAAGTTTTGAATCTTAGAACTAAAGAAGAAAAATGTGAGGTAAGATCGGTACCACCATCACCGCTGAAACTCGACAAAGATTAATTGAGCTCCTTCAAGAGTATAAGGATGTATTCGTATGGTCGTATCAAGATATGCATGGCCTAAACATAGATATTGTGGAGCACTGGCTACCTAAAAAGACATGATATAAGCCCATACAATAGAAGCTCAGAAGGATGAAACTCAAAATGCTTCTAAAGATCAGAGACGGGGAGAAAAAGTAGTATGATGTTGGATTCCTCGAAGTGGTAAAGTATTTAGAATGGGTGGCTAATATCGTTCCAGTCCCGAAGAAATATGGAAAGGTACATATGTGCGTCGATTACAGAGATCTCAATCGGGCAATCCCAAAAGACAATTTCCCATTACCACACATTGATACCGTGGTAGATAACACAGTTGGTCATTCCCTCTTCTTCTTTATGTATGGTTTCTCTGGGTATAACTAGATCAAGATGTGCCCAAAAGACATGGATAAGACTACATTTGTGAAATTATGGGGAACTTTCTGCTATAAAGTGATGCCTTTTGGTCTAAAGAATACAGGGGAAAATTATCAACAAGCTATGATAACTTTGTTCCATGACATGATGCATAAAGAGATAGAAGTATATGTAGACGACATGATTGCCAAATCTCGATATGAAGAATAACACATTATGAACTTGGAAAAACTCTTCCAAAGGCTGAGAAAGTTCCAATTAAAGCTTAACCCTACCAAGTGCACTTTTGGGGTTACGCCCGAGAATTTGTTAGGTTTTATCGTAAGCGAAAGAGGAATTGAGATTGATTTTGATAAAATCAAGGCTATACAAGAACTTCCTCCCCCTAAAATGCAAAAAAAAAGTTTGGGATTTCCTTGGAAAATTGAATTACATTTCCCACTTCATCTCCCAATTGACAGACAAATGTGATCCCATTTTTAGGCTGCTTCGAAAGAATAATTTGGGTATATGGAACGAAGAATGCCATAAAGCTTTGGAAAAAATCACGAAACAACTGATGAATCCGCCTATACTAGTGCCACCTATCCCAGGAAAGCCCTTGATCCTATACTTAATAGTTTATGGAAGTTTAATAAGATACATATTGGGGCAACATGATGAAAATGGAAGAAAGGAAAAGGCAATATATTACTTGAGTAAGAAGTTCACCGACTGTGAAACCAAATATTCTCTGATTGAGAAGCTATGTTGTGCCTTGATATGGGCAGCTAAGAGACTCCGACAATATATGTTGTATCACCCCACGTGGTTAATATCAAAGTTAGATCCCTTGAAATTTATGATGGAGGCACCAGCTTTGTCAGGAAAGCTGACACGTTGGCAGATGTTACTCTCAAAATTTGACATCCAATATGTAAGTCAAAATCTAGTAAAAAGAAGTGTTATAGTGGATTTATTGGCAAGTCGCGCCTGCGATGACTATGAGGCATTGATTTTTAACTTTCCTGATGAAGATCTGATGTGTATCTCAATAGAGGAGAACGATGATGACCCGATAGATTCTTGGGTGATGAATTTTGATGGCGCCGCTAATACTTTGGGGCAAGGCATCAGAGCAGTTCTAGTTTTACCAGAAGGAAACTATTACCCTTTCACCAGTCAGTTAAAGTTCTTTTGCACCAATAACATGGCTGAATATAAGGCTTGCATACTGGGATTGTGAGCGACCATGGAAAGAAAGATGAAAACCATAAGAGTTTTTGGGGATTCTACATTAGTCATCTACCAAATTAGAGAAAATGGGAAACAAATGATGCAAAGCTAATCGGGTATCATAAGCTGGTCCTTGAATTGATCAAAGAGTTCGATGAAATCACCCTCAAATATCTCCCAAGAGAGGACAATCAGATGGCTGATGCCCTTGCCATTTTAGCTTCCATGTTCAAATAAGGTAAAGGTTCATTGATGACGCCAATCAAGATGAAAACATTCGAATCCCCAGCGCACTGTCATGACATAGAAGACACTACACCAAGTTTGGTATATAGCAGCATTTTTAGATCAAACACCACTAGTTTTGTATATATCACGACGTTTGGATCAAACACTGCTATATACTGATATAAAGTGGCGTTTTAAATAAAAACACCTATTAAGGGAGTGATTTAGTGGCGTTTGTTTTGTCTAACACCATCATTGTTAGCCCTTTAATGGCGCTTGGTTTAACAAATGCCACAATAGTTTTCATTTGCCTATTACTCTTCCTCAAACACAATCTCCAAATACCAAATATCAAATCCCTAAATCTTTGTTTCTCTTTTGCCACTCTCTCATCGTCGGGAACCGGGAAGAGAAAAGTGCGACTAGAAACTTTTGAATTGATAGAGAGATGGGATAAAGATGGTGGAAGCAACATAAGCACAAAAGCGACAGGGCGGGGACCATTCCCACATCAGCGAGAGGTCCGCCTTCACCCCTTTGCCCTCGCTTCGAGCCTGTTGATCGCAAAAAGGTAGTCCTCTCTATTTCTATATCCCTAAATATTTAAAATTCTATGGTTTCAAAGCTTTTAATCTACGTATTTTTTATTTGGGAATCTCGAATTTGTGATTGTTGCATAGGGATTCTACTAGAACTTACTTGTTTTCACTTCTTAGCTCTTCTTCGTAACTGCTTTGATATTTTGGGTTATATTTTTCTGTCCGTCACTAAGCTAATCCTTTGGGTTATGATCATTTCTTTTTCTTCTTTAATGCATACTTGTCCTCTCTTGCTTCGTGTTTTCACTAAGGTATGTTCTTTTGCCAGAGCTTTGGCTTCATTTCCCTAGCTTATTCGTTTACATGTTCAAATGGATGCGTTTTTTGTCCTTTTAGTGTCAATTGGCCATTACTTTTGCTATCTTGGGTATATCCTTCTAATCATTTTGGGTTCGCCCATCGCTTTGATTGTGCCTTGAACCATAGAAACCTACACTGTTGGTGAAGGTTGTTTATGGAGGATATTTGCAATATTAACTTACGTATCAATATTAGGAACGTTAAAATCACATTTAATGTGGTATGCATGTGCAATATAGGTGTAAACCATTAAAACAAACTGTGTTATATGGATCCACTTACAAACCAATAGTTGCAATTGCATATTTAGCTTGTTGTTAAAGCACACTTCCTTTTTTTTATTCTATTTTATTTAGCTTTTTTGTAATATTTTTAATGCGAGTATATAGTAATATATGTTCATTAATCTTAACCTTATGATAAGGCACATATCGTACAAACAAACCGTTTGAAACCAAATCTCTTAGTGATAACAACATTCTCTTTTCCACATAGACCACTAAATGGGTTCAATTTTAGTTTAGTTTCGTTGAAAATTATCTTCTAGAATCATTGCTAAAAGACATTATTTTTTAGTAATTTCTAATACATTTATCATCAAGGTGTTTAATTGGCTTTCCATTCAAAGAAATGAAATGGTAATTCTAACTTATTGATCAATATGAAAAACTTCAGGGACTTAAGAAAATGACAGGGTTAATTTCATAATAATTTCGCATTATATAGTAAGCTACTTTATATGTTTTAGATAATGGAAAAAACCCATCGTCTTTGGTTTGAGTAAAAGCATAACCATGCCAAACCATAAAAAATACTAATAATAATACAACACTTCAAAAACATACTCCAGATGAATTCTAATGATAGCATGGCCATTGCCTTACAACAAAACTAACTTGTTTCTTGCTATGAAATTACATTGCCCAATCCCAAAGAAACTGAACACTTGTGTTTTATGTTTTAACTCTTCTTAGGTGCAAGCCTGCTCTTGATCTTGTTGACTTTCTTGGTGCATATTTGGAATGCCAATATGATGATTATTATTATAGTTATTGGGTTTATTTGGAATTTACTAAAAAATTGAATTTGTGTTAGTTCTTTGGTAAAATCTGAATTCATGGTGGATCCTAGCTTATTTTATTGACATTCTTCATTTTTCTACTATAGGCAGACTAAGGATGCAATGAAAATCCTCAAGAAGCTGTTGAGTAGTAAAAATCCAAAAATACAACTGCTAGCTTTTTTTGTGAGTTACATGTTTCTCCCCAAGTTCATATTTCGTACGTACATACATGCATACATATATCTCTTTTAAGTATTTTATTCGAAATTTACTTTTATGGTGTAATAACTTCTATATGTTGGTTCTTAATAATTTATTTCCACAAGTAACTATTGTGGCTTTAGAAGATCTAGTGGAAAGTATCGTCATTATTTATGTATGTATAATCATGGTCTCTTTTAAGTAACTTCTATATGGTGTCTTCTTTTTGCTTGCCTACATAATATGTTTTTCTTTTTGTTTGGTTATTGGTTGACAAAGTAATTGGCAATGGTGAGTTTTTATGTCAAATGTAGGGATACTGTAGCATAATTCATTTACTAGTTAGTACTTATTAGTAAAAGCAAAATGCCTACCAATTTTATTGGTGCTTTTTTTGCTTTTATGACTTATGCCTAAACCTTTTTTACTTAATCAACATGATTGCATTATAGTTTTTGTAACTCTTCTAAGAGTGTTTCTTAGATATGTTCATTACGTGTCAGTTGCTAAATAACTTTTCTGATGACATACTGGTTACTACAGTCTCCAGCGAATCGATACTTGTCAAAGGTGACATGTGCCAATAATATGTCAAAGGCGAGGCTGTAGTTCTCTTAATGTTAACATTTTTTTCTCTAAAAGGTTGCAGAGTGTAGACTAAGTGCTTTCTATTTAACTGTGATATGTTGCATAAATAATCATTGAAGATGGTAAATCTTATTATGTAGATCTTTGCATACATGTCCTTTAAAAGCAGGTGATGTTGATACACTTGCTGCTTTCGAACTCTACAGTTTCTTCAGTTGCATTTGCATATAGTTTGATGCAGCAAGTGGCTGATGACTATGGATTGAGGTCTTAGTCGGGTTGCCGCAGCCAGCTGCTCATACGGTTCCAACGAAGACACATGAAAATTGTTAGCAAAATTTTCATTGTTACCATACTCCAATTATGTTTGTTTGGTGACTGGTGATTGTTTTAATATTTGGCAATCAATTAAAATATATTCCAAGTTTCTATACTTTGTGTACTTTTAAATTTTAGTCCTTTTACATTTCATATTTAAGAATTCAGTTTTAATTGTCAATGGTGTTAAAATTGTTTAGCTATGTCATTTTGAAATAAGAAATAGTAATTTGTAAAAAAATTCAAAAAGGCAAAAATGTCACTAAATATCAATATCCAATCACATTTTTAGTGACGTTTTGGTGAAAAGCACCACTATAACTCAACATCAGTAGCATTTTGAAATAAAAACGCCACTAAAGATATGGTATTAGCGGTGTTCTGGAATACAAATGCCACTAAAGACAGAGTATTAGCGGCATTTCGAGATACAAACTCCACTAAAGATAGAGTATTAGCGGCATTTTGAAACACAAACGCCACTACAGACAAGGTATTTTTAGCGACATTTTGAAATTCAAACGCCACTAAAGACAGAGTATTAGCGGTGTTTTGAATTTCAAACGCCACTATAGAACTCGACCTTTTGCTGCATTTTTTATTCAAAAATGCAGCTAGATATTGCGGCGCATGATTCACCAATGCTTCTTGTGGCGCTTTTCCTAGCACTGGGAGGGTTTTTAGAGGCGCTTAAAAACGCTGCTAAAGAACAAAAAATGCCACAAATAACCTATTTTTCTGTAATGAGAAGAAGCAAATAGTCTTCCTCGGCATCACGATATCTTACAGTATGTAAAATCCCAGGAATATCCACCACAGGAAATTGAGAATGATAAGAAAACAATTAGAAAGATAGCCACCGGATATGTACTCGATGGAGAAATGTTGTTCAAAAAGAGCCGAGATCAAGTATTGCTGAGATGTGTGGCTGCCAAAGAAGTCCAAATGATCTTAGAAGAGGTTTACTGGTCTACCATGGAAAGTGATTGCATTAATTATGCCCGAAAATGTCACAAATGCCAGGTTTATGCTGACAAGATCCATACACCTCCACAACCATTCCATGTCATGACGGCTTATTGGCGTTTCTCAATGTGGGGCATGGATGTAATTGGGCAAATTCATCCTAAAGCATCAAATGGACACAAGTTCATCTTAGCAGATATTGACTATTTTACCAAATGGGTAGAAGCAGCTTCATACATGGATGTCACCAGGTCCACGGTCTGTAAATTTTTGAAAAAAAGAGATTATCTGTGGTTATGGCCTACCTGAGAGAATCATCATTGATAATGCCTCAAATTTGAATAACAAAATGATAATCGGGGTTTGTAAATAGCTCAAGGTCAAGCATCACAACTCAGTGACCTATCGCCCAATGATGAATAGGGCAGTAGAGGCTACTGATAAGAACATCAAGAAAATAGTCGCAAAGCTGGCTGACAGTTACAAAGATTGGCATGAGAAGCTACCATTTTCATTTTATGCTTATAGAATTGTCGTATGAACTTCCACCGGGGCAACTCCATTTTCATTGGTATATGGAATGGAGGTTGTGTTACCAATTGAGGTTGAAATTTCAACCCTCCGAGTTTTGATGGAAACAAAGTTAGAAGAAGCTGAATGGGTCCAAGCCAGATGTGGCCAACTAAACCTCATTGATGAAAAAAAATTGAGAGCCATCTTTCATGGTCAGATGTATCAAAAGAGAATGATACAAGTTCACGACCAAAAATTTCATCCGAGAGAATTCTGGGAAGGGGATTTGGTCCTAAGGAAAATGTTGTCAATCTAGAGAGATTCTCGGGGGAAATGGTCACCTAATTGGGAGGGGCCTTACGTCGTAAAAAAGGCTTTCTCCAGAGGAGTATTAATCTTAGCTTAAATGGATAGGGAAGAGCTCAAGAACCTCGTAAATTCATATTCAATCAAGAAATACTATGCATGAAGAAGGAAAAGCAAAACCCGAAAGGGTGCTTCAAAAAAAAGAATAAAAAAAGAAAAAGGGAAAAAGGAAAAAGAAAAAAAGGGAAAAAAGAAAAAGGAAAGAAAAAGAGAAAAAGGGAAAAAAAGGAAAGAAGAAAAATGAGGGTTCAAGATGAAAATCTGCAAAGGGCGTCTTGAAACCAAGGGTAGATTCGAGTTGAAAACCCGAAAATGGTGGCTCGAAATTATTGAAGCGAGGCGAACAACAAGTGACTCCCTTAGAAACTTGACATTTGGAAGGAATCTCATACCTTCGAACATCATCGTAGTGGACAAAATCTCTTCGACAAAGGAAACATTCAGAATCGCTTCAAGTGTCTCGACTTGGGAAGTTTTGGCTTTTGATATCTGGATACTTGTTTTCTTTAACTCTTTCACTTTGTATCCTTCATGCATGTTTGTCGCAGTTTTAATAAAATTCCTTTCTTTTAAAGACTTGTCTTGCTTACATTTTCCCATCGTATAAACTTCTTATATTAGGATAAGAACCATTTGGTTAACATCAATAAAAAATACAAAAGATTTTTGTGCATTACTCTGAAGATGGTCTAAAAAGTATAGGGACTCTAACGTAGTCTGTTGTTAAGTTTCGAGCCATAGACAAGAGATTTTGCTCGATAAATACGTCATAGTTGGGGCAATTCATGTCAATTTAAGATGACAATAGGCGTAATGGAGAAGATTAAAAAGCCAATATCACTAAAAAACATCCAAGATAGAGATCCCTTATGAATCATTTGGAAACTCACAGGGAGCCATAAAAGGGGGTTAAGTGTATTTCAAGGGACACACGGAAACTTAAAGCTTATAGAGTTGGAGAGGGGAGGCCTGCCACTCAATATTAATGTATCAACTACAATGATAGTGGGATTTTTAGAAATGTGA
Organism: Hibiscus mutabilis; assembly: GCA_019671005.1. Taxonomy (NCBI): domain Eukaryota; kingdom Viridiplantae; phylum Streptophyta; class Magnoliopsida; order Malvales; family Malvaceae; genus Hibiscus; species Hibiscus mutabilis. The sequence continues at coordinate 28,733,438 of CM033717.1, read as the reverse complement.
TACATTTGTGTATGGAAACCATATGTTTTCTATGAAACAAAAAGGTACAAAGAATGATAATAGTGAAGCAGGGACAGTGGAGATGATTGCTTCGCTGGGTTAAACGAGAAAAGTAAAAAGAAAATATAAAACCAACATGCATTCATGATTTATACATCCTTAGGTGCATGATCGTCATAGTTGCATCAATCATTGGATTTTGAAAAGTACATAAAAGCTTTCACAACGAAAGGAAGAAGTCGTCTATCCGTTCAGACGTAAGGAGAATAGAACCAGTCTAAAGAACTCGCTTATCCGTTCAAGCGTAAGGAGAATGGAACTCGCTTATTCATTTAAGCATAAGGAGAATGGAACTCGTCTATCCATTTAGGCGTAAGGAGAATGGAACTCGCTTATCCATTCAAGCATAAAGAGAATGGAACTCGTCTATCTGTTCAGACGTAAGGAGAATAGAACACGTTTATTCGTTCAAGCATAAAGAGAATAGAACTCGCTTATCTGTTCAAGCGTAAGGAGAATGGAACCCGTCTATCCATTAAGGAGAATTGAACCCACTTATCTGTTCAAGCATAAGGAGAATGGAACCCGCTTATCCGTTCAAGCATAAGGAGAATGAAACTCGTCTATATGTATAGACGTTGGGAGAATAGAGCCAGCCTATCCGTTCGGGTGCAAGCAGAATAGAACCCGCTTAGCCGTTTAGAAAGGAGAATAGAACTTGCCCATTCATTTGAGCACAAGAAGAATGGAGCCGTCAAGCGAATTGGCGATCGGCGAAAATTAGTGTCTTTCGTTCTTTGCTCCATCCCTATTTCACAGGAATAAGCAAAGATGGGCAGTTGTTGTCACAAAATTTTCACCATTTTTTATTTTTTTTATTTTATTTTTATACATAAAATCCAAAGAAGAAAATAAAAGGGGCCCATTTCAAATAAATAAAAACCCATGTACATAATAACCCACTAGGCCTTAAACAAAACCCAAGCTAACCTATTTTTATCTCATGTCCAGGCTTTATTCTTAGCTGTTAGATCTAGGGTTAAAGATCTAACCATTCAAATTGAACCGAAGAAAGAGGGAGGGACCAGCCCACTCGTGCCGCCACGCATGGCTACCCCCGAGCACGTGTGCGCCACGCACACACTCCCTAAGCCATTCGGCCTCTGCTATAGCGACGCCGTGCCATTGTGGCACGTCGCTAGGTCGTTCCGACTGGCCCTTCGCAATTATCCAGCACCCGTCTATGCCTCGTCATGCTGCCACCACCGCCTCCTTCGCGCGCACAAAGCTCCAGGCACAGTATCTCACCTCGACGCCGCCCTCTAGCGCCATCGCTATGACGTCAACCACCACCACCAAGCATTCACCACCGAGCCTTGAATCGTACTGTTGCCACTGTTCTTCCCCTTGGCTGGAAGCTTGCAATGCAAAAGAAAAAAAGAGATTAGAGTTAGAGTTAGGGTTTCTCTTGATTCTAATATGGAAAGAGTCAGATTAGATTCAAATCAAAAGTTAAATCAAATTTTCTTCAAATTGTATCTGAATCTGCATTGAAGGAAAGAGGAAAGAATCAGCCCAAAGGTGCCCCAAAATTTCAAATCAAATTAGGTCCAAATCATATCGTGTCTACATTAAATGGAAAAAGGGGAAATCACCCCCAAAAATAGGTTTTTTCCCTAATTTTAGAATTTTTAGGTCCAAAAATACCTATATAAAGGGGTCCAAGCCTTTGTAATTAGACACACACAATTCACTAGAGAAACACAGTTGATTTTAGAGAGTTTGAGAGTTTTTTGGGAGAATTCTACACAGTTTATGCTTGAGCTTTTGTACTTGGATTTGAAGTTGGAATAAAAGTTTGAAGCATCTTTTGAGGTATGGAATTATCTTTTTTGTTATGTTCTTCTTGTTTGAATGTATGAATTTGCATTCATGTTTTAAAAAATAAAAATTGATGTTTGATCTATTCTTTTTAAAAGAAATTTGCAAAGAGAGTTTTGTACTTAAGTTATTTACATCCAATTCACCATCTCCATGGATCCTTTAATGTAATTTAGCCCCTTTTTAAAATTTTTAAATTAAATTCTAATTTGCAGATATGCATTTTTAAAGATTTTGCACTTATTTTAAAAAAGAATCCTTTTATTCATCTTTTCTTTGAAGATTTTGCACTTATTTTTTTAGGGGAGGATAAACACTCTTTAAGGAAGGATAAACATTTTCTTTTTAAAAAAAGAATCCTTTTATTCATCTTTTCTTTGAAGATTTTGTACTTAATTTTTTGTAGATATAATTGTTTAAATTTAATTCCCATGTATTTTATTAATTATATCCTTTATTAAAATACCAAAGCATTAATGTTTTCTTTTAATTAGATGATTAGGTTAAATAAAGCCCCTAGGTGTATGTACTAAATTACCTTAGTTAGAGCCTTCAAAGAGAAAAATAAGATTCTTCTTCACATTTAATATTCATAAGATACACTTAACCATATTTTAACCCTAATAGGTAAAATTTACTTAGACAATTCTTTAGGTTAATAATCAATAACTTAGGGTAAATAAAAAGATTCAACACACTAATTCTTTCCTTGCTTGTTTGATAAAAAAGTGGAACTTAATTAGTACGATTTCCTTTTGAAGGAAAGTACGGGTTAGCTCCATAAATGTTGGCGGTGATTGCAGTTCACTTTTTGGATACTAGGGTCGTTAAAACGAGATCATATTCATAAATGGATAATGAGTTGAATTCTATACGAACTTGCAAATTCTGAGATTAAAGTGTTTTGTAATTGGCTAGGTACTAATTTTTGGGGTTGTGGGGGTGCTAATCCTTCCTTACGCGTTTTTAGGTGATAAAATAAAATGATTTTATTAAAATAACCTATTTTTAGGTGATCCAATCATGCCATTTTAAAAGATTGGTGGCGACTTCGTTTTTTTATAAAACATAGAGCCTGAAAAAGTGTTGCGACAAGTACTTTTGCTAAAAAATAGGTGGCTAAAATTTACACCATTACAATTTTAGGTGCCCGATAGTTAACTACCGTTAAAAAATTCGTTAACCAATCAATGCTTGACATCTAGCATGTTCATTTTTTTCAAAATTAAAAATTAAAAAAAATTACTCAAACATTTTAAATTTTCAAATGATCTCAAAATTCTCATTTTTTACAAAACAGTCCCTAAATCCCTAAAAATTCCCAAACCCGAACCCTCAAATCGTCATCGCTTCTGCTACCGACCACTACCCCTAAGCACACCCCTTCGGGCGCCCGACCTAGCCGGCCATTTCTCCAACACAACATCGTCAAAAATGATGAACGGCGTGCTAGCCGAATGTCGAACACGAAATCGACATTCGACTGGCTTGCCGTTCATCATTTTTGACGATGATGTGTTGGAGAAAATGATCGGCTAGGTATAGCAACCGAACGGGTGTGCTCAGGGGCAGCGACCAACGGTTGAAGCAGCAGGGATTTGAGGGTTCAAGTTTGGGAGTTTTTAGGGATCTATGGACTGTTTTGTAAAAAATTGAGAATTTCGGGATTTTTGAAATATTAAAAAATTTGATTTTTTCTTCAAAAAATTCAAATAAACATGCCAAGTGTCAAGCATTGATTGGTTAACGATTTTTTTAACGGTAGTTAACCACTAGGATCCTAAAATTGTAACGATGTAAACTTTAGGCATCTATTTTTAGCAAAAAATACTTTAGGCACCTAAAGTTCAAAAGTTGTATAATTTAGGCACTTATTTTTTATTTAAGCATAATAATAATAATAATAATAATAATAATAATAATAATAATAATAATAATAATAATAATTGTATGGTTGTGATAAGTGTAAAAACAACTAGAATCATTAGACTATAAGATATTCTAATGCATAAAATTTACAAATATCGTATGTAACTTATCATATTGGTTATCTATTAAAAAACTAATTAGATTGGTTATGATTTTTTATCACAGCCGAGTAATTATTAAATTTATCATATAATCATATTTGATATTTTAATAAGCGAATTAGAAATATCATTACTCGAATCAAATATTTCGGTTAACTGGTTAATCAATTATCTGATTTAATTAGTACAATATAAGATCGAAATTTAAATAATCTGAATTTACCAATTAATCAAAATATTTTTTAAGGATTAATCGAACCTGATTACTGTTTAGATTTGCTTAAATAAAAGATTTCAATTTGATTTCGGTTCACAATTTTAAGCATAATTGATTAACCAATCTGATCAGTTATATATAATATTTATAAATTTTATGCATTAAAATATCTTATAGCCTAGTGATTCTAGTAGTTTTTGCACTTATCACAACTGAACAATTATTAGATTTATAATATTATCATATTTTATATTTTAATAAGCAAAGTAAAAAAAAATCTATTACCTGAATCAAATATTTTGGTTAACTGGTTAATCAATTATATGATTTAATTGGTACAATATAAGATTGAAAATTGAATAATATGAATTACTAATTAATCAAAATCATTTTAAGGATTAATCGGAGCCGATTATGATGCAAACTTTCTTAAATAAATTATTTCTATTTGGTTACGATTTACAGTTTTATGTAATTAATCAAAATAGGAACCATCCGTAAGTTGAGTTATTAAATTGAAAATTTTTAAACAGTAGTGACCAAAATAGGAGTTAAAAGAAAGTTGGGCGATGATTGGTGTAGCTTCTAACTTGAGGGACCACACTGAAAACGTCCTAAAAGTTCGGTGACCATTTTTGTCGTTTACCCACCACCACCACTACCGCCACCATCATCATCGTCGTCGTCATCATCATCTACCATTAATAATAAAAGCATATATAATAATAGGAAAAAAATTTGATGCACAAAATGTGCAAACTTTAGTTTACACAAGCTTTATAGTTTTAGCGTTAAGAGTTTAGTTTAGGGTTTAAAGTTTAGTGGTTTATGTTTTAGGGTTTAAAATTTAAGGATAATATTTAGAATTTAGGGTATAGGGTTTAACATTATGAATTTAGGATTTGGGTTTTATAGTGTAAATATGCATGCTTGTGATATATGTATTAAGGGGAAATAAAATACACAATGTAATATATGTTTTAGTTTGTTGTTAATGCAAGGAAAAAGAAATAAATATAGATTAAGGGGACTCGAATATGACACGCTTAAGACGCATAAAAATATTTAAACCACTATAGAAATAAAATATTTAAATTAAAGTTGACAACATTTTATATGTTTTTATATATTAAATTATATTCAAGTCAACTTTAATTTTTTGTGAATCTTACTTATTTCCTTTTCCATGGTATTAACTTTAATTTAATTATTATATTTTTATTTTTAACAAAATTTAATTAAATAAAATATTTAAAATTATATTAAAAAATCATTTAATGAAACCAAATTTATCTTATAATTAGAGTTATATACGTGAGTTTGAATTTGTTAAATGAATTTTTAATATAATTTTAAATCATGAATTAACTATTATTATTATATATATATATATATCAATATAAAAATGTTTTCAACTTTAATTTAAATATTATATTTCTACATAGTTTAAATGTTTTTATGTGTTTCAAGTGTGTCATGTTTGAGTCCCCTTAATCCATATTTATTTCATTTTCCTTGCATTAACAACAAACCAAAACATACATTACATTGTATATTTTATATCACAAATGACCAATTTGTTCAATGGTAAACTCGTGCCATTCCCTCGTAGGGGACTATTGTTTGATTCCTACCTAAGAAAAAAGTTCTTTATATTTTATTTTCTTCATCCAATCAGGTGACACGTGTCACCACCTGATTGAAGGAGGTAAATAAAGTCATTAAATAAAAATAAATAATTAAATTCTTCCAATAAGGTGATGATACGTGTCGGCACATAATTGAATGATTAATTTATTTAATTAAATTAAAATTAGGATCAAATTGATAGAATAAGTAACTAACATGGACCAAATGTTTAGTTATACAAATTTCCATTAACAGCTATGTCACCCATCCGTTAGATTTTAACGACGGGTGGTCAAAATAGGTCCAATTACATAGTTGGATGGTCGAAGTTTGAATTCGGTGATCAAAATAGGTCAGACCCAATAGTTTGGTGGTCACCCAAGTAGTTTACCCAATAATTAATAATAATAATAATAACAACTTATTTTTAATATATATTACTCTTATTTTTAATTAAACTTAACGATATAAGAAGCCCTTGAACTTTTGAAAACAAATTAATTATGTTCATGGACTTTTTTGCACTCAATTAAGCCATTGAACCAAGAAATTGAATCAATTAAGTCATTTTGACCAGTTTGAACATTAAATCTTGACAGTTTTTTGGATATGTTGGTGCAATGCATCGTGTCATAGTGTTTCCACTTAACATTTTCAGGATTTTTTATTTTATTTAAAAAATTCCTCAAGAGTTAAAAATTCTATAAAAATCTTATAAAATTTATAAAAAATATATATTTTTTTTTGAAAAAATATGTAAATACAACATGATAAAACTGTAGTGTATCATGTGTCAGTAAGAGTTAATTGCACCACATGTTCTTAAACTATGACCCTCATTCTAAATTGGTCTTTAAACCTTTGAATATTCCAATTTCATCCTCAAACAATGGTCTTTATTCTAAATTGGTCCCCCAAACTTTCAAAGATTTTAATTTCATCCTCAAACTATGACTCCCATTCTAAATTGGTCCCTAAACTTTTGAAGATTCTAATTCCATCCCCCAAATTATCAACATCTACTAATTACATCTCATTTTAATAAAATTGTTATAAAAATTGTTAATTTTTATGTAAACATTGATGTGTATTATGTAATAATATGATGCGACATAAATGATGATTTGGGGATGAAATTGGAACTATCAAAAGTCTGGGGGACTAACTTAGACTGAGGGTCATAGTTTAGGGATGAAATTGGAATATTCAAAAGTTTGGGGACCAATTTAGAATTGGGTCATAGTTTAGGGATAAAATTGACATGTTCAAAATTTTAAGAACCATTTTAGAATGAAGGTCATAGTTTGAGGACGTGTGGTGCAATTAACTTGTCAGTAATATCTGAAGAAAAAAATGTCAAGATTTAATGGTCAAAATTGGTCAAGGAGATTAATTGATTCAATTTATAGTTTCAAGAGCTTAATTGACCCAATTTCTTTGTTCAAGGGCTTAATTATGTGCAAAAAACGTTCAGATGCTTAATTCATTTTTTTCAAAAGTTCAAGTGTTTTTTAGACTCTTAAACACTTTAATTATATGGAGAATAAACCCACTGGCAGATCCAACCTTGGCACATGGTGGGCATATGCCCACCCTAGAATATGAATTTTCTTCCATTAGTTATCTATTTTATTGATTGTTTCTACCCTGAAACTTTATTTGTCCCCACTCATATATAAATTATAATAAAAAACTGACTAAAGATGTTCATTTATACTTTCTCAGGAATCCACAAACAATTCATTTGATTCCAATTCATTTGCAGTCCTACATAAAAGTCCAAAAATAATAATCAATTACAAGAGAAGAGGGAAGATCACTGACAAAGTAAAAATTCTTTGGGTTCTCCGACTTTTGCTTCTACTTTTGATGTTTTTCCTTCCCCAAACATAGAATTCTCAGTTTTCATAGTTCAAGTTCCCCAAATTTCTCAAGACTGAAAGTATGTAATTTTTTATTTTTAAAATGATTTATTTATTTTATATATAGAAATATATTTCAATTATTATCTAAATTTTGCTCTTTAAGATTTCAAGGGAACAAAACATTTTGTTATTTCTTAAAAATGGTAGCAATACAAATAAAGGCATACATATTAAATATTTAGTGAAATTTTGTTTACATTTTCCTTTTTTAAGTTTGTGTTTTGAGTTAGAGATTAAATTAATTGAGCGTAAAAGTAGAAAGATGACTTTATAAATTAATGATTCTTTACAATAATTTTATTGAATCAATTTAACAAAGACCTTCAATTTTGTCATTACTTTTTATTGATTGAATATAAATCGGTAATAGGCACAAATTGAGTTGTTTCAAAAAAATTGTAGGATTGTAGGTATTATATAAAACATTGCTTTGTAAATTATAATTTAGATTTTTTTTATTTAGTAATGTGTTTTTATGATTAGCGTGAATAATATGCTTTCTTCCCCTTTGTTATGCAAGATTGTACTCAATCCCCACGACATGGGGGGAGCAAATGTTTACATAAAATTGTTCACACTATGAAGATGTTATATAGGTATGTCTTTGTAAGTTGTAACATAAGACATTATTTTCTAATTTTTAAACAAATTTTAAATTCTATAGGTAATAACCACGTCAAGTTATTTACACTGTTTATTTCGCGAACATATAAATGATCTGTTCGCGAATGTTAAACGAACATGTTCGCAAACTGATTAATGTGAAATCGTCACACTTTTTAGTGCAAGCTACTCCATCAATGCAAGAATAGAAATAAGGAAATCTTGTTTGAATATCGATCACACCAGGATGGTGTATTACGCTTATACTTACGTGACTACAATACAATATTGTAAGAGTGGTAGTTGTGGGTGCAATTGTGGTTGCGATAACAGAATAAGCTAGTGAATAAATGATTCAAAATGGTAACAATAACAGAGTGTAATAAAAGATAGAGAAATATAAGAGCAAAGCATGTATCTCCTTGCTTTAGCTTGAGAGAAAGATCAAGTGCACTTCAAAGTGAAATATTGCTTTAATTAGCGATGATGTGGCCAGCTTGAGTATTAACTTCCATTTAACCTTCAACTATTGACTCGGGGATGTAGATCGGCTTCAACTTTCATCGTAAGTTAAAACTATAGCCCTTGGAACAAGTGGAACAACTTTCGTTTCATCCAATCAATTTTTGTTGTAAAAACTCGTTAACCTGACTCGTCATTGCATCTGTCGATGTCAGTGGTTTGTTTAACACTGCAAAATATAAATCAGATCCAACAATTAAAGCTTAAGAAAAGCTAATAATGATATATTTTAAACTGAAGAAGCTGTTTAAATAAAGTTCATAAAGATCCATAAAATTAAGCCAACATCAAAGTAAGTTCAAAATACAAAATAAATCTCCAAAAACATCAAAATAGAAAAGAGTTTAAGAATATAGCAATATATTTCCTCGATTCAGCACTTGACTCCTCATTTCCTTGGATAGATCTGCCTCAATTCGCCTTGAATTTCCAGAAACAAGCTTAAGACGCCGTGGATGAAGGGAGAAAGCTCGAGGTTGAAGATGATGTGAAAAAATAAGAATAATGTAATTCTTTCTCCTCCGAAATAGTCCTTTTATAGGCCACCCAAGGAATGACAACTGTCCTGCAGGTTATTTGTGTGCCCAGTGTCCTACAAAATTTGTTATAACCGACTGGACAACTGGCATATTTGTCCTTATCCTTAAGCAGGCTGGACAGCTGGCAGATGTAGTGTCGAACTGGCTGTAGTGGTAAAAACCATGTCTACGAGGACAATAGCAATGTAGCGACAAAAAGGCAGAAATATTCAAAACACAATCCACTAGAACTAAGTTAGAAAATATGCAGAAATAGACATGAAAAATGTAGAAATGGATGCAATGAATACCAATGTAGGGACAATAAGACCTATAAATCGAGGGAAAATACATGCTCTTTCAAGAGCTATCACAAACGCTAAATGAACATGTTCACAAAAGCTAAAAGAATCGAACCCGAATACGCTAAATAATAAACAAACCAAATTCAAACATGATATTAATATATGTGTCCACCCTCGAAAATATTTTTGGATCCGCCACTGAATAAACCTCTAAATAAAACAAATATAAATCATTAGTTGATATTTAAATGTATAACCAAAACATTTAACATATTTTTTGATGAAAGGGGAAACATTACACAAGGGATACTATCAATGCTTCATTAAAAACTCATAAACCTAGTTGGAGGAAAGAGTACACTAATAGTACCAAAAATAATATAAACATTGAAAGGAAACTAAAGTAGCATTGCTTTTGGGAAGTGCTTTTAGAGGCAGAAAGCAATGCTAAACAGATAACTTTTGGAGAAAAAAACTGCGTTTGAAAAGTGCTTTTCAACCTGATAGCTCTTTAAAGAGCATGGTTTTCCCCTTAATTTATAGGTCTTATTGTCCCCACATTGAAGTTCATTGCATCCATTTCTGCATTTTTATGTCTATTTCTACATATTTTCTAACTTAGTTCCAATGGCTCGTGTTTTTTATATTTATGCCTATTTTTGCCTTGTTGTCGTTACATTACTAATGTCTTTGCAGAGGAAGTTTTCACCACTACAGCCAGTTCGACATTGCATCTGCCCACTGTCCAGTTTGCTTAAGGATAAGAACGAATATGCCAGCTGTCTAGTTTGTTACAAAAAATTTTGTACGACTCTAGGTACATAATAACCTGTATGATAGGTGTCCTTCCTTGGGTGGCCTATAAAAAGAGTAGTTTAGAGGAGAGAGAGAGTTACGATATTCTTATTTTGACATCATCTTCCACCTCTGAAGCTTTTATCCTCCTCATATGGTGGCTTAAGCTTATTTTTTGGAGATTTGAGGTGAAGTAAGACAGATCTATCCAAGGAAATGAGGATTCGAGTGCTGAATCGAGGACATATCTTGTTATCTTCTTAAACTTCTCTTTATTTTGATGTTGTTTTGGAGATTTACTTGTATTTGTGCTCATCTTGACTATGGTTTAATTTTCTAGAGCTTGTTGAACTTGTTTATACTATTTTCTTAGTTTAATATATCTTAGTGTTTAGCTTTTTGTTAAGCTTTAATTGTTGGATTTGATTTATGTTTTGCATGAGAGTGTTAAACAAGTCACTGACATCAACAAATGCAGTGACGAGTCAGATTAACGAGTTCTTGCAGAGAAAGTTGTATAGATGCAACGAAAGTTGGTCCACTCATTCAAGGGGCCTTAGACTCGACTTACACCAAAAGTTGAAGCCGATCCTCATACTTGAGTTGATAGTTGAAGGTTAAATGGAAGTTAATACTCAAGTTGATCACTACATCTCTGATTAAACCAACCCTTAATCCTCGAAGTGCACTTGATCTTTCTGCCGAGCTGAGCCAAGGAGATCCAGGCTTTATTCTCATTATTCTATATCTTTTATTACTCTTTGTTATTGCTACCTCATTAAATCATTTACTCTCTCTTTTTATATAACTATTGCAACCACTGTTGCTCCCACAACTACTACTTTTACAGTACTGTATTGTAGTCACATAAGTATAAATGTAATACACCATCCTTGTGGGATCGATATTCAAACAAGATTTCTTTATTTCTATTCTTGCATTGATAGTGTAGCTTGCACTAAAAAGTGTGACGTTTTCACACCGATCACAACCCAAACGCAAATGCTGAAATTTCTAGCTTTGTGTCTAGAAAAGTATTTTTGGGAGCCAAATTACAATTTTAACATTCATTTGCTATTGTGTGCATTTATAAGTTTTTAACTTATAATTTTTTATGAAGACATTATTATATGATTAATAATTTATCTTTTAGTTTAAAATTATATATAATTTCATGTCAATTTTTTAAATAAAATATTTTAATTTTTTATATTTTCATAGAACATGTACAATTGTTGAAAAATATTTATTTATTAATAAAAATATTTTTTATATTTTTATGATAATTTAAGTTGATATATTCTATATATTACAACATTAAATAATTTGGATATCATTTAAATATGTATTTTTAACTTATAATATCATATCTAAAATGATCATTTATCTTTTCAAAAATACTTTTTAACAACAATACTAAATAGTTTAAATCTTAAACCTAAAAATCCAAGAGCACTTAAATACTTTTCAAAAGCACTTCTCTGCCTCACTTTTCAAAAGCAACTATGTTTAACCATTTTGATCAACAACTATGGCCATAACCATTTAACATATAAATTCGTATCACTCTATCAAAAATCATGTATAGAATTAATTATTCTAAATATAATTTTTAAATTCAATATCACTTAATTTTTATTAATTAATGGCATCAATTAATTTAATAACATCAACTCGGTTCCTAATTATGGAAGACAACCTACGACGAAATACGCAAAATTATTATAAATTACAACAATTTCTTTACATTATTTCATTTAGTTTGTGAAAAATGTAATATTAAAAATTTAAAACTTTTCTAATATTATATTCTATTTTAATGTTAGAGAAAAATCGCAAAAAAGCCGGTAGGAATTTGGATTACATTTAATTTATTAACTGTTTACATTTATTTAAAAATATTTTAAAATAGTATTTAAGTATTTTAGTTTTGAGATCCACTATTTAGGGTGTTCAAATTTGAGTCCTTGAGGTCTCGGTTATCCGGTTCTCCGGGTGGCATATTTTTCGGTCCATGTCTCGACTCATGACTAATGGGTACCCACTAGTCGGGTACTGCTAAATCAGGTACTAGTACACATTTCACATTTTTCTAAAATCTAAACATTTTTAAAAAATTCACGAAACACATAAAATTTAAAAGTTCATAATACATATTCCAGACACAACAATTAGTGATTTGAAGTTATTTTTAAGGGAGAAATATATTGTGATTTTTTTCTTTGAATCTCATTGAAAAATTAATATAAATATTTTTAAAAATTTAAAAAACTTAAAAGTACATAATAAAAATATCTAAGAATTTAGGATTTTGTTAGTACCTAAGAACCACTGTTAGTACCTGGGAACCACCACTACGCGAACACCCAATTACAACCCTTTACGAACGTACCAGTGAACTATGACTGTGAGAACAATTTATCATGACCCTTTGCGAACTGGGCATGCGAACGCTACCTCAAGCCATGTGACTATGCACGTGATCTATATCGATATTGAGTCACGGCAACTCACTAAGACACGTGTCTCCTCCGCACTTCACATGTCCTTACCTCATCTAATCCCTTATAAGGAGCCATACACCCCCAAATAAAATCGAACCTCCTAATAACTCACACATAAGCTCTCCACAACTCAGACCCAAGCTAAAAAACTCCACCAGAACCTCATCATCTCCATCATCTTTCACATCCAATCAACCATGAACCATGATCCAAGAGAGTTGCACATTTTGTCTATCAACAATTCGTACGACGAGCGTGCGAACACGCGACCTTTAGGTAGGAACTTTTCGGTCTACATTTTTTTGGCTTGGGTTTGGTTTAATGGTCGAGGGGATTCAGCGATTTTAGGCTCTGTTAGCATAAGCAATTATGGGCGGTGGACTGGTAGCCTCATGGCTCACCGATTGACGTGGGTGATTATTCTATTGAGGTTAGGTTCGACTTAATTGATTTCTTTTCTCTATTATCTTCATCATCTCCATCAAGAAACCACATGCAAAGCTGAAACTCGAGCAACAAATCCCATCCCAAAGAACCCAACCATTTATTCTCTTCTCTTCTCTTCAAAACCAACACAACCTTTTAGAATCCCAACTCATTTCCGCTCTCAATGGCTGCACTTCAGTCACCCAAATCCATGCTCGCATTCTCCATAAAAGTCATGAACAGTGCTGTTATATTATCACAAAACTTGTACAAAGCCTCACCAAAATGGAAACCCCCATGGATAGTTATGCAAAGCTTGTTTTTAACCAGGTTAAGTATCCAATCCCATTTCTTTGGACTGCTCTAGTTCGTGGATATGTTTACAAGGACTTGTTAGGGAATCAATTTTTGTGTATAATAGTATGAGAAAAGGGAATACTTTGCCCTTTTCTTTTACATTTTCGGCTCCTTTTAAGGCTTCCAATAAGGTTCTTGATGTGAATTTGGGCAGACAAATCCATGCTCAGACGATCTTGATTGGTGCGTTTGATTATGATTTATACGTTACAAATAGATTGATTGGAATGTATGCCAAATTAGGATTTTTAGAATGGGAGAAGAAGGTGTTTAATGAATTACCTAAAAGAGATTTGATTTCTTGGACAGAGTTAATTCTAGCATATGCAAAAATTGGGGATATGGAATCTGTAGGAGAATCGTTTGGTCAGTTGCCTTTGAAGGATATGGTGGCATAGACAACAATGGTTACATGATATGCTCAGAATACTAAGCCTAGAAAGGCATTGGAGTTGTTTGAGAGAATGCAAAATGAAGGGGTGAAAACTGATGAGGTTACTTTGGTTGGAGTTATTTCCTCTTGTGCACAACTAGGTGCTGCAAAGTACCCAAACTGGATTCACTATATTATGGAGTGTTTAGAGACTAATCCTGCTCGTTGTGTTGTGGTGGGATCAACTTTGATTGGTATATTTTCGAAGTGTGGAAGCATTGAGGATGCGTATAAGTTTTTTGTGGCAACAGACGAAAAATGTGTTTTCATGTAGTTCGATGATTGCAGGGTTTGCTTTGCATGGTTGTGCTTACGAGGCATTGGGATTGTTTCATGAAATGGTGAATGCAAGGATGTGCATAAAGTGTGCATAATTTTGTATGCCAAATTCAGTGATATGATGTTGCAGATGTTTTAGAAGTAGTTGCACTCTTGTCTAGAACAAAACGGGGCGGGAGTTTAACTTATCCACCATGGTCTGTGCTTGCTGAGGATGCATCAAATTTAGAACCTCTTGTGCGATGCCTTGCTGGGGGACCTCCTCCATTGCAAAAGTCCATAGAAATTTTATCTAGACATCGTGGGGAACAACTAGTCATTCTTAGTGATCTATTGGTTGTGAGATCACGGTCTATTTGTTCATTAGTCGATAGGACAACGAACTCAACCAGTTTGGAAGTCAGAGTTGGAGCAGCTACACTTCTTACAAGCCCATTGGGGGATTACCTTTGCTGGTGGATCTAGCCAAATCTGGTTTGTCAAAGTATTCTTCTAGCAGAATTTATGCGTATTTTAGTACATGATGCTGGGGATAAAATGCATATAGAGCATCTGGAAGTCTTCAGTTTCACCGAGGAAGCACAAATTTTGTTATAATTGCCGTGTTGACTGTGGTAATTAAAGGATCATAGCATTTTCGATAGTTAACTCGAAATCACTCTTCTATTTTCAAATATAGAAATTACATTGACACAGAACTACTATTAAGACATTTGTGTAAGAGTTTGTATGAAATGACTGATGTGATCCAGGCCAGCACCAAACTTTCCGGGCCTTGCTCACATCAGAAGAGAAGTTACAAGATTTAAACACTTGTTCTTGAGCCGAGGATCTCAACAATTAAAGCTCAAATATGCCTTTTCAAGCCTTGAAGTTGAGTTTGGAGCCTTGGCCATCTTTTGAACAAATACAACTTGTTACTTATGCATTATAATATATGTATTTGAGTGTGTAATTACTAATTTTGTCCAGGATATTAACCCGTTTGTATATTTTGCAATAGTGAGTTGTTGCTTAATTATTATATACCTATATATGTGTGGCTGTTGTTAAAATTCAAAAGCAAAAATATTACTATTAGCATATGTCTTATTATATTAACTATATATATGTATGTGACTATTTAGAAAAAACCAAAAACATTATTAGCATATTATGTTTTATTGCTTTGTCTCTTCATTATCATTTCTTATCTTATTTTATGTGATATTATTTTAAAACCCAAAAATATTACTTATGTATTATGTTATCATTATGGTTTATTGTTGTTTTCTATTATTATCATAGTCACTATTATTATTGTTACCATATCTATCATTTAAGTTATTCTACTTATGATCGAAATATACAAAGTATAGACTAATTAGCTTTAAATAAAACCTAAATTTGTTTTATTATCAACCCATACTTACAAACACATAACAACACGATAAGCAAAATTAAATAAGGCCCAAGTTTTATATTAACGGTCCATTTACAATCGGCCCATAAACAATAAATTTGGCCTATATTTTATCTGGCCCGATAAGGCCCTAAACACAAAAACCCCTAATCCGTTGTGATTTTGCGTAGCCCATTTCCACCGTCAGATCGGATCAACAATGATCTGACGGTCCAGATCAAACGATGAGGCCCTCTAGAGTTCACCACGCGCTCCACGAGCACACTTTCACCTTCCCCACGTACGGCAAACACACCGCTTCAGCTTCCCAACACGTAGATTTCACGCGCACCCTTTCAACTCACATGACCGTTTGACTTTCGGCCACGCCTTCACCACGATAGCAGGCATCTCCGCACTACCTCTCTACATTGGCAGCCACATCAGATGTTTGCTCCCCAAGCTGGCTTTCCCATTGGCCCCCTCCTCTGGTCCCTCTCAGCAGCCACGGTATATACAAACAAACCAACAAGAATGTCAGAGCAAAAACACACAACAAATGTAGGGTTTTCAGAGAATTAACCAGCAAAAATCAGAGATACATGTGAATCAAAACAAAATAACGAGCAGCCAATAAGGTTATTTCATATTTCATTTTCCCTTTTCTAAAATACATGTAATTCACGATATAAAACGACAATGCCCTAAATCAATTGTAAGCATTCTGGAATCTTGAATGGAATAGATCAAAAAGCAGAAAACCTCTCAACTTTGGAGGTATATCTCTTCTTCTGTTCTTCGTTTAAATAGATGCATGTAGAAAATCAGGGTTTCAATTTTAGTTACCTGTTTGGGTCGCCCGTCGGCATCTATGTCATTCGGTCTCCTCTCCCCAATGATAAACCTCGCGCCTTTTCGGCTTCTAAAAAGGTGAATCGGCAGTGGAAGGAAATGGCCGCCATCGCTTCAAGAAAATCTTGTTTTTTTTGTTTTGGTTTCTTTAGAAAAAGGTCCGTTTTAACGTTTTTGGGAGATCCAAGTTTGGTTTTGGTTTAAAAAGAAGAAAAGAGGATTTTTTGGGGTACGTTTAGGGCCGCCGACCGCCGTCGTATGGCGGCCAACACGGGGGCGCAATGGCTATTTTCTAGGAATCGTGGCGGTTGGCTCGCCGAACGTGAGGAAGGGTGGGAAGAGAGCTTACGAGCTCTTATGGTTTTTTGGCCCAAAGAAGAAAACGTATCTGAAGAGGGGGGCATAGATTTTTATGATTGAAAAATGGTGAAATGGTGTATTAAGGACCTCCATGTTTTCAAAATAACACCCGAAAGGTCTCCCCTTTTGAAATCACACTTTTGATCCCTCCGTATAGTTTAATACCCTCAGAAGCCATTCCGCCTTTCGTATTTACTCCCCGAGTCCTTGATGTTTTTAAAATGTTTGTCATGCCCCTGATTTGGTTAAATCTGCTTTCTTAATTTGGCCCCTTAATTTTACTTGTTTTCGTTTTGATCTTTTTTCCAGTATTTAAACCCCATTTCATCAAGCATATTATTTTCCTGTTTTGCATCATATTTTATTTATTTCCAGCCTTTAATTCATGTTAATATTGTGGTTTGTTTCATTTTGTTTGGTGTGGATTTATATGTTCGTTGTGGTTTGATATAATATATGTTTATAATATTTCTTTTATTTATATGACATATGGTATATTATATAATATATAGTTTTTGTATTGTGAACAATGTTTTTTTAGAATGCCTAATATGTGTTTTTATGATACATAGTGTTTTTCCATATAATATATATTTTCATATAATGTAAAGTTTTACAAAGTTAGGGTTTTCTAAGTGTATATACAATTTTTAAAAAGTTTATAATGTATATATATATATAGTTTCTTTAAATATATAATATAGCTTCTAAATATATCTGTGTTTTTAAAAAGGTTTATAATATATATAGTTTTACAAGATATATATATATATATAGTTTTTTAATGAAGTTTATAATATTTATATTTTTCTAAGAACGTAATGTGTTTTTCTTAAATGGCTTTGTAAAGTTTTCACATAATTTATATATTCAAAGTATATAATTTTTATGAGGTTCACATATGTTCTTGTTTTAGTCTGGGCCTTGTTTTGCTTTTGGTTTTAGTTTAGGCCTCCTAGTTTTTGGTCTTGCTAGATTTTAGGTAGTTTGGGCCTTTGGGCTTTAGATTGTTGGGCCTAGCCAAAAGTTTTTGAACCTTTGATTAGACTAGGTGAATTAGCTTAATTAATTTAGATCATGTGCTCATCTCATAGGGGCATGATCCTTAAATTAATTAAGTTAATTCTAGGCTTAAATTCCTTAGAGCTTTAGCTAGATTAGGGTTCGAATTAATTTAGTGAATTTAAATTTGCTCTTGGCTTATTTGGGTAAACGTTAAATTCATTAAATTAAACGAATGTTTCTTAATAACTTTTAGGATAAAATTAAATTTAAAGTTTAGATCGACATTAAAGTTAATCCTCATAATTTGTTAGGGTTTTAGTCTTTTAGGGCTAATTAATCAATTTAAGGCTAATATTAGAGTCACGTAGCTAATAATTAGATCATTATTTGAGCTTTCTATAATTTGGGCCTTCATAGGTTAGGTCTTGGGGTGAGCCTTGTGTCTTTATCTTTTATGCTCTTGTTTGCCATCCTTTAATTGTCATTCATGTGATTTTTAAATTGCATGATAATCAACCTAAGTCATAACAAAGGGGGTATTCATTAATCCTGATATCCGTGTCATAACATTCTTGTCTCAATGGATGTTGACTGAATATTTGGATTAATCCTTATCGCTCGGGGGTAAATGATAAAAAATGGACAAGATCATTCCATCATATTATAACTACCTGCATCATGCATAAAGGTGACGTATGGGATCCGAACCACAAACTAACACGGCAGTCAATCTTATATGATGTCGGTTTAGTCTAGGGTCTGGTGTATCGTCATCCTTATTAATTAAATGTCTAATTAATTTCAACCCACCAATTCGATAAAGCCCGTGCAATTAAGGTCAATTTCTAATTAAGAACGCCAAATTAAAGTTCATTCAAATTTCAAGCAATTTTCGTCAATTTTAAAGGCAACAAATATTGTGGTACCAATATCTGGGCGCGATGGGGGTGCTAATCCTTCCCCCACGCGTAACCAACTCTCGGACCCTTTCACAATGAATCTCTGGTTTTTCTTGGTGTCCGGCCTACCTTACCCAAGTGGCCGGTGGCGACTCCAAGTTTTATCTATTTCCAAGAGAAAAAGAGATTTTCAAAAATAAATCCCCATTTTTAAACTAAGATTTCAAAATTGATTTTAGGGGATAATTAGTAGCCGACTTCGAGTGAAGGAAGACAATGATGGCTCTTATGGGTGAAGTGCTAGGGAACTCAGCCTGGTCCCCGATGTGGAGATCCCTTACAAGTTCAAGACTCCCGATTTTGAAAAGTTTGATGGAACCACCTGCCCGTCTGCCCACATAGTGATGCTTTGCTAGAAGATGGCTAGATTTACCAACAATGAGAAGCTCATAATTCACTACTTTCAAGATAGCTTAGTAGGATTCGCTTCTAGGTGGTATAATCAACTGACCATGACCCAAATTAAGTTATGGAGGGATTTGGCGAAAGCCTTTACTGATCAGTATAATCATATAACCGACATGGTCCCTAACCGACTGCTGTTGCAAGGCATGGAATAGAAGCACAATGAGACTCTTCGTGAATACGCTTAGAGATGGATATGGCAGCATAGGTTCAACCGCCGGTTCACGAGCACGCGATCTCCCTGATGTTTGTGGATACATTAAAAGGGACGCTTTATGATTGATTGATCAATAACCCTATCAGTAATTTTGCTGAGATGGTCATGACCGACGAACGCATTGAAGCGGCTATCAAGAGCAAAAGGATCGATAGAGGGGACCATTCACATAAGCAATACAAGAAGAAGGACCACAAGGTGAACAATGGCAACACCTTCGAGGTAACCAAAAATTACACCATTTCTTAGCCCTAGGCAAATTCCCAGAACTTCAGTAAGAGAGAAGATAGGGGACCCAAGAAGGAGAGGGAGGAGAGATCCTTCACCCCTTTGCCGATCTCTTACAAGGAACTATACTCACAATTGTAGAAGGCAGATTTAGTTTGTCCTTATCATGTCACTCCTTACAGTCTACCTTACCCCGCATGGTATGACCCCAAGGTACACTGTGAGTACCATATCGGTGTTCTATGGCATTCAATTGAAAATTGTTTGGCTTTCAAGAAGTTCGTTCAGAACTTGATTCGGACCGGGGTGTTACAGTTGGGAGAACCGAGCACAACCAACAACCCTCTGCCAAATCATGGAGGTCAAGGCATGAATGCTATCAAAATTGTTTACCTCGGGAGAGCCAAGAAGGATGTGTCGAAGGTCCGGTCTCCCTTGAGATGGGTCTTTCAACAGTTATGCATGGCACGCCTTATCAATCGGGGGATGGTGTTGGTGAAGGAAAGATATGGTCCATATTGTGAGTACCATCATTCAGGAGACCACGAGATTCAAGACTGTGAGGAGTTTCGTCAACTAATACAAGCTATGATGGATAAGAAAGAGATTGTGTTTCTTGAGGAAAAAAGAGGAAGTAGAAGTTTGCGCGTCGAAAAACCAGGAAACCAAGTATAGCGCCAAGAGACCACTCGTTCTCGGTCTCAAGCCAAGCGAAACATGCACGCTGAAGGTAGCCCCCAAGATGATAATTACTTCTCCAAGGTCGTTTCCTTTGAAGGATACTAAGATGATTCCTTGGAACTACACCGCAAGCATTAAATACCGAGTTCCTCTAGTTTGCACGGAGGAGAAGACATGGAGATAGGGAAGAAACCCATTCTAGAAGAACCTTTAGAACCAAGGACTAAAGAGGTAAAAGATGTAGGGAATCTCACTCCTCAATGATTCCTTGGAACTACACCGCAAGCATTAAATACCGGGTTCCTCTAGTTTGCACGGAGGAGAAGACATAGAGATAGGGAAGAAACCTATTCTAGAAGAACCTTTAGAACCCGATAAAGTTTTGGGAGATAACTCACCGCCGACAATTAAAGAACCGGTCACAGAAACTCAAGCTAAAGAGTTTTTTAGGTTTTTGAAGCACAACAAGTATAGCGTCGTTGACCAGCTTCAATGATAGCCAACTTAAATCTCCGAGCTAGACCTCTTACTAAACTTTGAGAAGCATCGTGAGGCACTGCTGAAAGTTTTGAATGAGACCTATGTTGCAAAAGATATCTCAGTTAGGAGGTTGGATCAGGTTATCAGCCATATTACTAACGTTAATCATATTACCTTTGGTGATGACGAAATCACGGGGGAGGGTACGAGATCCATTAAGGCCCTGAACATCACCATCCACTACAAAGGTCATGTATTGCCGGGCGTGCTAATTGATAATGGCTCCGTGCTAAATGTTATGCCGTTAGCTACTCTACAACGACTACCGATTGACAGTTTACATATGCAGCACTGTCATAATACGGTGCAAGCATTCGATGGGACCCAGAGGGATGTGGTCAGGAAGATAGAAGTAGCCCGGCTCATTGGTCTCACCAAATACGTGGTTGATTTTATGGTTATGGATATCCGACCATCCTACAACTGGTTATTAGGGAAGCTATGGATACACTCGGCAGGTGTTGTTCTGTCCTCGCTCCATCAAAAGCTAAAGTTTGTCACCGAGGGAAAATTAGTGACAGTAAATGCCGAAGAAGACATCGTCGCCTCAATGACTTCGAACACACCATACATCCATGCTGATGAGGAAACAATGGAGTGTGCCTTCAGGGCCTTGGAACTTGTCAATGCTACCTTTGTTGCCGAAGGAAACAAGATTCCATGACCGAATTTGTCTAATTGCACTAAGATGGTGGTGTACGAAACCCTAGGTAAAGGAGCGAAGAAAAGGAAAGGCTTGGAAGAATCTGTATGGACGTATTTGACCCATCAAGGTAATCTACAAAGTTGACCGCATCGGACTCGGTTACAAGCCAAATTTCATACAAAAGAGGCAAGAGTGGAAGAGGAAGCAATAACAAAGAAAGGCTAGGCTTAGAGGGGAGGATATCCCATGGGCCCTTATCGTCTATGGTGACTTCAAGGGCGCCTTTATATCTGGAAGAATTTGGAATCCGAAGGTGAACATCCAGGAGGCAAGTCGAGAAGGTGAGAGGTGCCTCCAGAAAGAGTTAATCAATGAAGCGTTTGAAGAGATGAATATGGACTTGATTGGCGACGAGGGTGAGGCCAATCAATTTCTAGCCAAGATTCGCCCTTGCCTCCCATGAGAGGAGCTCAACAACTGGACCTTTGGAGATGTACCAGCTTTTTTCTAGGAACAAGTCAAAGTAATGCTCAGAATGATTCCGTTACTTTTGCCCAAAAGTAATGGATATCCTTTGTAAAAAGGGTAGCTATGTCATATCTATCTGCTTTAAATTAAATAAACTATGTCTACATTTCCTTCTTAAATGACAAACATAACATTCATTTCATTTCATTATTCATTAATTACTTATTTATTCATTTATTTATTTATTTATTCATCCATTCGCTTACTTATATATATACTCATTTACATCATAAGCTACACTCTTCCTTTCCCAATACGCACTTTCAAAATCGTGCAGGTCTCTTATTATAAATTGTATGAATATGTGGAACCCAATCTTAATGTAGATTTTGAACGACCCACGTACTTGGCAGAGGTGGAAGAAGAGGATGGGGAGATTCCCGAAGAGCTGCTAAGAATGATGGCTAGTGAAGAAAGGAAAATCCTCCCACACCATGAAAGGATTAAGGTTTTAAATTTGGAGACCGATGAAGAAAGGAAAGAAGTGAAGATTGGAAGCACCTTGTCACCAGGAGTCAGGCAAAAGTTGGTTGGATTGCTTATAGAGTTTAAAGATGTGTTCTTAGGGTCGTACCAAGATATGCTAGGCTTAAACACATATATTGTAACGCACAAGCTCCCCATTAGACCAGAATGCAAGCCTGTAAAGCAAAAGCTTCGGAGAATGAGGACAAACATGCTGCTGAAAATTAGAGAAGAAGTAAAGAAACAGTTTGAGGCTGGATTTTTAGAAGTCTCTAAGTACCCAGAATGGGTGGCTAACATAGTGCCAGTGTCGAAGAAGGCTGAGAAGGTGCGTATGTGTGTAGACTATAGGGACCTTAATAAGGCAAGCCCCAAAGACAATTTCCTTTTGCCTCATATTGATACTCTAGTTGACAATATTGTAGGGCATGCTTGGTTTTCCTTTATGGATGGCTTCTCAGGGTACAATCAGATTAAATTGCATCTCGAGGATATGGAGAAGACCACTTTCGTGACCATGTGGGGGACGTTTTGTTACAAGGCGATGCCTTTTGAGTTGAAGAACGCTGGGGTGACATATCAAAGAGCCATGGTGACCTTGTTCGATGACATGATGCATAAGGAGATCGAGGTGTACGTGGATGACATGATAGCCAAATCCTGAACTGGAGAGGAGCACATCCAAAATTTGCAAAAGCTCTTCCAAAGGCTAAGAAAATATCAATTAAAGCTCAACCCCGCCAAATGTACGTTTGCGGTAACATCCGAGAAACTCTTAGGCTTCGTGGTAAGTCAAAAGGGTATTGAGATTGATCTTGATAAGGTGAAGGCAATTCAGGATAACTTGTCGCCTCAAACTCAAAGAGAGGTCCGAGGAGTTTTGGGGAGATTAAATTACATCTCCCGATTCATATCTCAGCTGACCAATAATTGTGACCTCATCTTTAGACTACTCCGGAAGAATAACCTGATAGTTTGGGATGAAGAATGTCAAGAAGTTCTAGAGAAGATCAAGAAGTATCTGGCCAATCCCCCAATCTTAGTAACACTAGTACCAAATAGGCCATTGATTTTATACTTGGCCGTTTTTGAAAACTCCATGGGCTGTGTGTTAGGGCAGCATGATGACACAGGCAAAAAGGAAAGGGCGATCTATTGCCTAAGCAAGAAATTCACCGAATGTGAGTCCCATTACCTGTTGATCCAAAGGTTATGTTGCGCCTTGGTATGGGCTACTAAGCAGCTCCGCAATACATGTTGTATCACACCACTTATTTGATTTCCCGAATAGATTCATTGAAGTTTCTAATGGAAGCACCAGCATTAAATGGGAAAGTGGCCCGTTGGCGGATGCTTTTGTTAGAATTCGACATTGTTCACGTAAGTTAGAAGGCGATAAAAGGAAGTACGGTGGTAGATCTTTTAGCAAGCCGTGCCTAAAATGATTATGAACCATTGAATTTCAGCTTCCTGGATGAAGATCTGATCTGTGATTTGTCCGAAGGGGCCTCTACTACTGAGAATGAAGGTTGGAGGCTTTATTTTGATGGGGCATCGAATGCCTTAGGCCACAGAATAAGGGGCAGTTTTGGTTTCCCCTGAAAATTTTTACTACCCTTCCACAAGTAGGTTGGAGTTCTTTTGCACCAATAATATGGCCGAGTATGAGGCTTGTGTCATGGGAATCCGAGCAGCCATGGAGAAGAATGTCAAGGTACTTCGAGTTTTTAGAGATTCTTCTATTGTAATTTATCAGCTTCAGAAAGAATGGGAAACTAGGGATCCGAAGCTGATCAAGTACTAGAACTTGATCCGAGATTTGGCTAAGGATTTTGAAGAAATCAGTTTCACTTACTTGCCAAGAGAGAATAATTAGATGCCCGACGCCTTGGCAACTCTCACCGCTGTGTTCGAAGAAAGCAAAGCAGCAGAGATAGGGCCAATTGAAATACAAACCTTTGAGGTACCAGCCCATTGCTATAATTTGGAAGAAGAGGAGGACAGTAACCCATGGTATTTTGACATCCTCCAATATATCAAGTTCCATACCTATCCCAAGGGGCAGACGATAATGACAAGAGGACTATCAGAAGGTTAGCTTCGGGGTATGTCTTTGACGGGGAAACTTTGTACAAAAGAAGCAAGGATCAACTACTGTTGAGGTGTGTCGGTGCTCGGGAAGCTAAAACCATTTTAGCGGAGGTCTACAGAGGCTTATATGGGACCCACGCCAACGGGTTCTCAATGGCAAGGAAGACATGAGATATGGTTATTTTTGGTCAACTATGAAAGGGGATTGCATCAATTACGTGAAGAAATGCCACAAATGTCAAATCTACGTCAATAAGATACATTCCTGCCAGTGCCTCTTTACACCATGAATTCACCGTGGCCCTTTGCTACATAGGGAATGGACGTCATTGGTCAGATACATCCAAAGGCTTCCAATGGGCATCGCTTTATCCTAGTGGCCATCGATTACTTCACCAAGTGGGTGGAAGCCGCTTCGTACGCTAATATCACGAGAGTGACAATCTACAAGTTTCTAAAGAAGGAAATTATATGTCGATATGGTATGCCCGAAAGGATCATCACCGATAATGCTTCCAATTTGAACAACAAGATGATGACCGAGGTATGTGAACAATTTAAAATTGTACACCACAATTCTACTGTTTATCGCCCTAAGATGAACGAAGCGGTAGAAGCGACAAATAAGAATATTAAGAAGATCATAGTAAAAACTCCAGAGACGTTCAAGGATTGGCATGAGAGGCTCATTTTTGCTTTATTTGCCTATCGGACATCCGTACGAATTTCCATCGGGGCAACGCCATATTCCTTAGTATAGGCACCGAAGCAGTACTACCTGTTGAAGTGGAAATCCTGTCATTACAGATTTGAACGAGGTAAAGTTGGATGAAGCCGAATGGATGCAAGCCAGGTTTGACTAGCTATACCTCATCGACGAGAAAAGATTGAAAGCTATTTCTCATAATTAGATGTATCAGAAGCGAATGATGCGAGCTTATAACAAAAAAGTTCACCCAAGGGAGTTTTCAGAGGGAGATTTAGTGCTTAAGAAAATCCTGTCGAATCAAAAAGACTTTCAGGGAAATTGGATGCCCAATTGGGAAGGGCCTTACATTGTCAAAAAGGCCTTCTCTAGGGACACTGATTCTGATGGAGACAAACAGACGAAATTGTCTAACCCCATAAATTTAGATTTCGTCAAGAAGTGTTATCCTTAAAAGAGATAGAGAGAGAAGCGAAAAGGGGGGTTTAAGGTGAAAACCCGAAAATAGGCACCTTAAAACCAAAGAAGGATCTGAATTGAAAATCCAAAAAGGACGTTTCGGATAGAATTAAGTTTCAAGAACTAGCTGGCGAGCCTCGTCTTGGTTAAAGGGTTTAGCTTCAGTCTTCGTATCGTTGGAAATAACCAAGGGTGGTTAGGGAGAGATCTTCGGTCTTCGTATCGTTGGAAGTTGATAGGTCCATGTCATTCATACAGTTGACATTTTCTATACCTCTTTCTCTATTCTCATGTTTGCCATGACTTTCCAAGTTATCCCAATTAATAAAATTATATTTTAGTTTCTTTTATTTATTCCACATGTGGATTGACATAGAATAAAAAGCAAAGGACTTCTTGGCATTACTATGATTTAACCTATTGAGTGCAGGTCTATTCCTGAATAGGAAAGGAGTTTGCCAAAATTACGACAAGAAGGCATTAGAGACAAAGTTGATGATCTATCATGGAAAGGCATCAAACACTATTCATACTAAAGCCCGAGGGACAGTGGGCGAAAACCTGCAAGGGCGCCCAAGAAGACAAAAAAATGACAAAGGAAGAAAATGAAAAAAAGAAGAAAAACAAACAAAAAGAAAAGAAAAAAGAAAATTCTCTAAAGTGGAAACTTGAAAAGGCGCTTTAGAACAAAAGGTTCGAGAACTTAAAGAGGGGCATGCAGGGTGAACCCGAGAAAGGGAGGAAGTACCACCATTGTGAAGAAGAGAAGACGGAGGATGCAAGTACGAGGGGGCAAAAAGAGAAATTGCTTAAGGGAGTATAAAATTGCTATGCTCATGCATCATATTTAGTTAGACATCCCTAGGTTAGGAGCATGCTAGCCCTTATCATTCCATACTTGACATCCCTTTTGCAGATAATCATAATGAAGGTTGAGTACCTTCTAAGGTTGAGGCTTGTCCGTATAAGTCCAAGATGAATGGAACCTTCATGAAAGGGATAACCATTTACTCATTACCATTCCGAAGAAATACATCAGCACACTTTGTCAATACCACTTCAGGAATCAAGTTCACCTGCCATTTGAGTTGTTTGGATTCGTTCGATACCGTTTCAGAGGAATGAGTCATTTGCTATTTGGTCTATCCATTGCCACTTCGGAAGGATCTACTAGCGCCACCCAATTTGCTTTCTGCCGCTTAGGGAAAGCAAATTTATTTGTGATTCATTCAATGCCATTTCGGAAGAATGAGTCATTTGAAGGCTAGTTGGTTTGTCTGTTGCCACTTCGGAAGGACCTACCGGCGCCACCCAGTTTGCTTTCTGCCGCTTAGGGAAATAAAAGTTATTTGAGATTCATTCAATGTCATTTTAGGAGAATGAGTCATTTGAAGGCTAGTTGGTTTGTCTGTTGCCACTTCGGAAGGACCTACAAGCGCCACCCAGTTTGTTTTTTGCCCCTTAGGGAAAGCAAAGTTATTTGGGATTCATTCAATGCCATTTCGTAAGAATGAGTCATTTGAAGGCTAGTTGGTTTGTCTATTGCCACTTCGGAAGAACCTACCAGCGCCACCAATCGTTTTCTGTCATTCTAGGAAAACAAGTTATTTGGATTTGTTCACTGCCGTTCCGGAGGAACAGATAATCCAAACCAGAAAGTGGGACAAAACTTGTGCTTATGGTCTTTGCTATATTCTTGTTCCACAAGTATAAGTGATAAGTGTTCAAAAGTACTATTTTTCTTACCCTTTTTACTCATATTATTGTTAGACTTAGGCTCATATTAGTTGCATAGTTAGCCATCCATGCATTAATCCATGTTTCCTTCCATCGTTGAGCTTGATTACATAACTTGGTAGTTTTTGTGGAAAAGATGCTGCTTTGGTGTGCTTTGTGTCTGTATGTGCAGGATCACTTGCCAAAGCAATGCCGAGCTAGTTGCCAGGGCAATGCATGAAGGATATGCCGAGCTAGTTGCCAGGGCAATGCATGAAGGAGACGCCGAGCCAGATGCCATGGCAATTGTCGACAAAGAGAAAATGCAATAGGGATGTCGAAATTAATGACTTTACAAGCCCAAGATGACATGGAGCAAGGCCCAAGCCCAAAGGAATTTGATTGCCATGCAGAGATTAAAGAAGAATTAAATTCCAAGAAGATAGGAGAAGTTCTAATAGGAATAAAATTATAATAAAGAATTATATTCTTTAAAGATAATTTAATTCCAACTCAAACTCCTCCTCAAAGAAGGACTTTGGCATAGCCCTATAAATAGCAAGGAGATTTCGACTACTTGGGGGGAGAGCAAGAGGGCAAAATTCGACAAGTCCAAGAGAGGAAGCAAGGGGAGTTTTCGGCAAGCTTCTAGGGCAAGGGATTTTCGACAAGCTTCATCTTTTCTTCCTTGTTCGATTGGGTTCATGCTAGGGATTAATTATCTTGTGTTTCTTTGGAACCTAGCCATGAACTAAATCTACTTGGCTATGGTTATTGTGTTTTGTGGTTGTGAGAAACTATTGGTTTTTGTTTAGGTAATAAGAGTTTGCACTTTTCTATTTCAAGGTTTATTCATTCTTGGTTCTTATTATTGTTTGCGAGTGAATTTGGAGAGGATCTCGTGATTTCATCCATTTATCTAATATCGGGAGAGTTAGATTCAAGAAACGAATGAATATGATCTTTATTCAATCCAATGATGGTGAAGATTAATCCGGCTTAGGAATAAGTTAAGGATTTCAACGGCTTAGAGGAGCGCAAGATTGGTTGTTGTTCACCTTTGACTCACGCAGGAATGTATTATCAAGGCATGCACAAGTAGCTAGAGTTTCGACTTAGGGATAAGAAGAAACCATTGAAGAACGCTCCGCCGAACCTTGAAGTTGCTGCCCAGACGCCCAAGTAGTTGCCCAACTAGTTGCCCAGGCAACCATCGATTAGTTGCCAAGGCAACCCCGTTGTGCAAGTTGCCACGGCAACTGAGTTGCCCATGCACTCTTTTACCAAGACGATCCAATCGGCTATCACACCTCAACTCATGATAACCTGGCCTATCTCTCTCATTCGATCTCATCTTTTCATTTACTTAATTGCTTTCTAGATTAGTTATTAGTTAAAACTTCTATAATCTTTTACTTGTGTTTTTACTTTTTACAGTGCAAGAGACTAGATTCTTGAAGTGGCACCAATCCCTGTGGAGACGATATCTTTTATACTATAACTTGCGACGTGTATACTTGCACATTTGCATAGCACTTATTACGCGCAACAAGTTTTTGGCGCCATTGCCGGGGATTGGCAATAGCGACTTTATTTTTATTTTCTTGCACTTTTTTTTTTATTTTTTTGTTTAAAATTCAAAGGGCTAACAAACTTTGGTTTTGCATTGGTATATGACCAGGGCGAGACCGACTTCACCAGAATATCCCTTTGATCCAGAAATCGAACGAACCTTACAAAGACTTACACGAAGGATAAGAGAAGCAATGGCAAATCAAGACGGTAATATGAATCAAGATGTTCGAGCAGGAGGAGGAGTGATTCTTGCACGAAACAGAACTATTCGAGACTATCTTGAAGAAGATCTTGATGGACTTAACCCAGGAGTTGTCGCACCTGAAATTGAAGCCGACCACTTTGAGTTGAAACCGGTAATGTTTAATATGATCAACACAATAGGTCAATTTGGCGGCTCAAGAATCAAGATTCACGACAACATCTGAAATCTTTCCTCGAGATTTGCAACTCGTTCAAGATACACGGAGTCACCCCCGATGTCTTACGATTAAGATTATTCCCCTATTCACTGAGGGATAGGGCGAAAGCATGGTTGAATAGCATTCCTGCCGGATCCATAGCATCTTGGACTGATCTTTGTCGTGATTTCCTTGCTAGATTTAATCCTACAAATCTGACTGATAAGCTTCGTAATGACATTACTTCTTTTCGGCAGGCAGATGATGAATCCATGTACGAGGCTTGGGAGCGATATAGAGAACTTCTACACAAATGCCCTTTACACGGATTCCCGGTGTGGACTCAAGTAACAATGTTTTACAACGCCGTGAATACACCAACAAGGATGATGCTAGATGCCTCGGCAAACGGCATACTCCTAGATAAGTCGCCGGAAGAAGCAATGTAAATCTTAAACAGGCTGGCCAAGAATGATTATCAATTCCCATCTACTAGAAGAGGAGGAGTTAGACGCCAAGCCATAATACATGAACTAGGATCATCAGATTCAATTTCGGCACAATTGGTCGCTTTAACCAAGATGGTCCAGAACATGCAAAAACCAAACAACACACATGAAGTCAAGGTAATTGATTCTTTTTGTGAGTTATGTGGTGATAACCATAATTCTTCTGAATGTATGCAGAATCTGGAATCCAGCTTCTATGTGGGGAATTACAATCGGAGCAACAACATGATGTCCAATACATACAATTCAGCTTGGAAGAAGCACCCGAATTTTTCATGGAGTAATCCCAACAATGCTCTAAACCAGAACAATCAAAATGCACAAGCATCGGGATTCCAGCAGAATATGCCACGGCAATAGATGCCGCAACAACAACCGACAACATCTAGTTCTTTGGAAAATTCTCTAAATGCTTTTATGATGAAAACTGAATCTTATATGGCTGAGAATAGTAATTTCATAAAAAGAACTGATGCTTTTATTAACAGGACCGAGATGAGATTGCAAAACCAAGAGGCGACAATCAAATCATTGGAAAATCAAGTCGGACAGTTTGCTCAAAATCTGAACACTAGACCACAAGGAGGTTTACCTAGCGATACTGAAGTCGCAAGAGGAACTGGCCATGAGCAATGTAAGGCGATCACCACTAGAAGTGGCCAACAACTTAGAGAGGTTCAAACCCGCTCATCAAACAAAACTCCACAAAAAGATCAAGACGAACCTAGCGGCAAAGCCTCAGATGCTGAACCAGGAATTGCCGCGGCAACCGGCAATAAACATGCCTCGGCAACTGACGACGCCTCGGCATCTTGTGATAAGAATGCCTCGGCAACCCCAGTTGATAACGCATCGACAACTCCAGATGTCCCGGCAATGCCGTCAATCAGATTTCAAACCAATGAAAGGATCGAAGATATCCGACTTCCACCACCATTCCCACAAAGGTTGAAGTGACAAAAGCAAGAATACCAATTCAAGAAGTTTCTTGTTATCCTAAAGCAAGTCCACATCAACTTGCCACTGATGGAAGCAATTGAACAAATGCCAAACTATGCCAAATTTCTTAAAGACATTGTGTCCAAGAGAACAAGGCTAGGAGAGTTCGAAACAGTTGTCGCGATAGAGGGATGCATGGCAATGTTGCACAATCGTATGCCACCTAAGTTGAAGGATCCCGGAAGTTTCACAATACCCTGTTCCATTGGAAATCACTATGTCGGGAAAGCACTATGCGACCTAGGGCTAGCATAAACTTGATGCCTAAATCGGTTTTCCAGAAACTAGGAATAGGGAAGGCAAGACCTACAACAGTTATGCTGCAGCTAGCCGATAGATCCTATGTGCATCCAGAGGGAAAAATTGAGGACATACTGGTAAAAGTTGATAAATTTATTTTTCCCGCTGACTTTATTGTTTTGGATTGTGAAGCAGATGAGCATGCACCTATCATTCTCGGGAGACCATTCCTAGCGACAAGGAGAACCTTGATCGACGTTGAGAAGGGAGAACTCACAATGAGGGTGAATGACCAGCAGGTCAAACTAAATGTGTTCCAAACACTAAGGCATGCCGATGATCCAGAAGAATGCCAACTACTTCATGCCACGGCAGAGTTTAACTTCGATGAGGAATTTAGTTGCCTCGGCAACTACATTGCCGATCAAGAAGAACCTGAGGAGTATGAAGAACCGGTCGATGATGAACAACAAGAAGAGGCAAATTGGCTAGTCAATCGACCAGGTACATACTTTGAACCACTGGATTACTCAGGTAAGGAAGGTAAGCTCGAAAAACCCTCTATTGAACATCCACCAATTCTTGAGTTGAAACAATTGCCAGAGCAACTAAAATATGCATACTTAGGAACCGATAATACATTGCCTGTAATTATTTCTTCTAAGTTACAGCCTGAGCAGGAAAAGAAGCTGATCAAGATGTTGAAGCTACACAAAAAGGCAATAGGGTGGACAATTGCCGACTTGAAGGGAATTAGCCCGGCGGTGTGCATGCACAAGATCTTGTTGGAAGATGATCACAAACCTTCAATTGAGGCCCAGAGGAGACTGAATCATGCAATGAAAGGGGTTGTAATGAAAGAAATCATCAAGTGGCTTGACGCCGGCATTATATACCCTATCTCCGATAGTACGTGGGTAAGTCCGGTACAATGTGTACCGAAAAAGGGAGGTATAACAGTGGTAAGCAATGAAAATAATGAACTTATCCCAACCAGGACTGTGACCGGTTGGAGGGTTTGTATGGACTATCGAAAGCTAAACAAAGCCACTAGGAAAGATCACTTCCCATTACCCTTTATTGATCAAATGCTTGACCGTCTTGCAGGTAAACCCTTTTATTGTTTTCTTGATGGTTATTCAGGTTACAATCAGATTGCCATAGCACACCGAAAGATCAAGAAAAGACAACCTTCACATGCCCATACGGTACTTATGCCTTCCGAAGGATGCCGTTCGAATTGTGTAATGCCCCGGCAACCTTCCAAAGATGCATGATGGCACTCTTTTCAGACATGGTCGAAGACTTCCTTGAGATCTTCATGGATGATTTTTTAGTTTTTGGTAATGACTTCGACGGCTGTCTCGGTAATTTAGAGAGGGTGTTAGCAAGATGCGAAGAAACGGATTTAGTCCTCAATTGGGAGAAATGCCACTTTATGGTAGATGAAGGAATAGTGCTCGGCCACAAGATTTCATCCAAGGGAATTGAAGTTGACAAAGCCAAGGTGGACGTGATCGAGAGATTACCCCCACCAAGTTCGGTTAAAGGAATTCAAAGTTTTCTCGGACATGAAGGTTTTTACAGGAGGTTCATTCATAATTTTTCTAAAATCACTAAACCCTTGTGTAATCTGCTTGAACAGGATAAAGTCTTCGATTTTGATGATTCTTGCACCCAAGCATTCGAAACCCTAAAGAAAAAGCTTGCCTCGGTACCCATTGTCGTTCCACCAGTTGGACGCTACCTTTTGAGCTCATGTGTGATGCAAGTGATTTCGCGGTAGGAGCAGTCCTAGGCCAACGCACAGGTAAGACCTTCCATGTGATATACTACGCTAGTAAAACTCTTAATGGTGCTCAAGTGAATTACACAACAACGGAGAAAGAGTTACTAGTGTAGTTTTCGCATTTGACAAGTTCCGATCCTATTTAATTGGTACAAAGGTAATTGTTCATACGGACCATTCGGCAATCAAATACTTATTTGCTAAAAAGGATGTTAAACCTCGTTTGATTCGTTGGATATTACTTTTACAAGAATTTGATATTGAAATTAAGGACAGGAAAGGAACAGAAAATCAAGTGGCCGATCACTTATCACGTTTGGAACGCAATAAGGAGGAGGACGCGAATCTTGAGATATGTGATGCATTCCCGGATGAACAAATTTTAGTTGCCTCGGCAACCCTAGACGCCTCGGCAACCATGGATGCACACGCCTCGGCAACTCTCGACGTCGCAGCAGTCTTTGACGCGTACGCCTCGGCAATTTTGGGAGCAGTCGCCATGACAGCACATGCCTCGGCAATACCCTGGTACGCGGATTTAGTTAACTTCCTTGTTTGTGGTATTTTTCCTTATGGCATTACTCACCAAGGGAAGAAGCGGTTCCGCCATGATGCTAAGCATTACTTTTGGGACGAGCCTCTTTTGTTTAAACAATGTGCAGATCAGGTTATACGCCGATGTGTCCTCAAGAAGAAGCAACAGAATGTACTCGGCAATGCCATTCTTCACCCTATCGAGGACATTTTGGAGAAACTCATTACCAGAGCCAAAGTTTTGCAATCCGGGTTGTATTGGCCAACATTGTACAAAGATGCCCAAGACTTTTACAAGCAATGTGATCGTTTCGGAGGGGCGGGCAATATCTCTAGACGACATGAGATGCCACTCCAGAACATCATCGAGGTGGAACTGTTCGATGTATGGGGGATCGACTTTATGGGACCTTTCCCATCTTCATTCGGCAACCTCTACATCCTACTTGTCGTCAACTACGTGTCTAAATGGGTAGAGGCAGCTGCAGTTCCCAACAACGATTCCAAGACCGTGCAAAGATTCTTGTAGAAAAACATATTTACACGATTTGGGATATCGAGAGCAATTATCAGCGACGAAGGCAAGCATTTTGACAACAAACTAATTGCCAAGATGTTGCAACGCTTCGGCATATCACACAAGATCGCCATGGCATATCACTCACAAACCAACGGGCAAGCAGAAATTTCCAACCGGGAATTGAAGGGTATACTCGAGAAAGTTGTAAATCCCTCAAGGAAGGATTGGTCATTAAGACTAGATGACGCACTTTGGGCATATCGCACTGCATTCAAAACACCCTTAGGTATGTCCCCCTTCCGACTTGTGTATGGTAAAACATGTCATCTACCGGTGGAAATCGAGTACAAGGCGTACTGGGCAATCAAGACCGTGAATATGGATTGGGAAAGTGCCGGACAAAAGCATTTGATGGATCTCAACGAGATAGAAGAATTTCGTGCACTCGCCTATAACAATGCACGAATCTACAAGGAGAAAACAAAGCGATGGCACGACAAGAAACTATTGCCACGGCAATTCACGCTAGGGCAACTAGTTCTCCTATTCAATTCTCGGCTAAAACTTTTCCATGGAAAGCTGAAATCAAGATGGTTGGGACCATTTGAACTCGTCAAACCATTCTCCCATGGCGCCGTGATAATCAAGTCCATCTCTGACAACCATGAATTCAAAGTTAATGGACAAAGATTGAAGCACTACAATGGTGCCCATGTGGAACGTAACAAGGAAGTGGTCAATTTAGGAGATGCATGAGCATGCTCTCCCTTTTTATATTTTTATTTTTATTTTTATTTTTATTTTTATTCGACTATTTCATTATTTTATTTTTTTCCGATTTTTATTTTATTTTATTTTATTATTTTTTTCCGATTATTAGTAGTTTTAGGATAGATTTTTTTTATTCAAGTTCAAGAATCCTATTACACATCTTTATTTATTTTCTTTATTAGTTTATCTTTAATTTTTAATCCTTATTTGATTTGTTTTTGAATTGTAGGAAATGAAGTTCAAGATAAAGAAGGAATTCTAAACCAAGTAGGAAAACATCTTCAACAAGGAAACTAATGGGCTGAATCTAAGGCTTATATAAAGCCTCCAATTCATCCTAACCAAAACCCTTGTCGACAACTCCTACAAAACCCTAAACCCTTTTTCGTTTTCCCCTAATCCCACCCACCTATCTTTTCTATAAAACCCATCACCCTTAACCTATTCCTACTTTCTATCTTGCAACTTTTTAGTTTCTTTTCTTTGTTTTTACCCACAACCAAGATCATCCATGGCATCCAAGATTAAACTTTTAGTTCATCCAAGTTCCTCCAAAGAACCAAGATACAAGAAGTTTGCTACACCGGTGGTTCAAGAAAGATTTCAATCTAAGTTTGAAAGCCGGAAGATTCATGAAGAACAAGGCTTTGAATACTCCAACTCTCATCAAGATTTCGGCCTTGAACCATTCATCTTCAAGAGGATTGCACATCAAAAGTGGCAAATCTTTTGCCATCAACCGGAACCGGGTAACATCTCACGGGTAAGAGAATTCTATGCTCACTCACCTAACCCGGATAATCCTTATGTTTTTGTTCGTGACAAGGCCATACTTATAAGTCCCGAAAGCATCAACACCTTTTACGGACTTTACATTGAGAAGGACGAGCATCAAGCCTTCGTTGACCAAATCAATCCCAAGCAACTCGACAAGGTGCTTCAAGAACTCACTCAACCGGGAACTCATTGGAACGACGGTAAATACAAGGGCACGGTAAATCGCCTTCGGCTTAAACCCGAGGCAAAACTATGGAATAAGTTTGTTAAAACTTCTTTAATGCCCTCCACACACAATACTACCGTTGATATACCACGTCTTTTGCTCATACATTCTATTTTGCATAATCGCATCATTAACATTGGAAAATTTATTTGTGATAGATTTTTGTATACAGCTCAAAAGATAAGGGTTATCTTTTCTTCCCTTGCTTAATTTCTAATCTTTGCAAGGAGATGCATGTCCCGAGTGAGTCCACCGATGAAAAGGCCCTACCCAAGTCTAGTTGGAATCAAGCACTAATCCGAAAGCTAATGGGAGAGGCACCAGGAGATTCTTCAAGGCCTCCAATTGCCACGGCAACTCCTGCCGCGGCGGCAATCCCTAATGCCCAAGCACCTGACGCCAGGGCAACTCGGCCATTAATCCCGGGACACTTTGAAGCACTTTTGAACCCATTGGCAAGCCGTCTAAGGCAAATTGAATATCGGCAACTAATGTTCATGCGGTACATGAAGGAGCACAACAATGCCATCACCCAAGTCATCCTAGGAAAGTACCCGGACAATCGCGTGCCGTTCCCAATCTTTCCCACCGAGATCCTTGCCCCGGCAACCAATGAAGCAGTCGCCACGGCAACCAAGGAAGCTGACGCCACGGCAACCAACCCTGAAGATGCCACGGCAACCAAAGCTAAAGACATCCCGGCAACCACTGCAAAAGCCAAGGGTAAAGCACCTATGCCCGAATCAACTCCTACGGAATCATTTTCTAATTTTTTAGATTCGGACGAGTCCTCCATTGAACCAATAAAGACCGCACCAATTGAATCCTCCAAGCGAAAATCCATTGACATTGATGAAGAGGACGATGAGGACAACCCCGTACGAGGATCGATTCCACCACCGGCAACAAGAAAACAACCATCGCGTTCAAGCAAGATAATCAAGACACCGACTAGAAGGAAACTAATCATCTACGATGACGAACTCTCGGAGTAAGTCCTCGTATGCATTTTTATTTTTATTTTTATTTTTTTTCGGTATTTTTATGCATGCATTGAGGACAATGCTTCACTCGAGTTTGGGGGGAGATTGTTATTAGTAGTTACCATGTTTAGTTACATTCACTTAAGTATTACATTTAGGATACATAAATTGCTTGCCATGCCTTTAATTGGAACAAGAATTGCTTAGATTTGATGAATATTCGATGATGACTTTGCCAATGCACTTAATTGATAGAATTTTTATTCTAGGATAACCATGGAAAAACTTAGAATTTTACTATGATGCTAAATTTGATGAAACACTGTTGTGGTTTGATTGATTTAAGGAGTTCTAGTAAACTTAGGTTGATAATTAACAAATTGGGGGATTAGAATAAAAATTGGATGAATGCTAGAGGTGCCCGAAATTGGCTCTAGCATGTGCTAAAATTTTTTTTTTTCACTAGAGGTGCCCGAAACTGGCTCTAGGAGGTGTTAAAATTTTTTTAACTAGAGGTGCCCGAAACCGGCTCTAGTCGATTAAATTAACTTAAGAAAACTAAAAAAAACAAAACACTAGAGGTGCCCAAAACTGTCTCTAGCTAAAACATGTTAAAAAGAACCCAATAAAGTAATTTGAAAACCTATTATTTGCATAGGATCCGAAAAATCAACTTGCACACAACTCCGCACACACTCACAAGCATTATAGTTTGATTCCGAGTAATTCCTCAGTTTTCTGAAAAATAAAAAGCCAATCATACTTTGTGCCCCGGTTCAGAGAATTGAAATCAAGTTCAAAGCTGAGTTTGTGAAAATTGAAGTCCTGGCAGGTAATTATGAGTTTGCATTGCTTGAGGACAAGCAATAGTTCGAGTTTGGGGGTGTGATAAGTGTTCAAAAGTACTATTTTTCTTACCCTTTTTACTCATATTATTGTTAGACTTAGGCTCATATTAGTTGCATAGTTAGCCATCCATGCATTAATCCATGTTTCCTTCCATCGTTGAGCTTGATTACATAACTTGGTAGTTTTTGTGGAAAAGATGCTGCTTTGGTGTGCTTTGTGTGTGTATGTGCAGGATCACTTGCCAAAGCAATGAGCTAGTTGCCAGGGCAATGCATGAAGGATATGCCGAGCTAGTTGCCAGGGTAATGCATGAAGGAGACACCGAGCCAGATGCCATGGCAATTGTCGACAAAGAGAAAATGCAATAGGGATGTCGAAATTAATGACTTTACAAGCCCAAGATGACATGGAGCAAGGCCCAAGCCCAAAGGAATTTGATTGCCATGCAGAGATTAAAGAAGAATTAAATTCCAAGAAGATAGGAGAAGTTCTAATAGGAATAAAATTATAATAAAGAATTATATTCTTTAAAGATAATTTAATTCCAACTCAAACTCCTCCTCAAAGAAGGACTTTGGCCTAGCCCTATAAATAGCAAGGAGATTTCGACTACTTGGGGGGAGAGCAAGAGGGCAAAATTCGACAAGTCCAAGAGAGGAAGCAAGGGGAATTTTCGGCAAGCTTCTAGGGCAAGGGATTTTCGACAAGCTTCATCTTTTCTTCCTTGTTCGATTGGGTTTCTAGGGATTAATTATCTTGTGTTTCTTTGGAACCTAGCCATGAACTAAATCTACTTGGCTATGGTTATTGTGTTTTGTGGTTGTGAGAAACTATTGGTTTTTGTTTAGGTAATAAGAGTTTGCACTTTTCTATTTCAAGGTTTATTCATTCTTGGTTCTTATTATTGTTTGCGAGTGAATTGGGAGAGGATCTCGTGATTTCATCCATTTATCTAATATCGGGAGAGTTTGATTCAAGAAACGAATGAATATGATCTTTATTCAATCCAATGATGGTGAAGATTAATCCGGGTTAGGAATAAGTTAAGGATTTCAACGGCTAAGAGGAGCGCAAGATTGGTTGTTGTTCACCATTGATTCACGCAGGAATGTATTATCAAGGCATGCACAAGTAGCTAGAGTTTCGACTTAGGGATAAGAAGAAACCATTGAAGAATGCTCCGCCGAACCTTGAAGTTGCTGCCCAGACGCCCAAGTAGTTGCCCAACTAGTTGCCCAGGAAACCATCGATTAGTTGCCAAGGCAACCCCGTTGTGCAAGTTGCCACGGCAACTGAGTTGCCCGTGCACTCTTTTACCAAGACGATCCAATCGGCTATCACACCTCAACTCACGATAACCTGGCCTATCTCTCTCATTCGATCTCATCTTTTCATTTACTTAATTGCTTTCTAGATTAGTTATTAGTTAAAACTTCTATAATCCTTTACTTGTGTTTTTACTTTTTACAGTGCAAGAGACTAGATTCTTGAAGTGGCACCAATCCCTGTGGAGACGATATCTTTTATACTATAACTTGCGACGTGTATACTTGCACATTTGCGTAGCACTTATTACGCGCAACAATAAGCAAAGAGGGGTAGCTGTAATCACTAATTTTGTCTGGGATATTAACCCGTTTGTATATTTTGCAATAGTGAGCTGTTGCTTAATTATTATATACCTATATATGTGTGGCTGTTGTTAAAATCCAAAAGCAAAAATATTACCATTAGTATATATCTTATTATATTAACTATATATATGTATGTTTGTGACTATTTGAAAAACACCAAAAACATTATTAGCATATTATGTTTTATTGCTTTGTCTCTTCATTATCATTTCTTATCTTATTTTATGTGATATTATTTTAAAACCCAAAAACATTACTAATGTATTATGTTATCATTATGGTTTATTGTTGTTTTATATTATTATCACAGTCACTATTATTATTGTTACCATATCTATCATTTAAGTTATTCTACATTATGATCGAAATATACAAAGTATAGACTAATCAGCTTTAAATAAAACCCAAATTTGTTTTTATTATCAACCCATACTTACAAACAAATAACAACACGATAAGAAAAATTAAATAAGGCCCAAGTTTTATATTAACAGTCCATTTATAATCGGCATATAAATAATAAAATCAGCCTATATTTTATCTGGCCTGATAAGGCCCTAAACACAAAAACCCCTAATCCGTTGTAATTTTGCGCAGTCTATTTCCCACCATCACATTGAATCAATAATGATCTGACGGTCCAGATCAAATAAGGAGGCCCTCTGGAGTTCACCATGCGCTCTACGCGCACCTTTCACCTTCCCTACGCACGGCACGCACACTACTTTAGCTTCCCAACGCACGCGTGGATTTCACGCGTACCCTTTCAACTCTCATGACCGTTCGACTTTCGGCCACGCCTTCACCACGGTAGTAGCCATCTTTGCACCACCTCTCCATGTTGGCAGCCATATTAGATGTTTGCTCCCCAAGCCAGCTTTCCTATTGGTCCCCTCATTTGGTCCCTCTCAGCAGCCACAATACATACAAACAAACCAACAAGAATGTCAAAGCAAAAACGCGCAATAAATGTAGGGTTTTTAGAGAATTAACCAACAAAAATCAGAGATACATGTGAATCAAAACAAAATAACGAGCAGCCAATAGGGTTATTTCGAATTTCATATTCCCTTTTCTAAAATACATGTAATTCAGGGTATATAAAGACAATGCCCTAAATCAATTGTAAGCATTCTGGAATCTTGAATGGAATAGAGCAAAAAGTAGAAAACCTCTCAACTTTGGAGCTATATCTCTTATTCTATTCTTCGTTTAAACAGATGCATGTAGAAAATTAGGGTTTCAATTTTAGTTACTTGTTTGGGTCGCCCGTCGGCCTCCGTGTCCTCCAGTCTCCTCTCCCCTAAAGATAAACCTCGCGCCTTTTCGGCTTCTAAAGGTGAATCGGTAGTGGAAGGAAATGGCCGCCATCGCTTCAAGAAAAGCTTACTTTTTTGTTTCGGTTTCTTCAGAAAAGGTCCATTTTTTAACGTTTTCGGGAGATCCAAGTTTGGTTTTGGTTTAAAAAGAAGAAATGAGGGTTTTTTGGGGTTCGTTTAGGGCTACCGACCACCGTCGTATGGCGGCCAACACAGCGGCACAATGGCTATTTTCTAGGAATCGTGGCGGTTGGCTTGCCGAATGTAAGGAAGGGTGGGATGAGAGCTTAAAAGCTCTGATGGTTTTTTGGCCAAAAGAAGAAAATGTTTTTGAAGATGGGGTTTTATAGATTTTTATGATTGAAAAATGGTGAAATGGCGTATTAAGGACCTCCGTGTTTTCAAAATAACACCCGGAGGGTCTCCCCCTTTTGAAATCACACTTTTGATCCCTCCGTATGATCTAATACCCTCAAAAGCCATTTCACCTTTCGTATTTACTCCCCGAGTCCTTGACATTTTTAAAATGTTTGCAATCACGCCCCTGATTTGGTTAAATTTGCTTTCTTAATTTGGCCCCTTAATTTTACTTCCTTTCGTTTTGATCCTTTTTCCAGTATTTAAACCCCATTTTATCAAGCATATTATTTTCCTGTTTTGCATCATATTTTATTTATTTCCAGCCTTTAATTCATGTTAATATTGTGGTTTGTTTCATTTTGTTTGGTGTGGATTTATATGTTCGTTGTGGCTTGATACAATATATGTTTATAATATTTCTTTTATTTATATGACATGTGGTATATTATATCATATATAGTTTTTGTATTGTGAACAATGTTTTTTTAGAATGCCTAATATCTATTTTTATGATACATAGTGTTTTTCCATATAATATATATTTTTTATATGACGTAAAGTTTTACAAAGTTAGGGTTTTCTAAGCGTATATACCTTTTTTTTAATTTTATAATGTATATATATAGTTTCTTTAAATATATAATATAGCTTCTAAATATATATCTATGTTTTTAAAAGGTTTATAATATATATAGTTTTTTAATGAAGTTTATAATATTTATATTTTTCTATGAACGTGATGTGTTTTTCTTAAATGGCTTTGTAAAGTTTTCACATAATTTATATATTCAAAATATATAATATTTATGAGGTCAATTTCTAATTAAGGTCATTTTCTAATTAAGAACGCCAAATTAAAGTTCATTCAAATTTCAAGCAATTTTCATCAATTTTAAAGGCAAAAAATATTGTGGTACCGATATCCGGGCGTGATGGGGGTGCTAATCCTTCCCCACATGTAACCAACTCCCGGACCCTTTCACAACGAATCTCTGGTTTTTCTTGGTGTCCGGCCTACCTTACCCAAGTAGCCGGTGGCGACTCTAAGTTTTATCTATTTCCAAAAGAAAAAGAGATTTTCAAAAATAAATCCCAATTCTTAAACTAAGATTTCAAAAAATAATTTTAGGAGATAATTAGTAGCCGACTTCTTCTCTAAAAAAATTCTTTGATACACTTGTGTTAAAGGAAATTTCAAAAGGGTCGCTATAGAGTGCTAGCTTAGGAGTGTGTTGCATGGAGTCGCATGAGCATTAACAATTTTCATGTTTAATTATGCATGGTAGTTCATTTATTGTACATGAATAAATATGCATGTGACCGGCTCTTTTTGGTCATATACCCAAGTGCAGGTTGTTGTCAAATAATAATTATTGGGAGTTCGAGGTCGAATCCACAGGGAAATTTGTTTAGAAATTACAAAATTATAAGTTTAAATAAAAATTTCTACAACAAGGATAATTGATTAAAAATAAATAAACAACGATATAA
The DNA here is from genome assembly GCA_019671005.1 of Hibiscus mutabilis. NCBI lineage: Eukaryota > Viridiplantae > Streptophyta > Magnoliopsida > Malvales > Malvaceae > Hibiscus > Hibiscus mutabilis. The sequence goes on along the minus strand of CM033717.1, from coordinate 28,690,798 downwards.
ATAAAAGATGCTGAGGTTTTGAGAGTCCACTCATGGTATTATACTAAGATTAAATTTTATTCATTTTACAACTCAATTGAAGTCCAGATGAGGAAGAAAAATCCAATCGGAAGGTCTTGCAATGAAAGTCCAAAGTCCATAATCAAATTCCAAAGCGCAATAAACAATGTCCAAAATATAAAGGCATATCATATGGTGTTATATAGATCGGTGCAATTAAACTTAATAAATAAGTCCAAGTGTTCATTATGCCAATTTGTTTTGTCTACAATAAATCAAGTTACTTAAACCAAGCATTTATTGTACCAAATTACTTGTCTATAATGAAACAAAGTTCTTAATTTACCAATATGAATATTAGCCAAGTGACTTTAACATCATATACTAATTTAACATGCTTTAGTTATAGGTTGATAATTTCAAACTAACCTTTAGTATATACAAAGAGCTTCATCCTTTCACCTCAGCAACTTGACTTAGAAAGACATCATAAACATAAAGAAAATAAAATTTGGTTTACAAAAACCAAACATAAGAAAGAAAATATAAAGATGAAAAAGAAAATTAAAAGATGAAAGAAGAAAAGTGATCTTGATTTCAAATACAAAGCTACAACAAAGCTACCAAGATGATTTCCAAGGTAAAACTAAAGCCTTTTTATAGGAAATCAATGGATAGTGTATTTCAAATTCATCCACTTAAAAAGTCTTTCCATTACTTGATGATATCTTTAAATACTCCAAAGTGGTTATCATGGTGTCACCACTTATAAGATTCCGGTTTTCAGCATTTTATAGGCCTTTCTAGATTTGTTTTGACTTCCCAATTACTTTGAAAATATAGTAGACTCAATAAGATTTCTAACGATATCTCATGGGCAAATTTTCGAGTTCTGAAACTCAAGTTATTATCAAAAGTGGTTATTACTTGATGAAATCTTTAAATACTCCAAAGTGGTTATCACGGTGTCACCACTTGTAAGATTCCGGTTTTCAGAATTTTATGGGCCTTTCCAGATTTGTTTTGGCTTCCCAATTACTTTCAAAATATAGTAGACTCAATAAGCTTTCCAACGGTATCTCATGGGCCAATTTTCAAGTTCTGGAACTCAAGTTATAATCAAAACCGTGCAACATATTGAGTGCAGAAATTTAGTACGAGTTTATTGAGTCTATTTTCTCCATTTAAGCATTTGCCCAATTCCTTTCACCTTAGATCATCTTTGGATTCAACTTTATTTGTGTCATAATTGCAATCACCAAATTCAATATATCTACGCCTGCAATGAACACAAAAATACGCTTTATTAAAAATAACCGAAAACATAATAAAAGTACTAAAATTGCAACATATTTAAAATACAAACCACAAAATATGAAATAACTAAAAACTACAAATGTAAATAAAACACTTAATAAAACTGCAAATATTCGTACTTTAGGTACTAAAATGAGACTATATTAAGGACTCATCATACCCCCACACTTACATTTTTGCTTGTCCCCAAGCAAATAAAACACTAATGCAATTGTAAATGCAACCTAATATACTTAGCATCAAATGATGAGGAGAACACAAAGTTGTGAATGTAAAGTAAAATATCACTATTAAGAACTCAAACGTTTGAATATAGCCAAATAGAATGCTATCCATGACATAAGTGGTCTCTAGAAAATTTTCATAGTGAAAAAGTATTAGGACACTGGAACTTCTGTGCTCATATGCATGCAAATCATCTGTGTGCAATCTCATCAGCACAAATGGGAAAATAATAAATAATAAGTAAATGCCTATCATGAATTAATTCATTATTCACCCTTATATATATAATTAGAGAAAAGAAGCTAATTCCAATTTAATAGAGTCACCAAGTATTTTTAATTGGCATGATATTTCGATGAGTTTGACAACAAAAGGCTTATCCTAAACTCAATTTACTTACGGATCAAAGTGAACAAGAAGTATTAATTCCCATCTTCCCCTAGTGATCATCCAACTCCATCATGTTCCAAAATATTCCTTATTTCTCCCTTACAAAAGGATAAAACATAAGTACATACAATTTTTTTAACACTAGTATTTTTTTCATTTTTTTTCATTTTTTTGCATTTTTTCAATAAAGAGATTTTTTTTATAGAAATGAAGAAAATAAAAGTTTATGCTTTATTCCTTTTTATGTATCTTTCTCCCATTAAAATGTACCTACCTGCCCTATTAATACTTATGCTCATAAAGATATGTCCAGTAAATACTGAGCATCTAAAACAAACAAAGGTAAGGTTGGAGTTTTAAGTTCTGTCGGTAAAGAGAAATATTTGGTGAATCAAGAAAAAGGACAAAGCTCAAAATCATATGTTCAAGGGAAATATTGTATGGTTGGTTTAAAAGGCTCACTCTATCCAAATAAAAAAAAAGACTTGGCTCGTCCCCTATCATGCATTTGGAACTCTTATTATTATTATTTTAAAAAAGGTGAACTTATGAATTTTTTTCTATGATTGGGTTCATCATTCACTTACGGTTAATTATAATTCTATGTACGTCCCATGAGATAGATGATGTGAGTTAGGATATTTGTTTTGATATAACAATTAAAAAATAGTTTTTGACTAAATTGAAAAGATTTCAAAAATGATTTTAAGTCCAAAAAACATGAAAATATGTTTGATGAATTTTATAATGTTTTGGAGTGATTTAAAATGTCTTTAAAGTTGCCAAACCTGAGTTTTTCAAGTAACCGTAACGATACGGTACACCCTGTATCGATACATTTTAGGGTTTCAGCTACAGTCTTTTTGAAACTGTCAAAACCCATACCGATACAGGGTTTGCCTGTATTGATACTGTGTAGGGTCGTTTCGATACGCCTATGTGGAAAAAACCCCAATGGCCAAAACCCCCAACGACTATTTTCCAAATGGTCTTTTAAATTGCAGGCTGTACCGATACACTCCTAAGTGTATCGATACGCATTAGCTGGAAAGAGCTCAACAACTAGTTTTTGAAGAACACGTACGGATACGGCTACCCGCGTATCAATACGGACAACTTCATAACTGCAATTATTACGGGAAATAAAGGCCCCAATGGCTTTAATTCATTCCCAACGATCTCCAACAGCTAAAAGCTCATTTAGGAGTATAAAGGAACCTCCAAGCATCTATGGAAGACTAATGATCCACAAGTCAACAACATTGTGATGAAAATTTGTCTTAGTGCTTAATTTCCCATTCTTTGTATAGACTACACTTGTTGAGCTAAAATGTCGATGTATGCTCAAGTGTATTGGGATTTGGGTGAGAGCTTAAGAGTGCAAACAATCACCTTTTAGAGGGATTTCTAGTTTTCTCTTGATTAGAGACTATTCCCAAAGCTCAGTTTGTGAGCTTTGGATGCTAGACTTGGTGAGTGAGTCTAGGTTGTAAATGGTTGCCTCCGTAGCCTAGAAAATGGGAAGAATTCTTAGTGAATTGGTTGAAATCCTTGGTGGGAATCTAAAGTAGTGGATGTAGGCTTTGGTTAGAAAGCCGAACCACTCTAAATCCTTTGTCAATTTTGTCTATCTTTTGCTTACACCAAAAACACCCAAAAATCAGTCTTTTCCACACATGGCAAGTAATTCAGTTGTGATTATCGAGCCCAACAATTGATATCAGAGTGAGGCTCAATTCGAGAGGAATTACATCCTATTGAGGCGATCTCGGCAAGCTCGACCGACAAACAATAAACCGAAGCAATGGTTCAATCTATTGACTGACCATCATTCTTTTACGGGACCAACTACTCCTATTGGAAGAATAGGATGATGTATTTAATGTGAGCCAAGGATTATCATCTTTGGGACATGGTTGAAGATGGTCCGTTCGTGCCACGACGAAGCAAGGTGGAATGGATTGCCGATGATCACAAGAAGATAAAGCTAAATTGCAAGGCTTTGCACATTCTCTTTTGTGCTTTTAGTCTGGACATCTACACGAAAATGTCTTCTTGTGAGAGTGCCAAGGAAGTATGGGACAAGCTTGAAGTCACATATGAGGGAACCAACGACGTAAAGGATACCAAGATCACCATTCTTAACCTTGAGTATCAGAACTTCAAGATGGACTTGGATGAAGACATCAAGAAAATGTTTGACCATTTCTCGACTATCATCAATCAACTCAAAGGTTTTGGAGAGGGGATTTCGAAAGACAAACTCGTTCGAAAGTTGATCTACTCACTTTTCGAATCATGGGAGTCCAAAAAGACGGCTTTTGTAGAAGCAAAGAACTTGAAGGAGCTCAAGCTTGATGAGCTTGTGGGATTTTTGCTCACCCATGAGATGATGTCTCAACCCTTGAAGAGGGAGAAGGAGAATAAGATCAAAGAGATAGGCATTGAAGTGAATTTCATTGCTCTTCCAACCTCCACATGCCAACATGTAGATTCAAGTGAGGAGAAAAGTGAAGATGAAGAGGTGACCAAGCTCTTCAACAAATTCATTTGATTCATGAAGAAAGAAAAAGAAGAACTAAGACAAGAATCAAAGATGGAGAAGAAGGGGCCAAGCTCTTCAAGCCATAAGAATGAGGCTTATGTGGCTACTTGGAGTGATGACGACTCCACCGAAGATGAACAAGCCAACCTTTGTCTTATGGTCATCGAAAAAGATTCAAGGGTAACTTCTAATTCATCTACTTCTAGTTCATATTCTTTTGATGAATTACAAGATGCCTATGATGATTTGGTTTTAGAGTTTAAAAATCACATTTTGAAAAACAAGAAAGTGATTTCAAATTTGAAAATTCAAAATGATTTGATTTCTAAAACCAAAATTGAACTTGAAGCAAAACTCAATGAGTTTGAGAAAAAGTGTATAGATTTACAAAATTTGCTTCATAAAGTTCAAGAAGAAAAGGATTTGATTTCCAAAGAACTTGAAAAGAAAAACAAATTTAGAAAATCAAAATTTTATCAAAGACAATCTAGTGCCCCTAGATTTTTGAATGGAAAATGTTTTAGAAGTATTTGGGTTCCAAAAGAACTAATTACTTCAAATAAAAAGGATGAAATTGTGAAATGGATTCCTAAAGGGACTAAACTTTGTGCTACTAATGCCTATGGATCCAAAGCAATTTGGATACCAAAAATTACTTGATTGTCTTATTTTAGGTGTGATGGAGAATGATCAACAAAGTATAAAATTAAGGGGGAGCTTCATACACACATAGAATGACACTTGAAGAAGGAAGGCTTCACATCCTCCCTTTTGTTCAAGTGTGGTAAAATTTAGTTGAATTTTGTCTATTTTAATTTAATTTTTTTAATTCAACTAGATTATCATATTTGTTGCACTAACATTTGATGATGCTTTGAGAAATGGGGTATTTTAAAACCAAAAATCTTATTTTTGTCAAATTTGCTTTTAAACTCTCCATTGTTATGGACTTAAAAGTTTTCAAACTTTGGTTTGAACCATTTTTGATATAACAAAAAGGGGGAGCATTTATCTCTTTTGAATCTTTAATCTCTTATTCAAAAATTATTTTACTAAGGGGGAGAATCACAAACAATTTTCAAGTTGGTTTTATTATATCAAAAAGGGGGAGATTGTTAGGATATTTGTTTTGATATAATAATTGAAAAATAGTTTTGGACTAAATTGAAAAGATTTCAAAAATGATTTTAAGTCCAAACAACTTGAAAATATGTTTGATGGATTTTATAAGGTTTTGGAATGATTTAAAATGTCTTTAAAGTAGTCAAACCTGAGTTTTTCAAGTAACCGTACCAATACGGTACACCTCGTATCGATACGTTTTAGGGTTTTAGCTACAGTATTTTTGAATCTGTCAAAACCCGTATTGATATAGGGCTTGCCCGTATCGATACGGTGTAGGGTCGTTTCGATACGCCTCTTAGCGTTTCGATACACCTACGTGGCAAAAACCCCAACGGCCAAAACCCCCCAACGGCTACTTTCCCAACAGTCTTTTAAATTGCAGGTTGTACCGATACATTCCTAAGTGTATCGATACGCATCAGCTAGAAAGAGCTCAACGGCTAGTTTATGAAGAACATGTACCGATACGGCTGCCCGCGTATCAATACGGATAGCGTCAAAACTGCAATTATTACGGGAAATAAAGGCCCCAACGGTTCCAATTTAATCCCAACGATCTCCAGCGACTAGAAGATCGTTTGGGAGTATAAAAGGAATCTCCAAGCTTCTATGGAAGACTAATGATCCACAAGTCAACAACATTATGATGAAAATTTGTCTTAGTGCTTAATTTCCCATTCTTTGTATAGACTACACTTGTTGATCTAAAATGTTAATGTATGCTCAAGTGTATTAGGATTTGGGTGAGAGCTTAAGAGTGCAAACAATCACCTTTTAGAGGGATTTTTAGTTTGCTAAGTTTTCTCTTGATTAGAGACTATTCCCAAAGCTCGGTTTGTGAGCTTTGGATGCTAGACTTGGTGAGTGAGTCTAGGTTGTAAATGGTTGCCTCCTTAGCCTAAAAAATGGGAAGACTTCTTACTGAATTGGTTGAAATCCTTGGTGGGAAGCTAAGGTGGTGGATGTAGGCTTTGGTTAAAAAGCCGAACCACTCTAAATCCTTTGTCAATTTTGTCTATCTTTTGCTTCCACCAAAAACACCCAAAAATCAGTATTCTCCACACTTGGCAAGTAATTTGGTTGTGATTATCGAGCCCAACAATGTGTAACAAAGAAATAAAAAAATTCGGGATATATCAAGGAAAGTTCAAAGTGAAGCATCCAGTGTCCTTATTCATTCTAACTATGAAACATCATAGACTCTTTCTAAAGACAAATCTTAGCATACTTTTGACACATACTTAAACTTTTAAGCTCACATTGTATTTACTTTATTATCACAAAATTGTTTTCAACTCATAGAAATCAACTAAGTACATGCAAAACTATATGCTATATAAAACAAACTAAAACACAAACACTCAAGCATCGGACCATTCATTTTTTTTTATAAAATTGTCAAAGTGTGTCTCAAGATTTACTTTACTCAACCACGTTTTCAACTTAACTTCCACTAAAAAGTTATACATCTGATTAAACAAATATTATAACTACTATTTTTATATTAATACAAACCAACCATAATGAACAAGGTGTGTCTCAATATAAATACTTACTCAACCACCTTTTTCTTAGATATGTCAAAAAGATAAAAGTGCGTCTTACAATTAACCAAAAGATTAACTATAACCTGTCACTTTTTTCTTCAAATTGACTTAACTTAATGATTTAACAAACCTCAACTTTTTTTAATATCCCCTACCCCTACCTAATTAGGACATTGTCCTCAATGTCAAAATTAAAAGTAGAATTTAGAAGATTTCACTTGTCATGGCTGCTAATGATTACTAAAACTGACACATAATTAAATAAAACACATAAAACTATTAGTTAAAAAAAGATAATATCACAGTGATAAAGAACAATCCAAATCGTGCTTGTCTTTGTCTATTTTCCTTTTCTCACGTATACTTTCTATTATGCTAGGAAGACACCTAAAAGCTTGAAGCTTTTCGAGTAGTTCTTCAATAGTTGAAGCAGAAATTAAGATTCTTCTTACCTCTGAAAACATAAATCCATTTTCCACAACATTATCAAAATAACCATTAATATTAAGCAAATTGATGGGTTTTTTATTACTAGTTAGAGATGACCAGGAAGTTATGCATGCAATTTCTTCCAATGTACCGATACCTCCAATCAGAGCAATGAATGCATCAGAAGAATGAATCATGGTTGCTATTCGTTCTAGTATATTACTGACTCGTACTTATTTTCCTATTGTAGGTCCACACAAATAGTTCAATGTTTTTGGAACTATTCCCAGAAATGAGCTTCCTCCCACATATGTTGTTGTAGCAACTGCTCCCATTAAACACATACATCCACCTCCATAAATTACTTCATATTTTTTCCTGGCCATAACTTCTCACAATTTCTTATCTGTATTTGGAAAAGATTCATCTTTTCCTGAGTATGATCTACAAAAAACATAGAACTTTTGAAGATGTTTGGTTGAAGTACTTTCCATTTTTGTTTTTTTAAAAGAAAAGAAGAACAATACTAATATATAATAAGTGGTAGGCAAGCTGTCGGTAGAAAACGTTAAACCGAAAAATCAAAATGTCAAAAAGTAGAAACACAAATTCGAAAGTAAAATAGTAAAAAGGTTGTCATTAATGAAACATGCAACAAAAAATCAAAAAGTTAACAGTAGAAAATGATTACAATTAACGAAAAAAATCATAGTAAAAGATATGATGCAAAAAGTGAACAACATTTACTTATTGCAATAATGGTTTATGCAACACACAGTTATTCAAGATCACTCAAATCCAAACAGTAATTAAACATGAAGAATAATAATAATAAAAATAAAATTATTGCAAACCGAAGCTTGAGAAATATTTATAGTAGTTGCGACTATGGCTCAAAGCTTCATCTAGTTTTACGTCCAGAAATGGCTTGAATGCCTTCTATGAGTCGAGGATAGGCTTCCCATCCAGTTTTCTTAAAAATATGGCAAACATCGTCTTTTATCGTCAGATTCCTTAGACATTGACATTCATTTTGAAATATCAACCATAAATCAAGAATTTGTCTTTGCACATCTCCACTAGGATGCGCCTCAAGAGAACTTTGAATATTATCAAAATTCTCCTTACTCTGTCCATCCTTAACAAATCTAATTTCATCATCTCGATTTATGGAAAACATCCCAATAGAACAACATCTTCCCAAACAAGTCAATCTCACACATTTTCAGCAATTTGATCCCACACGTTTGGATCTTCTTTTCATTGCATATGTACTTTTTCTAGTACCAGGTAAACATAAAAAGGAAGATATTCTTCATACCTTACTTTTGCTTCAATTAGCATACAAACGTCAGTAGGCATGCCTTTGTGCAGGAGCATTCTCAATCTTTCAAGCCTGACTTTGGAGAGTTTTAGAATCATGTTTGGTGGAATAGAGGAAAGACATTTTTGCAGGGTTGAGAGAATAACATCCATTTTGAAAGAAAAGAAAAATGAAAGAGAAACCAGAATAGTGAATTTGAAAGTGCAAGTAAGAAATGAATATACAGTATCAGTTTTATGGGTAGCTGATGAATCGAAAAACTTTATGGAGTACCGTTATCTGCCATTTAACCAAGAATTAAAATAATAATAATAATAATAAAATATATATCTAATATAGTAATTAGTATTCTAATAATAATATATATTAATATTAAAAATATAATTATATATAATTACACCAAAATATTTTTAACAAGGATCTAAGAGATAAAGAACCTCACCTTGAGTGGCTTGATTTTCAATGAAAGGTTTAAGTCCATCTCCATTTACTTTAAACACATTTCCAGTTTTAGGATTTTCAATGTCAATTGCTCCATAAGGATAAACATGGTTCACAACAAACGGTCCATTCCATCTTGATCTTAATTTTCTAGGAAATAAATGAAGGCTAGAATTATAAAGGAGAACATTTTGCTCAAAATCAAATGATTTTCTTGAAATTTTTTTATCATGAAAAGGCTTTGTTTCTTTCTTTATAAATATTTGAATTTTCATATGCATCATTTCTAAGTTCCTCAAGTTCATTAATTTGTAACTTTCGCAATTGCGCAACATCATCTAGATTGGAGTTAAACATTATAATAGCCCATATGCTTTATGTTCCAATTCCACAGGCAAATGACGAGGTTTTCCATAAACTAGTCTATAGGGAGACATGCCCAATGATGTTTTAAAGCAGTTCGATAAGCCCATGAAGCATTGTTAAGTCTTAAAGCCCAATCTTTACGATTTGGGTTAATTGTTTTTTTGTAAAATCTGTTTAATTTCCCTATTTGCTAGTTCAACTTGTCAATTTGTCTAAGGGTGATAAGGGGTTGCAACCTTATGTGTAATGACATATTTATTCATTAAAGATTAGAAAACCTTGTTGCAAAAATGTGTTCCTCCATCACTTATAATGGATCGAGGAATTCTAAATCAACTTAAAATATTTTCCTTTAAAAATTTGATCACAGTTCTGTGATCATTATTGCGACATGGAATTGCCTCTATCCATTTTGAAACATAATCAATTACGACCAAAATATATAAGAAACCAAAAGGTGGAAATGGACCCATAAAATCAATTCCCCAACAATCAAAAATTTCAATTACCAAAATTGGGTTTAATGGCATTATGTTTCTTTTAGAAATAGATCCCAATTTTTGGCGACTTTCACACGACTTGCAAAAATTATGAGCATATTTGAATAAAGTTGGCAAATAAAATCCGCATTGTAAAATTTTTGCTACACTTTTCTTTGTTGAAAAATGACCACCACATGCCTCAGAATGGCAAAAATTAAGGACACTTCTTACCTCATTTTCTGGTATACAACTTCGAAATATTTGGTCAGTACAATACTTGAACAAGTAAGGATCATCCCAGTAAAATTTCTTTACTTTATTCAAAAACTTCCTCTTATCTTGAAGATCCCATTGAAAAGGAATTTTGCCCGTGGCAAGATAATTAGAAATGTCAGCAAACCATGGTGTAACATAAATACTTAAAAGTTGTTCATCAAGAAAAGTATCATTAATTGGTGTGGATTCAAAAGATGTATCACAAACAAGTCTTGATAAATGATCTGCCACCACATTTTCTACTCCTTTCTTATCTCGAATGGTGATATTGAATTGTTGAAGTAAAAGAATCCACATGATTAACCTTGGCTTGGCATCGTTTTTGGAAAGAAGATATTTTAAAGCTACATGATCACTAAAAGTAACAATTGATGATCCAACAAGGTAAGATCTAAATTTATCCAATGCGAATACTATTGCAAGTAATACCTTTTCAGTAGTGGAATAATTCATTTGAGCACTATTTAAAGTTTTACTTGCATAATATATGGCATATGGTTTTCTAACCTTTCTTTGTCCTAAAACACCAACAACAACATAACATTAGCATCACACATGATTTCAAATGGTAAAGTCCAATCAGGAGGTCTCATTATAGGAGCAGAAATCAGCATTTTTTAAGTTTTTTAAAAGCATGTTCACAATCTTCATTCTATTCAAACACACTATCTTTTAATAAGAGATTACATAATGGCTTAGATATTGCACTAAAATCTTTATGAATCTCCTATAAAACCCTGCATGTCCTAAAAATGATCTAATGTTCTTTACGGTCTTAGGTGTTGGCAAGTTAGAAATTAAATCAATTTTTGACTTGTCTACTTCAATTCCTTTTTGAGAAACAACATGACCCAAGCCAATACCATTAGTAACCATAAAATGATATTTTCCCAATTAAGAACAAGAATTTTCTTCACATCTGATCAATACCTATTCTAAATTTGACAAGCAATCATCAAAGGAATCACCAAAAACAGAAAAGTCATTCATAAATACCTCAAGAATACGTTCGACCATGTCACTGAAAATGCTTAACATGTATCTTTGAATAGTGGCTGGAGCATTACATAATCCAAAAGGCATTATTCTGTATGTAAATGTGCCAAATGGACACGTGAATGTAGTTTTCTCTTGATCCTCAAGTGCAATTACAATTTGATTGTACACAAAGTATCCATCTAAAAAGCAATAATATTCATTCCCTACAACTCTTTCTAAGGTTTGATCCATGAAGGTTAAAGGAAAATGATCTTTCCTAGTTACTGAGTTAAGTTTTCTATAATCAATGCACATACGCCAACAATAAATAGTCCCAGTTGGAATTAATTCATTATTTTCATTTTGAACCACAGTAACTCCAAATTTCTTAGGTACTACCTGAGTATGACTTACCCACTTACTATCAGAAATAGGGAAAATGATTCCCTTATCCAATAGTTCAATGACTTCATTTTTCACTACTTCTTTCATATTAGGATTAAGCCTTCGTTGCATTTGTCTACAAGGTTTAGCATTTTCTTCTAAATAAGTATTATGAGTGCAAATCAATAGGCTAGTTCCTTTTATGTCCACTATGGTCCATCCTATTGCATTCTTGTGCAGTTTCAAAATTTCTAACAACTTACCTTCTTGGAGTGCATCAATTGTTGCAGAGATTATAACTAGAAAGGTTTCATTCTTACCCAAAAATGAATATTTTAGGTGAGATGGCAATGGCTTTAAATCCAATTTTGGTGGTTCATCATTTGATGATACCAAAATAGTTTGTATTGATAGAAGTTTCTCAAACTTTTATATCCAATAATGATTATCATTTTCCTGCAAAAGATTTTTTAAAGAGTTAACATGTAAAACTTTAGGGACATCATCAATTTGAAAATCAGCAAAATGAGATTCTAAGGTATCAAAATGTTTAGAAATGTTGATTTGTTCATGAACAAGTTCATCAATAAAATCCACTTTATGTACGTTAGAATTCTCTTCAGGCTGCTTACACACATTGAACACATTTAATTCTAAAGTCATGTTCCCAAAAGAAAGGTTCAAAATATTATTTCTACAATTATAAAGGCATTAGAAGTAACAAAAATAGACGACCTAAAATAACAGGAATATGTGCATTTGCATTTGAAACAGGACTTGTGTCCAAAACAATAAAATCAACTAGAACATAAAATTTATCAATTTGAAACAACACATCTTGTACCACCCCTCGAGGAATTTTGATAGAACGATCAGGAAGTTAGAGTGTAATAGGCGTTTCCTTAAGTTCGCCCAAACCTAACTATTGATATACCGAAAAAGGTAAAATATTAACTCTAGCACCAAGATCAAGTAAAGCATGCTCTATTCTAGTGTTACCAATAATGCATGAAATTGTTGGGCATCCAGGGTCTTTGTATTTAGGTGGGGTAAGATGCTGAATGATCAAGCTTACGATTTCTATTAAAAACGCTTTTTTTTGCACATTATGTTTTCTTTTGACAATACATATATCTTTCAGAAACTTGGCATATGATGGAACTTCTTTAATTTGCATCCAACAAAGGAATATTAATCTTAACTTGTTTGAAAATTTCTAAGATTTTAGCATTTTTATTCAAATTCTTTATTGGTTGTAATCTTTGAGGAAAATGGGCGAGAATTACACATTTCTATTTTTCTATGTCAATGTTTTTAGACTTACCATTATTCTCACCTTTACCTTTTGAAGGAGATGAAAATTCTTAAATTTTGGATGGAATAGTTTTATCAATATTCTTACCACTTCGGAGGGTTGTGATAGAATTAGCATCTTCTTGTTGACTTCCACTTGACCAAGAAAGAAGACATAGATTAGAAGGATTTGGAAGAGGTTGAGCAGGAAACTTACCTTTTTCTTGAGTGCACAATGTAGTTGTCAATGTTGAAAGTGTTGTCTTGATTTCATTGATAACTTGTGATGTTTGAATATTAAATTTTTTCTGTTCCTGCATGAAAACTTGCAATGTCCCCTCAAGACTTTTTACCTGAGAATATAAATTGGATGAACTCTATGAAGGCTTTTGATTTTGGGATACATGAGGATGGTTATTATTTTTCCAACTAAAGTTAGGATGATTTTTCCATTTAGGGTTATAAGTTTTAGAATATGGAGACGAAAAAGGCTTTGATGATGTATTCATGACATTTGCATGATCATGAAACATTTCTTTAAAAACTGGAATGTTAGGACATTCAAGAGTAGGGTGTCCCATGATCTCACAAATATCACAACTCTCTTGACTTTTCACCGAATTAACTTCTTTTATTTTTCCAATTTCTATGGCATCGAGTCTCCTAGACAAAATAACAAACTTAGCATTTAAATCATCATCTTGGTTAAGGTGATACTTTCCTTTATTATGCACAAGATTAGATTTAATAGATCCTTCTGTAGAATTATTTGTGTGCCAAGATTGAGAATTTTAACTAAATGATCTAAGTAATCAAAAGCTTTTGTAGGCTTTTTACTCATGAAATCACCATTACACAATGTTTCAACAAATAGTTTAGTTTCAGGGGTCAAACCATCACAGAAAAAGCTTATTATACGCTATTCTTCAAAACCATGATGTGAGCAAGAATTTAATAAATCTTTAAAATGTTCCCAACACTGAAAAAACATTTCATTTGGCTTCTGAATGAAAATTTGAATTTATTTCTTTAAAGCATTAGTTTTATGTGTTGGAAAAAACTTCTTTAAAAATTGAGTTTGCATTTCTTGCCAAGCGTCAATTGAACTAGGTTTCAACGTATTAAGCTAAATTTTTACCTTATCTTTTAAAGAAAAAGGAAATAATTTTAACTTAATAATTTCATTTGAACATTGTTGGTCATTAAAAGTGACACATACATCTTCAAAATCTTTAAGGAAAGCATAAGCACTTTCATATTCTATGCCATGAAAATTGGGAAGTAAATATATCATACCAGATTTAAATCAAAAATTGTATGCATTTGGAAGGAAGACGAAACATGAAGGTAACAAAGTTCGAGGGGTTTGCAAGTAGTCACGCATCGAGCGCATTTGTAGATTCTCATTTTCATTGAGAACAATTTGATTTTTAGCCATGGTAAGTGAATTTGGAGGCGTGTCAAACAAATTTCCAAAAAGAGTTTCAAAATTATTTCTAACCAAACGACGAGAATTAAAATCACGCTGCCAGATAGACATAAAAACTAATATACACATAAATAGGCAGTAAAACTATATATATATATATACTTGAATTCTAAATCTTACCTTCCCTGGCAACGATGCCAAAAAATGGATCAACTCTTTTTAGTTGTATACCCAAGTGTATGATGTTGTCAAGTAATAATTCTCGGGAGTCCGAGGTAGAATATACAAGGAAGTTTGCTTAGAAATTACAAGATTATAAGTTTAAATAAAAATTTCTGCAAAGAGAATAATTGATTAAAAATAAATAAACAACGATATAAATAAAAGATGCTGAGGTTTTGAGAGTTCACTCTTGGTATTATATTAAGTTTAATTTTTATTCATTTTATTACTCAATTGAAGTCCACATGATGAAGGAAAATCCAATCGAAAGGTCTTACAATGAAAGTCCATTGTCCAATGTCCATAATTAAAGTCCAAAGTGCAATAAACAATGTCCAAAATACAAAGGCATAACATATGGTGTTATATGGATTGGTGCAATTAAAATTAATAAACAAGTCCAAGTGTTCATTATGCCAATTTGTTTTGTCTACAATAAATCAAGTTAATTAAACCAAGCATTTGTTGTGCCAAATTACTTGTCTATAATGAAGCAAGGTTCTTAATTTACCAATATGAATATTAGACAAGTGAATTTAATATCATATACTAATTTAACATGATTTAGTTATACGTTGAGAATTTCAAACTAACCTTTAGTATATACCAAGAGCTTCATCCTTTGACCTCAACAACTTGGCTTGGAAAGACATCATAACCATAAAGAAAATAAAATTTGATTTACAAAAACCAAACATAAGAAAGAAAATATAAAGATGAAAGAAAGAAAAGTGATATTGATTTCAAATACAAAGCTACCAAGATAATTTCCAAGTTAAAACTAAAGCATATTTATTGGAAATCAATGGATAGTGTATTTCCAATTCATCCACTTAAAAAGTCTTTCCATTACTTGATGATATCTTTAAATACTCAAAAGTGGTTATCATGGTGTCACCACTTGTAAGATTCCGGTTTTTAGTATTTTATGAGCCTTTCAAGATTTGTTTTGGCTTCCCAATTACTTTGAAAATGTAGTAGACTTAATAAGCTTTCCAACGGTATCTCACGAGCCAATTTTTGAGTTTTGGAATAATCAAAATCGTGCAACATATTGAGTGCAGAAATTTAGTACGAGTTTATTGAGTTTATTTTCTCCATTTAAGCATTTTCCCAATTCCTTTCACCTTAGATCATCTTTGGCTTCAACTTCATTTGTTTCATAATTGCAATCACCAAATTCAACATATCTACGCATGAAATTATCACAAAATACACTTTATTAAAAATAACCGAAAACATAATAAAAGTACTAAAATTGCAACATATTTAAAATACAAACCACAAAATATGAAATAACTAAAAAACTACAAATGTATATAAAACACTTAATAAGCACTGCAAATATTCATACTATAGATACTAAAATGAGACCATATTAAGGACTCATCAACATGTTAGTTCATTAAAGCATGCTAGTTCATTAAAGCATGCTAGTTCATTACGTATGATATTTTATTTAAGTTGCATTATTTTAACATATGTTTTTGTGTTATTAGGTGTATTAAGGCTGAATAAATTTGGCACTCCAAAGGACACCAAGATGGATTAATCACATGTTTGAAGTCTTTTGTGATTCAAGCATTTAAGGGAGAGTAAAAACATGAATTAAAACAACACTTAAGGAATGAGCTCAAGGAGTCTCGTACATTCAGTCATCTTGTTCTCCCTTTTTGAATTGAATCTAGGTATATATGATTCTTGAATTCCGCTTCAAACTTATTCCTCTATTTCTTAGCTTTCCAACGCACTTTGAATCGCATCGATCCGATACCGAGAGCTTAAGATATGACCAGGTTATTGACGACAATCCAGGCTGAAAATTCAATACGAGAATAATCACCACTTCAACAAGAGACCATTCATTTGCTCCCATATTCATTCTCCATGCAAGGACTATTCGGTTTCCCCTTTAAAGAGCATTCAAAGGCTTCATAATCATCTAATTCAGCCATTAAAGAAGAGTGAATGACATTAATCAAAGGTGTGAGAGCTCAAAAGTCTTTTCCTTGTAGACAAATGGATGTCCACATTCATTCACAAGATGTCCAGATTCATCCTAGAGCCTTCAACAAGACTATTTGGCTACCAAGGGAGAAGGAAGTTCACGAACTATAATTACCATTAAGAAGACTTAATTCACTTGTTTGTGTCTTTTTAGATTCCATCTTGATCCATATAAATAGTCCATAGCATTTTATTTGTACAACATACAACTTCGATTTTAATACACTTTTGTGTGAGAGTTTATCTCTTTGTTCTTCATTGAACTTTTGACTTATCAAGGAATTTCCTTGTGGCGTCAATTCTATCCCATTTTATTATATCGTAGGTTCCTAGTTATTATATAACTAGAGGGTCTTGATCCATCTTCTATTCCATTATTTTATATCGTAGGTTCCTAATTGTTATATAACTAGGGAGTCTCGATCCATCCTTGGATTTTGAACATTATAAGGTTTGAGTCTTCACTTTAATATAATGTTGGTTCTTTCTTTGTTTCGAAACCAAACTATCTTCACATTCTTCCATCACCATCATTTTCACCATCATCTTGTCATTTTCCTTCATATCATTTCATAAGCTTCCTCAACCATATCAATTCAATCAACACTTTCCTTATCCAATTACCCCTTTAAAACCATTTCCGCATTCCTAGAGAGAGACTTACTGCGTTCACGATCGGGCAAACATAATTTCGGTTATTCCGCAACCAGGATCGCATCAATGACAGTGAACCTCAGGTAAGAGTCTGACTCTAGTAAGAATTTTACTCGAAACATTAATGAATAAGTTGGTCGATATATAAAATTTTGACAGAAGCTAAATTAGGCACTGGATCATGATCTGATTTGAATCAGAGTTGTTTCGTTATCTATCTGTGTAATTATGCATGATTAATTGGTGAGTTTCAATCTTTCCAGTGAATATACAAAAAATGTGCTGGTAGCAGCTTCATTTATTCACCTCAAGCACAAAAAAACATGCCAAGTATTCTTTAGAGTTAACCACTGAATCCGAAGATTTTACCCTCTGGTGGTGCAGGTCTGTTGTGTCAATACAATGCATTGTCTGTGCTGATAGAACTTTGTTTACTTACCTTATTATACATGACAACAATAGCCATGGTTATTACACAATGAAATTGTCGACATCGGTTATATAAACTTACCATGCTCATAAAAACATTTTCAACTTTCTGCCTATTATGTTCATTTATCATGATTGAAAATACAGTTTATATTGTCTATATCTAACGTTTGTTGATCTTAGTAGAAACAAGCTTTCGGGTGAAATTCCCACAGAGAACACAGAGTTTGAAGCCCATATTGCTGATTTTGGCCTTGTCAAATTTCTGCAAGACTCCAACACAACTAAATGCATGACCACATAGCTAGTTCATACGGATATATCGCTCCAGGAGCTGCCAATGTTGGATCGCAAGATGGCTTTCACCAAATGGTTTGTTGTATTGCCATCTGCTCCTCACACTCTGTTATATATTGATAATATGATCTTAATTTCTTGAATTCTGAAAATTATTTGTGATGCACACTTGCTAGATAATTCTCATGATTTGATGTCTTAGAAAAGTGTAATATCACTTATGACGGAAATTCTGGGAAAGAAAAAATAAAAGACTAGCTGAAGTCGCTTAAGAAATAATGGCTACCTTTTAAGGACTAACACAACTTTATCCCATGCTAATTATGTTTAGTTTCAGCCCTAAACCGAACCATGCCTGGATGATAAGGTATGTATGCCGTGGGTTATTTTGGAAAATTAAAATTTATTCATGATGATAGCAAACTTTACATATTGATGATTGATACTATGATTTTTATGACAATGATATACCTTTCATAAGCATAATAAGCCAAGGATGCCATCGGACCACCGTCATTTACTCCCCAAAGACATGTAAAGCTTCCTTTCTTCTCATCAAGCAATTCGAGATTTATTCCTGAATTTGCAAGTATATCAATTGAGTGGAGAAGCTGCTACTCTTACGATGTGGGATCGTACATCCTACGAACAAAGAGTGAAGGGTAACTTTTCTTCTTAAGCTTTTATATATATATATATATTTTGTATTCCTTTTCAAAAAGAATACCTGGCTCCAAAGCCAAAATATTTACTTGAAGTTCTTGGCGTATGATTTTCCCTGCAACTGAAATTGCATGATTGCATTCTGTAATTTCCTTAAAACCTTTTTTGTCTTCATTAGAAAGCATCCAATAATTTGTGAACTGAAAAACACTGATATGACGTGGTTCAAGGTTTATGGCATCAAATATAGGTAAAAACATATATGATATTTGCTCCTGTCACCATTAAGATCATATTTGGAGCACGGTTAATACAAAGGCCTTACATCTCATTGATTAATAAGCATTTCACTTCCCTTCAATTTTTTTTTTTGGATAAATGTCTTTTCAAAATTAGTTTACTGCCTATGCTCTTAAATTTCATTTTTGACTAAGCTTTTTCTGATCAACATTTCAAGTTGCTAAGATGTTTGTTAGCAATTGAACATGGTTATGTGCACCAAAGGTTGAGCCCCCAAAAAAAGAAGAAGAAAAAAGCTTGTTTCAGATAGAGATTTTCGAGGGATTCGACAACTCCCTACGCCAATCTTTCAAGGGAATTTCTATCAGGCATTTTGGGGAAAATCATGGAATTGAGAGGGGTATTTGGTTAAGATTCTATTCGATCCGCCGGACTTGTGGGTTCGGTACTGAGATATTTTTTAAATTAATATCAAAAAGGTATTCTCTTATTGATCAGGAATGTATTCTCTTATTGATCATATGCATACTTGCTGATGCTTGTGTTGTTTTATTCATGGTTCCAAATCATTGATTTCATTCATGTCTGTACCTGCTAAACTATCTCTAAAATATATCGTATTTGAATTAGTGACATGTTTAAGAAGTGATTGGGCTGTTTCAGGAAAGATAAAAGTATAGCCCGGATAGCATCAAATTTTCCAGTTGTACAAGGAGTTGTAGCAACTTTGTGGTGCATCAGTGGTGGAAACCAGGAACGTCAGTGATTGAGATGACTATAATGGCTGCAAGTAACCTTAATTATAGTGCTAGTAATATAATTACTAGCATTGTGGGTTTTTTTAATTAAATTATTGCTCTCAAAAGTTTATTCGCTCCAATTTTGTTGCACTTGGTCTATACTATAATTTGTGATGACTATTCAGGGATGTAGTATATCATATATGCCTGCATGTTAAATATTTGTTGTTTGCCCCTTTTAGAATGTGCTGCATCTGGATCAAGCATTCTTTTTTATTCTGGCATGGGGAAACATTTGCAAATCACCACCACAAATTGAGTGAAAGCTTTTAACTTCTTAACAGCGTTCCCACTCTAGTATTATTGTTAAATTGGAGCTATGCCTTTTCTAAATGTCCACTCATCTTCCTGTTTACCCCTTGCATCTTGAATCAACTGAAGAAATGAGCCTAAATGCTATGATTTTATGGCAGAAGCATTTCATAAAGTCCCTTATGTTTGCTAAATTTTGCAGGAGGAAATGAGCCTCGACTTGTGGAAGCCGCCACTGCTCAATTGAATAAATTGCCATTTTACCATTCGTTTTGGAATCGTACGACAAAACCTTCATTGGTATTAATCAATATTCTTAATCCCATGTTTCCATCCAACGGAATTTTTTCCTTAGAATCATTCTCTCTTATTAGGTTATGTTGTGTTCTGCATTATATATATTGTTCATATCACCTTTTTAGTGTTTATTAAAAACAAATTTAAAGAGAGAAAATATGGATCTTACAGGATCTTGCTAAGGATCTTCTTGAAACTTTTACTGCAAGCAAAATGGCAAAAGTCTTCTTTACAAACAGTGGATCTCAAGCAAATGATACTCAGGTATTTTTAATAGTAAATTATCAGTATTTTAAATCATCTTTTCAGGCATCTGTATCAGTAATGGACCTATCTTGGTGATAGGTATAAACTGAAAAGGTAGCGAAGTTAGTCCTTGCAGAGGTTTGACTTTCTGCATTATTTATATGTAGGTGAAGCTCGTTTGGTATTATAATAATGCACTTGGAAGACCAAATAAGAAGAAATTTATTGCTCGAGAAAAATCGTAAAATTCAACTACTCAATCGATATTGTTCTTCTTTGCTTCTCTTTGTGCTATTTAT
Source organism: Hibiscus mutabilis (assembly GCA_019671005.1). Classification (NCBI taxonomy): domain Eukaryota; kingdom Viridiplantae; phylum Streptophyta; class Magnoliopsida; order Malvales; family Malvaceae; genus Hibiscus; species Hibiscus mutabilis. The sequence goes on along the minus strand of CM033717.1, from coordinate 28,669,841 downwards.
TGAATACTTGCCATCTCTTCTCTTTCTCTAAATATCTCCAGATACCATGGTTCAACTTTGATATCAGCTAGTCTTTCTGGGAAAATTTATTTTATGTCAAAATTTTTATACTTAGTTGCTTCAAATCGAGTTCTTAACAATTAGATTGCCATTACAGACTTCCTGCATTACATCAAAAGTTTGACCTTCCAGCTCCATTTGTGTTGCACACCGACTGTCCTCATTATTGGCGCTATCATCTAGAAGGTTTTCAATTTCACCAAGACTTTCTGTGATATGCTTTTGAACTTTCAAAATATCAAGCATCTTTATTCATGTCTCAGGTGAGACGGAAGAGGAGTTCTCAACCAGATTAGCCAACAATTTAGAAAATCTTATTTTGAAAGAGGGTCCAGAAACGGTAATGTCAGCTGATATGTTTTAACATGAGATGAGAACCCTTTTGCAACTTGAAGGGGCTTGTTTGTATAGCTGACCTAGCCAATTTGTTTATCTTGGATTGCTGCATTTATCGCCGAGCCTGTGATGGGAGCAGGAGGTGTTATACCTCCCCCTGCTACTTATTTTGAGAAGGTGAGCTTTTATTAGCTAATTGAAGTTTTAAATAACTTCTTTTGCTTTCTGAGCCCATGAGCATTTTAACATGGATCTCCTGATTTACTGGAACTCAAATCGACATGGTAGCACAACATAGTCTGTTGCATACAAAAGCATTATCAATTTACTGCAATTTTTCATTTTTTCTGCTGCGGTGTCTTTAAAAAAATTCTCTGCAGTTTTTACCTATGTAGCATTTGAAATATCATGCAGATACAATCTGTTGTGAAGAAATACGACATACTTTTTATCGCAGATGAGGTACTCGGCTATCTTTGTATCCATATTGATATTGCCGTCAATGCTTTTAGAAATATTTCCATTATTTGTTTTTAAGCATGCTTGTGTTCTTGTTTTAGGTTATTTGTGCATTTGGAAGGCTTGGGACGATGTTTGGGTGTGACAAGTACAATATTAAACCAGATCTTGTTTCTGTAGCAAAGGTGAAGCTGTAATAATCTATTGGAGTATAAAATAGGCTTCAACCTTGAGATAATTCTCATCTTTTGGCATATGCTGGTATTGTGTTCTGCAGGCCCTTTCTTCTGCATATATGCCCATCGGAGCAATCAGGGTGAGCCCTAAAGTTTCAGAAGTCATTTATTCTCAAGCAACAAACTTGGTATGGAATATTACTCATAGATAACGAGTGCATATTCATTTTCTCAGTGCCTCATCTAATTTCCGCTCATTTCAGGTCCTTTCTCTCACGGATTCACCTACTCTGGACACCCTGTATCCTGTGCTGTCGCAATTGAAGCACTCAAGCTTTACAAGTGTGTTTCTATCCCGCCTCTAAATAGAAAAAAAATAACTTACTTCCTACATGTCTAGATTGCAATCAGAAAAGTTTCTCTATGGCTGTTATTTCATGGAGTAGTTGAATTCCATGGCAGTATCTTGGACTGAGTTTTGGGTTGAAACATCTAGTTGTCTCGGAAGCCACTTGACCTCTCCCTAGGAATAAATAAAAATAGGTTAAATCTTCATGTTATCTTGAAAGGCACATGGGTAACCGAAATAATAACCAAATAATGCCATAATGAAAATGTTACCAAGCTTATTTCTTCTGGTTGTATATGGTTAAACGGTTGTTTTAGATGAATCTGTTTTATGGTTCATTTTTCAGCTATACGTTCGTTATTTAATCAATTAACCTGCAAAACGTTGTTGAGTTAATTCGCATATTGCATGCAATACTTAGGGAAGTCTATTTCACATCCTTGCAGGGAGAGAAACATTGTTGAGCAAGTAAATAGCATTTCACCAAGGTTTCAAGATGGTATAAAATCCTTTTCTGACAGTCCTATCGTTGGAGAGGTACGTTCTGCATTTGAAACTGAGGTATCCATTTTATGCAACAATATTTAGTAAGGGTGAGACATGAAATTGTCATCCTTCACTGATTCTGAAGATCAGAGGTACTGGTTTGATTCTTGGTACCGAGTTTGCAGACAACAAGTCACCTAATGATCCGTTCCCTTCTGAATGGGGGTAAGTTCCACTTTCTATTTCTCTAAAACTATCATCTGTCTGCATGATGGGGGATTTGAGTTGCTTTCTTTTTCTGTAAAGGCAATTGAGTGACGGATTTTATATTTTGTTACTCCACAGGAATTGGTCCATATTTTGGAGCACAATGCGAGAAGGAAGGGTTGTTAATACGTGTTGCAGGTGACAATATAATGATGTCTCCACCATTTATAATTACTCCTCAAGAGGTCGATGAAGTAAGTCTAAGGATGTTAGCTCCATCTGCTGAATTATCTATAAATATGCATGTACTTCGTTTCCCTTCTCAAGCTTTCATCGCCCCTTGCGAAAATTTTCTACTAAAATGTATTCCTACATTTATCTTGGTTTGACATACTGGAAATACCAGTTCTAGTTGTTGTTAAGCAGAGTTGTAATATAATAAATGATAATCCTGGACTCATTACTATCTGCAGTTAATAAGCAAATACAGGAAAGCGTTGAAGGCTACGGAAGAGAGGGTGAAGGAACTCAAGTCCCAGCAGAAGAAACAGTGAAGAGTTTGTTGATGATGGTGAAAATTGCAATGCTGCTTCATGTAAACTGAAAGCTATTCTGATCAAGTCAATAAGTAAATAGAGGTGGTAGCTGTGGATGCTTATCTGTAAAGATATTTGGTGCCTTAATAAAGCAACTGTTTTCGGTCATACTTTGTTTCTTGTTTTTCACTTGCATTTTGTTTGTTTGTTTTGCTTGTGATCAAGGGTATGTTTATTTTACTGAAAATAGTTTCTAAAAAATGAATTATATGTTTTTAGGGAAACCAACACATTATAAAATTTCATGATTTTTTATTGAATTAATTTAATGGGTAATATTGAATATAAATCATTAACTTAACTATTAGTATATTAATGTAATAATTTAGTACATAAAATTTTATTTCATCTAAACTTTATTGTTACTTATTTAATTTTTTCCCATAAATTACTTTTTAATAAAATAATTTGCAAGACTTATCATGTAAAGTAGGATTGGCTTAGTGGCTTTGGTGTTGGTTTTTCTTTCTACTCGTCCTAGGTTTAAACCCCATGCTTTGGCTTTTAAAGCTTTTTTTTAATCCGACAATGACGTGTCACTGTTTGATTGGATGAAAAATTTATTAACATAATAATATTAAAATCAATGAATCAAACGATAACACGTGTCAACATTTGATTGGAAGATTGAATACATTAAATTTAATTAATATTATGGACTAAATTAATATAGTTCAAACCCCATGGTAAGCAAAGCCATACTTTGGCTTTAAAGCTTTTGTTTAATCAGACAGTGACACGTGTTACTATTTGATTGGATGAAAAATTAATTAAAAATAAATAATAGCATTAAAATCAATGAACTAGACGATGACACATGTTAACATCTGATTGGAAGATTGAATATATTAAATTTAATTAATATCATTATATAAATTTGTATTAACCGCCACGTCATTTTTTTCGTTAGGTTCTAACGGTAAGTAGCTTGATTAGAAACATTTAAATAGTTACGTAGTATAATTGCCAAAATTATAACCATGCCAATCAACCCCATTCTTTTAAACAAAAACAATACTCCTCAAATTTTCAAACTCATTTTTCCTAATGTTATTCATTAATCTCTTAAAGCCCCTGCATATTTTGATTTGATTCTCATTTTTCTTTTGCCATTAGCTGTAATATTTTTTATTTTCTGAGGTAAGATCTCATGTTCTTTACTTTTGTTATTTTTTTTTCAAGGCTTTGATTTGTTTTTCGAGATATAGGGGTTTTTTTCTGTTGATTTGGAGATAGGTAACTATTGGTGTTTTCATTTAGTGATTGTAGATTTAAGAGATTGTAATGTTTGTGCATAAATTGTAAAGAAGAAGGGGGATTTCAGAAAAGAATTTCAAAAGCTTTGTCATTCATTAGGATAGTGTGCTCAGCATAGTACATTCCCTCATATATCTGTTGGTTGTACCGTTTACAAATTATTTGTTTACAGTTGGCAATATAACTAACTCCTAACAAAAAGGGATAAATTTTCATTCAACTTGCTGGCTAAGCAATAACAATCATCTTTGGACTATTTGGCAATTGGGCTGCATCCGTCTGGGGCTCGTCTTTCGTTTGCACACTTGATGGATTGAGTCTATTCTTTGATCGGTCTTCAATCTTTTGCAAAACATCACCGTTCAACTCTTTGTCTTCAATAAGCTTCGTTTTCTCACGTGCCTCTTTTCCCTTATTAGATAAACCTTCCAATTCAATCGAGATTTCCCGTCCTATGAAATTCCCAAATTTCTTAATTAGAACCTTAATTCCCTCGAATTTCCATCTAAGTTCATGACATTTCCCCCTCTTTTAGTAAATCCTTGTCCCTAAGGATCAAAATCTGGAAATTGGGACTTTGAGTATGCTATAATCTTTCAATGTAGCATTCTCAGCCCCTAAATTCGACCATTGTACCAGTAATTGAGTCACCGCCCGATTCTGTCGCTTGACCAATCTTTTGTCCAACACAATGGCTGGGTAAACCTTTACTTGCCCATCCTTAGTTGTTTTAGGCCATTCCATAGAGGTGATGTTCATGTGCCTTAATTTCTTCTTCAATAAACTTACGTGAAATACTGGGTGCAACTTGGAATGTGAAGGTAGTTCCAATATGTAAGCAACTAATCCAATTCATTGTATAACGTTGTAGGGCCTGTAGAACTTCGCTGCCAGCTTCAAGTTTTTGCCCAAAGTTAGTGAGGTCTATTGGTAAGGTTGCAGTTTCAGGTAAACTTCATCCCCAATATTGAATTGCCTTTATGTTCTTCTTTGATCTGAGTAATGCTTCATTCGTTGTTGTGCTCTTTCTAAATGTTCTTTCAGTTGCTTGTTCATCTATTCTCTATTGCATTTTTCTTCTCGTACACTGTTGACCTTAGAATCCAGATTCTACATTAAGGTAGGGCTTATACCCATATAAAGCCTCGAAAGGGGTTATCTTAATTGCAGTGTTATAGTTGGTATTGTACCACCACTCTGCCTGGGGTAAATACTTTGCCCAACTATTAGGCTTTAGGAAACACATGCTTCTGAGGTACTGCTCTAGACACTGGTTCAACCTTTCACTATGGCCATCAATCTCTAAGTGATAGGCTATACTGAAATGAGTTGAAGTCCTAGCCAGTTTTATCATCTTTTTCCAAAACAGGCTTGTAAACACCTTATCTTTGTCTGAGATAGCTATCTTAGGTGGCCCATGCAGTTTATATACTTGATCCAGATAGGTTCTAGCAATTTCTATAGCAGTTTAGGGATGGGATAGAGCTAGAAAAAAGGCATACTTAGTGTACTTATCTATGATCACCATGGCACAGTTGTACTTCAAAGAAGTGGGAAACCCTTATATGAAGTCCATGGTTATCATTTCCCAAGCTTGAGTGGGAATGAGGATAGGTTGCTGATAAGTGTTCAAAAGTACTATTTTTATTACCTTTTTACTCATATTATTGTTGGACTTAGGCTCGTATTAGTTGCATAATTAGTCATTCATGCATTAATTCATGTTTCTTTCCACCGTTGAGCTTGATTACATAACTTGGTGATTTTTGTGGAAAAAGATGTTGCTTTGGTGTGTTTTGTGTGTATGTGCAGAATCACTTGCCAAAGCAAGGCTAGAACCAGTTGCCAGGGCAATGCATGAAGGAGATGCCGAGCTAGTTGCCAGGGCAATTTTCGACAAGGAATAAGATGATATGGTAGTCAAAATTGATGACTAGATAAGCCCAAGATGACGTGGAGCAAAGCTAAATCTCAAAAGAGTTTAATTTCCATGAAGAGGTTAAAGAGAAATTAAATCCCAAGAAGATAGGAGAAGTTCTAGAAAGAATATAAATAGAATAAAGAATTATATTCTTTAAAGATAATTTAATTCCAACTTAACTTCCTCCTCAAAGAAAGACTTTGACCTAGCCCTATAAATTAGAGGCCATGCCGTCAACTCCAAGGGGGAGAGAGGAGAGAATTTTTCAACAAGATCAAGGGGGAGATATCGACTACAAGGCTTCATCCATTCTTCATCGTTTTCTTTCCTTGTTCTGTTAGGTTTATGCTAGGAATTCTTATTCTTGTGTTTCTTTGGAACCTAGCCATGAACAAAATCTATTTGGCTAAGGTTATTGTGTTTTGTGGTTGTGAGAAACAATTGGATTTTGTTTAGGTAATAAGAGTTTGCACTTTCAATTCGAGGTTTACTCATTCTTGTTTGCGAGTGAATTGGGAGAGGATCTCGTAACTTCATCTATTTATCTAATATCGGGAGAGTTAGATTCAAGAAACGAATAAGTATGGTCTTTATTCAATCTATTGATGGTGAAGATTAATCCGGCTTAGGAATAAGTTAAGGATTTCAACGGCTAAGAGGAGCGCAAGATTGGTTGTTGTTCACCCTTGATTCACGCAGGGATGTATTATCAAGGCATGCACAAATAGCTAGAGTTTCGACTTAGGGATAAGAAGAAACCATTGAAGAACGCTCCGCCGAACCTTGAAGTTGCTGCCCAATCGCCCAAGTAGTTGCCCAGCTAGTCGCCCAGGCAACCATCGATTAGTTTCCAAGGCAACCCCGTTGTGCAAGTTGCCACGACAACTGAGTTTCCCTTGCACTCTTTTACCAAGACGATCCAATCGGTTATCACTCCTCAACTCACGATAACCTGGCCTATTCTCTCTCATTTGATTACTTATTCTTTTACTTTATTGCTTTCTAGTTTAGTTGTTAGTTAAACTCCTATAATCTTCTACTTGTGTTTTTTACTTTTTATAGTGCAAGAGATTAGATTCATGAAGTGACACCAATCCCTGTGGAGAAGATATCTTTTATACTATAACTTGTGACGTGTACACTTGCACAATTGCGGAGCACTTATTATGCGCAACAAGTTTTTGGCGTCGTTGCCGGGGATTGGCAATAGCAACTTTGTTTTTATTTTCTTGCACTTTTTATTTTTCTTGTTTAAGATTCAAAGGGTTAACAAACTTTGGTTTTGCATTGGTATATGACCAGGGCGAGACCGATTACACCAGAATATCCTTTTGATCCAAAAGTTGAACAAACCTTACAAAGACTCAGACAAAGGTTAAGAGAGCAATGGCTAATCAAGACGGAAATATGAATCAAGATGTTCCAGCAGGAGGATGAGTGATTCTTGCACGAAACAGAACTATTCGAGACTATCTTGAAGAAGATCTTGAAGGACTTAATCCAGGAGTTGTCACACCTGAAATTGAAGCCGACCACTTTGAATTGAAACCGGTGATGTTTAACATGATCAACACAATTGGTCAATTTGGCGGCTCAGCAATTGAAGATGCATGACAACATCTTAAATCTTTCCTCGAGATTTGCAACTCATTCAAAATTCAAGGAGTCACCCCCGATGTTGGATAGGGCAAAAACATGGTTGAATAGTATTCCTGCCAGATCAATAGGATCTTGGACCAATCTTTGTCGTGATTTCCTTGCTCGATTTAATCCTACAAATTTAAATGATAAGCTTCGTAACGAAATTACTTCTTTTCGGCAGGCAGATGATGAATCCATGTACGAGGCTTGGGAGCGATATAGAGAACTTGTACCCTACACGGATTCCCAGTGTGGACACAAGTAACAATGTTTTACAACGCTGTGAATGCACCAACAAGGATGATGCTAGATGCCTCGGCAAACGGCATACTCATAGATAAGTCGCCAGAGGAAGCAATGCAAATTCTAAACAGGCTTGCTAAGAATGATTATCAATTCCCATCTGCTAGAAGATGAGGAGTTAGACGCCAAACCACAATACATGAACTGAGATCGTCAGACTCAATTTTGGCATAATTGGCCACTCTAACTAAGATGGTCCAGGACATGCGGAAACCAAACAACACACATGAGATCAAGGTAATGGATTCATTTTGTGAGTTATGTGGTGGTAACCATGATTCTTCTGAATGTATGCAGAATCCGGAATCCAGCTTCTATGTGGGGAATTACAACCGGAACAACAATGTGATGTCCAATACATACAATCCAGCTTGGAAGAAGCACCCAAAATTTTCATGGAGTAATCCCAACAATGCTCTAAACCAGCACAATCATAATGCACAAGCATCGAGATTCCAGTAGAATATGCCACGGAAACAGTTGCCGTAGCAACAACCGATAACATCTAGTTCTTTGGAAAATTCTCTCAATGCTTTTATGTTGAAAACTGAATCTCATATGGATGAGAATAGTAACTTCATAAAAAGAACTGATGCTTTTATTAACAGGACCGAGATGAGATTGCAAAACCAAGAGGCGGCAATCAAATCATTGGAAAATCAAGTCGGATAATTTGCTCAAAACCTGAATACTAGACCGCAAGGAGGTTTACCTAGCGATACTGAAGTTGCAAGAGGAACTGGCCATGAGCAATGTAAGGCGATTACCACTAGAAGTGGCCAACAGCTTAAAGAGGCTCAAACTCGCTCACAAAACAAAACTCCACAAAAAGTTCAAGACGAACCCAGCGACAAAGCCTCAGATGCTAAACCAGGAATTGCCGCAGCAACCAACGATAAGCATGCCTCGGTAACCGGTGATAAGGATGCCTCAGCAACCAACGATAGGCACGCCACGGCAACCCCAGTTGACAACGCCTCAGCAACTCCAGTTGCCTCGGCAATGCCGTCAATCAGGTTCCAAACCAATGAAAGGATCGAAGATATCCGACTTCCACCACCATTCCCACAAAGGTTAAAGCGACAAAAGCAAGAATATCAATTCAAGAAGTTTCTTGATATCCTCAAGCAAGTCTACATCAACTTTCCATTGGTTGAAGCAATTGAACAAATGCCGAACTATGCCAAGTTTTTGAAAGACATTGTGTCCAAGAGAACAAGGCTAGGAGAGTTTGAAACAGTAGTCGCAATAGAGGGATGCATGGCCATGTTGCACAATCGCATGCCACCCAAGTTGAAGGATCCCGAAAGTTTCACAATACCTTGTTCCATTGGAAACCACTATGTCGGGAAAGCATTATGTGACCTTGGAGCCAGCATAAACTTGATGCCTAAATCGGTTTTCCAGAAACTAGGAATCGGGAAGGCAAGACCTACAACAATTATGCTACAACTAGCCGACAGATCCTATGTGCATCCAAAGGGAAATATCGAAGACATACTGGTAAAAGTTGATAAATTTATTTTTCCCGCTGACTTTATTGTTTTGGATTGTGAAGCAGATGAACATGCGCCTATCATTCTCGGGAGACCCTTCCTAGCAAAAGGGAGAACTCACAATGAGGGTGAATGACCAGCAAGTTAAACTAAATGTGTTCCAAACACTAAGGCATGTCGATGATCCAGAAGAATGCCAACTTCTTCATGCCACAGCAGAGTTTAACTTCAACGAGGAATTTAGTTGCCTCAGCAACTACATTGCCGATCAAGAGAAACCCGAGGAGTATGAAGAACCGGCCGATGAGGAACAACAAGAAGAGGCAAATTGGTTAGTCAATCGACCAGGTACATACTTTGAACCATTGGATTACTCAGGTAAGGAAGGTAAGCTCGAAAAGCCCTCTATTGAACAACCACCGATTCTTGAGTTGAACAGTTGCCAGAGCAACTAAAATATGCTTACTTAGGAACCGATAATACATTGCCTGTAATTATTTCCTCTAAGTTACAGCCTGAGCAGGAAAAGAAGCTAATCAAAATGTTGATGCTACACAAGAAGGCAATAGGGTGGACAATAGCCGACTTGAAGGGAATTAGCCCAGCAGTGTGCATGCACAATATTTTGCTGGAAGATGATCGCAAACCTTCGATTGAGGCCCAGAGGAGACTGAATCATGCCATGAAAGGGGTTGTAATGAAAGAAATCATCAAGTGGATTGACGCTGACAGTATATACCCTATCTCTGATAGTACATGGGTAAGTCCGGTACAATGTGTACCAAAAAAGGGAGGTATAACGGTGGTAAGTAATGAAAACAATAAACTCATTCCAACCAGGACTGTGACCGGTTGGAGGGTTTGTATGGATTATCGAAAGCTAAACAAAACCACTAGGAAAGATCACTTTCCATTACCCTTTATTGATCAAATGCTTGACCGTCTTGTAGGTAAACCCTTTTATTGTTTTCATGATGGTTATTCAGGTTACAATCAAATTGTCATAGCACCAGAAGATCAAGAAAAGACAACCTTCACATGCCCCTACAGTACTTATGCTTTCTGAAGGATGCCATTCGGATTGTGTAACGCCCCGACAACCTTCCAAAGATCCATGATGCACTCTTTTCAGACATGGTTGAAGACTTCCTTGAGATCTTCATGGATGATTTTTCCATTTTTGGTAATGACTTCGACAGTTGCCTCAGCAATTTAGAGAATGTGATGGCAAGATGTGAAGAAACCGATTTAGTCCTTAATTGGGAGAAGTGCCATTTTATGGTAGATGAAGGAATAGTGCTCGGCCACAAGATTTCATCCAAGGGAATTGAAGTAGACAAAGCAAGGTGGACGTGATCGAGAGATAACCCCCACCAAGTTCGGTTAAAGGAATCCGAAGCTTTCTTGGACATGCAGGTTTCTACAAGAGGTTCATTCATAATTTTTCTAAAATTACTAAACCCTTGTGCAATTTGCTTGAACATGATAAAGTTTTCAATTTTGATGATTCTTGCGCCCAAGCATTCGAAAACCTATTTTGCGGTAGGAGCAGTCCTAGGCCAACGCACAGGTAAGACCTTCCATGTGATATACTACGCTAGTAAAACTCTTAATAGTGCTAAAGTGAATTACACAACAATGGAGAAAAAGCTACTAGCTATAGTTTTTGCATTTGACAAGTTCCGATCCTATTTGATTGGTACAAAGGTAATTGTTCATACGGACCATTCGACAATTAAATATCTATTTGCTAAAAAGGATGCCAAACCTCGTTTGATTCGATGGATATTACTTTTACAATAATTTGATATTGAAATTAAGGACAAGAAAGGAAAAAAAATCAAGTGGCCGATCACTTATCACGTTTAGAACGCAATAGGGAGGAGGACGCGAATTTAGAGATATGCGATGCATTCCTTGACGAGCAAGTTTTAGTTGCCTCGGCAACCATGGGTGTGTATGCCTCGGTAACCCTCGATGCCGCAACAGCTCTTGACGCGAACAGCTCGACAACCATGGATGCGCATACCTCGGCAACCCTCGACGCCACAGTAGCTCTTGACGCGCACGCCTCGGCAACCATGGATGTGCATGCCTCAGCAACCCCTGATGCCTCGGTAACCATGGATGCGCATGCCTCGGCAACCCTCGACGATGCAGCAGCTCTTAACGCTCACGCCTAGGCAACCATGGATGCGCATGTCTTAGCAACCCTTGACACCTCGGCAACCATGGATGCACATGCCTCGGCCACCCTCGACGCCGCAGCAGCTCTTGACGCGCACGCCTCGGTAACTCCAAACACGCATGCCTCGACAACCACTGATACGCACGCCTCGGCAACCATGGATGCGCACGCCTCGGCAACCACTAATACGCACGCCTTGACAACCATAAACGCGTATGCCTTGGCTACTCTAGACGCACACGCCTCGGCAATCTTGGGAGCAGTCGCCACGGTAGTACATGCCTCGGTAATACCCTAGTACGCGAATTTAGTTAAGTTCGTTGTTTATGATATTTTACCTTATGGTCTTACTCACCAAGGGAAGAAGCGGTTCTGCCATAATGCTAAGCATTACTTCTTGGATGAGCCTCTTTTGTTTAAACAATGTGCAGATCAGGTTATACGCCGATGTGTCCATGAAGAAGAGCAGCAGAATGTACTCCAGCAATGCCATTCTTCACCCTATAGAGGATATTTTAGAGGAACTCATACCACGGCCAAAGTTTTATAATCCGGTTTGTATTGGCCAACATTGTACAAAGATGCCTAAGAGTTTTACAAGCAATGTGATCGTTGCCAGAGGATGGGCAATATCTCTAGACGACATGAGATGCCGCTCCAAAACATCATCGAGGTGGAATTGTTTGATGTATGGGGAATCGATTTTATGGGACATTTCCCATCTTCATTCAGCAACCTCTAGATTCTATTTATCGTTGACTACGTGTCTAAATGGGTTGAGACAGCCGTAGTTCCCAACAATGATTCCAAGACCGAGTAACGATTCTTGCAGAAAAACATATTTAAACGGTTTGGGATGCCGAGAGCAATTCTCAGTGATGAAGGCAAGCATTTTGACAACAAACTCATTGCCAAGATGTTGCAACGCTTCGGTGTATCTCACAAGATTGCCATGGCCTATCACCCACAAACCAATGGGCAAGCAAAAATTTCCAATCGGAAATTGAAAGGTATACTCGAGAAAGTTGTAAATCCATCTAGGAAGGATTGGTCAGTAAGACTAGATGACGCACTTTGGGCATATCGCACTGCATTCAAAACACCCTTAGGTATGTCCCCCTTCAAACTTGTCTATGGCAAAACATGCCATCTACCAGTGGAAATTGAATACAAGGCATATTGGGCAATCAAGACCGTGAATATAGATTGGGAAAGTGCCAGACAAAAGCATTTGTTGGACCTCAACGAGATAGAAGAATTCCATGCACTCGCCTATAATAATGTACGAATCTACAAGGAGAATACAAAGCAATGGCATGACAAGAAACTATTGCCGCGGCAATTTATGCCAGGGCAACTAGTTTTCTTATTCAATTCTCGGCTAAAACTTTTCCCGGGAAAACTGAAATCAAGATGGTCGGGACCATTCGAAGTTGTCAAACCATTCTCTCATGGTGCCATGATAATCAAGTCTATCACTAACGAACATGAATTCAAAGTCAACGGATAAAGATTGAAGCACTACAATGGTGCCCATGTGGAACGTAACAGAGAAGTGCACCTTAGGAGATGCATGAGCATGCTCTCCTTTCAATATTTTCTTTTTCTTTTTATTTTTAGGAGATATTTTATTTTATTTCTCTTCATTATCTTTAGTTTCCAGGTTTTCTTTGTTTTCTTTTCTTTTCCACAACAAGACTCACAACCACCATGCTAAGGAAATTCACTGCCGACTACTTCCCACAGCAATCACAACAGAGAATGCCCAGGCAACAACAATGGCGTCGGCAACTACTGATGCCCAAACATGGATCAAATCAAAGCAATGCTATTCACGCGGTACCAGCCACAATCATTCAACCACCGACCGGAACGTGAATCAAGCAAACGGCACGAAAAAAACTTATCACTCGAGGTGACGACCTCTCCGACTAATTCATTTCATTTAGTTTCTTTTAATTTTTGTTTCACTTTTACATGCATTGAGGACAATGCTTCTCTCGAGTTTGAGGGGGTGCTGGTTTCTAGTTAGTTTCATGTTTAGTTGCATTCATCTTTAGCAATCACATATAGGTTGGATATGTTACTTGCCATGCCTTTAATTGGATTTAATTGCTTAAGACTTGTTTGAATATCCAATGATGAATTTTTTCCACTGCACTTAATTGAAAGAACCTTTAATTTTAGGATTGCATGAAAAGAACTTAGAATTTTACTATGATGCTGAATTTTTTTACACGGTTGTGGCGTGTTGATTCAAAAGAAACTTAGTGAACTTAGGTTGCTTAAAATTTGCGTAAATTTAAAATTGAAAATTAAAAGTTAAATTCTTGCTAGAGGTGCTCGAAACTGGATCTAGTCGACTAAAATAAAATGAGAAATTTCTTACTTTGCTAGAGGTGCCCAAAAATTGGCTCTAGTGAAAATAAAAATAAATGGCCCGATAATTAAATTGATAAAAGCCTATTGTTCACATAGAATCTTGAAAATCAACTTGTACACAACTACGCACACACATTGTCATGAGCATTATAGTTTGGTTCTGGGTAATTTCTGTGCTATCTGAAAAATTAAAAGGTGATCATACTTTGTGCCACGGTTCTGAGGTTTGAATTTAAGTTTGAAGCATGTCTTTGATGATTAAAGTCTTGGCGGGTAATTATTAGTTTGCATTGCTTGAGGACAAGCAATAGTTCGAGTTTGGGGTGTGATAAGTGTTCAAAAGTACTATTTTTATTACCCTTTTTACTCACATTATTGTTAGACTTAGGCTCATATTAGTTGCATAATTAGTCATTCATGCATTAATTCATGTTTCTTTCCACCGTTGAGCTTGATTACATAACTTGGTGATTTTTGTGGAAAAAGATGCTGCTTTGGTGTGTTTTGTGTGTATGTGCAGAATCACTTGCCAAAGCAAGGCTAGAACCAGTTGCCAGGGCAATGCATGAAGGAGATGCCGAGCTAGTTGCCAAGGCAATGCATGAAGGAGATGCTGAGCTAGTTGCCAGGACAATTTTCGACAAGGAATAAGATGATATGATAGTCGAAATTGATGACTAGATAAGCCCAAGATGACGTGGAGCAAAGCTAAATCCCAAAGGAGTTCGATTTCCATGAAGAGGTTAAAGAGAAATTAAATCCCAAGAAGATAGGAGAAGTTCTAGAAGGAATATAAATATAATAAAAAATTATATTCTTTAAAGATAATTTAATTCCAACTTAACTTCATCCTCAAAGAAAGACTTTGACCTAGCCCTATAAATTAGAGGCCATGCCGTAAACTCCAAGGGGAGAGAGAGGAGAGAATTTTCGACAAGATCAATGGGGAGATATCGACTACAAGGCTTCATCCATTCTTCATCTTTTTCTTTCCTTGTTCTATTAGGTTTATGCTAGGAATTCTTATTCTTGTGTTTCTTTGGAACCTAGCCATGAACTAAATATATTTGGCTAAGGTTATTGTGTTTTGTGGTTGTGAGAAACAATTGGATTTTGTTTAGGTAATAAGAGTTTGCACTTTTAATTCGAGGTTTACTCATTCTTGTTTGCGAGTGAATTGGGAGAGGATCTCGTAACTTCATCTATTTATCTAATATCGGGAGAGTTAGATTCAAGAAATGAATGAGTATGGTCTTTATTCAATCTATTGATGGTGAAGATTAATCTGGCTTAGGAATAAGTTAAGGATTTCAACGGCTAAGAGGAGCGCAAGATTGGTTGTTCACCCTTGATTCACGCAGGGATGTATTATCAAGGCATGCACAAATAGCTAGAGTTTTGACTTAGGGATAAGAAGAAACCATTGAAGAACGCTCCGCCGAACCTTGAAGTTGCTGCCCAATCGCCCAAGTAGTTGCCCAGCTAGTCACCCAGGCAACCATCGATTAGTTGCCAAGGCAACCCCGCTGTGCAAGTTGCCACGGCAACTGAGTTGCCCTTACACTCTTTTACCAAGACGATCCAATCGGCTATCACTCATCAACTCACGATAACCTAGCCTATTCTCTCTCATTTGATTACTTATTCTTTTACTTTATTGCTTTCTAGTTTAGTTGTTAGTTAAACTCCTATAATCTTCTACTTGTGTTTTTTACTTTTTATAGTGCAAGGGATTAGATTCTTGAAGTGGCACCAATCCCTGTGGAGACGATATCTTTTATACTATAACTTGCGACGTGTACACTTGCACAATTGCGGAGCACTTATTACGCACAACAGTTGCAACAGTCCAGGCTTTGCAATATGGTCCTATTTAGTTCTCTGGCACACCTCACACTGTTGATCATGCAGTTTAACTATGTTCTTCATCTTCGGCCAGTAGAAGAAACTCTTAAGCCTTTAATAAGTAGCTTGGATGCATGAGTGCCCCCTTGGGGAGAGTCATGCATCTCCTTCAATAACTATTGTCTTAACCCTTTTGTCTCTCCAATATAAACTTTGTTTTCAAATCTCAATATCCCTTTTGAAAAACTCTAGCATTCTTTGAATTGTTTGTTCACATTCAAAGCAGTGATGGCCTCCTGAGCCAAAGAATCCTTATCATAATTGTTTTCCATATCTTGCACCCAACCTAGAATAAGAGAAGTAACAGTTAAGCTCATTAATCCAGAATCTTCCTCACCTTGTCTGAATAAGGCATCTGCTACCACATTAGTTTTTCCCTTTCTATACTGAATTGTGTAATCCAACCCTAACAACTTTGTAAGCCTTTTATTTTGTATGGTGGTTTTTAGTTTCCGCTCTAACAGATGCTTCAAAGATTCATGATCTGTTTTGATAATAAAGGAGTTTCCTTCCAAATAGTGCCTCAATTTGGTCACTACCATAAGGATGGCAAGATACTATTTTTCATAAATAGATAAATCAACATCCTTAGGACCTAGGGCTTTGCTCAAGTAGGCAATAGGCTTTCCTTCTTGAGACAGAACAAGCCCTATTCCCCTAGCACTTGCATCTGTTTCTAAACAAAAAGCCTTACGGAAGTTGGGCAGAGCTAATATAGGGGCCTTGCACATGGCGTCTTTCAACTGTTCAAAAGCCTCATTGGATTCTTTAACAGACTAAATCCATCATTCCTCAACATATTAGTAAGGGGTTTACTAATTTCTCCATATCCCCTTATAAGTTTCCTGTAATATCCTGTTAAGCCTAGTAACCCTCTCAAAGATTTTGAGAGTTTTAGGCGTGGGCCAGTTCCTCATTGCCTCATTTTTTGCTGGATCAGTGGCCACCCCATGTTCAGTGATTATATGTCCTAAATATTCTACTTGTTTTTGTCTAAAGAAGTATTTCTTCCCCTTGGCAAACAGTTGATTGCTTCTCAGTATTTCCAAAATCATTCTCATGTGTCTACTATGTTCATCCAAATCTTTGTTGTAGATCAAGATGTCATCAAAAAAACCAATACAAATTTTTTTAGATAAGGTTCAAACAATCCATTCATCAAGGCCTGAAAGGTTGCTGGGGCATTTGTTAGTCCAAAAGGCATCACTCTAAATTCATAGTGCCCTTGATGTGTTCTAAAAATTGTCTTTGGAATATCTTCTTTCTTCACCCTAATCTACCAATACCCTGACCTAAGATCAAGCTTAGAGAAATATCTTCCAACTCTTAACTCATCCAAAAGATCATCTACAATAGGGATAGGGAACTTATTCTTTTCAGTAGCTAAATTCAACTGCCTATAGTCAACACAAAACCTCCAGCTTCCATCTTTTTTCTTGACCATGAAGAAAGGGGCAACAAAAGGACTTTTGCTAGTCTAGATGAATGAGTTGGCTAACATTTTAGCAACTTGCTTCTCAATTTATGTCTTTTGATGGTATGGAGATCTGTAGGGTCTTAAATTGATAGGGTAAGTTCCAAGTTTGAGAACAATGGCATGATCATGAGAATTCTGTTAGAATGGGTTTCAAGGGAGTTGGTACTCTATTTCATCTCCTTCTAGACTTAGCAAATACACTTCTCTAAAGCAATCTAATTCTTTTTCTGTCAATTTTAGCATTCTTTTTTCAAAAATAAATTTAACATTGGCTGCTTTTCTTCCTCCTTGCAAGGTAATGTTTTTGCCATCTTTTTCAAAACTCAAAATCATCTTAAAATCCATGAGTATGTGGATGTACCTACTCATCAAAACTACTCCCAAAACCATATTACTTCCTCTCATCTTTAAAACTTTAAAATCATGTTCAAATTCTCGTCTTTGCATCTTTTAAGTCAACTGGTTACATTTAGTAGTGTTGTATAGTTTTCCCCATTGGCTATAGTGATGGTTAGGGGTGGGGTTTGGACTAACTCCGCTCCTTCTTTAGCACAACTAGGGGTGATGAAGCTGTGTGTACTCCCATTATCCACCAGAACATTGAGCATCTTTCCTTTAACTGATCTTAAAATTCTCAGTGTATTAAATCCAATACTGCTAGTCAGAGCATTCAGAGAAATCTCCAGCCCAGCTTCCTTCTGTTTCTCCTCATCATTTTCCTTTTTTCTAGTTTTTCAGTTTCCTCTCTTTCATCTATCTCTTTCATTTCTTCTTCTTCCATCACATTCAGTTGTTTAATCATGCACAGGTGTCCTGGACTATATTTCTCTCCACACCTGAAGCAAAGGGTTATTGGACCTCCTACATTCTATAAGAGATTACTTGTTGTTTTGGAGGGAAATTGTAGCCTTAGGAGTGGTTAGAGATCCTAAAGTTCTGTGGCTTCCCTGTTGCCCAACAGGGGAAAAACTCTTACAGAATACTTCTGTCTTTTGTGTTCAAATTCCAGAGATATCTCAAACAGCTTGGCCTTCTTGAAAACTTCTGAAAGATACCTTAGGGGTGAACCTTGATCATGTTCCTGAGTTGTTCCTTTAATTCACTCAAAAAACTGGACACAAAGTAGTTTGCATCTAAAGAGGCATTCACTTGTAGCATGTAAGGTTTCAATTCTTTAAATTTATCATGATATTCTTCTACTAATGACTTTTGTGCCAGTTTATTGAACTCCTCAATTACATCACTACCAGTTTTCTTACAAAATCGATGAAATAAATCAGTTATGAGTTCATGCCAGTTGATCCTATGTTTCTGCATCATATACCAATCAAACCAGATTTCTGTTGTTCCACTTAAGTGCATAGCTGCTATTTCCATCTTATGACTTTCAAGAATATTAAAATGAAAAATTATTTTTCACATCTCCTTATCCATCCCCTAGGATTTTCCCCATCAAACATGTGCAACTCAATCTTAGGTTTTAGGTTAAAAGGAATTCCAGAGATTTTAATGATTAACCTTCTCAATCTTAGGGTTTTTCTAGAGCAGTGAAGTATTTTCCTTTTCAGACCATTGTCCCCTACATTTCCATTTCTCATTAGACAATGAAATAATCTATGGTTTAGGGGCTATAATACCAGGATCATCAAGCTTCATTGAATATCTTTCGTTATCATCAATAAAAGTAACTTGCACAGCTTTCTTACCTTCATGTTTGGCCTGAGCATTGACAGATGGTTGGTTGTTCTTTTCAGGTGTCACTGGTTCTAAGCTCTCAGCTTCTTTGGCTAGCAGGCCAATGATTTTCCTCAGGTTATCTTGAGCTTCCTCAACTTTATCTACCTACAACTCATTCATCTGGCGTTGTTAGGCAGCTAAATCCACATTGTCACCCATTCGCTGTGATTTTTTTGACTTTCTCAGAGTGTCGTTGGATCTTAAAATTGGCTCTGATTACCAATTAAATGTGCATAAATTGTAAAGAAGAATGGGGATTTCAGAAGCAAAAGAATTAGGTTTCAAACGAGAATTTCAAAAACTTTTCCATTCACCAGGATAGTGTGCTCAACACATTACATTCCTCATATATATATTGGTTGTACCATTTACAAATTATTTGTTTACAGCTGGCAATATAACTAACTCCTAACAAAAAGGATAAGTTTCTATTCAACTTGTAGGCTAAGCAATAACAATCATCTTTCATTTGCGCGCGTGTTGGATCGAGTCTATTCTTTGACCGGTCTTCAATCTTTTGCAAAACGTCACCGTTCAAATCTTTGTCTTCAATAAGCTTCATTTTCTCACGTGCCTCTTTTCCCTTATTAGATAAACCTTCCAATTCAATCGAGATTTCCCCTCCGTCCTCTGAAATCCCCAAATTTCTCAATTAGAGCCTAATTCCCTCGAATTTCCATCCAAGTTCATGACAGGTTTGAGTTTTTTTATAGTTCTTCGGATATTGTGAATTTGGATATGTAAGGGAAGTTTGAGATGAGAATTTGACTTGTGAATTTGAGTTAATCCGTCATATCGTGAATGCTTAACCTTACAATGCTATGGACACTGAGTTCTCGTGCATTTTTCTACACCCAATAAGTGATTCTAATAGCATCTTTGACTACAATTACAAAACTTTGAAAGCAAATGTCGATCTTTTGAAACAGATTTAATTGGGTCTTAATTTTTCATCACAAATTATCATGCATCATAAAACTTGAATTTAAAATGAAAAAAATAAAAAAATCACCAGAAATGCTAAATGAGATGAAAATCTAAAATATTAAAAGACCCAGAAAAGAAAACAAGATGCATATCAAAACTTAAAACCCAAAATCAAAGGGGGGAATCAAAAAATTTAGGCTCTTGTTTTGTAACACCCTCACCCAGGTTAGGAGCGAGGAGCATTACCGGGATAAGAAACGAGGTAAAACATGATATCCAAAACAGATATAACATACAAGATTAGGGCCAATTAAAATTTTTCTATTTACTTGATGAAAAAGACACCATTCGACTAAGCTAAACAACAAGATTAGCTAATCATTAAACATAGCTATGTCCGTTTATTAGGTATTCTATTGCATCAATAGTTATAATCAAGTTTACTATAGTTCATCACAAATAATGCGCAGCAATTAGACCATTTAGTTCATTATATTACCATGAACATTACATGTAGATTAGTCTAGATAACTATATCATATAAATGAATTAAACTAGTAACCTAACTTCTTAATTTCATTCGATTAGGGTCAAAATAGACTAGGCATGTCTAGAAGCAATTTAACAAGTTCAACTCTGTAGTTTACATAATCATACTCGAATAAACAAACTTATAAAAAACGTTTTAGTTCATTCATTCATTAGATAATTTCATAACAGACCATTACATACATGTTTAGATACATTTACATATCTCAAAATGCATGATCCAGTATTTTAGGATTAACACATTACTATAACAATCAAGTACATATAATTATGATCCTTAAAGTTCCAAACATGTAAACTAGCATGAGTTCTAAGGTTAACTCTAACCGCCACCATCTAGGAGTATCGACAACGAGTACCAAAAATCATACTTGACTATGCTTGATTCTTGCTTCAAATCCAAGTTAGATAACTTGTCGATCAAGTATCTTGTTCGAGTATCCTTAAACCTGTGGTTTGGGAAGAAGGAAAAAACAAGAGTTGTAAGTACATAATGTACTTAGTGAGGTAGTTCCTAAATCTAACAATTTATCAAGGTTATTAGCTTATATTTCTTATTCATTTTAATCAAGATTACCTAGCTAGGCTTCAATTAAGCAAAGTCATGACCTAGCTAGCTCCTCATGTACCATTCGAATAGGCAAGCTTAGGCAATCAAGAAGTATTTCAAATCCCACATAGAACAATCAAGCAAGTAGGCACTTTCAAATACTAGCTATTCAATCAAGCAAGATTTGGCAAGTATCAAACAAATCAATCATGGAGATCACAATTTCCAATTCAAAAAAGGCCTTATATCATGTGACTTATTTTTCAAGTAAGGTTTAAATCAAGATAACATACTCATCATTCATTCATATAATTCTATTTCATATCAACTTCAATAGCAAGTATCAATTTGCACATTATTCATTCAAGATTACAAGTCTTTCTTTTAAGTTCATTTAATCTTGTTTTGCCTTGGTAGATGGTAGGACTAGGTAATCGAGTCACGTGTTAAGGTACACAAAGTACCAGATCATGTTAAGGTGTCTTCTACACCGCGTGTTATAGTACAAAAAGTACTTGATCATGTTAAGGTGTCTGTTACACCACATATTAAGGTACACAAAGTACCAATCGTGTTAAGGTGTCATCTACACCACATATTAAGGTACACAAAGTACCAATCGTGTTAAGGTGTCATCTACACCACATATTAAGGCACAAAAAGTACCTGAACATATTAAGTCAAGCTCTAGACTCTAAGGCATGCCGTTCTACCTAAGGCCAACTTGCATCCAAGGACTTGTTGAGTCTTTCATTATCAAGGAATCACACATCAAGTGATTAAGCAACCAGCATAATAAAGTCAAGATCATTTTACAAGTTTTCATGTACTTCCATTATGTCCACATTCAAGCAATATCAAGCAACCAACAATTTCAAGAGCATATTCATTCAATTGAACACAAATTATCAAGCACAACCCATGGCAGCATTCGAATAGGGCATAGAATTATAGAGAACAAACAATTGTTTCATTTCCACAATCAAACCATATTGCAAGCATATTGAATTGTCAAGTCTTTAATTAGTCCATTCTTACCTTAATGTAATATTACCAAATATAATTTAAGTTCATTTCATGTTATCAATCATCAAGCAAGTATTTAGACATGCAACTTTGGTTAGAACACTAGTTCCAACCCTAAGAAAGACTACACTCACAATACTCCAAGCCAGCTAGTCTTGTATTGCTATTCCTTTTTGTCTATCCCTTGATGACTTATTTCCTTCAGCAGCCTCCTCTAATATTTCCTCTATCAAGTCACACACAAAACATAGAAAGATCATTAGAATCAATACATCAATAATTCAAGTTCATTTGAACTACATTATCCAAAACAGTTTCTGCCCTGGCAGTTTGGACACCCTTTAGTAATCTGTTCATATCTTTTAATCTACTCATTGGATTTTCAATTAATCTATACCAACAGAAAGCTTATTCAATTAAGTTTTTAACCATATAAGGCTCATATTTTATCATTTCTAGATCAATACAGTTTTACAATTGAAGTTGGATTAATTTACAGTCTTGAAACTGCCCAGATTACAATTTCAATCTACTTTTAGGGCTAATTCACCTAGGACCCCTTTCTAATTCATTTTAGCCCTTTAGACCCTAATTTCCCCTGTTTGTACCCTGTTTTTAAATGTTGAGTTTGGTCCCTATTCAGTTCATTTAGGTCCTCAATTTTATCATTATTCCAGAACAGTCCAATTTCACCTATTCTGCCATTATACTCATTAAAGCTATTCATTTAACCTTAATTCATGCCAACCTAATTATCAAACATTCATTTTGCTCCCTCCCCTGAATTTTAATAACTTTTCCATCCTTTATTTCAGTTCAATTCAATCCCAAATTCACCAATTCATTCAAAAACAGTCCCTAATCATTTTGTAACTACAATTGTGACTAGTTTGCTTACCAATTCAATTTCTTCAATTTAACTACCAATCTAACTTGATCAAGGCCTCATTTAAACATATCACATGATTTCCATTAGGTAATTTCACATTAGAATCTTCTCCTATTCATTTAACACATCAATTCATTCAATTGAATCACTAGGTCAATTCGGCTAGCATGCTTTAACTATCAATCCAATGTTTGTACAATCTAGCATATTACCCACGGTTCCTTCTTTTAATTCACATAGTTCTAACATTAATTAAAGCATCAATTAAGTTTATACAACAACTAATTCTATCTATAAGCATCACACAACCAATTTAAATCATATCATCATTCAATCAAATGAACAAAGAAGACAACATGCTTACTTACTTCCTAGCTTAATTTCAATGGATAATCCCTACACATGCAAGCTCCATTCTTAGTATCAATGGTGTTTTTCTCTTAAACTCTCCCTCACTAAGGCACTCCTCTTCAATTCGGTAAATGGAAGAATGAGAAAGATGAAGATGATAATCTTCCTTAAGTGGATTTGGGAAAGGACTATTTTATCCTTTAATTAACTATTAATCAAGGCTTAAGCAAGGGCATTTGGGGAATGTGGAACTTTACATGCAAGCTCTAAATTTGTTAAACAATTCGATTAAGTCCTCCTAATTTGATCACCAATTTCTTTCCAACTTTCAATTAAGTCATTAACTTATCTAATTAGCCTAATTACAAAATCCAATTAAATTAGCTACTTAGCTTCAATACTTTTAGGCTAGGATTTAGGGCATTACAACTCTCCCCTCCTTAAAAAGGAAAATTCGCTCTCGAATTTCACCTGAATTGAATAAGTGAGGGTATTGCTTTCTCATTGTATCCTCAGGCTCCCAAGTTGCTTCTTCTACCTTGTGATTTCTCCATAATACCTTCACTAGGGAGATGTTCTTGTTCCGAAGTCTCTTGACTTCCCTATCAAGAATTTGAATTGATTCTTCCTCATAGGATAGATCGGGATTCAATTCCACCTCTTCCAGCTCTAGAATGTGGGATGGATCCGATCGATACTTTCTGAGCATTGAGACATGGAATATATTGTGGATCTTATCGAACTCACTAGGAAGTGCTAATTGATAAGCCACTTGACCAATTCTTTCAACAACTTCAAAAGGTCTGATGAATCGAGGACTGAGCTTTCCCTTTCTTCCTAACTTGAAGACTTTCTTCCAAGGGGAGACTTTGAGAAATACTTTGTCTCTAACATTGTACTGGATATCTCTTCGTTTTAAGTCTGCATAAGCCCTTTTCCTATCGAAGGCTTGTTTCAATCGGTCATGGATGATTTGGTTCTAAACCTTTCTTCAAAGAAACGAAATCTTTCCTCATATTTTCTTTCCACCTCGACCCTAATCCTCTCCTCCACCTTATTCATCAAGCTTAGATTCGGCACTTCATTCTCGAGACCTACCCCTATATCGACGGGCTGATTGGTCAGAATTCTCGCATGGTAGCTAGGAGATCCCCCTGTGAGATTGATGTACACTTTCTTTCTTGAATTCATCATTTCCGGTTGGGACTTCTCATGGAGTGTGATCCCTTCTATTCATTTGTCATTTCGACTGTCAACATAGACCCCTTCCTTGCCAAGCTTATTGTCTAGCAGGGCAGTTAGCTGAGCAACGACTGAGACTGGGTAATATGATCTCTGATGCCTTGCTCCACCCCGTCCAAACGTGCTTCTAGATCCCTTTGGCCTTGTTCTACCCTGGCCATCATTTCTTCCATTGCTCTTGTTTGTGAATGGGTATCGTACGAGCGCGAAATGGTCACATATTTAAAACTTTCACTTTTCTCTCATTCTCTCTCTGAAAGGATATTTCTCATAATTAATTCCATTGATTAATTACTTAATGCATGACGTATGTGGTGAAATGCAATGCGTGGCACAAATGATGAAATGAGATGCGTAAGGAAATATGTGCAGATAAGGTATTGATCCTATAGGTGATCACACTAGGACAACTTTCATTAAAATAAATAGGTTCTCATTACAACAGACGAAGCAAATTCCTACAAATAGGCGCCAACCCTAACTCCTAATTCTTTGATAGCTTGAAGTAGTTGAACGAATCTTGGTGTTTCATCCATTCTTGGGGTGACGAAAGGGCGAAGAGCTTCGGCTTCCGCGGCTAGAGTCCTTACATGTTGGGCTACCTCTTGCACCCGAACCATTAGAGTTATGTTGTAGTCATCCCGGTCTTGAATCATTCGAGTGGCATCACGCAGTCATCTTAGCCAATAATTGTCTCCACCCTCCGCAGCTTCCTCGAGGACCAGGATCTGACTTGAGTAATCTTGAACTATAGCTTCCAATGTCTCAATCCAAGCCCGGAGCGTCATATTCTCTTGCTGGATATCCTGAAGCATGAAGAAACCATTCTGATCACGGTACTCTTGGAAAGAAAGATCCAATTCCGCTATCCTTGCTCCCAACTAGGTATTACGGGCTTGGCTTTGATTCAGACTCTCAAAAGTAGCATTATACAGATTTTGCATCTCTTGTAATCGATTCATGTTGTCATGTGCTTTTCTCTTCCACGCGACACTATTTTCCTTCTCCCAATTTGTCGTCTGTTTGCCTTTCTCTTTCTCTTGCTTAGCTTTTTCTTTTTCTCGGTGAATTTCTCTCTTACAGGATCTCTTCTCTTTCTCGATGATCAACTTGTTTCTTTCCTTTTCTTTCTCAACTTCTTGCTTGTCTTTCCTCTTTTCTTCCTCGATCAAACGTAAACCTTTTTCTCTATCTTTCTCAACCGCTATAAATCTTTTTCGGTCGGCGTTCTGTATCAAAGCTTGAAGCTTGACAACGGCGTTTTGATAAATGGTATTTCTTTCTTTTAGGTCCTCATTTTCTTTCCTTAAGTCTTTGATTGTTCCGTCACATATATCCATGTCCAAACTCATTTTGTAAAGCTCGTTTGTGTGCTCGATTTTCAAAGCTTCCATCTTCTTCTTCACTTGCTCGAGTTCGCTTCTCAAAATGTTAGTTTCTAAAGGGACTATTCCATATGTTTTTCTAATGTCATGGTTGGTCCTTGATCCGGTCTTGGAATCTCATCATTGATCCTTCAACGCCTCCAGAAATCATAATCGGGTGTGAACATGCACGTGCGATCCTCCTCGAACCTTATACGGTAACAGTGATCCCATGTTGGGGATACATCCAGGACTTTCTCCTTGAATTCACCCTTGAAAGCAAACTCAGTACGGCTTAAACCCAAAGTAGCAGGAAAAAACTGTCGAGACCCAAACTGTCTGGAGACTAATAGGGGGCGCAACCAATCCCTCCATACAACCCCAAAATCATCAGCCAATTATAATCTCCATACCGATACAGGAAATAAGGGAGACTGCCTAACCAAGGTACCCGCCACACTATATCACTATCTTGAAGGTTCTTGAGAATTGAAGCCCACTTAACCTTTTCAATGTCTTCTCGCCATTCCTTGGCCACGTAAACTTGTAAAGGAGAAAAATCCTAAACAAAACTCCCGACAAAACTTTCCTTGGCGTCTCCCAAAAATGGATTTAGACCCAAACATGAAGTAACTGTGCACAACCTCTAAAACGTCCTTCTTCATGCCTTCAAATAGCATTCAAAGAAATGAAAGTTTCAACCAAGATTGCCGATGCCAGGTTATCTTTCCTTTTTAAACACTCGAGCACATCTAAGACAGCCACATTGATGCGATTCAATACTCTCAGAAAAATGATCAACCCACATACCCCTAAAGCAAACAAGTCCATCTTTATAACCTCGTCCGAGTTTGTGGGTATTAAGTCTCGAATGCATTCCCACGAAAAGGCTACACTTTCTCCTCGATGTTGAATCAGTCCTTTCACCCAATCCTTACTCATCCCGGTGATGTCTTTGAGCTTGGCTGGATAATTCTGAGACTTCGGGTGTTTGGAGTAGATCCAATCCTTCTTGACACCTTTGTGATGGAGTAGCGTTGTATACTCTTTGATCGTGGCCATCATGTCTTCCCCATTGAAGGTGAAACAAAAAAAGGCGGGATTCCAACATTCAAACAAAGCTCAGAACAAAGGCTCATTAATTCTGACATACATCAGGTCGGCTATGTAGCCATAGTTCTCACGAAACAGATTCTTCAATCTTCGATCCCAACTTTCCTATATTTCTTCCAACTCATAGAAATCACTTTGTTGCAGACTCACTTGCAAGTTGATTTCCTCCTGCTTAAGAAACCTCCCATCCATAATGATAGTTCTCTGATCAGGCAAACCACCTTGATTCAACACCTCTATGTCATGAAATGAATGCAAAATAAAGAAAAAAAGCAAAACAAAGGCCAAGCACCAGAGAAAAAATTAGTAACGGGTAAAATAAATAATAAAGCTGTAAAATAGAGAAAATAAAAATGAGCAAGAAAACAAACAACCCTATTTACATTCTATCTAAAACGCCTAGGTTAACCGCATAGCTATAAAAGGGGTGGGTTTTCTATGTTCGCTACATGCAATTTTTGTACTAGAAGGTGCCCGAATTGTCCTTGCTGTCCCCTACTAAGGGTAGCGAGGCCCCCGATCATCACCCATTATAGGCTCATTTCAATCGAGTTCAATTCAGGGGGACCCTTTCGCTCTGCCCATACGGGGAAACAATATTCCCACGAAAACATAGGGTAATCGAGCCCCAAAGGTACTTACTAGGCCCATACAGAGGAACAATATCCCCACGAAAGCACTAGTATTTTCTCCCATTAAACGGACGGGTTTAGATGCAAGATTTTAAATCGTTAAAATAAACTCGCATTTATAAACAAATATCAACTTAAGTGTCACTTTAATTCCCAATTTCCAATATTAAATAAGCGGTAAAAAAAATTTAGCCTGACTCTTTTTTTTGTAAAAACAAAAAATTACTCCCCAGCGGAGTCGCCATGCTGTAACGGTATTTTTGACAATACTTAGAAGTTTGGGGGTTTTCCACTTTTATTTGAAAAAATTATTAAAAGGGGATTTCTTTTTAAACGTGCTTTTAAAATAAAACTAGAGTCGCCACCTGTCACTTGGGTAAGGTAGACCGGACACTGAAAAACAAAATCAGAGATTCTAGGATTCGAAAATTGGTTACGTGTGGTGAAGGGTTAGCACCCCACAACACCCAAAATTGGTACAAAAAATTTTATCGCTTACTTAATATTGGAAATTGCAAACTTGGTGTGGCGATCTGATTGAAATTTGGTTATATAGACGAGTATATTTTAAGGGCCCTAATATTCGAGAAAGAACATCTGAACCACCACCACTACGACTGGTACTGGCCTTGTTCATTCCCGAATAAAAGGACACCGCATAACAATTTATATTCCGGATGCATAAACAACAACATGGCATGGCAAATGAATATGACTGAAGGCATAAAAAAACAAGATCCCAAGTTACCATATTAAACATATATTACATGGAAACTATGTTATATATTATAAAGGTTATATATATATATTCTACATATTAAAACAAGATCAAATATTATATAAAAAACTTTATATATTAAAACTACCTCATATCATATATGCTACATATTATGCAAAAGAGAAAACTTTATGTTATAAACTATATATTAGGTAAAAAATATGTATCATATAGAAAGAACCGTGCATTACATATACTATATATCGACAGAACCATATGTTATACGTACACTATATATATTATGAAAACATATATTATATACAAAAAACTATATGTTATATATAAGCAAAACCGCAAGTACGCATATGTATATCAAAGCCACATTAACATACATATAGAGAAAATAAATAAAGCCAGGACTGAAATTAAAGAAATTAAAAAAACAGAGCTGAAATTAAAATGCATGATTAAGGGGGTAACAACACTGGAAAAAGACTAAATTGAAAAAGGGGACAAAGCAGAGGACCAAATTAGGAGAACCAACAAATATGTTTAGAATAGGGATGAAAATGAAAAACGAAACAAGAAAGCAAGAACCTAGGAAAGGATTTCAAAAGGGGGAAGCCCTTACGAGCGTGATTAAGCTGGAACAGAGGTCCTTATTACGCAAATAAGCCATTTTTTTAATGAAAACTAAGTATAAATAACACCTAAACTAAAGCTTAAGCCTTTTTTCCTCATTTGTTTAAAAACACCCCAGCCAAAAGATTTCCCTTTCTCTGCTAGGGTTTCAGCGAACCCAGAAACTGACACGGGTCCAGCCATGCACCACCACAATTTCCAGTTCCCGACGACGTTTCGCCATGTTGGCCACTTTTCACCGGCGACCGGCGAACTTAAAATTGACCAAGAAAACCTCTCACTCCAAAAAATAGATTGAAACCCTTTCTCTTTGAAACAAACCTATTTACCTCCCTTTTGAAGAAAATTCGAAACCAAAAAAAAGACTCCCTTTGGCTCTTAAATAACAAGACCTAGACCGGCCCCTTGTGGTCTTTCACTCCATCCAGTTCACTCGTCACGACCTCCAAGAAGCCGAAGAGCTTATTATCGGCGGAAAGATGGAACGGCACGGGGGAAATGAACTGGCAAAGGTAAAACTAAAACCCTTTTTCTTTTTATATATGTATTTCGAATGCAAAAAAAGCAGATTACCTCTAAAAATTGTTGTTCTTTTTCTATTGCTCCCAAAATCCAGAGTCAAAAAGACCCCTTACAATTGTTTTTGGCTTTTGGTTATATAGCCGATTACATGGATTGATTACATGTATGGTCAAAATCCTAACCGAATGCTTCTGATAACTTGTTTTGGTTGACATTGCCTTGGTTATCTTTGGTTACTTTTCCTCTGTTTTGCTATTTTGGGCTTATTACTTTTACTTTTTGCATGCATGTCGTTGGAGGTGGCTGGAATGATGAAGAGTGGCACGCTCGCCAGCAGTTGGGCAGCTGGTCCTACCGTCGTTGCAAGGGCGCGTGGAGAAGCTGGATTGGCATGGGTGATCTGAACGGTCGAGCGTTTGGCGCATAGGAGAGCTATGAAGCTGGGCGTGTGGCACATACGCGAGTGAGGAAGCTAAAAAGTCGGTGCGTGGGCGCATGGGAGATCCGAATGGTCAGTACGTGGGCGCGTGGGAGATCCAAACTACATCCATTGCTTGAATCAGGACCGTCAGATCAATCCCAGATCTGACAGCTGAGATCAGGCGGCTGCAAGAGCTGACCTTAGGTTATGGTTTTGTTTAGGGCCCTAAATGGGCTTGATGTAATAATATGTATATATTTTTTGCTTGTTTGTTAATTAATTTGTAATTGGACTGTACTTAATAGACTTGGGCTCTTTTTATTTATGAGATTTTTTTACATATGGGCCGATATGTATAATATTTTGGTTCTTTAATTGTGAATGGATTTGAGCTGATTTTAATGGGCTCAATTATTTAGCATATATCTTCCATTTTTCCAGATCTGTTTCAGTCATAGCATATAGTAGTAATACAAATAATAATCACATAAGATGCATAATATGCATACACATATAATATATTCGCACAATATACAAACATTAATACACATTACATAATACAGCGTACACGCAACATTCACATTTAAATATTACATATTACAAACACACATTACATAATGACATATATATTTAATAGCAACATAATCCATGCAATATTTACACACATTCACACTTATAATGGATATTAATAAATATATACATACATGAAAACAACACATACATATAATGGACACATACATAATAGTGGTAATATGATATAAACAAAACATATATAATAACAATAAAACCATATAATATACTTAGTAATATTTAGGCTTTTCAAATGGATAATAACATGATAACAATATATAAATCTTAATTAAAAGGTACTAATAGTTAACTAATTTTTAGGTTTTTTAAAGTTTCAATAAAGGATAAAATAAAGCTCAATACATAGCATATAAGCCCATTATTATAACAACAGAGAAGAAACGGGTCTACCCCGGACAAAATTAGTGATTACAATTCCCACGATGAATTTCATGTGGTTTTGTGCATTTCTACATCAATATTCCAATAATAAAAAGACAATAACAAAACCAAAGTGGAAAGGGAGAAATACAAATTATATGACATATATGCTCACTTTAGAGTATTTTTTATTTTAATTTAGTTAAAAAAATTTCATTATCATTAGTTACATTGTGAAACAATATTTGAGTTTTTTCAAAGCATGATCAGTTTTAAAATTTATGGCTCGATGAAGTCAAAGGAAAATAAAAAACATGTAATGCCCTAAATCCTAGCCTAAAAGTATTGAAGCCAATTGCCTAAGTAGTTGATTTAATTGGATTTTGTAATTAAGCTAATTAGATAAGTTAATGACTTAATTGAAAGATGGAAAGAAATTGGTGATCAAATTAGGAGGACTTAATCGAATTATTTAACAAATTTAGAGCTTGCATGATAAAGTTCCACATTCCCCAAATGCCCTTGCTTAAGCCTTTATTAATAGTTAATTAAAGGATAAAATAGTCCTTTCCCAAGTCCATTTAAGGAGGATTATCATCTTCATCTTTCTCATTCTTCAATTTACTGAATTGAAGAGGAGAGCCTTAGTGAGAGAGAGTTTAACAAAAAACACCATTGATACTAAGATTGGAGCTTGCATGTGTAGGGATTATCCATTGAAATTAAGCTAGGAAGTAAGTAAGCATGTTGTCTTCTTTGTTCATTTGATTGAATGATGATATTGATTTAAATTGGTTGTGTGATGCTTATAGATAGAATTAGTTGTTGTATAAACTTAATTGATTCTTGAATTAATGTTAGAACAATGTGAATTGAAAGAAGGAACCGTGGGTAATATGCTAGATTGTACAAACATTGGATTGATAGTTAAAGCATGCTAGCCGAATTGACCTAGTGATTCAATTGAATGAATTGATGTGTTAAATGAATAGGAGAAGATGATAATGTGAAATTACCTAATGGAAATCATGTGATATGTTTAAATGAGGCCTTGATTAAGTTATATTGGTAGTTAAATTGAAGAAATTGAATTGGTAAGCAAACTAGTCACAATTGTAGCTACAAAATGATTAGGGACTGTTTTTGAATGAATTGGTGAATTTGGGATTGAATTGAACTGAAATAAAGGCTGGAAAAGTTATTAAAATTCAGGGGAAGGAGCAAAATGAATGTTTGATAGTTAGGTTGGCATGAATTAAGGTTAAACGAATAGCTTTAATGAGTATATTGGCAGAATAGGTGAAATTGGACTGTTCTGGAATAATGATAAAATTGAGGACCGAAATGAACTGAATAGGGACCAAACTCAACATGTAAAAACAGGGTACAAACAGGGGAAATAAGGGTCTAAAGGGCTAAAAATAATTAGAAAGGGGTCCTAAGTGAATTAGCCCTAAAAGTAGATTGAAATTGTAATTTGGGCAGTTTCAAGACTGTAAATTGATCCAACTTCAATTGCAAAAATGTATTGATCTAGAAATGATAAAAATATGAGCCTTATATGGTTAAAAATTTAATTGAATAAGATTTCTGGTGGTATAGAGTAATTGAGAATCCAATGAGTAGATTAAAAGATATGAACAGATTACTAAAGGGTGTCCAAACTGCTAGGGCAGAAATTGTTTTGGATAATGTAGTTCAAATGAACTTGAATTATTGATGTATTGATTCTAACGATATTTCTATGTTTTGTGTGTGACTTGATAGAGGAAAGATTAGAGGAGGGTGCTTAAGGAAATAAGTCATCAAGGGATAGAAAAAAAGGAATAGCAATACAAGACTAGCTAGCTTGGAGTATTGTGAGTGTAGTCTTTCTTAGGGTTGCAACTAGTGTTCTAACCAAAGTTGCATGTCTAAATACTTGCTTGATGATTGATAACATGAAATGAACTTAAATTATATTCGGTAATATTACATTAAGGGAAGAATGGACTAATTAAATACTTGACAATTCAATATGCTTGCAATATGGTTTGATTGTAGAAATGAAACAATTGTTTGTTCTCTATGATTCTATGCCCTATTCGAATGTTGCTATGGGTTGTGCTTCATAATTTGTGTTCAATTGAATGAATATGCTCTTGAAATTGTTGGTTGCTTGATATTTCTTGAATGTGTACATAATGGAAGTACACGAAAGCTTGTAAAATGATCTTGACTTTATTATGCTAGTAGCTTAATCACTTGATGTGTGATTGCTTGATAATGAAAGACTCAACAAGTCCTTGGATGCTAGTTGGCCTTAGGTAGAACGACATGCCTTAGAGTGTAGAGCTTGACTTAATATGTTCTGGTACTTTGTGTGCCTTAATATATGGTGTAGATGACACCTTAACACGATTGGTACTTTGTGTACCTTAATATGTGGTGTAGCAGACACCTTAACGTGATCAAGTACTTTGTGTACTATAATACGTGGTGTAGAAGACATCTTAACATGATCTGGTACTTTGTGTACCTTAACACGTGACTCGATTACCTAGTCCTACTATCTACCAAGGCAAAACAAGATTAAATGAACTTAAAAGAAAGACTTGTAATCTTGAATGAATAATGTGCAAATGGATACTTGCTATTGAAGTTGATATGAAATTGAATTATATGAATAAATGATGAATATGTTATCTTGATTTAAACCTTAGTTGAAAAATAAGTCACATGATATAAGACCCTATTCGAATTGGAAATTATGATCTCCATGATTGATTTGTTTGATACTTGCCAAATCTTACTTGCTTGAATAGCAAGTATTTGAAAGTGCCTACTTGCTTGATTGTTCTATGTGGGATTTGAAATACTTCTTGATTGACTAAGCTTGCCTATTCGAATGGTACATGAGGAGCTAGCTAGGTCATGACTTTGCTTAATTGAAGCCTAGCTAGGTTAATCTTGATTAATATGAATAAGTAATATAAGCTAATAAACTTGATAAATTGTTAGATTTAGGAACTACCTCACTAAGTACATTATGTACTTACCACTCTTGTTTTTTCCTTCTTCCCAAACCACAGGTTTAAGGATACTCGAACAAGATACTTGATCGACAAGTTATCTAACTTGGATTTGAAGCAAGAATCAAGCATAGTCAAGTATGATTTTTGGTACTCGTTGTCGATACTCCTAGATGGTGGCGGTTAGAGTTAACCTTAGAACTCATGCTAGTTCACATGTTTGGAACTTTAAGGATCATAATTATATGTACTTGATTGTTATAGTAATGTGTTAACCCTAAAATATTAGATCATGCATTTTGAGATATGTAAATGTATTTAAACGTGTATGCAATGGTCTGTTATGAAATTATCTAATGAATGAATGAACTAGAACCTTATTTATAAGTTTGTTTATTCGAGTATGATTATGTAAACTATAGAGTTGAACTTGTTAAATTGCTTCAAGATATGCCTAGTCTATTTTGACCCTAATCGAATGAAATTAAGAAGTTAGGTTACTAGTTTAATTCATTTATATGATATAGTTATCTAGACTAATCTACATGTAATGTTCATGGTAATATAATGAACTAAATGGTCTAATTTCTGCGCATTATTTGTAATGAACTATAGTAAACTTGATTATAACTATTGATGCAATAGAATACCTAATAAACGAACATAGCTATGTTTAATGATTAGCTAATCTTATTGTCTAGCTTAGTCGAATGGTGTCTTGTTCATCAAGTAAATGGGAAAAATTTTAATTGGCCCTAATCTTGTATGTTATATCTATTTTGGATATCATGTTTTACCTTGTTTCTTATCCCAGTAATGCTCCTCGCTCCTAACCCGGGCGAGGGGTTTTACATAAAGTGGTAATCAGAGCTAAAGGTTTAGATCCTCAGACTAAACCGGGTCTTCATACATCATATAAGATTGAATTGTGCCACCTTGGAGTTGTATCTTAATATGCTTGTGTTCTTGCTTATCTAATTCCTTCTTGTTTATTCAATCGTAGTATGTCTGAGATAAG
The DNA here is from genome assembly GCA_019671005.1 of Hibiscus mutabilis. Classification (NCBI taxonomy): domain Eukaryota; kingdom Viridiplantae; phylum Streptophyta; class Magnoliopsida; order Malvales; family Malvaceae; genus Hibiscus; species Hibiscus mutabilis. The sequence continues at coordinate 28,634,939 of CM033717.1, read as the reverse complement.
ATTTGCTCGGGACGATGAAAGTACCTGATGATCCTTTAATGAAGGAGAAAGTGTGAGGATGGAAACGAATCCTCAAAGACAAAGTGAGCCTCGAGAACATGTTCAACCTCGAGAGCAGGCTCAACCCCAGTAGGAAGCTCCTGCTATGCAAGTTGTCCAAAGAGAATGTCTCCTTAGCATGAAGGAGATGTTCGATCAACTTGTATCGAACCTTAAACAAGATCGTCCTGCTGCTCCTGCTGCTGCACCAAGCAGAGCTCCTATTGATAAACTTGCCCAACACCGAGCCTATACCTTTACTGGTGCTAATAAAGAGAAACTTGAAGATGCAGAATACTGGCTAGAACGTACAACCCAAATCTTGACCAAACAATTGTAATGCTCGGATGAGCACAAACTTGAATGTGCCATAGCACTCTTAGACTACGAAGCCTTGAGTTGGTGAGCAACCACAACCCTAACTGCTCCCCCTGAATCGGTCACCTGGGAATTTTTTGTTGAAGAATTCAAGAAGAAATACATCAGCGAGCAATATTTAGCTGATTGTCGGAGGCATTTCTTATACCTCAAGCAAGCTAATCGGCCCATTGAGCAATATGTTGCTGATTTTTGCAAATATTGCAAGTACGACTTGGAGTATATCAAGACTGAGAAAGATAAGTGCCAGATATTTATTGATGGCTTGAATGATGAGTTAAGTCCGATGTTCATGGCTCTGGGGATCACAAATTTTCAAACTCTTGTCAATCGAGCCATTGCAACTGAGGCAAAGATGAAAGCTTCGGAAAGAAGAAAGGGCATTAACAAAAGTGATAAGAAGCACAAACGTGATGATAAGCCTCATTGGCAATCCAAGAAAGCCAAATTTCAGAAAGAAAGCTCCTAGAACTTATACTCTTGCTCCGAGAAGCAATTATACACTGAGACCTCAATCGGTGAACAAGCCCTCAGTCCCGGTTATTTCAGTTAATAGCACAGGAAATTCAGAGAAGATCCTTCCTTGCAAGTTCTATCAGAAACTCCATCGAGGCCAATGCTGAGCCCAATCTAACTTGTGTTATGCGTGTGGTGGAGATGACCTCTACATCAAAGATTGTCCTCAGAATGCTAATAAAACTTCAATTCAATCTTTTGCAAATCCTAGTCCTGCACCATCTAACCGAAACAAAGGCCCGAGACAAGCATAGTCATGGAACCAAGGCAGAGGGAGAGGCCACCATTCGGCTACTACGTATCAAGAATCCCGAGCTCCTGCTCGTATCTACCACATTCGTGGTAGGGAGGATGAAGAGTCTCCTAATGTGATCGCAAGTACCGATGAACTAAACTCAAGCCCTGCTTATGCTTTGATTGATTCGGGGTCTACTTATTCCTTTATATGTTCTTCCTTACTTGTTAAGCTAAATATGAAACCCGAACTTGTTAAATCGAGCCTTGTAGTATCAAATCCTATAGGAAGAAACTTGTTAATCAATTTGATTTGTAGAACTTGTCCTATATCAATTCGAAATGTTCCTTTCCTTATAGACCTCTATATTTTGCCAAATTACGAGTTTGATCTAGTGTTAAGACTAGATTGGTTGGGAAAACACCAAGCCTGGATTGATTGCCAAAATAGGAGATTGTATCTCCAGGGATTAGGAAAAGAATCCATCTTGCTAATAGATAAGAAACCGACTTTAATCTTTGCTTCCATGGTCCTAAAAGATGAATATGACTTTGGCTTGCCATCTATACTTGTTGTATCTGAATTTGTTGATGTTCTTCCTAAGAAACTCCCTGGTCTTCCTCCGACCTGAGAAGTGGAATTCGGGATTGACGTTCAACCTGGAACCAACTCGGTATCAATTACACCATATCGAATGGCACAAGTAGAGTTGAAGGAACTCAAGAAGCAACTTTAAGAACTACAAAACAAAGGCTTAATTCGGCCTAGCACATCTCCCTGGGGTGCACCTGTCTTGTTCGTAAAGAAAAAAGATGGTACGACGCGGCTTTGTACCGACTATCGTCAATTGAATCAACATACCATCAAGAACAAGTATCATTTTCCAAGGATAGAAGATCTCTTCGATCAACTTAGAGAAGCTTTTGTGTTTTCAAAGATCGATCTTCAATTGGGTTACTACCAAATGAAGGTGAAAGAAGAAGACGTGCCTAAAACAGACTTTTGAACTCGTTACGGCCACTTTGAATTCCTTGTGATGCCTTTCGGGCTAACTAATGCTCCAGCCGCATTCATGGATCTTATGAATCGAGTATTCAAGCCTTTTCTTGACAAATTTGTGATCGTCTTTATTGATGACATCTTGGTCTACTCTTGTAACAAGGAGGAACATGTTGAACACCTCTGAATTGTCTTGCAAACACTCCGAGAACGTCAGTTGTTCGCCAAATTCTCCAAGTGCGAGTTCTGGCTATTGAAAGTTTCATTTCTTGGTCATGTAATCTCAGTTGAAGGGATCAAGGTGGATCCAAAGAAAATTCAAGCAATTCTTGATTGGCAACCTCATAGGAATGTTGGTGAGGTCTGAAGTTTTCTTGGTTTAGCTAGGTACTATCAATGATTTGTTAAAGGCTTTTCTACCACTGCCTTGCCCCTAACTAAGCTCCTTCGAAAGGATCAACCTTTTGAGTGGTCCGAGAATCAGCAGCAAAGCTTTGGTCAACTCAAGCAAGCCTTGACTCATGCCCCGATTCTTATCCAACTAGAATCAGGCAAAGAATTCATTGTTTAAAGCGATGCTTCACATTTGGGGCTAGGTTGTGTTTTGATGCAAGGAAATAATGTGGTAGCGTATGCACCAAGGCAATTGAAACCTCATGAGCTAAACCATCCAACTCACGATCTCAAACTTGCTGCCATTGTCTTCGCTCTCAAAATTTGGAGACACTACTTGTACGGTGAAAAATGCCACATGTTCACTGGTCATAAATGCCTCAAATATCTCCTAACTCAAAAATATTTGAACTTAAGGCAAAGAAGATGGCTAGAATTGCTTAAGGACTACGAATTGGTTATCGACTACCATCCGGGAAAGCAAATGTGGTTGCTGACGCCCTTAGTCGTAAACCATACTCGGGTAATCCTTTTAAATCTAAATCCTTGAAAATTATGAATTGAAATTAATCTTCCTTGCTATGCAAGTAACCATTCGAACACTTGCCTTATTCTACAAGTAAACATTCGAATTCCACCTAAATTACCTTGTTTATCTTGTAGCTTCGAATGCTATTAATGCTCACCTTTGAATATATCAAAAACAAGGATTTTTGTATGAACTATAAGTCCAATCCAGTCTAATCTCGAGAATCAAAGAATTGCAGCAAACTGATTCTGAACTTCAAGCTATCATCTCGAAGCTTGACTCAAAAGCTAATCAAGATTTCTCTATCCATTCGAATGGCATACTCCATTTCAAGAATATGGTGTGTATTTTGAACAACAATGACCTAAAGAATGAAATTTTACAAGAAGCTCATCAAAGCCCATTCTCGATACATCTAGGATCTGTCAAGATGTATAAAGATCTTAAATCCTTGTATTGGTGGCCAGGAATAAAAGCATCCATCAACGATTATGTATCAAAATGTTTAACTTGTCAGAGAGTTAAAGTCGAACACTAAGCTCCCATTGGATTGCTCCAACCTCTTGAATTTCCTCAGTGGAAGTAGGATCGAATTACTATAGATTTCGTAACTGGTCTTCCTTGTACTCCAAGAAAATGTGATGCAGTGTGGGTGATAGTTGATCGATTCATTAAGTCGGCTTACTTCATCCCTATACGAATGAACTATAGCTTGGAAACTCTAGCTGACTTGTATATTCGTGAAGTGATTCGTTTACACGGATTCCCTATTTCAATTGTCTTTGATCGAGATCCTAGATTCACAACTCGATTCTGGAGAACTTTACAACGAGCTCTTGGAACTAAACTAAATCTAAGCACGACCTTTCATCCTTAAAGTGATGCCAATCCGAAATAGTAATTCAAGTCTTTGAGGACATGCTTAGAGCTTGTGTTACTGATTTCGGGAAAATTTGGGAGAAGACTCTACCTCTTGTGGAGTTTGCCTACAATAATAGCCACCAATGTTCGATCCAAATGGCTCCATTTGAAGTTCTGTATGGAATGAGATGTAGAACACCTCTATGTTGGTCTGAACTGGGAGAAAGCAAAGTCCTTGGACCTCAATTACTCAGGGAAACTGAAGAGCAAGTCCCAAAATTCAAAGTTCCCAATTTTGATAAGTATGACGGAACTACTTGCCCATCGGCTCATATCACCATGTATTGCTAAAAGATGGCAGCTTTCATCAAAGACGAGAAAATATTCATTCATTGTTTTCAAGATAGCCTAACCGGTTCTGCGACTCGGTGGTATACTCAACTCAGTCGGGCCAACATCAAATCATGGAAGGATCTTTCGAAGGCCTTTATAGAGCAATACAAGCATGTGACTGACATGACTCCAAATCGAATCATGTTAGAAGGGATGGAACAAAGGAAAAAAGAAAGCTTGCATCAGTATGCTCAAAGATGGCACGTATGGCCGCTCAGATTCAGCCGCCTATCCTCGAGTATGAGATCACACTAATGTTTGTGAACACTTTGAGGGGAACATTGTTTGACCGATTGATAAACAACACCACCCAAAACTTCGCTAACATGGTAAGAACCGTGAATCAATTGAGATGGCTATAAAAAGTGGGATAATTGATGGTGGAGAAAATTCCCAAAGAAACTATAAAAGGAAAGATAATGAGGTGAATGCAACAAGCACCTATACCGCCCCGATTTTCACTATTTCTCAACCGCAAGGCGTAACTGGAGGCAGACAAGGCCCAAACAAGAAAGAAACAAGACCCCCAAAGAAGGAAAATCAGAAAATGTCATTCACTCCTTTGTCGGTGTCATACACTAAACTATACTCACAACTACATAAGGCTGATTTGGTTAGGCCATATTATGTCACTCCATTTGAGCCACCTTACCCCGCATGGTCTGATCCCAAGGCAAATTGTGATTATCACACCGGCGTCTCGGGGCAGTCGATTGAAAATTGCATCACATTCAAAAAGTTTGCTCAAAAAATGATCAAGAATGAGGTTTTGCAGTTGGTTGAACCAAATGTAGGTGTTAAACCAATACCGAACCATGGGGGTCGTGGCGTGAACACCATCGAGGAGGAGTACACTAGAAAGGCAAAAGTAAGTGTGGCCGAAATTAAATCCCCTCTGAGGTGGGTGTTCCATCAGTTATGCATGGCACGCCTAATTGAGCGGGGTATAGAAATAGTACAAGAAGGATGCGGCCCTTGTTCTGAATATCACCAAGAGAAAGGACATGAAATCCAGCATTGCGAGGAGTTCAAACGAGTAGTTCAAAACTTGATGGATAATAAGGAAATCGAGTTCTTCAAAAAGGTTGAAGGAAGAAAGGAATCAGACGTGTGCACGTTGGATAACCCCAAGGTCCAATACGGGGTAGATATGCCATTCAGGATCTTGCTCAGGCCAAGGGAGGAAAGCCCGCCTCAAGAAGGAAGTTCTAAGATAGCCCCCAAGATCGTGATCTCAGCTCCAGCATCTTTTCCTTTCAAAGACACGCGAAAAGTTCCTTGGAGTTACACCACCAACATTTTCAGTAACAGGTGCTTCAAAACCGCAAGGGAATGAGAAGTTACCCGAAGAGGTGAAGCCGGCACAAGCGGAAGAATCAGCAGATCCGAAGGCCGAGACAGTGAACAAAGTGGGGCACTTCACAAGAAGTGGTAGGTATTATTCACCTGAAACATCAAAGGCGGTGGAAACATCGAGTGATAATGGCAAAGCTACGGTGCTCGAATCTGAAAAGCTTTTTGGGAAGGAACCTCCCTAAAAAATTCATGAGCCAATGACGGAGGATCAAGCACAAGAATTCTTGAGATTTTTAAAGCACAGTGAGTATAGCATTGTCAAGCAACTTTGGAAGCAACAAGATCGAATCTCAGTACTAGAATTATTGTTGTGCTCGGAGAAACATCGTAGTGCGCTGTTGAAGGTGCTGAACCAGAAAATCATCCCGAACGACATCTCGATAAGAAAATTAGACCGAATAGTGGGCCATGTCACCCTAGATAACTATATCACTTTTAGCGACGATGAGATCCTAGACAAAGGAATAGGGTCGACCAAGGCATTGAATATTACCACTCACTGTAAGGGACATGTCTTACCGGGAGTACTCATTGACAACGGGTCAACCTTGAACGTGATATCGATAGCAACTCTACAAAGGTTGCCCATTGATAGTTCACACATAAATCCTTGTCATAATTCTATCAGAGCCTTTGGTGGAACTCAAAGGGAGGTGATAGGGAAGATCGATATACCTTTTTTAATAGGGCCGACTGAGTACATGGTCGAATTCATGGTGATCGATATTCAACCGACCTATAACTGCTTGTTAGGGAGGCCTTAGATTCATTCAACTGGCGTAGTGCCCTCATCGCTACACCAAAAATTAAAATTTGTCATCGAAGGAAAATTGGTGAGTGTGGGAGCCGAGCAAGACATTATTGCCTTGGTAACTACCGATGCTCCTTACATCCAGACAGATGAGGAGGCCATTGAGTGTTCCTTTATAGCTTTAGAGTTTGTGAATGCTACTTTTGTGGCAGAATGGGGCAAGATCCCAAGTCCTAGACTGTCAAACTGTGCTAAAATGCAAGTTTGGCAAACTTTGGGACGAGGAGCCAGGAAAGGGAAAGAACTCAGAAGGAACCTTCAGGGATGTCTACGTGCCAAGGGTGTCATTAACAAGAAACACCAAAGTGGGTTAGGCCACAAGCCCAATTTTCAGCAAAAAAAGACAGAATGAAAGAGAAAGGCATAACAAAGGAAGGCTCGACTCAGGGGCGAGGAAATTTCGTGGGAACCCATAACCTACTTAGAAATGAAAGATATCTTTGTGTCAGGTGGGATAATCAATACCAAAGAAAAAGTGCATGAGGCAAATCTAGAGGATGACAAACTCATGGAAGAAGAAAGGTTCAGCGAGGCGTTGAAAGGGATGGATGTTAACATGATAGCCGAAGGAGGAAGGAATGGCAAGTCTCTGTCTCGGATCCGCCCCTACTTCCCTAGAGAGAAACTCAACAATTGGATCAGTGTGGATCTACCTTTAGTCTTTAAGTCGAAATTAGAGTAATGCTCAGAACCAACCCTACTTGCTTTTGCCCGCGAGCAGTACGGATCTTTTGTAAAGGGCTTCTATGTTAACTTACTTGCTTTCAATGAAAAATGATGTTTTTCGCATTTTTTCAAATGGCAAACATCATATTTATGGCATTATTTTATTTCATTTATTATTTTATTCCTTCCATAAGAATATTCATTTCTCTTCCCAATACCTATTCATTTCCAAACCATTTCAGGGTCCCTGTTATTAACTGTATGAATGACTCTGAATCTGATCCTGAGATAGATTTTGAGTAGCATTTATATCTGGCAGAGGTCGATGAAGGGGAATGTGAGATAGAATGCCAAGTCCCAGATGAATTGCTCAAGTTAATGGAAAATGAGGAACAACAGATTCTACCCCACCAAGAAGAGGTGGAAATTCTCAATTTGGGGTCTGATGAAGAAAGGAAAGAGGTTGCACCACTATCTCATCCAAAATGAAGCATGAGTTGGTATATCTGTTATCAGAGTTCAATCACATCTTTTCTTGGACCTATCAAGATATATCAGGGCTAGAAACAGACATCGTGGTACACAAGTTGCCGATAAGGTCAGAATGCAAACCAGTCTAGCAAAAACTAAGAAGAATGAGGACGAACATGCTGCTAAAAATTCGATAGAAAGTGAAAAAGCAGCATGATGCTGGTTTTCTAAAGGTTGCCAAGTACCCGGAGTGGGTGGAAAATATAGTCCTAGTGCCTAAGAAATGTAGGAAAGTTCGAATGTGTGTGGACTATAGAGATCTCAACAGGGCAAGCCCTAAAGATAATTTTCACTTGCCACACATTGATACTTTGGTCAACAACACCGCAGGGCATTCGTGGTTCTTTTTTATGGATGGTTTCTCAGGGTATAACCAAATAAAGATGCATCCTGGAGACATGGAGAAAACTACATTTATAACCATGTGGGGAACATTCTGCTATAAGGTAATGCTGTTCAAATTAAAGAATATCGGGGCAACTTATCAAAGAGCCAATGGTGACCCTCTTTCACGACATGATGCACAAAGAAATCGAAGTGTATGTGGACGACATGATTGCCAAGTCACAAACTGAAGAAGACCATATTCAAAACTTGAGAAAGCTCTTCCAAAGATTAAGAAAGTACCAATTAAAGCTTAACCCGGCCAAGTGGACCTTCGCTGTCACATTTGGAAAGCTCTTGGGTTTCATAGTTAGCCAAAAAGGGATCAAGATTGACCCCGATAAAGTAAAAGCTATTCAAAATCTCCCCACACCTCAGACACAAAAAGAAGTTCTAGGTTTCTTAGGGAGGTTAAATTACATATATCGGTTCATTTCTCAGTTAACCAAAAATGCGACCCACTCTTTAGATTGCTTCGAAAGAATAACCATGAGTATAGGATGGAGAATGCCAAGAAGCTCTAGACAAGATCAAGAAATATTTGATTAATGCTCCAATCCTGGTGGCACATGTGCTAGATAGACCCTTAATCTTGTACTTGACAGTCTTTGAGAATTCGATGGGTTGCGTGTTGGGGCAACACGACGAGTTCGAAAAAAAGAGAGGGCTATCTACTATTTGAGCAAGAAGTTTGTTGATTGTGAAACTCGATATCCACCAATTCAAAAAATGTATTGTGCTCTAGTATGGGCAACCAAGAGACTCAGGCAGTACATGTTATACCACACCACTTGGTTGATATCCAAGTTGGATCCGCTGAAATTCTTGATGGAGGCAATAGCATTAACCGGGAAGATGAATCATTGGCAAATGCTTTTGTCTGAATATAACAATGTCTATGTAAGTCCGAAAGCAATCAAAGGAAGTGCTATAGCAGACTTCTTTGCTAGTCGTGCTTTAGGCGATTATGAGTTCTTAAACTTTAATTTTCCCGACGAAGATTTGATGTGCGTAACTGTGGAATAAAATGCTACTTTAGAAGAAAAGTCATGGAAACTCTACTTCGACGGGGCATGCAATGCCTTAGGCCATGGCATAGGGGTGATGTTAGTCTCACCAGAAAACGTTTACTATCCTTTTACAAGCAGACTAGAATTCTTCTGCACAAAAAATATGGCTAAATATGAGGCTTGTGTCATGGGCTTGCGTGCAGCCATTGAAAGAAAAGTCAAGATGCTTCAAGTTTTTGGGGATTTATCTTTGGTTGTTTATCAACTCCGGAAAGAATGGGAAACAAGAGACTCAAAGTTGGTCAAGTATTACGATCTGATCCAATAGCTAGTTAAAAACTTTGAGAAGATCAGCTTTGCCTACCTTCCACGGGAGGACAACCAAATGGTAGATTCTTTGGCAACTCTGGCCACAGTGTTTGAAGCAAGCACTAAAGTAGAAATGAAGTCAATTGAAATGCAAATCCTTAAATTACCAGCTTATTGCTATAGCCTGGAAGAAGAGGCAGACGGTAACCCGTGGTACTATAATATTCTTTAGTATATTAAGTTCCAGTCCTACCCCGATGCGGCCAATGAGAACAATAAAAGAACTATAAGGAGGATGGCAGTGGGATATGTTCTAGATAGGGAAATATTATACAAAAAAGGAAAAGACCAAACATTGCTATGGTGTGTCGACGCTCGAGAAGCTAGGAGCATCTTGGCCGAAGTTCATGATGGGTTATATGGGACGCATGCCAACAGTTTCTCAATGGCCCAAAACATTATGAGGTATGGGTACTTCTAGTCAACCATGGAAGAAGATTGTATTGATTATGCAAAGAAATGCCACTAATGTTAGATATATGCTAATAGGATCCATTCCCCACCCTTACCGCTGCACACTATGAATTCGCCGTGGCCTATCGCTGTATGGGGCATGGATGTCATTGGTCAGATTCACCCAAAGGTGTCCAATGGACACCGTTTCATTCTGGTGGTCATCGACTATTTCACTAAATTGGTGGAAACAGCTTCCTATGTCAATATCACAAGAATGACAGTTTGCAAGTTCTTGAATAAAGAGATCATTTGCTAGTATGGTTTGCCAGAAAAGATCATTACCGACAATGCTTCCAACCTAAATAACAAAATAATAGCTGATGTGTGTGAGCAATTCAACATAGTGCACCATAATTCTACCATCTATCTTCCCAAGATGAACGGAGCGATAGAAGTGGCAAATAAAAATATTAAGAAGATCATTTCGAAGACTATAGATACTTTTAAAGATTGGCATGAAAAGTTTTCATTTTCCCTGCTCGCCTACTGAACGTCCATACTTACGTGAACAAGGGCAACGCCATATTCCTTAGTTTATGGTATGGAAGCGATTCTGCCTATGGAAGTAAAGATTCCGTCATTGCAGATACTGAATGAGGTGAAGTTGGAAGAGGTGGAGTGGGTACAAGCACGAGTTGATTAGTTGAATCTCATTAAGGAGAAGAGACTAAGAGCCATTTGCCATGGTCAAATGTACCAAAAGAGGATGATGCGAGCTTACGATAAAAAGGTCCGCCCAAGAGAATTTCGAGAAGGAGATCTAGTGTTTAAAAGGATCTTGCAAACTCAAAATGATTTTCGGGGAAAGTGGATGCCTAATTGGGAAGGGCCTTACATCATTAAAAAGGCCTTTTCGGGGGAACGTTGATTCTAACCGAAATAGATGGAATAAGTTAAACAATCCAGTGAACTCAAACTCAGTGAAGAAATACTATGCTTAAAAAATAAAAAATATATATAAAAAATGAGGAGGGTTTGAGGTGAAAATCCGAAGAGGGAGTCTCAAAACCCAAAAAGAGGATCTGAGTTGAAAACCTGAAAGGGTGGCCCAGACAAGCCTTAGAAATTAAGCATCCAACATGAGAGATCTTCCGGGATATCAAGCATCTCAGTAAAGAATCTCAAGCGAGCAATCTGCCTCGATTGATGGGTTCTCGAATCTTCATATAGTCGATGTTTAGGACATTGCATCATGATTTCTTCTCTTCTTCTTTTCTTTTCCTTTCTTCCATGTTTGCCATGACTCGTAAATTATTCCAAAATTTTCAAATTTTAATAAAATATTATTTTGAATTTTCTTTCACTTCGTCTACCTAACATCATGCAAGTAGGTTAATATTGATTCATGATAAGAAAAAGATTTTTGGGTCTTGTTGTGTTCTGGCCTCTCCTGGTAGACTTGGTCCTAGGGCAGAAACGAATCTCAAAATCATCCTATAAACCAAGGTTCAAACAAATGGAAGACTTCTAATAAGGAGATGATGAGAACGAGAGGCTCGCTGAGACTAAGTAATTTCAAAGTGAAAACTGAGAAAGGCACCAAATAAACATAGATAAAAAATAATAATAACATAAGAGAAAGAAATAAAAAAAGAAGAATAAGAAGGAAGAAAAAGGAAAAGGAAAGAGAAAAACGCAAAAAAAAAAAAGAAAGAAAAAAGAGAGAGAAAAAAAGAAAAAAGAGAGAGAGGAGGAAGAAAAGAAAAATAAAGAAGAAAGAGATAATAAGAAGAAGAAAGAGGAGAATGGAGAAAAGAAAACAAAACAAAAAAGAGGAAAAAACACAAGGACCTTAATAGACACTTCGAAAAAAGGGCCTTGAGAACTTGAGAATAAAGATGAGGTGGCACCGTTAGCTTAAAGAATCAAGAAGAAGAAAAAAGAAGCAAGAGGACAACCGAAGAAGGGTCGATCAACATGAAAGGGTGTAATGATAACATTATTCATGCATCATGTATAGATAGGCATCCCTAAGTTAGGCGCACACTAATACATATAATCAAAAGCACTATGTTTATTTCGATAGGTGCTCTCTATACCGCAACAATGAAAAAGCAAGATACTACCGTCTGGTCTCCCAGCCTTCAGCCTTCTAGGAAGCAGTGGAAAAATTCTTGGTGCTTGTGCTATTAGAAAGCGGAGTGTCGTCCTAACGTTCAATATAGGGGGAACTTCAAAGTAAGAAGTTTTATATATAAAAACTTATAAACGAAAGAGGTCTCATATAGAAAGGACTTGTAGCCTCAAGATCTCGAAAGCAAAAGGTCTTGCATAGAAGGGACTTGTAGATCCAGGGTATCGAACGAGAAGAAGAAAGAAGTTCTAGAGAGAAAGAACTTATAATTCGAAGGATTGGCCAAAAAAGAAGAGTTCTATGTAAAAAGAACTTATGGCTCTGAGTCTTCATAGAGAGGGGAACAGACAGTTCTATATAGGAAGAACTCGTCACTTCGAACCCTCAAACAGGAAGGAGGACAAAATTAGTGCTTATGGTATTTGCTTTATTATTTTTCCACAAGGATAAGCAAAGAGGGGCAGCTGTAATCACTAATTTTGTCCGGGGTAGACCCGTTTCTTCTATGTTGTTATAATAATGGGCTTATATGCTATGTATTGGGCTTTATTTTATCCTTTATTGAAACTTTAAAAAACCTAAAATTTAGTTAACTATTAGTACCTTTTAATTAAGCTTTATATATTGTTATCATGTTATTATCCATTTGAAAAGCCTCAATATTACTAAGTTTATTATATGGCTTTATTGTTATTATATATGTTTTGTTTATATCATATTACCACTATTATGTATGTGTTGTTTGCATGTATGTATGTATGTATTTATTAATATCCATTATAAGTGTGAATGTGTGTAAATATTGCATGGATTATCTTGCTATTAAATATATAAGTCCTTATGTAATGTGTGTTTGTAATATGTAATATTTAAATGTGAATGTTGCATGTACGTTGTTCTATGTAATGTGTATTAATGTTTGTATATTGTGCGAATATATTATATGTGTATGCATATTATGCATGTTATGTGATTATTATTAGTATTACTACTATATGCTATGACCGAAACAAATATGGAAAAATGAAAGATATATGCTAAATAATTGAGCCCATTAAAATCAGCTCAAATCCATTCATAATTAAAGAACCAAAATATTATACATATCAGCCCATATGTAAAAACATCTCATAAATAAAAAGAGCCCAAGTCTATTAAATACAGTCCAATTACTAATTAATTAACACACTAGCCCAAAAATATATACATATTATTACATCAGGCCCATTTGGGGCCCTAAACAAAACCCTAACCTAAGGTCATCTCCTACAGCCGCCCGATCTCAGCTGCCAGATCTGGGATTGATCTGACGGTCCATATTCAAGAAATGGTGGTCGTTCGGATCTCTCACGCTTCTACACACTGGCTTTTCAGCTTCCTGACATGCGCGTGTGCCACACGCCCAGCTTCACAGCTCCCCCACGCGCCACACGTGCGACCGTTCAGATCGTCCATGCACGTACAGCTTCTCCAAGAGCCCTTGCAACGACGACAAGACCAGCCGCCCAGCTGTCGGCGAGCGTGCCACTCTTCATCATTTCGGCCGCCTCTAACGACATGCATGCAAAAAGTAAAAGCAATAAGCCCAAAATAGTAAAACAGAGGAAAAGTAACCAAAGATAACCAAGGCAATGTCAACCAAAGCAAGTTGTCAGAAGCATTCGATTAGGATTTTGACCATACATATATTCAATCCATGTAATAGGCTATATAACCAAAAGCCAAAAACAATTGTAAGGGGTCTTTTTGACTCTGGATTTTGGGAGCAATAGAACAAGAACAACAATTTTTAGAGGTAATCTACTTTTTTGCATTCGAAATACATATACAAATAGAAAGAGGGTTTCAGTTTTACCTTTGCCGGTTTGTTTCCCTAGTGTCGTTCCATCTTCCCGTCGGTAATAAGCTCTCCAGCTTCTTAGAGGCCGTGACGAGTGCACCAGACGGAGTGAAAAACCACAAGGGGCCGGTCTAGGTCTTCTTATTTCAGAGCCAAAGGGAGTCTTTTTTTGGTTTCGAATTTTCTTTAAAAAAGGGGTACATAGGTTTGTTTCAAAGAGAAAGGGTTTTAATATATATTTTTGAAGTGAGAGGTTTTCTTGGTCGGTTTTAAGTTTGTCGGCCGCCAGTGGACGACGGCCGACACGACAGAACATCGTCGGGAACTGGAAATTGTGGTGGTGCATGGCTGGACCCTTGCCAGTTTCTGGGTTTGCTGAAACACTAGTAGAGAAAGGGAAATCTTTTGGCTGGGGTGTTTTTAAACAAATGAGGAAAAGAGGCTTAAGCTTTAGTTTAGGTGTTATTTATACTCAGCTTTCATTAAAAATGGCTTATTTGCGTAATAAGGACCTCCGTCCCGGCTTAATCACGCCCGTAAGGGCTTCTCCCTTTTGAAATCTCGTCCTAGTTCCTTGCTTTCTTGTTTTGTTTTTCATTTTCGTGCTTATTCTAAACATATTTGTTGGTTCTCCTAATTTGGCCCTCTGTTTTGTCCCCTTTTTCAATTTAGTCCTTTTCCAGTGTTGTTACCCCCTTAATCATGCATTTCAATTTCAGCTCTATTTTTTAAATTTCTTTAATTTCAGTCATGGCTTTATTTATTTTCTCTATATGTATGTTAATGTGGCTTTGGTATACATATGTGTACTTGCGGTTTTGCTTATATATAACATATAGTTTTTTGTATATAATATATCTTTTCATAATAAATATAGCGTACGTATAACATATAGTTCTATCGATATATAGTATATGTAATGCACAATTCTTTATATATGATACATATTTTTTACCTAATATATAGTTTATAACATAAAGTTTTCTCTTTTACATAATATGTAGCATATGTGATATGAGGTAGTTTTAATATATAAAGTTTTTTATATAATATTTGATCTTGTTTTAATATGTAGAATATATATATATATATAACCTTTATAATATATAATATAGTTTCCATGTAATATATGTTTAAATATGGTAAATTGGGATCTTGTTTTTTTATGCCTTCAGTCATATTCATTTGCCATGCCATGTTGTTGTTAATGCATTCAGAATATAAATTGTTATACGGTGTCCTTTTATTCGGGAACGAACGAGGCCAGTACCAGTCGTAGTGGTGGTGGTTCGAACGTTCCTTCTCGAATATTAGGGCCCTTAAAATATACTCGTCTGTATAACCAAATTTCAATCAGATCGTCACACTAAGTTCACAATTTCCAATATTATGTAAGCGATAAAATTTTTGGTACCAATTTTGGGCGTTGTAGGGGTGCTAACCTTTCCCCACACGTAACCGATTCCCGAATCTTAGAATTTCTGGTTTTGTTTTCCGGTGTCCGGTGTACCTTACCAAAGTGACCGGTGGCTACTCCAGTTTTATTTTAAAAGTACGTTTTTAAAGAAATCCCCTTTTAATAATGTTTTCAAATAAAAGTCGAAAAGCCTGAACTTCTAAGTATTTTCAAAAACGTAGCTAAAGGAATTTGGATGTTGAAGCATAAAAGAAGAAGAGAAAAGCTAGAAAATTTGGTTTCTGGTCCAAAGATTTAAAATGAGGGTTAAATTTGATGAAATATTTTGAATTAGGACCTAATTGATAGAATATATAAGTTTCGGGAACTAAAATAGTTATTAATCATGCCGCATCACAACACATGTTAAGTGTTAATGGAAAATTAATGGTCGGTGACCAAAACATAATTAAAACATAATAGTAGTGATGATTTTGTTAAAAAAATAGTTTAGTGACCAAAATAAGAAAACATTAATAGTTGGGAGACTAATGGTGTAGTTTACCTTAAATTAAAATTTGGGTAAAATACATAAATAGTCCCTCGACTATGCTCAAATTATCTTTTGTGTCTCTTAACTATCAGAAGTTATAAACTAGTCCCCGAACATAGAAAAGTAACATTAATCCAGCGCCGTTAAAAATTTAATGGTTGATGACGTGGCTTGGTATAACTACATAGTTAGCCCTCAAGTTCTAAACTTATTCTAATTTGACCCCACTTCCTTGCAAGTGTGACTCTCCTCCTCTGTATCTCATCCCGGTTCAGCCCTGCAACCTCACCGATTTGTCCGAATCCCTCCATTGCTATAAAAAGTTAATCAAACACACACAAACAAAAGGTGTTGTCTGAGTTCTGGAGATTAAAACGCCAGGATCAAACAACCCCAAATCTCTTCTGATCTGCAAACATCATTTTACAAACAAAACTGTTGGATTTTTGTTGTCAATTAGAACATTAATCAAATATATAAAAGTCTTTAGCTTTATATAAAATACAAACCTGTCGTTGATAAATTTCTATATCCAACAAAATCCAATTCAGATTTCAGACAAAAATTTCCTTTTGATTCCTTACAATCCAAACACTTCTATGTATGAAAAAGGCCCACCTTTATTCCCTAGAAAAAACAACATAAAACAAACAAATTAACAATGAAAATGAAAACCAACGGAAAGAGTACAAATCAATAAAATGAAAGCTAACAGTTTCAAACCATCCACCCCATCGAACGACACCTGAAACCAATAGCCTAGAATCTAGAAATATTTTTTTTCTCTTTCATTTGATTTCTTTGGAATTTCAGTAAACAAAATTCTCAGGTAAAAATAGAAACCATAAAAGCAACTCTCAAAACCAATATATTTTGTAACGAAAATTAAAAACAGTAATCGGAGGTCAAAAGAGAACACAACAAAAAAAACATGTCAGCTTTGAATTATTTTTTTAGGATAACTGAAGCAGGTTTAAGGTTTAGTTTTTTTTTTCTCTCAATAATCTTTAAATACGTTCCTGATTTCTTTGTAGTCGTGTTCCTACGATCTTCGTTTGTTCTTCTGAATTTTGGGTAAAAATGAATTGAAGAATTAAAAGAGAAAATAAATAATAAAAAAAGATGAACTAAATTGATAGATATTAAAATAACAAGGGTTACTTTTTTAGAATTAGGGTCAAATTAGAATAAGTTTAAAACTTGACGGCTAACTATGCAGTTATACCAATTTATATTAACTGCCACGTTATCAACCGTTAACTTTTTAACGACATTGGACTAATTTGTTACTTTTTTTAAGTTGGAGGACCATCTTGTAACTTCTGATAGTCAGAGAATGCAAAAGATAATTGGAACATAGTCGGGAGACCTTTTATGTACTTTACCCTTAAAATTTATAAATAATATGAATACTTAAAAGGCTGCAATACATCTCAGTCGCCGATGAATTAGGTTAAGGAAAATATGAAGCAGCCTCATTCAAGAGAACATTCAAGGATACATCGAGTCTCTTGGATTTCACGTCATCTTGATCATGTTATAAAAATATAAGTTAATCAGTCAAATAAATACTTAAATTATACATTTTTTCTAGATAAGTGCTTGAACTATATTTTAAGCAAAATAGATGCCTAGCGTTTCATTCTGTGATTCATTTATGGTTTTTTCTTGACAAATGTTATTTTTTCTGTTATCTAATAAAATTCGAACATGTGACATAGTTTATCATTTTTTGAAATTAAAATCCAAAAATGAAAAAGAAATTAAAAAAATAAAATATATTAATTAACCCAATAATATTTAATTTCTCTAAAAAAACCAAACTCTAACCCTAAATTCATCCACTCCGATCATTGATTCAACCACCATCGGGCACCCTTATCTTCATCGGACCCCTCTACTAAAAGCCCCATCGTCTCGTTGTTAAAAACCGAAGAATGAACCGCCGATTGCACAGACGACGAACACCCAACAATGAAGAAAGAAAGAGGTCCATTGAGTTCCCACTGACGGGTAGAGGATGGTAGGTGTCGAACAGTGAGGTACACAACACTTGGGCGGTGAACCGCCGACTTGTGAGAATGTCGTACAACAAGTGAGATGTGATTTGAGGGTTTGATTAAAAGAAATTAAAACTCTGGGGTTTTTAAAGAAATTCAAAAATTACAAATATAAAAAATTGGCCATGTGTCATGTTCTGATTGAATGACGAAATTATTTTAACGACTCTTGACGAAAAAACCTTGGGTCACAAAATGAAACGTTGAGCATCTATTTAGCTCAAAATATAGTTCAGACACTTATATGAGAAAATGTATAATTTAGGCACTTATTTGACTACTAAACCAAAAATATATTATTTTGAGTTTAAACTCTTGGTGATACTTCTTCGTTGGCATTTTTTACATTATATTTTAACTTCAAATTAATATTATAATTTAATTCTATTAAACTAATCTTAATAATTCATTAAAAATGTGATTCTTCTAAACCTACATTGAAAATGAACAATAATATCGTTAAAATGTATAATTAGTACATATTTTTTTATCAACTTCAAGTACATAATTAGTACACCACATTAAGAAAAACATTATCCAAGTACATAATCAATACAACAACACATTAAAAACAATATTATTCAAATATGTAATTAGTACAACATAATAAGACAACAATATTGTTCAACTATATAATTTATACTACAACACATTAAACCAACGAAAGTATCAAAGTGCATAATTAATATCGCAACACAGTAACACCAAAATATAGTCTAAATGCATAATTAGTAGTATGCCACATTAAAACCACACGTCTTTCTTTAACCCTGGGTGAAGTTTTGGAGCCCTATGTTTTGTTTTTTTAAGCCAAGAAAGCTATGGTCTCGAACTCATTTTTTCTAGAAAATCAAACACATTGCAGAGAAAGTGATCATCAAAATTGTAACATTCTCGACCCGAATGTCACATTTGGGCCTTGAGCTCAAACCAAATCTATAAAATTTATCAATTTGGTTTAGCCCGAATAAAATGTTTTCCAAAATATTTAAAGTTAATGATTTAAAAATAAATATATAAAAGATTAAAACGTTACAAAAAGAGCTCCAATTAAATTAAAGCATTTGAACATTCGATTTAACTAATATAATTTGCAAAATAAGAATTACAGACTCAACCACGTAAAGTCCTATGAATACATAGCCTAATAGCCCTCTAAATACAAGTACCATACTTCGGAGATCACCACGTGCTAGAATCTCGTACCGATAGTGCTCCACAATCCCACGATCCAACGATCAACCTACGCGTTAAAACAATTCCGAGCGTTGAGCTTACAAAGATTAGTGGTACACATCTACTCTACTATACTTCATACTAATCATAAACATAAGCATGCAAGCAAGTACGAACAATAAGGAGAGATAAATAAACACGTAACACTATCACTAGTCGCCTAAACACATGATCTTATCAGCAAACATCATACATGACACACAAGGCCCAACCAAGCCCAATATCTCAACAGATCATCTAGGCGAAAACACATCAACTCTAGAGTGAGGCCGGGTCACATAGCATCGGTACATACACTCCGGGTGAGGTCAGGTCACATAGCATCGGAACATGCAACCTTGCAAGAAATCCTCCCTCAAGCATCTACACAATGGGTGAGACTGGGCCACGTAGCATCAGAACATACATACTCGAAATCCCCATCGAGTATCTTCAAATGAAACTTAGGTCACATAGCATCGGTAACCTCCATTTGGTATCTCTAACTATGGTGTTGCAACAGGCTTTCACTGGGTATCCGGATCTCAACAATCAACAGTAACTCAACCACACAAGTGTCCAAACCGCACACAACATTAACACGATCATCATACAACACACATCATTACATATTTACCAACTTTATGGTTTCTATTAATTATCAAGCCATCTATTTGGTTTAACAACTTGTTAATATATTATGAAAGCGTACATTTACTGGAAGTACTAGATTTTCTCACATACCAGTACGGTTCAACCTGTACCGATACAAACCTCAATCGCATACCGATATGGCTGAAGCTCATACGATGCCCTATTTACAAGTTCGTACAATTTCCTTTGATTATGATATTATAATGTTTATCCGATCTCTAAAGCTTATAAAAATCATTAGAATTGGTTTAATAATGCATTTAATTAATTAATATTAATTACCAACTTCATGACCATTTATTCAAATATTACTATTATCTATCCCATACACAATTTTCATCGAATACATCAATATTCATACTCTAGCACCCAATCAACACAACACACAATTCAAACATGCATCACATACATATACGATTATCAAAGCAACCCTATACGAGTTAAAACATATCTCTATATCTAACCATGCATCTCATAATTATCGAGCCTCATAATACCAGTCTCAAATCATGCTTATTAATCATCTACATATTTTGTAAGTACTAACACACAAAGCAATCACATTTATGATGTTTATAAAGCAATAGGAGTTCGAGGTGTACTAACCTTAAGCCGATATCGCTAAAATCTTCATTCGAGCTTCCCGAATATTCAACTTGATCTGATATCCAATCTCGAATAGTTCTCGTATACCAATTAATACCATAAAAATCACTTAGTCACATACTTTAATGATTACGAAAGGTCAAATGCGTTTTGGCGAAATAGACTGCACTAATAAATCCGAAACGTCGAGAAAATCCCGAGTAAAGTCTCCCAAAAAAAGTCAACATTCAATCAAAGTCAACGACCCCTAGTCAAAGTCAACGGTTAACCCAAATAGTCAACAGTCTAGACAATCCAGTGCAGCGCAGGTGCACAAAAGCTACAGTGCACCCGTAGGCAATGATCCTATGTGCGCAAGTGTAGAGGAGCATGGTGCACCCCAACTGCTGAACAACGCCCACTCTTAGGTGCCGGAAAGTGTGGCATGTGCAGTGGCTTTCGATGGCCGGACGACGACAGTAAGCTCCAGCCGACATATTTTCTACTGGGGAATCCGATGATGACATTCATTTTTGACTTTGAGCACTCAAACATGACTAACTCGCAAAAGTCAAACCTTTTTTTTCTTCACCCCTTCCAATGACAACTCCAACAGCAATTCTGAGACCATCGGTTGACTCGTCTCGACGAAATAAACGCAATGGTATCGAAGGTGTCTAAAACGAACAATCAATCGACAACAAATCAGGGCTCTAAACTCCCCCTTTTCTCTCGATTTTCTCTCTTCAAAATATCCTCCTCTTTATTTTTCTTTCCCACTTTTCAACCACCTTTAATTCAAATAACACTCTTCCCAAGAAAATGGGTAAACTAATTATTTAACACTTATCTTCCCCATTGTTCCTACTTAGGCTCCCAACTTTAAATTCCTTATTCATTTAAGTCCTTAATTTCATTTAAATCGGGCTTCAACTTAAATATTCTTTATAATTAAACCACCAAATTAAAGGTTCAAAATTCGGATCCGAGATCGTAAAGATGTGGTGTTTTATCCTCAGTCAATTTTTTCAATGCTTTAACAATCTCATCAAATTTCTCACCTACAAATTGGATGAGATCATCATTGACACTTTCTTAGAGATTTTTCCTTTAACGGTTTGATGTGCCAGATGAAGATACTTTTGCTCTTTCCTCAACGACATCTTCAGTGTGGAAGTTTAACGTCATTGAACCTTCAGTATCATTGTCCAAGTCTTTGTAGGCAAATGTTCTAGCAAAACTCCCTGTAACAAATTGTCCTAGTAAGGATGTCACACAAATTAAAAAACACAATTGGTCGCATCCGTAATATATTAATACAGTTCTAATCACCTTTATATAAAATACTATTGATATAGTTTTCTCTTTCATGATCTTGATTCACATGACATTCACAAATTATTTGCTTTCTAAATTTTAATATTTGAATCCAGAAAGCCCCAAAAGCTAATGTGGAAGAAACGACTCCCCACTAACTATTGTGTTATGAATAGAATTACGATACATCTACAAAAAATAATAATAACATTTTATGAATACTTGAAATTTCAAATAAATAATAGCCAACGAATTAATGGATCTCCTACATTCATTATGCTGTTATTGGGGTTTGTTATTGATACTAATATTTTTTTTCTTATATCTCATCTTTTTTATAAGTTAAATGTTTTTTTCATTGTTTTGTCTCACCCTTTACAATTGGGATAGTTGAGACTAAGAATCTAAATACGTTTTATTTTTTGTCTATTGTTTAACAGGTTTTATATGTTTGCATTTGCTATGAAACATGACAGACTTTCTTTTTTTTTTTTACACCAAACTGAACATATTTTAAAGTGAAGTTTTATTTTGGATCAATTATGCTTTTAATTGATTTGGTAGTTTAACAAATCAGCTGCTAAGGAAGCTATGAAACCTGGATGAGATTCGAAATGAATCCATTATGTATTGGACTTGTCTACTACAAAAAAAATTCGTTGATTCAGAATTTTACTTTCATATTATGTTTAAGCTCTTTCCTAAACTTGCAAAGCTTAAATGGATGTGATTTAAGTCGATAAACCATTACAAGATAATGCTTTTCAAGTTTATGTATTATATTTATTTTATTAATTTGTTTTCATTTAGAAACCATAAGAAAAAAAGCTAAACATCGATAGAAGTTCTAATTCCATAAGCAATGCATGAGTTCCATAAACGTGGAAGGAAATGTTCAAATATTTGTAAAACATACCTCATTTTTCAATGAAAGATGGAAAGCTCCTTGATTTTGAAAGGACTTAACTGCTGCAATAGTAATATGAACATAAATTACAGAAAGTGAGTAATTTAATCAGATGACAAAAGTTTCTTAGATCATTCACCAGCTAAGAACATACATACAAACTTCTTTACCTTAAATGAAATTCAAATTGTATCATAATTTTCAAAAATTAATATTAACCCTCTATGTTATATTAAATACAATCCAAATTCATAAACAAAAGGATTTCCATTTCTCATTCCCATTTATTTCCTTCTAGCTGATAAACCATTCTGATTTCTGACAGCACATCTTTTCTTCCCCTTAATAGTTTGAAAGGTTGCTTCTTTTCAGAAGAATAGATATTAATAACAATGTTTAGAGATAAGGTCACAAATTATTATCTACAAAATCTGTCAGATCCTGCATTTCATTGCAAAGAGCTCTAAAACATAGAAGAAGATAAAATAAAATAAAAAGAAACAAATAAATCAAATCAAATTAACAAATGTAAATGAAAGCTCACGGAAAAGGGCGAGGAGCTAATCCAAGTTGATACGAGTGTCGATTGTTTCTGGAAAAAAAAAGATAATTAAATGTGTTTCTTAAAGAAATAAATCAAGAAAAAATAACAGTAAAATGAACTGAACCCGAATGGAAATAGCTATATTTAATTTAAATGCAAGGGGATCTTGTTTTTTTTTTTTTGAAACATGTTGTCTCGCATTTATTGTGAATAACATTTAGCCACAATTCAACTTAGCTCCTACAGTGACAACATGAAGAACAAATTTACTGCATGGATTGATTTGCCACTAAACTACAAATTTGCACTAAAAAAAACAAAGCTAAACTGTCGTACATTTGCACAATCCTACAAGCCAACACGTCCGTTCCTACTGTTGTACGAAGATGTTAACTATGTTACCTAGAGTACCGTAATAGCAAGTGCTAGATTCAGATGAAAATCTAGGTATACACTCGGACACAAATATAATCAATTTTGCTTAAACTTTTTCATATATTTAGATCTCACATTCATGTTTAAATATGAAACAGACATAGATGTTACACACTTTAGTATGTTAGACATTGGCCCAAATTCTAAATGATAACTAGTTTGGTGGAAGATTATATAATAATTAAATTTATTTAAAAGTACATATTGTATTAGGTAAGACATTATGGACTTGGTGACCAAGCAATAAGTTTTATAAATATAGAGTGAGTCCCGAGTTCTTAGAATTATCATAGAAGTGTATTACTTATGAGATCTCTATCCATAACATGAGTTTTGTAGAGGCGTGAGAAGGAGTTTGATAAAACACCAAACTAAGGTGCATAGAAACTAGTTTGTTATGGGGCTCGGATTTAAAGTTTTAACTTTTTGTAGTCTCTAGTGAATTTTTCTTCATCCATAAATTTAGGCAACTAAAACCGAATCACATTAAATATTCTATAACAAAGTTAATCATTTAGAGAAGATAAGAAACAAGCAAGGATTGTTCTCAGCAAGTATTCCGGTATAGCTTTCGGTCTTCCCCTTTACGATAATCTATTGGTTAATTATTGTTGAATAAGGGGAAAGAACAACGTTACTAATTTTATCTGCTTAAGTATGTCTCAATTTCAAAGATATACAAAATGAGTTATTCATGGAAAAGAATAACCAAAACCGAAAATGTGTATTGGAATAAAAGTTGCAGAGATTAGCATTCCCATAGCTTTCCTAGCTAAAACATTTGTCTCCCTAGTTGAGTTACTGTATGTACAAGCATAAGTAAATAGTAATGACATTTACAATGATAGATTCTGGTTACAGTTGTTGGCTACGTCGACACACGTGAAAAGGTTCTTGTAAAAAAATAATCAAAATCATCCGGTAGTCAATGGTTGCATGAAGAAATAAGATAGCCTCGTGCTATCAAAGGGTATTTTACCATCGCCAAATTCCTGGCATCTCTGCTTTACTTAAAGCAAGGGGATCTTGTTTAGGTTTCACTAAGGTTTTCTAGATTTGGTAGTTTAGCAAATCAACTGCCAAGGAAGCAAATTAACATGCTAAATCACACAAATAAATAATACACATATCACTATTTAAATTAGAGTAAAAATAAAATAGAGAAGATCTGAAGAAGAAGAAGAAAAAACAGATTTTTGAGTTTGTAAGTTGAAGAAGAAATTCGAGAGTTAAAAAAAATACAGACTATGGAAAGAATAAAGAGGAAATAAAGATAATTTGAGACAGTATACTTGAGAAAATGAACGGTCTGAGTAATCGGCGGCGGCAAGGGAAAGATGTCGGTGATTTTTGTGTTTACAATTGGTTTTGGTTCCCTTTGACTTGTATTTACTTTACCATTAACTTTCTCTTTTTCCTGGCTTTGTCTAAAATAAAACCCGTCAAAATAGGCTAAAATGAGACGTACATAAATGCTTATAAAAATGGTAAGAATTTATATACAAAACTCGTAAGAATTTTGTAGGTACACAAATTCTTACAAAAATTATAAGTATTTTTATATATACCAAAATAAAAAAGGGTAAAAGCTAAACAGATTAACCGGTAGCCTTAAAAATAGGATAAGAAATTGTGTACCTATATTTTTTCTTACGTTTTTTATAACAAATTATGCATATTTTGCAATGATTTTTGTAGATACTAAAATTCTCATGATTTTTATAAGAAAAAAAAGTTATCTTGTAGCCTTTTATGTATGTACACAAATATTTACCCTAATTAGAGCTCCTTTTGGTTTTGGTGAACTCGTGTAAGGATTTCAGTACCTGCCGTTTTTCTTACGATTTCTGTAAGAAGTTATGTATAATTTGTACTAATTTTCGTACATACTGAAATTCTCATCGTTCTTGTAATAAAATAGGTTTTCTCGTAGGAAATTATGTATGTACACAAATGCTTACCCTAAGTTGAGCTCCTTTTGGTTTTGGTAATCTCTTGTAAGGATTTTGGTACCTACCTTTTTTCTTAAGATTTCTATAAGTAATTATGTATAATTTGTACTAATTCCGTACCTACTGAAATTCTCATCGTTCTTGTAATAAAATAGGTTTTCTCGTAGGAAATTATGTATGTACACAAATGCTTACCCTAGGTTGAGCTCCTTTTGGTTTTGGTGATATCGGGTAAGGATTTCGGTACCTACCTTTTTTCTTACGGTTTCTATAGTAAATTATGTATAATTTGTAATAATTTTTGTACCTACTTAAATTTTAACCATTCTTGTAATAAAATAGGTTTTCTCGTAGGAAAATATGTGTGTACACAAATGCTTACCCTAACATGAGCTCCTTTTAGTTTGGGTGATCTCAGGTAAGGATTTCGGTACCTACAATTTTTCTTACGGTTTCTGTAATAAATTATGTATAATTTGTAATAATTTTTGTACCTACTAAAATTCTTATCGTTCTTGTAATAAAATAGGTTTTCTCGTAAAAAAATATGTATGTATACAAATGCTTACCCTAAGTTGAGCTCCCTTTGATTTTGGTGATATCGGGTAAGGTTTTAGATACCTACCTTTTTTCTTACGGTTTCTGTAATAAATTATGTATAATTTGTAATAATTTCTACACCTACTTAAATTTCAATCGTTCTTGTAATAAAATAGGTTTTCTTGTAGGAAAATATGTATGTACACAAATGCTTACCCTAAGTTGAGCTCCTTTTGGTTTTGGTGATCTCTTGTAAGGATTTCGATACCTACCTTTTTTCTTATGGTTTCTGTAAGAAATTATGTATAATTTATAATAATTTCTGTACCTACTTAATTTTCAATCATTCTTGTAATAAAATAGGTTTTCTCGTAGGAAAATATGTATGTACACAAATGCTTACCCTAAGTTGAGCTCCTTTTGGTTTTGGTGATCTCCTATAAGGATTTCGATACCTATCGTTTTTCTTACGATTTTGTAAGAAGTTATGTATACTTTGTACTAATTTCTGTACCTACTGAAATCCTTACAATTCTTGTAATAAAATAGGTTTTCTCGTAGGATATTATGTATGTACA
This sequence comes from Hibiscus mutabilis, assembly GCA_019671005.1. Taxonomy (NCBI): domain Eukaryota; kingdom Viridiplantae; phylum Streptophyta; class Magnoliopsida; order Malvales; family Malvaceae; genus Hibiscus; species Hibiscus mutabilis. The sequence goes on along the minus strand of CM033717.1, from coordinate 28,608,363 downwards.
CAAATGCTTACCCTAAGTTGAGCTCATTTTGCCTTTGGTGATCTCGTGTAAGGATATCGGTACCTACCGTTTTTCTTACAACTGTTGTAAGAATTTATGTATACTTTGTAGTGATTTGCATACCTACTAAAATCCTTACGATCCTTGTAATAAATTCGGTTTCTCGTAGGAAATTATGTATGTACACAAATGCTTACCCTAAGTTGAGCTCATTTTGCCTTTGGTGATCTCGTGTAAGGATTTTGGTACCTACCGATTTTCTTACGACTTTTGTAAGAATTTATTTATACTTTGTAGTAATTTGCGTACCTTCTGAAATCCATACAGTTCTTGTAATAAAATAGGTTTTCTCGTAAGAAAATATGTTTGTACACAAATCTTTACGTCGTAACATTTTATGTATATACTGTTTTTATTACAGTTACTGTAAATAATTATGTATAACCATCGTAAGAATTTATATACAAACTTGTAACCTGCTGAACCGATCAACTTTAAATTAGCCTCAAATTAAAGGTCTCACTCTAGAACCTCTCTTTTTCCTTCAACCAAACACGGTTAATTATTTTATCGTTAACAAATAGACTAATTTATTATTTTCTTCAAGTATGTATTTCTTGATTCTAATATGGGTAATCTTCACTCGTAGTCCCTTTTATTTAGGGTCTGTTTTATTTTGGTCACCTAAATTAAAAAAAAGATTGTTCTTGTCACTTACGTTTTCAAACATTTTTATTTTGGTCACTGGACCGTTAGTCTTTGTTACATGGCTTATAGGTAGTTAACATTTTTTATTTAAGTCACTCTCGTTATCATTTCGTTCTATTTTAGTTATTGGGTAATTTTAACTTAACCCTCAAACTTTTAAACTTTTTTTTCACGATCTTCAAACAAAACAACCCTAACCGAAAGATACCATATCCAAGAATATCCAGCCAAGTCCATTGTGATCAATGCCAACAGATGCAGTAAATAATGAATTTCAAAAAGATGAATACTTTGTAAGTGAAAATAATAAAATTTCCAATAAAGATTACAACTTTATTGCATGTAAACCATAAAAAAAAAACAATGGAAATTCATAAATCTATCTGATATAAAAAACCAGACAATATCTTCATGAAAACACAAAAATCTAAATCTTGCGTTGACAAATACGAGAAAATTTATAACAAAAAAAATAAATATCAAACAAACAAATAATCAGATATGATAACATAATTTGCAAATTTTAAAAGGGAAAAAGGAAGCTCGCTTACCATAGCTTTGGTCTTGGAATAAAAGGAACCAGTGAAATTCGGAGTATCCTCTTCCTTAGACCGGATACCCAATACGATCGGATGAGCCTCATCATACTCAAATATACAACCCGTAGTATAATTAATCAAGATAACGCCTTTTCTCTGCAAATGTAAGCAAGGGTAAGAGTTCCGACCACAATGGTTCCGATGATCTCGACCTTACGGATTGCACCAGTCAACGTTTGGGCAGCCGATGACACCAAAGACATTGAAACATGGGTTGGATTTACGGAGGCTATGTTCGACTCAAGAGAAATTCAATTCTTCAAATGGCCCGTGCCATACTCGAAGTCAGCTCCCTTGGCTTTGTAGAGTTTACCCAATAAATCACTGATCCAACCGGTCTGACCGTATATCAGAAACTTAAATGGTTTCTCGGATGAGCAATTGGTCAGAAACCCCATCACTTTATTTATTAGTATTATTTGTGGGTTTCTAAAAGAGAAGGCAGTGGTTTGAATTTGGGAGAGTGAGCACCTCACTACAAGTTCATTGAGTGCTAAAATTTTAGGTTGAGAATCTAGTTGATGATGGCGGCAGCTGATGGCGGCAAAGGTAGCAGTGGCGGTTGACAACAACAATAGTAAAGATGAAGGTTAGGGTTGGGGATAAATTTTGGGAGAAAAAAATATTTTAGGATTTTTTGTTTGAAGATGATAAAAAAATAGAATTTCAATAATTTAGAGATTATATTAGAAATTATCCATTTTTACAAACATGTCACGTCATTTAGCTAACGGAGATTGACGGCCCAATGACCCAAATAGAACGAAACGATAACGTAAGTGATTTAAATAAAAAAATTTAAAATTAATGATTAAAACAGAGCAGACCTTAAATAAAAGAGACTACGGGTGAAGATTTCTGTTTTAATATTGGAACTCAGAATGTGAGTTGAAAAGAATAGGTTGAATTCTTAATTGGTGTTTGTTCAATTAAAGTGGTGGAACCCAAAACCAGGAAACCATTTTATTTGTGTTTTGCATAACCGTATAAATGTTCTCTACGCCTCAAAGTCTGAACAAGCAGCAACGACACTTGAAAGCAGATTAAAACAAGGACAATGGCTCCGCAGACCAAAACAAGAAAGCAGCCAAAATCACACAGCTCTGCTGCAGAAGGCAATTTATGTTACAAACATGCATGTTTAGATCGGATATCAGATAAGGATCACTATTTTAGTTATCTGAAATTTTGAATATCTAAATTTTCATATCAGATTAGATTCGACATTCGAATTTGTACACCTTTATCCGTAACCGTAGGATACTAAGATATGACCTCACAAAACTATTGACGTAAACTACGAATATTGATAAAAGAAACTGATACTAAAATTAAAGATTATAAAAAATAAACAAATGTTATGATTTTCTTGTACAAAAAAGAAAGCCTTAAGGATGTAAATAGCGGCTAAATTTTTGAAAAAAAATAATTAAGTTTTTAATTTTTTTGCATTCAATTAAGTCTTTAGACTAAAAAATTTAATCAATTAAGCTCTTTGACTAGTTTTGACCATTAAATTTTGACAGTTTTTTTGATCTGTTGGTACAATGTATCGTGTCACAGTGTGTTCACTTGACATTTTTAAATTTTTTTATTTTATTTAAAGAATTCTTTAAAAATTTTAAAAATTTTAAAAGACATAAAATTTATAATTTGTTTTTTTGAAAAAAGTTATAAATGCAACATGATAGAACTATAGTATATCATATACAATAATATCTAAAAAAATTGTCAATATTTAATGGTCAAAATTGGTCAAAGGGCTTAATTGATTAAATTTTTTGGTTCAAAGACTTCTATGGGTGTAAAAAAATTCAGAGGCTTAATTGATTTTTTTTTCAAAAGTTCAAGGGATTATTACAAAATTAAGCCAAAATAAAAGCATATGAAAAACTTGAATTGATAATTTTAATAAAAAATAACTGTTTCAAAATAAAATAATAAAAAAAACAGAACAGAAATGACCGATAGTAAAAACGAAATTCGACACCTTGCATGTAATACTTATTTGAAAAATTAAATCTAGGTATTACGAACGTATATTCGGAAAAGAATTATTGTCCGTTTCAATTTTCTGGAAACCAAATAAATGAAGAAAAAATATAATGGAAAAAATAGAAGAAGAATAAAAAAAAACATTATTCATGGTTTATTGAATCTAAAATATGAAAATAGATTCGTGAAATGAGATTTAAGAAATATGAAAAGGGTCCTATCGTCAGTACTATTATTTTAATAAAAAAAATTATAAATAATAAGATCGGTTTGTGATCCTACTAACTTTTACTTTTATTATAGAAAACACTATAAGTTTAAAAATAAAAGGGTTAACTACCGAAATGGTCACTTATGTTTCCTCCAGTATAGAGTTGGTCGCCGATTCTGAAAAACGACCAGTAAGTTCATTTACGTTTTCGGGGTGTAAACTTTTGGTTACTCGACTGTTTATTCCCGTTAAACGTTGACAGCTTGCTGATTTGGCAGTAGAAAAAAATAAGGGTAAACTACTGCAACGGCCACTTACGTTTATCTCATGTACATTTTTTGTCTCCAATTTTAAAAATTAAACGTTATGGTCACTACTAAAAAGGTTTATTTCTTATTTCACCCTTGAATTTTTAAAAATTCATTTCCAAACCTAAATTTAGTCAAAATTCTAATTTTCTTTCTTCCCCTTTTGTCTTCTTCAAAATCTGAACTTCCCCCCCTCCGCCCCCCAAATTTAGTCCAAATTCTAATTTTTCCTTCTATTTTCAATACCTTAATTTCATAATGAGAAGATTGAAGCCTTGAATTAGATCCTCAGAAGCTAATTTCATCAAATTATTCCCCCAAATATCCATTTTTCACGAAACCCCCTGTAATTTCACAGATCTATCTCCATATAATTCCAATTCCTTTCTAATTTTCAAAACCCAATTTTTTCCCATCAAAATAAAGATACCCAAATCCTCAAAACACCAAAAAATGAAAACTAATTCGAGATTCTTCACGATCGGGCTAGTTACAGCCTTAAGGTTCCTACCAGTGAGTTTTAACAAGGCCATCAGCGCTACGACGCCATTCTTCACGGCAATTTTCGCTTACTTAATGACGTTGAAGAGGGAGTCTTGGCTTACTTATGTTACTCTCATTCCTATTGTTACTGGGGTTATCATTGACAGTGTGGTATGTATTTTGGATAATTTATGTTTATTCATTTATTTAAATCAAAATCTCTGGCTTTATTCATTTTGGGGTTAGAAATTGAAAATGGGTTGTTGTTTTGCTTTTATTCTTTTGGTTTGATTGGATTTTAATTGAATTTTACTTTAATTTTGTTGAAATTTGTGTACTAAAAATGGTATATTTTTAGGGGATTTATTAAGGAGTTGGTTGTAATTTAGAAATTGATTTGCTTTAGCTTATTCAAGATTCTAATTTTGTTATGTTTTTTACATTCTATTGGAAATTAGCTCATTTTCCTGTGTGTGTATTTCTGGAGAATTTGAATGGAATTTGAAAAGGATTTGCTTTAGTTTTAGGGTTGAAAATGAATTTTTAAAAATTCAAAGGTGAAATTAGAAATAAATCTTTTTAGTAGTGACCATAACGTTTAATTTTTAAAATCGGGGACCAAAAATGTACATGGGATAAACTTAAGTGGCTATTGCAGTAGTTTACCCTTATTTTTTTCTGCTGCCAGATCAGCAACCCGTCAATGTTTAACGACAACAAGTAACTGAGTGACTAAAAGTTTACACCCCGAAAACGTAAGTGATCTTACTGGTCGTTTTTCAGAATCGGTGACCAACTTTATAGAGGAGGAAACATAAGTGACCATTCCAGTAGCTAACCCAAAATAAAATGACAATTACAATACTACGGAGAACTTTTTTCCCAGCTGCAATAGTGCGACAATTAGCCGGGAAACAAAGGGGTTGGGTATGTGAGGCGGAAAAAAAAGGGTTGGAAATGGAGGCAAAAAAGGGGTTAGGAAACCTAAATTTATATACAGGCATAAAGTCAAAAAATATTCCAAATATTTAATTGAGTAGTCACTTTGATTCTTATTTTTTAGAGTAATTTAACCCTTAACATTTTATTTTGGGTTAAAATGACACTTCTACGAATGGAAGTTGTTAGAAAACTGGTGATAAACAGTTTGAAATGACTTGGCAAAATGATAAGTGAGCAGAAATAATATTTCATATTTTATATAATTTTATAAAAGTATTTTTTGACCGGTGTAAAGTTTTTTCAAGTCAACACATTTGTCTATATAATATTATCATGTCAGCATACACGGTCATATAGGTTTGTCTTGTCATTTTAAGTCATTTATCATCCGTTGATTGACACTTTTCATCCGTAAATGGGTCATTTTGACCCAAGATAAAACATTGATGGTTGAATTAATAAAAAATAAATAAGAACCAAAGTAACTATTTAGTCAAACATTAGGGCATTTTTATATTTTATGCCTCATATATATGTATATATATATGGAATGATACTTTTGTAAATATTTCGAGTGGGTTGGGTCAGTTCATCCTTAAATTAGATCCAATCCGAATTTAATTTTTTTCTAATGAAAAGTCACCCTGCTCGAGTTTATTTTGTAAATACAAAAACGGGTAAACAACAACATTTGTCATTAAACTTTTTTTGTTTTTTTTTTATTTTGGTCACTAAACTACTTTTTAGCAAAATCGTCAATAACGTTACATTTTTGGTCACTGACAGTTAAATGCTGATGTGATTTTTTTAATATATATATTAATCATTTCTCTCTCCTCCATGCATTGTTTTTTAGATTTTATTCGACCAATCAATTAGTGACATGCGATGGTGAAATTTGAAGTCAAAGTTTGAGGGCCAACTTAAAATTTTAAAAATTTGGAGGCTTAAACAAAAAAATTTAAAAATTTGGAGGGTTTAACTAATTTTTTAATAATTTTAAGAGATTTAACAAAAAATTAAAAATTTGAGAGGGAATTTAATTAAAAATATTCAAAATTTTAAAGTTTAGTATGAAGGCCAAATTAAAATTTCTAAAAATTTTATGGGCAGAATTTGAATTTCACAAAATTTTGGGAGGTCGTGGCCCCCACTAGTCCCTTAAAGGATACACCCCTAGTGACATGTAATGTAACACCCTCACCCGGATGTCACATTTGGGTCTCAAGCCCAAACCAAAAACCATAACATTTCTCAAGTTTATTTTGTAAATACAAAAACGGGTAAACAACAACATTTGTCATTAAACTATTTTTGTTTTTTTTTTGGTCGCTAAACTACTTTTTAGCAAAATCGTCAATAACGTTACGATATCATTTTTGGTCATTGACAGTTAAATTCTGATGTGATTTTTTAATATATATATATTAATTATTTCTCTCTCCTCCATGCATTGTTTTCTAAATTTTATTCGACCAATCAAGTGGTGACATGCAATGGTTAAATTTGAAGTCAAAGTTTGAGGGCCAACTTAAACTTTTAAAATTTTAGAGGCTTAAACGAAAAATTTTAAATATTTGGAGGGTTTAACTAATTTTTTTAATAATTTTAATAGATTTAACAAAAAAATAAAAATTTGAGAGGGAATTTAATTAAAAATATTCAAAATTTTAAAGTTTAGTATGAAGGCCAAATTAAAATTTTTAAAATTTTTATGGGCAAAATTTGAATTTCACAAAATTTTGGGAAGTCGTGGCCCCCACTAGTCCCTTAAAGGATACACCCCTGGTGACATATAATGTAACACCCCCGACCCGGATGTCACATTTGGGCCTCAAGCCCAAACCAAAAACCATAAAATTTCTCAAACTGGTTTAGCCCAACAAGGTATTTCTCAAAAAATTTAATGCTCAAACATTTAATGCCAACAGTTGAAAATATAGTTAAATAATCAAAACGATACAAATGAGCTCCAATTTAAATTTAAAACATTTGAACATTCGATTTGATCAATACAATTTCAGAAATAAGGATTACATACTCCAACACGTAAGGTCCTATGAATACATAGCCCACTATACACAAGTATCATACTCTGAAGATCACCACACACTAGAATCCCGTACCGATAGTGCTCCTCGATCCCACGATCCAGCGGCCAACCTACGCACGAAAACAACGATTCTGAGCGCTGAGCTTACAAAGCTCAGTGGTGCGCATCTACTATACTATACTTCATGTTAATCATAAACATAAGCATGCAAGCTAGTACAAGCAATAAGGAGAGATAAATAAACAAGCGGCGCTACCACTAGTCGCCTAAACACATGCTCTCATCAACGCAATCATCATACATGGCTCACATGGCCCAACCATACTCGGGATCCCCTAGATCATTTAAGCGAAACACACAATGTCATCATCACAAACCTGGAGTGAGGCTCGGTGTCACTCAACCTCGGGAACGTACACCCATACTCAGCATCTCTCCTCGAGTATCATCGAATAAGGCTCGGTGTCAGACAGTGTCGAGAACGTACATTCAACATCTCTAACCATATTGTTGCAACACTCTTTCTCTAGGTGTCTGGTTCACATCAATCAATGGTGACTCAACCACAAAAGTGCCTATACTTGGCACGTAACAACACACGATCCACCAAGGATCCCTATGGTGTGCTATTACAAACAAGTCACCCAACATTTACCAAGTTATTACTTATTATCAAAGTGTACATTAATCATCTCTATTAATCCATGTCATCTTATTAATATCCCACGTCAATTTCCATATTTTTATTAGCATTAGAGATTATTTCGTTTAATGGGTACTGATACTCAAACACGAGTATCGATACGATACCTCTGGTTACCGGTACTCACACGTGTACCGATACTAACATTTCTTACTAGAAACCCTAGATTTCCACAAGTATCGATACGGGTTGACCTGTATCGATACGACCCCTCAATCATATATCGGTACGGCCAAAGCTCGTATCAATACCCTAAACACGAATTCACACCATTTCTTTGAATTATGATTTTACAACACTTACTCGATCCCTAATGCTTATGAAAGTCATTAGGGTTTGTTTACTAACACATTCGCCCAATTAATATTAGTTACCAACTTCATAATCATTAAATCGAGTATTTAACCCTTAAGCATAATTATCATCGAATCTCATCAATTTATTCGAACAAAAGCATACAAGGTATCACAATGATTTTAATCAATAAAAAATCATCAAATAATCATACGAGCATCTCAAATGACCTTACACGATCTCTAAAGCCTCTACGAGTCCCATCATATCCGTAACATCATCATGCATCTCAAAAATATATCAAGTCTCATGATACCGGTCTCACAATATGCTTATTCATCATCTACCCATTTGCGAACACTAACAAATAAGGTAATCATATTTATGATGCTCATGAAGTATTAGGTGTTCGAGGTGTACTAACCTTAAATGATTATCGATAAATCCATACTCGATCTCCTTAAATGCTCCTATTGATTTGGTATTCGAGCCTGAAAAAATCAGGTTCGGATTTGGCAAAACTAATTGCGCAAACAGACTTAGAACGTCGAGAAACCCCCAGATAAGGTCCTCAAAAAAAGTCAATGGCTTGGTCAACAACTCAATCAGCGGCTTGGTCAATGCGATCAATGACTTGGTTAACGGCTCGGCTCGGGGTCAACGGCTCAGCTCGTGGACCCAGTCTAGACCCGCTTGACAGGCCGACTTGGCCCAACTAGATGGGTCCAACCATCTAACAAGCTCTAACCGGCTGCTAGAGCACGTCCACGCGTAGGCGGTGGTGCGTACGACAGCCTCTGATGGTCGTACGCTACTAGAGAGCTCCATATTGGCTTGTTTTCAACCGGTGAGTCCAACGGTGGTAACAACTCACGATGACGGATGATGGAAGAGGGCACTTGAGCATTTTCGATTCTTCTTCCTTCCTAGTCCGATGAGTGAAGGCAATAATGACAACATGACGACCACCGCAAACGTGTCTCGGCAAGCTCTATCCGTTGACGATGGTAGTGTCGATAATGGTGGCTCAGAAGGCGGTAGATTGTGGTCCAAACCCTCATCTCCTTCACTTTTTCCCACTTTTCTCTCTATTTCAAAATATCTCATCCTCCCTCTTATCCCTCTTTTTCACCACCTGCAACCAATTTAAATTTCAAAACCCCTTCCTCCAACTTGGATAAAATAATTTAATAAATACCCATCTTATTTTTCTTTTCCTTTGCCACATAGCTCATATCTAATTTTTTTAATTGGGCTTCCAACATAAAGGCCCAATACCTAGGTCCGAGACCCAATTCGCTAACCCAAAGTTTAGGTCATTACAACTCTCCCCTCCTTAAAAGAAATTTCGTCCTTGAAATTTATATCAGTAAACCAGAGAAGATGTTAAAACTTTTATAACTCTCCAACGTTCTTAAACATATCCCGCTGGGCTACTCTGATCTCTCACAACACTTATCAACTATAACTTTTGTCTTCTATTGATACAAACATAATCTCAATTGATTCTTTCCCTTAGAAGGAATTCATCCTTGCTCGGTACATTATAGACGACAAGCAAAACCCAATAGTACTCCAACAAAACTGTCACACGGATACGTCGCCAAATGAACTTAACTTACACTGTGGAACCTAAAACATTGTTGTACACGAAATCCTTCAACAACAATGTATGATCTAAAATGATCAGGATGTTAAACAATCGTTGCATCCAAAACGAAACAATTCTTCTCGTGGTGACTCCCTAAATGAGACTTTAACTCCAATGGCATCACATATCTAAAACATTGCTTGCCCAGTGCAAGACTTCTGAAAATGAATGACGTCTCAACTCACCTCAAGCACTTACCTTAAACTTTGCATGATACCACATTGAGCTAGCATCGGTACTCCCTTACACGACCACCACTTGCAATCCTTGATCACCCCACATGGGCAAGATGATGCTATAATCTGAACTAACTCCATACATTCCATGAGTTATCAAATTCACTTTACTTATATGGTGATCGATCCTACACGATCAACATCTCTTAATTACTTCGACTCATGTCGTTGTCCAAACCTCAATTTCTTTAAAGATCAAGTACCCAAAATTTCACACTAATGAGGTGAACACCACATTCCTGCTTCTAACACAAAAATACAGCCTTGAAAATACAACAAAACATCCTCGAAGATCTCAAAATATTACATGACTTTAATCGAGTCAGCACCACTATCACAACAAAACGATTTCATGCAGCTCAAATCTCTACCAATGTTCCTCAGTTCGTTCTAAGGAAACTGTGATACAATCAGAAGCATTTATGAAGTCTCAACACTTGATTGCTTAACTGCTTACACGGTGACTAACCTTTCCCACACACAAGGTCATTATCTTGTCAATGCTCATATTTCCATATTCCTTATTCATTCATACGTGTCGTACAAAGCATCAAACTTTCATTCGGGAGACAACACAGTGGCCTCCACCCTATCATTGCTAGAACACCTCAAACGTCACTATATGCATCAACGTTAGCACAACACTCCCTAAAAAGAGAAATCTTCTTTCCAAAATCTATTTCGAAACTACCAGCCTCCAACACTTTAACTGTAACTATCTCATTTTCAAACCAGTCCTAGAAAAACACACAGGTACTTCATAATCGGTTAAACGAGTTATCTACCTTAGGAAACACATAACGGTCCTTCACTGTCACTCAACAAGCTATCAACGATTTAAGCATCACCTCAACAAACCAACTTCTTACTAGCAACAATCTCGGTTCTCCTTTGGGCAAAACACTCAAACAAAAGAAACCTCATTAAAGTTGCATCTTCCCAACCAAATCTCTAACTCTCTCAACTTGGTTGGTATCCTCTACCAAGGGCAATGGGTACTGACATCCAACTCGGTCTTACCTTCACATCCATTCATGTTCTTGATAGGGAGAAAGTCTTGACTTCTCCTCCAAGAAGCATAAACAAACACTCTAACAGTCTGGAAGCTCCCGAGCATCGAACTATACACGTTAGCATCTATCGAACGGTCAAACATTTCTCACAACCCCATTGTATCATTCTCAGAAAGACCACCACGAAGATCACAATAGAAGGGCAATGGTTCAACATTCTCATTACTAAAGGTTGGGTTCCCTCGAGGTCTCGGAGCCTCGAGCCCACACTCGACATTGTAATACCCATTTTTGTCCGGGCTTCAAAACCAAGACCCAAAACAAATTCCAATTAAAAAAAGATCCAAAATATCCATTCATTAAATCCATAAAACAAATCCATTCAACCTAATTACAAACAGTTGACCCAATAACCCAAATTAATTAAACCTAACCTTAAAATAATAATAACCTAAAAACAAAACCCTAGCCCCAATTTTTCAAGGCTGCCGTCGCTGCCCTATTGCCTCTTTACCTTCCCCGCGCGTGGCTACCACACACGACTTTTTAGTGCTCGCGCGAAGGCCATGCGCGCTACCTTGGATCGCCACCGCCTTGTCACGCCTACTCCACCGCCCAGATCTACAAAAAGAGGAGATTATTATCCTAAAAAATCATCATTCGAGGCAAATGAACCATAAAATGGGGGTATTTTATGTATTTTATATAAAGATATAATGGGTATAAAAACCCAAGATTTGTAATCTGTAGGGGGATCCTTTTTTCTTTTTTCGAACAAGAAATAAAAAGGCAAAAATCCAGATCCAAGCTTTGAAGTAAGAAAAGAGGTATACTTCTTATATTTTTATTCAAATACAACCATAGAAAAAAGAAAGAGAAAATAAAAAGGGCGTTTCGGCATTTTACCTTGGTTCATATTCGAATCGACACCATCGCCGTCCATGGTCGAGGATGAACCGCTGATGAACGGTTCTAACCAAGTCCCGATTGTTGCCCTTTTTGGTTCAAAGTCCTCAGATTTGAATAAGAAAAGGGAATTTGTTTGATTTAGGGTTCATAAAATTATAATTACAAAGAGTTAGGAAAGTGATGGGGCATAAAAAAGAGGGGAAATAGTGAATCTATTAGGTTTTTTAGGTTATAAACCAATTAAAAATGGGCTAATTACACACTAAATCCCTCCGCCCAAGCCATTTTCACCTTTGCCTCTGTCGCATGGTCTAATCACTTTCTTGGTCCGTCCAAAGTTTCCACAATTTTAATCGTGTCCTTAGGTTTTATTTTTCGTTTTACTTGAGTTTATAAATTAAAACTAAATTGGAACAATAACAGTATAGGTCCCTCCACCCCTAAATATTCAACCCCGTTGTCCCTAATAGTTTTAGTAGCTTTGCAATTTGGTCATTCATTTGCTTTCAATTTTGGTTCTTTATTCTGTTTCTTTATTTTTTAGTCCTTATTATATTATTATATTGTTCTTTATATTATCATGTTATATTTTTTATATTATATTATCATATTATTATATTATAGTATGTTTATAATTATATCTGTATATTGTATAATAATATATTATATTAAATAATATTTATATATTTATGTTTACATTTTAATTTTGTTCTTGTATTCATTAGTATATTGTATTATTATTGTCATATATATATATATCCTGTTACATATAGTATTAGGTCTTATTGTTCCGGAATTCTATTGGGAGTGACATCTCGGTCTCCAGGTGTCATCTCTTTTGACTGCCGTAAATATCGAGACAAACTTTAAAACTGTCATGTATACATGTATTTTAGGAATTAAAATTTAAAACAACTCGAATATTTATTTTCCTTAATAAATATGATGCGAACCTTTAGGTACCAATTTTAGGCGTTGTGGAGTTCTAATCCTTCCTCATGCGTAACCAATTCCCAGACCCGAATTTTACTATGGTTTTGTTTTTCTGATGTCCAGTCTACCCTTTTGAAATGATCGGCGAAGACTCTAAATTTTTATGAAAAAACAAGTTTTACAAAATTTCCCTTTTAAATTAAATATTTTGTAAAAAGCGGGAAACCTCATTTCGTTTAAAAAAAATAGTCGCCATAGCACGACGATTCCGTTGGGGATAATTTTTTGTTTTAAAAAAATGGAGTTAAGCCTTAATTGGGTTTGCATCGTAATTCTTAAGGGAAATTTTAATTTGATTAAATTTAATTTTTAATTTCTAAATCTTATTTGTTAATTGCATAATGTTTCATATAAATTGGCATCATGTATTAGATTTAGAACCCTTAAGTGGGAGTGATTACTTCGCTTCATGGGGTTTTCACCTTCGTATGGTGTTGTAATTTACTTTCGGAATTCTGTTCTTATATTTCGTAGGGTATTCACGTCTGTATGGTGTTGTAATTCACTTTTAGAATTCGGTCCTTATATTTAGTGGTGTATTCACCTCCGTATGGTTTAAGGGTCGTATTCCACCAAATCGATGTCCTAGTGACAGTTTGGGTACCATTTACTCTAGAACATGACCACATATAGTGAACCGTAGACCCCACTTGTTATAGCCATGTCGGTACTCTATCTGTTTTGCGGTGACCCTATTTAGGCCTTTTTCTATTTGTTTTTTTCTTTTATGAATATTTTAATCGCTTGATTTGACAGATAATTTATGATCCTTGTTTATTAGTTAACATTCCATTTATTTAAATTATTCTTGTTGTATTGACACAATTTTCTTTTTGTGTTTGTTTTACTCATTTGCAATTACTTTGCATTGCATTGTCATGGCAAGAATAAAGGTATTAATTTCGCAAGTGTCCATCACTATAGAAAGCAATCATAATGGACAAGAGGTCTCATGATCAGGTAGAGCAAACGGATTTCGAGCACTGTCCTAGGTATACAACGAAGACTAGAGAGGATGGATCATTCGAAGGTTTTGAACCAGACAAGGTAACTAATACTAATGTTAGTGACGAGCGAAATGAAGTGCAAGAATTGAAGAAGCAGATGGTCGAGATAATGAATATGATGACCACTATGGCTAAAGACAAAAGGTCTATTAAATCGTGAGAAAAGCCCGTCAAGAATCAGAATGTTGAGCTTGATGGTCAGGACTCTATCCTTGGACAAAGCAAATACCATAGCTCGAACCCGTTCACAGTTCATGTCAACAAATTAGTGGGAAAAACCTTTGAAAGAGCCCGAGAAACAAGTGATATGAAGAAGCAAATCTAGAAAGAGCCCGAGAAACAAGTGATATGAAGAAGCATATCCCGATTCCCATAAAGTACACCGAGCTACTCCTGATACTCATTGAAAGGAGTCTCATTACCCCAGGTTAGTCTATGTCAAAAGAACCCCCTTACCCAAAAGGTTATAATATTCGTGCCAAATATAGTTATCACATAGGAAGTACGGGTCACATCACCGAAAATTATGAGGCGTTAAAGAACAAAGTCCAAGACCTTATCAAAATGTGAGTATTGGGTTTCGAGGACGGAATACCCATTTTCTACATTGAGCCGGTAACCGCCCATGATTCAAAACTGCAAAAGACTAAGTACTTAGGACAAGGTTCGGATCCCGATACCCACTTCTCGACTGATAACCGGAAAGAGAAAGCTAAAGGTCCTCATTTTGACCTGATACCTATATCTAACGGAGAGTTGTACATGCAACTGTTGGAGGCCCAGTTGATGGGTCCGGTCTTCTTGAAACCCATGCAACCTCTATATCTGGATTGGTACGATATTAACGATCGTTACGAGTATCATCCCAGAATTTAGAGGCATACTAATGAGGACTGTATCGCCTTTAAGTGGTGAGTTTTGCAATCCGGTTTGTATTGGCCAACACTGTACAAAGATGCCCAAGAGTTTTACAAGCAATGTGATCGTTGCCAGAGGACGGGCAATATCTCTAGACGACATGAGATGCCGCTCCAAAACATCATCAAGGTGAAATTATTCGATGTATGGGGGATCGATTTTATGGGACCTTTCCCATTTTCATTCGGCAACCTCTACATTCTATTTACCGTTAACTACGTGTCTAAATGGGTTGAGGCAGTTGCAGTTCCCAACAACAATTCAAAGACCATGCAACGAATCTTACAGAAAAACATATTTACACGGTTTGGGATGCCGAGAGAAATTATCAGTGATGAAGGCAAGCACTTTGGCAACAGACTTATTGCCAAGATGTTGCAACGCTTCGGCGTGTCACACAAGATTGCCGCAACATATCACCTACACACTAATGGGAAAGCAGAAATTTCCAACCGGGAATTGAATGGTATACTTAAGAAAGTTGTAAATCCCTCTAGGAAAGATTGGTCAGTAAGACTAGATGACGCACTTTGGTCATATCACACTGCATTCAAAACACCTTTAAGTATGTCTCCCTTCCGACTTGTCTATGGCAAAACATGCCATCTACTAGTGGAAATCGAACACAAGGTATATTGGGCAATCAAGACCGTGAATATGGATTGGGAAAGTGCTGGGCAAAAGCGTTTGTTGGACCTCAACGAGATAGAAGAATTTCGTGCACTCGCCTATAACAATGCACGAATCTACAAGGTTTGAAATGACTAACAAATGCCTATAGAATGTTGTCAATCTTTTGTTGGACCTCAAGATTGATAATACTATGGTTTGAAATGATCAAAACATGAAGCGAATAGAGATAAAACATGATAAGGGCATCGAATACACATTTTGCTCCGGGAAGTTACGAGATGAAGAGGAATGGCTAAGAAATGCCTATAGAATGTTGTCAATCTTTTGTACAGAAACATATTTTCTTGATAAAAATCTTCCTAAATGACTATTGCGAATCAACACTTCATTTGCATTCATATGTTTGCTTACCCTTCTACTCTTTAATCATTTATGATGCATTTCATGCATTAATTATCTGAAATAAGATTTTTTGGGTTGAATGACTGTAATTTAGGGACTAGTTGAAGTTTTTCCATGGACAAATAAATTGAGCGTACACAAACTCAAAAATTGAGACTTGAGCAGTTAGAATAAAGACTCCAAAAAGAGCTTGAAAGAAGAAGAAAAGTTGTCACTTTCAATACAAGAGAGCTTTGCTTAGTCCCTGATTTTGTTATTCCCTCGAATTTCAAGCTTCCTAGCTTTGAAAAGTATCACAGAACAAGCTATCCTAAGATTCACCAGACCATGTTCTATAGAAAGATGGAAGGCTACATAGAGGATGAAAAATTGTCGATCCATTGCTTCTATGATAGTTTGGCGGGACCTGCTGTAGTATGGTACAACCGGTTGATCAGAAATCAAATTCAATCATGGAGTAGCTTAGCTAATGCTTTTTTGGAGCAATACATATATGTTTTAGATTTAGCACCAAGTCGGCAGATTCTCTAAAACATGAAGATGAGACCAGATGAGAGCTTTAAGGATTATGCTTTAAGGTGGCATAGTTTGGCAGCCCAGGTACAACCTCCTATAACCGAAGAAGAAGTGACTCATCTATTTCCTACAACTCTTCCCTTCCATCTTTTTGATATAACGCTCGAGAAATCAAGAAGCAAATTTGAGGACTTTATGATGGTGGGAGAAATGATAGAGTATGGGATCCATGAAGGAAAATTGAGACCTAAGTTAAGAAACCAAACCAGTCGGGAAATGGAAGAAGAAAAAGAAATAAATAAATGTCATCTTCAAGGTTCTCGTAATCACAAGAGAATAAGGCATGCAGATCCTTCTAAGTCACCGCAAAAAACTCCTCGAGTAAGTGCAGATCTTGAGATATATAAGATACCCATTTCAGATATATTTTCTCATTTGGTTGAAGGTCGTTACCTCACTCCTAGACTAATGAAGATTACACCTAACTCATCTGCTCACAGTTTTAACCCAAATAGTACATATGATTTCCATATGGGGGCATCAAGACATTCTACCAGGAAATATAGGCCATTACTGGAAGAAATAGAGAGGCTGGTTAGTGGGGGAATCTTATCAAAATAATTGATCCAGCAAAGGAAAATGAAGGAACTGGGGCGAGCTTACACCGTACCAAATAGGCCATAATGAGTTGGCACCCCTGAGAACGATTTGAAAGTCCCTATGTTTGGGTTTATCATCTTTTGTGAAGATGGTAATTTGATTCCCTAAATTTTGGTTTCCCTTTTTTGATAATAGTGCACAAAAAAACCTACGGCTTAGGCCCTAAAGTAGTAGGAATATTTTGTAAAGATGCATCTATTTTGTCAGAATGCAATCTTATTTTCCTTAATTCTTATTTGAGAAACATTTTTACATTATTTGATTCTTTAACATTCCTTGTCATGAGGTAGTTTTTGTTCTCCCATACTCATATACATATTTATGGAAAAACTTTGCATATTTACATATCATTTTATTACAAGAGTTCCTCCGATGTAGATCCAAAGATTAATTCCAAGCTGCTTATGTTTAGAAGGAATTCAATATTGTGGGGATGCTGCAAATGTAATAATTCGCTAGTCCATTAAGGCCAACAAAGGAACAAAACGAGTGTTTAGATAATGAGTATATCCCATTCAAGGAATTCCTTGCTCAGCCATTTATCAATTAAGATCCTTGAATCGAGTGTTGACCCTAAACTTATACCCCTTGAAGACTTTCTCTGGATGTCTATGAATGGGACGCCGAATGACATTTTTTCGCTTTTCAAGGAGAAAGAAATGAGACTATATATGTTGGATACGAAGGCCATAGAATCACCAGAGGGAAACGGTTGAAGACATGATTAAGTTTAACGAATAAATTGAGCAAATAAGAAAACTGACAACTAAAAGGTCGAAGCAGTCAAGAATGAGCATTGAACATTGCAATAAAAAGAAGGAGAAGATACATGAAAAAAATCATCAGCATCAATCTTAAAGAACCGTAGAGAATTGATTACTTTCAAGCAGAAGCAAGAATAGATGTCCAATATAGATACAGTTTGAATAAAAATGAAAGAAACAATCTTGGAGCTAAAAACCCAAAATAGACAGTCTAAATAAGGAAATAGAAAAGAGAAAAGAAAAGAAATAAAAGAAAAGAAAGAGAAACAGAATGATACAAGAGGAAATAATACTTATGTAAGCACGCCGTCCAAAATTGGGTCGTTACAACTTTCCCTACCTTAAAAGAAATTTTATCCTCAAAATTTATACTAGTAAACCAAAGAAGATGTTAAAACTTTTATAACTCTTCATCGTCCTCAAACATATCCCGTTGGCTACTCTGATCTCTCAGAACACTTGTCAACTATAATCATTGTATTTAAACGATACAACATAGTTTGAACTGATCATTTTCTCTTAGAAGAAATCCATTATCGCTCGGTACAACCCAATGCAACCGACCATTTCCTTTAAAGAGATCTATCACTATTCGGTGTATAACTAAAGCCATAGAACAATCCCAAAGGTATCTTGACCAAAGAGTCACACAAATATGTCATTAAAGAAACTTAACTTATGCTTTAGAACTCAAAAAGTTGACACACAACAAATCCTTCCACAACTCCACCCGATCTAAAGGAACTGGAGATTATCCTACCTTCGAAACCAAAGCGAAATAACCTTTTTCGTGGTGACTCCTTGAAGGAGACTCTAACTCTAATGACACCCCATATCTAAAACATTATTTTCCTGGTGCAAGACTTCTTAAAACAAACAACATCTTGACTCACCTCAAGCACTTACTTTAAACTCGGCATAACAACTCATATCGGTAACTAAAATAACTCTTATAACTCAGTTCACGCAAGAGTCTCAAACTCCAAACTATCACATGTCCGACGAACACTTCATCAATACCAACACTCAAACTTGTAATCGTATGAAAATTCCACCAAGGGATAAGGTTCCAACACAACCCTCAAATCTCGTATCCAAAAGGTAGCATGTATACACCGTAGTGTCATACAACCAAACATGCAACAACCCAAGTAGGCTTCTGCCCGGATCTCATATTTACTGAAGAATCAAACAAAGTATACCAAGACTATAACATTACTAAAAGAAATCCCATTGAAACTGTGCGCTCATAATCCTTTTCAAAATACGTGGCCATTTATTTAATTCCCACTGAAGAACATCAAAGCATCACAACACTCTAAAAAATTCAAGGGTATACTGCCAACTGATAGCAAGGCAACCACTTATCACTATCTCGAACACAAGACTCCACATTGTCTCCCAAAGTAGGCTACAAGAGTTATGCACAAACTGTCGCTCTCAAAATTTGCTATATTCTGACCACTGTACTATACGAGAAGAATCTCTTGCGTTGACACGTCTTTCCCTAAACACCCACATCAAGATCTCATAGCCCATTAGAAACCATCAGAGCTAAGTCCAATCATAGCACTGAGCCCACTTAATTATAAGCAATCGATACTTCTCATGGTTTTCAAAACTAACTAATCCTCAACACGGAAATTGACCATATAAACCACATGGGTATCAACGCTAGCCGATCAGTATCGACGTTGAAAGAAACAAGTATCGTTACCATATGTAGCTGATATCGATACTCTCTTACATGACCGTCACTCATAATCCTTGATCGCCCCACGTGGACAATCTGATACTCAAATCTTAACTAACTTCGTACAATCCATCACTTATCAAGGTCGCTTTAATTAGGTGGTGATTGATCAAAAAATTTTAATTACTTCAACTCACGTCATTGTACCTATCTCAAATTCCTTAAGGATCGAGCACCCAAAACTCACACGGTTGGGGTGAACACAACCTTTCCTTTTCAAGTACAAAAATACCGTATTGATAATACAACAAAATATCCTCAAAGATCTCAAAACCTTACTCAACTTTAATCGAGTCAGCACCACTGTCACAACAAAACGGTCTCATGCAGCTTAAATTTCCACCAATGTTCCTTGGCTTGCCTCAAGGAAACCATGATACAACCTAAAGCATTTACGAAGTCTCAAACCCTTGCTTCACCGACTGATTACACGGTAACTAATCATTCCCATACATAAGGTCATTAAGGAAATTTTCTTACCAACACTCATCTTTCCATGTTCCTTATACATTCACACATACGCAAATCATCAAACTTATATTTGGGTGACACTATGGTGGCCCCTACCCTATCATCACTGAAACACCTCAACATCACTACAAGCATCAACCATTACCACAACACGCTTTAAAGAGAGAAATCCTCATTCCAAAATTCATTTCAAACTACAAACCTTAGACACTTTAACCATAAACATCTTTTCCTTGAACCAATCCTAGAAAAATACACGGTTACATCACAATCGGCTAAATGGGTCATCCACCTCAGGAGACAAGTAACGATCTTCCACTGTCACTTAACAAACTATCAACAATTTACGCATCACCTTAATGAACCAACTTCGTACTAGTGAACCTCTAACTTTCTCAACTAGGTCAATTTCTTCTTTTAGGTTGCCCCTTTGCAACTGAACCTCTGACTTTCTCAACTAGGTTGGTTTCCTCTAACAAGGGCGATGGGCACCGACGTCCCACTCAGCCTTACCTTAACGTCTACTCATGTTATTGATAGGGAGGAATTCCTAACGACTCTTCCAAGAAGCATAACAAATAATCTAGCAATCTGAAGGCTCTCGAGTGTCGAACTACATATGTTGGCATCTACCAAACAATCAAGCATGTCCCCAAATCCCGTCATGCAATTTTATAAAGAACCACAATGAAAATCATGATAGGAGGCCAACATTACCAAGGGTTGGGTCCCTTGAGGCCTCGGAGCCTCAAGCCCACTCTCGACATTACTGGCTAGCATTGCGCTTGATTAACCAAAGTAATTTCTAAGGTGCAAAAACTCCCAAGAAGGTAGCTTCATCAAACCTATAGAACGTCTAACTTCGATCACACTCTAACGAACTAGTGGACCCAAAAACCATTATCTTTGAGAAATACCATTGAGAAGGGCGATAAAACTTCCCAAGTATCATCAAAACACATTTTAAGCGAACAAAAAGGTCATCCAACTAGCGTGCATGCACTGATTGTTTTTGAAAGCGTTTTATCCAAACCCGTCTCACAATCATTATTCACGCATAACAAAGAAGATTCCTTACCACAAAATCTCATAACGTATCTGAAGGCTCTAGAACAGCACAACATGCAACGAAGACACCATTTAGATGGTAAGAGAGGATACATCATCGACTCCCGCATCATTCAACGAACCTGTATCTCAACAATCTAGGGCAACCTCACCCCTGAAATCGCTCTCATGAGCAGTTAAACTCTTAAATCAGCCATCTCGGCCACAATCATAACCATTTTATCATCGCAAGATTGGACGCACCACCAGGATTCCAGTCTTAAGGAGTACAAACTTAATTTAAGGGCTTGTATACATTATAAACCTTACTAAAACACCTATACCACCCCGAGGTTTCCTAGAATCGGCTAAACCTAAGCTCTGATACCACTATTGTAATACCCCGACCTAGATGTCACAATTGGGCATCAAGCCCAAACCAAAAACCATAAATTTTCTCAAACTGGGTTTAGCCCAAACAAGTTACTTCTCAAAAGTATTTAAAGCTAACAGTTGAAAATATAGATAAATCTTTATAAATCATTACAAAGGAGCTCCACTTTAAATTAAAATATTAAAATATTCAATTTGATAAATATAATTTCAAAAGTGAGATTTACAAACTCGACCACATAAGGTCCTATGAATACATAGCCCACTAAACACAAATATCGTACTCTAAAAATCTCCACATACTGGAATCGCGTACTGATAGTGCTTCTCGATCCCAAGATCCAACGCCAACCTATGCACGAAAACAACGATTCTGAGCATTGAGCTTACAAAGCTCAGTGGTATGCATATACTCTACTATATTTCATGCTAATCATAAACATAAGCATGCAAGCTAGTACGAGCAATAAGAGAAGATGAATAAACATGTGGCGCTACTACTAGTCGCCTAAACACATGCTCTCAACATAGCAAAACATCATACATGGCCCATAAGGCCCAACCATACCCAGGATCTTACCAGATCCATCGAGCAAACACACAAAGTCATAACCACAAACCTGGAGTGACACCTAGTGTCACACGACATCGGGAACGTACACTCTGAGTGAGGCATTGTGTCACACAGTCTCGGGAACGTACACACACTCTCTCTGGGTGAGGCTTGGTGTTATACAACGTCATGAACGTACATCTGACATCTTTAACCATGGTGTTGCAACATTCTTCTACTGGTATCTGGATCCTACCAATCAAAGGTGATTCAACCACACAAGTGCCCATACTTGACACATCACAACATATGATCCACCAAGGATCCCTATGGTTGATATTACATACAAGTCACTCAACATTTACCGCTTTGTTACTCATTAGGCTCGTATATAATTAATCTCATTCATTAGTCTATTAATTCATGTTATCACATTTATTCAAAGTGTAACTAATATTCACATTGATTCTCATTCCTTAGCTTGCACTTATAGATTATTTATCTTATCAAGTACCGATTCTCGTACACGAGTATCGATATGGTACCCTTGGGTATCGGTACTCACACGCGTACCAATACTGAAACTACTTATTAGAATATTAGATTTCTACAAGTACCGGTATGACCAAAGCTCGTACCGATACCCTATTCACAGATTTGCACCGTTTCCATGAATTTTGGTTTATAACACTTCATTTGATCCCTAAAGCTTATATAATTCATTAGGGTCAGTTTACTAACGTATATAATGAATTAATATTAACTATCAGCTTCATGATAATTTAATTGAGTATTTATCGGTATTATCCCTTAAACATGATTTCCATCTAATTATGTCATCCATTTGAACACGAATACAAGCATCACAATTAATCAACCAATCAATTAATCATTAAATAATCATACACGCATCTCAAACGACCCTAACCAGTCTCTAACACCTCCACGAGTCTCATCGTATCATGCATCTCACACAGATATCAGATCTCATACTATTAGTCTCAACCCATGCTTATTTATTGTCTACCTATTTCGTAGATACTAACACGCAAGACAATCATATTTATGATGCTCATGAAGTGATAGGAGTTTGAGGTGTACTAACCTTAAGTTGATGTTGCTAAAATTCTCATCCAAGCTTTCTGGATATTCCACTTGACCCGATATCTAATCCAGAATAATCCTCGTATAACAATGAATACGAAACTACATTAATTCATACACCCCCTAATCAATTCACAAGGTAAAATGCATAAAAGTAGCTTACAGGGTTTGAATTTGGCAAAATGGACTACGCCATTAGATCCAAAATGTCAAGAAACCCTCGAATAGAGTCCCCTAGAAAAAGTCAACAGTCGGTCAATGGTCTAGTCAACCCTGGTGATCCAGTGTGGTCAGGCGCATTGTAAGCAGCGTGTACCCAAGGCACAAGATCTGGTGCGGGCGAGTGCACGGGAGGTTGGGTGCACCAGCGAGCAGTGCTTCGATGCGATAGGATGCATGTGCACCCGGGGGAGTTATCTCGTGAGGCGCGGTGCACACGAGCATCGTGCACCCGCTTAGCCAAGCATACGCCCACCTGCAGGGGTGACGCGTGGGCCATCTTTTGGTGGTCTGACGGCGATGGCAAGCTCCAGCCCCACTGTTCTCCAGCCGCTGGTTCCAATGGTGCTTCCGTTTGCGGTGGTGACGGTTAGAACGTGCCAAACCATGCTTCTCTGATTCTTTTTTCTCTTCACTCCGATAAATGATGGCTCAAACGGCAGCGAGACGACCACTGTTGAACTCGTCTCGCTGAGACCTTTCTAATGACACCGACAGTGTCATGCACGGTGGCTCCAACGGCCGTAGATCGAGGTTCAAAATCTCCTCCTTACTTTTTCTCTTTTCTCTCCTCTTTCTCTCTCTCAAAATATCCATTTTATTTTCTTCATGCTCTCTCCCCATCAAATCTTCAACCCCTTTTTAATTCTTTTCCCCTATTTAAATTTCAAACCTCTCCCCTCTTAATAAAAGTTGATAACAATTTAAATAAAAGCGCAACACCACATTCTTTCCATTTTTTCCACTAGGCCTAAATAAATTGGGTCCAAGGCTCAATTTTGGAAAGCCCAAAATTCGGGTTGTTACAAATATATATATATATATATATATATATATATATATATATATATATATACTTTAGGTACCTATTTTAACCAAAAAATATACCTTAAGTGCTTATTTGTACTATAAGCCATAAAAATAATATATAACACAATATTATATTCTTATAAGAAAATAAAAGTTTTAAATACAACATAAGTTTATTATCATCATTATTATTACTATTATTATTTTTTAATAAAAGCCGTTAGTTTTCTTAAAAATAGAAAATATCCAAATTACAATGAGATTTTACAACTAGAAACGCAAAGTAAACACATAATTTGAGTATTTTTCTAGAACCATTGACATAAGAAACTAGCCACTTGAGATCATACAGGACCATTCAAAGAAAAGGTTAAAAACCTTATCAAAAGACTCGAACAAAAGATAGAAACAAAAAAATCTGACTCCATCGGTAAACAAACCACAAAAGGGGATCAAACTACTAAAAGACCACCGACAACTGCAAATCAGAGCTAAGCGTCGCGACAAAACCATCCACGAAAGCAAATCATGTATCCAAATTCAATCTGAGGGTCCAAACAGGGAAGATTAGTAGGATAGCCAAATAAGCGTCATCTTGATCAGTTAGAACGATGTCAAATCCAACCTTGAGAATAATAAAAAAGAAAGACAAAAAATGTGCCAAAAGGCAGAAGAATACGTACCACAAGGCAGAGGAATACGTGCCACAAGAGTACTTATTCTTATTAAAAACTTAAAAAACAAAGATAAACTATAATAACGAAAAATTACCAACGGTTGAAAACCAACATCGAAGTTGGTGCCGTCGCTGGTAGCCAAAGAAAAAGAATAAGCAAAGTTTTACGGCTGAAAAAAACCTAAGAATAAACCTAGAGAGAAAACTTATTATTATTATTTTTATTACATTCAAGGTTTTATAATATATATATATATATTATATTTTTAGCATATTTTGTTAACCCTACTAATTGTGTTGTCGATTACTTACTTTAAATATTTAATTTTTTTAATAATTAATATTTTTTAGAATTTAAATTTATGTAATTGTATAATTATATTATGTTTATAAAAATGTATAGTTAATTGGAATTCATAGTAACTGCACGAGGGCAACAATTACATTTTCGTGTAATTAAGTTGTGTTATCCAAACACACACTAACATTTATAATTTTTTTTGGTAATATGCGTGTCCGTTTTACGGTTCATGTTCGGGATGGGAGGCTGCTCCTCCCAACAATATTGTTTTCAAGGTTTGAACCAGTGTCCTCTCTTTAGGAGTGCAATGTTCCTTACCAATGCACTAAATATATATTGGTCTTAACATTTATAATTTTTAAAAGGCCGAAGGGTACACAAAGTCATTGAATTAGTTCAGAAAAATCAATTAAATATAAAAATGTTTATAACAAAGTTTAATAAATTTTGAATATTTTTTTAACTTTTTAATATTTTTTATTTTTAGTATTTTGAATATGTGCTGAAAATCTTTCAAAATTATTTCTTTGTGTTGTGATTGTTATTACATAGAATTTTGAATAAAGAAATCAAAAAGGGAAACTTTTTGTGCAAAGTATGTTGCTCATCAAGACATTATTTGAGATGTAGTTCGAGAAGTGCTCACTCCTCCAATCACACTTCTTTGAGATTAGTTCAGTTTTCATTTTTTTATTATTTTGATAGGTAAATTCATTTTCAAGGCAAAATACTGAGATTTTAATTTAATAAAATAATATAAACATATTTGATCACTTAGTCAATTAATATATTTTCTGTAAATTAATTTAATTAATTCCAAAGGACCCATCCTTTCTCTTTGACGTTATTTAAAAATAATTTCAGATAACTTTAACTGTATTATTCCTTTCTTTAAATGTCCAAAAGATAAAGGTTGTATTATATCTCAAACTCTTCTTGGAAGCTGCATTGATGAGATTTATCTCAAGGATTTTATTTGAATATGCAATGACGTCTTCTTATGAAATTTATTGTTTAAATAAAGAGTTTATTTAGATAAATCTTATCTCCAAAACTCCCAAGTAGTCTACCACTAAGTATAATTAGGTCACTAAACTATTTTCATTTCCTTACTTTAGTCGTGATATTCGCAAATTATGGTAGAGTAGATATGTACCACTTAGCTTTGTTAGCTCAGCGTGCGGATGTGTAGTTTTTCGTGCGTAGGTTGACAGGTCATCCCTTTAGAGGAGCTCATCGATGAGGATTTCCCAACACTGTGCTCACTTCAGAGTACAATACTTGTTATTTTAGTTTGGGCTAATGTATTCATAGGACCTTGCCGCTGTCAAGTCTATAATTCAACTTGAACTATTATTTTATGGTCTTTTAAATGTGGGGTAATGTATTCATAGGACAATTCCATTTATGATTTTAAATTGGAAATTTGATGGGTCAGTTTTTGAGTGACCGAAATGTAGTACTTCGCATCTGGATCAAGATCGGGGTGTTACATAGAGAAAGAGTGTTGCAACACCATGGTTAGAGATGCTGAATGTACTTTCCCAACGATGTGTGACATTGGGCCTCATTCGATGATACTTAAGGAGATATGCCGATTATGGGTGTACGTTCCCGAGGCTGAGTGACACAGGGCCTCACTTAGGGTGTACGTTCCCAAGGTTGTGTAACACCAAGCCTCACTCCAGTTTTGTGATGATGACATTGTGTGTTTTGCTCGGATGATCCGGTGGGATCCCGATTATGGTTGGGTCGTGTGAACCATGTATGGTTATTGCTGTAATAAAGGTACCCTCGGTAAGCTCGACGCGTTTTTACAAAAATTAGTTTTGAATGGAGTTGCCACCAATCTTTTTAAATTTAGGTGAGGCTGGATCACCTAAAAATCCGGTAATTTTAATAAAACTTGTTTTTGTGTCATTTTATTAAAACGAGTTTTGGCCTACGAAAACTAGAAAAATATGTTCAAGAGTCAGTTATGTGTAGGGAAGGATGAGCACCCCTACAACACCCAAAATTGGTACCTAGTCGATTACTTAGCGTCTTTAATGATGGAAATTAAGAATTCAAATTTAATATAAAATTTACGATCCCTTAAAATATTTAAAAGAATATTTCTTTATACGAAAGAAATTTAAGCCCCTACGCTTGAGGCATAATTTCCTTTAGATTTTCGATTCAAGGAAATCTATTTTGAAAATTATAATTTAAAATAAAAAAAAAGATATTTTGTAATAGAGACTAACGAAAAGCGGCACCCCTTACGTTCGAAGTACATTTTTCACAATAATCCCTTAATAAAAAGTGTTATTTTTAATTTAAAATTCGATTAAAACATATATAAGATACTATAAAAATATGAAAAATTAAATAAAATAATAATACTAAACGGTAAAACAATGAAAATAATATAATTATATTCCTAAAGAACTAATATCAACGTACATATGGAAAAGATGGAAATATAAAATATATTTATATACTATTAATGCTATACTATATTATAGAAATTATTTGTAAAAATAAATGTCTACCATACAAGATATAAGGACCAAGAAATGGCAACATGTAAAATTAAAAAGTAAACAATATATATATATATATAAATTGTTTATAATATAGCCTTAATAAATAGTGTAAAAATGGAAACAAATAATAAGGAAATAAATCACTTAGAGTAACAAAAATTTAAAACAAGAAGGATTAAATTAAGGGAAAACAAAAATAAAAGGCAAAACGGAAAATAAAGGATACAAAAACGGAGTGACCAAAGGTGCAATTTCCCTATTTCATTAAAAAATGCGCGGATCTTCTATTTGTATCGGGTCTGCGCGCGAGTTACAATAGTCAAAATGGCGTCATTTTGAACGCCCCTTAAATACCCCATTTTAGACAAAAATTCTCATTTGTTTCTGATAACTTAAACAATCTTAACTCTCTCAAGCCCTCCCTGCCCTAGTTCGGTCGTCGCCATCCGTCCGCTGCGAACCACCGGGAGACATGCAAGGGCAACATATTACCCATGTGAGCCTCCTAAACTTATTTTTCATATTAGTTTGCTTTAAAGAACTCCCGATTTAGCTAAATGTAGTAGAAACTAAAAGGTTTCTTTGAACTTTTCTCACCATTTCTTTTATTTTTCGAATTTGAAGAGCCCCTATTTTCTCTTCGATCTTTTTTTTATTATTTTCGGTTCGGAAGCTCCCTGCTTAGATCTCTCTATTTTTTGTCATTAAAAACTTCCCTTTTGGATCTGTAGATGGCCGGATTTATAGAGGGAAAAGGGAGTTCTCATTCGGCCACATAGCAAGGTGACGAGGATAATGGTAGGTGGGCGGTGGCTGCAAAGCAGGGCGGTGGTGGCAGGGATAAGGGCGGCAGAAAGTGAATTTAATTGATTTGATTTTGGGTTTTGGTTTGAATGTTTAGTGTTTAATTTGGGGATATTTTGGGGTTCGACGATAGCATTGCGAACGGCAGTGATGATCATCTTCAGGTGAGATCCATGGCGGCGAAAGTAGCTAGCCTTGGCGGCGGCGGCTTAAGGTTTCTAGGGTCAGGGTTAGATTAGGGTTAAATTGAAATGGGTCAGATGGGTATTGAGCTTTTGGGTTATTTGTTTATTGGGCATGTAATATTGGGTTGAGGAAATAATAATAAAAGATCTGATTTTGATATTTTTTTTTAGTTTTTGATTTTTTGGATTGAGTTTTGGATTTAATTTGGTTATTGGGCTAAAAATGAATTTGGGTCTGGTCCTGGACAAAAATGGGTATCTACAGCTACCCTCTTTGCTCATTGTTGTCCAATGGCAATGGAGCAAAGACAAAATGAGGACCATTTTTGTTTGGTCAGGTCAGGGCTCATTTCCCTGTCCATCGCTTCTTCTTGAGCTTCACTTGATCTGCTCGGCCGCTCTTGTAGGAAAAATCTTCAAAATAGGGCGATTTGCTGGGGAGATAAAATCTTTAAACTATGGCGATCTGTTGGGAGAGCAAAATGAGTTCGACTTGCTATGACTCTGACGACGGCGCAATACCTGGGAAAATTTGACCTAACTGCAACACTGACGAAGAGGCAAGGTCTGCAAAACTTAATCCACCTGCACCACTGACAAAGAGACAGGATCGAAGGATGAAGGTTCTAACATTTGATCCGACTACAACATCGATGAGGAGACAAGATTGAATGATGAAGGCTTTGATGTTTGATCCAGCTGCAACACTGACGAAGAGATGAGATCGAAGAATGAAGGCTCTGATGTTCGATCCAGCTGCAACACCGACGAAGAGTCAAGATTTGACATAATTTTTCTCTTTCTTCTTTTTTCTCTTTTTATTTTTGTTCTTTTTTTTGCTTTTTGCTTTTGTTTTTTCTTTATTTTCTTGCTTTTTGGCTAAAACTTTGACAAAAAGAGGAATTTAAAAGTCAGTAAATTTTGACCATGCTACAACACCAACGAAAGGGCAAGGTCTGTAGTTAGTTAGGTTGATCCAGCTACGACACTAACGAAGAGGCAGGATCGAGAGTTAGTGAATTTGGTCTAGCTACAACATCGACAAAGAGGCAAGACCAGAAGTTAGTAAGGTTTGACCCAGCTATAACACCGACAAAGAGGTAGGGTCTAAAGTTAAGAATTTTGATCCAACTGCAACACCGACGAAGAGGCAGGATCGAAATTTTGGCACATTTGGTCTAACTCCAACACCGACGAAGAGGCAAGACCAGGATTTGATCGAGCTACAACACTGACGAAGAGGCAAGGTCTAAAGGTAAATATTTTGATCCGTCTGCAAGACTGACGAAAAGACATGATCTAAAAGAGTTTTTTTTGATCAAGCTACGACTCTAACGAAAAAGCATGATCTAAGAGTTTGATTCACTACAACATTGATGAAGAGAGAGGATCTGGGAGTTCGCTTTTGATGAAGCTTTGATGATTTTCTTCTTCTTCTTCTTCTTTTTTTATTTTTGTTTTTGATTTTTTCCTCTTATTTTTTCTATATATTTTTCAAATTGTGAAATTAAAAGGGTTGATGATAAGATGGTTCATCCACTCCACCCAATCTTGAAAAAATGGAATCTTCAAATTTGGGTGATCTGCTCCACCACCGACGAGGAGGCAGAATCTAAAAAAGTTGATCCGCTACAACACTGACGAACATGCAATATCTAAAGAAAGTTTCGAGCAAGCTACAACTCTGACAAAGATGCATGATTTGAGAGTTTGATCCGCTACAACACTGACAAAGAGGCGGATCTAAGAGTTTGATTCTGATCAAGCTACAACACTGATGAAGAGGCATGATCTGAGAGTTTGATCCGTTACAACACTGACGAAGAGGCAAGATCTGAGATTTTGATTCTGATCAAGCTACAACTCTGACACAAAGGCATGATCTAAGAGTTTGATCTGCTACAACACTAACAAAGAGGTAGGATCTGAGAGTTTGATTATGATCAAGCTATAACTCTAACGAAGATGCATGATATGAGATTTTGATCCGCTACAACACTGACGAAGAGGCAGGACCAGAATTGGAGTTTTGATTTTTCGTTTGACTTTTTATTTTGCTTTTTTGATGATTTTTTTTTCATTTTTCCCCTTTTCATTTTTTTGTTTGATTTTTTATTTTTTATTTGGAAACTAACTATGATTCTGAGGTGATATCTGAGAAGAGTCTGGTCTAGCTACAACACTAACGAAGAGGCAAGACCTAAAAAGTGTTTGATCCATTGCACCATTGACGGGGAGGCTAGATCGTGAAGAAATTTGATCTGCAACACCACTGGCGGAGATGCAAGATCTGGAAGAAGTTTGATCTACTACACCACTGACGGAGAGACTAGATCAAAAAAAAGTTTGATTTGCTACACCACTGATGAAGAGGCAAGATCTGGAAGAAGTTTGATCTACTACACCACTAATGGAGAGACTAGATCGGAAATAAGTTTGATATGCTACACCACTGACGGAGAGGCGAGATCTGGAAAATATGGGATCCACTATACCATCGATGGAGAGATCGGACCCGAATGGATAAAATTTAATTCGTTACACTTCTAAAGAAGGGTAAAGATAAAAAATAAAGGTTGATCAAGTTACGACACTAACAAGGATGCATGATAGGTTATTCTACTACACCACTGATGGAGAGGCATGATCTAAAAAAAGATTTTGATCCGCTACACCACTGACGAAGGTAGGATCTTAGGATTTAATTTTGATCAAGCTATGACTCTGACAAAGTGGCGTGATCTGTAGGTTTTGTTGATCAAGCTACGACTCTGACGAAAATGCATGATCCAAGAGTTTGATTTTGATCAAGCTGCAACTCTTGTTATGTGTGAGATAGGATCAAAACAAGTTGGTTGATCTGCCAAGGGTTTTAACATCACTCTCGAGGGTGATGTCCCAAAGGTCCTAGCATTACTCCTGAAGGTGACATCCCGAGGATCTTGAATTCATATTTTTTTGACTCTGCTTTCTTTGGCAGCTTGTTCTCTCTTTGGTTGATCTTCTCGTCTTCTCTTCTTGAGGTAAATATACAATGTTGGTCAATTAGCTCATCTACTCTAGGGAAATAGAACTTGGTCGATCGATCAACTTCATCATTCTTTCAGGAAGATAAGACCTGTCAAGGTTAAAAAAATGCTTGGTTAAAGTGAGTGATAAACTGATTGTTCCATAATAAAAATGAAAGGCTGGATCTAAATATTTCTTTGTGTTTAGGATGTTGGATCTTGTTAACGATTTTCTGATCATTCTTGGTTGAAGGAACCAAAAAATATTTGCCTATTTCTTCATGTCAAAGATACTGGAATTTGTTGACAACTATATGCTCCTTCCTGTTTGAGGATATCAAACAGAAGTCCATTTCTTTCTGGCTCAACTTGATCTTTTGATTCTTTTTGTTTAAAAATTTCCCCAAAAAAAGTTTTCCCCTAAACTTCCATTATCCCATTCTTTCTGAATTTGAACTTTTGAGCTGAATGACCCTAATGTCATCTCTTTTCTTTTTCTCAAGGGAAATTGACTTGCGACACCACCGTCGGGGATGCAAAATCTGGATTAAACTGGCCTGCTACCAATGACGAAGGTGATATCAGAAAAAGGTTGATTCTGCTACTTCATAGCGGGGAGTCTTAACCTGAAAACAAAATGAAACTTTAGTTAGTAATTTGTTCAGAAAATTTTATCGTTTGTCATCTGGATGTTTGAGCTTTTTGCATATTCAGCCTCCTTCAGGGCTAAAAGTTGGTTATCAATTATTGCCTCCATAGTTGATGTTCTCCGATCTCTTTCTTGGACTTGTTTGTACATTCAAGCCAAAAACACATTTAGTATGAATGAATCTTTATTCCTACATGTATGTTTAGTCTAAATGCATGATAAAATTTAGATGTATGTATGATGCATGTGTTTAATGTAACATGATGAATGTGACATGATTTTCCCCGGCCCTCAAAGGGATGCTCCTGACTCCCTGCTGGTTAGATCTTTTCTTTTAATTTGGTAGCATTCAGTTCCTTGTATGTGAGAATGCCACAACCTTCCTTGGGTTCGATCACCTTTTGGATTACTTCCTCGGGTGAATGCCCCAACATTTTCACCTAAGACTGCTCTTGAAGTGAACTCGAAGCTTGAAGTATGTTTTCGCCTATTCTTGAAGGGCTTTCATTGTTCTTATGAATGCATTATGTTGCCCTCCCGGCTGGGTCTATAAATTTGTTGTTGATTCATGACACCATATTACCTTTGAATTAGGCGAAGTGCTATGAACAATAATTAATGTAGTCATTTATGGTGTATAAATCTGACTCAACATCGTAGGCTTGCTTCTTGAACTCGTCGAGGAACGCCCTCAGATTGAGGTCTTGTAGAGGCACAATGTATGTAAAGAGGTTATTATAGAAAATGCCCCTAGACCGGGCTCTCGTATATGTTCGGGATTGTGCTATATTGGCCGACTTTGCTTTATTCATTATTACTGGCATGGGGCATCCTGGGGATCGGTTTCAAAATTTTAAAATGTATGTATATAGATGCAAGGTCCATCTCATGGATGCGAAGGTATTGATTCAATAATGGTTCCCATGGCTCAACATCTGAATTGACATGATTCATTCGTAACTCTGAATATTGCATTGATATCTAGGGTGCTAGATTCTCCCGATGATAAATCTTTTCAAATTGAAAACCAGTCGTGAATCAATACTTTATGCTGGTGAAATGAAAAAATTAAAATGTTATGGTGGTTTTATGAAATTAATGTGAAGTGAATGCTTTAATGTAGTGTAATCACCAAAAAAAGGTTAGTTTAAATTAAATGAATTGGATAAATAAATCAAATGATGAATAAGGCAAAGATTAAAATAGTAAAGAAAATTGTGCATAAATGGCAAACAAAGGCATCAAAACCAAAACAGGGTGACTGCTAACGGGCAGAGGTTCGGTATGGCTGTAGACAAGGTAGGCTCCTATAGTTCACTACATGTGGTTTGGTTCTAACAAATGGTACCCAAACTGTCGCTAGGATATCGATTCAGGAGGATACATTTCCCCAGGTCTATGCGGAGACGAAGACCTCACAAAGACAAAGGTACAGATGTATCATGGAAGTGATCAACTATCCTGCACGGAGGCGATACCTCACGAAGGCGTAGCTTCTCACTCCCACTTAAAAGGGATGGAGCTCAGGTGCAGAGCTCATGATATGCAAAACCAAGAAAATAGATTTAATTTTTTTTTTGTAAAAATTTCAAAAACAAAAAGAATGGATCACAAAATAAATTAAATCGAATTTATAGTTTTTATTCGTTAAGACAAAAAGTAATCGACTGGTGGCTCAACTCTCTCTCAAAAAAGGTCCCTAGCGGAGTCGCCAAGTTGTAATAACAGTCCCTGCGGTGAGCTCGATGCGTTTTTACAAAAAATAGTTTTGAATGGAGTCGCCACCAATATTTTTTAATTTAGGTGAGATTGGATCACCTAAAAATCCAGTTATTTTAATAAAACCTATTTTTTTTCATTTTATTAAAACAACGAGTTTTGGCATGCGAAAAATAGAAAAATAGGTTCGGGAGTCAGTTACGTGTGGGGAAGGATGAGCACCCCCACAAAGCCCAAAATTGGTAGCTAGTCGATTACTTAGCGTCTTTAATGATGAAAATTAAAAATTCGAATTTAATTTAAGATTTGTGACCCCTTAAAATATTTAAAAGAATGTTTCTTTATACGAAAGAAATTTACGCCCCTACGCTCGAGGCATAATTTTCGTTAGATTCCTGATTGATGGAAATCTATTTTGAAAATTATAATTTAGAATTAAAAAATGATATTTTGTAATAGAGACTAACGAAATGCGGCACCCTTACACTCGATGTACGTTTTTTTCGCAATAATCCCTTAATAAAAAGTGTCATTTTTAATTTAAAATTCTCTATAATATAGTCGTAATAAATAGTGTAAAAATGGAAACAAATAATAAGGAAAGAAATCACCTAGAGTAACAAAAATTTAAAACAAGAAGGATTAAATTAAGGAAAAACAAAAATAAAAAGGCAAAACTGAAAATAAAGGATACAAAAATAGAGGGACCAAAGCTGCAATTTCCCTATTTCATTAAAAAAATGCGCAGATCCTCTATCCGAGATGGGTCTATGCGCGAGTTACAATAGCCAAAATGGTTTCGTTTTGAACGCCCCTTAAATACCCCATTTTAGAAAAAAAATTCTCATTTGTTTCTGATAAATTAAAAAAAATCTTAACTCTATCTTAAAACTCTCTCAAGCCCTCTCTGCCCTAGTTGGGTCACTGCCATCTTTCTGTCATTAACCACCGCATGCCGGCGACGTTGACCGCTGCCTACGGTCACCGGGAGACATGCAAGGGCACCAGGTTACTCAAGTGAGCCTCGTAAACTCGATTTTCATCTTAGTTTGCTCTAAAGAACTCCCGAATTCGCTAAATCTAGTAGAAACCAAAAGGTTTCTTTGAACTTTTCTCACCCTTTCTTTTATTTTTCGAATCTGAAGAGCTCCAATTTTCTCTCCTTTTTTCTCTTCGATCTTTGTTTTGTATTATTTTCGGTTCGAAAGATCCCTCCTTAGATCTCTCTATTTTTGTCACTAAAAACATCCCTCTTGGATCTGCAGATGGCCGCATTTATATAGGGAAAAGGGAGTTCCTGTTCGGCTACGTAATAAGGTGACAAGGATAATGGTAGGCGGGCGGTGGTCGTAAAACAACGCGGTGGTGGCAAGGATAAGGGGCAGAAAGTGGATTTTATTGATTTGATTTGGGGGGTTTGGTTTGAATGTTTAAGGTTTAATTTGGTGATATTTTGGGGTTCGACAATAGCATTGTTGGAAACGGTGATGATCAGCTTCAGGCGAGGTTGATGATAGCGGTAGTAGCTAGGCTTGGTGTCGGTGGCTTAAGGTTTCTAGGGTTAGGGTTAGATTAGGGTTAAATTGAAATGGGTTAGATGGGTATTGGATTTTAGGTTATTTGTCTATTGGGCATGTAATATTGGGTTGAAGAAATAATAATAAAAGATCTAATTTTGATGATTTTTTTGGTTTTTGATTTTTTGCATTGAGTTTTGGGTTTAATTTGGTTATTGGGATACAAATGGATTTGGGCATGGTCTTTGACAAAAATGGGCATCTACAATTACTTTGATGAGAGCACGTGTTTAGGCGACTAGTGGTAGCGCCACATGTTTATTTATATCTCCTTATTGCTTGTACTATCTTGTTTGCTTATGTTTATGACTAGCATGAAGTATAGTATAGTAGATGTGTACCATTGAGCTTTGTAAGCTCAGCGCTCGGAATTGTTGTTTCCGTGCGTAGGTTGACCGTTGGATCGTGGGATCAAGGAGCACTATCGGTACGAGATTCTAGCATGTGGTGATCTTTAGAGTACAATACTTATGATTAGTGGGATATGTATTCATAGGACCTTACGTGCTGGAGTATGTAATCATTGTTTCTAAAATTGTATTGATCAAATCGAATGTTCAAATGTTTTAAATTTAAATTAGAGCTGCCTTCTATCGTTCTGATTATTTAACTATATTTTCAACTGTTAGCATTAAATGCTTTTGAGAAATACATTGTTGGACTAAAACTAGTTTGAGAAATTTTATGGTTTTGGTTTGGGGTTAAGGCCCAAATGTGACATCCGGGTCGGGGGTGTTACAATAGTGGTATCAGAGCCTAGATTTAGGCAGTTTTAGGAAACCCTAGGTGGTATAGGCTTTTTAGTAAGGTGTCTAATGAATAAAAGCCATTAAATTAAGTTCGTACTCCTTAAGACTAGAATCCTGATGGCACGCCCAATTTTGCGACACTAAGATGATTACGATCGTGGCCGAAAAAGCCGAGTTAAGTGTTGAGCCACTCATGGGAGCGATTTTGCGGGTATAGTCACCCTAGATCTTAGAGATGCGAGTTAGTTGAATGATGCCAAAGTTAAGGATGTGTCTTCCTCCCGCCACCTAAAGGGCATCTTCGTTGCTTGTTATAGCCGTTCTAGAGCCTCCGGATACGTTGTGAGAGTTGTTGAAAAGATTCTTCATCATTATGCGTGAATAAAGTTTGTGATTCGAGTATGGATAACCACTTCTGAAATTGATCACTGAATGCACGTTGGTTGGAGGATCCCTTTTTTTGTTTAAAATAGGAGTCTCATTGATACTTGGGAGGTATCATTCTCCTTTTAAAGGCATTTCTTGGAGATAGTGGATTCGGGATCCACTAGTTCATTACAGTGTGGCCAAAGTTAGACGTTCTACATGTTGGAGAGAGAGCTACATGTCTGTAGCGACTATTTTTTTGAAACGAAATAAGGTTTCCTGCTTTTTATAAAATATTTAATTTAAAAGGGGAATTTTGTAAAACTCGTTTTTTCATAAAAATTTGGAGTCGCCACCAATCATTTCAAAAGGGTAGACTGGACACCGAAAAACAAAACCAGAGAAAAATTTGGGTCTGGGAGTTGGTTACGCATGGGGAAGGATTAGCACCCCCACAAAGCCCAAAATTAGCACCTAAAGGTTCGCATCGTATTTATTAAGGAAAATAAATATTCGAATTGATTTAAATTTTAATTCCTAAAATGCATGTATACAAGATATTTTAAAGTTTGCCTCAATATTCACGGCAGTCAAACGAGATGACACCTGAAGACTGGGATGCCACTCCCAATAGAATTCCGGAACAATAAGGCCTAATACTATATGTAACAGGATATATATATATATATATATATATATGAACAAAAATAATACAATATACTAATGAATACAAGAAAAAAATTAAAATGTAAACAGAAATATATAAATATTATTTAATATGATATATTATTATTCATTATACTAATGTAATTATAAACATACAATAATATAATAATATGATAATTATAATATAAAAAATATAACATGATAATATAAAGAACAATATAATAATATAATAAGGACTGAAAAATAAAGAAACAAAATAAAAAACCAAAATCGAAAGCAAACGAACGACCAAATTGCAAAGCTACTAAAACTATAAGGAATTGTGGGGATGAATATTTAATGGCGGAGGGACCTATACTACTATTTTTCTAATTTAGTTTTAATTAACAAATTCAATTAAAATGAAAAATAAAACCTAAGGACGCGATTAAAACTATGGAAACTTTGGACGAAACAAGGAAATTACTAAACCATGCGGTAGAGGCAAAGGTGAAAATGACTTGGGGCGGAGCGGTTTAGCGTGTAATTAGCCCATTTTAATTGGTTTATAACATAAAAAAAACCTAATAGATTCATTGTTTCTCCTCTTTTTTAAGCCGCATTTGTAACGTCCCCCACACGGCCTAAAAGAAAACCGGGTCGTAGAACGCTACCGGTGAACGAAATAATTGATAATTAAACGATATTATGCTTTATAAACATTACCAAAAATAAGCGTAAGTCCAATTTATCCAATGTGCAACAAAAATTCATCAATTAGGACTAATTTATAACTTTTACAAGTTTTAGGGACTAATCTATAAATTTAGTATTTTACGGGTCCATTCATGCAATTGAATAAACAACGACGAAATTTAATATAATAACAGTAAGTCTGCAAATTTTCATGTCGCTCCAGCATCATTTGCCCATTCAATTAGACTATACAATATTTAGTGACCATTTTGCAAACAATGTAGAACTATAATCTCAAGGCCGTATAGATACACCCCTTTGGTGTATCGGTACACCTTGTTTGGCTGTATCGATAAACCTCAAGGTCGTATCGATACCATTATTTCATCGAACCTTACTGCCAAGGACCGTATCGATACACCCCTTTGGTGTATCGATACACCCTATTTTACTATGTCCAAATATGCTTACCCGTATCGATACGCCTCCACCCGTATCGATACACCTGCACTGTAATGATATATTTTATCTATTTTTTTTTATCATTTTAACCTGTTGAATGGTAACCAAATGCAATGAAATTTTACCCACAAGTTTATAACCAACTAATCTACTAACATGCCAAATTTTAAAGCTATCTGAATCCATTTACTATGTTTTTGCCTATTAGGCCAAATATGCAAATTTGTCACATTTTACCAAAACACTTAACATAGAGGATTTAGACCTTTCCAACATAGAGGCCAATACATACATGCAAAATGGGACCAAACTAACTTGTTTAGGCCCTACGCCACCATTTTAGGAGTTCAAGGACTAGATTAACATTACATATAGGTTTGTGACTTGCTCCAAAAATGCTCCTTGCTACGATCCTCGATCCAACTATGCTTTAACCTGAAAATGCAGGGAAATGAAATGCATTAGGCTTACTTAGCGTAGTGAGGTAGTCCAAGACATTCGTATGTGTAACAATGGAATTCATAGCAAGTATAACAATTAAAAATGCATCTTAAAACATGATTTAACAATGCTTGCAACACTTGTACACATATTTTTCTCCTTGGATCAACATGTAATGGATACGTGATAAGTGTTCAAAAGTACTATTTTTCTTACCCTTTTTACTCATATTATTGTTAGACTTAGGCTCATATTAGTTGCATAATTAGCCATTCATGCATTAATCCATGTTTCCTTCCATCGTTGAGCTTGATTACATAACTTGGTAGTTTTTGTGGGAAAAGATGCTGCTCTGGTGTGTTTTGTGTGTATGTGCAGGATCACTTACCAAAGCAAGGCTAGAGCTAGTTGCCAGGGCAATACATGAAGGATATGCCGAGCTAGTTGCCAGGGCAATACATGAAGGATATGCCAAACTAGTTGCCAGGGCAATGCATGAAGGAGACGCCGAGCCAGTTACCATGGCAATTGTCGACAAGAGCAAAGGTGATATGGTAGTCGAAATTGATGACTATACAAGCCCAAGATGACGTGGAGCAAAGCCCAAACCCAAAGGAATTTGATTTCCATGCAGAGATTAAAGAAGAATTAAATTCCAAGAAGATAGGAGAAGTTCTAGTAGGAATATAATTATAATAAAGAATTATATTCTTTAAAGATAATTTAATTCCAACTTAACTTCCTCCTCAAAGAAGGACTTTGCCCTAGCCCTATAAATAGAATGGAGATTTCGACAACTTGGAGAGAGCAAGAGAGGGGAATTTCGACAAGTCCAAGGAAGGCAAGAGGAGAGAATTTTCGACAAGCATCTAGGGCAAGGAGGATTTCGACAAGCCTCCTCCTTCATCCTTTTCTTTCTTGTTCGATTGGGTTCATGCTAGGGATTAATTATCTTGTATTTCTTTGGAACCTAGCCATGAACTAAATCTATTTGGCTATGGTTATTGTGTTTTGTGGTTGTGAGAAACTATTGGTTTTTGTTTAGGTAATAAGAGTTTGCACTTTTCTATTCAAGGTTTATTCATTCTTGGTTCTTATTCTTGTTTGTGAGTGAATTGGGAGAGGATCTCGTGATTTCATCTATTTATCTAATATCGGGAGAGTTAGATTCAAGAAATGAATGAATATGATCTTTATTCAATCTATTGATGGTGAAGATTAATCCGGCTTAGGAATAAGTTAAGGATTTCAATGGCTAAGAGGAGCGCAAGATTGGTTGTTGTTCACCCTTGATTCACGCAGGGATGTATTATCAAGGCATGCACAAGTAGCTAGAGTTTCGACTTAGGGATAAGAACAAACCATTGAAGAACGCTCTGTCGAACCTTGAAGGTTGCTGCCCAGAAGCCCAAGTAGTTGTCCAACTAGTCGCCCAGGCAACCATCGATTAGTTGCCAAGGCAACCCCGTTGTGCAAGTTGCCACGGCAACTGAGTTGCCCGTGCACTCTTTTACCAAGACGATCCAATCGACTAATACACCTCAACTCACGATAACCTGGCCTATCTCTCTCTCATTTGATCTCATCTTTTCTTTTACTTTATTGCTTTCTAGTTTAGTTATTAGTTAAAACTCCTATAATCCTTTATTTGTGTTTTTACTTTTTACAGTGCAAGAGAGTAGATTCTTGAAGTAGCACCAATCCCTGTGGAGACGATATCTTTTATACTATAACTTGCAACGTGTATACTTGCACAATTACGTAGCACTTATTACGCGCAACAAGTTTTTGGCGCCGTTGCCGGGGATTGGCAATAGCGACTTTGTTTTTATTTTCTTTCACTTTCTTTTTACTTTTCTTGTTTAAGATTCAAAGGGCTAACAAACTTTGGTTTTGCATTGGTATATGACCAGGGCGAGACCTACTACACCAGAATATCCCTTTGATCTAGAAATCGAACGAACCTTACAAAGACTTAGACGGAGGATAAGAGTAGCAATGGCTAATCAAGACGGTGATATGAATCAAGATGTTCGAGCAGGAGGAGGAGTGATTCTTGCACGAAACAGAACTATTCGAGACTATCTTAAAGAAGATCTTGATGGACTTAACCCAGGAGTTGTCGCACCTGAAATTGAAGCCGGCCACTTTGAGTTGAAATCGGTAATGTTTAATATGATCAACACAATAGGTCAATTTGGCGGCTCAGCAACTGAAGATGCACGACAACATCTGAAATCTTTCCTCGAGATTTGCAACTCGTTCAAAATACACGGAGTCACCCCCGATGTCTTACGATTAAGATTATTCCCCTATTCACTGAGGGATAGGGCGAAAGCATGGTTGAATAGCATTCCTGCCGGATCAATAGCATCTTGGACTGATCTTTGTCGTGATTTCCTTTCTAGATTTAATCCTACAAATTTGACTGATAAGCTTCGTAACGACATTACTTCTTTTCGGCAGGCAGATGATGAATGCATGTACGAGGCTTGGGAGCGATATAGAGAACTTCTACACAAATGCCCCCTACACGGATTCCCGGTGTGGACTCAAGTAACAATGTTTTACAACGCCGTGAATACACCAACAAGGATGATGCTAGATGCCTCGGCAAACGGCATACTCCTAGATAAGTTGCCGGAGGAAGCAATGCAAATTTTAAATAGCCTGGCCAAGAATGATTATCAATTCCCATCTACTAGAAGAGGAGGAGTTAGACGCCAAGCCACAATACATGAACTAGGATCATCAGATTCAATTTCGGCATAATTGGTCACTCTAACCAAGATGGTCCAAAACATGCAAAAACCAAACAACACACATGCAGTCAAGGTAATGGATTCTTTTTGTGAGTTATGTGGTGATAACCATAATTCTTCTGAATGTATGCAGAATCTGGAATCCAGCTTCTATGTGGGGAATTACAATCAGAACAACAATGTGATGTCCAATACATACAATCCAGCTTGGAAGAAGCACCTGAATTTTTCATGGAGTAATCCCAACAATGCTCTAAACCAGAACAATCAGAATGCACAAGCATCGGGATTCCAGCAGAATATGCCACGGCAACAATTGCCACAGCAACAACCGACAACATCTAGTTCTTTAGAAAATTCTCTAAATGCTTTTATGATGAAAACTGAATCTTATATGGCTGAGAATAGTAACTTCATAAAAAGAACTGATGCTTTTATTAACAGGGCCGAGATGAGATTGCAAAACCAAGAGGCAGCAATCAAATCATTGGAAAATCAAGTCGGACAGTTTGCTCAAAATCTGAATACTAGACCGCAAGGAGGTTTACCTAGCGATACTGAAGTCACAAGAGGAACTGGCCATGAGCAATGTAAGGCGATCACCACTAGAAGTGGCCAACAACTTAGAGAGGTTCAAACCCGCTCGTCAAACAAAACTCCACAAAAAGATCAAGACAAACCTAGCGGCAAAGCTTCAGATGCTGAACCAGGAATTGCCGCGGCAACCGGCAATAAGCATGCCTCGGCAACCGACGATAAAGATGCCTCGGCAACTTGCGATAAGCATGTCTCGGCAACCCCAATTGATACCGCCTCGACAACTCTAGATGTCCCGGCAATGCTGTCAATAAGATTTCAAACCAATGAAAGAATCGAAGATATCCGACTTCCACCACCATTCCCACAAAGGTTGAAGCGACAAAAGTAAGAGTATCAATTCAAGAAGTTTCTTGATATCCTAAAGCAAGTCCACATCAACTTGCCATTGGTGGAAGCAATTGAACAAATGCCAAACTATGCCAAGTTTCTTAAAGACATTGTGTCCAAGAGAACAAGGCTAGGAGAGTTTGAAACAGTTGCCGCAACAGAGGGATGCATGGCAATGTTGCACAATCGTATGCCACCCAAATTGAAGGATCCCAGAAGTTTCACAATACCATGTTCCATTGGAAATCACTATGTCGGGAAAGCATTATGCGACCTTGGGGCTAGCATAAACTTGATGCCTAAATCAGTTTTCCAGAAACTAGGAATCAGGAAGGCAAGACCTACAACAGTTATGCTACAGCTAGCCGACAGATCCTATGTGCATCCAAAGGGAAAAGTCGAGGATGTACTGGTAAAAGTTGATAAATTTATTTTTCCCGCTGACTTTATTATCTTGCATTGTGAAGCAGATGAGCATGCACCCATCATTCTCGGGAGACCATTCCTAGCAATAGGGAGAACCTTGATCGATGTTGAAAAGGGAGAACTTACAATGAGGGTGAATGACCAGCAAGTTAAACTAAATGTGTTCCAAACACTAAGGCATGCCGATGATCCAGAAGAATGCCA
Organism: Hibiscus mutabilis; assembly: GCA_019671005.1. Lineage (NCBI taxonomy): Eukaryota > Viridiplantae > Streptophyta > Magnoliopsida > Malvales > Malvaceae > Hibiscus > Hibiscus mutabilis. The sequence goes on along the minus strand of CM033717.1, from coordinate 28,564,890 downwards.
ACTTCTTCATGCCACGACAGAGTTTAACTTCAACGAGGAATTCAGTTGCCTCGGCAACTACATTGCCAATCAAGAAAAACCTGAGGAGTATGAAGAACCGATCGATGATGAACAACAAGAAGAGGCAAATTGGATAGTCAATCGATCAGGTACATACTTTGAACCACTAGATTACTCAGGTAAGGAAGGTAAGCTCGAAAAACCCTCTATTGAACAACCACCGATTCTTGAGTTGAAACAATTGCCAGAGCAACTAAAATATGCATACTTAGGAACCGATAATACATTGCCTGTAATTATTTCTTCTAAGTTACAGCCTGAGCAGGAAAAGAAGCTGATCAAGATGTTGAAGCTACACAAAAAGGCAATAGGGTGGACAATTGCCGACTTGAAGGGAATTAGCCCGGCAGTGTGCATGCACAAGATTTTGTTGGAAGATGATCACAAACCTTCAATTGAGGCCCAGAGGAGACTGAATCATGCCATGAAAGGGGTTGTAATGAAAGAAATCATCAAGTGGCTTGACGTCGGCATTATATACCCTATCTCTGATAGTACATGGGTAAGTCCGGTACAATGCGTACCGAAAAAGGGAGGTATAACGGTGGTAAGTAATGAAAATAATGAACTCATTCCAACCAGAACTGTGACCGGTTGGAGGGTTTGTATGGATTACCGAAAGCTAAACAAAGCCACCAGAAAGATCACTTCCCATTACCCTTTATTGATCAAATGCTTGACCGTCTTGCAGGTAAACCCTTTTATTGTTTTCATGATGGTTATTCAGGTTACAATCAAATTGCCATAGCACCAGAAGATCAAGAAAAGACAACCTTCACATGCCCATACGATACTTATGCCTTCCGAAGGATGCCGTTCGGATTGTGTAACGCCCCGACAACCTTCCAAAGATGCATGATGGCACTCTTTCAGACATGGTCGAAGACTTCCTTGAGATCTTCATGGATGATTTTTCTATTTTTGGCAATGACTTCGATAGTTGTCTAGGAAATTTAGAGAAGGTGTTGGGAAGATGTGAAGAAACTGATTTAGTCCTCAATTGGGAGAAATGCCATTTTATGGTAGATGAAGGAATAGTGCTCGGCCATAAGATTTCATCCAAGGGAATTGAAGTAGACAAAGCCAAGGTGGACGTGATCGAGCGATTACCTCTACCAAGTTCGGTTAAAGGAATTCGAAGCTTTCTTGGACATGCAGGTTTTTACAGGAGGTTCATTCATAATTTTTCTAAAATGACTAAACCCTTGTGTAATATGCTTGAATAGGATAAAGTCTTCGATTTTGATGATTCTTGCACCCAAGCATTCGAAACCCTAAAGAAAAAACTTGCCTCGGCACCCATTGTCGTTCCACCAGATTGGACGCTACCTTTTGAGCTCATGTGTGATGCAAGTGATTTCGCGGTAGGAGCAGTCCCTAGGCCAAAGCACAGTAAGACCTTCCATGTGATATACTACGCTAGTAAAACTCTTAATAGTGCTCAAGTGAATTACACAACAACGGAGAAAGAGTTACTAGCTGTAGTTTTCGCATTTGACAAGTTCTGATCCTATTTGATTGGTACAAAGGTAATTGTTCATACGGACCATTTGGAAATCAAATATCTATTTGCTAAAAAGGATGCTAAACCTCGTTTGATTCGTTGGATATTACTTTTACAAGAATTTGATATTGAAATTAAGGACAGGAAAGGAACATAAAATCAAGTGGTCGACCACTTATCACGTTTAGAATGCAATAGGGAGGAGGACGCGGATCTAGAGATATGCGATGCATTACTGGATGAACAAATTTTAGTTGTCTCGGCAACCATGGACGCACATGCCTCGGCAACCCTTGACGCCTCGGCAACCATGGATGCGCACGCCTCGACGCCGCAGTAGCCTTTGACGCACACGCCTCGGCAATTCTGGGAGCAGTCACCACGGCAACACATGCCTCGGCAATACCCTGGTACGCGGATTTAGTTAATTTCCTTGTTTGTGGCATTTTTCCTTATGTCATTACTCACCAAGGGAAGAAGCGGTTCCACCATGATGCTAAGCATTACTTTTGGGACGAGCCTCTTTTGTTTAAACAATATGCAGATCAGGTTATACGCCGATGTGTCCCTGAAGAAGAGCAACAGAATGTACTCCGGCAATGCCATTCTTCACCCTATGGAGGACATTTTGGAGGAACTCGTACCGCGGCCAAAGTTTTGCAATCCAGTTTGTATTGGCCAACATTGTACAAAGATGCCCAAGACTTTTACAAGCAATATGATCGTTGCCAGAGGACGGGCAATATCTCTAGACGACATGAGATGCCACTCCAAAACATCATTGAGGTGGAATTGTTCGATGTGTGGGGGATCGATTTTATGGGACCTTTCCCATCTTCATTCGGCAACCTCTACATTCTACTTGCCGTCGAGTACGTGTCTAAATGGGTTGAGGCAGCTGCAGTTCCCAACAACGATTCCAAGACCGTGCAACGATTCTTGCAGAAAAACATATTTACACGGTTTGGGATGCCGAGAGCAATTATCAGTGACGAAGGCAAGCATTTTGACAACAAACTAATTGCCAAGATGTTGCAAGGCTTCGGCATATCACATAAGATCGCCACGACATATCACCCACAAACCAACGGGCAAGCAGAAATTTCCAACCGAGAATTGAAGGGTATACTCGAGAAAGTTGTAAATCCCTCTAGGAAGGATTGGTCATTAAGACTAGATGACGCACTTTGGGCATATCGCACTGCATTCAAAACACCCTTAGGTATATCCCCCTTCCGACTTGTCTATGGCAAAACATGTCATCTACTGGTGGAAATCGAACACAAGGCATACTGGGCAATCAAGACCGTGAATATGGATTGGGAAAGTGCCGGACAAAAGCGTTTGTTGGAACTCAATGAGATAGAAGAATTCCGTGCACTCGCCTATAACAATGCACGAATCTACAAGGAGAAAACAAAGCAATGGCATGACAAGAAACTATTTCTCTTATTCAATTCTCGGCTAAAACTCTTCCCAGGAAAGCTGAAATCAAGATGGTCGGGACCATTCGAAGTTGTCAAACCATTCTCCCATGGTGCCGTGATAATCAAGTCCAACTCTGACAACCATGAATTCAAAGTTAATGGACAAAGATTGAAGCACTACAATGGTGCCCATGTGGAACGTAACAAAGAAGTGGTCAACTTAGGAGATGCATGAGCATGGTCTCCCTTTGATATTTTATTTTTATGTTTATTTTTATTTTTATTTTTTTTATTTTTTTTCTTCCCGATTAATATTTTTTATTCTTTTTATTTTTTTTATTTTTTTGATTTTTTTATATATTGCCGATTATTAGTAATTTTCTTTAGGATAGATTTTTTTATTTAAGTTTAAGAATCCTATTACACATCTTTATTTATTTTCTTTACTAGTTTATCTTTAATTTTAATCCTTATTTGATTTGTCTTTGAATTGTAGGAAAAAAAAAGTTCAAGATAAAGAGGAATTCTAATCCAAGTAGGAAAACATCTTCAACAAGGAAACTAATGGGCTGAATCTAAGGCTTATATAAAGCCTCCAATTCACCCTAACCACAACCGCTTGTCGTCAACTTCCCCCTTGCCCTAAACCCTTTTTCGTTTTCCCCTAATCCTCCCACCTATCTTTTCTGTAAAACCCATCACCCTTAACCTATTCCTACTTTCTATCTTGCATCTTTTTAGTTTCTTTTCTTTTCTTTTCTTTGTTTTACAAAACTCACAACCAAGATCATCCATGGCATCCAAGATTAAATTTTTAGTTCATCCAAGTTCCTCCAAAGAACCAAGATACAAGAAGTTTGCTACACCGATGGTTCAAGAAAGATTTCAATCCAAGTTTGAAAGCCGGAAGATTCATGAAGAACAAGGCTTTGAATACTCCAACTCTCATCAAGATTTCGGCCTTGAACCATTCATCTTCGAGAGGATTGCACATCAAAAGTGGCAAATCTTTTGCCATCAACCGGAACCGGGTAACATCTCATGGGTAAGAGAATTCTATGCTCACTCACCTAACCCGGATAATCCTTATGTTTTTGTTCATGACAAGGCCATACTCATAAGTCCCAAAAATGTCAACACCTTTTACGGGCTTTACATTGAGAAGGACGAGCATCAAGCCTTCGTTGATCAAATCACTCCCAAGCAACTCGACAAGGTGCTTCAAGAACTCACTCAACCGGGAACTCATTGGAACAACGGTAAATACAAGGGCACAGTAAATCGCCTTCGGCTTAAACCCGAGGCAAAACTATGGAATAAGTTTGTTAAAACTTCATTAATGCCCACCACACACAATACTACCGTTGATATACCACGTCTTTTGCTCATACATTCTATTTTGCATAATCGCATCATTAACATTGGAAAAAATATTTGTGATGAGATTTTTGTATGCAGCTCAAAAGATAAGGGTTCTCTTTTCTTCCCTTGCTTAATTTCTAATCTTTGCAAGGAGATGCATGTCCCAAGTGAGTCCACCGATGAAAAGGCCCTACCCAAGTCTGGTTGGAATCAAGCACTAATCCGAAAGCTAATAGGAGAGGCACCAGGAGATTCTTCAAGGCCTCCAATTGCCACGGCAACTCCTGCCGCCCCGGCAATCCATAATGCCCAAGCACCTAACTCCAGGGCAACTCGGCCATCAACCCCAGAACACTTTGAAGCACTTTTGCACCCATTGGCAAGCCACCTAAGGCAAATTGAAGACCGGCAACTAATGTTCATGCGGTACATGAAGGAGCACAACAATGCCATCACACAAGTCATCCTAGAAAAGTACCCGGACAATCGCGTGCCATTCCCAATCTTTCCCGCTGATATCCTTGCCCAGGCAACCAATGAAGCAGTCTCCACGGCAACCGCAAAAGATGATGTCGCGGTAACCTACTCCGTGCCTGCACAAGCTGACGCCACGACAACCAACCCTGAAGATGCCAAGGCAACCAAAGCTAAAGACATCCCGACAACCACTGCAAAAGCCAAAGGTAAAGCACCTATGCCCAAATCAACTCCTACGGAATAATTTTTTGATTTTTTAGATTCAGACGAGTCCTCCATTGCACCAATAAAGACCGCAGCAATTGAATCCTCTAAGCGAAAAGCCAATGACATTGATGAAGAGGACGATGAGGACAACCCCGTACGAGGATCGATTCTACCACCGGCAACAAGAAAACAACCATCGCGTTCAAGCAAGAGAATCAAGACACCGACCAAAAGGAAACTAATCATCTACGATGACGAGCAGTCAGACTAAGTCCTCGTATGCATTTTATTTTTTGTTATTTTTATTTTTCTTTCATGCATGCATTGAGGACAACGCCTCACTCGAGTTTGGGGGGGATTGTTATTAGTAGTTACCATGTTTAGTTACATTCATCTTAAGTATTACATTTAGGATACATAAATTGCTTGCCATGCCTTTAGTTGGAACAAGAATTGCTTAGATTTGATGAATATCCGATGATGACTTTGCCAATGCACTTAATTGATAGAATTTTTATTTTAGGATAACCATGGAAAAACTTAGAATTTTACTATGATGCTAAAATTGATGAAACACTGTTGTAGTTTGATTGATTTAAGGAATTCTAGTAAACTTAGGTTGATAATTAACAAATTGGGGGATTAGAATAAAAAATGGATGAATGTTAGAGGTGCCCGAAATTGGTTCTAGCATGTGCTAAAAATTTATCACTAGAGGTGCCCGAAACTGGCTCTAGTACGTTTAAAAAAATTTTGATCGCTAGAGGTGCCCGAAACTGGCTCTAGTCGAATAAATTAACTTAAGAAAACTAAACACTAGAGGTGCCCAAAGCTGGCTCTAGTTAAAACATGTTAAAAAGAACCCAATGAAGTAATTTGAAAACCTATTGTTTGCATAGAATCCGAAAAATCAACTTGCACACAACTCCGCACACACTCACAAGCATTATAGTTTGATTCCGAGTAACTCCTAAGTTTTCTGAAAAATAAAAAGCCAATCATACTTTGTGCCCCAGTTCAGAGAATTGAAATCAAGTTCAAAGCTAAGTTTGTGAAAATTGAAGTCTTGGCAGGTAATTATGAGTTTGCATTGCTTGAGGACAAGCAATAGTTCGAGTTTGCGGGTGTGATAAGTGTTCAAAAGTACTATTTTTCTTACCCTTTTTACTCATATTATTGTTAGACTTAGGCTCATATTAGTTGAATAATTAGCCATTCATGCATTAATCTATGTTTCCTTCCATCTTTGAGCTTGATTACATAACTTGGTAGTTTTTGTGGGAAAAGATGCTACTCTGGTGTGTTTTGTGTGTATGTGGAGGATCACTTACCAAAGCAAGGCTAAAGCTAGTTGCTAGGGCAATACATGAAGGATATGCCGAGCTAGTTGCCAGGGCAATACATGAAGGATATACCGAACTAGTTGCTAGGGCAATGCATGAAGGAGACGCCGAGCCAATTGCCATGGCAATTGTCGACAAGAGCAAAGGTGATATGGTAGTCGAAATTGATGACTATACAAGCCCAAGATGACGTGGAGCAAAGCCCAAACCCAAAGGAATTTGATTTCCAAGCAGAGATTAAAGAAGAATTAAATTCCAAGAAGATAGGAGAAGTTCTAGTAGGAATATAATTATAATAAAGAATTATATTCTTTAAAGATAATTTAATTCCAACTTAACTTCCTCCTCAAAGAAGGACTTTGCCCTAGCCCTATAAATAGGATGGAGATTTCGACAACTTGGAGAGAGCAAGAGAGGGGAATTTCGACAAGTCCAAGGAAGGCAAGAAGAGAGAATTTTCGACAAGCATCTAGGGCAAGGAGGATTTCGACAAGCCTCCTCATTCATCCTTTTCTTTCTTGGTTCGATTGGGTTCATGCTAGGGATTAATTATCTTGTGTTTCTTTGGAACCTAGCTATGAACTAAATCTATTTGGCTATAGTTATTGTGTTTTGTGGTTGCGAGAAACTATTGGTTTTTGTTTAGGTAATAAGAGTTTGCACTTTTCTATTCAAGGTTTATTCATTCTTGGTTCTTATTCTTGTTTGCGAGTGAATTGGGAGAGGATCTCGTGATTTCATCTATTTATCTAATATCGGGAGAGTTAGATTCAAGAAACGAATGAATATGATCTTTATTCAATCTATTGATGGTGAAGATTAATCCGGCTTAGGAATAAGTTAAGGATTTCAACGGCTAAGAGGAGCGCAAGATTGGTTGTTGTTCACCCTTGATTCACGCAGGGATGTATTATCAAGGCATGCACAAGTAGCTAGAGTTTCGACTTAGGGATAAGAAGAAACCATTGAAGAACGCTTTGTCGAACCTTGAAGGTTGCTGCCCATAAGCCCAAGTAGTTGCCCAACTAGTCGCCCAGGCAACCATCGATTAGTTGCCAAGGCAACCCCGTTGTGCAAGTTTCCACGGCAACTGAGTTGCCCGTGCACTCTTTTACCAAGACGATCCAATCATCTATCACACCTCAACTCACGATAACCTGGCCTATCTCTCTCTCATTTGATCTCATCTTTTCTTTTACTTTATTGCTTTCTAGTTTATTTATTAGTTAAAACTCCTATAATCCTTTATTTGTGTTTACTTTTTACAGTGCAAGAGACTAGATTCTTGCAGTAGCACCAATCCCTGTGGAGACGATATCTTTTATACTATAACTTGCAACGTGTATACTTGCACAATTACGTAGCACTTATTACGCGCAACAATACGTGAATTCCCAACCAACATCACCAACAATGAATGGTCAATATCTGCCAACATCACCAATAGGACCAACGCAATCACATCCCGCCAACATCACCAATGTGAGCCTTAGCTCAAGGAACGTAGTCCACTCCTTACCATTGAGCTCATGAATTCTATGGCATGTCAATTGTATCCCATGTCCGTTCGTATCCAAGGATTCGATACTTACCAGGAACAGTATCAATAGCAATAACATTCGCCAATGTGATGTCAATAACAATACAATGCCAATGACAATAATTCAAAACATGCTCAATGCTCTTTTTTTTGGTATTTTCATTTTAACAATGATCATGTAGAGACTTCTATAGTGGTTTTAGCTATAATATAAGCTTACCAATGGTGTCACCGACAAGGCTTAATTGCACACATACCTTGGCCAATGACGATAATGCAATAATTCAACAACAATGAAATTGGGAAGGCACCTAGCCAATCCCTTGAATCCAACTACACTCACCAATGATTATGAGGCTTTCAAGGTTCCCGAATAATGACTCCCATGTTCTTGAACTTGGTGGAATTGAAGGGATTTGGTGATTCTTCCCCTTGGTTGTCTTGAGCTACACAAAATCGAGATTGCAAGGTTTTCAATATCGATAACGGAATCGTAGCAACTCAATAGCTATAATAAACGATAATAAAAAAGCTTTAACATCTCCAAGGAATCTCTAGGGTTTAACCTAATCCTTATACTCAAGATTAAGCATGATTAATCCATGGATTCGGTAATCCAATAGAGGGAAACTACTCACTCGATCGATAGCTACGATTTAGAATCGATAAACTTAAGAAAAGCAAAGCTTGATCTCACCTTCATTGGAGGTGTGTGCTTAAGGTGGCTAAAGGAGAAAGATGGGGAAGTTCTTGTTTGAGCTAAAAATCGGGTAAGTTTTCTTTCTTTTCTTTTTACTATAGATTTCAATTGAGCTTTCCTTCAATTGAAGGAACTCAATTTCCTAATCCCACGTATGTGGTGATTAGGCTTGAGGAGAGGCTAATCACAAGATTAGTCCCTCAACTTTTATTTCCCATACATTTACCACCTTAACTTTCAATTTTCTCAATTTGGTCACTAAACCATGTTTCAAAGTTCACAATATGATTCTTAACAATATCAATGCTTAACTGGGGCTTAATAATTCAATAATTGACCATTCGATCAAAAGTCAACTCTAGAATTTGACTTTCTAAAGTGAAATTTTTGGTCATTGGAATCAAATCTCGCCTAGGCCCGGTTTTGGGATATTACATCATCCATCTCCCAACTCTATATAATTTTAATTTTATGAACCATAAATCAAACAAATTCCCCCTTTATATTTGAATCTGAGGATTTTTGAACCAAAAAAATATGATGATCGAGACTTGGTTAGAACCTTTCAGCGGTAATTCATCCTCGACCATGGATGGCGACGACGTCGGTTCGAATCTAAACCAAGCTAAGAAGTCAAAATGCCCTTTTTACTTTCTCTTTCTTTTTTTCTATAGTTGTCTTTGAATAAAAATATAAGAAGTATACCTCTTTTCTTACTTCGAAGCTTGGATCTGGATTTTTGCCTTTTTTATTTCTTGTTCGAAAAGGAAAAAAGACCCTCATACAAATTAAAAATCTTGGGTTTTTATACCCATTACATCTCTATATAAAATACATAAAATACCCCTTATTTATGGTTGATTTGCCTCGAATAATGATTTTTCAGGATATTAATCTTCTCTTTTTAAAGATCTGGGTGGTGGAGCAAGCGTGGCAGGCCAAAGCGGTGCGCGTGACCTTCATGTGGGCATTAAAGAGGGTTATGTTTAATTGGGCAGTGGCGGCAGCCTTGAAAAATTGGGCTAGGGTTTTGTTTTTAGGTTATTATTATTTTAGGGTTATGTTTAATTAGTTTGGGCTATTGGGTCAACTATTTGTAAATTGGTTGAATGGGTTTCGGTTATGGGCCCTATATTGTAATAGATTTTTTATATATTTAATGAATAGATATTTTGGATCTATTTTTAATTGGAATTTGGTTTGGGTCTTGGGTTTGAAGCAAAAAAAATGGGTATTACAGCTGCCCCTCTTTGCTCATTGTTGTGCAACAAGAATAGAGCAAAGACAAAAGAAAAATTATTTTTGTTCGAGTGGGTCTGGCTTCTTTTATCTAGCCATTATTTTTTTGGATTCACTTGATTCACTCAACCGCTTTTAGAGGCAAAATCTTCAAAATTGAGTAATTCGTCGGGAGACAAAGTCTTCAAACCGAAAATTCAAAATGGAAAGTTCCTTATATATACAAATTTTCTCTTTTCTTTTGTTTGGAGCCTTGGAGAAGCGAATCTTCTTGTATAGAATTCTCAGCTTGTCCTCGGTAAAGTCCTTGGGTTGCGAGTCCTTCCTATATAGAACTTTTCGCCTTAAATTATCAACTTTGCAGGTTCTCCCTATATAGAGCCTTTTGCATCCTAGGTGAATTCTTCAAGCTGTAAAGTCCCTTCTTCTTAGAACTTCTCGCCTTTGAAATCCCGAAGCCATGAGTTCTCCCTATATAGAACTTCTTACTCTGAAATCTTAGGACTAACAGTTCTCCCTATATAGAACTTTCTTCATGAAGTCATGAGTTCCCTTTTTATAGAATCATTTTCAACAACGGCATCCTGCTCTCTGGTGTTGCAAGTATCAATAATCTCTACTGCTTCCTCGAAGGCTGAAGAATGGAAACCTTTGAGATAATGTCCCAATTTCTAGTTGTCTTGACATCATCAATCTAACATCATGATCGGGTGAGACAAATGACTCTTGGTTCTTTGTTGAGATCTGCTTCCTTAGTTGCGAAATAGAAAATCTGATTTTCCTCTGATTCTTGAGCACATGTCAAGAAAACAGCCAAGATACCCAAATAGTATGAGTTAGCATGCTTCTAATCTTAGGGATGCCTATCTATATGATGCTTGTGTAATGATATCTCAATATCGTTCTGACATTTTCGCTTTGATCAGACGATGTTGATTTTCTTGATGTTTACTTCTCTTTCCTTCTTCTCGTGGTAGTGATATTCTATACGGGTTCAACCTCTTAACCTTTTCTTTTGAATTTGAGAGTCTGTTCTGCAGCGTCTTTCCAAGTTTTCACGTGAGTTTTATTCTCCTAAAGTGCCCCTTTTGGGTTTTCCTCTTTGTTGTTTTTTCATCTTTATTCTTTTTTTCTTTTTTTCTTCTTTTTTTTTCTATTTCTTATTTTTATTCTTTTTTATTTTTTCTCTTTTTTTTGGATCAAATTTTTTTTGTGTGTAACCCTGGAATCACGAGTTCTTCTAGAATATTTCATTTTTTCTCGGTTAATTCTTCAAGCTACAAGTTCTTCAATGCCTCGATTTCTAATCGTCTTGACATCAAAAGAAATCCTAACATCATGCCTGAAGGTCTTACTGATGGCCTGAAGGACTTAAGAAATGAATTCATGCCCGAAAAGGCTACCAACATCCCTTAAAATGATGCCCCAGTTTATGTCCATCTTGACATCAAAAGAAGATTTAAAAACATTCCCGAAGGACTTACTAATGGCCCGAAGGACTTAAAAGTGGATTCACGCCCAAAAGGCTACCAACATCCCTTAAAATCATGCACAATTTCTATTCGTCTTGACATCAAAAGAAGGTTTACAATCACATCCAAAGGACTTATTGATGGCCCAAAGGACTTAGAAATAGATTCACACCAAAAAAGGCTACCAACATCCCTTAGAATGATACCCCAATTTCTATCCGTCTTGACATCAAAAGAAGGTTTAACAACATGCCCAAAGGACTTACTGATGGCTCGAAGGACTTAGAAATGGATTCACGCCAAAAAAGGCTACCAATATCCCTTAAAATGATGCCACATTTTCTATCCGTCTTGACGTCAAAAGAAGGTTTAACATCATGCATGAAGGTCCTACTAATGGCCCGAAGGACTTAAAAATGGATTCACCCCAAAAGGCTACCAATATCCTTTAAAATAATGCCCTGATTTTTATCTGTCTTGACATCAAAAGAAGGTTTAACATCATGCCCGAAGGTCTTACTTATGGCCTGAAAGACTTAAAAATGGATCGCCGAAAAGGCTACCAATATCCCTTAAAATGATACCCCAGTTTTTATCTGTTTTGACATAAAAAGAAGGTTTAACATATGGCCTGAAGGACTTAGAAATGGATTCACGCCAAGAAGGCTACCAAAATCCCTTAAAATGATGCCACAATTTCTTTGTCTTGATATCAAAAGAATGTTTAACATCATGCTTGAAGGACTTACTAATGGCCTAAAGGACTTAGAAATGGATTCACGCCAAAAAGGCTAGCAACATCCCTTAAAATGATGCCCCAATTTCTATCCGTCTTGACATCAAAAGAAGGTTTAACATCATGCCTGAAGGTCCTATTGATGGCCCGAATGACTTAAAAATGGATTTATGCCAAAAAGGTTACGAACATCCCTTAAAATGATGCCCCGATTTCTATATGTCTTGACATCAAAATAAAGTTTAACATCATGCCTAAAGGACTTATTGATGACCCGAAGGACTTAGAAATGGATTCATGCCAAAAAAGGATACCAATATCCTTTAAAATGATGCCCAGTTTCTATTCGTCTTGACAACAAAAGAAGGTTTAACATCATGCCCGAAGGTCTTATTGATGACTCGAAGGACTTGAAAATGGATTCACGCCAAAAAGGCTACCAACATCCATTAAAATGATGCCCCAGTTTCTAAATATCTTGACATCAAAAGAAGGTTTAACATCATGCCCAAAGGTCTTACTAATGGCCCGAATGACTTAAAAAATGGATTCAAGCCAAAAAAGGCTACCAATATCCCTTAAAATGATGCCCTATTTTTTTATCGTTTTGACATCAAAAGAAGGCTTAACATCATGCCTAAAGGACTTATTAATGGCCTGAATGACTTAGAAATGGATTCATGCCAAGAAGGCTACCAACATCCCTTAAAATGATGCCCTACTTTCTATCTGTCTTGATATCAAAAGAATGTTTAACATCATGCCTGAAGGACTTATTGATGGCTCGAAGGACTTAGAAATGGATTTACCCAAAAAAAGCTACCAAAGAAAAATCTTTTATAGGATCTACTTCTTCATCATGAAGTTGCAGATCAAAGTCTTTGCTAGTCTTCAAATACCTGCTTAAAATAAGCAAATGCTCTTAAGTTAGCATGCTCCTAACATAGGTGTGTCTTATATATGGTGAACGAAATGCAACATTTTTAGGGTTGTTTAAAAAATTCTTAGTCCCCGAAAGGTCATTCTCGGATTTCTTCTTCGCTTTATTTCTTTATTGTATGCTCTTCAATCTTGGTCTTATCAGTTGGATATTCATCTCAAATATGTCTTATCAACACGCTTTTAATCCTCTCGTGTGAATATCTTTCTTCTTTTTTAGGGTTATTTCCTATTTCCGCAAACATTTTCCTTTTGTCCCTATATTATTCTTATGTAGGACCCTTACCATTCTTTCGTTCATCATTGCCCCGTTCAAACCTGGGCTCAACTATTTTATTATCTTTGACCAACATGTGGGCTCTTCATTTATCTCAACACTAGGGTGAGCAAAATGCCTTCACTCCCTAAAATCATTTTTATTTTAAATCTTCTTGCGGCACCTTGGCGGGGACCAGCTCTCAGTCCCTATGCTTTAATTCTCATTATAAAGTAATGTCAAAAAGGCAATTTGTTTGTGTATCTTTAAAAATAAGAAAATAACTAAATTTTAAAAAGATTGGCAAACATTCTTTATCAATATTTTAGAGAAAGTGATGAACATTTTCTAAAACTAAGTTTGACCCCAAAATACCAAATGCAATGTCAATTCTATTTCAAATAAAGATCAATCCCAACAGGTCGTATATTTAGAAGGTCTTGACTATTGTGGGGATATACGCATATGTATAGTTTCCCTTAGTCTATTAGGCTTCTGAGAGGAACAATTCACATACCTAATTTCTAACCCTTTTTAAGGTGACTCTCTTTATCTCACCAACTCATCAAGCTCCATGCCCCTATCCTTCCCTCATTTTGGTGTCGATCAGACATTTGAAGTTTGACGTTCCTTGAAGAAATGTTAGCCCTTATAGGAGGAATGTAATATGAAGACAAACTCATCCAACTTAGATATCCACATATGATCAGAATGGTCTTTGTAGGCTCGTAGTGTAGGCCATGGGTCATGGTTAAGTGAAACTGTATTTTTGTACTTGTTTGTCTTGGATCTGCTCATATGGAATATTTTTTTCTCTTTTTTCTTTGGATCGCTCTAAACTGCCCATTTTGGTTTTTTAGCCGAGAGTTCATTTCTTTCCTTTTGTATTTAGAAATGTATCTTTGGAGAGGAGGAAGAAAAGGAAGGGGATATTTTTGGAGAGAAAGAAAAGGGAGGGAAAAAGAGAAAAAGTAAGAAAGAGGTTTTAAACCTCGATCTACGGTGGTCGAAGTTGTCGTGCACAACACCGCCAGTATCATTAGAAAGGTCTCATCAAGATGAGTCCAACGGTGGTCATCTCGTTGCCGTCTGAGCCACCGTTCGCTAGAGTGAAGAGATAGAAGAATTAGAAAAGCATGGTTTGGCAAGTTCCAATTGTCACCGCCATAAACGGAGGCCACCATCAGAACCAGCGGCTGGAGAATAGTAGGGCTGAAGCTTGCTGTCGTCGACCGGCCACCGGAACATGGCCCACGCACCACCCCTGCGGGTGGGTGTACACCTAGCCAAGCGGGTGCACGTCGCTCGTGTGCACCGCACCGCACGAGATAACTCTCTCAGGTGCACATGCATCCTACTGCACCGAAGTACTGCTCACGCGTACACCCAACCTCTCGTGCACCAGATCCCACGCTGAGGGTGCATGCTGCTTACCATGCACCTGACCGCACCAGATCACAAAGGCTGACCAGACCATTGACTGGTCGTTCACCGACGTTGGCTTTTTTTAGGAGACCCTATCTGAAGGTTTCTCGACGTTTCAAATCCAATGGTACAGCTTGTTTTGCCAAATTTGAACCCGGTAAGATCATTTTATGCATTTTACCTTGTGAATTGATTAAGGGATGCATGAATTAATGTAGTTTTGTATTCATTGGTATACAAGGATTATTCAGGATCGAATATCGGGTTAAGTGGAATATTCGGGAAGCTTGGATGAGGATTTTAGCAACATCAACTTAAGGCTAGTACACCTCGAACTCCTATCGCTTAATGAGAATCATAAATATGATTGCATTGTGTGTTAGTATCTGCAAAACAGGCAGACGATAAATAAGCATGTGTTAAGACTAATAGTATAAGATTTGATATATGTGTGAGATGCGTGATACGATGAGACTTGTGGAGGTGTTAGAGACCGGTTAGGGTCGTTTGAGATGCGTGTGTGATTATTTAATGATTAATTGATTCATTGATTAATTGTGATTCTTGTATACTTGTTCGAATAGATTGGCGTAATTAGATGGAAATCATGCTTAAGGGATAATATTGATAAATACTCGATTAAATGACCATGAAGCTGATCATGAATATTTATTCATTATATGTGTTAGTAAACCAACCCTAATGACTTACATAAGCTTTAGGGATCAAATAAAGTGTTGTAAACCAAAATTCATGGAAATGGTGTGAACCCGTGAATAAGGTATCAATACGAACTTTGGTTGTACTGGTACTTATGGAAATCTAAGATTCCAATGACCAGTTTTAGTATCGGTACGTGTGTGAGTAATAAATGTTATAACGTGGATTAATGGAGCTAATGAATGAGATTAATTATACAAGCCTAATGAGTAATAAATCGGTAAATGTTGAGTGGCTTGTTTGTAATAGAAACCATAGGGATCCTTGGTGGATCGTGTGTTGTGATGTGCCAATTATGGAACTTGTGTGGTTGAGTCACCTTTGAGTGGTGGGATCCGGATACCCAGTGGAAGAGTGTTGCAATACCATGGTTAGAGATGTCGGATGTACGTTCTTGACGCTTTGTGACATTGGGCCTCATCCGATGATACTTGAGGAGAGATGCCGAGTATGGGTGTACATTCCCGAGGGTGCGTGGCATTGGGCCTCACCTAGAGAGAGAGAAAGTTTACATTCCCGATGCTGTGTGACATCGGGCCTCACTCCAGGTTTGTGGTTATGACTTTGTGTGTTTGCTCGGTGGATCTGGTGAGATCCCGAGTATAGTTCGGCCTTGTGGGCTATGTATGATGTTTTGCTATGTTGAGAGCATGTGTTTAGGCGACTAGTAGTAGCGCCACATGTTTATTTATCTTCCCTTATTGCTCGTACTAGCTTGCATGCTTATGTTTATGATTAGGATGAAGTATAGTAGAGTACATGTGTACCACTGAGCTTTGTAAGCTTTGCGCTCGGAATTATTGTTTTTGTGCGTAGGTTAACTGTTGGATCGTGTGATCGAGGAGTACTGTCAGTAGGAAATTCTAGTATGTGGAGGTTTTCAGAGTACGGTATTTGTGTTTAGTGGCCTATGTATTCATAAGTCCTTACGTGGTCTAGTTTGAAAATCTCACTTTTGGAATTGTATTTATCAAATTGAAAACTTAAATGTTTTAATTTAAAGTGGAGCTCCTTTGTAATGATTTATAAATATTTATCTATATTTTTAACTGTTGACTTTAAATACTTTTGAGAAATAACTTGTTGGGCTAAACCTAATTTGGGAAAATTTATGGTTTTTGGTTCGGGCTTGAGGCCCAATTGTGACATTCGGGTTAAGAATGTTACATTTTTCATCTAGTTTCTTAAAAGATTTTTTTGGATAAATTAGG
The DNA here is from genome assembly GCA_019671005.1 of Hibiscus mutabilis. Classification (NCBI taxonomy): domain Eukaryota; kingdom Viridiplantae; phylum Streptophyta; class Magnoliopsida; order Malvales; family Malvaceae; genus Hibiscus; species Hibiscus mutabilis. The sequence continues at coordinate 28,548,272 of CM033717.1, read as the reverse complement.
TTCTTAAAAGTTGACATGTGGCATTGATTAAAAAATATATTAGGTACCTATTTTGACGAAAAAATATACTTTAGGACCTACTTTGATGACAAAATATTTTAGGTACCTATTTTGATCAAAAGATATACTTTAAGTACTCATTTTGACCAAAAAATACTCTAAATACTCATTTATGATATAAGTATATTTTTATTATAGTCGTCTAACATGGGTTTAGGTTTTTTGGGCTTTTGGAGTGATAACACGTACTTGATCTCAAGAAACATTTCAGAATTTAGCTAGTTTTTGGGGGAGAGTTTCGAAGCATTGGGGACGGTATTTTTAACTCCTAATATTTACTCCAACAGTAATTTCTAGATTTTAACTAATTTTATGAGCCAAAATGACGGGTTTGTTAATCTTAAAATAGGGAATTATAAATATTTGATTAGAGTGATCTGATTATTCTACCTAATTTGAGATGTGATTGTGGAGTGTATAACTGCTCAAACCAGGATAGTTCTAGTGATGAAAAGGGTATGAACTAATCAATGGGTGTTGAACAGTAATTACATGCGAAATTATATCATTTCTAATCTTCCTTGAAGAATTGAAAACGTTAAGCTTAACGTAACTCACAAATTACAATAGTTGCTAAACGTATCATATAATTTACAACTAATTACAGTGAAATACTACACGACTTTCTAACGTACTTTTAATAAAGTAATATTATATTTATGATTATTATTCAATATATAGGTGGTGGAAAAAAATTATTCAACAAACTGAGTTGTTTAGGGTTTATGGATTAAGCTTAAGGTTAATGGCTAATGATATAGGGTTTAGAATTTAAGATTTAAGGTTATAATCTAGGGTTTATGTATTAGAGTTTAAGATTTAGCGAAAGAGTTTAGATTTTAAAGTTAAAATATGCATGCTTGTGTAAAAAATAATTACACATGTAGCTAGAGGTGGACATTTGATCGAGTTGAGTGGAGTAAAATTTTTTTTGAGTTAATCGAGTTGAAGAGTTATATTTTATAACTTAAACTATATTTAAATTTTTTTCGAGTCAAGTCACACAGGCGCACACATGCACGCACGTGCACACATATATCATGCAGAATCGAGAGACTCAACTCAAACTTGAAAATTAATCCATTAATTACTAGATAATTCGATTTATTCGAATTTCTATTTTATAATTCAAACTTTATTTAAAATCTTTTCAAGTCGAATCGAGTTTATAAAATTACGACTCGAGTTTTGCACACCCCTACTGACAGTAGGGATGGTAATTTCTCGATCCCAACTTGACCTGGTGCGCCCCGACAAACCCGATCAGGTTTTTATTCACAAATTTCGGGATCGGAGCGGGGTGAGTATTGAAAAGAATTGAGTCGGGTGGGCGAGTTCGGGTATAAAATAGATATACCCCGCCCCGCCCGATATATTTTTAATTAATTAATTATTTTTTTATATTTGGAAAAATACCACTATATATAAACACTTTTAGAGGGTTTAAGCTATTTTTTAGTTTGTGTTTATTATAATTTTTTGTTAGATATTGTTTGAGTTTGAACATATCTGATTTTGACGGTCAATGATTTGAGTTTATTCTTTTAAATATGTATCTTTTCATGTGGGTAGTTTAATTAGTTTTATTTTTTATATGGTTTTAAAGTCACTTGAAACTTATATTTTGTGACTGTGGTGGAGGTTTGATCGGATCTAACATTTATCGTCAACGAAAATTAATACTTTTTTTAAAAAAATTGGGGTCGGGTTAGATTTTTTAGTTGATATAACGGGGCGGGTAAATTAATATCTATACTCGGGGTGGGACGGGTTTAGAACTCTATAGGTGTAACAACTCAAATTTCGGGTTAGGGAATCGGGTCTCGAGCTCAGGTATTGACCCCTTATGTTGGGAGCCCAATTAAAGAATTTAGATATGAGCTTTGGGCCTTTATTTAATGGCTTTATTCAAGTTGGGGGAATGCGTTTTATTGATGGTGTTTGAAATTTAAATAGGTGGGTGTGGTTGAAAAAGAGGAGGAGATTTTATGAAGAGAGAGAAAGAGAAAAACTCAGAATGATAATGGGGGAGACAGAATGTTGGATGGAAGAAAAAAAAAGGGTTTGAAAGAGAGAGTTAGGGGTTTAGCTTCGATTGAAGGAGATCTGGATGTCGTTGTCGTCGAATAAGGTGAAAGAAAAAAAGTTCGACCAAGCTCAAAATAGAGTATCTTCGGTGACCAAAACAAAAAATGGAGGCCACCGGCATGCTCACCTCCCGGAGTACTGCTGATTTGGAGTTAGCCATCACCGTCTGGCCACTGAAAGGCACCACACTCACCCCCGCGCGCCGCCACTAAGAGTGGGTGTGTGCAGCAGTTGGCGAGTGCATGCAGCTACAGTGCATTGCGCCGCATTGGATCCTGCTTCCTGGGTGCACCTACTCCCTACCGCACTAGATTATCACCCGCGGGTGCACAACAGCTTCCATGCACTTGCACCGCACAAGATCACCTACAGTGTTGACCCGAGTTGATCGAACGCTGACTATTTCTAGGGGACCCTACCTGGGGGTTTATCGACGTTATGAATCATTAGCGTAACCCGTTTTGCCAAATTCAAACCCGGTAAGCCGTTTTTACGCATTTAATCCTTTAAATTCATTAAAGTATGTAATTAAGTGATGCTTATGGTATTAATTGATATACGAGGATTTTTCGGGATCAGATATCAGATCAAGTGGAATGTTCAGGAAGCTTGGATGAGGATTTTAGCAATATCGGCTTAAGGTTAGTACACCTCAAACTCCTATTGCTTCATGAGCATCATAAATATGATTTCCTTGCTTGTTAGTGGTTGCAAAATAAGTTGACAGTAGATAAGTATGTGTGGAGACCGATATTACAAGACTTGTTTGTTTGAGATGCATGAGGAGTTGGGAATATTCCGAGACTTGTATGAGCTTTAGAGACTGTGTAGGGTCGTCTAAATATTCTTATAATTATCTGATTGGTTGATTTACATGTTGTGTTGCTTGAGTGCTTGAGATATGAATTGACATGTTCGATAGAAATTATATTAAATAGTCATGAAGCTGGTAATTAGTATTAATTGATTAAATAAGCTAGTAAAAGAACTCTAATGACTTTCATAAGCTTTAGGGACCGTGTAAACATTGTAAAATCGCAACTCAAGGAAATAATGTAAACCCGTATATAGGGTATCGATACGAGCTTCGGTTTTTTTGATACACGTTTGGGGAACAGTATCAGTAGAAATTAAGGATTTATAGTACGCTATATTAGTATCGGTACGCGTGTGAGTACCAGTACCCAAGGGTATCGTATCGATACTCGTATTCGAGTATCAGTACCCATCAAGCATAATAATCTATAATGCTAATAAAACAAGAAAATTGACATGGAATATTAATAGAGATAATTAATGTATTAATAAGTTAAACTTAATTGAATGACTTTATGGTAATAATAACCGTAGGGATCCTTGGTGGATCGTGTGATGTTGTGTGCCATGTGGTAGACGTGTCCTTACTATGTGCTGATATGGACACCTAAATGATTGATCATCTTGATTGATGGGTTTCAGATACCCGGTGAGAGATAGAGTATGTTGCAACACCATGGTTGAATATTTTTGAATGTATGAACCCGATGCTTAGTGGGACCGAGACCCATTCGAAGATGCTTAATGAGAGATTCTGAGCATGGGTATATGTATCCCGACGCTTAGTGGTACCTGGCTTCACCCTAAAGAGTGTATGAACCCGATGCTTAGTGGAACCAGGTCTCACTCAGAGTGAATGATCTCAAGGCTTAGTGGGACCGAGCTTCACTCCTATATTGTGGTATAATGCTTATATGATATGAGAAGCATATGCTTTCTTGCTATGCTATATGATTTGGCGACTAGAGGTAACTCCACACACACACACATATACACGATATTATTGCCATCTTATGAGTATGGTTGGGCCTTGTGTGCCATGTATGATGATTTTTATGATGAGAGCATGTGTTTAGGCGACTAGTGGTAGTGTCGTGTGTTTATTTATCTCTCCTTATTACTCGTACTAACTTGCATGCTTATGTTTATGATTAGCATGAAGTATAGTAGAGTAGATGTGTACCACCGAGCTTTGTCTCGGTCCCTTGTTTCGATTAGATGGAGCTGAACTAGCATTTGTAGGAGTTTGAGTTGGAACCTTGTTAGGATTATGAGGAAAATCCTGGATATAATGATTAGAGGCTCCACATAAGAAACACAAATTCTGTTGAGTTCTGCATTGCACGGTGTGGTGCTTTTAACAGAACTTGCAAGTAGCATATTGAGTAGCTTTCCCGGAATTCCTTGTACTATCAACAGAGATGATCGGGGCTACAGGCATGGTTACCGATTGAGGTCTCAATATATAATTACTCTTATGAACATGAGTGTAATTCGAAGAGTGATCTTTGGAGTGTTTAGATTTCTTTGACTACCAATGAGGCTTGTCATCATTTCTGGATCGTTTATCCTTCCATGAGTTACTACTCTTACGTTTCTCAGAGGCCTTCCTCTTTGCCTCGGTTGCAATAGCCCGGTTCACCAAATTCTGGAAGTCAGTGATACCCATGGCAGTGAAGATTGGACTCAGTTCATCATTTAGTCCATCGATGAACATCCGACATTTATCAGCATCAGTCTTGATGTATTTTGACCCATACTTGCAATACTTGCAGAAATCACTCACGTATTGTTAAATGGGTCGACCATCTTTCTTGAGATACAAGAAACATTTTCGGCGCTCAGCCAAGTACTGTTCACTGATATATTTCTTCTTGAATTCCTCGAGGAAGAATTTCCAAGTTACCGCTTCAGCAGGAGTAGTCAGGGTAGTGGTTTCCCATCAGCTTAGAGCTTCATCTGATAACAAAGCTATGGCACATTCGAGCTTGTGCTCATCGGGACAAGGTTGTTGCTTGGTTAAGATTCGAGTAGTGGCCTCTAACCAGTACTCAGCTACTTCGGGATTGGATCAGTGCCATTAAAAGTATAGGCCTGATATTGAGCCAGCTTGTCAATCGAATCTCTGTTTGGCATAGCAACATGAGGAGCAATATGATGGTCTTGTTTCAAAGCAGTTACTAGATGATTGAACATCTCCTTCATACTTAGGAGACATTCATGCTGCACAGGATTTATAGCAGGAGCTTCATGTTGAGCAGCAGCTTGGGCTCGGGGTTGAGTTTGTTGTTGTGGAGGATTCTATTCTATCCTCACACTGTCTTCTTCATTTGAGGAGTCTTAAGGACTTTTATTATCCTGGCCAAGTCTCATTTCAGACATTCTATGTTCAAATAGAATAATTAGGGGTTCGGTTTAATAAGCAAAGACATAAGCTATTCAATACAAGTCTCCTAGGTGGCAAAAGTATCTTATATGATGCATGATAGCCCAGTTTAGTCCTAGAATCGACTAAATCTAAAGCTCTAATACCAATTAAAATGTAACACCCCTACCCCGGGCTAGTAGCAAATCGGCTCGGGAGCATTACTTAGGCAAGCAAGGACAACAATGAACAAGGCAATACAAGCCATACAAGAACAAGCAAGCAACCAAACATACTTACTTATCGTACAAGCAACTCATATTTCGATTCTTACTTCGACCTAAAACCATTCGAATAGGTCACTAACTTAATTCCTTTCATGCATTCATTTTAAGTTACTACTTTCATGAGTCAATTTAGTTCATCTACTATATCATAAGCATTCGAATAACTCAAGGTGTTCTACACAATTCCATTTCATTTCAATGTTCTTTAGTTAGATACATATAGCATTACGTACCTAGATTACCAAACATGGTCATGTTGTCATACAAGATGCTTGTAACTAGTTTTCAACATCTAGGCCATTCGACCTTTACCATACAAGTACACAATACACTTAAAAATCAAGGCATGATCACGCACAAGAGAATCATATACTTTCCAAGGCAATTCGAATGGAAGGCAAGCAGCATGGTTCAGGTATCCTACTTTTAATTCAAGCTTACACATGTACATTAAGCAAGGCATTTCGAATGGCTCAAGGTAATCTAGATCAAACATTAAATCATTTCATTTAAATCATCACATGTGTAGCAACAACATTCTATTACAAGAACTTTAGGTTCATTACATACTTAACAATAGATTCATAACACAGTAGGCCCATCAAGACATTTATACAAGTACCAAAATGCATGATCAATCTACACTCTAAACAATCTAGTGCCACCATTCTAGAAGATATACAAAACAAGTATGACACCATACTTAGGCAAAGCTTGTGTGACTTACTTCTAGCTCAAGGTAATAGGCTTCAAGATCAAGCAACACTCGTATCCTTTATCCTGTAGTTGGGAAGAATGAAAACGAGAGTGATAAGTACAAGAATGTACTTAGTGAGGTAGTACTAAATCTAACCATTTGTTATGTCATGTTTTGTGTCATTTAAATCAAGAATGAACTTAGCTAAGGATTTCAAGCATTAGAGTGATCTTAGCTAAGGCTTTCAAACATCAAGATAATCCTAGCTAAGGATTTCATGCATTCGTCTAGTATAGGATACAAGAATCAAGAATTCATACTTCATGTTTTCATATCATGAATCAAGCATATCATGCTTACAAAACAAGTAACACACATTTCACGACTTTCATGTCAAGTAACATACAATTCATGGCATTCAAGACAAGTAACGTATGATGTAGGATTGTTATTTCATGTGTTATCAATTAAACAATCCCCTTGGTACTTATTTTGTGTAGGTAATCGAGTCTCCAACCAACTGTCACCATAAGATGCACTGTAGTGCTAGTCAACCCTCTTACTGTCGCCAAAGACCACATACGTACCCTCCGTCTGTCGCCAAATAGGGGCCTTAGGCCTGGACCGTAGTCCACCCTTGCACAATGAGCTCTAGACTCTAAGGCATGACCTTCTACCTAGTCCAACTAGCTACCAACGTTGTTTAATTTACCATTTATTCAAGTGTTTCAATATCAAGATCATGTCAAGCAAGTTCATTTCATATTAAGCCCTTAGGCCATTGAGCCATAGCTCACATATCAAGTAGTTTTCATGAATTCATTTCATCAAGTGTGATAACATTTCATGCAAGTTCTTTAAGCATTGATTACATGCCACATGATACATACAAGCACTAATGTTACCACTTAAATAAGCTTAACAATCGAATCAAGCATGTATACAAAGATGAGATCAAGTTTCATGCATTACTTGTCATTCTTCCCTTATTAAGTCAAGTTCATGATTAAGTTCATTTAACATTTCAAGAGTGTAAACAAGTATGCATTGGTTAGGACCTAGTCCTAACCCTAGAGACAACTACACTCACAATACTCCAAGCTTAGCTAGTCTTGGATCCACACTCCTTTGTTCTTGGCTTTAGGATGATCCACTCTATCCTCTTCCACCAAGTTTACTCCTGGTTCTATCACATTACAAGTACAAACATGTCAATACAAGTTAATATGATCATCAAATCAAGGCAAGGTTACAAGCATATAACATACACAAATCTGACAGCTTGCTCATATACATTTTCCATTACACTTAACTACACTTATCTATATTCTAGTTCATGTAAAACAAGGCAGAATCAATGTCTTAAAACTGTTTATAAGACAGTTTACAAATTGCCACAAAACAGTGTGCAATTACCTATACTGTTGCTGCCAGGCAGCTTGCACTCTAGTCACTTAATCATGCATAACTTTCATTTTGTACGTCGGAATTTCAATTGGTTTACACGTTGGAAAGCTAACAAAATTGTATTTATAACTATATAAGGCTTGCATTTTATTTCTTAGCCAATTAATAAAGTTTTTAACTTAAAGACAAAGTAATTTGCTACACTGGACTGTTTGCACTGTCCGTAGTGTTTCTTCTCTACATTTTAGTATACAACCCATAATTCAGTTCTGTTTTCTCCTAACGAATTTAGACATATCAAAGTGTTGTCCATAAAAATTTTAGCCTTAAATTTATTTTATACAATTTATAGTGATTTTTCAAAGTTACTTCCCAGAACAGAGCATTCTGGGCATATTACACTAGGCTAAATTTCTAGCTTCTTAATTCACCTAAGCAAGGTTCTAACATGGAAATTCCATTAATTTTCATATTCTTACATGTATAGGTCATTCTATTTCACCTAGACATGAGCTTAAAGTAAGGTATTATCATGTTGAACCTAATTTGATCTATTTGATCACATTGCACATTCAATTTACCAATTGAGCTGTCCATTGCCTAATTTAACTAATCCAATTAAGTACTTTTACATTTCCAGCAAGTTATCTATTCAATTCCATCTTCATTTCATCTAGATACATGATCAGAACAGGGTTTTATGTTCAATTGACATGTTTACACATTTTCTCTATCAAAATAGTCTCTAATCAAGACTGTTTTCAACCATGTACATATTTCCCAGATTTCTAGCAACTATGCATATTTTCTTTATCAAATTGGTTACTATAAATCACAATTTCAAGTTCAATATTGAAGCTAGCATGCTCCTAATACACATAGTAATCATCCATATCAATTCATACAACAAGAACATTATCAACCACTCATTCAAACATTCTATAACAAATTGGAATCAAGCATTATACCTTCTCCAACCTAAATTTGATCAAGGTTGAATCAAGAAGCTTGAATTTGAAGGTGTTGCATTAAGATTTTCTCTCCCCTTTCTCTCTCAAGGATTTCGGACAAGGTGATAGTTTTGGGGAGGAAGATGACAATATTTTTGGTTATTCCCCCCCTTGGCCGCGAGTCACCCCAATTTGGCACATGTTCTCTTCATTTGAGAACATGTGTCAAGGCCCTTAATCTTAATCCCAATTGCATGCAAACTCTAATATTTTGTATGTTCACAATTTCATCCTTTCATTTGTGCCTTCTAGTTTTAATTTCAATTCAATTTGGTTCTAATTTCACTTATTTGATCTTAAGGATGGCCAATGTTCATTCTCCTTTAAATTGATTACTACATATATTCAATTAGCCTATAGTTTAGATAGTGATAACATTTCTAGGCCAGTTTTAGAGTGTTACAGTCCAAGATTGAGTCATTTCACAACAGTTCCTCCCTGAAAATGTAAATGGAAGGATCAAATAAGCATGTGCTAGTGAGGCAGTTTATAGATAGATAAAAGCATGAAATTAAGTTCCTTCCATTCCAAAGTTTTAACAATAAACTTGTTTGCTAGCATTGCATAACAGAATTGCTTTCTACCATACCATTCAAGTCAATCTTAAAACCCTTTTCACATACTGTGAATCGTCAATATTATGCATTGAAGAACAAAACTTGACAAGTAAGGAAATCGTTTCCTTAACATAAGCTTGAATACAATTAATCAATCAATGTGATCTATTTGCAAACTTCAATATATATATATATATATATATATATATATATATCTTACATAGAAATCAATTATCTCTATACTCGTATTAGTTCTTTCATTTGATGTAATTAAACTTATGAATATAAGTTGTTCACTCGAATTAACATTATTTCTTTAATACCTTGATTCCGTAATATTATAATTCATCATACTTGACTTATAAGTTATCTAATAAATGATTATTTCTTAACTTATAAACTAAACTTTCTTGGATTCTTTTGTTTTAATCAATTACTGCATAACTTATCTGTTGATAGATTAACCGATTCCTGTTCACGAATATATCCTTCCTTGTCTCCCCTAATTAAGAATATATCAATATCCAGAGTAATTCTTTATAAATCCATCTATTAAACTGATCACATTTAATTAATTTCAAGTTTATAGAGTTCGAAAGAGCCTTAATATAAAATTAACTAGGTCTATATTCAATAACAAAATTTTTACCGTGTATCAATTACCAGATATCAATTATCAAATACTAAATTACTACAATCTTTAGATTCATCATGAGTCTCATATTCTAGTTCGAATTACCATATAATTATGGATTACTGAACACTCTAGTTGCACAGAATTTTAGTCATTCCAAAAGAGGTAGTTTCACATCAGCCCCTTAATTAAAACAATATAACAATTTTCCCACTGGAGTTGATTAATTTATACTATCATGCCAAAACAATTATTTCGTGAATATATGATCATTAGAATTAATAAACCTTCTCAAACACCATATGGATCATCAATTATATTAGTGTAATCTAAGACGAGATTACAATAATCCAAGTTTATAGACTTGAATCAAAGTACATAACCTACTTACTCTCTAAGTAAGTGTTCGATAGATAACTTACTTACTCTCTAAGTAAGTGTTCGATAGAATTCATTCTTTTTACTACCAACACATGATCCTCTTTCAATCATGCGAGAAGTTATCAATTAAACATGCTTGGCATATAAATTGTGGGTCTTAAAGAATACCAAATATCTTAGCTCCCCATTTATTTAACTCGGATTGTCTACCAAGGTGAATTAATGATTTAATGCTTAGGTTCACTTTAGATCATGGAAACCCTTCAATTAGGAGTTTCAAGGTATTTCCAACTTAATATTTGGCTTAATAACTTAATACAAGTTTACAAGATTGTCATGTAATTATCTAAATTACAAACAAGCAATTCCTTAATATGCATGATCTACCAATCATCCAAGCAATCCACTATATTGTTCATGGCAAAATCATTAGTATTCTTAGTGTAACACCCCAAATCCTAGCTTAGAAGTATTGAAGTTAATTGTATAAATTGATAGCTTAATTGAATCTAGAATTAAGCTAAATTGATTAGTTAAGGGCCTAACTGAAAGAATGTATGAATTAAGTGATCAAATTATAAAGGATCAATTTGAATTAAAGGAGAAAGAAGGGGAATGCATGCTAAATTCCTTGTTTTCTCTAATGCCCTTGATTACGTTAATATTAAGGATTAAGTAAGGGGCATTTTAGACAATGTACAAATCCAATAACATGGATTTGTTGTTGTCATCTTCTCCATTATCCCTTGTTTGGCCGAATATGAGAGAAAGAAATTGAGAGAAAGAGAGATTGGAAAATTCAGCCATTGAAGAAGAAATCAAGCTTTCATGTGTAGGAATTTTTCATTGAAATTAAACTAGAAGCAAAGTAAGTATAATTCTACTTGTGTTCAATTGAATAGGCATTTATGATTATTGAATTGGACTGTTTTGATGATTATAGATGGAATTAGATATTGAATATGTTGCTAGATGATTGAATGGTTGTAGAATTATGTGAAATTGAAGAAGGAACACTAGGTACAATGCTGGAAATTATGTGTTTAAGCTAGTGTAATAACCTAGGTTGCTGGAAAATTGAATTGTGATATTGAAGTGGAATTGAATGATTAGAACTTAAAATTGAGCTATAGAATTAATGAATTGATTATGATCATGAATAGGTAATGTAAAGAAGATGTTAAACAAATTGAATTGTTAGCAAACAATGCTGGAAATAAAGGATAAAAGTATGAACATAGTCACACAACATAGAAACTGTTTTGTGGAATTGAAATTGAGTAAACATGCAAGATTAGGTATTGTAACCAACTTACCCTGTTTTGGCTGCCTTGATTAATGGATTAACATTGACTACACATGTTTAGGATGTTATATGAAATGAATTAAAGGGCCAAAACATTGGTTAAAATGAAATTAAGGAATTAAAATGTGAATACGTACAATCTGCCCAGAATTGCTCTGTTCTGGGTAGTCACTTTGAAAATTCACTAAATATTGTATAGATCAAATTCAGGGCTGAAATTTTAATGAAATTATCCTTAGAATGTCTATTTTCATTAGGTGAAAACAGAACTGAAAACTGGGTCCTATGCTGGAAACTGTAAATAGGAATTGCTGGACAGTGCAAACTGTCCAAGCAGTGTAAATGCCCTGTCTTTGAACAATAAACTGTATTAATTTTCTAAGAAATAAAATCCAAGTATTACATGGTCTTATAGGAAATTTTGTTAGCTTTCCAATGGTGTATAGAAATCGAAATTCTGACGCACGGATTAAAAGATATGGCCATTTAAAGGGACAGTGTAAAAACTGCCAGGCAGCAGTGTCCTAGGCAGTTTGGGACTGTTTTTGCACCTAAATGCAAACTGTTTCTAAAACAGTTTTGGGACATTGTAATCTGTCCAATTATGTATTAAAATGAAGTAATAACAATGTGGAGATAAATTGGTAAGAAATGCTTAAAAGGAAGCATAAAAATAGTAGCTAAATGTTAGGTAAAATGTGATAACATTGCCACTATGATTGTATGATATATTGTGCTTGTTTTTGATGAAATGTGTATGTGTTATGCTTGCTAGACCAAGGACAACAAGTTTGGGAAGAAGAGGATAGGAGTGGACATCCCAAAGCTAGAGGCAAAGGGATTTGGATCCAAGATAATTGAATTGCTAGGAGTATTGTGAGTGTAACTATCCTTAGGGTTGGGACTTAGGTCCTAACCAACCTTGTTATTGCCTAAATGAAATGTCAATGCCATTTAACATGACTTAAGGTATATTTGGCTAATTAAAGGAAGAATGAAATGATAACAACTTGATTGATGCCATGATCTTTGTGTTTACTTGGGTGTTAAGCAAATGTAATGAAATGCATGTCATGTTGCATTGCTTATGCCTAAGGTATGAAATGGCATGCTTGCTTGGAGAATAAGGTATGCACATTGCATACATATTCATGTGTTTGTGAATGTTAAACATGGCTGATTGAATCAAATGGCATGAATAGTTTTGTATTGGGAGTTAAGACTCCATAAGCCTAAGGGCTTGGCCTTTAAATGACATAATGTTTTATTAAATCATGAAATGTATAAAGCTTAAATGAAATGGATAATCAACAACCTTGGTAGCTAGTTTGATAGATAAGAGGGCAGGCTCATATTGGCACTACGATGCATATTGGCACTACGATGCATATTGGTACAAAGGTACATATTGGCACGACGGTGCATATTGGCACTACGGTGCATATTGCCACTTCGGTGCATATTGTTAAGATTTGATTACTAGTAAGCTACTTACCAAGGAAGTTGAAAGAAGACTTAATAATTCAAATGATCATTGTTTGTATTGTAAGAAACTTGTATGAACTTCCTTGCATTGAAAGTAGACACATGAATGGATGTATAACTAGTTACTTATCAAGAAAGAAACATATAGATGATGGCTTTGTGTATGAATGCCTAATTGGTGATTAGAGTTTTTGATTGCTTGTCACCTAAGCAAGATGATCGAATGGTACATGTGTATTATGATGTATGTTGCTTGTCTTCTAAGCAAGGTGTTCAAATGATATACTATTATTACATGATGGATGTTGGTATGATTGAATGGATGATATGTGAAACTTGTCTATGTTTTCCTCCTTGCAATTCGAATGGTACATGACTTAGGATGATGGTCTTGATTCTTTGAAATACATGAAAACTTGGATTTATATGCATGGAAATTGACTAGATTTAGTGTTACCTCACTAAGTACATAACTTGTACTTACCACTCTACTCTTCATTCTTCCCATAACAGATTAAAGATACTTCAAGAGGATATCTTGGGTTTAAAGCAACACTTGAAGCAAGCTTGAAAGTATGAATTCATACTCTTTGTATACTCCTAGTTTGGTGGCACTAGATTATGTAATAGGTAGCCTTGATCATGCATTTGAATGTATGTTTAAGACTAGTTTGTGTAATGTTTTGATGGGCCTATTATGTAACCTATTTGGATGACTTAATCTATGTATAAGAACCATGATAACATGTATATAAAAAGTAGATGCTGCACATTTTGTGATGGAAATCCAATGTTTGTTGAATATTGTCTAATTTGAATGTTAGATTGATGTTGTATGATCATGCATTTGTTCCTATGTCTATTGACATGATTCGACTATGTGGCAATTGAGGCTAAGGTATGTTTAAGCATGCATTGACATGTATAAACCAAATATGCTATGAAATGAGATGACTTGATTGAAAAGAAACAAATGAAATGTGTTTAGGTTTCATCTAGCTATTCGAATAGGATGCTTAAACATGTAAAGAATGTAAGTTGAATACTTTGTAATGATCATGTTAATTGATTGAATAAGTAGTTTCTTGAGATGCAAGTAAGCTAGTTAAGACATGTTTAGTGATCACCTAGTGTAAATCGAACAAGGTACATGAAATTTGTAATAAGGATGAAAGTTGAAACATGTTTGATAGTAACTTAAAGTGAAGTATGCCACACCTGTGTTGTTGTTTGAATGATGTATGTAATTTGAATAGAATGGTAGTATGATAATAGTAACTTAGGTTATAAGTATGAAATGAAACAAAATGGTATCTAAATTAGTATGCTATGTATGTTGGTTTGCTTAAATTGTATGACTTGTATTGTTTGGTTTTGGTGACTTACGCATCAAGTCAAGTACATCGAGGTTACTTGTTCGGCAAGTAACCTATCTATCGCTTTGCTTCTGCTTTGGTAATGCTCCCAAACCAGGTTACAGCTAACCCGGGGATGGGGTGTTAGACTTAGAAGGTCGTTCGATATTAATCATCTTTTCTCTATTCAAACACGATAGTAATCATTTCAGCGATTCAATTCCATATACATAATCAAGTGGTACCTTCTCACAATCGATTAAATAAGAATCTTATAAAACTAATTCAACAATGCGTTAAAAGCCTATCACAACCTTTATTTCATTTTCTATATCAATCATATTTACCATGGAATAAGCATCTCACATTCTCATAAGCCAAAATTCAATATATTGCTCATTATTGAGGTTACTCTAACATTTCATAATTCATCACACAAGTATCATTAAGTGAGTTCACTACAAACATACGTATAAAGTATTTCTTGTCCAACAAGTTATCGTACTTCTTCCTTAAGTAGCATTTCTTTATCAGAACCAAATGGTATAAAAGTTCTCAACCTTGTTCATATTTTATATAAGCAATAGAAATTATCAATTCTAATATTCCATTCACAATACAATACATTAATCGTTCATTTAATTCGTTGTATTATAATTCCAATAATGTAAGTTAGCGTTAAGATATGCCATTATGCTTAATTCAATCATTAGAGAATTTCATTTGTATTATTTCTTCTAATATAACTTTTGTTATAGCCTTGAGAATCGATATCTCAGCCTAGATACACGAGTCCCCAACCAAACTGTCGCCTGAAAACAATCCCTCCTACTATCGCCAAATGACCAAACACACACTTCCCTCCTACTGTCACCAAATAGGGACCACTGTCCTAGACCGTAGTCCACCCGACACTGAGCTCTATGGACTCTATGGCATGCCAACTATATCTATGACTGACTCGAGACCAAGGCTTACAATATTTATCCTTCTTAGAAAATCATTCGAATCAATATGCACTTCATGTGCCAATATCCCTTTTTTTTATTAAGGGTCCAATATCAATCTTTCTTTATCAATAGTTCAATGTCAATGTTCTCAATCAATATTCAATATCCAATTCATCAATATCAATATATATATAGCTCCATTTGTAATGTCATTGTGTTCAATAACTTGTCAATTTAACCAAAATCAATTGTGCTATAAATTCGCACCTTACATCTATAATATGTTCTAACAATCCTTCATTCCCAAACATTAGATAATATGTTGCTTAATTCAATACTTCACATGACAAGAATTCCATCATGGCAATTCAATGTACACTATCATATTTTGAATCAATTCGAACATATAAGTACTTCCAAGGAAATACTTACCTCAATCCCATGCTTGCTAGCCATAGCTTAAACATTTAATTATTCCATCAATTAATATTTAAAACAACAAACAAGATTTAAGGCTCGGAAAGGCATTACTCCTTTCCGACACTTTAAACTGCACTCACCTTTTATCCCGAAGTTAGAGGATACCTGAATCCACACTTCCCCAAGGATCCCCTCATTTTCTAGCTTTCAAGTCATTAGACTTGTCCTAAACGTGATACAATCCCTAGGTTTACATAACAATCATCAATCTCAATTTGATTCACTAATCATGAATCCTTTAACGAACGAAATCACATATAAACAAACACAAAAGCAGTCCACAATCTATCCTCCTTTATGAATAACAATTCCCAATTCATAAATGCATGTTTTCATACGCATAAATCAATCTATTTATAACCTTATAAGATCAAACCAAATAGTCATATTTAAGGACAATTTCAATTCAATAAAACAGTCCATAATAACCCTAAAACACCCAAAACAGTCGTATTCCATACATGGCAGCAAAACAGTCCAGCTTATAAATCAGCATACACATGTTTTAAACAATCAAGTTGGAACAGCCCAACTTTACCAAATTTCAGTTTCATTTCAAATATACACTCAATCAATGATTCCATACTAAGAATTTAACATTCTAAATCATATCACAACTTTTACAGGACCATGCACTTTCAGCTCTTATAATTCTCTATCATAGCTCACAATCAAAGAATATAATAACACCAATTGCATAAAGAACTTCTCAAAAAAGTTTCTTTAACTTTTATTTAGCTGAAAGGCAGGCCAAAAATACTAATGTATCAATAAATAGCTATTTGAAATTTCCCGTAGGATCATGAACATTCCAAACAACCCCATTTACAATCTATTGTCATTGAATTTTCACCTAACTTCTTTCACTTTCGTTGAATTAATTATGACATTTCCGGTTTAGTAGTATATTACATTGTTAGTGTTACATCATAAGTAGTATAAGTGCCATATGTTAGTGTTATAAATATTAATGTAATAATTAGCATTAGAATTATCTAGGTGTCATATGATATTTTTAATTTACTTAGGGTATTATAATATATGGTAGTTAGAATTAACATAGATTATATGCATTTTTGTTAAATATAGTAGTTAAATAATAAAACCCAAAAAGAAATGTTTGAATTCTTTGAATTAGACCTGTTTGGCCCATTTACTAGTGAAGTTAGAACTAAAAGAAAATAAATATTGTATTATAATTAGTATAATTAAATTAATATGAAACCCAAAAAATAAAAAAAACAGCCCATTTATATAAAAATACCCATTACAAAAAGAGTCCATTATACAAGGGCCCGTTTTCTTGGATAAACTAATCCTTAACTTCCTTCCTTTATTTGTTGTGTAGCTAAAAAGAGGTCGTTGGATCAATCTGTGATCTAACGGCGCAGATCACGCCAGCTGGGGATGATATAGCACCCCACTCGCATAGCCTCTTGATCAGGATGAGATCTGATGGCCTAGATCACTTCGGGGTGTATCACATAGATCACCACTTGCGCGTGGCAGCCACACACGTGCTTTTTCAGCCTCTGGTAAACGTTTCATCTCCTTAGATGGGTGCCTGAGCCGATTCCGCTTCAATTGCTCCTCGCCAGCGTTGTTCAAGTCATCAGAAATATGCAAACAGAGAAAACAAGAGGGTTAAATCCCCAAATTGGAGCTCAGCAATTCAAGTTAAAATCAAAAGAGAATTAAATCCCTAAACCGAAGCCTTAGCTGCAAATCGAGATCAAATTAGAAGAAAATCCAAAAGATAAACCCCTTATTCGAAGCCCTATCTGGAAAATAAGAATCAAAACGGGAAAGGCTAATCCCTAAATCTATGCCATGGCATAGATCAAGCAATTTCAGAGGAAAAGACAAGGATTTATGCTTAAAGTTCAAGCATTTCTTGTACTATAAATAGGATTGTAAATCATTGTAACAACAACAACAATTACAGAAAAACACACTAGATACATACACACACTAACAATTAGCATTCGGAAGTTGTAAAGCCAACAAGCAAGGATTGTAATCAAAGTTTCAAAGCAATAAGAGAAGCAAGTTTCTGGTAACATTTTCTATCTTTTTCTTTATGTTTTGAATTTAATAAAGAAAAGGGGATTGTTTTTACCTTTATCCTATTTAAAGCGCCGTTTTGATTTGGCTTTGACGTAGCTCTGGTGGAAAAATGCAATTTTTAGGTCGCCAAAATCTAGAAAATTAGGGGTTTTTTTGGGAATTTCGCTGCTGACAACGGTGGCTAGCGGCGGTGGATGGCGGCCGGCACAGTGAACTATCACCGTGTTCTTCAATTCATGAAGAATACAATGAATATCTTCAAAGAATCCTTGAGAGCCGTTTTGATCCAGTTTGAGAGGAAGTGAAAAAATGAAACATGTTTCTAATAAAGGCTATATATATCAACCCGTTTGACCCGACCCGGTTATAACCCGCGCCCTTCTTTCCCGGTTCTTGCGCCGCATCACCTTTGTTTTAAATCTATTCAATTTCGTCCTTTTTCATTTCAATTTGGCACTTATTTTTTATTGTTTTCTAATTAACCCTCACATTTTGTTTTCTTTCAATTTAGTCCCTAATACATTTTTAAAAAAGGTAAAAATAATTATCCTTTTCTTTGTTTAGCAATTATTTCTTTTATTTTGAATGTAATTTACATAATTCTATTCCTTTATATATGCATATATATTTGTGTGTAAAACCTTAGGATTAGGGACTTAATTGTATTTAAACCTAAATAATTAAAATGAATGTAGATGTTTCGTTAGGTGTTAGTCACTAATTCAAAAACTTTAACTCATCTAATTTTCTTGTTGATTTGTTAAAAAGTGAAAATTTAATTAATGCGGTGTTTTATCAAACAGGAATGAGGGGTTAGCGAAAGGAGTGCTGGCGGTGATTAAAGTACATTTCTCAGGCAATAAGGCCGTTAAAATAGATTAACATTCACTAAGCGGACAAATAAATCAAAATTTTGTGAACTTGCAAATTCCAGTTTTTAAAGAACTATTTGAAATCAATTAGGTACCAATTTTTGGGTGTTGTGGGGGTGCTAACCCTTCCCTACACGTACCGACCCCGGAACCTGTTTTCTTTGTTTTCCGTGGACCAAAATGTTATTTTGATAAATAAAACGTTTTATCAAAATACCCTTGTTTTACAAGTGATCCAATCACACTTTTTTTAAAAAAAATATTGTTGGCGACTATGTAATTTTATGAAAGTTTTCCAAAACGTCAAAACTCCTAAAAATATTGCTGGGGAAATTTTGTTTTTCTAAAAAAAAGAGGATCAGGCCACAAATTGTTTTCAAAAAAATGTTTTTTTAAAAGGGAATTTGCAAGTTCACAAAGGTTTCAATTTATTCGTCCGCTTAATGAATGTAATTCTATTTTACGCATTTTAAAATTGTTTGCAAAAAGCTCTATTCCCGAGCTCCACCCAATTGTTAAGTGAGGGGAAAACGCTTTGCTCATGTCAGAATATCGATTCTCTGTATGAGCCTAGCAAGTACCTTCGGGACTCATATGCCTCATGTCATCGTAAGGATACTGATTCTTCGAGAAGGCATAGGAAGTGAGTCCTCCTGAGTTTAACTTTGTTCGTTTGAAACCTATAATGGGTGAGAACCAAGAGCTTTGCTACCCTTAGTAGGGGACAACAAGGACAACTCATGTACCTTTTAGAATCCAAAAATTTGAGAACTTAGAGCCCACCCCAATAGAGCCATGTGAAAAACCTAGGGTTTTAGTAATAAGGGGAGGCATGTCCTAGAGTGTTGGAATGTGCTGCCCAGAATTGTTCGTGAAATTATTTTGAATTCTTTGTGTTTTCTTGATTTTAATATTCCTTTCCCTTGTCTTGTTGTTTTGTATATCCATTCATGTAGCATCATTACATATTTACAAGGGGTTGATTCTCAAAATCATTGCTAAACCTTGAAAAGCTCTTGTTATGGACGGAAGGATTTTGAAAAGTAAAGATGAGAATGCAAAGGTACGACATTGGTCCAAGGTGAATCAACGAACATTTGGAGATAGTCTAGCAGCTGATCTTGAGACAGAGACATCAGAATATGCCCACATCAGTATCAAACAGAACAACGTGCAAGAATTGTAGAAAATCTGGGAGCACTTTGATTATGAGACTAAGCAGTTGTTCCATGAAGTCTATGGTGACAAAGCCTATCTCTTGTACGTGAAGGTTGATGAATAGCTTTTGAAAGCCTTGGTGCAATTCCAGAATCCAGGGTATTGCTGCTTCACTTTTAATAAAGAAGACATGATGCCTACATTTGAGGAGTACTTAGCCCTTTTCAACCTGTGCAAAGTGAAGAAGAACTAGGTCTATGTCAAGCCTCTTAAAAACAAAAACCCACATGCAAAGCTTCAAGCATTCGCTGGTATGAGTGATGGTTGGGTCAAGGGGTTGATACGAAAGAGAGGAGGCACCTTTAATTTCCCTTGGTCAAGCATCAAAGTATAATTTCAATTCACCATGATAGGGAAAAGAGGATTGATCTCCTAGCCATTGCAATTTATGGTTTAGTCATATTTCTAAAGGTTCTAGGGAACATTGATATGGCATTACTTGATTTCCTTGAACAGCTAAAGACAGGTGTCAATCTGGTACCAGCTATACTTGCTAAAACCTTCATTTCCCTCAATGCCTGTCGAAAAATTGAAGGTGTCCATTTTGGAGGATGTGTTCTGCTTCTGCAAGTTTGGGCTTTTAGTCACTTCTAGAAATGCCCAACATTGGCCTTATCAAATGTGTTTTCCTCGAACTTCTCACCTCTCCAAAAATTCTTAGCAAAGGATTAGCCCGTTGTTATGAAGAATAAATAGATTGATATATTCAAGGATCATCGTGACAAAGACATTAGATGAAGGGTTCCTTGGACGGGTCATACCAAGCTTTTGTACAAACGTAGAGATATCAACTTCCTAATGCTACTAGGTCTATGGGGAGGAATTGGATGTGCTCATTTGCTAGTATCTCATCAGTTTGGGTCTCGACAGTTCATCCCATTCACAACCAGTCTTGGCTCATCAGAATTCGAGTTCCAAGGAGAGTTCAGATAGAAGATTTAGATAATCAGTGATACATGTATATCCCGGACTATGATATTTGGAGGCATACGAGAGTAAATGACAAAGTCATAGCACCTACACCCGGACAGGCCAAGTCTCTAGAAGAACACTTAAAGGTAGTCCCTACAAAAGCTAACATCCTAAGAGAAGAGTTAAGAAGGGCTAAGTTGGAGATAGAAGCCTTACGAGAGCAGAACCAAAGAGACAAGTTTGAGTCAAGCCTCAATGTTGAAAAGTATAAAGGGGAGACAAAGAGGGTGATAAAGCTGTGTGAAGACCTAGAAAAGAAAAGGGTCGACTTCCTCAAGTTCCAGACTATTGTTCGAAATGTTGATATGAGAAAGACTCTGGAGAAGTGGAAGCAAGAAATTGAGCATGCTGTAGGAAAAGAAAAGGAACGAGGAAGGCGCGAGGTTGAGAAATATAGACGAGCCCTTGTTGAAGAAAAAAAGAAAGGTAAACTAGCAACTGAAAGTTGAAGTAGCAAGCGGATTATGGAAAAGAAGAATGAAAATATTGCTGGAAAAGGAAGGCCCATGACAACAAGATCGGCTTACTCGAGCTGCAGACATCATATGATGAAACAAGCGAGAAGCTGAACCAAAGTCAAGCATGTGTTGCTAAGTTGCAAACCAAGATAGATGTTTTGAACCGCTCGATGCATAGACTCCAGAATCATCACACATATATTGAACTTCAGGTCTGTCTAAGTGAGAATGATACCTTGAAGAAACAGGTTGAAGGAATGGATAACATCATCCAAGAATATATGACAAAGATCCTGGTCCTTGAAGACATAGCTGAGGGAGGTAATGATTACTGGTTCACTCGTCTTAGAGATGTGGCTAGAAGATTTCAAGATCGGGATAAGTTTGATAGGACTGTCACGACCCAGGTACATGATGTAGCTTGACACGTGATGATGTTAGCCACTGAATGTAACACCCCTCACTCGGGTTAAGAACGAGGAGTGTCGATGCATGTAACAAGTAAGGAGACACAAAAATTCAGGCAAATTTGAACCATTTTCTTAAGCTTCTTACTTATCAGCTACCCTTATAATCAATTCAAGTTCTTTTAAAACACCCCATACCATTCGTATACTAATCCCAAGTTAAGACCCACTTCAATTCGAATTAAACCAAGTATTAATCTAGTATATCAAGTTGATTCCATTTAAACTAAGTTCACCTTAGTCTTAAGGCCATTCGAATACATACCTATCAACAAGATATCTTACCCACATACAAGTTCATTTAGATACAAGACTAGTAACAATGATTCATTATAGCATTTCAATCAAACTTTTACTTAAAACTTCATTCATATATAAGCATATTAAAAGTGGCTAACAACCATTCAAGTTCTACAACCATCTTGATTACTTATTTACATAACAAAGGAACTTTAAAACATTACATCCATGACCTCAAACTTTCATTCCAACTATGTACAACCCAAATGCTTGAAATATCAAATCTAGACACAAGACTATACCACCATCTAGGAGACTCATATAAAATACCAAGTCATACATTGTGCTTTGCTTGTGTTTTGCTCTGAGTTCAAAGAAAGATAACTATCGATCAATCTAAACCTAAAATTTTGGGAACAAAGGAAAAACGAGAGTGATAAGTACTTAAAGTACTTAGTGAGGTAGTTCCTAGATCTATCAATTTATTCAGATTATTAACTTAAAGTCCTTGTTCATTGTAATCAAACTTATCCTAGCTAGTTTACCGTATACCATTCGATTAATACAGACCAAGGAAACAAAGTTTCATTTCAAGCGCACAATGAATAAGTCAAGTAAATATCATGCAGTTCAAACAAGGTAAGCATCAAATCTCATTCGAATAGGGTACCTTCTTACTATATAATTTACCTTTCAATTCATGAGCATTTTAAGATAACGAGTACTTCAATCATTCGTGTAATTTCATTTCATTTCAAGATCATTAGTAAGCATCAAGTTTGATCACTCTTCATTCATGATTACAAGTTTTTGTTTCAAGTTCATTTATTCTTGTTTTGCCTTGGTAGATAGTAGGACTAGGTAATCAAGTCTCAAGTCGGTACACAAAGTACCTAGCATGTTATTGTATTAAGTTGGTACACAAGGTACCTAAACAAGAAGGTGTCTGCTACACCACGTATCAGGGAACACAAAGTGCATGAACAAAAAAGTGTCTGTTACACCACGTATCAAGGTACACAAAGAACCAAACATGTTATCGTATTAAGTCGAGCTCTAGACTCTAAGGCATGCCGTTCTACCTATGACCAACTAGCAACCAAGGATTTGTTAAGTCTTTTATTAGCAAGCAATTACACATCAAGTGATTAAGCAACAAGCATAACAAGGTCAATTTCATTTTAGATCTTTAACCCATATAATTCTTAGTTCAATTCATAGGTGATCAAGCATTATCAAGCATCACACAAGATCATTCAATCCAACAATGCATTCGAACACATTAAGCATTACAAGTAAGCAAAATTTGCTCATTTTCATTATCTAGCTTCATTACCAAGTTATTAGCTTATCAAGTCTTGATTATATCCTTACTTCCTTTTATTAACCAATTACCAATAGAACTTAGATTCATTTCAAGCATAAGGCACAACCAAGTATTTAGACATGCTGATTTGGTTAGGACCTAAGTCCCAACCCTAAATGTAACTACACTCACAAAACTCACAGCAAAAACAAGCTAGTGTTGCTCCTTGATATAGATTCCCTTATCCTTCCTATTAGCTTGGCCAGCCCCCTCTTCTTCCACAAGATCTTATGTCCCTTGTTCTAATAAACCATACACAACACATAGAAATCATTAGTACTCAATTCAATCAACAATCTTATTCAATCAAGTACAATTATACTATAACCCGGAACTGTTTTTTGTCCCAGGCAGATTGCACACTAGTTACTATTTGGCTCATATCTTTTAATCTACACGTCAAAATTTCGATTAATTTATACCATTAGAAAGCTAATTCAATTACCTATTCACCCATGTAAGGCTCATATTTTTATCCTTCCTAGATCAATATAGAGTTCCAGTTAAAGTCAAACAAATTTTCTAGTTTTGAATCTGCCGGCTTGTTGTTTAGTCCATTTTTAGGGGTTAATTTACCTAGGACCCTTACTAATTCATTTTAGCCCTTTAGAAACTTATTTCCCTTGTTCTTACCCTATTTTTACATGTTAAGAAAGGTCCCTAAACAGTTCATTTCAGTCCTCAATTTAATCACTTTTCTAGAATAGTCATTGTTTCACTAGTTTGCTAATTAACACATTAAAACAATCCAATTCCCTTGTTAATCTGGCAATTCAGCCTAACTAGAATTCAATTAATTCTTCCCCTGTATTTAACTTAACTTTCCAGTCCCTTATTTAAACCAAAACAGTACCAATTTCACTAATTTGTTCAAAACAGTCCTTAATAGTCGATTAAGTCATCTAGATGGCCAGTTTCAGTTCTAACTTCAAATTTACCAGTTCTGACATTATTTTCACTAATCCAATACCTCGATTCAATATTTAATTCAATTTCCAGCAAGTTTGTCCTGCACAAAATTTTCTAATTGAGCATGTATCATCATGTATTCAATAGATTTCAATATCAACATTACTAGCATGATTCTACCAAGATCCTTACTATTCGGTTAACATGCTTTCAATTCAATTTCAACAACTCAGCTTCTAATCTAATTCAAGCACAATATCCAGCATTCTAACTCAAGATTTCAAGCCAAATAAATTATTCAATCCAAGCAATTTCACTAACAACATTTGATAATCACAAAAGAAAGGTACTTACACAAATTATTGTAACATGCATGATCATAGATAATCCTAGCAAGCTTCAATTCATCAACAATGGTGTTTCTCTTAAGTTCTCTCTCTCTCTCCCTACTTTTTCTCTATATTCAGCTAAATGAAGAAGAGATTGGAGAAGATGATGATGATAACTTAAAATAATGGATTTAGGAAATGTCTAATTTATCCTTTGTTTAATCTTTAATCATGTAATTAACCAAGGGCAAATGGGAATTCATGAATTTATCATGCAATCTTTATATTCTCCAATTGTTTCGATTTGGTCACAATTTCAACTAAATCACTGGATTTCTTGTCCTTTCAATTTAGTCATAGGATTGTCTAATTACCTTAGGATTAAGCTCAATTAAGTTAGCAAATTTTGATTTCTAACTTCAATACTTCTAGGGTACAATTTGGGGTATTACACTGAAGCTGCAGCTCTTCGTCAGTATGTCAAGCCAGTAGGAGAAGTGGGATCAAGGCTTATGTGGCTCGTTGAAGAAATCAAGGAACCAGGAGTTCAAGCTGAAAAATATTTGTAAATGAAATTTGATGTAATAAGGACCTTTTCGTATTCAATAAAAGAGTTGTTTCTTGAGCAGATATTTCATGGAGTTGATGGCCCTTCGCTTGCATTCATGCATTTGCATTTCATTCTTCTGTGTTTAATAAGTTTTCTTTGCATTTGTGTTTGTGCATGCATACATGACCTAATAAGAATCTAAATCAAATAAAAATGATAGAAAATCAAAATAAAAAAACAAATCACAAGTACGGTACTCAGTCTCAAGTTAGAGCAATGGAAGACAGAGTGACGGCTTAGAAAGCAACCATAAGAGTACCCAGGATAGGTTAGACAAGCTGGAGATGGATCTGAAGCAACAAATGAAGTTAGTTCATCAAAAGACGGTTGGTTTAATTACAACCATGTTAGGCTTTAGGGACCCAGACATGGTGGAAGATGGCGAGGAAGCTAATGCTATGCCAAAATTTCAGGGGATGACCTTTGTTCACCCAAGCATGCAAAGAGAAGTTCAATCTTCTAAGGTCAAAATTTCACCACATTTTGCTGAAACCTCGACTCGGAATGATAGGAAGATAAACTCTGAAGAGGTCCTTGAGGTGCCTGATCTTTATGAAATTGTCGATAAGGTGAAAGCTGAGAAGAAATGGGATGATCGCTATGAGAAGTTGGAGGGAATGATTAAGTCTTTCCAAGAAGGAGGTATATATGGAGGAGTGGATGCCAAGGATTTAAGCCTAGTGACAGATCTGGAAGTACCACCAAAGTTCAAGGTCCCTAAGTTCAAAAAATATAATGAAACTACGTGCCCTGCATCACATCTAAATATGTATTGTAGGAAAATGTCGATGTATCTTAACAATGAGAAGCTGCTTATCCATTGCTTCCAAGACAGTCTAGTAAGATCAGGTGGACGTTGGTACACGTAGCTAAGTCGAGTTAACATCAGATCATGGAAGGATTTGTCCAGAGCCTTCAGTGAGCAGTATAAGCATGTTTCAAACATGATTCCAACCCGTTTAGTCCTACAAGGGATGAAGCAAAAGCATCATGAGAGCTTCCACCAATACGCGCAAAGATGGAGGGATTTGGATGCTCAAGTCCAACCACCATTGCTGGAGAATGAGATTACCCCAATGTTCGTGGAGACATTGAAGGATTCTTTTTATGATCGTATGCTGAATCATGCCATAAAGAGTTTCACATACATGCTTATAAATGGAGAGTTTATTCTTGCGGCCATGAAAAGTGGAAAGTTGGATAGTGGGGATAAAGAAACCATACAAAAAGGGAGACAACAAAGTCAATGCCACTAATGTCTATAACCATAGTTACTCAAAGGGGGTAGTCTTCAACAAACCCAATGTCTCGACCACAGCTCCAGCAGTCACAAATCCTTCAAAAGAAGAACGAAGATATCAAGGGAGCTCGAAACCATATTTCCCCCTATTCCAATGACATATGCAGAATTGTTTGCTGAACTGGTCAAATCCTAGATGGTGCTGCCAAGACATGTTCCCCCATTCTCACCAACATACCCACCATGCTAGATGAGAAGGTACAATGCGAATATCATGCAAGAGTTAAGGAGCATACCATTGAGAATTGCATCGTATTCAAAAGGGTGGTGGATGACCTAAGAAAATTAGGGATGTTATCATTCGATACGCTAGAAGATAAAGGAAACCTTTTGCTGAATCATCAGAAGGCAGGTGTGAATGCAATTATAGTGGAGGGGGATAAGGTGGTTAAGAAACGTGTTGCTGAAGTTAGAGCTCCCATGAAGTGGGTATGGGCTCAAATGGTGGCAATTGGGATGTTGGAAGGAGGAGTCCAAAAGATGAAAATTGAAGATGAATTGCAATGTGAATACCACATGAAGAAAGGAAATGAGATTGATTGTTGCTTAGAATTTAGGCAACTAGTTCAAGACAAGATGAATGAAAAAGAACTTGAGTTCTTTGAAAAAGAAGACAAGGAATACATGCTGGACATTTTGTGCATCAGAGGAGTCGCCCTCTAGAAGAAACTACTTTGGAATAAAGCCTTTAGTTATTAAGGCTAAAATTAGAGTTAGTGAGCCAGTAAGGGGTGTAACCCTGTGGCTTATAATTAAGGCACCGACCCCGTTTGCATACAAGGATGACAAGCAAGTCCCATGGAATTACGTTTGCACGGTGACAACTCTGCGAGAGACATCTGTTAAAGAGAAAGAAGAACCGGTCAATAATGTGAGCCATGGAAGGCTCTATTATCGTCTGATAGTAGAGGAAAGAGATACAACGCAAAGGAAAGCTTTTGTTGAAGAACCTGAGAAAGAGGATAACAAAGATTTCTTCAAAGAGAAACTGACAACATATCACGAGCCTGTAAAGGAATCAGAGGCTCAAGAATTCACGAAGATTTTAAAACATAGTGAATACAACATCGTGGAGCAACTCCACAAACTTCAGGCTCAAATTTCTATGCTTTCTCTGCTATTAAGTTCTGAGGGCCACCGTGAGGCCTTGTTAAAGATTCTGAACCAGACATTCGTACCAAAGGAGATCACAATTGATAAGATGGATATGTTATCCGGTAACATTACTGTCAACAACTTCATTTCATTCAATGATGAGGAAATACCAGGTGAGGGAAGCGGATCGTACAAGGCTTTACATATCACTACCAGATGTAAGGGATATATGTTTCCTGGAGTTTTAATTGATAATGGGTCGGAAGTGAATGTTCTACCATTGCCACATTGAAGAAGCTGCCAATAGATAATTCTCATATGATAACTTATCAAAATAGGGTAGGAGTATTTGATGGAACTCAGAAGGATGTGTTAGGGAAACTTGAGGTGCCTTTGCAAATTGGACCAACGACCTTTGATGTTGAGTTTGTGGTCATGGATATAAGACCTAGTTATAGCTGCTTGCTTGGGCGCCCATGGATCTACACAACAGGAGCGGTCCCATCTACTTTACACCAAAAACTGAAATTCGTGATCGATGGACAACTAATAACTGTCGGTGCAAAGGAGGAAATCATTGCATCAGTAACCACTGATGCACCCTTCATCTAGATCGATGAGGGTGCACTCGAGTGTTATTTCAGGACATTAGAGCTAGTCAATGCAACCTTTGTCACTGAAGGGAGCAAGGTTCCAAAACCGAAATTATCAAGCTGTGCGAAGATGCAGGTAAAACAAACGCTTGGGAAAGGAGCTAAAATTGGGAAATGATTCGAAAAGAGACATCAAGGGATGATGTATCCCGTAGTAATCCCAGCAAAAACGGATTGGTTTGGCTTGGGCTTTAAGCCCAATAAATGGCAAAGAACGGCTGCAATCAGAAAGCATCAAGAAAGGAGAAGAGCTAGATTGAAGGGAGAGGAAATTGAGTGGGAGCCGATGACGTTCCCTCCCCTAAGCCATAGCTTTATATTTGGAGGCATGTTAGATCCAAGTGCCCAAATTAGTGGGGAAGGAAAAGGAGAGAGCGCTTTTTGTGAAGCATTTGAAAAGCTGAGTATTAACGTTTTTATCACCGAGGAAGAAGAGAACCAGTACCTGTCAATGATTCGCCCTTGCTCTGAGTTTGACAATTGGACTAGTGAAGAAATTCCTGTAGTATTTAAGACATGTTTAGAGTAATTCTCAAAACCAACCCCTTTGCTCCAAGCCCGGAGACAATATGGGATCTTATGTAAAGGGCGTATGTCAAACTTTTAATTTGAATTCAATAAAATAAGCATTTCCTTAAATCCTGTGGCAAACTTTTTCCGTAAACAAGCCAAAACCAAATGAAAACCATAAAGTTCAAAGCATGAAAAAAACATTCCATTCTTTTTGTTTCTTCTCTTTGTATATATCTTTTGCCTATTCCTTTTTTCAGGTTTTCAGATATCAGTGGCGTAAATGAATCTGAGTCTGACTTCAAGGTTGATTTTGAATTGCCTCTATGCTTGGAAGAAGTTGGAAATATTGACGCTGAAGAAGAATATGATGTACCTAGTGACATGCTCAGAATGGTAGAAGGAGAGGAAAAGCAGATTCTACCATATAAAGAGGAACTAGAAATATTAAACCTCGATACTAAAGAAGAAAATCAAGATGTAAAGATTGGTATTACCATCACGGCCAAAACTAGACAAAGTCTGATTGAGCTTTTGAAAGAGTTCAAAGATATTTTCGCTTGGTCGTATCAAGATATGCCCGACCTTGACACCGACATCGTCATGCATAGGCTCCCTATAAAGGTAGAATGTGAACTTGTAAAGTAAAAGCTTAGAAGAATGAAGGTTGAAACACTCCTCAAGATTAGGGATAAGGTAAAGAAGCAATACGATGTAGGATTCCTCGAGGTAGCCAAGTATCTAGAATGGGTGGCGAATATTGTCCCAGTACTGAAGAAAGATGGAAAAGTACGAATGTGTGTTGACTACAGGGACCTCAATAAGGCAATCCCTAGGGACAATTTCCCGCTCCCACATATTAACACTTTAGTAAAAAACACAGCTGGTCATTCACTCTTCTCTTTCATGGATGGTTTCTTTGGGTATAACCAGATTAAGATGTGCCCAGAAGACACGGAAAAGACGATTTTTATGATGCTATGGGGAACCTTTTGCTATAAAGTGATGCCCTTTGGACTTAAGAATGCAGGGGCAACCTATCAAAGGGCCATGGTTACCATTTTCCATGATATGATGCATAGAGAAATAGATGTATACGTCGAGGATATGATCGCCAAATATCGATCTGAGGAAGAACATTTGGTCAATTTAGAAAAGCTCTTCTTAAGATTAAGAAAGTTCCAGTTGAAGCTCAACCCGACTAAGTGCACATTTGGGTTCACATCTGGGAAGTTATTGGGTTTTGTTCTGAGAAGAAGAGGAATTGGGATCGATACTGATAAGATAAAAGCTATACATGAACTTCCCCCACCTCAAACACAAAAGAAAGTTCAAGGTTTTCTGGGACAATTAAATTACATCGTACACTTCATTTCTCAGTTAACTGATAAGTGCGATCCAATGTTTAGGTTACTCAGAAAGAATAACCCAGGGACATGGGACGAAGAATGTTAAGTGGCTTTGGAAAAGATTGAAGAGAAGTTGAGTAATCCTCCAGTATTAGTACCACCTGTTTCAGGGAGACCACTGATCTTGTACCTAACGGTCTATGAAAATTCCATGGGATGTGAGTTAGGACAACATGACGATATTGGAAGAAAAGAAAAGGCTATATACTACTTGTACAAGAAATTCACTGATTGCGAAACCAAATATTCGTCGATTGAAAAACTATGTTGTGCTCTGGTCTGGGGAGCTAAAAGGCTAAGACAATATATGCTTTATCACGTTATGTGGCTAATCTCGAAGTTGGACCCACTAAAGTTCATGATGGAGGCCCTGGCTCTATCAGGAAGGTTAGCGCATTGACAAATGTTATTGTCAGGATTTGATATCCAGTATGTGAGCCAAAAAGCAATAAAAGGGAGTGCTATAGCTGACTCTTTGGCAAGCTGTGCCCATGATGAATATGAAGCATTAAATTTTAATTTTCCTGATGAAGACTTGATGTGTATCTTAGAGGATGATGAGACTCCAACAGAATCTTGGGTTATGAACTTTGATGGTTCAACAAATGCGTTAGGGTGAGGTATAGGGGCAGTTTTGTTTTCACAAGAAGGAGATTATTACCCTTTTACCAGTGTTTGAAATTCTTCTACACTAATAACATGACGGAGTACGAGGTCTGCATAATGGGCCTAAGAGAGGCTATAAAGAGGAAAATTCGTACCTTAAGAGTTTTTGGGGGCTTCTGCATTTGTCATTTATCATGTACGTGGCGAATGAGAGACAAAAGATGCAAAGTTGTTGGAATACCACAAGTTGGTGCTTGAGTTGACCAAAGAATTTGATGAGATCGCTTTCAAATATCCCCTAGAGAAGACAACCAAATGGTTGATGCTTTAGCCACCATATTTAGGGTAAGTAAGGGTTCTGAGATGATGCCCATCAGGTTGCATATGCTAGACTCTCCAGCTCATTGTTATGATGTGGAAGAAGAGATGGATGGATTGCCATGGTATCAAGACATCTTGCAATATGTAAAATTCCAGCAATACCCACCGTAAGCTACAGAGAATGAAAAGAAAATGATCAGAAAAATGGCATCAGGGTACGTCTGTGATGGAGAGATTTTATACAAAAGAAGTCGTGATCAAGTGCTTCTAAGATGTGTGAGAGACAAAGAAGCTCAATTAATTGTGGAAAGAGTTCATGAGGGAGTTTGCAGAACCCATCCTAGTGGTTTCACCATGGCTAGGAGGATTATGCATCTTGGATATTATTGGTCAACCGTGGAAGGTGATTTCATCAACTATTCTCGCAAATGCTACAAGTGCCAAATCTATGCAGACAAAGTTAATAAGGCCACCTCAACCTCTTCATGTTATGACAGCCCCTTGGCCGTTCTCCGTGTGGGACATTGATGTCATTGGACAGATTTACCCTAAGGCATCAAATGGGCATCGTTTTATCTTGATAGCAATTGATTATTTCACAAAGTAGGTAGAAGCAGCCTCGTATGCAAATGTCACCAGATCCACGGTTTGCAAGTGTTTGAAAAAGGAAATCATTTGTCGATACGGCTTGCCTGAAAGTATCATCACAAACAATGCCTCTAATTTGAATAATAGGATGATAAGTGGAGTCTGTGAGCAGTTCAATGTCAAAAATCATAATTCTGTGGTATATCGCCCAACGATGAATGGGGCAGTGGAGGCTATGAATAAGAATATTAAAAAGATAATTGCAAAAATAACTTATACCTATAAAGATTGGCACAAGAAGTTACCGTTTGCCTTATACACTTATCGAACTACAGTAAGAACATCCACTGGGGCAACACCTTTCTCATTGGTATATGGAGTAGAAGCTGTATTACCGATTGATTTTGAAATACCATCGATTGAATAAGAATATTAAACTCTAGCTGAAACCTTCCAAAATAACCGAAATCAACATCAAAGACATTCCACACTTAACCCAGCCAAAACACAAAGGTTTAATCCATCAATTAACTTTCATTGACATCCAAAAACAACCTAATATCATCCTTATACTTCCAACATTCATTAATCAACCAAACCTCACCAAATACACAACACTATCAACCTAACCAATTATAGATTCACATGGTTTTGGGATTACAATGTTAAAGACAACTTATTAACATTATAAAAAATCAAAATTATGATTATAATCAATCAAGAACTCAACAAAATAGATCCCAAACGAAAATCACTTAATCCCATCAATTAAATCTTGATTTAACCAATTTCTATAATTAAATCACTGAAACTCATTAGCAAACATTTATAAAGGATCAATAACTTAGGAATTTAAGTAAAGAACCATACATTAGAGGAGAAGGATGAAGATCACCTCTAATGTTGACTTTCCTCCTTAATTGTATTGATTTACATGAGAAAACAAGATTAAAATAATAAGGTTTTGATAGTAAACAATCAAGAACTCATTTGACATTAAAAGATTGAAGAAATCAAAAGTTACCTGAAGATTTTGAGGAAGAGAAAAGTGTTTGGCTGAAGAAAATTTGAGAGAAAATCTTTTAGAGAAAAATTAGTTACATAAAGTTTGCTTAGAAAATTAATTATAAAATTAATTTCTAAAAATCTATTTAGACTCTTCCAAAATCTTTTAAAATAGCCAAACAAGGAGAAAAGTATGATATTATACTTTGGGCAAATAGCTCCTTAAAGATTCAAAGTTTTGAATCATTACAAAAGAGTCACTAAAAACAGTTTTCATTATTTTCATTTTAATCACTAGATAAAATATCACATTTCTGAATTCCATTTTTCAAAATTGATTTTACAAAAAATATTCATATATTAAATAATGATTTTTAGATATTTTCCCCAAATATTTTCTCACTTAAAAATATTTATTCCAATTTTAATCCTAAATTTGACTCGAATCTCTAACCCGGTCCACCAGATCGTCTAATCAGCCTATAAACTGCTAGGCCCAAAACCGGGGCATTACAAAGAGCTTTCTAATTTTTGAACTTAATGATAAATCTACTGTAGCCCTTAAAACCACAAGATGCATGCAATTTGACAGTTAATAAATCTAAAGGATGCTCTAGGTCGACTTTCTAATGCTTAAGCATGAATCAAAAGATAAAATAAGAATTTAAATGCCCAATGTATCAAATCAAAGGCTAAACACTCCCTGAAAAATCAAGAAAATAAATTAAGACTTGATAATTTAAACAAAACTTTTGAGGGACACTCTTCTATGCATCTTGCTATCTTAGTAGACTAGGTAAGTTGTGTTTGCTCCATTTAACTTTCCCTGGTAGGAACGATAGTATCGAAAAAGAGTGAATGGAAGTTTTCATGGGATGACACTGCTCGTATGGCTTAGGGATTAGTTGTTCGCTCCACTCCATCTTCAGGTACCCAAGGGTTAGTGTGATAAGCTGAAGCCCAGGGATACAATTTTTAAACTTAAAAAGAACAGGGAGAAAAAATATGCTAAAAAGGAAAACAATATGCCAATGAAGAGATAGAAAGCAACCCTTAAGCTTCTCTAAGACTATTAATTGAAGAATGCATGTAACCGAGCACACACTGCACTTACAGTAGATTTGATATTTTTAATAAAACTATAAGCTCTAATACACTTGCTCACCATCAACATAGCTAAGGATGAATCACTACTGCAGCATAACTTGGAATCATTGTAATCATACCTTAGTGGAACCTTAGGACTTATGGGTTGTTTACTAATCTTATTTTCCATTTTATTTTTCTTGTTTCGATTTTGCATTGCTTGAGGACAAGAAGCAATTCAAGTTTGGGGGTATTTGATGAGTGTGCAAATGTTCTATTTAGTATGCCCTTAATCCTTGTATTTTGCATGTTTTCAAGCTCATTTAGATTGCATTTAGGTTAGATTGTACATGTTTGCATGTAGATAGAGAGTTACACTGCATGTGCTTAAATTGTCATATATATTGGTTCTTTTCACGAGAAGGTGGTGCTTTGTGGTTTATGTGCAGGATGCTAGAGGATACTGGAGAATACCTAGAGCGGAAGAGGAGTAGATCACATGGCTGGAGCTGATGAGGCATGAAGATTTGGAGCTGAATCTACCTGTGCCTACGTGGACTTTCTCCCAGATACGCAACATTTAATAAAGTAACAACAATTGGCTTTATTTAATAAAGCCGCACATTTTAGGGTACTGAAGCCCTAGTTTCACCACCTAAATAAGGAAGACTTGGATATTACTCAAGGAGAGACCGACCAATAGATAGCACAATTCAGACGACAGTCCTATTTCGAGCTTACGGAGAACCTCTGGGGCAAAGCTGGACAATTCTCCTCATCGAACGAAGCCATCGAGAGAGGCTGATGGAGATGAGGTCTGCATCACAGTTGGACGACACGAAGGGAGTTTTGTCGAGGATGCTCGACATATTTCTTTTCTTGCTTGATAAACTACCTTACTATATACTTTTAATTATGGTTGCTTTACGCTCAGACAAGAGCTAAACTTCTTAGTTGTTTTTATCTTCATCTATTTTGTTCATGTGCTTAATGCATAGTTAATCGTAAGAGCTATTCGAGAGAGGCTTGTTAACTATTGATCTGTGGCTTAATATTCTAGAGAGTTAAGTTATACAAACATGACCAGTGGGGCTAAGTTCTCAACTTAGTCTTAATCTGGCTTAGACATAAGTTTAAGGTTTCAACAACTAAAAATGAGTTCTTTAACAAATAATAGAATAGTTAGGGTTAACGCAGACATGTATCACCTTAATTACAATGATATTAACTTCTAGGCATTGAGAGAGTTAGAAGTTCATTAGAAAATTTTGTCAAGTAGATAAAGTACCTTAGGGTTAACGTAGACATGTATTGCTCGTTGCTATAGCATTAAGAAGTTATTCAAACATATATCCTTAGCAGTAATCCAAACCTTCATAATTAATTGTTAAGTCGCTGTAGCTGTTTGTCTTTATTCTTGCTATCTTTAGATTAGTTAAATTAGTTTTACTTAAACCAACATATTCCCATACTTGCAATCACGTCCCTGAGTACAATAACTCCATATTTATCAATCCAATCCTCGCGGGGTCGACACTCTACTCTCACTTTATTACTTGATACGACGAGTATACTTGCTCTAAAGTGGATCTCAATTCAACAAGCATCAAAAGTCTACACCCGACGAGGGAGAGAGACGATAAGAATGAAGTAATCAAATGGTTGGGTGTTGGTATGATCGTTTTCATCAAAGAATGGATGCCTTTGAGAACAATGACAAGGTGGAGGGTATGCATGGACTACAAAGGAACAAGAAAAAAGATATCTCCACCAAGGTTCCACAAAGGGGAGTAGTTTCAAGCGCCTTGGCTCAACTCTTTTTGGGAAGAATTGTCACTCGATAGAGGATGCAAATGGATTATAAGAAGTATAAAAAATGACCCTCATCCGAGCACATCAGGATGCTTCCGCTTCACCCCTATTTTAGATGCTATAGCATTTCTTTTCGTTACTTCGTTTCTGGATTTTATGCTTTAGCATTTAGTTATTTTTATTTAATTTTTTCCTTTTGCTTGTTTTGTATCCATAAAGCAGGATAGAGAATTAAATATTTTTTGTGGTATAATACCCCTAAAATAGGGTTAGTAGTTGTATATTAAATTCTTGATGTTACTTGCGTTTGCTATATATATATATATATATTAAAATTATATGTATATTAGAATTATTCGTTTAGGACCTTGAAGCGATAAATGTGAAATGTTTGTGCTAATGTATGAGGACCATTTTGCTTGAGCATGAAAACATGGTGTTTAGCATGTAAGAGAGCCAGCATTTCAAGGAGTCAATGCATGTGTCACGTAAGTGGAGTAGGAGAGTGATTATTCACCAAATAT
Organism: Hibiscus mutabilis; assembly: GCA_019671005.1. Taxonomy (NCBI): domain Eukaryota; kingdom Viridiplantae; phylum Streptophyta; class Magnoliopsida; order Malvales; family Malvaceae; genus Hibiscus; species Hibiscus mutabilis. The sequence goes on along the minus strand of CM033717.1, from coordinate 28,511,977 downwards.
TAGGCTTATTTTTTAATTGATAATAAAAGGGAAATATTAGAGATAATGGGGAGGGGATTGGGGACACTCGTCTCCTTCCTTATTCTTGTTATCACAAAAGAACCCTCCACTGTAGGAGAACTAAGGGGAAGTTGATTGAAGCCTCAAATTGCTCTGTGTGGTATAAACTCATAAATTTCTTCTACACGAAGGTAACCCATCGACTATTTTTACTTCCTCCATTAAAGTTATAAGTAATGGTTAGAGTTATTATGTTATAGAAAGAGTTATGGTGGAATCGATTAAATGCTGGAAATTTCATGTTTATGAGTGATGGTTGGTTGATTGTTCTAGTAAATTGACTTGAATTGATAGTTAAAAGCGCATGTTAGGCTAGACTTGTGAATGCTTAAATTGTTAAAGTTGTATTAAGTTGAGATTGAATTGGTAAATATGTAGTAAATCCTTATGTGATGTGATCGACATATCCCGAACGTGAATTGAGCTTAAGATTTCTTGTATAGTAGGTTGCCCTATTTTGAGATTCTAAATTTGATCATCGATTCTCATATATGAATTGAATTTAACAAAGAATCTGCCCAGCTTGTTGTAGGGACCAATATGTGTTTGATACAACAATTCTAACTGGAAATGCTCTTGTTAATAATAAACACTTGATTCATTAATGGAAACATACTAAAAATACATGTTGTTTATGTGTAATTTAATTAAAACAATTTGATTTTTTAATATGAAATAGTTTAGGATAATTGGTATAATTTTGCTCGAAGCAATAAGATAAAGTGCTGGATAAATTGTATAATTAAGGGCTGGTTAATGCTGTAAAATTGTGTGTTGTTATACTGTAAATGCTATAAAAATGCAGTTCCAAAAATGTGTTAAAAACAGTTCAAAAATGGTATTAGAATGCAGTGCAGAATATGTATGCAGAACTGAATGCATGCAGTATGAATGCTTTAAATTTATGCAGAAAACAATTTAGTAAAAAGTAGAAAATAGTCTTGAAATCGAATGCAGTATGCAATTTAGCTAATGCAATGTAGTGCAGAATTGACATGTTTAATGCACTGCAGTCTTGTTATGTTTAATGCAGTACAATCTTGATATATATAATGCAGTAAAAATTTTGATTTTAATACAAAATCAGTGTTGTAAATACATACAATAGGCAGTTTTATGTGAATGCAGTATACAATTTGAAGAATACATATTGTATGATGTTTGAAACATATACGTATGCTATTTTATAAGTGCTATAAATACAATTTAAAGTATGCAGTTTGAAGTATGTATCTATGCAATTTAGAAAGAATTAAAATGCAAATTTGTATTACGGAATGGACGCAGTCTAGTAAGGTCGTATAGATAGTTTTGTAATGTTGTTTGGTAAGCAAACTATTGATTTTTGGTGTTCTATTTTGTGAGTTAAATTAATGTGTCCGGACTTGAGTAAAATAGGTCTTTTTTAATTACTAATGAATAGAATGGTTTAGTTTTGAAGTACATGCAAGTTATAAAAGATGCTAATAAAGTGGAGCCTAAGGAAGAAAATCATTTATGAGCTAATTGAATCTTGTGGATTCGGGATATCCTGTAACTTCAGGACATCAAGTAAGTGTAGTTGCATTTATCTCGGACGACATTGAGTCATTCCGACCTTTGTTTCTATGTGTTTAATGTATGAAACATTTAAGCTTTGGATGCACCTTATCATTTTGCATAAGGCTCACATAGAGCTCTTTGGATGGTTACATTCATGGCGTGGCATTATTGCTAATTTCTTTGGTATCACTTGCATTTTATATACTTACTTTGCTATGCTATGATTTTTTTCTCTTAAATTGTAATGACATTGTTATAAGCTTGAACTCTTATGATCTTTAAATACCATAAAACTCTATGAAACAAAAGTAAGAATTTCTTAATGTCATAAGTTATAATAAAATAACTATCTTTAGAGCTAAATGCTCAGATGCCATAAGACTTTAAGAATGAAATACAAGCCTAAAATGTTATAAGCTTATGAAATCCTAAATCCTTTGGAGCTAAAAGCTCAATATTGTCATAAGATTCCTCACCCAATGTCAAAGCATAAAATTTATAAGTTGCCTATATGATGGAAGCCCTTGGACACTTTGGCATGGTACTTGGTATGTTGAGACTACGGTCCACGGGCTACGACTCATGGGTGACAACCTCATATTATGATATATTGGCAACCGTAGGAGGTAACAGAGAAGGTGATGGAGGATAAGAGGAGATTGATTGATATGTTTTAACACTGGCCATTACTTTGTGCTATGTGTAACACAGACCAATACGGTCAAACACGGACCAGTACTACCTATGTCCAATGTGATCTAAGGCAAATGTTCTAAAATATATGAACTTAGATATGAACTCAAGTATGAACTCAGATATGAACTCAGATACGAACTCAGATAAGAACTTTGAAAGAACCCTGGTAAGCTTTGAATAAGATTTGAAACCCTTAAGACTTTGAATAAGACTCTGGATAAAGCTTTCATAAGACAAACTAAGTATAAATTAAGATTAAAACTTAAGTATACTTTTGGTATTATATGCTTTGTTTGCTTTGATTAGTGTCATTCATTATCATTGACATTATGCTATGATATCATATGGTCACTACCTCACTTAGGCGATAAAAGCCTAATGGATTCACCCCATACATTTTTTCAAGGTATAGAAGCTAATAAGGATAGATCATGTTAGAAGTTACAAGTCACTCCCCTAATCTTATAAGTAATATTTATGGCTTTCCTTAAAACTCCTAGAATGGTAGCATATCAGCATGCAATTATAATTTGTATATGATAGTATTGTTCTGAATACAATGTTTAGATAACATTGTTGGTTTGTAAGGGTATTTAAATAATCAACCTTGTTACAAGGTCTTTGATAATGTTATTTATGTGATGTTGGTTTGGATCTTAATTACTCGTGAGTAGAAATATATGATTTAAATAAAATTTTAAGTGATTGTGTCTTGAACTAAGTGACTTAATGAATATATTTTGGTAGGGATTAGTATTCAGATATCTTGTTTTACATCTTATGTTTATAGTTAATAAGATAATGAAATGAGGTTGTTATGACTCTCGGTTGTAATATTTATACGAGCTGATGGTCTTGGTACTGATTATATTGTTAGGTGAGTGTATGAATACTTAGGCAAAGCTTTGAAATTAAAATTTGAATATTTCATGCTTGTGTGATCATGGAATTTGATTGATGAAGCGTGCCATGGAATTTGAAATTGATTTGTCTTTCTTAAAATGGTTAAAACATGCTTGTGTCAATGCTATGAATCTTAAGAACTAATAAGTACGTTGTTCAAATCATATGATCTAGATATTGGAAGTTCTAATTCTAATGTCAAAACTAATTGTATAATCTCTCTCGTGAATTCAGTATGTATTAAAATACAGATAAGGATGAAAACTGTAATAGTGGTTTTAGACATAGTATCCTTTGGTTTATTAATGTATACTTGAAGTTGAATATCCTTGCTATAATCGATCACTAAAGTTTGTTAAATCTTCATGACTTCTTAAGCATGCACTTGGGTATTAAATGTTATGAGTAATGTTATATATGTGATTTATGTAACCTCTTTTGGTATGACAAAAGAGCGTGTTGTGTTCTTTCCTTCGTACTGTCTCCTTATGAATGCATGTAATTTTTATTTAAGTAACAAATGACTATGATATAACTTTAAATTGTTCTTTCTTAAATAATAACTATGCCAAACTTCTAATTTTTGTTCTCTGATTGGTTATGGTAATGTATCCATCGAAGGTTAGATTTAAAAGGTTAATGTTTTAAGAATTTTTTTAGTAAGCCTGCCACAACTTGTAAAAGTTTTACGATTCGGTCATTTGATTTCTGTACCATGTTTTCGCTAACATCTTTGATTCTGGTTTTCTTCTGGACTGGGTTGAGGGTGCTACATGTGATTTGAAGAAAAGCTAATTTTTGGTAGAATTGGTACATAATTATTTTAGGGCATTTTGGGTGGTTAAAAAAAAGGGAAAGATAACATGTTGCATTTAATGAAAAATATTTTCCACTAATCATTAAAACCCTACAACCTCTCTTAACTTTTTAGGATTTTCTTTCTCCACTTTCCCACTTCTCCATAAACCCAATATTAATTACTTTCCTTCCAAAATATCCTACCTTTCACCTTTACATAAAAGTCATATCTTCCATCTTCATCTCATTCGAAAACCCCTAAAAGTTAAAAAGAGAATTTTTAAGCTAAACTTGCTTCTTCATCGTTTTCCTTCTTGTCCAAGCTATGCCCCAAATTTCTTGTGCTCTAAGCTTCATCCTCCACATTTGTTCCATTCGAAGATCCTGCACCACAGGCTGTTGAAGAAGATACACCATCTGCGTCGCACATTGAACCATTCATCAAGCATAAGGCGCGCACATCATTACCTTCCTACACCCATTAACTCCTAGATAATTTTTTTGTTTTTGTTTTTGCATTGGGGATAATGTTTCTCTCAAGTTTGGGGGAGTATTGTGCCATATATATTAGGTTAAATTTAGGTAAAATGTAAAAAAAAATAAAAAAAATCATGCATGTAAATAGCTTAATTTTTTATGGTTCCCTTTTTTATGCTTCCACTAATTTTAAAATTATTATTGCGTTGATCATGATTTCCTATGATCAATCCATGATTAATGTTTCACAATATGTTAAGAGCTTTCATGTTTTGAACTTAGTGTTGAACCTGTCGTAGCCCTTTAAAACACATGTTGCATGCACTCTAAAAACATAAGAAATCTTAGAAAAATTCTAGGTCGACTCTCTATTGCCAAAGCATGAATCAATGAGAATGAATTTGATGCTCAATGTAGCAAATTAAAGGATTAAAAACTCCTTGAAAAGTCAAGAAAATAATGAAAATCAATTGAAGACTTGATAATGTAAACAAAACTGTTGAGGGACACGCTTCTATGTATCTTGCTATCTTAGTACACTAGGTGAGTTGTGTTTGCTCCATTTAACTTTCCCTGGTAGGAATAATAGTATTGGAAAAGAGTGAATGAAAGACTTCACAGGATGACATTACTCGTAGGGCTCGGGGATGGGCTATTTGCTCCATTCCATCTTCAAGTCTAAAGAGTAAGTGTGATAAGCTGAAGCTTTAAGGATACAGTTTTCGAACCTAAAAGAATGAAAGGAAGTAAAACAATATGATGGAAAAAAAGAATACATAGAGGCAATAAAAGATAACCATTCTTTATTTTCTCTAAGGCTATTAAGTGATGAATGCATGTAACTTAGCACACATTGCACCTACAACAGAATTAATCTAGAATAGAACTGTAAGCTCTGATGCATTGTACTTCTTTAAAATAGCTAAGGAATGAATTATTCTTACAACATGTCTTGAAATTCTTGTTATCATAGCTTGAGGACAAGAAACAGTTCAAGTTTGGGGGTATTTGATGAGTGTGTAGATAACCTATTTTGCATACCCTTTTTACTTAGCTTTTGCATGTGTTTAGGCTCATTTAGTTGCATTTACGAGTAATTTTCATACAATTATGGAGTTATGCTTTTTGATCTTAATGTTTATATATATTGATGCTATTAATGGGAAATGTATTGGTTTTTAGTGTTTCCTATGTAGGAAGTAACGTAGCAGTGGAGCGTTAGAACATTGGAGCTATCGAGAGAGGCCTTTTAACTATTGATGTGTGGCTTAATGTCGAGAAAGTTAGATTAAACAAATATGAATAGTGGGGCTAGGCTGTTAACTTGGTCCTAATCTGGCTTAGACATAAGTTTAGGATTTCAATGACTAATAAGGGGAAATTGAATAAACAATAAGTTGTTAGGGTTCACAAAGACATGTATTATCATATCTTCTTGTTGTTACTTCTAGGTATCGAGAAAGTCTAGGAGTTGTTAGAAAACTATGTTAGATAGATGAAGATCTAATTGGTTTACGCAAAAATGCATTGCCGACTGTTATAACATTTGAATGTTAATTAGCGTAGTTCCTAAGCAATAAACCAGCATCCATAATTATCTGAATCTTTGCTATAACATCTGTTTGTTCTTGATAATTGCTTCACTTTACTTTTATTTGCCATAACATTAGTTATAGTTTTATTCCTATCATCGCACCATTATTATTTTAATAACTCTTAAGTGTGATTGCTTTGAGTTTCTCACTCTAATTCTTGTGGGTTCGACACTCTACTTATCACTTTATTACTTGTGTGACGGGTATATTTGCACTAATTGCGCATATTATATTTTACGCTTCAAGTTTTTGGCTTTGTTGTCGGATATTGGCGATTGATAACATCTTATTAGTTGCACTTAATTTTGAGTTTAATTATAACTTTTTTTCTACTACAACATCTTAGTAGACCGCCGTAGAGGTAAACCTTAACCTTTGTGTTCTTTTGAAATCAAATACAAATGGAACTGAGAATTTTTATCTCTAAAGCTTTTAAGGTTTTCTGCTTTCTATTGATATTCTGAAAAATCTTGTTTGTTACAAATGCTAGGGTTTTTTATTTTATACTCTGATAATTACATAGATTTACATAAATGAAAATAAAATGGAAAAAACTACCATTTGTTGTTAATCTCCCCGACATCACTTTTGTTTGTATTCATATGCGTTTCTGATATGGTTTTTTATGCCTCTAATATGCTTGAAATCATCTTGTCTTTTTGCATGACATGGCCGATGGAGGATAATAAGGGGACCAATAGAGAAGCATATGGTGCAATGGGATGGGCGGTTTCATATGGTCAGCGTAGAAGCGTCATACGGAAACTGAAGGGGTGTCCTATCACTAATCTGAGCCGCACTATCATCCTTGATCCAACGTTCCAAGTTTGGTTGCGCAAGAAGAGGAAGACATCAAATTCATGCATTAGGGTTTTAGGTTTAGTTAGAATCTGGGGTTATTACGCCTTATGCAATAATAATTTTTTGGGGTCTATAAATGGATCAAATAAACTGATAATAATGGACTGCTATTAATATAAAACAATGGGCCGTTATTTAATTAAGCTGATTCCTTTTCTGTTTGTTTTTTGTTAATAATAAGAATAATAATAAGACAATAATAATAATAGGGTCAAAAGACCCGAATGAAATTAGTGATTACACAGAGCCTCAAGTCCATTTTCGACATTACTAGCTAGCATCGCACTTGATTAACCAAAGTAATTTTCAAGGTGCAACAACTCCCAAGAAGATAGCTCTCCCAAACTAGTAGAACGTCGAACTTCGATCACACTCTAACGAACTAGTGGATCCCAAATCCACTATCTTTGAGAAATGCCCTTGAGGAGGCGATGATATTTCCCAAGTATCAACATGACCCCTTTTTACATGAACAAAGGGTCCTTCACCCAACGTACATCCACTGATCAATTTCGAAAGTAGATTATCCATACTTGCTTCATAAACGTTATTCACGCATAATGATAAGGATTCTTTGCCATAAACTCTCACAAGACTTCAGACCGACTACAACACAAAAAAAGACATCATTTAGGAGGCGGGAGGAGGAAACATCCTCAACTGCAGTATCATTCAACTAACTCGCATCACAACAATCTAGGGCAACCTCGACCCCAAAATCACTCCCATGAGCGGCTCAACACTTAACTTGGCCCACTCGGCCACGATCGTAACCATCTTAGTGTCGCAACATTGGAAACACCATTAGGATTCTAGTCTTAAAGAGTACGAACATAATTTAATGGCTCATATTGACTAGAGACCTTACTAAAACACCTATACCACCTTGGGGTTCCCTAGAACCGGCTAAACCGTAGCTCTTATGCCACTAAATATAACACCCTCGACTCGGATCTCACATTTGGGCTTCAAGCCCAAACCAAAACCATGAAATTTCTCAAATTGCATTTAACACAACAAGGTATTTCTCAAAACCATTTGAAGCCAACTGTTAAAAATATAGTTAAATAATCAAAATGGTACATGTAATCACTCATTTTTTACCAGGTTTTAGTGTTATTTTAATAGTAATATTATTAATATAAAATTAATAAAAATCAAAAAATAATAATAAAAATATAATATAAAAAAGAAAAAAAAGAGTAAAAGTAAAAAAAATTAAAAAGCAAAAAAAGAGAGGAAATTGTGTGGTTTTGGGATGACCACGTCACCCTTAAACCCACCCCAATTGCCTATATAAAGGCATGGGTGGGCAATGGCAATTCACAAAATAAAAATGAGTCGGGCAAAAGGGTAGGCCATATAAGAGAGCTTTGCTCTCGGCTAGCCAAGGACCGGGGGCAGTCCCCTCGGTCCTAACTGGTACGATCGGGATCCTATTTTACGTCTGATCTAGTTAATAATTTTGGAGAGGTCGTGGTAGATCTCGGTGGGGTTCAGTCGGGGTTCGTTATTCGAGCACCTAGTTAGATATATTTTCTTCCCTTTTTATTTGTATTGTAATTTTTATGATTTAATGAAGTATTAGTTAATTTAAAATTGTGCTCTTTTTAGTTTGTATGTTTAGGTTAGTATTTATTATGTTTTAAATTTACATTTTATATTAATATTTTATTTATGTTCAATTTGTTTTTATTTGTGTTAGATTAATATTTATGAATGTTAGTATTTTACTTATGTTAGATTTGTTTTTATTTATAAGTTAGATTAATATTTATGTATGTATATATGTTTTAGATTAGTATTTATTTATGTTTTAGATTAATATTTTATTTATGTTAAATATGTTTTTATTTATGAGTTAGATTAATATTTATGTATGTATGTTTTAGATTAGTCTTTTATTTATGTTAGATTAGTATTTTATTATGTTAGTATTTATTTATATTTTTATCGCATTGTATTTATATTTGCCATGTTTTAGGTTGCATAACAGATATATAAATTGTCAATGCGGTGCCCTTTTATCCGAGCGTAAACGAGGCCAGTATCAGGCGTAGTGATAGTGGTTGGGCGTTTACTCTCGGATAACGGGGCCTTTAAAATTTACCTGTACTTATAACTAAAATTTAAATTAATCGTCACTTTAATCCGAAAAGTCTAATATTAATAAAGTGACAATTATTAAAGTACCAATTTTGAGCGATGTGGGGGTGCTAATCCTTCCCCATCCGTAACCGACTCCCAAACCCAATAGTTTTCAAATCTCTGGTTTTATGGTGTCCGACCTACCTAAGTGGCCGGTGGCGAATCCTCTTTTTAAATAAAACGCGGTTTTTAAAGACCCTCACGGAATAAACATTTTTATATCCGAAAACAACAAATACTTCGAAAACATATTTTTAGCGAGCGGGACATCGCTGCAGATGACGACTCCGCTAGGGACATTTTTTTCAAACAAAATAAAGTGAGTCGAGCTTTCTAAATAATTACTGCTTTATTAATATTAGAAATTCCGGATTAAAGTGGCTATTAAACTAGCATTCGGTTATAATTACGCGTTTATTTTAACGCATTTAAAATATGGCATATAAGCCCTTTTTTTAAGTGGGGGGAAAACGCTAATGCTTTCGTGGAGATATCATTCTCCCGTGTAGGCCTAGCAAGTACCTTCGGGGCTCGAGAACCTTATGCTTTCATAAGGATATTGTTCCTTTGTACAGGCATAAGCGAATAGGTCCCTCTAAATTGAACCCGGTTGAAAGGAGCCTATAATGGGTGATGATCGGGGGCCTTGCTACTCTTAGTAGAGGACAACAAGGACAGTTCGGGTACCTCTTAGCACCAAAACTGCATGTAGAGAACATATAGAAACCCACCCCTTCAGAGCCATGCGGATAACCTTAGGTGTTTTAGACAGGATAAATAGGGTTGTTTTGTTTGTTTACCCTATTTAATTTGTCCTTTTATTTATGTATTTATTATTTTTATCTGGTACTAACTCATTTCTTTTTGTGTTTTATTTTTATTTTTATTTTACACATACTTTTGTTGCATTATCATTGCATCCACATTACATAGAGGCGTTGATTCAAGTGGTTTGCCCGATTAGAAAATCTTTCGTCATGGAAAAAAGGTGTCTTTAGAAGGACGACATCGATCCAGTCGTGCGATATTGGTCAGAGATTAATCAACAGATCCGAGGTAACAATTTTCCGAGCAAGCGTGTAGTGCCAAAGTATACACACGAGACCCTAATGGTGGTCATACAACGAGCTACAAGGTGTGTGAATGACTTAGCTACCGAAGCCGCGACTCTCCGACCTTTCGTAACCCTGGACATGGAAGAAGCACCAAGGTTTATCAAGTTGCTCAGAGATATCGATGAGCTAGGAGGTAGAGCTAGGGCTTATGTGTAGAACTTTGTTTTGTAATTAAGACTTTTTGTAATAGGGACTCTTTTTGTAATAGGGACTCATTTTGTAATATGGACCCTTTTTGTAATCTGGACCCTTTAGTTCACATGAAAGTCGTTCGAAAGGGTGATTACCAGCGGAATCAATGCCTTTATTTGCATTCATGTTGCATATCATGACATGGTGTTGATTCAATAACAGTTCATTAAAATGCTTTCAAAATAGAAAAAGTCTGCTTTGACGGAAACGATAATATTATAGTATCAAGTTAGGCCGAGCAAAGGCCAATCGAGAAAGAAGACGGTACGATAGTAAGGCACGTGCGACACAGAAGATTCAGTCAGGGCCGCAGAACACCAATTTTAAATCTTCACATTTAACCCTTTTTGTAAAAATCTCAAAGATTTTAATTTAACTCCTTTAAAAATTGAAAATATTATTATTTTGCTTTGAATATTTTCCCTCATAAAACTTTCAGAATAATAATAATGACAAAAGAAACCTGAAAGTTTTATTTTTTAAGTAAGTTAAAACTTTTTGATAATAAAAATGGGGGAAATTTTAAACCAAATGATCCTTGAGAATTTTAACCCCCAAAAAGTTTTAAAGTACTCCGCTAGGATCGATAGAATCCATCAATGTTTAGACGTATTATTCGTTTGCACCCAGATCTACAGAAGAAAAGATCTTGTCTGCATTATGCCTGCACTTGTTGATGTCCTTTTTAGAAGCCACAAAAATAAAGATCATGACATCACGAGTCAATGGAATAGAATAAGAGGAGAAGACGAAGTCATCCATCATCCCGAAGATGACGTCGAGACATGGAGCACAAGTTTTGCTTTTCGAAGTCAGGGTCTCCAGAATAAATCCAACTGTTACCTGTAATTCATTATTAATTTATTGCAAACAGACATTTTCTCTATTGAAAGTTTTTTAAAGACTGTTCAAGAATCAACATCGCATTTGCATGCATTCTCGCATTTATAGGGTATTGATTCCCGAAGTGGTTTCTCAAATCTCAAAAATCGTTCATAATTGGCAAAGGGTCGTCTGGTCAGATATTAGAGGGCACGGATCCAGGGTTTTGTGCCAGAGCAAGATCGAAGACAATAGAAGAGGAACCATCTGAAGACTTCAGGTCAGACACGGTACTGATAATGAGCAAAGTAAAGTGCAAGAGTTGAAAGAAGCAGAGGGAAAAAGTGATGAATCAGATGAATACTTTGACAAAAGGTAAGCGATCCATCGAATCGAAAGAAGAACCAATTAAGGATCAGAATAGAAAGCGGGATAGTCAGAATTCTACCTCTAAGCCAGCTAAATACGACAAATTAAACCCTTTTGTGATCCGCATCAATAAACAGGCGGAAGGTATGTCTGAGTCAGGCTTTCAAAAAGTAAAGCTCGGTCTAGAAGTAACCCGAGAGGCAAGTAATGAAAAGAAGTACATCTTGATTCCTGTGAGTTACGCCGAACTACTCCTAATGTTCATCGAGAAGAGCATTATTACCTCGGTGAAGTCCCTAGCGAAGAGACCATCTTATCCGAGAGATTACGACACACGTGCTAGAGGCAGTTACTGTTTAGGAAGTTTGGGTCACAATATTGAGGATTGCGGGGCCATGAGGAACAATTTCAAGATCTTATCGCGATGAGAATTTTGGGTTTCGAAGACAGAGTTCCCCAATTCTATAGTGAGCTAACAATCACCCGAGGGTCAAAGTCGAGGAAGAATCGTTATCCAGGACAAAGTTCGAGTAATACCGAAATGGGTCACTCAAGCGAGTTTAATTTGAAGATCGAAGATAGGGGCATCCCATGAGAGGGATATTCTTTCGAGTTCAGGCAGCTCAGATAAGAGAGAGATAACTTGGATAAAATTGAATTTGCAGAATGATCACCAGAAGCTTTACTGAGTGTTTAAGAATATCATATTGGGTCACCTTTAAAGAATAAATGAACGGTGTTGTCCAGTTGAAGGATGACTCATAATATTGGAAGAAGAGAAACTAGTCAAGCAAGAATCAAGTCAGGCTGTTATCAGGTAAGTTTGAGGGAATTGGGAATAGGTACAACAGTCTCCAAAGATGAGCTACAGAATAACTTAGCCATTAACAAGAGTTTTGGAAACAAGTTTACGACAGAGCAATAACAATCCAACACTCTTCAGTTGGAAATGACAACTTCTATGCTACGAAAGACTAAGCAGGGGATAGATGAAGACCCGAAGATCAATAATACCCGAGCAGGTAAGGCGGCTCAACAAGGTGGCAGGCTTAGTCAAAACATGGACCAAGTGTTGGACCACAGAGGCAAGCTGACCTGACTACTGGATGAAGTTAAGAAAGTAGGCACTGAAGCTTATAAATAACTGTAAATATATAATATTTGATATAATGAAACCTTTTGGCCTCAATGAACGTCGTCCTATGGGTATCACTTTTGGAATCAATACCTTACAGCATTCATATTTATATTTTAGGATTGCATTGCATTACATTGTACAGTCATGGCATATTTTACATAACATTGCATAAATTTTTTGGGGGTAATCCAAAGAACAATTAGAGTTTTATCGTGAATAAAAGAATTGAACACACTCAAAAATCCAGATTTGAGAAGTTAGAAGATGGACTCGAGAGAAAAAGAGAGTGAGAAAAGAAGTTTGATGCAAGAAAGCTCTGTTTAAACCCTGATTTGGTCATTGCTCCAGATTCCAAAGATTCCCAGATTTGTGCACGATGACGGAACAAGATGCCCCAAGATTCACTTGACCACATCCTGCAGAAAGATAGAGGGCTACATCGAGAATGGAAAATTGCCGATCCACTACTTCCACGACAGTCTAGCAGGACTTACCGTGATATGGTACAAGTGTTTGAGTAGAGACCAAGTGTAGTCATGCAGAGACTTAACCGACGTCTTTATGGGCGATACATTTATGCTCTAGACCTAGCACCAAGTCGTCAGTATCTCCAGGGTACGAGGATGAAACCTGATGAGACTTTAAAGGAATGTGCTTTGAGATGGCGGAGGTTAGCCGCCCAAGTGCAGCCTCCCATTGCTGAAGAGGAAAGTGACTTCCATGTCTCAAGCCATCTTCCATAAGATGCTCGAGAAATTGATGGGCAAATGTGATAACTTTATAGAATACATGATCCAAGAAGGAAAATTGAGTCTTAATTCAATGAACCAGACATGCCTAGAAGCAGAAAGAAAGAAAGAGATAAGTGGGTACCACTTTCAAGGTTCTCGTGATCGTAAGAGAAGAAGGCAGGCATATTCCTCCGAATCACCGAAAAATTCCTCGAACAAGTACATATTTAGATATTCAGAGTATTCCATCTCGTACATATGGCCTCATCTGGTCAAGGGTTAGTACCTTACCTCTGGGCCGATAAAGATTACGCCCAGCTCATCTACCTACAGTTTTAATCCATATAGTGCATGTGAGTTCTACATTAAGGCCCCGGGGCATGACACAAAGAAATTTGGGGTCGTTAATAGAAGAAATCAAGAAGTTGGTTGACGAGGGAGTCATGACAAGAATTGATCCAGCAAGGAAAAACAAGAGAAGTGGCACAAGCCTACACTACCTTGAAAGGGCCGAAGTGAGTTAATACCCTGGAGATAGCCCAAAGGTCCCTACGGTTTTCTCATCATTTCACAAAGAAATTCTCAACATAAAAAAAACTCATCGTTTGTTAGAATAACAAATCACATTTCCATTTAGAAAGCATTTTTACATTTTTTTGATTCTTTAAACATTTTATTTTTATGGGGTAGTTTTTGTTCTCCCATATGCATATACACGCATTTTTGAATGGACATATGTATATATCATTTCTATACCAGGTCCTCGAATTTTGAATGCAACAGTACATTTGATTCAGATCCAAAGATCAACTCTAAGTTGCATATATTTAGAAGATATTGAATGTTGTGGGGATACTGTAAATGTGAGTATCTGCTAGTTTACTTAGGCCAACAGAGGAACAAAGAAATGGTAATCAAAAGGCCAAAGCGATCCAAATCTAGTAAATATCAGAAGAGCTACACAGAGGCAATTAACTTCGAGGGAAAGATAGCATCAATACCCAATATAGATATGTGTTGATTCGAGGATACATTTATAGACTCGGATAAGAAGAAATAGATTCAAGGCTAAAAACCCAAAATGGGCAGTCTAAAACAAAAAGAAAAAACAAAACAAAACAAAAAAGAGAAGAAACGGAAAAATAAAATAAAAAAGAAGAAGAAAAAGAGAAAGAGGGAAAAAAGGAAGAAAAAGAAAAAAGAGAAAAGAAAAAGGAAAAATAAAGAAAGAATATTGTATATGCTTCACACACAGAATGAGACTTCAACTATGAGCAAGAGACACAATGAATCCATATTTCAAGTAAATATCAGTTTTGAAAATTAGTATAGAAGCTCGAATTGAAGCCAAGTCAAGACAAGTCCGCCTGAAGATTGCCAATTTCAAAAAAGGAAATGACCTCTAGGGTGAAAACCCCAAAATGGATAGTCTAGAGCGATCCATGAGAAAAAGTGAAAACCCCAAAAATGGGCAGCCTAGAGTGATCCTGAAAATGAAGAAAAAGATTAATCTACCTGAGCATGCTGACATCAATATCCAACCAAAATACACTGATCTGAAGGTACAGAAGAAGGAAGTGACCTCTAGGGTGAAAACCCCATAATGGGCAGTCTAGAGCTATCCATGAGAAAAAGTGAAAAATAAGAAAGAAAGAATAACATTTCATCTAGGCATGCCAATCACAAGAATTCCCAGAAATGTATTCGCAGTCCTTCATTCAAGAAATCTCAGTTTTGAGGAGTTTTAGAGGATCAAACATTCTTAAACAGAAAACGAACATCAGTACATAGCCAGAATGCAAGGCAGCCTACAGTAAAAAAGAAAGGAAATAAACTCTAGGGTGAAAACACAAAAACAAGTAGTCTAGAGTAATCCAAAAAAGGGAAGGAATAATGGGCATATCCAAGTTACACAAGTACAGAAATACTGTTTCACTTAACCATAAACCAAAGGCCTACATTACAAGCCCCAAAGACCATTCTGAGCATCCATAGATATCCAAGTTGAATGAGAATGTCTTCAGATTTCATTCTGCTATAAGGGTTAACTTTGCTTCAAAGAACGTCAAACTTCGAAGTGCTTGATCGACACCCAAACTAGGTAAGGTTGCTCCTCTCAAGAGCCTATTAGACCAGAAGAAACTATACATTTGCATATATCTTCACAAAGGTCAAGATCTTCTAAATATGCGCTTCATTAGAGTTGATCTCAGGCAATTTGAAGCATATGTGCTATGGTGTTTGATATTTTTGGGGCAAACATGTTTTAAAAGGTTTTACATTTTCTCCCAAAGTTTTGATGTTTACCATTTCCCCCAAACATTAGTTTTTAAAATGTTTGGCAATATACTTCGAATTTTGTTTATCATTCTCCAAACATTAATTTTTTTAAAAATGTTTTGTCCTTAAAAAAAGAAGAAAAGAAAAAAGATGTTTACCATTTGATCCAAACTATGTTTTCAAAATGTTTGGTATCCCCTTCAAGTTCTGATTTTCAAAATGGCTGTTATCTTTTCAAGCAATCATTATTTTTTTGAAATATACACAAGTAAATTGCCTTTTGCATTACTTTAAAAATGAATTATGATGAGATTTAAAGCATAGGGACCGAGAGTTAGTTCCCGTCGAAATGCTACAAGAAGATCAAGAATGAGCCCAGGGGATGGAAGCATTTTGGCTCACCCTGGTGACTAGAAATAGATCAAGGCTCTATATGATGGGTCAGAAAATTCAAAGTAGTGGAGCCCATAGTTGAATGGGGTAACGCCAAGCGGAGAAGATGACAAAAGTTCTTATAAGAATAATATAAGAACCAGAAGATCATTTATGAAGACGAGTGATAACCCTGAAGACAAGAAAACCTTCCGCACAAAAGGTACTTGAAGAATTATCAAAGAGTATTAAGAAGTGGATTTCATTAATGAAGAAAGTTTGGCAGCCATTTTCGGTGTGAGTCCCCAAATTTGAAGAAAAGTTTGGCAGCCATTTTCGGCGTGAGTCCCCAAATTGGAAGAAAGTTTGGCATCCATTTTCGGCGTGAGTCCCCAAATTTGAAGAAAGTTTGGCAGCCATTTTCGGCGTGAGTCCCCAAATTTGCAGAAAGATTTTGATAGCCTCGGTAGCGTGAGTCCTAGGAGATTGGTAGCCATTTTTGGCGTAAATCCCTCAAATTGAAGAAAGATCGGCAGCTATAGTAGCATGAGTACAAAGAGATAGGTGGCCATTATCAGCGTGAATCCCCAAAATCGAAGAAAAGTTCGGCAGCTATAGTAGTGTGAGTCCAGAAAGATCGGTAGCCATTTTCAGCATAAATCCCTAAATTTTTAGAAAGATCGGTTGCCATTTTCGGATTGAATCCCCAAATTTCTAGAAAGATCGGTAGCCATTTTCGGCGTGAATCCCTAAATTTGAAGAAAGTTCGGTAGCCATTTTCGGCTTGAATCCCCAAATTTGAAGAAAGATTTTGGCAGCCTTAGCAGCGTGAGTCCAGAAAGATCGGTAGCCATTTTTGGGGTGAATCCCCAAATTTGAAGAAAGTTTGGCAACTATTTTCAGTATGAGTCCCCAAATTTGAAAAAAATTCCGGCAGCCTCAGTAGCGTTAGTCCTGGAAGATCGGTAGCCATTTTCGGCATGAATCCACAAATCTGAAGAGAAGTCGGTAGCCATTTTTGGCGTGAATCCCAAAATTTGAAGAAAGAATTTGGCAGCCATTTTCGGCGTGAGTCCCCAAATTTGATAAAAGTTTGGCAGCCATTTTCGGCGTGAGTCCCCAAATTTGAAGAAGATTTTGGCAGCCTCAGTAGCGTGAGTCCTGGAAGATCGGTAGCCATTTTCGGTATGAATCCCCAAATCTGAAGAAAGGTTGGTAGCCATTTTCGGCGTGAATCCCAAAATTTGAAGAATGAATTTGGTAGCCATTTTTGGCGTGAATCCCCAAAATTGAAGAAAGATGTCGGCAGCCTTAGTAGCGTGAGTCCAGAAAGTTCGGTAGCCATTTTCAACATGAATCCCCAAAATTGAAGAAAGATGTCGGCAGCCTTAGTAGCGTGAGTCCAGAAAGATCGGTAGCCATTTTTGGCGTGAATCCCCAAATTGAAAAAAGATTTCAGAAGCCTCAGTTGCGAGAGTCCTGGAAGATCGGTAGCCATTTTCGGCATAAATCCCCAAATCTGAAGAAAGGTCGGTAGCCATTTTCGACGTGAATCCCAAAATTTGAAGAAAGATTTTGGTAGCCTTAGCAGCGTGAGTCAAGAAAGATCGGTAGCCATTTTGGCGAATCCTAAATGTGAAGATAAAGGTTCTATATAGGAAGGGCCTATATTTTCAAGTGCCCACAGCGAGAGGTTCTATATAGGAAGAATCTGCCGCTCCGAGGCTTCAGGAGCTGAAAGTTTTATATAGGAAGGGCTTGCAGCTCCAGGGTGAAGACTAGCAGTTCTATATAGGAAGAACTCCCAGCCGAAGGAATTCACCCATGACACAAAAGGTTTTATATAGGGAAAACCCACTGTGTTGGAGGCGAAGAGTCCTATATAGGAAGGGCTCCAAGCTTTACTGTCTTAGGGTGAAAGGTTCTATATAGGAAGAACTTGTAACTCTGAGATTTCAGAAGCTAAGAGTTCTATATAAGAAGGACTTGCAGCTTCAGGGTTTGAAGACTAACAGTTCTATATAGGAAGAACTCCCAGTAGAAAGAATACGTCCATAACGTAGAAGGTTTTATATAGGAGAAACCAGCGTTGAAGGTGAAGAGTTCTATATAGGAAGGACTCCAAGCTTTACCGTCTCAAAGTGAAAAGTTCTATATAGGAGGGACTCGTAACTTAAGACTTCAGAATGAAGGGTTCTATATCGGGAGGACCTATAGTTCCAAGATCAGAAGGTGAAGAAGTTCTATATAGGAAGAACTTACGAGCCTGAAGATTCAGCTAAGGAAGAGCGGGGAGTTCCAGAAGAACACATGATTCCGAAGCCAAAGACAAAAATGAGTGCTTTTGATCTTTGCTTTGTCATCGTTTCACAAGAACAAGCAAAGTGGGGCAACTATAATCACTCATTTTTACCTGGTTTTAGTGTAAAAGTAAAAAAAATTGTGAAAATTGTAAAAGTAAAAAAAAATCAAAAAATAATAATAAAAATATAATATAAAAAAGTAAAAAAAAAGTGTAAAAGTAAAAAAAATTAAAAAGCAAAAAAAAGGAAATCGTGTGGTTTTGGGATGACCACGTCACCCTTAAACCCACCCCAATTGCCTATATAAAGGCATGGGTGGGCAATGGCAATTCACAAAATAAAATGAGCCGGGCAAAAGGGCAGGCCATATAAAAGAGCTTTGCTCTCGGCTAGCCAAGGACCGGGGGCAGTCCCCTCGGTCCTAACCGGTTCGATCGGGGTCCTATTTTAGGTCCGATCTAGTTAATAATTTTGGAGAGGTCGTGGTAGATCCCGGTGGGGTTCAGTCGGGGTTCGTTATTCGAGCTCCTAGTTAGGCATATTTTCTTCCCTTTTTATTTGTATTATAATTTTTATGATTTAATGAAGTATTAGTTAATTTAAAATTGTGCTCTTTTTTAGTTTGTATGTTTAGGTTAGTATTTATTATGTTTTAAATTTATGTTTTATATTAATATTTTATTTATGTTAAATTTGTTTTTATTTATGTGTTAGATTAATATTTATGAATGTTAGTACTTTACTTATGTTAGATTTGTTTTTATTTATAAGTTAGATTAATATTTATGTATGTTTTAGATTAGTATTTATTTATGTTTTAGATTAATATTTTATTTATGTTAGATATGTTTTTATTTATGAGTTAGATTAATATTTATGTATGTATGTTTTAGATTAGTATTTTATTTATGTTAGATTAGTATTTTATTATGTTAGTATTTATTTATATTTTTATCGCATTGTATTTATATTTGCCATGTTTTAGGTTGCATAACAGATATATAAATTGTCAATGCGGTGCCGTTTTATCAGAGCGTAAAATGGACTAGTATCAGGCATAGTGATAGTGGTTAGGCGTTTACTCTCAGATAACGGGGCCTTTAAAATTTACCCGTACTTATAACCAAATTTTAAATTAATCGTCATTTTAATCCAGAAAGTCTAATATTAATAAAGCGGCAATTATTAAAGTACCAATTTTGGGTGGTGTGGAGGTGTTAATCCTTCCCCATCCGTAACCGACTCCCGAACCCAATAGTTTTCAAATCTTTGGTTTTATGGTGTACGACCTACCTAAGTGGCCGGTGGCGACTCCACTTTTTAAATGAAAAAGACCCCCACGGAATAAGCATTTTTATATCCCAAAGACAACAAATACTTCGAAAACATATTTTCAGCGAGCGGGACATCGCTACAGTACAAAAGAGCTCCAATTTAAATTTAAAACATTTGAACATTCGATTTGATTAATACAACTTCAAAAATAAGGATTACAGGCTCCATCATGTAAGGTCCTATGAATACACAACCTACTAAGCACTAGTATCATACTCTGGAAATCACCACATACTAGAATCTTGTGTAGATAGTGTTCCTCGATCCACAATTAACCTATGCATGGAAACAATAATTTTGAGCGCTGAGCTTACAAAGCTCGGTAATACACATCTACTATTCTATAATTCATGCTAATCATAAACATAAGCATGCAAGCTAGTATGAGCAATAAGGATGGATAAATAAACACGTAGCACTACCTCTAGTCACCTAAACACATGCTCACATCATAGCAATCATCATAGATGGCACACAAGGCCCAACCATACTCGAGATCTCACCAGATCATCCGAGAAAAAGCACATAAGTCATACCACAAACCTGGAGTGATGCTCGCGTCTCACTTAGCATCAAGATCATACACTCTAAGTGAGGCCCGCATCCACAAAGCATCAGGATCCTACACTCGATGGGGTGAGGCCCGCGACCACTAAGTATCGGGATCATACACTCATGCTCAGATTCTCTCATCTAGCATCTTCGAATGTGGCCCACGTCCACTAAGCATCGGGATCCTACATTCGAGAATCTTCAACTATGGTGCTGCAAGACGCTCTCTCTCTAACTGGGTATTTGGATCCCACCAAACAATGGTAACTCAATCATCTAGGTGTCTATATCAGCACCAAGCAAGGACACGTCTACCACACGGCACACAACATCACATGATCTACCAAGAATCCCTACGGTTCCTATTACCATTAAGTTACCCAACGTTTACCGAGTTATCAATTATTATGGAAGTGTACATTAATCATCCTCATTAACTATCTTATTAATCCATATTATATCATTAATTCCCATATCAATTTCCATCTTTTTATTAGCATTATAGATTATTCCGTTCAGTGGGTATCGGTACTGAACACGAGTATTGATACGGTATGCTTTGTTACAGGTACTCATACGTGTACCGATACTGATATTACTCACTGGAGATACTAGATTTCTACAAGTACTGATACGGGTTGACCCGTACCGATACAACCCCCAATCAAGTACCAATACGACTAAAGCTCGTATCGATACCCTATTCACAGGTTCATACACTTTTCTTGAATTACGATATTTACTATACCTTAATCAATCCCTAAATCTTATAAAAGACATTAGGTTTTGTTCACTAACGTGTTTAATTAATTGTAACACCCTAAAACTTGGCTTGGAAGTAATTATTACCTTGTGTGACAAAATTTGATTTATTTGCTTTTTGGTGGCTTTGGAAATTAATGATTTATATAAGATAAAGACCTTTAGATAAAAATTTAATGATTGATAGTCTAATTGGAAGGACCAAATAGAAATCTTTGATAGTAGTGAGTTTTGCATGTAAAAAAAATTAATGAGTGTGACAAGATTAAGTGTCTTAATCTTGAGCTTACATTTGGCATGGAGGGAGAATGTTGGCTTAGCCAAAAAGGGGGAAAGGATGTTGGCTGCCACTTTCTTCTCCCTCCTCAAAAAATGATTCCCTTGAAATAGAGAGAATGAGAGAATTCATCCATGGAAGCTTAGAGATTAATGCTTAGCTTGGGTTTTGCTCATAAAAGTTTGCGTAGGTGGCAAGAGGATGTAAGCATCTTCCTCCTATCCTTAAAATAAAATGTTGCTAGGATTTAAATTGCATCCTTTGATAATTCCTTGTCATTAGATTGTTCATTCATGATTGTTTGGCCATGCTATGTAACTCTAATGCGTGATCTTGATGCTAGAGCGGTTGTAGCATGATTTTGGTGAGTTGATTGTGTTAAATTGAATTTTCGAAAGGGTGTACCTTGCTAGTACGATATGTAATTGAAATTTTGTTGTTGTTACACCCCCTTGATAGCAATGTGAGGGTTTCCATGCAGAAATTGGAAATGTATGAATCATTTTGCTGCTCTTGCACTAGGAGACTGATTTTTGTACTCGTTAAGGACTGTTTTGTGTGTTTTATTAAATCAAAGGACTGTTATAGATAGTAATTTAACTAGGGAAATGTCCAGGTTATAATTGGAGGCTGCTTTAATTGAAAATGATAGAGTTTAGTAGTGCCCTACACCAAGTCGAAACATTGGGGACTGTTTTGGAGAAATTAGTTAATTGAACATTATTTTGAAGTAAATTTAAGTGTTATTTGGTGACATAAAATTTTATAGTTAGTTGTATGGTAAATTGGATGTATCTAAGTTTGATAGTAAAATGGATTTAAGGAGCAAAAGCATGTAGTATAGGAGGTGGGCATTTTCGAAATGCATAAAAGAAAAAGGATTGCTTTATACAAATGGTAATGTGACCATAGTTTTGAATTTTTTTTGTATGAGAACCTATTGATTTGATCAAAAGAAGCATTGGAAAATCAATCCTAAGGCCTATATGGAAATGAGAGTTAGATAGATAACATTAATGAGTAATGTATTGGTTCTAATTCACTATTAAATTATTGTTTATTAGACAAAAAAATGAGTTGATCAAGGGGACGAGAGGCAAAAGGGGATTGTGATTCATGATCAAGAATAGCTCGGTGTAATAGTGAGTGTAAATTATGTTTTCAAATTAAGCTTAAGGTTATCAAACAACCTAAATCTAATTGATCACTAATTGATGCTTGAATGCTTATGTTACTATTGTTGGCTTAAATCTTGGTAAGTACACCGAGGTATGTATGGATGTTAAGTTGATTAATCAAGCATGAATGTGGTTTGGTTAAACTTATAGTGCTCTGGATAGCTTATTGTGATTGATGATTGATGATTGATTAATGGGTTATATATATATAAGTTTATAACTTACTTATTGAAAATTATACAAAGAGCCTTGATTAGTGTTGGTCCTAGATAGGTTTGGCATGCCAATAGACCCCCTGAGCTCAGCTTGAATCGGACTACGGTCACTTTTTTGGTACTCTTGTACCCTTGCATCGTACAAAAAAGGGAGAGTGAATTACAAAGGTACCACAATAGCTTTTCTTGTTGATGAATACGGATTGAATTGTATAACTAGACTGATTATTAATCAAGGCTAATATAAGCAACAAAGGTTGCTTGTAAAGTTTGTTAGCTAAAGAGGATTGTTCATGTCTGTTTAAGTACCTTTCTTAAGCAGTAAGTGATGTGTAATCCTTCATTGAAGAGTAAGGCATGGATCGAAACTTATGTAAGGTCAAATCTTGAAATAAACCTACTTGCTTGATAACTAGTGAGCATGACACTTTTTTGACCAAATGTTAATTGCCTTATGTATAGTCATGGTGGTAATATTGTATGAACTAGATTGAATATGCACTAAATTGAAATGTTAAGGTTCTTTACACTCATATTGTTGTATGTGGATTTCAAGACAATCATTCTAATAACTCACCTTGGTATTTCTCATGAGAAGTTGGTGTTAACCAAGGTCAGGAGATTAACAAAGGTCATGAATAATTCTGAAAGTACGTTGTGTAATTACTTTTCGAACTCCTAGAAGGTGGTACAAGTATATGTAACATGGCTATAATATTTTGGGTATTTTTTTGAAAGTTATGTAAATAGTTTTAAAGGATTTGTATGTGTTATGGTTTCCTATCATGTTATTCTTAGTTGTGCTTGATTATTAAATTGACTTAGACATGTTTTGGAACTAGCATGATTTAGACATGATCTTAGGGGTTGGTTTTCGATCATGGTGATATTGTTGACTATGTCTTGTTTGACTAGTTTTTGGTAACCTAGTCCCTTCATGTATATTGTACCTACGTAATAGAATGAAAGGGACTTTGATAAAGCTTATCCATAGGTTAATGGCATGATATGTCTATGAGATTGTATGGTTTGATTGGATTCATGTTATATATAACCATAGGAACAAAGAATTAATCTATTATCTACATGAAACCTCAATTGTTGTATCATGTTTGTAATGCCTGATTTGAATCACCTACATCCTAATCCTCTTAAATTTAAATTGTTAACACGTTATTGCTGTCAATCTGAGTGATGAATTTAAATGTCCATCTAGGGTGTGTTTGAATGTTTTGGTGGTTTTAACATCAATGTACGATTGCTTGGCTTGCTAGTTGTAATCGAGTAGGGTTCCTTGATGTAGTTTGAATTCTAACTTGAGTTGCAAGTTATTTTATGTTTTCTCTAGTTTAGTAATACCTTCTATTTTAGATGAGGGTTATTACAAATTAGTTTTCAGAGCTAAGGTTTGGTCTATCCTAGGACTAAACCAAACTTAGATTGCATCATCAATTACCTTTGTGCCACCTAGGAGTTGAACTTAATCTATATTTGTGATCCTACTTGCTGAAAGTCTCCCTTGAATATTATCAATTTTTCAAATGTATGGAACTCATTTGGGTCGAGACAATGAGAGCCCAGCTAGTTCCTCTAATGATGAAGGAAGTGTAAGGATGGGACATGAGCAGCATAATCCCCAAAAGCCTGCTGAACAATAGCCTTAAGCTCCTCAAATCCATCATGTTCAAAAAGAATGTTTCCTCAGTATGACGAAAATGTTCAATCAGTTCGTTGTCTCCCTAAAGCAAAATTCTTCCCCTACTCTTATGGTAGCACAGTCTAGAGCACCAATTGACAAGTTATCTTCACATAGGGCTTGTACATATTCGGGAGCTAATGATGAAAACCCCGAACTTGCATAATATTGGCTTGAGACCACTATCAGAATCTTGACAAAACAGTTGCAATGTTCTCACAAACAAAACTCGAATGTGCTTTGGCCTCTTAGTTGACGAAGCCTTAAACTGGTGGGAAGCTACAACCCTGACTCCCCCAGCTAATGCCATCAATTGGGAGTTATTTCTTAAAGAAATCTATAAGAAGTATATTTGCGAACAATACTTGGCAGAGCGTAGAAAGTGTTTATTGTACTTAAAGCAAGGAGGCATGCCTATAGAGTAGTATGTTAGTGATTTTTGCAAGTACTGTAAGTACGGTTCAGAATACATCAAGAAGAAGGAAGAAAAATGTCAAATGTTTATTGACGGCCTCAATGGCGATTTAAGCCCCATGTTTACAGCGCTTGGGATCTCTAACTTCCAAGAATTGAAGACATGTTTGATCGACTAAAGGGTGCTATGGTATTTTCCAAGATCAACCTTAGATTTGGGTACTATCAAATGAAGTTAAAGAGTTAGATACACGTAAGACTGCTTTTAGCACTCGATATGGTCACTATGAATTTTTGGTGATGTCTTTTGGATTAACGAATACCCCTGCCGCGTTTATGGATCTTATGAATCGGGTCTTTAAGCCTTTTTATGGTAGTTTTCATTGACGAATTATTGTTTACTCAAAGGATAAGAACGAACATTTGAAACTTCTTCGAATAGTGCTACAAACTCTTCGAGACAAGCAACTTTATGCTAAATTCAATAATTGTGAATTATGGTTGTCTGAGGTGTCTTTCCTTTGGCATGTTATATCATCCGAAGAAATTAAAGTTGACCCAAAGAAAATTCAATATGTTTCAGTGTGGAGATCTCCGAAGAGCATCAGTGAAGTCATAAGCTTTTTAGGCTTAGCTGGTTATTACCGAAGGTTTGTAAAAGGGTTCTCTATTTTAGTTGTCCCTTTAACCAAACTACTTCAAAAGGATGTGCCTTTTAGTTGGTCTGGTGATCAACAACGAAGCTTCGACCAGTTGAAGAGGTGCTCACTCGAGCTCTAGTTCTAACATAACCTAAACCGGGAAAAGAATTCACCGTTTTCAGTGATGCTTCCCACTTGGGACTAGAGTGTGTTCTCATGCAAGAAAACAAAGTGGTAGCATATGCTTCTCGGCAATTGAAACCTCATGAGTTAAACTATCCTACTCATGATCTCGAGCTAGCTATGGTGGTTTTTGCATTGAAAATCTGGAGACACTACTTGTATGAGGAGAAACGTTACCTTTTTACAAATCATAAGAGTATGAAGTATCTCCTAACCCAAAAGGAGCTTAATCTTGGACAAAGAAGATGGATATAATTACTCAAAGATTATGACCTAATCATAGATTATCACCCATGAAAGGCCAATGTAGTGGTTGATGCACTCAGTCACCAACATTCTTGTGGTAAGAGTTTGATCAAGTTATATAAATTTATGTATCCAATCGAATTATCAACTTGTCATCTAAGTTCACCTTCTTAATTTGTAGCCTCAACCGCAATTAATGCACACTTTCGATTACATAAAAACCAGAGGTTTCTTGCTGAATTTTGAATTCAGTCTGATTTGATTTCGAGGATTTGACTTTTGCAACAATCTGACCTGGAATTACAAGACATATTACACAAGCTTGAAGTTGGAACTGTCTCAAATTTTGTCTTTAAAGAAAATGGTCTACTCTACTTCCGAGATAGAGTTTTTGTACCTAATGACCCGGATCTAAGAAGAGAAATATTACAAGAAGCTCATAATAGCTCTTTTTTGATTCATCCTGGATCGGTTAAGATGTATAAAGACATGAAGTAGTTATACTAGTGGCCAGGGATGAAATCTGCTTTCACATATTTTTTATCTAAATGCTTAGTATGCCAGAAAGTGAAAGCATAACACCAAGTTCCTTCGGGACTTCTACAACCCATTGAATTACCACAATGGAAATGGGACTGATAACTATGGATTTTGTGAGTGGGTTGCCCTTGTTACCGAGGA
Source organism: Hibiscus mutabilis (assembly GCA_019671005.1). Taxonomy (NCBI): domain Eukaryota; kingdom Viridiplantae; phylum Streptophyta; class Magnoliopsida; order Malvales; family Malvaceae; genus Hibiscus; species Hibiscus mutabilis. Next base: position 28,485,395 of record CM033717.1, on the reverse strand, counting down.
AAAATGATGCAATTTGGGTGGTGGTTGATAGATTTTCTAAATCAGCTCACTTTCTTCTTGTTCGAATGAATATGAGCTTAGACCAACTGGTCGAACTTTATATTCGAGAAGTAATAAGACTGCATGGTGTTCCAATCTCCATAATCTCCGATCGAGACTCTAGATTTACCTCTAGATTCTGGAAGTCTCTACAAAAAGCTCTTAGGACCAAAACAAATCTTAGTATGGCCTTTCATCCTCAATCGGATGGTCAATTTGAAAGAACGATTCAAGTTTTGGAAGATATGCTTCGGGCTTGTAGAATTAACTTCGGGAAGAATTTGGAGAAAGCCCTACCTTTAGCAGCCTATCAATCTTCCATTCGAATGGCTCCTTTTGAAGTCCTTTTATGGAAGAAAATGCAGAACACCTTTGTGTTGGTTGGAGTTAGGAGAGAACAAAGATTTAGGACCTGAACTTCTTCGAGAGACGGAAAAACAAGTCCAAGTTATTTACAATCGATTGAAGGAAGCTTTTGATCGGCAAAAGGCTTATACTGATCGTAAAAGATGAGATATCCAATATAATGTGGGAGATAGAGTGTTTCTTAAGGTATCTCCATGGAAAAAGGTGTTTAGATTCGAGAAGAAAGGAAAACTCAGTCCCCGTTTCATTGGGCCATTCGAGATTGTAGAAACGATTGGCCTTGTTGCTTATCGATTGACACTCCCTGATGAGTTTAACAAGATTCATAATGTATTCCATGTGTCAATGTTGCGTAGATATCGATCAGATCCTTCTCATATTCTTGAGCCTGATGAAGTTGAATTGAATCAAGATTTATCCCACGAAGAAGAGCTGATCCAAATCCTTGATCGAGAAGTTAGAAAGCTTCGTAATAAATCTATCTCCCTTGTCAAAGTTCTGTGGAGAAATCATAAAGACAAGGAAGCTACCTGGGAACCTAAATCAGTTATGAGAGACCAATACCCACATCTATTCTCTCAAGGTAAATTCGAGGACGAATTTCCTTAAGGGGGAGGGAATTGTAACACCCTAAAACTTGGCTTGGAAGTAATTAGTACCTTGTGTGACAAAATTTGATTTATTTGCTTTTTAGTGGCTTTGGAAATTAATGATTTATATAAGATAAGGACCTTTAGATAAAAATTTAATGATTGATATTCTAATTGGAAGTACCAAATAGAAATCTTGGATAGTGGTGAGTTATGCATGTAAATCAAATTAATGAGTGGGACAAGATTAAGTGTCTTAATCTTGAGCTTACACTTGGTATGAAGGGAGAATGTTGGCTCTGCCAAAGAGGGGGAAAGGATGTTGGCTGCCACTTTCTTCTTCATCCCCCAAAAAACTGATTCCCTTGAAATAGAGAGAATGAGAGAATTCATCCATGGAAGTTTAGAGATTGATGCTTAGCTTGGGTTTTGCTCATAAAAGTTTGCGTGGGTGGCAAGAGGATGTAAGCATCTTTCTCCTATCCTTAAAATAAAATAATGCTAGGATTTAAATTGCATCCTTTGAGTATTCCTTGTTGTTAGATTGTTCATTCATAATTGTTTGGCCATGCTATGTAACTCTAATGCTTGATCTTGATGCTAGAGCGGTTGTAGCATGATTTTAGTGAGTTGATTGTGTTAAATCGAATTTTTGAAAGGGTGTACCTTGATAGTATGATTTGTAATTGAAATTATGTTGTTGTTACACCCTTTGTAGAAATGTGAGGGTTGCCATGTAGAAATTGGAAATGTATGAATCGTTTTGCTGCTCTTGCACTAGAAGACTAATTTTTTTACTAGTTAAAGACTATTTTGTGTGTTTTATAAAATCAAAGGACTGATATACATAGTAACTAAACTAGGGAAATGTCCAAGTTATAATTGGAAGTTGCTTTAATAAAAAATGATAGAGTTTAGGACTGCCCTGCACCAAGTCGAAACATTGGGGGACTAATTTGGGGAAATTAGTTAATTAAGCATTGTTTTGAAGTAAATTTAAGTGTTATTTGGTGACTTAAAATTTGATAGTTAGTTGTATTGTAAATTGGATGTATCTAAGTTTGATAGTAAAATGGATTGAAGGATCAAAAACATGTAGTATAAGAGGCGGGTAGTTTCGAAATGCATAAAAGAAAAGGGATTGTTTTAGACAAATGGTAATGTGACAATAGTTTTGAATTGTTTTTTTATAAGAACCTACTGATTTGATCAAAAAAGCATTGGAAAATCTATCCTAAGGCCTTTATGGAAATGAGAGTTAGATAGATAACATTAATGAGTAATATATTGGTTCTAATTCACTATTAAATTGTTGTCAATTAGATAAAAAGGGAGTTGATCAAGGGGACGTGAGGCAAAAGGGGATTGTGACTCATGATCAAGAATAGCTTGGCATGACAGTGAGTGTAAATTATGTTTTCAAATTAAGCTTAAGGTTATCAAACAACCTAAATCTTATTGATCACTACTTGAGGCTCGAATGCTTTTGTTTCTATTGTTGGCTTAAATCTTGGTAGGTACATCGAGGTATGTATGGATGTTAAGTCGATTAATCAAGTATGAATGTGGTTTTGTTAAACTTAGAATGCTCTGGATAGTTTATTGAGATCGATGACTGATTATTGGGTTATATATATATAAGTTTATAATTGACTTATTGAAAATTATACAAAGAGCCTTGATTAGTGTTGGTCCTATATAGGTTTGGCATGCCAATAGACCCCATGAGCTCATCTTGAATGGGACTATGGTCCCTTGTTTGGTACTCTTGTACCCTTGCATCGTACAAAAAAGGATGGTGAATTACAAAGGTACCACAGTATCTTTGCTTGTTGATGAATTCAGATTGAATTGTACATCTAGACTGATTATTAATCAAGGCTAATATAAACAACAAAGGTTGATGTTAAGTGTTCAAAAGTACTATTTTTATAACCCTTTTTACTCATATTATTGTTAAACTTAGGCTCATTTTAGTTGCATTAATAGGCATTCATGCATAATTTCCTTGTTTCCATGAATCATGAGCTTCATATCACATTTTGTTGGTTTTTTGTGGAAAAGTTGTTTCTTTGGTGTTTTATTTTGTGCTGGTTAGAATTGTCATGACAAAGTGAAAATTGCTGAGGCAATTCAGGAAGGATTTGCCGAACCAGTTGCTCTGGCAATTTCCCCATAAATCTGCCTAGTTTTGGATAAAGTTGAAATTCAAGGGATAACTCCCCAAAATTGGAATTTTCAAGTAGCATTTAATGAAGATTTAAATTCAGATTTATGAGGAGTTATTGGAGATCAAAGGGAGATTAAATTCCAAGACTTTTAGGAGAAGTTTTTGGAGGAATTAATATATAATAAAAGAGATATATTTCTTTTATTGTATTTAATTCCAACTTAACTTCCTCCTCAAGAAAGACTTTGACCTAGACATCTTCTATATACAGAGACCTACTTCAAGGGAGTTGGATTGGAGAGGTGCGATTGGGAGAGAAATTTAGGGCTGCTCGACATCTTCTTGTTTTTCCTTCGTTGTTCCATTAGATTTATGTTTAGGAAATTTATTCTTGAGTTTATTTTGTGCCCAGCCATGAACTAAACATATTTGGCTTAGGTTATTGTGTTTTTGTGGTTATGAGAACGATTGGATTTGTTTAGATATTGAGTTGGCAATTTTACTTCAAAGTTTGTTCATTCTTGATTCTTAATTTTGTTTGCGAGTGAATTGGGAGAGGATCTTGTGAATTCATCCTTTTATCTAAAATTAAGAGAGTTAGATTCAAGAAACGAATGAGGATGGTTTTCATACAATCGATCGATGGTGAAGACTAATTCGACTTAGGGATAAGTTGCGAAATTCAACGGCTAAAAGGAGCGTAAGGTAGGTTGTTGTTCACTCTTGGTTCACGCAGGGATGTATTATCAAGGCATGCACAATTAACAGCGTTTTGAGTTAGGGATAACGAGAAACCATTGAAGAACGCTTCGCCGAACTTTGAAGGCTGTCGCCTAATTGCCCCAGCAATCACTTCATTCGCAAACTTGCCCAGGAATTCACAGACCTGCCCAGGCAATTGCAGAAATGCCCAGGTTGTCGCAGAATTTCCCCAGCAATCCGTCTAGATTCAATTGCTGAAGCGATTGAGCTACTCTAGCACTCAATTACCACGACAATCCATTCGATTATCACACCACGACTCACGATAACCCGACCTATTCTCTCTTATTCAATTACACATTTCTTTTATTTAAATTGCTCTTTTATTTTACTTGTTAATTACAACTTCTATTATAATCTATTTGTGTTTTTACTTTCAGTGCAAGAAGTTAGATTCCCGAAGTAGCACCAATCCCTGTGGAGATGCTATCTATACTATACTATAACTTGCGACATGTACACTTGCACCAATTGTGAAGCACTTAATACTTGCAACAAGTTTTTGGCGCCATTGTCGGGGATTGGCAATAACGACTTTGTTTTTAATTTCTTGCACCTTTATTTATTTTTATTTTTGTTTTATTTCTAATCAGTTTCAAGGGACTTTCAACTTTGGTTTTGCATCTGTGTATGACCAGGGCGAGACCAACATCACAAGACTACCCACTTGAACCCGAGATAGAACGAGTTCTTCATCAAAGAAGACGAGAACAACGAGCAGCAATGGCAGAACAACAAGATAACCCATTCGGTAATCTGAATGCCAATGGTAACCAGAATGCTATAGCAAGAGGAGGAGGAAATCCAGTTGTATAACCTGTTCGGAATAGACCCATCTGAGACTACTTAGAGGAAGATATCAACGGTCTCAATCTAGGAGTTGTTGCACCCGAGGTAGAAGCCTCACACTTTGAATTAAAACTTGTGATGTTCAACATGATCAACACAATTGGTCAATTTGGCGGCTCGGCAACTGAAGATGGCAAACAATATCTCAAATAATTCCTAGATATTTGAAACTCATTCAAGCTACAAGGAGTCCATGAAGATATTCTAAGGCTGAAATTGTTTCCCTATTCACTGGGGGATATGGCAAAAACATGGCTAAATAGTATTCCATCCAGATCTATAGGATCCTAGACGGATTTGTGTCACGACTTTATTACTAGATTTAGTTCTATAAATGTGAATGATAAGTTGTGTAATGATATTACTTCTTTTCAGCAGGCAGATGAATCTATGTACGAGGCTTGGGAGCGATACAGAGAGCTTTTACACAAATGTATCATGTACGAATTCCCATTGTGGACGCAAGTGATGATGTTCTACAACTCAGTGAACACGCCGACAAGGATGATGCTAGATGCCTCGGCAAATGGCATACTCCTCGACAAGTCACCTGAAGAAGCAATAGAGATCTTGAACCATCTTGCCAAGAACGATTATCAGTTCCCAACCACCCGGAAGGGAATAGTTAGACGCAATGCCATGATCACTGAGCTTGATTCATCGGGATCTATTTCTGCACAATTGACCGCATTAACCAACATGGTTAAGAATATGACCGACCTAGCAATACACAGGAGATCAATGTAGTAAATTCAATTTGTGATTTATGCAATGGTAACCACGATTCTTCTGAGTGTTCACAGAACCCAGAATCTAGCTTTTACGTTGGAAACTACAATCGAAACAACAATGTGATGTCCAACACATACAATCCTGCCTGGAGGAAGCAGCCAAATTTTTTGTGGAGCAACCCAAACAACGATGTTAATCAGAACAGTCAGAATACACAAGCATTGAAATTCCAGCAGAACATGCCACGGCAACATATGTCGCAGCAACAAATGCCGCAATAACAAATGCTATAGAAATCGATACCATCCAGTTCTTTGGAAAATTCTCTCAATGCTTTCATGTTAAAAACTGAATCTTATATGGCTGAGAATAGCAATTTCATGAAAATGACTGATGCCTTTATCAACAGGACTGAGATGAGATTGCAAAACCAAGAGGCAGCCCTAAAGTCATTGGAGACACAAGTGTGGCAATTTGCTCAGAACTTGAACACAAGACCAATGGGCGGTTTACTAGCGATACTGAGGTCGCCAAAGGAATAGGGAATGAGCAGTGTAAAGTAATCACTACCCGGAGTGGACTAAAGCTTAATGATACACCTGCCCATCCAATAAACTGACCAGGAGAGCAACCCCTTCTCCAGATAGATGAATCCAGCAACAAAACCTCCAATAAAAATGACGAGTCGAAAATTACCAAGGTAACTCCACATGCTCATGCCTCGGCAAGCCCTAATGCCAAGGCAACACCAGATACCCATGCCTCGGTAATACCCGAGCCATTACTTCGGAAACTAAGAATGCCTCGGCAGGTCATGATGCATGAGAAATCCCTCAAATCAAATTCCAATGCAAAGAACAGATCGATGACATCCGACTCCCACCACCATCCTATAGAGGTTGAAACGGTAGAAGCAAGAATACCAGTTCAAGAAGTTCCATGACATCTTGAAGCAAGTCCACATCAACTTGTCGTTGGTTGAAGCAATAGAGAAAATGTCGAACTATGCTAAGTTCCTTAAAGACATTGTCTCTAAGAGAACAGGGCTAGGAGAATTCGAAATAGTTGCTATGACGGAAGGATGCATGGCCATGTTACATAACCGCATGCCACCCAAGCTTAAAGATCCTGGCAGTTTCACCATAGCATGTTCAATCAGAAACCACTATGTCGGGAAAGCATTGTGTGATCTTGGAGCAAGCATAAATTTGATGCCAAAATCAGTTTTTCAGAAATTAGGAATCGGGAAGGCAAGACCAACAACAGTCATGCTACAGCTTGCTGACAGATCCTACGTGTACACAAAGGGAAAAATCGAAGATATACTGGTAAGAGTTGATAAATTTATTTTTCCTACTGGCTCTATTGTTTTGGATTGTGAAGCGGATGAGTTTGCCCTGATTATTCTTGGGATACCCTTCTTAGCTACGGGATGATTGATGTTGAAAAGGGAGAACTCACGATGAGGGTGAATGACCAGCAAGTCAAGCTGAATGTATTCCAGACCCTAAAGCATGTCGATGATCCAGAAGAATGTCAATTAATCCATGCTACAACCAAATTTGATTTTGACGTGGAAGAACGTTGCCTCGACAATAACATTGCCAAGGAAAATTGCCTCGGCAATTGAACCTGAAGAGTTTGAAGAGCTGAACGATAACGAACCTGAGGAAGCCAATTGGATGGTAAGTCGTCCAGGTAAGTATTTTGGACCATTGGACTACTCAGGTAAGGAGGGTAAAATCGAAAAGCCCTATATTGAGCAACCTCTTATTCTTGAATTGAAACCATTTCTAGGGTAATTGAAATATGCTTACTTGGGGAACAATAACACATTACCCGTAATTATTTCTTCTAAGTTGCAGCCTGAATAAGAAAAGTAGTTGATCGACATGTTGATGTTGCACAAGAAGGCAATAGGATGGACAATTGTCGACTTGAAGGGAATTAGCCCGGTAGTATGTATGCATAAAATTCTATTGGAGGATGATCACAAACTGACAATTGAGGCACAAATGAGGCTTAACCCTGCTATGAAGGACGTCGTAAGGAAGGGAATCATCAAATGGCGTGATACCGGAATCATATATCATATCTCTGATTGTACATGGGTAAGCCCAGTACAATGTGTACCGAAGAAGGGAGGTATAACCATGGTGAGCAACGAAAGCAATTAACTAATCCCAACTAGGACTGTGACCGGTTGGAGGGTTTGTATGGATTATCGCAAGTTAAATAAAGCCACTAGGAAATATCGCTTTCATTTTCCATTTATTGACCAAATGCTTGACCAACTTGCAGGTAAATCTTTTTATTGTTTTCTTGATGGTTACTCAGGTTATAACCAAATTGCCATACCACCAGATGATCAGGCAAAAACCACCTTTACATGCTCGTATGGTACCTATGCTTTTCGAAGGATGCCATTTGGATTATGTAATGCTCCGGCAACTTTCCAGAGATGTATGATGGCAATTTTCTTCGACATGGTGGAAGATTTCCTGGAAATCTTCATGGACAATTTTTTGTATTCGGCGACAACTTTGACAATTGCCTCGGCAATTTAGAGAAAGTGTTAACAAGATGTGAAGAATCCGATCTAGTGCTCAATTGCGAGAAGTGCCACTTCATGGTAGATGAAGACATAGTGCTCGGTCACAAGATCTCATCCAAGGGAATTGAAGTTGATAGAGCCAAGGTGGAAGTGTTCGAAAAATTGCCGCCACCAAATTCGGTCAAAGGAATTCGAAGCTTTCTCGGCCATGTAGGTTTTTACAAGAGGTTTATTTATAATTTTTCCAAAATCTCTAAACCTTTGTGTAACTTGCTTGAATAGGACAAAGCTTTTAATTTTGATGACTCATGCATCCAAGCATTCGAAGCCTTGAAGAAGTAACTTGCCTCGGCACCCATTGTCATTCCGCCCTACTGGACCTTACCTTTTGAACTTATGTGTGACACAAGCGACTTTGCAGTAGGAGCAGTACTAGGTCAACAAATAGGTAAAATCTTTTATGTGATTTACTACGCTAGTAAAACTCTTAATAAAGCTCAAGTGAACTATACCACTACGGAGAAAGAGTTACTAGATGTAGTTTTCACTTTTGATAAATTTTGTTCATACTTGATCGGGACCAAGGTAATTGGTCATACTAACCATTCAGCAATTAAGTACCTTTTTGCCAAGAAAGATGCCAAACCTCGTTTAATTCATTGGATTTTACTTTTACAAGAGTTTTTCATTGAACTTAAGGACAGGAAGGGTACTGAGAACCAAGTCGCCGACCATTTGTCACGCCTAGAATGAGGAAAAGACGATGACAAAAATGTGGAAATCCATGATGCATTCCTGAATGAGTAGTTGTTAATCGCACAGGCAACCCCAACTATCGATGCATGCAATCGCAATAGGGACTACCTCAGCAATACCCGTGGCAACAGTAGCAGAAATTGCCTCGGCAAGTCTATGGTATGCAGACTTAGTGAATTTCCTTGTTAGTGGCATTTTACCTCATGATCTTACTCACCAGGGAAAGAAGCAGTTCCGACATGATGTTGAGCATTATTATTGGGATGAGCCTCTTTTATTTAAACAATCTACAGATCAGGTTATTAGGCGATGCATCCCCGAGGAAGAGCAGCAAAATGTGCTCCGATAATGCCATTCATCACCCTATGGAGGTCATTTTGGAGGCACTCACACCGCGGACAAAGTCTTGCAATCCGGTTTCTATTGGCCAACACTTTACAAAGATGCTCAAGACTTCTACAAGAGGTGTGATCGATGTCAGCGAACAGGGAATATTTTATGCCGACACGAGATGCAACTGTAGAATATCCTTGAGGTCGAGCTATTTGACATGTGGGGGATCGATTTCATGGGACCCTTCCTATCCTCATCGGCAATGTATACATCCTACTTGTCGTGGACTACGTGTCTAAATGGGTAGAAGCAGCTGCAGTTCCCAACAACGATTCCAAGATTGTGAAGAAATTCTTGCAGAAAAATATATTCACACGATTTGGAACACCAAGGGCAACTATCAGTGATGGAGGCACCCACTTTGAAAATAGGCTAATTGCTAAAATGCTGGAGCAATTTGGAGTGACGCACAAAATTGCCACGGCATATCATCCACAGATAAATGGGGAAGCTGAAATTTCCAATCGTGAGTTGAAGGTAATTCTTGAAAAAGTTGTCAATCCTTCTCGAAAAGATTGGTCTGCAAGAATTGATGAAGCACTATGGGCCTATCGAACAACATTCAAGACACCTTTGGGCATGTCACCTTACAAACTTATCTACGGCAAGACTTGCCACCTTCCGGCAGAGATCGAACACAAGGCTTATTGGGCGATCAAAACTGTCAACATGGATTGGGAGAGAGCTGAACAAAAGCGACTACTGGACCTCAACGAGACTGAAGAATTTCATGCCTTAGCTTACGACAATGCGAGAATCTACAAGAATAAAATGAAGCGTTGGCATGATAAGAAGCTATTTTCGAGGTAATTTTTTCCCTCACAAGTAATTCTTCTCTTCAATTCTTGGTTAAAACTCTTTCTGGGAAAATTGAAATCAAGATGTTTCGGGCCTTTTGAAGTCGTCAAACCTTTCTCCCATGGTGTCGTGATAATCAAGTCCACCATTGACGGGCATGAGTTCAAAGTTAACAGACAAAGACTAAAGCACTATGCCGGCAACCATGTTGAGCGTAACAAGGAAGTAGTTACTTTAGGAGATGTATAACCATGCTCTCCTTTGATATTTCTTATTTACTTTTAGTTTTTTTAGACTTATTTTTTTGATTTATTTTTAGTATAAAAGTATGTTTTTAGTTTAATTTTTATTGTTTTTATCTCTATCTTTCCACATATTTTTTCTTTGTTTTTGATTCCACAACCACAATCACCATGGCCAAGAACATCAAGATAATTCCTCACCAGCTAAGGAACAAGAAGTGCCAAATAAAGCTCGAACAGCGAAGCTTGCCCGGGCAACCAAAATTGCCTTGGCAATTCTCGATGCCTTGGCAAGTCCTACTGCCCAGGCAGCTGAACCCTACTTCAGCAACTAAGGATGCCACGGCAACTGCCGCACAAGAGGCAACACCAGCCATACGCATTCAGCCATCACGAATCGGCAAACGAACCAAGCAATTGGCACGAAGGAAACGCATCATTCAAGGAGATGATCTTTCTGACTAACTCATTTGCATTTTATTTTAATTTTTGCATGCATTAAGGACAATGCTTCTCTCGAGTTAGGGGACTATTGGTTTCTAGTTAGTTTCATGTTTAGTTGCATTCATAATTAGTAATAGCATATAGGTTGCATATGTTACTTGTCATGCCTTTAATTGGATTTATTTGCTTAAGACTTGCTGAATACCCAATGATGAATTTTTGCCATTGCACTTAATTGAAAGAACCTTTAAATTTTAGGATTGCATGAAAAGAACTTAGATTTTTACTATGATGCTAAATATTATGAACAAGGTTGTGGCTTGTTGATTAAAATAAACTTGATGAAATTAGGTTGCTTAAAATTTGGGTAAATTTAAAATTAAAAGTTAATTTCTTGCTAGAGGTGCCCGAAACAGGCTCTAGTAGTTACAAATTAAAGATATCGCTAGAGGTGCCCGAAATTGGCTCTAGTCGAACAAAAAAATTAATTAAATTAATTAAAATAAGAAATTGCTTGTTTTACTAGAGGTACCCGAAATTGGCTCTAGTAAAAAGAAAAATAATACCCCGGTAATTAAATCAATAAAATCCTATTGTTCACATAGAATCTTGAAAATCAACTTGTACACAACTATGCACACATTGTCACATGCATTATAGTTTGGTTCCAGGTAATTTTTTTGCTATCCAAAAAATTCAAAAGGCGATCATACTTTGTGCCACGGTTCTAAGGTTTGAATTCAGGTTTGAAGCATGTCTTTGATGATTAAAGTCTTGGCAGGTAATTGTTAGATTTTCATTGCTTGAGGATAAGCAATAGCTCAAGTTTGGGGGTGTGTTAAGTGTTCAAAAGTACTATTTTTATAACCATTTTTACTCATATTATTGTTAGACTTAGGCTCATTTTAGTTGCATTAATAGGCATTCATGCATAATTTCCTAGTTGCTCTGGAAAAGTTTCTCATTTTAGACACTCATGAGCTTGGTATTACATTTTGTTGGTTTTTCGTGGAAAAGTTGCTGCTTTGGTGTTTTATTTTGTGCAGGTTAGAATTTTCATGACAAAGTGCAAATTGCCGAGGCAATTCAGGAAGGACTTGCCGAACCAGTTTCTCTGGCAATTTTTCGATAAATCTGCCCAGTTTTGGATAAAGTCAAAATTCAAGGGATAACTCCCCAAAATCTGAATTTTCAAGCAACATTTAATGAAGATTTAAATTCAGATTTATAAGGAGCTATTGGAGATCAAAGGGAGATTAAATTCCAAGACTTTTAGGAGAAGTTTTTGGAGGAATTAATATATAATAAAAGAGATCTATTTCTTTTATTGTATTTAATTCCAACATAACTTCCTCCTCAAGAAAGACTTTGACCTAGCCACCTCCTATATAAAGAGACCTAGCCGCCTACTTCAAGGGAGTTGGATTGGAGAGGTGCGATTGGGAGAGAAATTTAGGGCTGCTCGACATCTTCTTGTTTTTCCATCTTTGTTCCATTAGATTTATGTTTAGAGATTTTATTCTTGAGTTTATTTTGTGCCCAGCCATGAACTAAACTTATTTGGCTTGGGTTATTGTGTTTTTGTGGTTGTGAGAACAATTGGATTTGTTTAGGTATTGATTTTGCAATTTTACTTCAAAGTTTGTTCATTCTTGATTCTTAATTTTGTTTGCGAGTGAATTAGGAGAGGATCTCGTGAATTTATCCATTTATCTAATATCGGGAGAGTTAGATTCAAGAAACGAATGAGCATGGTTTTCATACAATCGATCGATGGCGAAGACTAATTCGACTTAGGGATAAGTTGCGAATTTCAACGGCTATAAGGAGCGCAAGATAGGTTGTTGTTCACCCTTGGTTCACGCAGGGATGTATTATCAAGGCAAGCACAATTAACAGCGTTTTGAGTTAGGGATAACAAGAAACCATTGAAGAACACTTTTTTGAACTTTGAAGGTTGTCGCCTAATTGCCCCAGCAATCGTTCCATTCGTAGACTTGCCAAGGAATTCACAGACCTGCCCAGGCAATTGCATAACTGCCCAGGTTGTCGCAGAATTGCCCCAGCAATCCGTCTAGATTCAATTGTTGAAGCGATTGAGCTACTCTAGCACTCAATTACCATGATAGTCCATTCGATTATCACACCACGACTCACAATAACCCGACCTACTCTCTCTTATTCAATTACACCTTTCTTTTATTTAAATTGCTCTTTTATTTTACTTGTTAATTAGAACTTCTATTATCATCTATTTGTGTTTTTACTTTTAGTGCAAGAAGTTAGATTCTCGAAGTAGCACAATCCCTATAGAGACGATATCTATACTATACTATAACCTGCGACGTGTACACTTGCACCAATTGCGAAGCACTTAATACGTGCAACAGTAGCATGTAAAGTTTGTTAGCTAAAGAGGATTGTTCATGTATGTTTAAGTACTTTTCTTGAGTAGTCAGTGATGTGTAATTCTTCCTTGAAGTGTAAGGCATGAATCATAACTTATGTAAGGTCAAATCTTGAAATAAACCTACTTGCTTGATAACTAGTGAGCATGACACTTTTGTGACCAAATGTTAATTGCCTTGTGTATAGTCATGATGGTAATATTGTATGAACTAGATTGAATCTACACTAAATTGAATTGTTAAGTTTCTTTACACTCATATTGTTTTATGTGGATTTCAAGACTATCATTCTAATGGTTCACCTTGGTATTTCTCAGGAGAAGTTGGTGTTAACCAAGGTCGGGAGATTAAGCAAGGTCACGAATAATTTTGAAAGTACATTTTGTAATTACATATTGAACTCCTAGAAGGTGGCACAAGTATATGTAACATGGCTATAATATTTTGGGTTTTTTTTTAATTTATGTAAATAGTTCTAAAGGATTTGTATGTGTTATGGTTGCCTATCATGTTATTCTTGGTTGTGCTTGATCATTATATTGACTTAGAGATGTTTTGGAACTAGCATGATTTAGACATGATCTTACGGGCTGGTTTCCGATCATGGTAATATTCTTGATATGTCTTGTTTGACTAGTTTTTGGTAACCTGCTACTACATTTACCCTTCATTTGAATTGTACCTAGGCAATAGAATGAAAGGGACTTTGATAAAGCTTATCCATAGGTTAATGGCATGATATGTCTATGAGATTGCATGGTTTGATTAGATTCATGTTATATATAGCCATAGGAACAAAGAATTAATCAATTATCTACATGAAACCTCAATTGTTGTATCATGTTTGTAATGCATGATTTGAATCACTTACGTCCTAATCCTTTTAAATTTAAATTGTTAACAAGTTATTGTTGTCAATCTGAGTGATGAATTTAAATGTCCATCTAGGGTGTGTTTGAATGTTTTGGTGGTTTTAACATCAATTTACGATTGCTTGGCTTGCTAGTTGTAATCGAGTAGGGTTCCTTGATGTAGTTCTAACTTGAGTAGCAAGTTAGTTTATGTTTTCTCTGGTTTAGTAATACCTTCTATGTTAGATGAGGGTTATTACATTAATATTAATTACTAGTTTCATAATCATTTATTCGAATATTACCAATTATCAGTCCATCTAGTATGATTTCCATTGAACATGCCAATTCATATCTCAAGCACTCAAGAACACAACATGTAAATCAACCTATTAGATAATTATATGAATATTAAAATGGCCCTACACGGTCTCTAAAGCTCATACGAGTCTCGAAATATTCCTAAACTCCTCATGCATCTCATACATACAAGACTCATAATACCGGTCTCAACAAATGCTTATCTATAATCAACCTATTTTGCAACCACTAACAAGCAAGGCAATTACACTTATGATGCTCAAGAAGCATTTCGGAGTTTAAGGTGTACTAACCTTAAGCCAAGCAATAAATCATCGACCAAGCTCCTTCAAACGTCTATTTAAATCTAATATTTGAGTCCATAAATTCCTTGGATTAGACAAATACGACTACATAAGTCATTTCACATTAACAAACTACTTTAAGGGATAAAACATGAAAAAATAGCTTACTGGGTTCAAATTTTTCTAAACAGACTGCGCCAACAAACTTAGATCATTGAGAAACCCTTAGGTAGGGTCCCATAGAAAAAGTCAACGATTAGTCAACGACGGTCGAGTAGCATTGTACGGTTGGGCAACGCGTTCGGGCAGGGCAGTGCGGTCTGGTCTGATTTGGTCCAACCCAGTTTGGCCCAACTAGTTTGGCCCAACAGAACCAGCCTGGTTCACCAGACCATGCCTACGCGTAGGCGGCAACGCTTGTGGCACGTGTGGCGGCCTCTAATGGCCAGATGACGGCAATGAGCTCTAGATCCGCTCTTTTTCAACCGCTAAATCCAATGGTGCCCTCAGATTGTGGCGGTGGATGGTGGTTTGCGATGTTTGAGCTTTTTAAAATCTTTATTCTTCCCACCCCGATGAGTGGCAGCGATGACATCGACGGGGCGACCATCGGTGAATGTGTCTCGGTGAGATCTACCTGATTGTGGTAGCGGTGAGAGCCACAGTAGTTTGGATGTCGGAAAAATAAGGCTAGAAAGATCCTATCCCTCACTTTCTCTCCTAAAATCCTCCCCTCATTCTAGCATTCTCTATCCACAATTATTATTATGATTCTTCTCCCATTTTTTCTCTTTCTTCCAATCTTTTAAATTTCAAACCCCAACTCTCCAAATAAAAGATGATAACTAGCTAATAAAAGGCCAACTTAACATTTCTTCCTTTTTGTCACACGGGCCAAATTAAATATCCTTAATTGGACTCCCAACATAAAGGCCCAATACCCGGGTCCGAGACCCGATTCATTAACCCAAAATTGGGTCATTATACTTGTTACAAAAAGGTCACTACTCAAGCCCACATAACCTTATTCTCATCCACTAAGGCCCAAACTTGGCTCAATGGGTCCAATAACTCAATCCAACACGAAGGTCCACAACCCAGACCGTCCGTTGGCTCAAAAATTTGGGTCGTTGCAATTGTATCCAATGATCCTTTCTCTTGGGTGAATCAAAGGTGTGCCAAGTTAGATGGGAGTTGGTTTGTCAGCCTCAACACTTAGTTGGCTTGGTTATTATTGATTTGAGACTACGCAATTTGGCTTTCCTCGCCAAGTGGGGTTGGAGGTATGCGGTTGAGCCAAACTCTTTCTAGAGGGCTGTAACACCCTTTACCTATTCTAGGAGTTAAACCGGTTTAAGAAGTGTTACCGAACAAACATTCAAGCATCCAACAGATAACTTAACACTACACAACTAAACATGCCTTTAGAATTCAGGGTAATTTAAAACTTTTTAGTCTGATTCATAATATATGTTTCAAAATTTATTACATATACAAACAAGTATGCACACATCATGCAATACACCTCAACAGAAAGCTCGTGCTATACATTTTATGAGATACTTCAACTATTTTCCATTCACATAAGATCTATCTTCAATCAAAATCTTAAATCTTCTTAACCACTTAAGTCCTATAAATCAATGCTTTACTAATGGCATACGTTTCTAGTTTCCTATCTTAAAATTGCTTGATATGTCATTACCGAAATAGTTTATAGATCATCTAGGTTAACAATAACCCATTATCTAACGATCTTTAATATCTTAAGGTTCATAGTTTGTAGCTTTCAAAATTATTAGCAAGATCGATAAGGTCTTCACTGAAAGCTCATACTTATTTTAAAACATTTATGGTAGTTTACAAACATTAGCTCAAACCTTTCTTATAAACAATCTATGTACTTATAGAGTAAAAGTTCTTAGGTGAACCCTGAAGTTATTTTCTATAGAATTTGTAATTTCACCTATTCCTTATAAGGATTTTACTTGTCATTGCATAGTCTCGTTACTAGGTTAGGTTTCCATTGTAATCAACACTACTCAAACATCCAAAATATAACACTAGCATTCATAACTTAACCACGTATCCATATTCATTTATACATTGGCATAAACAATGACCTTATTCATTCAATCATTTATTCAAGACATGGCATCTAATCAATTATATGTTTAAGAACTTGCCTAATCATCATTGAACATTTCATTTCTTGTACTAACTTATCAATATTCATGCATCAAGTCCATTCTCGTTTAACAGTAGAATCAAAGTTTAACTTAGTCAAGCAGTTTATCATTTAACATATTAAACATCCTTAAAGCGCACATGTTCAATCATGTGCATACCATCATCAAACATAGCATGTATTCATATCATCCATGATTTCAACCATAAGCATTAAATCACCCATAGCAAGCTACCATATCGCACATACATACACAAACATGATACAATCTTTGTACTTTTTCATAAGGTACTGTAAACATCACTTTTAAATGTAATTGCATGTTAACTAACTACTTAGTTAACATGAATCTCTACTCTTATATTGCTACCCTAGGAATTTAAAGTAGCTATAACTATCACATACTCTTACTTATGCCTTGTGTGACTTGTTGCCGAAAGTTGACACGATCCTCGCTAACTGAACAGTAGTTACCTGAAGATCAAACATTCAAACTCGAGTAAGTTTAGAAGAACATAGTGACGTAATCGAAACAGCCCAAACATACAAAGATACAAGAAGATTTATTTGCTTTTACAAAGTCCTTATGATTTAGTTTTGATTGATTCTTTTCATTTAATCAAAGTTCACTCCATTCTCTCTACTTACACTTTTTTGAGAAATTTCATATTTAATTCACCAAGAACCATATAACTTGAGCTTTCAATTTATGTCTTGCATGCTTCACAAAACAGTCCACATTTTTACTTGCAAAATAGTCTACATTTTTCACTTACAAAATAGTCCATTTTAATCTACAAAACTATCCATGTTTTGACTTGCAAAACAGTCCACATTTAACTTGCAAAGTAGTCCACATTTAACTTGCAAATAATCCGCATTTAACTTTGCAAAACAATCCACATTTTTCATTTGCAAAACAGTCCACATGTTTCACTATCAAAACAGTCCATATTTTAACTTGCAAAATAGTCTATTTTGATCTACAAAATAGTTCATATTTTAACTTGCAAAAAAGTCCACATTGCAAAACAATTCATATTTAACTTTGCAAAATAGTCCACATTTAACTTTGCAAAACAGTCCACATTTACTTTGCAAAACAATCCACATTTAACTTTGCAAAACATTCCACATTTAACTTTGCAAAACAGTCCACATTAAACTTTGTAAAATAGTCCACATTTAACTTTGCAAAACAGTCCACATTTAACTTTGCAAATCAGTCCACATTTTTTTAAATCATTAACCAATTACCTAACATTGATGTCTTATTTTCTTTGCCTACACAATTAACATGTCAAAGATCATACAACAAGCAATTTCATTAATTTCATTATCCTAATTTGTTCCATACTCAAAGCATATAAATGTTTTTCATATATACTTCAAGGACTAAGCATAACAATCAATATCATATCTTGTTTCCTTATTAATTATATCGTAACAATCTTTCATATACATTTTAAAAATCATACAAAACAATCCATTGTATTTCTTTCAAGGACATACGCTTTATCATTCATTTCATTATCTTATTTACCTCAATTGCATTAGCATACAATGTGAAAACATACTCATTTTCATATAAAATCATCATTTATATTCACTTATAAATTCTTTATAATCATATCATTATTATTTCAATCAATTTCCTTGGACTTAGACAACATTCAGACACTCGAATCCCCAGCCTACTGTCGCCAATAAACATTTAACAATATGGTCAACCCTTCTACTGTCGCCAATAATCGACCACAACACATACCTCTTATTGTCACCAAATAAGGACCTCAATTGTCTTGGACCATAGTCCCTCCTATACAAGAGCTCAATGGATCCTATGGCTTGCCAATTGTGTCCTAAGTTGACTCAAATTCAAGGATTTACAAGGTTTTACATTGGTATATATCAATTCATAACCATTTGCAACAATTGCTTGCCATTTATCATTTGAGCTTTAGCTCCCTCTCTTTCATTCACATTTTCATTTCACATTTTCATTCAATGCATATCCAAGTATGACATCATATCACTTCACTTTGCTTTACTTTTCATCATACCATTGTGTTATCATTAACATGCGATTCATTCATTAAGCATAGTGATTACATAGCATTCATTCATGGAATAAATCTCATTTTCATCAATTATAGTCATTTCACCTTACATTTCAATCTTACATATCATTATTATCATAACATTCAAGCAAAAAAAATACTAACACTCACATAACAAGAATTTATGCTATACTTCACCATATCATCAATCTATAATTCATACAATGGCCTACCTTGAGCTTACCTATTTTTACCATTGGTTTATCATTTGACAAAGCTGACTAAGTTATATACTCAGTAATTTCCATTAAGACCTACTTTCTACAAACTATTAGTACATTCAATGTTCATTTTCATTTCATTTCATAGCAATAGCTAAGTACTCAAAGCTATCAAGTAACTATTATCTTAGCTTAATTCTCATATTGAGTTCTCAATTACTTTCCATATCTTTCATCATAGTTAGTCATATTTCTTGCATACTTTGGCTATTTACTTTTTTTTATCATAATTCATTCTTATGTTATCATAGATTTTATACCGAAATTTCTTTTCGGCTTCTATCAAACAATTAAGTGATGCTCAATACAAACATCACTATCATAGAAGGGTATAGCTACACTCACCCAATATCCTAAAGTTACAGAACATCCCGATCCACTATCACATCCAAACTTCCTCCATTCAATACTTGATTCACCCGAGCCTTGGATTCTAGATTTTCTTTCTTCTTTAACCTTATTCCTGCTTCCTTCTCCAAACTTTTAATTCAAACAACACAAGTATATTCATTAATATATATATATACCCCTTTATCACACATTTACTCAATAGGAATATAACTATTCTCATCATTTAAACAACCATCAAAATATAAATATATGCCATTCCTCAATTCCATTTCCAAGTTAAATCTATATTTCCAACTTTTGGCAACTTGAGCAATCATCAAAGAACTGTCTCTCCAGAACAGAGTATACACTGGAATTTTAGGTTCTTTACACCTTTACAAACTAGATTCAACAAAGGTTTCAATGTAAGCCTCATAATTTAAAAAGATCCACAAAAAATTATAAGAATACTTAGAGGTCTCAAAACAGAAACTGTCTAGAGCAGAATATGCTTCCAGATTTTCTGCACTACCTTCACTTAAAAATTCATAACTTTTGATTTAGAACTCGACATCAATCACCTTTTGTTGGAGACAAAACTAGACTCACACATGGTTCTACACATATAAAATTCATTCTTTAACTCGACAGATTAAATTTTCTATGAATTTCTAAACTTATTGCCAGAACAGAGCTTTTCTGGGCAGTTTGCATTTAACCTTCATTTAAACTATTCTAAGTACTTCAAATCAACATATAACTTCAAATAATTATAAGTATCATTCAAATTCCTCCTTAAATTTAAATTTCCAATATCGTTTAACTTAATTTTTCATAATCAACAGCAAGATGTCATACTTTAAACAACATCAACCCATTATTAAAATCATTATAACACTATTTCATCCATAATCAACTCACCTTGTGCTTGATTCTCCCATGCATTCCCAGCTCAAAGACTTCAAATTCAGTTCCAATTTAAGCTTCCTTTGCTCTTTCATTTCATTCAAAAACAAAGTATAAATTTCTAAATCAAAACTATGAATTTAAGCTTAACCTATTACTCAAGAAATAACTTACCATTCATTGTTGAAATCACTTGAATCATATACCTTTCTTTTTTTATTTCCCACCGAATTCCTTATGCTTTACATGAATCCATCTCAAAAATTTCTCTCCTTCTTCAATGGAGTATTCGGTCAAGTGAGAAAACCCAAAGGAGGAAGACAATGGCATGAGAGCAAAATGAATCTCCTTCCCCACCACTTGGCCAGCCACTTCTCAAGGATTTGCCACATATGTTCCACTAACACATAGTGGTCTAAATACACATGCAACATTGTTATTTTACCTTGTTCCCATTTACTCCCTTTCTCTCAACTTTGGACTTCTTTCATTTTGGTTCTTCAAGACTAGTTTCACATCTTTCACAATTTATTTACAACTTCATTCTTACTTCTTACAATTCAATCCTTAATAATTCAAGTCATATCTAAATTAACTTCTTAATGCTCATATATACTCCTTCATAATCCTTGAAATATAATCACTTTAATCATTAGATAATCGATCTTTAGCTCAATTAGCTCTTTTACCTTCAATTTCATTGACTTACTTATTCAATTCACTCAAATTGAATCTTTAATAGTCCAAAGATAACATTCTCTAAGCATGTATTTGCCTTGTAAAACTCCTAGCCTGGTTTTAAGGGTGTTACAAGGGCGATCATTTGGGCGAAATACGATTGTAATGTGCTGAATCGGTGTTTTCAAACTACTATAAAGTATCACATATTCGTGTTTTGGCATAATATTGTCAATCTGCAAGACGACTCTCGTACTAAAGAATCGGTCGGCATTGAACAATTTAAATGGCTAATTGAGAGTGGTTCATGTGTCTTATTTTTTCTTGATCGATGGTGTACTAAAGACCCCTTGTGCAACATATTTCCTCAGTTATTTAGAATGACCTTGAATAGAGCCGCATTGGTAGCCGACTATGCCTTGGATGGGGGCTTTAGCCATGTGAGTTGGTTATCGTTTTTAAGTTGAGACTTGCATGGTTTTGAGAAGCAACAACTTTTGGAAATTGAAGCTATTGTGCTCTTTTTTATCTTGATTCCATAAATAGAGGATCATTTAGTGTGGACACCGAGCACGACTGAGTGGTTTTTAGTGAAGAAAATCATGGGGCTGATGTCTTTGTTTGGAATTGGCGAGGAGGATTTTGACACTTTTCTAATTTGGAAGCTTGCAGCCCCACCAAAGGTACAATTTTTCTTATGGTTTGTGTTACTTTGTCGTCTCCCTGCTAGGTGTGAGCGTTCGATCGAGTCGAGTAAAAAAATTTTGAGTTATTCGAGTTGACGCGTTATATTTTACAATTCAGACTTTATTTGAAAATTTTTCGAGTCGAGTCTAGTTTTCGAGTTTCTATAAAAATTTAATTGTAATTATTTATCATGATATAATACGTTTTGATTCCAATTTAAACGACTTTCTCTAATCATATAAGATACGCATATATATATATATATCTTCATATTTTTTTCATATGTGACAATATTTCTTTATATTTTTATATATCGGTATATATATATCATAAAAAATTGAGGAACTCGTCTTGAACTTAAAATAAATCCACTAATTACTAAAACTTTTGAGCTATTTGAATTTCCATTTTACAACTCAAGCTTTATTTGAAATTTTTTCGAGTTGAGTCAAGTTTATGTAATTTCGAGTCGAGTTAAGACAATTCGAGTATTTTCGCCTTGAGTCGAGTTATTCGGTTCTTTCGAGTCGATTCGAGTTTTGCTCACCCCTACTCCCTACGTTATGTTTTTTGCAGGATTAGAGAGTTCATTTGGTTAGGAATTTTGTATGCGGCAAAATAACCAAAGCAATAACAACATAGACCAAGACATGCATAGAAGACGAGATTTAACGTGGTTCAGCATAGCTTACTTCCACGGACGAGAGAAATGAACAATCCACTATCAACCTAGATAACATAAAGAGTACAAATACATGATAACTCATGCAATCCCAAAACCCGGTGTACAAATCTCATGAGCCAGTGGAACCTAAACACTCTACCTAACATCCCTATAATACCCATCTCTACAACATGGTCACAATAACCCCCTCCCATATCTATCATAATTGAAAAGGTTAAACCTAGTCTATATTTATAGAACCAAATACTTGGTCATCAAGAAACCTCATTCAATAAGATCTCCTACCTAAAATAGATATTTATTCATTAAATTAAATCCTAATTACCAAGTAATCTTCAACCACTAGAATTACAATAAAACCCAACTTAATTATCAATTACAATTAATTCAAAATATAACAGAGTCCATTTGGATGGGTCGAATTTGGTTTGTGTTTGGTATGAAGAGGGATTTGATAATACATCTCACATTTTGTATGATTTCTCTATAATTGGTGCTCTGTGGGAGCTGGTTTTTCGTTAGTGGCTATTTGATATGGTGCGACCACAATTGCTTAAAGATTTTTTACATCAAAGTTTCCATGGCATGTTTTTATTGTGCGACAATGGTGGATATCAGGTTGTACTACCGTTCTTTGTCGATATGGTTAGCACATAATGTTATTATATTTAATTAACTTCGACTACCGATAATGAAGCTTTCCTTCTTGGTGAATTTTCGTACTCTTTATTGGGAAAAGCTTCCAACATGCATGTTGGTATTGTTGAATCCTAGTGGAGGGATTGGTCGTGGAGTTGTGAGCCTCAACATCAATTTCTTGCGAATAGAAGGAGTTTCTTGGTGCTCACCACTTATTGGTGTTCTCAAGTTTAATGTGGATGGTTCAGTGCGGGTCAAACTAGGACCAGCATGATGTGATGAGGTTCTTCAAGATCATCGTGGCAATATACTTGCCTTGTTCTTGGGTCTGT
Source organism: Hibiscus mutabilis (assembly GCA_019671005.1). Taxonomy (NCBI): domain Eukaryota; kingdom Viridiplantae; phylum Streptophyta; class Magnoliopsida; order Malvales; family Malvaceae; genus Hibiscus; species Hibiscus mutabilis. Next base: position 28,462,050 of record CM033717.1, on the reverse strand, counting down.
TAGGCATAATTGACTCTAATGAGGCTAAATTACAAGTTATTTGTCATGTGTTATCAATGCTTCAACAGTCGAAATGGGGTATGAATTTCTCAATCATCATTGAGTAATATGTAGTGGTGGGAGTGTCTTGGGTGCTTTATACTATACAACGCCCTTGGAAATTTTGGGATTGGTTTTGGAAAATTGATGAGGCTTGTAGGATGTTGTCGAATATATGCTTTCATAATGTCTTTCGTGAGGCAAATAGTACGGAAAATGCATTGGCAAAAGGGAGTGTCGATAAGGCTTCTTGGTTCCAAGTTATTTGATGTCGATGCTGGTGTATATGGTTGTCCAAATGCGGTGTTTTTTGAGCTCTTTGGTTGCTCGCTTTGGGGTGTCACACGTATTTTAGTATATGCCATTTTGTGTTTAATTTCCCCTCTTTTGGCGTTTTATTGTTTTTGTCCTTTTTGGACTAGTGTAGTGCTTATTCCCGTCTTCTACTAATCTAGGTATTCTTTTTCTCTATTTAGGATTATAGAAGTTTCTAATGAGGTCTATACTAGAATGTTCTGGCATGGTTTTCATTTAAAAAGTCGTACTTAGCTGAAGAAAACATAATAATCATAATAATATACTAATTACAACTTAAATTATAAAATATTAGTAGAGCATTTATAAAATAAATATTTAGGTTATAATTTATAAGAATATACTTATAACATGAATTAAATAACAATAATAATATACCAATTATAAATTAAATTATAAAATATTATAATAATATTTATAAAATAATAATTTAGAATATAATTAATAATTATTTATAAAGAATATTTATAAAATAATAATATATTAATTATAACCTAAATTATAAAATTTTATTTGAAGTTTTATATAATTAATTTGTTCAAAATTATTTATATAAATAATAATTTAGGTTATAATTTATAAGAAATTTTTAAAACATGAATTAAAATACTAATATGGTATTTTTTTCTCAATAATAATAATATAATAACTATATTCCAAACTACAAAATGTTATAAAAATATTTATAAAAATAATAGTTTATGTATAATTAATAACAATATATAAGAAAATTTACAACATTAAGTATAACATGAATTAAAATAATTATAATACTAATATATTAGTTATAAACTAAATTATAAAATTTTATAATAAAATTTATAAAAATCATGATTTATTATAATATATTTTTAAGGTTGAATAAACTAGGTCAGCAATCACTAATATATTAAGTATAACACGAGACAACATCTTATTGGAGAGAGAGAAAAAACATGAAAATAATGAATGAAAAACATAAGATTTGAACATGTATTAATTATAAAACCAATTGTAAAATATTAATAAAATATATTTATAATATCAATTATAAAATTTTCTAAGAATATTTATAAAAATAATAATTTGGGTTATAATTACTAATGATTTATTAGAAAATATTTATAACATATAATTTAGGGTATAAATGAGTTTATGGTCAAAATTATGTTTGAATTAATTATATCTATTATAGAAAATTTTATTAAATATAACATAAGATATAAAATATCTATAACATGAATTAAAATAATAATAAAATATTAATTACACGATAAATTATAAAATATTATTAAAAAAATTTATATAAATAAGAATTTATGTTATAAGTAATGAAAATTTATAAGAATATATTTATAAAATTAATTAAAATAATAGTAATAATCATATATTAATTATAATTTAAATTATAAAATATTATGAGAATATTTATAAAATACTAGTTTAGATTATAATTAAAAATGATTTATAAGAACATATTTACAACATGATTAATAAAAATAATAATAAGAATAATAATAATAATAACCTGAATTAAAAAGTTTATATGATTTTTTATATAAATAATAATTTTCTTTATCTGCAAGTATGATTTTATTGATGGAAAAATCATACAATAATATATTATCATGAGCCTCGTTCAAAACCTCCGTAAACCTAAAATAGAGGAAATGAGCACACCATGATAATATTGATAGGAACCAACACGACATAAAAGACTCAAAACTGAATACACAATGTGAAATAGACTGAACAAAAAACAAAACGAAAGCCACACAGCCAAGCACACCACGTACCAGGGAAAGAATCAAATGCACCAATCCACAATCGGACAATAGCCATGTAACGCCCCGTTTTTGGGCCTAGCGGTTTGTGGGCTAATTAGACGGTTTTGTGGACCGAGTTAGAGATTCGAGTCAGATTCGAAATTAAACATTTTTATGTGAGAAAAAAAATATGGAAAATGGTTTAAAATCATTATTTAATATATATGTATTATTGGTGAAATCAATTTTAGAAAGTGAGGTTTGGAAATGTGACATTTTGTGTTAGTGACTAAAATGTAAAAGTTAAAAAAAAAATTTGATGACTATTTTGTAAAGAGTTAAAACTTTGAATCTTTAGGAAGCTTTTATCATTTTAATCAGCTATTTCCACTAATTAGGCCATTTTAATAAATGTTTTAGTTAATTAATAGTTAAGGATGAAATGGATTTTGATAAAAGAGTTTATTTGGTTAAAACATTTTCTTACGTAACTTCATTCGACTCTCAACTTTTCTCTCTACTTTCTTATCAGACAAACTACCTTTTCTCTTCTAAAATCTCCAGAAAATTAATCCTTTTCATCCAACTTTGATTTCTAAATGGTTTATATGGATTTCTACAACAAGCTTTATTTTTTTTCTTGCAGATTTCAATCTGATCTTGCCAATTAAGGGAAAAGCAAGGGATTAGAGGTAATCTTTGTTCTTATCCTCTAATCAAGGTTCTTTATTGAAATTTCCGAGTTATTGACTCTTTAAATATGTTTCCTAACGAGGTTTTATAATTTAATTGAAGAATATGATTAAATTAAGGTTTAATTGATGAATTTATGTGATTTTCGAATTGGATCTGTTTTGATGGGTTCTTAATTGATTCTAATCGTGATTTTGATGTTTAATAATGTTGAGATAATGGTTTTAACATTGGAATCCCAAAATTAAGCGAATCTTTAATTGTTTAGGTTGATAGTTATGTGTTTTTTAGGAGTTGTAGTGGTTTAATGGTTGCTGGAGGTATAAGGATGTTATGATATGGTTTTTTAGTTGTCATTTGTTGTTAATTGATGATTGGAAGTGATAGGTTATGGCTGGGTTAAGTTTGGAGGTCAATCGATGTGGTTTTCGGTTGTTTCAGATAGACGTTTGGTAGCTTTTAGCGAAACAATGTTGTGGAATTGTTTTCCTGGGATTTTGAATGCATTATGATGCATTAATCCTCTTTTGTAATGTGGTTAAAACAGGGGAGGTTGATTTGTTAGCTACCAGTGAAGCGTTGGAGGCTTCAGACGCTTGATTGCGCGTCAGCAAAATGAGGTTTCGCGTTTCAGTGGGTAGAAATGGTTTTAAAGCTTTTCAAAGGTTTGAAAGCAAGGTTTGGGGGTTTATATTAAGCTTGAAACACTAATCTAAGCTCGAAAGTAAGTATGGAAGAATTCGCTCTCGGTTCTCGATTCTCCTAGTATTTTGTATAATCATGCTCAGGTTTGGAAAGAGATTTGTTACCTACTGTTATGCATGTTTTTTTTGAATTGAGAGATGATTCATGTGATCCCATGAGATTGATTTATGGCTTTTAAAGAGATTATGTCATGTTGAGAAAATGCTATGCACTGAGGTTTCTTGAAATGGGATGAAGAATATGGTTTACGTTTATGCATTGGAAAACAGTAAGGTAACATGGTTTTAAAGTGTATATTAGCGTGTGGTTGATATTTAATTGTTGTCGGATATGATTGGTCAACCAATAGGATTAAAGTGCACTCTAAAATACAAAATTCATACGTGAGACAAATTCTTCAGTTACGATAGAGGTAGTGCTATCACATACGGGCAATGGGGGTAGTGTCATCCCGACCGAAGTGAGATTATGGTGAGGGTAGTTTCACCATGAGACTTTATAGGTATAGTGCTATCAAGGAATCCACATATCCAAACTTGAATGGATAGGGGTAGTGCTATCTAAGGATGGGGGTAGTATCATTCGGGTCACTTGTTATGCCAATATATGAGATAAACATGTATCATGGTTTTTGTAATGATTTGTATAATGTGATTTATACATGAGATTGTGTTTAAGCTATGCTAGGGATAAGCATGCTTGAGAAGTTTTAAATGAGATTTGCATTATGGTTAATGCATGAGAATTATGATACATCTTGAAAGGATGATTTTGTAATTGCTTTGAAAAAAGATTTCAAGCTTGAGAAGTTTTGAGCATGAGGTTTGAGAAATATTAGAGAAATGGTTTAAAATGCATTGTTGTTGGTTTTAAATGAGCGTCCCTCACTAAGATTTATTGCTTACGCTCTCTTTTCTTAACAATGCAGAGAAGTAATTTGTTCAGGCAGCAAGGAAGCAAGAAAGAGAGTCCAAGGGATTTCACTTTGCTCAAGTATGGTTTTAAACTTGTTCGATAGTAATAATTGGCAATGGGAGGATACCTATTTGGTTTGGAAGTGTGTGTTGTGAAACTCCCTGTTTTGGAACAAGTTTGTGTTGCTTATTTGAACTTGTAAATGGCCTTTGAAGTTTGGCTTAAGCTTGGTTTATACTTTTAGACTTTTAGTTGATTGATTTTAGGAAGCATGCCTCTAGATGATGGCATCGAGTTTGAATTGGTATTTGAATTGTTACGTATGTCTTTGGAAGCATGTTTCAGGTATGAATCTTAATTGAGATGAATATTAGAGTGTTTGGGGCTAATGTGGATATGTTTAATGTGGTCCTAAGGTGTGTTGAATATGCATTTTCTGCAAATTTGCAGGTAAGTTTTGGAACCTTATGAACAGATTTCGAAACCTGTTGAAGTTGGTTTCGAAACCAGGCCCAAGGTTTCGAAACCTTGAGGAAACTTTGGCTACTGGAAAAATAGTTTTGAAACCTTCGGCGGGAATATTTTGTAAAGTTGAAAAAAAAGTTTGAAATGTTATATTTTCGTCCATGATATTCGTAAATGCAATTGCATGAGTTTGGATTGTTGTTTTGAGCTAAAATTTGGCGAGCCAGCATGTAACCTGACTAATTAAAGATTGGTAAACTCAAAATGGTATAAGTCCTTGTAATTTTTTAGAATTGCAATTTGGTCCTTAAATTATAATTGCATGTCGATCCGACGCACGATTGAGTTGAGTTTACACCCGCTGCCTAATCACTCACCATAGGTTATGATATTGCATCTAGATAAGAAAAATAAAAAATGGATGTAAATTTGAGTTATTTCTTCACGGTTTGCTTCGACAAACCTAATGTAGCTCGCTCAGTTCAATCTTGCGACTAAGCCGGGTCGATAGGGTTACAAGCCTTATCAAATTCGAAACAATTAACAACAATCCACAATGGTCCAACACCATGTAAAAGCCAAGCCAACACCACCAATACAACACCAATCTAAAACATTGTTGTGAAGCATGAATCACGCGCTCACGAGCTAATACATCCATTAGTGAATTTGTCGCGCGATTTCACTCATTAATTGCAATGTCGAGTTGTCCGACAGCCCCTTCAAAAAATTCTAAACCGATAGATCTTTAAATCTATCAAATCCACTCCCCGTTAACAGAAAACAATCCAACCTGCTACATCTATTCCCTGAGCCAAACCATGTAAGTGATGAAACTCTACAAAATTAGACATGTCTCGCACATCACCCACAAATTCACATCTTTCCTCTGTTGATTTAACCGTATTAAATTCACCCCTAGGCACCACGATACTGAAATTTGTGCCAGTGTCGAAGACAACAACTCCCAAACCACACCTTGATGATCAACCATGCATGGTTCGCACAGTCTGAACATTCACGGCTTCCAACTTCGTTTCTTGTAAAAAAAATTAATTAAAACATGAGATTAATATATTACTTATAAGTTAAATTATAAAATGTTAAAAGAATATTTATTAATATTATTTATTTTATAAATATTTTCTTATAAATTATTTGTAATTATAACATAAATTATTATTTTTATAATTATTTTTATAACATTTTATAGTTTAATTTATAACTTATACTGTAAATATATTCTAATACTATTTTAAAATTGGTATTATACTAATTATAATTTTTTTAAATTAAATTTAATTAATTTCAATTTCTTATTAATCTAAATATTATTTTATCAAAAATATACCAAATGTTTAATTTTTGCTTAGCAACTGAGCGTTTTATATAATTTTAATTTTAATAGATTTTAGGTTCAAGAAACAATTAGGGGTGAATAAAACTCAACTCAATTAAAAAAAATCAAGTTTTTGACTCGACGTGAAAAACTCGACTCGTCTTGACTAGACTCGTAATTTTGTAAACTCGACTCAAAAAAATTTCAAACCAAGTTTGAGCTATGAAATAGAAATTCAAATTTTTTAGTAACTAGTGGATCAATTTTCAAATTTGAGTTGAGTCCCTAAATTTAACCTGATATATGTATATCACATGTGAAAAATATGAAGAATATATATATATATATATATATATATTGTAAAACCAATATTTAATTTTTGATATAACAAATAGTTTAAGGACCAATTTGTAAAATTGGATAAATTTTTAAGTATTCAAAAAGTCTCACAAAATGATAAGGAATCGAACTTAAAATGTTTCTAAGTCAAAAACTTAAACCCCAAAAGTTATTGTAAGCATTTTTATACTCAGAGATGTTTCGATACGATTTTTGAATACTAAAATTTCATTTACAAAATCGTATCGAAACGGTTGATCCTGTTTCAATACAGCATTCATCTGGGTTTGTGTTCTTGGTTATCTGTATCGATATGGTCTTACTTGAATCGATACGGGGTGATAAGATTTTTCAAAATCTTTGCAATAAATTTTATGACAATTAGTTGTCAGTTATTGGAATCACCAATCTTTGAGAATTGTTACACCGTATCGATACGCCCCCTAGGTGTATCGATGCAATTTTCCTTGGACTTTTTTCTTAGATTCTAGTGATCTAAAACCATACCGATACGACTATATTTTTACACTATACTTGTTTCGATACGCCCTCAAGCGTATAGATACCCCTTCGTATAACGGCTATTTCTTAGTATGACAGGTACCAATACGGCTCCTAGTGTATCGATACGATGGGTTACCAAACAACATTTATTGCGGAAAGAAAGCAACCCACCGGCTCTATTGATGATGTCATCCACCCAAACAATTAGAAATCAATGAGGGGTATAAAATCAAGTCTTCAAAGCTTCAACAACAACAAGTCAACAAGTCAAAAGCATTCAAGCACAAATACAACCTACTTTGAGCTTATTAGAGTCAAATCCATTGTAACCCACTTGAGTGATCAAATTGTATTCATTTTATTTCAAGTTTGGGTTGAGTGTTCTTGTAATTGGGCAAATTATTTACCTTTAAGAGGTTTTATTCATTTTGCCATTCTTTCTTGTATAAGCGCATGAATTGGATCAAGCTTTGGGTAGAAAACTTTGATTGGTTGTAACGGTTGCCTCCTTAGCCTAAAAAAGGAAAGAATTCTTAGTGAATTATTTGAAATCCTTAGTAGGGAGCTAAGGTAGTGGATTTAGAGCTTGTTAGAAGCTTGAACCCCTATAAATTCCTCGAGTCACATTTTTCATTTATCCTTTTGCTTCCCTTCATTTTTAAAAAGTGTCAATTCACTCCCTCTTGGCCAAACCAATTTGATTGATCATCTTAACAATTGCTATCAAAGCTTAGCTCATTTGAGGGATTAACATCCACTTGAGATAAGCCTAGAAGTGATTCAATTAACCGACATTCAAATCATAACATGTACTTCCGGTCAAAACTAGTAAGACTCTCAATCGACCATTAAACTACCTTTCTTCAATGGGGACAACTATCGGTATTAGAAGAATCGAATGAGGTTGTTCATCAAATCCAACGATTATCTCCTTTGGAATGTAATCGAAGACATATCATCTATCCCAATGAACCAAAAAGGAGAAAGGCAAGTTCCCAAGTCCAAACAAGCAATGACCAATGAAGAAAGGAGGAAGTTGTAAATTAACGATAAGGCTTTGCACATACTCTTTTGTGCACCTGGATCAGATGAGTACACGAAGATGTCTTCTTGTACTAGTGCAAAGAAGGTGTGGGACAAGCTCGAGACCACCTATGAAGGCACCAACGATGTAAAGGAGACCAAGATTGGACTCCTCAACTTGAGCTATGGGAATTTCAAGATGGAGCCCAATGAAAGCGTTCCGATGAAAGTGTCAACAAGATGTTCGATTGTTTCTTTGTCATTGTCAATGGTCTCAAAGGCTTTAGAGAATTCATTCCCGAAGACAAGCTAGTCTAGAAGCTCATCTACTCCTTTCCCGAGTCATGAGATGGAAAGAGGGCCGCAATCATCGAGGCCAAGGACCTCAAAATCTTGAAGCTCGATACTCTTATGGGTTCTCTCCTTACTCATAAGATTATGAAGAAAGGAAGAAAAGATGAGAAAAGAAGAAGGACGAGAAGAAAGAAGTAGAAAAGAAGAAGATCGAAATAGCTCTCAAAGCTTTACAAGAAAAGAGCGATTCGAGTGAGGAGGAAGATGAAGAAATGGCTATTCTAGCCAAATGATTCACTCGGTTCATGAAGTCCAACCAGGGAAGAAAGTTCTATCGAAGAGGAGACTTCAAGAACAAGAACAATGAGGAGGAGAATGATCAACTCATTTGCTTTGAGTGCAAGAAGCTGGGGCACATAAGGACCGATTGCCCCTAACTCAAAAGGAAGAGCTTCAGGAAGAAGAAAAAGAAGCTCAAGTCAAACGTTGCTACTTGGATTGATGAGGAATCATCCGATGAAGAGGAGCAAGAAGTTGCCAACCTTTGCCTCATGGCTCTTGAAGAAGATCCTGAGGTAACCTTTAACTCATCTTCATGTGATTTATCTTTTGATGAACTTCAAGAAACATATGATGAGTTACAAGAGGTTTATGACGAGTTGGTGGAAAACTTTAAGGAATCAATTTTGAAAAACAAGAAAAAGATTTTTGATTTGAAAAACCAAAGCGATTCCCTTTCTAAAAACCAACTCCGAACTTGAAAAGAAGGTTTTTTGACCAACAACAAAAATAAACGATTTTGAAAAGAAAAATCATGATTTAAACAGCCTTCTTTCTAAAGTTCATGATGATCACCACAAGAAGGTGAGTGTTCTTAAAGCTTCTCTAAGCAAGGTTGGGAAACAAAGTTTTGAAAAAGCAAGTTCTTCAAAACCCAACTATGTAAAGAGAAACTTTAATGGGTACATACAAAGAGGCTTCCCAAAGCCCTCATATGGTGAGAAGGTTAGAAGTGTGTGGGTTCCTACGGAGCTAATTACTTCTAACAACACTAGTGCTTTGTCTTCTTGGATTCCCAAGGGAACCAAGATTTTGGGAGCTAATACTGATGGACCCAAAATGATTTAAGTACCAAAAAACAAGGCTTAATTCTTTGTTTCTAGGGGGCGTTGCTACAAGGCCAAAGCCACACGTGCAAACTCATGGTACCTTGATAGTGGATGCTCGAGACACATGACCGGCGACAAGAGTCGGTTCTTGGAGCTAAAACCAAAGAGTGGAGGAGTAGTGACTTTCGGTAACAACTCCAAAGGCCATATTGAAGGAATTGGTTCCATTGGTGATCACTCTTCCATACTTATTGACAATGTTTTGTATGTCAACGGTCTAAAACATAACCTTTTAAGCATAAGCCAACTTTGTGATGAAGGTTTCAATGTTCTTTTTGATTTAAAAGGTTGCAAAATTTTAAACATTGAAACTAACAAAATTGTGCTTATTGGTCATCGCACAAGAAACATTTACATGGTGCATTTAGATGACATTCATATTTCAAATACATGTTTCGTTGCAAAAGATGAACATGACTCATGGTTATGGCGTAGAAAACTAGGGCATGCAAGCATGAATGTTTTAGAAAACTTGATTTCAAATGATCTTGTAAGAGGTTTGCCTTAATTAAAGTTTTCTCTTGATAAAATGTGTGATTGTAGCAACGTTTTTTTAAAAACTCTAAAAAATTATAAGTTCGGCACTACGGGTTATCCCTAAAATCATTTCTTTGAATCTTGGCTTAAAGGGATTTCTTTTGAAATTTTTTATTCTTTTGAAAATCGATAAAAATATGGAGTCACCACCGACCACTTGCATAAGGTAGGCCGAACACCACAAAACCAGAGATTCATTTTGAAAGGGTTCGGGAGTTGGTTACGTGTGGGGAAGGATTTACACCCCCATCACGGCCGGAAACTGGTACCAAAATATTTGTTGCTTTTAATCGAAGGAAATTGTCAAAATTTGAAAGGAATTTAATTTGGTGACCTTAATTGAACATTAACCTTAATTTAATGGGCTTTATCAAATTGGTGGGTTCAAATTAATTGGACATTTAATTAATAAGGTTGACGATACATCGGAGCATAGACTAAACCGACATCATATAAGCCTGACGTCGTGTTAGTTTATGGTTCGAATCCTACACATCACCTTTATGCATGGTGCATGCAATTAAAATATGATGTAATGATTTGGCTAAGTTTTAATTTTACCTTGAGTCGGTAAGGATTAATTGAAATATTTGGTCAACATCCTTTAAGCTCGGACTGTTGCGAAACAAATATCGGAATTAATGAATGACCTCCATTTTTATAGTTTAAATTAATTAACATGTAAACCGAATGGGCCAAATGATGACAAATAAAATGGATGGAAAGTAAAGGCTTAAAGATAAACACACAAAAGCCCACCCAAGGTCCTAACCTAAAAGGCCCAAATTATGAGAATTCAATTAATGTTCTAATTAATAACTAGGTGAATCTAATATTAACCCTAAATCAATTAATCATAAAAAGGATAGAGAACCCTAATAAATTATGATTTATCTTGTGATATGATAATTAATTCAATTAATTTTAAACTAGCTTTCCAATAAGCCAAGAATACTATTTAAAATAAACCAAATTAATTAATCATAGCTTTAAATTAAAATGTTAGTCTAATTTCTATGTCAATTTTATCTTAAAAGATAATTAAGATGTTTTCAACCAATTTTAATAAATTTAACATTTACCCCAATAAGCCAAAGGCAAATTTAAATTCACTACACTGATTTGAACCTTAAGACTAACTACGGCTCTAAAACTAATCCTAAATTAATCTAATTAATTTAAAATCATGCCCCTATGAGACGAGTACACGGCTTAAATTAATTAAACTAATCCAAAGGCCTTAACTAACACAAAACCCATCTAAACTAGGCCCAAGGCCCGAAAAACAAAGCCCAAACTAAATCTAAGCCCAAAGCACCAAGAGGCCCAAACTTCTAAACTAAACCCAAATGAAAAACCACATGTATATACTTTTAAGAAAAATATACTTTAATTATATATTATATACCATATACAAGAAAATATATTATAAAAGGGATAATATGAAACCATGATAATAAAGTATATATACAAGCTAATAGTAAATTAAACAACATTCAACAAGTGAAATAACATATATATCACAAGCAAAAAATAAAATAAAAAACATAAAAATAGACTAAAATAAACAACAAAGGTTACCAATAAAATCATCCACATTTTCATTAAACTATAAAAAAGGATTATACATAAATAAAAAAATGGAAGAATGTACCCAAAACCCAAATATTTATGCTCGATCAACCAAATTCCACATGTTGTTGTTGGGGTTGGGAAGTTTGATTCAAGGGTTTAATGATGGTGGAAAAAGATTTCGATTAAGGAAAATTATAGTGAATAAGGGAATCGAATGGTCTTAAAAAAGAAGAAATTGGCAGTGGGTTTGGGTCTTTAAAGAAATGAAAAAAGGGAAGGGGTTATGAGGCTACCGAATGCATAAAAATAGGGTAGTGGTCTTTTCTTAGGGTTCGTGGGAGATGAAGGGTATTTTTGGTTTATCTCCTGAAAAAAAGGGAACCAATAAAAATCAAGACCTTGGTCACCAAGTAGTTTTTTTAACCAATGGAATGAGGCATTGATTCATCCAATGAGAACCAAGCCTTGGTGAGTAAGGAGTTGGGATTTTTATTATTTTTTGTATATATTTTTTTACTATATAAAATTGTATATAAGGGGCCATGAAATTTTGGGCTTAGGGTATAAGGTAAGGTTTTTGGATATTTAAAAAAAGGGTAATGTGGATTTACTTTATTTCGAGCATTTAATTTAATCCGGACAAAATTTAGTGTCTACAGTGATGATTGTGCAAAAGGCGAACATAAAAGAGTTTATTTTAAACCTTTTAATGATGTTTATCAAATTGTATTCATTTTATTTCAAGTTTGGGTTGAGTGTTCTTGTAATTGGGCAAGTTATTCACCTTTGAGAGGTTTTATTCATTTTGCCATTCTTTCTTGTATAAGTGAGTGAATTGGATCAAGCTTTGGGCATAAAGCTTTGATCGATTGTAAAGATTGCCTCCTTAGCCTAGAAAAGGGGAAGAATTCTTAATGAATTGTTTGAAATCCTTAGTGGGGAGCTAAGGTAGTGGATGTAGAGCTTGTTAGAAGCTTGAACCACTATAAATTCCTTGTGTCACATTTTTCATTTATCCTTTTGCTTCCATTCATTTTTAAAAAGTGTCAATTCACCCTCCCTCTTGGCCAAACCGAGTTGATTAATCATTAATAATTCCTCCCCTTCTCTAAAAAGTGTCAATTCACCCCCTCTTGGACAAACCGTGTGTATTATATATGGATGGATATAGGAATCCGCTTAGATTAGAATCAATATGTACTATAATATTATAAATAATTACAATTAAATTTTTACATAAACTCAAAAAAATCATGTAACACCCCATTCTCATATTCGGTCCTCGAACATGAGTCAGTGATGTCATAAAACCAAGTTAAAATAATTTCCATTATCGATATTTAAACTGACAACCTACACTGTCCTTGAATCTTTTTTTATAAATCTTTATAGACATCAAAAATTCATTTTGTAAATTTTCAGTTAAACTAGATTCACTGAAATTTTAACCATATAAATTAATAACTCAAATTCATTATACAAAAATTTAAAAAAAAATTATAAACTCGCGGCACAGTGCATAATTTTAAGAAATCTGCTGTCATATTTTCTGACCTCTCATCAGTTAAAAATTCATATCTTTTAGTACGTACCTCGAAATCAGTCACCGTTTTCCCCCAAAGAAACTAGACTCAATTTATAGTCTATACATATAAGATTCGCTTCATAATTAAAATCATGAAATTTATACTGATTTTTTAAACACACTGCATCTGCATAACTTTTGGAAAATTTTTAACCCTTGATACTATGAGGACATTAGTTACTAATAACTTTGTCCTCCATACTTTAAAAACATCATGAGACTTACTATGATCAAAATCCACACCTTATAAATTACTAGGTGAACCATATTTTAGTTATAAGTTAATTCAAACTATAACAAATTATTAGACCATCTATCAATAATTATTATGCATGTCATCTTGTATATCCAAGTAAATAGGGGCGTATCTAGGGGTGGGACTACCTAGGCCATGACACACCCCATGCCAAAAAAAAATATTTTTAGTTCCAAAATTAAAATTGGAAGTTTTCCGAGTTTATTATTTTTAAAGTTTTATGGTTCTTAAATTAAAATTCTTTATTCTATAGTTTTCCAAGTCAAAACTTGAAAGTTAAAACATTTTCCATCCTTCCATTTTTTATAGGGGTGTAAATGAACATAACATTTGATAAATTATTCGTATAACGTTTGTTTATTAAGTTAAATAAATGAGTATGAACAAATTTTTATTTTCTTTTAATAAGCAAATGAACATAAAAAATGTGTGTTCGATTTGCTTATGTTTATGAACAAACTTGTTTATTTATTAATAACATTTTTTCTAAAAATATTAAAACATCTCTCAATTTTATATTTGAATTTCAACTCGTTAATATATGAAATATATATTATATTTGCATTTACTATCGATAATTTGACAAAATAAGTTATGAACAGTGTGCTCTAACGGCTTGTTTGGTAAACAAGATGTGAAAGAGGAGTGTTATGTATAAAAAATGGATGAAAGATTTGTTACTACATCAAGGTGTTTGGTTTGTTGAAATTATGATATATTTTATTCTTCTTACCTTGAATTTGACAAATGTTAAAAGATAAGTGTTATGTATACATGTATCATTTTACCTTATGATAATTTATTGTATTATTGACACTAAATTCAATTTTAAGTATACTATATTTTATTTAGTAAACAAATAAAATAAAATAAAGAGCTGCTCAATCAAAATTTGTTCAAGTTTTCATATATTGTTTTTAAGGAGATTAGACAAACTCATAACCGTAAGCTTTGAATAAAACTAGATGAAGTAAAACAAAGTTAAAGTTATTGAATAAGTGATAATTTTTTATGACATCCAAAATAAGTAAAGAACTAGCCACTGAATCTAATGTTCAATAAAATATATCTGTATAAATAGCAGTAAAAACATAAATTTTTAATACATTGATATTTATTTACATTGTTGTAAATGAGTATTGATAAGTTATTTATACCTAGTCACTTATATTCATTAACATGTATTCATATTATTTTTAGTTGTTACTCAATTTTTTAAATTGAAAACTACATATATGAGTAATGTTAGATAAATTACTTAGTCTATTTATATTGACCCAACCAATATTAATTTTTTGGATTCGCCACTGCAAGTAAAGAGGATAGATGTCATTACTGTCAATATAGTAATATACTCTCAAAATATATAGATGATACCCAACTACTCTTTCCCTTAAGCTCCATAACCTACACATGAAAATCACCACAGGCTAAGAATATACTTGGTGAGACAATAATCCATAATCAAGTGCAATTTGACATAAATATCAATGTAAATAATTAACAATGCATATAATCACCTTACCACTTTCATGCATATTAACATAAGTAGAATCACCATGTACTAACATTTATCAAAGTAGTAAGTTTTATTCTTACCAATACCATTACCATTTATATCGGCAAGCTTTCAAGCTTACCATCTTGTTTTTCAATTTATTTAGCCCAAAGTATTGAAATAAGAGAATCTAAGTACACGAGTCACGTACACCCAACCTTGCTTGAGTATACATAAATGTAGCACCACAATGCTTAGAATATTTATACAATTGTTTATAACTCTATGGCTAGCCAACTATACTTTTGAATCTCTATATCATACTTGGGCTTTATATCATCATTTTTTATACATTGCAATATATATATATATCAATAAATAATAACCTTGGGCAGTTCATACCCAAAATAATATATCTAATTTACTTGTATAAGAAATTAAATGATCAATGCATTTTACATTCCAATCTTGACATATTTATAATATGTCAAGCATATGCTCAATAACATAAATATAATGACAATAAAAATTTGGGTAGGCTCATCGCAAGTCATCCCAATGATGTATAAAACATCAATGTATTATGATTTTTATGCAATTGTACTCACCTGGACACTTTGTAGATGTAAAAATTTTAATAGCCTTACTAAGTCTGGATCACACTTTTTATCTCCCTTCTTCACCCGATTGGTCTCGGATTAGCTTGTTATTTGTATGTCCAAACCTTGAGTACATGCCCAAACCTTACTAATACATGTTCAAACCTTGAATTGCACATGACAATCAACTATTTAATGACAAGGCAAACTCATATTTAATCAAATGCTACTTCGTAATAACAAGGCAAATCTTCATATTTAATCAAATACTACTTCGTAATAACAAGGCAAACCTTGAATTGCACATAACACAAGCAAATCTTGAGTACATGTCCAAACCTTACTAATACATGCACATATTAAATTGGAAATTTTAATATTTTCAATCAAATACTACTTCTTAAAAACAAGGGTTCCTATACTTCATTCCAACCTTGAAATGCACATGACAATCAACTATTTAATAATTTCACCTTAAATCCTAAATTTTCTCCTAAAGTTTAGGATCCAAATTTTAAAAACTTTTACATATGACCTCCAAATTTGATAATTTTAACTCCAAAACGATCCTTGAACGATGATAAACAATATAACTATAGCTCTTGAATATTTTCCAAATTCTCACTTATTCCACCCTAATTGCCAAATTCACAATATAGTCCCTACATAATGTTTTCTTCATCCAAATGATAGAATCGAACATGAAAAGTATCATTCTCATTATTTCCATCATCAAAATAATTTTTACAAAATTTTCCCTAAACTTCCTCTTAATAACCGAATAGTCCCTCTATATTTTTCTATAAAATTTTTATCATTTCAAGCATAGAAACAACACCATAACAACATTTTCAACATGATTAAACCTTAAAGCATAAATTCCATCATGTTCTTCATAGACCCTAATCACCAACTTCAACTTAGAACCAAGAAACTCATGTAAAATTGGTAGTAAATGAAAGAGAATTCAATAGAGAATAATTTCTTATTTCGTGTGCTAACCTTGAATTCAACTCCAAATGCTTGAAAATCAAACTTGAAATTTTTTTCTCCTATTTCTAAAACCTCACGGCAGCAAGTATGAGAAATAAAAGACTTTTTTGTTAATTTTTGGCTTTTATTTAAAACAAATGTCGTTTAAATCACCTATTTAAGCTAAAATATCTCTTAACTAGTAAAATGATTATTTTACCCCTTTGATCCAAGGGTCCAAAGCATGCCACTTGTCAAAATCTATTATCTAATGACCAAGATTTAATCTTTCATTAGAAGTTGACATCTTTTCCTTTGAAACAATCAAAATTTCAATTTTGTCCTCATAGATTCAACGGTTGAGATTAAACATGGAAAAATCACTTTAAATTCAAGGGTTCATATTCTTTCAACACATAAAAAGTATCTAAGACACATGGAATAATTTATTTATCCTCAAATATACCGGTTAAAAAAATTTCAGAATTTTTATTCGAAATTACCAGAAACTTCATCGATTTATAACTTTTAATAGAAATCACATGCCAAAATCTAATTCCCCCAAAATTATTATATCTAGATAAACTATTCATTTATGAGATAAAAATTATTTTCAAGAAAATTATCATTTATGACTTTCAACTTTTCCAAACTTTTCACTTTAGTCACCAAACTTTGAAAGTTTACGTTCTAGTCACTGAACTAAAACCACCAACTTTTAATTTCTTGCAATTTAGTCACTAACCAAATATTGAGTATTACAAATTTACTCAACTCGAATTTCATAAACTCTACTCGAATCGAAAATTTTCAAATAAAATTTGAGTTGCAAAATATGACTCATAAACTCGACTAACTCGAAATTTTTGACTCGACTCAATCCAACATTCTCTCACACTTTGTATTTAAAATAATGTTTTATAGAAAAAATTACCAAGACATCAGTTTCGCTCTTAAAATGTTGTTTTGTCAAAAAAAAAAATACTTGGACGTCAACTTGGCTTTTAAAATATTGTTTTATCAAACATTTATCAAGACATCAGCTCCGCGCTTAAAACATTATTTTGTGAATTTTTTTCAAAGACTTCAACTTGAATTTTAAAATATTGTTTTATTAATTTGGTTCTAAAAATATTACGTATTTTGTAGAAAAAAAGTACGAGGACGTAAGCTTAGCTCTTACCAACCCACCCGCTATTCGGCCATTCCCCTGAAATCCCAATTCTTCAATTCAACCGTTCATCATCACTACGAAAACCGGTTGCTTTGTAAATCGCCATCCTCATTCTCATCTACCGTAATGACAGGTTCTTCATGCTCATGTTTACGTTTACGTTCACGTTCACGTTTCTTTCAAGTATCTAAGAAATCGGTTGGCTTCTTTTGCCGACCAAAGAGTCAACGAGAATCTTCTGGGAAATCGTATTCCACACTTCCGGAGGAGCTACACCTTCGTCAATTTTCACTAGCGGAGATGAAAGCTGCCACCGCCAACTTCGAAAAAGGCTTGATTATTGGTACAAGTATTTTTGGATCTGTATACAAAGGGATTATAGATGATGGGACCTTTACTGTTGCTATCAGACGCATGGGATTTAGTATTAGTTTATTCAGAACTGAAGTGGTCTTACTTTGCCAGCTGAATCACTTAAATGTTGAATCTCTCATTGGATTCTGCAATGAGAAGGGAGAAACAATACTTGTTTATGAATACATGTGCAATAGGTCGCTCTACGATTGTCTCCCTGGTAATGGTATCAATGCTAATCCGCTTCCTTGGGAAAAGAGGCTAGAAATTTGCATTGGTGCAGCACATGGATTACATTACCTTCATACCGGAGCCAAGTATGTTGTACTGCACCGCAACGTGACCAGCAAAACTATTCTTTTAGATCATGATTTGGTTCCTAAGCTTTCTGGTTTCTTTGTGTCCAAGTTGGGACCTCAGAGCATGTCAAAAGCTTTGATAAGAAAAGAGGCACCAGCTGAGGGTGGTTTCGGATACCTTGATCCAGAATATTATCGCACCAAGTATCTGTCAGAAAAAAATGATGTCTATTGTTTCGGTGTTGTCTTACCTGAAGTAATTTTTGGTGAAACAGGATTATTTCACTTTCAGATGAACATTGAGTTCCGATCTCTGGCTGGAAGGACATCTTGGTGCTTCAAGAATGGGACCCTTTATCACTACATTGATCCATATTTGAAGGGGAGGATAGCCCCAGAGTGCTTCAACAAATTTATGGAGATTGCTATGTGTTGTGTCTCTGATACGGAAGATGATCGACCGTCCATGGGTGTAGTGGAGGTGACTCTAGAACTAGCATTGGAACTGCAAAGAAATCAGACTCCGAAATGACAAGTATTTAATTCCTCATGACGATTTCAGGTATGAAGATGTAATTTGATGACACTGAAGACTGAAGGTATACAATATTTTGTTTGTTTAATAGAAATTACCCAACTTTCTTCTATTGCTATTAAGATCTTATTTATATGTCTATCTATGTATGCAATTTCTAAATTTGTTAACAGAACTATTGCCCTTTCAGATTTGCAATGCATACACCAACTTTCTTCTCAAATTATGAGATTTTGTGCACTTGTTAAGGTAAGGAATGTGCAAATGTGTTCACAGATAGGCTTGACTGCCATTGATCCTGCCCGTGAGCCTAGAGAAACTTTTGTTTCTCCTTTGACATCACCAAACAACTTTGCTGCAACTTGCCCATTTTTATTCTCCTCGTCTGTATTTCTTTCCTTGATTCCTTTTGGGTCGGTGTGCTATTGGCAGCAGATATAATCACTATAATTTGCATGAAGGTGAGGCAACCATTTTTTACAATCCCACAGAAGACTTCTCCCTGTACAGTATATATGGCCTAAGCAATTCTCAGTCCTAGCAATTCTCAGTCCTAAAGAGTTATCCTACAGAGCCAGTGAAATAGAAGGTATGTACACAAACAAATGAGCATCTAGTTATATCCCTTCTTTAGCCAATGCTTTTCCCACTTGTAAAGCAAGGCCTGCCCTTAATTAATGACCTGCAAAACATACTGTTTTTTATTGCCCTCAATGCTCCTTAATCTTAAAGAGCCCTTCAATCTTTCCCAAGCTAGAAACTGGAGGTCATCTTTGATATCCCTTCTTCTTCCTTTTTTTCTTTGATTAAAACTTGAAATCAACGCAACTCTTTTGGCACACCGGTATTGAATTCACAGTTAATGGTAATTTTTCGTTATTACCCTCGAATTTCTGAAGACCAATTGTAAACCATGAAAAATTAAAGAGGTTTACTGCCCGTTCATTAAAGACCAACCATTGTAGTAAGCTGTTCTGTACAAACAAAACAAGTTTTTTGGATGTTAGCGAAGATTGAAATGGATTGCTAAAGATAATTGTGGATTTCTGCTTTTGCTCTCTTTGTTAAGGTATTTTCTTTTCTCATGTTTTTTTTTTTCAATTTCACCTTTTCTGTTTATGTTTCTTCTGTCGAGAATTTTGTTTCCAGAAAATTGAAGATTTTATGTTCTTGTTTGGTTTATTGAAGAATGACGTGTTTGATTACCTAAAATTTGTAGTAGATTAAAGATATTTAGGGGTTTAAATGAACCGAGCTTGAACAAACAAGATTATGTTCATGTTCGTTTATTTATTTTTAAATGTGTTCATGTTTGGTTCATGTTCGTTTAAATTTTTAATATTGTGTTCGTGTTCGTTTTATTTATTTTTGAAGGTGTTTGTGTTTGTTTGTTTGTTTAGTGTTCACAAACGTGTTCGTTTAAGTGTTTGCGAACTTGTTCATTTAAATGTCCACAAATGTGTTCGTTTAAATGTTCTCGAACGTGTTCGTTTAATTGTTCATGAACGTGTTCATTTAAGTGTCTATTTGACAATATTGCATCGATGTGGGAATCACTGGTTGATATAGATAATGATGCTTCGGCTCTTGCTTCGTTTGAGAGGGCCAATTTGTTGATTACCACATATGTTGTTAATAAGATTGATGCGTTTCAGAGGTAGTATCGATTTTTGACTCCAGGGAACTTAAGCTAAGTGAGGCAAGGTCGGGAGATTTGAGACGATTTTGGAGAATGAGGATCGATGTACGAATTCGAGGGGGAATGGGGATGTGGAGCCTATTGGAGGGGAAGATGGCAGCGCAAGTAGGCCCCAACTATTGTTGTCCATCCAATTTAGAGGTTAAACACAATGTGAGAAGATTCGAGGGTGGAGGAGCAGGTAGCGTTGAGGATTGGGGATGAGATGCGCTGCTTAGATAGGGTTGAGAAAAATTTGATAGTGTAGGATGTAGTAGCCAAATTTGTGCATCTAGAGGAGTTTGTTGGTTCGAGGCAGTGCGATTTGCATGATAATGTCGAATTCTTATCTCAATATGATTTCGAGAAAGATAAGGTAGATATGGATAAGAGGGAATTAGGATCAGTTTTGGATAAGTCTTTAGTTAGAGTAGTTGACTAGAAAAACTCCAAGGAGGTGTTTGATATTGTTTATGATTCTACTCAATTTCAAGATGGGGATGGTACAGGGGTGAATTAGGAATTGTTGGTGGATGATGTTTTGGAATCAAACCTTGTTGATTGTGTTGTAACGGTGGATAGCCAGAAGAAACGACGAGGTTGACCCCGTAAATCTGGACAACAAATCTTGGTGAATGATGTTGCATCTACTTTGAATTTGTGTAAGTTAGTGGGGATCTCAACAAGAGGAAGAGAGGAAGAACTGGTTAATTATTTTTTAGGGTTATTGCTGATCTTCATAAGACGAATTAGAAGTGTAACGCCTCAATTCTTCCCCAATTTAAACTCCTAATTTGATTAAATCCTGAAATTAGAAACCCTATTAATTTGGGGATTTTTAATTGTTTAACCTAATTTGATTGTGGGCTAATTTGTTTAGAAATTAGAATTGTGGGTTTATTTTAGAAATTTGGTGACCAATTAGAATAATTGGTAAAACTCTGTTGGGATGAACAATCAATGCAAGATGGCCAAGAAGGGGATGAGTTAGTAATTTGAAAAAGTGGTGGAAGTAAAAAGATAAAGACACAAGAATTTAGAGTGGTTCAACCTTCTCAATAAGGTTTACATCCACTATCATAGCTATCCACGCTAAAGATTTCTCAAATCCACTAGATTTGCTTTCCTTTTGAGGCTCAAGGAGATAACCTTACAACTCCCATAAGGTTTATACCCCAAAACCTTAAGAACTCTCACAAAGAGAAATACAAATGAAGCAAACTGAAAATCCCTCACAAGGTACAATGTTTGCAAAACTCTATGCTCAATAAAACCCCAACACTTGAATAAATTTAATACAATTAAAATCACTAAAGTGGGTTTACAAGATTTGACACTAAAAGCTCAGAGATTGTTGGATGTGTGCTTGAATGCTTTAGACTTGTTGAATAGTTGTTAAAGAAGCTTTGGAGACTTGATTCTATACCCTCTCATTGATTTCTAGCCGTTTGAGTAGTTGGGATATTGATTATAGCCGTTGTGATGTATTTTTCTTGCAATAAATGTTGGCAGACAACATTGGGTATCGGTACTCGAGAACTCGTATCAGTACTTGCCATAAGAAGAAAGAGTTATTGCAACAATGGGGTATCGATACGCGGAAAGCCATATCGTATAGAGTTTTTATTTTACAAAGGGTATTGGTATGGTCCAAGCCGTATCGATACCGATTTTACTCACTGGAATCCTTGGAAGTTTTGCACAAAAACTCGTATCGATACGTCTCTAAGGGTATCAGTACGTGTTGTTGGGAAACGCCGACATACCCTATGGCGCAGTGGAAAATTTATCTGGCATAATCCACTAGTGATCCATGTACAAGGGACGAATTCGGGGTGATAAAGGACGAAACGTTACCTCAATAAATCTAGAAATCCGCAGAGAGTATAGGAGAATCTAAATCGAATCTGAGTCATCACAGCAGCGTTCCGACCTCTACGCAGTCCACCCAAATAAAACGAATAATAGTTTCTCTTCTCTAACTATTAGAGAGGTTTTCCAAAAAGCATACCATTGGCTACTAGACCTCATGCCTTTATATAGCATTTAAAACCTTGATTCTAATTAAATTCATATTCTTTAAATATACATTATATTTATTTAAATATAATTAAATATGTAGAATCTGATTCTACTTCTATCATGTTTCTTTAGGGATATATAAATTTTAATAGTATCTAATAACTATATTAATTATCTAGTATTAAAATATATATAACCGAAATTATCTATAATTCCAATGATCATAATAATTTTGGTTTTTACTTATTTCGTGTGCGACAAGTTTGTACACATGTTATCTAGTCGATATTTGTTCATTTTAATCATAGGGTGTGACCCTTGTAGGTTCATGTAACGTTAGTAGTAATATCTAGAACAATTCTAATATTACAAGCAATGAGTGGCATCTAGCAATACATCATTGCTACCTAAGTTACATGAAGTCGTGGTTCGATTTAACCTTTTAAATGATTAACTTCTTTTATGTATTTCATCATTTTGTCCTCATAACTAGATCGGACACAAGTCATGGATTAGTCACATTTGTATAGTCCATCTAATATTTCTTGATATCTTGAGTAGACTATTATAAACAAATAACTATGATATCCCATATCAATTTATTCGAGCATGGCCATGCATTTTCTAGTATCACTCGATCAAGTGGTCTATGATATTACTCCTATTATGTAGGAGGGACAAATCCTATCTTGATCAACTATATTCAACTACATAGATTGTAACATATCCAATATCAATCTTTATGGTGTAGTCAGTTACGACACACCTTTGACCGTATCAAAATATGTCACTCACGATGTTGAACTAATTATGATCTCAAGTCTGAGGATCATACATGTAGTTATCACCATGAGCAATGTTGTGGCTATCACATAGTAATGCAAGAAACATGCTCATAGCAGGTCAGTCTAGTATGTCGTTCTCTAACACATACTTACGTATTGATTTTGACATCTCCATGTCAATGATAACACTTTGTCATCAATCAACTACATATTAGTCTTAATATATTATTGTTGTCCATGCCCACAATAATACTCGACTAAGGGCATTCAAGAATAACTATATTATTCTAAGGACTTTATTATAATTTAGTTTATTTATAGATGCATAAAATAAGACTGAAATAATAATAATGGCTTTATATTAATAAACAAGATAAAATAAGTATGTCTTTTACAACCATCTCATGATTGGTCTTTGGGAATACTCCAACAATCTCCTATTAGCACTAAGACCAATCACTTATGTATCTAATACCAAGAGACTTAGTGTGACGTTCATGCTTTTGTTGTGTTAGAGGGTTTTTCAGTGAATCGACGATATTGTCATCCATTGGTACTCTGCATATTTCTACATCCTCTCGATCAATGATTTCACGAATGAGATGGTAACGCCTAAGTACGTGTTTGGATCACTGGTAAGATCTGAGTTCTTTTGCTTGTGCAATGGCTCCGTTGTTGTCACAACGTAGATCTATACCATTTGATATGCTAGGCACGACCCTTAGTTTTGATATGAACTTTTTAATCCAAACAATCTCTTTTGTAGCATCGCTTGTTGCAATATACTCCGCTTTTGTCGTAGAATCTGCTACTGTATCTTGCTTTGAACTTTTCCAGCTTACAACACCTCTATTAAGGCAAAACACAAAACCCGATTGCGATCGAGAATCATTCTTATCAGCTTGGAAGCTTGCGTCAGTATAACCTTTTATACTTAGCTCTTCCTCACCTCCATACATAAGGAATGTATCCTTAGTTCTTCTTAAGTACTTAAAGATGTTTTTAACTGTAACCCAATGACCTTCACTAGGATCTACTTGGTATCGACTTGTCATACTTAGTGCATATGATACATCTGGATGTGTACATAGCATGGCATACATGATAGATCCAATGGCCGAAGCATATGTAATCTTACTCATGTATTCTCTCTCTTGAGGCGTTGAAGGACACGTGTTTTTCGAGAGCGAAATGCCATGTCTCATAGGTAAGAATCCTCTTTTAGATTCTTCCATACTGAATCTTTTCAGCAGTTTATCTATATATGTATTTTAACTTAGTCCTAGGATTCTTCTTGATCTATCTCTATAGATCTTGACTCCTAATATGTAGGTTGCTTCACCCAAGTCTTTCATAGAAAAATATTTTTCTAACCTAGTCTTTACAGACTGTAAGGTAGGTATGTCATTTCCTATTATTAGTATGTTATCCACATGCAATACCAAGAATGTGACAGTGTTGTAATACCCCAAAAGTGGGCTTAGAAGTATATATATCTTATTAATTATATGTATGATACTATGTGTTTGACACATGTTAAATTGATTATTAGGAAATCATTATGAAAGTGACCAAATTTTAAATGGAAGAAAGTTTATGGCTAATTATTAAGGACTAAATTGATCATTAAATAGAATTCAACATTTGCATGAAAAATTAAAAGATCCAAGGGGATTATACACATGGAATTTGAGAGGAAATGACATGTGCAATATGGAGTGGGAAGACTGGCCATTTGGAGAAACAATTCCCTTGTGTCCTTTCTCCATCTTTAATCGAAAACAATAGAGACAAAGAGAGAAGGCTTATAGCCATGGAAATGGAAGCTTGAGACTTAGAATTTTGGTAATCCTTGAGTCCCCAATCGAGTATCCCATGGAAGAGAGTAAGTACTCTCATTCTTTTGTTTAATTTACTTGAAATGCATCATGAGAATTGTATGATTAAGGATTTCTTTGCATCTAGTATGGTAGATGACCGTAACCTTATAATCTAGTGATAAATTTAAGATACCATTGTTTGGTTTTAAGTATTAAAGTCATTAGTACATATGAAATGTTCGAATTGATTTTTGTTGTTTGAGTAGAAGTGCTTAGAACTTGATTTTTGATCACATGGACAGTAGTATGAAAAAAATTTGATTCTAGGTGTAAGAACATGTTTGTATAGAGTATATGAATATATTTTGGATTGTGTGGTGATGGTATATTCAAACAATGCATTGTTTCGAAAGTCTCAATAACCTTAATGGACTGTTATAAACACATACTTGCATAAATGTGAAATTGGGATTGTTTTGTATAGTTAAAAGCTTTAGGAAACTGTTTTTATGTTTTGAAGATGTTAAGAATTAAATTGGTGAATTAAGGGCTGCTTGGTACAAAAATAAAAAGTCTTAGGCATTGTTTTGAAGTAATACGAACAATAAAGACTGCAATGAATGAATTAATATGAATTCTTGTGAATTAAGTTAATTCGAATATGAGATTAAACAAGAATAAGGACTGTTTTAGTGGCACGAAAATAGAGGAAATGTTATATAACTTTATAAATGGGCTGTTTGGAACCTGAATTTAAATTCATATGAAATCATAATAGAATTTCAGTAGCATGAATCCTAGAAGGATGTTTCGATGCCTATGAAAATGTATATACAATTCCTGGCATGTTTTGAATCGATATTAAATGGACTGATTTTGATATGTAATTGTATACATGTATGTTGGCTGGGTAGAATTGGTTAAATTGAGAATCTATACATGGACTATTTTTGATTAAAATGAATGAATGAAAAGATGCTGCCAGTTTTGGTATATATAAGTTAAGAAATGGCCTGTTTTGAGGGAATGACAATATACATGTATGAACTGCTTTGTTTGCATAAACATGAATGTAATTGGATTGGTTATATGTATAAGAACATATTAGGGGCTGTTTGTGAAAGTGTAAATGCTTGTACAAGTAAGTTTAGGGGCTGTTTTGTGTGTCCAAATGTAAAAGAGGACTGTTTTGATTGGTAAGAAAATTAATGGACTAAATTGATTGTATTTGTGTGTATGTGTGCAAATAGTAGTGTTGGTAAATGAATTGTTTTGACATCAATGTTCTGTTACTTAAATTGGGGTTTATACTATGTTTAGGAAGAAGTTAATAGCATGAAAGCTAGACAGAGGAAACTTTTGGAGTAGGTGAATGTGTGGATTCATGTATCTCGTAACATCGTGATATCAGGTGAGTGTAGTTAAAGTCTCAGAATAGATTTAAGGCTATTCTGAGCATCTCGTTACTTAATTGCATGTTTGTTTGTTACATAAGTTATACTTTGATGAGCTAAGCTTGGAAGATAAGGTATGTTGCTTAATGATCAAGTATGTTAGATAAGTAAAGGTTGTTAAGATTATGTTTGTAATGGAGCATGATTTGGTGATAGAAATTATGCGCACTGTAGTTAAAATAAGATTATGATTCATTGATAAATTTGATCTTGGATTGTAATCATGGAAGAGAAATTGTGGGTACGGATGTGTATTATATGAACCATATAATTGGTTGTTTCAAAACTTAATTAAGGAGCAATGCTCAAATCAGTCTGATATGTGATAAGAAGTATCGTATGACTCATGTTTATCTAAATATGAAATCAAGTTAAATCCGATCTGATGAGATAAGAAATATGTGTGTAGCCTTGGTCTCAAGTCGGTCTTAGGTATAGTTGGCATGCCATAGAGTCCATAGAGCTCCTGTGTTTCAGGGGACTACGGTGCAAGACTACGGTCCATACATTGGCGACAGTAGGAGGGTTTGACCGGTACCATGGGTACCTTTCTATTTCTGCTGGCCACAGTTGGTTGGGGATTCGAGTACCTAGGCTGATGCTTGATTTCAAGGCTATGTTAAAAATTTCATAATGAAACCCAAATAAATGAATTGAATTGATACCTTATAAGACAAGTGATGATATGTCATTCTATGATAAAGATAAAATATTGAAATTTGTAAGTTATGCAAATGGACTATGTATGATGGATCATGAGAAAAGTACTTATGTTATATTATACAATGTTCAATAATTATAAGACAAGTAATCATGATGTGAGATACTATGCTCGATGATTTTGGTGATAAGTATATAGGCACTTAGACAATATGTATGCATAATGCATTTAGATACTCTTTGACTATGTGTATTTATAAGTTTTTTGGAGTAGCTGGCACTTGTATATATGGCATGTTATTCCCTTTTTAATTTTTGATTCGGTGAGCTTAATTTGATATGATAATCGAATAGATACTTGGTTGCTAAGTTATGTCTCATAAGTTAATCGAATACTTGTTTGTTGGATAAGGTTGCTAGGTTCGATAATTACATGGCTGTTGCATAATTTATATGTGTAATGGTATCATGATTTAACATGAGTAGTAATTTTGACTGAATGATACCTTGGAATGATTTCGATCATAGGATTCTAATCTAGATATAACCTGAATAACATGAACAACTAAGATTTTTATTAAACACCTCTTCAATGGGTCTATATGAGATAAAAGCTTGGGTATTAAGTAATGAGCGTTTAGCTAAGAGTTGTACATAGTTGGATTAAGAAATTGTATCATGTTCATATCCTTACAGTTACGAATAAAGAATTTATTAAAACTTATAAACTAAATGAAGGGTTTGGTGTAAAAGAATATACATGATTTATGCAAAGAGTTGGGTAAAACTAGTATGTTTTAGATTGTTTGAAACATATGTATATATATATATATATGATTACCTAAGTTTTAAAGACTGTTTTGAGATTAAATAAGTCCTCATTGAACTGTTTTGAATTTAAAAGCTTGTATATGAGATTCATGGACTGTTTTGAGATTAAATAAGTCCCAATAGGACTGTTTTGAATTTAAGAGCTTGTATATGTGATTTAAAGACTGTTTTGAGATCAAATAAGTCTCCATTGGACTGTTTTGAATTTAAAAATTTGTATATGAGGTTCAAGGAATGTTTTGAGATTAAATAAGTGTAACACCCCCTTCTCGGTCTGGTAGAGAACCGGGTCGGAGCGTGTTATCGGTGAATGGAACGGTGATCGGTGCGATAAAATATTACATAGGGACCAAATCTTAATCAATGTTATACCTTTTTAAACATTACCGAATAATCCTTAACCCAATTGTCCAATTAGGA
Source organism: Hibiscus mutabilis (assembly GCA_019671005.1). Classification (NCBI taxonomy): domain Eukaryota; kingdom Viridiplantae; phylum Streptophyta; class Magnoliopsida; order Malvales; family Malvaceae; genus Hibiscus; species Hibiscus mutabilis. The sequence goes on along the minus strand of CM033717.1, from coordinate 28,433,451 downwards.
ACAATGAATCATCATTTAGGATTGTTGCTTAACCTTTATAAACTATAGGGACTAAACTGTGAATCTGATAATCTAGGGTCCTCTCTTGTAATTAGACATACTACAAAGAAATTCAGCTCAATGACAACAAGCTTGTAAATTTTCATACTATTCAGAGCTTATTTACCTACTCAATTAAGCTATATGGTTTTTAGTGACCACTTTGTAAAGCTGGTTTCTACATCTTTTAACTGAACTTAATTAACACTGTATCGGTACCTTTATGGCCGTATCGATACTGGTTGACTTCGTTGACCACGTATCGATACGCTATAAGACCATATCGATACCATTTTTCCCATCAAATTCCAGTAGTCAATTTTCGTATCGATACGCCCAAACCGTATCGATACGCCCTGTTTCTTAAGCCAAATTATGCCTGGCCATACGAATATGCCATCACCCGTATTGATACCTGTATTGATAGATTTTAGCTGGTTTTTATTCGATTTGACTTAATAATTCATGTCCTAATACAACGAAACTTTACTAGTAAGTTTTAGCCATTACAAACTATCAACATGTCAATTTTCATGTTAATCCATTTCATTTACTAAGTTTACCACATTTAAACCAATTACGCGATATTAACCACCTTTAGTCACTTTTAACAAGTCTTTTAAGGCCACTTAGACATACACAAAACATAGGTAACAAATACACATCAAAAGAGCCATAATGGACTAGTTTAACTACTTTGCCACCATTATAGGAGTTCGTAGGGACAAAGCACATTACTCTAAACTTGTGGTGACTTGCCGATCTTCGAACTAATCCCAATCTCGAACCGATAGCTTTCTTAACCTTAAATGTGGAATATGAATGCATTAGACTTACATGTCTAAGTGAGGTAGCCATACACTATGAATGAACATGGTATGCCAATTATCATGATTCTATGACATTTCTAAACAAAATAACAAGGCATATGGATCAACATGGCATGTTCAATACTTTTAACTCATAGCAAGGCATCAATAATATCATATCATGAATGAGCAATACCATACTATTATATCAAAAGCAATATCAATAACCAATAATTCCCTTGGATTGATTTAACCGTATTTGGATATACTAATTCCACCACAACACCAACAATAGTAATAATGGTCGTGTCATATTTCATCATCCCTCTGCCGCACCAATTGACCAATACAATAAACATCCCTCCGTCGCACCATGGCCGAAGCCCAATACCCGTACCAATGAGCTCGTGAATTCTATGGCATGCCAATTGTATCCAATACTTTGATCCCGAGGCACAATACACAATAGTTCAATACAATAACTTCATAGCAATAAGTTCATAACAATAGTTCAATAATCTCATGTCAATAGGTAGTGATAATAAACATATATCAATATTCTTCATAACAATAAACATATCAATAAATCAATGCTTTCAACAATAATCATGTCTATGCAATACTTACTACTCGCTTACCAAACATAGCTTACAATAGCGTTTTATGCAAAAGCCTTCATTTCAATGGTTAGTAGTATCAATTTCAATGTTCTATGATTCGAGTTGGGCACCTAGCCAACTCTTAAGACACTGACTACACTCACCTTAGCTACAAGGCTCTCGGATAATGATTCCTTTACTCTTAGCTTGCTTTGGAGACGGTGGATTAGCTTCTCCTAATTCTTGAGCTAGGATGAACAATAAAGGATCATTAGAATCAATATGACAATATAGATACTTGGGATAGCTAATAGGCAAATTCATAGTTTAGAACTTGAGGATCAAAAGCATAGCTTGGAGCTTTTAACTTGAAATTACTCATTCAATGCTCATGGAATTTGACAATAGCTTTGGAGTTTCTACTTACCCGATTGATGGCTATGAAATGATGTTCTTGAATCAAAGGAAGCTTAAGCAAAAAGGGTCCAAATAGAGAGGTGTATGCTTAGGAGCTCAAGGTTGAAGACAATGGAAGTGCTTGCTTTCAAAGATAAAGGTGAAGGTTTGGTTTCGGTAATATGGAACAAAGATGATAGCTCTTAGCTATCTATTATAAGTGGTCCCTTGTTTAATTATTTCCCACCTCCCACAAGTGCCACTAGGAGGCTTTACTATTACTAAGGGTTTACTAAACCCAATCCACCTTACATGAACCAATGAGGAGCTTACCTTAAACAAAGGGTTTGCTTGTTACAAGGAAATCTTATCACTCTTGTCTCTTTATCAATTTCAAGGAATTTGATGGCTATTCAACCACTTTTCTGACCCCTCACGTGAGAGAGGATGATAGACAAGTTGGTGAGTCAACACCCTTCTTAAATCTTTATCATTGGGCCACTAATTTTAACATCTACAATGACCCGTATCGATATGGCTAAGCAAAATACCAAAAAACGTAGTTAAAACCATTGGACCCTATCGATACGCCTTTGGCTGTATTGATACGCCCTGCTAAACTATATTAATACAGGTCCTATTATATCGATACGCCTTGTCCATAACTTTATTTTTAGCTTTCTCAAAGAGGTCCTTAACTAAGCATAAGTTCTATCAGGGTCCCTAACCATGGAATTAACAACATAGACAACATGGATGCAATGCTTGATTTATTTTAATATCAAATTTTTCGATCGTCATAACCCAATTCCAACTAGACCAATTTTTGGGATGTTACAGTTCTCCCCCTCTAAGAAAAATTCGTCCTCGAATTTTTACCTGAGTTGGTGTGCTAATCATTCTCTTGGCCTGAAGCTCTCACATGGCACGTTTGGGTAGAAGATTTAGACTCGGGCTAGCACGATGCTTTGAACGATCTTTTAGATTTTCTGAAGGGTCCTTGATTTCTTCCCTTGCCTCGAAAGGATTGGGCAGAAGATGCAGAAGCAGACTTGTTCTTTGGGCAACTCGAATCAGGTGTCCCATCTCACCACAAAAGAAGCAAGCCCCAGATTTCTTACGACACTATCCTTTGGGATGCCTATGTTGACAATAGTTGCAAACTGGGTGTTGTGATTCTTGTTTAGAGCCTTCAATGTCCTCAGCAGGATAAACACTAGGATGAGATTGAGTCACCACTTGTGGGTCAGAGGAATATTCATATCGAGTTGGCTGCGAGAATACACTATGCTTCCCTTTCTTGAAAGATTCAAAGGATTGAGACCCCTCTCGGTGCCTATTTTTAGATCGGTTTTGATTCTCTTTTCTTTTCTCTTGAGCCTTTTAGGAGGCTTCAGTGGAAATGGCTCGATTAACAAGGATTTGGAAGTCCTCTATCTCCACCACCATGAAGAGGGGACGTAATTCATCATAGAGGCCATCTACAAACATCCTGCATTTTTCTTTCTCAATACGCATGATTTCAACACCATACCTTGCATATTTACAGAAATATTAGATGTACTGCTCCACAGGTCTTTCTCCTTGTTTCAAATGGAGGAACTTCTTACGCCTTTCAGCGAGGTAGTGATCACTGATGTATTTCTTACGAAACTCTTGAAGGAAGAAGTCCCACATAATTCGGTATTCAGGAACGGTTAAAGTTACAGTATCCCACCAGATTTAGGCCTCTTCAACAATCAAGGCCAAGGCACATTCAAGCTTGTGCTCTTCGGGGCACTTCATTTGCCTATTCAGGACTTTGAGAGTGTTTTCGAGCCAATACTCGGCTATCTTAGGATTGTCTAGGTCTTGACTAATGAAGGTGTAGATCGGATACTATTTAAGCTTGTCAATGGAAGCTCAAATATTCACGTCAGTAACAATAGGAATTTGATAGGGTTGCTCAATCCTCATAGTAGTCACAAGCATTTTGAACATACCAACCATGTTTTTGAAACATTTGGTTTGAGCAGACTATACTTTGGGTTCAGAATTTCGCATCGGAGGTATTTACAGATTCAAAGGATCTCTCATTCTGATTTCCTCACCTCTAACTGAAGTGTCTGTGACATGCTCATATATTCAAGCTTGATTTGAGTTAGTTATCTATACATTAAGATATCCGATCAGCCGGCAAGTCACAATATACAACAATATAACTCCTAGGTGGTAAAGTAACACAATAAACAATACAGACATGTATAGGTTTAGTCACAATATACACGTGGGACTGTATCGATACTGCTAAGCAAAATGCCAAAAAGGTAGTTATAAGAGATTATATACTTGAATGATATACTGGTAATAACTTATAAAATAAATGACATTTATACTCTTGATCTTAGATCATGCTTTTAAGAAACTATTAAGGTGGTAATTGTAAATGATTTTCAACCTAATGTATGTTATGTTATAATTGATGTCTAAGTGGACCAATAAGTTTAGGCTTTGCTAAGTTATGTCATGGGGAAATCAGAAGTAATGCTAAAAGGTTTAAATTTACTCTAACTTTTGGAGACATGTTTTATCTGAATGTACTAAACTCTATTAAAAATGTCTGTCTATTTTGTTCAGTAACACATCCCAAGCCGGTTTATTTCTAAAACCAGGTAGGGGTGTTACAAGTGCCCCCACTAGTTTTCTTGAAAACACATGGCCCGTCTTCATTTTTAATAAAACCAAATTCTTTGATTGCTTCATTAAAATGAAGATTCCAACTTTGAGAAGCTTGCTTCAAACCATAAATGAATCTTTGAAGCTTGCATACTTTTCAGGAATCTTTTGGATTGACAAAACCCTTAGGTTGTGTCATGTACACATCCTCATCTAATTTTCCATTACGGAAAGCGGTTTTGATATCCATTAGCCAGATTTCATAATCATAATATGAAACTATTGCAATCAATATCCATATGGGTTTAAACATAGCAGCAGGGGAAAAATTTTCATCATAGTCTATACTATGAATTTGAAAAACTCCCTTAGCGACCAATCACCTTTTGTATGTTTGTATATTGCCATCCATGCTGGTTTTCATTTTGAAAACCCATTTGCACCCTACGGGCTTAATCCCTTCAGGTGGGTCAACCAAAGTCCATACTTGGTTTTCTGACATGGAATCTATCTCAGATTTCATGGCTTATAACCATTTCTCAGAGTCTGGGCTCCCCACTACTTTCTAAAAAGTCCTAGGCTCATCTTGGTCTATGAGGAGAACATCTCCATGCAATGTGACAAGAAATCCATATCTCTTAGGCGCGTTGCGTTCGCTCATAGACCTCCGTAGTAGTTGTGTTTCAAGAACAGTTGGATGTTCCTCAACTATTTGTGGAACTTGTTTCTGTTTAATCTCTAGTTCAGTGATCTGTGGTTGATCTTGAATTTCCTTAAGTTCAATATTTCTCCCACTTCCCTTTTTGAGAATAAATTCTCTCTTGAGGAAGACTCTTGTTCGAGCAACAAACACTTTGTTCTCAGATGAATTGAAGAAATAGTATCCTTTAGTTTCTTTAGGATACCCCACAAAATTACATTTATGAGATTTGGGTTCGAGTTTTGTAGACATCTGATGTTTAACATAAACTTTACATCCCTAAAATTTTCATAAAAGACATACTAGGATGCTTCCAGTCCATATCTCATATGGTGTCTTTTGAACTGATTTAAATGGAACACGATTTAGTGTGAAAGCAGTTGTTTCTAGCGTATGTCCCCAAAAAGAAGTTAGAAGATTAGCCTGACTCATCATTGACAGAACCATGTCAACAATGTTCGATTAGGTAAGTTTTGGAGTACCTGGAGGTGTAAGTTGTGAGACAATGCAACATCCTTTAAGAAGTTCATCAAAATCTAGGCTTAAGTATTCTCCTCCTCGATCTGATCGAAGAGCTTTGATACTATTTCCTAGTTGGTTTTGTACTTCATTCTTAAATTCCTTGAACTTTTAAAGTGCTTCAGATTTAGGACGCATTAGGTAAACATACCCATATCTACTAAAGTCGTCAGTAAAAGTAATAAAGTATTGAAACCCTCCTCTTGCTTGTGTATTCATCGGTCCACATACATCACTATGTATTAGACTTAATAAATCACTTCCTCGCTCGTTTTTACCATCAAACGGTGATTTGGTCATTTTCCAATTAAGCAAGGTTCACATATATCAAATTGTTCGAAAACAAAAGAATCAAAAAATCCATCTCTATGAAGTTTTGATATGCGTTTCTCACTTATATGACCCAAGCGACAATGCAGAGATAAGTTTTATTAGTGTCATTTGTTTCTGATCTTTTTGTGTTTATGTTATACATGGAATTATCTTGACCTAAGATATAGAAGCCATTGATTAATTGAGTTGTACCATAAAAAATATTATTTAGAGAGAAAGAACAACTATTATTCTTACTAATAATCTCAAAACCAATCTTGTCCAAACAAGAAATTAAAATAATATTTTTAGTCAAACTAGGTACGAAATAACAATCCTCTAAATCTAAAACAAGTTCACTAGGTAATGACAAGTATATGTTCCTATGACTAATGAAGCAACTCTTGCTGCATTTCCCACTCGTAGGTCCACATCTCATTTTGTCAATTTTCTACTCCTTTTTAGTCCCTGTACAGAAGTACATAAAGTGAGAACCACAACCGGTATCTAATACCCAAGAAGTAGATGTTGATATAATAATATCAATAACATAAATACTTGATCCATACTGTCTATTTTCTCTTGCCTTCTTGATGTCCTTAAGATAGACAGGGTAGTTTCTATTCCAAAGTCTAGCATTGTTGCAATGGAAACACTTTCCTTCTTTTGCAACTCCTCCTTTTGGTTTCAAAGCAACCTTTCCTTTTTTGGATTTCGCTTTGCCTTGGTGTTGGGCTTCCCTTTTCTGTTATCCTTTCGGACCATCAGAATAGGTTTGCAGCCAACCTTTTTCATGTTGTTTTATGTTGTTCTTAATAGACCAAGCAATTGAGGCAATGATTTGTTAATTTCATTCATATTGAAATTAAGAACAAATTGATTAAAACTATTCGGCAACGATTGCAGGATAACATCAGTAGCAAATTCAACACTTAGAGGAAAGCCCAACTTTTCTAGGGTCTGAATATACCCTATCATTTTGAGAACATGAGTTCCCACTGGAGTTCCCTCAACCATCTTCCATCGAAACAAAGCCTTAGAGGTCTCATACCTCTCTTGACGAGCTTGCCCCTCATATAATTCCTTGAGATTTTTAACCATCTCATAGGGAACCATGTCCTCATGTTGCTTCTGAAGCTCAAGGGTCATACTCCCAAGCATCAAACAACCGACATCTACCATGTCACTTGAGTATTTTTCAAAGGCTTCCAATTCATCTTTAGAGGCATCATCTATTAGCTTTTTAGGGCCAAGTTCTTTGATGACTGTTAGTTTCCGCTCTTGTTTGAAGGCAATCTTCAAATTTTGGAACTAGTCAAGGAAGTTCAAGCCATTTAATTTGTCCTTCTCAAGGATGAATCACAATGAAATGAGTTTGAATTTGCCCTAATAAATCTACAACGATAAAATATGATTTATAAGTACCTTTTTATCATGTTTATAAAGTAATAACATTCCCACTATTAAAAACCCTCAAAATTGAAAAACTTACTAAAAGTATTTCTAGTGGGTAAGGATCCATATTTCATTTCATTCTAAGTCGGCTTTGGCTTACTCCTAGAATTCAATTATTTAGGTAAGCAGCACTTGCTAATTACATCTCATGTAATTCTTATATTTGGTGAACAACTATTGTTCCTAATCATCTCGTGATTATCCAAATCATTAGCCTTTAGGTTTCTAATCTTATTAGTACAACCTAGTTTAACCAATATTACAACCAGTGAATATCACTTGCTTATTCTTCATGTCTAATCAAGATAGATCTAAGTGCTTTGCTTTGACAAAACCTACATAGTACTGATCGAGGTTCTAATGAGGGCTAATATTGGATGACTATTTCAATTAAATATGGAGGGTTTTTTGTTAAATTAATCTCACCATTTTACTATGATCTAATCAGTTACCATCATGCTAAAACATGCATTGTATAACATACATGTAAAGTAGTAAATATAAACGCAATGGTTATAACCCGTAAAACTAAGGAGGCCCATCCCAAGCCAATGTGAGAACCAAAAATACTAGGGATAGAACTTTCTTGTCAAGCACCTAATCCACCTTTGGTTAGCCCATCATTCTGCTCCTTTGTTCCATGCTTTCTTCGCAAATATTACAATTTTTTAGAAACTCGTTTTACATATTGTAGACTCTGTAGAAGAAGTGTGTTATGAATGCTGGCAAAAAGCGTAAAATGTATTAGTAAAATAGTGCAAAGAGTCTTTTGTGTGCAAGTATACACGGTCTGCAAGTAATACATCAGTTAAGCTGAGTATCGATCCCACAAAGATTGACTTGGAATTTGATTGTTTGATTGTTACTTGCCTTAGAAGAAAAGATGTTTGTTTTGAAGATTGTTTGGGAAATAATAAAAAGAAAAGAAGAAATATGAAGTAAAACGTTGACAAGGAAGGTCTTTTAATGAGTGATGAACGTTGGCAAGGAATGCTTGAGTTTAATGTTGTTCATGCCAGCCCTTGTTGGCAAACTGTCTTGGCATTGTTTGCTGAGAAAATTCAACATTAGCAATGCCTCTCTCGATGGTCATTACCCTAAATCGATTATGTAAAAACCCCTATATCTCTATAGTGAATGATTTTAAATGAACTAAGTTGATTAATAACCAATCTATACTCCTAGCGGGTAGATATCACTTTCGAAGTAAGTTCATCTACTTGAACAACTTCACTCGAAGCTTCTCTCCCTAGTATTCAACAAATTAATCGTTGCCACCCCATGTCTGTTAAGATATTTGTAAGCAATAGGCCAATTGTGCCACCTCTTGCTTGGCAGAGTACTTAGGAAAAGTTGAAGTATGTCAAATAGAAAAACATTTGCCAAAACGAAATTTTCATTAAAGAAAACTAAGGCATCAAACAATGTTTAAACCAAACATCCCCTACCAACTATGAAATTAGTTCATGGTGAGGGATTTAACCAAAAAAACCATAACCATTTTCAAATACATCATCATAAAATAAAAATAAAACAACTTGAGCTGAAGAGAAAAGGCTAGAGGGGTCTCTCGATACAACCCTAAAATCCAAGCTCTCGGCAAAGTGGTTGAGCCACCCTTCCTTGGTGCAGCCGACCGTCACTCGTCAAGCACTTCAACACCTTACTCTGATCACTCCTCACCCTTCATGTTCTCCTCTCGTGCTATCCAAATGCTTGATCAGTTGGTGTTTATATAGGCGTGCAAGGGAAGGGAATATGATACTTTTTTCAGTTGAATTTCAAATGCTCCAAGGATAAGAGATAGAGTCTTATCTGATCGGTGTGATAGCTTATCAAGCTAGGGCTGACATCATCATGCCGATGTTGCCTTGGCACACAAGCTTGGCATGTCTTTGCCAACAAAGCTTGACATCAACTTATCCGCTATTTTATTGGAGGTTGGTCCATTTATGATCTTTTAGGAGTCTGATCATGTCCTATTTTTTTGGGGTTCAACAACCTCTTGGCATGGCATCAATTTCGGTTCTATGCCAACAAGTGCTTGGCACCATCTGGTCCTTCTATGCCAATAGCACTTGGCATTCTCCTTGGAAATCATAACTATGTTGTTTCCTGCCCCTAATCCTATGCCAAACCTGCAAAATAGCCACAAAACAACCATTCACACTGGCATAGACAAAATACCAAACTCCTTATGCAAATGCAAGATTCTAACAACCTAATGCAACTAAATATACCTAAAAACAAGCAAAAGTAATGTAAAACTGGCATTAAAACAGTTTTTTTTGGAGAGGTAACACACCCCAAACCTAACTCAATGCTTGTCCTCAAGTAATGCAAACAATGAAAGAAAATAAAAACTATGAAAAAAGTTACCTCGACAAAATTTTGGTTGGAATGCCAACAGATGCTGGAAAACAGAATTTGGCTCTATTTCTATCCTCAATATCTCAGTGCAATAATGCCAAGTAGGTAATAATTCAAGTGCAACAATATAACTCTAGTCTAAGTTCATGAAGAGTGCACGATGTGTAGGCAATATGCATCCAATATCCTGTCACTCGCTTAGCCAATTTTACTACCTAAACTCAGATAATTTTTTCTTTCTTGCCGGGGGTTCTATTGGCTTTAATTTAAGCTTGCTTCGTGATACTGTTTAGCGTGACTGATAAGAGAGAGCATACCACGAGTCCCCACCTTAATCCAGATATCACTAGGCTTTCTCTTCAACTCATTCAATAGGGTTTTGGACTTGAGAACTAAGAGGGAACAACCATGAAGCCCCAAGTAACTTAGTATCCCTATGTAGAGGAGAGTTCTATTTTCTTATTGCCTTGGCAGAACATTGCTGCCTTATTAGTTTATTTTTTACCATGGCATAATTTTTTCAATTTTTTCAATTTTTTTTCAATTTGAGTATAGTTTCAAATAGTCTAAGTTTTCTAGGGAACTAGATACATATCACGTGTTAAGTGTGAATTCAATTCCCTAAACTAGAGATCAATTGCTAAGCAATCTTGGCAAAACTACCTTGCTAACATGGCATGACAACTAAAGATTAAAATTTCCTTATTAGACAGATACCTAGATCAAATAAAACCTGCCTAACAAATGTTAACATTCTTTAAAATTAAATTGAGGCAAGATTTTCTTTTTTTCTAGTGGTTCGGCATGCATCTAACTATATGACCTATATGGCATGACAATAAAAATTAAACATGAAATGCACGGCATAAATGTGAGGAAACACACACCCCTAAACCCAAGATGTGCATTGTCCTCAATGCATGAAACAACACATATATTCAAAATTAAAATAGAAAAATAAAATGCATGATCATGTGAATGCAATAAGATGGAATGCAAAGGAGTTTAAGTAGAAGATGACTCCCCCTCAGAGACTTCCTCTTGTGTGACTTTTTCCCGTGTGACTTGGGTCTTCCTTTTCACAAAGCTGCCACGAACGGGAGCTTTGCGCTTGATTCTGGTCATGGGTGGCTTTGTAGTAGTGGAGGCTCTAACTTCCTCCTTTTTCTTGGCAAGTTCAACTGGCGGTGTAACTGGCTTAGCTTTGGATGTTTTAACTAGGATTTCCTCCTATTCAGATAAGGAATTAGTGCTGGCAGATTCAACTTGCATTGGGGACACAGGAATTGTGGCATTGGACGTGGAACTGGCTGGAAAAGCTGGCACAACAGGGCTAACTAAACTGGTTGGATTGGCTGGAATCGTGGGATTTGTTGGACTGGCTGAACTGGCATCTTCATTGGTAGAGGGCTGGATAAGGAAAACTGGAAATGGTGGCACCACTTCAAGGGATAGTTTTTCAGGCACCTCTATGATAATAGTGTCCCTCTCCTTGGTGTAATACCTCATCTTAGCATTAAGATCGTCGACTGCTTCTAGCTTTTGGAGAATAATCTCCTGACGATGGTAGACTTGGGATAACACTGCTAATGATCTAGTTGGCATTGTCTCTGGCACACTACCTGGCTCTACCTTTGGCTTTGGCCTTGGCATGGCAGCTTTGACCTTTCCCTTGCCTTTTTCCTTTGGCTCAACAGCTGTAAGATTATTCCAAATGGCAGCTATGATTGTCGTTCCCTTTATAATCTAGCCTTGTTCTTCATCAAGTCTAGGCACATCATGGCGTAAACAAATGTTAGAAATAAGCAAAGGGAAAAACAAGCTACCTTTACCTTTCGCAACGCACTTATAAGTCTCATCGATGATGATTTTGCCAATGTTAATCTTGCGTCCTTTGACAATAGAGTGCAACAAAATCAGCTTCTCTTCCGAGACGGTCTCATTGTGGGATGTAGGTAACAAATTTGCCTTGATGAAGTGATTCCAGCCATGCATCTCTGGCTTCAACGCCAACCTCTTCACCATATGGTGGCCTTTTAATGAAACTGTCCAAAGTATGCGAAGCTCACACAAGTCTGCCAATAGTTTCTTACATTTGGCAGCGGATATGGATTCAACATAATCAAAATGGTCATCACCTATATCATTAAACGAAAATAGTGAGTTAACATACCCTTCATCAGAACGCACGTATTTACCTCGAATCATCAAGAATGGAGAATCTTTTGTCACAAGATGTGCATAAAATTCTTGCACAATGGTAGTGTAAATCTCCCCTTTCTGTTGGCAGAATGAACTCTACTTGTACATGTCGACAATGCCATGAACTCTGGTGGGAATCTCACGGTGGTGTCGGTTTGGAAGTCCAAGTGCTTCTCATACAAGAAGGATCTTGAGGCAAAGCTTGTTTCAAACTTGCAAATTTCTTCATTGAAGAAATGTTTGAAGGGAGTAGATAAAGATCCCATGGAGGTGAACAAAAGATTTGAATCGGGTTGAAGGGAAGAAGGAGAAAAACGAGTGGGTTCTTGATCCTAGCTTGAGAAAGATGGAGAATGAGAAAAGGGTTTTTCTTTTCCTTGGGAAATCGTCTAGGGTAAAGAAAGTAAAAGATGGAGTGTTGAAAAGGGTTTAATGATGGTAGCCGATTTAATGGGGTGATAATGATGGAATTTCAAGAATTTTAATTGGAAAGGAATTTAAAGTGATAAGTATTGGGTAAGAATATGAAGTGATAGGATAATTAAGATGAATTTAATTCTAACCTAACTTGCGCGGCTAGGGTTTAATACTTCAAGAAAAGTAGTATCTCATTTGATCAAACTAGGGTTTTCTCTTCCTTCTTCATCGCGTAAACTGTCGTATGCCAAGATATATTGGTATTGTGCATGGAATCGCCTTTGGAAAGCATGCTGACTTTGTCCCTGGCATCAATTCTGCATGCACTCAAAAGAAACCTCTCAACACAACAAGGGAATATAACTGAAAACAACAAAAAGAAAACAAAACATGAATCCAAAAACAAACAAAAACAACTATCCTAATATTTACAAAGAGTTCAGACCTGATGATGCTTCATGTTAACTTTTCCAAGAGGACCACCTCATTGGCTTTGTTTCGATTACCTTCCATGTAATGCTTAAGACATTGGCCATTCACCTTGAAAATTTCTCCCGTCCTTAAGTTCTTAATGTCCATGGCTCCATGGTCGTATGGTTTAACAACTTCATAATGACCCGTCCATCTTGATTTGAGTTTACCTAGAAACAGTTTAAGTCTAGAATTAAATAATAGAACATGCTGGCCTGTTTCAAATTGCCTTGACATTATCCTACTATCATGCCAACGTTTTTCCTTCTCTTTGTAGATCCTAACATTCTTATAGGCATGTGTCCTAAATTCCTCCAACTTATTGAGGTCATGTAACCTCTTTTCTCTAGTAACTCTCCATGCCATGTCAAGTTTTCTGATGGCCCAATAGGCTATATGTTCAAGTTCAACTGGCAAATGGCATGGTTTACCAAAAACGAGTCTAAATGGTGAAGTACGTAAATGAGTTTTGAAAGCAGTCCTATCAGCCCACAAGGACTCATCTAGTCTCAGAGACTAGTTTTTCCTTGTTTGATTTACACTTTTCTCTATAATGTTCTTGATCTCCTTGTTTGAAATCTTAGCGCCTGTTGTGGCAATTCTTTGTTGTATACCATATCTGCACAAAGCTTTAGAGATTAGACTACATTTAAAATAAGTACCCTCATCATGAACTATTGCTCTAGGAGCACTAAATTGGGTAAAAATGTGTTTGTACAAAAACTTGGAAACAACATTGGCATCATTTGTTGGCAGGGAAACAACCTCTACCCATTTAGATACATAGTCAATAGCTACAAGAATATATACATTACTGAATGATGGAGGGAAAAGACCCATAAAGTCTATCCCCCATACATCAAATAAATCCATAGACATAATATTTTGAAGTGGTAGTTGGTGTTGATTGGAGATGTTTCCTGTTTATTGGCATCGGTCACATGCCTTGGCATACTCATGGGCATCCTTATATAGAGTCGTCAAAAAAATCTAGATTGTAGCACCTTGGCAGTAGTCTTCATCCCAGCAAAGTGACCTTCATATGGTGTAGCGTGGCACAAATGCAATATGTTATGCTGTTCATCCTCAGACACACACTGCAAATCACTTGGTCAACATATTGTTTGAGCAATATTGGTTCATCCCAATAGTATTGCCTAACTTCCTACATTAAACTTTTCTTGGCATTGTACGCCAAGTTTGGTGGAAGAATATTGCTCACCAGGTAGTTGACAATGTAAGCGTACCATGGCGTGGCATACACTACAAGCAAGTATTCGTTAGGAAATTCATTTTTAATAACTTTAGTCTTACCATCTTTAATGTGATGCTCTAAATGTGAAATGTGGTCAGCTACTAAGTTTTCGCTGCCTTTCATGTCTCTGATCTCTAGGTCAAATTCTTGAAGCAAGAGCATCCATCGGATTAGTCTGGGCTTGGCATCATTCTTTGCTAAGAGATACTTCAATGTCAAATGATCTGTATAAACCACAACCTTGTTACCAATTAAATAAGATCTAAATTTATCAAGAGCAAATACAACAACAAGAAATTCTTTATTGGTTGTAGAGTAATTAAGTTGTGCTTCATTCAAGGTTCTACTAGCATAGTAGATGGCATGGAAAACCTTGCCATGCCGTTGTCCTGAAACTGCTCCAATAGCATAGTCATTGGCATCACACATGAGCTCAAAGGGCTCATTCCAATTCGGTGCTATGACTATAGGGGAATTAATCAATTTCTCATTAAGTTTTTGAAATGCTCTCAAACAAGAATCGTCAAATGCAAAAGTGGCATTATGTTCCAACAACAAGCATAAAGGCTTATCATTTTTTGAAAAATCATTAATAAACTGTTGATAAAAACTGGCATGACCTAAAAACTCCGTATACCTATAACCGTTGTCAGAGGTGGCAATTGCTTGATTACCTCCCCTTTGGCTAGATCAACTTCTTTTCCTCTCTTAGTCACCTTATGGCCGAGTACAATGCCCTCCTTCACCATAAAGTGGCATTTCTCCAAGTTCAACACTAAGTTTGTTTCAATGCATCTCTTTAAGACTTGCTCCAAACTATGAGTACATTCCTCAAATGTTTTACCAAACACCGAGAAGTCATCCATGAATACTTCCATGTTATGCTCGATCATATCGGAAAAAATGGACATCATGCAACGTTAAACTATCGCGAGCGCATTACAAAGGTCGAATGACATCCTTTTAAAAGTGAACATCCAATAAGGGCACGCGAATATGGTCTTCTCTTGATCATCAGGGGTAATGACAATCTGATTATAACCTGAATAACCATATATGAAATAATAGAAAGCTTTACCTGTCAATTTGTCTAACACCTGGTCGAAGAAAGGCAATGGGAAGTTTTCCTTCCTTGTAGCCTTATTCAACCTTCTATAGTCCATGCACACTCTCCATCCGGTGATGGTCCTGGAGGGAATCAATTCAGCTTCACTGCTTTGTACCACAGTCATGCCACCTTTCTTTGGCATGCATTGCAGTAGGCTAACCCATGAGCTATCAAAAATGGGACTAATGATCCTGACATCAAGCCATTTTATGACCTCTTTCTTAACTACCTCTTTCATGCTTGGGTTTAGCCTTCTTTGGCCTTCAATGGTCTTGCCATGGTACTCCTCCAAAATGATTTTGTGCATGCAAATCGTTGGGCTAATACTTCTTGGCAAAATGATTTTGCCAAGGTCCAACCTAGCTCTTGCTTATGATTTCTTAATATTGCCAGCAATCTCTCCTCCTTATCATTAGTGAGATCAGTGGCAGGGTTGAGTGTTTACCTAAATAAGCATACTTCAAGTGATTTGGAAATGGCTTAAGCTCCAGCTCAGTTGGTTCCTCAATTGATTGTTTAGGTTCTTTTATCTATCTGCTGGCCAGTTGTAGTGGCTCAAAATAACTTACATCTTCAGCCTTCAAGGCTGATTCCTCAAAATGCTCAATTAGTTCAGCTATGCCATCAAACATGTTGGCATCAAATTCTATATCCTGGCATAATAGTGTCATGTATATAGTATAAATGGACTCCATCATCTCCTCGGCTTGACATTCATCAGGTTTATCTGCACATTTCAAAGCTTGAAACACATTAAAAGTAACATGTTGGTCATTCATACACATTGTTAGTTCCCCTTTATGAACATCAATAAGAGCCTTACTCGTGGCAAGGAATGGCCTACCTAAAATTATTGGAACATTAGCATCGGCCTCATAATCCAAAATTATAAAATTAGATGGAAAGATAAATTTGTCTACCTTCACCAACACATCATTAATCTTACCCTTAGGATGTGCATAGGATCAGTCTGCCAGTTGTAGTGTCATGATAGTAGGTCTTGCTTTTATGCCAAGCTTTCTGAAAATTGACATCAGCATCAAGTTGATGCTGGCTCCCAAGTCACACAATGCCTTGCCCATAAATTTGTTGCCAATTGTGTAGGGAATAGTGAAACTTCCCGAATCATTCAGCTCAGGTGGCAATCGGTTTAGGATCATGGCACTGTATCCCTCAACGAGAGCAACAATATCAAAATCTCCCAACATTCTCTTCTTTGAGAGAATATCCTTCATGAATTTTACATAGTTGGGCATTTGCTCAAGGGCTTCTACCAATGGAATGTTAATTTGCAATTGCGTAAGAACTTCTAAAAAATGCTTAAATTGCTTGTCTTGTTTATGCTTTTGAAGTCCTGTTGGAAATGGTGGTGGTGGATAAACATATGCTGGCACTACCGGCTTTGCCAAGGCAGTCCTAGCATCTAGTTTGGCATCAATATGTTGTTTGGCCTCAATCTGTTTGCCATCAATGTTGGCATCATGTGTGGCATCATTGTTGGCATCAATTCTGGTACTGGTACTAGCCTTAGCACTGGCATTATCTATTTTAATTTCCTCATTCTCTAGTTCTCTAGTCTTGTCTATTAGCACTGTCTTTTCACTTTTGCAGTTAACTGTCTGCTTGGCAGCCATCTCTGCCTCAGACTGCTTACCACTTCGAAGGGTTATGGCCTTGCATTTCTCATTGTCTCTGTGTCGAGCATCTTTAGCGTCACTTGGAAAAGCTCCTTGGGGTCGGTTGGTGGGTGCATTAGCAATCTGCCCATGTTGGACTTCCAAGTTCCTCATTGATGCTGCCAAACTCTGGACTGTGGCATCATTCCTCTCCATGTATTCTTCTAGAGTGCCTCTCTGATTAAGTCTTTGCCCTTGCTAGAAATTGTTCTGGGTGTTCTATGGCATGGCATTCTGATTGAATGCTGGCATGGCATTGTTATGTTGCCTCTGGTATTCTAGCCTTGGGCATTATATTGGTTGCCCCCTTGATTTCCCCAAGCTATGTTAGGGTGCTGTCTCCAACCTACATTGTAAGTATTGGAGTTAGTACTATAATAACAACCAGGATTGCCAATGAAATTTACCGACTAAGGGTTGGCAGGGCATTCATCTACATGGTGGTTTTTTCCGCATATAGTACAAAATGGCTCTAATGCTTTAACTTCTTGGGACTCTTTTTTCTTTTGCAAAGTTCTCACCATGCTGGTGAGGTTGGAAATCTCGGCATGGATGGATGTTAGCTCATCAACTTTCAATTTCCCACTGGCTTTGCTTCCGGTCCCAAGCCTGGCAACGAGATATTCAAAGTCATTAATTGAAATCCTCTCAAGAATGCCAACAGCCTCTGTGTAGTTTTTTTCAAGTAATGAACCGGTAGCTGAAGCATCAACAACAGTCCTTGTTTGTGCATTCAATCCATTATAGAAGGTTTGTATTTGGGTCTAATTCGGGAATCCATGCATAGGACATATTCTCAATAGATCCTCAAATCTTTCCCAAACATCATCAAGGTCTCATCTTCGACCTGCCGAAATGTAATGATCTCACCACGCAGCTTGGTAGTGAGTGTTGATGGTTAAAAATGTGTTAGAAACTTCTGGCATAGGTCTCCCCATGAGGTGATTGAGCCAGGTGGAAAGGAATTGAACCAAGCCTTGGCTCCGCCTCGCTAGGAAAAGGTGAATAACCTTAACTTCACCGTGTCTCCAGTACTCCAGTTTGTTGAAATAATTGGCAAATCTCCATGAACTGCTTTAGATGTTGCCTCAGATCTCCATTAAGTGCTCCATCAAATTGGCCTATATTCAAAAGAGTTTGAATCATTACCAGCTTAAGTTCAAATTTTTGTTCATTTACATCTGTGCCAACAACTCCTGGCATTAGATTTGCAATGTCAAGTGCTGAATGTTCTCGAATTGGCCTCTTTTCCTCCATATTGACAATTGGGACACTAGGAGGTGGTGGTGAATTATTATTTGGTGGATCTCCAACATTGTTCATCGCACCATTCCTTTGATTACCATGATTCACCTCTCAGTATCTTTTCTTTAACCTCCGCAAGGTTCTCTCAATTTTTGAATCGTATGGACGATCGTCTACCACAGAGTGGTTTCTGGCCATACACCAATGAAAACAAAAACAAATTAAAAACTAAAAGAAAGAAAGTAAAAATTAAAAACAATCAAATCTATTGCAATCCCCGGAAACGGCGCCAAAAACTTGTAGACTCTATAGAAGAAGTGTGTTATGAATGCTGGCAAAAGGGGCAAAATATATTAGTAAAACAGTGCCAAATGTCTTTTTTGTGCAAGTATACACGGTCTATAAGTAATAAAACAGTTAAGTTGAGTATCGATCCCACAGAGATTGGCTTGGAATTCGATTGTTTGATTGTTACTTGCCCTAGAAGAAAAGATGTTTGTTTTGAAGATTATTTTGGAACTAATAAAAAGAAAAGAAGAAATATGAAGCAAAACGTTGGCAAGGAAGGTCTTTTAATGAGTGATGAATGTTGGCAGGGAATTCTTGAGTTTAATGTTGTTCATGCCAGCCCTTGTTGGCAAACTATCTTGGCATTGTTTACCGAGCAGATTCAACATTAGCAATGCCTCTCTCAATGGTCATTGCCCTAAATCGATTATGTAAAAACCCTTATATCTCTATAGTGAATGTTTTTAAATGAACCAAGTTGATTAAGAACCAATCTATACTCCTAAGGGGTAGATATTACTTTCGAAGTAAGTTCATCTACTTGAACGACTTCTCTCGAAGCTTCTCCCCCTAGTATTCAAAAACTTAATCGTTGCCACCCCAAGTCTATTAAGATATTGGGAAAAAATAGGCCAACTGTGCCAGCTCTTGCTTGGCAGAGTACTTAGGAAAAGTTGAAGTATTTTGAATAGAAAAACATTTGCCAAAATGAAATTGTCATTAAAGAAAACTAAGTACTGAAACAATGTTTAAACCAAACATCCCCCACCAATTATGAAATTAGTTCATGGTGAGGGATTTAACCAACAATACCATAACTGTTTTCAAATGCATCATCATAAAATAAAAATAAAACAGCTTGAATTGAAGAGAATAGGCGAGAGGGGTCTCTCAATGCAGCCCTCAAATCCAGGCTCTCAGCCAAGTGGTTGAACCACCCTTCATTGGTACAACCGACCGTCACTCGTCGAGCACTCCAACACCTTACTCCAATCACTCTTCACCATTTACGTTCTTCTCTTGTGCTATCCAAATGCTTGATCGGTTGGTGTTTATATAGGCGTGCAAGGGAAAAGAATAAGATAGCTTCTTCATTTGAATTTCAAATGCTCCAAGGATAAGAGATAGATTCTTATCTGATCGGTAGGATAGCTTATCAAGCTAAGGCTGATGTCATCATGTCGATTTTGCCTTGGCACACAAGCTTGGCATATCCTTGCCAACATAGCTTGACATCAACTTATCCATTATTTTCTTGGAGGTTGGTCTATTTGTGATCTTTTAGGAGCCTGATGATGTCCTATTTTTTTGGGGTTCAACAGCCTCTTGGAATGGCATCAAGTTCGCTTCTCTACCAACAAGTGCTTTGCACCATCTGGTCCTTCTGTGCCAACAACACTTGGTATTCTCCTTGGCAATCCTAACTATGTTGCTTTCCTGAGCCTAATCCTATGCCAACCCTGCAAAATAGCCACAAAAACAACCCTTCACATTGGCATAGACAAAATACTAAACTCCTTATGCAAATGCAAGATTCTAACAACCTAATGCAACTAAATATACCTAAAAACAAGCAAGAGTGAGTGTTGAGTTTGGTGATGCCAACATTGACTTTTGTGTGTTAGTGTTGAATTTTGGGCATTGGCTTTTTCAGTTAAAGTTAACTTTATATTTTATGATGTCCCGAGCTCAAATATGCTGCACATTTTCCTGAATCCAAACCTGAAAGCCTATTTTACTATTTACATTTACATGTACTGGGTGTTTTGTAAATTGTGTATATTAGAATCTGATTCAGATAATATTGTCTTTAGTTGATGTTGCTTCAGAGACCACGATTCTTCCTTATCCACCTATGAGATCCGCACGTGAGTATAATTTAGATAAGTAAATATATATTAGAGTTATGGCATAGTAATAGGATCTTATGTAGTGTTTACCTTATTAGGTGTTGATTCTATTCGACCAGCTGCGAGAGTTGGGCATGGGAGATGACCCTCTCGTCGTTGAGTAATTAGCTGCCTAAGGTGTGTCTCTTCTTGTGCTACATATTTATGTGCTTTATGTAGTCTGAATTGTGAATTTTTTATTGAGATTTGATTTGTATGATGACATGCCATACACCATATATCGAAATCGAACTAAGCTATTATCAGTCTTATTCTGCATGCATCCTGGTTAATTAAACATGATTCTATTCAGATTCAAAAATGAGATAACATGTCATTTTATTTGGGAATTGTACTAGGAAGTTCAGTGGTTTCACCCTTCGGGCTGAATTTCGCTTCGAATCAATGGTTTCACTCTGTGGGCTGAGTTCCACTTCAAATGGCGTAAGTAGAGAGTGGTTTTGGGGAACAATACTCTTCGGACGGTGTATGTTGATGGGTTTATTGCATTGTGTCTGATGCATTCTATATGTATTCATGTGTATGCATATTTTCTGATATTAGATGAGAGCATGATGTTGTGAATATATTTGTAATATGTATATGTTTCTTTACACTTTAGAGACACACTGAGCCTTATAGATAACTCCCCCTTAGTTATTCTTTTAGATACTCAGGCTTAGGCATAGGTAGAGGGCCTCGTTTTCATCAGACTAGTTATATTTATCAGTATGGGTTATTTCAGATGCCCAGTCTTTATTTTATTATTTTTGGAATTTTATGTAATTTCAGACGTTTGACATTATTATTTGGGGTTTACTAGTTTAGCATGCATAATAAGATAATTTTCGGATGTTTTTATCAACTTTTTGGAACAATGTTATACGACTTTGTTTTATATGAAATAGATATTATTGATTATAATCACTTTTAATAATTATTTTGTATATAAATTTTTAAGTCTAATATTATTTCTTGAGGGACAAGTTTTCAAATGTGACTTTTTATATTCAACCCATTTCCTCTAGGCCATGTTTAGGGGGTTACAAGAAGTATGAGACTTCTCTCTTAGAATGTTAGAGGGTTGGGTAGTGCAGCTAAGAAGAGAGGGGTCAGTGATGTGTTGAAAACACAGCAGTGAGCCATGGTCTTTTTACAAGAAAGTAAATTAGAGGTAGTGTCAGATGTTATTGTGGGTCGGTTATGGTCTTTGGACAGTTTTGGTTTTACCTATTAATCGTTTGTGGGGGCTTCGGGCGGGATTTTGATTTTATGGGAACTATCTCGGTTTCAGCTAGAATCCTCAGTTGTGGCGCGTCATTTTTTTATTGAAAGGAAAGTGGGTGCAGGAAGATTGCGAGTACTATGTTATGTTAGTCTATGCATCGTGTGAGGTCTCTGAACAAGTGAGACTGTGGGAGGAAATTATCTTGTAATTGTGTGGTTTTAATGGCCTTGCTTGTGTAGGGGAGATTTTAATGTTGTTCACCATAGTTCTAAGAGATCCGGTTGTAGTTCATAGGCGACAGGTGTGGACGAATTTGCTTCATATATAGATGAGTTGGGTTTGGTCAACTTTTTGTTACATGATAAAAAAAACTACGTGGTTCGATCTGGGGAATTAGTATAGTAGAATTGATCTTTTTTGTTGTCAAATTCTTGGGTGGATCGCTTTTCACAGATTTAGCAGTTGAATTTGCCAAGATTCGTGGCGGACCAGTCCGTTACTTTT
Source organism: Hibiscus mutabilis (assembly GCA_019671005.1). NCBI lineage: Eukaryota > Viridiplantae > Streptophyta > Magnoliopsida > Malvales > Malvaceae > Hibiscus > Hibiscus mutabilis. The sequence goes on along the minus strand of CM033717.1, from coordinate 28,411,314 downwards.
GTTGAGTGATGAACAAGATTGGTGACCAAGACCATTTATATTTTCAAATTTGTTCGATAGTAGTAAGAGAATTAATCAAATTATCGGGGAATGGATGAGACTGAAAAAAATGTAGGGATTGGGGCGGACAACATTTTGGTAAAGCTTCGTTATTTGAAACAATTTTTGCATGAATGGAACCGAGTGGAGTTCAGAGATGTTGATAAAGCAGTGGAAGCAATTCAAAAAACGATTGAGGATTTGGATAGTGTTGTTGCTAATGGGGATGAGAGTTGTGGGGTTCTTAATCAACGTCGAGCTTGGTATATGGGGCAATAGAAGGCCATCAAACGCAAAGAGTCATTGTGGTAGCAAAAATCTCGGGCTACATGGTTGTGTTTGGAGGACAAGAATAGTGCATATTTTCATAAAACTGCAAAGATACATGCAATGAGGAACAATATCACATGCTTGCGTGTAAATATAAGGTGAAAGACTGTTAAGATATTTGTTTTGATATAATAATATGAAAAATGTTTTTGGACTTTTTTGAATATTTTGCAAACTTGTATTAAAGTCCAAACAACTTGAAAATATGTTGGAAAATATTTCTAAGACTTTTGGCATGTTTTTAAATGATTTCAAATAGCCAAACTAGTCATTTTCAAAGACTCATACTGATATGCCTTGTCCCGTATCGATACCTTTTAGGGTTTCAGCTACAGTGATTTTCCAGTAGCAAAAGCCCGTACCGTTACAGGCTTAGCTGTATTGATATGAAGGGGTCGTACCAATACGCCTCAAAGCATATAGATACCCTGTGCTTTAAATGCTCAATGGCTCTTTCTTCTTTAGGTAGCATATCGATACCAACCCACGTGTACCGATACACCTGCTGCAGAAGTGCATTTATGGCTAGAATTGAAGTCCCCAATAGCTCTTAACAACCCTCAACGGCTAGTAACGGCCATGAAGTTGTTAGAGGGTTTAAAGGACACCTTCAAGCATCTATGGAAGACTAAGAAACATCAAGCCAACATTCAATGAGAGAAAAAGTGACTAAGTGCCTAATTTGTTGTATTTTTATATAGACAAACACTTGTGAGCTAATTTGTCAATGTATGCTCAAGTGTATTAGGATTGGGTGAGATCTTTCGAGTACAAACACATACCTTGTGTGAGGGATTTCAGGTTGCTTCAATTTCTTTTGTAAAGAGAGGTTCCCAAGGCTTTGGGTAGAAAGATTTGGGTCCTCGACTTAGTGTTTTAAGTCTAGGTTGTAACAGTTGCCTCCTTAGCCTAGAAAAGGGGAAGAAATTCTAGTGAATTTGGAAATCCTTAGTGGGGAAGCTAAGGTACTAGATGTAGAGCTTGTTTAGAAGCTCTAACCACTCTAAAATTCTTGGGTCTTATTTTTTCTTTCATTGCTTCCACAACCAACAACCAAATTAACTCTTCTCCACCCTTTGGTTAGCAAATCAGTTGAGGATATCGGGTTCTACAATTGGTACCAAAGCAAGGCTCAATCATGAAGGATTAGCATCCTATTGAGGCGATCCCTACAAGCTCGATCAACAAACAATCAACTGGTGCTCATGGCGCAATCAATAGACAGACCACCATACTTCAACAGTGAACATTATGCCTATTGGAAGAATAGGATGACGTTTTTCATCAAGGCCAAAGATTACCATCTTTGGCATCTTGTTGAAGATGGACCGTTCGCACCTTAAAGAAGCAAGGCGGAATGGAATGCAAATAACAAGAAGATGATGGAGCTAAACTCCAGGGTTTTGCTCATGCTATTTTGTGCATTGGGACCGGAAGAGTATGTCAAAGTCTCTTCTTGTGAGAGTGCCAAGGAGGTTTGGGACAATCTTGAAGTGATCCATGAAGGTACAAACGAAGTAAAGGAGACCAAAATTGGCCTTCTTAATCTTGAGTATAAGAACTTTAAGATGGACCCAAAAGAAGACATCAATAGTATGTTTGATCGGTTCTTTACAATCGTCAATGATTATAAGAGCTTTTGAGAGGATATCCCGGAAGACAAGCACGTTTGAAAGTTTATTTATTCACTTCCAAATCATGGGAGTCAAAGGAAACGACAATCATCAAAGCTAAAAACTTTAAGGAGCTCAAGATTGATGAGCTCATCGGGTCTTTACTTCCCCATGAATTGATGTCTCAACCTTTAAGAAGGGGGAATGAGAAGAAAATCAAAGAGCAAGGAATAGAAGATCTAAACGTTGTTGCTCTTCAATCCTCCACTTGTCATCAAGAAGATTCAAGTGAGGAGGAAAGTGAAAGTGAATAGATGATATATCTCTTCAAGAAGTTCATTCAATTCATAAAGAGCAAAATGAAAGAATCCAGGCATGTATCAAAGAAGAAGATTAAAGATTCCCTAAATATCTATGAATGCAAGAAGCAAGTTCACACCAAATACGATTGCCCTCGCTTCAACAAAAAGGGATCATCTTCAAAGAAAGCATATGTGGCAACATGGAGTGATGAAGAAGACTCCACCGACAATGAGGTTGCCTACTTATGCTTAATGACCCTCCAAGAGGGTGGGGTAACTTTTAACTCATCTATTTCTAATTCCTATACTTTTGATGAGTTACAATAAACCTATGATAAGTTGGTTTTCGAGTTCAAGGCTTCATTTTCTTAAAACAAAAAGTTGCTTTCAAAGTTAAAAATAGAAAATGATTTGCTTTCTAAAACCAATCTCAAACTTGAAGCAAGGTTTGAAGAATTTGAGCAAAAGAACCTTTATTTACAAAACTTGCTTCTAAAAGTTCAAGAGGATCATCAAAGGAAAATTGATGACCTCAAAAAGAATTTTTTTTAATAAAAATGCTCAAAAATGTGAAGTTGGAGGTAGCTCCAAATCAAATTTTGAAAAAACAAATTTTTATCAAAGACAATCTAGTGCCCTAGTTTTTTGAACTGTAAATGTTTTAGAAGTATTTGGGTCCCAAAAGGACAAATTAATTCAAATAAAAAGGATGAAATTGTAAAATTGATTCTTAAGGGGACTAAAGTTTGTGCTACTAATGTTATTGGATCCAAAGCAATTCGGATACCAAAAATTACTTGATTGTCTTTTTATATGTGTGATGGAGCATTAATCAACAAAGTGATGAACCAAGAAACCTCTATGAACACAAGGAAGAACACTTGAAGAAGGAAGGCTTCACATCCTACCTTTGGTTCAAGTGGTAAAAAATTAGTTTAATTTATTTGTTTATCTTGATTTCTTTCTTTTAATTCAACTAGTTCATCAAACATTGTTGGACGAGCATTTTGTTTGATGCTTTAATAAGGGGGAGCCATTTTCAAATTGCAAAATCTTTTTAAAACCTCCTTTGTTATTAAACTTAATGATTACAAAATTCTTTTTGATATAACAAAAAAAGGGAGAACGGTTTGAAAAATTGAATTCTTAAAAGAAAAAAGTGGAGCTTTTTAATATTTTCTACAAATAATATCTTTTTCAAAAATTATTTTACTAAGGGAGAGAATTCAAAAATTATTTTACTAAGGGGGAGAATCACAAAAACAATTTTTCAAGTTAATTTTATTATATAAAAAAGGGGAGATTGTTAGGATATTTGTTTTGATATAATAAAATGAAAAATGTTTTTGGACTTGTTTGAATATTTTTCAAACATGTATTAAAGTCCAAACAACTTGAAAATATGTTTGAAAAAAAATTCTAAGACTTTTGGAATATTTTTAAATAGCTAAACTAGTCATTTTCAAAGCCCTGTATCAATATGCCTTGTCCCGTATCGATACCTTTTAGTGTTTCAGCTACAATGATTTTCCAGTAGCAAAAACTCAAACTGGTAAGGCTTAGCCGTACCGATACGGAGGGTGTCATACCGATACGCCTCAAAGCATATCGGTGCCCTGTGCTTTAAATGCCCAATGGCTCTTTCTTCTTTAGGTAGCGTACGATACCAGCCTACGTGTACCGATACGTCGTGCTGCATAAGCGCATTTATGGCTAGAATTGAAGTCCCTAACGGTTCTTAACAACCCCCAACGATTAGTAATGGCCATGAAGTTGTTAGAGGGTTTAAAAGACACCTCTAATCACCTATGGAAGACTAAGGAACATCAAGCCAACATTCAACGAGAGAAAAAAGTGTCTAAGTGCTTAATTTGTTGTATTTTTGTATAGAAAAACACTTGTGAGCTAATTTGTCGATGTATGCTCAAGTCTATTAGGATTGGGTAAGAGCTTTAGAGCACAAACACATACCTTGCGAGAGGGATTTCAGTTTGCTTCAATTTCTATTGTAAAGAGAGGTTTCCAAAGCTTTCAGTAGAAAGCTTTGGATGCTAGACTTAGTGGTTTAAGTCTAGGTTGTAACGGTTGCCTCCTTAGCCTAAAAAAGGGGGAAGAAATTCTAGTGAATTTGGAAATCCTTAGTGGGGAAGCTAAGGTAGTGGTTGTAGAGCATGGTTAGAAGCTCGAACCACTCTAAAATTCTTGTGTCTTATTTTTCTTTCATTGTTTCCACCACCAACACCCAAATTAACTCTTCTCCTCCACTTGGAAAGGAAATCGGTTGAGGATATCGAGTTCTACAAAGAGTAATACGAGTCGATTGAGAAAGGTGGTTGTAATCACTCATTTTGACCGGGTTTTAGTGTTATTAGTATTATTTTAATGGTAGTATTATTAATATAAAATTAATGAAAAATAATAAAAAAAAATAAAAAAATAAAAAAATATATATATTATTATTAAAAAAAAGAAAAAGAAATTTGCTTGGAGCAGCATGCTCCACGTCACCTTATTTTCCCGTCCATTGCCTATAAATACAAGGCATGGGCGCTCAATTTCAAGGGGAAATGGACACGCCAAATTGCCAAACAAATTGGCGATGCAATTGGCTCCCCAATCGGGAGCATGGCCGGCCGCAAGGCTGGCCGGGCTTGGGGGCAGTGCTCTCGGCCCCAGCTGGTTCGATCCAACATTCGATCGGGGTCCTATTTTGGATCTGATCTAGTTAATATTTTTGGAGAGGTCGCGGTAGATCTCGGTGGGGTTCAGTCGGGGTTCGTCATTCGAGCTCCTAGTTAGGTATATTTTCTTCCCTTTTTATTTGTGTTGTAATTTTTATAATTTAATGAAGTATTAGTTAATTTAAAATTGTGTTCTTTTTTACTTTGTATGTTTATTTATGCTTTAGATTAATATTTATTATGTTTTAAACTTATGTTTTATATTAATATTTTAGTTATGTTAAATTTGTTTTTTATGTGTTAGATTAATATTTATGAATGTTAGTATTTTATGTATGTTAGATTTTTTTTAAGTTAGATTAATATTTATGTATGTATGTTTTAGATTAGTATTTGTTTATGTTTTAAATTTATGTTTTAGATTAATATTTTATTTATGTTAGATTAGTATTTTATTATGTTAGTATTTATTTATATTTTATCGCATTGTATTTATATTCGCCATGTTTTAGGTTGCATAACAGATATATAAATTGTCAATGCGGTGCCCTTTTATCCGGGAGTAAGCGGGGCCAGTATCAGGCATAGTGATAGTGGTTGGGCGTTTACCCTCGGATAACGGGGCCTTTAAAATTTACCCGCACTTATAACCAAATTTTATTAATCGTCACTTTAATCCGGAAATTTTAATATTAATAAAGCGGTAATTATTAAAGTACCAATTTTGGGCGGTGTGGGGGTGCTAATCCTTCCCCATCCGTAGCCTACTCCCGAACCCAACAGTTTTTGAATCTCTGGTTTTATGGTGTCCGGTGGCGACTCCCTTTCTTTAAATAAAATACGGTATTTTTAAAACCCCACGAAATAAACATTTTATATCCGAAAAATTCACAAACACTTTAAAAGCACGTTTTTTTAGCAAAACGGACATCGCTACAGATGGCGACTCCGCTGGGGACTATTTTTTGTTTTTAACAAAATAAAGAGAGTCAAGCTTTTTAAAATAATTACCGCTTTATTAATATTAGAAATTCCGGGTTAAAGTGACTATTAAATTAACATTCGGTTAAAATTGCGCGTTTATTTTAACGCATTTAAAATATGGCATATAAACCCGTTTTTAAGTGGGGGGAAAACGCTAATGCTTTCGTGGAGATATCGTTCTCCCGTATGGGCCTAGCAAGTACCTTCGGGGCTCGACTACCTTATGCTTTCGTAAGGATATCGTTCCTTCGTACGGGCATAAGTGAATGGGTCCCCCTGAATTGAACTCGGTTGAAAGGAGCCTATAATGGGTGATGATCGGGGGCCTTGCTACTCTTAGTAGAGGACAGCAAGGACAATTCGGGTACCTCCTACCACCAACACTGCATGTAGAGAACATATAGAAACCCACCCCTTTAGAGCCATGCGGATAACCTTAGGTGTTTTAGACAGGATAAATAGGGTTTTTTTTGTTTACCTTATTTTATTTGTCCTTTTATTTATGTATTTATTATTTTTATCCGGTACTAACTCATTTTTTGTGTTTTATTTTTTTATTTTACACATACTTTTGTTGCATTATCATTGCATCCACATTACATAGAGGCGTTGATTCAAGTGGTTTGCCATATTAGAAAATCTTTCATCATGGAAAAAGGTGTCTTAGGAAGGACGACATCGATCTAGTCGCACGACATCGGTCAGAGATTAATCAACAGATCCGAAGTAACAATTTGCCGAGCAAGCGTGTAATGCCAAAGTATACACACGAGACCCTGATGGTGGACATACGACGAGTTGCAAGGCGTGTGAATGACTTAGCTACCGAAGCCGCGACTCTCCGACCTTTCGTAACCCCGGACATGAAATAAGCACCAAGGTTTATCAAGTTGCTCAGAGCTGTCGAGGAGCTAGGGCTTATGTGTAGAACTTTGTTTTGTAATTAAGACTTTTTGTAATAGGGACTCTTTTTGTAATAGAGACTCCTTTTGTAATATGGACCTTTTTTGTAATCTGTACCCTTTAATTCCCATGAAAGTTGTTCGAAAAGGTGATTACCAGCGGAATCAACGCCTTTATTTGCATTCATGTTGCATATCATGATGTTGATTCAAGAACAGTTCATTAAAAGGCTTTCAAAATAGAAAAAGTATGCTTTGCCAGAAACAATAATATTACAGTAACAAGTTAGGCCGAGCAAAGACCAATCGAGAAAGAAGACGGTACGATAATAAGGCACGTGCGACGCAGAAGATTCAGTCAGGGCCGCAGAACCCCAATTTTAAATCTTCACATTTGACCATTTTTTAAAAAAAAAATCTCAGATTTTAATTTGACTCATTTAAAAAAAAATTGAAAATATTATTATTTTGCTTTGAAACTTCTTCCCTCATAAAACTTTCAGAATAATAATAATAACAAAAAGAAACCTAAAAGTTTCATTTTTAAGTAAGTTAAAACTTTTTGATAATAAAAAGGGAGAATTTTTAAACCAAATGATCCTTGAAAATTTTAATTTAAACCCCAAAAAGTTTTAAAGTACTCCCCTAGGACCGATAGAATCCATCCCTGTTTAGACGTACCCAAATCTACAGAAGAAAATATATTGTCTGATGTCCTTTTCAGAAGCCAAAAAATAAAGATCATGACATCACGAGTTCATAGAATAGAATAAGAGGAGAAGACGGAGTCATCCATCATCCTGAAGACGATGTCGAGACGTGGAGCACAGGTTTTGCTTCCCGAAGTCAAGGTCTCCAGAATAAATTCAACTGTTGCCTGTAATTCATTATTAATTTCTTGCAAACATGCATTTTCTCTATTGAAAGTTTTTCAAAGACTGTTCGAGAATCTACATCGCATTTGCATGCATTCTCGCATTTATAGGGTATTGATTCCCGAAGTGGTTCCTCAAAATCTCAGAAATCGTTCATAACTGGCAAAGGGTCGTTTGGTCAGATATTAGAGGGCACGGATCCAGGGTTTTGTCCTAGAACAAGATCGGAGACAATAGAAGAGGAACCATCTGAAGACTTCAGGTCAGACACGGTAAGGAGACACGGTACTGGTAATGAGCAAAGTAAAGTGCAAGAATTGAAAGAAGCAGAGGGAAGACGTGATGAATCAGATGAATACTTTGACAAAAGGTAAGCGATCCATCAAACCAAAAGAAAAACCGATGAAGGATCAAAATAGAGAGCGAGATAGTCATAATTCTACCTCCAAGTCAGCCAAATACGACAAATTGAACCCTTTTTGTGATCTGCATCAATAAACAGGCGGAAGGTATGCTTGAGTCGGGCTTTCAAAAAATAGAGCTCGATCCAGAAGAAAATTGAGAAGCAAGTAATGAAAAGAAGTATATCTCGATTCCTGTGAGATACACCGAACTACTCCTAATGTTCATCGACAAGAGATTTATTACCTCGGTGAAGTCTCTAGCGAAGAGACCGTCTTATCCGAGAGATTACGAAACACGTGCTAGAGGCAGTTACCGTTTAGGAAATTTGGGTCACGGTATTGAGGATTGCGGGGCCCTGAGGAATGAGTTCAAGATCTTATCGCGATGAGGATTCTAGGTTTCGAAGACGGAGTTCCCCAATTCTATAGTGAGCTAACAATCACCCGAGGGGCAAAGTTGAGGAGGAATCGATATCCAGGACAAAGTTCGAGTAATACCGAAGTGGGTCACTTAAGCGAGTTAAATTTGAAGATCGGAGACAGGGGCATCCCAGGAGAGGGATATTCTTTCGAGTTCAGCCAGCTCAGATAAGAGAGAGATAACTTGGATAAAATTGAATTTGCAGAATGATCATCAAAAGCTTTCCTGAGTGTTTAAGAATATCAGAATAGATGAACGGTGTTGTCCAGTTGAAAGACGACTCAGAATATTGAAAGAAGAGAAACTAGTCAAGCAAGAATCAAGTCAGGCTGTTATTAGGTAAGTTTGAGGAAATTAGGAATAGGTACAACAGTCTCCAGAGATAAGCTACAGAATAACTTAGCCATTAACAAGAGTTTTGGAAACAAGTTTACGACAGAGCAATGACAATTCAACACTCTTCAGTTGGAAAAGGGCAACTTCCAAGCTACAAAAGACTAAGCAGGGGATAGATGAAGACCCGAAGATCGATATTACTCGAGCAGGTAAGGCGGCTCAACAAGGGCAGGCTTTGTCAGAACATGGATCAAGGGTTGGACTACAGAGGCAAGCTGACCGGACTACTGGATGAAGTTAAGAAAGTAGGCACTGAAGCTTATCAGTAACTGTAAATATCTAATATCTGATATAATGAAACCTTTTGGCCTCAATGAACGTCGTTCTATGGGATCACTTTTGGAATCAATACCTTATTGCATTCATGTTTATATTTTAGGATTGCATTGCTTTGCTTTCCACGATCCTGGCATGTTTTACATGACATTATCATTACCTTGCATTATTATTACCTTGCATAAATTTTATAAGGAGTAAGTCAAAAACCAATTAGGGTTTTATCATGGATAAAAGAATCAAAGACACTAAAAAAACAAGATTCGAGCAGTTAAAAGATGGGCTAGAGAAAAAAAGAGAAAGAAAAAAGAAGTTTGATGCCTTTGATGCAAGAAAGCTCTGTTTGAACCCTGATTTGGTCGTTCCTCCGGATTCCAAAGACTCCAGATTTGCGCATGATAACGGAACAAGATGCCCCAAGATTCACGTGACCATATTCTGCAAAAAAGATGGAGGGTTGCATTGAAAAATTGTCGATCCACTACTTCCCCGACAATCTAGCAGGACCTACCGTGATTTGATATGCTTTGGACCTAGCACTGAGTCGTCAGTATCTCCAGGGTACGAAGATGAAACCTGATAAAGCTTCAAGGAATGTGCTTTGAGGTGTTTGTGTTTAGCGACCCAGGTGCAGCCTCCCGTAGATGAAGAGGAAAGTGACTTACATGCCACATTTCTTATTTCTTCTTTGATAGCTCAGGAAAATGAATGCCCGCTTTGAGGACTTCATGACAGTCAGAGAGAGAATCAAACATGCACTCCAGGACCTAAGTTTAAAAGACCAGACATGCCTAGGAGCAGAAGGAAAGAAAGAGATAAACGAGTACCACTTTCAAAGGTTCTCGTGTTCGTAAGAGAAGAAGACAGGCAGATTCCCCTGAATCACTGAGAAAAATTCCTCGAACAAGTGCATATTTAGAGATATTCGGATTATTCCATCTCAGACATATGGCCTCATCTGGTCAAGGGTTAGTACCTTACCTCAAGGCCGATAATGATTACGCTAAGCTCATATGCTCACAGTTTTGATCCATACAGTATATGTGAGTTCCACATTGAGGCGTCAGGGCATGACACTAAGAAACTTGGGGTCGTTAATAGAAAAAAATCAAGAAGCTGGTTGACGAGGGAGTCGTGACAAGAGAGTTGATCCAGCGGTAGAAAACAAGAGAAGAGGCAAGCCTACACTACAAATGACGGAATGAGTTAGTACTCGGGAGGCAGTCCGAAAGTCCCTATGGTTTTCCCATCAGTTCGCAAAGAAATTCTCAATGCTTTGAAAAAAACTCCCAAACAAATATTTTTTTAGAATTAAAAATCACATTTCCATTTAGAAAAGCATTTTTACATTCTTGATTCTTTAAACATTTTATTTTTATGGGGTAGTTTTTGTTCTCCCATATGCATATACACGCATTTTTGAATGGACATATGTATATATCATTTCTATACCAGGTCCTCGAATTTTGAATGCAATAGTACATTTGCTTCAGATCCAAAGATCAACTCTAAGTTGCATATATTTAGAAGAGATTGAATGTTGTGGGGATATTGTAAATGTAAGTATCTTCTAGTTTACTTAAGCCAACAGAGGAACAAAGCGAGTGTTTAGACAATAGGCAGTTCCCATTTTAAGAGTTTATCTTCTCAGGCACTTGTCGTTTAAGATCCTTGAAACAAGAGTTGACCCTAAACCTCTACCCCCTCAAGGCATTCTCAAGACATCTGTGAATTTGAGAACGAATTATATTCTTTTACTTTACCAGAAGACAGAGATGAGTCTAGACAGATTGGATACGAAGATCAGAAAATCATCAGAAGAAAGTGGTTGAAAACAAGGATATGTCTAAACGAAAAACCAAAGAAAAGAAGAGAAATGGTAATCAGAAGGCCGAAGCAATCTAGATCGAGCAAATATCAGAAGAGCTGCAGAAAGGCAAGTAACTTCGAGCAGAAGATATCATCAATACCCAGTATAGATACGTGTTGATTCGAGGATACATTTATAGACTCGAATAAGAAGAAAGAGATTCAAGGCTAAAAACCCAAAATGGCCAGTCTAAAACAAAAAAGAAAAAGAAAACAAAAAAAAGAGAAGAAAAGAAGAAATAAATAAAAAAGAAGAAAGAGAGAAAAAAAAGGAAAAAAGAAAGAAAGAATATTGTATATGTTTCACACACAGATCAAACAATACAAGAACGAGACTTCAACTATGAGCAAGAGACAGAAGGAATCCACATTTCAAGCAAACATCAGTTTTGAAAATTAGTATAGAAGCTCAAATTGAAGCCAAGTCAAGACAAGTCGGCCCGAAGATTGCCAATTTCGAAAAAGGAAATGACCTCCAGGGTGAAAACCCAAAAATGGGCAGTCTAGAGTGATCCTAAAAATGAAGAAAAAGAGTAGTTTGCCTGAGCCTGAATATCCAACCAAGATACACTGAAGGAAATGACCTCTAGGGTGAAAACCCAAAAAAGGGCAGTCTAGAGCGATCCTAAAAATGAAGAAAAAGAGTAGTCTGCCTGAGCCTGCTGGCATCAATATCCAACCAAGATACACTGAAGGAAGTGACCTCTAGGGTGAAAACCTAAAAATAGGCAGTCTAGAGCGATCCAAGAAAAAAAAGAGAAAAAAAAGGAAGAAAGAATAACATTTCATCTAGGCGTGCCAATCATAAGAATTCCCAGAAATGTATTCATAGTCCTTCATTCAAGAAATCTCAGTTTTGAGGAGTTTTGGAGGATCAAACATTCTTGAACAGAAAACGAACATCAGTATAAAGCCAGAATGCAAGGCAACCTACAGTAAAAAGAAAGGAAATGAACTCTAGGGTGAAAACCCGAAAACTGGCAGTCTAGAGTGATCCAAAAAAGGGAAGGAATAATGGGCATATCCAAGTTACACAAGTACAGAAATACTGTTTCACTTAACCATAAACCAAATGCCTACATTACAAGCCCCCAAAGACTATTCTGGTCATCCATAGATATCCAAGTTGAATGAGAATGTCTTCAGATTTCATTCCGCCTATAAGGGTTAACTTTGCTTCAAGGAACGTCAAACTTTGAAGTGCTTGATCGACACCCAAATGAGGGAAGGATGGGGCATGGTGAGATAGTGAGATTAATAGAGCCACCTTAAACGGGGTAGAAACTAGGTAGGTTTGTTCCTCTCAAAAGCATATTAGAGCAGAAGAAACTATACATTGGCATATATCTCCACAATGGTCAAGATCTTCTAAATATGCGTTTCATTAGAATTGATCTCTGGCAACTTGAAGCAGATGCGCTATGGTGTTTGATATTTCGGGGGCAAACATGTTTTAAAAGGTTTGACATTTTCTCCCAAAGTTTTAATGTTTACCATTTCCCCCAAACATTAGTTTCTAAAAATGTTTGGCAATACACTTCGAATTTTGTTTACCATTCTCCAAGCATTATTTAAAAAAATGTTTGGTCATTAAAAAAGAAGAAGAAAAGAAAAAGATGTTTACCATTTGTTCCAAACAATGTTTGCAAAATGTTTGGTATCCCCTCCAAGTTGTGATTTTCGAAATGACTGTTATCTTTTCAAACAATCATTATTTTTTGAAATATACGCAAGTAAATTGCCGTTTGCATTATTTTAAAAATAAATGATGATGAGATTTAAAGCATAGAGACCGAGAGTTAGTTCTCGTCGAAATGCTACGAGAAGATCAAGGATGAGCTCAGAGGATGGAAGCATTTTGGCTCACCCTAGTGACTAGAAATAGATCAAGGCTCTGTATGATGGGCCAGAAAATTTAAAGCAGTGGAGCCCATGGTTGTATGGGGCAACGCCAAGCGAAGAAGATGACAAGGGTTCTTATAAGAATAATATAAGAACTGAAAGATCATTTGTGAAGACGGGTGATAACCCTGAAGACAAGAAAGCATTCCGCACAAAAGGTTCAAAAACATGTTAATCTAGATTCGAAGTGATTGATCAAATGAGGATTTAATAGCATACAATGAAGAAGTAAAGAGATGAAGAAATCTAAGGAATGACCTTTCAGGGTATAAGGCTTTAGAACAAAAAAGGGCTTAAAGAAAAAGAGAAAAAAAAAGAAAAAGAGAGAAAGAAAGAAAGAGAGTAGGAAAGAAAAAGGAAAAAAAGAAGAAATTGAAGGAAAAAAGAGAGAAAAAAAAAGCAGAGAAAAAGTGAAAAAGAAAAAAAAGAAGAAATTGAAAAAAAATAAAGAAAAGAAAGAAGAAAATGAAGAAAAAGATAAGAAGAAAAAGGCATGACATTGCATGCATCACATAGATAGAGGCATGTCAATTTTTGCTTGTTTCTAGACAGGTATTTGAAGAATTGTCAAAGAATTTACTAAAGAAAAGAAAGATCGGCAGCCATAGCAACGTGAGACCCAGATGTTAAATCCTTTAGGTCATCGGTAAGTCCTTCGGACACGGTGTTAAGTCCTTCGGGCCACCAGTAAGTCTTTCGAGCATGGTGATAAGTCCTTCGGGCCATCAGTAAGTCCTTCGGGCAAGATTTCGGCAGCCTCAGCAGCGTGAGTCTAGAAAAATTGGCGGCCATTCTCGGCGTGAGTCCCTAAATTTGAAGAAGTTTTGGCAGCCATTTTCGGCATGAGTCCCCAAATTTAAAGAAAATCGGTAGCCATTTTCGGCGTAAATCCCCAAATTGAAGAAAGATTTCGACAGCTATAGCAGCGTGAGTCCTAGAAGATCGGCAAGCATTTTCGGTGAGAGTCCCCAAATTTAAAGAAAGTTTTGACATCCAGTTTCGGCGTGAGTCCCTAAATTTAAAAAAAGTTTTGGTAGCCATTTTTGGCGTGAATCCCAAAATTTGAAGAAAAATTTCGGCAGCCTTAGCAGCGTAAGTCCAGAAAAATCGACAGCCATAGCAGCGTGAGGCCCGTATGTTAAATCCTTCGGGTCATCGGTAAGTCCTTCGGACACGGTGTTAAGTCCTTCGGGCCACCAGTAAGTCTTTCGAGCCTGGTGATAAGTCATTTGGGCATGAAGCGGCAGCCTTAGAAGCGTAAGTCCAAAGATATCAACAGCCTTGTAAAAAAAGAATGAAAATGAGATAGAAAAAAAGAGAGAAGAGAAAAGAAAAAGAGAGAAAAAGAGCCGAAAAAGAGGGAAAAAGAAAAAAGGAAAAAGAGAAAAAAGAAAAAATTCGAAGATAAAGGTTCTATATAGAAAGGGCCTATATTTTCAAGCTCCCGTAGCTAGAGGTTCTATGTATGAAGAATCTGCCGCTCCGAGGCTTCAGGAGCTGAAAGTTTTATATAGGAAGGGCTTGCAGCTCTAGGGTGAAGACTAGCAGTTCTATATAGGAAGAACTCCCAGCCGAAGGAATTCACCCATGACACATAAGGTTTTATATACGGAAAACCTGTTGTGTTGAAGGCGAAGAGTCCTATATAGGAAGGGCTCCGAGCTTTACTGTCTTAGAGTGAAAGGTTCTATATAGGAAGAACCTGTAGCTCCGAGATTTCAGAAGCTAAAAGTTCTATATAGGAAGGACTGGCGGCTCGAGTGTGAAGACTAGCAGTTCTATATAGGAAGAACTACCAGCCGAAGGAATTCACCCATGACACATAAGGTTTTATATAGGGAAAACCCATTGTGTTGAAGGCGAAGAGTCCTATATAGGAAAGGCTCCGAGCTTTACTGTCTTAGAGTGAAAGGTTCTATATAGGAAAAACCTCAGAGCTCAGAGATTTTGAAGCTAAAAGTTCTATATAGGAAGGACTGACGGCTCCAGGGTTTGAAGACTAGCAGTTCTATACAGGAGGAACTCCCAGTCGGAAGAATCCATCAGTGAGGCAAAAGGTTTTATATAGGAGAAACCAGCGTTGAAGGTGAAGAGTTCTATATAGGAAGGACTCCAAGCCTTACCGTCTCAGAGTGAAAAGTTCTATATAGGAGGGACTCATAACTTGAGGCTTCACAGTGAAGGGTTCCATATAGGAAGAGCCTATAGTTCCAAGATCAGAAGGTGAAGAAATTCTATATAGGAAGAACTTACAACCTTGAAGATTCAGCTAAGGAAGAGCGGAGAGTTCCAGAAGAACACGTGATTCTGAAGCCAAAGACAAGAAAGTAGGTCAAAAATGAGTGCTTTTGATCTTTGCTTTGTCCTCGTTTCACAAGAACAAGCAAAGAGGGGCAACTGTAATCACTCATTTTTGACCGGGTTTTAGTGTTATTAGTATTATTTTAATGGTAGTATTATTAATATAAAATTAATGAAAAATAATAATAATAATAATAATAAAGTAAAAAATATATATATTATTAAAAAAAAGAAATTTGCGTGGAGCAGCATGCTCCACGTCACCCTATTTTCCCACCCATTGCCTATAAATACAAGGCATGGGCGCTCAATTTCAAGGGGAAATGGACACGCCAAATTGCCAAACAAATTGGCGATGCAGTTGGCTCCCCAATTGGGAGCATGGCCGGCTGCAAGGCTGGCCGGGGTTGGGGGCAGTACCCTCGGCCCCAGTTGGTTTGATCCAACATTCGATCGGGGTCCTATTTTGGATCCGATCTAGTTAATATTTTTGGAGAGGTCGCGGTAGATCTCGGTGAGGTTCAGTCGGGGTTCGTCATTCGAGCTCCTAGTTAGGTATATTTTCTTCCCTTTTTATTTGTGATGTAATTTTTATAATTTAATGAAGTATTAGTTAATTTAAAATTGTGTTCTTTTTTACTTTGTATGTTTATTTATGCTTTAGATTAATATTTATTATGTTTTATATTAATATTTTAGTTATGTTAAATTTGTTTTTTATGTGTTAGATTAATATTTATGAATGTTAGCATTTTATGTATGTTAGATTTTTTTAAGTTAGATTAATATTTATGTATGAATGTTTTAGATTAGTATTTGTTTATGTTTTAAATTTATGTTTTAGATTAATATTTTATTTATGTTAGATTAGTATTTTATTATGTTAGTATTTATTTATATTTTATCGCATTGTATTTATATTCGCCATGTTTTAGGATGCATAACAGATATATAAATTGTCAATGCGGTGCCCTTTTATCCGGGCGTAAACGGGGCCATTATCAGGCGTAGTGATAGTGGTTGGGCGTTTACCGTGGGGCCTTTAAAATTTACCCGCACTTATAACCAAATTTTAAATTAATCGTCACTTTAATCCGGAAAATCTAAAATTAATAAAGCGGTAATTATTAAAGTACCAATTTTGGGCGGTGTGGGGGTGCTAATCCTTCCCCATCCGTAACCGACTCTCGAACCCAACAGTTTTTGAATCTCTGGTTTTATGGTGTCCGGCCTACCTAAGTGGCCGGTGGCGACTCCCTTTCTTTAAATAAAATACGGTATTTTTAAAACCCCACGGAATAAACATTTTATATCCGAAAAATTCACAAACACTTCGAAAGCACGTTTTTTTAGCAAAACGGACATCGCTACAGTGGTGGTCTAACATTTCAAGATACATTTTGTTCAGTATGTGTGTCTGGGTTCGTGGGAGATTGAGGTAAATTTTAAACAAGCTTCAGGTTCTGATTTTGATGCATTGACTACGACCATTTTTGGAGGAGGAAATTCGGAGTAATATTTGGAGCTATGATGGAGTGAAAGCTTTTGGTCCGGATGGGTGTAGCTTGGAATTCTACAATAAGAGTTCAAAAGTCGTTAAAACTGATTTTATGAGTTTCATGCATCGTTTCTTTGAGACTGGTAAGTTACCACTTGGAGCTAATTCCACTTTTTTGGTGATGTTGCTGAAGACGAATTCCCCAATGTGTTTGATTGATTTTAGACCCATTAGTCTTGTCAACTCTATTTAAAAGATTTTGGCAAAGAACTTGGCTCATTGATTGCAAAAGTTGTTTGATCATATTACAAGTGACACTCAGACTACGTTTGCGAGGGGTTGTCAGATTGTGGATTGAATTTTGTTAGCTAATGAGATAATTCACTCAATGAAAAAAGGCGAGTTCATGGCTTTATTTTGTTAGCTAAAGCCTATGATTGTGTCTACTGGAATTCTTAGATCATTTTTTATCGAGGATGAGGTTTAACTTTGTTTGGCGCAGTTGGATAAGAGAGTGTTTGAGTATGGCTAGGTTATCGATTTTGTTGAATCGTTGCTCAATGAAGGATTTTTGGATAGAACACGGGATCCGACAGGGTGACCCATTGTCTCCTTTGTTTTTTGCCATAATTGCAAATGCATTACATCAGCTATTAGTTAATGTTATGGAGGCAAGCTTGGTTTGTGGTGTAGAGGTGTAGTGACTAAAAGTCTGAGTGTTCCCTCACTTTTAAAAAAATTGATTTGGAGGAATTTTGGAAACCTCAAATTTTAAATAAGACTTGGAGTCACCACCGGTCACTTGGATAAGGTAAACCGGACACTAAAAAAACTAACCAGAGATTCAATAGATTCTGGATTCGTTTACAAGCGGGGAAGGGTTCACACCCTCACCACACCCTAAAATCAGTACCTAAAGGGTTTGTATTGTATTTACTAAGAAACATTAAGATTCAGTCTAATTTAATTAATAATCCTTAAAATGCATGAATGCATGACAATACTATTCGAACATATAAAACCTCACAATTTACGGTACCCAAAGGAGATGACGCCCGAAGACTCGAGACAACACTCCCAAATAGGATACCGAAATCTTGAGGACTAATTCTAAAGCAACAAGAATATAATAATGCATGATCAAATAAATATGATGGAGATGATAGGTAAATGATGCT
The DNA here is from genome assembly GCA_019671005.1 of Hibiscus mutabilis. Taxonomy (NCBI): domain Eukaryota; kingdom Viridiplantae; phylum Streptophyta; class Magnoliopsida; order Malvales; family Malvaceae; genus Hibiscus; species Hibiscus mutabilis. The sequence goes on along the minus strand of CM033717.1, from coordinate 28,393,343 downwards.
TGTCGAATAGTGATGCACTTTAGAGCAAGTATACTCGTTGTATCAAGTAATAAAGTGAGAGTAGGGATGTGTTTGCAAGTATTGGTGAATGTCGGTTTAAGTAAAAATAATTTAACTAATCTAAAGATAAAAATAAAGACAATCAGCTGTAGCAACTTAACAATTAATTATGGAGGTTGAGATTATTGCTAAGGATATATGATTGATTACCTATCTCAATGTTATATCAACGGGTAATACATGTCTGCGTAAATCCTAAGGTTCTTCATCTACTCGACAGGATTTTCCAATTAACTTTTGACTCTCTCGATGCCTATAAGTTAATAACTTTGTAATTAAGGTAATACATGTCTGCATTAACCCTAACTACTCTATTATTTATTTAAAAACTCCCTTTTAGTCGTTGAAACCCTAAACTTATGTCTAAGCCGAATTAAGACTAAGTTGATAGCTTAGCCCCACTATTCATGTTTGTATAACTTAACTCTCTCAAATATTAAGCCACATATCAATAGTTAACATGCCTCTCTCGAATAGCTCTTACGATTAACTACACATTAAGAACGTGAAAATAATAGATGAAGATGAAAACAACTAAAACATTGAACTATAATATTAAAAACATAAAATCTTGGGACGAAATAATCATAACTAAAAAGTTTAGCTCATGTCTGAGCGTTAAGCAACCATGATTAAAAGTATATAGTACGACAGTTTATCAAGCAAGAAAATAAATAAGTCTAGCATCCTCGACAAAACTCCCTCCGAGCCGTCCAATTGTGCTACGGGCCTCCTCTCCGTTAGCCTCTCTCGATGGCTTCGTTCTATGAGGAGAATTGTCTAGCTTCGCCCCGGTGGTTCTCCGCAAGCTCAGACTAAGACTATCGTATGAATTATGCTCTCTATCAATCCGTCCTCCTTTTGAGTAACGTCCAAGTCTTCATTATATAGGCGGTGAAACTAGGGCTTCAGTACCCTAAAGTTACGCACCTTCATTAAAGAAAGCCAATTGTTTCTCGCTTCATTGAATGTTGTGTATCTAGGAGAAAGTCCACATGGGAAAAGATAGATTCATCTCCAACTCTTTATGCCTCGTCAGCTCTAGCCATGCGATCTGCTCCTCTTCCGCTCCAGCAATTCACCAACATCCTGCACATCTACCACAAACACCACCTTTCCCATGAAAAGTACCAATATAGACAACAATTTAAGCACATGCGGTGTAACTCCTTATCTACATGCAAATATGTACAATCTAACCTAAATGCAACCTAAATAATCTTGAAAACATGCAAAGTATAAGGATTAAGTGCATATAAAATAGAACATGTACGCACTCGTCAGTAAACAAATAAAATAAAATGCACATGTAGACATTATAAAATAAAAACATGGTACACATATAGCATATAATATGTAACATATAAAACTGCAATATACATGTAATAAAATAATATATAATGATAATGTATATATATAATACGTAATATAATAATGTCAACACAATTTGGAGCAAGTGGTTAAAGACTCTTGTTGACATCCAATTCTTTCCCCTAAGTCCTGGGTTCTAATCCCATTAGGTGCAATTCCCCTTCCCTCCCCTAGGTAGAAATTAATAAAAAAAAACACAATATAATAATAAGCAATGGAAAAGGAAAATAACAGTAACATGGTGAGCAATTTAAGCATGCAATAAAAATAATGAAAAAATAAAATGATAAAAAAAGTAAAGGCACAAAACTAGGAGCAGATTTATGGTTCGTTTAGTTCGCGAAAAAGATCATTATCATAGGGTTATAATCTTTTCCGAAATCTTATTCTCATGTTTGGTTTGTGTTCATTTTCACCAGGCTGAAAAAGAATATTAACAACAGTAGCGTTTTTTTGCAAGATTACAAGAATGTGATTCTCCCCAAATCCTTAAGTATTTATTAATTCTTGCCATTTTAGACCAAAATACCCATGAAATAATGAGGGGGTTTTATATTAGTCTAATTGTTTCATTTTTTTTAACTAGATAACTAATTATTTGAGGTTTAAATTTATTAAATATTTTATTTCACATTAATTTAATATTTAAGTGGTATTAAAAATTTAAATAGTGTTTAAATATTTAATGTATTTTTATTAATATTGCATTTGTAATGTTTCTAATAATATTTTAAACATATTATCGAAATATCTAGCTCATAAAAATCTTGAGTGCAATATTTACTCCGGTATAAATTCAACTAACTAACTAATTATGACTAACTAAAACGTATTTACACCTGTGTAATTACAACTAACTAAACTAATATGTAACTATAACGTATTTACATCGTTATAATTATAGCTAACTAAACTAATATCTAACTATAATATATTTACACCAGTGTAAGTACATCTAACTAATCTAATATCTAACTATAACATATTTACAACAGTGTAATTACAACTAACTAAATACAACTCACGTGTGATTCAAAATATATAGTATATTATGTTGTTTCCATACAGTTGTGTAAAAATTATTAGTTTGTTCAAATAATTGTATTAATAATTTTTTAAATAAATATAATAATTTCTATATAAATAAATATAATACTTATTAAACTTATTTCCAACTTAATTATTCAAATCATTTAATATGTGTACTCGAGACCATAACATTATTTTTATTTTATATTATATTTCTATATAAATATAATATTTATTATTATAAAAGGACGTTTAATATTTAATTGTATTTATAATATGTTTTTTTGCAAAATTTAGATAATGTAATATAAATAGTTCTATGAATAAAAATATTTTCAAATTAATATTGAAAGTTGTTATAAAGAAAATATATCAGAAGAATAATTTAATAAAAATTGCTTTCAGATAATCTTATATTTTCTAAATCAAACATTGTCATCTCACATTTCTGCCAAATAAACATGTAATCACTAATTTAGTCTGGTATTATTATTATTATTAATGTTGTTGGTTTTATTATTATTAAAAAACAAAAAAATATCATAAGCCCAACTAAATAAAAACTCAATATATTGACAGTCCAAGTCATTTTAAGTATAAGCCCATTACGTATAATTTATAGTTGGCCCATTTAGGTCCCAAACCCAACTAAAAAAAACTAATATGATAACCTAATATCCATCTTTTTCCCTTGTAGCAACCAGTATCTGACCGTTGGATCAGATCTGATCAACGATCCAAGTCAAAAGAATGAGGGACTATTCAGCACCCACGAGTGCGTGCTTCTCACCCGAGGTAGTTGGCCTCCTTCACGCTCCCACGCACCCGTGCTGCTTCGTCTCCACCTGGCGCCACCACCGGCAATCTCGTTGCCGCCGTACGGAAACCCTCTTCAACCACCACCTGCAGAAAAAGACTAAGCATGGGCAAGCAATCCATCCAACAGTAGATTAGTTTTTTTTATTATTTCAAGAATGTAAATGGATATATATATAGAAAAAAATCTATTGTAAAAGGGGATTCATCAATTAATAAAAAAAGGAACCTCAATGTAATATCCTCAAAACTAGTATAAAGAAGTTACTACAATTCATTTGATCCTTAATTGATTGAAAACAAGATACTAGATTTAGATAATAAGGACTAGAAAGCTATAATTGAAAAAGTGGTAACCTAATGTATAAGTGATCAAACCAAAACAATTGACAAATTGAAGGAATGCATGCAAAATTCATACATCCCTAAAATTCCCCTACACATGTCATTAATTAAAGGATAATTAAGGGTAAATTAGTCATTTGGAGGAGATAATGGATGATCCATTATCATCATCTTCTCCCCTTTTTGCCGTGTAAATGAACTAGGAAAAGAGAAAGGAATTTGAGTTAGAAAAACTCCATAGCCATACATTCAAGCTTGGAATTGGAGAAATTGGAGTTGCTATCATTCTTATAATCTTGATAGGAAGGTAAAATCTATTCCTTAATGTGTTATAGATACAAATGATGCATGAAGATTTAGGGTTCTTGCTTGAATTATATGAAATTGATGAATAGATAGTGAATTGATGCTATGAACTAGTTAAGAAGTTCAATTGATTGATTAATCCATGAAATTGACATGCCAATCGAATGAATAAGAGAAATTGATGTTGTCAATAGCTAATTGATGGTGAACTGTTATGCTTGATGCTGGAAAATTTGGATGATGACTGGAATGGATGATTGAAATGTAAATTGAAATTGTAGATGCTGGAAATTCTAGTGGATTGATGTCCTAATGAATTAAATTGAAAATGTTGCTCAAAAGCCCTATTTTGATCATGTTGGTAGATGAATTGAGCATTGAATAGAGTAGATAAGTTGATGGAAAATGAATGCACCAAATTGGATTAGTTAAGACTAGGTAATGGACTGCTCAAATGGTGAATTGGATGAATGATGTAGATCAAACTGAATTTAACATGATAATGCCCTGTGTTAAGCTCGTTGCTAGGTAGATTAGACTGACCTAGACATGTAAGCACATGAAAATGAATTGAATTACCATGATAGAACCTTGTTAAAATGAGTTATGAAAATAGAAACTCAACCTAGTGTAATCTGCCTCTGTTCTTGGCAATGACTTTGACAAATACCATAAATTGTATAAAAGGAATTTAAGGCTGAAAATTTTATGGATAATGCCTTGAAATTTCTAAATTCAATAGGAGAAAACAAAACTAAATTCTGGATTGTAGAATGAATTGTAGAGGAGAAACATTAAGGACAGTGCAAACTGTCCAGTGTTGTAAATTAACCTGTCTTTAAGTTAAAAAATGTATTAATTGGCAAAGAACTAAAATTCAAGGCCTATATGGTTAGAAGGAAAATTAAGTTAGATTTCCAACTGTGTAAACGATTTGAAATTCTGCCGAACAGAATAAAAGATATGAGCATTTAAGTAAACAGTGCACATGCTGCCAGGCAGCAACAGTCTAGATGATTATATTGAATTGTATGCTTAAGTATGGAGTCACATAATAACTAAATTGATTGCTGAATTATATCTAATACCCTATGTATTGTATGAATGTTAGATCAAGTGGAAATTGAGGATAAAGGGGCTCACTTAGATCAACAAGCTAGTAGAGGAAAAAGGATTACAATCCAGGATCGACAATAGCTCAAAAAATTCCTGTGAGTGAAGATTAAAGTTTGGAGAGGGCGGTAACCTCTCAAAGTCAGTTTTGATTTGTAATTTTTATTGAATCTTAAGTATAAATTGTATAATGAGCTTGCTATGGAGCATTAGCAAGGTAAGTACTCTTTTGATTGATTACTTGATTGTGAAACATGCTTGAATTGCCATTGATTGTATTGATGTGCTTATTGCCTATTTGAACTATACTGAAATGAAGCATAATGTTATAGATAGAAGTACACAATTCATTGTTGAATTACATATTGCTTGATACTCCTACATTGACAGGGAAACATTGATATTGGATTGGATCAAGCCCTATTCGACAAAAAGGGAATATTGGCACAAATTGTGCATATTGAATTGAATCATTCTTCTAATTGATTGAAAGTAATAACTATTGCAAGCCTTGGTCTCGAGTCGGTCTTAGATATAGTTGGCATGCCATAGAGTCTATAGCGCTCATTGTCAGGGTGGACTATGGTCCGGGATATTGGTCCCTAATTGGCGACAGTAGGAGGGAAGTATTGTTATTGGCCGTTGGTGACAATAGGAGGAATTAACCAGGTACTTGGTACCATATTGACTATTGTTATCGGCGACAGTTTGGTTAGAGACTCGAGTATCTAGACTGAGTAATCGATTCTCAAGGCTATACCTAAAATGAACTAAGAACACATGCATATTGAACCTATTACTACATTGAATTGCATTGATTGATTGTAGAGGAAAATCAAATGCTATTAGCTATTGCCTTTGAAAAATTGATTGTGCCTTACTTATATGAGATTGCTTGAGTTGAATTGTTAATTGAATTGGGTGATTGAGTATGTCTAAACTTCAAGCCTTGTATTGTTATTGGATAGAAAATTAGACAATACATCTAGTAGTGTATGTCTTGTTCGAATGGTTCACTATTGATGGGAGAACCATGCCATCCATTTGATGGTTCGTAGTTGAGACTTATTATACTGTTGCCTTGTAACTTTAACTCACTCACTTACTAAGCTTTGCTCATTCTAGTCTCATTTCTACGATACAGGTTAATTTTGGATACCATCTTGAAGTCTAAGCTCATACAAGTCACATTTTGCATAAAAGAGTATGTTCCCATCTTGATATAGTTCTCCTAGGATGGTGGCACCTAAGACATGTATAATTATGGTCACTTGGATATGGTTTGTATAAGTTAATTCTATCTATGATCTATAAAAAGTTTGGTATGTATATATGAGCATGTATGCACTTTAATGAACTTAGATGTTTAATAGCTCAATGTTTAATTTCCATGGATGAATTGTGCATGAAATGGTTAAATAGATCTCTTGAAAATGGTTAGTTAACATCAAGTAAATGTAACAAACTAAAAATCTAGACTTAAACCTCTTTGGTCACATTTAGTTCTAGCCGAATGATGTAGATGATATTGTAGGTTTATATGTTTGATTAAAGTCACATAAGTAAATCTTGTAAAACACTTATTGGAATGCTTAATAGTCACATTGAATGATAAAATTAACTAATAGGTTTCTCACCTAGTTCGAATGGTAGCTTGGAAATCAAGTAAGCCTTAGATGGATTGAATATGATAACATATGGCATTATGAGACCTAGTTTATCTAATAGGTGCATCATGTATGGTTTATTTGGTTCTCCCCTAATCGAATTATAACTTGAAGTGCAAGAAAGACCTTAATCGAATTGTACTTAACACCTAACATTGTTTGAACTGTTAATTGTAATTGTAGTAACTTACCTAATCCTACTAAGGTGGTTAGAGTATGTTACAGAATGGTAATCAGAGCTTATGGTTGCATGATTCTAGGTTCTATTGCATGAATAGGCTATTGTTATTGGTCATTTAGATGCCACCTAGGAGTTACTTGAATATTGATTGGATTGTGACTTGAGCTTGACTTCTCTTATTCCTTATATATAGAATGTTTGAAACAAGATTGGGCAAGGATAATGAAAGCTTGACTGGCTCCTCCAATGAGAGAGGAAACGTAAGGATGAACCAGGATCCCCTGAAGCCTACTGAACCCCCAACAAGTTCAGCAGGAAGTTCCCGTGATTCATCCTATTCAACGAGAATACTTCTCCAGTCTGAATGAGATGTTTGATCAAATGATTGTCTCAATGAGAAAAAGTACTTCTGAATCTCTGGTAGCAAAACTAGCATGAGCTCCTATTGATAAGTTAGCTCAACACCGAGCTTACACTTTCATTGGAACAAGTGAAGATAAGCCAGAAGAAGTAGAATATTGGTTGGAGAATACAACAAGAATATTGTCTAAGCAACTGCAGTGCTCAGATGAACACAAGCTGGAGTGTGCAGCAACTTTATTGGCCAAGGAGGCATTGAATTGGTGGGAAACTACTACTTTGGCAGCACTTGAAGAAGTTGTCACTTGGGAATTCTTCCTTAAAGAATTAAAAAAGAAGTATATAAGTGATCAGTATCTTGCTGATCGCAAAAGAAGTTCTTGTACCTAAAACAAGAAGGAAATCCTATCGAGCAGTATGTCAGTGAATTCTGTAAATATTGCAAATATGGCTCAGAGTTCACAAAGAAAGAATAGGACAAGTGTAGAATGTTCATGGACAGTCTTAATGATGAGTTAGGCCCCATGTTCATTGCCTTGGGGATTACTGACTTCCAAGAACTGGTCAATAGAGTTATAGCTACTGAAGCAAAGATGAAGACTTCGGAAAAACGATCAGAGAATCAGTCCTGAGATAGCAAAAGATCAAGGGATGATCACAAGCCTCATTGGCATAACAAGAAACAAAAGCATCATGGAGGAAATTCTTCCAATCAGGGAAATTTCTCAAAAGGTAGCTATATACCCAAGCCACACGCTAAGTCCAGATCCTCAACACCTATGGTGTCATTGGATAGTGTTGGGAATACCAAGAGGGAGAATCAAATTCCTACTTGCTAGACTTGTCAAAAGAACCATGCCGGAGTTTGTAGAAAGCTCACCATTGCTTGCTACTTGTACGGAGACACAACACACTATGTCAAAGATTGCCCCCAAAATCCGAACAAGTTGCTTTCTCATGTTTCTCATAAATCGAACCAAGCTCCTTCACCCAGGGGAAAAGGTTTGAAGCAAGCTAACTCGGGCAACTATGGGAAGAGCAAAGGCCAAGGGTCTAATGCTACATATCAAGAGTCTTGGGCACCTGCTCGAATCTATCACATCTGGGGGCATGAGGATGAAGAATCTACCGATGTAATTGCAGGTACAATCTACCTCGATACATACCCTATTTATGCTTTATTTGATACGGGATCAACCCATTCATTCATAAGATCTCATTTAATTGAAAAGCTTAAATTGAAGCCTGAATATGTCAGTTGTAGCTTAATTTCTACCAATCCTTTAGGAGATAATGTGATAGTAAACCAAATATGTAAGGATTGCCATTTTTTATTCAGGGCATTCCATTCCTAGCCGACTTGTTATTGTTACCTTTTGTTGAATTTGATCTCATTCTGGGATTAGATTGGTTAAGAAGGCATCAAGCTTGGGTAGATTGCCAAAAGAGAAAATTGTTTCTTTGGGGTTTAGGAGAAAAATCCATAACCTTGATCGACATAAAACCTATTAGCATCTTTGCTGCCATGATTAACATTGATGAAATTGAATTCGGGGTGAGTTCATTCCCTATTGTTTCTGACTTCCTTGATGTTTTTCCTGAGGAATTATCAGGATTGCCCCTTATTCGGAAATTCGAATTAAAGATTGAAGTTCAACCCGGGAGTGATCCAGTGTCTATCGCTCCATATCGAATGGCTTCTTATTGAACTCAAAGAGCTTAAGAAACAATTGCAAGATCTTCAAGACAAGGGCTTCATCTGACCTAGCTCTTCACCCTAGGGAGCACATGTAATGTTGGTTAAGAAGAAAGACAGGCCGATGAGGCTATGTATTGATTATCATCAGCTAAACCGGCTCACTATCAAGAACAAGTATCCATTTCCAAGGATGCCAAAGTCTCCTCCAAGATTGATTTGCGATCGAGGTATTATCAGATGAGAATACAAGACTTGGATGTACCCAAAACGGCTTTCAAGATTCGTTATAGTCACTACGAGTTCCTAGTTATGCCCTTCGGGCTAACCAATACTCCAGCGGCTTTTATGGACTTAATGAACTGAGTGTTCAAACCTTATTTGGAAAAATTTGCGGTTGTCTTTATTGATGACATTCTTGTCTACTCAAAGGACAAAGAAGAACATGCTAATCACCTTCGAATTGTACTCCAAACATTAAGGGAGAATCAACTATATGCCAAATTGAGCAAATGCGAGTTCTGGATCTCAAAAGTATCCTTCATGGGCCATGTTATCTCGGTCGAAGGGATAAAGGTTGATCCTAAGAATATTCAAACCATCATCGAATGGAGACCTCCAAGAAATGTTAGTAAGGTAAGGACTTTTCTTAGTTTAGTCAGGTATTATCGAAGATTCGTGAAGGGGTTATCGATTCTTGCTACTCTGTTGACTTGAATCCTTCGAAAGAATACTCCATTTAAATGGTCTGAGAACCAGCAAAGGAGCTTTGATCAATTAAAGCAAGTCCTAACTCAAGCTCCTATTCTAATCCAACTTGAACCGGGAAAAGACTTTACGGTCTTCAGTGATGCTTCCCATCTCAGTTTAGGGTGTGTATTGATGCAAGATGACAAGTTCATTTCCTATGCTTCTCGAAAACTTAAGTTACATGAATTGAACTATCCAACACACGACTTGGAGCTAGCTGCGGTCGTGTTTGCTTTAAAGATCTGGAGACATTATCTATATGGAGAGAAATGTCGATTATTTACGGATCATCTCAGAAGGAGTTAAATCTTCGACAACGAAGATGGGTGGAACTACTAAAAGACTATGATCTAATCATTGATTACCACTCGGGCAAGGAAAATGTTGTGGCTGATGCACTCAATCGCAAACATTCAATTAGTAAGATCGAGTACAAGTTTTCCAACATTGTTTATTCCCTATTCGAATGGATGATGTGAACCCACTAATTGAAATCCTTTAATTGTAGCTTCAACTACTTTCAATGCCCATTTTAAGCTCCAAAAGAATCAAAGATATGTGGCAGAACTTCAAGTTCAATCCGACCTGAATTCGAGGATCAAAGAGCTTCAACAAAATGATCATAAACTTCAGAAGATATTGAAAGAAATTGAATCCAAACCGAGCATTGAATTCTCACTTTAATCGAATGGAGTGTTCTACTTCAAGAATCGGGTTTGTGTACCACTTGTGACCTCTGGCGCCAACTATTCCAAAACTCCATTAGTTACCAGTTGGTCAAGCCTCTGGTTCTCAAGAGAAGAAAAAGAAATCAAAGGACTTACATTTCAGTCCGATTTCTTTTACTTATTGTTGCGCGTATTAAGTGCTTCGCAATTGGTTCAAGTGTACATGTCGCAACTTATAGTATAGTATAGATATCGTCTCCACAGGGATTGGTGCTACTTCAGGAATCTAACTTCTCGCAGTGAAAGTAAAAACACAAGTAGGTGATTGTAGGAGTTCTAATTAACAAGAAAATAAAAGATCAATTAAATAAAAAGATTTAATTGAATAAGAGAGAGTAGGTTGGGTTATCGTGAGTCGTGGTGTGATAATTGAATGGATTGTCATGGTAATTGACTGCTACAGTAGCTCAATCGCTTCAGCAATTTGATCTAGTCGAATTGCCTGGGCAATTGGGGCTGGAGCGATTGCCTGGGCAATTAGGCGGCAACCTTCAAAGCTCGACGAAGCATTCCTCAATAGTTTCTAGTTATCCCTAACTCGAAATGTTGTTAATTGTGCATGCCTTAATAATATATCCCTGCGTTAACCAAGGGTGGACAACAACCTATCTTGCACTCCTTTTAGCCGTTGAAATTCGCAACTTATCCATAAGTCGAACTAGTCTTCACCATCGATCGATTGTATGAAAACCATGCTCATTCGTTTCATGAATCTAACTCTCTCGATATTAGATAAATGGATGAATTCACGAGATCCTCTCCCAATTCACTCGCAAGCAAAATTAAGAACCAAGAATGAACAAACTTTGAAGTAAAATTGCAAACTCAATACCTAAACAAATCCAATCGTCCTCACAACCATAAAAACACAATAACCCAAGCCAAGTAAGTTTAGTTCATGGCTGGGCACAAAATAAAGTCAAGAATAAAATCCCTAAACATTAATCTAATGGAAGCAAAAGAAAGAAGAAGAAATTGAAACAACCCTAGAGTTTTCTCTCCCAATCGCCCCTCTCATTTGAAGTAAGCGACTAGGTCTCTTATTTATAGGAGTTGGCTAGGTCAAATTCTTTCTTGAGAATGAAGTTAAGTTGGAATTAAATCGAATAAAAGAAATATATCTCTTTTATTATATATTAATTCCTCCAAAATCTTTTCCTAAAACTCTTGGAATTTTAATCTCCCTTTGATCTCCAATAACTTCTCATAAATTTGAATTTAAATATTCATTAAATGCTTTATGGAAATCCAAATCTTTGGGATTTATCTCTTGCTTTTCGTGCTTATCCCTAATGAAGTGGATTTGTCTCGACATGCCTTAGCAATCTGCTTAGCATGGCATGTAGAAGACAGCTTCAATTGCCTTGGTAGACCCTCTAGTTTGGCATTTGGAAAGTAGCTTCGATTACTTTGGCAGATCCTTCAGTTTCCTTCCTTAGCTACCACGACAATCTCCTACTCGCTTGGGCAATTAGATCCTGCACACACAAAAACACACACCAACAATACCTTTTTTCCACAAAATCAACTAAATTATGAAATCAAGCATGGCGGTGAAGGAAATCATGAAAACATGCATGAATGCCTAATAATGCAACTAAAATGAGCCTAAGTCTAACAATAATATGAGTAAAAAGGGTTATAAAAATAGTACTTTTGAACACGCATCCCACCCCCAAACTGGAACTATTGGTTATCCTCAAGCAATCCAAAACTTACAATTACCTGCCAAGACTTTAATCATCAAAGACATGCTTTAAATTTGCCTTCAAACCTCAAAACCGTGGCACAAAGTATGATCACCTTTTGAATTTTTCGGATGGCACAAAAATTTCCTGTAACCAGACTATAATGCTCGTGACAATGTGTGTGCGTAGTTGTGTACAAGTTGATTTTTACGATTCTATGTGAGCAATAGGCTTTAATCAATTTAATTACCGGAGTATTTATTTTTCTTTTTACTAGAGCCAATTTCGGGCACCTCTAGTAAAGCAAGCAATTTCTCATTTTAATTAATTTATTTTTTGTGTCGACTAGAGCCAATTTCAGCCACCTTTAGCGATATCTTTAATGCACAACTACTAGAGCCAGTTTCGGGCACCTCTAGCAAGAAATTAACTTTTAATTTTCAATTTAAATTTAACCAAATTTTAAGCAACCTAAGTTCACTAAGTTTTATTCAATCAACAAGCCACAACCGTGTTCATAATATTGAGCATTATAGTAAAATACAAAGTTCTTTTCATGCAATCCTAAAATTTAAAGGTTCTTTCAATTAAGTGCAATGGAAAAAATTCATCATTGGATATTCAACAAGTTCAAGTAATTAAATCCAATCAAAGGCATGACAAGGAACATATGCAACCTATATGCAATTACTAATTATGAATGCAACTAAACATAAAACTAACTAGAAACAAACACCCCCCAAACTCGAGAGAAGCATTGTCCTCAATGCATGCAAAAAATTAAAATAAAATGCAAATGAGTTAGTCGGAAAGGTCATCACCTTGAATGATGCATTCCCTTCGTGCCAATTGCTTGGTTCGTTTGCCGATTCGTGATGTTTGAATGCGTATGACTGGTGTTGCCTTTTGTGCAGCAGTTGCATCCTCAGTTGTCGAAATAGGGTTCAGCTGCCTGGGCATCAGGACTTGCCGAGACAATTTTGGTTGCCCAAGCAAGCTTCGCTGTTGGAGCTTCTTTGGCACTTATTGTTCCTTAGCTGGTAAGAACTTGTCTTGATGTTCTTGGCCACGGTGATTGTGGTTGTGGAATAAAAAACAAAGAAAGAAAAATGTGGAAAGATAAAGATAAAAAGAATAAAAATTAAATTAAAACATATTTTTATCCTAAAAATAAATCCAAAAATAAAATAAGTCTAAAATTAAAAATAAAAATAAATAAGAAATACTAAAGGAGAGTAGGGTTATACATCTCCTAAAGTAACCACTTCCTTGTCGCGCTCAACATGGTTGCCGACATAGTGCTTTAATCTTTATCCATTAACTTTGAACTCATGTCCATCAATGGTGGACTTGATTATCATGGCACCATGGGAGAAAGGTTTGACGACATCAAAAGGCCCAGACCATCTCGATTTCAATTTTCTCGGAAAGAGTTTTAATTAAGAATTGAAGAGAAAAACTAATTTCCCGGGCAAAAATTACTGCGGCAATAGCTTTTTATCATGCCAACGCTTCATTTTTTCCTTGTAGATTCTTGCGTTGTCATAGGCTAAGGCACGAAATTCTTCAATTTCGTTAAGGTCTAGTAATCGCTTTTGTCCAGCACTCTCCCAATCCATGTTGACAGTTTTGATCGCCCAATAAGCCTTGTGTTCGATCTCTACCGAAAGGTGGCAAGTCTTGCCATAGACAAGTCTATAGGGCGACTTGCCTAAAGGTGTCTTGAACGCTGTTCGATAGGCCCATAGTGCTTTATCAATTCTTGCAGAACAATCCTTTCGAGAAGGATTGACAACTTTTTTAATGATAACCTTCAATTCACGATTGGAAATTTTGGCTTGCCTGTTTTTCTATGGATGATATGTCGTGGCAATTTTGTGCATCACTCCAAATCGGTCCAGCATTTTGGCAATTAGCCTATTGTCGAAGTGGGTGCCTCTATCACTGATAATTTCCCTTGGTGTTCCAAATCGTGTGAATATGTTTTTCTGCAAGAATTTCTGCACAGTCTTGGAATCGTTGCTGGGAACTGCATCTGCTTCTACCCATTTAGACATGTAGTCTACGACAAGTAGGATGTATACATTTTTGAATGAGGATGGGAAAGATCCTATGAAATTGATCCCCCACATGTCAAACAACTCAACCTCAAGGATATTCTGTAGTGGCATCTCGTGTTGGCGTGAAATATTCCCTGTTCGCTGACATTGATCACACCTCTTGTAGAGGTCTTGAGCATCTTTGTAAAGTGTTGGCTAATAGAAACCGGATTGCAAGACTTTGGCCCCGATGCGAATGCCTCCAAAATGACCTTCATAGGGTCATGAATGGCATTGTCGGAGCACGTTTTACTGCTCTTCCTCGGGGATGCATCGCCTAATAACCTGATCTACATATTGTTTAAATAAAAGAGGCTCGTCCCAATAATAATGCTTAGCATCATGTCAGAACCGCTTCTTTCCCTGGTGAGTAAGATTATGAGGTAAAATTCCACTAACAAGGAAATTCACTAAGTCTGCATACCATAGAATTACCGAGGAAGTTGCTGCTGCTGTTGCCACAGGTATTGCTGAGGGAATCCCTACTGCGGTTGTTTGGGCATCGCTGGTTGGGGTTGCCTGGTCAATTAACAACTGCTCGTCTAGGAATGCATCATGTATTCCACGTTTGTGTCATCTTCTTTTCCTCGTTCTAGGTGTGACAAATGGTCGGCAACTTGGTTCTTGGTACCCTTCATGTCCTTAATTTCAATGTCAAACTCTTGTAGAAGTAAAATCCAACGAATTAAATGAGGTTTGGCATCTTTCTTGGCAAAAAGGTACTTAATTGCTTAATGGTCTGTATGGACAATTACCTTGGTCCCGATCGAGTATGAACGAAATTTATCAAAAGCGAAAACTACAGCTAGTAACTCTTTCTCTGTAGTGGTGCAGTTTAGTTGAGCTTCATTAAGATTTTTACTAGCATAGTAAATCACATAAAAGATTTTACCTATTCGTTGACCTAGTACTGCTCCTACTGCAAAATCCCTTGCGTCACACATAAGTTCAAAGGGTAATTTCCAATCTGGTGGTACAACAATAGGTGTTGATGCAAGCTGCTTTTTCAAGGTTTCGAATGCTTGGACACATGAATCATCAAAATTAAAAGCTTTGTCCTGTTCAAGCAAGTTACTCAAACGTTTAGAGATTTTGGAAAAATTATAAATAAACCTCTGGTAGAAACCTGCATGACCGAGGAAACTTCGAATTTCCTTGATCAAATTTTGGTGGTGGCAATTTTTCGATCACTTCCACCTTGGCTCTGTCGACTTCAATTCCTTTGGATAAGATCTTGTGATCGAGCACTATGACTTCATCTACCATAAAGTGGCACTTCTCCCAATTGAGCACTAGATCGGATTCTTCACATCTTTTTAGCACTTCCTCCAAATTGCTGAGGCAATTATCGAAGTTGTCTCTGAATACTGAAAAATCATCCATGAAGATTTCAAGGAAGTTTTCAACCATGTCAGAGAATATTGCCATCATGCATCTTTGGAAAGTTACCGGAGCATTGCATTATCCAAACGGCATCCTTCGAAAAACGTACGTATCATACGGGCATGTGAAGGTGGACTTTGCCTGATCATCTGGTGCTATGGCAATTTGGTTATAACCTGAGTAACCATCAAGAAAACAATAAAAAAATTTACCTGCAAGTCAGTCAAGCATTTGGTCAATAAATGGCAAAGGAAAGTGATCTTTCCTAGTGGCTTTATTTAACTTGCGGTAGTCCATACAAACCCTCCAACTGGTCACAATCCTAGTTGGGATTAGTTTATTGCTTTTATTTCTTACCACGGTTATACCTCCCTCTTTCGGTACACATTGTACCAGGCTTACCCATGTACTATCAGAGATAGGATATATGATTCTGGCATCAAGCCATTTGATGATTTCCTTCCTCACGACTTCCTTCATAGCAGGGTTAAGCCTTCTTTGTGCCTCAATTGTCGGTTTGTGATCATCCACCAATAGGATTTTGTGCATACACACTGACGGGCTAATTCTCTTCAAGTCGACAATTGTCCATCCTATTGCCTTTTTGTGCAATGCCAACATGTCGATCAACCTCTTTTCTTATTTAGGCTGTAACTTAGAAGAAATTATTACAAGTAAAGTGTTATCGTTCCCCAAGTAGGCATATTTCAATTGCCCTGGCAATGGTTTCAATTTAAGAATATGAGGTTTCTCAATAGAAGGTTTTTTGATTTTACCCTCCTTACTTGAGTAGTCCAATGGTTCAAAATACTTACCTGGATGACTTACCATCCAATTGGCTTTCTCAGGTTCGTTATCATTCAGCTATTCAAATTCCTCAAGTTCGGTAATACAATTGCCGAGGCAATTGTCAATGCAATCTTCCTCCATGTTAAAGTTGAATTCAGTTGTTGCTCAAATGACTTGGCACTCTTCTTGACCGTCGGCATGCTTAAGGCTGTGGAAAACATTAAACTTCACATGCTGGTCGTTTACCCTCATGGTGAGTTCTCCTTTCTCGACGTCAATCAAGGTTCTTCCTGTAGCTAAGAAGGGTCTCCCAATAATAATCGGGGTGAAATCATCTGCTTCACAATCCAAAACAATAAAGTCAGCGGGAAAAATAAATTTATCAACTCTTACTAGTATATCTTCGATTTTTCCCTCTGGGTGCACGTAGGATCTGTCAGCAAGCTGTAGCATGACAATTGTTGGTCTTGCCTTCCTGATTCCCAATTTCTAGAAAATTGATTTTGGCATCTAGTTTATGCTTGCTTCAAGATCACACAATGCCTTCCTAACATAATGGTTTCCGACTGAACATGGTATGGTGAAACTACCGGGATCATTAAGCTTGGGTGGCATGCAGTTGTGCAACATGGCCATGCATCCTTCCGTTACAGCAACAGTTTCATATTCTCATAGCCTTGTTTACTTGGAGACGATGTCATTAAGGAACTTGGCATAGTTCGTCATTTTCTCTATTACTTCAACCAATGGCAAGTTGATGTGGAATTGCTTCAAGATTTCAAGGAACTTCTTGAACTGGTATTCTTGCTTCTACCGTTTCAACCTTTGTGGGAATGGTGGTAGAAGTCGGATGTCCTAAATTCGTTCTTGGCATTGGAATTTGATTTGAGGAATTGTCGATGCATCAGGGCTTGTCGAGGCACGAGCATGTGGAGTTGCCTTGGCAATTTCTGACTCATCATTTTTATTGGAGGTTTTGTTGCTGGATTCATCTATCTGGATAAGGGGTTGCTCTCCTGGTCAGTTTATTGGTTGGGCAGGTGCATCATTAAGCTTTAGTCCACTCCGGGTGGTGATTACTTTACACTGCTCATGGCCTATTCCTTTGGCGACCTTAGTATCGCTAGGTAAACTGCCCATTGGTCTTGTGTTCAAGTTCTGAGCAAATTTCCCTACTTGTGTCTCCAATGACTTTAGGGTCACCTCTTGGTTTTGTAATCTCATCTTAGTCCTATTGATAAAGGCGTCAGTTTTTTTCATGAAATTACTATTCTCAGCCATATAAGATTCAGTTTTTAACATGAAAGCATTGAGAGAATTTTCCAAAGAACAAGATGGTGTCAATTGTTGCTACAGCATCTGTTGCTGCGCCATCTATTGCTGTGGCATGTTCTGCTAGAATTCTGATGCTTGCGTGTTCTGACTGTTCTGATTAATGGTGTTGTTTGGATTGCTCTATGAAAAATTAGGGTGCTTCCTCCAGGCTAGATTGTATGTGTTGGACATCAAATTATTGTCCCGGTTGTAGTTTCCAACGTAAAAGCTAGATTTTGGGTTCTGTGAACATTTAGAAGAGTCATGGTTATCATTACATAATTCACAAAATGAACAAACTACCTTGACCTCTTGTGGGTTGCTAGGTCGCTGCATGTTCTTAACCATATTGGTTAAAGCGGCCAATTGTGCAGAAATAGATCCTGATGAATCAAGCTCGTTTATTGTAGCGTTGGCCTAACTGTTCCCCTTCGGGTGGTTGGGAACTGATAGTCATTCTTGGCAAGATGGTTCAGAATCTATCGCTTCCTCAGGTGACTTGTCGAGGAGTATGCCATTTGCCAAGGCATCTAGCATCATCCTTGTTGGCGTGTTCACTGAGTTGTAGAACATCATCACTTGCGTCCACAATAGAAATCTGTGCATAGGGCATTTGTGTAAAAGCTCTCTGTATCGCTCCCAAGCCTCGTACAAGGATTCACCATCTACTTGCCGAAAAGAAGTAATATCATTACGCAACTTATCAGCCATATTCGTAGAACTAAATCTAGCAATAAAATCACGACACAAATCCATCCAAGATCCTATAGATCCTGATGGAATACTATTCAGCCACGTTTTTGCCCTATCCCTCAGTGAATAGGGAAATAATTTTAGCCTTAAGATATCTTCATGCACTCCTTGTAGCTTAAATGAATTACAAATCTCCATAAATGATTTGAGATGTTGTCTGGCATCTTCAGTTGCTGAGCCGCCAAATTGACTAATTGTGTTGATCATGTTGAACATCATAGGTTTTAATTCGAAGTGGGCGGTTCTATCTTGGGTGTGACAACTCCTGGATTGAGACCGTTGAGATCTTCCTCTAAGTAGTCTCGGGTAGGTCTATTCTGAACATGTTGTACGACTAGATCTCCTCCTCCTCTTTCTACGGCATTCTGGTTACCATTGGCATTCAGATTGCCGATTAGGTTACCATGTTGATCTGTCATTGCTGCTCATTGTTCTCGTCTTCTTTCGTGAAGAACTCGTTCTATCTCGGGTTCAAGTGGGTAGTCTTATGATGTTGGTCTCGCCCTGGTCATACAAAGATGCAAAACCAAATTTGTAAGTCACTTGAAACCGATTAGAAATAAAAATAAAAATATATAAAGGTGCAAGAAATTAAAAACAAAGTCGTTATTGCCAATCCCTGGCAACGGCGCCAAAAACTTGTTGCGCATATTAAGTGCTTCGCAATTGGTGCAAGTGTACACGTCGCAAGTTATAGTATAGTATAGTATAGATATCGTCTCTACAGGGATTGGTGCTACTTCGGGAATCTAACTTCTCGCACTGAAATTAAAAACACAAGTAGGTGATTGTAGGAGTTCTAATTAACAAGAAAATAAAAGAGCAATTAAATAAAAAGAAGTAATTGAATAAGAGAGAGTAGGCTGGGTTATAATGAGTCATGGTGTGATAATTGAATGGAGTGTCATGGTAATTGAGTGCTAGAGTAGCTCAGTCACTTCAGCAATTAGACCCAGTCGGATTGCCTGGGCAGTTCTGCGATTGCCAGGGCAGTTCTGCAATTTCCTGGGTAGTTCTGCGATTGCCTGGGCAATTGGACTTCAGCAATTGCCTGGGCAATTGGGCGGCAACCTTCAAAGTTTGGCGAAGCATTCTTAAATGGTTTCTTGTTATCCCTAACTCGAAATGTTGTTAATTGTGCATGCCTTGATAATACATCCCTTCGTGAACCAAGGGTGGACAACAACCTATCTTGCGCTCCTTTTAGTTGTTGAAATTCGCAACTTATCCCTAAGTCGAATTAGTCTTCACCATCGATCGATTGTATGAAAACCATGTTCATTCATTTCTTGAATCTAACTCTCCCGATATTAGATAAATGGATGAATTCACGAGATCCTCTCCCAATTCACTCGCAAACAAAATTAAGAACCAAGAATGAACAAACTTTGAAGTAAAATTGAAAACTCAATACCTAAACAAATCCAATCCTTCTCACAACCACAAAAACACAATAACCCAAGCCGAGTAAGTTTAGTTCATGGATGGGCACAGAATAAAGTCAAGAATAAAATCCCTAAACATGAATCTGATGGAAGCAAAAGAAAGAAGAAGAAATCGAAACAGCCCCTAGAGTTTTCTCTCCCAATAGCCCTTCTCCTTTGAACTAGGCGGTTAGGTCTCTTAATTATAGGAGTTGGCTAGGTCAAAGTCTTTCTTGAGGAGGAAGTTAAGTTGGAATTAAATAGAACAAAAGAAATATGTCTCTTTTATTATATATTAATTCCTCCAAAAACTTTTCCTAAAACTCTTGGAATTTAATCTCTCTTTGATCTCTAATAACTCCTCATATATCTGAATTTAAATCTTCATTAAATGCTTCATGGAAATCCAAATCTTTGGGATTTATCTCTTGATTTTGGTGCTTGTCCCTAATGAAGTTGATTTGTCCCGACGTGCCTTAGCAATCTGCTCAGTATGGCATGTAGAAGAGAGCTTCGATTGCCTTGGCAGACCCTCCAATTTGGCATGTGGAAAGCAACTTCGATTGCTTTGGCAGATCCTTCAGTTTACTTCCATAGCTACCATGACAATCTCCTACTCGCTTGGGCAATTAGATCCTGCACACACAAAAACACACACCAGCAGTACCTTTTTTCCACAAAATCAACTAAATTATGAAATCAAGCATGTCGGTGAAGGAAATCATGAAAACATGCATGAATGCCTAATAATGCAAATAAAATGAGCCTAAGTCTAACAATAATACGAGTAAAAAGGTTATAAAAATAGTACTTTTGAACACTCATCACTTACCATGGTTTATTTTCCAAGTTGCCACAAGCTCCAACCTAAAATGCCACTACTTGAGAAGAAAATTCAATTCAACACAATAGGGGCATCTGCAAGGCACCCTATGAATTTGAGGACTAACCTTGGAGATGATCATGTTGACGGCGTTTTTGTCCTAAATATTTTAAATGAGGAGCTTTCAATAAGGCTATTGTTTACTTGTTTGATTTTAATAAAATGTTATTTTGCATATTATTTGGTAAACAATTTATATTCTTTGATTCTTTGAACATTTCATTCATTGTTATGGAATGGTTTTGATTTTCCCATACATATATCTAAATATCATTTTTATCAGGAACCTAAATATTAATTGCAAGAGTGAATTTTATTCAAGTCCAACAATTAATTTCGATCAGTCCGTGTCTAGTAGAAATCGGAAATTGCAAAGATGATGAATATGTGACTTACATTCCAATTTAATTTGGTCACTCAATAATGACCACACATGAGGACATTATAATGCACTTGGGAGAATAATCTTCCACTTTTAAAAAGAAAAAGGTAAAAAGGAGAAATCTTAGGGGCACTCCGCTGTAGCCGCAAGATTGAGTGTCTAATAAGGTAGCTATGCTCTATCTACTCTATATCTTGGTTTCATGAGTGATTTTTCAAATCCCGACAAAGTTAGAAAACAAATGAGATGAAATCCCGACATATAAGAATGCACTCCAATGTTTGAAGCCTGTTAAAGAGGAATTTTCGGATAAGAGTGTGGAAACTTTGGGGCACTCCACTGAAGCGATAGGACAAATAAGGTTGCAATACACAATCCAATTCAAAAACCTTAGCTTCATGAGTGATGGTAATATTTTCATATCATGACAATGGTGAGTAGCTTGGGATTTTGTTGTTTGCTTCATCATTTATCTCGAGCCAAAAAATGTGATGAGCTGAATTCCCCAAATAAAAAAGAAATGAGACATAGAAGCAATAATTTAAAGGTGAAACATACCAAAAGGGGTTTTAAACTAGTTAAAATAAACCAAAGTAACTCGGAAGGTACTTCACATCTTTATATATCACTCAGCTTTCGAGGTCTCCTAGACACAGGATATACTGGAGGCAATCATCAGTGAGTTATTTTAGTGTCTCTCATGCAGTTTCCATTTGGTTGCCTAATTTTGATCTTGTTTTTTTTAAGCTCACTTTTTTTTAAAAAAATTAATTATTTTCTCTAGCTCATATTCATAAGTTTTTGAATTGAAATGAGCTTAAAGCAATTTTTTCGCCCTAAATTTTGAAAGAGGGGCAAACACCGAACAAGTTTTTTACATGAATTTAAAATGAATTATGCATAAGCTTTTTTAAAAATCATCTTCATAAGTTTTTGCATTAAAATGAGTTTAAGGCATTTCCCCGCCCTAAGCGTTGAAAGAGGAGCAAAACTTTGCATCGTGGATTCAAGAACGAGAAAATTAGTCTGACACCATTGTCTACGAGACAAGATCATCTGTATATAAGAGTTCAAATCAAAATAGGCAGAAGAGGATATAGAGCTTGAAAGAATCTGACTATTGAACAAGTCAAAACATTGACTAAAAAAGAACAAGAGTAAACAACAAAAATTTGGGGCAAATTTTGTTGGGGCACGAAGATGACCAATCTTTAATGGTAGAGATACTTCAGAGCCAGAACTCAAAAAGATTAAGCTGGGCAAGATATAAGAAGAGCAATACAAAGTGAGAACCTTAAAAGGCTTTAGAGCAAAAAGAGATACAAATGTTCTGAAAATTAAACCTGAGTCCGAGGTGGGCTGCATCGCCAAAGAAATAGCTTCAACAGAGAATTGAAACAAGAAATTTTTGAGCTTCCCCTAGAAGACGAGCTCACCCAAGTAGTTCTCAGTTTGCATCATTCAAGCATTATGTTCAGTTAGGCATCCTTAAGTTAGGAGCATGCTAACTCATAATTCGGACCATCAGTAAGACTTACAGTGCATGAATTTAATATTTTCAAACCATCAGTAAGACCTTCAGTGCTTGGTGATTTGGGGTTTCTAGTATAGCCTCTAGTACTGGACATTTAATCTCCAGACCATCAGTAAGACCTCTAGTGCATGGTGATTTGGGGCAATCAGTATCGTTCGGGCATTAGTAAGACCTCCAACGCACAGTGAATTAGGCGATCAATAAGATTTCTAGTGCACAACTTTGAGATTTCAGAGCTATCAGTATGACCTTTAGTGCATGATGATTTGGGATCCAGATAGGGAAGTGAGACAAAATTAGTGTTTTTTGACCTTTGCTATATTCTTGTTTTACAAGAATGAGCAAAAAGGGGCATCTGTAATCAATAATTTTGTCTAGTTTTATTATTAATGTTGTTGATTTTATTATTATTAAAAAATAAAAAATATATAATAAACCCAACTAAATAAAAACTCAATATATTGACAGTCCAAGTCCATTTAATTACAAGCCCATTACATATAATTTATAGCTGGCCCATTTAGGCCCTAAACCCAACTAAAAAAAACTAATCTGATAACCTAATATCCATCTTTTCCCCTTGCAACAGCCATTATCTATGATCCAACGGTCCAAATCGAAAGGAAGAGGGACTGTTCAGCACCCACGCGTGCGTGCTTCTCACATGAGGCAGTTGGCCTCCTTCACGCTCCCACGCGCCCGTGTTGCTTCATCTTCCCATCCACATGGCATCACCATCGATGATCCCACTGCCACTGTACGGCCACTCTCTTCAACCACCACCTCTAGAAAAGGACTAAGCATGGGCAAGCAATCCATCCAATAGTAGATTAGGTTCTTTTTTATTATTATTTCAAGAATGTAAAATGATGTATATCTAGAAAAAATCTATTGTAAAAGGGAGATTCATCAATTAATAAACAAAGGAACCTCAATCTTTTTAGAGGCAAATAAGCTTTCTCTTTATTTTCAATTAAAATCGAATATCAAAATAAAAAGGGGTTGGGGTTTCATACTTGTCTCAATTTTGCATTGATGTCATGATAACTACGGAGGCTGGTGACGCCGATGAACCCATCATGTCTAAATCGTTTCATCTCTCATTCTACATTTGGGGTTTAAAATGTTCTTGATTTAAAAATATGGGTTTGAAAAGCTTGTTTTTCTTTAAAAACAGTGAGTTAGTGCTTCAGTTTTTTTAGATCCAGGGAAAAGGAGAATTTGTTTTGAAAAACTAGCTTTAGATTCAGTTTTAGGAAGGACAAATAGAGTTTTGGGGGTACGGTTTTGAACTAGCATTTAGAATTCTCAATGTTCAGGTATCCAGTTGGGAGTGTCGTCCCGGGTCTCCTAGCGTCATCTTCTTTTTGTATCGTAAATTGAAAGATTTTACATTTGAATCGTATGATCATGAATTGAAGCATTTTTAGGGATTCATAATTAAGTTAGATCAAATTTCAATTTATCTTAGTAAATATGATACAAACCCTTTATGTATTGATTTTTGGGTGTGGTGGGGGTGCGAAACCTTCCCCACTCGTAACCGACTCTCGAACCCAATTAATCTCTGTTGCTACAAAACCAAACAAGGAAATGTAGCATTCTAGTAATGTATCAGGTAATGTTACATTCCAATAGTCCTATTCCTAGAAATAAAAATCTTTTTCGTGAACCAAACACATCCTTAGGGTAATTGTCAATTCCAAATCCATTTTGAAATACAAAACTCTAGACTCTCGATTACCCAAGTGTAGCTCTCATGCCATCGGCACTCCTCATCGTCATTCAATGGCCACCGACGTTGCTCTGATGGCCTTCCTCGATCACTGTCACCTCCACATCGAACTCTTCTTACCCTTTTCCCTTTCTCGGTTGGATTTCAACTAAATTGGCCATCAATGCCCCAAAAACAAGACTGGACTCATGCGATTTTGGAGGTGCGTTTCACCACCACCCACCGTTGGATGAAGCTCTAGTTGAAATATGTTTCTTTCACCGTCGAGATGATCCTCCCTACCATTGAGATCGGTCGCCGAAGGCCTCGATCACCATAAATTTCCTTTAGTGTGTCAAACTTCCTTAACGCCGATCTAAGAATCCAACTGTTCGATGGGCTTGGTTCTAAGATATATGCATACCCACACTCCGTTGAATGCTTCCACCATTAGGATTGAATAGCAAATGCTTCGGTCACTGAAAACCACAAAGACCGAGAATGGTGAGTTCTTCATTTGTTTTTCTGCTCATTTTTCCTTGGGTTAATTCTTTTTCCTTGTTGATTTTAGATATTGGTTGTTTGTTGTTGATGATGGCTTGGTGGGTATTTAAAATGGTTGGTGTTTTGCTTAAGGGAGATGGCATAGCTGAAAGGGTGTGAAGATTGTGATGGTTTTGGAAGGTGGTTTGGGGAATGGCTATGGTTGAAGATGGTTTTGTAACAGTGGTGATTTTTTTACTTGGTTTGTTGTATGTCCTTGAGTGATGGAGAATATGATATGAATGAAAAACGGTCAGTGGTGAAAAGGGGTCAAAATGGTGATGAAAGCTATAGTTTTTTGGGTGTTGAGATGATCGAGAGGGAGCTTAGTGGTGAATGGTTGTGTAGTGGTGAAAAAGGTAGATTAGCCGAGTGGTCTCGGGTGAGGGAATTGAGAGGCTTGGGCCTGGTTTTGATTGAATATGTGAGCTTGGTGGTTATGGATATTGAAGGTCAAGCTCGTTTGAAGGTGAAAAAGGCAGCTTGATGGAGGAGTGGGAGTCTTGGAGGTTGAAGGTGATGAGTTTATTAAAAAGGGGATAATGGTGTGGTGATGAAGGAGCTGGGAGATGGTTTAGTTGATAGGGGCATGAATGTAAGGTGATAAGTGTGCAAAAGTATTGTTTTAATTACCCTTTTTACTCATATTATTATTAGAGTTAGGCTCATTTTAGTTGATTTGTTACGCATTCATGCATTGTTTCCTAGTTTCCTTGGTCATTGAGCTTGGTGGTTTACTTTGATAGTTTTTGTGCAGATTTCGCTGTTGGTTTGCTTCTTTTTGTGTAGGATGGATTGTCGTGGTAAGCAAGGACATTATTGAATGAATTGCCAAAGCTGATTGCCGCGGTATATCGAGATTAAACTGGATAAATACAACACTATCCACAGATTATCCAGAAATTAAAGGACAAAGCCAGATTCGAAATTTAAGCTCCTAATTAGATAGGGATCAGTTTTCCACAGGTTTTACTTCAATTAAACTCCTCCTCTTCATCTACAAAAGGAGATCAAATATCCAGATAAAGAGTCCATTATCCGCAGAATTATCCAAACGCAAGGGATAATTATTTCAAATGTAAATTTCAAATGACCGATCAGATAAGGATAAATTCTCTATAGAATTCAAATGCATTCAAATCCTTCCTATCAAAAAGCTGATTGCATCATCTCTTTAAATAGAGATCAAATCACAGATTTTGGGGTGATCAGATTTTAGAGAGAGAAAGAGAAGATTGCACGCACTTTCTTCTTCTTCATTCCTATTTTATGCGATCCATGTCTAGGATTATTTTGATTGTATTTTCTTTTTCCCAAGCCATGAACTATATTAAATTGGCTTGGGTTATTGGGTTTTGTGGTGTAATAAACGATTGGATGATTTAGGTTTTTGATTTCAATAAATTTCAAAGTTTGTTCACTCTTGGATTTTTAATCTTCATCTTGAGAGAATTGGGAGAGGATCTCGAGTGTTATCCATTTATCTAGGCTCGAGAGAGCTAGATTCAAGAAACGAATGAACATGGTTCTTATTTGAACGATCGTTGGTGGGAACTAATCTGTCTTAGGAATAAGGAATAAATTTAAATGGCTAAGAAAAGTGTAAGATCGGTGGATGCTCACCTATGGTTAACACAGGGATGTATCACCAAGGCATGCGCAATCTACAAGCTCTTCGGTTAGGGATAACGAGAAGACATTGAAGAACACTTTGTCGAGCTTTGAAGGAGGAAACCCAGCTGCCACGGCATTAAAACCAGTCTCAGTTTCCATGGCATAAATTGTGACCTAGATGCCATGACAATCCAACCAGTCTTAGATGCTACAGCAATCGAGTTGCCTCAACAATCAATTGCCACGATAATCCATTCAATAAATGCACCACTACTCACGATAACCCGGCCTACTCTCTTAAATCGATTACTCTTTTCTATTTACTTTATTCTATTTAGTTTATTTTACTTGAAATTTTATCACCTTCAATATTGTTTCTTTTCCAGTGTAATAACTTAAGCAAAGTGGCCCAAGCCAATCCCTATAGAGACGATACTTGATACATATCACTTTATTACCTGCGATATGTATACTTGCGACGTGTATACTTGCACCGTTTGCATTGTACTTAAATCAAACAATATAAGGCATGAGTGTAGGGCATGGGGTGAACAGGCAGTGGTGGGGGTTATTTGTAGGGCATGACATGGAGACCATGTTGTGTTATTATTGTTTTTACCTATAAACACATGCCGCCATGTGTTAGGGCCAGAACAAATAAAGAACGCGAACAACATAACATAAAGGACATCCAGCGATGAGCATGACAACTTACGCGGACCACAACGTGTAGGACTACACGCAAACCGCGTGATGCCCTTTGCAAACCACGACATGTGAACACCACCCCAAACTAGTGATGACGCACGTGATCTACATCCACACCTGAGTCACAGCAACTCAACACACCTAGACACTTGTCCCCTTCAATTGACACGTGTTCACACCCATTCTAATCTTTTTAAGGGGATCATTCACCTCAAAATGGAGGAAACTACACATAACTCACATATAAGCTCCCATCACCAAACACCTAAGCTCTTCAAGTTCCATGAGAAATTCCTCATTTCCATATCGATCACCATCGAACCACCATCTCTGACCCATGTCCATTTGACAACCAACAATTGGTGCGGTGAACGTGAATCGAGCACACGATCTTCAGATTAAGTATGGTTTCGAGAAGAAAATGTTGGGTGCTTCATTGACGTGTAGGAGCTTTACAAAGCACAAGAGGATGTTGTTGTTACATGCAATGAGTTTAGAGTCAAAATTACTCTTTTCCATGGTTGAGGAAGGAGTACCAGTTGTGGTGATGGCCTGACATATCTAGCCATATAATCCCAACTACCAGGTTCTATAATGGTGAGTGTCCCCTACAATTTTTACAGAAATTTAGTATTGTTATTTTAACAACGGAGTCGCCACTGGCCCCTTTTATTATATTAGGCAGACCGAAAACCTAAAAGACCAACCAGATCGAGATTACAAGATCTTAAGGGTTCGGGGGCACGATTACATGTGGGGAAGGATTAGCACCCCCATCACACCCACAGAACGACGCTTATTTGATCACTAATATTTTCCTTGTAATAGGATGCGCGCATGCAGAGATTAATGTAAAAATTCACAGGGTTTTGGAAATGACCCAAATTTACTCACAGCTAAGTAAACCCCAGTCTTTTTAGACGCAAAGGGATTAAGACATTAATCCCTAAAATCTAAAAATATAGTCTCGCATAAGAATTTTGACCATTCCCCAATGGCTAGGGGAAGACCGAATTAACCCTAATTGAGAAAATATCTCATTTTTCATGATGTAATAAAAATTCTTTTTTAAATGATGTTTTATGTTCTTTTTGACTTTTATGGGTGGTTTAATTTTCAAAATTAATTATTATTATTAAAAGTATGTGTTTAAATAAACTAATCCTAAAAGTATTTATTTAATTATTTACAGTTTATTTACTTTTTTAAGAATTACCTAAAGAGTTTTATTTATAATTAAAGAATTATTTACCCCTTTTCGTAAAGAATTACCAAGTTAGTTTTATCTACTATTATTTACAATTAATAAATTATTTACCTTATCAAGAAAATTTATCAAAGGATTTTATTTAATTATCTACAATTAAAGATGAGTAAAAAAAGTGTTTACATTATCTATTATTTTATGATACATCATTTAAGGAATCTAATCCTAGGTACTTAATTAAATTTTATTATTGGTAATTAAATCTTACAAGAGAAAAGATCCAAGCTATTAATTAAAGAAACTAACCTAAAGAGTATATATCTTCAAAAATAGTTTTTCTTTAAAATACATTAATTATTAAATGATCTATTTACCATAATGTTTTACAGAGTTAAAATGCAAGAAGATGAATTAAATGACATAGTGAATATGAATCAAATAATGAATTAAAGTGCATGAAATAAAAGTCAAGAACTAAATTAAAAGTAAAAAGATTAAAGTAGAGAGATTGCAAATAGTGGGATAAAAAATGCGAGCTTATCGATGTGAGGTATAGGCTAAATGGCGGGTTGAACAGCGTCACCACTGCCGCTTTCGCTGTTGGTCGACGTCGCTGCCGTCTTCATCGTCTGCCAGTGCTGCTGCTGGTCGTCAGTATTGTTGTTGGTCGTCGATGGTGGTGCCGGCTTCGTCTCTCAGCGATAATGGTTACTCCTCGAACTCGAGATAATGAGAACTTGTACCCCTTTTCTTTCTTATTCGAAACTAAGTAACAAAGAAAAGAAATATAAAAGAACAACGTTTGGTTAAAAATACCTCCAAAAATCAACTATAGATTTTATTCCACTTCAATATGGTGTGTTACAAAGGATGAATGTTGTATGGTGTGAATGTGTCTAAATTACAATGAAATAAATTCAAGAAACCCTGAAAACCTAAAAATCCTAAAACCCTAAAAGCATATTCCCTTCTTATGCTCAACATTCTTGGAAAGAGAATAATGCCATTACTTTGGCATCAAACTCTTTCCTTACTTCAATATGATCCTAAATGAGTTAAAACAAATAGGGAAATATTTAAGCTTGAATTTAATTACAAATATTTAATAAAATAATTGAAAATTTGTAATAAACTCAAATTCCGTATTGAACTCGTATCTAATTTTCTGCACACATTGTCTTTAGTAGAATGATCATATCTTGAGCTTCCAACGTCCGATTGAAGTGTTTCAAGATGCGTTGGAAAGGTAACTGAAAGACGGCCAATACATAAGAAGACATTCTAACTCAGAAATGCTTGGATCCTATCGGAAATTTGTCATGAGTCCACAGTGAGAATTCCTTGCAGATAGCCTTACTTTCCATACTTGTTGAACAAGATCTTTTGCAATCTTCCCTTATTTGTTATAATTAAGATCTTGTGAGATCTGCAAGAATAATTGAAATACATTAATAATATAAAATAAAAATGAAATAATAATAAAAATGGCCAATTAGGCATTTACTCATGTACGTGAATTCCTTTTTTCTAATTTATATACAGACTATAATATATTTACAAGTATAAAATTTAAAGAGTCGGATAAAATTGGTGACTACAACTGCCCCTCTTTGCTCATTTCAGTGAAACATGAATAAGGCAAAGAACAAAAGGCACTGACTTTATTCGGCCAAGCTGCGTGTTGAACACCACTTCTTCTAGCTTGAGGTGATGCCACAAAAATCTAACTCTCATCCCTGCGGACACTAAGCCAGTAAGGCGATATGCTTCTTCAACGAACGCCAATCTGACTCTAGTCCCTATGGACACCAAGTCGGTGAGGTGACTCTCGCCTGTACGGGCACTGAATCAGTAAGGTGACTCTCGCCCTTGTGGGCACTGAATCAGTGAGGTGACTTGAGCCCCTGCGGGCACTGAATCGGTAGGGTTGACTTTTCCCCTACGGGCACTAAATTGAAAAAGTTCCATTCTCTATGGGCCTGAATGGATAGGACATATGCTGAATAAAAAGGTTTACATTCTCCATGGGCCTGAATGGATAGGCCATATGCTAAAAAAAGGTTCCATTTCTCCAAGGGCCTGAACAAATAGGCCATATAAAGGTTTCCATTCTCCATGTGCCTAAACAGATAGACGGTTTCCATTCTCCAAGTGCCTGAACGGATAGGTGGGTTCTATTCTTCAAGTGCTTGAACGGATAGGCAGGTTCCATTCTCCATGTGCCTGAACGAATAGGTAGGTTCCATTCTCTAAGTGCCTAAACGGATAGGCAGGTCCCGTTCTCCAAGTGTCTAAACGGATAGGCGAGTTTCATTTTCCATGTGCCTGAACGAATAGGCAGGTTCCATTCTCTAAGTGCCTAAACCGATAGGCAGGTCCCATTCTCCAAGTGCCTGAATGGGTAGGCGAATTCCATTCTCCAAGTGCCTGAACAGATAAAGGATTCCTTCTAAGGATGGCAAAAAATATGGTTTGCTCTTTCAAATTTGTGTGGGGTGTCTTTCACCTGAAGTGACATAGGGTGTCTTGTGACTATGGCCTCCTCTGAAAAATGGGGTGGGTGTCTTGCCCCTTTATTCTTGTCAAAATGCAACAAATGCTATGATTGTGACGAGATAGCTTGCTCTTAGGGGTGCCTAACTCATGAATACATGATATGTTTTACGGGAAATGTCCTTAAGAAGGGACAAAAAAATTATTTATTATTTCTTGATTAGCCATCTTCTCTAGTTAGGTTGATTCATCTTCATGATATAATCCAATTGATGCATGTAATGCAAAGATGCATGCAAACTCATGATGCATGTAATTCAAAGATGCATGTAAGCTCATGATACATGTAATTATCTTTTAGGATTTGTTTCTTACATCTCACTCAGATCATTCTATTTGAGTTTTGCCTTTTAAGGAGTCAACTCAATCTTCATGTCCCAACAAGCTATTTCCCTGGAACTTTGAACTTTCTGAGCTCTTTATTACTCAAGTTGTTTTTTACTTCATATCTTGTCTGTTCGCAGGTGAACTCATCTTGTCATTCCATGGGTAATGATGACCCACTACTAAAAGCTTTGGGCATAACTCCTTCTAACCTTTTCAATCTGGCTGTACTTAGGCATCTTATTATGGCTTGCCCGTGGAGGGAACCTCTACCCCTCTTATTTCTGAGATCTTTCAAAAATGAGCTTTTCTTCTAACACTTATTCCTCTTATAAGGGGTAATGCCCCATTCAATCTTGGGTTCAGCTATCTTCAATGTGATCGACTCGTTTCTTGATTTAGTTCATGATGGCTACACCATTTCTTGATCTCCATTTTTAGCAGCAAATGAATTCTTTCATATTCAGCAACGCTTCCTTCACGCAAGTGTGAACATTTATTTCTAGATCCCTACAGTTGGAAGTCATACCAAGAAATATTTTTTTCTCATGAATCCATGCTAATCTACTTGTAAGATGCTTGTGAATAAACAAGGTAAAAACTTGAAATGTGAATTCATTAGAATTTAAAGGAAATTTAAAAAGTCATGGAAAACATGGAAAAGGTAAAATCAAGAAACAAAGTCAGATGCCCTCGAATTCATAGCATGAATGATGAATGAGCCCATCGACCGAATAGCGTTCCTAATTTCTACCTATTTAGGTGGCTCTCTTTGACTCACCACTCCCCCATATATGCTTGGAAAAAGGTGAACTCAATTAGGTGGAATGTGTTTTGAAAACAAACTTCTCTTCTCATATATCCTTATATGATCGAAACGATCTTTCAAGGCTTGTAATGTGGCTAAGGTTCATGGTTACAAAAGAAAGGATATATAGGCCCAAATAAGTGTTTGAGGGTGATTAAACCAAGGATCAATTCTTCTTGATGAAGTCCCTGCTTATTAACTTTCTATGTTCTTTTCCTTTCTATATCATTCTAGATTGCTCGTTTTTAGGTTTAGAGTTCATCTCCTTCTTTTTTCTTAGAGAATCCTCAACTATCACATGGTTCATGCGATGCTTTCTTGAAAACTTGTAATTTTCAACTTGGTGCTTCCTCCAATGCGGATATTTTCAACATTTTTCTTTCACATTTTTTCTTTCTTATTTTTTCCTTTTTTGGATACCCATCTTGGTTTGCATGTTGTTTTGCTCATGTTACTCCTTGTATCCAATACACTCATTCTTGTTATCTTCATAGCATGGTCAGAACCAATCACCTTTCTCATGAAAATAGACTTTTATCACTTTTGCCCCTGGTATGGGGAATGATCCTTGCTTAGGGTTCAATCGAAAGAATAATATCAAGCTCAAAATGGACAACAAGTGATAGTTTTTCCTTATTTGCGAAGGGAAATAGAGGAATGCCAAATCTTCTCTCATACATGGATATCATGGAAGAAAAACTGTCCTCGGTTGGTAGATGTTTTAGAGTTATCACTTAATCCAAAGACCTTAAATAACAATGTCTGAGAGGAAAATTTTCTCGAAATTTGTATTTGGGATCTTTCCCATTAACCTATAGCACATTTTCCCCTCTATCACGGGATTAGATTCAATAATTATTCATGCAATCAATAATAGGGGCCCTGTAAAAATGGCGAATATAGATATAATGAATAATTTATGAATGAAAGGAGAAGAAAAAAAGTTTTCCACTTGAGAAAATAAAAAAATGCATCTTTTAAACAAGTAAAATAATGTAGTCACCCTTGCAAAAGATCCCTAATGCTCGTGGATAAAAGCAAAAGGATTGGTTCCGAGTATGACTTCGCAATTGTCCTAGAAATAGTAGGAAACTCCTCTACTTGCTCCATTTTTCTTTGAATACCACTTAGGAGCTATTTCTTTCATCAAGGTCCCATTGTTAACGCGTTGAGCTTGCCAATTATGCCTTCAACTCTTGATGGCTATCAATATTTGTAACCATTTCAATATGGTTTGACGTATGGCCATAGAAGGGCTTCCTCAAAGTCATCGAAAAAAATCTCACTTTCCGACAAAGGTGGTTATACCAGAACTATCTTGTATTGCCATCGAATACTGGTGGAAGTCCTTGTTAGATCTCTAGTCCATGCCTTGCAGCACAATCTGATTTGGGACCATATTAGCTTGGATCGCATCATCGCGAACGTCAACTCTGGTGATAGGTGGGAAGCATCTACTAAATCAGGCTTTGAAGAAGAAAAGTTGGCAATGTCCCATCTTCTAATTCTAGCTGACATCACCAGTTTCTTGTTGTTGAAATTCCAACGCCCGTTTCTTGGAATAGAATCTACGTTGTTACTCACCCTTGACTTTGTAAGACATATCCTTTAACTTGGATGGTCGCAGGTCTGGTCCCATTATACATTCATTCTTCTCTGTGGCTTTTGCCTTAAACTTTCAACTACGGATGCTCTTTGCGAGGGGGTTAAATCTTTTGTACAGTGTTGCCAGGATAACCAAGAGCAAAGATCAACGGGGCATTTTGTCTTGTATTGCTAATCACCAGAATATTGCAGATGTATGTTGTGGTCATAGATGGTCATCTCCACTATCTTTGTTTTTTCATTCTCATTCTTGTTCTACTCACTCAATCTAGTGATCTTGTACTCCTGATTGGTAGCCATGATTTTTAAGCACTTCTCTAGCCTTGATCTAGGGAGTGGGGGTCTCTAGCATTCTGATTGGCAATTGAAGATGCCACTACAGACCATATTGAGCTATCGTTGTAGTTGACACATCAATATTGAGTGAAAGGCCTTCTTGAATGAAAATATTTACTTCTCATGACACCTCTTCCAATTGTTTTAATTGTCATGGAAGAAAGATTGACGAACAAGTAAACACTCTTGTGTAGTTGCAGAAGGCCTTAAGCACCTTTAGCGTGAGTTCTCAAATTCATGTTTATAGAGCATTTTGAATTGTTTGTATGGGAGTATTTGTAGCAAGGATCATCTATACCTTAAAGATCTTCGAATGATATCAATGTTTTAATTTCTTCTTTTCATGTTCATTTGGGCTGCCATTGTCATTAGGGCTTCCACCGTCATTAATTTTGTTTGCCGTACTTCTCAAGTACTTGAGTTTTGAAGGAATTATCGGGTCAGGTACTAGGCTGAGACCCTTCATCTAGATTGGAAACTTCAACTTCTGGACTCCACTAGAATATGGATTTGAAATATTCTTTTTTATAGGCCTTTAAGTGAAAAAAAGCTACTTCGAGTTTGGTGTCAACGGCCTTAATCACTATAGCTACTATCTGGGCACAGTGTCTTGCTGAGCTTGTACAATTTCATCTCTCAAATCTTTCTTTATCTTCAATGGCCCTGATTTTGGTTTGTGCGCGAGTACCATACTTTTTCGCTTCGGCTTAGTTCATGGATCTTTTCATAATTGCTCTGAATATGATGCAAATGGAGATGATGATGTGCATGAGGTATTGATACAAGATTTTTGATATTTCGAGAACACATTTCATTGATCATGAAGTGCGTTTACAAAGTCGTCATTTTGCTCTCTTCCCTTGATGTGTTTTGGGTGCCAATTGCTCGAACTCTCCAACTAGCCACAACCGAAGAACTATCCTACTTGTATTGGTCAACTGCCTCATCTAGGAAGTCTAACAGTTTTTGTTCGTCATCCTCAGTTGGGAGGAACCTCTCTCTTAAATCATCAACACAATTCTTTATCTCACAAGATATTGCGTTTCGAAGTTTTCGAGTCAAATGGTCAATGTAAAATTGTCTTCCCAAGCATGCAGCATTCACAGCCCACTTAGTGCTAGCCCACTAGATCTTCTCATAGTCCCAGTTATCAAAATAGTACGGATATGGTCCTTATGTGCTTGCAACAGTGTTTTCAAGACCATAGTGAAGCAATTCGGTCCTGGCACCTTTTAATTTTCTTGGAGTTCCTGATTCAGCTCATGGTATTTCCTAAGGCTACTATGTGCTTCTGCATATTGCCTCTCTAAGTGTTGCTTTTCCCTTAGAAAGTTGGTATGCATTCTCTTTTTGTTTCCTGGTCTCTCATTATCAAAGTTTTAACTCTTTCTTAATCTCATCCAGCTATGCCTTTTCTTCTTTCGAGGTTTTGGAACTATTAGCATGTGCCCCTCATGCCTTTGGGCGGTCAAATCTTGTACATCTTTTAAGTAGAGTTCTTGCTTTGTTAACAAGGTCCTCACCTCTTTTTGGTAGCCCTCTCTCGGGTACTGTTTGGCAACGAGCTTGCCTTCAAGTTCAGTAACCTGGCCCCACAGCTTTTCTTTTTCCTTCTTAAAGTCTTGTTTGTAGATCTCTAGCTCGGTCGGAAATATGCCAGGTTGAGGATTATCTGGTAAGATTTCTAAGATTGGAACGCCTATTTTGTTGATCCTTTGCATTCTCCAACTCGTGTACTCGGGTGCAACACCAGAAAAAAAGGCCATCTTCACTCGATATG
The DNA here is from genome assembly GCA_019671005.1 of Hibiscus mutabilis. NCBI lineage: Eukaryota > Viridiplantae > Streptophyta > Magnoliopsida > Malvales > Malvaceae > Hibiscus > Hibiscus mutabilis. Next base: position 28,357,480 of record CM033717.1, on the reverse strand, counting down.
TTCGTTTCCACTCACTTGCCAACTCCATGACTTGCTTTGTGCAATTATCCTTTATGTAAGAGAATTATTCTTCCCACAGCCTATGAGTAATAGAAATGAACTACTAAAACCCATATTGACGTTGCAAAAGCAAATGGGCATAACTAGTGGCTCCACAGACTCTTTATGTGACATCAACATCGGCAAGGTTTCTAAAGAAGGCTACCCATTGCTCTTGCCTCCTATTTCGTGGCCACTGTTTTCTGGCAACCTCCTTGATTGGGATTAGATCTTTGGACATCAGGTGTTTGCTTATTTTCTCATTGTTCTAGAAATAGCTCTGTAACCACAAGTAAATGAGCTATGAGCATCTAGTGAAGCATTATATTCCTCGTGTTCGGTAAAAGTTCAAGGACCTAATAGTCTCTACAAGAATTGCTGGGACCGGATTCACATTCTTCTACGCCAACAAATCAACTAAGGTTATCTCAACATGCCCCACGGCTTTAGAAAAATTACCAAACTGTATATGGATAGGGTAAGCAAATCGAGGACCCTTCTGTGCTTTACATCTTTCATGATCTAGGCATAGATGAATTCCCATGTGAAACAAAGGTTTTTGTTTTTTTTTGGTGATATAAGCCTCCACTTCTTTCATGTCTAGACTAGCAAGCTTGGAAAACTTCCCACGATAGCCGGAGCTCTCCTCCTTCCAGTACATTTTATCAGGCTTCTTTAACTCTAGGTGCAACATAACCATGTATTCTTCGATGGTAGGGGTCATGTCCTCATGATTGATGACGAAGAAACGATAGGCTACATCCCAAAATTCAACCGTAGTACCATTGTATCATCTATCGTTACCCCAAGCATAAGGGTTATATCTCCATACTTCTTGGTGAATACAGCTCGGTCTTTGGCTTTTGGGCTCTCCCAAATAATGATCAATCCCAATAGATGATTGTGAGGCAATCCCGTATGCACTTGTTTTGGTAGATCGATAATGGTCTCTTTTCACACGTTATCATTGTGTCAGCGCTGAAGCTCTATGGACACAATTCGGACATCAGTATTCAAGCAAGGGACTCCGGCGTTGGATAATGCAACCTGAATACTCATGATCTCTGACTGACTAGTGTTTTGGAATACCAATTGGATGCAATGTTATGTATGCTCTATAGAATTCAGAAAAGTGTCAGCACGTGTAAATAATGAAATAAAATTCAAGGGTAAGATACAAAAAGTAAAACAATAATACAGAAAATAAAACATATGGCTTCACATGGCTCTAATAGGGTGGGCTTTCTAGAACATACAAACATACGGGTATGGATCTAGAAAAGGTTCTCGAACCGTCCCTATCCCCTACTCTAAGGTGGATAAGATGTTCGATCCTGACCCATCACAAGCTTGCGAATCGATCAGGGCTCGAGGGATGCATTTCCGTTATGCCCGTGCGGAGGGTTACTCACGAAAGTATAAGTACTTTGGACCCAGAAGACTTTCACTAGCCCATGCAGAGGGTTACTCATGAAGGCATAGCTATTTTTTCCACTTACGTTTGATAAAGCCCGGTTAGAAGGCTTATGTTATGATGCAATGATAGTTTAAAGCACCAAAAATGCATATAGAATGCAACAGATTACTAAGGAAAATAACTCGTGGTCAAGTAAAAGTTGTGCCCTCTTAAAATGTCCCTAGCAGATTCGCTAAGCTGTAACAACGGAGTCGCCACCAGTCCCTTTTATTATATTAGGCGGACCAAAAACCTAAAATACCAACCAGATCGAGATTACGAAATCTCAAGGGTTCTGGGGCACGGTTACGTGTGGGAAAAGATTAACACACCTATCACGCCCGCAGAACGATGCTTATTTGATCACTAATATTTTCCTTGTATCTTGGATGCGTGCATGCAGAGATTAATGTAAAAATCCGTAGAGTTCTAGAAATTACCCAAATTCTCTCACAGATGAGTAAACCCCGGTCTTTTTGGACACAAAGGGATTAAGACATTAATCCCTAAAATACCAAAAATATAGTCTCGCATATGAGTTCCGATCGTTCCCCAACGGGTAGGGGAAGACCGAATTAACCGTAATTGAGAAAATATCCCATTTTTCATGGTAATAAAAATTCTTTTTTTTAAATGATGTTTTATGTTCTTTTTGACTTTTTATGGTTAGTTAAATTTTCAAAGTTAATTATTATTATTAGAAGCATGTGTTTAAACAAACTAATCCTAAAAGGTTTTATTTAATTATTTACAATTTATTTGCTTTTCTAAGAATTACCTAAAGAGTTTTATTTACAATTAAAGAATTGTTTACTCCTTTTCGTAAAGAATTACCAAGTTAGTTTTAACTACCATTATTTATAATTAATAAATTATTTATCTTTTCAAGAAAATTTACCCAAAGATTTTATTTAATTATCTACAATTAAAGATGAGTAAAAAAAAGTATTTACATTATCTATTATTTTATGATACATCATTTAATGAATCTAAGCCTAGGTACTTAATTAAATATTATTATTGGTAATTAAATCTTACAAGAGAAAAGATCTAAGCTATTAATTAAAGAAAGTAACTGAAAGAGTATATATCTTTAAAAATAGTTTTTTCTTTAAAATACATTAATTATTAAATGATCTATTTACCCTGATCTTTTACCGATTTAAAATGCATGAAGATGAATTAAATGACATAATGAATATGAATCAAATAATGAATTAAAGTGCATCGAGTAAAAGTCAAGAACTAAATTAAAAGTAAAAAAATTAAAGTAGAGAGATTGCAAATAGTGGGATCGAAACGCGAGCTTATCGACGTGAGGTACATGCTAAATGGCGGGTTGAACAGCGTCACCACTGCCGCTGCCGTTGTTGGTCGACGTTGCTGCCGTCGCTGTCGGTCGTCGGTACTGTGTTGGTCACCGGTATTGTTTCCTGGTCACCGGTGGTGGTGCCGGCTTCGTCTCTCGGCGATAATGGTTACTCCTCGAGCTCGACTTAATGAGAACCTGTACCCATTTTCTTTCTTATTCGAAACCAAGTAACAAAGAAAAGAAATATAAAAGAACAACGTTTGGGTAAAAATACCTCCAAAAATCAACTATAGATTTTATTCTTTTCAATATGGTGTGTTACAAAGGTTGAATGTTGTGTGGTGTGAATGTGAATGTTTCTGAACTACAATGGAACGAAGCCCATTTATTGGCTTCAAGAAACCCTAAAAACCTAAAAACCCTAAAACCCTAAAAGCATACTCCCTTCTTATGCTCAACATTCTTGGAAAGAGAATAATGCATTTCTTGGGCATCAAACTCTTTCCTTACATTCAATATGATCCTAAATGAGTTAAAACAAATAGAGAAATATTTAAGTTTGAATTTAATTACAAGTATTTAATAATATAATTGAAAATTCGTAATAAAATCAAATTCCCATATTGAACCAGTGTCCAATTTTCTACACGCATTGTCTTCAGTAAAATGAGCATATCTTGAGCTCCCGATGTCTGATTGAGGCGTTTCAAGATGCGTTGGAAAGGTAACTAAAACACGGTCAATACGTAAGGAGACATCCTAACTCAAAAATGCTTGGATCCTATCGGAAATTTTCCATGAGTCCACAGTGAGAATTCCTTGCACATAGCTTGACTTTCCATACTTGTTTGAAGAAGATCTTTTGCAATCTTCCCATATCTGATGTAATTAGGATCTTGTGTGATATGTAAGAATGACTAAAATACATTAGTAATTTAAAATAAAAATGAAATAATAATAAAAAATGGCCAATTGGGCATTTACTCATGTACATGGAATCCTCTTTTTCTAATTTATATGTAGATTCTAATATATTTACAAACATAAAATTTAAAGTGCATGATAAAATTGGTGGCTACAGCAATTATTTTTTACAGAAATTGCTTCTCGAGTAATATTTCAATTGGTTTGTCTGACGTGATAAACTTACCCTTGTCGGTGAGTATTAACCCAATACTCCATAAACTTACCTTTATCCTTTGGCCCGGAGTTGGCTAGGGGAATGCTTTTTAAAGCGTATTCTTCAAAATTCTGGGTTTTAATCGTAATGTAGCATTTTTTTCTTTCATGTTCTTTGCTGATCTACAATAATGCAGGTAAAAATCCACAGCCTTCGGATTAAAACCTTTTCCCCAATTTTGGAATATGCCCCTTTTACTGGATTTGATTTATGATATTATTGAATTATGTTCAGCTTTATGTTGCATGTGAACTTTCTTACTTATTATAGATAATTCTGGGTTTTCGGTTTGGATTCTTCTAAAACAAAGCTCCATGGACTTTATAGTGAAGCGTTTCTCAGGTAACCGCGTGCTATTTTCCTTTTATCTTTCCCCATTGTTTCACCTTTGAATGGTTTCAAGCAATGTTCATTTTCCATGAAATGTTTGTATCACGGGCATGTTTTGGACACATATTTAGATAATATTCGTTCAAACAATTATCGTATCATGTATGCTTTCAATTTTGTCAACCTCTGTTCTCAATATGAAAATTTTCTTTTGCCACCAAAATGTGCAACAATGCTTGGTTAGAGCAAGATATGTTATAAATATGACGCATGGTATGCTCTTGTCATCTGAGAACTTGTTAGCTCCGTTATTCCTTTTTAGCTGATATTGTGGTTGTAACAACGGGGAGTCGACGTGTTCTTACGAAAAATTGGTTTTCAATGGAGTCGCCACCAATCTTCTTATTTAGGTGAGATTGGATTACCTGAAAACCCGGTTATTTTAATAAAACTTGTTTTTCTTGTTTCTATTAAAACAACGAGTTTTGGTCTACGAAACCAGAAAATAGGTTCGGGAGTCAATTACGCGTGGGGAAGGAGTAGCACCCCACAACGCCCAAAATTGATACCTTGGTTGATTATTTAGTGTCTAAATGAGGGAAATTAATAATTCGAATTTAATTTAAAATTTTTGATCCCTTTGAAATATTTAAAAATATTTTTTGTATGAAAGAAATTTATACTCCAACACCCGGGGGATAATTTTCATTAGATTTCCTAATGAAGGGAACCTATTTTAAAAATTATAATTTAGAAAAAATTATGAAATTTACACCCAACACCAGGGGAATAATTTCTATTATGTTCCAAAACGAATAAAATATATTTTTAAAATTATAGTTTAGAATAAAAAAATCATTGAAATTTACACCCCAATACTCGGGGTATAATTTTTGTTAGATTCCAGAACGAGAAAAATCTATTTTGAAAATTATAATTAGAAATAAAAATTTACACCACAATACTCGAGGGTGTAATTTCTGTTAGATTCCCGAACGAGGGAAATCTATTTTGAAAATTAAAATTAGAAATACAAATTTACACCCTAGCATCCGGGGCATAATTCCCGTTAGGTTCCCAAATAAAGGGAATCTATTTTTAAAAATTAATTTTAAAATTATAATTTATATTTGGTGGTAGAGATTATCGGAAAGCGACACCCTTACGTTCGGAGTACGTTTTTCACAATAATCACTAATAAAAGAGTTTTAATTTAAAAAAATCAATTAAACAATATATAAATATGTTTATTTCATACAATGAATTCATACAATACAAACGTAACTTAAAATATAAAAGCATGCCAATAATAAAAAACATTATAAACAATTCATACAATAAATATAACATACAAGATATTTTTATTATAAAAACATGCCCATAACTACATATATTTAAAAATAAAGATCGAAAGTTACCTTACAAGGAGCTCAAATAGAGAACTTTGACCGACCCCTAACAATATCTTTGCATCATCTTACCAAACTCCAAAATCTATTCGAACAGACCTCAATAAGATCTCCAATCGAACAAACTGTCCGGGGAATAATTCCCTGGTGAGAGCACTGCTCTCGAATATAAAAGGGCACTGCCCCGATTACTTATATTTGGCAATTGCTTTTGCTAATTTGCTTGGCCAATTTATGGTCGTTTCTTGCTTGCCTTGATTGCCTTGCCTCCCCTGCCTTTTATAGGCAATTGGGGAGGGGTGGGTGGAAAGTAAGGTTGCGTGGATACCTTGCATGGCATCTATGATTGTTTACTTTTTTTTTACTTTTTTATTCTTTTACTAGAAAATAACTATATTTAGAAAAAAAATGAGCGATTACTAGCCGGACATAAAATGGGTATTACAGCTGCCTCATCTTTGCTCATTGCTGTGTAACAAGAATAGAGCAAATATAAAAGAATAACCATTTTATGTCCGGTTGGGTTTAGATTCGCTTCTCTGGCCACCGCTTCTTCTTGAGCTTCACTTGATCTGCTCGACCGCTCTTCTAGGCAAAATCTTCAAACTGGAGGATACGTTGGGGAAGCAAAATGAGCCCAGCTTGCTACGACTCTAATGACGACGCAATGCTCGGGGAAAATTGGTCCTAGCTGCAACACTGACGAAGAGGCAAGGTCTGCAAAACTTGATCCAGCTGCAACACTGACGGAGAGACAAGATCGAAGGATGAAGGTTCTGAAATTTGATCAGGCTACAACATTAACGAAGGGCAGGATCGAGTGATAAAAGTTCTAACATGTGATCCAGTTGCAACACTGACGAAGAGACGGGATTGAAGGATGAAGGTTTTGATATTTGATCCAGCTGCAACACTGACGAAGAGGCAGGATTGAACAAAGGCTTTGATGTTTGATCCAGCTGCAACACTGATGAAGAGGCAGGATCGAATGAAGGCTCTGATGTTTGAACCAGCTACAACACTGACGAAGAGGCAGGATCGAATGGAGGCTCTGATGTTTGATCCAACTGCAACACTAACGAAGAGGTAGGATCGAATGAAGGCTTTGATGTTTGATCCAGCTACAACATTGAAGAAAAGGCAAGATCGAATGAAGGCTCCAATGTTTGATCCAGCTACAACACTGACGAAGAGGCAGGATCGAATGAAGCCTATGATGTTTGATCCAGCTGCAACACTGATGAAGAGACAGGATCGAATGAAGGATGCTGATCAAGCTGCAACTCTGATGAAGAGGCATGATCAAATGAAGAAAGTTTGATTTGCTTCTACTCTGACGAAAAAGGCGTGATCTGAATAAGAAAGTTTGATCCGCAATAACTCTGACGAAGTGACAGGATCTTGAAGAAGAAAGTTTGATCCGCAACAACTCTGACGAAGTGATAAGATCTGGAGAAGAAGGTTCGATATGCTGACGAAGTGGCAAGATCGAAGTTTTGACTTTGATTTTTTTCTTTTTTGGGATTTTTTTGGAACTTTTCTATTTTTGATCTTTTCCTTTTGGATTTTTTGCCATTTTCCAATTTTTTCACTCTTTTTTCTTTCTTTCTTTCTTTATGGATCTTTTTGATTTTTTCTTTGATTTTTTTATTATTCTGAAGATGAGGTGCGAAGAAAATATTTGGTCTAGTCGCACAGTCAATGGAAAAACTAGACCTGGACAAAAATTTAACTTGTTGTGCCATCGACGATAAAGAAAGATCTGAAAAATATGGGATATGCTATATCATGGCGGGGAATCATGACCCTCTTGGGCTTTGATCACCTCGTCTTCTTGTAAAAGGGCATATAGCTCCTTAATAATTATTTTATCATGCTTCTTTAGGGTAAGTAAACTGGATGATATGTTCCATTGCATATTCAAGGAGACATGATCTACTTGTTGTGTTCGTCCCGCCACAATTTTAGGGAGATGAACTTGTTGTCGTGCTCATTCCGCTGTAATTCTAGGGAGATGAAATTGTTGTGCTAATCTGTTCCACCATTTGATGGAGGGTCATAAACAATCTCGAGGAAGTAGAATCTACAAATTTAAGTGATCTGCTCCACCACCGACGGGGAGGCATAATCTAGAAAAATTGATCCGCTACAACACTGGCGAAGATGAGTGATCTGTAGATTTTGTTGGTCAAGCTATGACTCTGGTGAAGAGGCATGATCCAAAAGTTTGATTTTGATCAAGCGTGAACTTGAGAAGAAAGTTTGTTGATCCTCTACACCATGTTATAGGTGAGATAGGATGGGAACAAGTTGTTTGATCCGCTGAGGGTTTTAACATCACGCTCGAGGGTGATGTCCTGAGGGTCCTAGCATTACTCCTGAAGGTGAAGGCCTGAGGATCTCTCGTTCTGACTCTGCTTTCTTTGGCAGCTGGTTCTCTCTTTGGTTAATCTTCTTCTCTTCTCCTCTTTAGGGAAAGACTTGGTCGATCAATCTACTTCACCATTTAGAATTTGTCGATAGCTATCTGCTCCTTCCTGTTTGAGCATATCAAACCTGTAAAAAAATTTATCCTTTAAGAAAGGATGGTGTACCTTTTTAAAAAAAGATAGGATTGATTTAAGAAAATCTCTTTCGAGAAAAGATTTGATTAAGAAATTTTGTTTCCATAAAAACAATATCCTTGTGAAAGGATTAAGACATTCATATTTTGGGAAAAAAATAACCTTATGGAAGGATGGAATAAAAAACTCCTGCTTTTGAGGAACATGTCTTTATGGAATGATTGAGTTAAGCAATTTCTGTTTTTGGGGAAAATGCCCTTATAAAAGGACAGAGTTAAGAAACTCCTATTTTGAGAAAACGTCCTTAAGAAATGATGGAGTTGAGAAACTCGCGCTTTTGATGAAAATGTCCTTAAGAAATGATGGAGTTAAGAAACTCCCGTTTTTGATGAAAATGTCCTTATAAAAGTGACTTTTCAAATTCTTTTATTAACTCCAAGATCAAATTTCAGTATTCGATCAGCTTTGCATCTTTTGTTTCCCATTCTCCACGAAGCTGGTAAATAACCAATGCTGAATCCCTGTATACCTTCAGGACCTCTATCATTCTTTCAATAGCAGCTCACAAACCTATAACACAAGTTTCATACACTACCATGTTGTTAGTACAAAGGAACTCTAACTTTCTTGTGAAGGGATAGTGTACATTGTTTGGAGAGATCAACATTACTCCAATCACACGTCCTAGGATGTTGGTTACCCCATCAAAATACAATTTCCAAGTCACATTTTCTGGGATTCCATTTTCTTCCATGGAGACATTCATCACATTCTCATCTGGGAAATCAAATTTCAGGGGCTCATAATCTTCTAAAGCACGACTTGCCAAGAAATCTTCTATGGCGCTTTATTTTATTGCTTTCTGGCTTACATATAAAATATCAAACTATGATAGTAGCATTTTCCAATGAGCCAATCTTCTAGTCAGTGCTGGAGCTTCCATCGAGGCAAGAAATTAACCAAGTAGTGTGGTATAACATGTATTGTCTGGGTCTATGAGTTACCCAAACCAAAGTACAACATAACTTTTGAATTGGTGAGTACTGTACTTCACACTCCGTAAACTTTTTGCTCAAATAATATATGGCTCTTTCTTTCTTTCTTGTGTCATCATGTTGCCCCAGCACACATCCCATTGAATTTTCAAAGATCATAAAATAAAGGATGAAGCATATGTTAGGAATTGGTGTCACTAGAATTAGAGCATTTGACAAATATTCCTTGATCTTATCAAGGGCCTCTTGGCATTCATTCACCTAGATTATTCTTCCGAAGAAACCTGAAGACTGGATCACACTTGTCAGTCAACTGGAAATAAATCTAGAAATGTAATTCAATCTCCTAAGGAATCCTCGAACTCCTTTTTGTGAACATGGTGGTGAAAGATTCTGAATTACTTTCACTTTGTTTGGATCAATCTCAATTCCTCTTCTACTAACCACAAAGCCTAAGAGTTTTCTAGATATAACCCCGAAGGTGCACTTGTTTGGGTTGAGCTTCAACTGATGCTTTCTCAACCTTTGGAATAATTTTCGCAAATTTTAAATATGCTCTTTATAAGTTTGGGACTTGGCGATCATATCATCCACGTACACTTCAATCTCTCTGTTCATCATGTCATGGAAAAGAGTCACCATGGCTCACAAGTACGTTGCCCCTGCATTCTTCAGTCCGAAAGACATCACTTTGTAGTAATATGTGCCCCACAAGGTTGCGAATATGGTTTTTGCCTTGTCTTCCGAGTTCATCTTTATCTGATTGTACCCTAAGAAACCATCCATGAAGGAGAACCATGAATGTCCTAATGTATTGTCAACCAAGATGTCAATATAGGGTAAAGGGAAGTTATCCTTCGGACACGCTCTGTTCAAATCTCTATAGTCCACGCACATGCATACTTTTCCATCTTTGTTCATCACCGGGACTATGTTGGCTACCCTCTCTGGGTATTGTGCTACCTCGAGAAAGCCTGCGTCAATATTCTTTTTGCACCTCTTCTTTGATTTTTAAGACCATCTCTGGCCTCAACCTCTTGAGCTTCTATTGAACTGGTTTGCATTCTGGCCTTATGGGTAACTTATGGACGACTATGCCCGTGTTCAATCCTGGCATATCTTGATAGGACCAAGCGAAGAAATCTTTGAACTCTCGCAACAAATTGACTAACTCTTGTTTGATTTTTGGCAAGAAAGTAGTACCGATCTTCACATGCCTTTTGAGTTCATCTGTTTCGAGATTTTGAATTTCTATCTCTTCTTTGTGAGGTGAGATCTTCTTGTCTTCCTTTTCTACCAACCTCAGTAATTCATTAGGGATTTCACATTTCGTCTCATCTTCACACTCATTGACTTCCATTAGACACATTGGCTGCTCAAAAACTAGTTCAGGATTAGGTTCAGGATCATTCATACGATTAATAGTTGAAGACTTGCAAGGAAAATAATATATTTGGAAAGGATGCGAAAAAAGCAATAAACATGTTTGCATTTTAGAAACATCATGAAAAGCATATTTATTGAAGTAAATTTTGTATAATAGCCCTTTATAGATAATCCCCTATACTTGCGGGTAAAAGTACGAGGTGGTTCTTGGCATTACTCTATTTTATTCTTAAAACCTAAAGGAAGATCTTCTGTCGTCCAATTGTTGAGTGCTTCACCAGGAAAGTATGGATGTATTCCCTCTAGATATTTGCCAGACTGGGATCCCACAAATATGCCATTGACATGCAGTCCCTCCATGATCTCGCCAAAGATCTCCTCTTCTTGAAGCATCACAGTTTCCAAGTTATCTTTCTTAAGTTGCTTTTCTATGTTTTCAAACCCACGTGACTTGAAGATGCTAGTCAAGTCAAGGAAAGCCATGGTTTTAGAAGAAGTTTTCATCCCCAAAAATCAGGCTCTCCTCTAGTCTTCTCTTTTCTTCAGATCTCTCTACCTCTATTGAATGTTGGGCTTAAATCCAAGTCCAAGCGATTATTCTTCATGATAACAGTCTTTGGACGCAGACATCGCTGAAGATGTTTTCCAAGTCCCCTTCCTATTTTTGCACCCCTGCCAAGTGTTTCACGAACAATCATCTTAGTGCAATTTGATAGCCTTGGTCAAGGTATCAGCTTTTCCTCAGCAATGAAACTCGCATTGATAAATTCCAGGGCCCTAAAAGAACATTCAAGAGTGTTTTCATTTGCTTCGATGTATGGGGCATCAGTCGTTACAGAAGCAATGGTATTTTCCTCTACTCCAACATAAACCAGTGAAGGTACCGCGCCAGCAGAATGAATCTATGGCCTTCCCAACAAGCAATTATATGTTGGCTTGATATCCATCACCATAAAGTCAACATTGTAAATTGCCGGGCCAATTAACAGTAGCACCTCGATTTTCCCAAGCACATCTCGAGTAGTATCATCAAATGCTCTCACCGTATTCTTGTATGCTTTCATGTACGAATCATCAATTGGCAACCTCTACAAGGTAACCATTGGTAGGACGTTCAGTGCCGAGCCGTTGTCTATTAGAACTTCAAGAAGGACGTGACCCTTACAATGAGTCGTGATGTTCAAATCCTTGATAGATCCTATTCCACCCTCTGGGATCTTGTCATCGGTGAAGGTAATATAATTGTCTACCGTGATATGGTTCATAATTTTGTCCAGCTTGTGTACTGATATATCATTTGGCACAAACGTTTGATTGAGCACCTTTATCAAAGCATTGCGATGGCCTTCCGAACTCAACAATAATTAAAGGAAAGAAATCCTTGCCTGTCGTCTCTTCAATCGCTCAACTATGCTATATTCATTGTGCTTTAAGAACTTCAAGAACTCTTGGGCTTGTTCTTCTGTAACAGGCTCATTTATTTTAGGAAGGGGATCCTCCCCAAAGATCCTCTCCGGTACTGTAGCCTCCCATTTTGTCTTTTCACCCTCTTTTGATGTTTCAGGTGAATATCATCTGTCACTCTTGGTGAAATGCCCCACTTCATTCACTAGTTTCGAATCAAGCTTTTCATCTTGATTTTCTTCTAAAACTGTCTTTGTTTCTTCCAATGGCTTTATCTCTTCTTGGGGATTTGGCTTCTCCGGAAAAGACACGGTAGTAGCATAGCTCCAAGGAACCTTGTGGGAATTCTTAAAAGTAAATGGTGTTAGTGGAGTAATCACAATTTTGGGAGTCACTACCGGTTTCACATTGGCTGATGAGCCTTCCATATTTAGCCTGGATGATATGACCAACGGCCTGTTGACCCCATACTTAACCCCTAAAGGCTCAGTGGTGCATACTTCAACTTCCTTTCTTCCATTGATCTTTTCGAAAAACTCAATTTCTTTATTGTTCATCATACCCTAAATTAAGAACCTAAACTCAACACAGTGTTGTATTTCATGACCTTCTTCCTAGTGATATTCACAGTATGTGCCTGACACCAATTCTTTCTCAACTTTCATTCCTATATGTATCATTCCAGCATTATACAACTGTTCAAACACCCATTTTAGAGGAGACTTGATCTCAAACACATCGGTCTTCAACCGCTTGGCCTCATCATCTTCCTCTATTGCATTCACACCTCATCCCCCATGATTAGGTAATGAGTTGGCTGCAATATTGGGTTCATTAAATTTCAACACCCCAGTATTGACCAAGTTCTGAACTACTTTCTTAAATGTAGTGCAATTCTCGATTGTATGCACAGGGATCCCAACATGATATTCACAATGAGCCTTTGGATCATACCATGGGGGTATAGGGGCTGAAGAGGTGTAAGATAGTAAGGTCTCACCGAATCTACATTGAACAATTGTGGGTATAGCTCAGAGTACAACACCGGTAAAGGCGTGAAATTACCCTATCTTTCCTTGGCCCCAAGAATCATTCCTGATTGAATTTTGTAAATTTCCTAATGTAGCCCCAGGCGATGTGATTGTAACATTCTTCGATGCCTCATATGCACTAAAATTATTCACTTCATTGTCCCTTCTCTTAAAATTCTTGCAGGATCCTTCTCCACTTTCTGTTCCTTCACTCTTGATTGTCGTTTCAATCAATTCACTAGTCATCACCATGTCAGCAAAGTTATGGGTGGCACTTCCAATTAAACGTTCAAAGAGTGGCCCTCTCAGAGTGTTCACAAACATACGAGTGATCTCGCTCTCCATTATTTCTGGTTGTGCTTGTGCTACCATCTCCCTCCATCTTTGAGCATATTGTCACAGACTTTCAGTAGGTTTCTGCTCTATGGCTTGTAGAATGACCCGACTAGGAACCATTTTAGACACGTGTTTATATTGTTCTTCAAAATCTCCAGAAAGGTCCTTCCATGTCCTTATGTTTACACGGCTTAGTTGGGTGTACCATCGTGCTACCGAGCCAGTCAGGTTATCTTGGAAACAATGAATTAGCAATTTCTCATCCTTCAAGTAAGCAACCATCTTGTGACAATATATGGTAAGATGTGATCTCGGGCAAGTCAACCCATCATACTTCTCGAAATCTGGTATCTTGAATTTGAGTGACAGGACCAGGTCAGCAACAAGACTCAAATCAACAGCACTAGACCCCTGCTCATTCGCCCTTTGCATCTCTAACAAGCAGAACTCTAGAGCTTTGCAACGCTCTTCATATTCCCTCTCTATTTCAGGTCAGATCCTTTCAATTTTATTTATAGTATTCAAGTTTGGGACTTCATCACCACTCCCAAAATTCGCTCCAATATTGACCGGAAGATTGGCAGCAGCCCCAGCTAGATTGATACGAACCTTCTTCACAAGAGGAGGTCCCTTTGGCTGCTCCCTTATGTGAGATGTAGTATCACCTTGTTCATTCATTTCATTCGATCCATCATGTGCCTTGCCCTTTCCGGATTCCTTTGGTCCCAACAAAGCAGTTAGCTGGTTGATTATCTACCTCTGAGCCTGAGCAAAATGGTCCTTCATGGACTGCTCAATTTTGTCAAATCTGTTTTGTACTTTAACACGATAATTTTCAACACTAGTAATCCTATCTTCTACAACCGTGGTCCTGGAGCGCAGATGTGTTCTGTATGAATGTGGAATGATTACAGTTGAAAAGCAAATTGCCACAGAACTTTTCTTTATTAAACAATTTATTTTGTAGAATAAAATTTAATTTAATTGCATGTATGCATAAATGTATGGATGCATAAATGCATGAATGCAAGAGGCATTGAATTCAAGAACTAGTCTTTTGGAAACATTCATTAGCTAAAAGGTCCAAATACAAGGAAAAGATAATTTCTCCTACAGAAAAAAGCCAGCCTTCAATCCTAAATTGACTAATTCATGTAGTATACGGGTAATGACTTCTCCATGCTCGAGCTCGATGCCCGGTTCTTCCAACAAACTTGTGGCTTGTCTTGACAATATCTGCATGTAAGAAGCTATACTCCAGGCTTGTTTCTTGAAGCTAACCAATTCATCATTCTGGTTTTGGACAGTGCATTGTTCCACCTCGTACGTACCTTTCCATGGACCACTTTCTTGGTGTAGTGCTCCCTCATAGCTCGCAAGCTTCTCCTTCAAGCCTTTTACTTTATTTTCCAACTCTAATACCTTTTTCTATAGTCCTTCCTTCTCTTGTTCCATCTGGACCCTATTTTCATTTTGGTATTTCATGACCATCTACTCCAATTGTGATACTTGGGCTGTCAATTCAAAATTTCATGCTTGCTCTTCCTCCAGCTTGGGTTTGGTACTTGATTCTTTCAATTCTCGTGCTTTCTTCTCATACATCCTCTTGTATCCATTTCTCTACTTTGTCATGTGTTCTAATTGTTTTGACATATTCTGCACTATCCTGCTCGTACTTTCTTTTTGTGATTTCTTACACCCAGAATAAATTTTCTTCAAGCTTGTAATTCTTGCTCAACTTTCAGATTTTGCTCAAAAAGTTATTTTCTTTTATTTTGCTAAACCTCCACCTCTAGTGTTGTCATTGAGAGCTTGTGTTTCAGGTCATTGATCATTTTCTTGTATCTTCTCAGTTCCTTCTCGTGGTCATGCTTCAATTTTTCTATTACTGATGGAGCATTCTTTGTGCATTCTTTAGTTGAACAAACTCCTTCTGAATTTCTCTTTGGAAGGTTGTCATTAACCCTTCTAGCTTTCCAATCCTCATAACCCTTCATAATTTCCGTCCCATCTTCAAGCTCCACCCTTCTCGGTGTTTTCCAAGCCCTTGAAGTATTAGTTACCTTTGTCTTGTAATCACTTGTTTTGTGTGCATACCTGAAAGTTTCCATTCCTTTGATTGCGTGGATGAACTATCTCGATCCAAATTGTCTAGATACTAGCAACAGGTAATAAGCTGCTCCACCCCAAATCCCAGGCAATGGAATCCAATCAAACTTTCCACACCGATATCGATAACTATTCACATTTAACCAAGAAGCCTTCCATACCACGCCTGATTCCTTCATGTTTAAGAAAAAATCATTCCATTGAGCTTCTGTTTTCTTTTCAGGAATGCACGAAGTAATGTATTCCTCTAATGGTGAGTAATCACTAAAAAACCTTCGGACTCTATAGGGTATGGTCCATCAATGTCCCCAAAACCATACTTCTAACAACTGAGCACAACTTCAGCATCTTCCTTCCCCTAATTTTCTATAGGCAGTTAATGGTCTTTACGTTTCTGCCAGGATTGCAAGTATCGGATTAACTTGCTTTTCTAATCGCTCGAATAGACCTAACGCTAATGGATCTATACAATCAACAATTATTGGGAATAGTACTAAACCGTAAATGCACAAAGCATACAATCTTCTTTTCTTTTTCCCTGATTCATCGCCAGTCAAGATTATATCTCAGATGACCTTTCAGTCGATGCGCTCATTGTCTTCTGACACCTCATCATTTCTTTTCCCTTTTAATTTCCCCTCAAACCAATTTTCATCTTTACTAGTGACTGCTTTCAACATTTTCCTAAAGCCTGGTGGGTGGTTAGGGCTCATATAGATCTTATCTTTCTAAACCATCGGGCTGTTCAAGAAGGCCTCATATTCATCCAATGTAGGTGTTAGGTCTACATCTCCGAATGTAAACCAGTTGTACAATGGGTTCCAGTGATGTGTCATGGCCCTTATCATCTCTCGGTCAACTTGGACATCTAACAATTTAGCTATATCCCCAAATTCAGTTTGGAAATCCTTTTTCATGCTTTCGTCCCACTGTTTCCATATGGCTTTTAACTCTGGCAAACATTTGTTCTATCCTGAATTAATCTTAGCAATCTCCTTTGTCTGTGTCACATACTCTCCTTGGATGTTGTCCCCTTTTATGTATTGTGTTTCCTCTAACTATATCCATATAGTACCATTATCCTCTCTCTATTTACTGGACCCTTCAGCCATTCGAAGACTTCCTAACTGACTAGCTCTTGGATCAATACCCTTTATAGATGCAATAATGCCAAGTAGGAAAACAGTAAACAACAAACAAAACAAAGAAAAACAAAAAAGAGTGTCAGTATCTTATAATAATATTGAAGGAAAAGACTTAATATTGAAGCAAACAGTAAAACAAGTTATATCAAGCAAAGAGAATAACCAGAGAAAGGTATTTAAATCAGTAATACCTTGTCCTAGGTCCCTATCTGGCTCTAGTGGGGTAGGTTTCTAATATACAACATGTGGTGTTTGTTCTAGACTCTGAGTTCCCGAACTGTCATTATTGTTTACTGCGACAACAAGAAATCGATTCAGTAGTATAGGTCCCTTATAATAGAGGCGTGGACCCCACGGTGCATAAGGTTAGTATACCGAAAGAATGATAAAAATCCGATCACGGAGCTGGAAACTCAACATAGGATAATGTCTCGCTCCCACTTAAAGGTGAAACCCAGGTAGAAGGCTATCGTTAAGTGAATAAAAGTACTGTTATTCTAGCCTTTTTACTCGTTATTATTGTTATAGTTAGGCCCATTTTAGTTGCATTTAGTTAGTCATTCATGCATTCTGCATTGTTTCCTCTATGGTTATGCTTGAGTACATATTTCGGTTGTTTTTGGTGGAAAAAGATACTACTGGTGTTGGTTTTATATGCGCAGGATTAATTGCCCGGGCAAGCTGGAAGTTGCCGAAGCAATTGGAAATGAAAAAAATGGCAACCTGCGACTTTTGGGGATTGAGCCATGCAATTCGGATAAGCTTAAAGGACAAACACAAATCCCAAAGGAGTCGGAATTCCATGAAGAAGTCAAAGAGAGATAAAAGCCCAAGAAAATAGGAGGATTTTTTGAAGGAATAAATAAATAAAAGAGTTTATCTCTTTTATCTTATTTGAATCCAATCGAAACTCTTCCTTATCCAACCAAACCATCTTCTATAAATCCAAAGACCTAGCTATAGCCAAGGAGAATTCGAATGGAGAGAGAGAGAGAATTGGACAAGGAGACGCATATCGACTTCATTCCCTTCTTCCTATTGTTTCGGTTTATTTCATATTTGGAACTTTTTATTTTGAGTTTGTTTTGAACCCAGCCATGAACTAAATAATTTTGGCTAGGGTTATTGTGTTGAATGGTGTTGAGAACGATTGAAGTTTATTTAGGTAATTGAATGATATTTAGTTTGAGGTTTGCTCATTCTTGTTTTTTAATCTTGATTACGAGCAAATCGGGAGAGGATCTCGTGATTGTATCTATTAATCTAATATCAGGAGAGTTAGATTCAAGAAACGAGTAAGCATGGTTTTCACAAAATCAATCAACGGTGAAAACTAATTTGGCTTAGGAATAAGTTGTGAATTTCAACAGCTAAGAGAAGCGTAAAATTGGTTGATGTTCACCCAAGGTTAACACATGAATGTATCACCAAGTTATGATCTATTGACTAGTGTTTCGAATTAGGGATAAGGAGAAACCATTGAAGAACGCTTCGACAAATCTCAAACGAAGTCGCCCAGTTGCCCAGGCAATCATACCGTCCCCAGTTGCCCAGGCAATTGTTGTACATGTTTCCCAGGTAATCGCAGTTGCCCAGGTAATCCGATTATTGAAGTTGTTGAAACAACCAAGACGACCTAGCGTTCATTGCCTAGACGAACTCAATCAACTATTACACCATGACCCATGATAATCTGGCCTATTCTCTCAATTGATCAACTTCTCTTTAATTTACTTGCTTCTTTTACTTTACTCGTTTAAGCAAAACTCTTCTTATCACCATTTGTGTTTTCTTTTCAGTGTGAGACGATAGATTCTAGAAGTAGCACCAATCCCTGTGGAGACGATATCTAATCTACACTATTACTTGCGATGTGTACGCTTGCACCAACTGCGAAGCACTCTAGACACGCA
Source organism: Hibiscus mutabilis (assembly GCA_019671005.1). Lineage (NCBI taxonomy): Eukaryota > Viridiplantae > Streptophyta > Magnoliopsida > Malvales > Malvaceae > Hibiscus > Hibiscus mutabilis. The sequence goes on along the minus strand of CM033717.1, from coordinate 28,338,871 downwards.
ACAAGTTTTTATTTTCTTGCACATTTATTTCTTTTTATTTTTGTTTTATTTCTAATCGGTTTCAAGGGACTTATAACTTTGGTTTTGGCATTTGTTTATGACCAGGGCGAGATCAACAACACAAGGCTACCCATTCGAACCTGAGATAGAACGAGTTCTTCATAGAAGAAGACGAGAACAACGAGCAGCAATGGCAGAACAACAAGGTAACCCAGTCGGCAATCTAAATGCCAATGGTAACCAGAACATCGTAGTATGAAGAAGAGGAGATCAAGTCATACAACCTATTCGTAACAGTCCCATTCGAGACTACTTAGAGGAAGATCTCAATGGTCTCAATCCAGGGGTTGTCGCACCAGAGATAGAAGCTGCCAGTTTGAATTAAAACCTATGATGTTCAACATGATTAACACAATTGGTCAATTTGACAGCTCGGCAATTGAAGATGCCAGACAACATCTCAAATCATTCTTGGAGATTTGCAATTCATTCAAGCTACAAGGAGTCCATAAAGATATTCTAAGGTTGAAATTATTTCCCTATTCACTGAGGGATAGGGAAAAAACGTGGTTGAATAGTATTCCATCCAGATCTATAGGATCTTGGATGGATTTGTGTCGTGATTTTATTGCTAGATTTAGTTCTACAAATATGACTGATAAGTTGCGTAATGATATTACTTCTTTTCAGCAGGCAGATGATGAATCCATGTGCGAGGCTTTGGGGCAATACAGAGAGCTTTTACACAAATGTCTTATGCATGGATTCCCATTGTGGACGCAAGTGATAATGTTCTACAACTCAGTGAACACACCGACAATGATGATGCTAGATGCCTCGACAAATGGCATACTCCTCGACAAGTCACCTGAGGAAGCGATAGAGATTTTGAACCATCTTTCCAAGAACGATTATCAATTCCCAACCATCCGAAGGGGAATAGTCAAACGCAATGCCACAATTAATAAGCTTGATTCATCAGGATCTAATTCTGCACAATTGACCGATTTAACCAATATGGTTAAGAACCTGCAGCGACCAAGCAAAACACAGGAGGTCAAAGGTAGTTGGTTCATTTTTTGAATTATGAAACGATAACCATGATTCTTCTGAGTGTCTGCAGAATCTAGAATCTAGCTTTTACGTTGGAAACTACAACCGAAATAACAATGTAATGTCCAACACTTACAATCCAGCCGAGAGGAAGCACCCTAACTTCTCATGGAGTAATCCCAACAATTCCCTCAACCAGAGAAGTTTGAATGTGCAAGCAACATGATTCCAACAGAATTTGCCACGAAAATAGATGCCACAGATGCGGCAACAACAATCAACACCATCTAGTTCTTTGGAAAATTCTCTCAATACTTTCATGTTAAAAACTGAATCTTATATGGTAGAGAATAGTAATTTCATGAAGAAGACTGATGCTTTTATGAACAGGATGGAGATGAGATTGCAAAATCAAGAGGCATCCATGAAATCCTTAGAGACACAAGTTGGGTAATTCTCTCAGAACTTGAATATGAGACCACCAGGCAGTTTACCTAGCGATATTGAAGTCGTAAAAGGAGCAAACCATGAGCAGTGCAAAACAATCACTACTCAGAGTGGCTGTCAACTTAAGGAAACCCAAGCTCACTCAACAGAGAACACTCAACCAAAGGAGCAGCCCCTTATCCAGACAGATGAATCCAACAGCAAAACCTTTAATAAAATTGATGAGTCGAAAATTGCCAAGGCAATTCCACATGCTCATGCTTCGGCAAACCCTGATGCCAAGGCAACACCAGATACCCATGACTCGGCAAATCTTGATGCCTCGACAACTTCGTCAATCAAATTCCAAACCAATGAAAAGATTGAGGACATCCGACTTCCACCACCATTCCTACAGAGGTTGAAACGGCAAAAGCAAGAATACCAATTCAAGAAGCTCCTTGACATCTTGAAGCAAGTCTACATCAACTTGCCATTGGTTGAAGCAATAGAACAAATGTCGAACTATGCTAAGTTCCTTAAAGACAACGTCTCTAATAGGACTAGGCTAGGAGAATTTGAAACAGTTGCTGTGACAGAAGGATGCATGGCCGTGCTACATAATCACATGCCACCCAAGCTTAAAGATCCCAGAAGTTTCACAATACCATGTGCGACCGGAAACCACTATGTAGGGAAAGCATTATGCGATCGTCGAGCAAGCATAAATTTATTGCCCAAATTAGTTTTCCAGAAGTTGGGAATTGGGAAAGCAAGACCTACAACAGTTATGCTATAGCTTGCTGACAGATCCTATGTACATCTAGAGGGAAAAATCGAGGATATACTGGTAAGAGTTGATAAATTTATTTTTCCCACTGATTTTATTGTTCTGGATTGTGAAGCAGTTGAGTTCGCACCCATTATTCTTGGGAGACCGTTTCTAGCAATGGGAATGACCTTGATCGATGTCAAAAAAGGAGAACTCACCATAAGGGTAAATGACCAGCAAGTGAAGCTTAATGTTTTTCAAACCCTTAAGCATGCCGATGATCCAGAGGAATGCCAATTCATCCAAGCCACAACTGAATTCAATTTCTACATGGAGGAAGATTGCCTTAACTGTTGCCTCGATAATTGTATTACCGAACCTGAGGAGTTTGAAGAGCAGGATGAAGCCAATTGGATAGCAAGTCATCCGGGTGAGTATTTTGAACCATTGGACTACTCAGTTAAGGAAGGTAAGACTAAAAAACCTTCTATTGTGCAACCTCCTAATCTTGAACTGAAACCATTGCAGGGCAATTGAAATATGCTTATTTGGGAAACGATAATACTTTGCCTGTAATAATTTCTTCTAAGTTGTAGCCTAAACAGGAAAAGAGGTTTATCGACATGTTGGCATTGCACAAGAAAGCAATAGGATGGACAATTGCCGACTTGAAGGTAATTAGCCCGGAAGTGTGTATGCACAAAATCCTATTGGAGGATGGTCACAAACCAAAAATTGGGGCACAAATGAGGCTTAACCCTTCTATGAAGGAAGTCGTGAGGAAGAAAATAATCAAATGGCTTGATGTCGGAATCATATACTTTATTTCCAATAGTACATGGGTAAGCCCGGTACAATGTGTACCGAAAAAATGAGGTATAATTATGGTAAGCAATGAAAGCAATAAACTAATCCCAACTAGGACCGTGACCGGTTGGAGGGTTTGTATGGATTACCGCAAGCTAAATAAAGCTACTAGGAAATATCACTTTCCTTTGCCATTTATTGACCAAATGCTTGACCGACTCGTAGGTAAATCTTTTTATTGTTTTCTTGATGGCTACTCAAGTTATAACCAAATTACCATAGCACCGGATGATCAGGCAAAGACACTTTCACATGCCCATATGGTACCTATGCTTTCAGAAGGATGTCGTTTGGATTATGCAATGATCCGGCAACTTTCCAGAGATGTATGATGGTAATTTTTTCTAATATGGTGGAAGATTTCCTGGAAATCTTCATGGATGATTTTTTGGTATTCAGAAACAACTTCGACAATTGCCTCGGCAATTTGGAGAAAGTGCTAACAAGATACGAAGAATCTGATCTAGTGCTCAATTGGGAGAAATGCCATTTTATGGTAGATGAAGGAATAGTGCTCTGTCACAAGATTTCTTCCAAAGGAATCGAAGTTGACAGAGCCAAGTTGGAAGTGATCAAAAAATTGCCACCACCAAATTTAGTCAAAGGGATCTGAAGTTTTCTTGGGCGCGCAGGTTTTTACAGAAGGTTTATTCATAATTTTTCTAAAATTGCTAAACCCTTGTGTAATATGCTTAAACAAGACAAATTCTTCAACTTTGATGACTCATGCCTCCAAGCATTTGAAGCATTGAAGAAGCAACTTGCCTCGGTACCTATTTTTATTCCACCCGATTGGACCTTACCGTTCAAGCTATGTGCGATGTAAGTGACTTTGCAGTAGGAGCAGTTCTCGGTCAATGAACAGGTAAAATTTTTCATGCAATATACTACGCTACTAAAACTCTTAATGACACCCAAGTGAACTACACCGCTACGAAAAAGAGTTACTAGCTGTGGTTTTTGCTTTTCACAAATTTCGCTCTTACTTGTTCATACTGACCCCTCGGCAATTAAGTACATTTTCGCTAAGAAAGATGCCAAACCTCGTTTAATTCGTTGGATTCTACTTTTACAAGAATTTGACATTGAAATTGAGGACAGAAAAGGAATAGAAAATCAAGTTGTTGATCATTTGTCCTTCTTAGAAATCAGCAACAAGGAGAACACGAATATAGATATATGCGATACATTCCCAAGCGAGCAAATGTTAGTTGCCTCGGCAATACCATGGTATGCTGATTTAGTTAATTTCCTCGTTAGTGGTATTCTACACTATGGCCTTACTCACCAAGGAAAGAAGTGGTTCCGACAAGATGCTAAGCATTATTATTGTGACGAGCCTCTTTTGTTTAAACAATGTGCAGATCAGGTAATAAGGCGATGTGTGCCCGAGGAGGAACATCAAAATGTGCTCTGGCAATGCCATGATTCACCGTATGGAGGCACACGCATGGCGGCCAAAGTCTTACAATTTGGTTTGTATTGGACCACACATTACAAAAATGCTCAAGAGTTCTACAAGTAATGTGATCGATGTTAACGAACGGGAAATATCTCTAGACAAAATGAGATGTCATTGCAGAACATCCTCGAAGTGGAGCTATTCAATGTTGGGGGGATTGATTTCATGGGGCCTTTTCCTTCTTCTTGTGGAAACCTCTACATCTTACTGCGGTCGACTACGTGTCCAAGTAGGTCAAAGCAATTGCAACCCCCAAAAATGACTCCAAAATCGTGCAACGTTTCTTACAGAAAAATATATTCACACGGTTCGGCATGCCAAGGGCAATCATTAGCAATGAAGGAAAACACTTCGACAACAAACTCATTGCCAAAAGTCTTCAACATTTCGGAGTAACACACAAAATTGCCACGGCATATCACCCACAAACCAATGGGCAAGCGGAAATCTCCAACAGAGATCTAAAATGAATCTTTGAGAAGGTTGTCAATCCCTCTCGCAAGGATTGGTCACTAAGGTTAGATGATGCACTTTGGGCCTACCAAACTGTATTCAAAATACCCTTGGGTATGTCTCATTTCCGACTTGTTTATGGAAAAACTTGCCACTTACCGGTGGAGATCGAGCATAAAGCATATTGGGCAATCAAAACTGTAAACATGGATTGGGAGAATGCCAGCTATTGTCGTGCCTTAGCTTACGACAACGCCAGAATTTACAAGGAGAAAATGAAGCGTTGGTATGACAAGAAGCTATTGTCGCGGCAATTCTTGCCAGGGCAATTAGTTTTCCTCTTCAACTCTCAGCTGAAACTTTTCCCAAGAAAATTGCGATCAAGATGGTCCGGGCCCTTCAAAGTCGTAAAATCTTTCTCCCATGGTGCTGTGATAATCAAGTCCACCGTCGACGGTCATGAATTCAAAGTTAATGGACAAAGATTAAAGCATATCTTATTTTCTTTACCGTAATTTATTTTATTTTAATTTGTTTTCTTTCCCACATATCTTGTTTTTAGGATAGATTATCTTCTATTAATTTCTTTTTATCTTTATCTTCTTCTTTATATTTTATTAATATTTTATCTCTTTATTATTTGAATTTTTTAGGATAAGAGCTCGAGATCAAGAAGAGTTGGATCCAAGATGGAAGTTCTTTCGATAAGGGAATATGGGCCAATGTTAACGCTTATAAAATCCTAAAATATAACCCTAACCCCTCCCTTCCATTCCCCTAGCCATCCAACACAAGCAAAAACCCTTCCCCTTCCCACTCAATTTGTGCCGCACAACCCACCCAATCAAATCTTCGCTTCCTTTCTTTCACATCCATCCCACCTACCCATCTTTATTACCTATCCTTTCATTCTTCAATACTTTCCATCACAATTAAACTCACACTCTTGCTACTCTTCCAGGTTTCTTTTTGCTTTCTTTCACTTTCTTTTGCTTTCTTTCTCACAGTCGATCCAACCAAAAAGATCCACAATGGCCTTCAAACTTAAAACCCTCTCCCATCCAAGCTCCTTCACCGAACCACCATTCAAACACTACACAACTCCGGCCACCGAGAAGAGATATATGTTCAAGTTCTTGCCAAACAATTTGGCAAGAACAAGGTTTCGCCTACTCCGATTCTGACCATAATTTTAGCCTTGATCCTACCATTTTCTGGGTAATCGAGCACCATAAGTGGAAAATCTTTTGTTGCCAACCAAAGCCGGGCAACACCACCTGGGTGCGATAATTTTATGCCCATTCCCCTAACCTCGACAACCCCTATGTCTTTGACCACAACCCAGTAGTCCCCATAGAGTTCGACCACATTAACACCTTCTATGGTGTATACATAAAACCGGATAAGCACCAAGATTTTGTGGACAAGATTACACCAAAGGTGCTCGACAAGGTGATGCACGACCTCACACTTCCGGGCACTCAGTGGAACGAGAGCTCGAACAAAGGAACAGTAAACTGCCTTAGGCTTAAGCCTGAGGCTAAACTTTGGAACAAATTCATTAAAACTTGTTTGATGTCTTCCACACATAATACTACTGTTGATACACCTCGACTTCTCATTATTCACTCTATTTTGCAAAAACGCATCATTAATATCCGCAAAATTATTTGTGATGAGATCTTTGTTTGTAGCCAAAAGGACAAAGGCTCCTTTTTCTTTCTGAGCCTTATTTCCCATATTTGTGAACAAGACAAGGTCCCTACTGATCCTACAGAAGAGAAGGCACCCACCAAGATCGGATAGAGCCAAGCACAATACCAAAAAATCATGGGAGAAGCGTCGTAAAAGTTCCATGCACTGATGGTTGCCCGGGCAATTCTTGTCGCCTCGGCAATGCCAGTCACTGATGCCCAAGCAAGCATTCTGGCAGAAGCTGCTAGACTCGAAGCCCTAGTGCATCCATTACCACTCTGCTTGGAACAAATTGAGTCACGCTAGTTGTTGTTCATGCGGTATATGAAGGACCACACTACTGCCATCACAAGTCATACTGGAAAAATACCCTAACAGCACAGTGTCGTTCCCCACATTCCCTACCGCAATACTTGCCTAGGTAAAAAAAACTAGAGATGCTTGGGCAACAGCAAAAGACGATACCCAGTCAACTAACAATGAAGATGCTCCGGAAACCACCTCAAAAGAGAAAGGTAAAACCCATATTCATGAACCAACCCGTACTGAGAATATCTCTAGTTTTTCAGATTCTGAAGAGTTCTCCACTACATGAAGTCTCCTCCACCCATGTCCTCCAAACCAAAGCGTAAAGCCCCCATCATCGAAGAAGTCAACGACGAGGACGACTAGGGAGATGAGGGAGCACGAAATAGTTCAACCACCAACCACGAGGTAGCAATCCATACGCTCAAGCAAAAGACTTAAGCAAACTGCCAAACGGAAACTCATCATCAAGGATGACGACCTCTCGGAGTAAGTCATCATTTTCATATTTTTCTTTCTATATTTTGCATGCATTGAGGACAATGCCTCACTCTAGTTTGGGGGGGAATTGTTGCTAGTTAATTGATAATAATTGCATCCATCCTTAGGAATTGCATGTAGGACTCATAAATTACTTGCCTTGCCTTTAGTTGGATTGAAATAGCATAGACTTGATGAATATTTGATGATGACATTGCCACTATACTTAATTGATAGACTTTCAATGCTAGGATGGTCATAGGAAACACTTAGAATCTTACTCTGATGTTGACATTCATTGTACACTGTTGTGGCTTGATTGATTGAAGGAATCTAGTGAACTTAGGTAATTATTGGAAATTTGGGTAAATAAAATTTGTAAGATTGCTAGAGGTGCCCAAAACCGGCTCTAGTGTTGTGCTTGATTTGATCACTAGAGGTGCCCGAAACTGGCTATAGTCGACCTAAGAAAAAGAATCAAAAACAAGAAAATAAAAAAATTGCTAGAGGTGCCCGAAACTGGCTCTAGTAAAAGCTTAAAAACAAGCCCAAAGAATTAATTTTGAATGCCTGATGTTCACACAAAATTCGGAAAATTAACTCGCACACAACTCAGCACACATGCATAAGCACTATAGTTTTATTCCGGGTAATTCCTAAGTCATCTAAAATTCAAAAGACAATCATACTTTGTGTCACGGTTCTGAGGAATGAAGTCAAGTTTGAAGCAAGTTCATAATGATTGAAATCTCGGTAGGTAATTGTTAGTCTGCATTGCTTGAGGACAAGTAATAGTTCGAGTTGGGGTGCGTGTTAAGTGTATAAAAGTACTATTACCATTTTTACTCGTTATTATTGTTAGACTTAGGCCCATTTTAGTTGCATTTAGTTAGTCATTCATGCATTATGCATTGTTTCCTCTATGGTTATGCTTGAGTACATATTTCGGTTGTTTTTGGTGGAAAAAGATACTGCTGGCGTTGGTTTTATATGTGTAGGATTAATTGCACGGGCAAGCTGGAAGTTGCCGAAGCTACTGGAAATGAAGAAAATGGAAACCTGTAACTTTTGGGGATTGAGCCATGCAATTCGGATAAGCGTAAAGGACAAAGACAAATCCCAAAGGAGTCAGAATTCCATGAAGAAGTCTAATAGAGATAAGAACCCAAGAAAATAGGAGGAGTTTTTGAAGTAATAAATAAATAAAAGAGTTTATCTCTTTTATCTTATTTGAATCCAATAGAAATTCTTCCTTATCAAACCAAACAATCTCCTATAAATCCAAAGACCTAGCTATAGCCAAGGGGAGTTCGATTGGAGAGAGAGAGAATTGGACAAGGAGCCGCATATCGACTTCATTTTCTTCTTCCTTTTGTTTCGGTTTATTTCATGTTTGGAACTTATTATTTTGTGTTTGTTTTGAACCCAACCATGAACTAAACTATTTTGGCTAGGTTTATTGTGTTGAATGGTTGTGAGAACGATTGAAGTTTATTTAGGTAATTGAATGATATTTAGTTTGAGGTTTGCTTATTCTTGGTTTTTAATCTTGATTACAAGCAAATTGGGAGAGGATCTCGTGATTGCATCTATTTATTTAATATCGGGAGAGTTAGATTCAAGAAACGAGTAAGCATGGTTTTCACACAATCAATCAATGGTGGAAACTAATTTGGCTTAGGAATAAGTTGTGAATTTCAATCACTAAGAGAAGCGTAAAGATTGGTTAATGTTCACCCAAGGTTAACATAGAAATGTATCACCAAGGTATGATCTGTTGAATAGTGTTTCAAATTAGGGATAAGGAGACACCATTGAAGAACGCTTCGCCGAATCTTAAACGAAGTCGCCCAGTTGCCCAGGCAATTGTTGCACCTGTTGCTTGGGCAATCGCAGTTGCCCAGGCAATCCGACTGTTGAAGTTGTTGAAACAACCAAGAGAACCTGTGATTCATTGCCTAGACGAACTCAATCAACTATCACACCATGACCCATGATAATCCAGCCTATTCTCTCAATTGATCAACTTCTCTTTAATTTACTTGTTTCGTTTACTTTACTCGTTTAAGCAAAACTCTTCTTATCCCCATTTGTGTTTTATTTTCAGTGCGAGACGATTGATTCTAGAAGTAGCACCAATCTCTGTGGAGACGATATCTAATCTATACTATAACTTGCGACGAGTACATGTGCACCAACTGCAAAGCACTCTAGACACGCAACAGCTATGCATGAATGACAGATACAGCACGCAAAAAGACTACCTCTATTCTTCGTAAAATCCACCCAATAATTATTCGAGAAATTAAATTCAAATTATTGTTCGAAATGTCGAAATACCATGTGAAATTAATTAGGCCTAACTCTCAATTTTAGTCCCCAATGGAGTCGCCAAGCTGTCGTTTCTATTTTTAAATGATGGTGTGAAAATATCATGATGATTGATTCTTTTGAAATTAGGTTTTTATCCATTTTAATTTTGAAAACTCGGATTTTCATGTTAAATCAGGTTTCTTCACTTAATTAACCATAAAATTGATTTTCTTTTTATTTAATTTATAAAATAGGGTTTTTCATGTTGAATCAATTTTTATAATTAATCATAAATTTTACACATTTTATTTAATCCTGAAAAATATTTTGGATTCGCCGCCAGTCACGCTGGTAGACCAGACACAGTAAAACAACCAGAGATTCTTTTCTAAAACAATTTGAGTTGGGAGTCAGTTACGTGTGGGGAAGGATTAGCACCTCCCTAAACGCCCGTTATCGATACTTTTTTAATTTTACATGGAATTTTGGTATTTCAAATAGAAATTTGAATTTAATTTAATCATAATTATTAATTGGATTTAAGTTCCAAATGGAGATATCCTTTTATAAGGAAATATATTTTATTCGAATACGAGGTTAAAAGCACCTAAATACTTTAGGACACCCTTATTCGTATTCAAAATATATTTCCAGCATAAAAGGTTTTTTGATGCATCGTTGTTTATTGTCTTGTCAATTTTAAGTTTTAACATATAAGGCTCTAATCAGGTTAATCATTTAAGACTAAAAATTATTGAATTTAAAGATTTCTATGAGATAACACCCAATGAATTGGGCACTATTCATATTGAAATCCATAAATTAAATATTATTTTCTATTCAATTTGTCATTCTAATTATTTAGAGTGATAGACTTAATTAAGGCTCTAGTCAACTAACTAAGTCATTTATCAAGTTCTAAATTATAGTAGATATTAAATGTTCCATTTTAGAGCCATGTTGGAATAACGTCTCAATACATTGAGACACTACTCAAATTTGGACTCCAAAATTTTTCCATTTAATATATACTAATTTGCTACAATTATCTCCTTAATTGATTATTTAAACTTAATTAAAGAACCTAAAATACTAAAGGCTCAAACAATTAATTAAACTAAGTGATTAATTATCTAACAAACAATACTATATGCTAATTTTAAAGTCATGCAAGCATACATATAATTTAAACAAGATTAAACAAATAAATTAAAGCTAAAAGGGACCAAATTGAACTTCTATTAAAATCTAAGTGCCAAATTACAAAAAAATGACTAAATTGTTAAAGATGCAAAATGAGGGGCCAAATCCATAAGGATCCGAAAAGAAGGGCGCGGATCTAAGATCTGACCCGAATAGCCACGCGCAGGTTTGAGTCGACCCGATGCCAAAAAGACACCATTTTGAACTCACTATATAAGGCCCAACTCGGGCCGAATCAGCCATTTTTCACTCCCACCCCCTCTCTTTATTTTCTTTCTCTCAAATTCTATGGGGAGAACACTCAAAACCCAGAATTCCCATTCATTTTCGATTAAAAACACCGGTTTTTATATGGTGTTCTTCGTTCTTCTTCATGTTCATAAAGAACATTCAAGAACACGGTCACTAAATGCCACTGCCTTCACCACTTCAATCTTCCACCCCCGTTTTTCGACCAAGTTCCGGTGTTCGCTGGCTATTGAGATTCGAATCTCAGCTACTCCGAGGAAAATTCTGACCACCACTCATCTGCCGCACCAAACCCTAAATCCTTCCATTTTATCTAATTTAAAACCCTAAATCCTAAATTCTACCCTGATCTGGCTGGATCTATCTTGTACTTTCCCCAAAATCGCATCTAATCTAACCGGATTCGAAAGAATCCATCCACCTTCCCCGATCTAAACCTAAAACTATTCTCCCGGCGCTCATTTTCAACTCCGACCAAACTAGAAAAAAATCCTCACCGTCCACCATAAAAGCTAAGATCTCAGCTTTTTTACTTTAATATTTTTATTTTTTTGAGGTTGAAATTTGATTTTGGTTTTTTCTTTGTAGGGAAAATGTAGAAGATGGAGAATGATTTACCTTTTAATAGTGCGGACGAGCTCTGGCGACGATCTCCGGTGACTTTTTCTTCTCCCAGTGACTCCTTAGAATCTAGTAAGCTTTTCAGCTTCCCTCTTCTTTCTCCTCTTCAATTATGGTAATAATTGCGTAATTAATGTATGTCCCCTACTAAATATCTCTCTTCTTTATATAGGCCGACGATGATGATGTCATCCATGGGCTTAATCTGTGGGATACTTGAATGGGCCACTCCCGTGTTGACACATGTACTATTTTTGGTAGGTTGAGGAAGTACACTTATGTTTCTCAGGCCCTTTATTCGATTTCTTTCATAGATTTAGGTAGGAATCATATATAATGGGCTTTGATATTGTAATAGGGACATTTAACTATATGTAATGAACTTATGAACTAACTTTGGGATTTATTTACTTATTTATTTAAGAGATAATATACATATATAACCCCGGGTAAAAATCGGGTATTACACCACCCACATAGACATGTGTATGCAAGATTTAAGTTTTATATGGGGTAGACGATGCAAAACACATAGTGGTGGTATTTATAAGGAAAATGTAGTTGTTCATATTTCAACCCTAGCGGTTGACAAGAATACCAACCAATAAGCTCATGTTTCATTTGGAAGAATAAAACCTATAATGTTACTGATATTCTTACATTTTCGGTTGGTATTAAATAATATCAATATCGAAACCTCGATTAGTAGTTCCGAAACTGATACAAAGAAATTCTTTGCTGACCTTTATGAATTTGCCGGGTTAGAAGGATTTTAAATTTCCAAAGACGAGTCTTTCTAGTGTTAGTATCGAAACTTTATAAACCATTCCAAACCGATGTTACATTATTAAAGAGCTCCCAACCTACAATGTTGCACAGGTTTTCATATTTTCAGTTGGAATCTAATTCTACTAGTGCCGAACATCTATAATAGAGCTCCGAAACCGATGTTCTGAACTACTTTACTAACATTTCAAAAGGCGCATGTTCTAGATATATATGCGTCTTTTATCTATTAGCCTATAATCTTTGTAACTCGTTCTGATATGTCAACATCAAATAAGTCTTTTCCATTGTTGTATCGAATAGACTATTTTCATATAAGTATCAAATGGATGTTCCGAAACCCACTCTACCAACCCATAAATTAAATGTGTACATTTAAGATTGTCGATTTAATACCATTGTTTGAAAATCATTTTTCTAATATTATAGTATTATAAACAATTGGCATCTTTTTTCTATTATAAATAGTGGTACCAGGGTCCCTAGTTTCATACCCTAATTATGCGAGTGGTGTATTTATTCCTTTGTAGTTTGATTCTCTACAGCATTATATCAAGAGTATTGGTGGCGATGACTACAATGCAGAGACTCCATTTTATAGATCTAAGAGGAGTGTTGTTTTTAGGTTTCTCATGTCAACAAAAAATGGTATTTAAAAGGTTATGATTAGCCATTATTTTTGTAATGCACAACAGCAAACAGAGTATTTTCAAAGCTTTCGGAAAAAGTGCCTAAAATACTATTGTTTGTTGCTATTGGTTCTACTTGGAAAGGCATAGTGGATTCTTGAAGTTGTTAATGTGTGCTACACTTTGGCCGTTTTCCCTATTAACATAAAATGTAAACTGTCGCAACTCTTAGTTGGTTTATTTGGCAGGAACATAAGATTGTAGTGTTTGGTTAGAAGAATATAATATTAATTGGAGGAAAAAATGACCAACTTCTCCGTATGTTTTATGAAATTTTATCTATATGGATGTCTATCATGATATGAACTTTATCATTATGAATATTGTTTTCATTAATAGGGATTAATGTATTGTGCAGTTCTTATGCCTATAAATAGATGATGCCATGAAGGCATTGCATACATATCTATATTGAGAATATCTATAAATCTCTCTTTCTCTCATAACTGTGTTCTTTTGTTCTTGTTCTTTGTTATTTCTTTTCTCGTTCCTTATTTTATGCACAATAACATAAACAGTTTTATAGGGAAAATGTGGTTGTTCATATATAAACCTTAGCGGTTGAAAAGATTACAAACCAATAAGCTATTGTTTTGTCTGGAAGTATCCTATAATGTTACTGGATATTCTTAACTTTTTAGTTGGTCTAAAATAACATGAGTACCGAATATGGACTTCCTAGTTCCGAAACTAAAAATAAGAACTCCTTAGCTTACATTTTTTTACTTTACCGGGTTGGATGGATTTCAAATTTCAAAAGAAGCAAATTTTCGGTGTTATTATCAAAACTTTATAAACTATATCAAATCGATGTTACATTATGAAAGAGCTCTCAACCTACAATGTACAACTTCTTTTCATATTTTAGTTGGAATTTAATTCTACTAGTACCAATCTTCTATTAAAGAGCTTAGAAACCGATGTTCGCAACTACTTTACTGACATTTCAAAAGGCGCATGTTCCCAATATATATGCATCTTTTCTCTATCAGTCTCGAACCTCTGCAACTCGTTCTGATATGTCATCAGCAGTTAAGCCTTTTCAATTGTTGCATTGGGTACAAGAGCTTTCTAATAAGTATGAAATGAAATGTCACACCCCAAAAACCGGTCTAGTAGGAATTAGGTTTCGGTGATCAGAAATTCTATATCGGTTATGCTTGAAAGATGTAATTTCTGAATTTTGTATCCAATTTTGAAGTAATGAAAGTTATTTGGGTTTAATTAAGTTGTTGGACCTTTTTGTAAAAAATAGGAATTAGGGTTCCATTGAAAATGCTAAAAATGCTGATTTTAGGCAAGGCGTATCGATATGGTAGGACCTATATTGACACGACCTAATTACCTTAACCAACTTACCCAATTTATCTTAGTCGTATCGATACAGCTATGTAGTGTATCGACACAGGCCTCTATTAAAATTGTTTTGGTGACCAATTTGTAAAAAATGAAAGAAGGGGGCTGAGTCACCTACTTGCTTGCCTCCCCTCACGTGAAAGTGATCGGAAAAGATAACCATTAGACATCAATAATCAATAGTGGAAAAGGTTAAAAAAGATGATTGATTATTGGGTTAAGCAAACCCTTGCCTAAGGGAAACCCTCCCATTGGCTAAGTGAAAGGTGGGACAATGATTAGGGAAAAATTAGATGGTTTTAAAAATGAATAAGGAAAGCCCTCATCCTTGTTTTGAATCTCTCATAAACTAAAATCATCATTTGTCTTAAAACAAGCATACACCTCCATTGTTTTCTTCCTCCTTAAGCTCAAGCAAGCACCTCGATCCAATCCTTAATCTTTGCTTGATTTCAATACACCAATTGAAAGCTTGTAGCTCGGTAAGTAAAACTCCTATGCCAATTTGATGAATCCATCAATCCTTAGAGTTGAATTTCAAGAATTAGGTATTGATTGTTTAAGTTAAGCCCATGTGCTAAATGATCAAATTCCTTATTTTGACGTTGTCTACAAGCTTTGGTAAGCTTGAAAACAATTGTGAACCGTTGGTTTCGATTCTAATGTAATCCATTAATTTTAGACTAGCTCAAGAAGTGGAGAAGGACCCTTCATCATCTCCAACAAAATCTAGGCACAAAGGAGTAGAAATTTGAGAGCCTTGAAAGCATCGAAATTCAAGGTGACTGTAGTTGTGTCAAAGGATAGGCTAGGTGCCATCCCGTTGCGTTTGTTTTATGTTTACAGCTTGCATCTTGTTTAAAGGCTCAAGTAGAGCAAATCACATGTGGATTCTAATGGTAAGAATGGTAAGTCCTTAATGTTGCTTGATACATTTGTAAGCTCATATATGATATTCGAACTATGTTATACATATGGATTTTTTCACAAATATGATATGATATGATATATAGAGCTAAGGCTCAAGTTTGTAATCCAACATGTTATGGAATGGGCATAAGGTAAGTTTTGTGATAAATTATATAATCTTGGATACTTGTGGACATTGGATATAGTTTGCATGCCATAGGATTATTCGAGCATATTAAGTAAGGAATTGAACTACGGTCTGGGGCTACGGCCTATATATAGGGAGAAAAGGTTGGGTTGTGTAAGGGATTCCGAAGCTACGGCTCAAGGCTAAGGCCTATTTTTGACATATGTGGCGTACAGGGGAATCCATGTATCCATTGCTTACTATGTCCAAGGAAATGATATGAATTTATGCTTTGCATTTGGTATATGAAATAGGATAATTGACTTAAGCATGATCTATATATGACTAATGATGCACTTATGTCATTCAAGCATGATCATGTGTCTTCTATGCAATTAAGAACTTATTTGCATTTGTTATAACTACCTAACTAGGCTACGTAAGCCTAACATCTACGTGTCTCATGCATTCCAGGACTTTGAAGAATTCTGAGCTCTGATCGTGTAGTTACGGTTGCAAGTCACTCTTATCAACCATATGTATGTTACGTTTTGTTCTAAACTCCTAGTAGGGTGGCATAGGGCTTAGACATGTTACAATGGTCTATTTTGATATGTATGTAATGACTTCCCATTAATTAATTTGGTTTAAGTCCAATCTTTACTCTCTAAGGGGCAGACTCACTCTCGAAGTAAGTTCATCTACTTGAACATCTTCTGTCGAAGCTTCTCACCTTAGAATTTGGCAAGTAATCGTTGCCTCCCAAGTCAGTTATGATATTGAGTTGCAATAAGCAAGCTATGCCAGCCGTCGTTTGGCATAGAAGTTTTGGAAAAAGTAA
This sequence comes from Hibiscus mutabilis, assembly GCA_019671005.1. NCBI lineage: Eukaryota > Viridiplantae > Streptophyta > Magnoliopsida > Malvales > Malvaceae > Hibiscus > Hibiscus mutabilis. The sequence goes on along the minus strand of CM033717.1, from coordinate 28,322,263 downwards.
AGACATTGCCAAATGAATAAAACTTTATGCTGAAGCATTCTAAATTAATAAAAGCAAGCAAAAAACAATGTTTCATCCATCAACCCCTCACTAACTATTAAATTAGTTCATGATGAGGGGGTTAACCACAAAATAAACTTCATCATTTGCAAACATCGTCTTTAAAATTAAAATAAACCAAAGGAAAAAAGGGAAGAAAGGGGCCGGTCGACACAACCTCTCTTGCTCTAGCCCTCCTCGGTGTGGCTACTCCAGCTAGTGGTGGAAGTGATCGGAGATGATCCTAAGCTAGCTCTCTTAAAGTGCACGCTCTCCTTCATTCTTGGAAATGATCTCTTTATATAGATGAGTGAAGAGAAAACCCTAGGAGAAATTCAAATTTTGAATTTCGGCTAAGGCTCCTTGATAAGTGCTTCATCAGCTTATCACCGAGTAGGGCTGACATCTAATGGTCTAGGGCTGACGTCATTAGTCACCATTGTGATGCTGAAGGTCATGGTAGAAAACTCCTACCAGCTAGCCGCTCCTGATTTTTCGAATTAGGTTCATTCGTGTGTTCTTCAGAACCTTATCCTTTCCTATTTTTTCGGGCTGTCCATCATTGTCAAGGGGCTTGACATGCAACTGCTGGTCCATCTGCATTGCACTGCCAGCCGTGCCTCAGCAATCTTTCCTGGCATTGACCTTCGCTTTCCCTTATTCCTTTACTACACCATCTAGCATAGAACATGCGCCTAAAACAATAAAAACCCTTCAAATCGTAAAAGGGCACCTGTTAAACTACTTTTTACGCAAAATGAATGAAACTAATACTAAATGCAAACATGTGTACTCGAAAGCTAGCAAAAAGCATTGTAAAATAGATGAAAAATATAGTACTTTTGAGGAGTTATCACTCCCCCAAACCTATCTCATTGCTTGTCCTCAAGTAATGCAAGAAAACAGTAAAACACAAAGGTACCTCAGTAGAAATGAATGACTTCCCAACACATGCCAGCAAGCTGTAATTGACTCTAGATCTGTCCTCAGAATCTAGAATATCAATGCCAACATTTCAACAATTCAAGTTAAGCAAACATGTATGTGATACAATGTATGTTTTTTTAGCATGACGATAACTGATTAGATCATAATAGAATGGTGAGATTAATATAAAAAAACCCTCCATATTTAATTAAAATTAGACATCCAATATTAGACCTCGTTAAAACCTTGATCAGTACTATGTAGGTTTTGCCAAAGCAAAATACTTAGATCCATCTTGGTTAAACGCGAAGAATAAGCAAGTGATATTCACTGGTAGTAATATTGGTTAAACTAGGTTGTTCTAATAAGATTAGAAACCTAAAGACTAATGACTGTTCAAGAACTTTGGTGATTGAAAAACAATACGAAAATGCATGTCTAGGATTGGTTCTTTGAAAGACTTGGTATTTAAGTGCCTAGTACACCGCCTCTCTTTTCACAAGTTACCTACGTGGTGCACTATTCATTATTGTTCTTTCTATTAGACCATATGAACTTTTGTTTTGGACAAATAGTTGTTCATCAAATATAGGAATTACATTAGATGTAATTAGCAAGTGTTGATGACCTAAATAATTGAATTCTAGGAGAAAAGTCAAAGTTGACTTAGAATGAAATGAAATATGGATCCTTACCCACTAGAAATACTTTTAGAAAGTTTTTCAATTTTGAGGGTTTTTAATAATGGGAATGTTATTACTTTATAAACATGATAAAAAGGTAATTATAAAACATATTTTATCGTTGTAGAAATATTATGGTAAATTCAAACACATTATCATTGCGATCTGTCCTTGAGAAGGACAAATTAAATGGCTTGAACTTCCTTGATTGGTTTTATAATTTGAAGATTGTCCAAACAAGAACAGAAACTAACATTCATCGAAGAACTTGTCCCTAAAAAGCCAGCAGATGATGCCTTTAAAGATGAATTGGAAGTTTTCGAAAAATACTCAAGTGACATGGTAGATGTCGGTTGCTTGATGCTTGTGACCATGACCCTTGAGCTTCAAAAGCAACATGAGGACATGGTTTCCTATGAGATGGTTAAAAACCTCACGAAATTATATGAAATGCAAGCTCGTCAAGAGAGGTATGAGACCTCTAAAGCTTTGTTTTGATGCAAGATGGTTGAGGGAAATCTAGTGGGAACTCGTGTTTTCAAAATGATAGGGTATATTTAGACCCTTGAAAAATTGGGCTTCCCTGTAAGTGTTGAATTGGCTACTGATGTTATCCTGCAATCGTTGTCGGATAGTTTTAACCAGTTTGTTCTAATTTCAATATGAATGAAATTAAGAAATCGTTTCCCCAGTTGCTTGGTCTATTAAGAGCAGCAGAGAACAACATGAAAAAGGTTAGCTGCAAATCTATTCTGATGGTCCGAAAGTATAACATAAAAGGAAAGCCCAACACCAAGGCAAAGCCAAATCCCAACAAAGGAAAAGTTGCATTGAAACCCAAATGAGGAGTTGCAAAAGAAGGAAAATGTTTCCATTGCAACAATGCTAGACATTGGAAGAGAAACTGCCATGTCTATCTTGAGGAATCAAGAAGTCAAGAGAGAATGGACAGTTTGGATCAAGTATTTATGTTATTGATATTAATATATCAACATCTACTTCTTGGGTATTAGATATCGGTTGTGGTTCTCACTTTTGTACAGGGACTAAAAAGGAGTAGAAAATTGGCAAAAGGAGATGTGGACTTATGAGTGGGAAATGGAGCAAGAGTTGTTGCATTAGCTATAGAAACATACATTTTGTCATTACCTAGTGGACTTGTTTTAGATTTAGAGGATTGTTATTTCGTACCTAGTTTGACTAAAAACATTATTTCAATTTATTGTTTGGACAAGATTGATTTTGAGATTATTATTAAGAATAACAGTTGTTCTTTTTCCCTCAATAGTGTTTTTATAGTACGACTCAATTAATCAATGACCTCTATATCTTATATCAAGATAAATCCATATATAACATAAATACGAAAATATCAAAAACAAGTGATTCTAATCAAACTTATCTCTGGCATTGTCGCTTAGGTCATATAAGTGAGAAACGCATATCAGAACTTCATAAAGATGGATCTTTGGATTCTTTTGTTTTCAAACATTTTGATATATGTGAACCTTGCTTAATGGGAAAAATTATTAAATCATCGATTGACGGTAAAAACGAGCGAGCAAGTGATTTATTAGGTCTAATACATAGTGATGTATGTGGACCAATGAATACACAAGCAAAAGGAGGGTTTGCATACTTCATTACTTTCACTGACAACTTCAGTAGATATAGGTATGTTTACCTAATGCATCATAAATCTGAAGCCCTTGAAAAGTTAAAGGAATTTAAAAATGAAGTACAAAACCAACTAGGAAAGAGTGTCAAAGCTCTTCGATCAGATCAAGGAGAAGAATACTTAAGCCTAGAGTTTGATGAACTTCTTAAAGGATGTGGGATTGTCTCACAACTTACACCTCCAGGTACACCACAACACAATGGAGTCTCTGAAAGGAGAAATCGAACGTTGTTAGACATGGTTCGATCAATGATGAGTCATGTTGATCTTCCAAATTTTTGTTGGGGACATCCGTTAGAAATAGCTGCTTTCACACTAAATCATGTTCCGTCTAAATCGGTTCAAAATACACCATATGAGATATGAACTGGGAAGCGTCCTAGTATGTCTTTTATGAAAATTTAGGGATGTGACTTTTATGTTAAACATCAGATGTCTACAAAACTCGAACCCAAATCTCATAAATGTAATTTTGTAGGATATCCTAAAGAAACTAAAGGATATTATTTCTTTAATCCACCCGAGAACAAAGTGTTTGCTGCTCGAACATGAGTCTTCCTCGAAAGAGAATTTATTTTCAGAAAAGGAAGTGGGAGAAATATTGAACTTGAGGAAATTCAAGATCAACCACAGATCACTGAACAAGAGATTGAACAACAACAAGTTTCACAAATTGTTGAGGAACATCCAATCGTTCTTGAAACACAACCACTGCGAAGGTCTATGAGGGAACACAATGCGCCTGAGAGATATGGATTTCTTGTCATATTACATGGAGATGTTCTTCTCATTGACCAAGATGAGTCTAGGACTTATCAAGAAGCAGTGGAGAGCCCATACTCTGAGAAATGGCTAGTAGCCATGAAATACGAGATGGATTCTATGTCAGAAAACCTAGTATGGACTTTGGTTAACCCACCCGAAAGAATTAAGCCCATTGGGTGCAAATGAGTTTTCAAAAAGAAAACCGACATGGATGGCAATATACAAACATACAAAGGGCGATTGGTCGCTAAGGGATTTCGTCAAATTCATGGTATAGACTATGATGAAACTTTTTACCCTATTGCTATGTTTAAATCCATCCAGATATTGCTTGCAATAGTTGCATATTATGATTATGAAATCTGGAAAATGGATGTCAAAAACGCTTTTCTTAATGGAAAATTGGATGAGGATGAGTACATGACATAACCTAAGGGTTTTGTCAATCCAAAAGATGCCCAAAAGGTTTTCAAGCTACAAAGATCCATTTATGGACTGAAGCAAGCTACTCGAAGTTGGAATCTTCGTTTTAATGAGGCAATCAAAGAATTTAGTTTTATTAAAAATGAAGATGAGCCATGTGTTTTCAAGAAAACTAGTGGGGGAACTATCACACTCTTGGTATTGTATGTGGATGACATACTAATAATAGGAAATGACATACCTGCCTTATAGTCTATAAAGACTTGGTTAAGAAAATGTTTTTCTAAGAAAGACTTGGGTGAAGCAACCTACATATTAGGGGTCAAGTCTATATAGATAGATTAAGATGACTCCTAGAACTAAGTCAAAATACATACATAGAAAAAGTAATCAAAAGATTCAGTATGGAAGAATCTAAAAGAGGATTATTACCTAGAGACATGGCATTTCACTCTCGAAGGAAATGTGTCCTTCAACTCCTCAAGAGAGAGAACGCATGAGTAAGATACTATATGCTTCGGCCATTGGATCTATCATGTATACTATGCTATATACACATGCAGATGTATCATATGCACAAAGTATGAAAATTTGATACCAAGTAGATCCCGGTGAAGGTCATTGGGTTGCATTCAAAAACATCCTTAAGTACTTAAGAAGAACTAAGGATACATTCCTTATGTATGGAGGTGAGGAAGAGCTAAGTATAAAAGGTTATACTGGCACAAGCTTTCAAACTGATAAGGATGATTCTCGATCGCAATCGGGTTTTGTGTTTTCCCTTAATGGAGGTATTGTAAGCTGGAAAAGTTCAAAGCAAGATACAATAGTAGATTCTACGATAGAAGTTGAGTATATTACAGCAAGCAATGCTGCAAAAGAGGTTGTTTGGATCAAAAACTTCATATCTGAACTAGGGGTCGTGCCTAGCATATCAAATGCTATAGATCTACGTCGTGACAACAACGGATCCATCGCACAAGCAAAAAAACCCAGATCTCACCAACGATCCAAACACATACTTAGGCGTTACCATCTCATTCGTGAAATCATTGATTGAGGGGATGTAGAAATATGCAGAGTACCAACGGATGACAATATTGCCGATCCACTAACAAAGCCTCTGATACAGTAGAAGCATGAGCATCACACTAAGTCTCTTGGTATTAGATACATGAGTAATTTGTCTTAGTGCTACTGGGAGATTGTTGGAGTATGCCCAAAGACCAATTATGAGATGGTTGTAAAAGACATACTTATTTTATCTTGTTTATTAATAAGAAGCCATTATTATTATTTCAGTCTTATTCTGTGTATCTATAAATAAACTAAATTATAATAAAGTCCTTAGAATAATATAGTTATTCTTGAATGTCCTTGACATGGAGATGTCAAAATCAATACATAAGTATGTGTTAGAGAACGACATACTGGACTGACCTACCATGAGCATGTTTCTTGGATTATTATGTGACAGTCACAACATTGCTCATGGCGATAACTACTTGTATAATCCTCAAACTTGAGATCATCATTATTTCAACATCGTGAGTGACATATTTTGATACGGTCAAACGTGTGTCGTAACTAACTACACTATAAAGACTGATATTGGATGTGTCACAATCCATGTAGTGAAATATGGTTGATCAAGATAGGATTTCTCCCTTCTACATAATAGGAGTAATATCATAGGCCACTTGATTGAGTGAGACTAGAAAATGCATGGCCATGCTCGAATGAATTGATATGGGATATCATAGTTATTCATTTATAATAGTTTACTCAAGATATCAAGAAACATTAGATGGACTACAGAAGTATGACTAATCCATGACTTGTGTTCGATATAGATATGAGGACAAAAGGATGAAATACATAAAAGAAGTTAATCACGGAAAAAGGTTAAACCAAACCACGATTTCATGTAACTTAGGTAGCAATGATGTATTGCTAGATGTCACTCATTGCTTGTAATATTAGAATTGTTTTGGATATTTCTGCTAACGTTACATGAACCTACAAGGGTCACACCCTATGATTGAAACGAACAAATATTGACTAGATAGCATGTGTACAAACTTGTTGTACACGTAATTAGTGAGAAACCAAAATTGTTAATTTCGGTTTTATACATATGATTAATATTTGATAAGTTATTGTAATTACCAAATTCTATATATTATCTTTAAAATAAACCTAATTAAAGTAGAATCAGATTCTACATATTTAATTATATTCAATTAAATATATTGTATATTTAAAGAATCCGAATTTAATTAGAATTAGGTTTTTGAATGCTATATAAAGGCATAAGGTCTAGCAGCCAAAATATGCCTTTTTCGAAAATCATCTCTATTAGTTAAAGAAGAGAAAAATTGTTCGTTTTATTCGGATGGACTATGTAGAGGTCAGAACATTGCTGTGACGACTCAGATTCGATTTGGATTCTCCTATACTCACTGCAGAATTCCAGATTGGTTGAGGTAATCTTTTTCATTCTTTATCACCCCGAATTCGTCCCTTATACATGGATCACTGGTGGATTACGCCAGATAATTTTTCCACTACGCCATAGGGTGTACCTGCGTTTCCCAACAGTCTCTTGCAAACTATTCAGCTTCCACAATGTAAATGGGAACGTATTATGATGGATTTTGTAAGCGGTCTACCAATGAAACCAAAGAAAAATAATGTTGTATGGGTCATTGTAGATCGATTCACCAAGTCTGCTCTTTTTTTTCGGTAAGAATGGACTTCAGCTTGCCTAGACTCGCTGAGTTATACATTCACGAAGTCATCCGTTTGCACAGAGTTCCTGTGTCCATCATCTTCAACCACGATCCGCATTTTGCATCTTAGTTTTGGAGAAACTTACACGAAGCTTTGGGAACGCGAGTGCACCTAAGAACTGCTTTCCACCCTCAAACCGATGGCCAATCTAAAAGGGTTATTTAGGTAACCTTATTTTTACTTTATCCATATGTATAAGCATCATGTATCAATCTCGATTCTTCCTTGTAGATTCTGGAAGATATGCTACGAGCTTGTGCTATTGATTTCAAAAATACGTGGGAGAAATCCTTACCGTTGGTGGAGTTTGCATACAACAATAGTTATTAAGCTTCGATTCAAATGGCTCCTTATGAAGATTTGTATGGAAGAAGATGTAGAACTCCTCTCTGCTGGACCAAGATTGGTGAAGGCAAACTGTTAGGTCCTGACTTACTTCAGGAAACCGAAAAAGGTAACTATCATTTGTGACCGGCTCAAAGCTGCATTCGACCGGTAGAAAATATATGTTGATTTGAGAATGAGGGACATTCAATACGATGTTGGTGAGAAAGCCTTCCTTAAAGTATCTTCGTAGAAGAAGATCCTTTGTTTTGGCAAGAAAGGGAAGCTAAGTCCTCATTTCATTGGCCTGTTTGAAGTAATTGAGCAAGTTGGGCTTGTTACTTACCGACTAGCTCTCCCTAAAGAGTTAAGTCATATACATAACGTCTTTCATGTGTCTATGCTACAGAAGTACCTATCTGATCCTTCCCATGTGATCGAGCTGGAGTCTGTGGAAATTTAGTCCGACCTAACATACAAGGAGGAACCAGTGCAGATCCTCGCACGAGAAGTCAAGAGACTTTGAAACAAGTCTATACCATTAGCGAAAGTCCTTTAGAGAAGTCACTCAGTAGAAGAAGCAATCTGGGAGCCAAAGGAAATGATACAAAAACAATATCCTCATCTTTTTGGTTAGAGTGAAAATTCGAGGACAATTTTCTTAAGGGGGAGAGTTGTCACACCCAAAAACTGGTCTAGTCAGAATTAGGTTCCGATGATTGGAAATTCTATATCGGTTATGCCTGAAAGATGTAATTGTCGAATTTTGTATCCAATTTTGAACTAATGAAATTTATTTGGGTTTAATTAAGTTGTTAGACCTTTTTGTAAAGAATAGGAATTAGGGGTTCCATTGAAAATACTAAAAATGCTGATTTTGGGCATGGTTTATCGATACAGTAGGACCTGTATTGATACGACCTAACTATCTTAACTAACTTGCCCAATTTAGCTTAGCTGTATCGATACAACCATGTAGTGTATCGATACGAACCTCTGTCAAAATTAGTTTTGGTGACTAATTTGTAAAAATTGAATGGGGCTGAGTCACCTACTTGCTTGTCTCCCCTCACGTGAAAGTGATCAGAAAAGATGACCATTAGACATCAATAGTCAATAGTGGAAAGGGTAAAGAAAGATGATTGATTATTGGGTTAAGCAAACCCTTGCCTAAGGGAAACCCTCATGTTGGCTAAGTGAAAGGTGGGACAATGATTAGGGAAAATTAGATGGTTTTAAAAATGAATAAGGGAAGCCCTCATCCTTGTTTTGAATCTCCCCTAAACTAAAATGATCTTTTATCTTAAAACAAGCATACACCTTCATTGTTGTCTTCTTCCTCAAGCTCAAGCAAGCACCTCAATCTAATCCTTAATCTTTGCTTGATTTAAATACACCAATAGAAACCTTGTAGCTCTGTAAGTAAAACTCATATGACAATTTGATGAATCTATCAATCCTTAGAGTTTAATTTCAAGAAATAGTTCTTGAATGTTCAAGTTAAGCTCGTGTGCTAAATAATCAAATTCCTTATTTTGACGTTGTCTACAAGCTTGGGTAAGCTTGAAAACAATTGTGAATCGTTGGTTTCGATTCTAATGTAATCCTTTAATTTTAGACAAGCTCAAAAAGTGGAGAATGACCCCTCGTCATCTCCAACAAAAGCTAGGTACAAAGGAGTTGAAATTCGAGAGCCTTGAAAGCATCGAAATTCAAGGTGAGTATAGTTGTGTCAAGGGATAGGCTAGGTGCCATCCAGTTACATTTCTTTTATGTTTACAACTTGCATCTCGTTTAAAGGCTCAAGTAGAGCAAATAACACGTGGATTCTAATGGTAAGCATGGTAAGTCCTTAATGTTGCTTGATACGTTTGTAAGCTCATATATGATATTCGAACTATGTTATACATATGGATTTTTTCACGAATATGCTATGATATGATATGTGGAGCCAAGGCTCAAGTTTGTAATCTGACATGTTATGGCCTATGGGCATAAGGTAAGTTTTGTGATAAATTATATAACCTTGGATACTTGTGGACATTGGATACAGTTGGCATGCCATAGGATTATTCAAGCTCATTAAGTAAGGGATTTGACTATGGTCCGGGGCTACGGCCTATATATGGAGAGAAAAGGTTGGATTGTGCAAGGGATTCCAGAGCTACGGCACAAGGCTAAGGCCTATTTTCGACATATGTGGCATACAGGGGAATCTGCGTGTCCATTGGTTACTATGTCCGAGGAAATGATCTGAATTTATGCTTTGCATTTGGTATATGAAATATGATAATTAACATGACCATGATTTTATATATGACTAATGATGCACTTATGTCATTCAAGCATGATTATGTGTCATCTATGCCATTAAGAACTTATTTGCATTTTTTATAACTACCTCACCAGGCTATGTAAACCTAACATTCGTGTGTCTCATGCATTCTAGGACTTTGAAGAATTCTGAGCTCCGATCGTGTAGTTGCGGTTGCAAGTCACTCTCGTCAACCATATGTATGTTATGTTTTGTTCTAAACTCCTATTAGCGTGGCATAGGGCTTATACATGTTACAATGGTCTATTTTGATATGTATATAATGGTCCTAAAGTGCCTAGGTGTAAAATGGGAAATATGATATGTTTGCAAATTGATAAACTAGCTAATTTTGGCCTAAAGGGACTCAAAGGTAAAAACTCAGTAAACAGATTTGAAACACCCTAAATTTTAGCATGCAATTAATATTATGGATTAGTAACTTGCTGGTAAAATTTCATGGTATTTGGACATCATTCATTAGGTTAATTCAAATAAAAACCAGATAAAATATGTTATTACAGGACAGGCGTATCGATACGGGTCAAGTTGTATCTATACGACCTTGCATAGGAAAACAAAGCGTACCGATACGGGTCAAGATGTATCGATATGGACCTCAGTGGAAGGTTCTGGGAAGTAAATTCCATCAGTACGGTCTTGGGGTGTACTGAAACGGGTCAACCTTGTCAACGCGTATAGATCAGGCTTAGATGTATCGATACGGGCTTGTCACCCTTAGTTCTGGAATTGAGAAATTTGGTTTAGCGTACTGATACGGTCCTAATTGTATCGGTACGGTGTCAGTTAATTCTATTAGAAGACTTAAACCATAGTTTTAAACAGTTCGCATAATAGTCACTAAATCTTGAGAGGGTTAATCCGATGGGTAAATGACCTCCGCTAATAACAAAATTTTACAGGCTAATAATTTGTAAGTTTAATTGAAGTCTAGGAAAAGAAAATTCTGATAAAGACTCTTAATTTGTAAAATTAACAATTTAGTCCCTAAATTCAAAAAGTTTAAAATTGACCACAAATTGAATAAGCTATTAATAAGTTAATCTGTTAGGTCTTAAAAGAAATTAATAAGACATTCCAAATAAGGTTATAAACTCTTAATAAGCTTTGATCTCTGAATCTATTTTCGGTAACACTTTTCGACCTGATTCTTTACCCGGCTGGGAAGGGGTGTTACATGGAAGTTCTAAAACTAGATGAAAATTCTGAAACCCACTCAACCAATCCAAAAGTTAAAAGTGTCCAATCAAGTTTTTCAGTTTAAAACAATTTATTCAAAATATTTTTTCTAATATAAATACTATTATACACGTCAGGCATCTTTTTTCTATTATAAATAAGAGTACCCAGGGTCCCAAGTTTCATACCCTGATTAAGCGAGGCATGTGGTTTATATTATTTCCTTTGTAGTTTTCTTCCTTTCATTCTATATATTAGGCATGTTGGTGGTGACAGCTACTATGCATAGACTTCATTCTATAGGTCCGAGAGGAGTGTTGTTTTTAGGTTTTTCGTGTTTAAAAACAATGGTATTTGAAAAGGCTATGATTAGCCATATTTTTGTGGGGGAGGCACAACAACATACAAAGTATTTTAAAGCTTTCACTAGTTAAAATACTATTGTTTGTTGCAGCTAGAGAACCTTATGTGCCACAGTTTGCACACTATGACCATAAATTTTGTAACTCTTATTTGGTTTATTTGGTAGGAACATAAGATTGCATTGTTTTGTTGGAGCAATATAAGATTACTTGGAAGAAAAAATTATCAACTTGTCCACATTTGTTATGAATATTTATTTATATGGATGTCTATCATGATAAAAACTTTCTCAAGGAGATTTGATTTACTTGATCATTATGAATATTATCTTCATTAATTAGAGTTTAATGTATTTTGTACTTCTTATGCCTATTGTTAACTCCTAGAAAGTACTAATTTTTTATGCATATTTCACAATAGTTTTGCTTGTTAAAATCATGTAAATCATGCCTTTATATAAGGAGTTAGGGAGTTGTTATTTTTCCAGTTTGAAGGATTGTTTTGCTGGTATTGATGCAGGATAGGAGCATGACATGCTTGGAAAACCCGCGTAGAAACAGGAAGCAGGACAAGCAGGAGAGAATTCCAAGTTGTAGTTGGCAAAGTTGGACCAGATATTGCCGAGCTCGGTTGGCAAAGAATTGACGTCTGATGCCCGGTCAAAGAAGTCATTGAACCTAGTACACGTCTGCCCTAAAATTCAAAAGAGGATAAGAAGATAATGCGCCTATCTTTGTGTGTAATCAAATTTCAAACCCATCCTATGGTTTTCACGAGTGCCTATTTAAAGAAGACTAGTCAACTCAATCAATGAGACGAAGAGCACCATGGTGAAAGAGGAAGCTAGAGGCAACGTAGTTCAACCATTTTAAACTGAGAGCTCTAGAGCATTTGAAGGGCTACACCGACAGACCTCCTTCTTTTCCTATTCTCTTAGTTTACTTTTTATTTAAATGGTGATGTTGAGATACGATGTTTTGTGGATGGATCCCTCAACTATGAACTAAGCTTTTACAGTTGGTTGGGGATGTTTGCAATTAACACTTAGTTTATTTTTTGTTTTTAATAATTTAAATGCATTGGCATTATTTTCTATCCGGCTAGCACATAATTTCCTTAAATTCTTTTTCATACGACAGTTTGCATTGTATGCTTATTATGCCTTAAAATCTTAACAAACTTAAGGGCTAACGATCAGTTGCCAAGTACTAAGGAGAGAAACTTTGACAGAAGATGTTCAAGTAGATGAGCTTACTTCGGAAGTGAATCTAAACCTTATGAGTATAGATTGAAACTTAATCAAGTTAATTTATGAGAAGTTGCACTATAGATATACAGGGGTTTTATTGTGGTTAACTTAGGGTATTGACATCGACAGAGGTAATACTATTCTTGAAATTTTCTCGGCATTAAATCCAAGGCATGACATCATTAATAACTGGCATAGCTAGCGTAAAATCCATGCATCCCTTGCCAACGCTCACCACCCATTTGAATAATTCTTCTTGTCAAACTATTTTTTTACTACATTGTTTTAGTCATTGTCTAAATCTAAAATCCAATCAATTTCAACAGTCTTGATTCCTTTAACAAGTAAACCATTGAACACTTAAATTCTTGGTCAATCCATATGGATACGATACTCAGCTTACTGTTGTATTACTTGATGACTGTGTATACTTGCACACAATAGACTCACTCTAGGCCTTATTTCTTACATATTTACATTGTCTTCTCAATCTTTTTCCAAGCGTTAGCAAAGTCGACACCTATCACGTTGATTCATAAACCCTTATTTCCTTTTAGTGTTTTTTTGAATGGTAAAAAACTAAATGATTAATATGTTTAGTTTTTTTAATTTTTATTACTTGTGTCCAATTATCCAATAAACTAAAGTAACTAACTAATAAAAATAAATCTAAAAGTAGTAAAAATGATAAAAATAAATGATCATACTAATTTTTTTAATACAAAAAATATCTTATAAATCAAATAATAAAATAAATAACATTAACTCTTAACGCATTCACTCTCAAGCAACATGCAATCTAGGTGTGCATAATCCATGGAAACACCATAAATACAGTAAAGTATCCAAAAAACATGTAATTGATTCAAAACACTTTTCACAAAAACATAAAATGTTACCAATTGTTCTAACATTCTCAGTTAGAATTAGTTGAACTAGTATCGAACTTATTTCTATGAGCTCTGAAACCGATATTCATAACTCCTTTACTTATACATTTACAATTGTAAACATAGCCCAATGAAATTTAAGAACACAACATATAATGAAGTAAACAAAACGAACATGATCATATTACATAATCAGATCATAATTTGATATAATAAATGATACAAGTATGAGGTGGTTAGCATAAACGGATCGAGAAGTCTTCCATGCTGCACATTATACAACATTGCTCTATCGGCAACAAGCATCAAACTAGTATTGGTGTTGTGAAATGCCATAGGCCTGCCATAGCCGATTTCATCAATACAACCTACAAGATCAATACTATATTTTTTGTTCCATAACTTTTGTGTGTATTTTTCCATCATCCAAATCTCCAATCGAGGCACGTCTCATCTCATTGATTAATGTCAGCTTCTCTTCATGCTTGCCGAGATTGAGCGACCTATAAATTCTGGAATTGCATGAGTCAGGCACCGTTATCCATTCCCAACTCTCAATTCCACGGTCAAAGGCAAGTATTCTATACTTGTCCTCTATCCATGTTAGCCAATGCAGCCAACCACACAGAGATATTGTGCACGAATTCCAATCAAAATACTCGTTGGCTGGTAACTTCAAATCACCTGCACGATGCCAAGTCCAACCATTGGAATCAAATACTTTGCAATGGATAACTTTAACACCTTTAACGTAATCATAATTGCACTGATCGGAAACCCACACTATTTTGTACTCCAAGGGCCTGGATCTGAGAACAATCATCTTGTTCTTCGTTGGTGAATTTAGGTTGTAGAGGTTTAGGGTGTGGAATTGGAATAAAATAAAATTGCCTTTTCGTGGGTTTACAAATATAATAGTTTTTTTCCAGGATGAGCTCTACAAAACACTAAAACTGTATCCACAACATCTAAGATGTCGACGTCCCGATTAGGAAAAAAATAGAACGCTAGTTTCCCATCATTACGACTTGATAGGTCTTCCCTTACAAAACTATAAGAACGATATTTTTTCATAGTTGCTTGCAAATAAGTAGCCACATATTGAGTTTATTCTTCTAGTACAAGATTTTACAAAGCTAGATTTGTACGGTAAAGTATTACATCATTTTGACAATAGTCAAAATTTCTTCATTATCTTTAAATCAGTTATTAAAAATATTTTAAACAACTCGTCAATGGTGAGAGCAGAAGATTCCATGGACTCTTTGCAAAAAAATGAAATTGGGGAAGTTTAGAAGAAAACTATTTGTTCTCAACCTCTTAAAAATATTTATGATAAGTACTCATTGCTGACAGTCTCTTCTTTTAAAATGAAAATAGTTTGTGAATGAAGTGTCTTTTTAGTAAAATGGCGTGTATCAAATGTTTGCGAACAAAGTTTCAAACTTTTCACTGTAAACCTAAAATACTACGATTTCTCCTAACTTTTTCAATTTCATTTACGCGTCAGAAGTTTCTAACATGTTTAAAATTTTTGGAAACCGCCCATATTGTCTTCTCAACTCTAATAGTACAACATGTCATTTAATGTAACCCAATAAGTCATCACCAACCTCTTTGGAATGCCTAAAAAATTAAATTGGCGAGTTCAATGAATTTTGAATTTCAAAATATGCATATTCCAAATAATATCATCTTTTCACATTCGGTATTGCATCGATCATAAATATGAGTCTTTTGGTGTAGCATCCCTAAGATTTTAATGATAGAAATTAAAGTGAGTAAAAAAAGAAACAAAAAATGAATAAAAATGAAAAATGGCATCCAAAGGGAATTAAACCCGCAACCCTTGGAAGTTCATGCTTTCGCTTTAACCGTTCAAGCCAAGTGCTCATCTCTATCAAGTGTTGAGTTGAAAAATACCTTGAAGTAAAATTTAGGGGTTTAACCCCAAATTAAATATATCAACTGACTCCCCACCTACCAGCTATCAATACCATTTTAGATTTTAAGAAAGATAGCCAGATATTTTTCTCTCTCTTACCAACTCTTCACCTTCCACACTGGTCACCGTCTGATAACCGTCACTGCTATGCCGTGGCCATCACCACCACCTCTGTCGTGCTTGTCGTCGTACCCCAAACACAACCCCATGAGCCACTCATAAAGTCATATCACTGTTCGTAGAAAAAATGAGTTGAAGGTTTGACGAGAACCTAATCTCATCATCCACTATTTTTCGAGCTCTCTGTTATCGTCCGGCATCATGGCGTGAAGCTAAGGCCACCATCGTGCTTATAAGACTGAAGCGAGCGAAATTGTAGTCGTCGATTGTCTGACGGCCATTGTTTGAGGCCTCATTGGAGCTACGCCGATTTCAAGCATTTATCCTCGTTTGGGTAAGTTTTGATAAATTTTTTGACTTATTTTTCAGTTTATGACTGAAATTGGCGAGTTGGTTGTGTATTATGCTTTTCCGGTGAAGTTACGACCGTTTTGGGTTATGCGTAGGTGTCACGCACCATCTTGGACGGTGACCCTCAAACCAGACCAACCAAACTAGCCTTGGACCAGGATTAGCCTTTAAACCGAGCCAGTTAACTGGCCCAAACCCTTCAACCGGTCCAATACCCAAACCCGTTTGACCGACTCGGCCTAAGTCAACTTAATGAGTTAACCCGTCTGAGTTAACTCAGTGAGCCAACTCGCCCGAGTCAACTCGGTTGACCTTTGACCCGTTGACTAATGACATCAGCATTAACCGATGATGTCATCCTTGACCGTTGACTTTGAGAAAAGGTCAATTTTTTAAAAACCCTTTACATTTTTTGACATTTTGAGTCCGATTTTAAAGTCTATTTCGTGAAATTCTAACCCGAGAGTCTCCAAATCTGATTTTGGACCTGACATGCTTTTATGGTTTATTGTTTAGTTTAAAGGCAATGTGATTAAGGATTAATTATGGATTATGTTTAACTGAAGGTATTTGCACGTCTTTGTATCTGGGATGTTGAGGACATTGAATTCAAGTTCGATAGTGTTTGAATGTCGTTTCAAGGGTCAACCGATATAGTAAGGATTCAAGGTAATACATACTACCTCTTGCATGCTTTATGAAACATGTTGGTAATCGGTTAAGGTATGCATGATTATGATTAAGTGTACTTTCAATTCTGCTTAGGTTAATTTGATTACGAAATAGAAGAATAGTAATTTGGATAAGATCAAACTATTCAAAAGAGAAGTTTAATAGACCAGAATGACCCTAAGTTCAATAAATGATTGAAAAGACGGATAATCTCCCAATACGATTAATAGAGTTAAAGGATTTGATATTTCAAATATTTTGATAAGAAATAACTATAATACCCTTGAGAAGTAAGAATGACTTAAATAACCCTAACAAAGGAAATGACCTTGAATTTTACATTTGATCTGATAAAATGAATACTTTATTTGAATCTCTATTCTATGGCGAAAGAATTTGGTATCAAGGTGAAAATATGTGTGATAACAAAATAAACTCTAGATAAACACCTTAAGATAAATTTATTGGAAGTTTTTCATATTCTTGAACTGATCTAAATAACATTTAAAAATGAATTGATCGAAATGATTGAAATGATCGAAATAACCTTAAGCTCTGAAATTACCAAATTAACTAAAATGATGGATAAACCCTCGAGTTCTGGAATGAATGAATTGTTGGAAATACCAAAAGTACCTGAATGACTGAAACATTGTGTATTTAAATGATTGAAATACATACGTGACTTGAAATGTGTGAAAGCTTGGAAATTCTAAAATGTAGGATAGACTGCAGAAGACTGTAATACCCTATGTAAATTAGACATTTTTAATATTGTTACGATAATGAAAGAATATTGTTCGAATACATGTTCAACCATTTGAGGCTCATTCCAGGATAATTTGAGACGATAGCCTGTTCAGCTATACCACACAGTTAGAACTAAATATCGAACACGTATGAGGTGTACCTTTTTGAAGGCTTGAAAAGTAACGCATTGATGAGATGTAGTTAATGGAATGGACTTGGAAGCGTGACGCGTGTATATAGGTCACTCTTGATAATGCTATAACACTGGAAGAATACCGCTTGAACACATGTTTGATTTCTTGGGGTATGTCCAGTGATGTCTTGTGGAAGTGACTGGTTTAACTATACAATGCAATTAGTATTGGGAAATGCATACGTGTGAAGTACATATGTTTAAATACTTGGTAAATACCGCAAGATTGGGATCCGTAAATTTGACTGGATTTTTGGAAACCTAATGAGCAACTAGAATTCATGAGTTCTATAAATCACCATTTATTCCTTGTTGGTTTAAATTACCAAATTGCCCATGAATGTTAAAATTACCATAATGCCCTTATAGGCTTAAATGACTAGACCACTCATGATATATTTGAATTCTCAATGATCTTGATGTATCAACTTCTAAATGACTAGTTTGTGCCATTAGTACGAACTCCTTTTTAATAGGGACCTCATTTCTGAAATTCGTTCAAAATTTGTCAGAAGTTCAACGTGTCCCCCTTTTTGTAAATATCAATTATCTTCGTGAAATAAGTTGTTCCATCTAGTGTGTTGCAAGTGCACAAGAATATTTTCTCCGTTTTGATCCCAAGACTATCTCCTGATCTGAATCATGACTTTTATCTGTCTGAAATATACCTCCATATCTAAACTGAAAAAAAACGTGCTCTCCGGTTACCGTTTCACTAATAACCAAATTTTTCTTTAAATCTACTATTATTACTGATTACTACCGATTACTGTTATTAATGATTATTACTGTTATCACTGCCTAGACTGTTACTGGGGTACTTGGGATAGAGTGTGAAGTTACTGCGGGTTCAACCTTGATCTGGCTAGTAATTATTTACCGTTACAGGTTCCTATGCTTCGGCTAGGGTGATTCCTAACGGACCTAAGGTATCCCTTTAAGATGGAACCTACGTCCAATGGGCCTGGGTTAACACCCTCTATAGATGTAGTTCTAGGGAACTGTATGCTGGAGTTTGGTTGGAGGGTAGATAGGAAATTTAAAATGAACTTTACTGCTACTATTATGTGTCCGTGAAATAAAATGTCCATTGCACTGTTACATTGTATGTATTAACTTTGCACTGTTGGAACACTCACTAAACTCTCTGGTTCAAATTTCGTAATCTATCTCTCTTTAGATTCTCCGGTCCATATATTTCTCGTCTGATACTCAATGATTGAATAAATAACAATTTTGTCATCTTTAAACATATCACTTCACTAAAATACCAAATTATAATTGGAGTCTGTTGTTGCCCGGAACATCATGATAGTGTTATGCTTGTCATATACCTGCATGTACTTACAGCATCATTTGGTAGCTCTGTATTACTAAGCTTTTCCAAGATCACGTTTTTACTATCGTAGGTTAGAAGAAATCTATCATGGTATAGTGACAGACATCAGTGTTTGGAGTTCTCTCGGCGTTGCTTTTGAAGTAAAGCACTGGTACAGTTAGTGGGCATGTATGTCGTGTATTGATTTATGTCAGAGTCTGTAATATGTTTTTGAGTTTTTGTTAAATGTTTAAATGATTTCTTGAAATGGTAGTTTAACTAGAAGTTTGTTTTTCAGTTTTAATGCGGTTAAAGAAAAAAATTATGTGGATTTTTACTGTGGGTTGCTCTCGTGACCCTAATGTGACCTTTTACATTTAGGTACGCCGCATAGTCGGGTCTGGGGGGTTACATTTGGGTCCTTAGTTTCATATCCTAATGAAGCAAGTGTTGTTTTCTTTCCATTTTAGTTTCTGTGTATACAACATTATATGTGTGGTTTATGTTGTTTTAATGGTGGCGGTGGCTACTATGCATATACTTCATTTTATAGATCCTGACAGCGTGGTGTTAGTTCTTACATTTTCTGTGATGACAAATAATGGTATTTGAAAGGCTATTAGCCATTTGAAGGGACGAATACCAACACACAGGGTATTTGGAAAAATTCTCTCAACATTTATCTGACTTTTACTATTTTTGTTGTTCAGAACTACATCAGGAGGAGGCGGCCAATGTAGAGTGGATTGTTGAAGCTTTTGATTTGTGTTGGCATTTGGCCATTTTCCCTATACAAGTTATCAAAGTTGTGCTACAATGAAGGCAGTCGATGATGAAGGCTGCAACAATAATGTCTTCTATGTGGTCTTGCAAAAAATTGAAAGAATATTAATGAAGATTTAGGGGATATTTTTTATTTGTAATTTAATTTGATTACTAGATGGTGAAAGTGAATAAAGTTATGTTATTAAAAGGAATTTGAAAAAATTTTACTTTACACTCTCTTATGATCTATCTGACCTTAAATTTCGTGAAGTTATGAATTTAATATTACTAATCAATACATGATAAGAATGAAAACATTAATTAAAAAATCCTTAGTCAAGGGAACTCAATTCAACTTACCTTATATATAATATAAACAAAGTAGTTATATTTAAAACTCATATTTGCAAATTTAACAACAAAACATTTTAACAAAGTAAACAAAACACACATTATGGCTTTACATAATCGTCAACTGTGTGAATGGAGAAAAGAATATTACCTTCCATGTGTTTTATGTTTTCTGGCAAAAAAAAGTGAAAAGGGAATAATGACGAGATAAAGATTTGTATAATTTTTTTAATTTAAAGTTGATTGCTAAGCTGGGAAATTTTCCTTTACATGGATTGAAACCTGCATACATAGTTTCCAACGCTCACATAAAGTGCCTTCTCTATAATACGAAGAGTATCAAACATTTACATATATAGTTTCAAACTTTTCCCGTGAAACCTAAAATATGACTTGCTATCCCAATGATTTAAGTTTACGTAGCTCTTTACAAGTCTCGAAACCCACATACACAAGTTCGACATTATTTAAATTTTTTGTAGCCTGCCACAACTGTCTTTTCAGTTGGACTAAAAATATTAACGGGAATTGTGACATTCACGGCTGCACATTTTGAGTTGTTCATTTCAGAACTTTACTACAAGTTTCATTTCATTATATAAAAAACTTGTCAGAGAAGACGATGTGGACAATACATAAATAGTGAAAATTGATCTTTTTTTTAAGATGTGGCCAATGCAATTCAAACAAAAAAAAATTCCTCGCATACCTTGCAAAGCGCTAGGGATTGTTCTTGTAAATCAGAGCAACACCCTCACAATCCGGGTGATGGTCGTTTGGGTTTGGAACACGTAGCAAAACCAATATACACACAAGAATCTCTACAACTCTAATAGCAGGGCTCCATATTTCATGGAGGATATCCAGCCTAATGCCACCAGATTCAGTGAAGTTGGGATGGAATACGTCTCCATCAAAGTGAAAAGCAAACTACTTAAACAAGATAAAATAATAATCTTGGGAGGTTTATTAATTACCTTAGGAGGTTTCATAGGGTAATTAGGTTGGAAGAAAATTCTAACTTCAAAATTATGCCCTTCATAAGGGCTACTATCAGGTGCAGCCATTTCAAGTCTATAATGAAATGGATAGTCATCGACATTTGCCATAACTAAAGATAAATAATGATAATTATAAACTGTCTGAAAACATTTAAATGTTGCCTAAATGACAACTTAATAGAGGGATGTTTACCAAAAAGCAGATAAGGGGCTACTAGCGGATTCTCAAGGTAGCAAGACAGGACTCCTTGCGAATAAATGCAAGCATATCCATGATGATCTGACAGAGTAGATGAAGAAATAAGACAAAAATGAGAATGAAAATTTACAAAACTTTTTTGGGTATTTATAGGGAATAACATGCCGCTCCATCTAGATTATGGGATTACAATTTCATGGTTGTTCATATGTCAACTCATTATTGATCAGGAAAAATTATTATATGGTGCTGCCTAAGCACGTCATCCCTAGTCATATCCACTAAAAATCAGCTAAGTATTTTCAGTATTTAATATTTAACATGGCACATTTAGGACAAGCATAACGTGGATTTTTAGTAATACGACAAGTACCAAACTTTTGCATTTTAAGTTTTGAACTTATTATGTGAAACCTAAAATATAGCATGTTTGCCTAACAATTTTATTTTACATTGTGCTTTGAAAGTCTCCAAACCATCATTGACAGTTTCGAAATGAAACTAAATTTGTCGTTCTCGCCAAAAAATGTCTTTTCGGTTATAATATTAAATGTCATGTTTATGACTGACAGAAAGTGGCTTCTTAGTAATATGACGAGTACCGAACGTTTGTATATAAAGTGTCAAACTCATTATGTAAAATCACAAATGTAACATGTTTACCTAACGATTTCAATTTAAGTTGGAAATTACAAGTATCTAAATCACAATACACAGTTTTGAAACTATCTTGAATTTCTGATTCCTTCCCGATACAGTCTTTTCAATTATATTATTAAACTAATACCATTAAAATACCTAGACCCTAATTGCTAGCTTTCAAAATAAACTAAAACGCGTAGGTCCCTCTGTCTGCCAAATTAAGCGAAGAAAAAGAAAGAAACAAAAGTGGATAGATAGACTCTGTCTCTGAGGTGACCGAAATTTCCACTTACAGTTGTGGAAAGCCAGCTGTATTGAAGACATCTTGGTCAAATAACAATCTGGGAAGAAGATTTTGTGGGTGTTCTAACCATGGAAAAAGAATTTGCAAATCATGTACTTTTTCCAATGGTATGAACCACTAATGAGTCCGCGTGCAAAAGGTACTTATTCTTGGACCCTTAAGGAAAGTTCGGGCGAATGATAAGGGAAGAAGAAACGTTTGCATTGTGCTTAGGTTCTTACTTTGATAGGTTTTGTTGTGCTAACTTGGTTTTCTCAGGGATAGGAGATTAAGGTTGATCTTCAGGAATTGTTTTTTAGAAGGTTGAGCAAGACAAAGAGTAGGTCCCTTTTGACTAATACATTGTCGTTTTGGCTTTAAATGTCATTTAACTCACAGAAAGTGGCATATCCATTTAGTACGACGAGTATCGAATGTTTGCAAATATTGTCTCGAACTGATCACATGAAATCTCATATTTAACATGGTTTCCTAAGTATTTCAGTTTAAGTTTTTATGTACAATTTCGCAAACTTGCATCCATAGTTGTGAACCAATTTTTCAAAATTTTCTTTCAACAATAACATTTGTAAAAATAAATAGTAATAATATTAAACATGCCATAAATGTTAAATGTGTAAGTTTTTGTAAAATGTGTAAGTTTTTGTAACATGACTAGTATCGAACGTTTACGTCGAGAGCTCGAAACCAATGTACAATACAATATGCCTTCTATACAATTAGTGTGGGATGGCGACTGTACAACACAATTTTTTCAATAAAATGGGGACGCTGCTACACCCCCTCTACTCAGTACGAACGAAGATCGACCATTGACTTTTTGAACATAAGACCAAACCTACTTACATGCATTATATGACCTCAATTAATTACGAAAGAACTTAGTTAGTTATCACTAACATTTCTTAAAATTTAAACTTATCATCCGTCAAGATGGGACCGATGATCGTTTCTGACAAAAAGTTATCCAACGGTTACAAATTGAAGCAGAATATGTTGTCAACCCAAGTACAAATGGGAACAAGTCTCAGTACCATAACTCATATTATAAATTTATCAAAACCCAATTTTGTTAGACCATAATAGAATAGAAACTAATAACTATGATTGATAATAGAATTAATATGATGTAATTGTGAAATGATAATGGTTTAGAAAAGAACATGACTCATTCCAGTAAGGTACAGAGCGCCTTCTTTCGTCGAGTAATAGTTACCAGAGGTTTTCCCTTTCTCTTCATCAAATGTTTCTTATGTTCTTCCACATAACTGTACAGATCGACTCTTATCTTGTTTGCGTTATCCATACAGAGCTCATAGAGCATCCGTGTCATGACCATTTTTAAAATCGATGTGTGAAAATAGCTTGACGATTAGTTTCTTTTTAAAATTAGGATTTTTGTCCATCTTAATTTATTTAATCTTTAAAATTAAGGTGTGTAAATAAATGTTTTACCATCTTTAATTTAATCTTGAAAATTAGGGATTTTCACATTAAAATCTAATTTTTCCTTATTTAATTTTGAAAACAATTTTGAATCGCCACTGTCACTTTGGTTGACCGGAACAATAAAAACAATCAGCGGTTCATTTTCTTAAAATTTGGGTTTGGGAGTCGGTTACGTGTGGGGAAGGATTAGCACCCCCGCAAACATCTATTATAGGTACCTTTTTAATTTCACGTGGCATTTTGGCATTTCGAACAGTAATTTGAATTTAATTTATCCATACTTATTAACATGGATTTAAATTCCAAATAGAGATATCATTTTATAAGGAAATACATTTTTAAACGAATATGAGTTTGGAAACATCCAATTGCTTTAGGATACTTCGATTCATATTCAAAAATATATCCCAACATAAAAGGTTTTTATGCATGACCAATTATTTTCTTGTTAATTTTAAGCTCTAACTTAATAGGCTCTAATTAATTTAATTAATTTAATAAACTATGAATGTTGTTGAACTTAGGATATTTATGAGATAACAGCCAATTGCTTGGGCACTACCCATATTTAACCCTAATTTAACAAAATTCCTATTTATTTGATGATTATAATTAATTAAACCTATCCTTAATTGAACTTTAATTTAATTAACTATATGTAATTACCATATTCTAAATTCAAATGAATACCAAATATTCAATTAAAAAGCCCCCTTGAATAACATCTCATTGCAATGAGGCATTATCCAACTTAGGACTTTAAAATCTCATCTTTGATATTGATTGTTTTCTAAAATTATCTCTTTACTTCAATTATTGAATTTAATTAAAGAACCTAGTGTCTAAGGCCCTAAATAATTAATAATTAAATGTATTAAATTACCTAGCACTTATATTATATGCAAAATTTAAAATCATGCATCAAACATCATTTAAATAATTAAATCAAATTAAACAATTTAAAATAAAGGATCAAATTGAACTCAATTCTAACTTGAAGAGCCATATTACAAAGATAGGTGACCAAATTATGAGAAAAAGAAAATTTGCAACACAAAATATAAAAAAGTAAAAGAAGGGAGCAGATCCTAGATCCGACTAGCATGAAAAGGCGCGGATCCTAGGATCTGGCCCACACCAAAACGGTGTGTTTCAATACCAATATATAAACACTTCATCTGATAACCCAAACCTTTTTTCCTCATTTTTCAATTTTGCTTCTCTCTCTACCCGATAAACATTCTCCTCTCTCTCTAGAAAAACCTCTCATTCTCAGAAATTTCCTAGAAAACGGATCAAAACTATGTATTTTGGATGAATGTTCATCTGAGTTCTTCAAGGACTCGATGAACGTCATCTTTCCTGGCCATAAACTGTCATTATAACAGTCGTTCAATCCAACATGCCACCACCGGTCGATCTTCGAAGTATTCGTTGGCAGCTAGGGTTTGAACCCCGGCTGCTGAAGGTGACGCCAGCCACCGTCACCTCATGATTTTCGACCACCACCGTAACCCAAAAACTTCCATTTTTCCCAATTTCAAACTCGAACGCCCTATATATAGCCCATTTCATCAAAAAAAACCACTTCACCTGGCCTAAACTACTCTACCATTAACCTGAACCTCATATTCAACTTCGCCATTCCCTAAAACAAACTCTGACCACCACAAAACACTTCTGACTACCTCTGTCTTTTCATTTCTATTTTATATATATATGACATCTAATGTTTTGGTTAATCTTTTTGCAGAAAATCGCAAGAAAGAATAAGGATTATACCTTCTTTAACGGTGGTTCGTTCATGTTTTTGACGGTGATGGTAGAAACTTTAGCATCCTCTCAGCTTCTAATGATGATAGCTCTTCAATTTCTAATGGCTCCTCAGCTTCTCGATGGCCGTTCAATTTCCCAGGTGAGATTCCCAAATTGCCCTATTCTCTCTTTGTTTTTATTATCTTATTATTATTTTTATGGTAGGTACTAATTATGGTTATTAATTGAAGCCTGACATTCTCTCTCTCCTTTTATAGGTGAGTGGGAAATGACATCACGGCTATGTCGTTAGCGGAGAAGAGAACCATGATCCAAGTGAACTCATTTAGACCAATTAAACACTGTCATGTGTCCTTTTGGACACCAATTTGGGTGGGAAAGGGAGTTTGGACTAGATTTGTGTTTCTTTGGGTATTAAAATGAGAGAATTGATTGTAACTTGGGCTTTAGTTGGGATTTTGGGTATTTGGCATATAAATGGACAATGTATAATGGATCTTGGACTTTATGGACATATTTTTTATTTATTGGGCTCTTCATTTACTACATAAATATTTTGGGTTTTATTTACAGAAATATATGTATATATTAGGGTACCTGGGTAAAAATCAGGTATACAACTGCTCATATTTGCTCATTGTTGTGGAATTGGAATAGGGCAAAGACTGGAAAGACACGAATTTTGCCCGAGCCATCTGACCACCGAAGCTTGAAGTTGTTCTTCTAATTAAGAAATTCTTCAATCTTCTGCCAAATTGTAGATTCTGAAGTGGTTCTTCTCATTATGAAATTCTTCATCTTCTAAGGTCTTGTATTGCTCCTTGAAATTCTTCATTTTCTGAGGTTTGAAGTTGTTCTTCTAATTATGAAATTCTTCAATCTTTTGCCAAACTGTAGAATCTGAAGATGTTCTTCTTATTATGAAATTCTTCATCTTCTAAGGTTTGGAATTACTCTTTGAAATTCTTCTTTTTCTGAGGTTTGAAGTTGTTCTTCTTATTATAAAATTCTTCATTCCTCTGCCAAACTGTAGAATCTAAAGTTTTTCTTCTCATTATGAAAATTTTCATCTTCTAAGGTTTGGACTTACTCTTTGAAATTCTTTATTTTATGAGGTTTGAAGTTGTTCTTCTTATTATGAAATTCTTCATCTTCTAAGGTCTAGCATTACTCTTTGAAATTCTTCATTTTTTGCGGTTTGAAGATGTTCTTCTTATTATAAAATCCTTCATTCCTCACTCTTTCGTTGATCCATCTTTCTATAAAGGCGTCGAATGAGCAAGCTCTTCTCATTAAGAACTTCCTCATTCTTTAAAAGGGCAAACTCCTATCATTAGGAGCTCTTCCTTCTTCATTGGGTGAGTTTTTCTCTTTAGGAACTCTAGGGAGAACTCTTCTCATTAGGAGATCTGGGCGAGTTCTTCTCATTAAGAACTATGGGGCAAACTCTTATCATTAGGAGCTCTAGACGAGTTTTTCTCATTAGGAACTCTAGGTGAACTCTTCTCATTAGGAACTCTGGGGTGAACTCTTCTCATTAGGAGCTCTGGGTGGTTCTTCTCATTAGAAACTCTAGGGTGAACTCTTTTCATTAGGAGCTCTAGGTGAGTTCTTATCATTAGGAACTCTGAAGTCTTTACTAGGCGTACCGATTCATCTCATATTTTGGGGAAACTGATCTTTTTTTCTGCCCTAGGCGTCTTGATCATTCAATCTAAAGCTCGTATCAAGTTTCTTATTTTTTTTCTTCCTTTGTTGCTTGATCTTTTCATATATGTGGCCAATTGAATTGTGAATCTTCCTGATCTTAGCCTAAAGTTGATATATCTTGCTTTTCCAACTTGGTAATCTGAACTTCCTTCTTTTCCTTGAAACCAATAGTTCAAAAGGTTAATATCTTTGCCGATACTATGCCCCCACTATCTTACTATAACACCATTTGAAAAGTTCTTATCATTTTCGGAGGTGTCAGCCTGATGGACTTATCATCACGCCCGAAGGCCTTACCGATGACCCGAAGAATTTAGGATCATAATGCACTATATGTCCTGTGCAAACAATCACATATTCTCATCACTCCCAAAGGTGATGGTCCGAAGGACTTAGCATCATGCCCGAAGGGCTTATTGATGACCCAGAGGTTTCAGGATCGTAATGCACTATCTGTCTTGTACATACAATTAGAAAATCTTTGTTGAAATTTACCTCTTGCAATTCTTTGTCGGATCTACTTCTCCAATCTCGAAGCAGTAGATTGAAATTTTGCTCGTTCCTTGTTGATTCCTGTAAATTCTTGCAAAAATGTACAACATACTTTGAATGCATGCTTTAGTATACTCCTATCTTATGGATGCCTAACTATGTATGATGCATGAATGATGTCAATTGAGGACCACTTGAGTGAGGTTTTATCTTCAGGGAAGCCCAAAATTTCTTTGCTCCATTTTCAAACACTTATTTTGTTGCCAAAGTAACCCATCTCACACTTAGGTTCAATCTTCGAAATCTCTACATCTTTTGCTCTAAAGCGTATTTTTAGATTTTCACTTTAGATTGCTTTTCTCAATGTGCCCTTTCGGGTTTTCACTTTGGATTTTCCCTTTCTTTTTTTTCAAGGCGCCCTTTCAGGTTTTCACCTTAGTTTTTCTTCTTTTCTTTTCTTTTCTTTTCCTTTTTTCTTTTGTTTTTGAGTGTCCTTGTGAGTTTTCACCTCGTTTCTTTCTTTTTCGCAATGATGTTTTTCCCTTGTTCATATAAGACAGGTTTCAATTCTGATGGAAGCCAAACTTGCTTTTCACAAATGCATAACATAAACTCGCACTTCATGTTAGAGAAACTCGAGTGCTTATGATAATTCATTTCTTGTAAAGCCATTCTTTCCATGTCTTTATTCAGCTTCTTTAGCAACATTCTTTCTCACGATTCCAAAAGGGATAATCACTTTTGTTGTTCCAACTTGCGGACTCTATTCATTGATTTGCAACATATTCTTCTGTAATGTTCTTTGTAGCATTGCTCTGGTCTTCAACTATCATCTTGATTCACTTTATCCTTTACAAAGCTTTCTTGTCTTACAATGCCTTAGAAGTAATCATCTTTTCTTTTGAATAGTGTAAACCTTTAATAGATCAACCTTGTTGCAGCTTTTGCCCGAAAAGATTGTTGGTATTCTTTCTTTGCCCTAGGGTTGTTTGTGTCACTTTCTTACAGCTTTCGTTTGAATACTTCTGACACTTAGAATTGTGTCTCTTCCTCGACATACTTTTCATCATTAACCAAGTACCAAGGCCACCTCCTATTCTGTCTGCACTTAAAGGATTAGTACATCATAATAATACCCATGAAATCCTTTGCTTTTCTTGTATCTAATCGATTTATATGCAAGATGCTTGTTGAAACGACAAGTGAAAGGCTTAGAATATTATTTTAATAAATTTGTGAAGATGGAACAATTTGATAAATCATGACATACATGAGAAAACAAAACCCATATTAGGCCCTTAAATGTCAAATGCAATAGAGCCCTTGAACCAAGCTGGCAGAGATCAACTCAAATGTGACCCCTTCCAAATTATTAGACTTTCGAGAGAAACAATTCCCATATGCCTAATTCTATGCCATTTAAGTGGCTCTCTTTTACCTCACTAACTCACCAACCCAATCCTTCCCTCTTTTCTGATCTCAATAAGGCATTAGAAGTCTGGAACTCCTTGAAGAAAGGTTAAACTTGATAAGCGGGGTATATTCTAAAGACAAACTTCCCTTACTCCAATACTCATATATGATCAAAATGGTCTTTTGAGGCTTGTAATGGGGCTATGACTCATAGCTATGAAAGAAAATGATATATAGGCTCAAAATAGTGTTTAAGGGTGATGAAATCAAGGATCATTTCTTTCGAGTTCAATCTTATTTCTGCAGTCTTTGATCTGATCATGCTCGGACGAAATATCCTTTTTCTTTTTCCTTTTTTGGATTTCTCTAGACTGCCCATTTCTAGGATTTCACCCTAGAGTTCATTTCCTTTCCTCGAATTCAAAGATAATCAATCTTCCACGACTCCTTTAGATAGAGATTCATTGGAATGGAAGATCTCACATATATCGCTTGTTTTTCTTACACATTTCAACTTTGTGCTTTCTCTTTCAATTATTTCAACTTTCATGTCAACAATTTTCCACTCCATTCAGCTGACTTATTGAACAAAAACTTTCCATTTTCTCTTTTCTTTTTCTTTTTTTCTCTTTTTCTGTTTCTTCCATTTTTCTCTTTCGACTTGATTTTGAATATTTGTCTTCACTCAACTTGCCTTTCTTGCCATTGTACACAAAGCATCAACTTTTTGTTTCTTGCCCCAAATTCACAAGGCATTACTATCATGGCACGATCAAAATCACACATTTTCACTTGCAAACAGATGCACATCCTCTTTGCCCCCGTGTGAGGGTGATCCTTGGTTTGGGTTGAATCGAAAGAAAGTTACCAGGCTCAAAGGGGACAACAAATTATACTTTTCTTATTTTCTTTCTTTGTGAAAGGAGATGAAGGAATGCCAAATGTCCTCCCATATATGGATATCTTCGAAGAAAAGTGGGCTTCAGGTGGTAGATGTTTTGCTTTATCAGTTCATTCAAGGACCTTATTCAACAATGCCTAAGACGAAAATTCACTCAGAGTTTGTATTTGGGATTCTCCCGTGATTCTTGAACACTCAATAATGTCTTCTCGTTGGCCTAAATAACTTAGAAGATAGTCACTTTTCGGAATTGATCTTTGAATTTGATTCTTGGTCACTCCTGCAATTAATATTTAGGACCTGATAAAATGATTATGAAGATATATACATATATGTATGGGAGAACAAAAACAAACCCATAAAAAAGAATAAATGAAATATTAAAAGAATTAAAGAATGCAAATGTCTTCTATTTGAGAAAAATTATATAGGAAACAAGCACCTAATACGAATAAACCGAATAGCTTTCCTTACAAAGGACCCCCAATGCTTGTGGACAAAAGCGATCGAGATAATTGTTAACCTTGCAAAAGGTTAAAATTCCATGCCTCTTTACTTAAGTTATTGTATGAAATCAAGCCCATTTCATCTCATATCATGGCATATAGATGCATTCAGTTCATGTAGTTGCATTTGGTGGTGATGGTTTTGTTTACTTTGTTTATTTGTAAAAATGGTGCTGCTTGGAAAGGTTTTGGTTGGTTTGGTGATATGCAGGGAAATGAGGAGCGATGCAAGGACAAATGCCATAGCATTTTGGATAACATTCCTGGGCAAACTAGAGGGCAACAGACTGAAGCTATTTATTGCGGCCCTACACGTGTACCTACCAGCCTGATTTATTCCCACATGTGAAGGGAATATTCCCTTGGAATTAAGGGCACAAAACCCTAGAAGCCTCCACTATATAAAGGACAAGATACCCTTATTTAAGAGAGAGCTGGAAAAAGTTACGAGTAAGCTAAGAAAGAGAAGGAAAAGTCGGTTGCCTTCCATCTTCTTCTTTCTCCATCAAAGCGTCCACCATTTTTGAAGCTCCAAGGAGTGCTCTCGTTGGACTTTGAGAGAAGCAGCAGGCTTAAATCAGTGCATGACAATCTATCGCAGCTCAGGAGTTTCTCCCTCTCTTAGTTGATCGTTATTTCATTTTTCATCTTTAAATGGGTTGTGTTAAACAAATGATTATGGATGATATTTGCCCAGCCATGAACTAATTTTAAGTGGCTTGGGCCTGTTTTGTATGATTATGTTTTAAGTTTTTATGAATGTTCGATTGTTTTCTTGTTCATTTCATGCTTTGTCCATTGCTCGTTATTGCACTAAACTTGTAAGAGCTTGCGAGAGATATTCGTTGTTTAGGTTTTGGTTAGCTTAATATTCGAGAGAGTTAGGATAAGGCTAAAGTGGAAATTGGGGTTTGATGCTGAGAGGCAAAACCCTAACTCTTCTTAGAGATAAGGATAGAGTTTCAACGACCAAAAGGAGTAGAGCTTTAATTGGTCGTTGCATGTTAAGGGTTTACGTCGTGAGGTATTACTCTAATATTCCCTTCTACTAGGTTTCTTGCTAGAGATAATTTTTGAAGCACCTTAGTAAACTTTGTCGAGCATGACGGAAGCAAGTGAGTCTTAGATATTCATTAGTCTTAGGTATAGGAGTCCACAGCAGGTCCAGCCAATCATTCCCATATAGAGTTTCGTTTACATGAGTGGATGTTAGAAGTGGCCTCATTTCATCTCAGTTTACATTATAGTTGTTTGCCATAGCATTTATACACTTGTTTCTTTTTGCCATAGCATTTTTGTAATTGTTTACTATCTTAATTGTGTGTTTTGACTAAACTAGTTTGGCCTCCAATCCTTGTGGAGACGATACTCACGCATCACTTTATTACTTGTTAGATGTGTATACTTACACAAATTGTGTATCAATTATAGTACACCTACATGCGCAACAAGTTTTTGGCACAGTTGTCGTGGATTGGCAATAGGTTACTAGAGTTTAGTCTTTACATCCTTACTTATTTTCGTATTTAGTTTTATTTATTTTTCTTGTTTCACTTTTTCAGGTGTTGTGCTGTTGCATGACCCGAGGAAGACCTGAATAACCATTATCACCTTTCGTGCCTGAGATTGAGCACTTATTTCGCCAAAGAAGACGCATACAAGAAGCCTTAAGAACAATGTATAGAGGTGGTAACCAAGGCAATTAAGTAGATGAAAATCTAGATAATATTAATGATGCAGCAAATCCTGGAGCAATAGTTCGACCTCAAGCTGTTAGGGATCACTTGAATCCTATAATGGATTATCTAAATCATGGAATTGTGGCTCCCAAGATTCAAGCAACTCATTTTGAACTCAAGACTGTAATGTTCAATATGTTGAATTCTATTGGACAGTTTGGTGGATCACCTCATGAAGATGCAAGACAACACATTCGAGCATCTTGGAAGTATGTGATTCTTTTCAACAACAAGGTGTGTATGAAGATGTGCTGAAGCTCAAGCTATTTCCTTATTCATTGCGTGATCGAGCACGAGCTTGGTTGAGTGGAGTGCCAGTCGGTTCAATGGAATCGTGGGTAGATTTATGCCGCATTTTTTTACTATGGTATAATCCACACAACATGAACACATAGTTGCATAATGACATAGCCTCCTTTCGTTAAGCTGACGATGAATCAATGTACGAGTGTTGGGATAGATACAAGGGACTGCTTTGTAAATGTACCAATCATGGATTCCAAGACTGGACACAGGTTGTCATGTTCTACAATGGTGTCAATGCTCCTACAAGAATGATGTTCGATTATTTAGCAAATGGCACTTTTCTAGACAAATCACCGTATGAGGCATTTGATATCCTTGATAGGATAGCAAATAATGACTACCAATTCCCTACTTCGAGACATAGCATGGGAAGAAGAGCACATGGGACACGAGAATCAAACAACAATGACTCAGTTTCAGCCCA
This sequence comes from Hibiscus mutabilis, assembly GCA_019671005.1. Taxonomy (NCBI): domain Eukaryota; kingdom Viridiplantae; phylum Streptophyta; class Magnoliopsida; order Malvales; family Malvaceae; genus Hibiscus; species Hibiscus mutabilis. Next base: position 28,289,288 of record CM033717.1, on the reverse strand, counting down.
GTTTTCGGCTATTACCACCATGTTGAATAATCTCCAACACCCAAGTGAGGTAAAGGAATTAAAGGCAGCAACCACTTGTGTTCAATGTAATGGACACCATCATGTGAGCGACTGCCCTAAAAATCATGAATCTATCAACTATGTGGAGAACTTCAATAGGAACAACCACAACCCCTACTCAAACACTTATAATCCAGGATGACATCAGTATCCTAATCTTTCTTGGGGGAATCAAGGAACCCACAATGCTGGAAGCTCGAATAGGCAACATAATCAGATTGATTCCTAAACCTTTCAGCAGAATATACCTTGGCAAAATGACAACAAAGGTACAGCCTCTTCATCAACTAGTAATTCTTTGGAAGCTACTTTGCGAGATTTCATGACAACCACTAAGACTTTGCTCCAAGACCAGTCGATGTCTATCAAGAATCAACGTGCATTGCTTCAAAGCCATAGCTCTTCCTTGAGATCCCTGGAGACTCAAGTAGGCCAAATCGCACAAGCTTTGCATGCTCGACCTCAAGGTACTTTACCAAGTGATACTGAAGTCACTAAAAATCATGGCAATGAGTAGTATAGTGCGCTAATTTTGAGGAGTAGCACCCAACTCAACAAAAAAAGATAAGTTTTGGGGAAAGAAGCTCGATGATCCTACTCCCCCGACTGTGAATGAAGAGCCATGTTTATAAAAAGAATCAGCTCTAGAAGAAAATAAAAATGAATGATCGATAGGTGAACCCACTAATGGTGTACCGAGTAATGCTACAGCAAAAGAGAAAGAACTGCCAGTAGAAGAAGATGTCAGACCCCCACCACCCTTCCCTCGAAGATTGAAGAAGCACAAAGACAATCTTCAGTTCAATAAATTTATGGATATCCTCGATCATCTGTATATCAATGTCCAGTTTCTAGAGGCTATTGATCAAATGCCTACATATGTTAAGTTTCTCAAGGACATCGTCACCAAGAAAATGAAGGTGGAGAAGTACGAGACTATTGCTACAACAAAGGAGTGTTACTCTGTATTGAGCGACTTGCTACCCAAAAGAAGTGATCCAAGAAGCTTTATCATTCCATGTTCCATAGGTGATAATTACGTGGGGAAAGCTCTATGCGACCTTGGGTCTAGTGTAAACCTAATGCCCAAGTCAATCTTTATAAAGCTTGGAACGGGAGATGCAAGACCCACCACAGTGATTTTACAACTCGCAGATAGATCTCATGTCTGACTAGAAGGAAAAATAGAAGACGTTGTGGTTAAGGTGGGAAACTTGTTTTCCCAGCTGACTTCCTCATCCTTGATTGTGAACTAGATGACAAAGCACCAATTATCTTAGGACGACCATTCCTAGCGACAGGTCAAATTTTAATTGATTGTGGATAGGGTGAGTTCACCATGCGAGTGGCTGACTAGAAGGTGACTATAAATGTCTTCAACACCCTCAAATATGCGGATGAATATGAAGAGTGTCAACACAGAGATGCTATGACCGAAGAGGAAGATGCAGAATTATGCTGCAACAATTTTGTGAAAATTAAGGATTATGTGAAATTCAATGAGGAGGACAATGAGAATCTTGAGGAGTTCCCAGTGGAGGTACAACAGTCTAGCTTGCTCATTTCTAGGCCAGGTACAAATTTTGAACCTTTAGATTTTGCTGAATTTATCCCTCCTAAACCCTCACTTGAGCATGCACCCAAATTAGAATTAAAGCCATTACCTTTACATCTTAAATATGCTTATTTGGGTAGTAATGAGACTTTGCATGTGATAATCTCTTCTAGTCTAACCCCTAAGCAAGAATGTAGCTTGATAAATATGTTTTCTCAACATAAAAAAGCTCTAGGGTGGATTATTGCTGATTTGAAGGGTATAAGCCGTACCATTTGTATGCACAAAATTTTGCATGATGATTGTCACAGCAATTCTATTGAACCCAAAAGAAGGCTCAATCCAGTCATGAAGACGGTGGTGATGAAGGAGATAATCAAATGGCTTGATGCGGGAATTATTTACCCAGTATCCAATAGCTCATAGGTCAGCCTGGTACAATGTGTACCAAAGAAGGGAGGCATGACCGTGGTGAGCAATAAAGACAATGACTTCTTACCAACAAGGATTGTTACGGGGTGGAGAATTTGCACGGACTATCGGAAGCTCAACAAGGAAAACAAGAAGGATCACTACCCCCTCACATTCATTGATCAAATGCTAGATATATTGGTGGGCAAATCTTTCTATTATTTCCTTGACGGATACTCAAGGTATAACCAGATTACTATAGCACTGGAAGATCAAGAGAAGACAACCTTCACTTGCCCTTATGGGACTTACGCATTTTGACGGATGCCCTTTGGGCTTTGCAATGCTACAGCTACTTTTTGAAGGTGCATGTTGCCATCTTTTTTGACATGGTTGAAGAATTTTTGGAGATCTTCATGGATGATTTTTCAGTCTCCGAAGATACTTTCAAATCGTGTCTAGGCAACTTGTCCAAGGTACTCAAGAGATGCGAAGAAGCAGACTTAGTACTCAATTGGGAGAAATGACATTTTATGGTGACTGAAGGAACTATTCTAGGTCACAAAATTTCTCAACAAGGGATAGAAGTGGACAAGGCCAAGGTTGAAGTAATTGAGAAGCTACCACCACCTACCATGGTGAAAGGGATTCAGAGTTTCTTGGGGGCATGCTGGATTTTATAGGAGGTTCATTAAGGACTTCTCCAAAATCTCCAAGCCATTGTGTAATTTGCTTCAGCAAAACCAGCCCTTCATCTTTGATGCAGAATGCTACAGCACATTTAAGGAACTCAAGGAGAAGCTTATCTCAGCACCCATAGTTGTTCCCCTAGATTGGACCTTACCATTCGAGTTGATGTGCAATGCAAGTGACTATGCGCAGTGGGGGCAGCACTCAGACAGCGTCGAGGTAAAATTTTTCATGTTATTTACTACGCTAGTCGTACCCTAAATGATGCACAAATCAACTACACTACCACCGAAAAAGAACTACTTGCATTTGTGTTTGCCTTTGACAAGTTTAGAGAATACTTGATAGGCACTAAGGTCATAGTAAACAGTGATCATTCTGCCATTAAATACTTAGTGACTAAAAAGGATACTAAACCTAGACCTATTAGGTGGATACTTCTGTTGCAAGAGTTCAACTTAGAGGTAAAGGATAGAAAGGGGTGTGAGAACCAAGTTGATGATCATCTACCGAGGTTAGAAAATAAGGCTGAGAATGAGGAGAACTTAGATATTAAGGAAGAGTTCCCTGATGAGAAAATATTATATGCTACAACAATTCCATGGTATGATGACATTGTTAATTTTCTCGTTAGTGGTATTTTTTCTCCTAATCTAAATATCCAGGGCAAAAAGAAGTTCAAGCATGATGTGCGATTATACTTTTGGGATGAGCCTTACCTGTTCGAGTAATATGCTGATAAAATGATTTGAAGGCGTGTCCCCGAAGAAGAGCAAAATGAAATCTTGTTCCATTGCCATTCATCTTCATGTGGAAGCCACTTTGGAGGAACTAGGACTGCTGCAAAGGTCCTACAATGCAGATTCTATTAGCCCACACTTTTCAAAGATGCACATGAATTTGGCAAAGCATGTGATAGATGTCAAAGGATGGGGAATATATCTCAAAGGCATGCGATGCCTTTGCAAGGCATTCTCTGAGTATAACTCTTCGATGTGTGAGGAATAGATTTCATGGGCCCATTTCCATCATCCTTTGGAGATCTCTACATTCTTTTAGCAGTTGACTATGTGTCGGAATGGGTGGAAGCCACAGCATCAGCAAAGAATGCCTCAAAAATAGTGTTGAAGTTCCTTCAAAAGAACATCTTCACAAGATTTGGAACCCTATGAGCTACATAAGTGATGAAAGGAAGCACTTCGACAACAAGCTTATTGCCAAAACATTGCAAAGGTATGGGGTACCGCATAAAGTTGCTACAGCATATCACCCTCAGACCAGTGGCCAAGCCGAAGTCTCCAATCAAGAAATCAAGCAAATTTTGGAAAATGTGGCAAACCCCAAAAGAAAGGATTGGTCTCCCAGACTCGATGAATCATTATGGGCTTATCGTATGGCCTTCAAGACACCCTTGGGGATGTCTCTATTTAAGCTTGTCTATGGAAAAGCATGCCATATACCAGTGGAACTTGAACACAAAGCTTTTTAAGCAATCAAGAAGCTCAATATGGATGCCCAGTTAGCTGGGGAAAAGAGGCTTTTAGAGCTTAAGGAAATAAAGGAATTCAGGGCTCAAGCTTATGAGAATTCACCATGTACAAAGAGAATACTAAGAAGTGGCATGATCAACATATTTTTCCACGGCATTTTTTTGAAGGCCAACAAGTTCTCCTTTATAACTCTCGACTCAAGCTCTTTCCAGGCAAGCTGAAATCACGATGGTCAGGCCTTTTCATTGTGCACAAAGGTTCATCCTCATGGTGCTATTGAAATCAAAAGGCTGGATGATGAAAATGCTTTCAAAGTGAATGGACAGAGGCTGAAGATCTACAACGGAGCTCCCATCATGCAAGACAAATCGGCCAAGCTCCTCAACGATCCATAAGAATTCTGAAATCTCCCTTTTTTTCTTTATTTTGCTATAGTATTTCAAGTTTTTGATGTCTATAAATAACGATATTTTTCTTCCTTTTATTTAGCTTTTCCTTTTGTCCCTTAATAGTTTATTTAATTTTGAATTTTTGTCTTTTCTCAACTTTGTCTTGGCAGACTTAAGCACAAGGACACAGGTGGTAGGTTAGGGTTGCTTACAGGGATAGCGCAGCCTTTGCATTAAGGGATGCTTTTGTCTTTTGCCACCTTAAGGAAAATACAATATATATTTCTCCTGACTTTTGGGGGGCAACATTAAAAGGGCAAAAAGTGAGGGATGTTATTTTTCTCTTTAAAATATTAAAAATATAAAAACCCTAGTTCATGATTACTCTCTCTCTTCTCTCTCTTACTTTTCATTAAAAGCCTAATCTATCTCGTCTTTTCCCCATACATCAAAGCCGTCATCAAAACTTTCTCTCCCCCATAACGTATAGCAGTTACACGGTAACTCCCCATCACTTCATCTTCTCCACCTTTAATTACTTGCCTCTCCACCTTTTTTATCTTCCTTACCACAACTCTTCAACATCACCCCAAAAAGTAACCCTAAACTTTATGGCAAACCTCCCCCAACTTCGTAGACATGGCCCACATAAAAAATTTCACCGGAGCAAGTAGTAGCGCCCTAGCCTAACCAGGTGTGGAAATCAGGCGATTCTTTGATGATGGTGCTAAGGAGCGATTCCAATTGATGAAAGATCGAAAGGTTTACCCGGAGCAAGGCTTTAAAGCTCTATTGGAAGGGGAAGGATGCTTTGATAAAGATATTCTAGATGTTATCGCCAAGCACGACTGGAAGAATTTTGCCCAACGACCTAGCAAGCGATATCTCTATCTTCCTGGTCCGAGAGTTATATGCACATCTGCCGACCCCTCACATAATCTGCAATCTATGTGTGGTGGGACCAGGTCAAGTTCACTGCTAGTGCCATCAACAAGCTCTATGGGCTGCAGAACGTCATGGACCATCATTCCTCCTTTGTTGAATCTGTTGATGCCCAGACCCACAAGGAAGTGTTGGAGGACCTATGTTTTGTTGAGACTGATTTGGACCCAACACGTAGAGTCGTCGAGCGAGGATACCTCAAACCAAAGGCTAAGGTTTGGAATCATTATCTCCGAACTCGCTTGATGCCAACCACCTATACTGCCATGGTCCACATCACAAGGTTGCTACTACTACATTCGATATTTAATGGCCGACATATCGATGTGGGGAAACTTATTGTTGAGGAAGTCTATGCTTGTGCAAAGACAAAGTCGAGCCCCCTCATTTTTCCTAACCTGATCACAGCTCTGTGCCGAAAAAAAAGTCTTTCATGATCTGTAAGAGGATGAGATGCTAAAGAGCAAGAATGCCCTTACATCAGACCAAATTTCTGCATTGAGGGGATTTGATAAAGATGCTCCAGCGAAAACGTCGGAAGGTGGGGCCAAAAAAATTACTGCAGCAAGAATCGCAGCCCTTGTCGCCTCTACCAAGCGCATGCACAAGCAGATGGAGGAAATGAAGGGCACCCTGACAACTTATTTCAAGCATGTCAAGGCAAAGGATGAGGCCATTAATTCTTACTTCAAGGAACTGCTCCCACACATGGAGATTGACTTCTCACCCTTCCCCGATGACTTGCTGATGAACAAGAAAGACCAGTTAGCCCTGCAAGCTCCACCAGCTCCGAAGCCAACTGCACCACAGTGCCCACCACCAGTTCTGCAACCCCATCTCCAACTCCGCCACCTACTCTAGCAACAACAAACACTACTACCATTCGACAAAGCTCTCGTACAACAAGGCCAATGAAAGGAAAAACTCCAATACATACCCCACCACCACCACCAGAACCTCCCTTCAATGACCCTGTCGATATTGACAGTGGGGAAAAGGAGATAACTGACAACTCTCCTGCACCTACACTTGCCCTGACTGTTGATGCTACAACAAAGATGAAGAGTCGACTGAAATACACGACGGGTCATGTATGGAATACCCTAAATAAAGATGATAATGATGAGATCCAGTCAGCCCAGGAGGAACTAGTTGACCAACCAAGCCAGCAAGATGCGCCCAATGAGCCCATCGCATCCCTGAAAAAGAAGAAGAAAATCAAGCACCAAGGAGTCAAACCTAAAACACCGAAATAGCTTTTAAAGAGGTAACTTGCATTTATATTTGCATTTAGTTTAGTTTTAGTTCATTTCCATGTATTGAGGACAATTTCTTCTTCAAGTTTGGGGGAGGTAGTGTACATAGTTTATCATTTTCATTCTCAGTTATGAACACAATTTTGCTATGGCGTCTTGCTAGTTTAAAGAAAATTTTATGAATAAGTTGATGATGTCCGATGATGATTATTTGAATTCTATGGCTGTAAATTAATTGAATATATATGACTACTGAGATTGGTATAACTACTTTTAGGTCTTGATACTTCATGATGTGAGTGTTACATGATGGCATGCTCTCTATGCTTAAATTGGTTAGATAATTTTTGGCGAAAGAACTCTCATATGCTTTATTTTAAATATGCAAGATGAACTTGAATGATAAATGAAAGCATGAAAGGCTTATTTAAACTCCATTTTGTTTATTGTATGTGTTGGTTACAAATAAATACTTCAGCATAGCTGTAGAAGGATACTCATCTTTGTATTGTTTGCCTGGATACTGCATTTAAATAAATGGCAGCAATAACATATGAGTGAATAAAAGTAGTCACGGGATGACTCTACTCAATAGGCTAGGGAATAGGGTGTTTGATCCACTTTATTTTCAAGTACTAGGAAGGCAGTTGTGATGAGCTGACTCCCCTCGTAGCATTGTTCAAAAAAAGAAGAAGGGAGCTAAAAATAGGAGAATCTTGTGCTTAAACTAAGTAAGGAAAGCTAGGGAAAGCTTGAGAACCTAACCAATAATCTTCTAACAGTGTTAAGCGCAGGGAAAATGTAGTCACATAAACAAACTCAGAGGATCTCGACCTAAGGAGAAGTTCTTAAAATCTCACAACTATCTAGTATGTTGAAGCCTTTATTTTTTGAGGACTGAAATTTTACCATAGCCATATCTTGAGCTGATCTAATGCTATAGCATTCCTTTGTTCGTTTTTGTTCATTGCTTGAGGACAAGCAATAGCTTAAGTTTGGGGGGTGTTAACATTGCAAAAGGTTATCATTCCATGCCTCTTTACTCAAGTTATTGTATGAAATCAAGCCCATTTCATCTCATATCATGGCATATAGATGCATTTAGTTCATGTAGTTGCATTTGGTGTTGATGGTTTTGTTTTCTTTATTTATTTGTAAAAATGGTGCTACTTGGAAAGGTTTTGGTTGGTTTGGTGACATACAGGGAAATAAGGAGCGATGCAGGGAGAAATGTCATAGCATTTTGGATAATATTCCTGGGCAAACTAGAGGGCAACAGACTAAAGATATTTATTATGGCTCTACACGTGTACCTGCCAGCCTGATTTTTTTCCCACATGTGAAGGGAATATTCCCTTGGAATTAAGGGCACAAAACCTTAGGAGCCACCACTAAATAAAGAATAAGATACCCTTATTTAAGGGAGAGCTGGAAAAAGTTACGAGTGAGCTAAGAAAGAGAAGAAAAAGGCGGTCGCCTTCCATCTTCTTCTTCCTCCATCAAAGCGTCGTCCATTTTTGAAGCTTCAATGAGTGCTCTCATTGGACTTTAAGAGAAGCAACAGGCTTAAGTCATTGCACGGCAATCTATCGCAGCTCAGGAGTTTCTCCCTCTCTTAGTTGATCGCTATTTCATTTTATTTCTTTAAATGGGCTGTGTTAAACGAATGATTATGGATGCCTAGCCATAAACTGATTTTAAGTGGCTTGGGCTTGTTTTGGATGATTATGTTTTAAGTTTTTATGAATGCTTGATTGTTTTCTTGTTCATTTCATGTTTTGTCCATTGCTCGTTATTGCACTAAACTTCTAAGAGCTTACGAGAGTTAGCCATTGTTTAGGTTTTGGTTAGCTTAATATTCGAGAGAGTTAGGCTAAGGCTAAAGTGGACAATGGGGTTTGATATTGAGAGGTAAAACCCTAACTCTTTTTAGAGATAAGGATAGAGTTTCAACGACTAAAAGGAGTAGAGCTTTAATCGGTAGTTACATATTAAGAGTTTATTCCGAGAGGTATTACTCTAATATTCCCTCCTACCTTATTTCTTGCTAGAGATAGTTTTAGAAGCACCTTAGTAAACTCTATAGCGCATGAAGGAAGCAAGTGAGTCTTAGACATTCATTAGGCTTAGGTATAGGAGTCCACAGCAGGTCCAGGCAATTATTCCCATATAGAGTTTACGTGAGTGGATGTTAGAAGTGACCTCATTTCATCTCAGTTTAAATTATAGTTGTTTGCCACAGCATTTATACATCTGTTTCTTTTTGCCATAGCATTTCTATAATTATTTCTTATTGCTACAATATTTGTTTACTGTCTTAATTGTGTGTTTTGACTAAACTAGTTTGTCCTCCAATCCCTATGGAGACGATACTCACTCATAACTTTATTACTTGTTCGATGTGTATACTTGCACAAATTGCGTATCAATTATAGTACACTTATACATGCAACAATAATTCAGGGTATTATTCTGTAATGGTCCTAAAACTGTAGACAAATCTCCTATAGTCAAACTGTCGATCATTGAACAAGGAAAATCTGAGTGAATTTCAGCCACTCCAATTTCATCAACAATTCTTCATTTTCTTTACCAACACAAAGAAATGTCCCACCTTGTTCACTATGTTGTTCTCATCGAGCCTTGAATTAAGATCATCCTATCAATGAGTTTCCTTGTTTCTTCAATCAATTGTTTGTTCATTTTTGTAGAATACTTGATCATTTGCTTGTGGAAATTAACAACTTCTTATGATCGGCGCCTAAATGAACTCTATTTTCCTACTCTTGGCTAGATGTGTTCAGGCTTTCAGTGGTCATTTCCATTTGAGGCTTCTTCATTGTCAGTTGTTGATTCTCGATCAGTTTCACCTTTCCCTTTCTTCTTTTTCTTTTCTTAACGTCTTTCAGCACTTGACTTTCAGGCATTCCAATCATATTGTTTCCAATCAGGTGACTACCTCTTGGGTTACAAATCTTAATGGACTAGCCATCAGTGTCGACCTCCAAAATCCCCTGGTTCTGAATATTTTGAACTCGTCGCTTGAAATTATAACAGTCTTCAATGTCATGATCATGGACTCCATTATGATATTCACAATGATTCCCGATGTTATAACAACTTGGATGATAAGGCTTTGAAAACTTGACATGATGCGGCGAAGCTTCGTGCAACTTGAAGTACAGCTTACGATAAGAGACATGAATGAGATCTGATTTAGTCTTTGACTTTCTACTGACAAGTGCACCTTGAGCATCTAACTTTGGGGTATTCTTCAATAAAGGAAACTTTGAGTAGGTATATGTCCAAACATTACTACAATTTTGGTAAACCCCAAACTGTAGCGGATTGCCCCCAAAAGCCTACTGTAAATTTTGCCCCTTTTTCATTTATCTTGATTCTTCTAGAAAATACAGGTCTTTTGTGGAATCAGGGTTCTCCATTCTCGAAACATAAATGTCCATTCCTGATATGACCACTAACTATGTGTTTCAAGAATATACAATCTTCCACAAAGTGATTGAAATCTCCACAATAATAACTGCAAGCATTTCTTATGCCATAGAAAGACTTATAAAACTTCGGCGGAACCGTCATCAACAAATGGTTCTGCACAAGGTATGACAACATATCTGAATATGGAATTGTGATAGGAAGAATTGTCTTCCTTTTCTTGCCGAACCATTCAACCTCATTGTCTTCTGTTTTCTGTGCTTGATTACTCTCTTTCCTTTGACGGAGACAAATTCATTATGGGAAAACTCCTAGCACCAACTGAATCCTTGGTTTTCATCATTTCAGAGGAACAATCTGGAAGCATATGTGGTTCTGTAACTCTATTGGAATCCTCTTGTTCTTTATTAGTCTCACAAACCCTAGACAATACAAGTCTGGAGCAAACATCAAAATTTTGGCTTTTACTTGGACCTCCTATATTTGTGTGCTTTGATAACATCTAGTTTAGTTCTATCAAATCCTGTCGGCGCACTGAGACTAGGAACATCATCTCCAAAATTTGTCTCCAAATTCTCTGAATCATTGACTGATACTCTGAATTTACTACTCTGAACCTTTTTCAAAATTGATCCTTCAGGTTGAACTCTTGTGTGAGATAAGTTTTCATTTTGACCATCAATATTGGTATTTACAGCTAAAACCAATTCTTTCTTAGCTTCCCTGATTCCAAGCAATGTGGTAACTCGAGTTACCACCTTGGTATGAGACTAGTTAATTCTCTGCTCATCTCCACCCAAGCGGTCCTCAACAACCTTTTGAGATTGCCTAACCCTAACAAACTTATTGTTCATACTTCTCAAAATATTGGTTTTTAGCTTCCAATGTTATTTGAAAGATTATAATTTTTGAAAGAAAAAAAGTAATGTTATTTGAAAAAAAACCGCAATGTTAAATGCAAATATTTTAAAAGCGGAGTTACTTGAAAAAGGGGACGTCAAAAAATGCAATCTTATTTTGAAAAAGAGCAATGTTTAAGCAATGCAATGTATGAATGCATGAGGTATCGATTTCAAGGATTAGTCTTTAGAGCAACATCCATTAGCCAAAAGGTCAAATACAAGAAATAAACAATCTCAAAAAATGTCCAACTCCTATTCCTGGATTAATCACTTCATTCAGCATCTGAGTCTGCACATGTCCCAGCACAATATCAATAATAGGGTGTTGTTGTAGGTTCATGGTTTCCTTGAAAAATCTCCACAAACTGGGCGATTCTCTGCACTTGACTTCTGAAATTAATCGTTTTATGATTCTGCCTTTAGATAGTCTGGGTGGCTGCTACAAGTTCACCTTTCAGTACCTTGACCTCCATTTGTAGTGCCCCTTCTAAAACTTACAAATGGGTCTTTCAAATATCGTAGGACGCTTTCCAATTTTGCCATTTTTTCTGGCTCGTCACTTGCTAAAGATCGATGTTTCCTCATTATCATTCTCTTTCGATAGTTTCCTCTAACTGTGAGACTTGTGATGACAACTCTGAATTCAAAGCTTGCTCTTCCCCTATATATCTGTTTGATCCACCTGTTTGAATCTGTCAATTCTTGAATCTCCTCTTTTTCTACCCTCTTAACGCCTTCATACAACTTCTTGTAGCTACTTACCTCCTGATACATCTTTCCCCTAGATATTGCCCCTTTTGAACCGAGTCTTCTCTGACCGGGACCACACCGCCGTATTGCCTTCTCCTTGTTTATCAGACCCATTGACCATTATGAACACTCTTTAACTTGACTGACCCTTGAATCGATACCTCTAATGATGCAAAATGATTCCAGATGTATTAAAAGATGATAAAAAACAAAAAACCAGTGTCAGCATGGTAAAATAATATTGGAGGCAAAAATTTAAATTGATAATAAAGAAATTTATCGATCAGGGAAAATAACCAGAGAAATGTATTTAAACCGGCAGCACCTATCCTAGGTCCCTGTTGTGCTCTTATGGGTGGGCATCTAAACAACATGTGGGTACTGTTCTAAACTCTGGGTACCCGAACTGTCGTTACTGTCTACTACGACAACAAGACATCGATTTGGGAGTATACAGCCCCTTCCGTCAGAGGCGTAAACCTCACGTTACATCAGGTTGGTATACTCGAAGAAAGAAAAAATTCTGAACTCGGAGGTAGAGAGTCTCACATAGATCATGTCTCGCTCCCACTTAAGGGTGAAAAGTTCGAGTATAAGGCTTATGCATGAATGACAGATATATCATACACAAAAGCTACCTTCATTCTTACTGAAAATCCATCCAATAATTATTGGAGAAACTAAATTCAAATTATTGTTCGAAATGATGAAATGTCACGTGAAATTAATTAATTAGGCCTAACTCTCAATTTTATTTCCCCAGCGAAGTCGTCAAGCTGTCACGACCATTTTTAAAATCAATGTATGAAAATAGCCTGACAAATAGTTCCTTTTTAAAATTAGGGTTTTTGTCCATTTTAATTTGTTTAATCTTGAAAGTTAATGTTTGGAACTAACTGTTTTATTGTCTTTAATTTAATCTTGAAAATTATTGATTTTCATATTAAAATCTCATTTTTCCTTATTTAATTTTGAAAACAATTTGGAGTCGCCATAAAACAACTAGAGATTCATTTTCTTAAAATTTGGGTTCGGGAGTCGGTTACGTGTGGGCAAGGATTAGCATCCGCACAAACACTCATTATCGGTACCTATTTAATTTCACGTGGCATTTTGGCATTTCGAACAGTAATTTGAATTTAATTTATCCATACTTATTAACATTGATTTAAATTCCAAATGGAGATATCCTTTTACAAGGAAATACATTTTTAAACAAATATGAGTTTGGAAACATCCAGTTGCTTTAGGATACTTCGATTCATATTCAAAAATATATCCTAACATAAAAGGTTTTTATGCATGACCAATTATTTTCTTGTTAATTTTAAGCTCTAACTTAATAGGCCCTAATTATTTGAATTAATTTAAAAAACTATGAATGTTGTTGAACTTAGGATATTTTTGAGATAACACCCAATTGCTTGGGCATTATCCATATTTAACTATAATTTAACAAAATTCCTATTTATTTGATGACTCTAATTAATTAAACCTATCCTTAATTGAACTTTAATTTAATTAACTATATGTAATTATCATATTAAAAATTCAAATGAATACCAAATATTCAATTAAAAAGCCCCCTTGGATAACATCTCATTACAATGAGGCATTATCCAAATTAGGACTTTAAAATCTCATCTTTGATATTCATTTATTTTCTACAATTATCTCCTTATTTCAATTATTGATTTTAATTAAAGAACCTAGTGTCTAAGGCCCTAAACAGTTAATAATTAAGTGAATTAAATTATCTAGCACTTATATTATATGTAAAGTTTAAAATCATGCATCAAACATCATTTAAATAATTAAATTAAATTAAACAATTTAAAAGAAAGGATCAAATTGAACTCAATTCAAACTTGAAGAGCCATATTACAAAGATAGGTGAGCAAATTCTGAGAAAAAGAAAATTTGCAGCCCAAAATATAAAAAAGAAAAAGAAGGGCATGGATCCTAGGATCCGACCCGCACCAAAACGGTGTGTTTCAATACCACTATTTAAACACTTCATCTGATAACCCAAACCTTTTTTCCTCATTTTTCAATTTTACTTCTCTCTCTACCCGATAAACACTCTCCCCTCTCTCTAAAAAAACTTCTCATTCTCAAAAAATTTCCCAGAAAATGGATCAAAACTATGTATTTTGGATGAATGTTCATCCGAGTTCTTCAAGGACTCGATGAACAACATCTTTTTCGGCCATACACCACCGTCATAACTGCCGTTCAATCCAACATGCCACCACCGGCCGAGCTCCGATGTGTTCGCCGACAGCCAGAGTTCGAACCCCAGCCACCACCACCACGTGATTTTCAGCCACCATCGTAACCCAAAAACTTCTATTTTTCCTGATTTCAAACCCTAACGCCCTAAATCTAGCACATTTCATTAGAAACACCCACTTCACCCGTCCTACACTACTCTACCCTTAACCCAAACCTCATATTCAACTCTGCCATTCCCTAAACCAAACTCCGACCACCACAAAACACTTTCGACTGCCTCTGCCTTTTCATTTCTATTTTATATATATATGCAATCTAATGTTTTGGTTAATTTTTTTGTAGAAAATTGCAAGAAAGAAAAAGGATTATGCCTTCTTTAATGGTGGTCCATTTGTGTTTTTGACGGCAACGACGGAAACTTCAACATTCTCTCGGCTTCTAACGACAGCGGCTCTTTGGTTTTTATTGGCTCCTCAGCTTCTCGGCGGCCATTTGATTTCCCAAGTGAGATTCCCAAATTGCCCTTTTCTCTGTCTATTTTTATTATCTTATTATTATTTTATGGTAGGTATTAATTATGGTTATTAATTGAAGCCTGACATTCTCTCTCTTATTTTATAAATAAGTGGGAAATGATGTCACGGCTATGATGTGAGCGGAGAAGAGAACCAGGATCCAAGTGAACTCATTTGGACCAATGAAACACTGCCACGTGTCCTTTTGGACACCAATTTGGGCGTGAAAGGGAGTTTGGACCAGATTTGTGTTTCTATGGGTGTTAAAATGAGAAGGAATTGATTGTAACTTGGGCTTTAGCTGAGCTTTTGGGTATTTGGCATATAAATAGACAATGTGTAATAGATCTTGGACTTTATGGACATACTTTTTATTTATTGGGCTTTTTGTTTACTACATATTTATTTTGGGTTTTATTTATAGAAATATATGTATATATTAGGGTACCCGGGTAAAAATTGGGTATTACAAGCCGCATCTTGTCACATTCTCTAACCCCGATAATTGGAAATAAACAAATATGTTAGTATAAAAATACTGGACGATAACCATGAAACATTTGATTATACATGAAACAGTAATGGTAATCATTCACTTATGATATCCGGCAGCACAATGATTTCGATACCTGACCATATGCCTTTCATCCATGAAATGACGAACATACCATAGTCTGATCTATCAAGTTCGATGCATTGCTAGTCATTTAATTACTGATTTCATTTTTCAAAAAATTACTAATTTCATGATAACAATAAAGAAATATGGAAAGTTGGATACCCATTTTCTTGTTTCATGACTTGAGGACGTTGAATTTATAGCTTGTCAAATGCCACCTCATGTATGCCAAACAACTTAATGAAACCTTCATCCTTAGCAAATTCCACAAACCTTCATATCTGAACGACAATGACAACATAGTACAAAGTTCATTCATGCACATTAATAACATACAATGCTAACAAGACGACTCGGCAAATGATGTGTTCTCACCATATTCCTAGCTACTTCCTCCCTAAGTGAACTCGCTAGAGTACCCGCTAAGCTATCTAGTACCCAAACTTCCTCATGTTTCTTATGAATGACACACAAGAACCAGTGCACATTGTCATAATACATGGGAATAAATACCTGCAAATATTGTGTCATCAGCTTGTTAAAATTTAGTATATCCCGATATAACTTAAATTTTTCCTTTAATAGATTACATCTTACAATATCAGTTCCAGTGATGTTTTCATATTACTGCATTTGTCCTTCAATAAAGTCTGCAAACCATGCCGTTATGCCAGTTGGATTTAGTCTAAGAGTATTCTACAATAAATAATGGTTGTTATTTACAATCGAGAACAATTTATCAACAAAAAATATGGCATAAACATTGTATAAGATGGTAACAGAAAAATTACATCAATACTACAAGGCATAAAGACACGTTGTTTACTCTTTGCTTTCGCCTCCTTTTGATTCTCGAACAAGGACACCATATCAATAATCTTGCAAATTTAAAAAAATAATAATGACTACATAGTAAAATAGGTTCCAAGTGTTTCATATAATTTCAAGCCATATGTGATATTTTATTAGACTAACCTCATCGTCGAGCCATGTATCGGGTCATAACAAATCCATATTTCTAACAGTGGCATTAATGTTATCGAGTTTAGTCACCACATAGTTGCATACAAACGTTGTATTATGTCTTTGATTTTACATTTCATAATATGAAAAATTAAAGTTATACAATTGAAAGCTTACTCTTACGCTAATGGGGTATTCCATAAATAATCATACAAGGTTTGTTCTTGTTCACCAAGCCCATGAGGTAGTACAACATTGGTAATGTCTTTGACCCTTCATCTTCAACCTTTCAGAAGAAAGATATGATGGTAACCACGACAATCATAATTTATGTAAATGAAACAAAAACCATAACCATTAAGGGACGACATTTAATTCAATGGCCTTAACAGCCAAAATTGTATTATTGTCAATGTTCCCTTCGATGGGCTTAAGGCCCATTGTTCGATGAACAATGTTCAATGCATATGGAAACCACCATTTGCTATTATTAACGTACACGGTACACACAACCAACAATTACCATTAAGAATGGTAATTACATGAAATAATTATTCCCAATTACCGACAGCATTGTTAGCTTACAACAGAACAGTACACAAGTCAAGGCCAAGCTCATAGGTACATGAAAATGATAAATTGATCTTTAAATAATTGTAGCTTTTACCTTCCTCTTCACGGGTGTTGGACAGTCAGATTTTTTATCTACATCTATGCTCCGCCTAACTCGTCCTTGGGGTGTTCTAAATTTGGAAGAAGAAGTATCAGTTTCTGCTATCTCTGTAGGAATACAGCTCTGACCATCCTCTCTCATAGGTGACTTCCACATAAAGTTACGATCAACAACCCTATTAATTTTATTCACAATATAAGCCCTATCAAGCTTCATATTCCTTGACGTCTGCTATAAAGAACTTTTCATTTTGCCCCACATTTTTTTCAAAACCTCATGAACATCATCAATTTTGACTTCTAAATCTGTGATTTTTACTTCAAAATCATTTATTTTTAGTTCGAAACTATTTGTTTTGACATCAATAATGTTCATCTTCTCATCCTAGATCTTCTTGAAGTTGATAATGTCGACCCGCACTTTAGCTACGTCTTTAGAAAGACTACTTAATTTCTCTCCCAACATCGTATCATCAACCCCCTCATACAGTCCAATTTCTCCTCACCTTTAATTTGCTTCTCAATTCTCGTTTTCACAACCTCTTTTAGCCCATTCACCTCGGACATTATTTGATCCTCACATTCAATTTTCTTCTCAATTCCCGTATTGGCAGCCTCTTTTACCTCATTCACCTCGGACATTATTTGTTGAAGTATCTCTGACAGCATTTCCCTCATTGCATCGCCATCATTGTATTTTTACAACATCGTACTCTGTGGAAGAAACCTTGCAAATTAAATAAATATTAAAATTTCACCCACAAAATAAATGATTAATACTATGACATAAAAACTATTACCTTACGTCTCTTTGAAGCTTTCATGCCTTTCGTTGCTTCCATGACTTCTGCAGATTCCTTGACTTTAGGTTTTTCAACAGTTTCAGGTAATGACTGCTTCCAGGCAATAATCTTCAGCGTGAAAGTATATAATTAATTAACCATGACCGTGATTAAAATAATATACAAAAAATAATCCAACAAATACATTTGGTATATTCACAGCTTGCTCTCTCTTCAAGCGGGTATAAATAGACGTGACCTCTGACTGCACCCAGTGCAGAATGCGAGCCTCGCCACCATTAAAAGTTACACTGGCTATGCTATCAAATCCAAACCAATAATCATAAAGTTGAACCTGAATTCCATATCATTCACAACACAACATTAATTAATATGACAAAACTCGGTTCCATTGATTTCTCATAACTAATGTTAATTTAACTTTACCTCTACCACTACAATGCACCCTTTTAGGTAAACATGCCTTCCTGGCTTCTGTATAAAGCATATTGCCTCAATAAGCGTATCGTAAACATACTTGGACCAATTTACTTTTCTCTGTAAGCAATCATCGCACGACAACTTCAAAAATTCTCCATATAGTTGTATCTCAACAGTAGGACACATAAAAACTCTAAAATGTACAACAACACCCTTGTTTTCAAAGCATCACCTTCAAAAGAATTAGACAGTACATCTCGCTTGATTTGATCAAAAGTTAAAAACGTGTTGAGTTTATACTTTTCACTGAGCTCTCTATCATTCTCTCTCGACATCACTTCATGAACATCAACACCCTTATTCTTCAGGCCCAATATAGCTTCTACATCTTCAACTGATACAATAATGCCGTGTCCTTCAATCTAAATAACATTACTATCTAAATCAAAACTTTCCATCAATTCTCCACATAGGCTCTAGCGTAGAATACGCGATTTTATAAAAACTAAATACCCAAAACCAATTTCATCAAGAACAAGTTTAATCCTCGTCATCTTCATTTTCTTTATGAAATTGTACAATTGTTTGTAATTACACCTTGTGTCAAAAGATGTCTACAAGGGATAAGATAACAACTTCCTATGTCAATCTCAATATAAAATATTATACTCTACCAAACAAAGAATGACTTTATATTGCTATTCCCTATTACCTTCTTCAGCTGTCCTGATTTAGATTCGTTGTATGTCACATTCTCCTTCTCAGTTTCATCAATGTAAGGTTGTTTGTCTTCATTTGGCATTTTCTTCCATTTCTTACCTAACTCTTTCCTAACCTACGAATGACAAATTCAAATGAATTTAACATTTTACACATCATAAACCACTAAAACCTACCTCATGAGTCACTTTTTCCTCAGTTTGCTTCATCCTTATACATTCACCTTTACTGTAAAACATGAAAAAAGGTATACATTCAATCATTCATTCATTCTGCACTTCAATTCAATAAGAACATATAAATATCAACTTACTAAAACTGCATGAAAGGGGGACATGTTTTTTTTGTACGACTTATCGCATATGGCCAGCATCTCAGACGGAGCTTCCTTAGCAACTTCATTATCAACAACTTTATTGCCAACTTTTTCATTACCATCTTTATCAGCAACTTCTTTAGCAACTTCATCATTACCATCTTTATCAGCAACTTCCTAAACAACTTCATCAGAACCTTCTTTAGAAACTTCATCAGAACCTTCTTTAGCAACTTCATCAGCACATTCTTTAGCAACTTTATCATTACCATCTTTATCAGCAACTTCTTTACCAACTTCAGCAGCAACTTCATTAAAAACGGGATTCAGATTTGCAATAGTCATCTTAAGAATTAAATCTTCACATGAATCAGTGCAGAAATAAACTAACTCACTCATAAATAAACCCATCCTGATTACATACAAATCAAACCTTTTTAAGTTCAAATCGATGGAAAGGGTAACATTTAAAAAAACTAAAAGAGGACAAAATTTTTAGTTTAAACAAATTTCCTCCAACAAGAAATGGAATTGCATACCAAAATTTCAAAACACAAACCCTAGATTTCAAGTATTTCACAAATAAACAATCAAACTTAGGGTTTTGCTTTGCCTGTTACCTTCATAATAGAGATGATTGCACAAGTTCAATTGCATACCTAAATTGAGGTTTTGATCTTTTAAATTGACTAAAACGTTTTTCCCAAATTTAGAGGGTTTTCCAAATTTTTAGAGGGGAAATGAATTCTAACCCTAAAATGTTATTAAACAAGTGAAGGTTCGATTCTCATTCTAGGAGCTGAAGGGCTTTATTCGCTACGAGTTGCGAAACGACAATGTACGATTCGAGACTTGTAAAAAAACTAGAAATATGAATCATTAAACTAAAAATATTATAATCTTGAACTTTAGGTTACGAAACTCGTTGACGAATTTCGATACTTGCCGATTGCACCTAATATATTATCTACTTCCTTCATTTTTACGGTCGCTACGTCTACTTTTATCTATCCAACATACCTTTCGCCAGATTTTGGTACTCATACTTAAGTTCCGAAACATATTATACAAACATGTATTGTTAAAGTCACTTTGAACATTTCTAGTTTACACATTTTCTACAAGTTCTGAAACATGTACAAAAGTTTCAATATCAGGAGAAAAACGTCAACTTTTACGCGTTAAACCTAAAATGTTACTTTCACAACAGGCTGTTTCAGTACTTGAAATCAAATTCCAAGACATCTTCTTTCAACTTTAATTGCATCATACTCTACTATCAATTTAAGTTTAAACTTTTAACTATCAGTTCCGGTACATATTTAATAGTTCCAAAACATATGCGTTATTTTAACTTTTGACGTTGCAACACAAATTTTATCTCAGTACAGTTGCGAAACTACTTACTAAGTTTCGAAACTTACTGGCAACGACTTCTTCCCTTTTTCATCTGTTTTTATGGGAATCTAAATCTAACGGTCAAAATCAAAAGTTTTTATATTTGACGACTATAACATCCTACCGTTTATTAGTCGTATACTAACTTGTCGTTTTTAAGACTCACCCTATGGTAGGGGATGCAGTTTTGGTTTTGCTTTGTCTGTACTTTCCCATGAGTTATTTTGGTTGTGTGTTTAAGGGGTCGTGATACCCATATGGTCGAGTGTAGTGTGGCCTTTAGGTGGCATGTGGGGTTTTGTTATAATACTTGGCGTGGTGTTTCGTTTTGTTTCGAGTTTGGTCCTCTTTGTTTTATGGTCATAGAGTACTCGTTTTCTCCATCTTAAGATTAGGAAGATTTTTAATGAGGCTCATGGCTATATTTTGGTATGTATGATTTATCATCAATAAAAACATACTTACTTGGTAATATAAATAAATAAATATTCATAATCAAATAAAAAGATGATATTTAAAATATTTTTCATTAATTACCCTAAAATAAAAATAACTAAATCAAATTAATTAATTGTAACAACATATAATTTAAAATTAAAAAGTAAATCAATTTACTAGCGCAATTTAATGCTTCAAAAAAATTTACCAAATTTGCTTCAAATCATCCTTCTTCTTTTTTGATCTATTATATCATTCAATCATCATTAATTAATAAATCTGAATAATAACTAAAAATTTTAAACAAAAATAAACTATAACATGGAATTTAAATTATAACAACAATTTTAATTAAATTAAATAACAAAAATTTTAATTAACATGCAATTTAAAAAATATATAAATTAGAATAACTTACTTAGAATTTGTTCCAAATAATCCCATCAAATTTTCCTTCTTCTCTTTTTGCTCTAAATTATATCAATCAATCATTATTAATTAACAAATCACTTTAAGCTATAACAAGAAATTTAAATTCTAAAAAAAATAAAATACTAAATCCACTTATTGCTCCAAAAAATTTCACTAATTTGACGTCAAATCTTCCTTTTTTTTCTTCTCTAAATCATTTGAAAATTACTTGCATTAAATTATACTAAATACAATAAATCACTTAAAAATCAAAATTGTAAACTAAATAAAACTAAAATTCTACAAAATTTAATTAAAAAATAAATTCACTTACTAATCTACAATTTACTCAAACAAAATTCTCCAAACTTACTCCAAATCTTCCTTTCTCTTCTTCTTTTTTTCTCCAAAATTAACTTAAATTAACATTAAAATTATATCAATAAGTAATACTCAATAAAATTAACTATAACATAAATTTTGAAAACAAAATAATATTATTAAATTTAAAAATAAAATACACATTTATTTAGAACATTTTTTTTCAAATCCTCTTTTTCTTTCTTCTTTTCAACTAAATTCTCTCATTTTTTTTCTAATATTTTTCTTCTTAAATTTTAAATGAAAAAATAAAATACTGAAAAACACAATATATAAAAAAATCCCAAGTGCAATATTCATTCAATTTCAGCCTTGTAATACCATTAAGCCTAAAAAATAAACCTTCAAACTAAATTCACATATCAAAATATATATATTTATGAATACCTAATACCTACACAGTTTCTGACTACCCGACATTCGGCTGTTCCCTGAAATCCCAATTCTGCAATTCGACCATTCATCATCATCGCTACCACTACTTAGTATTTAGGGTTTTAAGACTCAAAATTCAGAAAGTGCGAAATTTCATAGTTTGATATGCCGCTAAAACCAAATTCCTCGGCTAGCTTTATAAATCGCCATCCCCTCATGACAGGTTCTTCAAGCTCACGTTCACGTTTCTTTCAAGTCTCTAAGAAAGCGGTTGGCTGCTTCTGGCGACCACGGAGTCAACGAGAATCTTCTGGGAAATCCTATTCCACGCTTCCAGAAGAGCTATCCCTTCGTCAATTTTCACTTGAGGAGATCAAAGCTGCCACCGCCAACTTCGATGAAGGCTTGATTATTGGTAAAAGTATTTTTGGATCTGTATACAAAGGGATCATAGATGATGGGACCTCCACTGTTGCTATCAGGCGCATGGGATTTAGTATTAGTTTATTCAGAACTGAAGTGATCTTACTTTGCCAGCTGAATCACTTAAATGTTGAATCTCTCATTGGATTCTGCAGTGAGAAGGGAGAAACAATCCTTGTTTATGAATACATGTGCAATAGGTCGCTCTACGATTGTCTTCGTGGTAATGGTATCATTGCTAATCCGCTTCCTTGGGAAAAGAGGCTAGAAATTTGCATTGGTGCAGCACGTGGATTACATTACCTTCATACCGGAGCCAAGTATGTTGTACTGCACCGCAACGTGCACAGCAAAACTATTCTTTTAGATCATGATTTGGTTCCTAAGCTTTCTGGTTTCTTTGTGTCCAAGTTAGGACCTCGGAGCATGTCAAAAGCTTTGATAAGAAAAGAGGAGGGTGCCTCCGGATACCTTGATCCAGAATATTATCGAACTGAGTATCTGTTAGAAAAAAATGATGTCTGTTCTTTTGGCGGTGTCTTACTCGAAGTAATTTTTGGTCAAACAGGATTATTTTACTTTCAGATGAACATTGAGTTTAGATCTCTGGCTGGATGGACATCTTGGTGCTTCAGGAATGGGACCCTTCATCACTATATAGATCCATATTTAAAGGGGAGGATAGCTCGAGAGTGCTTCAACAAATTTATGGAGATTGTTATGTGTTGTGTCTCTGATACAGAAGATGATCGACCGTCCATGGGTGAAGTGGAGGTGACTCTAGAACTTGCATTGGAACTGCAAAAGAAATCAGACTCCAAAAGCACAAGTATTTAATTCCTCATGGCGATTTCATGTATGAAGATGTAATTTGATGACACTGAAGAATGAATGTTTACAATATTTTGTTTGTTTAATAGAAATTTCCTTCTTCTATTGCTATTAAGATCTTATTTATATGTCTATCTATGTATGCAATTTCTAAATTTGTTAACAGAACTATTGCCCTTTCAGATTTGCAATGCATACACCAACTTTCTTCTCAAATTATGGGACTTTTGTGCACTTGTTAAGGAAAGAAATGTGCAAATGTGTTCACAGATAGGCTTGAGTCAGTTGATGTATATATATATATATATATATATTTTTTATTGTTTTCGTTTACCTGCCGGTTATCCAAGTCAACAGACTGCCATTGATCCTACCCGTGAGCCTCGAGAAACTTTTGTTTCTCCTTTGACATCACCAAACAACTTTGCTGCAACTTGCCAATTTTTATTCTCGTCTGCATTTCTTTCCTTGATTCCTTTTGGGTTGGTGTGCTATTGGCAGCCAATATAATCACTATTATTCACATGAAGGTGAGGCACCACATTTTTTTTGCAATCACACAGAAGCCTTCTCCCTGTTTATATGGCCTAAGCAATTCTTAGTCCTAAAGAGTTATCCTTGATCTCCACTTCTCCACTGTTCTGAGGTTCATTGCTTGAAGGAAGCATCGACGTACCCAGCTTAATATTTCTTAAGCTGATAGCCAGAGAAATAGAAGGTATGTACACAAACAAATGAGCATCTAGTTATATCCCTTCTATAGCCAAAGCTTTTCCCACTTGTAAAGCAAGGCCTGTCCCCAATTAGTAATCAGCAAAACATACATTGCTCCTTCCATGCCTTTCAATTTGTTTTTTATTGCCCCCAATGCTCCTTAATCATGCAGAGCCCTTCAAGCTTTCCCAAGCTAGTAACTGGAAGTCATATTTGGTATCCCTTCTTCTTCATTTTTCTTCTTCTCATTTTGATTAAAACTTGAAATCAACACAAGTCTTTTGCCGCAACAGAGTAAGTTCCTTTCAGATAAAAAAACCGCCCGTTGGTGCTCCACTATGTATATTGAACACAAAGTCGGTCAGGGCTGCTGACTGATCCTATTCTGAGGCCGGTATGAGTGTAAATCCATCCCTTTCTTCAATCCAAGTCTGGGCTAGCTTGTACAAAGAAGATCATCCACCACTTTGGGGGAAGAACATTTTCCTCTGTTCTGTTCTCTTGTCTGTCCAACTCAATCAGATAAATGGCTTGTATGAGGCATTTCACATTTGAGCTTCAGAATTAAAGAGAAATAATCTCTTTTTTATGTACCAATCAGAGTATGATCTTACAAATATATTATTTTTTTAAAATAAATTGAACAAATATTCACATCCAACTCTCATGCTCGAATCCGTGTAATAATGCCACTTCAGTCCATCAGGGGTACTACATATCTGCTGTAACTACTTTTAAATGCTATTCTATTGTTCATCTAATTAGCAGTTGTGTATGCTAAACACCGTGCCTGTTGTTGGCATATTCTGTAACTTGAAATTTTTATGATTATCTCTCTAGTTTAGAGTTGTATAGCTGATGTTCTGTACCGAGCTTCTACTAAAGTTTCTTGTACACTTAGGGTCTGTGTGTTTCCCTTACTGTATTTTCCAGTAAACAAAATTGTTCTCTTAAATTCTATAAATTGACTCATTTTCTGTAAGTTCACTCACGAGATAAAATTCCATACGTCATTTTACGGCCCCTTCTCTCTTTCCCTCTGGCTTAAGATTTCCTTCATCTTTGCTTCTCTTACAAAATTTTCCCTTTATCTTTACATATCTATAAATTTACATATTTCTTTAATATTCACCTTCTTTAATGGGTTTGATTTTGTTGTTTGTTTGTTTTTTCTTCTTTTCAGTTTTCTTAGTAATCTCTTTTGTCCCTGCTTTTTGATGTTCAACAAGAAAATAGAAAGGAACTGCGTGAGCCCCAATCCTAATAGAAAAAGTAGGAAAATTTCATGCAAAGAGGAAGCAGCGGTGAAAGAAGATGTTCCAAGTGGGAGGACAAGTGGCTCGTCCTACCTTCTGTGAAAAGGCTGAGAGAAATTTGTAAGTGTTATACAATTCCAATTTGTATCTAATTATGAATATTGCTAGGCTCTTGGAAATTGATTCGCTTGCTTACCGATTTTATCCGTAGTAACATTTCTAAGTTCCTCTTACTCGTTTAATTGTTAATTACTTAATTTCATCTTTGAATTACTGTTATTTATTTTGGTTTGCATGTTCAAGTATTTGAAACAGTTTGAACTCTTGAATGTTTCTTGCTGAAATCTCACTATATCATCTTCAATATTGGTTCTCGTCTACTTGTTTTGTTCTTACATTATAATTAATAATTAATTGCCTGAACTTTAATTCTAGAATCACAAAAAGCTAGTAGAGATTTGTCAACTCTTTTATAAGTTCTGCTTTCTGGTTGCAATGGAACAAATATTAGAAAGATTGTGAGGAAGTAATGTTAGATTCAAAGGTGTACATCTCATGTGCGCATTTTATATTTTGCTTGTAGTACTTCAATAAATATTAGTTCTAACTTTGATTTTTGGAATATTTTATGAAGATGTAAAATTGATCAGGCTTATATTTGTGTAGTTACTAGTTAGTATACCATTCCTTTTATTTGAGTAGTTGGTATACTTGATAGTTTTGAGAATATATAAATCTTTGATGGAAAATACTTTGATATATTAGTGTGTAGGGTGTAGAATTTAGAGTTTAGGCTTGGGGTTTAGGGTGCTAGGGTTGGGTTAGTAATTTAGGTTTTAGATTTTATAGCTTAAATATGAAGGGTTGTATAATTTTTTTTACACAACTTGTGTATCAAAATATGACCCATCTTTGATTCCCTTATGTCATGCTTGGTACATAAGTAATAACATAGAGAAAAAGCTTAATTATTACGAGTTTTAAAACAGTTTCTCATAATGTAAAGAAGATTTAGTATAAATTTAAATATGAATATTCCTATCCAAAAAATAAAAAAGATGAATAAAAACTCAAGTAAAAAATAATACCTATTCAAAACAAGCGATATTTATTCCTCCTATAATGTTTTATACTCAAAAAAGTATTTATTCCTCTTTTTTGTTCAATGTAAGCCATGTGAATGGCTAAATATTACCAAGTGAAGTTCGTTTATTGTTAACCATGTACTTAAAACATGGGGCATAAATAATACTAATACCAAACATAGCATAATAGCATTAATGTAGAAACCAGTTTGGTGTAGATGATTGAAGTAGCCCATATGGTTGGATTGGATTTCTCAATTGAATGTGGAGGTTTTGTTATCCAACAATGCAGGCTAGGATTTTCCACTTCAACTCAGAGGCTTTAACGTCTCCTTCCGTGCAATCTACACTTTTTAAAAGCAGTTGCCCAGCCTAAGAAGTTTGGGGGATCATATTTTTTAACTTGAATCTACCATGACGTTTGTGGAGATGGCGTGATGAACCGAAGGGGTGATCACGAAAGACTGGAAAAAAGAGTACATCATTGAGGTTTCAAGGCAAGAGCAGGAGTTTCTAATAGAGGAAGAGTACTACAAGAGGAAGAGAAATTACAGGCCTCAATACTATGCTAAAAATTTTGATCAAACAAGACGGTGAGACTAATATCGTGAGAAAATCTCTTTTTTGTGGCATGATGGACTTAAATTTCTGTTCGTGACCGATGTAATACTTAGAATATGTTACTATGCATCTTCCTTTAATGGTTTTTGTCATGCTGTTGTAGCTGGTATTACGAGGAAACTGACTACTTATCCCAAGATGTCTGAAAATCAAGATGTTTTATAGGGGCAGCTTCGCTTTGCTATTGCAGCGGGAATTTATATCAGAGTGGAAAATTGGTGCTGGGAGAGGTTTTCCTATTGAGAGTGCTAAACTAAATTTGAAAGAACAAGTTTATGCACCTTCAATGTGGTAGTTGAGTGCTAGAGAGGATGATATCATAATTTTACTATGTTTCTGATATATTATGAGGCTTTGAATACGATACATATGGATAAGAATATATTGTCACTGTGCTAGACTGTTGCTATACAACCGTGCGGCCTTAGTCGCTTTCTCGATTGAAACTTCGACTAAGTCACCTTGAAAAGCTCTAAGTAAAAGAACTTAGAAAGGTTGTGAAACAAAAGAACAAGCGAAATGATCAAGTGACGGCAAGCAAAGTAAAGAGAGAAGGCTTAGAGTGCATGATGACTATATTCAATCTGAATTGAAGTGTGTAAATGAAGTGGGGGTGAGCCTTCTTTTATAGCTGTAGCCCTCTACAATCAATGGTTAAGATTACATTACATCACGATCAAGATTGAGCATATCTTATCTACACCTCTGTTTGAATTTTGAATAAGAGATAATGTAGGAATTTAATTACAAATAATAAAAGTGATAAGTACAATGCCTGGTCGAGTTCACCATGGTCAATATTATGCCTTGTCCATTTCACTATGGTAATTGGCCAGCTTTTTGGGTCATCTGGCAGTCCCAAAATGTGCCAAAGATAGTCTTGGGCTGTCATGTTTGCACTTGTATCGGTCGCGATCTTGCGGCTCGTGACATTCTCCCCCACTAGTTCTAACGACGCCCTCGTCGTGAAGCTAGTAATGAACTGGTTAATCTGATCTTGAAATCGCCATAAGGCTTTGCCAGGTTCCCAACTCAAAATCAGGCACAGATGTCCTCCCACAAGGACCGCTCGCATTGGCTCGTACCGTCTTGTAACATCTCGCTCGCTATCACCGCGTACATCTTGATCGTAAGAGCCCCATCTTACAAGTTGTGATTCGCCTTGGCTTGGACCCTCTTGATCCTCGATCAAAGGTTTGGTCGCCACAACATTGAACACTCGATGACCTCACAAAACTCTAAAAGGCCTCTTGTGTCCCCGCCAAGTCTTTGAACTTCTTGATGGGTTAGTTTTTTCACACCCTACACCCAACAAAGGCAGCAAATCAAACTGGAAACCACTCGTAGTGTGTTTGAGATGTACCTTAATCGAAATACTTTCAGTGTCATTCACTCTAAAGTGCATCAACAGATCTTTCTCCACGATGCTTGATGCCTCGCGTATTGGTCGTTCTTCTCTCTCGCAATCCAATGCCCCTTTCACATCGCCCAAGGGTGATTCTCTAACGGGTTTCATGTCCACAAGTGGCTTGGGAAACTCTTACCCCTCCAAGGCAGTGTCGCCAATAGTACCCTCCAAAGCGATGTCTTCTTGACTGTGAGCACCCTTGGCAAGCTGAATGACAGTCAGCGTCTTGGTTCTTGTCCCCTTGTCTCGGCACACGGGCACAACACATTGTTGTTTGGGATCCAAAATGCGGACAACATTGGCACAAGGAAGAATGAGAGTATCTACATGGTCAAGGAAGCTCAGTCCCAAAACAAAATCAAAGTCATCTAGATTGATTACCTTGAAATTTTCCTTGCCCTTCCATTCACCAATCTGCAGCTCAACTTTTCATGCCTCCCTAACAATTGGAACTTTCTCAGAATTTGCAGTCTTGATCTTATCGGTTGATCCTTCAACTCTAAGACCAAGTTTCTCAACAACCTTCTTTGACATGAATAGATCGCTTGCCTCGGTGTCTACTAGGGCATTCATCGATCGTCACGCAATGTTGATGTCAACAAACATCAACCCCTTCTGCTTCTGGCTTTTCCTCACCTTGGTAGAATTCAATATCATTGAACCAAGTTTCACAGCCTCGCTACTCCTGGGCTTCTCTTTTTCTTCAGACGACTGGTCCTGATTCGGCCTTTTATGGCCACTTACATGGGTGGCACTTTAGTTGTGCCTCCTCAACCCTCTGCTTGACTGCCTTAACACTGGGAATCGCACCAATCCTCATAGGCTCCTCTTCTGGTTCGTCCTCCTCTTGAGTAACAGTAGCAAACGCCCCTTTCTGTAGGCACTCACTCACATAGTGCCCTCGGTTGTGACAAATGAAGCACGTGATAGACTTATTGTCCCTCTTATCTTCATGCTTTTGATTCGATGGCTTGCCAGTGCCCCTCAAATCTCATTCGGATCTGACCGACTTCTCTTCGTCTTCACCATTACCTTGGAACTTCGATTTTGGTTTGGAATAGTCAGACTTCTTCCTGCCCCCAATCTTAATGATTGACTCAGCAACTATCAAGACAGTGGAAAGTTTTGTCCCACCCCGTCGCATCAACTCGTTATTCTCCCATGGCATCAACCCATCTATGAAGGTGAAGAATCCATCATCTTCACTCAAACTCGGAACCTACAAACTCAGCTTAACAAACTTTCGAACATGATCTCTTAGTGACCATGCATCCTCTTATTTGAGACGCCTTAGCTTTGATCGTGCCTCATCTTCGGCATATTGTGGATAGAACTGCCCCTTGAACTCATCTTGTAACTTCTTCCAAGTCTCGATGGCAGCGTCACCATGCTTCACATCTTCGCACCTATGTCGCCACCACGTTTGCGCAAGATCAGTTAAGTAATACTAGCAAATCTTACGTTCTTAGCATCCTCCTCGATGCCCATGGCTTTGAAGTATTGGTCCATCCCCAAAGGAAATTCTTCACATCCTGGGCGGACCTTATCCCCTGGAACTTTTCTGGTTTGGGATATCATCCACAACTTTGGGCACTGCAGTAGCCATGCTATTCCCAACTGTAGCCTTCAACACGAGCAACTCGGTCTTGAGCAACTCTACTTCCTTCTTCATATCATTTAAATGATAAGTTTACCATAAAAGGTTAATTTTTGTGTTTGTTGGAAAATTTAAAAAAAGATAGAAAACTAAATTTATCTTATAAAAGAAGAGTTATTGAGTTTTCAAAGTGACAATTTGGGTGAAACAATTTAAAATACAAAAGTACCCTTTTAGTAATGTTAATTGACAAAACCGTTAACTTCTGCATATACGGTGTTAGTTGATGATGTTGCATAGAAATAAAATTTCTTTTTTATTTCAACTCCAACCTCATCGCCGCTTCCGTCAAGATGAAACATTGGTAGCCCTACGTTATATTTGAAAAACGCTTGAAATTCACATCTGGATCGCAGTCAGACATCTTCGTTTCTCCTCCTCATGCGGCAGCTTCTTCCTTTGCATTCTGTCTGGTTCAATTTATCTGGTGAAGGAGATAGCTTCATTTCCAAACACGACCCAACCTTTGATAATACTGTTTGGCTTTAAAGAAATTATCGAGATCGGATTTGACTTTGATTTTAAGGTCAGGTTTCATGGCTATCGTTTCCAACGTCCCATTTTGATCATCAATGACGTTCATGTAAAACTTTAAGTCTTGTTTTTGGTCTCCCAAGTCGTCGGAAATAAAGTGGATATGTTGAAGGTAAGGCCATAGAACTCTCCGTTTATCGGCTTTTCGAATCTTTAACACCAAATTGTTGTCTTTATTAATCCAAAAAATCTTGACACCCAAAAACTCATCTTCAATGATTTGGTCAATTGTCTTGTAGAAAAAGAGTTTCAAGTTTGGATGTGTTTACAGAGCTCAATTTGCATATGGTTCTAATGTCATTGTTAAGAAGTTGGATTGTTCAAGCTATGATGTAGAAAAAGAGTTTCAGGTATTGTCAAAATCCTTTCTTTAACGTATTTTTTTTTGAGTTTGTGTTTGAATGCTTGAATTTTGAAAGCAAATCTACCTCATTCTACAATTTGCACATCAATGGTGATGAAGAAGACAATTAAAGAAGAAGAAACAGTGGGAAATGTTTAGGGTTTTGATTATAAAGATGAGAAAAAATATTTATATATTTAAGGTTAAATTGCAAAGATTATCACTCAACAATCTTATTACTCTGATTTTGATCACTTAATTTTTAATTTTTACTAACTCAACTTTCAACATTGATTTTTTTCATCACTCCACCGTTAACCTAACGATTTTTTATGGCATGGCTTATTTTAATATTTTTGTGCTATGCAGGCATGCCAACATGGATATTTTGTTAAAAATAATTAATTTTAAAAAATGATTGTTGGTATTTAAAACTCCTCTTTACTGATTAAAATCCCTAAACCTAACATTCATTTTTCATTCACGATAGAAAGAGAATAGAAAAGGGTCAACAGAAAACGAGAAAAATGAAAGAGATTGAGGAAATGAGTCAGTCGAACAACATTTTGTTCTGTCAGTGTGAAAAGCCGGCGGTGTTGAAGACTTCATGGTCAGATGACAATCTTGGAAGATGATTTTTTGGTTTTAGCAATTACGGTAAAAAAATTCAAAAATCTTGTCATTTTTTGATAGTATGAATCTCCAGTGAGTCTTCGTGCAAAAATTCTTCTTGTTGGACTCCTAAGAAAAATCAGGTCCAATGATAGGGAAAGACGAAATGAGAGAATTGCTTGGTTGTTTGCACTCATATTTTTTATTGTTCTGACTGCTTTTTTCATGAATAAGAAATGATGCAAGGTTGAAGATAATGGAGATTTTTCAGTGGGTATTCAAAGGTTGAAGATAAAGGGTTTTTTTTAGTGGGTACTTCAAAAGGTTAAAAATAAGGTTGATTAAGGTATGATATTTTGTAGTATGCAATATTAGGGTAATGGTATGAAATTTTGATATGGTGTAGTATTTTGTTTAATAGAGTATTAAACCAGTGGATTGGTATTAACAGAAGGTATGTTAATCTATGTTGGTTTTATGAAATTGTAGTGTTTTTGTTGTGAATGTATGATTAAACATTTTCAGTGGTCATTTCTGTTGTTAATAGAGCATAAAATGAGTTAACAAAGCATTTTTATTATGAATGGATTAATGTTAACAGAGCATAAAATAAAATGGTTTTATCATCATTTCTGTTGTGAATGGTTTGATGTTAAAACAGCATAAAATGAAATGGTAACAGGTTCAAAGAAGCAAAATGAGAAAATACCATTAACAACAAAATATAATAACAAATTGTGATCACAAATAATCCCTGAAGACTTACACAAAATACCTTTAACAAAAGACCTCAAATAATCACAAAATGCCTAAAGACTTACACAAAATATCATAAAATGACATTCAATGTACTCAAAGTTGGTCAATTTCAACTAAGTAACAGTACCATTCAGTTTCAAATGAAAATGTCATTTCAAAAAATAATATTCACAAAATACTATTTACAAAATATTAGTCACATTTACAAAAACAACGAGTCATATTCATCTTTATTTTGGCCTCTTTAAAGTAATATCTTTTTGTGTTTGAGCTTGGCGTTGAGAAGGCATCCATCTGAAAGTGGTAGCTGAACCTTGACTATTTTGCTTCTCTAGTTGAAGAAGCTGGCTTCCTGATTGAAGATTTTGGCTCGAACCTGCTGTATTGAATTTTTTTGATCTCTTAAGCTACAATGAATAATATAGGCAGTGGATAAATTCATAAAACAAAACTAAAAATATATATATATATATATATATAATAATGAGTTAATAACATACTTATATGAAAGTTTAGAAATTTTATGTGATGGTGCAACGTGGGCAGTAGAGACAAACATTGGATGTCTTTCTAACATGGACAGTAGGTATTGATTGAGGGGCATTGAAAGTAGTAGACATATTTGTTAGGGTTGATTGAGGGGCATTAAAGTGACAACCTTTGTAGTCCTTTTTCTAGTAACCCTTTTATTGACATAATAAGGCAAATGTGCGTTATCACTAACTGGTCCCATGTAAGACCTCTTATTGTGGCATGTATTGTCACATTTTCTACAAATTATTCAAACAATTATTTTTTTGACAATTTTTAATTACTGTTAATATTTCATCTGTCTTTTTTCTATTTTTTTGAGGTCTTCCAACATGCATTCTAATTACAGATGGCAAGATAGGATCATTTGTCTGAAGATGAGTCCACTGATTTGATTCTTTTAATGATCTTAAATGATGAAAATATATCAGTAATTGAGTGTCTTTAGAGTAACAATTGTCCACATAAAATCCAGCCATTTTTTCTCGCGTGAAATGGCAGCTACAACATGCATGCAAGAAATTTTGTAAAGAACAATTAATATAATTATTTTCTTCAATTTAAGTCACATGGTAAAAAAGATTAAACTTTTTTAAAGTAAAAGAATCATACCTGTAAGATCCCATTTTCTGCAGCTACATATATGTGCTCCCAAATGTATTACATTTTGATCTGCAGGTCCAGCAGGGACCTCATACCTATTGTTACCAGCATTTCTTTAGCCAACATCTGCATCAAACATAATATAAATTTGACAACAAAATTTAAGTATATTTAAAACAGAATCTGACATATAAGTGAATTATTGAAAAAATAATCTAATAATTACCTTATTGATTGAACAATAGCCGTATCAATTTTTTTCTGAATTTTTGGACAAAGTGATCCAACAATTTTCTTAGCAACCTCAGCCTTTGTAGTTATTCTATTCATAATTTTGCATCTGATTATTTTCGTCATGGTCAAAATTGGTTTGTCTCTTGATTCCAAAATCATCTTGACATGTGACAACAACAAAAATCAATAAATAAGTGAATAGAAGGATTCTGAATAAAGTAGATATTAAAAGTTCAATTTCTTACCTTGTTAAAGCTTTCACAAAAGTTGTTGAGGAGCATGTCAAATTTACAGGTTGTATCAAAATGAGATTTTGACCATTGTGCAGGGTTGGTCTTATCTAGCAACCAATCACATGCATTTCTATTAATTGACCTCATTTCATTCATTGCATCAGTGAATTCTTTCATGTAAGTTGCCCTTGCAACCTTCCGAAATGCATCTTTTAGTGCCTTGCCTTGGCAACCACTTTTGGGCTTCAAATTATTATACAGATGCTTCACACAAGTTCTGTGTTTAACATTGGGAAACACTTTACCAATTTCTTCTCTCAAACCCTATAAAAAGTAAAGAAATCATTAACAATATATGAGTAAAAATTAACAGGTAATTATAAAATAAAATGACAAAAATTAGACATTTACCTTTTGCTTGTCAGATATGAAGGTGTGATGATCAGAATTTGTAAGCTCTAAGTCTACTTTTAAATGCTGTAAAAACCAACACCAAGATGAACGATTTTCACTCTCAACAACAGCATAAGACAATGGATAAATGCAATCATTTGCATCTATCCCAACTAATGCCAGCAAATAACCTTGGTAATGACCTTTGAGGAAACAACCATCAATGCTAATGATTGGTCTACATCCAGCCTTGAAGCCATCTTTGCAAGCTTGTAGACACACAAACATTCTCACAAACAATCTATTATCTAAATGGCATATAGTTGTTGTCCCAAGGTTTGTTCCTCTCAATTCACCAAAACAATCATATATCATTTCATATTGTTCATCATCACTCCCATGAATCATCTCAAGAGCTAATGTCTTGGCTCTACAGCATTTAGAGATTGGCACTTCAAGAATGTGTTCATTTCGCACATCATGTTAAAGAGATCCAGTGGAATAATTTGGATCAACTTTCCATTTTTCTAGGTATGTTTTTGCTAGCCACTTATAAGTACAATTGTTATTCTTAGTATCTCTAAAACAATTATGATCTCTAATATAAGTCTTAATTTGTCAAGTTTTATCATTCTCATTTTTAGGATTCAAACTTGATGCCCAAATCATCCATGGGCAACCTTTCTTACATACAACCTGGAGTCTTTTAGAATCATTAACCTTCAGCCTCAAATTGTATCTATTAAGAACTCAGTATTTTCTCATTGTTGTTTTAATCATACTCTTGTAAAAAAGATCAATCCCTTCTTAAACTGAGGGTTTGCCAAATCTGTCACATTGTTTAATTCATGCCATTTTGTTTTCTTAGCATCTGTTTTAGAGTCAATTGCACTGTGCAATGACTCTAAACCCTCACTTTCAGCTCCACTGTCTTTTTTCATTGTCATTTTTACAGCTGCACTAAACTCATAAATATCTTTCCAACTCCCACAGGCACATCACATATTTCATTATCACCATCAGTAAAATCATTATCACTACCCTCTGATGGACTGTCAGAATCTTTATTATCAGAAACTATATATTCTGAATCTTCATCATCACTACTAGTGTCATCATTTTTTCATTTTTATTCATAACAATCTATTTCCTAACAATTTCACAGTTTTTAACAGTTCTAACATTCTTAAAAGTCTTACAATTTTTAATAGTTTCATTTCTAACATTATTATCAAAAATATCAGCTTCATCAAACCAAAGAGTTTCATCTTTATTAATCAAGGCAGTTTCAGAATTATTTTCAGTTGCAACATTTGCTTGGTTTCAACATTACTGTCAAGAAGGTGTCCCAAATTTTTTCTATATAAACATGTATATATTTATTCCTATATATAACCCTACATGTATAGAACACTAACATTCTTAACAACATCACTATCATTGTTTTACATGTTATGTGGGATAGAATATCCAAACTCTTTAAACATGTCATACAGTTCTAGCATAAACATACTGTCAATGTGAAACATATCAAAAAAGTTAATTTTTTATCAGTATGCTCCATTTTGGGATGATTTACAACATAGCTTCAATGAAGAAAAACCAGTGTGCAATATTCTAAAGAAGTGGCTGTAAAATTCAATTCAAAATATATATTAGTCATAAGATAATTTACATTACCTATAACAATGCCTAATATACTCTACTACTTTTATAAGATTTTATACCTATTATAACAGAACCTATTAAAATTTTTTAGGGTAACAATACCTAAAATTATATACTAACAGCACCTATTATAATAATACTAATATACCTATACATAATTATATACTAACAATAAACTTTTATAAGATTGCTTATATATATACTAATAGTTTATAACATTTTTACCTAACATAATTATATTAAACAGTTTATATTTCTAGTAACAAATAACAAGATTTCAATTGTGTGAAGTGAATATGTTTTGATCCCCTAACACTACATATTAGGTCAAAATCAAAAACTACTTTAATATAGCATGTTACCCACCAACAAAAATGCATGATTATGAATGGAATTTAATATTACATATGGTCCCCAACCAAAACAAATACATACATAACAGGACAAAATATCTACCGAATTCAGTTACTTCAATGTATTTCAAACATGGAACACAAACAAAGCAAAAACCCTAATACTTTATTACAGAAATAGTTGTTTATTTTAAATATGGAAGCAATTTCTCCTAAAATGCAAAAACCCTCATTAAACTTTATTACAAAAATAGTTATTTATTTGAATAAAACGCACAAAACTTTCCTTAAACTCCATTGAAACAAATAAAATAAATTACAAAAGTCACCATGACATGATTGCCATACCCCTCAAACGCATGATACGATTTTCTTTTAATCTGATTTTACAACAACAAACAGAAATCAAACGATTTCTCACCAACTTCACGAAACCCTAGATTAAACTTCACAAAACCTAAATTACACTTTTTTTCTGATTTTAGTGAACTCAAACCATTTTAGGAGCACGATTTAACTCTCTCAACTTCTCTGAAATCTTATACCCAAAATGTTTGAAATTTTTGAAGTGATTAGCATAATGGTCTGTGCACGATCATTGTTTAGAGAAATAAAAAAAATAAGATCAATGCACGGTCATTTTGGGTTTTGTTTTAAATAACGTGTTTTTCACACGTGTAATTAAAATAAAGAAAAAAAGTCTTTAAAAAGCCACGTCATAACGCCGTTAAACAGTTAACGGTGAAGTGAAAAAAATTCAATTGTTGAAAGTGAAATTAGTAAAAGTTCAAAATTAAAAGTTGAGTAACCAAAATAAGAATAAGAAGATTATTAAATGATGATCCGTATAATTTACTCTTTATTTAATTTAAATTTAATTTTATAAAAAATAATTACTCTGTACCACACCATCATTTTATAAAAGTCAAAGGATCAAAGGGCTGACCTAAAAAGTCAACTACACCTAAGTAGAAGTTGATTATTTTTATCTGTTAATGAGTTAATTTGCTGCAATTCGTAAAATGAAGTACTTAACTAATTATACTTTCGCGCGAAAAGTTAAATTATTAATTTGCCTCAAACTCTCAACTCTTTCAATGTTTGCCCAAGTTCATGTCTAAAGTTATGTTCGATGTTACTTTTCTGTTCAATTTTTGAAGAAGTTTCGCCGAACATCAAGCTTTTGTCCCTTTTAACTTAGCTTTTACGTTAAATTTGATCGGAAACGCAAAATCTAAAGAAACTAAAAATGGCTGCTTTTCTCCCAACGCAACTTTTACGTTCAAACCATGAGTTTAAACGCTCTACCGAACGAAGCCCAAGTCCAACATGAGAGGTCCTCCACGTTTTCTCTCAATTTCCTTCAGTGTGTTCAAGAAAGGAAAAAGTACTAGAAAATCGGAACCAAGCGAGGGAAATGAGAAGCAGACTAGATTACGAAACCCAGTGGCTCTTCCCGAAGAAATTCACCGCCAATTTTCTCTGGCCCAGATCAGAGCTGCGACTTGCAACTTTCATCGAGATCTGATTATTGGTGATGGTGTTTTCGAAACTGTTTACAAAAGGGTTTTTCAGTGATGGGAACTTGGTTGTTGCTGTCAAACGCTTGAAATCAGACTCTGAACCAGGTGCAGGTTATGAAGAGTTCCGAACGGAACTGCTGATGCTCTACCAGCTGAACCACCAAAATCTGGTACCTTTTCTAGGGTTTTGCTTTGATAAGGGTGAGATGATCCTTGTTTACGAATACATGGGAAAGTGGAAATTACCTGATCGTCTCTATTGGTTCCAGATATGAATATGATCCTCTTCCATGGAAGCAGAGGCTGGAGATATGCATCGGTGCAGCTCGTGGATTACGTTACCTTCACACCGGAGCTAAGCGAGCAATAATTCACGGTAACATTAACAGTGGAGACATTCTTTTGGATGAAAAATGGGTTTGTAAGCTTTCCGAGTTCCGGGCTTCCAAACTTCGTCCCCGTAGCAATAGCAAGTTGAAAACTTCGGAAAGAATACATACATTAGTGCAGGGTAATTTTGGTTATTTGAGAATCCAGAGTATTTGGAAACATGGCAACTAGAGGAAATATGTGATGTATATTCATTTGGGGTTGTTTTATTTGAAGTGTTGTGTGCTAGAAGGCCATTTGTGGTACATGATGATGGGGAGATGACTTTTCTAGTTGATTGTGCCTCTCAGTCAATTAGAGAAGGAACCATTTATAATATCATTGATCTGTATTTGAAGGGGAGGATTGCGCCGGAGTGCTTCAAGATGTTCGTGGACATTGCCGATTCCTGTACTTGTGTAGTAGGCGATTCACTGAGATGGGTGAAGTGGAGGTGATGCTAGAGCGTGCTTTGGAACTGCAAGAGAAAGCAGATTCTGATCCGGCGCGTATGGCTCCTTATGGTGAATATATGTATGAAGAAGCATCTTTTTGTGCCTTTGTCCCTCACCACAAATCCAGAGTAGACAGTGTTGTTGTAGAATGTAACTCTGGAATATCCGGGATTGCGCAAGACAGTTCTGATGTAGAAAGTGTCTCTGGGTTAATCTATCCAACTAGGGACAACGGTGACATCGAATCAATTGCAAGAGATGAATTGTGGGAACTAACCCGACTTCCTTATGTAAAACTACTTGTTTATTATGTAAATGGAAAATGGAGTCCAGTAAAATCAGCTTTTAACTTGTTTTTTATTTTGTTATGCCTTCTGTTAATCTGTCTCCTGTGATTTTAGTGGCAATTTTATGATGCATTATTCATTTGCAGTTAGAAATTGGGTGATGGTTCTAAAGAGTATGAGTTCAGGCATAGAACTCTGCTGAAGCACACTTTTGGTTATGGGACTGATTGCTGTCACTCGGGTAAGGTGAGTCGAGCTAAGTTTACGGGCGTGGTGATTGCCTCGAAGCCTTTTTTAAATTTCATTTACTTCCAATTTCTGTTTTATTATTTTATGTGTTTTTTTTTATTGAAAGAATTATTATTATTTTATGTGATTTGGGTGGTATTGGTCGAGTTTTGGTTATATTTCTTGGTGGTGATTTGGGTACTAGTTCTGGTTATAGCGTGTTTATTTCTGCAGGAGTTGGTGTGTTGTTGCGTCGTATGTCTGGTGTTATCTTGGCATTGTTCTTGGTTTTTTGGATTTCATTTCATCCAAAAAGCAGAGTTACAACTGCTACAACATTTACAACAACGAAGAACTATATGCAATTACAAACGTTCAACTAGTTACAAATTCTCCCCTGTTTACGTATCTGTATATTTACAGTATCACTCCTATTGGAAAAATATGGATTTTTGTAAACTTTGAGACATATTTTCAATGGGTAAGGGATATTCGAATAATGAAATATAATTTAATATTCTACTTAATGAGACTTTTACAACGGTATTTCATATGTTTAAAACGTTGATGAATGAGAAATTGATTCTCAAAGTAGGTTACTTGTGAATAATGTTGAGTGGAAAAAGAGCTTAAATCCGGCATCTGTAGTTATTGAGATGACTTAAGTTGAGACCTCAGTATAACGTTGTTATTATTCTGTTTGTTTTACTGTTTATCATTTTAACATTTTTCTAATAATTTTATGTACAATCTGTCTAATTTCCTTCCCCAAGTCAGTAGCAGACTTATTAGAGACATGTCTCCCTCCAAAGACTATGAATATAGGTATTCCGAGCTTACTTGAGAGTCAGGGAAATAAGAGATTTTCCCTTCAAATATTGCACTACCCATTGAAGCTCATACTTCCCATCACCAGCCATATGCACATTCGAGAGACAAATGATCAATGGAGTCGTATAGACCCATTTAGCTACTTCTTTTAATTTGTTTATGAATACCCAATCATTAATAATCATTGGTTGAGCTCTATTTCAGAAGAAAAAAAATCTTTCTTACTTACAAATTTGCACTTGTAAATATGAGTGGGTTAGATTAATTTTGAATTGTAAAAGATGTATTTAAGGATTAAATTAATAGAATTGTAAATATGATTGGGTTAAATTTGCAAAATTATTTTGAATTAGGACCAAGTTAATGAAATATTTACATTTTGAGGAGAAAAATTATTATTATATCAAGTCGCATCATTAATTTTTAACTGTAAGGACCAAAATAAAATAAAAATATAAGGTTAGTAGCAAAAACTAAATTTTTTAGTAGTGAAGTGCCAAAATAGAAACATGCAAATAGTTGGTTGACTAAATAGATAATTTATTCATAAACTAATATATTAAGGGTAAATCACACTAGTAGTCCATGAACTTTTAGTATGCTTGCAATATGGTGACCGAACTTTTAAAACATGTATTACAATCACTGAACTTTTAAATCGCTTTCATTACAGTCACTGTCGTTAAAAAAAAGTTGTGACATGATATGCTAAAATTTCTTTTTTCTTTAAAATTTATGGTCAAACCCCTTTTATTACCATCTCATCCTCCATTAGTCTCATTACCACCACCCTTACTATCTTCACCCTCCTCGACATCAAGTTCCTTTACTCCAGCACCTTCATCCCCACCACCTGAATCACCACCACCAACAACAGAAAGCACACCAACATTTATATTCACACCATCATTGTTAGTTCTTTCATCACCTTCGTATCTAATATTACTAAAATTGTTATCATATATTTATTCTTTTGGGTAGTTTTGCTTGAAGTCCTTTGTGGAAGGTTGATTATCGATCGCTCTCTCCCGAGAGAAAATGTGGTTGACTTGATGGCGATAGAGGTAATACATGTGATGGTGATGTAGGTGGTGAAACCAAGGAAGAATCTTGGGGCGATAGTTTGAGGTGCGATAGTTTGGGGGCTTAATAAAAAAATTTAAAAACTTTGAGGATTTAATGAGAATTTTTAAAAATTGAGGGTCTAATTAAAATTTTCAAAAAAATAGGAGTCTTAATGAAATTTTTAACAATTTAGGGAACTTAATTAAAGATATTAAAATTTAAGACTTAATGAAAATTTCTAACAAATTTGAGGGGGACTAAATAAAATTTCTAAAATATTTAAGGAATGTGTATGTGACCATTTTTTACCCGGTGTGAAAATAGCTCAACGATTTATTCCTTGGAAATTTGGATTTTGTCTTTTATTCATTTAATCTTGAAAAGTTAGATTTTTCATGTTAAATTGATTTTCTATTAATTAATCATGAAAATTAAATTTATCCTTTTTATTTAATCTTGAAAATATTTTGGAGTCGCCACTAGTCATTTTGGCAGACTGGACACCATAAAACAACCATAGATTCATTTTCTTAAAATTTGGGTTCGGAAGTCGGTTACGTGTGAGGAAGGATTAGCACCCCCACAAACGCCGGTTATCGGTACCTTTTAATTTTACGTGGCATTTTGAGAATAATAATTCAAATTTAATTTAACCGTAAATTATTAACTGGATTTAAATTCTAAATGGAGATATCATTTTATAAGGAAATATATTTTTAATCCAAATATGAGATTAAAAGTAACCTGTTACGAGGCATCTCCATTCATATTCAAAAAAATATATTTTCAACATAAAAGATTTTAATGCATGATTTATTATCTTCTTGTTTATTTAAGTTCAAACTTAAAAGGCTCTAATTAATTAAGTTGTTTAATACAATGAATATTATTAAATTTAAAGGCTTCCATGAGATAACGCCAAATAGCTTGGGCACCATTCATATTAAACCCCTAAGTATAAATAATATTCATTAATTAGTTCGTCATTCTAATTATTTAAAGTGATAGTCTTAATTAAGGCTCTAATTAACTAAGTTATTTATCAAATTATAAGGTTATAGTGAATATTAAATGTTCCTAAAAGACATGTTGGAATAACACCCTATTGCGGTGAGACACTACCCAAATTTGGACTTCTAAGTTTTCATTTAACATCCATCAATTTGCTACAATGATCTCCTTAATTAATTATTGAATTCTAATTAAAAAAACC
Organism: Hibiscus mutabilis; assembly: GCA_019671005.1. Taxonomy (NCBI): domain Eukaryota; kingdom Viridiplantae; phylum Streptophyta; class Magnoliopsida; order Malvales; family Malvaceae; genus Hibiscus; species Hibiscus mutabilis. The sequence goes on along the minus strand of CM033717.1, from coordinate 28,246,895 downwards.
CTAAAGACTATAGCTCTAATTAATTAACCAAATTATCTATCCGATTATAATGTTGTAATGAATATTAAATGTTCTATTTTAGAGCCATGCTGGAATAACATTCCATTGCATTAAGACACTACCAAAATTTGAAATTCAAAGCTTTCCATTTAATATTCACTAAATTACTATAATGATCTTCCTAATTAGATTATGAAAGCCTAATTTAAGAACTTAAAAGACTGAGGCTCTAAACAATTATTATTTAAATCTAGATGAATTAAATTGGCTAGCAATTAATATTACATGTCTAATTTTAAAACATGCATCATTCATATAATTTACAATTAAAATTAAATTAAATAATTGAATATAAGACTAAATTAAAAGAAATTAAAACTAGAATTAAATCAATAGGGGACTGAATCAAATTTTATTAAAACTTGAGAGTTCATTTACAAGCAATGGAAAAGAAGGGCGTGGGCCCGGCCAAGGATTCGCGGGCTTGTCGGCTCAGGCACCGCACCTATTTAAGGGCACATTTATTATCCATTTTTCCTTTTTTCTCATTTTTGAATTTCACCCTCTCTCTTTAAAATCAGCCACGCTCTCAACTCTTTCTACTCTCTCTTCATAAACACCAACTTTCCCAGATTTAATATCCAAAATGGATTAAAACTCCACTTTTCACCCAAGTTCTTCATTTTTTCTTCAACTCTATCCCTTTTGATCCATCTAAGTCCCTTTCTGGTCGAGTTTATATGTTAGTCGCCCATCACTCACCCTTCCAACCACTGTTCACTTCCAGTCGACCGCTGTGAGGCGATTTTCGGCTACCAACTAAAACCCTAAAACTTCCAAAATTCTCAATTTTAGCCCAAACATACTAGATCTACCCCGATCTGACTAGATCTAACACATACTTCCCCAAAAATTGAACCTATCTACTCGGATTCGAAAAAATCCCCCGGAGTTCTCCCAATCTAGGTATAGGCTACCTAAACTGAAGCTATTTACGACTCCACCATAACTCAAACATCAGCCACCGAGATAAGACATTCCGATCTCATTTTATTTATTGTTTTTGATTGTTTTCGATTCGATCTAAAGGTTTTTGGTGTTTCTTGCATGAAAATAAAGAGATGAGAACATTATACCTTAATGGGAGTGATCAACGCCTTCTTCGGCATCCATTTTTGGCTCTGGTGATCTCCTGGTGATGCTCCGACTTCGCAGTGGTGGCGCAATTCCCAAACGGTTCGACTTCAGGGCAGTTCAGTACCGAGCTGGTTTAGTTTCTAAAGGGGTAATATTTCATTATCTCTATATTATTATCATCACTATTATGAATATCTATTATTAATGGTATATTCTTAATGATCTGACAAAAACCCTATCTCTCCTATTTATAGGTGAGTGCCTTTAGACATCATCGCTGAAGTCACACGAGTGACGTCAGCGGCCAGCTGTTGGGAGAAAAACCACTATTCACATGATAGCTTTTGGGCCAATGAATAGACACCACGTGGAACTATTTGGGCAGGAAAAAGAGATATCATATGCTATTTGCGTTTCTTTGGCTCTATTAGCTATAAAAAGACTTAATTTTGGGTGGGAAACATTTAAGAATTGGGCCTTAGAGTTATATTCCAATGTAATGGGCCTGGGAATTATGTAATGAACCTTCAAAGGATTTTGGATTGGATTTTGATGCTTTCATTATTTATTTACTATATTAACTTTACTTATTTTTTGTTTATAAGAGACATATTTATATATATACCCATACCCTGGTAAAATTCGGGTATTAAAGTTGTCCCTCTTTGCTCATTGTTGTGGAACAAGAATAGGTCAAAGATTAAAAATACATGAATTTAGCCCAAACTATCTGACCGTTGAACTTTCACTTCTTTTTCTTCTCTACAAAGCTTGAACAAGTTATTCTCATTAGGAACCTCACAATCCCTCTGTCAAGGCCAACTACAAAGTCTGAACTAATTCTTCTTATTAGGAACTCATTCATTCCTCTTGGCAATACTGATCTACCTATCTGCAAAGGTATCGAACAAGTGAGCTCTTCTTATTTTGAACTCATCGTTTTTCTCAAAAACATTAATCTGTCTCTCTGTAAAGCCTTTAAAAAAGCAAGCTCTTCTTATTAGGAACTTCTCATTCTTCAAAAGGCGAACTCTTCTCATTAGGAGCTCTTCATTCTTCAAAAATGTTGATCCACTTCTCTACAAAGGTATTGAACAAGCAATCTCTTCTCGTTAGGAACCCTTCATTCTTTTTTTGGAAATACCGATCTATTTTTCTCTGCAAAAAGTTTATCCTCATTCACTATTGAAAATATTGATCCACCTCTCTGTAAAGGTGTTGAACAAGCAAGTGTTTTTGTAATGTTGGTGAAGCCTGAAAAGTTAAATTATTTGTTCTTCTGAAATGCAGCGAAGTCCAGAATAATAGCACATTCATTCTTCTGAAATGTTGGACAAGGTCTGAAAAAGCTAAACTATTCATTAGGAACTTTCTCACTCCTCAAAGGTGAACTTTTCTCATTAGGAGCTCTTCATTCTTGGCTGGGCGAGTTATTCTCATTAGGAACTCTGTATTCTTTATTGGGTGAGTTATTCTCATTAGGAACTCTGTATTCTTTGCTTGGCGCTAATTCACCTCATCCTCTGGGAAAAACTGAACTTTTCTGACTGAAATTTCTCGATCTTTCAATTTGAAGCTCGCATGAGCACTTTTGCTCTTCTTCCTCTGTTGATTGATCTTTTTCTATGTTTGAAACATATGCAACCTGTAAAAGTAGAATCTATCATTAATCTTTCAATATTGATTGTAAAGTAAATGTACAGTTTGGGTAAATCATTAAAAAACTTCTAAAGCCTCAACGAGAGACGCTGAAACTTTTGATCAATTCAACTGTGAATCTTCCTCATTTGAGCCCGAAGTCGACCTATCTTACTTTCCAATCTGGTAATTTGAAATCCTTCTTATTGTAATGCATTTTTTGTCTTATGCAAACAATCGCATCACTCCAGAAGGTGATGGCCCGAAAGACTTAACATCATGCCCGAATGCACTTTTTGTCTTGTGCATACAATCAAACATCACTTCCGAACATGTTGTCCCAAAGGACTTAACATCTTGCCCGAAGGACTTATTGATGACTCGAAGATTTAGAATTATGCTGCACTAAAATCTGCCTCTTCAAATGGGTTGAAATCTTTGTTGAGATCCACATCTTCAAACGAGTTGAAACCTTTACTGAATCTTTTTTGGACCTACTTCTCTAACCTCGAAGTTGTAGAATGAAATGTTTACTTTTTCTTTGTTTGTTCTTGTAAATTCCACTTGGATAGGCTATGATCTTCTTTGCTTCTCTGTTGAGTTTTCTTCTTCTGTTGCAACGACACTTCATCTCTTTAGATTATGAGGTCTTTCTTTGCATGATCTTATCGAGATTTTCCTTAAGCTCTTACTGTCTTCATGCCCTGACAAAATTTGCCCCAAAAACTTGTTGTTGAGCTCTTATTCTTCTTGAGCAAATCTTGAATTCTTCAGTAATCAAATTTTTTTAGGCTCTTTATTCTTTCTTTTCTATTTTAATATGCACTCTTATGTACAATGATGCCCCACTAATCTCTTTGTTTCATACTATGTTATGTAGAATTTGTCGATCTTTCATCATTTAGGGCGAGCAAATGTCTCAGGCTCCTGAACTTTCTTTAAATCCCTGAACTTCTCTTAAGTCCATTCTTTAATTCCATAGAACAACCAAAACTCTTTGGTAGAAGCTTGCTTTAAGTCCCTGGATTATAGGCATGCTTGTCCCTGAAATGTTGATGAAGACTAGAATAGTTACACTCTTTCTTCTTCTGAAATGTTGAAAAGCCTTGAAAAGTTAAAACATTTGTTCTTCTAAAATGTTGTGAAGCCCAAAATCATTATATTCTTTATTCCTTTGAAATGTTGATGAAAACTGAGATAGTTATACTCATCATTCTTCTGAAATGTTAATCTACCTCTCTATAAAGATGTTTGAACAGTCGAGTTCTTCTCATTAGGAACTTTATCTTTGAAAAGTGAACTCTTCTCATTAGGAGCTATGCAATCTTTGCCAGGAAAGCTGATTCGACTCATCCTCTGGGGAAAAACTGAATCTGCAGAAAGAAATATCAGCAGTTAATAAGAATTCTTCTTGAAATAGTGTGAAATATCTTTAATTTTTTACTTGAAGAATTGGGATCTTTAGAGCCGATGCTCATTCTGCCTAAAGAGTTTTGATATTTCAGTCTGAAGCTCATATCAGCTCTTTAGTTTCTCTTTCTCTGTTGATCAATTTTCCTTCTATGGCCAGATCTATTTCTCCAACCCTGAAGTTGTAGATTGAAATATTTCCTTGTTTCTTGCTAATTTGAAAATTCCTGTCAAAACATACTCAAATGCTTTGAATGTATGAGTTAGCATGCTCCTTCTTATGAATGCCTAACTATGATTAATGAATTTTGTCAATTGAGGACCACTTGGGTGAGCTTTCATCTTCAGGGAAGCTCAAAATTTCCTTGCTTCATTTTTCATTAACATTCATTTTTGTTGTCAAAGTAACTCATCTCACACTCAGGTTCAATCTTCAAGATCTTTGCATTTTTTGCTCTAAAGTGCCTTTTCAGGTTTTCACTTTAGACTATTTTCTCAAAGCACCCTTTCAAGTTTTCACTTTGGTTTTTTCTTTTTCTTTTTTTTCTTTTTTCCTTTTCCTTTTTTTTCAAATAAAGCCAATTTCAGTTCTGATGGAACTCAGACTTGCCTTTTTAGAAGCTCAACACATAAAGCCTTCTCTTTCCATATCTCACCATGCATTTCTCAAAACTCGAGTACTGGTGATAACTCTTTTCTTAGAAAGCCACTCTTGCTATGTTTTTATTCAACTTCTTCGCAACATTCTTCTCATGGATCCAAAAGAGATCATCACTTCTGTTGTTCCAGTTTACGGACTCTATTCACAGAAATAAAATATATTCTTTTGTAATGTTCTTTGTATCATTGCCCCATTCTTAAATTCAAATGCAATGTCTTAGAAGTAATGATCTTTGATAATATGAACCTTTAACGTACTGAACTTGCTGCAGCTTTTGCCCCGGAATGCTCCACGTTCTCTTTTTGCCCAAGAGTTGTTTGTGTTGCATTCTTGCAGTTTTTTTAAATATTTCTGACACTCAGAGTTGTGTCCTTTCTCTCGACATACTTTTCATCATTAAACAAGTACTGAGACCACCTCTTTTTCTACCTACACTTAAAGGATTAGTACATCACAATAATAACCACGAAATCCTTTGTTTTTCATGTATCTAATCGATTTATATGCAAGATGCTTGTTGGAACGATAAGTGAAAGGCTCCAAATATTATTTTATTAAATTTAAGAAAATGGAACAATTTGATAAGTCATGGTAAACATGAATAAATCAGAATTAGGCTCCTAAATATCAAGTGCAATAGGGCCTTTGAACCAAATTGGCAAAGATCAATTCAAATGTGACCCTTTCCAAATTATTATACTTCTGAGAGAAACATTTCCCAATACCTAATTCTATCCCATTTAAGTGGTACTCTTTAACTCACTAACTCACCATGCCCAATCCTTTCCTCTTTTCTGATCTCAATCATGTATTAGAAGTTTGAAAATCCTTGAAGAAAGGTTAACCCTTATAGGCGGGATGTATTTTGAAGACTAACTTCTCTTACTCCAATACCCGTATACGATCAAAATTTTATTTTGAGGCTTGTAATGTAGGCTATGGATCACGGCTATGAAAGAAAGGATATATAGGCTCAAATAAGTATTTAAGGATAATGAAACCAAAGACCATTTCTTCCAAGTGAAATCTTATTTCTGCTCCCCATGTTCAACCAAAATAATATTTTTTCCATTTTTGGAATCACTCTAGACTGCCCATTTCTGGGTTTTCACCTTAGAGTTCATTTCATTTTCTTGAATTCAAAGGTAATCAATCCTCCACTGCTCCTTTAGATAGAGGTGCATTTGAATGGAAGATCCTACATGTATCGCTTACTTTTCCTTTGCACCTTTTCAACTTAGTGTTTTTTCTTTCAATTACTTCAACTTTCTTGCCAACAATTTCCAAACTTGATTCATTTGACTCTTTGAACACGAACTTTCCCCTTTTTTCTTTTTTTTTCTTTTTTTCCCTTTTTCTCGTCTTTCTTTTTTTGACTTGTTTTGGAATATTTGCTTCATTCAACATGTCTTCCTTGTTCTTGTGCTCGAGATGTCTACTTTGTTTCTTGCCTCTAATTCACAAGGCATTGCTATCATAGCATGATCAAAACCACAAATCTTTCACTTGCAAACAAACTTTCATCCTTTTTGCCCATAGTGTGGAGGTGATCTTTGGTTTGGGTTGAATCGAAAGAAGATTGCCAAGCTCAGTGGGGAACAACAAATGATATTTTTATTATTTTCTTTCTTTGTGAAAGGAGATGAAGGAATTCCAAAAGTCCTCCCATATACAAATATCTTCAAAGAAAAGCAGTCTTCAGGTGGTAGATGTTTTAGGGTTATCTCTTCATTCAAGGACCTTAGTCAACAATACCTGAGAGGAAAATTCACTTTGAGTTTGTATTTGGGATTTTTTCGTGATTCCTGAACGCTCATTAATGGCTTCCCATTAGCCTAAATAAAGTAGAAGAAAGTCACATTTTTGAAGTTGATCTCTGAATTTGATTCTTTGACACTCTTGCAGTTAATATTCAAGTACCTGATAGAAAATGATAGTGAAGATACATACATATATGTATGAGAGAAAAAAATCTAACCCATAACAAAGAATAATTGAAATATTAAAAGAATCAAAGAATGTAAAATGTTTGCCATTCGAGAAAAGGTATATAAGAAACAAGCATAAAAAACAAATAAACCGAAATAGCCTCCCTTACAAAGGAACCCCAATGCTCGTGGGCAAAAGCAATTGAGATGGTTCAAGGTATTATTTTGTAACAGTCCTAAAATTGCAGGCAGATCTCATGTGGTCCAATTATCAATCTTTATTCAAGTAAAACTTGAGTAAATTTCAACCACTCCAATTCTATCAACAATTCTTCACTTTCTCTTGTCAACACAAAGACATGCCCTTTCTTGCTTTTTTTTAGGTCCTCATCGAATCTTGAAGTAAGACCATTCTGCCTATGAGTTTCCTTGTTTCTTCAATCAGTTGCTTGCTCTTTCCCATAGAATATTCAATCATTTGTATGTGGAAATTAACAACTTCTCCTGGCTGGCGCCTAGATGAACTCTGCTTTTCAAGATCTAGGCTAGATGTGTTAAAGCTTTTAACGGGAATGCCTATTTGAGGTTTCTTCTTTGACTGCTGATGTTTCTCAATTAGTTTCACCTTTCTCTTCTTTCTCTTTCTTTTCTTGACATCCTTAAGCACTTCATTTTCGGGCAATTCGATTGCATTGGCTCCAATCAGGTGATCACCTCTTAAGCTGCAAATCATAATGGATTAACCTTCAATGTTGACTTCCAAAATCCCCTAGCTCAAAAAGTTTTGAACTTGCCGCTTGGAAGTGTAACGATCTTCAACATCATGATCATGATATTCGTTATGATACTCACAAATGTTGTGACAACTTGGATGACAGGGCTTTGAAAGTTTCAAATAATGCGGTGAAGCTTCGAGCAATTTGAAGTATAACTCGCGATAGGAAACATAGTGAGATCCAATTTAGTCTTTGATTTTCCACTAAAGGAAACATTGAAGAGGTAGATGTCAACACATTCCTCTGATTTTGGTAGACCCCGAACTGTAGTGAATTACCCATAAAATCTTGATGTAGATTCTGCGCTTCCTCCTTTATCTCAACTCTTCTAGAAAATGATGGTCTTTTATAGAATTGGCTCTCTTCATTCATAAATACTCATTCCTGATGAGATTGTTGACTATGTATTTCAAAACTATGCCATGAAAAGAATTATAAAACTTTAGGGCACTTTCATCAAAATGTGGATTCTGCACGAGGTGGGGCAACAAGTCTGAATATGGCATTGGAACAGGAAATCATCTCACTTTTTTTGTTGAACCATTTGATCTTTCTATTTTTATTTCTATACTCACATCTCCTCTTTTCTTTGATAGAGGCAATTCCAATGTGGAAAAATTTCTAGCCCCAACAGAATCCCTGGCTTTCATCACTTCAGAGAAAGGTTTTGCAATCCCTCCACTTTGATAGAATCTTCATGTCCTCTAACTATCACTGAACCATTATTCAACAAGATTTTTGGCAAAACCCTAGAATTTGGCTTTATTCAATCCTTCCACATTTATCTACTCGACTACCTTCATCTCGGCATCTTTAAAACCCATAAGTGCATCAAGGTCCAACACTTCATTATTTCCTTTAGATCTACTAGATTTCTCATAGATGTCCCAGCTATATTGATATTATCTTGCTCTTCTTTTTTTTCTCTTCTTTTTTTTTGTTTTTGTTTTTACTTTTCAACTTTTTTGTTTTTTTGTTTTTCTTTTTTTGACTTTTCCTTTTTTTTCTTTTGTCTTATTTTTTTTCAGGAAAAATCATTTCAGGTTAACCCCTCACGTGAGATGCGATACCTCTTCGCTCATCAATATCAGTACTTCCATCTGAAGCATTCTTTTTTCGACTTCCCTAATTCCAAGCAAAATGGTAGCTCAAGTTACCATCTCATTCCGTAACTAATCAATCATTTGCTCAACACTACATAAGCGGTCTTTAACAACCTTCTGAGATTGCCTGGTCCTAATAAGCCTATTGTCCATGTTTCTCAGAATATTGGTTTCCTGCTAATGCAATGCTAAATGAAAATATTTTAAATGCAATGTTATTTGGAAAAAAATGATTTTATTTAAAAAATGCAATGTTATTTGAAAACAAAATGCAATGTTATTTAAAAAAAACGATGTCATTTGAAGAAAAATGATATGTTTAAATGATGCAATGCATGAATGCAAAAATGCAGCACAAGAAATCAAAAACACAAACAAAAGAAATGTGTCAGTATTTGTGAAATAATATTGAAGGCAAAAAGCTTAAACTAAATACATACAGCAAAACAAGTTATATTAAGCAGAGAGAATAACCAGAGAAGCGTATTAAATTAGCAACACCCTGTCCTAGGTTCCTATCTAGCTCTAGTGGGGTAGGCTTCTAGATTACAAAATATGGTTTTTGTTCTAGACTCTGGGTACTCGAATTGTCGTTACTGTCTACTGCGACAACAAGACATTTATTCAGGAGTATACGACCCCTTATAGCAAAGGCGCGACCTCACGATGTATAAGGTTAGTATACAAGAAGAAAGACAAAATTCCTATCACGGAGCTAGATAACTCACGTAGGATCATGTCACGCTCCCAAATAAAGGTGAAAGCCCTGGTATGCATCAATAACAGTTTGTATCACACAAGAAAAGGCTACCTCCATTCTTTCTAAAAAATCCATCCAATAATTATTGAAAAAAATAAATTCAATATCATTCTTTAATGTAAAAATGCCACATAAAATTAATTAGGTCTGACTCTCAAGATTCCTCAATGGAGTCGCCAGGCTATCGTGACCATTTTTACTCGGTGTAAAAGTAGCTCGATGATTTATTATATGAAAATTTGGATTTTGCCTTTTATTCATTTAATCTTGAAAAGTTAGATTTTTCATGTTAAATTGATTTTCCATTAATTAATCATAAAAATTAGATTTATCCTTTTTATTTAATCTTGAAAGCATTTTGGAGTCGTCATCAGTCACTTTGGTAGACCGGACACGCTAAAGCAACCAAAGATTCATTTTCTTAAAATTTGGGATCGGGAGTCGGTTATGAGTGGGGAAGAATTAGCACCCCTACAAACTCTCATTATCAGTATCTTTTAATTTCCCGTTGCATTTTGAGAATAATAATTCGAATTTAATTTAACCTTTAATTATTAACTAGATTCAAATTCCAAATAGAGATATCCTTTTACAAGGAAATATATTTTTTATCTTAATATGAGATTAAAAGTACCATGTTACGAGGCACCTGCATTCATATTCAAAAAATATATTTCCAACATAAAAGATTTTAATGCATTATTTATTATTGTCTTGTTTATTTTAATTTCAAACTTAATGAGGCTCTAATTAATTAAGTTGTTTAATACAATGAATATTATTAAATTTAAAGGCTTCCACGAGATAACACCCAATTGCTTGGGCACCATCTATATTAAAATACCTAAATTTAAATAATATTCACTAATTAGTTTGTCATTCTAATTATTTAAATTGATAGTCTTAATTAAGGCTCTAATTAACTAACTAAATTATTTATCAAATTATAAGGTTATGGTGAATATTAAATATTCTTCTTAAAATCTATGTTGGAATAACACCCCATTGCGGTAGGACACTACCCAAATTTGAACTTCTAAGTTTCCATTTAACATGCACCAATTTGCTATAATTATCTCTTTAATTAATTATTGAATTCTAATTAAAGAACCCTAAAGACTATAGCTCTAATTAATTAACTAAATTATCCATCCGATTAAAATGTTGTAATGATTATTAAATATTCTACTTTAGAGTCATGTTGGAATAACATCTCATTGCATTGGGACACTACCCAAATTTGAACTTCAAAGCTTTCCATTTAATATTGACTAAATTACTACAATGATCTTCCTAATTAAATTATGAAAGCCTAATTTAAGAACCTAAAAGACTAAGGCTCTAAACAATTAATATTTAAATCTAGATGAATTAAATTGGCTAGCAATTAATACTACATGTATAATTTTAAAACATGCATCATTCATATAATTTACAATTAAAATTAAATTAAACAATTGAATATATGACTAAATTAAAAGAAATTAAAACTGGAATTAAAGCAATGGGGGACTGAATCGAATTTTATTGAAACTTGGGAGCCTATTTACAAGAAACAAAAAAGAAAGGCACGGACCCGACTGGGGATTCGCGAGTTTGTCGGCCCAGGTACCGCGCCTATTTAAGGGAACCTTCGTTATCCAATTTTTCCTTTTTTCTCATTTTTTGAAATTTCACTCTCTCACAAAAAAGAAAGGCACGGACCCGACTGGGGATTCGCGAGTTTGTCGGCCCAGGTACCGCGCCTATTTAAGGGAACCTTCGTTATCCAATTTTTCCTTTTTTTCTCATTTTCCGACCATCGTTCACTTTTAGCCAGCCACCGTGAGGCAATTTCTGGCAGCCATCCAGAACCTTAAATGTAACACCCCGATTTTGGGCCTAGGAGTTTCTAGGTTGTTTAGACGGTCTAGTGGACCGGGATTAGAGATTCAAATCGGATTCGGGATTTAAACTAGAATAAATATTTTTGGAGTGAGAAAAATATTGGAAATATCTAAAAATTCTTACTTAATAAATGGATATTTTTGGTGATGTCAATTTTGGAAAATAGACTTAAGTTTAGTTAATCGTTCGACAAAACCCAATATAGCTCGCTCAGTTTGGTCTAGCATCTAGGACGGGTCGAGGGGGTTACAGTTGGTGGTATCAGAGCCAGGTTTGCGATAAGTGGGATGAGGTTATGATTATTGGAATGTTGTTATTAATTGTTTACTGTTATTTTCTATGCACGATGACTACATGCCATGTTGGGGGAAATTTGTGGGACACATTGTCTTATTACTACAGTCTAAAAAGTTCTAATTTGAAATGGAAGTCTTGGATCTTCGCTTGAAGCTGGCCTGACTGTTTTTGTTTTTGTGTAATTATCATGCCTTAAATTTTTATGCGATGGGACCGAGGAGAGTATTGAGATCTAGCACGTTTGTTTCTATCATCGGGCAGGGAAATCAGGAGGATGTTATACCTTTTGGAGGTTTTCCACCTCCTCTGCCTAATCCATCTATAGGAGTAGAGCAAGTACCACATGCGTCAGTTGGGCCAATATTGGGTTATATGGCGCCTTTGATATAGACGATGACCGGAGCTTTTCAAGCTGTTGTTGTTGGAGCACATGTGTCTGAGCTAGCTTTTGGGAAAACGAGGTTGCCATTGGAACGTTTGCGTAGTTTGGTAGGAGTTGAGTTTCGAGGGTTGGCACTTGAGGGGTGGATGACCAGTACTGATCAGATTCTGGATCAAATAGGGTGCAATGATGCCTGTAAGCTGGGATGTGTTATATCTCTACTACAAGAGGATGCGTATAGTTGGTGGACTATCGTGATTGCCAGTATAGAACCCGGTGATATGACTTGTGAGTTATTTCGAGTTGTCTTTAAAAAGAAATATCTGGGAGTTAGATACTTAGGCTAAAAAAAGTGTGAGTTCATGGCTTTGGTTCAGGGCAGTATGTCTGTAGCAGAGTATGAGGTACAGTTTGTACAGTTGAGCTAGTACGCTCCTTAACTAATACCGGACGAGAGGCATTGCTGTAACCGATTCCGTCACAGATTGGCACAGGATGTTAAGACATATATGTTGGCTTCTAGCTACATCGAGTTTGACATGTTGGTTATATGGGAGAAGGACATTGAGCAGAACTTGGGTTTATCGATTTTTGTGGAAGGTTCTGGCTCTAACAAGAGAGTTGCAGACTCTAGTTTCGATGGTGGTCAGTTTAAGAAGCAGCGTGATAAAAGGTATCGCCCTATGTTGAGGCGAGGTGGAGGTAGTGTTGGGTAAAGATTGTAGGGTCAGGGTACCCAAGCTAGAGCAGCATTTAGTGCTTGTTGGTTATGTGGATCAAGTGATCATATGAGGCGAGACTATCCACGTTTGGCTCGTGAGGGTCAGGATCCTGCTACTGTTGTTGCTAACTCTTGTTAGAGTTGTGGATCGAACAATCATTTGAGACGTGATTATCTGTTGTTGGTGGGTGGATAGGCCAGGGCACCTGCATTACACCATAAAAAGCCTGTGGTCATGGTTGGGGACAGTTTTAGCAAAGGGACGAGGATTCGAGGATGGTGGCTCATACCGTTGCTATTCAACCTGAAGGTGGTGGTCCTACCAGGGTGTACGCACATTTGCTTTGCAATCTCAATTTTTCTTTTATTTGGTTGATTATGGTTCTATGCATTCATATATCTTGCATGAGCATGAGCATGCGCATTTGCTAAATATACCTGTAGAAGTGTTGGATGTGGGTATGCAAGTAACTAGTTCTTTTGGTGAGACGGTTGTTGCAAGAAGGTTGTTTAGAAGATGTCATTTGACTCTTCAAGGTCATATGTTTGTGGTTGATTTGATGGAGTTGTCGTTTCATGATTTTGATGTAATCCTAGGTATGGATTCATTTTTTAATCATAGAGATGTGGTTGATTTTGAAACCGAGTGAGTTCCTTCAAACTTGCCAATGATTACAAAGTGGTTGTTGTGGGCGAAAATGCAAAGTTCTTGCCCAATGTTTTTTGGCTCTGGAAGCGAGTTGTTTGTTGGATTTTGGAAGCCAGACATTCTTAGTGTATGTGATGAATCTGGGATCAAAGGCGGTACGTGTTCAGGACATCCGTATAGTATGTCAGTTTTCGGGTGTTTTCTTGGAAGAGTTGCCGGGTTTGCCACCGGATAAGGAGGTTGAGTTTGGCATTGAGTTGTATGCAAATACAGCTCTAGTGTCTATTGCTCCCTGTCGTATGGCGCCGAAAGAGTTGGAGGAGTTAAAGATGCAACTTTAGGAGTTGCTTGATCGAGGGTTTATTAGGCCTAGTGTCTCATCGTGGGGTGCACTGGTGTTGTTTGTGAAAAAGTAGGATGGCACGATGTGGATGTGCATTAATTATCGGCAACTAAATAAGTTAACGATTAAGAATAAGTATCCTTTCTCATGGATTGATGATTTGTTTGATCAATATATAGGTGCTTCTGTGTTTTCTAATATCGATTTGAGGTCTGGTTATATCAGTTGAAGGTAAAGGATGTGGATGTGCCTAAGATTGCCTTTCGTACGAGGTACGGGCATTATGAGTTCTTGTTGATGCCATTTGGTTTGACCAATGCGCCGGCCGCGTTCATAGATATGATGAATCGGGTGTTCCATGAGTTTTTAGACTAATTCGTGGTTGTGTTTATTGATGATATCCCTGTGTACTCTGGTACTGAGGAGGATCATGATAAACATTTGCAGATCGTGCTTCGGGCGTTGTTCGATAATCAACTGTATGCCAAATTAAGTAAGTGTGAATTTTGGCTTAGAGAGGTTGTTTTCCTTGGGCATGTAATGTCAGCCGAAGGGATTCGGGTTGACCCATAAAAGATTGAGGCAATGATAGGTTGGAAGTCACCTAAGTCCATGTTGGAAGTGCGTAGTTTCCTTAGGTTGGCTAGTTATTACCATTGATTTATAGATGGTTTTTCGAAGATTGCTGCACCTTTGACCAAGTTGTTGTAGAAGAATGTCCGTTTTGAGTGGAAGGAGGATAGACAACTGGCTTTTGAAAACTTGAAGGAGGCTTTGACGCAAGCTCTAATCTGTAGCGACGCTTTTTCCTCTTTTTTAAAAAAATATAAACGTGGTTTTCTTTTAGAAAGTCTGTCGATACGAATTATCTCATAAATCACTTTTGAAATCTTAGTTTAAAGGGTTTTCTTTTAAAAATTAATTTTTTCTTTGAAGATAATGAAAACTAGGAGTCGCCACCGACCACTTGGGTAAGGTAGGTCGGATAGAAAACTAGATATTCAATATGAAAAGGGTTCGGGAGTTGGTTACGCGTGGAGAAGGATTAGCACTAACATCACGCCCGGGAATCGATACCTGAATATTTGTTGCTTTCAAATTGATGGAATTTGTTGGAATTTGAATTGAATTTAAATCGGCGTACTTAATTGAAATATTGTCCTTAATTACACAGGCTCTATCAAATTGGTGGGTCAGAATTATTTGTACATTTAATTAATAAGGTGTAAATCGACATCGAATAAGCCCGACTGCCGTGTAAATTTATGGTTCCAATCCTGCATGTCACCTTTATGCATGATACAAGCATTTTGAATATGATGTAATGATTTGGTTAAGTTTTAATTTTTCCTTGAGCCGGTAAGGATTAATTCCAACATTTGGTCAACATCCTTTAAGCTCGGATTGTTACGACACAAATGTCAGAATTAATGACTACCTCCCTTTTTATGAGTGAAATTAATTAACATGTAAATCAAATGGGCCAAATGATTACAAATAAAATGAATGTCAAACAAGGGCTTGAAAATTAAACACACAAAGGCCCACTAAAAACCCTAACCTAAAAGGCCCAAATTATGGAAGTTTAATTAGTGATCTAGTTACTAATTGGGTGATTCTAATATTAACCCTAAGTTAATTAACCCTAAAAGACTAAAAACCTTAACAAATTATGAATTATCTTGTGATATGATAATTAATTCAATAGATTTTAAACTAATGTTTCAATAAGCCAAGGACACTATTTAAAACAAATTGAGTTAATTCACCATGGTTCTAAAGTTAAATGTCAATCTAAACTTGCAATTGATTTTATCCTAAAAGTGATTAAGAAATGTTCAATTAATTTAATGAATTTAACATTCATCCCAATAAGCCAAGGATAAATTTAAATTCACTAAGTTAATTCGAACCTAAATCTAACTAAGGCTCTAAAGAATCTAATGCCGTGCCCCTATTAGACAACCACATGACCTAAATTAATTAAATTAAATCCTAAACTAAACCAAAGGCCTTAACAAACACAAAGTCCACCTAAACTAAGCCCAAGGCCCACTAAGCATATAAACATTCTATACTATATATAACAAAACAATATATGTATTTAAAAACTATATTATATAAAGAAAAACTGTATATTATATGTTAAAAAAAGACTATATGTTGTATACCTTAAAAACTACATTATACGTAAAAACTATATTATATATGTATTTTGTAAAAGAATCTATAACATATATATATATATACATACATATATACCATATAATAAAAACTGTGTTACAAGACTACAGATTATAAAAATTTATATATGTACATATTATATTTATAAAACCATGTTTTATGTATCCATTATAAAAACTACACATGTTGTACTATAGAAGAAAAAACTATGCTATATGTAATATATTATGCCGAACAATACACAAATCATACCATGTATCAAAAATTACTAGTAAGCAACGATTTAACAATGGAATTAAAATTAGAAATCAACAGAAAAATAAACAAGACTTAAAATAAAATGCATGGAAAAGGGAATAATAGAAAAAAAGGGTTTCCCTACTTGAAAATGGGTCTATTTGCACAAAACAGAAACCTTGAAGACAAAATCGAAAGGAGCAACAATGACGTCATTGAAAAGCTTTTAAAAAAACAGGGACCTGGGAGGGGTTTTGAGAAGCGGAAGGACCTGGGAATGTGATTATCCCACATAGAGGGACTGAATGTGCGATTATGAAATGTGGAAGGACCTATAGCGTGAATGAAGAAATGCGGAGGTCCTTAAAATAAAATTATACCATTGTTAAAGTAAGGGTCGGCTACACAACACATTTTTCGGGCAAAAAATAACTATTTTTCCTTTCTTTAGAAACACCATATGGAATAGCTCACCAGTTCTCTATAAACAAACCCAGACCCCCCATTGTTTTCCAGAATTTGGTGGTTAGCCACCGTAAACCACCGCACCGGCCACTGCCCTAGTCTCAAAAACATCTTCTCATTCCTCTAAAATCTAAACTGAAACCCAGTTTTAAGAAACACGAATGGAAAACCCATTCTTTTTGAAAAGTCGAAGGCAAAAGACGACCGATAACTCCCTCCTGGTCGGCCTCTTCACCATTTCACCCCTCACGGTCTCATGAAGACCGAATTCAGGCTTATCGATGGTGAGAGAAGACAGACCGACGGCGGGAAGATGACACAGCGAAGGTAAACAAATTCGAACCCTATTTTCTATGTGCTATGCGATTGGAAAGAGGAATATACCTCATAAGAAGGTTTTTTGTGTATTGCTTCATTCTCTAAAATCCCCAATTAATGCTTAGGGTTTTACAACTGTTGGTTTCAATTTATATAACCGAAATTACATGAACTTAGAAAAGGGAAAAACAGAAATAGAAAATCCCCTATTGGTTGTTCTATGCGATTTGGTCGGATTCATGTTGTTTCCTGTAGATGTCGGCTTTAATTTTTTGTTTTCTTGTTGTGTATGCATGTGAAATCCCCATTTTTGTTGTAGCTGCAATCTGATATTGCTTGTCTCTTTGTATGCATTGGTTGTTGGTCGAGGATGGGGGACCAAAGAACTGGTAGTTGTAAACGAGCGCGGAGGAGCTGAACGGTCAGGCGCGTGATTCTCGCACGCGCGGGTGGGGGATATGAAAGATCGCCCATGGATCGCATGTGCACAAGAGATGATCCGGGCTGTTGATAACACCCTTGATCCAACGGGTGAGGGGCTGCGGCGCTAGGGCAAATTCTAGGGTTTCTTCTATCAGGGCGATCTGGACCGTTTGATTATTAGCCAAATCTAAAGGTCCAAGCGTGGCTGCGCAAGGATAACAATAAGAGGCAATAATTTTATATGTTTTGGTTCAGTATAATATTAGACTGTTAATACTTAATAAATAATAGTAGTAGTTTCATTTTTTATATGTTCTCGTTTTAATCAAAAAGTAAACAAAGTCAATAATTTTAGATAGTAGTAACATATATATATATATATATATAAGCCCATTATTGTAAAAATAAAAATAAAAATAGAAATAAAAACAGGTCTACCCGGGAGAAAATTAGTGATTACAGTTGCCCTTCTTTGCTTATACTCTTGAAACAAGAATAAAGCAAAGACCATAAGCACTAATTTTGTCTCACTTCCCTGTTGGACAATTTGCTCTTCTGGAACGGCAGTGAACAAATCCAAATAATTTATTTTTCCAGATTGGCGAAAACAAACTGGGTAATACTGGTGGGTCTTCTTGAAATGGTAATGAACGAAACAGTTAGAAAATGACCCATTCCTCTAAAGCGGCAGCGAACGAATCTAAATGACTTTGCTTTCCCGAAATGGCAGAAAGCAAACAAGGTGGTGCTGGCATATCCTTCCGAAATGGTAGCAGACGAGCCAACTAACCTTCAAACGACTCATTCTTTCGAAATGGCAGTGAATGAATCCAAATAACTTTGCTTTCCGGAAACGGTAGAAAGCAAATAGGGTGGTGCTGGCATATCCTTCCAAAACGACAGCAGATGAGCCAACTAACCTTCAAATGACTCATTCTTCCAAAATGGTAGTAAATGAATCCAAATAACTTTGCTTTCCCAAAACGGCAGAAAACAAAAAGGGTCGTGCTGGCATATCCTTTCGAAACAGCAACAGACGAGCCAACTAACCTTCAAACGACTCATTCTTCTAAAATTGCAGTGAATGAATCAAAAAAACTTTGCTTTCTCAAAATGGCAGAAAGCAAACAGGGTGGTGCTGCCATATCCTTCCGAAACGGAAGTAGATGAGCTAATTGACCTTCAAATAACTCATTCTTTCAAAATGGCAATGAATGAATCCAAATAACTTTACTTTCCCGAAACAGCAAAAAGCAAACTGGGTGGCGCTGAGATGTCCTTCCGAAATAGCAGCAGACGAGCCAACTTACCTTCAAACGACTTATTCTTCCAAAACGGTAGTGAATGAATCCAAATAACTTTACTTTCTCAAAATGGCAGAAAGTAAAAAGGGTGGTGCTGGCATATCCTTCCGAAACGGCAGCAGACGAGCTAACTAACCTTCAAACGACTCATTCTTCTGAAATGGTAGTGAATGAATCCAAATAACTTTGCTTTCCTGAAACAGCATAAAGTAAACTGGGTGGCACTGGGATGTCCTTCCGAAATGACAACAGACGAGCCAACTTACCTTCAAATGACTCATTCTTCCGAAATGGTAGTGAATGAGTCCAATGTTCTCAAATGGTAGGTGAACTCAATTCCCGAGGTGGTAGAGGAAAAGTGTGTTGATGCGTCCCTCCGAAATGGTAAGGGAACAAAGGCAATTCTTGACATGAAAGTTCCATTTTTCTTGGACCTATATGAATTGGCCTTCTGATCTCCCTATTTGGAAATTCATGAACTATGATCATTTGCCTCGCTTGCTCTAAAATTTTGATGCGGCAAGCTTGAAATCCTCCATATGAAATCCTTATTCGGACTTTCACTTTGTCGTTTACTCATCTTCTTAGGAGAATATCCGACCTATCATTCAAAAGTTTTGGATTCTCGGTCACTTCCTTCTTCTGGTTCCATTGATTTGATTTTTTCTTGACTTCCTGTTCAATTCTTTGTAATGGTGGTTCTTGCGTCACATTCGGGCTCTACCTTTTATCTCTCATTCCCTTAAGTTTTTGAACCTTTTTGGCTCTAAAGTGCCTTTACAGGTTTTCTTTTCCAGAGATTTTCTTTTTCTTCTTCTTCTTCTTCTTCTTCTTATTTTCTTATGGGTGCCCTTATGGGTTTTTGCCTCTAGTCTCTTGGATTTCAACGCAAGAGGCATTCGTTGTCCTTTCTTGGCAAATTTTGTATCTGATGTCCTCATGCCTTAGCTTTGGCGGACTTCCTTTGGAATCTTGAATAGAGTGCTAGTTTTATCTTGCTTCCTTGACTTTGTTTTTAAGATCACGAGTTCCTTCGAAACTTCTCACTTTTCCATAATTGGTTCTTTGGAATACGAATTCCTCTAGGCATCAATTTTTATTGTGTTGGCATCTTAACATCATGCTTGGATGATTTACTGTGAGCCCAGCGGTCTTGATGGAAAACAAAATTGTTTATGAAGCTTAAAAGCTGCTCTCCTTGCTACAAAAGTCTTTGATCTTTCACCAAAGCTCAGTGCCTAGAGTGGTTTTTCTCAAAGTTCTTCATTCCCCAAGGTCCAAGATTACCGAAGGTGAAAGCTGCTCTCTTCACGTCAAATTTCTTCAATCTTCGCAAATGTTGATGAATCATGGATCCTTCTCATTTCAAACTTCTTGTATTATCCACAAAGATTTCACCCCTTCTTCAGGTTCATCTCATCATAAACTTCGCATCTTTCTATCAAGGTTGATTTCTGAATAGTTCTTCTCATCATAAAATACTCGTTCTCTTAGACGAGCTTTTCTTGTTATAGATCGTTCTCTCTTGGCTAAGCGAGTTCTTCTCCTTAGGAGCTCTTCTAATCTTTGTTGGGTGAGTTGTTTATCACCTAGGGGACTCGTCATCTTTACTAAGATCTACCTCACCAAATGAGCAGTTTTAGGTCCAAACCTTTTCTAATCTTTGAATCTGTCAAAAGCCACCAAAATGATTTGATGATATGAGTTAGCGTTATCCTAACCTAGGGATGTCTAACTACATATGATGCATGAATTATGAAATTTTTAGAGATGTTAGGGAAGCATTCTTGCTTTCTGGTTGATCACCCTTAACTTCCACAACTTTATATCTTCATTAAATCTTCACTTATATCTTATCTTGAAAGGATACTACTAGTCCATACTGAGATTCGTCTTCCAAGCACTGCCCCACCCAACTTGGATTCGTTATTTTCTCGTCCTTGACTCCTCACGATGAGTCGTCTTCATTTTCGACATTAGGATGCAAACACTCCCCTAAACTTCACAAATCTTTCTTATTTCCATAAGGTATGATCTTCGCTTTTATTGACTGAACCTTCCTTCTTTTTTCCTTTAGAAAAGAGATGTTGACTTGCATTGGTTTGATCGACATCACTCCCACTTAACTCAGGTTTAATTGTTTCTCCTTCATGAACTCTTTATGGTGAGTGTTCTATAATCTTCTCGTCCGAGTGAATTCATGCCCCGCAGACTTTCATATTTTCCTCATTTTCAAATCTCTGAACGGTCTAGCGAATGAGACCTCATTGTTGTTTTCCTTATGATCACTGATAAATTATGCTAGGCCAGCCATGTAGACATTTGATCTGAAGTTGTGCAGAAAAACCTTCATTGTCAACTACTCGAAAAAAGTCCAAAATAGTAACATCACCCTAACCCAATACTCTTGAAGAAAATGCTCAAGGAATAAATCCCCTATGTGAACAGACCTATCTCCGTGACCTCATCTGGGTGTGTAGGTATTCCCCCACGACTCTCAATCAAACATTTGCCCCAATCTCCACTCATTTCGGCTAAGGTTCTAAGCTCCAAAGGATAATCTCGGGACTTCGACGTCTTTGTGTAAACCCAGTTCTTATGAATACTCTTTTGATTAAACAAAGCTCTATATCCCTCAACCGTAGGCATCAAGTCCTTCCCGTTAAAAATGAAGCATAAAGCGGGATCCAAAACTGAAAGATGGCTCGAAACGAAGGTTGATTAACTCAGACATACGTCAAGCGTGCGATGACACTATAACTTTTACAGAACCAGTTTTGCTGCTATCGACCCCATCCTTCCTAGATCTGTTTCAACTCCCATAATTTGTATTGATGTAAGCTGACATGAGTATACCCTGCTCACTTGATAAACTATCACCTTGTACGCTTTGGTTAACTTCTGACCAATATCCGATGGCTGAGGCGATGCCCTTTTCTTTCCTGATCTTCGCAGTACTCTATTTCCTTCTCAGGTTCAACGGTTACTTACCTTTGACCTATTGGTATGATCCTACTCTTACCTCAATGTTAGGCCAGAGACACGCCCCGTGAGTCTCTAAATTCTTAGTAGAACTTAATCTTCACTTTTCTGAGCCAACCAAAACCTTGCGGCAAACACTCACTCTAGTTCCTCGAATCGCTTAGCATACGAGGGCTTGCTATTATTCTTGTCAGAATCACTGACAGGTTCGCGCTAGGTTGATCATATACATATCTAGCCTTTCTCGCCAAGGTTCACTCTAAAAGCGCGGAGATATCTTATTCTTTTTATTTCTTTCTTTTTCTTTTCGTCTACACATTGGTTTTCTACTCAATATTTCTACTGAGGATGCTTTTTGGGTTAATATACAAAATTAAAATTAATAATAAAAGAATAGAATGCCTCAGATATCAAATGCAAGAACGTCTTAGATTTGATCCCCGGTGATCAATAGTTTACCTTTGAATGTTGCGGCAATATTTGAGAGATCCCTCTTAGATTGCTCGGTTCATCCTCATGATTATGGTACTTGCTTGATCTATCTGAAAACTACTCCTCTTAGTTCTTATTATCTCTCTCCATAAAAAAGTATAAGTTTTCTGACTTTTATTTAGCCCATGGAATGCGGATAATGTCATTTTAAGAATTCTTAAGCTCAAGTATATATTTCTGATTATAATCAAAATTGTGTCAGTGTCCTCAAGGATTCATCTATGACGCTAGGGTATTGAACAAGTGGAGCATAGCTCCTTATTAGATTTTTTCTCCTCCCATAGCTCCATTAGGATACTCCGGGACTTATTTAATTCGTTCATTCATTTCCTTTTTCTTAAGGGAATTCAACTCATTATAGTCCTTTGTCTCGAGAATAATGATGGAGCATACAACAATACCCCGAGTTACTCGGTATAATCACGATTTGAAGACTTACTCATATAGCTAAGGCATTTGACTCAATTAGAGTAAGTGGAGCAAAGCCTCCTTATTTAGCCTTTTTTGCTACAGCGGAGTACCTCTTTTAATTAAATTTGTTTTGTTTTGAAACACATTATTTTTCTTTTGAGGCATATTCAAGCAACTCTATTTGGGCTCTCTTAGGAGATTTCCTTATTATCGAACATCACTAAAGGAGTATTAATCTTGTTTCTCGCGCTTTACCGACCAGAGCAAACTGAGGGGAAATCACGCTTCATTGTTATCACAACATTTGATTAATCTCTTCCATTAGAATCAATGCCACATCATGCATGTGATATCTGGGGCATACGAGGGTAAGAAATAATATATATATATATACACATGTTTAAGAACCGAGCCTCCTTTCATTGAAATAGCAAAAGCAAACATAACATAAGTATTTACAAAGGATCAGTACTACTGTCTTCGGGTAAACAAAAGCAATGTGCAAAAAAAGAAAATGCCACATGTAAGAAAAGGTACACATGAACTTCTAGAAACTAAAACCGGGAACCAATATCTTCAAAAGTCACATCTCTTCCCTTCCTTCTCAAAGCTTTAGAATCCCACTCTCAATCAAACTTTGGACCTTGTTCTTCAGAGCTCCACAATTCTTAGTGGTGTGACCCGTACCTCCAACGTAGTAGTCACATGCGACGCTGGCATTATGACCATCGGGATAAGGAAAATTCTTTGGTATGGACTGAACCAGAGCCAGAAGTTTCGCTTCGACATGTATTGGAAGCAATTCTGTATATGTCATCAGAATCAGATGAAGTACATTCAGAGGCTTTGCAAACGAGGGTGATTGACGATGGGGACGACCATGAGACTGATTTTTCAAGCGAGAACTCTTCATACAACCCGGGGAATCATGCGCCTTCTGAGCGGTGGTGCTTGATTCTCCCAACTGCACCACCCCAGACTTTAACATATTCTAGACTAACTTTTTGAATACCACACAGTTTTCAATAGCATGTCCTTGAATATCAGCATGATACTCATAGTGAGCATTGGCGTCATACTAAGAAGGGTAGATGGGTTAAGGGGCACCACATGATAGGGCCGAACCAAATCCGCCTTTTATAGTTGTACATACAACTCCTTGTATGAAACTGGCAGTAGGGTGAATTTCTCATTTTTTTTCTCGAGCCCTCTTGTTTCCTTCCTATCGAACATTAGGCACCCCGTTCTATAGCTTGAGATTGGAAGGCTGAAAGGTTCTTTGGGGCCTCCTCATGATGCTTGTGCTGCCGAGTTGGTTCTCTATCTGTTGGAGAATATAAGGTTTTCCAGAGAGAATCTTTGATTTTATCTAACACCAACTCGATGGAGCACTTAGAAGCAGGGCTTGCTACCTCCTATTTGCTAAGGATGGATTGGTCTTTGTCCGACAAAATCTTTTCCAATGTAAAGTCGCGGCTCCTATTCTTATCCTCTTGCAAGAAGTCTTCCTTCACACACTTTCCCTTGGTCATGGTGGTCATTATTCCCATCAACTCATTTACTTGCCACCTAGTTTCTTCCTGAAACTTCTCCATGTACGTCATTAGCTCTTTTTGCTTTTCAGCCAAATGCTCATGGAGCTCCTCGAGCTTAACTACCCTAGCTGCTAGGTCTTTTATATTTCCGGAGTTGAACTGGTCAGAAGTCATTCCCTTCTTACTTCTACTTTCTGAGGTGAATGTTATTTTCCCCAATTAGCGACACAAATGACGCATGTGAATATACAAAAATATATTATTCAAACGAACACAAAATAATGCTACTTATGAAATCATGAATGAATGCAAAGAGCAACACTGAGTTCGGCAAATAACATCGTTAAACGACTTACATTAATAGGAAAATTGTTTTGTTACAATAATCAAAGGAAACTCACTATGCGTACGGTCCTAAGTTAGCATCTAGGTCGATAATCTTCAAACCACCCAAACGATCCTTCCTCTTAAGATTCATCGTTCACACAGTCCTAAAGTATTTTTTGCTAGGAACTATATCTTTTGGGCGACCTCTTGCATCTGGGTCATCAAATGTGCCAATTCTTGCTCTTGCCCCCAAATAGTGTAAGCGACAAACTGTAGTCGTTCCAATGTCGGTATTTGGTACTTATTTACTTACTTTTTGAAAAAGGTCCCACCCAACTCGACCCTTGAGATGTGCTGAAGCTAAATTCAGAATTCCTTCCCACTTGAAATATTATTCCTTGTTCTAAGTTG
Source organism: Hibiscus mutabilis (assembly GCA_019671005.1). Lineage (NCBI taxonomy): Eukaryota > Viridiplantae > Streptophyta > Magnoliopsida > Malvales > Malvaceae > Hibiscus > Hibiscus mutabilis. The sequence goes on along the minus strand of CM033717.1, from coordinate 28,222,114 downwards.
GGACTTGATTGTCGACCCAAGATGAGAAGCTCTCGATCTTGCCCTAGAAGGCTTCATTCTAATTCGGCTTGGAGTAGGCGTGGTTCTAGCTTATCTCCTCGCAAGGATTTGGTACTCCTCAATTCTCAGGGTCAAATCAAAGTCATCAACCGTAGAACAACCAAGGCTTAAAGTAGTGATTAATCGATCAAAACATCAAGCTAATATGAGATGTCGCTATACTTATCTTTAAAAGCATTTCTTGCCTCGGAATCCCAATCATTCCACACTAAGTTCCACTTGGACACATCATTAACTTTTGTGTTCATGAAGGTTTCGGCTGACATTGTTGACTTGAACCTCTGGCTAAAATATAACCCATGTCATGTAAATACTCCCCTTCTGACCATATTTGTACGTTGAGATTCTTTTCATCATTGTTTCGAACCAAACCTCTCATTAATCTAGTCTTTAATTTCATATTATTTCTGACTCAATGTGCTCTTCATGATATGACAAAGTATGCAAAACAAAAAGGTACAAAGGGAAAAGGAGAAGACAAAGACAAGGGTTAGTCAACTGATGAATAATGAATTCAAAAACAAGAAAAGATAAACACAAGAAAAATAAACGAAAGGCAAGGACATAAAGGAAGAACAATGGCCGCATGAATTCTAGTTCGCTAAGGTTACCCGCATGGCTCTATTGGGGTAGGCTTCTTAAATTCTCATACACAGGTTTAGTTCTAATACAAGGGTACCCGAACCTATCTCATTACCTACTAAGGCAACAAGAACCCCAATTCTAGCCCATTACAAGTTTACGAATTGGTTTCGGTTCGAGGGAAAGCATGACCTAATAACGTGGAGGGCTACTTGCGTGTCAAAAGGCGTGGATTCTAAAAGTGAATTTCTGACCCGTGGAGGGCTACTCACGTGGGTATGTGGCATTTCACTCCCACTTAAGGGACGAAGCTTGGGTATAGAGTTTGATGATCGTGATGCAACACATGTTTGTGATTCCTTAGAAATTAAATGAAAAACTAATTCGAAGTCCACCAATTATCAAAGCCCGTGCAATCTTAGTCATATTTTTAAGAAAGAATCGACCTCATTAAAGTTAATTAAAATTCCAACATTTTCCATCAGTTAAAGGTAATAAATATTTTCTTGGCCTAACTATCTTTTATTCTGTAAAAACAAATTGAAGTCTCCAGTAGAGTCGTCAAGCTGTAGTGACGCTTCTTTCTCTTCTTTTAAAAAAATACAAGCATGGTTTTCTTTTAGAAAGTCTGTCGATACGAATTATCCCAAAAATCACTTTTAAATCTTTGTTTAAAAGGATTTCTTTTGAAAATCTATTTTTTTCTTTGAAGATACTGAAAACTAGGAGTCGCCACCTACTACGTGGGTACACGGATCATAAGAGTTTGAAATACTTGATGACTCAAAAGGATTTAAATCTTAGGCAATGTAGATGGTTGGAGTTACTTAAGGATTATGATTTGACGATTGAGTATCACCCAGGGAAGGCTAATGTTGTAGCAGATGTTTTGAGTAGGAAAGTGGTGGTGGAGTTAAGGGCGATGTTTACACGGTTAAGTGTGACGCGAGATGGGGTGCTTATTGACCGAGTTGCAAGTAAAGTTATCTTTGTCATAGTTAATTAAGGAAAAACAACCTTATGATGATGCGTTGGTACTGCATGTTAAGGACATTATGGATGGAAATCCTACGGATTTTTACTTTAATGATGATAGAGTGTTGTGTTTTAAAGATCAAATAGTGGTGCCTAATAATGATGAGTTGAGGCATACTATTTTGATCGAGGCACATACTAGTCCTTTTGTTATGCATCCAGTAGTACTAAGATGTATCGAGGGTTGAAGAAATAGTACTAATAGGTTGGTTTGAAGAAAGATGTGGCTGATTTTGTTGCTAGATGCATGGTGTGTCAGCGTGTCAAGGCTGAGCATTAGTTTCCTTTCGGGTTGTTGCAACCGTCAGGGATACCAGAATGGAAGTGGGAGAGAATCACCATTGATTTTGTTTCTAGGTTACCGTTAATGCCTACAAAAAGGATTCCAATTGGGTGATTGTTGATCGGTTTATGAAGTGTGCATACCATATATACCTTGGATAAGTTGGTAGAGTTGTATGTTGTCAAGATTGTACGTTTGCACGGGGTGCCTAAGTCCATAGTTTCAGATAGGGATATGCAGTTTACAGTGATATTTTGGGAGTGTTTACATCGAGCTTTCGTTACATGGTTGAATTTCAGTACTTCGTACCATCCTCTGGCAGATGATTAGTCTGAACATGTGATACAAGTCTTGGAGGATATGTTAAGGTATTGTATCATTGAGTTCCAAGGGTCTTGGGAGAAATAGTTGCCTTTGGTGGAGTTTGCCTATAACAATAGTTATCATGCTAGTATACAAATGGCACCGTATGAAGCTTTGTATGGTAGGAAGTGTCGTGTGCCTTTGTGTTGGGCCGAGGCTAGGAAAAAGCATGTTTCTATGTCAGATGTGTTGAAAGACATGAATGAGAAAGTGAAGCTTGTTTGTGATCGCTTGAAAGCAACCTCAGGTCGTCAGAAATCCTACTCGGATTTGAAGCGTAGGGAAATTGAGTATGTTGTTGGAGATCGTTTGTTCTTGAAGGTGTCACCTTGGAAGAAGGTGATGCAGCTCGGATGTAAGAGTAAGCTTAGTATGAGGTTGCCTTCTGAGTTGGAGAAGATTCATGATGTGTTTCATGAATGATATGTCAAGATTGTGGAACGTGTAGGTCATGTGGCATATCATTTGAGGTTGCCTCCTGAGTTGGAGAATATTCATGATGTGTTTCATGTGTCGATGTTGCAGAGGTATCAGTCGGATCCATCACATGTTATGCCGGTGGAGGACATTGAGTTACAACCAAATTTGTCTTATGATGAGGAACCTGTTGAGATCTTTGATTCTAGCAGTAAGGTTCTTCATGGCAAGACGATTGAGCTCGTAAAGGTGTTGTGGCGGCACTGTGGAGTTGAAGGGGCCACGTGGGAAAGTAAAGCGGACATGATGAATTAGTTCCCGCATTTGTTTCCTTCAGGAAAAAATTTCGAGGATGGAATTTCCTAAATGGGGGAGAGTTGTAACACCTTGGTTTTGTGCCTAGGAGTTTCTAAGTTGTTTAGATGGTCCGGTGGACCGGAATTAGAGATTCAAGTCTGATTCGGGATTTAAATCGGAATAAATATTTTTGGTGTGAGAAAAATATGGGAAAATATCTAAAAATCCTTATTTAATCTATGGATATTTTTGGTGAAGTTAATTTTGGAAAATATACCTAAATTTAGTTAATTATTTGGGTCTTGTTTCGGCAAAACCCAAAGTAGCTCGCTCAGTTCGGTCTGGCGTCTAGGCCGGGTCAAGGGGGTTACACTAAAACTTCCAAAATTCTCAATTTTCCTCCCTAACATCCTAGATCTACCCCAATCTGACTAGATCTACCCGAATTTGAAAGAATCCTCTTGAGTTCTCTCGATCTAGGTCTCGGCTATCCAAACCAAAGCTATTTTTGACTCCACCATAACTCAAACACCATCCACCGAGAGAAGACATTTCGATCTCATTTTATTTATTATTTTTTATTGTTTTCGATTGGATCTAAGGGTTTCTGGTGTTTCTTGTAGGAAAATAAAGAGATGAGAACATTATACCTTAATGGCAGTGATCGGCTTCTTCTTCGGCATCTATTTCTAGCTCCGGCCATCTCCCGACAACTCTTCGGCTTCGTAGCAGCGACTCAACTCCCAATCGGTTCGACTTCAGGTGGTAGTTTGGCTACCTAGCCAGTTTGGTTTCCAAAGGGGTAATATTTCTCTCTGATAAAAATCCTCTCTCTCATATTTATAGGTGAGTGCCTTTTGACATTATCGCTAACATCACATGGGTGACGTCAGCTGTTGGGAGAAAAACCACTATCCGCATGATAGCTTTTGGGCCAATGGACAGATGCCACGTGACACTATTTGGGCGGGAAAAAAGATATCATATGATATTTGTGTTTCTTGAGCTATATTAGCCGTAAAAGACTTAATTTTGGGCAGGAAACATTTAAGAATTGGGCCCTAGAGTTATATTCCAATGTAATGGGCTTGGGAATTATATAATGGACCTTTAAAAGATTTTGGATTGGATTTTAGAGCTTTCATTATTTATTTACTATATCAACTTTACTTATTTATTTTTGTTTATAAGAGACATATTTATATACATACTTGTACCCGGGTAAAATTCGGGTATTATAGGATGTAAATACAAATTTGAAGGGGCCAAATTAAAATTTCTAAAATATTTCAGGGGTATAAATTTACTTTCCAAAAACTTTGGGGGTACCAAGGCTTTTATAGGCTCTAGGGGTGATCTGCCTCTAGGTGAAACGTAGGCAACTAGTGACGGAAAAAGTGAAAATAGTAAGGGTGGTGGTGATAAGGCTAATGGATGATGGGATGATACTAGAGGGAGTTGTTTTCATGTTTTGAAGAAAAAAAAGATCTTAAAGTACTATGTTAGCTTTTTGTAAAACTAATATTTGATTTTGATATAACAAAGATTTCAAGGACCAATTTGTAAATTTGGATAATTTTTTAAGTACTCAAAAAGACTCGCAAAATGACAAGGATTCGAACTTCAAATTGTTACAAATTTTAAGTACTCAAAAAGATTTCAGGCGTATCGATACACTTTTGGCTATATCGTTACGGATTTTAGCTACTGGAAAACGATTTTATACTTAATGGCTATTGGGTACCGATATGCGTTTAACCGTATCGGTACGCCATTCATACCTGGGAACTAAATGGCCCTTGAGTATCGACACGGCTTTATGTGTACCAATACGGGGTGTTTAGATTTTCAAGATCTTTGATTATAAATTTTTGAACATTGCCTTGTCAGTTTATTGAAACCATAAATTTGAAAAGTTGTTATATCGTACCGATATGCCCTTAGGCATACCAAAATCTTTTTTCATTCTCAACTTTCTCAGATTCCAGTGAGCAAAATTGGTACTGATATGGACTAGTCTGTACCTATACCCCTTTATAAAATACACTCTTCATACTGATACGCCCTCTTGCATATCGATACCCCTTTGTACAATGGCTCTTTCTTCTTATGGCAGGTACGATATACTTGTTCGCGGACCGATATGTCTGGCTATCTAACAACATTTATTGCGGGAAAATGCAGCCCAACTATATTGATGATCTCAACTACCCAAACGGTTATAAATCAATGAGGGGATATATAATCAAGTCTCCAAAGCTACAACAACAACTATTGAACAAGTCTTAAGCATTCAAGCACAAACCAACAATCTAGAGCCTATTAGAACCAAATTCTTGTAACCCACTTGAGTGTTCATATTTGTAATTATTTTATTCAAGTTTTGGGTTGAGTGAACTTGTATTTGGGCAAACACATTACCTTTGAGAGGAATTTTTAGTTTGCTAAACTTCTTCTTGTAAAAGAGAGTTGTTCTCAAAGCTTTGGGGTAGAAAGCTTTGAGTTTGTAAAAGTTTCCTCTTGAGCTTAGAAAAAAGGAAAAAAATTCTTAGTGAATTTGGGAAAATCCTTAGTGGGAAGCTAAGGTAGTGGATGTAAACCTTGTTAGAAGGTTGAACCACTATAAATCTATTGTGTCTCAGTTTCCATCTTTCAATTTGCTTCCCTTCATTTTTTTAAATTGCCAATTCACCCCTCTTGGCCACACACCATCTATTGATCATCTTAACACTTTGTATCAGCAACTGAAGGTAATGATCGTAATGAAAGTGAATTAAAAGTTCGGTAATTGTAATTTAAGTTTTAAAAATCCGGTGACTATATTGCAATCATTCTAAAAGTTCAACGACCACAATATAATCTACTCATATTAAATAGGTTTAGAATTTAAGATTGGCACAAAGATAATTTTAGCCTTAACATTTTTAGTTTTTGTTATTTTAGCACTCATCCTTTTTTAGAGTTAAATTTCTCCCTCAACCTATATTCTTTTGTCAATTTACTATGTTTTAAATTGATATATTGAAATATTAAAATTTTAACGATAATGACGTAAATACACATGATAATTTATTTTAAATGATCTTAACTTCAATCTATTACATAGTTGCAAGTGGAATATAGTTTTAATTTAATTTAACATACTTAAAAATACTAAAAAAACTAAAATTAAAAAGTAGGCACGAATAACTATTTATTGCTTCATCCCTCATTTCTTCAAAAATATCTGGACATTAGCTATTGCTTAGGACAATTCTTGCAAAGAAACAAACATCAAGGTTTGAAAACTTTATTCATGAATTAATTAATTGGTATAACAAAATAAACAAGCCCACTCATAAATGACTTATTTTACTTCATATTCAACTTCCTCAATCGATTTTTTTAAAATCTCAGACTATACGGGGTTTCTTTGGAAAAGACCGGTGGGTTTAGGGACGCGTATTTTATCTGACCTGGTCAGGTTCTGACTCGGCTTGGCCCGATCGGGTTGGATTTTTTGTAGAAAATTTAGGTTCGGGTCAGGTCAGATTTTTATTGAGCTTGAGTTAGGGTCAGGTTCGAGTTTATGGTGAAAAATATGACCCGAGAAAAAATAGTGTAATTTTCTTATATATATATATATATATTAGGGATATTTGCAAATAATGCTCCCTCTTTATATATATATTTTTTACAATTGGGTCATTCAAATTATTTTTAACAATTAGGTCCCTAAAATTTAATTTTTTGCAATTTGGTCCTTAAAATTTATTTTTTTAATAGGCCGGGTTGAGTTTTTTAAAAGGTGAGGTCGGGTCAGTTTTGAGTTTAGGGTATAGATTTGGGTTAGGGTCGGGGTCGGGGTCGGGTCAGCCAAAAACCTAACCATAACTGACTCGTGCCCATCGTTAGGTGGGTTGCGCCGCAAGGGTTTTTTATCTCTCTTTTTTGACCAGCGGTGACATCGATCTTAGTAATGGTTGCCGACCGCTGGTGTTCATTATTTCACTTGTTTTTTCATATCTTGTTTTTATTTTTCTTGAATTTTTCCAATTTTTAATAAAAAACTCTGGTCTTGTGGAACACTTTTCCTCGGCCTTTATGGCACGATGTAATACCCCCTACATGGTCTGGAAGAGGACCGAGTCAGAAACGTTACCGAAAACTTGAATCAGAACATACAATTTCATAATTCAGGCATTGAACATGCAGTTATGTTACAATCACATGTTTCTTATCATTTATGACTTCCAATTAATCATGTCATCATATTGAGCCTTGATTTTATGACTAAGAATCATTTTACAAAGAATTCAAAGTTTAGGGACTAATTTGAAAATTCTAATATATCTTAGCATTTTCCAGAATTTAAGGCCATACAACTAGAATTCTTGTCTTACTAAACTTACCTGCAAATTTTCAACTCATTTAGAGCATGTAATTAACCTATTGATTAATTAGGATCAAGATGTAAAATTCGAAAGTTCATTTCAGATTTATAACCTTTTTAACTACCTTCTTACCGTTACGCTATTACATCCCTAAATTTTCTAGTAACCAATTTCGGTATCGGTATGAGGTTCGTACCGATATACCCGTACTGATACGATGGGTACCGTACCAATACACCAGGATACCGTACCGACACGCCATTCATAATTAGAATTCTAGAACCCAATTTTCATACCGACCGTACCAATACGCTTTGTACAAAATGGTTAACTTTTAACTCGGCCGTACCGGTACGCACCAGATAGGGTATCGGTATACCCTGCACTAGATTTCCAAGAGTGATCTAAATCTTGTTTTTAGCCTATCCAAAACATAACCAATGCATCTCAAAACTTGTACACCAAATTCCATCATGATAAACTAGCCATTATAACAAGTTCACAATAGGGGTGTGCAAAACCAGGTTCGGTTAACCATTAGCAAATTATTTTGGTTAACTGGTAAGTTCAGGTCACAAAATTCTCAACCCTAAACCATAATCATTCAACCGATTAACCGAAAAATTCGGTTCGATTCGGGTAACAATTTTTTATTTTGTTTTTTTAATATAAATTTTAATAATATGTTAGAAAAAAAGTATATACTTTTAAAAACCGACACATGATATTAGTATCTTTTTTAATACTAGCAAGTTAAGCACTTAAACTTCATAAAATGAAATTATAGTTTTACTTTTGGGGAATGAAAAAAATAAAATAAAATTTGATTTTTTATTATAAAATATTAAAATGACATATAATATAATAAAATATTTTATATAACCGGTCGGTTCGATTACCCGGGTTGTCTCAAAATCGTAAACCGTAACCGAACTAGTTTCATTTTAAAAAACAAAAACCCAAACCGAAAATAATTTTTTTGGTTTGGTTAACGAATTTTTTAGTTCAATTTTTTCGGGTTTCAAAATAGATTTTGGTTTTTTTACACACCCCTAGTTCACAAGGATTATAACATGCATTTACTCCATTTAGCCTTGAAAGTACCATTAAGGTCATATTTAAGACATTACTTGCAAAACCATGCTTAGATATGCTTGTACCATATGCCACCATACTAGGAGTTAAAAGGGCTATGAGCATTACACAAAATGCTTGTTGGAGTGGCTTCAAACCTTCCTTACACGATTGATCTTTAGGGCATTATAGAACCTGAAAATGCATGAAATGAACATGTTAGACGTACATATCCTAGTGAGGTAGTTAACAACATAACACATAGTCAAAGCTTCATATACATTCTTGAAACATAATATATATCATAAAAGTACGTGTTTGTTCATGATACATAACAAGTTTTCATAAGTGCAAGCTTTCTTAATTCATACTCCATAACTTAATCACATGGATTCATGCTTGCATAATTCATGTATAAACATTTCAATGATTCAATTTTCCTTGGATCATTGTAACCATTGGATACACAAATTCTCACGACCTCTCCAAGTCCATAAATGGTCAATCTCTTCGCCTCGCCAAAGACCAAATCACATATGTAACACCCTCTTATCGGCCTGGCAGAGAACCGGGTCAGAGATGTCACTAGTGACCAGTACTGGAAACTGTACAGTGGAAATCGATGCGATGTATACAATGATCCAGTCAATGAATACCAATAATCTCGTGGTTCAACAAACTTAATCATAAGACATTCAATTCATTAATCAATTTTCCGATAAGGGTTAAAATGCAATAACTTCAAGGTTCAGGGACTAAACTATAAAACTTAGTAAATTAAGGTCCTTATCAATAGTTAACAATGTCAGTACTTAATTGATGTCATATTAAACACACATGTCAGGTTTCACTAAGTTTCAAGATCAATAACATATCAAATTAATCCACTCAATTTTAAGGATTATTTTACAAAGTGTGCAAAACCAGCTCAGGTCAATAACAAAATTACCTACCTCGGTACTGGTACTCGATAGGCCATACCGGTAAGCTTGACCGTTATTTCAATTATGGTTTAAAGTGGGTATCGGTACGGGACTGTCCATATCGGTACCCTATGAAATTCCCAAATTCTAGTAACGAATTTCAATATCAGTATGAACCAAGCCGTACCAGTACCATGCTTATATCGAAGAGGGGGATCGGTACGGGTCCATTCCGTACCGATAGCCTAACAAACAAGCAAATTTTAGTGATAAAATTATGTATCGATACACCAAGGACTGTACCAGTACACCTTGTAAATATTTGGTCCAAATATGCTCACCTGTACCGATACACATCCATCCGTATCGGTATGTCCTATTCTGCAATTCTATATTTTCTGGTTTTTAAGCCATTTACCTGGTCAAAACATGTCCAATGGCTCCTTAATCAATACCAATGATCTCCGATGAGTTTTATAACCTATGTTTCATGCTCATGTATTATTTTAACATTCTTAATAACATGTAAGCTAATGGGGATGCATTTTGTCCATGTATGCAATCTTAATAAGCATTCACAATTCCAAAACATACCATGTATGCATACTTTAAGCTTGCATACTCAAAACATATCCAACATGTCATTAAAACATACTAGAGCCATATGCCACCATTCTAGGAGTTCAAGGGTAAATGTACATTATAAAAAGAAGACTTGGAGGTGACTTGCAACCGGCTAACCACGATCCGCTTCACGAAGCTATAGAACCTAAAAATTGTATGCAATAAACTATGTTAGGCATACATAGCCCAGTGAGGTAGTCAATAATAATTCAATATACGACATATTGCATATCACTAGTATTTTAACCCCCCTTCCCGGTCTGGTAGAGATCCGGGTCGGATAGTGTTATCAAAAAACTAATTGAAGGTTCAAAAAAGGTTTTAGAGTTCAAAAACCTAATCTAAGTATCAAATCGATTATTCTTAAGACTTATCCATTTTTTGGTTACTAAACTTAATCGGAGCTGGGGTCAATTTTAAACCTTTTCGAGTTTTAGGGACTAAATTGCAAATTTTACAATTTAAAGGTCCTACAACTCGAAAAGGTTTAAAATTGACCCCAACTCTGATTAAGTTTAGTAACCAAGAAAGTGGATAAGTCTTAACGCCAATCAATTTGATACTTAGATTAGGTTTTTGAACTCTTAAACCTTTTCGGAACCTTCGATTAGTTTTCTAATAACACTATCTGACCCGGATCTCTACCAGACCGAAAATGAGGGTTACAATTATGGTATCAGAGCCTAGGTTTAGTCGATTCTAGGACTAACCAGACATCCTTTATGAGTCTGTGTCTATATATGCCACTTAGGAGCTATTGAATATGTATTTTGTGACTTACAACTTACACGATTTAATCCTTCTGTGTAATTAGATCTAAAATGTTTGGTCCTACCAATAGAAGGATAGTGAACGAACCTCATCCAGGCTCTTCCTGAACTCATAGGAACAACCTAAGACCTGAAATCCAACCCGAGCGTGTGGGACAAAACGACCCACCTCACCCTCCATCAATGCCACCCGCTCGGTAAGCGTATTTGATGTCCACGGTAGACATGATTAAGTAAGTGGTGGTGTCCCTTCGTCAGGAACCATATCCTTCGCCTGCTGAAACTTCTTTGCATGCTTCGAGAGCCCCTATTGACAAGCTCAAGCAGTATCCTATGTATACATTCACCGGCCATGACTTGGATAACCCTGAGATCGTAGAATACTGGGTGGAGAACACTCTGAAGGTGTTGAATAAGTAAATGAAGTGTCCTGAAGAGCATAAGCTTGAATGTGCCCTGGCCTTAATAGCTGAAGAGGCCCAAAGCTGGTGGGATACAGTGACCCTCACTGTCCCTGAACATCGTGTCACATGGGGTTTCTTTCTTCATGAGTTCTGCAAAAAGTATATCAGTGACCACTATATTGAAGAAAGACGTAAAAAATTCCTCCATCTGAAGCAAGGGGAAAACCAGTGGAGCAGTACATCCACGATTTCTGTAAGTATGCAAGATATGGCACTGAAATCATCTGTACCGAGAAGGAAAAATGCAAAATGTTTATAGATAGCCTTTGTGATGAACTTCGTCTTCTTTTCGTTGCTCTGGAGATCGAAGACTTCCAGACCCTTGTCAATCGGGCCATTACAACCGAAGCTTCACAGAGAGCTTCCGAGAGGAGAAAAGGGGAACCAGACTCAACCTGATAAGAGGTTTCGAGATGATTCCAAGTTACCCACGTCCTAGATGAAAGGAAGACAATGGGACCAAAAGTCTGCTACCTACCAACAGTTACCTCGATCTGGGTATGTACCTCAGTTCCAGTCTGCCAGAACAACTGTTACCCGCACGGGTTCAATAGATAGCATGGGCGATTCCACAAAGGGTTCCCAGATTCCCTTATGCAACTTCTGCCATAAGAGACACTCGGGGCAGTGCCGTAGGCAATTCGGTTCTTGTTACCTTTATGGACAGTCTGGCCACTTCATCCGTTAATGCCCACAGAACCCTCAGGCTCCTACATCTGTAGCCTCTCAAAATAATCCTAATAAGGGGAGAGGAGCAAAGCCAGTATCATCCGGATCTGCAGGTAGACCATGCAACAACAATACTCCTCAAACTGGTCGTGACCCGCAGACTTCAGCCCAAATGTACCACGTTTGAGGTCGTGAGAATGAGGACGATCCTAATGTGATTGCAGGTATGGTGGAGTTATGTTCTAAACTTGTTTATGCTTTGATAGATCCAGACTCCATACACCCTTTTATTAGTGAACCCTTGATTGAAAAGTATGCTTTAGAATGCGAACTTGTTACTTCCGAGATACTTGTCTCAAATCCGCTAGGAGATAGTGTGGCTATTCGAATAATCTGTAAAGCTTGTCCCCTAAGGATCCAAGGGATCCCATTTCCAACCAACTTGATGGCTTTGTCCTTCTATGAGTTCGATCTCATTCTAGGCCTCGATTGGCTAGCTAAACATCAAGCGTGGGTGGATTGTTCAAAGAAGAAATTATATCTCCGTGGACTCGGTAAGGAGAGCATAACCTTGATGAAGTCCAAACTCGAGCCTAAAATGAGTCTCATGTATACCATGGAGTCTAGGAAAAATTGAAAATTGAAGACGTACCCGTAGTGAAAGAATTTCTCGATGTGTTTCGTGATAAACTTCTGGGACTCCCTCCCACCCGTGAAGTTGAGTTCGGGATAGAAGTACAACCTGGAACTACTCTGGTCTCTACTACTCCGTATATAATAGCTCTAGTGGAGTTGAAGGAGTTAAAAGCTCAAATTCAATACCTTCAATATAAGGGGTTCATCCGACCGAGTTCCTAACCCTAGAGAGCGCCAGTTTTGTTCGTCAAGAAGAATGATGGATCAATGTGTCTATGCATTGATTATCGCCAATTGAATAAAGTGACGATCAAGAACAAGTACCCACTTCCGAGGATAGATGACCTCTTTGATCAGTTGAAAGATGCTTCTGTCTTTTCCAAGATAGATCTTCGGTCCGGATACTACCAAATGCTGGTAAAGGAGTCTAACATTCCAAAGACTGTCTTTTGAACCAGATATGGTCACTATGAATTTCTAGTAATGCATTTTGGGCTCACGAATGCACCTGCAGCCTTTATGGATCTGATGAATCGTGTATTCTGGCCTTATCTCCATAAGTTTATGGTTGTCTTTATAGACGACATTCTGATCTATTCTAAAGACTCAGCCTCCTATGAAGAACATCTCTAGATTGTGCTTCAGACCCTTCGAGAGAAATAACTCTATGATAAGTTCAGTAAATATGAATTTTGGATGTCTGAAGTATCATTCCTTGGCCATGTGATTTCTTCTACGAGAATCCAGGTAGACCCAAAGAAGATTCAAGCAATCCTTGATTGGACTCCTCCGAAGAACGTGGGAGAAGTTCGTAGTTTTCTGAGCCTTGCAGGCTATTACCGTAGATTTATTAAGGGATTCTCATTGCTTGCAGCACCTTTAACGAAACTTCTCCGCAAGGATACTCTTTTTGTGTGGACTATTGAGCAACAAATAAGTTTTGACAAGCTCAAGCAAGTCCTTACTCATACCCATGTGTTAGTGCAACCCGAGTCGGGCAAAAACTTCACCGTGTACAGTGATGCATCCCAACTGGGATTAGGCTATGCTCTGATGCAAGAAGGCAAAGTCATAGCTTCTGCCTCACATCAACTCAAGCCTCACGAGTTGAACTATCTGACTCATGATCTAGAACTCACCGCAGTTGTGTTTGCTTTGAAGATTTGGTGGCATTATCTTTATGGTGAGAAGTGTTATCTCTACACTGATCACAATAGCTTGAAGTATCTCTTGACTCAAAAGGAGTTGAACCTTCGTCAACGCCGATGGATGGGGCTATTGAAAGATTATGATTTAGTCATTGAATACCATCTCGATAAAGCCAATATGGTGGCTGACGCTCTTAGCCGGAAGCCCACTTCTTTTCTGAGACGCTTGAATGCTCACTTCTAACTCAAAAAACATGGCAAATTGTTAGCTGAGTTAAGAGTTCATTCGACCATTGTATCTTGAATTAAGGCACTCCAAGAAACTGATGAGAAGTTGCAACCCCTTATTACTAAGGTCAAGGATAGCTCAGATCCTGACTTTGTTTTGAATTCCAAAAGATTATTGTGTTTCTGCAACCACATTTGTGTTCCCGGTGATGATGATCTTCGGAACCAAATCTTAAGTGAAGTTCATTCTAGCCCTTTCTCTGTTCACTATGGAGCTATCAAAATGTACAAAGATCTGAAGGAGATCTATTGGTGGTCTGGTATGAAGAATAAAATCACAGGCTACATAGCTAGGTGTTTGACTTGCCAACGGGTCAAAGCCGACCACAAGGTACCTACGGGTCTTCTGCACCCCATTAAACTTCCGCAATGGAAATGAGAGCGTATCATGATGGACTTCGTAAGTGGTCTACCTTTGACTCTGAAAAAAATGATGTCATTTGGGTCATTGTGGACCTATTCACCAAGTCTGCTCACTTTCTTCCAGTAAGAATGGATTTCAGCTTGCCTAGGCTCGCAAAGTTGTACATCTGTGAAATTATTCATTTACACAGAATTCTAATATCTATCATCTCCAATCGTGACCCACGATTTACATCTCGGTAACTCTAAACTGACGGCAAATCTGAAAGATTTATTCATGTAACTCTAAACCCTTCTCTAAGTTATGTGAATATGTATTTCTACTAATCATGATTCTTCCTTGTAGATCTTGGAATATATGCTCTAAGCCTGTGTCATCGAATTCGAAAATACGTGGAAGAAATCCCTACCTTTGGTCGAGTTTGCTTACAACAACAGTTACCAGGCTTCAATTCAAATAGCTCTATATGAAGCTCTCTATAGAAGGAGGTGTAAAACCCCTCTTTGTTGGACTGAAATCGGTGAAGGCAAGATGCTAGGTCCTAATTTACTTCGAGAAACTGAAGAAAGGACAACCATTATCCGTGATCGGCTTAAGACTGCCTTTGACTGACACAAGTCCTATGCCGACCTGGGCAGGAGAGATATTTAGTACGAGGTTGGTGAAAAGGCATTCCTCAAGGTATCTCCGTGGAAGAAGATTCTCTGTTTCAAAAAGAAAGGAAAGCTAATTCCTCGCTTCATTGGTCTATTCGAGGTGATTGAAAAGGTTGGACCTGTTACCTACCGATTAGCTCTCCTCGAGGAGTTAAGTCAGATTCACAACGTCTTCCATGTATCTATGCTACGCAAGCACCGGTCAGATCCTTCCCATGTGATTGAATCGAAGTCTATGGAAATCCAATCTAATCTGACATACGAGGAAGAACCTGTTCAGATCCTCGCACGAGAAGTTAAACGACTTCATAACAAGACTGTGCCCTTAGTGAAAGTTTTGTGGCGAAGTTATTCTGTTGAAGAGGCAACATGGGAACCCGAGGGGACTATACAGAAATAGAATCCTCATCTGTTCGCTTGAAATGAAAATTCGAGGACAAATTTTCTTAAAAGGGGAGAGTTGTCACACCCCAAAAACTGGTCTAGTCGGGGCTAAGTTTTGGTGATCGAATATTTTGTACTATTAAATAATTAGCTCGATCTTGTACCTAATTCGAAGCAATAACGGTTATTCGGGCTAACCGTGTCGGTTTATTATTATTATAAAAAAGAAAAAAAGAAAAAAAAAAGATAAAATAAGGAAACCCTACGGTAGGGGAAAACTTTGGCTATTGCCAAATACCCCATGCACGTGGGGAAAATATAGCAATATGCATGGCAGCTCTTCAATTACGTGGAGAGCATGAGATGCTATAATTCATTGTGGCACAAATTGCCCTCCACGTAGGCAAGCAACAAATGGTATTATACCCCAAATTGTACCACGGCTCCAACAAACGTGGAGCGTGGAAAATGCAAATGGGAGGTCGGTAACTTTAGTATAAATAGGGGGATTATCGCGCAAGATAGACAGGAAAATAAGGAAACAAACAAATCGGTTCAGTGATAGGTTGGTAAGCCCGAGTTTTTTGGTTCGATAAATTCAAGTCCTTGCTATCGATTGGCTCAAGGGGTTGATAAAGAACAGCCGTCATCTCTTCCAAAAGCCAAGGATAAAGGCGTTGTTATCCGAGAACCTTAAAAGCATCAGGTTGTCAAGGTGAATGTAGTTGTGTCAAGGGATAGGCTCGGTGCCATCCCATTGTATTATTTTGTGATTATGTTTGTATTTGTTTAAAGGCTCAGGTATAGCAACTATGTCGAATTCGATGGGCAAATCTAGTAAGTGATTTGCATTGCTTTGATATGTGCAAACATGACTATGATATACTACACGTATGTGATATATGAAAATGATATGAAATGTTACATGATATGGAGCTAAGGCTCATTTTGATATTTGATATGATATAACTTGAATATATATATATATATATATGTGGACTATGTGAATTTGTGTAATTATGGACATTGGATACAATTGGCATGCCATAGGATTATTGAGCTCGGTTAAGTAAGGGAGGACTACGGTCCAGGGCTACGGCCTATATGTGGGGACTGTGTAAGGGATATATCTCTGGAGCTACGGCTCAAGGGCTACGGCCCACTTTCCGTTATATGTACAGGTGTACAGGGGAATATGTGTATCCAATGGTACCCAATGTGATATGTGCCTATGAATTATACTATGACCATATGATTATGATATGACTATGTGACATGTAATATGTGAATATGAAAGCATGAGAATATGTGTAATAAGTATGAATTGTGCATAGCTTATTATGACTACTGTATATTTGATTATCATGCATTTTATTGTAAATGTTATAACTACCTCACTAGGCTATGTAAGTCTAACATGTGTGTCTCGTGCATTTTTAGGACCTTGATCAATTCCGAGCCTTGATCGTGTTATTGTGGTTGCATGTCACGTCCCTGCTATATATGTATGTTATCTTTTGCTATAAACTCCTAGTGAAGTGGCATACGGACCAACCTGTTTTGTATAAACCTTTCTATAATTGTATGATGACTTGGTAATATGGTTTTGTTGTATGCTTAGAGTTGGATAGGTTAAAATGGTTAAAAGGTGCCTAAAATGAGCCTAAGGTGAAAACTTGGTAAATGGATTCCGAACGCCCTAACAATGTGACGTACCAATAGGAATATGATTTGTAAGTGTACTGGTAAAATTTGGTAAGGTTTGGAAGTCACCCGATAGGTTAATCCGAATAACAAAATAGTTTTGAACAGTTTACAAAATGGTCACTAAATATTGTATTGTCTAATCAGATAGGTAAATGACCTCCGTTGGTGATGAAATTTCACAGGCTAATAATTAGTAAGATTAATTTTAGTATTATAACCTGAATTTTGGCCAAGGACCTTTAAATTGTAAAATTTACAATTTAGTCCCTAAAACTCGAAAAGGTTTAAAATTGACCCAACTTCGATTAAGTTTAGTAACCAACAAAATGGATAAGTCTTAAGAATAATCAATTTGATACTTAGATTATGTTTTTGAACTCTAAAACCTTTTCCGAACCTTCGATTAGTTTTCCGATAACACTATCCGACCCACATCTCTACCAGACCGAGAAGGGGGGTTACAAGTATCAATGTCATGCTTTGTATATAACCCAATAAACATGTCAAGATTGATGTATTCCATATATGCAATAATCATCCACATGATCATTAATTATATCCATTGGATTTCAGTAACAAATGGACACACGAATGGACACACGAATTCCACCAACATCACCAAGTCAATGAATGGTCAATCCCGCCGACATCGCCAAAAACCTATCACTCAATCATCCTTCCAACATTTCCAATAAGGGTCATAGCCCAAGGATCATAGTCCACCCATACGCGAGCTCAATGAATTTTATAGGCATGCTAATTATATCTAATATATACTTGTATCCAAGGTCCGATATATTTGTCAATGGTGTTTACAATTATCAATACTCACCTTGTTCAATAATCAATATTCAATGTTATCAAATCAATGACAATGGAAATGATATATAGCAATTCCATTATAACTCAATGTATCAATGAACTCAAGCTTACCAAAGCTTACCAAAATGATGAACCATGCTTATCACAATGATAGACAATGAAAAGGATGGAACCTAGCTAACCCCATGAGACAACTACACCTACTGATGATTTCGGGGCTATTAGGGTTCTCGGATTACAATTCCCTTGCTAGGAAGTTTGTTAGGTGTTGGTGAATCCTCTTCACCAATGGGTTGAGCTTACGTAATTAATAGAAGCAATATAAAACTAACAAAATAAAAAAAATCAAAGCTTGATTCGACCTCCAAAGGCGGTGCTTTCCTAGCTTCCTAAGGAAGAAGACTAAGGGGAAAAGATAAGGTTTCTTCTAAGGTTGGAAAATGGGAAAAATGATGACTCCCTATCATCCTTTCATGCTTTAGATTAATTTCTGAAATGGTTAAGCTAAGTAAGTAGGCGACTCACCACCTTCAATGGTTAAATCATGGTTTAAGCCATTGCATTCTACGCCTCTCTCGCTTTTGACCTATAGTTTTCATTTCCTACAATTTAGTCACTATACAATTTTCCTTAAGTTTTCAATGCTTGCAATGTAGCCCAAAATCGATGACATGGTCTAGTTATTTATCAATACATGTGAAATTAACCACATGACCAATGGTCAATGATCATTTGACTTGCCAAAAATTAAAATTTTGATCACCATAATTTGATTTTCAACTAGGCTAGTTTTAGGGGTGTTACAACATACATCTCTTTGCCTCGACACATAAGGGTCGTAACCCAAAGATCGTAGTCCACCCGTATATGAGCTCAATGAATTCTATGTAAACTTGTATCCAAATGGTCCATAGTATGTCATTTTCATGATTTCATGGTTTACATAACTTGTAGCACAACATGTTTAGAGCCTTAGCTCTCCTTTATCATAATTGGTAATCTTGCATTTCATGTTTCCTTGTTTCATGGATAATCATAATTCATATTAATGTTATATATTATCATGTCATGCATTTTCATTCATGTCATGTTCATGTTCAATTCATGTAATGCATATAAGTTTACCATAAGCATTTTCCATAGCTTTGCTCGATATGATCTTTGGCATAGCAAATTCATAAAAATCATATAAATACAATCGGGAGGGCACCTAGTCATACATGAGACATAAACTACACTCACCAAAAAATTTGAAGCTATTTCGGCTTCCAGATGACAACTCCCTTGTTAGGGGCGTGTGCTTGCTTGTAGGAGTTTGGTGATTCTTCACCACCAATGAATTGTTCTAGTAACGAAAGAACATGAATTCATTAAAAACCAATAAGTTTCAATCACATATATGTAGCTAGTGATTCTAACTAACTCATAACATAGGATTTCTACCCTTAAAGCCTAAATTTTAATAGTATACTTAATTTAAAGACATGATTCTCTTGCTAGGTTTTAATCACATCTTACTTAGACAAATTCCATGGGACCAATCATGGAAAAAAGGAATTTGATCATTGGTCTTACCTTGATATTTTGCTAGAATCAAAAGGGTTAGCTATCCAAAGAGAAAAATCAAGCTATCTATCTCCAACAATAGAGGTGCTTGCTTAATGTTTTTACCCGAAGGTGAGCTTTTCATATAATATTTTCTTCATTCCTTTTCTTTAATTGATGAAATCAATTAGCAAACCAAAAGATGAAGCAACTCTCTTCTTCCATGGATACGTGTGGGGTGGCTAACCCATTTGTGGTTATTCACTCCACACTTCAATCTTCACACTTCTAGTACCTCACTCCTCAATTTAATCCCTAAATCTATTAAATTTAATCCTTATACATAAACATGTCGCAATTTATTCATACTTGTAAAAATTTAGGCACATGATTATATCTTGAAATTCATATTATCTTATCGCAATTGAAATTTTTCGGTCACCGAAATTCAGTTTACTACTAAGCCGGTTTTAGGGGGTGTTACACACTATTTTTATTTGCCTTTAAGGCATGTTTTTCTTTGCATCTGTGGTACATTATCTGTCATTTGCCACAGTTTTCACATAATGTTGCAGTCGTTTGATGCTCGTACAGATATTCTTACGACACTTATTTTGTGATTTGGGTTTGTTGGTGGTCATTGAAAGATTATATCCCCTTTGGTGGTTGTTTATCAATGTAATCGGAACTGTGTAGTGAAACATTATGTCTGATAGTTTGGTTCGCTCACCACTCTTTTTTTTCATATAGTAAAACGTCTCGTTTGGATAGAGACGAGGAGATTCATGAAGGTTTTGGGGGTCATTGATGATGTATGCCGATAACAAGGAAAGTGTTGCTTTTCTTTGCACATTTGGGTATCATATTTTATTTTTGTATGAATTTTTTGGTGGACATGGTCTCCAATTTTGTCTTTTTGGGTGCGTTGCATTTTTTATATCTTCTATTATTTTTTAATAAAATCCACTTGTCATTGCTCAAAAAAATCACAGACTATACAAAAAACGATCTTTCTATGGTGTTTGTTGTCTAATATGATCATTATTTGAGTTGATACCTAAAAATTAAGGTTGAGTGTTTTTCTTATTTTAATTTTTGTGGGAAACGTAATGATTATAGGATGGGTCTACCACGCTCGACGAGCACCGCTGGGCACTACTAAATTAATTAATAAAGATTAAAAATCTAAAAGACTCAACGTATGATTATAAATTATTTAAAATAAAATATTAATTAAATTATTTTCCATATATATAATTTTTTTATTTTTTTTAAAAAATAATTGGTCAAATACCAACCTTAGTCAATTTAAAAAAATAAAAATCAAAAACCCTAAACATAAAACACTAGACCATAAAACCATAAACCCTAAATCCTAAATTTGAATAATAGATTTAGGGTTTACAATTTAGGGTTTAAGGTTTAGAGTTTTTTATTTTTTAAATTGTCTAAGGTTGGTATTTGATCCAATTATTTTTTTAAAAATTAAAATATTATATATATAAAAAATAATTTAATTAATATTTATTTTAAATAATTTATAATCATACGTTGGGTCTTTTATATTTTTTATCTTTATAAATTAATTTAATGGTGCTCAGCGGTGTTCATCGTTAGTAGTGCTCGTCGTCCAGTGTTGTAAAATTTTCCAATGACTATATCTTTTAGGGATAACATTGGTTTGAACTTTCGTTTCTAAAACTTTACTACTTATAATTAATTTAGGATCAAAGCCAAATATTTTCCAACCACTAATTTTTTTAACGTTCGTCTTGGTTCTGCGCCGTCTCTTATTTGGTGTAGTATTTGGAGCACTCGTGGCTTGCTCGAAATGGGGGGATTGGTTGGACCATTGGCAATGGTGCACCTGTCTCAATTTGGAATGACTACTGGTTGCCTAATCTGCCATCTAGGAAAATTTCCTCAGACAGAACTCACAATTTACACTTGGTCTCGGATCTTATTCTACATGAAAGAAAATGGGATTCTGCTCTAATCAGATCAGCTTTTAATTAGAGTGACGCGGATAGTATTTTAGACATTCCATTATCCCTATTTTCGCAAGAAGATGTGTTAAAATGGAAAGGTGAAGGCTCTGGCCTTTATTCCGTTCGAAGTGGTTACAAGCTGTTGGTGCATCCAACTCCCAGGTTAGATAACCAAAAATCTATCTATGATTATATCTGGAACATTGATTGTCCCTCAAAAATTAGAATAGCCAATTGTTCGAAACTATATCCCAACTATGCACAATCTACTCATTAAAAGGATTGTGTCAAAACTCTCTATGCCCAAGATGTAGACTCGTAGTTGAGAAGGAATTGTGTTTTTGCTAGAAACGTTTGGGGTGCTACAGGAATTTTATGGGCTATAGATGCCAATCAATTAAACTATGTTGAGTGGTTATTTGGTTTATTTCAAAACTATACTTTCAACAAGCCTAAACAGATAGCAATTACTCAATGGGCTCTCTAGAGATAAACTCATTCATGAGGGACATATACGAGTAGATGAAGTGGTTACCTTTATCAACAGTTACTATGTTGATCTTGAGCACCTTTCAACAACACTTCGCCACCCGCCTCCTTTGTTTCAGATGAACTGGTCGCCGCCTCCTTTAGAGATTTTCAAAATTAATGCCGATGTTGTCTATATCCAAGCAACAAAACTATCATCCTCTGGAGTTATAATTCGTAATCATGAGCGACTTGTAATGGGTTCTTGCCACATGTTTAATCTTAATATTACCTCTGTTTTCTCAGCAGAAGCATTGGCGGTGTTTCAAGGAATGCAGTTTGCTTTGGAGCTCAGATTACGATCGGTGGTGGTGGAGAGCGATTCTCGAACAGTCATTTCCAAACTACTATCTGCATCGGTGGATTTGTTTGATATTGGCCCTTTAACGAGAGATATAAAAGCTCTTTCGGTCTCTTTTGATTCTTGCATGTTCAATTTCTCTAGATGAAAAAGCAACCGCCTTGCACATGCGTTGGCAACAGAGGGTCTGAGACTTTCTTCTGACCGTTTATGGGTTGAAGACGCGCCGGAGCCCATTCTTCGCCTCGCAGAAGCTGATCGACGCTTCATTGACCCACCGTGATTTCTAGGTCACCTCCTATTATTTTCATTTGGGGTTTTATCACTAATTTCAGCTTTTAAGTTTCTAACTCCATCTCGTTCCTCATTGTGTCTTTCTAGATGGTGGAGATGATGTCGGTTGCATTGCCATTTAGTTTGTGTTCTTGCACGTGCGTTTTGGTGTTCAGTTTCCATTACTTGTTATGGCTTTTTTTCTTTTTACTTGAATTTTGCTGTTTTTATTTCCAATAAAAGCAACCGACTTCATAATAAAAATAAATTAGGATCGTGAATCTTAGATTTCTTGTTGTTTGGTTTTGTTTAATGATTTAATTTTCATGATATAGATTCTTCAAGAAAATTTTTAATGGTTCTTCATATGGCTTTGACCATATTAATTGTTTGATTTCAAATGACTTTATATGTTAATGTTATTTTTATTTGTCTTTGTTATATATATATATATATTTGTATCTTAATTATAGTTTATTCAATCCCTTTAGGGTTTTCCCCAGCCGCAACCTTCCTTTACTCTATAGAGTACATCAACTTTTTCTTTTTTAATTTTGCTTAGTCGGTAGCAGCACCGACTTTAATATTAGTCGTCAACTGTTAGATCTTTTTATTTATTTATTTCTAATTTTTAATGAGAATAATTATGTCTTTGTGGCATGTTTATTTCTGTCTTTCGACATATTTTTTTGTCTTTTTTCTCGGTCGTTGGACTTTTTTTATTTTATGTTTTTCTCAAGGTTGGATTTGACGACATCACAACTGATCAAGATGTCGTTTATTTGTAATCTTACTGATCTTCCATGTTCTAGACCCTCAAATTGAATTTGGATACGCGGCTTGCGTTCAAGATGGTTTTTCACGATGCTCGACTCTGATTTGCGGTTCTCGGTAATCCTTTAATAGCTTAATCCTCTTTTGTGGTTCGTTTACCAATGCAATCATATTTTTTCGTATCTATTTTTCGTTCGTGTCTTTTGGTTAGGTTTTTAACATCTTATATGATCTAAAGTGGCTAGTTTCTCGTGTCAATAATATAGAAAAATGTCCAAATTATGTGTTTAATTTACGATGGCAGTTGTAAACTTTTATTGTAATTTTAGATATTTTTTTAATAAGACTAATGACTTCTATTCAATATATATATATATTTGTATCTTGTCTTGCTCGAGATATGTTTGCATTACATTTGTGTTGTTTTTTTTTTACGCCTGCAACTGGGGTGCAAACGAGTCGAGTCGAGCTTGAGTAGTGTTGAGCTCGACTCAGCTCGTTAAGAATTCGAGTCGAGTTCGAGTTTGAATAGTTTTTAACGAGCTTGAATAATCTGAGCTTGACTCGGCTCATTAAGAACTAGAGTCGAGTTCGAGCTTGACGGGTGTTAACCGAGCTTTGGCCGAGTAGTTCACGATCTGTCTCGTCTCATTTAAAGCCCTATTAGGAAAAAAACTTTTAATACACAAGTTGTTTACACAAGCTTGTTAATTTTAGGATTTAGAGTGTTAGTGTAGGGTTTAGAATTTAGGATTTAGAGTTTAGAGTTTAAGATTTATGTTTTTGGATTAGGAATTAAATTTTTTTAAAAAATAGTATTTTACATTTTCGAGTAGCTCGACTCAGCTTGTTAAGAACTCGAGCTTAGTCCAATCAAATCAAGTATTGATCAAACTTTAACTAAGTCAAACTCGAATAACTCGCGATCTGTTCGTCTCATTTAGAGCTCTACCCGTGACTTTGGAGGAGAAGGGGTGAAAGAGAGGAATGGGTAAAGCAATGAATAGTATACATCTGTTTTTCGATTGTTTTTTATTTTTAATTATGTTTCATTAAATTAAAGTTATATACATGTAACAGTTTGAAGCTCATTTCATTTAAAATGAATTATTATGTGTGTATATCACGTTATCACAATTAATATTTTGACGGTTGAGTTAATGTATCAGTTAAAATAGAGTAATTCAACAAACATATATAAGATGAGGGTCAAATGCAACCATAAAAAAAAAAAAAGATGAGACCTAAAATATCAACAGTTACAAATGTTATTGGTTAAAATTATTATTTTTCTTTAAGATTTAGATAGAATCTAGTGTTGTAAGGTTTTTATTTTTATTTTTATCCAGTAAAATTTTAGATCGTAAAAACTTAAAATTTAGAATTATATATAAGAAATAACTGTTTTGTATTATAAAAAATAAAATTCCAAATTTGTTTCCTTTCCTGATATACAGGGCAGAGGATCCATCCCTACTCTGTTTCTACTTGAGGATGGTTTTCCTTGCTAATTGCTATTTCTTTTTCAATATCTCATTTAAGTAAATGAATTATACTTTTGATTTTTGGACTCTTTAAATTTCCCTTTCTGAGTTTTCAACTTTTCTTTTTAATTATAATTTCAAAGTTTTAGGGTTTTTATGAGACCCAACCGCCATTTAAATCCACCCCTTGTAAAACTCCAAAACCTAAATGCCGTGCAGATGCGGAAGTCGTTCCACCATTCGCGACGATTTGACGGAAAGCCTCGTCTGCTCCAATTGCTACACCATCCTCGAATTCGGCAACTACGATGCCCAAATCGGCGGCATCAGCGGTCCTACTGGCACCAACATCCACATCGGCTACGCAGGTACCGGTTCTCTCTATAGTTACAAAGACAAAAAAATCTTCCAAGCCAATTCCTTAATCCATGAATACACCACCAGTCTTAAAATAACTAATTCTGAATCTGAGATTACTTCTATGATCGATGAGATCACCGATGGCGAATTCGGTGATGGCGATTGGTTTCCAGTTCTAATCGGTGCTTGTTCTTATGTTGTTATGAGGAGAGATAATAAGTTTTTGCCGGCCGCAGAGGTGGCGGAGGTTGTTGGTTGTGATGTTTATGAATTAGGTAGGATGATTGCTCGTGTCGTTAAGTTTCTGAAATTGACCTTGCCTGAGGTTAGTATCGCCGGTTTGTTTGAAAGAGAGTTGAATAATTATATGAATTTCAACGATGTGGATGAGAATAAGAAAGAGAAGATGATGAAACAAGGGATTTTTTTGGTCAATTGTGCTGTCAAGTGGTTTTTGACCACCGGAAGGAGGCCATTGCCGGTGGTGGCAGCGGTGATGGCCTTTGTGGCGGAGTTGAATGGGGTGCACAGTTTGAAGATTGAGGATGCAGCGAAGAATGTTCGTGCCGTGGTGTCTACTACTAAGTCGAGGTATAAGGAGCTCTTGGCAGCACTTGTCAAGGTTGCTCAAGTGTTGCCATGGGGGAAAGATGTTTCAGTGAAAAATGTGGTCAAATATGCGCCATTTATTATTCGATATATGGAGTTGAAGTCCATAGAAGTTCCTGGAGGAGGAGGTGAGGGGGTTGAGAATTTTGATATAGATGATGTGGTTCATGAGTGTTTGCAGAAAGTTGCTACATATGGTGACGATGAGAACATTTTTAATGGTGATTGGCGGTATTTTGAGGGAGGTAATAGAAGTTATTTTACCAGATCATCTAATGGTAATGATGGAGATAACCTTAAGCTTTCACATGAATGCTTGTCCTTGATTTATACAACCTTTGCAAATGAGGTTGATGTCAATAAATTGGAAGGAAAACGTGGAAAGATTCAGGTTCGAAAGAGTAGGGGGCTCGAGCTTCATGCATATGAGGATTGGTGGAGTGGGAAATCAGAATTAAGTAAAAAGCTTCTTCTGAAGCAAATTTTGGAAAAAGAAGTTGGTTTGGATATGACGCCGCCATCTTATATTGCTGGTTGCAAGGCAATTGAAAGGAGAAGGCAAAAGATAAATGCTGCTAAGGTGCGAATCAATAAGATAATGAATCCATCTTGTACTGTTTCAGATGGCTGTGACAATTTTAACTCTTCCGAAGTTGGTTGTGCTGGGAAGAAGAGAAAGAGAAGGCTAGACAGTGAAATTGATTGGGAAGATTTTGTTATCGAAGCCCTCCTCCTGCATCGGGTTAAAGAAGAAGACATCGAGAAAGGGCATTATCGTGCTTTGCTAGGTTTACATGTCTTTAACTCTGGGATGATATGAATGAGAGCTTTCAGTGCACGAGGCATGCTTCTAAGAATCTTGCATCATTGGAAAGTTTTGTGCAGATATTTTTGTTTAGAATCTTTGTTTAAAGCATTTTACAGCAACAGGAAAAGTTTTTGATGGAGTACTACTTGTAACAAAAATAGAAAGGAAATTTTGGGGGCAGGTCTTGTATTTGAACTCTTGCGCAAGGAAGAAATCCACTCACTTTTTTTCTTATTCTTATTTTTACCATACTGTTTTACTTTGTATTAAGGAATTTTGGTATTCAGATTTTTCAGTGAGTGTTGTTTTGTTTGCATTTATTGCATCCCTCTTATTCAAGCTCTCTTTCTCCTGTCATGGAACCAAACATACTGTTACTGGTCACCTGGAGGAAGTATTTTCTGATAGCAAAGTGATAACCAACAGGAGCCAATGTTCAAATATTATTAAATTGCAAATCACGTTCATCAAATACAAAAAAGAAATCAAGACATAAAGGGGGCTACAGAAGTAAAGTGTTCAAAAGTTGAACTGTGCTCTCTATCTAACACGAGAAGTAATCAACCTAAAAGGCTTTAAGCTTCCTTTTTCCCGCCTTGTATGTTGCCTTAAAGCTTCCTGGTAGGTGGCCGGACCTTGTTGAATACCAGTGGGAATTTGATTGTGGAATTGTGGAACTGGTTGGTGTTGCCAAGTTTTGCTGGGATTGTTGTAGCTGTCTTGATGATTTGGATACATGGAAATCTCACCTTGTGACGAGATGCCATCTCAGTGTACATCTGTTCTACTTGTGGTAAGTGGTAACCAGTTCGACCTTTGATATCGAAGCCAAATTCCATAGTTCGACCATTGAGGGTTTTATAACCATTCACTTACAGAAAACGGGGTTGAACCAAAGAAAAACCTTAGGAGTTAGTTTAGAATAATGGCCTACTTTGTTCAGCAGTGGCAACCTTACATCCATAATGATACTGTTTCCTGGAAGCAACCGTTTTCGAGAAACCGCCGCCTGCCACTCGCTGCTTGTCCTTGAAACAATTTCCTCATTTCTCTCCCTTTGCTTCTCATATGGGCCATGGCTGCAGCCATATAGGGCTGAGCATGCTAAACCAAAAAATTGAAAATCCATCCGAACTGAAGTGTTGGGACGGTTTATGTTTTATAATTTTAAAAACCATAGTTAATTGAATTTGAATTTTTATTTTTTTAAATATTTTATAATGTGAAATAAATATTTTTATACTTAAAAATAGTGAAATAACTTAAAAATATTATATACGAAATACTAGTTAATTTTTGTTTATTTGAAAAATTATTTTTTTTAAAAAATACTTATAAAAAATACTTTAAAATGTTAATGTGAAAAATCGATAACCTAAATTGCCGAACCAAAAATCGATGTTTCCTGTTTAACTTTGTGTGGGCTTGCACGGGCCTCGTTATTTCAGGTCCAGCCCACCTCAACTCTCTTCATTTTTCTTTAATGTCGACTCAAAGATGCTAAAAAGTTGGTTCCTTAATTGAATGAAGAAGAAAGGGAGGGGTTTATTCGCAGCCTTCAGCCAAAACTTTCTCACCCTCCGAAACCCAACTTTCCAGGCACCCACTTTACGACCCGAATTAAGTCCTTTGTTTTATATGTATAAATGATCTATCTGATTACTTGTGCTTTGATTTATGTAGACAAAGATGAGTGAAGCATCAGAGCGTTACTGTTACAACCCCGTATTGCGATGGAACCCTCAAGTCCAAGTTTACTTCATCAGCGCATATGAGTCTTTCCATTTTGCTCAAATCTCCAAAGCCTTAACGTACGACGCTTCTCTCCTTAGGTTTCTGCATTTTAGATTTTCTTTGTTTATATTTTACTTTTATCTTGATGTTGTAGTTTACTTAGTTGCTCAGTTCTAATCACATACTTATGTTGTCTTTTACTATATGCTTTTGCTTCTTTTTTTCAATGGGATTTCATTGCCAAAAGGCATTTACCAAAAAAGAAAGCTTTTAAATGGATAAAAAACAGAGTCCATTATTTTTTCATGCTCTCTTTCGTTCATTTTTGTGATGGCATTGTTGGTTTTTGTTTAGGCGGCCGTCTTGCTATTCTTGTATTCGAGTGAACACTCTCAAATCCACAAGTGATGCCGTCATTGAGAAACTTGGGGAGATCATCAGAAAATCGGGGTCTCAAAATGATGTTGAGGACATAAATTTGAAAGAGACTCAAGCAAGTAATGATATTGACTGGGATATGGCTGAGAAGCAATTGAGCTTGCAACATGAGCTCATCAGTAAATGTCAGATACCGGGTTTAGAATATGTTGTATTTATTAAGGGTTCTGGACCACATGCTATTGATTATGGTTATTTGCCCGACAAACCACCCAAGGAGGTACTTGTTAGTAGGAAATGTGCTGAAGCAGTTCTTCGAGGTGCTCAGGTACAGCTTGTTGATTCTAATGCCTAATTCAAGAGTTCATTTTTTTCCGTCACTTAAATTTGGAATCTATGTATCTGCAATTTCTTCTTTATGTAACAGTTAAAATTGAGGTTTATTCTCTTTAAAAGTTATCAACAACTTTTCTTCAGGATTCCAGAAGCTTTTTAAAATAACATGCACTCATTGTCAACTTAAAATTGATCGTTTTTTCTCCTGGTTGTTTATCTTTAGGTATATGTTCCCGGGGTTATGGCCTGCAGTTCTCATGTTGAGGAAGGGGATCTAGTTGCAGTTTCAGTTGCCGTGGAGCAGCCTTCTCCTGATGGTGGATGGGGACTTGGTATAACACGAGGGACTGTTCTGCAGGGACTGCCGACAGGTAAGTAGTATGTTTTTTGCTTTAATGTGTTTTACCATTTGGATCCTTTGGTTTTTAGCAATTAGATTCTACCCTTTTTTTAATTTAATTGATCTTGTTATGAACATTTGTAGCCTCCCTTGTTGGAAGGATTAATTTAAATGGGATGTGTATGATTGATCTGCTACATGTTTAGTTAAAAGTAAAACTACCTTCTTGTTTTATCTTAATGTATCTCGGAAGAGGTTCTAAATGTTGATGCTACCAAATTTAGGTGTTTTGGAAAAGGAAAGAGATATAGGGTTTAAGACTGGATGCAAGAAATAATAATGGCACTACACCACCTTCTCACAAGGAGCGATTTATCTGTATTAATTCCAATCCATTTCTCTAGTCTAGACTAAAGTGTAATGTAACCTAATTTGAAATAAATACTAGAAAAAAATGATATTGGGATAGAAGAAGAGAAAGCAAGGTAATGCCAAGCTCAACTGGCAGCACTGTTGACTGGGGATTATCATTTTTTTTGTATATGAGGAATTGAATCCTGAATCTTTTTTATATTTTTTATCATCATATTAAACCTAAAGACTAAGTAATTCGTCTGGTTAAACATGTTTATTACCTTGTATAACATTTCTTGTATTTATGGTTTGTGTTTGACTGCTTGTTTCTTCTAGTGTTGTGTAACTGAAAAATTTCTTGAATTATATGCTTTGATACACTATAGATCCCTTTCACTTTGAGCGAAATGGCTTATACATCGGTCAAGGAACAACAATGTTGTCAAGAGCTGGGATCTTTCGTGCTTCTCAAGGAATTGCTGTTGATATGAACAATCGAGTATTTAAGTTGCCTTCATTTTATGGTATGCGATTCATCCATTATCTGAAACATGTAGATGCTACAATGGACTTGTGGAATAATGTTTAAGTTCTGGATGATGTTTTCTGGAATTTTGAATTGGTCTTGGTATTTCTCTTTTGTTTTTTTTACAGATGTTCTTGAGGGGGAAATATTTCTTCAAAACCTGCCGAGCATTGTTGTTGCTCATGCTCTTGGTATCTACACTTATTTAGAAGTTATGTTTCTTATTTAGGAATCCTTTGTTTTTAAGCTATGCCATTTTATATATCTAGTTGCTAGATTCTTCAATTTTCTCAATTCTCTTAAGCTCTGAAATATCTTCTATATTGAACTATTATGGAGTGCTTTGTACATGTTCTAGTCCCTGGAACTTAAATTAGGCACTGAAGTATATTGTGGTGGATGTTATTGTGATAATGAAGTGGGGCCGAATGTAATCAATTGATGTGTTCTTATTTTTCTTGCTAGTTAGCATGCCAAGGTATTCTAGAAGTTCGAATTCCTAACCTTGGCTCTGTTACCAATGTTATAATTAGTTAATCGATACAAATTCTGGTAGGCTATATTTGATGAGGAGGCCTCTCTTTTTGCAAGCTGATTCCTATGACTGGATTGGAAGAACATTGTGGAAATTGCTTCATTACCTAATGAACTTATTTTGTGCTTGAACTGGTCACAGCAGGAATACTTTTTTGTTATATAACACGCTTTAACTACCTTGGAATCTGAATTTTCTTCATTGGGTTGGATTTTTCTTTCTTTCTTCTTTTCAATTTTATATCAAGTGCCCGTTTTTTTATTGAGCTTAGCGCACATATTGAGATCTGGTGCAGTTTACTTTTTAATAAATTAAGCCTACAGAAAGTTTTCGCGTCAGAAGAAGGTGGTGATTACTCATAAGAAAAGTTGAAGTTTCAACATTGTCACCCATGCTAGCCAACATGCAATTAGTTAGTAAAGCAATATTTTTAATTATTACTTGTAGGATAATACGACTTGTATATTATGTAAAAGACTAGGACTAATTCCTAAGGAGTTAGTAGTTATCTGTTAGTAGAGTTAGCAGTCTTGTATTATTAGGATTCCTAGTTTGAGTCAAATTTTTAAGGACTCTATAAAAGAGTTCTATGTTGTAACCTATTGGAAGGATATAAAACAGAATCGTCTTCTTCTGTTTCACTAATTTCTACATGGTGTTAGAGTGGGTGTAAACCAACAAATACACCAATGGAAGCCGGCTTGAAATTTACTAAGGAAACAAGCACTTTAGTTGACAATGACAGATTTCAGAGGTTAGTGGGAAAATTAATCTATCTATCGTTAACCATGCCAGACATTGCTTTTCCAGTAAACGTGATAAGTCAGCATATGACCAATCCTAATGAAGAACACATGTCAGCAGTTAACAAAATTCTTAGGTACTTGAAGAAGACTCCTGGACATGGTTTGTTGTTTAAAAAGACACAAGATAGATCTGTGAAAGTATTTACAGACTCAAGCTGAGCAGGAGAACTCATTGAAAGAAGATCGACTAGTGGCTACTGCACTTTCGTTTGGGGAAATCTTGTGACTTGGAGAAGCAAGAAGCAATCAGTTGTCTCCAGAAGCAATGCTGAAGCAGAATTTCGAGCTTTGGCACTAGGAATGTGTGAAGGAATTTGGCTACTTAAGTTGCTTAAGGAGTTACCCACAGACCAAGAAGACAAGTTCGAGATTCTGTGTGATAATCAATCAGCCATTCAAATTGCTAAGAATCCATTTCAACATGATAAAATAAAACTTGTTGAAATAGACAAGCATTTTATTTCAGAATAAATCATCAATGGGGTAGCTTTGTCATACATCCCTACAGAAGGACAACTAGTAGATGTACTCACAAAAGCCTTACCTAAATCAGTTTTTGATGAGTTTCTATCCAAGCTGGGAATATACAACGTATACTCTCCAACTTGAGGGGGAGTGTAGGATAATACGACTTGTATATTATGTAAAAGACTAGGACTAATTCCTAAGGAGTTAGTAGTTATCTGTTAGTAGAGTTAGAAGTCTTGTATTATTAGGATTCCTAGTTTGAGTCAAATTCTTAAGGACTCTATAAAAGAGTTCTATGTTGTAACCTATTGGAAGGATATAAAACCGAATCGTCTTCTTCTGTTTTACTAATTTCTACATTACTTCTAATGTTTGCCAAAACAAGTTTACTATCCTCCCACAATAAAAATGGTTTCCTCTTATCACAGAAAGAGTTGTCTTTCCTCCATAAATACTAATGCTTTCCACTTATCTTAGACCACGGTGAGGGTGGAATTTTTCTTACTGGAAAAGGTAAAAGTTCTATGCTTTTTGGATGGACAAAAAAGGACTATAAAAATAGAAACACTAAGATGTCTCTGACTGGGTCCTAGATTTTCCAACGAGGAGTTCATGAAGTCGCCAAAATTTTATATTTTGCTTGTTATGTAAGGGTAGCATTTGAGTAGTGCTTGTCTGCACCAGCTTTTGTGACGTTAAGTATGTGAACAAAGCAATATTATAGATATTGAAGGGAGTCATATGACTCATACCTTACCTTTTTAGGCTATTCAATGTTGTAGTATGAAAAATAGTTGGCAGCTGGTACCATAGATTTTTTTGTTTATATTAAGTGCATGGTTGCCATTTTTCATTTTTTTGGTTGAAATATAATTCTCGAAGGTGTGTAGATATAATCCTTGGAAAATGAAAGATTTGTCTCCTTTTTTAATCTTTTCCCTCTAAAAGGATTGTCTGGTTTCTCGTCTCGAGTATTCTTTGCTTGAGGTTTCCTTCCCACACATGCTTTTGTAGAGTTTACTGAAACAGAAGAATTGAGTTTCTGTTATTCTTATTATTATAAATTACTACACTAAAGTTACGGGTTGCTAACTCTTTTATAGAAGGCTTTAGAGTTTGACTTTAGTTACAACTAAGAATCCTATATACAACTAACTACTAACACTACTAATCCTTTAGGAATTAGACTTACACTTAAACACTAATTGTATAATCCTACACTCCCCTTCAAGCTGGAGAATATACATTGTATAATTCTAGCTTGGATAAAAACTTATCGAAATATGTTTTAGGCAATGCTTTTGTGAGTACATTTGCTAGCTGCTCTTTTGTAGAAATATAGGACAAAGAAGTTGTCCCACTATTGATCTTCTCTGAAATGAAATGTTTATTTATTTCCACATGTTTAGTTCTATCATGTTGGATAGGATTCTTAGCAATTTGGATGGCTGATTGATTGTCACACAAGATCTCAAATTCCTTCACACATCCCTAACGCCAAAGCCCTATATTCTGCTTCAGCACTACTTTTGGACACTACTGATTGTTTCTTGTTTTTCCAGGTTATAAGATTTCCCCAAACGAATGTACAGTAGCCACTGGTAGACCTTCTTTTAGTGAGTTCTCCTGCCCAGCTTGAGTTTGTAAACACTTTCACTGTCCTTTCTTAAGTCTTTTTAAATAGCAAACCATGTCCAGGAGTTCCCTTTAAGTATCTTACAATTTTGTTTGCTGCTTCCATGTGTTCTTCACTTGGATTAGTCATGTGCTGGCTGATAACATTAACAGGAAAGGCTATGTCTGGCCTAGTTAGTGACAAATAAATCAGCTTTCCCACTTGCCTTTGAAACTGTCCTTTATCTATTGGAGAACCTGCCTTTTTTTTAAATTTTAAGCTAGCTTCCATTGGAGTATCAGCTGGTTTACACCCCAACAGTCTTGCTTCATTAAACAAGTCCATGACATATTATTTTTGGTTTATTACCAGCCCCTTACTTGACCTTGCAACCTCCATACCTAGGAAATACTTGAGCTTCCCTAGGTCTTTTGTTTCGAAATTTTATTCAACAGTTCCTTCAAACGACCTATTTCTTCATCATCATCGTCTGTCAATATTATATCATCCATATACACTATTAAAATAACTCTTTTATTACTTGAAGTTATCTTAATAAAAAGTGTGTGGTCTGCTAGGATTGTTTTTATTCGTTTTTCAGAATGACCTTTGTAAACCTGTCAAACCAGGCTCTAGGAGATTGCTTCAAACCATAAAGAGATCTATTGAGCTTGCAAACTTTCTGAGTTCCTTCAACAGACTTCAACCCTAGTGGTATTCTCATATAAACTTCCTATTAAGAAAATCATTCTCAATGTCAAGCTGATGAAGCTTCCAATCGTTATTAAAAGCCAAACTTTGAAGTACTCTGATAGTGTTAAGCTTTGCCACTGGTGCAAAAGTTTCAGTGTAGTCGATTCTATAGTTGCTTTGTACCTCTGAATACTGCTATTAGAATTATACTTAATAGCAAACACCCATTTACATCCAACAAGTTGTTTACCTTGAGGAAGATCTGTAATGGTCCAAGTGTCATTCTTCTCTAATGCATCAATTTCTTCCTCAACAACCCTTCTCCACTTAGAATCCTTTAGAGCATCTTCAATAGTTGTAGGAATTTCCTCATCTAAGCATGTTGTAAAAGCTTTAAATGATGACATTAAAGAACCATACCCCACAAACTTTTGAATAGGGTGTTTTGTGCATTGTTTAACACCTTTCCTTTTAGCAATAGGTAAGTCATCAATATTAATTGAAGGAGAAGGAATTTCACTTAACATATTACCTCCATTATTCTCACTAGCAACTGGATTAAAATCCAATTCTCGGCAAGTGTCAGATTGCAAAATGATCTCAAGTATAGTCTTCCTTTTTCAAGTATAAACAATAAGTTGCTTAGGGGATTTAGGTGGTGCAATTCGAGAAGAATTTTGGGAGGCTGGAATAGGAGTCTTTAAAGAAGTACTAGGATCAGGTAACAAAGGATGATCAATAAATTTTGTAGGTAAAAAAACTGAAGGTATAGAAGGAAATATAGTAGGGTAAACCTGGTGTTTTTGAGAAGGTTGAAAATCATCTCAATTCTCCCCTTGAATTGCAGCCTTGGTGAAGTAAGGTTCTTGTTCAAAAAAGGTTAGATCCATAGTAACAAAAAAATTTCGAGAAGTTGGATGATAACATTTGTAGCCCTTCTTAAGTGAAGAATATCCAACCAACACACATTTTAAGGACCGAGGATCTAACTTAGACTTAGAGGGATCAGAATTATGAATAAACACAGTGCAACCGAATACTTTTAGAGGCAACATACACTAAAGAGGTTTAAAGTGAGGGTAACTCTCCAAGAAAATAGATTAAGGGGTCTGAAATTTTAAGACTTTGCTAGGCATACGATTAATCAAATAGGTGTTAGTCAATAAAGCCTCACCCCACAAGTATTTAGGGACATTATTGGTAAACAACAAGGAACGAGTGACTTCTAGTAAATGTAGATTCTTTCTTTTTGCAACCCCATTTTGCTGTGG
Organism: Hibiscus mutabilis; assembly: GCA_019671005.1. Lineage (NCBI taxonomy): Eukaryota > Viridiplantae > Streptophyta > Magnoliopsida > Malvales > Malvaceae > Hibiscus > Hibiscus mutabilis. Next base: position 28,186,449 of record CM033717.1, on the reverse strand, counting down.
TGTCCACACAAGAACTAATTTGAACAATTCCTTTTTTTCGAAAAAACTCTCCCAAGGATTTTGTAAAAAATTCACTCCTATTATAAGGCTTAAAAATTTGAATTTTACTGTTGAATTGTGTCTCCACCAGATTATAAAATCTCTCAAAGATAGAATTGGTTTTAGATTTTTCCCTCATTAAGTAGGTCCATGTAATCCTTCTATGATCATCAATAAAAGTAATGAACCACATATAACCATTTACATTCTTCACCTTAGGCTTTTTATTAATGAACAAAGCAGGATATAATTTTGCAAGATATTAAAAAATGGGGCGGTCTAACTTAAAATGCCATAACATAACATCATCAAGTTGTCTTAAAGTAGTAAAAGAACAAAGAAATTTTGATATAGAAGATGAATGAGGGCCATAAAGAACATAGAGTCTATTTTGCAAGCTAGCATTGTCAATCATCTTCTTCGAGTCCATTGCCTGCAAAATACAACCAGAATCATTAAATTTGGATGAACACTTCAAATCCTTTGAAAGCTTGCTAACAGATATAAGATTGTTGGCAAGATTTGGCACAAATAAAACATCATTCAACAACATATTATCATTAAGAATGACAGAACCACATCCTTGAATTTTTTATAGAGAGCCATCAGCAGTTTTTATAGAACGCTCAAAAGAGGGTGCTGGGTATTTAAAAAATAACTCCCTGTTACCAGTATGTGATCAAATGTCCCAGAGTCTATAATCCTTGCAGGTGCAGTCTGTACAGACAGAAGAGCAGTAAGAAAGGAATTGCTTTTTGTACCTTCATTTTTTGCCATGGCTAAATTTGCCTCATTAGGTCCTGCAAATTTGCCAAATAATTTCTGTAAATCTACAATTTGCTCTTTAGTAAAGCTGTTAATACTAGTATAAGTGGCCAAGTTGGAATGAGAATCACGAGAGCCTCTTGGTTGAGAGGGTTTCCAGTATGTTGGTTTTGCCCTGAAGTTTCCAGCACTTCTCCTGAGAATGACCATTTTTTTTGCAATAATCACACCATGGCTTCCCTCTTTTGTGAGAACTAGAGTAGGATTGAATGACGAGGGCAGATCCATCTTGGGAAGAACTTTCAGGAAGCATCAAGATCCTCCTACTCTCTTCTTGCTTAACTGAAGAAAAAACTTCCCTAATGGACGGAAGAGGTGAGCTGCCAAGGATTCTACCTTGGACTTCATCCAAATCTTTATTCAACCCATTAAGAAACTGAAAAATTCTTTGTTGGGTTGTGATCTTGTAGAGGGCGGCATCAGTAGTTTCCTAGTCATTAGTCTCATATAAATCGATTTGCTGCCAAAGATTCTTCGGGGAGTAATAGTATAATGTGACACTCATCCCTTCCTGTTTAAGATTGGAGGCCTGACTCTCAATTCTATAAAGTTCTGAAATATTGTCAGTGCTAGAATAGATTTCTTTAACAGCATCTCTAAATCTCAGCAGCCGATTCATAGAGCAAAAAATTCTTCCCCATTGTAGGATACATGGAGTTGAGTAACCAGGACATAACTCGGTCATTTTCTTGCATCCACTTGGCATATCCTGACTCTGTAGCAGCAGGTTTTTTAATCTCGCCTGAGATATAACCTAATTGCCTCGCCCAATAATAAAAATTTTCACAGATTGAGACCATTTCAGGTAGTTATTTCCAACTAGTCTGTGACAAGTAACGGCTAGACTAGAAGAGTCAGAAATATCATCAGAACCAGAAATAAGTTCTGGTAGAGAATCGACCTCAGAAGAAGAAGAAGAAGAAGAAGAATTGGCCATTGATAAGGATTGTGAAATTAGAACCTGCTCTGATACCATGTAAAGTTTAGTGAAATAGAAAAATTGAGTTTTTGTTATTTTTATTATTATAAATTACTGTTGAATATATTCAAATAAAAGATCTTTTGTAAATATTAGTAAATCAAGTTAGTTATTATCTATAGATAATTAGAATTCAAATTCAAATTTAGACTAGTTTATCTTATCTCTAGTTTGAATTCTAGAGTTGTATAGTTGTAGGACTATTGTAAAAAGCCTATATAAGAGTTGTGTTGTAATATTAAAGGAGAGATGAAATAACAGAGAAATATATTCTTCACTGCAGAAAATACATCATTCGTTGCTGGAATTTTCCTATTTCTCTACTAGAATTCCCTATTTATCTACATGGTATCAGTCTAAATATTCGGTCCCTAAACTCTCAACATGGTTGATACATTCCCTTCTGCAAATAGTCCCATTTCTGATGTTGTCTCTAGTATCTCCACCATCCAAATTTGTCAAAGGAATGATTTCAGTTCTTCGAACAGTGTATATTCTGCTCAAGAAGGTAGTTCCATTTTTGCCTTTTTGGCTGGTAAAAATAATTGTTCTAACTGGATCGTTGACTCGGGAGCATCAGACCATATGAGTGGAAATGCCTCTCTCTTCCATACATTTCGTCCTTCATTGGTTACCTCTCAAATAAAGACTGTTGATGGCTCTTTCTCCTCAATATCAGGGAGTGGTTCTATTCAAATCTCTGAGACTATTACACTGTCTAATGTGTTATACGTTCCAAAATTGACTTGCAACCTTATTTTCGTGAGTAAATTATCTGTTGATTTTCAATGCACAACTAAATTCTCTCCTCATGGTTGTGAATTTCAGGCTCTGGAGTAATTGGCAAAGCTAGGTTGTGTGGTAGCCTCTATATCTTCCAAGGGCACAATTCTCCTAATGGACAAGCAAATTCGAGTTGTACCCATACTTTTCCTTGTTTTCCTACTATTTCAAATTCTTCACAATCTGTTTTGTTATGGCATTATAGGCTTGGCCATCCCAGTTTTCAGTATCTTACAAAGATGTTTCCCAAGTTATTTGTCCATTAAAATCCAAATTCTTTTTCATGCGAAATTTGTCCTCTTGCCAAACATACCAAAAGTTCTTATCCTCCATCTACCTATAAAACCTCTAACCCCTTTTCCTTAATCCACAGTGACATTTGGGGCCCTTCTAAAGTTAAGAATATTGATGGTTCTAGGTGGTTTATTACTTTCATAGATGATCATAGTAGGCTTACTTGGACATTTCTTATAAAAGAAAAAATAGAATCTGAGAGTATTTTTAAAAGATTTAAGACTCTAATAGAAACTCAATTTTGGAGCCAAATCAAAATTTTCCATTCTGATAATTGTAGTGAGTACTTTACCAAAATCTTAGGATGTTATTTTCAAGGAAAATGGATTGTTTGTAGGATAATACGATATGTTTAAGAGTTGTATGTAATGTAAAAGTCTTGTAAGTCATGTAAAAGATTAAGAGTTATCTGTTAGTAGGATAAGGATTAAGAGTTATCTAAGAAGTCTTCTATTATTAGGAGTCCTAGTTAAAGATAAATCAGCTTGGGTTTCGATCCTCTAAATTAAACCCTAGTCGATGGCCAATTCTTCTTATTCCTCTACTGAAATTACTTCTTCACCAGAAATTTTTTTTGGTTCTGATGATCTCAATGAAACTTCCAGCCTTGTTATTACTTGTCATCGACTGAATGGCAATAATTATTTGGAATGGTCTCAATCTGTCAAGATTTTTATCTCAGGACGAGGCAAATTGGGCTATCTCACAGGAGAGGTTGAACAGCCTGCGGCCACTGCTGCTGGTTATACCAAATGGATGCAGGAAAATAGCCGTGTGATGTCCTGGTTGCTCAATTCTATGGCCTTTATGTTCTTCATGGCACTCCACCCTCTTTTATCTCTCAATCTCCTTGTTCCTTTACAGCCTTAGGACAAAGTGATGATGTTTTATTGTGGCACTTTAGGTTAGGTCATCCTAGTTTTCAATATCTTGCAAAATTGTACCCTTCCTTATTCATAAATAAAAAGCCAAGCTTATTTAAATGCCATATCTGTCCTCTTGCTAAACAAACCAAAGCATCCTATTTGCCATTTACTTATAAACCATCTCACCCATTTTCTTTGATCCATAGTGATATTTGGGGCCCTTCTAGAGTGAAGAATGTTGATGGTTGTAAGTGGTTTATTACTTTTATTGATGATCATAGTATGACTACTTGGACTTATTTGATGAAAGAAAAATCTAAAACTGAAAACATCTTTGAGAGATTTTACACCATGGTCATTACCCAATTCCATACTAAAATCCAATTGTTTAAGTCTGATAATGGCAGTGAATTTTTTGCTAGGTCTTTGGGTGATTCCTTTCGAAAAAAGGGGATAGTTCAGATTAGTTCCTGTGTTGACACTCCCCAACAGAATGGAGTAGCAGAAAGAAAGAATAGACACCTTCTTGAAGTCACTCGATCCCTTTTATTTACCAATAATGTTCCTAAGTACTTGTGGGGAGAAGCCTTGTTAACTGCCACATATTTGATCAATCGCATGCCCAGTAAGGTTTTGAAATTTCAAACCCCTCAATCCATTTTCTTGGACAAATATCCCCACTTTAAACCTCTTTCTTGTACATTACCTCCTAAGATCTTTGGGTGTACAGTCTTTATTCATAATTCAGCCATAATAGGTCCAAGTTAGATCCTAGATCCAGAAAGTGTGTGCTAGTAGGGTATTCTTTACTTAAGAAGGGCTATAAATGCTATCATCCACCATCTCGAAAATTTTTTGTTACTATGGATCTTACCTTTTTTGAACAGGACCTTTACTTTACTACGGCTGCAATTCAGGGGGAGACTTGGGATGATCTTCAGCCTTCCTACCAACATCAGGTAATCTCTCCTATTGTTTCTATACCTTGAGACTTTTCATCCACTCACTCCACAAATCCATCCTTGTTGCCTACAACACCCTCAGATTTCTCACCTGTATCTTCTTTACCAATCCCTTCACAAACACCAACAACTTCTCAATATCCTTCCAAAACACCTACTCCTCCCAAACAACTTGTGACCTATACAAGGAGAAAGAAAACTATACCTGAGGCCATCTTGCAATCTGACACTTGCCGAGAATTGGATTTGAATCCAATTGCCAATATGGAAGATGAAGGAAATGTGATCAGTAAGTCTACTACTCCTAATCTGGATGATTTTCCTATTGCTATTAGAAAAGGAGTTAGACAGTGCACTAAACATCCTATCCAGAAGTTTGTTGCTTACAGCTCATTGATGCCATCTTTTAAAGCTTTTACAGCAAGTTTAGATGAAAAAGAAATTCCTACAACTATTGATGAGGCACTAAAGCATCCTAAGTGGAGAAGGGCTGTTGAAGAAGAAATTAGTGCACTTGAGAAAAATGGTACCTGGACAATAATGGATCTTCCCAAGGTAAGAAACCACATCGGTTGTAAATGGGTCTTTTACGTGAAATATAACTCGATGGCGGTTTGCGAGAGATATAAAGCAAGGCTCGTGGCTAAAGGATATACACAGACCTATGGGATTGATTATACTGAAACCTTTGCTCCAGTGGCGAAACTCAACACTATTCGAGTTTTTTTAAGTCTTGCTGTCAACAATGATTGGAACCTACACCAACTGGATGTCAAGAATGCATTTCTTAATGGGAAGTTAGAGGAGGAAGTTTATATGAAGATCCTACAGTCCAAATCAGTTGAAGGAAATCAGAAAATTTGTAAGCTCAACAAGTCACTTTATGGCCTAAAGCAATCTCCTCGAGCTTGGTTTGACAGTTTTACTGTGGTTATTCAAGAATGGATACAAGCAAATCACTAGCTGATCATACACTCTTTATTATGGTAACTTCAAAAAATAAAAGGGTTATCTTGATTGTTTATGTGGATGACATAATCTTGACAGGGGATGATGATGAAGAATTTAGCCATTGAAGAATCTTCAATAGAGAGTTTGAAACAAAAGACTTGGGGAAGCTTAGATATTTTTTTTTGGCATGGAGGTTGCAAGGTCAAGTAAGGGGTTGGTGATAAATCGGAGGAAGTATGTCCTTGATTTACTAGATGAAGCTGGAATCTTTGGGGTGTAAACCAAACAGATACACCAATGGAGGCTGGCTTGAAATTTACTAATGAAACAGCTCTTTAGTTGACAAAGAAAGGTTTGAGAGATTAGTGGGAAAATTGATCTATCTATCACTAACCAGGCCGACATTGTTTTTCCATTAATGTGATAAGTCAAAGATATGACCAATCCAAATGAAGAACACATGGCAGCAACAAAATGTAAATCCTCGTGTACTTGAAGAAGACGCTGGACATGGTTTATTGTTTAAAAAGACACGAGATAGATCTGTGAAAGTATTCACCGACTCTAGTCAATGCTGGAGAACTCACCGAAAGAAGATCAACCAAAGCTCTTGTACTTTTGTTTGGGGAAATCTCGTAACTTGGAGAAGTAAGAAGCAATCGTTTGTCTCGAAGCGGTCAGAGGCGAAATTCGAGCTTTGGCACTAGGAATGTGTGAAGGAATTTGGCTACTTAAATTACTGAGGGAGTTAAACACAGACCAAGAATATAAGTTTGAGATCCTGTGTGATAACCAATCAGCAATTCAAATTGCTAGGAATCCAGTTCAACATGATAGAACAAAACATGTTGAAATAGACAAGCATTTTATTTCGGAAAAGGTTAACAATGGGATAGCTTCTTTGTTATATATTCCTACAGAAGGACAGCTAGCTGATGTACTTACAAAAGCTTTACCCAAATCAGTTTTTGATGAGTTCTTATCCAAGCTGGGACTATACAACGTATACTCTCCAGCTTGAGGGGGAGTGTAGGATAATACAATATGTTTAAGAGTTGTATGTAATGTAAAAGTCTTGTAAGTCATGTAAAAGATTAAGAGTTATCTGTTAGTAGGATAAGGATTAAGAGTTATCTAAGAAGTCTTCTATTATTAGGAGTCCTAGTTAAAGATAAATCCTTAAGGACTCTATAAAAGAGTTCTATGTTGTAACCTATGTGATTCATTCGAATAAAACAGAATACTTTCTCTTCTGTTTTCACTACTTTCTACATTGTTCACATAACATCATGTGTCGATTCACCTCAACAAAATGGTATTGCCGAAAGAAAGAATAGGCATTTGTTAGAGGTGGCTAGATCTTTAATGTTTTCCACAAATGTTCCCAAGTTTTATTGGGGGGAAGCCATTCTTACAGCTACTTTTCTTATAAATAGAATGCCTAGTAAACCTCTCAAATTTCAAACCCCTAGGAATGTGTTTCTTAAGACTTTTTCGAATTTCCAACCCCTTCTAATATTCCAGCAAAGGTATTTGGGTGCACTGTTTTTGTTCATATTTCTCCTCAATCCAAACTAGATCCTAAAGCTCTAAACTGAATCTTCCTAGGTTATTCTTCAATTAAGAAGGGCTACAAGTGCTACTCTCCTGTCACTAAAAGAACTTATACCTCCTTTGATGTTACCTTCCTTGAACACAAGACCTATTACCCCAAACCTAAAATTCAGGGGGACAGTTTACATGAATTTCCAGTTCTTGATAATTTCCACCATGATCTATTTTTTACTACCGAAATCTCTATTGTTTTACAGCCAAATACTAACCCTACTATTACTTCATCTGAATCTACCTTTATTCCAAACAATGAACCAACTGCCTTGGAACCACCAGACAATGAACCAACTGCCTTGGAACCACCAGGTTCACCTCACACCCCACAAAGAACTCCAACAGAACAACAACCTGAACAACTCGAAGTTAGAGAGCTTAGTGTCTATAGAAGGAGAAAAAGGCCCAACAAAGAGACTACAATACAACCTGGAAACTGCCAAGAGCTGGATCTTGGTCCTGCAGGCGTGGAAAATTTGAAAGGTATGGAAGATTCTCAGAATGTTGCTCCTATTCCTTTTATTGATACTGACGAGTTGTCTATTGCTCAAAGAAAAGGTGTAAGGAGGTGCACATCTCATCCCATTCAGAAGTTTATGGCATATGGAAATCTAAAGCCTACATTTAAGGCTTTCACCTCTAGTGTTGACAACACTTTCATCCCAAAAACAGTGGAGGAGGCAATGAAAGATCCTAACTGGAAGAAAGTTGTAGAAGAAGAAATGAGGGCACTAGAGGGCAACAAAACTTGGACACTAACAGAACTTCCACCAGGAAAGAGACTAGTTGGCTGCAAGTGGGTTTTTACTGTCAAATTTAAATCTGATGGCAGCATCGAAAGGTACAAGGCAAGGTTGGTAGCCAAAGGATTCACTCAGTCTTATGGTATATACTACTAAGAAACATTTGCAACAGTAGCTAAGCTGAACACAGTAAGAGTTCTTTTGTCTTTAGCTGTGAATAAAGACTGGAAATTACATCAACTTGACATCAAAAATGCCTTTTTGAATGGCAATCTTGAAGAAGAAGTTTATATGGAAATACCACTAGGACTGAGGAGTTATTTCGACAGACAAAAAGTTTGCAAGCTGGAAAAATCATTGTATGGCCTAAAACAGTCTCCTAGGGCCTGGTTTGATCGATTCACAAAAGCCATCTTGAAGAATGGATACAAGCAGTGTCAAACAGATCACACCTTGTTCATTAAGGAAAGTTCAGAAAAGAAGAAAGCCATTCTTATTGTTTATATGGATGATATCATCATCACAGGAGATGATATTGGGGAAATTGAAAGGTTAAAAGAATACTTGCTGGTGAGTTCGAAACTAAGGACCTTGGTTCTCTGAGATATTTCCTAGGAATGGAAGTTGCAAGATCAAAAGTTGGCTTGTTTATTAATCAGAGGAAGTATATCTTGGATTTACTCACTGAATCAGGAATGAAGGGATGTAAACCAGTTGAAAGTCCTATGGAATTTAATCTCAAATTGAAGAAGGATGAATTGGGGAGCCCTGTGAACAAAGGACTCTATCAAAGGTTAGTAGGGAAATTAATGTACCTTTCTCTTACTCGACCTGATATAGCATTTCCTGTTAGTATTGTAAGTCAATATATGAGTGATCCTAGAGAAGAACATCTTGAAGCTGTCTATAGAATCCTAAAGTATCTAAAGATGACCCCCGGACATGGCTTAATCTTCAAGAAAAATGAAGACAGATCAGTTCAAGTTTTTACTGATTCCAGCTGGGTAGGAGAATTAACTGATAAGAGATCTACCAGTGGGTATTGCACATTTGTGTGGGACAATTTGGTTACTTGGCGGAGCAAGAAACAGTCAGTGGTGTCTCGGAGCAGTGCTGAAGCTGAATATAGGGCCATTGCACTAGGAATGTGTGAAAGAATCTGGTTACAAAGATTACTTAACGAATTGGGTTTGAATGACAACAAAAATTTTGAATTGTACAGTGACAGCCAGTCTGCCATTCGTTTAGTTAAAAACCGAGTTCATCATGATAGAACCAAGCATGTGGAGATAGATCGACAGTTTATTTCCGAAAAGGTTAATAGTGGAATGGTAAAACTCAGCTTTGTGCCTTCCAAAAATCAACTTGCTGATATACTCACCAAGGCACTTCCATGACCTACTTTTGATGAGCTTTCGTGCAAGCTAGGACTATATAATATATACTCTCTAGCTTGAGGGGGAGTGTTGAATATATTCAAATAAAAGATCTTTTGTAAATATTAGTAAATCAAGTTAGTTATTATCTATAGATAATTAGAATTCAAATTCAAATTTAGACTAGTTTATCCTATCTCTAGTTTGAATTCTAGAGTTGTATAGTTGTAGGACTATTGTAAAAAGCCTATATAAGAGTTGTGTTGTAACATTAAAGGGGAGATGAAATAACAGAGAAATATATTCTTCTGTGTTGAAAATACATCATTCTTTGCTGGAATTTTCCTATTTCTCTACTAGAATTCCCTATTTATCTACAATTACTACACTAAAGTTGTAGGTTGCAAACTCTTTTATAGAAGGCTTTAGAGTTTGACTTTAGTTACAACTAGGAATCCTATATACAACTAACTACTAACACTAATCTTTTAGGAATTAGACACACTTAAACACTAATTGTATAATCCTACAGCTTTTGAATTGTGAAATTTTTGCATGACATGGTCATTGCGCGTGCTCTTATTTTTGTCTTAGATCCTCAAAAAGGTGAGCGGATATTAGACATGTGTGCAGCTCTAGGAGGGAAGACAACTACAATTGCTATACTTATGAAGGATGAAGGGGAGGTCGTTGCAGCAGGTAGATCTCATAATAAGGTGCTACTATCTATATAATAATGTGACAATGGAAGAATTTTTTCCACGAGTCCTGTGACCGTTTGGCTTGTTTCCACTTCCACTTGACTTCTAGTCCTTGGTCATTATGTATGTTTTCATCTTAAAAAAAAAATGATGTTCAATGCATAGTTTCCTCTTCATCCTTTTTCATGATTGTTGCAAAGCTTGAATGTGACCCATGATCTCTAAGGCTTTGTTTGACCTTTTAATGAAGTTGTAGTAAGGGCCTTTGTGACAAAGCGTAGGGCTGACAGAAAGTGTGTCCTTACTCCGTCAAGCCTCCTTTTTGCCTTGTTTGCCATGGAGTCCCCTACCCTCAAGTATAGATAGGATATCTCTTTTCTCAAAGCATTCATTTTGCCAAAAGTCCCTTCTTTCTAGAGAGATAACCTCTCATTGGAAGGGTCCCTAATGGAGAAACAGTAGCCAACCTTGTGTTTCTCTTGCAGGACTTACTGGTCAACTTATCTGACATTTGAATTTCAATCCTCTTGAGAAAAATGCATGGTAGAGTCCTTTGAATGGTCCTTATCAATTAATTTCACTTAAGCATATGATATACTGCTAGTTTCCATATTCCTTACAGTTGACTGATCTCATTTCAGAGTACATATTACAAGCATGTAAAAAGTTGACATCTTTATTATTTGTTACTTGATTGCTATGAAAAATTTTCTTCTTTAATGAACTGTTCAGAGATGATATATTATTTTTTAATCTGGAACCTACAATTTCTTTGTTTTTGAGGATACCAATTTCTTAATTTAGAGGTGATGGATATTAAGAAATTGGCAGCTGAGTTGGGTTTGACTTGTATAACAACATATAAACTAGATGCTCTCAAAGCTGTTCGTAAAACAAATGGGTCAAGTGATATGACCACTTTGTGCTGTAACAAGGATAACAATGTAGTGATCCAGAGGTCTGACTCAAAGCCTCTTGGGAATGGAGCCATCCACTACCATTGTAGGATCAAATGCCAATACAACTTGCAAGGAGAATGGTATGTAAATTCGGTCAAATGTTCATGATAACATGTTTGCTTGTTTTCTTCTTTTTCTTTTTTCTGTTGGGAGGTGGAGGCGAAGGGGGAAAATGTGTATTCCACACATTATCTTCAAAGACTAAAACATTCTTGAGATGATGGGATTCATGTAAGGAATGTCTAGCTCAATCTAGGTTGTTGGATATAGTATTACCTTATTCATGTTAAGAAATCTTATTGTACTGTCATGTAGATCCATCTACGGGCAGACTGAACCTTGGTTTCATGCATGGGAGCATCTGGTAGTGCTGAAATTGTGTTAGGGTCTTGAGTGGCCGCTTTCTATACCCTTCTTGACAGGAATGCCATTCCTTTGCCTGCCAAGGAAAAAAATCAAACCACCCATTTGATTATCTTACATGATTATTGATTTTTTTTTTCTGTTTGATTCCCAATAACCATGATCTAAGAATATTTTTCAGTTCAGCATGTCAATCTTTGCATCAACTTTGTTGTATTCGGAGTTGCTGTAAATTCAATATTTTAGAACTAAAGTTGCGTGGATAACTTTTTTAGCATAGCATCTATAGTTGTAAGTTCTTCGGAAGGATGGAAAATTTGCCTACATACTCAAGGATGAATGACTGGTATCAAATTATAGGTTCAAGTTTTCCACACTAAACAAATAGTAAATTTTCAACTCGAAGACATTTTTGCTTCTATGAAATTTTATCGCTATATTTTCTTTAAATGTGCATTGTGTGCTTATATTTAGAATCAAGTGGAATTGTTTGAGAAGATAATGAAATCAACTTTTAAGCCTTTTCTCTTGCTAAGAATTGTGAAAATGAGTTTCTTTTATATTTTCCAAATTTGATTTCTTTCTATATAATGCTTTCTTTACCATTTTTGTTTTGCATGAGTAAAAGGCTTAGAGAGTTAGAGTTACATATTTGTCTCTGATTCTCATTGTTATAGTTAGTAATGGAAAAGCAAATGGGAGAACTTATGCTAGCAAAGCTGACATTAGGAAGACCATGCGAAGAATGAGGAATGGCCCAGGGAGAAATCAAAGCCTGGGTGGCAGAGTTGAGAATTCGAAAGGCTTCCTTCCTAATAGCTTTGATCTGTCCTTCTTGATGCTCCTTGTTCTGCTCTTGGTTTGAGACCTCGGCTATTTGCTGGAGAGGTAGGGCATTCTGTTTATGCTGGTTAAAAATTGATACTTGTTCTTCCGGGCTATTTTGCTGCACTCTAAATTATATCCATTCCCATGCATGGAATCAGTAGATTGATGAAATCTATGTCCATGGTGTAACTGCATTCTAAGTTCTGTCCACTCCCATGCATAGTATCAGTAGAGTGACGAAATTATGTCTGTTATGTAACTGCATTCTAAGTTCTGTCCACTCCTACGCATAGTATCAGTAGAGTGATGTATACCTATGCCCTTAATCTTTCTGCATTCCACATTCTGTCCATTCCCATGCATAGAGTGATGGAACCTATGTCTGTGATGCAACTGCATTCTAAATTCTGTCCATTCCCATTCATAGTATCAGTAAATGATATCTCTGTCCTTAATCTTTCTGCATTCTAAATTATGTCTATTCACATGCTTAGTATCAGTAGAGTGGACAAAATTTTTATACCCTTCACTCAAGAAATGATTTATACCGTCTTAGAAGGTCTGGACTATTCAGAAGACAGTTGTTGCAAATATATAAAATAAAAAACAAAATATACATTTTGTGTGTGGACACTGCTAGTTGTTTCCTTATAGGGTGTTAATCTATGTGAAATATGCTGGTTTTGGCGTGTTGTTACTTGTGAATTAGTAAGCATTAGTTTCTGCTGTTTCATAATTAAGCTTTGTATTTCTTTGGTCTTTTTGTCCTTCTACAAGTATTTTGGCTTGTGATTTATTGTTTCTACATGTTGCCTCTATATTTCCATTTATTTATTTGTTGGAGGTGGGAGGCTGCTATATTACTCACACTCGGGTGTAACGATATGTTTATAACACAGGTTTATATGACTTTTCCTAAGTTTTCCTATATATTTAGAGGATCTTTGAAAGGGTGTATCCTCATACCCCTGTCTGGATGTGCGTAGGAGATTTGTGTGGAACACGGATACTTAATGAAAAATTAAGTGTCAGAGTAATGTGGGGATGTTGGGTTGGGATTGAGTAAAACATACAATAGATGCACCTCTAAGGTGAGATTTGTAAGTTCACAAGGAGATGATAGCAGATAATTGAATAAAGTCTTATCCAAAGATAACCTCATTTTCTCAGTTTTAATAATGTAAAAATTAAATAACTCGCATTACTTTTAGTTTTTCTACTTAATGTTCTTCAATTTATTTGATTTAATAGAAAGAACTGGAAAACCCTTAATTGAATTTGATTTGGCTGTTTGTTGTTTTTCTTTGGCATACAGGAAACCATTGAGACATTAAGAAAGCATGCGAAGTATCAAAGGAGAATGTTTGATCAGGCTGTTCAGTTAGTTCGCCCTGGTGGAGTCCTTGTGTACTCGACGTTAGTTTGCTTCCTTGGGACAATTTTATATTTTTGCTTTAATAAATTATTAATGTACTGTTCTCATAATAGACTATAAATGTTTTATGTTGCTTGCATCATGCATTTCTGATTGGCTGTGTGCGCTTTTTTACAAAATGCATTAAAACAAGTTGCTGAGTGCTGACAATATTGTAGGCTCTAATAAAATTTTAAGGTAATTAGATGTTATTCACTGGATCTGATTATTTATTTAGGACACGGATAGTAAAGTTGTGAACCTAACTCCTAAGGTTGGGTGCTGTTAGTGATATTTGTAGCTTGTGCTTCTAGTGGTTTCATACTTTGCATGTTCTTTTGTTGTTTGTTTATCAGGTGATGGAAGGGTTAAACTGATTTTTGTTATTTTCCTCTCAAATTCTTTTTCACAGAATGTTATGTTCAGGTGTACAATGCGCTGGATACATACAAGTAAGATGCCTTAAACCTTACAACACATTAAAAAGCTTTCAAGTTTTTCATAGATTTAAGCTGGGAAAACTCCAGTGTGAGTTGACTAACATTTGGATGGGGTCTTACCAATGTTATAAAATCATGCTCTATTGTCAATGTTTGTTTTTCCAGCACCCAAGAATCGGTGGAGCTGGTCTTGTCGGTAGTTGTGAATTTCCAGATGGATATGTTGAGTAAGTATTCCCTGTTACACGTTGCTTTATTTTTGGACAGATGTTTGATTTATATACTGATATGGATATGCTGCACAGAGAATGGCTGAGACCAGGAGAGGAGGAATTGGTTCAAAGGTTTGATCCCTCATCTCCACTCGATACAATTGGCTTCTTCATAGCCAAATTTGCTGTAGGCTCCAAAGATGACCTATAAACTCACTTTGTTGTAACCATTTAACAAATGGGTCTTGTTGTTTGTTGTTGTTATAGGGATTATTTGTTCACTTTGACCATGACATTTTTCTTACCCTTGCTGCTGCAATAATATAATGTTATGTGGGGCTGCATATGACTTAAAAATTGATGGTTGGTTAGTTTAATGTTTTCTTAACCAGTGTAGCTAAATAAGTTACTTTGAGATTTATCTTTTAAACCGAGGTAACTAATCAAATCCCAATAATACAATCTATCCCAACACTTTTTTTTAATTACCAAAAATAAGGGTAAACTATCCCATTGGTCACTCAGCTATTATAACTTTTCTATTTTAGCTATTGAACTATTTCTTTTCTTTTTCTTTTTTTTGCAAATTTGGTCACTAATGTTATTATTTTATATTTTGGATATTGGTTGTTGAGTTTGGAAGACGATGATTTGGTCTTGGTATAATAACACTTTTAGTTTTAAAATTTGTTCATTTTATCAATTTAATCTTAAATTAAAATAACTCAATGAATTTAAATATTTAAAATCATATCAATTTAATTCTATTTAGACAATAATCATCATGCAATATATTAATGGAATTTTTGACCTTTCAAGTTCAGTGTTGGATATAAAAATATGAGAAGGGTAAGGACAGTTCAACTGAATCAAAGTGTCAAAAGGAAAGGGGGAAAAAGCAAAGGAAGAAGATGGAAAATTTAGTATTTAATCCAAATATTTGATGAGATGCTTTAGATTTAAATGAACACCTAATTGATAGATTATATAAATTTTGAGTACATATAATATTATATAAGACATTATCGGGGAATTGACCGAAGAAGACTATGAGACCATTTAGTTGAGTTGCAGTCAATCATTGATCATGCTTTTTCAGGGCTTATTTATATATGGTCTAATCGCCGGGAGGAAAGCCTTGGGACGGTGCTACGTATAAGGTGGGAGGGTCAATTGCCCCAAAAGTTTATAGGTTAATTATATTTTAGGTACAAATAGTTTTAAAATTATTGTAATTAAACCCTTACCTCTCAAAATTTTAGTTTATTATTTTTTAGGACTATCATTTAGAATTAATAAAATTTAAACTTTGACCCCTCATTTTTTGGTTTAATTACTTTTTAAGACCTTTTCAATTTTAAAATGTGTAAAATTAAACCTAAACTCCCTTAATTTTCATGGTTTAATTACTTTTTAAGACCTATTCGTTTTGAAGTTAATCGGCATGCCCCCATGTAATTCAATCCTGGCTCCGTCCTTGAGAAAGCCCCTAACAAAAAACTCGACATGACTGATTGGTAATCCTAAAACTGATATTAGTGGTTTCTCGGTTCGTATGTTAACTTTTTTAATGACAATTCCAAAAATATATTCGAGAAATTATTTTGAAAAAGAAAGGATATTGGACGGTGTTGAGCTTTTTCATTAACGAAATATCTTTCTATGGGTAATTAAAAAAAATTTGTTGTACGAAAAATAAATTTGGAGTAATATAAATTGGTTTAACTCGAACAAGATACAAAGATCAAAGGATTTTTTTTTTTTTTTTGTGAAGTGAAACTTGAGATGTGCAAACCAATGAGCAGAGAAAAGATTAAACAGTCTATGGTGGAACAAAATGGTGACAAGATCCCTGGCCTTGATGGCTTTACTTCCTGATTTTTCAAAGAAGCATGGAACATAGTTGGAAATGATTTGGTGCAAGTTGTGAACTACTTTTTCACAAGCTGTCAAATGCATCCAGCGTTCAACAGTACTCCTTTGGTTCTTGTTCCTAAGGTAACTAATCATTCTTCTAACAGCAAGTCTCGGATTGGTTGTGTGAAATATATATAGAAATTTATCAACCAATAAAAATCTCTTAAAGGAATCACCGCCGCGCCGTCCATTCTAATTATTGGAGAACAAAAATTCAAGTATATGGTGGAACATCTTCATCCTTCAATATGAGGTACTATTGGTCATTTGAATGCGATTTGTTTTTTAATAGCAAATCTCTGATTAGTTGGGTATAATATATATAAAAGTCTTTCTTTCAATTGATGGAGAATGTTCGTCGACAAGAATAGACTCTTTTTGTTGCAAACCTTCTAGAGAGATTATATTGAAAGGGATTATGACAAGTATTTGAACGTCATAGAAAGGTTGTTGATGTTCTTATATCGAGTAAAAGAACGAGATATAATTCGTGTTTTGAGTTTGTTCGAATAAATACCGAGATAGAGGCACGAAGAGTGATCGAATGATTACACCATTTTTGACTAAATGAATCAAAGATTTCAGTATCGTCAGTGGTGAAGCTACAGGAGGTTAGCAGAAGCTAAGCCCTTATGGCCCCCTTCAGAAATTTTACACTATAACATATACTTTTTTATTCTTTTAATTTTTTTTTCATTATCAGTTATTCTTTTAAAATCCTTTTTATTCTTTTAATTTTTTTGTTCATTATCGGTTATTCTTTTAAAATTCTTTTTTTTTCTTTTATAACTCTTTTAAAATTCTTTTTATTATTTTATAATTCTTTTAAAATCTCTTCTTTTTTGTCATACATATAAATCCCTATAAAAAACAACTTTTCGCTTCTTGGGTACACTTTGACCCTTTTTTCTTCATCTCTTTTACCTTTTTTATCTTTTTCACCTTAATTTATCATTCTCGTATACAACCGCCAACACTCTCCGATAGCACCTATTCGAAAATCACTCTCTCTTTAACGGTATCCCTTAATTTATCATCTCTTTTAAATATATAGTTGTTACTTCTTTGTGTAGTTTTTGTTAAATATATTAAGAAATTTGTTTATCATGTGAAATTGAATCAATAGAACCAAGAATATTAACTAGTAGATTGCTTGATAGTTTGATAAATCAATTGTTAATGTACTTTTTTAATAATTTTCATGTGATATTAAGGTAAAATCACAGGAATTCTGAATTTCATTTTATTGACAGTTGGATTAAGACTTGACTTGATAGTATTATTTTTTTATGTGCATTTTAATTACTCATAATTTCATTTTAAACCCTAACTTCACCCCTGAATGTCGTTTGCTCAGAGAGTCGAAAGGTCTTAGAATTGGCGACGAAAATGAGAGGTAGTGACCCAAGATAAGGTGAGTAGGTCGAAACATAAGGAAATACAACAGCGAACTAGAGTGCAAGGGGTGATGGACGATAGTAAGGTGGCTGTCCTTCAAAGTTGCGCAGTGGGCGGGTGTCGATGCTCAATGGGGTTAGCAACTTTGGCAAGAATTGAAGAAGTCAATTTAAATGATTTTTCAATCATGCGCATCGCAAGATCAAGGGTTCTGATGTTATTCACTAGTGTGGAATCGTGGAGTGAGGCTTAGGGAAGGGTGAATTGGATAAATGGTTTTTTTAGATAAAGAATGGGATTTGACGAAAGATAAGAGTAATATGTAATCACTCATTTTTGTCCGGATATAGTATTATTATATCTTATTATATTATAAAAAAGGAAAAAGAATATAAAAAAGAAAAACGTCATGTGTGCCACGTGATCACCCACGTCACCTCCCACCATTTGCCTATAAAAGGCGGGTGGGGAGGCTGCCATAAAAATGGCCATGGAATTGCAATTGCAATTGAAAGCAATCGGCGTGGCCCAAGCCTTGGGGCAGTGCCCTTCGAGGCTCGAGAGCAGTGCTCTCGTCGGGGAATTATTTTTTGGACTGTTTGTTCGATCGGGAGTCTTGTTGAGGTCCGTTCGAATAAATTTTTGGGTCATGGCTAGATGATGTCGAGATCTCGCTTGGGGTCGGTCGAGGTTCTCTATTCGAGCTTCTAGTAGGATAAATTCTTATCTTTATCTTTATCTTTGTATTTATTTTCGGTTTAGATATATAATAATTTATAATATATATATATTGATTATGTTTTGTGGCGTAATATATATTTTGTAAGCCATGTTTGTATGTGTATTTTAGGTTGTATGAATTACTTATATGAATAAAATATACTTTTGTCATTAGAATTTCATATTTACTTTTGTTTATACTTTAATTGTTCATATATATAACAATTACATCTAGTGTAGGCCTTATTATTCTGTTATTCTATTCTGGTATTCTATTGGGAGTGATATCCCGGTCTCCGGGTGTCATCTCCTTTGACTGCTGATAAGTGTTCAAAAGTACTATTTTTCTTACCCTTTTTACTCATATTATTGTTAGACTTAGGCTCATATTAGTTGCATAATTAGGCATTCATGCATTAATCCATGTTTCCTTCCAACGTTGAGCTTGATTACATAACTTGGTAGTTTTTGTGGGAAAAGATGCTGCTTTGGTGTGTTTTGTGTGTATGTGCAGGATCATTTGCCAAAGCAAGGCTAGAGCTAGTTGCCAGGGTAATACATGAAGGAGATGCCGAGCTAGTTGCCAGGGCAATGCATGAAGGAGACGCCAAGCCAGTTGCCAGGGCAATTGTCAACAAAGAACAAGGTGATATGGTAGTCGAAATTGATGACTAGACAAGCCCAAGATGACGTGGAGCAAAGCCCAATCCCAAAGGAATTTGATTTCCATGAAGAGATTAAAGAAGAATTAAATTCCAAGAAGATAGGAGAAGTTCTAGTAGGAATATAATTATAATAAAGAATTATATTCTTTAAAGATAATTTAATTCCAACTTAACTTCCTCCTCAAAGAAGGACTTTGACCTAGCCCTATAAATTAGAGGGGAATTTCGACAACTCAAGGGAGAGCAAGAGGAGAGAATTTTCGACAAGCATCTAGGGCAAGAAGAATTTCGACAAGCTTAAATTCTTCATCTTTTTCTTTCTTGTTCAATTAGGTTCATGCTAGGGATTATTTATCTTGTGTTTCTTTGGAACCTAGCCATGAACTAAATTTATTTGGCTATGGTTATTGTGTTTTGTGGTTGTGAGAAAGTATTGGATTTTGTTTAGGTAATAAGATTTTGCACTTTTCTATTCAAGGTTTAGTCATTCTTGGTTCTTATTCTTGTTTGCGAGTGAATTGGGATAGGATCTCTTAACTTCATCTATTTATCTAATATCGGGAGAGTTAGATTCAAGAAACGAATGAATATGATCTTTATTCAATCTATTGATGGTGAAGATTAATCCGGCTTAGGAATAAGTCAAGGATTTCAACGGCTAAGAGGAGCGCAAGATTGGTTGTTGTTCACCCTTGATTCACGCAGGGATGTATTGTCAAGGCATGCACAAGTAGCTAGAGTTTCGACTTAAGGATAAGAAGAAACCATTGAAGAACGCTCTGCCGAACCTTGAAGGTTGCTACCCAGACGCCCAAGTAGTTGCCCAACTAGTCACCCAGGCAACCATCGATTAGTTGCCAAGGCAACCCCGTTGTGCAAGTTGCCACGGCAACTGAGTTGCCCGCACTCTTTTACCAAGACGATCCAATCGGCTATCACACCTCAACTCACGATAACCTGGCCTATCTCTCTCATTTGTTCTCATTTATTCTTTTACTTTATTGCCTTCTAGTTTAGTTACTAGTTAAAACTCCTATAATCCTTTATTTATGTTTTTTTTACAGTGCAAGAGACTAGATTCTTAAAGTGGCACCAATCCATGTGGAGACGATATCTTTTATACTATAACTTGCAACGTGTATACTTGCACAATTGCGTAGCACTTATTACGCGCAACAAGATTTTGGCGCCGTTGCCAGGGATTGGCAATATCGACTTTGGTTTTGTTTTCTTGCACTTTCTTTTTACTTTTCTTGTTTAATATTCAAAGGGCTAACAAACTTTGGTTTTGCATTGGTATATGACCAGGGCGAGACCGATTACACCAGAATATCCCTTTGATCCAAAAATTGAACGAACCTTACAAAGACTTAGAAGAAGGATAAGAGTAGCAATGGCTAATCAAGACAGCAATATGAATCAAGATGTTCCAGCAGGAGGAGGAGTGATTCTTGCACGAAACAGAACTATTCGAGACTATCTTGAAGAAGATCTTGATGGACTTAATCCAGGAGTTGTCACACCTGAAATTGAAGCCGACCACTTTGAGTTAAAACCGATAATGTTTAATATGATCAACACAATTGGTCAATTTGGCGGCTCAGCAACTGAAGATGCACGACAACATCTGAAATCTTTCCTCGAGATTTGCAACTCGTTCAAAATACACAGAGTCACCCCCGATGTCTTACGATTAAGATTATTCCCCTATTCACTGAGGGATAGGGCGAAAGCATGGTTGAATAGCATTCCTGCCGGATCAATAGCATCTTGGACCGATCTTTGTCGTGATTTCCTTGCTCGGTTTAATCCTACAAATTTGACTGATAAGCTTCGTAACAACATTACTTCTTTTCGGCAGGAAGATGATGAATCCATGTACGAGGCTTGGGAGCGATATAGAGAACTTCTACACAGATGCCCCCTACACAGATTCCTGATGTGGACTCAAGTAACAATGTTTTACAACGCCGTGAATACACCAACAAAGATGATGCTAGATGCCTCGGCAAACGACATACTTCTAGATAAGTCGCCGGAGGAAGCAATGCAAATTCTAAACAGGCTGGCCAAGAATGATTATCAATTCCCCTCTACTAGAAGATGAGGAGTTAGACGCCAAGCCACAATACATAAACTAGGATCATCAGATTCAATTTCGGCACAATTGGCCACTTTAACCAAGATGGTCCAGAACATGCAAAAACCAAACAACACACATGAGGTCAAGAATCCGGAATCCAGCTTTTATATGGGGAATTACAATCGGAACAACAATGTGATGTCCAATACATACAATCCAGCTTGGAAGAAGCACCCGAATTTTTCATGGAGTAATACCAACAATACTCTAAACCAGAACAATCAAAATGCACAAGCATCGGGATTCCAGCAGAATATGACACGGCAACAGTTACTGCAGCAACAACCGACAACATCTAGTTTTTTTGGAAAATTCTCTAAATGCTTTTATGATAAAAACTGAATCTTATGTGGCTGAGAATAGTAACTTCATAAAAAGAACTGATGCTTTTATTAACAGGACCGAGATGAGATTGCAAAACCAAGAGGCGGCAATCAAATCATTGGAAAATCAAGTCGGACAGTTTGCTCAAAATCTGAATACTAGACCGCAATGAGGTTTACCTAGCGATATTGAAGTCGCAAGAGGAACTGGCCATGAGCAATGTAAGGCAATCACCAATAGAAGTGGCCAACAACTTAGAGAGGCTCAAATCCACTCATCAAACAAAACTCCACAAAAAGATCAAGATGAACCTAGCGGCAAAGCCTCAGATGCTGAACCAGGAATTGCCTCGGTAACCGGCAATAAGCATGCCTCGGCAACCGACGATAAGGATGCTTCGGCAACTTGTGATAAGCATGCCTCGGCAACCCCAATTGATAATGCCTCAGCAACTCCAGTTGTCCCGACAATACCGTCAATCAGGTTCTAAACCAATGAAAGGATCGAAGATATCCGACTTCCACCACCATTCCCACAAAGGTTGAAGCGACAAAAGCAAGAATATCAGTTCAAGAAGTTTCTTGATATCCTAAAGCAAGTCCACATCAACTTGCCATTGGTGGAAGCAATTGAACAAATGCCAAACTATGCCAAGCTTCTTAAAGACATTGTGTCCAAGAGAACAAGGCTAGGAGAGTTTGAAACAGTTGCCGCAACAGAGGGATGCATGGCAATGTTGCACAATCGTATGCCACCCAAGTTGAAGGATCCCGGAAGTTTTACAATACCCTATTTTATTGGAAATCACTATGTCGGGAAAGCATTATGCGACCTTGGGGCTGGCATAAACTTGATGCCTAAATTGGTTTTCCAGAAACTAGGAATCGGGAAGGCAAGACCTACAACAGTTATGTTACAGCTAGCCGAACAGATCCTATGTGCATCCAGAGGGAAAAATTGAGGACATACTGGTAAAAGTTGATAAATTTATTTTTCTCGCTGACTTTATTGTTTTGGATTGTGAAGCAGATGAGCATGCACCCATCATTCTCGGGAGACCATTCTTAGCAACAGGGAGAACCTTGATCGATGTTGAAAAGGGAGAACTCACAATGAGGGTGAATGACCAGTAAGTTAAACTAAATGTGTTCCAAACACTAAGGCATGCCGATGATCTAGAAGAATGCCAACTTCTTCATGCCACGACAGAGTTTAACTTCGACGAGGAATTTAGTTGCCTCAGCAACTACATTGCCGATCAAGAGGAACCTGAGGAGTATGAAGAACCGATCGATAGGGAACAACAAGAAGAGGCAAATTGGCTAGTCAATCGACCAGGACATACTTTGAACCACTGGATTACTCAGATAAGGAAGGTAAACTCGAAAAACCCTCTATTGAACAACCACCGATTCTTGAGTTGAAACAATTGCCAGAGCAACTAAAATATGCATACTTAGGAACCGATAATACATTACCTGTAATTATTTCTTCTAAGTTACAGCCTGAGCAGGAAAAGAAGCTGATCAAGATGTTGAAGCTACACAAAAAGGCAATAGGGTGGACAATTGCCGACTTGAAGGGAATTAGTCCAGCAGTGTGCATGCACAAGATTTTGTTGGAAGATGATCACAAACCTTCAATTGAGGCCCAGATGAGACTGAATTATGCCATGAAAGGGGTTGTAATGAAAGAAATCATCAAGTGGCTTGACGCCGACATTATATACCCTATCTCTGACAATACATAGGTAAGTCCGGTACAATGCGTACCGAAAAAGGGAGGTATAACAGTGGTAAGTAATGAAAACAATGAACTCATTCCAACCAGGACTGTGACCGGTTGGAGGGTTTGTATGGATTATCGAAAGCTAAACAAAGCCACCAGGAAAGATCACTTCCCATTACCCTTTATTGATCTAATGCTTGACCGTCTTGCAGGTAAACCCTTTTATTGTTTTCTTGATGGTTATTCAGGTTACAATCAAATTTCCATAGCACCAGAAGGTCAAGAAAAGATAACCTTCACTTGCCCATACGGTACTTATGCCTTTCGAAGGATGCCGTTCGGATTGTGTAACGCCCCGGCAACCTTCCAAAGATGCATGATGGCACTTTTTTCATATATGGTCGAAGACTTCCTTGAGATCTTCATGGATGATTTTTCTGTTTTTGGTAATGACTTTGATAGCTGTCTCGGCAATTTAGAGAGGGTGTTGGCAAGATGTGAAGAAACTGATTTAGTCCTCAATTGGGAGAAATGCCATTTTATGGTAGATGAAGGAATAGTGCTGGGCCACAAGATTTCATCCAAGGGAATTGAAGTAGACAAAGCCAAGGTGGACGTGATCGAGAGATTACCTCCACCAAGTTCGTTAAAGGAATTCGAAGTTTTCTTGGACATACAGGTTTTTATAGAAGGTTCATTCATAATTTTTCTAAAATCACTAAACCCTTGTGCAATTTGCTTGAACAGGATAAAGTCTTCGATTTTGATGATTCTTGCACCCAAGCATTCGAAACCCTAAAGAAAAAGCTTGCCTCAGCACCCATTGTCGTTCCACCAGATTGGACGCTACCTTTTGAGCTCATGTGTGATGCAAGTGATTTCGCGGAAGGAGCAGTCCTAGGTCAACGCACAGGTAAGACCTTCCATGTGATATACTACGCTAGTAAAACTCTTAATAGTGCTCAAGTAAATTACACAACAACGGAGAAAGAGTTACTAGCTGTAGTTTTCGCATTTGACAAGTTTTGATCCTATTTGATTGGTACAAAGGTAATTGTTCATACGGACCATTCGGCAATCAAATATCTATTTGCTAAAAAGGATGCCAAACCTCGTTTGATTCGTTGGATATTACTTTTACAAGAATTTGATATTGAAATTAAGGACAGGAAAGGAACAGAAAATCAAGTGGCCGATCACTTATCACGTTTAGAACGCAATAGGGAGGAGGACGCGGATCTAGAGATATGCGATGCATTCCCAGATGAACAACTTTTAGTTGCCTCGGCAACCATGGACGTGCATGCCTCGGCAACCCTCGACGCCTCAACAACCATGGACGACCACGCCTCGGCAACTCTCGATGCCGCAACAGCCCTTGACGCGCACGCCTCAGAAACCATGGATGCACACGCCTCGGCACCTCTCGACGCTGCAGCAGCCCTTGACGCGCACGCCTCGACAATTTTGGAAGCAGTCGCCACGGTAGCACATGCCTCGGCAATACCCTGGTACGCGGATTTAGTTAATTTCCTTGTTTGTGGTATTTTACCTTATGGCATTACTCACCAAGGGAAGAAGCGGTTTCGCCATGATGCTAAGCATTACTTTTGGGACGAGCCTCTTTTGTTTAAACAATGTGCAGATCAGGTTATACGCTGATGTGTCCCTGAAGAAGAGCAACAGAATGTACTCTGGCAATGCCATTCTTCACCCTATGGAGGACATTTTGGAGGAACTCGTACCGCGGCCAAAGTTTTGCAATCCGGTTTGTATTGGCCAACATTGTACAAAGATGCCCAAGACTTTTACAAGCAATGTGATCGTTGCCAGAGGACGGGCAATATCTCTAGACGACATGAGATGCTGCTCCAGAACATCATCAAGGTGGAACTGTTCGATGTATGGGGGATCGATTTTATGAGACCTTTCCCATCTTCATTCGGCATCCTCTACATTCTACTTGCCGTCGAGTCTAAATAGGTGGAGGCAGCTGCAGTTCCCAACAACGATTCCAAGACCATGCAACGATTCTTGCAGAAAAACATATTTACACGGTTTGGGATGCCGAGAGTAATTATCAGTGACGAAGGCAAGCATTTTGACAACAGACTAATTGCCAAGATATTGCAACGCTTTGGCATATCACACAAGATCGCCATGGCATATCACCCACAAACCAACGGGCAAGCAGAAATTTCCAACCGGGAATTGAAGGGTATACTCGAGAAAATGGTAAACCCCTCTAGGAAGGATTGGTCATTAAGACTAGATGACGCACTTTGGGCATATTGCACTGCATTGTCTACGGCAAAACATGCCATCTACCGGTGGAAATCCAACACAAGGCATACTAGGCAATCAAGACCGTGAATATGGATTGGGAAAGTGCCGGACAAAAGCGTTTGTTGGACCTCAATGAGATAGAAGAATTCCGTGCACTCGCATATAACAATGCACGAATCTACAAGGAGAAAACAAAGCAATGGCATGACAAGAAACTATTGTCGCGACAATTCATGCCAGGGCAACTAGTTCTCTTATTCAATTCTCGGCTAAAACTTTTCCAGGGAAAGCTGAAATCAAGATGGTCGGGACCATTCAAAGTTGTCAAACCATTCTCCCATGGTGTCGTGATAATCAAGTCAATCACTGACAAACATGAATTCAAAGTTAATGGACAAAGATTGAAACACTACAATGGTGCCCATGTGGAACGTAACAAGGAAGTGGTCACCTTAGGAGATTAATGAGCATGCTCTCCTTTCGACATTTTATTTTATTTTATTTATTTATATTTTTAATTTTGTCGAATTATTTAATTTCTATTTTTTTATTTTTTTATTACTTTCGATTATTTGTTTTTTTTAGGATAGATTTATTTTTTTTTATCTTTTTAAGTTTAAGAATCCCTTTACACATCTTTATTTATTTTCTTTTATTAGTCTATCTTTAATTTTAATCCTTATTTGATTTGTCTTTGAATTGTAGGAAAAGAGTTCAAGATAAAGAGGAATTTTAATCCAAGAAGGAAAACATCTTCAACAAGGAAATTAATGGGCTGAATCTAAGACTTATATAAAGCCTCCAATTTACCCTAATCAAACCCCAATTGCCGTCACCCTTCCCCTAACCCAAAACCCTCTTTTTCATCTTCCTCTAATCCCACCCACCATATTTACCACCTATCTTTTCTATAAAACCCATCACTCTTAACCTATTCCTATTTTTTATCTTGCAACTTTTTAGTTTCTTTTCTTTTATTTGTTTTTACAAAACTCACAACCAAGATCATCTATGGCATCCAAAATTAAATTTTTAGTTCATCCAAGTTCCTCCAAAGAACCAAGATACAAGAAGTTTGCTACACCGGTGGTTCAAGAAAGATTTCACTCCAAGTTTGAAAGCCGGAAGATTCATGAAGAACAAGGCTTTGAATACTCCAACATTCATCTTCGAGAGGATTGCACATCAAAAGTGGCAAATCTTCTGCCATCAACCGGAACTGGGTAACATCTCATGGGTAAGAGAATTCTATGTTCACTCACCTAACCCGGATAATCCTTATGTTTTTGTTCGTGACAAGGCCATACTCATAAGTCCCGAAAACGTCAACACCTTTTACGGGCTTTACATTGAGAAGAACGAGCATCAAGCCTTCGTTGATCAAATCACGCCCAAGCAACTCGACAAGGTGCTTCAAGAACTCACTCAACCGGGAAATCGCCTTCGGCTTAAACCCGAGGCAAAACTATGGAATAAGTTTGTTAAAACTTCTTTAATGCCCACCACACACAATACTACCGTTGATATACCACGTCTTTTGCTCATACATTCTATTTTGCATAATCGCATCATTAACATTGGAAAAATTATTTGTGATGAGATTTTTGTATACAGCTCAAAAGATAAGGGTTCTCTTTTCTTCCCTTGCTTAATTTCTAATCTTTGCAAGGAGATGCATGTCCCAAGTGAGTCCACCGATGAAAAGGCCCTACCAAAGTCCGGTTGGAATCAAGCACAAATCCGAAAGCTAATGCGAGAGACATCGGGAAAATCTTCAAGGCCTCCATTTGCCGCGGCAACTCCTGCCACCCCGGAAATCCCTAATGCCCAAGCACCTAACGCCCGGGCAACTAGGCCATCAACCCCGAGACACTTTGAAGCACTCTTCCAACCATTGGCAAGCCACCTAAGGCAAATTGAAGACCGTCAACTAATGTTCATGCGGTACATGAAGGAGCACAACAATGCCATCAGCCAAGTCATCCTAGAAAAGTACCCGGACAGTCGCGTGCCGTTCCCAATCTTTCCTGCCAAGATCCTTGCCCCGACACCCAATGAAGTAGTCGCCACGGCAACCGCAACAGATAATGCCGCGGCAACCTACATCGTGCCTGCACAAGCTGATGCCACGGCAACCAACCCTGAAGATGCCACGACAACCAAAGCTAAAGACATCCCGGCAACCACTGCAAAAGCTAAAGGTAAAGCACCTATGCCCGAATCAACTCCTACGGAATCATTTTCTGGTTTTTCAGATTCGGACGAGTCCTCCATTGCACCAACAAAGACCGTACCAATTGAATCCTCCAAGCGAAAAGTCAATGACACTGATGAAGAGAACGATGAGGACAACCCCGTACGAGGATCGATTCCACCACCGGCAACAAGAAAATAACCATCGCGTTCAAGCAAGAGAATCAAGACACCGACCAAAAGGAAACTAATCATCTACGATGACGAACTCTCGGAGTAAGTCCTCGTATGCATTTTATTTTTCGTTATTTTCCTTTAATGCATGCATTGAGGACAATGCCTCACTCGAGTTTTGGGGGATTGTTATTAGTAGTTACCATGTTTAGTTACATTCATCTTAAGTATTACATTTAGGATACATAAATTGCTTGCCATGCCTTTAGTTGGAACAAGAATTGCTTAGATTTGATGAATATCCGATGATGACTTTGCCAATGCACTTAATTGATAGAATTTTTATTCTAGGATAACCATGAAAAAACTTAGAATTTTACTATGATGCTAAATTTGATGAAACACTTTTGTGGTTTGATTGATTTAAGGAATTCTAGTGAACTTAGGTTGATAATTAACAAATTGGGGGATTACAATAAAAATTGGATGAATGCTAGAGGTGCCCGAAATTGGCTCTAGCATGTGCTAAAAAATTGATCGCTAGAGGTGCCCGAAACTGGCTCTAGTATGTGTTAAAAAAATTGATAGCTAGAGGTGCCCGAAACCGGCTCTAGTCGAATAAATTAACTAAAGAAAACTAAAAACAAAACACTAGAGGTGCCCAAAACTGGCTCTAGTTAAAACATGTTAAAAAGAACCCAATGAAGTAATTTGAAAACCTCTTGTTTGCATAGAATCCGAAAAATCAACTTGCACACAACTCCGCACACACTCACAAGCATTATAGTTTGATTCTGAGTAACTCCTAAGTTTTCCGAAAAATAAAAAGCCAATCATACTTTGTGCCCTAGTTCTGAGAATTGAAATCAAGTTCAAAACTAAGTTTGTGAAAATTGAAGTCTTGGCAGGTAATTATTAGTTTGCATTGCTTGAGGACAAGCAATAGTTCGAGTTTGGGGGTGTGATAAGTGTTCAAAAGTACTATTTTTCTTACCCTTTTTACTCATATTATTGTTAGACTTAGGCTCATATTAGTTGCATAATTAGCCATTCATGCATTAATCCATGTTTCCTTCCAACGTTGAGCTTGATTACATAACTTGGTAGTTTTTGTGGGAAAAGATGCTGCTTTGGTGTGTTTTGTGTGTATGTGCAGGATCATTTGCCAAAGCAAGGCTAGAGCTAGTTGCCAGGGCAATACATGAAGGAGATGCCGAGCTAGTTGCCAGGGCAATACATGAAGGAGACGCCAAGCCAGTTGCCAGGGCAATTGTCGACAAAGAACAAGGTGATATGGTAGTCGAAATTGATGACTAGACAAGCCCAAGATGACGTGGAGCAAAGCCCAATCCCAAAGGAATTTGATTTCCATGAAGAGATTAAAGAAGAATTAAATTCCAAGAAGATATGAGAAGTTCTAGTAGGAATATAATTATAATAAAGAATTATATTCTTTAAAGATAATTTAATTCCAACTTAACTTCCTCCTCAAAGAAGGACTTTGACCTAACCCTATAAATTAGAGGGGAATTTCGACAACTCAAGGGAGAGCAAGAGGAGAGAATTTTCGACAAGCATCTAGGGCAAGAAGAATTTCGACAAGCTTAAATTCTTCATCTTTTTCTTTCTTGTTCAATTAGGTTCATGCTAGGGATTATTTATCTTGTGTTTCTTTGGAACCTAGCCATGAACTAAATCTATTTGGCTATGGTTATTGTGTTTTGTGGTTGTGAGAAACTATTGGATTTTGTTTAGGTAATAAGAGTTTGCACTTTTCTATTCAAAGTTTATTCATTCTTGTTTCTTATTCTTGTTTGCGAGTGAATTGGGAGAGGATCTCGTAACTTCATCTATTTATCTAATATCAGGAGAGTTAGATTCAAGAAATGAATGAATATGATCTTTATTCAATTTATTGATGGTGAAGATTAATCCGGCTTAGGAATAAGTCAAGGATTTCAACGGCTAAGAGGAGCGCAAGATTGGTTGTTGTTCACCCTTGATTCAAGCAGGGATGTATTATCAAGGCATGCACAAGTAGCTAGAGTTTCGACTTAAGGATAAGAAGAAACCATTGAAGAACGCTCTGCCGAACCTTGAAGGTAGCTGCCCAGACGCCCAAGTAGTTGCCCAACTAGTCGCCCAGGCAACCATCGATTAGTTGCCAAGGCAACCCCGTTGTGCAAGTTGCCACGACAACTGAGTTGCCCGTGCACTCTTTTATCAAGACGATCCAATCGGCTATCACACCTCAACTCACGATAACCTGGCATATCTCTCTCATTTGTTCTCATTTATTCTTTTACTTTATTGCCTTCTAGTTTAGTTATTAGTTAAAACTCCTATAATCCTTTATTTGTGTTTTTATTTTTTTTACAGTGCAAGAGACTAGATTCTTGAAGTGGCACCAATCCCTGTGGAGACGATATCTTTTATACTATAACTTGCAACGTGTATACTTGCACAATTGCGTAGCACTTATTACGCGCAACAACTGCCATGAATATCAGGGTAATTTTTAAAATTATCATGCATTTTAGAAGTTAAAATTAAATTAACTCGAATTTTGCTTTTCTTGCAAAGACAACACTAAATCAACGCAGTACTAATTTTGGGTGTTGTGGGGGTGCTAATCCTTCCCCACGCGTAATCGATTTCCGAACCCAAACGTTTAGAATCTCTGGTTATTTTTAATGGTGTCCGACCTACGAAAGTGGCCGGTGGCGACTCCATCACCCTATTCTCTCCATTTTTTATAATTGTTCAAAAAACCCTTATACAGATGGTGACTCCACTGGGGAAACTTTTTTAAGAGAATCAGGCCAATGTTGATTTTGTGTTGTCTTGCAAAAGAATTAAAATTTGGTTTAATTTAATTTTTAATCCCTCGGCATTCATGCATGAGATTTTTACTTGGGCTCCTCACCTTGTTAAGTGAGAGCGATTACTTCGCTTCGTGGGGTCTTCACCTCCGTATAGTGTTGTAATTCACTTCTGGAATTCAGTCCTTATATTTCGTGGGGTCCACACCTCCGTATGGTATAAGGGTCGTATTCCCCCGAATCGATGTCCTAGCGACAGTTCGGGTACCACTCTCTCTAGAACTTAAACCGCATATAGTGGACCGTAGGAGCCCACCCATTTTAGAACCCTTAAGTGGGAATGATTATTTCGCTTCGTGGGGTATTCACCTCCGTATAGTGTTGTAATTCATTTCTGGAATTTGGTCCTTATATTTCGTGGGGTCTACACCTCCGTATGGTATAAGGGTCGTATTCCCCTGAATCGATGTCCTAGCGACAGTTCGGGTACCCTTTATTTTATAACCTAACCGCACATAGTGGATCGTAGAGCTCACCTTTTAACCATGCCAAAACTCCATTCGTTTAGCGGTAACCCTGTTAGGCCCTGTTTGATATATTTATGTTTTTGTTTGTTATATATGCCATATATGTGCTTTAAATTGCTTTAATTCATTACCTTTATCATTTTGTTTTTTTG
The DNA here is from genome assembly GCA_019671005.1 of Hibiscus mutabilis. NCBI lineage: Eukaryota > Viridiplantae > Streptophyta > Magnoliopsida > Malvales > Malvaceae > Hibiscus > Hibiscus mutabilis. The sequence goes on along the minus strand of CM033717.1, from coordinate 28,155,057 downwards.
TTTATTTATTTGATTATCTTACCGTACTAAATTGGGTTTATGTTGGTGTTTATTTTTTGTTTTCTTTCTATTTTTATGCATTTATGTTGCATACCACATCATACCATGTTGATTCGAGAACAATCCAATTTAGAGGGCATTCGACATAGGAGAGAAGTCTGTGATGCCAAGAGCAATAATGCTACAGTCTCAGGTTGGGCCAAACGAAAGCCAACAGAGAAAGAAGACAATTTTACGATGAGACGCGTGTCAAAGCCTCCTTCAAACTGGATTGACAAGATCTGCCCTAGAAGAAGACTATTGTCCGCATTTTGCATGTACGGGCTAGTGATCTTTCCAGAAGTTTCGAAATACGTAGATTACACTACCGCAAACTTTTTGAGCAGTGCAAGAGAACAATGAGATCGCCCCTTAGTCCGTAAGTGATGTTAAAACATGAAGTGAGAACCCTGCTTCACGAAGTTAAGATGTCAAGAGGAGAAACTAACTGTTATCTGTAATTCATTATTTTAGCTTCTTGCAATAAGACGTCTTCTTCGTTAAACTGGTGTCTTTCTAAGGACTGTTTACGAATCAACATCGTATTTGCATTCATTGCATTTTATACATATTGTTCACCCTCCTAGTCTTTTATTCATGACACGTTCCATGCATTGACCAATTAAATGATAAAGATTTGTCTGCATTAGTTGAAGTTTTATCATGAATGAAAGAATTGAACAAACTTAGAGATCAAGACTCGAGCAGCTAGACGATAAATTCGAGAAAGAGAGGCACTGAGACATTCTACCAAGAAGTAGGGCAAGCTTACACCGCACCTAGAAGATCAGAATAAGTTGACACCATGACAATGACTGACATTTTGGCAAGACCGACCGAAATATCGGTATAACATGCTTAAAAACTGTAAAGTTTAAAATAATAGATAATTCAAATATCCATTTTTAAGAATGGTCAAAGGAAAATAAACCCTTTGGAAAAATCCAATGTCATGATTGGTATAAATTGATTGTACCCAGGGAGAATGGTACAACTAGCCCAGAGCAAACGGCTACCGGTAAAGGCAACTCAAAACTGTTGATCCTTGTGCATTTGGGAAAATGAAATGGATAATTCAAATATCCATTGAAAATCCATTTTTACGAATGATCAAAGAAAAATAAATCCTTTGGAAAAATCTAATGTCATGAATGGTATAAACTGATTGTACCCAGAGGAATGGTACAACCAACCCGGAGAAAACGGCTACTGGTAAATGCAACTCAAAACCGTTGATCCATGTGCATTTGGGAAAAATGAAAAAGAAATCCATGAGCTAAGCTATAGTCAAAGTGTAGTTATTTTCATAATGAAAATTTCATTTAGAAAATATTTTTGCATTCTTCGATTCTTTAAATATTTCATTCATTGCTATGGAGTGCTTTTTATTCTCCCATATACATTCACACGTTTAAAAAAAAGGGATATGTATATATCTTTTTATTGGGACCTTAAATCTCAGTTGCAATAGTACATTTGAGTCAAAGCCAAAAGATCAATTCCAAGCAGCTTATGCTTAGAAGGAATTGAACGTTGTGAGAATATTGCAAATGCGAGCCTCTGATAATCTATTTAGGTCAACGGGGGAACAAAATGAGTGTTTAAATAATGGGCAGATCCTATTTTAGGAAATTCCCTTCTCAGACATTTGTCGTTTAAGATCATTGAATCGAGTGTTAACCCTAAACTTCTATCCCTTAAAGAATTTCTATTGACATCTATGAATGGGATGACGAATGGCATTCACACTTTCCAAGAGGAGGAAATGATTGAAATCAAAGGCCATAAAATCAACAGAAGAAAGCGATTGAAGATTGTAAGAAAAATACCAGGCAGAAAATTGAAGCAATCCAGAATGAGCACAGTAAGTTAAACAATACAATGAAGAAAAAGAGGGAGGTAAATGAACAATTCACCAGCATCAAAAAAACCATGGAGGATTGATTACTTCGAAGCAAAAATAGACGTCAAGGTTTAATACAAATACAATAAAAAAGAGAGAGAAAGAAAAGAAAGAAAAGTAAAGAATAAAATAATGAGCAAAAGAAAGAAAAAAGAAGAATAAAAGAAAAAAATACATGAGTACATCTAGATTAAGCAGTGCAAGAATAAATCTCTAACTGAAAGAAACGAGTAAAAGATTTTGACGTAATCCTCCCTTTAAGAAATCTCAATTTTGAAGAACCTTGGAAGACCTGTCACCTTTGGACAGAAAGCAAGCATTAATGTTGACCAGAATATAAGTCGGTCAGAAGATACATACAAAGGAAATGACCTATAGGGTGAGAACCCAAAAAATAGGCAGTCTAGAGCGATCCCGAAAGTAAAGAGAAAAGAATAGTCTGACTGAGCATATTGGCATCTATGCCCGACCAAAATACACTGATCTAAGGACACAGAAGAAAAAATAAAGTCTAGGGTAAAAGCCCAAAGAAATGCGCAATCTAGAGTAATCCAAGTAATGAAAGATAATAGAATATTTCAGATCAAATAAAGTGTGATTTTGCTTAATCATCATACATGGTCTCTAGTACAAGCCCCTAAAAGACCATTTTGATCATTCATAGATATCTAAGTTGAGTAAGATTGTCTTTAGATTACATTCCGCCTATAAGGGTTAACCTTTCTTCAAGGAACGACAAACTTCATGTGCCTGATCGACACCAAAATGAGGAAATGAAGGGGCATGGTGAGTTAGTGAGATTAAGAGAGCCACCTAAAATGAGTTAGAATTTAGGTACGAGAATCGTTCTTCTCAGAAGCCTAATAGACTGGAAGAGGCTACACATGTGCATATTTCCTTACAATAGTCAAGATATTCTAAACATACTCCTTATTTGAATTAATCTTTGTCAATTTGAAACAAATATGCTATTGCATTTGATATTTTAGGGTCGAACATTAGTTTTTAAAAGTGTTTGGCATTTTTCTCCCAAATTTCAAGATATCATTACTCATGCATCGTAAAGTATGCTCATGCATCATCTTTATCATATTACCTAAAAAGCATTCATACAGGAAATTGAATAGGTAGTTTCAAAGAAGATGACTTTGGCAAGAACTTCATGCACCTTTGCATCGGTCAAGAAGACACGCGCTTGAGTGCACCTGCATTGATATGATTATCTCAATTAAAAAGGCAGAGATCATCCGACAGTCTCAAAGCAAGATATCACTTTTTAGACTTTCGAGCCGTCGCCTTTGATGGATTTATTTTGATGTCAAGACGGGTAGAAATCGAGGCATCATCTCAAAGATTTCTAATCTTCAGCCTTTCAGGAAGCAGTGGACTCGGGGCATGATGACAACCTTACTTTGATGACAAGACGATTAGAAATCAAGGCATTATCTCAAGGATTTCCAGTCTTCAACCTTTTTGGAAAAAGTGGAAATTTTTCGGTACCCACTCCAGAGGAAATGTGGTACCATTTATAAAGATAAATGTTCTATATAGGAAGAACCCGCATTTTCAAAGATTCGAAGCAAAAGGTTCTATATACGAAGAACCTGTAACTTCAAGATTTCAGAGCAAAAAGGTTCTATATAGGAAGAACCCATCAAGTTCTATATAGGAAGAACTTGTAGCTCAAAAGATTCGACGCAGAAGATTCTATACAGGAAGAACCCGCAGCGTTGGTAATCGAAGGCGAAAAAGTTCTATATAGGAAGGACTTGCAGCCCAAAGGATTTTGCCAAAGAGAAGCTAAATTCTATACAAAAAGAATTTGCGTTTCCAAGGCTCCAAATAGAGGAAGAGTGAACCGGTTCTATATAGGAAGAACTCGCAGCTCCAGGACTTCAAAGCGAAGAGTTTTATATAGGAAAAACTTGTAGCTTCAGGATTTCAAGGCGAGAAGTTCAATATAGGAAGAATATGTAGCTCCAAGACTAGAAGGTGGAAAAGTTCTATACAGTAAGAACTTGCAACCTAAAAGTTCTTGTGACTCAAAGGGGACAAGCTAAAAAGTTTTGTATAGAAAGGACTTGCAGCTCAAAGGTTTCAGATGGGAGAGAAGTGAACAGTTCTATATAGGAAAAACTCGAAGCTCTGTATCTCCATACATAGAAGTATGGCAAAAATGAGTGCTTATGATCTTTGCTTTGTTCTCGTTTCACAAGAACAAGCAAAGAGGAGCAGCTGTAATCACTCATTTTTGTCCGGATATAGTATTATTATATAGAATTATTATATCTTATTATATTATAAAAAGAGGAAAAAGTAAAAAAAGAGGAAAACGTGCATGTGTGCCACGTGCAAAAATCACACACGTCACCTCCCACCATTTGCCTATAAAAGGCGGGTGGGGAGGCTGCCAGAAAAAAAAATGGCCATGGAATTGCAATTGCAATTGAAAGCAATCGGCGTGGCCCAAGCCTTGGGGCAGTGCCCTTCGAGGCTCGAGAACAGTGCTCTCACCGGAGAATTATTTTCTGGACTGTTTGTTCGATCGGAAGTCTTGTTGAGGTCCGTTCGAATAAATTTTTGGGTCATGGCTAGATGATGTCGAGATCTCGCTAGGGGTCGGTCGAGGTTCTCTGTTCAAGCTTCTAGTAGGATAAATTCTTATCTTTATCTTTGTATTTATTTTCGGTTTAGATATATAATAATTTAAAATATATATATTGATTATGTTTTTGTGGCGTAATATATATTTTGTAAGTCATGTTTGTATGTGTATTTTAGGTTGTATGAATTACTTATATGAATAAAATATATTTTTGCCGTTAAAATTTCATATTTACTTTTGTTTATACTTTAATTGTTCATACATATAACTATTACATCTAGTGTAGGCCTTATTATTCTGGTATTCTATTGGGAGTGACATCTCGGTGTCCGAGTGTCATCTCCTTTGACTGCCATGAATATCAGGGTAATTTTTAAAAGTATCATGCATTTTAGAAGTTAAAATTAAATTAACTCAAATTTTTGTTTTCTTGCAAAGACAACACTAAATCAATGCGGTACCAATTTTGGGCGTTGTGGGGTGCTAATCCTTCCCCACGCGTAATCAACTCCTGAACCCAAACGTTTAGAATCTCTGGTTATTTTTAATGATGTATGGCCTACCAAAGTGGCCGGTGGCGACTCCATCACCCTATTCTCACCATTTTTTATAATTGTTCAAAAAACCCTTATTACATAATCATAGAGCATGAATAGGAGTAAGAGGTATGTTGATGCATGTTTGGTCGCGATGTTCATTTTAAAACGTGGCTTCCTCGTTTGAGAGAGGTCAAATACTCATTGAGAAAGATCAGATGGAGAAATTGAGGGAGTATTGGACCACACAGTGGATGATCAGGTATTTATCATTCGAGTGATTGAAATTGAACCGATGACAGAACAACTAGGTTGTTGTAATTGTATTGAGGATAGCAGATCTGTTAGTACTTGTGGATATGATGAGGCAATAAGGAGGGGGAATGTTGATGCAGATTCGGCTCTCAAATTAATGGTTCCGGATGATAGGGAAAGACCTAAAGAGAAAGGCCAAACTATTGATACTAGTGCACATGAAAAAATGACCAATTGGTGTGGAAGGAAAACCATTTATGGGAGGAACTGAAGCAAACGAACGTTCCAAGTCTAGCCTTGTCAATGAGTTCGGGAGGTTGGATGTCCGATGAAGAAGTTGGATTAGTGTCGAGAAAGGAAGAAAATTCACAGCGGTTAGATATTTGGAATGAGATTAATGAGCAGACACTAGTGGATTATCCGGTAAATTTTCCAGCATCGGATGCGCCTTTAGGAGTTGTGAGGGTTTAGGCCTCATATGGAAGAGCACCAAGAGACAACAGTTGAAGTGATTCAATACAACGAGGAATCTAAGAAGGTTAGATAAGTCTCAGAGATTGTGTTAAATTCTTTATCGCCTGCAGAGCGTGTAAAAGCCACAAAAAATTGAGTATGAAATCAAAAGAAGAAACTGCAAAAACAATATCCAATTGCGAAGGGATCTCTCACTAATTCGATTTTTTTAATTCGGCAACAAGCTTTGTTGAGAGAGACTCATGCAACGATGGATTTGAGAAAACTGTTGGGGGCTAATACGATTGGAAACGATGAGCAAATTGTAAAAGATATCGCAGAGTTAATTAATAGACAGAAACGAGAGCAGTAGTGCGAGATGAAGGTACTATCTTAGAACATTGGGGGTATGGGTTCGTTGGCAAAATGGAAAGCGATTCACATCTTGTTACGTGGTGGAATGGTCTGGGAACATGTATCCCAAAGGGTGGGGGGGGGGTCGATAAGGACATGTATAGTGTGGGTACCCCTATTAATTGGTTTGATTAAATTTAATGTTGATAGGGGTGCACATGGATAGTCAGGATCTACGGGGTGTGGAGGTGTTATACGAGAAGCGGTTGGTTGTGTTTTAGCTTTGTTTTCAGGTCCTATAGGCGAGTTGGATTTCAACAAGGTGGAAATCTAAGCTATAACATATGCATTGGAGATGTTGGTAAAATCGGGTTGGAAAACGACTCCTTCAGTTATAGTTGAATTAGATTTAAAGGTAGTGGTGGCATGGGTGTTACATCATGAGTGGCGACCGTGGAGATTATAGAGTTGTTTCTGACATATTGATGAGGCTTGCCCTTAATTGTCATGTATATATTTTAGTAATGTATTTCGAGAGGCCAACGGACTGGCAGATGCGTTGGTGCAGGGTATGTTGATCGTACATCATGGTTCCGTGTTATAAATTAAGATGGATTGCGGGTATGCATCCTGAGACTTGCTATTTCGATAATGTGCTCAACGATTGACGATTTGTTGCGTCATTGTGCTGGCCTGCTGCTTTAATATGCTAGACTGCTGCATTGAGTGTATTGGTTGCTTGTTGTTGTGAGCTCAGGGACATTGCTTTTTTGTTGCTTTGCTATGTTGGTTTGGTCATGCTTTGCTCGTCTTGTTTAAGCTTAAGTGTGTGTCATGAGATTGTTTGGAGATTGGGGTTTGATGCTTGTTATGGTTATGTGCTCTTTTCCCTTTGTGTAGAGAAATTTTTTAACGAGGCACATAATAACTTTTCTTTTGTATGAGTTTTTGGCATTTCACCTATTCAATAAAGTCATATATTGCATATCCAAAAAAAAAAACTAATCAATGATGAAATTTAGACCTATTTCATGTTATAATGTGGACTATAAATGAATTATTAGAATTATTACTTGGAGAGTTTTTCAATTTCATTGATAATACTCTTATCCGCAAAGAACTTGTGCGAGGATATAATCAGTCTTCTATTTTCTCTAGATGTTCTTTAACAATTGATATCCAGAGAAGGGTTTTTGATATAATCACCTGAGACTTCATTCTTAAGGTGTTGGAAGCTAAAGAAGTCCCTCAAGTAAGGGGAGCTTCTAGGGTTAAGCACCCTTATTATTAGGCTAAAATTAGGCGCGAGTTACACAATTTCTTATAGAAATGGTAAAGATTTAGGTAGCTACACAATTGCTTACAATGGCGCGAGTTACACAATTTCTTATAAAAATGATAAGAATTTAGGTTATCATATAAGAATTGTACAGTTACACAATGGCACGAGTTACACAATTTCTTATAAAATGATAAGAATTTAGGTTATCATATAAGAATTGTATAGTTACACAATAATTAGGTAGTTACACAAATGGTAATGAATTTTGGAGTTACACAATTTCTTATCCATCCTACACAAATCTTTACCAAAATGGTAAGAAATTTTGTAGCTACAAAAAAATGAGCCTAATTTTAACCTAATTTTAAGGCGCCTAATTTTAGACAAATCCTCAAGTCACACTTGAATGGATTAGGTGTTATGTGTTGCTAATTCTAGATTTTTTGTGACTTTAAATGAAAAATTATTTAGATATTTTGACTGGGCAAGAAGGACAACACAAGGGGACCCCTTCTCCCTATTTGTTAAAAATGGTAAGAGCTACTGTTACTCATAAATGTCATATGATAAGGTTACTCTGTACCAATTGTATGACCTTTTAAGTTTATTCATCAGGGATTACAAGAAGGAAGTCGCAAGCTATACAAGGAACTAGAATCAAAATTGACAGACTTCAAGTAAAATACTTGGGTATTTGCCTTGGTTACAAGGAAGCTTATAACTGTTGACTGTAAATCTTTGTTGAATAAGATAGAGGTTCGATTTCAGACTTACTGCTCAACACTTATCTTATGCAGGTTGTCATTTTTAGCATACAAAATTTTTGGAGAAAGCAAATGGTTCTTTCCAAAGTTGTTTTGCAGAGAATTAATCAACTTTGTGCTTGTGCAACGTTATTGTGGAAGAATATGGACACAACAATGAGAGAAGCAAGAGTAAGTTGGAGTGCTATCTGCTACCGTAAAAGGGATCTCAATTTTGAAGATTTGATAACTTGAAATAATGCATGCATGCATGCATGCTTCAGCTCATTAAGACTATTTTGAAAAAGGAAGGCTCACTCTGGGTTGTTTGACTTTACGAATATGTATTGAAGGAATCCGATTTCTAGCAGACGGAGATTAGAACTGGAAGCAGCCGCATAAGGAAGAGCTGCTGAAGTTGAGATCTACTCTGTCGGCCGAGATAGTTTCTGATTCGGACCAAGGATAAGTTGATGATGGTTGCGTTTTTTGTGGTAGGGAACCAGAAACAAGAGATCGTTTTTTCTTTACTTGTGATTACTCTAGGAATGTGTTACGAGCTTGTAATTTGTGGAGAGATTATGGATTGGAGTATGGAGTTCAATTGGGCCATCAGAAAGCTTAAAGGGAACTCACTTCTCACGATTATTCTTAAAACTTGCGAAAGAGGAATTCAAGTATTTTTCGAAGGAGGCAATCACATGGTCATTCTTGGTTTCAGTACATTAGGGATGTTTTTACATGGAGACCGTTGGAGATGACTACGAATAAAGTTAGGCTTTGAAGAAGCTTCGCCAAACACCCAATTTTTACGCCTTAAACACCCAATTTTTACGCCTCTTTACCCAACTTCTATGCCGAAATTGGTCTCAAAGAGAAACTAAAAATTTCAACTTCCAAACAATGCTTCTCAACCCAAACCTTAATTTTACCAGTTTCATCGAACTTAATAGTAGTCTTTATGGGGGCTGATTAGATTTCTTTTGTACACGGAGGTCTTTTCTTAATTAATTGTTAAGATGCATTCTTTGTAGCAAGATTACTGCTCTTTGGATAAATAAAATCACATTTACCCAAAAAAAAATAAAAAAATGGTAATAATCGGATGACCAAGCGTAATTTACTCCTAAAATAATTATATTGATTTTAATTGGAAGAATTAAACATCAAGTTCCAACCAATCAAATTTTAATGACTCATGGATCATCCAATTAAATTCAACTTGTGAGTAATCATAATTTATCTTTAATCAATTTTTTTTTGAGAGAACACAATTTTAGTTCACATATTAAAAGGCAAATCTGATCATTATAGAGTCGAACTAAATCAGTCCCAAACGCAAACCTAAAGCCGCCTAAAAGGCTAAAATCACCCAATTTTCACCAAACACAATTAGTCTAATCACGGTTTACAAATAACATTTTCTATCAATCACTTCTACTAAATAAAAGATAATCCAATTGTCAGCAATCACATAATTTAATTCGTCATAAAGACATGGACAAAAACCTGCTTTAAGAGAGGATCAGATCATCCACGTCGTGAGGATGGTCAAGAGCGATGATGTGATTCTTGAACGAAGATGCAGCTTCTTCCCTCTGTTGTAGCTGCCCCAGCTTGCCATATACAATGGCCATCAAGTAGAAAGCTTCCGCCATTAATTCATGATGCTGAGGTCCAAAACAAGTTTTCATCCCATTACTGACAATGCCAATATTTGCTATGAAAGCAGAAGCAAACTCTATGTACCCATAATCGGATCATATGAATACACTTAACATTCAATCAAATGCGTAGGTTCTTGTTTCGTAAATGCTGAGCATTCCAAAATGAAGTCGAATCTACACATTCCATATCAAAAGTTAACTAACTAACCTCCAAAGCTTGCAACTCATCTGCAGCTTGCCTCAAGGGATCCAGCACGAGCTCTGGATTGTCGGAAACTGATGAGGAAACTCAACAAGTTAGTGCAGTGTGGGCAAAGTATATAACATTTTCAATTCAAACAAGCTTGACAATAAAGAGAGAATGGAGAGGAAGGGAAAATAACGGTAGGTCAATTTTATCTGATCCTAACAGTTGTGTCTTTTACAAAAAGGAACTCCATACTTTAAAATAATAATTGTGTATTTGTTGAAATACTGAGATTTTAACCACTGATCAGATGAATTACATATTATTGGTGAAAAGTAAACAAGCCAAATATTTTTCGATCTAACAAGTCATGAACTCAATCACTCATGATATACCTTTCCTACATCACAATCTCATGATAGCTTAGAAGAAGAGGAAGGAAAGAAAAATATAGCACACTTGCTCTACTTTGAAAAATTAGGAATAAATCCCAATGAAGGGATGATTAAATAATACCTGAGAAGCTTGGATCAGAGAGATAACATTTTGCTTCTGTGATATAGGCCCGAGCACAGAGTTCCAAACCTCCATGGCCAAGAATCATTGGAAAAGCACCGTGTAACAGTGTTAAAGCATTCTTTGTATGATTGGATCCAAGTGAAAGCCATAACTCAGCCAGTGTAAGAGTTGCTGATGCTCTGAGAAGATCCAAGTTAAATGACTGACAATACGAAAGGCTTGCTAATGCATAGGGAAGGCCTACGACAGCGTTTCCTGATTTCTAATGACACCAAATAAAGCAAATATCAACATTTCAACACTTTGAGGTCTAGTCTACGATACAATAATCAATTTTTTATTCCCCAAGGTACTCATCTCGGACACATATAGCAGAGATAAGGATGATATAAAACAATCTGTTGATTTCTAGGGAAAGATGAGATAGTAAATAAATGCTTGTAGAAGGTAGGGATGGTATGAGCACAAAATGATGGATACCTATGTTGAAAAAGATGCGACACAAAGAGGATGCCTTAAATTGTGGTGTTCAATTTCTCCTTGGTTAATGGAGTTGGACGTTAATACACAAGCCATAACAAGTCTAAAATATTTTCAAGCAATACATTTACAGTTTATAATAGTATTATTGATGGTTAAATTTCAATTTAGCTATACTCCATCTCAAATTGCATGTATAGTTGCCAAATGCATGATCATACCATGTGAATTTCAGCAAGCAGAAGAAGAACAGCAGCACTTTCAACTTGGAGATTGGATTTGTAACACATGCAAAAGAGGGAGTGCGCCACAACTGCTGCCTGCACAAATAATTGAGAATAAATGGAACCCCCGGTATAGTCAGAATATATCGGTTTGTAGGTTAGTTGCATGTAAATTAAGTGTTGTAATCTTATCTCATATCATCAAATAGTTTGAAGTTAAGAGTTTAAACCTAGATAAATTCTATCTCATTAAAGGATATGAGTTCTATCTCTTAGGTAGACTACTCTAGGTAAACTACTTGTAAAGCCTATAAAAGGACTACTCTTGTACAACATTTGGGAATGAGATTTAACAGAGAAACATTCTAAAAGGTTCTCTAATTCTAACATGGTATCAGAGCAGGTCGATCATTTCTTCCTTATTTCAAAATCCATGGCTACATCAGACCCTGCTGCCTCTGAAATCAGCAGCTTCAGTAAGCAATAGATAGAGGAGCTCCAACAGATGTTTGGTCAAATGTCCCCCAATCAGATTCTACCGCGTTTCCTGCTACAGAAAGTAGAATTTCTTGCTTGGCCACTGTCAATTCCTTGAGTTGGATAGTGGATTCTGGTGCCTCTGACCATATGACAGGAAATCTTGACCTTTTTCATGAGTATAAGCCACATTCGTTTGCATCCTCTATCAAAGTTGTCGTATCTCTCTCCATTGTAACAGGAAGTGGTTCTATTAAGTTAAATGATCATCTAGTGCTGTCTAATGTTCTTTATGTACCAAAACTGGCCTGCAATCTGCTGTCTGTTAGCAAAATTGTTCAAGATGAGAATTGTGATGTTCACTTTGGGTTGTCTAGTTGTATTTTTCAGGCTCAGGACTCGAGGACGGTGATTGACAGTGCTAGGCTATACAATGGACTCTACATTCGTGATGGCCCAACCTCTCGAAACAAAACTATTCCCAGTTGTCCTAAGTATATAGTTTTTTTCCTCTTCCCTACTTTCTAATGATGTCATGCTATAGCATTTTAGGTTAGGACACCCAAATTTCTACTATCTTGCAAAATTATTTCCCAAGTTGTTTCTGCATAAAAATCCCTCGTCATTCACTTGTGATGCATGTCAAATTGCCAAACATTCAAGTCAATCATATGTTCCCACTATATTCAAACTTACTTCTCCTTTCTCTATAATACATAGTGACATTTAGGGTTCTTCTAAAGTTAAAAAAGTATCTGGGGCTCGTTGGTTTGTGTCCTTTATTGATGATCACTCTCGGGTTACTTGGACCTATCTCATGAAAGAAAAATCTGAGGTTGAAGCAATATTTAAAACATTTTATCACATGATCGAAAACCAATTTGAACGCAAAATAAAGATCGTACAGAGTGATAATGGGAGTGAGTATCTTACAAAATCCCTTAGTTCTTTTTTTTCGAGAGAAAAGTATCTTTCACCTTACTTGTTGTGTCAGCAAAATAGGGTTGCTAAAAGAAAAAACAAACATCTCCTAGAGGTAACTCGGTATCTTTTGTTTTCTGCTAATGCTCCTCAATATCTTTGGGGGGAAGCACTTCTCACTGCTACTTTCCTAATTAATAGGATGCCTAGCATAACTCTGGGCATCAAAATTCCTTTTGACACTCTTTTACATCATTTTTCACATTTCAAACCATGGTCATCTGCTATTCCTTTTCGAGTATTTGGCTGCACAACTTTTGTTCATGTGCATAGCAACAATAGGTGTAAGCTTGATCCTAGGTCCTTGCGGTGTGTGTTTATAGGATACTCATCGAGTCAGAAGGGCTACAAATGTTACTCACCTATTACCAAGAAAACCTATGTTTCATTTGATGTTACTTTCTTTGAAAATCAGCCTTATTTTGCAGGGACTAAGATTCAGGGGGAGAGATGCAAGGAATCTCAGCCTATTACTCCTATTCTTGTTGCTCCTTTGTTGTCTCCTTTTTCGACCCATGAACAAACACTACTAATGTTCCAGTAGAAAGATCTTCTCCAGAGCCTACATCTCCCAGCTCTCCTAATGTTCCAGTAGAAAGACCTTCTCCAGAGCCTGAATCTCCCAGGCCTCACACTACTCAAACCCCACAACCTCCAGTCAAACAGCTTACTCCCTATACCAGAAGAAATAAAATTCTCAAAGAATCCTACCAAAGGCTGGTTGGGAAATTGATTTATTTATCACTCACAAGGCCTGATATAGCTTATCCAGTGAGCATAATCAGCCAACACATGAGTGATCCTAGAGAAGAACATATGGAGGCGGCCAATAGAGTCCTGCGATACTTAAAATTTACACCAGGATTTGGACTTATTTTCAGGAAAAATCTGGACAGATCTGTGAAGATTTACACAGATTCTAGCTGGGCAGGAGAATTAATAGATAGAAAATCTGTGAGTGGCTATTGTTAGTTTGTGTGGGGAAACTTGGTCACTTGGAGTAAAAAGCAAACTGTGGTGTCTCAAAGTAGTGCAAAATCAGAATATAGGGCTATGGCCCTTTTGCGAAGCCATGTGGCTTAAAAAACTTCTCACCGAACTGGAGTTAGATGAAAAGCAAGAGTTCGAGGTAATAAATGATAGCCAATCAGCAATGAGTATTGCTAGGAATCCGGTACAACATGACCGGACTAAACATATCAAAATTGACAGACATTTCATCTATGAGAAGGTAAACAGTGGTGTCGTAAAGCTGCACTATGTTCCTACTAAGAGTCAACTGGCGGATATCTTCACAAAGGCACTTCCGAGAGTGACCTTTGACGAGTTCTCATCCAAATTGGGAGTATACAACATATACACACCAGTTTGAGGGGGAGAGTAGGTTAGTTGCATGTAAATTAAGTGTTGTAATCTTATCTCATCTCATCTAATATTTTGAATTTAAGAGTTTAAACCTAGATAAACTCTATCTCATTAAAGGATAAGAGTTCTATCTCTTAGGTAGACTATTCTAGGTAAACTACTTGTAAAGCCTATAAAAGACTACTCTTGTACAACATTTGGGAATGAGATTTAACAGAGAAATGCTCTAAAAGGTTCTCTGATTCTAACACGGTTAGTATTAGAAATTAAGGACCAGGCGAATGGTTGTGAAATTCAACAACACCGAAATCAGAAAAATCACATAAAAATCAATCAATATGTTCAGAATGAATATCATTTGGTAGTCTCTAGCCTTGCTGACAGTCACAACGTAAGTTGTCAAACAATTGATAAATACTCAAATCACTTACTTTCGATATTTGACAGACTCAAGTTTTATTAACTCACATGTTTTCAAATATTGCATGATTTTACATATGCATGACAATGAAAATTTTTGTGATGACGAATATGCATCAGAAAGCCCATGCCCTGGAATCAGCTTCTGTTTGCCTTCCTTTTCAAAGCTATGGTAACTTTTAATCAAATAATGACTACAGATTGCATTATAATTCATCTCTAACTTATAATTTGGAAATAGAGCAACTTAGCTCCACAAAAGGATGTATCCATATCAAGCACAAACCTGGCTGAATTGCTTTGCTGCAAGCAATGTACGAGCATGGCGAAGGCTTGCCTCTGTCTTCAGCTCCAAGTCGACAGAAGTAACAGATGATGCCAAAACTCCAAGCTCATCACATACTTGTTGGGCAAGCTTGAGATGTCCTCTAGTATCATTAGAAAAATGAAAGCAATTAAAAACTTCCAATAAATATGGGAAGAGTGTTGCATATGCAAATGCAACCTTACCGATGCAATGCACGCTCATGGAGCAGCTGTAACTTCAGTATCAATATCCGTGATTTGGATGCACATAAAAACTTCTCTTCAGCAATTTTAAGAGCAGCAAAAGCCTCTAGAAGCGTATAGAAATAATACATATAAAAATTAAATATATAAATAATGATAAAATAAATGCAGTGATAACAATAGATATGCATGTGTTAAGGTATGGGTAAGAATATGAACGTGGTTATTATAAATAACTTCTATAGAAGCATGAGCATTTCAACCGCATCGGAATAATCAATTAGATTAATTCACTTCATTCTCTCTAACCATTGGACACTCATGAAAGTCTCATTGACCAGATGAACATGAGACAAACAGATCTTGATACCATTTTCATGTTGTATTCTACCTAAAGTGAATATTAACTAAAACCAGATATTTAACTAATGTTTCAAGTTGCAATATATGTAGGGGAAGAGTCTCAAATTTCAGTAAAACTGGAACCACATACACAATCATCAATTAAAAAAAATCAACCTGTTTCGAGCAAAAAAAAAGAGTAGGAAAAACAAATGCAGGAATGCAATGCCAATGGTAAGACGTTCAAATATTTTATCTGACCTTTATAGCCTTTAAATGCTGTCAGATGTTGGATAAGCTTCACATGCACTACTGCTGCGTCAGATGAACTGGAATGTCCAACATTTGATAAACCTCAAATTAAGGAAGACTCGGTACAGTAATATTGCATAAAAGACATATATATAGTACCTAGCCAAATATTAGATTGGTTTGCATGTTACCTTGAAGCATCAGCAAAGCAAGTTGCATAAACCAAAGCATTCACCCGAGCAAGTGGAGCACTTACAACCATAGACAAGAAAAAGCAGAAAAACATCAAGCATTCAGTTGTAACAAGCAATTAAAATATTATTTGATCTAGACAAGGAATTAAACACAATCATATAATTCAAATATGTCCTGCTTTAACCAATTGACCGATGGATGATAAAGTGAGGCTACAGCCTGTGTTCAAGAAATGCAAAAAGAGTGGGGACGGGAACCATAAAGAGGTAATAAAGTAAAATAAATGGTGAACGAATAAAGAGCAGTGAGGGCCGTAAATGCAAAGAGCGGATTCTTAGTTTGATGATCTTGCCACAAGAAGATATGATGAAGAAAAGAAAGGTGAAAGGAAATCATGAAACACCAAGGCACTCAAAGGTTCATGCTAGCAACTGGCACAGTGATAGTATTGCCAAAAGGACCAGTAGCTTACATCACCAGATTAACACCTACTTGTCGACCAAGGGCATACTTGATAACCCATTGAAAATTTCCAATTTTTTCAAATCATTTTAAGAAATCACTTAATGGAACATTTTCAAAGAAAAAATGTTAAAAATGATAAGTAGTTACTAGCTACTTAATGTATTAAGTGAATTGTATTTAAGGAAGAAAATATTATGCAATTATGTTAACCTTATATTCTTTACTTCCATTACAAATTGTTTTGTTTTACCAATTGGAAATATTTACAAAATTTTATTTTATATAAAAAATCATACAATTTTAACTTTCAATAGCGTATCGACCAACTTCTATATCTGAATTGAATACTTCAAATTTTCAATATTGAATTTATTGAGTTGATCAAACAACATCTAAAACTATCACATTTAGAAACTGAATCCCTTGATGTCGTTACTTGAAAAGAACATCTGCAATAAAAAAATTACCAACCTGGCAATGTTGGACATGATACAATAGCAGAAAACAAACATGACAAAAAAAACAAGATGTTGAACACAACACAAACACGACAAGACTACACAAACATGCCAAAGTCTATACAATGCCAACTATTAACTTGTCACAAGTTAATAAATATAAAATAACTTAAACATGATTATGACACAAGAAAACACACAAATACATAAACTGTCAGATAGGGGTCAAGAATGACAAGTCAAAGCGTGATAATCTTAAGTCAAAAGTGCAACAAAGAACAAAAAATACGTAACAAGGGCTTGTTAAATGTCACCTTCCATACATCTCCCATGCAGTGGCACGATGTAGATATGAGGAACCTACTAACTGCAGAACAGATCTAGGAATTGAACTTGGTTGTGTAAAGAATAGAAAAGGATTAGAATTGTTCCTAGAACCATTATCTTGAGACATCACTAATGAACCCATGGGCTTTTGCAAGTTCTTAAGCCATGCAGTGCTAAAATCACCATCTGTTGTCATTGTAGAGCCTTCGCAACAAAAATCACTTATTAAGTGGTAACCTGATCTTAGTTCCTGCAACGGTAATATACCATATGAAATAAAATGCAATTGCAGAAGTCCTCAGATATACAAGAAACAAGCATGCCATAAACAACGCCACTTTACCTTGCATACAATAATTGGGCATGTCCTGAGTTTCATGGAAGTCTTCGGACCAAATGACAGAAGAGGTCTCTGAACATGCTGCATGTGATAATAAGAAGGTTAAATAATTTTACACAATAAACAAAGATTAAGGAACTAACAAAATATAATCTATGTACAACATATTTCATTAACCTTGCAAAAACCAAGTATGGAAGTTCCCTGCCACATCTTAAAAGGTATCTTCACCACTTTAATAGGAAACATGACACAAGAAATGAAGAGAAACAAAATTCTTCTGTTTTCAATTGAATAATAAAAAGTTATAGCTTTACATGCTTTTATAGGCAAGGACTTTAAGTTAGGTTAGAAGTCCTACTAACAATTAAACTCTAACTCTAGCTATTAGTACATGACTTAGATAACTAGTTCTCCGATACAAATTAAATAAAATACAAACTCTAAATAGGATTCAAACTCTAAGTCGACTAAACTAACACTCCCCCTCAAGCTGGAGAATATACATTGTATAATCCCAGATTGGATAGAAAATTGTCGAAAAAGGCTTTTGGCAGTGCTTTTGTAAGAATGTCTGCCACTTGTTCTTCGGTTGGGACATATTCTAGTGAGGCCACTCCACTGGTTAGCTTCTCTGCGATGAAGTGTCTGTCTATTTCAACATGTTTTGTTCTGTCATGTTGAATAGGGTTTTTAGCGATCTGAATAGTTGACTGGTTGTCACAAAAAAGTTGGAATTTTTCATCCTGTATCATCCCCAATTCTTTAATTTTGTTAATCAGATTCTTTCACACATTCCCAATGCTAATGCCTTGTATTCAGCCTCTGCGCTGCTTCTAGAAACAACTGTTTGCTTTTTACTCTTCCATGTCACAAGATTTCCCCAAACAAAGAAGCAATATCCACTGGTTGATTTTCTATCTGTCAGTTCACTGGCCCAGCTTGCATCTGAAAAAATCTTTACAGTTTTATCATGACTCTTTTTGAATATCAAACCATGTCCTGGTGTACCCTTCAAATATCACAAGATCCTCTTTGTTGCTTCCATATGTTCCTGTCTCAGATCTGTCATGTGTTGACAATGTTCACCGGAAAAGCTATATTAGGCCTTGTTAGTGATAGATAAATTAATTTACCAACCAATCTCTGATATAGACCTTTATATGTCTTAGGACTGTCATCATCTCTGCCGAATTTCAATCCTACCTCCATGGGTGTATCTGTAGGTTTGCATCCAAGTAATCATGTTTCTGTGAGTAAATCCAGAACATACTTTCTTTGATTGATGACTAAACCCTTGCTTGACCTTGCTACCTCCATGCCTAGGAATTATCTGAGTTTCACTAAGTCTTTGGTTTCAAATTCTCTACTCAACAGTGCCTTTAATCGACTCAGCTCTTCTTCATCATCACCTGTTAGGATTATATCGTCCACATAAACAATAAGAATAACCCTTTTATTCAAAGAAGTTACCTTAGAGAATAAGGTATGATCTGTCAGGGACTGTTTGTATCCATTATCCAGAATAACCCTCGTAAATCTATCAAACCATGCTCTAAGAGACTATTTTAGGCCATAAAGTGTCTTGTCAATCTTACAAACTTGTCGTTTTTGTCCTGCACCCGTTAAGGAAAGCATTTTTAATATCAAGTTGGTGTAATTGTAAATCACAGTTTACAGAAAGGCTTAATAAAACTCTAACAGAATTTAGTTTGGCAACATGAGCAAAAGTTTCCTTATAATCAATGCCATAAGTTTGTGTAAAGCCCTTAGCAACCAATCTGGCTTTAAATCTCTGTATACTGTCATCTGAATTATACTTAATTGCGAACACCCATTTACATCCAACAGGTTTCTTACTTTGGGGAAGATCTGTAATAGTCCAAGTACCATTTTTCTCAAGTGCCTCAATTTCTTCTTCAACTGCTTTCTTCCATTCTGGAATCTGTAGGGCTTCCTCAATTGTTTTAGGAATTTGTACATCTAAGGATGTTGTAAAAGCTTTAAAAGAAGGCATCAAATTTCCATAAACAACATATCTCTGAATAGGATATTTAGTACATTGTGTTACCCTTTTTTTAAAAAAAAATGGTAAATGGTCAAATTCAAGAAGATGAGGAGGAAATACTAGTAGAATCATTACCTCCATTGTTTTCACAAGCAACTAAACTAAAATCCAGTTCTTGACAAGTACTGGATTGCAGAATGGTTTCTGGAATAATTCTCCTTTTTCTGGTATAAACCCGCAGTTGTTTAGTAGGTCGAGAAGAGGATTTGGTTGAAGGTTGGGTTCCTGTAGACATAGGTTGACGAAAAGAATGTGGTGTAGTTAAAGTAATAGGGGAGGAGATAGGTAAGTTATTAGAGGGTGTCAAAGAAGTTTGAGGCTCAAAAGGTAACGAATCGAGAAGAGATATTAAAGGGAAAGAAGAAAGAGGAGCATGTTTGTGAGAATGCTGAAAGTCATCAAAATTCTCCCCCTGAATGGCAGCCTTCGAAAAATATGGTTCCTGTTCAAAGAAATTAAGGTCCAAAGAAACAAAAAAATTACGAGAAGGTGGATGGTAACATTTATAGCCCTTCTTTAGTGAAGAATATCCTATAAAGACACACTTGAGAGATTTAGGATCAAGTTTAGACCTAGAAGGATCTAAGTTTCTAACAAACACAGTACATCCAACTACTTTCAAGGGAAAAGAGGATGATAATGGTTTAAAATTAGGAAAAGAGGATAAAAGAACATCTCTAGGTGTTTGAAAGTTACAGCTTCTCCCCATAGATATTTAGGAACATTGTGGGTAAATAAAATAGGCATCTACTATAAGAGAAACAGAATTCTTCTGTTTTCGATTGACTAATAAAAAGTTACAGCTTTACATGCTTTTATAGGCAAGAACTTTAAGTTAGGTTAGAAGTCCTACTAACAATTAAACTCTAACTCTAGCTATTAGTACATGACTTAGATAACTAGTTCTTCGATACAAATTAAATAAAATTCAAACTCTAGATAGGATTCAAACTCTAAGTCGACTAAACTAACAAGAAACAGCTGAGAACCAAATCTATAAAGAAATGGAAGGTTGAGGTGTGAATAATAGGTACTTGCAGAGAAGAGAAAAGTATTCTCTGTCGATTTTTCTATATTCATCAAAAAATCAAATTTACACAGGAAGTCTTCTAATAGACTGATAACATGGAGTTTAATTCTAAGTAGTCCACCTCTAGTGTTAATCCTTATCTAAACTAAGGATAGAGTCACTATACATTTAAACTACTTGATAAGATAATATTTACAATAGTTTACACGTCTCTAACCAACACTCCCCCTCAAGCTGGTGAGTATATATTATATACTCCAGCTTGGATGCTAACTCATCAAAGTTTACTCTCGGCAGTGCCTTAGTGAGAGCATCTGCAAGTTGATCTTTGGTTGAGATAAACTAAAGTTTTACAACTCCATTATTAACCTTCTTAGTTATAAAATGTCTGTCAATCTCCACGTGCTTGGTCCGATCATGATGCACTGGATTTTTGGCAATGCTAATTGCTGGTTGACTGTCACTAAATAGCTCAAAACTTTGATTGTCATCTAATTCCAGTTCTGAAAGAAGTCTTTTTAACCACATTCTTTTGCAAATTCCCTGTGTCATTGCCCTATTTCTGATTCTGCACTGCTCCGAGACACTACAGGTTGTTTTTTGCTTCTCCAACTAAGCTACCCTATACAAAGGAACAATACCCACTGGTAGATTTTCTATCGGTTAACTCACTTGCCCAACTAGCATCAGTATAAATTTTAACTGAACTGTCCTTATTTTTCCTAAAAAACATACCATAACCAGGGGTTAACTTTGGATACCTCAGGACTCTATACACTGCCTCCAAGTGTTCTTCCCTAGGGTCACTCATGTATTGGCTAACTATGCTGATTGAGTAGACTATGTCTGACCGAGTTAGGGACAAGTAGATCAATTTAGCCACAAGACTTTGATATGATTCTCGATTAACAGGACTTCCCATGTCATCTCTTCTTAACTTCAAGTTTGATTCCATAAGAGTATTTGATGGTTTGCAGCCAAGCATTCCAATTTTAGAAAGAAAATCTAGTATGTATTTTCTCTAGTTAATGATGATCCCATTAGTTGATCTTGCAACCTCCATTCCAAGAAAATATCTCAGACTCCCTAGATCTTTAGTTTCAAATTCCTCTGCTAAGTGCTTCTTTAAATTTTCAATTTCTTCATTATTGTCCCCTATGATTATTATGTCATCGACATAAACAATCAAGAAAGTCTTCCTCTTATCTGATGTGAATTTAGCAAAGAGTGTGTCGTCTGCTTGGCATTGTCTATAGCCATACTTCACCACAGCTTTGACGAACCTGTCAAACCAGGCTCTTGGAGACTGTTTTAAACCATATAAGGACTTATTCAACTTGCATACTTGCTGCCCTATCAAATTATCAACTCCTGGAAGAATTTGCATGTATACCTCCTCTTTAAGAATTCCATTTAAGAATGCATTCTTGATGTCTAACTGATGTAGCTTCCAATCCTCATTGCAGCTAAGGATAGTAGCACTCTAATGGTATTTAACTTTGCCACAAGTGCAAAGGTTTCTTGATAGTCTAACCCATAGGACTGTGTGAATCCTTTTGCCACCAACCGAGCTTTAAATCTCTCTACACTGCCATCGGAGTTGTACATAACAGTAAACACCCACTTGCAGCCAACTACCTTTTTCCCTTTAGGTAATTCAGTTAAGCTCCATGTCTAGTTGAGTTGGAGTGCTATAATTTCTTCCTCTACTGCCTTTTTCCACTTGGGGTCTTTTAGTGCTTCATCCACTGTCTTTGGAATAACAATGCTGTCCAATTTAGCTGTAAAGGCTTTGAAACCAGGCACTAATTTCCCATAGGCTATAAACCTTTCAATAGGATGAGATGTGCATTTTCGAACACCTTTTCTTTGGGCAATAGGAAGGTCTATAGTGTCGATAATAGAAGTAGAATTTTGAGGAACATTACCTTCCAGGGCTGCAGAATCCAGTTCTAGTTCTCGAAAAATGCTAGGCTGAGTAATGTTTTCTGGATGTGGCCTTATTCTCCTTTTATAAACACTCGGTTGTTTATTTTCAAGCTGTGGAGGTAAGGTTCTTTGTGGTGTTTTTGGTAAGGATGTACGTGATTGAATTGGAGTAGTGAGATCATTGGGAGTTTTAAGACTAGGTAAAGATGTGTTTGTTGGATTTGGAGAGTGTATAGGCTGGAAAGAAGGTTGAATGTCCTGTTGTGGTTGAAATTCAGTATTGTTAGGTTGTGGAGGTAAGAAAGAGGGTTGAAAATCCTGCTGTGGTTGAATTTCAGCGAGGTCAGGAGGTAACAGAGTAATAGTCTGGATAAATTCTAGTGGCTGAAATTCCTGTAAAGTCTCCCCCTGAATTTCAGAAACAGCAATGTAAGGTATGTTTTCAAAAAATGTGACATCTATGGAGGTGTAGATTCTTTTTTGTAACGGGTGAGTAACTGATTATGTATATGAACAAATGAAGTACAACCAAACACTCGAAAAGGAAGAGTAGATGACAATGGCTTATGAGGAAAGGCAGTAAGTAGAACATCTCTCGAAACCTTGAAATTCAGTGTTTTACTGGGCATTCTATTTATTAAATAGGTAGCAGTGAGTAAAGCTTCCCCCAAAAGTGTTTAGGTACACCAGAAGAAAAAAATAAAAGTCTAGTAACCTCTAAAAGGTGCCTATTTTTTCTTTCAGCCACCCAATTCTGTTGAGGGGTACTAACACATGAAGTAATACGTAAAATCCCCTTCTCCTTGAAATAGGAACCTAAATTCTTAGTGAAATACTCACTACCATTGTCAGTCTTAAGAATTTTAACAGTACTTTGAAATTGGTTTTCTATCATCTTATGGAATGTTTTAAAGACACTCTCAGTTTCAGATTTTTCTTTTAACAAAAAAGTCCAAGTTGTCCTAGAGTGGTCATCAATAAAGGAAATGAAACACCTTGAGCCAGTATAGTTTTTAACCTTAGAAGGGCCCCAAAATGTCACTATGTATTATTGAGAAGGGTGAAGAGGGTTTAAATCTAGAGGGAGGATAAGGTTGTCTAGTGTGTTTAGCAAGCTGACATATATCACAAACAAGAGATTTTGGATTTTTGTTCACAAATAAATTAGGAAAGACCTTGGCCATGTAATGAAAGTTGGGATGACCTAACCTAAAATGCCATAACATTATATTACTAGAAGAGAGTATTTGGCAGGGTAGATTGAAGGCAGCAGCTTGAAGAGACTTGCTTATTTGGAGAACACCCTGAAAACATGTAGAGCCCATTACTAAGCCTAGCACTACCGATCACAGTCCCCAAACCCTGTGCCTGAAATTCACAAACATCTAAAGAAAACTTGATATCACAATGCAGATCAGTAGACAATTTGCTAACAGACAAGATTGCAAGCAAGATCAGGGACATAAAGAACATTTGGCAAGAAAACAGTTTCAATAAGTTTAACTGAACCACTTCCTGCAATAACTGACAGTGAGCCATTTGTTGTTCTAACCGAGGATGTGGTCTGCATTTTGTTGAGTTTGTGAAAAACATGAAGATTCCCTGTCATATGATCTGATGCACTAGAGTCAACAACCCAAGCTGTAGTTTGACAGTTGTCAAGAAAAGATATACTACCTTCATTGGCAGTATAGGAATAAAGAGGAGAAGGAGAAGCATCTGTTACATTAAAGTCAGATGCACAGTGGTTAGGTTGGAAACTAACTGTTGAACTTTCTATCTGAACCATGACAGCTAGGGTTTGGAAAAAGGATCGATAAACCTAAACTAATACCATGTGAATAATAGGTATTTGCAGAGAAGAGAAAAGTACTCTCTGTCGATTTTTCTATATTCATCAAAAAACCAGATTTACACAGGAAGTCTTTTAATAGACTGATTACATAAAGTTTAATTCTAAGTAGTCTACCTCTAGTGTTAATCCTTATCTAAACTAAGGACAGAGTCACTATACATTTAAACTACTTGATAAGATAATATTTACAATAGTTTACACGTCTCTAACCAACATGAGGTGATATCAAGGCCGAAAATTTTATATTTGCTTTATGAAATTTATCTCTTTCCTATATATTTACAGTAAAACAATTGATGAAAAGGACAAATTTCCTAAATAGGTTGAGGTTTATATGAACCCCATAAATAAAAACCTAGCAGCTAATAATTTGGTAAAGACAGATGTGATATGCATAGAAAGTTCATTCTTGTCTTGAGCAGGAACCTTTGACCTAAAGAAATTATATAATTCAGAAGATGAGTAGAGCATTGAAGTAAGTGGGCTGAAGCCAGGGGCAGAAAGTTATTTTTCCAGCTCCTGGTCACACCTACTCAGCTTATTCTGAAATGGAGGATCTTCATATGTTTTATTTTTTGAGCGTGGCATGTTTTAGACTTTAGGAACCTTTCTTCAACTGATACTTCCCTTTTCCTTTTCAAGTTCTTATGATGCATACTTCTGCCATTTTTCAATACTCACTACTTATGAGTTTAGAGAGAGAAGGAGAACGAGAATCACCTCCCAATATTCTGTCAAACACTTTCACGCTTATTAGAATTGATTCAATGTAACATTTATCATGAATATTCCCAAAAAAAAAGTACAACCAAAGCATTAGAAACTTTGAGTCTACAATATTACAAGAAAGAACTCTTACAGCATCAACAACAAAAGGTTATTCTAATGCTACAACATAGGTGGTGATGTGTTTATGAAAGGAAAAAAAGAATAAAATTTTGCCCCGTCATAAAAGCCATGTGCATCAATCCTGTCTTTCATAAAGCTTACAAGTTTGTATATGCACCGGATTGTTTGTGTGCATTAATATCTCATTCACAGCATTGTGTCAATTGATGTTGTACAATATTGCCTTTCAACTTGAAACTATTAATACCATGCACACAAAGGTTGTCAGGAACTATAACTAAAGCTCGCTTGCTCATAAGAACCAAAAACTATTTCCATGCAAGCCCTAAATAAAGAAATGTGATTGTTCTGAATTTACATCATAAATTGGAAAAACTGAGATAATGTGAAGATTTGAAGAACTAAAGATAACGAGACAGATCCATAAATACTAAAGTTCCAAAGTCCTTGCCTAAACTGCAGAAAGTACCCTATATAATATATGGAGTTCCCAACATATAAGATTGTTGCTCTACCAGATATTCTTCATCTCCTTACAGGAAATACACTAGCATGGCACCCAAGGAAACTATATATATCATCGTCAATCAGCCAAATCGCTGATATAAATGAAATCCACATTTTGAGGGGAAGCATTTTAAAAGACATAGCTAGAGGTCTTTGAGAACAAAGTTTAAAAGATGGGTAATACACTCTAAGTCTAAGATGCAGCCTTGAACAAATGATATAGCACTTGCCCTGAAAAACATGTACTTTTGCAGATTTATGTGCAGGAACATTTCGGTTTGAGGAACAGTTCATTAATAGGAGAATTCATTATGCAAAAAGAATGTGTGAAAGAGCTGTTCAATTTAGAGACAAAAACATGGCTGCAGCGAAACTTGTTTCCAAGAAAATAGTTATATTTCTACCAATAGTGTGAACGACAAACATGCATCACCTATATACAGAGGGGCTTGTGTAATCAAGTCATAAAGGAAATTTGCTAAAGCAATTGTACACATTCTTACCGTCAACCCAAATTTAGCCATTGCAAGATTATTGGCAGCTATTAGTTGCTTCAGTTTCAAACTCTCTGCTCTCTTTAGAGATCCTTTCAAGAGAACAAACAGTTGTTGCTGAACTGACAAAGAAGTTCCTACATTGGTCATAGGAGAGAATGGTGATCCAAGTATTCCACTAGTGGTTGATAAACCAATCTCAGACAACAAGTTGCAGATGGCAGCTAAAGTGTATGCTAGACAAGTATCATTGCAATGCTGCAAAAATTCAAAACCATCAGGCCTAATAGTGTGTAAAGAAATTGAAAATATATGGCACGTTAACATTCAAAACCATCAAGCTGAGAGAATGAAATAACCTGCTGGGAGACAAGAACAGCTTCAGTAAGGACCTGAAATCATCACACAAAAATCACCATTTCAAAACAAATATGGCAAGAAAGCTAGCTTCTAGTGAGCTTGTCAGTAAGGTTGGGCTAAGTTTCAGGTTGGGGCAAGTTACAACGGTTTTCATGAATATGCTTAGGACATGAAATTCTTGCCAAATACAGGCATCTCAATTGTCATCTTATACTTCAACTGAGTTCTTTGACCAAAAGCAATAACATCAGCAAATCTGGTTGTTCCAGGCATTGAGACTCAAAGAAGCATACTTAGACAACCTAAGACTAGGCATTGTTGATTTATAACAAAAACCTTTGACAAACTCAACCTCCCCCACCCCCCACCCCCCCGGTACCCTTAAACAAATAAATCCACAGCCTAAAAAACCAGGACAGATGGGCAAGCCTTAGCTGCCTCAGCCAATTGACAACCCTACTTGATGCAACTACTTTTTCAAAATTGTCAGTTTATGTGCAAGCCAGGCAATCTTGTAAGGGAGAAAGTCCTCACGTGTTACCTCCAAGGCCTTCTTAGGATGACCAAAGTGAAACTGCATCATCCCCAAACATAACAGTGCAATCTCAAATCTTCCAAAATCCTTGCAACCAGCAGGTGGAACAAAATCAAATCCCTCGGTTCCTGCACTATTGTGCCAAAATTTATCAGAACAATTCATTTCAAGCAAGTATTCTTCCATCCAAGATTATATTCGGAAGCAAAGAGAATAGTAAGAAAAAGATAAGTCAGAAAAGAAACACATTCTCAGACATATATGAACCTGTAGACCATACTAATATTGGCGGATATTCAAGTGGCAGAACAATAAAAGAGTTCATAATAAAGAAGAATCCCACATGAATTAAAAAAATTTAAAGCCTCAGATAATGTTATTTTTAGTGCAATTCTATTCAAAACAAGATATAAATGTGAAAAATGGTTTTCACATGCATTTCTACAAGGTCAGCTATCCCTCAATCAAAAGCACTGATGAGTGATGACCATAGGTTCTTTGACCTCCTAAAGAAACAGGATTCTTTATACTATTCCCATATGCAAATCCAAAGATGTTAATTTGTACATGAAGCTCTAATTTTTATGCACATAATTTAGTAACTATATCTCATCCCAATGATGCTTCATAGTGATGAGTCATTGCAAGTACCAGAACCCAGTTTTTAAGTACAAGACTAAGCACAACATATCATAAATACATTAACAGCATTAGCAGAATAAAAGGAAGCCAGGTATAGTTGGATAAAAACTAAATACTGTAATTGATATCAAAGAGTACAGGACACAAGGAACTGCTACGAACTCAGCAAGCGGCACACTCATATAAACAGGAAAAAGGGATTAAAAGGCAAATTTGCCACTATATTTTGATTGATATGTGGGTAAAATTTACCTCTCCTTTTAGTTGATTGAATTTTGCAACTAAACTTTGATTTTTAATTAAATTGAGACACCTAACATTGATTTTGGATGATTTGAAGACAAAATTTAAAAACAAATTCATTCAAATATTTTATTTAATAATTAACAATATATCAATTCATAAAAATTGTTCAAAACAAAATTAACACATAATTTTTTTTTACAAAAGAGATAGTTGAGAAAACAAAAGAAAATAGCATTTTTTAACAAAATACACATTCTATTTTAATTTTTAATATTTTATTAATTAATTTAATATTGTTAGTATATTAAACTTTGTCTTCAAACTATTCAAAATTAAAGTCAAGTAATTTTCCAAAAACAAATTACTAAAATTAAGTGGCAAAGTTCAAGAATGAGTTATAGTAAGTAAATTTACTCTTAATCCCAAAAGTACAATGACAAATACCAATCAAAGTAAAATATAGTGCCAAATTTCAATATCCACCAATAGTACAGTGTCAAGGCAGCCCTTTAACCCCTCCCCCCCCAAAAAAAACAAAAACAAAAGAGAATAAAGTTAAAAAGTTTCCAAGTCACCTGTAATCAAAATAACGATGAAGATTCTCCAATGCAGAAAAATACTCATCATGATAGAGATTATTCAAGTAGCGCAAAAAGTGAACCTGCATCACAATGAAACAGGGCAAAAAGTAATATGAGTCATACTACCAACTCAAACCAACACGAGAGACAGAGCATGTGCAACTTAAAAAAGCATGTCAACCTACACGATGGAACTCGGGGGCCAACTTCTGAAGCTGCCTTAGAGTCAGTTCAAAGGCATTGAAAGTGAAAGAACTGCCATGCCTGCCACAAAAAGACCTGAGCAATTTAGTTCAATTTAATTAGCATTTCAAAAGTTGAATGCAAAAGATTTTAAGTAAATAAGTAGCTTACTTTTCAATTGTATCAGCTTGCTCCATTAAATAACCTTGTATTTGTCGATTGGTGCGCAAAAATACCCCGACATCGGGATCAACATCTCTCAACAAATCACCAGAAGTGTATGAAGAAGATTTTCTGCCTTTTTCATTGTGTTCTGGTTTAGGATCAGCAAAAACCTCAGTATCTGCATGCATAATTTCAAAATTGCTAAGCAATACCAGTAAAATGGTACTGATTTGACATAAATTCACCAAAAACTAACTTCAAAATCATTCAAGTTTGATAAATAAAGGCAATTTCGAAACCAACTCCACTTCGAGACACTTTGCCTCAGAGAAAAGTTTAGACAGCAGAACAAGAGACCCAATTACGAGCATATTAAGGTGATAAAGATGAGAAGTAAAAATAAAGTAGCATCGAGCACAAGAAATAAGGTATCTTCATCATACTGCATTTTGAGATACTCATGAGCTTGCCATTGTTAAACATTTCCCATACAAAGATCTTGTACATTTCACTTTAAGATTGAAGAAAGTGGATTTGGAATCAACTACTATATTCATTGGCTCTTGTGGCACAATTTTTGTGATCTAGCATATACTGTCTGCAATACGTCTACAAAAAATTACAATAAAATCATATCATCATCACAACTGTAAATGTAACCATTAGTCTCCTGTTCAAACAGCATAAAGTAATTAATAACTTAAAAACATAAAAACACGCTTTACAAGAATGAAACTACCTTCCACCAATGTTGAAAGGTCCTTTGGAAGATGAAGATGAAAAGAAACTTGTTCGGTGGCTTTTTTCCTTGCTTCCATTTCTTCATTTATTTTTTTGAAAACAAGGTTGAGATCCATATTCTCATACTCAGATAAAGATTCCAAGTCATTACCAGAGTCATCTAACCGATGCTCATAAGATGAACTCGAAATGGCTTCTTTACAATAGATCCCAATATTAGTCAAAAGATGACAGATGCCCTGCATCACATGACAAATGTCAATGCCATAAACATAGTCTATTCTTAAACAAGAATCCATCATACATACATTTAACCTTCTGTTTATATCTAAAAAGAAAAATGATTATCAAAATTAAATGAAAAATATAAATACTTAAAAGAAAAGCATAGAACAAGGTAGAGAATGTAGCAAAATCCCACTTGAACAGCAGTGAGTAGAATGCTAATAAAATTCTCAACCTTTCAATTTTTTTCTAAGAATAAGATCCAACTACCAATATTGGGATATAGAGTGACAGGTTCCTACTTCATTTCATTTGAACAGTAGTGAGTATAATGTTAACAAAAATCCCAACCTTTCAATTATTTTCTAAGAATATGCATCCAACTACCAATATCAAGATATAGAACGACAGACTCCTACTTCATTTCATTTGAACAGTTGTGAGTATAATATTAATTAAATTCCCAACCTCAGTCCCTTTATAAACATATACATCCAACCATCAATAACCGTAAACAGAATAATAGATTTATGCTTCAATGGCCACCATGGGTTTGCCTCACAGTTTCATGTATATCTTAAGCATAGCAAAAAAGATTCCAACAAAAGCATACAGTCGCAATTCAATACATGATATTTACAATTTATGAGGCGAGATAGAAATACCTCAAAGGTCAAGAGGTTGAAAGCAAGTATGCAACGGCGAAGAAACATCCCCAGGTTACTGCTTGGGTCCAAAATAACCTGGTCATCGTCCATAACTCCTGAATCAGGTCCCCCAAGTGTTTCTACAAAAAAATAACAATGACAGCGGAGGAGGAGGATTAAAGTGATTAAAACAACAAACAAACAAACAAATAAAAAACTAACCTCGCAGCTCATTAAAGAAATTGAACAGATCATCAGGCGATGATAAAGAAGATAACCGACTAGTTATATGATCAGTTAACCAATCCTCCAGTAAACCACCAATCTCCCTCAATTGGTTAATAAGCTGGTCTAATCTTGGCTCCAAAATGTCATCACATGACTGCAAAACCCAAACATTATGCATCCATTTGGTTCCAAAGGCAAAATAGATGCAGAGGCGAAGAAAAGGGGGAAAGGCTGGAAATACCTTGGTGAGAGCTAACAGATACAAGCCGAGGCGGTTGTGCTGAGAAACGGAGGAGAAAGGGAAAGGGACGGAGATTTGAGAAGGTGAAGCGTAGGTATTAACCAAAATGCAGAGTGAAACTTTGTGTGGGGTAATGGCGAAGGCACCTGGACCTTTCACTATTCCTGCCATTTCCTGGAATACACTTCCACTGAGTTAGAGAGGTATGGTAAGCGAGTGTGAGAGGAGATGCTTATTTCTGGGTTTTTCTTTTTAGCCCAAACCCTTGCAGTTGCAGCAGCCGGAGTAGTATTCTGGGTCCTGGGGTTTCAAAAAAGTGCCGCCTAAAGTTTACCGCACCATCCCTTCTCATCCGCCGCACACATCCAACATTATTAACGAGGGCAGTTTTACTCCAACAATACCATCTTAAAATTATTAAAGGAAAGGACACATAAATAAAAGTATTTACGGAAATGAGATTATTTTTTAAAAAGAACTTTGATATATGGGTCTCGAAAATTTTAGTTTATAATCCTTTTAGTTTTACGGGTTAGTAATTTAGTTTAGGGTTTAAAGTTTAGAAATTTAGATGGTAAGATTTAGAATTAAAGTTAATGTTTAGTACTTAGGGTATAGAGTTTAATTTTTTAAAATTTAGATTTTATAGTGTAAAATAAATTTTCAAAGTATTTAGATAAATGTATATAAAAAAATTACCCTTATTTTTTTCTTATACCACGGGATCAATAAGTTAGTTTTTATTTTAAAAATTAAAGGGTAAAATATATAAATAATTTTTTAATTATACAGATTTCCCGAAAAAATAACAAGTTGATGTTAAAAATATATATCGGAAAAGAAGAAAGTGAGCTAGTGGGATTTGAACCCACGCCAATAAGTTGAAAAAAGAAACCTTCCAAACCACTAAGCTATCACTTCATTCTTGTGAAAGCTTTGTAACAGTATTTATTTAACACATACTCTTTGAGAAAAGTAAAGAGAGTAAATATAGTGTCAGGGAATTCGAATCTGGTTTTAATAAAAAAAAAAAAGGAATGATGCTTGATAGTTGGACCAGAGTTAATATTTGATTAAAAATGATGGAATATTATTTATTAATGAATATGTTATTAATAATAACGTTACTACCTTATACAGTAGTAAAATTTGGTTTCATTAATAAATCGAATGCTCTGATAATATTTTCCATTTGTAATATTATAATAATTTAATTATTAAAATTCATTGATATAAATCAGTCCTTAATAAAATAAAATAACTAATTTAAATTTATTAAATCTTAATTATTAAAATTATTAATTTAATTATTAATAATATTTTCCATTTGTGGTATATTTTATATGCTATTAATATCAATTTAATAAAATAACTAATTTAAATTTATTAAATATAGTGTCATTAATAATAATATCTCATCATTTTTAATCAAATATTAACTTTGGTCCAATGATCAAGCATCATTCTTTTTTTTTAAACTGGATTCGAATCCCCTCACACTATATTTACTCTATTTAATTTTCCCAAAGAGTATGAGTTAAATAAGTTATGTTACAAAACCTTTAGAAGAATGAAATGATAGCCCATTGGTTTGGGTGCTTGCTTTATAACCTATAGGTGTGGGTTCAAATCCCACCCAACTCACATTCCTTTCCTTTGTTTCTCATTCTTTTATTCCTTTCCTTTGTTTCTTACTAACCCAGGTGGTGATACGTGTCACTATCTGATTAAAAGGAAAAATAAATTAAAATTTAAATAAATTTATCCAATTAGGTGATAACATGTGTCATCATTTGATTGGTTGATTAATTTTATTTAATTAAAATGAAATTAGGACTAAATTGATATAATAGATAAATAATATGGATTAAATGTATAATTTTATAAATTTTCGTTAATTGTCACGTCACCCATCCGTTAGTTTTTAATGCGATGATCAAAATAGATCAATTTAATAAATATAGTAGTTTGATTGATGAGTTATATAGTTAGGTAATCAAAATAGGTACGCCTAAATAGTTCAGTGGTTACTGTAATAGTTTACCCAAAATCTAATTCCCATAAACAATTGCTTTCTCTCTTTGTCTATATCTATGTCTTCTATCTTAAAACTCACCAACCCTAAATTTTCTTCAGTGACGACCAGCCGCTGTTATCATCGGGGGTTGGCTTCCTATTCCACCTTCTTGGATATGTTAGTTTTGTTCTTGTCTCGGTTCTCTTGTCGATTCTGGAGACTGGTTGCGTCTCCCTGCTCATGTTTCTATGTTTATGTTTGTCTTTTTTGTTTTGTTGGATTGGATATGTTAGCTTTGTTCTTGTCTCACTTTTCTTGTCAGTTCTTGTGTCTCCCCGCTTATGTTTCTATGTTTATGTTTGTCTTTGTTGTTCTTGTTCGTTTATGCTTGAATTCGTTTTGGAATCCTTCACTTTGTATCTTTGTTTTTGTTCTTGTTCTTAATGAAGTCGACATTTTAATTTAAAAAAAAAGAAGTTAACTCGTAAATTTTTGCTTAAAAGTTACGAGAGTCTACCAATTTGATTATTTTATCAGTAGACATGTTACCTTCACGAACGACGGTCTTGTATGAGATCTTTGTTGTAAAAACAAATAAATTAATTAGTACAATCAATTAAAGAATTGTTTCTTGTTAAAATGAGAAAATTAATTAATTGTTATAAATATTTATTTATGTAGATGTCTATTATGATTATAACTTTATTTTTATCTATTATATAGAAATCTTATATACTTAAATATGATAATTACTTTTTATCTCTATAAATAAAGACTTTAAAAAAGGCAACTTTTATATTGATAATAAATACAAGTTTTTCTTTTTTTATTTGTTTCTTTTATTATGGTTCTTTTTTACTTTATTTATAATATGCTATCAACATGCTATTACTTAAAATTAAGTTATCACAAAACGAGAAGAAACAAGACTAAATATGATATGTGTGTCGAGAGGGATATTCGCTTAGAAGATTTGAACGAGTCATGATTTTTGAAGGCACTCGAAGACCTTGCCAAAGCAGAGGCATCCACCCTGGCTTAAACATACTGTTGTTGTCGTTGAATCCAAAGGACATAGCTTCTGTCGTCTAATTCCGAGGCCTAAACATATTGAAGTCTTTATAGGAGTTGTCTCACTATGAGTCTATGATAGTCATCCCCGAACAAACTCAATGGTTGATGTCTATGATGATTTCTATTCTTTTTGTTTGGCAAGTTTTTTTTAACAATGCCAATTAAATTTTATTAAAAAAATATTATAGAAGATATCATAAATATAACACTTCTAGAAGAGAGAATAATAGAGACTAGTCCACCAAAATCTCATACAAAAATCTAAAAGTGCAAATAAAAGTAATTACTTCCATACAAATTAGCATACCATCAAAATGCAGAAGCTTTCATGAATCTCCTTGTCTCTATCCAAATGAGATGCATTACGCGGTGAAAAAAGAATAGTGAGCAAGTCAAACTATCAGGCAGATTGCTCTGCTACCCAGGACTGATTACATCGGCAAACAACATCAAAAGAGTGAGAATTTATCTTTTTATGACCACTGATAGAATCATAATAAAAAACTAGCACTGCTACCCAAGACTGATTACATCGGCAAACAACCATCAAAAGAGTGAGGATCTATCTTTTTATGTCCACGGATAGAATCATAATCAGAAACTAGCATTGGAAAGATCTCTTTACGAGCATCAAACGACCACTAAGTTATGTTGAGATCATGACAAAACGACAGATGACAGAAAACCACAAAACCAAGAAAAACGTGCCACAAAAATAGAAGAAAAAGCGTCACAAAGGCGCAGATTCTTATTAAAAATATAAAAAATAATGGATCTGGTGGTCGACAAACAATATTAAGACTAGTTGTCGACCACTGGCTAAGGAAACAAAAGAAAGGAGCATGC
This sequence comes from Hibiscus mutabilis, assembly GCA_019671005.1. Taxonomy (NCBI): domain Eukaryota; kingdom Viridiplantae; phylum Streptophyta; class Magnoliopsida; order Malvales; family Malvaceae; genus Hibiscus; species Hibiscus mutabilis. The sequence goes on along the minus strand of CM033717.1, from coordinate 28,120,215 downwards.
GACGCTAGGAATAGTGCAAAGATAGGTTTTTAGAAAGAATATCTTATATTTTTTGGTAAGTTTTTTTGACACATTAACCAGGTAGCTTTATTAATAAACAAAAATAAAACATAACATGGCTTAGAAATTTTTAGAATATCAAAAAATAACAAGAAAGATAATGGTAAATCTAAAAATAAAAGATAAGCGTTGCACTAATCATATCAGACACTTCCTCTTTGCACCAAAGAAAATCCCTACAGTCTATTGTAGGAAGGGTCACTGGGGAGTTGTCAAAACATGAACTAGATGAAATTCCCAAAATTGATAGCAACCATATTTCATGCATATTTTTAAGAACGGTGATTCGCTATAAATTACATCGGCAAACTATAACACCCCCTAACCCGGAAATTAGGAAGTATTTCAAAAACAAACACAAACAAGAATCTTGATAACTTTAGTTCAATTAACTGAACATGATTATACATTCCTTTGAAAGACGGAATAAATTAAAACTTTTTAGATTATTCAAAGATCTATCATCAAACTGAATCCATATGCAAACAAATGGTCATACAATAAGCAACCAGCTTCGAACTATTCCTTATCATGCCCTTATACTCTATCACTTGATAACACTTATCATTCATAGCATGTGTCTTCAACTCATAAGTACCAAAGTTCACATTTTACATCACAATACAATTCGAAATAAGCATATCATGTTTTTAAACTTATCTCCCAAATATGAATCATGGTCAAAAATTAAATCTTCATACTTGACTATGAGAAAATTTGACATCAAATTCATTCGCATAATAGCATCAGGTGTAAGTTCATAAACATATCACTCGATTAATTTATAAGACAAACCATTAAGCACACGAACTACCTCATTATATCCAGATCTAGCATGTGATACTTGGTACGTAGAACCATACAAATTTTGCTTTTGCTTAAACATTCCAATTCATTGGATCTTAGAAACTAGGGGTTTCGTATGACTCGAACATAACTAAAATCAATTATCAATCTCAAAGTAATTTCACATCAACAAGGTAACTTGGTTTTCATAGCTTTAGACAAACATGGCTCATATAATCAAGTTCATTCCAAATTATAATCCATTCAAGACTTTCACTAAGCATTCGAACACGTCATCCAAATCATGGATTCGAATCAAGAAACAATCTAAATTTCGTCAAACATATCTTTACTAACAAACAATTTGTTTATGACATTTAATTTAATTCGAATTATAAGGTGTCCTACCAAGCGCTTGTAATCTTAATTCATTAAAACATCATAACTAGCATAACTTGTTTGTCAAACAACCAATCGATTATTTCTCTAGCATAGCTTAGCTATCAAGAAGCTACACCCAATCATACTAACTATAAAAGCATATATAGCAAGAAATCACCAAGAAAAGAATAGTTTAAAGGCCCATTACAAAACTTGAATACTTTTCAAATTTATATACATATATAATCAAAATATGATCTAAATGCACTATGCAATATAACTATTATGTTCCACCAACTAGGAGTTCTAAAAAGATTACGACCCCTACGTCTAAGCGGTGGAGATCTTGACCAGGTTCGAAAATTAACCGAAAGCGTTAATACCCTGAAAGGTGATAAAAAATCAAAGTAAGCGAACGCTTAGTGAGGTAGTTCTAAATTTAAAAAACAAATAATAATAGTACTTTATTTTATCAGTTCCTATTCTTTCACCAAAGCTAACCAAGGTCCATGAAGTATCAATTTGATCGAATTAAAGCAACATAGTCATAGGGTCTCTTATCATTCGAGGCAACAAGCATAGCCTTTCTTAGACAAGCATATCATAGACAATGATATCTTAATCATAACATATCATAGTCACAAGTTGACATTTCTTGCTATGCAAGTCATTATTATGATTTCTTTCTTAACTTATAAACTTTCTTGGTTTCTTTTATCATAGCCTTGTGTTTCAAGTAACTTATTCCCCTTATAAATATATATCTTTTGTTTAACATCCATAGTACTTTTAATTCACGAGTAGTCATTTATATTTATTCAAGACCATCCATTCATACATCAATTATACTCATAATAGTCCATAAAATATGTATATATATATATTTATAGGTTCAAAACTGTCCATTCAAACTTGCAGTATACTCAAAACAGTCCATAAAACATATCTATATTTTTATAAATTCAAAACAGTCCATTCAAACTTGCACTATGCTCAAAACAGTCCATAAAACATATCTATATTTTTATAGATTCAAAACATTCCATTCAAACTTGTAGTATACTCAAAACAGTCCATAAAACATATCTATATTTTTATAGACTCAAAACAGTCCATAAAACATATCTATATTTTTTATAGACTCAAAATAGTTCATTCAAACTTGTAGTATACTCAAAACAGTCCATAAAACATATCTATATTTTTATAGATTCAAAACAGTTCATTCAAACTTGTAGTATCCTCAAAACAGTCCATAAAACATATCTATATTTTTATAGATTCAAAACAGTCCATTCAAACTTGTAGTATGCTCAAAACAGTCCATAAAACATATCTATATTTTTATAGATTCAAAACAGTCCATTCAAACTTGTAGTATACTCAAAACAGTCCTTAAAACATATCTATATTTTTATAGACTCAAAACAGTCCATTCAAACTTGTAGTATACTCAAAACAGTCCATAAAACATATCTATATTTTTATAGACTCAAAGCAGTTCATTCAAACTTGTAGTATACTCAAAAGAGTCCATAAAACATATCTATATTTTTATAGACTCAAAACAGTTCATTCAAACTTGTAGTATACTCAAAACAGTCCATAAAACATATCTATATTTTTATAGACTCAAAGCAGTCCATTCAAACTTGTAGTATACTCAAAACAGTCCATAAAACATATCTATATTTTTATAGACTCAAAACAGTCCATTCAAACTTGTAGTATACTCAAAACAATCCATAAAACCTTTGTATTTTATTCAAATCAGTCCTATAGTTATGTGTTTACAAATTGACATTCAAAGCAGTCCAAGGCATAGTTCAATCTGTTCAGAACAATCCACTATTCATGTATATATAAGTAAATATTCAAAGCGGTCCAAGTCATAGTTGGGTTTATCCAAAATAGTATTTAAATCTTGAGTATACATATATAGATGCTACTTAACATGTAAGTTATCGAGCATGACTTATTTTAAACAAATTTTACTATCATAATAGACAATAACTATTTGTCACAAAATGTATCAAACAAACACACAAGTTACTTATCATAGAAGATAACAAGCATTGTATTGCATGAACATGGAATATCTAATGTGTCGAACATATTATCTCATACATACATGTTACTTTTCATAAGATAGCAAGCATTGAATAGCATGAACATGTATTATTGATCACAAGTAGTGTTTAGATAATTCTTTAACTTGATTTATAAACTTTATTATTTGTCTTTGACTTAGCCTTGAGAATCAAGCAACAACCTAGGTACACGAATCCCCAACCAACTGTCGCCAAATAAATGGTACACACGGTACCGGTCAATCCCTCCTACTGTCACCAAGTGACCACTAAACTTCCCTCCTACTGTCGCCAAATAAGAACCGTAGTCCAGGACCGTAGTCTGCCCCAAACATGAGCTCTATGGACTCTATGGCATGCCAACTATACCTAAGACCGACTTGAGACCAAGGCTTTTCACATTTTCTTATCTTATCATAGCAAAAGGGATGAGCATTGCTCCTTACAGAATATCATATATCATATCATATTGCTTGACTTATCAAGTTCATGTACAAGTAAATCTCAATATGAGCATGGCTCCAAGATTACAAATCAAAAGAACATGTCTTAATTTTCATCATAGGTGAGCATAAATTCCAATTTCTTTTACTTACATAAGTATGTTTTGCAACCTTTCATATCAACCATATTTCACCACATGAAACACTCAAAATGATAGCAAGCATAGCAGTGGTTTCTCTCAAGCTTGTAACATTTAAACCAACACTTAATTCATAACAACTGAATCATATTTAACCACATATTGTACTTGTAATATAGTACATACCTTGTAGTCCAAGCTTGGGAGCACAAGCATAATTTAACTAGATGAATAGCGATATAAAGAAAAACAAATAAAGGCATGCTCGTGATAGTTTCAATCTATCTTGAGACTTTAAACTACACTCACAGTTCATTTCGAGCTAGCTAATTGGTCTACTTTTGCTTTTCCACCTTTGGTTCCTTCAGGTATATATATATATATAGCAAAATATACATTCATGTATTAGAACTTAATTTGTCAACTATTTACATATTTAACAACTCAATCACATATGCACACACATGTGTATTCAACCCAATCTGCCCAACTCATTTGCATATATATATATATCAAAGTCATTCCTAATGTATCTATATACATTCAATTCAATTCACAACTCGTATATACACCTATATGTACAAAAAAACATTACACCAAGGTTCATATGTATGCAAAACAGTCCCAAACTCTTATACATATAGAAAACAGTCCCCAAAATACTTATATATATTTTTACATATCAAAGCAGTCTCTATATTTTCTTGCTTAAGCAAAACAGTCCAGCATTTCATGTATACACATATATACATCATCAAAACAGTTCCCAAAAGGTTCATTTGTTTATAAAACAGCCCTAGTACACAAACGTACACATGCATAATTAAATAAAGTAGTCCACTTCACAATTAAACATCCAAAACAACCCTCATGTTTATATTTATGCACCAAGCAGCCCTAAAGCCTAATAAATCAGTCCTCCCCTATTTTTTATACCACAAAACAGTCCACAAATGTTCCCATTTATGCAAGACAATCCCAAATTCATGTAAACATATTCATATACTCAATTCAGCCCACTAAGGTTTATACTCATGCTAAATCAATCCATTTTACTTGCTTACATATTTTCAGGCATCAAAACAGGCCCTATTTCATTTATTAAAAATTGAACACTTCTTAACATACAAGTATTCTCATATATCTTTTCAATTTAGTCCTCCTTTAATACTTGGAAACAGCCCCTCCTACAATTTCTTTATATCAAAACAATCCTTGTTCTATGTTACCAAGTAATATAACTACAATTAAGCTCCAAAATCAACTACATCATTTAACATGTTACATTCAAATGATTCAAGCAAATGCATAGTATATATATAGGTTATTTTTCTAACAATCCAAATACATATATCACATGGAGATCTCATTAACAAGTTTTCAATTGAATCTTAAATTCAAGAAAGAAAGATAGTTTCTCACCTCCTTGCTCAAGAACTCAAATCGGAACAAAACTATTGGATTAATTAAACTTCATTCCTTAACCGTCTAAGGCAACCATTTCATTCTTCTTCAAACTTTTTGAGGTTTCTCACTCTCTCTCATTCTTTCTATCAACCATTTTCGGTTGATTTAGGGAAGATAAGGAAGATCAAGGCACTTGGCCTAACCCTTCATGGGTGTCCTTTCTCCCTCAAGACATGTGTACAAATCATTTATTATAAATTTATTTAACATGCAACCTTGCAAGTTTGCAAGGTATTCAATTTTACCCAATCACAAAAAGGTTATTCATGTTACCTTTATTTCAATTTGATCCCAATCCTCATACTAGGTCTAATAAATTACAATTCAATTCTTCCTTGCTTCAAAATGTTCCTTAACTCATTTAATCATTGATGCTAAGGATATCTTTAATCTAATTGAAACACAGTCAAAATTGTGACATACTTTAAGCTATATTTTTTGATGTTACACAAACAACCCAAAAGGGGATCAAACTATATGTGACCACCGATAAAAATAAATCAGAAACAAGCGTCGTGAGGGTCGCCGTACAAGCACCAAAAATCTGCAAAGTAACCCTAGAAACGTGTTATAAGGTAGAGGCGTGCCATAAAGACAAAAAAACATATCATAGAGACAGAAGAAATCGCAATAACATATGCAAAAAATAAAATAAAAAAATAAAAACAAAAGAATATGAATTATCGGCGGTCGACAACCAACATTAAAGCTCGTGTTGCCGTCGATTAGGCAAAGAACAGATAAAAAATCAAGTCGCTAATGTTTAAAGGAAAAAGAAAGAGATGTGCGGCTTGGGTTTGATCCAACTTTTTTGTTTGGTAAGTTAAAAGCTAAGGTACGTGGTTATTCTTAATATCTATATAACAATATTCTATCATATACCAAACCACGATAATGTCGTCAAATGTATTGTATTTGTATCTGTATAAAAAAATTATGGAGTTTTTATTACTTTTAAAAAGTTCATATTTATTGGGTAAACTATATAAATGGTCTCCCGACTATGATTCAAGTTTTTGTTGAGTCCCCTGACTATAAGATGTTACAAATAGGTCCTCCGACTAATCGCGACTAACAAATCAGTCCAATTTTGTTAAAAAATAAATAGTTGATGACGTAGGATTGATAAAATCTATATAATAACATATTTAACCCTCAACTTTTAAATTTTATTTTAATTTGTTTCTAAATTTAAATTTTCATCTCTCAATATTTAAATATTACAACATTTTAGTCCCTTAAATCCTAAACTTCATCTTCTTACCTTTAAAAAAACAAAACTCCATTTATGTTAATAGTAGTCATCTGCAACCCCATTTGTATGAGCAGTGAAAAACTGTTGGAGAATCAAAACCTCCATTGATGTTTACAGTAGCCATCTACAATGAGCTACTCATAGCAGGAGATGCATACCTTTCGTTTTTAGAAGGGAAGAAGATGAAGTTTAAGATTTATGTTTTTAGAAGGGAAGAAGATGAAGTTTAAGATTTACGTTTTTAGAAGGGAAGAAGATGAAGTTTAAGATTTAAGGGACTAAAATGTTATAATATTTAAATGTCGAGAGCTAAAATTTTAAATTTAGGATCACGTGAAATAAAATGTAAAGGTTAAGGGTTAAATTTTTTATTATACAGATTTTATTAACTACGTCATCATCAGTCGTTTATTTTTTAAATAAATTGGACCGATTTTTTAGTCGCAATTAGTCGAGGGACCTATTTGTAACTTCTTATAATCAGGGGACTCAACAAAGAATTGGGTCATAGTTGGGGGACCATTTATGTAGTTTACCCATATTTATTTATGATATTATATTAATGATTATTTAGTGTCTTTAACCATGTTTGGAGTTTTATATGTTATGTTTAAATGGCTTGAAGAAAGTCATAGCTTAATTGAAGATGAAACTTAAAGAGGTATGTTTCTTTCATTTATGTTTATTCGATTAAATTTGTTCGATTAGATTTATTCCGTTTTCTGAAATGAATGCAAATAAGATAATTCACTATCTGGTTAGTGAATAAAACTCAGCAATGTTTCAAATTAAATTAAAATTATGTGGTTAGAGTATCACTGATGAGGATATGTTAGAAAAACATTCTCCACCTTTCACGCAGATAATGTTATCCTGCAGACACAATACTGTGAAAAATGTTTTAAAGGCTTATTGGCTACATTTCATTCCCTGAAAGGAATGCAAAATTATGTAACGGAAATAATAAATACCACATTAGTAGTTGTGGTCACGATCGATGTCATATACATAAACATGAACAAAATGATCATTTTAAGAACACTTATACCCACTGGAAGTGGAAATATAAGGATGCCAAGAGTGATGAAAAATCATTCTAAAAAAAGTGGAATCCTTTTATTACCAGTGCAATGGTACAAACTTTTGGTCTCGTACTTGTCGTATGTTGAAACATGCTATGAATATCAAAGACGTGTGTACTCTTTTTCTTTCTAAGAATTTTTTTTCTCACGTGGTTTTGTTTTATCTTAGTAAGGTTTTAACGAGACACATTATCTTCATGGACATCCAAGGGGGTATTATGAATATTTATATATGTGCATGTCCATTATGATTAGAATTTTATCTCTATCTATTAAATATGAATTTGATATACTTAGAATTCTATATGTGTAATACCCCAAAATTTACTAAGTTGATTAAGGGTCATTTAGCACTAAGATAATAGCTTAAAAGCTAACTTAGTGACTAAAATGAAAAAAATGTGAAAGTTAGGATTTCTTTAATTATGGGTTTTGGAAAGGAAATTTCTAAGGTTTAAAGGTCTCATGTGATAGATAGTGAATTGAATAAGGTATTCTTAAAGTTTGGTTGAATTCCAAGGAAAATTTGAATGGGAATTGAAGTTTAAAAAGGTAGTGACCAAAATGTAAATTTTGAAAATTTTATGGCTAAATTATAAACTTTGGAAAAGTTTGGGGACTAAAGTTGTAATTTCACAAAAGTTAAGGGTTTTTATTTCATAAATAAACATATCACCTAAGGGTGTGAATCGAATGCGAAATTATTGATTCGATCTGATACTTCGATTATTGGGAAAATCGCAATTAACGTTTAAGTGGAAATCGGATACCCGAATCAAACTGGAAAATTTTGAAATTTTTCCATATGATAGAGAAAGGTTATAAAAGTCATTTCCAAGTGTTGGAAATATTTTTAGTTTGATTCAAAATGAATCCTACAGTTTATTTATGAGTAAATGATTATTTATCGGTATATTGGATCGAATGGAAATTTTGGAGACTGATCCAAAAGCTATGGAAAAGTCATAAAATGTTATTTTATGAATATTTTATTATGGTTGGTTGAATTCTAACTAGATTTAGTTAGATTTTAATGGAATGGCAATTTGGAAACAAACTAGTAAATAAAGATAAGTTGGAGGGCAAATTGGTCATTTGGCCCCAATAACAATTTTGAAATATTTAAAAAGTTATAAGGGCAATTTTTTAAAGAGAAAATGGAAGATTAAATCTTGGCCCTTGATTGATGATAAAATCAATCTCAACCATTGGATAAAAAGGGCAAAATTGTAATTTCACTATTAAATGAATTTAATATTCATTTAATAGATATATGTGTAAAATAATGGTGAAAAGATGAAGATTTTGTTCATCTTTTTCAGCAACAAACGTGAGGGCTAGGGAAAGAAAGAGAAAAAAATTTCCGAGCCCGATTCAAGCCCCGAAACTCGGTTTTCAGGTAATCTCTTCAACTACAAAGTTGTTCTACTCTTCAAGCTCTATCTTTTGATATCAATAATTCATGGAATCCATGCTTGATTGATGAGAATTTACATGAGAAAGAAATTAGGTTTTATGGATCAAATTGGGGCTTTTGAGATTTTATGATTCCATGATTGAATTTAAGTTGAAATCAAGCTAGTATGATGTTAAAATCATTATATTGAGTTGGGATTTAAGTTTTACATGTTTTGATTTCTATGAAGATGATTAGGGTTTATGGATTCAAGTTTAATTTACGGTTTGTGATGTTGAAATAATGATCTAGTAAGCTTGAATTGTTGTTTGGAAGCAAAACCCTAAGTTAAATTGTGTAGGGACCATTTTGGTAATTTGAAAAGTTGAAGGACCAAATCTGAATTTTTATAATTTGGAGTGTATTTGTGTTGTTAATGATGTTAGAGATAAGAAAATGAAGTTAGAATGCCAAATTGATATTGAATTGAATTAGTGACCATTTTGACAATTTGTTAAAGTTAAGTGACCAAATCGAAATTGAAGTTTTGTATGGGGGTTAAATCTTATTTTTAGTTGTAATAATGGAATTAAGGTAGTAATGTTGAATTGAGGACCAAATTGCAAAGTTAAGAAGCTTGAATCCTTATCTTTTCATTTTAGTGACTATTTCGGTAAAGAAAGAAAATTAAGAAGAATTATTGTGAATAATTATTTGGTGAAGGATGTGATGAGTTGGTGGTTTAAAGCTAGTGATTGGACTAAATTGAAAAGTATAAAAGTAAGGAGAAGTTAGTATAAAAGTTGAAGTTGTTTATGGAAGCTGTGTAGAAAAACTAGTTTATGACAGTAACTTTGAAAATTCACCATAAATTATACAAAAATGGTTAGAAGGTGAATTTTATACCGATGTAAAGATTTGTTCGTCTAGTTTCGTGTCCAACAAACAGAATCTGATTTTGAGTTCCGAGTCAAAAGATATGAATTTTTAAGTGACGAAAGGTCAGAAAACAGAACACCAGTCTGTTCCGAATTTCAGCACTGTAACTGGCTTTGAAAGTTCGCCATAAATCGTACAAGTTGAATTTGGGCTATTAATTTATATGGTTGAAAAGATTATCGAATCTAGTTTCTTTCAGAACAAACGGAGTCAAATTCTGAGTTAGAGATTATTTTATAGAAATATTTCTTTGGAGGTACTGCAAACTGCCAGAAAATGAGAATTGATACACTTTGTATCTAAGGTTGATTAGTAAGCTTGAAAGGGGGATGGAAGTTCAAAGTGGTTACTAAGGACCATGATGAATTTTTGAACAATACAAGGAAGAAAGGAAAACGTTTGGAGATTTGTATTCGAATGATTATTTTGGACAATATGTCTAAGATATTGTTAGATTGGGATTTAACAAATATTTTACTTATTTGAATTATGAAGTTAAGTTCGAATCAAGGGAGGTTCGAGGTACAATGAAGGAAAGGATCAAAGAGGACTTAGTGAGGCATACTAATAAATGGCCTAGGTGAGTGCAATGCATACAAAACATTATACATGGATGTTTCATACATCACCAGTAGGACTTGCGATGAGTCTACCTAGTTTATATATTGTCTTGATATTTATGTCATTGATCATATATTTGACATATTTTAAATATGTCAAAGGTTGAAAATAAATGTATTGATCACTAGTTATTGATGATGGTATAATATGAATGTTATTTCAGCTATGGACTGTTAAATGTTGATATATATATATATATATATATATTGATATATGTTGCCATTGATGACTTAAATGATGAAATAAAGCCCAATGTATGATATAGAGGTTCGATGGTATAGTTGGATATCCATAGGGTCATAAACAACTGTATAAATATTCTAAGCACTTCAGGTAAAGTGCAAATATTATAAATACTCATTGAGGAGTATACTCATGCATGGTTTAAGTATACGGACTTACTACGGGTGCTAAACACTTCGGTGTAATTTCATAAAAACTCAATGAGGGATATATTGTATACTCCGGTAAGTATACAGAAGCACTTCGGTGCTAAACACTCCCGGTAGAGTGCAAATAATATACATACTCGAGAAAGGTTGGGTATGGGGGGATGACTCGTGTACATAGAATCTCTTAATTCGATACCTTGGGCTAAATAAATTGAAAGAATCAAAAAGAAACAGGATGATAAGCTTGAAAGCTTGCAAATAGAAATGGGAAAAAAGTATTGGTAAGCATTGAAAGCTTACGGATGGAATGGCAACGGTATTGGTAAGATCTAATCTTATCACTTTGATATACATATTTATTTATGTTAACGAGCATATAATGGTAAGATGATCATATGCATTGTTAATCATTAATATTGATATTATGACAATTGCACTTGAATTCGAATTATTGCCTCACTAAGTAAATACTTAGCGTGTAATTGTTTTACACGTAGGAAAGAAGAAATGGTTGGAGTAAGGAGCATAAACGGACATCATCAATCAATAACAGGTACATCAGTATCAGTAAGATATCTTTTGACATTGTTTGATATTTACTAGTTGGCATGTATATTAAAATGATATGACTGCTCTGATAGAATTTGCATTTTATGTGGTATCTGGATGAATTTTAAATCTGGCAGTTTTTAGGCAGTTTTATTAATTATATAAAGTTAAATTAAATTAATAAGTTGCTGGCTGAAATTAAACCCGATTTGAAGATTAAAATATTATATTTAAACTATACGCGATTTACTACATTTGTAAATAGAAACTAAATATATTGTAATATTTTTAGAAGAATCAAAATTTTACCGAGTTACAAATGTAGAGGGTTTTACAAATGTTTTGTGATATCTCTGACTCGTATTCAGCTATAAATACGGGAAAGGGGTATTACAATATGATAGTTACTTCTTATGCATATAAATAGAGACCTTGAAAAAGACATGGTCATGTTTGACAATTAACGAATAGTTGATAGCGGATTACATTAACTAATAGCTAATATCTGTTTGATTATTTGAACAAGCAAAATGACATATAAGGACATGATTATATTTGATACTTGTTTGAATAATTTATTAGTTATTAACATTTTGTATCTATTAATATTAATTAGATTATGAAAATTAATTTTTTTAATATTATTACTGAGCATATACGAGGATGTGCATATTAAATTTTTATTTGTAAAATTATCTTTTTAATATAATTTTAATATTATTAAATTCAGATGTATATATTAATTTCTTATCTATGAAATTATATTTTGAATATACTTTTATTAATTATTAAATTTATATGTACTTATTAATTTATATATTAATTTCTTATTTATGATTTTTTTTATTTTATCAGTTAATCAAATTTATGTTATTTAGAGAATTTTTTTATAATTATCAAGGACAAAATAGTCTTTACAAGTCTTTTATCCAAACCTCTAACTCAAATGAGAGGTTTCACCTCAATCCGCTATTACAATCCTCTATTTATTAAACATCCAAATTAGCGGATTTGGCTGATCAAACCTCTAAAAATGCTTCAAACCTCTAATTTTAGCTCAAAAATCTATTTACCAAACATGGCCATTGTACACAACTTTTATACTGAGAAAAAAAATACAAGTCTCTCTTTTCTTTTTATCTCTCTTATTCTTGTTTTTTTACTTTATTTATAACATTAATGCAATTAAATAAAGAATCAATTAATTTGTCTCTATGGTTTTATCATATTAAAATTTTCATTTTTACTCATTTGGAAAACTTATGAAAAGTTAATTTTTGAATTTTGAGGTTAGATTTTAATCATTTTATCTCTATTTTTTATGGATAGGTAGGATGTTTATAAAAATCATAATCTTACACAAAAGATATCTCTTTTTGTAATAGTTTTCTTTAAACTTTGAAGGAACAAAAAGGAAAAGATTATAGAGGAAGAAGAAGATGAGAAATATAGGGTTTGACCCAAATATTTGATAATTTATTTTTAATTGTGATCTAATTGATAGAATATATAAGTTTTAGGAACTAAAGATGTTATTATAGCAAGAAACATTCTTAAATTTTTTAATGGTTGGTGATAAAAATAGAATTAAAATGTAACGTTAGTGACGGTTTTTCAAATGGAATAGATGGGCCACCAAAAAAGAAACACAGTCATGTTTGGGTGACCAAATACGTAGTTTACCCATTTATTATTATTAATTTTTTCGAGACAACAAGTAACTTTTACTAGGTACCAAACTTCTAAGTGTCGTGGGGTGCTCTAACCTTCCTAACGTGTGACCAATCCTGAGCCCAACTTTAAAAGGCATATCAAATTTATGAGTGTTCGCTTTACCTAGTCCAATAAACTCAATGATGACTCCATTCTTTGATGAGATTTCAAGGATCCAACATATTCGAGCCACTACAAAACGACTTTGACAAGTTCATTAGATTTTTAACGAATTATATTAATATTCATTTAACTAGTATGTGAATGAAACTTAAAATAATCTATAAAAAAGGCCCTGGAATTAGACTACAAAACCCTAAAATCATGCCATCCAAACAAAATTTCCCTCATGTTGAATGGATATGTCACACAGTGGCAGTTTTGAACATGTGCGAGATGAGCAACTACACAGGGCTCCCAAGAAAAAAAGGCCCAAAATGAGTTGAATTAAATGTTTATAGGAGAAAACAAAAGATTTTGGTATAATAAATTACAAGAAAAAATAAAAAATGACTTAAAATGCCCCTATAATATATTTTTTACTAAGATAAAAATGTTTTTTTTAAACCTTATATATCTTTTGGATTATAAATTAGAGAGCCTCATTTTAGTAAACTACACATGGCTCGTAAACCTTTAAAACACCCCTAATGTCACTTAGGACAAAAACACACTCTATTAGTTATATTTTTTGAATCGTGTATAATATTATGTGATTTTATCCTACATTATACGTCCACTCGGTCAAAAAGTATTATTTTTTTAAATAATTATCTTTGAAAGTCATTTTTTCAAAAATAATTTAAGGAAAAATATTGTTATACCTCTGCCAAATGTCTCTGGAATCTGCACGCCTCCGGAACTCATAGTCTCCGCACTATTCCTCAGCATGCAAGGCACCACCACCTATGGAGTTCTCATCTTCGGACCACTCCCCATACTCAACTATCGTGCTTCAACCTGAGGATAGATGTCAAGTCTATATGACCCCATCTGTTGAGCCTATTGGTGGACAACCGAGTCTACTTTACCAGCCCATCACTAGCCATCATGACACTAAGACTGGCCTTGTCCCATCAAATAGTACCACTTTGCTATAAATAATCTCTAAGCTGAAAAGGACGGCGCTCTCTCCCTTCTTCTCCACGTGCTCCCCACTTCGACCACCATCCGCAGCTCTCCGCCTAGATCAAAATGGGTGAACCACCTACACACCGGTCGAACTAGAGGTCGGCAAGAAAGAATCTCACTCCACCCTCTTACCATACCAATCATTATTCCGTCTGCGGCTCTCTGTCCACCTCAAAGGGATGAACCGCCATGACCACTGTCAACCATCGTCTTCATTCTCATCTTCACCTCTGTCTTCACCTTTTTATTCGGTGTCTGATATTTTGGACATCAACAATTGGTGCGGTGAGCGTAGAGATCCTGCAGACCAAAAGAATCAGTCAAGATGCATCCTCAAAGACAACCATCCCAAGATGATCAATTCATCTCCAAATCCACCCGGTGTGCCTGGTTTTTTCGGCTGGTAATGGCGAGACAAAAGCTCGAAGCTCTTCTAAGTAGATTTGAACTTCTTCAGGCATGAGAAGAGGATACACTAGGAGCCTACCATCGTCTTCAAAGCGCGTCGATGCCACACTCTAAGGGTCTATGAAATACCCTTGACAGTGGCACCATTCTTTGCAAAAGCATTGTAAGTTTAAAATATCGTTAAAGGTATCTGACGACTGCTCTTAAGTGATGTAACCTTCCACCAAACACGTACTCACCCTCCGTAAAGCGTTGTAAGTCCGGATACATTACTAAAGACATCTAACATGTCTATTTGAGTGTTTTAAGGAGGAATACTACGTGACACCTACTTCGAAATCTATAGGCAATGACACCATCCTTTGCAAACACTCCCGGACTATGAAATGGTATCAACACTGTTGGAACTCTCCGTAGATGCTCTCCTACAAATGATTGCTCAACAACAACAAACTTCTAAACATGATCTCCACTACAAAACTATAAGTACAAGGGGCTAGCCCATTCGTACATTTAGCACCCCGAAGAATTGGTACCTCTTAGACAAGTACTTAAACTAATGTGGATGAATGGTAGAATTGATAAATGGATGAATGTCTAAACAATTATATATTTGCTTGAGTGATGAATGGTGGGAATAGTTAAATAAAGGGTAAACTACACAGATGACCACCTAATTATGGGGTTGGTATCAATTTAACCACTATACTTTTAATTTTGACAATTATACCACGTAACTATTTAAGTAGTTACAATCAAGCCACTTGCCGTTAAATACTAACGGAGATGATGACATGATAGTTAAAAATATATATAATTACATATTTAGTCATTGTTATTTATATATTATATTAATTTAGTCTATAATATTAATTAAATTTAATAAATTCAATTAGATTATAACACCTGTTGCCATATAATTGATTGATATTATTATTAATTTATTTTTAATAAACTTTCATCAATCACCGTCTGATTAAAGAAAATTTTCAAAGCTAAAGCAACGCAATGCTTTCCATGGGGTTTGAACCCAAGACACATAGGAAAAATGCCAATGACCAAGCCATTGAGCTAAGCCTACTTTGCATGAAAAGTTTACAAATTATATTATTAAAGAATAATTTATGAGAGAAAATCAAATAAGTAAAAAATGTTTGGAGAGAAAATTTTATATATTAAATTATTATATATTTAATAATAATAATAATAATAATATACTAATAGTTTAAAATAATATTTTAGATATGAAAGTACTAATATATTTAATAAATTATTTAGTAATAATTTAATAATATTATATTAAACTATTAATATATTTTATAAAATATTTATATAATATTATTAAACTATTAATATATTAATAAAATATTAACATAACATTCTAATAAATATAATTTTTTAATAATAATATATTAACAATATAATCTTCTTAAACTATTACTGAATAGTTTATTAAATATCGTATCTAACATATTATATTAAACTATTAGAATATTAATAATATTATTAAATATATATTAATTTAATATATAAAATTTTCTCTCCTCTCAACTTTATTTTTTACTTATTTAATTTTCTCCCATAAGTAATCTTTATTAACTTAATTTGTAAACTATATCATGTAAAGTAGTTTGGCTCAATGGTTTGGGCTTTGTCATTTCATCTTGCATGAATTGGTTTCAAACCCTATGGGAAACAATTGCTTGTTTTTGTTTGTCAGACCGTGACACATCTGTTTGATTGGATGAAAAAATTATTAAAAATAAATTAATAAATAATAATAAATTTTAATCACTAAATTTTGTCCGGATTTTAGTTTATTTGTTTTACATTATTATTATTATTATTATCATCATCATCATAAAGTAAATCTAAAAACCAAAAAAACAAGTTTAAGTAAAAAGCCCACAATTTTATAATTTTAGTGCGTACATATTAAGTCCATTTACAAAACTTCAAAGCTCAATATATATATATACAAAAGGGCCTGTTAGGCCCAAACCCTAATATCCTAATTTAATAACCAAAACTCTAATTTGTTTTGTTATTGGCACAACCGCATATCCACCATCAAATCTGGAAAGATCTGACGGTCCAGATCAAACCATAGAGACTATTTGAGTGCCGCATAGAGCGCATGCTCCTGGCTAGATGATGCCTCAGCTACTCACGCGCCACACGCGCAATGTTTCAGCTCTCCCAATCGCGCGTGCGCTACACTCCCGCCGATTTATTTCATGGATAACCCCACGCGTACCTGTTGCTCTCCCCGCTTTAGCTTCTCCCTCTGGTCCCCTCCTCCTCTTGTTCAGCCACGACGTGCAAGAAAGCACAAAGGACGGCGTCAGAGAGGTTCGTCAACTGCTGCGCTGCGCTTGTTTCCCATCCTCCCCTCAAGCTGTTGATAACATGCAAAAATCAAGAGGGATTAGGGGACAAGCCAACAATTTCAGAGAAATGCAACGAAATAGCATATTGACAGAAGGTAACCAATAGGACTATTAAGATCTTATTTTCTATTTTTCTAAATACATGTATAACCAGGGTACCCTAACATTTTGTAAGCATTGATGGACGCTGGAAATTAGAGCATTAGAACATAACCAAAAAAAAATTCAGAGGTATCTCATATTCTTTTCTTTTTCATTTTCGAAGCATCTATATACATAAAAAGCAAGGGTTAAGATTTTTACCAGGTGTCATTTGCTCTCCCCGTGCATTGTTCCTCTTCCTCGATGGTGACAAGCCTACTGGCCTCCCCGAGACCGTGCATGGTGAATTGGTGAAGAGGCGAACACAAAGGGAAGTTTTTGGTTTTTTAAAAGGGGAGGGTTTTTGGCTTCGGCTTTTCAAAAAAAGATTTTGGGTTCTCAGTTTTTAGAAAATGGGGGGTTTGTGGCTTTTGGTTTTTAAAGACAAAGAGGGATTCCATCGTTTTTTTCTAGATCTAAGTTCAGATATAGGCTTAAAAAGGGTGATTTTTGGCTTATTTTGGGGTTCGTCGGCTGTTGGTGAGCGACGCCCGACATGGCAGAGAACGGTGGTTTATAGGTTTTGGCCTCTGATGAGTGGCGGTTTTTGGGCTCAGGGATGAACATACGATGATGTTCATCCCGATTTTAGAGAAAGAAGAAGAGAGAGCGAGAGAGTTTGATTTTTAGGGGCTTTTGTTGTTTTTTGGTAAAAAACAACTTTTATACCTGTTTTAAAATGAATAAACGGGTTATTACTTTTTTAAATCCTTCTGCATTTCCATAGTCGCGCTCGCGGTCCTTCCGCCTTTTTAAACCAGCCGTAGTCCCTAGAATTTTAAATTTTTTCCTTTTGCCCCTATCTTCATGCATTTTATATTTCTACTCTGCAATTTATTATCTTTTTTATTTCAGTCTCTTTATTGTTTATGTTGTTTTTTTACATTGTCATGGTATGTATATGTTTAATATGACCTTGATATATGTATGTTATAATAGTATGATATATGTCCTATATAATATATGTTTTTTAGATAATATATATGTTTTATATGTGGTACACAATATATACACATTAGGTATGTTTTAAAATAGTATATAGTTATATATATTAATATCATGTAGCATTTAAATACGGGTTTGTATATATAAATATATGTTTTTTTAGCATTAAAATATGTATTTATATAATCTAGTTTGCATAATATTAACTATATAGTTTTTATATTGTATAAAATATATGAGTTTCGATGTATATATATATGTTTGTTATATATAGCCTATAATATGTAATGTTAATGTAAATATATCAGTATATGGCTACTGCCAATATAAGTTATAGTTTCTTTTTATGTATATAGATACGTACATATTTATATGTTTCCTTTATATGTATATTATATATTTTATATATGTACATAGATGTTATATTGTATAGTTTGGAATGTTATATATGTTGCTACTGCCTTGCTCTTTTACTTAAGTACATATGTTCGTTTGTATGCTTCTTTTATTTGACATGTGGATCAGTTATTGGGTATCTTGTTTCATGCTTATTTGCCATGTTGTTATGTTGCATCCGGGATAAACATTGTTAATGTAGTGCCCTATTATTCGAGGGTAAACGTGGTTAGTACCAGTCGTAGTGGTGGTGGTCTTTCGTTTATTCTCGAATAACGGGGCCCTTAAGATTTAGTCGCATGTATAACCGAATTTTGGTTTAATTGTCACTTTAACTCATAAAATCTAATATTAACAAAGTGGTAATTAATTTGGTACCGATTTTCGGGCGTGGTGGGGTGCAAAACCTTCCCCACTCGTAACCGACTCCCGAACCCATTCAAATCTCTGGTTTTATTTTCGGTGTCTAGTCTACCTAATCCAAGTGACCGGTGGCGACTCCAAGTTTTTATTCCAAGCACGAGTTTTAAAGAAATCCCCTTTTTAAAGAAACATTTTCAAAAAAGAGGGATATATTGAACCAATTTGAATTTTAAAACGTCACTACAACATGACGACTCCGCTGGGGACTGAACTTTTGTTTTTACAAAAAAGAGATTCAGGCTTAAAATTTTTACCATTTTTTTAATATGAGAAGCTACGAGTTAAAGTGGCAATTAAGTTAATATTTGTTTATAATTGCGATTTTATTTTAACGCATTTTAAAATTTAACATATAAACACATCCTTTTAAGTGGGGGAAATGCTAGTGCTTTCGTGTGGATATTGTTCCTCCGTATGGGCCTAGTAAGTACCTTCGAGGCTCGAGTACCCTATGTCTTCGTGGGAATATTGTTTCTCCGTACGGATATAGTGAATGGGTCCCCCTAAATTGAACTCGGTTGAAATGAGCCTATAATGGGTGATGATCAGGAGCCTTGCTACCCTTAGTAGGGGACATCGAGGACAATTTAGGTACCTTCCTAGTACCAAAACTGTATGTAGCGAATATAGAAAGCTACCCCTTTTAGAGCCATGCGGATAACCGAGGTGTTTTAGATGGGATGCAAATAGGTTTGTTTCTTGTCTTGTTTGTTTAAATTTCTGCTTTATTTCTCGTCTCATTTATTTAATAACTTATTTCTTTTTTGTTTTGTTTTTGCTTTTGCATATCCTTTTGCATTCATATTGCATGGCAAAGGTGTTGATTAAATTGGTTTACCCAATTTGAGATCTTTTATTATGGGCGAGAGATATCTCAAGTAGAAGGATACCATCTCAATAGTGAGACAATGATCCTATGTCGACCAAAGGATTTAAGGTGACAGTTTGCCAGGTAAGCGCATAATACTAGAATACACTCAGGTGGCCCCACAAGAAGATGACATTTTAAGATTCGAAAGAAAGGTGGGGGATTCGGCCAGTCTTTCCAAGAATATCGTAATCATAATAGATTCCTCGAGCTTCATGCTAGTCATCATTAGAAGGAGATGTTTCAAGATCCAGTCGAGATTTGAAGTTGTAGTTTAAGGTTATTTATGCGTCTTTGTAATGTTAGCCGATCTATTCAAGACCTAGACCAATACAACACATACCTTTCGACGTCTCGCGTGTAAGAGGTAGACCAGCATGTGGAGACATCAGCCACAAAATCTAAAGCACTTTATTTCTTTTATGGACTCGGGGATGGAGAAGACATCAAGATTTTTCCAGCTACAAAAAGCCATCAAATAATTAGAAGTGAGGGTCGAGACTTATTGGTGCCTCCTTTGAGTCGAGAACTTTTTCAAGCCAATGAGAGTTGCTCTAGGGTGACCACTAATAGAATCAATGCTTTAATTTGCATACATCCATGTATTTTATTTGTTTCGTGCATTACATAAAGCATGTATCGTGCATTAAGTAATTAAACAATAAGATTAACAGTGAGGGGATTTTGTGACAGTAATCAAAGATTCTGCATTCATACTTCACCCGACCCTAGAAAAAACAAATGGAAGACAGTTTTGCTAAAATGGAAGCTAATTTGAGAAAGGCATTCGTCTCAGAAAATAGGAAAAATAAAGGAATGACTTATAGCCAGTACAACTTCAGAAGTATGAATGACCTAGTGGCTAGGGTGGAGAAGCTCGAACAGCTTCAAGAACATTTGGTTTAGAATGAACGAGAGTTAATATCATATGTGAAGAAGTTTCAGGATGAAACAAGGGGGCAATCGATGAACTGATGGGTGTGATAGCTACCATGACCAAAGAAAAGGGTTTAGCGGGAGACTCGTTCGTACAAAAAGAGATCGAAAAACCAAGAGAAAGCTGGAATTACGACTTTATAGTGGAAAGGACTTTGGCAAATGAAGACCAAGCCATCGTCAACCAGTATGAGGTAGTCCGCACTACTTCCGAGTGTCCACCAAATTGGTTCCAGATAAGATTGAGGACCCTCTCTCGAATATCTTGTCTTTACTAGCAAGCGGAGAGCTATATAAGATAGAATCGCAAGATGAGGAAAGTACAAAATGCAATAAGAGGAAACGGATATCAGCTTTATCGACATCGAAATTGCCACCCTTTTTATACAAAGTCAGTCTTTTATATCAATGACTTTGAAATTTCATCAGCTACTGGTCAATCAGTCTTCTGATGCTCTAGAGGAGAAAGAGAAATCGAAGGACTTTCAATTCATTCTACTCCTTTCACATACCAAGATTTGTTCTCTAAGTTGCTACACGCCCAACTAATTGCACCATGCTTTGTCAAAGCTCAGTCACTTCCATATCCGAGATGGTTCAATGAGGAAGGTCGTTGCGATTACCATGCTGGAATTCAAGGCAATTCCATCGAGAAATTTGTGAGTTTTAAGCGTAAAGTTCAACGCCTTCTAGATCTTGGGGTGGTAGAGTTTGAGACAACTGGTCCGGGTTTGAAGATTAATTTCCCAACTATGGCCAGCACTATAAAATTGGGGAAAGATAAGGTCGCCATGATAAAAAAGATAGATAAAGTGATATTGCCAACATCAGCAAAATTTGAAAATGTCAGCTGCAACGCCCCGATTTTGGGCCTAGAAGTTAGTCGGGATTGGTTAGGCGGTTTGATTGAACCAGTTTTAGCAATTTAGACTTGTTTCGAGAATAAATTGATTTAAAAGGTTTATGAGCAAGATAAAATATGGAAAAATGTTCTAAAATCCTAAAATGATGTTTTGAATGTTTTGGTGGGATCAAATTGACAAAATAGATTTGTTTTAATCGACATTTTTGAAACAGTGACTAAATCGTAAAGATTGCAAAATGTGTTTAGTGACTAAATTTGTAACGCCCCGGTTTTAAGCCTAGAAGTTAGTCGGGTTTGGTTAGGCAGTTCGATTGAACCGGTTTCAGTAATTTAGATTAGTTTTAGGAATAAATTGATTTAAAAGGTTTTTGGGCGAGATAAAATATGGAAAAATGTTCTAAAAATCCTAAAATGATGTTTTGAAGGTTTTGGTTGGATCAATTTGACAAAATGGATTTGTTTTAATCGACACTTTTGAAACGGTGACTAAATCGTAAAGATTGCTAAATATGTTTAGTGACTAAATTGAAGGAGTCAAAGCTTAGAATCTTTAGGGAGCTTTACACCAAGGTGTTGTCAGCCTTTTCCTTTATTTTGCATGTTTTTAAATGGTTTAATTAATTGGTTTTATTAAAGGGATTTAATAAAAGATTTCTAAAAGGCTTAAACATTTTCTTACGTAACTTCTTATTTTCTCTTCTATTTTCTTTCTACTTTCTCACCAACCAAACTATGATTTTCCCATGAAAAATGAGGGGAAACAATCACTTTATTTCATTCTTTGATTTCCTAAATTGATCTTCTCATTTCTACAACTAGCATTGGATTTCATGAAGGTTTTTATCCAAGTCATTGTCAAACAAGGGAAAAGCTTGTGTTAGAGGTGATTTTTCTAATTCTCCTCTAATAAAGGGTTCTTTATTGAAATTCTCAAGCTCTTGACTCTTGTAAATTATTTTCTAAATTGTTGTGAGTTAAAGATGTTGATATCTTTCTTTAATTAAGCTTGAATTGAGGTTATGATGAGGAAAACGGTTGAGTTTCGTTTTGATTTGATAATGTTAGGGTTTAGATTAACTTTGATCCTAATCTTGATGTTTAACAATATGGATAAATGGGTTTTTATATGGTAATCCCGAAACTAGATGAATTGCTAGATTTTTAGGTTGAAATCTTTGAGATTATGGTTTGTTTATATGGTTGTTTGGTTGCTAGAGATATTTGGTTGTTGAGGGAATGTTTTTATATTTATATTGATGATTTTTTGATGTTAATCTCGCTAGGTAATGGCTGGAGATTGCTTAGATTGGTTTCGTCGATATTTTCGATAGTTTTCGGATGGCGAAAGCTTGGTAGTTGGTAGGGAAGGTTGTGGAGTTGTGTTGCTGAGGATTTTGATGCAAGATTATGCATTAATCCTCTGTTTTGAATGGTTAAAAGCAGGGGAAGTTGATCCGGTATCGTTAGAGGAAGCTTCGGTTGATCTGGAGGCTTGAGATCGCTTCGGCAAAGCAAGCGAAGAGTTGCTGGTGAATGGAACTATTTTTAAAACTTTTCAAAGGTTTGAAAGCAATGCTTGGGGGGTTATATTAAGCTTGAAACGTTAATCAAAGCTCTGAAGTAAGTGTGGAAGAATTTACTCTTGGTTCTCAGTTTTCCCATTATTTTGTATAATCATACGCATGTTTTAGAAAGAGATTTGTTACCTACTGTTATGCATGTTTTTATAAATTGAGAGATGATTCGTGTGATCCCAAGAGATTGATTTATGGCTTTTAAAGAGATTATGTCATGTTGAGAAAATGCTATGCATTGAGATTTCTTGAAATGGGATAAAGAAAATGGTTTATGTCTATGCATTGGAAAAACAGTAAGGTAACATGGTTTTAAAGTGTATATTGGCATGTGGCTGAGATTTAATTGTTGTCGGGTATAATTGGTCGACCAATAGGATTAAAGTGCACTATAAATACAAAATTTGTACGTGAGACAAATTTTCCGGTTACACAATAGGGGTAGTACTATTGTGAAGTGATAGGGTTAGTGCTATCATATACAAGCAATAGGGGTAGTGCCATCCCGGCCCAAGTGAGATTATGGTGAGGGTAGTTTCACCATGAGACTTGATGGGGGTAGTGCCATCATGGAATCCGTATATCCGAACTTGAATAGATAGGGGTAGTGCTATCCAAGGATAGGGGTAGAGCCATCCAGGTCACTTGTTATGCCAATATATGAGATAAACATGTATCATAGTTTTTGTAATGATTTGTATAATGTGATTTATACATGAGATTGTGTTTAAGCTATGCTAGGGATAAGCATGCTTGAGAAGTTTTAAATGAGATTTGCATTATGGTTAATGCATGAGAATTATGATACATGTTGAAAGGATGATTTTGTAATTGCTTGAAAATAGATTTCAAGGATGAGAAGTTTTAAGCATGAGGTTCGAGAAATACTTGAGAAATGGTTTAAAATGCATTATTGATGGTTTTTAATTGAGCGTCCCTCACTAAGCTTATTTCCTACGCTCTCTTTTCTCAACAATGCAAAGAAGTAACTTGTTCGGGCAGCAAGGAAGCAAGAAAGAGAGTCCAAGGGATTTCACTTTGCTCAAGTATGGTTTTAAACTAGTTCGATAGTAATAATTGGCAATGGTAGGGTACCTATTTGGTTTAGGAGTATGTTTTATGAAACTCCATGTTTTGACACAAGTTTGTGTTGCCTATATGGACTTTTAAATGGCCTTTAAGAGTTGGTTTCTGGTTTGGATTGCATTTGAGGTTTGAAGTGTTTGGTTATTAGGAAGCATGCCTCTAGTTGATGATATCGAGTTTGAATTTATATGTGAATTGTTACGTATGTCTTTGGAAGCATGTTTTGGGTGTGATATATGTTTGGGGTGTGTATTAAAGTGTTTGAGGCTAATGTGGATATGTTTAATGTGGTCCTAAGGTGTGTTGAATATGCATGTTCTGCAAATCTGCAGGTAAGTTTCGAAACTTTATAAACAGGTTTCGAAACCTGTTTGTAGCTGGTTTCGAAACCAGACCCAAGGTTTCGAAACCTTGAGGAAACTTTGGCTACTGGAAAAATAGTTCAGTGGGAATATTTTTGCAAAGCTGAAAAAAAGTTTGAAATGTTATATTTTTGTCATGATAATCAAAATGCAATTGCATGAGTTTGGATTGTCGTTTTGAGCTAAGATTTGGCAAGCAAGCTTGTAACCTGACTAATTAAAGGTTGGTAAACTCAAAACGGTATAAGTCTCTATAATTTTCTTGAATTGAAATTTGGTCCCTAAATTGCAATTGGATGTTGATTCGACGCCCAATTGAGTTGAGATTTCACCCATTGCTTAATCACTCACCATAGGTTATGATATTACATCTAGATAAGATAAATAAAAAATGGACATAAATTCGAGTTATTTCTTCACAGTTTGCTTCGACAAACCTAATGTAGGTCGCTCGATTCGGTCTTGCGACTAGGCCAGGTTGAAGGGGTTACATTTGGTGGTATCAGATCCAGGTTTGCAATAAATTGAGAGGTAAGTTGGTTGATTTCTTGATGTTTGCTATGCACGGTGGTTATTTTAAGTCTTGTTCTGATCGTTGATTGACTGAGAGATATGTATGGTGTTTGATAATATGTTTGCTATATGATGAGTTGGGGTAGAAATTGGGGTACCCATTGCCATATTACTAGCGATATGAAGAGATTTTGTTTTCAGACTTGAGCATCTTAGATTCTTGCTTCTGGTTAGCCTAAATGTTTTTATTGTTGCATTTATATGCTAGAGATTCATATTGTTTTCATAATGGGACCGAGACGAGAGCTTAGGATCAATACCCGTAATGTTGTGGAGAATGAGCGTAATGATTTTTTTCGCCCCTCCACCTCCTCTTGATGTTGATAGAGTCAAAGTTGAAGTTGGTGCGGGAGGTGTGGACCTCAATCAGCACAGAGACAGGCTGTCGGTAATATGACGCCATTGATCTAGGTTATAACTAGAGCTTTTCAGGTTGCAATGGCGGGTATGCATACGGTTGCGCCGCAACCTGCAGCTAATCATGGTTTACTTTTGGAGCGTTTACGCAGTTTGGATGGTACTGAGTTTAGAGGTTTATCTCTAGAGGGTTCTAAAGCATGGTTTGAGAGCACCAGAGGATTCTTGGTCAGATGGAGTGCACGGATGTACGTAAGCTGGGTTGCACGGTATCCTTGCTTTAGGGAGATGCTTATTCTTGGTGGACTACCACTATTGCGAGGATAGACTCTGTAGAGGTGACATGGGAGTTCTTAGAAAATACTTTTCGGAGGAAGTATTTGGGTACTTATTATCAAGACGAGAAGAAGCGAGAGTTTATGGCTTTATTGCAGGGGAACATATTTGTTGCAGAGTACGAGGTTCAGTTTGTCAGGTTGAGCCAGTATGTTCCTCAATTGGTTCCCGATGAGTAGAAGAGATATGATCGCTTCTAATATGGTTTGGTGAAGGAGGTGAAGACCAATATGCTGGCCTCGGAGTATACCGATTTCGATATCTTGGTCACTAGCGCTAAGGACATTGAGCAGAGCTTGGGTTTGTCCTCTCGCTCGGGGAATTCTAGTTTCAGGAAGAGAGTTGTTGAATCTGAAGTGGGTAGGGATTGTTATAAGAGGCAGCGTGATAAGAAGTTTTACCTAGATTAGAGGCGGGGTGGTGGTAACATGGGTCGCAGGCAGCAGGGCCAGAATGTCGTGGTTTGCACTCCTAAGTGTAACCACTGTGGGAGGTGACATTTTAGAGAGTTCTGCAGTAATCCTAGTGTATGTTGGAGTTGTGGATCGTAGGGTCATGTGAAGCGTGATTGTCCTCAGTTAGCTAGACAGGTACTGTCGCGTGCTATTGAGCCTCAGAGGGGCCGTGGACGCGGCCGAGGTAATTTTTAGCTTAGGGAGAATGGTCAGAGGAATGTTGCTCATGTTGTGGTTGTTCAACCTGAGGGAGGTGGAGCGGCTAAGGTGTATGCACACCGCGAGGGAAGGAATAAACACATGTACCTTTACTTTGCAATCCTTGTCATTACTTTCTTTGTTTAATTTTGGTTATACGCATTCATACATCTTGCACGAGCATGCACAGTTGCTTGATATACCAGTTGAGTTTTAGATGTGGGTATGCAAGTGACGAGTTCTTTTGGTAAGACGGTCGTTGTTAGAAAGTTGTATAAGAGATGTTCGTTGATGGTTCAAGGATATGTGTTTGCGGTTGATATGATGGAGTTGCCTTTATATGGTTTTGATGTCATGCTTGGTATGGATTGGTTAACTAAGCATAGGGCTATGGTTGATTGTGAAACCAAGTACATTTTGTTAAAGTTTTCCAATGATTATGAAGTTGTGGTGGTGGGAGAGAATGTTAAATTCTTATCCAATGTTGTTTCGGCTATAGAAGCGTGAAAGTTATTGAAGGTGGGTTGTCAAGCATACTTGGCATATGTTATGAATCCGAATATGAAGGAGGCACGTACCCAGGATATTTGGATTGTTTGTGATTTTTTGGGGGTGTTTCTGAAAGAGTTGTCTGGTTTGCCACCGGATAGGGAGGTAAAGTTTTGTATTGAAACGTATGCGGATACAACTCTGGTGTCTATTGCTTCATATCGTATGGCACCTAAGGAGTTAAATGAGTTGAAGACACAGCTTCAGGAGCTATTAGAC
Organism: Hibiscus mutabilis; assembly: GCA_019671005.1. Classification (NCBI taxonomy): domain Eukaryota; kingdom Viridiplantae; phylum Streptophyta; class Magnoliopsida; order Malvales; family Malvaceae; genus Hibiscus; species Hibiscus mutabilis. The sequence continues at coordinate 28,092,689 of CM033717.1, read as the reverse complement.
CGTGATTTCATTTGGCATAGTGTGTCGCCATGGGGAGCGCCGGTGTTGTTTGTGAAAAAGAAAGATGGCACTATAAGAATGTGCATCAATTATCGACAACTGAATAAGTTGACAAGTAATAATAAGTATCCTTTACCTTGAATTGATGACCTATTCGATCAATTTCATGGTGCAATGATGTTTTCCAAGATTGATTTGAGATCAGGATACTATCAATTAAAGGTGAAGGATAAAGATGTACCGAAGACAGCATTTTGCACCTGTTACGGACATTATGATTTCTTAGCGATGCCGTTTGGGTTGACGAATGCGCCTACAACTTTCATGGATATGATGAATCGAGTGTTTTACGAATTTTTTGATCAATTTGTGGTTGTGTTTATTGATGATATCCTTGTGTATTCACGTACCGAGGAGGGTCATAATAGACATTTACGGATTGTTTTGCAAGCCTTGGTGGATAATCAGTTGTATGCTAAGTTGAGCAAGTGCGAGTTTTGGATTAAGGAGGTGGTTTTCCTTGGTCATGTTGTGTCGGCAGAAGGAATTCGTGTGGATCCACAGAAAATTGAGGCGGTTGTGAAATTGAAACAACCTAAGTCAGTGACGGAGGTTCGTAGTTTCTTGGGTTTGGCAGGATATTGTCATTTTTTCGTGGATGGTTTTTCTAAGGTTGCTGATCCGTTGATGAATTTGTTGCAAAAGGATGTTAATTTTGAGTGGACGGAGGCAAGGCAACAAGCTTTTAAAAAGCTAAAGGAAGCTTAGACGTGAGCTCAGATATTGATTTAACCCAAGTTAGGAAAAGAGTTTATGATTTATATTGATGCATCCTATGTGGGGTTAGGTGTGTGTTGATGCAGGATGGTAGAGTTGTGGCTTATGCATCTAGACAGTTGAAGGTGCACGAGTGTAATTATCCTACACATGACATTGAGTTGGTCGCTGTGGTGTTTGCGCTAAAGATTTGGAGACATTATCTTTATAGTGAGAAGTGTGTGGTGTATACAGACCATAAAAGCCTAAAGTATTTGATGCCGCAAAAGGACTTGAATCTTTGGCAACGAAGATGGTTGGAGTTTCTTAAAGATTATGATTTTTCGATCGAGTATCATCATAGTAAGGCTAATGTTGTGGCCGATTCTTTGAGTAGGAAGGTGGCTGTAGAGTTAAGGGCGATGTTTGCGCGGTTGAGTTTATCGCAAGATGGCAGGTTGGTGGCCGAGTTGCAAATGAGGTCTTCCTTGGCATAGTTGATTAAGGAGAGGCAGTTGCTTGATGATTCATTGGTACCGCATGTTATGAACATTGCGGAAGGTAATCCGACAGACTTTTGTTTTAATGATGATGGTGCTTTGTGTTTTAAGAGGCGAATAGTTATGCCGGAAGATGTTGAGTTAAGGCGCATAGTAGTCCTTTTGCTATGCATCCTAGTAGTACTAAGATGTATCGTGGGTTGAAAGATGAGTACTATTGGGTTAGTTTGAAGAATGATGTAGCGGATTTTGTAAGTAAATGTATGGTGTGTCAGCGAGTGAAAGCTGAACATCAATTTCCTTCCAGGTTGTTACAACCTTTGAGGATACCAGAATAGAAATAGGAGAGGATCACGATGGATTTCGTGACAGGTTTGCCTTTGACATCGTCAAAGAATAACTCTATTTGGGTGATTGTGGATCATTTTATGAAGTGTGTACATTACTACGTATACGTTGGATAAGCTAGCAGAGTTGTACATCACGGAGGTTGTAAGGTTGCATGGGGTGCCTAAGTCTATTGTGTTAGACAGAGATCCGTGTTTTACATTAAGGTTTTGGGAGTGTTTACATAGATCTATGGGTACATGACTCAATTTTAGTACTTCGTATCATCCTCAAACGGATGGTCACTCTGAACGGGTTATCCAAGTGGTTGAAGATATGTTGCGGTGTTGTGTTATTGATTTTCAAGGATCTTGGGAGAAGCAGTTGCCTTTGGCAGAGTTGCTTATAATAATAGCTACTAAGCAAGTATTCAAATGGCTTCATATGAAGCTATGTTTGGTAGGAAGTGTAGAATGCCTCTTTGTTGGGCGGAAGCGGGGGAAAAGTTTGTGTTTTTACCGGATATGCTTAAAGGAACAACGAAAAAAGTGAAGCTTATTAGTGACTGATTGAAAGCAGCTTTGGATCGGAAAAAGTCTTACGCGGATTTGAAGCGTAAAGAAATTGAGTATGCAGTTGGTGATAGAGTGTTTTTGAATGTTTCGCCTTGGAATAAGGTGATGAGATTTGGCCAGAAGGGTAAGTTAAGTCCAAGGTTTATTAGACCATATGAGGTGTTGGAGCGCGTTGGTCTAGTGGCTTATAAATTAAGGTTGCCACCTGAGCTTGAGAAGATACATGATATTTTTCATGTATCCATGCTTCAGAAGTATAGATCGGATCCATCGCACGTAATGCCTGTTGAGGAAGTTGAGTTGAATCCATATTTGACCTATGATGAAGAATCGGTCAAGATCTTAGATATGGACAATAAAGTTCTTCGTGGGAAGACCATAGAGTTGGTCAAGGTGTTGTGGCGACACCGAGGTGTCGAGGATGCTACGTGGGAAAGGAAGGGTGACATGAAGGAGCAATGTCCTTACCTTTTTTCACCAGGAAAATTTCAAGGACGAAATTTCTTAAGTGGGGGAGATTTGATAACACCTGATTTTGGGCCTAGAAGTTAGTTGGGTTTGGTTAGGCGGTTCGATTGAACCGGTTTCGGCAATTTAGACTAGTTTCGGGAATAAATTGATTTAAAAGTTTTTTAGGCGAGATAAAATATGAAAAAATGTTCTAAAATCCTAAAATGATGTTTTGAAGGTTTCGGTGGGATCAATTTGACAAAATGGATTTTTTTTAATCGACATTTTTGAAACCGTGACTAAATCGTAAAGATTGCAAAATGTGTTTAGTGACTAAATGGAAAGGAGTTAAAGCTTAGAATCTTTAGGGAGCTATTACACCGAGGTGTTATCATCCTTTTCCCTTATTTTGTATGTTTTTAAATGGTTTAATTATTTGTTTTCATTAAAGGGATTTAATAAAAGATTTTTAAAAGGCTTAAACATTTTCTGGCGTAACTTCCTATTTTGTCTTCTATTTTCTCTCTACTTTCTCACCAGCCAAACTATGATTTTCCCATCAAAAATGAGAGGAAGCAATCATTTTATTTCATTCTTTGATTTCATTAATTGGTCTTCTCCTTTCTACAACAACTAGCTTTAGATTTCTTGAAGGTTTTTATCCAAATCATTGCCAAACAAGGGAAAAGCTTGTGTTAGAGGTGATCTTCTAATTCTCCTCTAATCAAAGATTTTTTATTGAAATTTCCAAGCTCTTGACTCTTGTAAATTGTTTTCTAAATTGTTTTGAGTTAAAGATATTGATATCTCGCTTTAAGTAAGCTTGGATAGAGGTTTTGATGAGAAAAATGGTTGAGTTTCATTTTGATTTGATAATGTTGGGTTTTAGATTGATTTTGATCCTAATCTTGATGTTCAACAATGTGGATAAATGCGTTTTGATATGGTAATCTTGAAACTAGTGTATTGCTAGATTTTTAGGTTGAAATCTTTGAGATTATGGTTTGTTTATATGGTTGTTTGGTTGCTGGAGATATTTGGTTGTCGAGGGAATGTTTTTAGATGTATATTGATGATGTTTTGATGTTAATCTCGCTGGGTAATGGCTGGAGATTGCTTAGATTGGTTTCGTTGATGTTTTCGGTAGTTTTTGGATGACGAAAGCTTGGTAGTTGGTAGGGAAGATTGTGGATTTCTGTTGCTGAGGATTTTGATGCAATATTGTGCATTAATCCTCTGTTTTGAATGGTTAAAAGCAGAGGAAGTTGATCCGGTATCGTTAGAGGAAGCTTCGGTTGATCTGGAGGCTTAAGATCGCTTCGGCAAAGCAAGCGAAGCGTTGTAGGTGAATAGAACTGGTTTTAAAGCTTTTCAAAGGTTTGAAAGCAATGTTTGGGGGTTAGATTAAGCTTGAAATGATAATCTAAGCTTGGAAGTAAGTGTGGAAGAATTCACTCTCAGTTCTCAGTTTTCCCATTGTTTTATATAATCATGCGCATGTTTCAGAAAGAGTTTTGTTACCTACTGTTATGCATGTTTTTATGAATTGAGAGATGATTCATGTGATCCCAAGAGATTGATTTATGGATTTTAAAGAGATTATGTCATGTTGAAAATGCTATGCTTTGAGATTTCTTGAAATGGGATAAAGAAAATGGTTTGTGTCTATACATTGGAAAAACAATAAGGTAACATTGTTTTAAAGTGTATATTGGCATGTGGTTGAGATTTAATTGTTTTCGGGTATAATTGGTCAACCAATAGGATTAAAGTGCACTTTAAATGCAAAATTCGTACGTGAGGCAAATTCTTCGGTTACACAATAGGGGTAGTGCTGTTGTGAAATGATAGGGGTAGTGCTATCACATATGGGCAATGGGGGTAGTGCCATCCTGGGAAAAGTGAGATTATGGTGAGGGTAGTTTCACCATGAGACTTGATGGGGGTAGTGCCATCATGGAATCTGTATATCTGAACTTGAATGGATAGGGGTAGTGCTATCCAAGGATAGGGGTAGTGCCATCCAGGTCACTAGTTATGCCAATATATGAGATAAACATGTATCATGGTTTTTGTAATGATTTGAATAATGTGATTTATACATGAGATTGTGTTTAAGCTATGCTCGGGATAAACATGCTTGATAAGTTTTAAATGAGATTTGCATTATGGTTAATGCATGAAAATTATGATACATGTTGAAAGGATGATTTTGTAATTGCTTGAAAAGAGATTTCAAGGATGAGAAGTTTTGAGCATGAGGTTTGAGAAATATTTGAGAAATGGTTTAAAATGCATTTTTTTGTTTTTAATTGAGCGTCCTTCACTAAGCTTATTTCTTACGCTCTCACTAAGCTTATTGCTTACGCTATCTTTTCTTAACAATGTAGAGAAATAACTTGTTCGGGTAGCAAGGAAGCAAGAAAGAGAGTCCAAGGGATTTCATTTTGCTCAAGTATGGTTTTAAACTACTTCGATAGTAATAATTGGCAATTGGAGGCTACCTATTTGGTTTAGGAGTGTGTTTTATGAAACTCCATGTTTTGGCACAAGTTTGTGTTGCCTATATGCACTTGTAAATGGCCTTTAAGAGTTGGTTTCTGGTTTGGATTGCATTTGAGGTTTGAAGTGTTTGGTTATTAGGAAACATGTCTCTAGTTGATGATATCGAGTTTGAATTGATATGTGAATAGTTACGTATGTCTTTGGAAGCATGTTTTAGGTGTGATATATATTTCGGGTGTGTATTAAAGTGTTTGAGGCTAATGCAGATATGTTTAATGTGGTCCTAAGGTGTGTTGAATATGCATGTTCTGCAAATCTGCATGTAAGTTTTGGAACCTTATGAATAGGTTTTGAAACCTGCTGAAGATGGTTTCGAAACCAAGCCGAAGATTTCAAAACCTTGAGGAAACTTTGGCTACTAGAAAATAGTTTCGAAACCTTTGAAAAGGTTTCAAAACCTTCAGTGGGAATATTTCTGCAAAGTTGTAAAAAAAATTTGAAATGTTATATTTTGGTCCATGATATTCGTAAATGCAATTGCATGAGTTTGGATTGTCATTTTGAACTGTGATTTGGTGAGCAAGCATGTAACCTGACTAAATAAAGATTGGTAAACTTAAAATGGTATAAGTCCCTATAATTTTCCAAAATTGCATTTTGGCCCCTAAATTGCAACTAAGTGCAATTGGATATCGATTCGACGCTCGATTGAGTTGAGATTTCACCCGATGCCTAATCACTCACCATAGGTTATGATATTGCATCTAGATAAGATAAATAAAAAAATGGGCGTAATTTCGAGTTATTTCTTCACGGTTTGCTTCGGCAAACCTAATATAGCTCGCTCGGTTCGGTCTTGCGACTAGGCCAGGTCGAGAGGGTTACAACAACAATTATCATGATCCTAATGATTCCATAGAAAGTTTTGTTACGAACTTGATTGGGAATTTAGGAGTAGTTCTGGAAGAGTCCACGAAAGTGACAGTGCTTGAGAATAATGACGTTCTCAAGGAAGGAGGATTCAGTTTAAAGAAAATTGGGGCAAAAAATGCTAAAAGGCATAACACAGATGCGAAAGGGAGTAAAAAGAGGAAGAAGATATTATTCCTGATTTCAAATTTTGAGCTGCTACCCCTGTTAGTTCAGAACAAACTCTTGAGGTTACCTCCCATGAAGCTATATGCTTATTTCAATCCTAATGTGTTTTGTTTCAGGGTTCCATGCGGATATCATCAAGGTGATTTTAGCCATACAACGGAAGAGTGTGTTTTTAATAGGCAAGATCTATGAACTTATTAGGAAAGGAATGCTTTCTTTTAAGAATGAGAGACCTGAGATCAACAAATGGGTCGAGTTTTTGGGAAAGATTAAAGATTCGGGATGAATGACCAGTGGTCGAGGTTTTTTAGTGCATCCTATTCATGTCTTTAAGTTTTACCTTTTGCTTTTTCTTGCATGTTTTTCTTGCATTCCTTTTTATGTGTGTAGTTAGCTTTGCTACTCTTTGCCCAAAAGTAGCAAGAATCTTTTTGTAAGGGCATATGTTATGTTTTCCTTTTTTTCATTTCAATGAAAGGGCGTATCTTTTTATTAAATATATATATGTGTATATTCTTTCTTACCCTCGTAGATCCCCGGATATCACGTGCATGATGTGGCATTGATTCTAATAAAAAGATCAATTGAACGTTGTGATCACGATGAGGTAGGGTTTCATGCATAGTATACTCCGGTCGGTGAAGCGCGAGACGTAAGATTACTACTCCTTTGATAATGTTTGATGATAAGAAAATCTTCTAGGAAAAACTAATGGAGTTGTTTAAACTTGAGAATTCGTTTAACAAAACAATTTGTCAATAAATGAACAATTATTTGAGCTATAGGGAAGAACAAATCTAATAAGGAACTATATTCCACTTGTTCAATACGCCAGCATCAGAGATAAATCTCTAAAATCAACAAACAATTGAATAAGTCTCGGAACATCCTGATGGAGCTGTGGGGGGAGAACAAATCTAATAAGGAGATATGCTCCACATGTTCAATACCCTGGCGTTAGAGATGACTCTTTGAAGACACTGATACAATGTTACTTACTATTGGAAGTATACATTTGTACTAAGAATTCTCATTTTTGATGTTTTTGCACTCCATGTGTTAAGCAATTTCGAAAACCTGGCATATATGAATAGAGAAAAATAATAATAAGAACTAGAAGGAGTAGTTTTCGAACATATCAAGCAAATACCATAATGATGAGGATGAACCGAGCAATCTGGGAGGAATTTCACAAGTTTAAATATCGCCACAACATTCAAAGGTAAGCTATTGATCACCGGGGGATTGAATCTAAGACGCTCTTGCATTTGATATCTAGGGCATTCTATTCTTTTTTCTATTGATTTTGATTTTGTATATTAACCCAAAATCATAATTTGTTGAAAATGATAGTCAGCAAACGGACATATAGATGGAAAAAAGAAAAGAAAAAGAGAAAAAATAAAAATAAAAATATAAATATAAAAAAAGAGAAAAGAAAAAGAGAGAGAAATAGATAGAATAAGGTATTGTTGTAAGAATAGAGTTTAGAATGCAAGGTCAAGGATGTACATGATCGACCTAATACAAAACCTATTAGTGATTCTAAGGAAAATAATAGCAAAACTTTGTATTCTACACAGTTCGAGGGCTAGAAGTGAGTGTTTGCCAATACCTCAATTGGGTCAGAAAATTAAAGATTGGATCTTATTGAAGAAATGAAAATTTGAAAACTTAGGGGGCATGTTTTTAACCTATTATTGAGATACAAGAACAAGCCGTGCTAATGGGTCAGGGGTAAAATAATAGTTGAACCCAAAGATGAGATGAGGTACTACTAAGATCAAGATAGAAGAAGAGGGCTTTTCGTCATGGCTTTATGTCAGGGGTCTACATGGTTGACCTGGCATAAAAGAATAATTTACCAATGACTACGAAGAGAATAATTTATCAGTTCAGAGATTTGAATTAATTTTCTGCCATACTGTTTTGAACGGTTTAGAATAATGAAAATCTGAGACCTTATTGAAAATAAGGAAAATTTGGGGATTTGGGGGGCATGAGTTCACCCTAATGTTGAGGTAGAAGAAAGCTCATCATAAAGAGTCATAGAAAAGGTAATAGTTGAGACTCAGTTGAGTGGGGCAGTGTTTTGGAATTGGACTTCAATAAATAATAGATTCAATTCTAAACGGTGTAAGTCAGCTCTAAAAGGACTTCATGCATCATTGGTAGCTAGATATCCCTATGTTAAGAGCATGCTAACTCATACCATCACATCATTTCATCTCTTTTATAGGTATTTGAAGGTTAGATTGGTTACTTCCTGAGAAGAGGAATAAACAACAAAGTAAAAACCCAGAAAGGATTTTAGTTGAGGAGTTTCAAACTCGCAACATCAGGATTTTAGAGTGAAATGAGGCAGATACTCATAGCTCAAGGATTTCAGAGCGAAAGGAGGAAGATAATCGAAGCTCAAGGATTTTAGGCGAGGAATTTCAAACTCCCAGCATCAGGCTTTTAGAGCGAAATGAGGCAGATACTCATAGCTCAAGGATTTCAGGCAAGGAATTTCAAACTTGCAATATCATGATTTCAGAGCGAAAGGGGTAAATACTCATAGCTCAAGGATTTTAGGCCAGGAATTTCAAACTCACAGCATCAGGGTTTTCAGAGCGAAACGAGGCAGATACTCATAGCTCAAGGATTTCAAGTGAAGAGTTTCAAACTCGGAACATCAAGATTTCAGAGCGAAGGAGGTAGATACCCGTAGCTCGAGGATTTCAGGTGAGAAGTTTCAAACTCGCTACATCAGGATTTCAGAGCGAATGAGGCAGATACTCATAGCTCATGGATATCAGGCAAGGAATTTTGTACTCGCAACATTAGGATTTCAGAGCGAAAAGGGCAGATACCCGTAGCTCAAGGGCTTCGGAGCGAAGGAGGCAAATACTCATAGCTCTGGATTTTAGGAAGAGGAAGGGTGAACAGTTCTATACAAGAGGAACTCGCAGCTCAGAATCTTCAAATAGGAAAGCTGGAAAAAATTAATGCTTTATATATTTTCTCTATTCTCGTTTTACTAGAATAAGCAAAGAGGGGCAGCTGTAATTACTAAGTTTTGTCCGGATTTTAGTTTACTCTCACTCATCATCGCGCTCGCTCTCGCTCATCGCTCATCGCTCTCGCTCACTCGCTCACGCTCATCGCTCTCGCTCGCTCGCTATCGCTATCGCTACTACTACTACTACTACTATTGTTGTTGTTTTTGTCGTCTTCGCCATCGTCGTCGTCATCATCATCATCATCATCAAGTAAATCAAAAACCCAAAAAAAAGTTTAAGTAAAAAGCCCACAATTTTAAAATTTTAGTCCATACATATTAAGTCCATTTACAAAACTTCAAAGCCCAAAAATATATATAAATACAAAAGGGCCCGTTAGGCCCAAACCCTAATACCCTAATATGATAACCAAAGCCTTAATCTATTTTGTTATTGGCGCAGCCGCATATCCACCGTCAGATCTGACGGTCTAGATCAAACCATGGAGACTATTCGAGTGTCGTGTGGAACAAACGCCTCTAGCCAAATGATGCCTCAGCTACTCACACGCCGCACGAGCGATGTTTCAGCTCTCCCACTTGCGCATGTGCCACACGCCCGCTAATTTATTTTGCGGATAACCCCGCGCGCATCTGTTGCTCTCCTCACTTCAGCTTCTCCCTCTGGTCCCCTCTTCCTCTTGTTCAACCATGACATGCAATGGAGCACAAATGACTGCGTCAGAGAGGTTCGTCCACTGCTGCGCTGCGTCTGGTTCCCCTCCTCCCCTCAAGCCGTTAATAACATGCAAAAATCAAGAGGGATTAGGGAACAAGCCAACAATTTCAAAGAAATGCAACGAAATAGTAGATTGACAGAAGGCAACCAATAGGATTATTAGGACCTTATTTTCTATTTTTCTAAATACATGTATAACCAGGGTATAAAAGAAAAAACCCTAACATTTTGTAAGCATTGATGGACGCTGAAAATTATAGCAATAGAACAGAAGCAAAAAAAACTTTTAGATGTATCTTCTCTTCTTTTCTTTTTCATTTTCGAAGCATCTATATAAAAAAGTAAGGGTTTAGAATTTTACCGGGTGTCATTTGCTCTCCCCGTGCATTTGTTCCTCTTCCTCGCCGGTGACAAGCCTACCGGCCTCCTCGAGGCCCTGCATGGTGAATCGGTGAAGAGTCGGACACAAAGGGAAGTTTTTGGTTTTTTTAAAAAGGGAGGGATTTTGGCTTCAATTTTTCAAAAAAAGGATTTTGGGTTCTCAGTTTTTAGAAAAAGGGGTTTGTGGCTTCTGGTTTTCAAAGACAAAGAGGGATTGCATCATTTTTTCTAGATCTGAGTTTAGATCTATGCTTAAAAAGGGTGATTTTTTGCTCGTTTTGGGGTTCGCCAGCTGCCGACGAACGACAGCCAACGTGGCAGAGAGCGGTGGTTTTTGGGCTCGGGGATGAACACGCGGCGGTGTTCATCTCAGTTTCAGAGAAAGAAGGAGAGAGAGTGAGAGAATTTTATTTTTTAGGGGCTTTTCTGTTTTTGGTAAAAAAAAATCAACTTTTACACATGTTTCAAAACAAATAAATGGGTTATTACTTTTTTAAATCCTTCCACGTTTCTATAATCGTGCTCGCGGTCCTTCTGCCTTTTTAAACCATAGCCGTAGTCCCTGGAATTTTAAAATCTTTTTCGTTTCGCCCCTGTCTTCACGCATTTTATATTTCTGCTCTGTAATTTATTATCTTTTTATTTCAGTCCCTTTATTGTTTATGTTGCCTTTTTTACATTGTCATGGTATATATATGTTTAATATGACCTTGATATATGTATGTTATAATATTATTGTATATGTCCTATATAATATATATTTTTTAGATAATATATATGTTTTATATGTGGTACACAATATATACACATTAGGTATGTTTTAAAATAGTATATAGTTATATATATATATATCATGTAGCATTTAAATATATTTTGTATTATACAATATAATATATATATATACACACGTTTGTTATATATAGCCTATAATATGTAAAGTTAATGTAAATATATATGTATATGGCTACTGCCAATATAAGTTATAGTTTTTTATGTATATAGATACGTATATATATTTATATGTTTCCTTTATATGTAAATTATATATTTTATATATATACATAGATGTTATATTGTATAGTTTGGAATGCCATATATGTTGCTATTGCCTTGCTCTTTTACTTATGTACATGTGTTCGTATGTATGCTTTTTTATTTGACATGTGGATCTGTTATTGGGTATCTTGTTTCATGTTTATTTGCTAGGTTATGTTGCATCAGGGATAAACATTATTAATGTGGTGCCCTTTTATTCGAGAGTAAACGTGGCTAGTACCAGTCGTAGTGGTGGTGGTCTTTCGTTTATTCTCGAATAACGGGACCCTTAAAATTTACTCGCATGTATAACCGAATTTTGCTTTAATTGTCACTTTAACTCGCAAAATCTAATATTAACAAAGCTGTAATTAATTTGGTACCGATTTTCGAGCGTGGTGGGGGTGCGAAACCTTCCCCACTCGTAACCGTCTCCCAAACCCATTCGAATCTCTGTTTTTATTTTCGGTGTCCGGTCTACCTAATCCAAGTGACCGGTGGCGACTCCAAGTTTTTATTCCAAACATGAGTTTTAAAGAAATCCCATGTTTAAATAAACATTTTCAAAAAATGACGGATATATCGAACCAATTTGAATTTTAAAAAGTCGCTACAACAACAACAACAATAATAATAATCAACCAATTAGACGGTGACACATGTCATAATCTGATTGGAAGATTGAATTTATTAAATTTAATTAATATTATAGACTAAATTAATATAATATGTAAATAATAAGACTAAATGTGTAATCGTATAATTTTTTATTAAATGTCACGTCATCATCTCTATTAGGTTTTAACGTCAAGTGGCTTGATTGAAACCACTTAAATAGTTACGTGGTATAATTGCCAAAATTAAAAGTATAGTAGTCAAATTGACACCAACCCCATAGTTAGGTGATCATCTGTGTAGTTTACCCTTAAATAAATGCATGCATTTATGAATGAATACCACTATATACGCCCAACCATTCACGGTCGTACTCTCCAGCATTACCACTTCATTATTCTCTACTCATCTGATATCTCTGATATACGCTTTTGTTTCTCCAGGAGTGTTGAGATATGTTCCACTTAGTAATATGATTGTTTTCTCCAAGGGTGTCAAGATATATCCACCCATAGTATGACTATTTTCTCTAAGGGTGTTAAGATACCTTCACCCATACTGCATCTATTTCTCCAAGAGTTTGAGATAAACTCTACTCAGTATGCGACTGTTTCTACAATGGCTGATGAGATGCCTCTTTCTATTCAATGCCATCAGTATTGCAATTTTCCAAGGACATCGAGATGCCCGTGTTTCATGCCAATTAAGGCATGTGGTTGCTACGAACATACAGATTCCTCTGAATTCTTCTTCCAATCACCGCGAGCCATTGTGGATCTTTGAAGAATGGGGATTCCTCCGTCCATTAAATTTTGTCAATATTGTTTTTATCCAAGAACATAGAGATGCTCGTGTTTTATACCAATTGGGGCATTGGTTTCTATGAGCACGCGGTTGCCTATGCTAGGGAGATGCCTTTGCGCTACTTAGGACCGATGGTCCAAGAGCTTTGAGATGCCTCCACCCACTTCGTGCTCGCTTCTACAAAGAGTGTCGAGATAAGTCTCACTCATTAGCTCTTGTGTCTCCAAGGGTGATGAGATGCCTCAAACCATTCACAATTGATACTCCAAAGGTATGAGATGCCTCAATACGGAGATGCTTCCACTCATTATGCGCTCGATTCTACAAGAACGTCAAGAAAAACTCCACTGATTAGTGTTTGTTTCTCCAAGAGTGCAAGATGCCATAGCCTCACTATTCAACCGATTCTCCAAAGGCATGAAATAACCTCCAAGGGCAAAGAAATAATCATCACCCCTTCTTGATCACTTTGAAAAAGCCAGCCGCTCAACACATGGTTGTTTACTCTTAAACATCAAAATAACTCTCAAGGCTCATATGGAGGCAACATTCGCATAATTATAAGGGAGACGACTCTAAAAAAGAGCAAGACTCAGTACTCCAAAAATGGCCAAAGTACGTCCATCACCTGAAGAGAGATGCAGAACGTATGCAGTAACACGTTGCGGACAAATAAATACTTTGGTCTCACATACACACCCAAAGCCTACTTGAACTACTTTATGAGTGTCGAGCTATCTATTTTTTCATGACTTTTCTCTATGAAAACGTTAGTATATGCCTCGCCCATTCAATGCCTCTGTCATTCTGTTTTTCTCCAAGGGCGTCAAGATGTCCGCCCATTTAAATGAGCCATTTGTTCATTTACTCCTCCGATGGTTTCCCGGAGTTGAGTCATTTGTTAATCTACTTCTGTGATGATTTCTTAGAGTTGAGTCATTTGTTTATTTCCCGGATTTGAGTCATTTGTTTATATACTCCTCTAATGATTTTCTAAAGCCTTGTTATATCCTGGTTTAGGGGTTAGATTTTTGGAGTGAATTTGGACGAAATTGCAATGTTTTAGAAGTTTTAAGATAAAAGTAAAAAGTTTAGAAAATCGGTGTTATTCCTAAAATCCTAAAAGAAAATAGGAATTAAGTTTCTAATTATAATAATTTTGGGTATAAACTGATAAAATCTACCCTATTTTATGGGGTTGATTTAGTTTGTCGAAAACCCCCATGTTTACCCTCAACATAGTTGTTTTATCAAGCCTGGCATGGTGTGTTTCTTTCCACCGGTTGTTCATTTGTCTCTTTTGTTTCCTCTATTGCCATGAGTAAAAACCAACCCCTCATCGTCTGAGTCGTTTAAATTAAATCGTGTCATTTGAAACAATTGAGCCGTTAACCTCTAGTTGTATTGCCATCTAAAATGTTATTCCGGCCGCTGCACTATCTTAGAAACCTGATTCAAATCAAGACCTGGATCGTTCAATCAACACCATCGTTGTCTGAACCAATACAATTCTAACTGCTGTTGACCGTCCACCAACCGAGCCATCGTCTGAGTTGCGTCAAGAAACCTCTTTATTACCGCCAAAGCTTTTGGGCACCTCTGTATGTGAGTCCAACAACAACTACACTTACGTCGTCGCTCGGGGTTATAGCCATTGATTCCATGTCATCTTTGTAATCACCTATTTTGTTTGGGCCTCAAGCCCAATTAAAAAATCCCAATTACATCATATATGAGAAGATCCTAATTACAAGAGAGCTTGTGCAACAAATATGGAAAGTCAAGTGATGTGCAAGGAATTTTGACTGCAGAATCATGGTGAATTTTCATTACGATCCGAGCGTTTTTGGGCTAGGATGTCTTCATAAGAATTGTCCTTCTTTTAGTTACCTTTCCTACGCATTTTGAAACGCCTCAATTGGACACTAAGAGCTCAAGATATGTCCATTTTACTAAAGACAACGCACGCAGAAAATTGGATATAAGTCCAATACGGGAATATGATTTTATTACGAATTTTCGATTATTTTATTGATTATTTGTAATTAAATTCAATCTTAAACTTTTCCTTATTTGTTTTGATTAATTTAGGAGCATATTGAATGTAAGGAAAGTGGTTTGGTGCCCAAGTAAATGCATTATTCCCTTTCCAAGAATAATTAGCATTGATGTAGAAGATATCATGCTTTTAGGGTTTCTTGAAGCCTATAAATAGGCTTCATCCCATTGTAATTGAACACAAACATTCAAAAGCAATTCAAGTGATAGTGATTTCTCTTATGTATTTTTACCCAAACATTGCTTCTTTATATTTTTGTTTTCATTTTTCTTTTATCACTTGGTTTTGAATAAGGAGGAGAAAAGGGTGCAGGTTCTCGTTAATTGAAGTTTGTGGAGGATTCACCATCGCCTAAGGAGGGAACCGAAGCCACCACTGAAACCGGGAATGGGAGCAGTGGCGGCACGCTGCCGGTGCGCAGTACGCGGCGGCAGGAGCGACGATGCTATGTAGTCCGTGGCTTGACCAGTGCCCCATCTTTGACGAGTTTACACTTCGGCCTCCACTGTTTGCAATCTCTTCACTTCAATCCTTTTTTATTTAAATTTCAGTTGTTATGTGATAATCTTCATATGAAAATGAAATAAAAGAAAGAAAAAACTTGTAAATAAATTAATTATAAAATTTACTTTTAGGCTAACTCTCCTTGTAAATATTAATAAGTTTTAAACGACTTAATTAAATAATTGTCTTGTAGGTTAGTTCAGTAATAATATAATAAATGCCTTAGGTTTATAGTCCTTAAATAATTTGTCTCTTAATAACTAAATTGGTCATTTTTAGAAAAGTAAATAATTTATTCTCCTTAATTGTAAATAAAACCCTTTTAGGTAATCTTTTAGAAAAATAAATATTTTCCTTAGATATAAATAATTAATCAAGGCCTTTAGGATTAGTTTCTTTAAACTCATGTTTCCAAAAATAATTAAATCACCCATAAGAATAAAAGAACATAAAATGCTATTAAAAGGTGATTTTTATTGTATCATGAAAAACAAAATATTTTCTCAATTAGGGCTAATTCGGTCTTCCCATAGAAATTGTGGGAACAGTTAAAACTCCTATGCGAGACTGTATTTTTGGATTTTAGGGATTAATGCCTTAATCCCCTTGTGTCTAAACTGATTCGGGTTTTCTCAGCCATGAGCGAGTTCAAGCCATTTTTAGAACTTTGTGGGTTTTTGCATTAATCCTTGCACGCATTCATTCGAATTCTAAGGAAAATATTAGTGATCAAGTAAGCATTGTTCTGCGGGCATGGTGGGGGTACTAATCCTTCCCCACATGTAACCATGCCCCCAAACCCTCAATCTGGTTTGTTTTTAGGTTTCTGGTCCGCCTAATATAATAAAAGGGACCAGTGGCAACTTCGTTGTTACAGCTTGGCAACTTTGCTGGAGACATTTTAAGAGGGCACGACTTTTACTTGATCACGAGTTATTTTCCCTGGTAGTTTGTTGCATTTTTGTACGCATTGTTGGTGTATTTAACAGTCATTGCATCATAACATAAGCCCCCTACCCGGGCTTTATCCAACTTAAGTGGAAGAAAATAGCTATGCCTTCGTGAGTAACCCTCCGCATGGGCTAGTGAAAATCTTCTAGGTTCTATAGTACTTATGCTTTCGTGAGTAACGCTCTGCATGAGCATAACGAAATTGCATCCCCTCAAATCGTGTTTGATCTGTAAGCCTGTAATGGGTCAGGATCGAACTTCTCACCCACCTTGGAGTAGGGGGTAAGGACGGTTTGAGAACTTATTTTGTAGATCCAAACTCCCATGATTGTATGTTTTAGAAAGCCCACCCCTTTAGAGCCATGTGAAAAGTCGTAGGTTTATTTTCTATATCATTTATTTTTATTTTATTTCCTTGTTGTTATGTACTAACGCTTTTCTTGCTCTTTTTTATATACTAACTCGTTTTTTTGTATGTGTTTGTTTTGCATACATCATATTGAGTACATTATTATCATATGCATTTTATTGGCATCATATTCATTTACATGCATTCATCCTTGAGACAATAAGACTGATCCTTGGAATGTTCCGTGATAGTGATATTGGATAAAGCAGAAAGTCAGTCAGTTCAACATCCTTATAATACTCAACATAAAACAAAAATGGTGAACAAGGATAGATTAAAAAAGATTGAGCAAGAGCAGAAGAATTTGCAAGCAGGAATAACCAAACAGCTAGAGGATCAGCTAGCCAGCGCTCAACAACAAATAAGAGATCAAACCATGAAATCTCAACATAACATACTTGGCTAACTAGCACAAATGTTAGGTTTTCAGTTACCCGAGAAAGGAGACGCCTCTGTCATAAATCTTGCACTAACGGGATTGAAGGTCCTATACATCCATCAGGACTTACTCTTATTCCAGCTAGACAAGACCCTCTTCCTCAGGTGATACTTTCTCGAGGCAAGTCACGACTTCATCAAGCTGGCACATCTTATCCTATGAACATTCCTTCAACATCAACAGTCAAACCGGATGAAAATCAGACTGAGAATTTTCTCTCAAGAATGGATGAATTGCTAGAAACCGAGAAATCAAAGGTTGAGGCTTCAAAAGAAATTGAGGATCGTTCCAAATGACTCGAGGAGAAGATGAAAGCTATGGAGGTAGTGGACACTTTTTTCATAATTGACGCCAATGAACTTAGCCTTGTCCCAGATTTGGTGCTACCCCTTAAATTCAAGGTCCCAAACTTTGAAAAATATGATGGGACAAGTTATCCTCACGCTCACATCACCATGTTCTGCCGGAAGATGACGGGTTATGGTAGGGATGATAAATTGCTAATCTATTGCTACCAAGATAGCTTGCTAGGATCTGCCACCATGTGGTATAATCAACTAAGTCGTCACCAAATAAGGTCATAGAAGGACTTGGCCAAAGCTTTCTTAGAGCAATACCAGCACGTCAATGATAGTGCCAGATCGTTGGACCATACAACATATGGGGAAAAAGCCTGATGAAAGTTATAGGCAATACGCTCTGTAACACCCCTTACCCCGGGTTAGTTGTAACCCAGTTCAGGAGTATTACCAAGACAAGACAAGACAAGCAAGCAAGAAGAACTCATCCTATTAATGAGTTCCTTAACTAACAAACAACATAACATACATTACTTAGCTAACAAGAAAGACCATTTGAATACATTACAATCCAAGCATGTGATCCATTTTAAACTTTCATTATCATTTACATTTCATAGCATTCGAATGACTTAAGATATACACTAGATGATCAAGTTTGAATACTTTACTTCAATTACAAGGCATGGTGATTCATTTGAAACTTAGACAAGAATACTTAAGATACACACTAGATGATCAAGTTCGAATACTTTACTTCAATTAAACATGATAGACATCATAGTTCATTTCATTCAAGGCTAGATCTTAGACAAGAATCATGTATCCTATTCGGCAATCAAGATTGGTTCACTAGACATGTACCATTCAAGCATTTACATTTCAATCATACACGGTACTTGATCAAGCAAGTTAGACTACATATAGAGATCATCTCAATTAACAAGATATGCGCAGCAACCATTGACATTTATACCAAATTTATAGTGTTTATATACCAAGCTTAAAGTCATATAGTTAGTTACGTGATAGGTCCATCAAGAACATGCTTATACAAAACATTCAAGATCTCAAAATGCATGATTCACTACTTCTATATACAAGACTAGTGCTACCTCCTAGGAGACTACAAAAGATATATGAGGTCATACTTTAGCTTCTTGCTTGTGAGATTGCTTCGAGATCAAGGATTCTAGCTTCCAAGACAAGCACGATCAATAGCTTTAACCTGTTTTTGGGGGAAGGATGCAAAACAAGAGTGATAAGTACAAGCTTGTACTTAGTGAGGTAACTCCTAAAACTAGTAAAGTTTCATGTATGTATTATCTTTAAGCAACTTAACCTAGATAAGGCTTTCAAGAGAAGGATCAATAGATGGTTATAAGGTCATGTAGTTCCCATTTTGTGATTCAAACAAGCAAGCAAGTGAATATAGGCATAGATTTCTATTCGATCAAACAAGAAAGCAATAGGCATGATACATTATTCGATCAATCAAGAAGCAATAGGCATGTCATTCCATTCGATCATCAAGAAGCAATAAGCAAGAATTTCAATTCTAGCATTAACCTGGTAGGTTACCAAGCTATCATACTTAAGTAACAAGAAATCAATAGAATCATGTCTTTTGTAACAAGTAACAAGATTTTCAAGTTCACTTTAGCTTGTTTATTATCTTAGTAAAATCCTTGACACAATCCTTGGTTCTTAGTTTGCTAGGTATTCGAGTCTCCAACCAACTGTTGCCACATTATGCACCATAGTGCTGGTCAACCCTCCTACTATCGCCAAAGACCACATACGTACCCTCCGTCTGTCGCCAATTAGGGGCCTTAGCCCTGAACCGTAGTCCACCCTTACACAAGAGCTCTAGACTCTAAGGCATGCCTTCCTACCTATATAACTAGTAACCAAGGCTATCCAAGCTTACATTTCATGTTTCAAGTTTACATATTCAAGATAAGCAAGGTTTATTCAAGTGTTCATTCAGCAAGATCATGGTAATTTCTTTCATGAAAGAGGTCCTTAGACCATTAGAGCCTTAGCTCATCATTCAACATTAGCAATTTCATGTATGCTAGCATTTCAAGTCTCAATTTTTACAAGAACAAGTCATTCAATGTGCATTAATCATCAAGCTTCAATGAACCAATTTACATGCTAGCATTTCGAACATGGATCAAGAACATTCAAACATGGATCAAACATTCAATTTAGCATCATACTTTCCCAATTTATCAAGTCATACTCATGTGTGTATATATATATATGCATGATGCATCATGTTAAAAATGCCAACAAGGTTGGTTAGGACCTAGTCCTAACCCTACGGTTAGTTACACTCACAATACAATCCAAGCAAGCTAGCAATTGTCTTGTATAGCTATTCCTTTGTTCTTAGCCTTTGGATGATTTCCCTTTTCTCCTTCCACCAAGTTCACTCCTTTCTCTAGCAAATTCATGATTAAACACACTCATCAATATGTATACACAAGACAATTCAACATGGCAGCAAGGTTATTTCAATACATATAGACATATACATACAATTCTGTCAACATTTCAATAAACAAGACTAGGCATGATCTAATTATCCCAAACTGTTACAAAACAGTCCAATAAAATTGTGTACAAAACAGTTTCCAACTAGCTTAACTCCTTCTGCCTGGCAGCTTGCACACTACATGCTTAAACAGGCATATCTTTCAATTCCTATGTTGGAATTTCAATTAATTTATATCGTTGGAAAGCTAAAAAAATTGTCTTTAAGACCATAATAGACTTGCATTTTAGTTCTTAGCCAATAATACAGTTTATTGTTCAAAGACAGGGCATTTACACTGTCTGGACAGTTTGCACTGTCCAGTTATTTCTATTTACAGTTTCCAGAATAGGACCCAGTTTTCAGTTCTGTTTTCACCTAATAAAAGTAGACATACTAAGGATCATATCATTAAAATTTCAGCCCTGAATTTTATCTATAAAAATTTTGGTGAATTTTCAAAGCTACTGCCCAGAACAGAGCAATTCTGGGCAGATTGCACCTATTGACATTTTAATTCCTTAAATTCATTTTAACCAATGTTTTGGCCCTATAATTCATTTCATATGACATCCTAAACATGTTTAGTCAATGTTAATTCATTTTTCAAGGCAGCCAAAACAGAGTAACTTGATTACAAAGCTCAATTCTGCATGTTTACACAATAGGTTCTTACTAAAACAGTTTCTATGCTATATGACTATGTTCATACTTTTATCTTTCATTTCCAGCATTGGTTGCTAACAATTTAGCTTGTTTAACACCTTAATTACATTATCAAATCATGATCATGCCCAATTCATCCTTAATATGACCCTTAATTTATCCTTAATATTAACTTACTCAAGGGCAACTATGGGATATTGAAACTTTAGCATGCATTCTTTAAACTTGCTAGAGTTTACAAGTTGGCCACCTTAATTTGGTCACTTTGTTATTTCATTCTTTCAATTAGATCCTTGACTAATCAATTTAGCTTAAATTCTAGGTTCAATTAACTTATCAACTTAAGCAATTGGTTTCAATACTTCAAGGCTATGATTTAGGGTGTTACACGCTCAGCGTTGGAGAAACATAGCAGCGTAAGTTCAACCTCTACTCAGTGAAAAAGAGATCGCGGTCGTATTTATCCAAACATTGAATGGTCCAATTCTGAAGTGCCTGATAGGCAACGCGACTATGAGTTTTGGCGACTCCGTTGTTACAATCTTGCAAAATGGGTCATGGAGTAGCAAAGTTAGCATGGGGCCCTCCACTCAATTTCAAGATGCTTACACCTAATTAAGGAAAGGTGACGTGGCTAGATTCTAAATTATTGATTTAATTTTTCTTGGAAAATTGTTCATGTTAATTTGCTTAAATCATTCTTGGCTTTAGAGTTCAACTAATTTTTGCCTAAATGTGCACGCATGTTTTCATCCAACATTCCATGGCTTATTCCTCAACAATTCGAGATCGGCTGAATTCTGTGTAACCGTACACTCTTGGATTACATATTAATTGAATTTGACTTCGTGTGTCTGATTAAATTGGTGTCCACCATGATAAGTTAAATTGAGCGTTAATAAGACCACACGGGCCGAACACCATTGCTGATTGTGGAAGATTTCAATAAAGTGAACTCGTATTATCATCAGTAGGTGTGTCTCGTTTGTGCTAAAATATTTTGTGCAATAAATTCTTGAATTATGTGACTATTATTACTGTTATTGTTAGTTCAGGGTGTACGATTACTAAGGTAACATACTCTAATTTTTTATAGGTGTATTGTCATCTAATTCTGTGTGATATATATGTCCGCACTATTCTATAGTAAATGCTTGAATCTGATGAACTTGATTGAATAGTCGGTTTTACCAAATAATTTATTTTACTGAATAATTTGTGTTTCTGAACAACTTATATTTCTGAATAATCTATATATTTGTATTGTTACTTTTCTGAATACGTACATCTACTTTGTCTGTCCAAATATAATGAACTTTTGAATAATCTATATATGTTCTGTAATCTGAAAGTTTGTACATTTGTTTTGTAATCTAAAAGTATGGTGCATCTGTTCTATAATTTGAAAATCTGGTACATATATTCTATTATGAAAGTTTGAAATCTCTGCCATGTTCAAAAAATCAGTTTATATAGCATTTTGCATTTTGCACTCTGCATGAGGATTGGGATGTTAAGGAGGAAGTATTATCTAAAATTGCATTACGACGCTCATATATATGTTTTTGAAATTAATCTAGATTTTAAATACTATATGTTGGCCTGTAGGATTGGAAATGTGTTTCGGGATAACTCGTGAATGAATGGTAGCTAGGGGCTTACCAGCTCGAGTCTACACATGTTCTGTCTTGTCTGCATCTGTCATGTCCTTTCCGAGTCTACATATGTTATGTCTTATTTGAGTTTGCATCTTTTTTGTATTATCTACTTCTATATCTATTATGTATTATTTGATTATGTATATGTTCTGTACTATTTGATTCTATATTTTTTCCGATTAGTCTAATTCTTAATGAATATTCTGAATATAACCTGATGTTTGGTTAAATTTGTGTTTTTAGTTGGATCTTTGATTTAAATTTGTACATACATGTTTTATGTTACGTTATGCTTGGAGACCACGTTGTGCTTTATAACCCATTCTTTGTTTTCTATTTATTTTTTTAGATTAATATATACTATAAGTTTGAATTCGTCATCACTCGGAGAGTCTCAAATTTCTAAAGATTTATTGATTATAAGTGCTACTTTATTTCATAAGTTAAATAATTTCTAAAATTGTGGCTTTAAATTGATATTTGGTTTTGAATGTTAAACTATTATTCTTCTAAAATCTAAATTTATTATTTTCACTTAGTGACATTATAGATTCAGTCATAACTTCCAGAACGGGTCTAGGGTGTCACACTCAAAGCCTCCACATTCAATAGACTAGTAAGGTCTCAGTTCATGCCACTTTATGGCATTATTTCGACTAAGGGGGACTAGTGTTATACCTCTGCCAAAAGTCTCCGAAATCTATATGCCTCCGGAGCTCATTGTCTCCACACCATTCCTCAGAACGCGAGCACCACTGCCTCTGAAGCTCTCTTCTCCGGACCACTCCCTATACTCAGCTATCTTGCTTCGACCTCAGGACATCTATCAAGTTGCTTGACCCCATCTGATGAGCCTATTGCTAGACAACCTAGTCTACTCTGCCAGCCATCACTAACCATCATGACGCTAGGACTGGTCATGTCCAATCAAATAGTACCACTCGGCTATAAATACTCTCTAAGTTAAAGATGATAGAGCTCTTTCCCTCTCTATTCCTCTCCACATGCTCCCCACTTTGCCCATCATCTGCGGCTCTTTGTCCAAATCGAAATGGGTGAACTGTCTATACATCGGTCGAGCTAGAACCTGAAAAGAGAGAGTCTCACTCTGACCCTCTCACCACATCGATCACCATTACATTTGTGGCTCTCTGTCCACCTCAGAGGGGACAAACCGCCACTGACCGTCATCAACCACTGCCTTCAGTTATATCTTTGCTTCTATCTTCACCTCCATGTTCGATGTCTAACATTTTGGACATCAACCCAATAAAAAGCCTCACCCATCATCAATCTAGCCTGCTATAAATATAAAATATTTTTGTACAATTACATATATCATCATTTGATTCACGGTATGAAAGTAATTTTATTCGAGATGAATATTATTCAATTAGATTCTTTTATAATTTTAAAAATCAAACTTGATTCATCATCAATCTCTAAAACAAGTGGTTAAAAGTTCTAAGTTAACGTCCCCTCCCTCATCCCTAAGTACATTTGTCCATAAATATAAATATTTTTAATGATTAAAATTTTGTTATTATCAAGAAAATTTTGACTCTTTGTGTCCATATGTATTTCTGATTAATGACAAAATCCATGTTTATAAACTATATTGATTGTCAAATTTCGAAACCATAAAAATAACATTTTATAATAAATTTGCATTTGGAGTACTCAGACTTCTTAAACTTTTGGTTCCAGTGCGTCAAACTTTATCAACAAAGGTCGTGCCTCGTTGATAGTTATTTTAATTTTTTTAGTAAACTACATAAATAGTCCAGTGACTATAGGGTGTTTTTTTATTGAGTCTCTCGACCATGAAAAGTTACAAAATGGTCCACCGACTTAAAAGAAGTCATAAGTTGGTCCAGTGTCATTAAAAGTTTAACGAATGATAGAGGTGGCAAATGTGTCGTTCGGGGTGGATTCGGGTCAGTTTATTTTAGGTCTGGCTACATTCGATTTAGGTTTGGTTTGGGTCTGATTCGGTATTAGTTCGGGTCTACGGTGATTCGGTTCATATCGGGTCACTGATTTTGGGTCAGGTAAACGGGAGATTGGTCGTTTTCAAGTCGAGTCAGTTTTTTACACCTTTATATATGGCTTTATAACCCAACATATTTGGATTTTAGGTGAGTTGTGCGGCAATTCACATCCCATCTTTCTTTATTTCTTTTAGGCTTAATGCACAATTTGCCCCCTAATGTTTACCTATTTTTTCAACTTGGTACCTAACGTATTTTTTGGACTCTTCTGCCCCTAAAATTTATGTCGTTACCCAAATCACCCCAAATTTTTGATGCCGTTTAAAAAAAACATCTCAACCAATGGGATTGCGCCACATCACCCTATTAATAATTTGGCCCATAACATCCATTTTAGCTTTTCTGTCTGAATGCATTCTAAACAATTCGCTTTCTAGATGATCCTTCTAGAAGAGTGGGATTAGAATTGAACAATTTTTCTAGTTACTTCGTTCTCTATTTCTATTTGATAAAATCCTTAGGAAAAGCATTTTGTTTCTACCGAGCAAAAACTTTATTTCTTAAAAGGATTTAATCCTTTCCCTCTCAACGAAATATTTGAGGAAGAATATACATTCTCGTGATTTGTATCCAAGGGCCAATTCAATTATATTTAAAATTATATTCTATATAATTTTAGAATTATATTATAAATTAAAATTGAAAAATTGGATTATGAAATTACGAAACATAATTTTTTTTTTGAATTGGATCAATACTTCCAATTGAATAAGTACGAAAAAAAGATCCATGGATAAAGATAGAAAAGTTTATTTCTAATCGTAACTAAATCTTCCATTTTTTTGATAGGTTAGATTGAAGCAAAATAGCTATTAAACGATAACTTTGGTTTACTAGAGACATTTACATCCTGTTTTAGCTCGGTGGAAACAAAATGCTTTTCCTAAGGATTTTATCAAATAGAAATAGAGAACGAAGTAACTAGAAAAATTGTTCTATTCTAATCCCACTCTTCTAGAAGGATCATCTAGAAAGTGGATTGTTTTGAATGCATTCAGACAGAAAATCTAACATAGATGTTATGGGCCAAATTATTATTCTATTTCATTTTCGTTTCTGCCTTATTTATTTTTTATTTTTTTTATTTTTCCTTTTTTTTGAATTTATCCATCTTCCATAAAGGAGCCGAATGAAACCAAAATTTCAGGATAGGAATATAGAACCAAAGGAAAGAAGTCTTGTCTTGGGAATAAAAAAAATTGCAGGTTTCCTTTTTTTGACAAACAATATTTTTTTTAATCCTTTGTTACATTGAAAGAAGAGATTTAAAAAATGATTCAACCTCAGACCCATTTGAATGTAGCAGATAACAGCGGGGCCCGAGAATTGATGTGTATTCGAGTCATAAGAGCTAGTAATCGCCGGTATGCTCATATTGGTGACGTTATTGTTGCTGTGATCAAGGAAGCAGTACCAAATACACCTCTAGAAAGATCAAAAGTGATCAGAGCTGTAATTGTACGTACTTGTAAAGAACTCAAACATGACAACGGAATGATAATACGATATGATGACAATGCTGCAGTTGTCATTGATCAAGAAGGAAATCCAAAAGGAACTCAAATTTTTGGTGCGATCGCCCGGGAATTGAGACAGTTAAATTTCACTAAAATA
This sequence comes from Hibiscus mutabilis, assembly GCA_019671005.1. Taxonomy (NCBI): domain Eukaryota; kingdom Viridiplantae; phylum Streptophyta; class Magnoliopsida; order Malvales; family Malvaceae; genus Hibiscus; species Hibiscus mutabilis. Next base: position 28,066,729 of record CM033717.1, on the reverse strand, counting down.
GTTTCATTAGCTCCTAAGGTATTATAAGATGAGACCCCAATATAGTTATAGTATTTAAATTAGAGTATATAGAAAATGAACCCTTCCACTCATATTATTGTTTTTCAAATTGAGTTCACTTAGAAACTCCAAGAACCCAAATTCCTCAAGCACTCACCCTTGAATCCTATTGTTATCAAGTCTTAAATAAAATAAGTTTCCTAAATACATTCTCATGGAAGTTGGAATTTCCCCAACCACTCCCATACCAAAAAACCCTATCCTTAAAATCCCTCAAAATTTTCCCATATTTCTGGTAAGTCATACTCTTGTTCCTGACAACAAATCGATTTGCTTGCAAATCTTGCTTGAAACTAAAGCTTGCAGGTGCCACTGGATTTTCTTCACTGGTCTATAAAGTTAAAATTAAATTTTCATCCATCTTCATACCGGGAAAAAATGTATTCCAAAAAATTAAAGGTTTGATGAGAAGATGAGAATGGAGGGTGGAGAAGGAAAGGATGAAAGCAGAGAGAGAGGCAAAGATGGAGAGAAATGAGAAAAAAGTGTCGGTGGCGGCGAAGATAGAAGCTAAAGCCGCTTTGAAGGTGTCGTCGGCAGTGTCGGTGGTGTAGCGGCAACGGTATTAGCTAGTTTTCAGTTTTTCTCTTGAATTAATTTGGTTTAGGGTAGATAAGAGTTGTTTTGGGGAATAAGTTTTATTTAATGATTTTTTATTATATTTATTTTATTTTTAATATTATTTTAAAATTTTAACTGAAAATTGAAAAATAAAAAAGAAGCGACGTGGTGTGATATGATTGGTCAAGAAAAAAATTAATGACGTTAGTATTTTGGGCTGATTGGGGTAACGATGTAAACTTTAAGGGGCAAAAGAGCCTAAACAATACGTTAGGTACTATGTTAGGAAAAGTGGTAAACGTTAGGGGGCAAAAGTGCATTAAGCCTTTCTTTTAATATCTTTTCTTTATTTCGGGTTACCTTTGGTTTGGGTTGCTTTCGATTCGGGTGAAATTAGTTCGGGTCCATTAAGTTTGGTTGAAATTGGTTCGTGTCCATTTGGGTTTAACTAAATTTTCGGTCGGTTTCGGTTTGATTCTATTTATTTTGGATTTCGTATCAAATTCGGGTCATCATGTTCGGTTCGATATTGGGTCTCAGATCGAGTAAATCGATTCGGGTCGATATCGGGTCTCGGATCTCAAGTCAAGTTTGTCAGGCCTGGCAACTAATGACATGTTAATTAACAAAAATTCACATAATAACACATTTAGCCCTCTATATTTATAAATTTAATCAATTTAGTCATGATTTGAAAAAATCCAATAAATTTAGTCCTCTTTATTTGCTTATTCTATCAATTAAACCCTTTTTATTCTACAAAATCAAATTAGAGGGCAGAAGAGATGCCTAACAAGGTGTTGGTGCGTTGGAACGTGCAAGTGAGGCACATGGACGAGTGTCGAAGAGTGTGGGATGGTTGGCCGAGTGGGGGAAGTAGAACAAAAGGGTCGTCAGACAGAATAGAGGTCGGATAAAGGGTTGTCGAAGTAGGGAGGCGGTGCTGGAGTGGGAGTTAAATAATAAGGGTTAAATTGATAGAATGAACAAATAAAAAATGACTAAATTTATTGATTTTTTAATTAGGATTAAATTAATTAAATTTGTAAATGTGGATGACTAAATGTGTTGTTATGCCAATTTTTGTTAATTGTCATGTCTTTAGTCGTTACATCTTTAACGGCGCTGAACCAACTTGTTACTTTTTTAATCTGAGAGACCATTTTATAACTTTTCATAGTCGAGAGACTCCATACAAAAAGCCATATAATCGAAGGACTATTTTTATAATTTACACTAATCTTTTAAATGTAATGTGATTCGCATATATTTTAATTAATGTGTTATATTAGGAATATATAAAGTAGATCGGTTTTTAAAGAATCACCTTACATAAAATCTTTTACGGAATTAATATCATGAGTTAATTCAAAACTAATGTCAAATTGATATTATAAATTAGATTGGAATCAATTTAATACAGAAAAATTAAAGCAAGTTTTAAAAAATAATATATATATATATTCACATAAAATGCTTTTGTTCATTCATATCATGAATGTGATAAAATATTAATTAAAAATTATAACAATAACCAATCACATAAAATTAATTAAAAAATGTGTCCATCGTGGCTTATGCCCTACAATTTTTTATATAGAATTCCAACCCTGGAACCATGAACTTGGACATTAAGTGATGAAAGATTCGAAGACGAGAATCGAGTCGAGAGAGGTGTGGCCCTCCCTACAATGTACTTGTATTTGTATGGTAAATCCTCCTTTTATAGCAACTGAAATTGATTATTTCTTTAGCTCTCGCAAGATTTCATCTACATCAATTAAAAATTGGGCCACCTAACCTCAAATCGCAGCTTTCTTTCATCTGTAAAATTTTCAACCATGCGATAATCTTGGTCACATGTATTGTGCGCATTGGTTTAACAGTTTACGAAACGAAATGAAGGGTGATTGGTGAGTGATATTAGGACCCCATAGCAACATTCTTTGTTTTCTTCCAAGGTTAAGAGCAGTGAATACAAATTCATCTTTATTCATAACATCAAACATAGGACAACACAACTGTAACCATAGAAACACCTTCTAGCACCATAGTTACTTCTTTTAAGACAGACAACCCAAACTCCACTCGACTGGAAAGTAAACTAGACATTATTCAAAGGACCTCAACCCAGATTTGCATCATATTGATGACTTCTTAAAGAGGAGCAGGGTAGAGCTGGAGAACCTTTTGCCAAGAAGGTCTGCTGCTGATGTCGTTCCACCAAGCGTTCACATGCTTCCTGCTGGTGATCATGTATTCCTTGCCGATCGGACTGAATGAAGGGCAGGTGGCTAAGGTCGGCAAGGCTGAAGAAATCGCCGGCCAAGTACTTGCTCTTAGACAGCCTCTCCTCGTAGATATCCAGCACTCGGCCCAGCTTCTCCTCACTCTCCTTGATCACATTCTCATCGCGAGGGAACCCCAGCTTGGAAGAAAACATGACTTGAAGGGTCAGGTTGTAAACGTGAGGGTTGAAATTGTGTGCCTCCACCTCCAGCCAATTCTCCACCTGTCCCCTTTCCTCTACCGTCTTCCCCAGCAGTTCAGTCCCTTGTGACTTGTATTTCTCTGCATAGTACCTCATGATCGCACGGGATTCTGCACCCAAATTGTGAAAACAAAAACTCATCATTTCCTGCTATTTAATTGTGAAAAAAATGAGGGACATGAGAAGCTATTATCTAAATTACCATATAAAACATAATCTTCATCTTGACTGACAGGAACTGCTCCAAAGGCTGCAAACAAGACATGAAAAGGAGATGGTTGATTGTAAACATGAATTTTGAGGGTGAAAATTGAGCTTTTTTAACAAAACAAAAAAACCTGCAACTTGAGAAATTCAGGGTCTTTGTGCTCTCCTTTCAGCAAATCAAGCGGGACAGCCTGGAATTCGATCTCCTTCTCGACCAGACATACAAGCACACGCTTCGGGGAAGCAAAAGCCGGACCGTAAACCTTCACCACCATTGTTGTAGTTGTTGGCTGACTGTGTCGTAGAGTTTATGGCCTCTTCAATTTATAGAATCGGGCTGCTGTGGTTTTCCCCTTTTTACCCCCATTGTTGGTAGGTGGTACCTAGATGGCTAATCCACTAATAAACCAATAAAAATTAGTCTAATAGGATAAAATATTGAATCTTTTAAATAAGATCATAGGTTCAATTTTAACATTGGAAATAAAGTAAATATGTTGAAAAGATCGTCAAATAATAATTTTTTATAATACCCAATTTAAATTAGTATGTTAATAAACTAAATACTGTGGTTATAAAAATCCACTAATATTACATATTTCAGGGTTGGGATCGTAATTTAAACTAGGGACGAGGATTCTTGGAAGAAGAGAAAGTAACGCCCACCCACCCTCTTTTGTAACGTTTGAGAGGTTACACTTACTACAGTGAAAGAGCATCCACCTGGATTTATTACAATGGAAGAATCTGGCAAAGTTAGGTGGCTTGTTTTGTCCTATCTTATATTATAGAGAGAAAAACCTTCACTGCATTTGCATGGAAATTGGCAAAACCAACTAATTCTATCATCCCTTTACACTTGTCCAATACCCCTATTCGAAACCAAATTGGCGATGTGTCTTGTAAATTTGTTCGAAGGCCAAAGCGTATTTTCTGTTTTAATGTGTATAATCAGTGTAAAATTTTAATTTTACCCATTTAAGAATTTGTTAAATTAAATATAGATTGGGATTAAATATTATATTTTGATACAAAATTTGTGTAAAAAATTACACAACTCTTCTTTAAACTTTTAAATTTAACAATTACACATGTATAAATTTTAATGTTTTTTGATTAAATAGAAAATTTATATTCTCATATCGGGGATTTAAACCCATACAAGATGGGGTAATATGAACATCATTTAAACACCAAGTCAATTAGTGAATCTCGACTAAAATAATATTTTATTAAAAATGTTACAAGATATTTGTTCTCATTTTATCATTATTATTTTCTTTAATGAAATTATTCTCTCAGTGTACAAATCTGTTTTTTTTTTATTCTCAAAACTCTCATTTCTTATTATTATTTGCAGTGGTTTTAATTTATTAAAATGCATGATTTGATTTCCAAAGTGAAAGTGCTTGCAAACTATGGGAATTACAAGATCAAATTATAAATAAAACCAAGCCATCAGTTATATAACTTTCTCTTGATCCAAATATTCTGATTTTTTAATTCTTGATTTCTGTAAGAGTATGACCTTAATTCAATAGGGCCCGACTTCAAATGTAAATGATCAGCAATACCTTTTCTTTAAAAAAAATAAGGACTGCTCCACCAAAAAGCAATGAAAATTGTGAAAAAAAAGGAATACGGTAGAAAGAAGAATATTGCAAATTTTTATTTTTTAAAAATTGAACAGTTTTAAAAGAGGAATATTGTAGAGTTTGAGAATTTGAATTTTTACTAAAATAATATTTTTTATTTATCAAAGTGACATCTAAATAAAATGATTTACAAAATATCGTCTTTAGGCTGAAACTTAGAAAGGCACGAATGGCTAGACGTGCCTCTGCCTACGTGGCATTAAAACACGAAAAAGATGTGATGACTGGACGCGCCCTTGCCTACGTGACACGATCTTGAGAAAGACACGACTGGCGAAGAGCATTTTTCCTGAGTTTTGAGTCAAATATAGTTAATTTTGTATTGTCAATGACCATAACAAAAAAAAAGAAAGTTACAAGAGATTATATGAACTTTGATCAAAAAGAAAACCGCACACAATATATGTCAAAAGCGTGTGTTAGCATTAGTATTGGTGGCGATGACAACATGTATGTAAGTTTTATCTTTCAATCACTTAATGAGTATATGTTTAAAAAGATTATATTTAATTACTTGAAAAAAAGTAACATATAACTAATGTGAGATTTAGTAATGCAAAAAAGCAAATCACATGTTGTTTAAATACCGTTTTTCCAAGTGTTTAAAATAGCCTTTTAAGCATACATTCAATGAGTAACTGAAATGCAAAGACTATACAAGTGTCATCGTCTTGCCCGACTCGTGTTCATACACACACCACGTGTTTCTTCTTTTTAAAACAAGTTCGTATAATTTCTCTTTTTCCTTCATTATTTCCCTTTTTTTATTTTGGTCATTTTTAATGTGTTACGTAAGGTAAAAACGTGCCACTAGGGGCGAACATTTTAATCGAGTTGAGTTAAAAATTTCGAGTTAGTCGATTTGACTAATATTATTTTATAATTCAAATTTTATTTGAATTTTTTTCAATTCGAATCGAGTTGTTCGATTTTATGTTCAGATTTAATTGTAAACATTTATAATATTATGGCAGTAATTTGTTCTAATTAAACGACTTTCTACAACCATATACAACACACGCACGCGCGTACACACACATGTATATCTTCACTTTTTTCGCATGTGGTATATATAGGGCAAAATTGATTACTCGACTCAAATTTGAGAACTGGTCCATTTATTATTAAAAATTTTGAGTTATTCGAATTTTCATTTTATAACTCAAATTTTATTTAAATATTTTTAATAGAGTTTATAAAATTACGAGTCGAGTCAAGATAAATCAAATTTTTTCGCATTGAATTGAGTTTTACTCAACCCACATGTCATGTTAGACACTCTGTTGAAAGGCGCAATTGGCACATGCTTCTTATTCATATAAAATTTGTATAATTTTCCTTTGGTTTAGGTTCTTTCAACGTGTCACGTAAAACAAAAGCACATTATATTAGACATATCTTTCAAAAGCGCGACTAACATGGCATGTTTTTGCAATATATGACATGAAAGTGTATTATATCCGTAAATAATTTTATTGGATATTAATTTGATAAATAATGACAAAATAGTATTATTTAATAAAAGAATTGACTACTATATTTTTAATTTTAGCAATTCTAATCAAGCCATTTGTCGTTAAAATCTAACGGAGATAATGACGTGACAGTTAATAAAAAATTAAATAATTACACATTTAGTCTTTTTATTTACATGTTATATTAATTTAATCTATAATATTAATTAAATTTAATAAAATTTTCATCCATTAAACAAAAAATTCAAAGCTAAAACATGTATTTGCTTCTCATGGGGTTTGAACCCAAAAACGGATAAAGAAACGCCGAAGCCCAAGCCATTGAGTTAATGCTACTTCTATGCAATAAGGTTTACAAACTGCATTATTAAACAATAAATTATGGGAGAAAATTAAATAAGTAAAAATAAAGTTTAGAGGAAAGAAAGATGGGTAAACTTCAACGGAGGTTCATTTTGTTTAGTGCTTGTTTTATTTTGGTCACTTAATTTGAAAAAAATTATTTCACCACTTATATTTTCAACCGTTACTGTTTTGATCACCCAACCATTAACCCATTAATTAATTTTCAATTTGACCCTAAAACTTTTAAAACTTTATATTTTCACCATCTTACAAAAAAATCTTCCTTTCTCTATTCTCTAACTCAAACTCAAACTCTAACCCCTCTCTTTATAAGTAAAATGCCAGTCGATTTACCCATTTAGGAATTCGTTTCCCAGTCAACTTCTTACAAATATCAGCACAGAAATGGTTGCAGTTCTTGGAAATCAAGTGACATGTATCTCCATTGTACCTTTCCTAGTATTGCTCCATGAATTCCATTACCTGCAATTTCTGAGTTTTGTTTAAACAGAGATGTTGCAATGAATTCTGATCCATTGAATCTCAATCTTTCTTCCTGCAATTTCTTCCATTCATTTCGATTCAGAGATTTGTCGTTTTTTTGTAAGTTTAATTTTAGAATCTGACATATTACGGTTTGGAAAAAATCTGTCTTTTTCTCATAGATGTAGAGTCATCCATAATACAGCAACATACACCTTGAAGCCCACCAAAATATGTATATCTAGAAAAAAATTTACAGAAAATTCCACCAACCCACTTCCCCTCTTTCACTCATGAAAACAAAATTAAACCTTTAAACTTTTTTTCATCTTCTTTTCTCAACAACCCCAAGTTTCTTTTTCCTTCCTTGCATTTCCATTACAAAAACTCTTTCATGGAGAGGGCAAGTAGGTTGGCTAACAGGGCAATCTTGAAACGCTTGGTTAATAAAGTCTAGTAATTCCACAATGGTGACATGAGTTCTAGATCAAATGTTTTGTACACTCCTTCAAGGTATGTGTCTTCACTGTCACCTTTTGGCTCTACAGTTTACAAAAGATCAGATTTGTTAGATATAATGTTTCAAACAATTTTAGGTCACAAATTCGATCCATATCTGTTGACGCATTGAAACCGAGTGATACTTTTCCCCCGCCGCCGTAACTCTGCTACCCCTGAATTGCAGACCATTATGGCTGAATCATGTGGATTTGATAGCCTGGATTCCCTTATTGATGCAACCGTGCCTAAAGCTATACGTACAGATTTCATGAAGTTTTCAAAGTTTGATGGAGAGTTAACCGAGAGCCAAATGATTGCACACATGAAAGATTTGAAATCAAAGAAAAAGGTTTTCAATTTTCAAATCTTTCATTGGGATGAGTTATTATAACACTTATGTTCCTCCTGTGATTTTGAGGAACATAATGGAGAATCCAACTTGGTACACTCAATACACTCCTTACCAAGATGAGATATCTCAAGGGAGGCTTCAGTCTTTGCTTAATTACCGGACTTTGATTATTGATCTCACTGGTTTGTTACACATAATGGAGATACATATCACTTGATTGTCAAGAACTGCAACCAATTCTGTGCGGATATTTGTAGGAAGCTGACTGGGAACCGAATTCCTAAATGGGTAAATCGACTGGCATTTTACTTATAGATGGAAGGGTTAGGGTTAGAGAATTTTTAGAGAAAGGGAGGTATTTTTGTGAAGATGGTGAAAATATAAAATTTTAAAATTTTGAGGGTCAAATTAAAAATTAATTAACGGTTAAAGGTTTGGTGACTAAAACGGCAACGGTCGAAAATATAAGTGGCAAAAATAATCTTTTTTCAAATTGGGTGACCAAAATAGAACAAGCCCTAAACAAAAAGGGCCTCCAGTGAAGTTTACCCAAGAAAAATTTATAGATCAAATTATTATATATTTAATAATATTATTAATATACTAATAGTTTAATAAAATATTTTAGATATGAAACTACTCACATATTTAATAAACTATTCAATAATAGTTTAAGAAGATTATATTGTTAATATAGTATTATTATTAAACTATTATATTTATTAGAATATTATGTTAATATTTTAGGAGGACGATAGTCCCTCCAGCCCCTCTAGGTCCATCCTTAGAAACACATGGACACAAAATTTAGGCGAAATAACTGACCAAATTGTAGAAAATATATGTATCTGATTAACAATAATAGTTCCGATAAATTAGTTTAGAGGTGCAATTCTGTGCACTCAGAAACCCCAGAGACGGAGATAGAAAGCAATAATGATAATATGAGAACAACACGTGATGCAAGTCAAATTTTCAAATCGAATTTCATCTCAGAGCACGCAGTTTAAGGAATTCCACTTATAGTAGTGCTATTACCTTAAATCCTATATGAAGGTATACTGCATACGAATGAGATAAGAGTTAAAAAAACTGCTTAAAATAACAGTAAGAACGAAGTACAGATAATAGCCAAACCAGCCACAAGGTTGAAAAGTATAATCTCAATGTTGCAGAGGAAGAAGAAAGAGAATGAAAAATTTGGGCTTTGGTAAAAAAAATTGTTAAATTATTACGAATTAAGACTTAATTGATAGAATATATAAGTTTTACGGACTAAAAGTATTATTATATTAGGTTACATCACCATCTTCACACGAAAACTTAACGGTGAGCGATAGTTTGGTCAAAAAAATATTTAGTGACTAAAATAAAAAAAGAATAGTAGTTGGATGACCACCGAATTTATCAATATCATTATACTTATAAATCCATGTAAGTTTCGGAGTCAATCCGGTATCATTTTTCTTGATTTTAATCCCTATAACAAGATTGAAATCCTTAAAAAAAAATCAACTTCGAAAGATAAAAAAATGAAAAAAAAAACATTATGAAAATTGTGTGTAAACGATAATGTTTTTCCACAAAACCTAAACTTGAGTTTTTTATATCATACATAAATTTGCCAAATGTAAATATGTAGTATTATCGAAATGATACAATATTTTCTAATAGAAAAAAGCATTGTAACAACGGTCCCGCCTGCGATGGTCCTTGATACGTTTTTACAAAAAATATTTGGAATAGAATCGCCACCAATCTTTCTAATTTAGGTGCGATTGGATCACTTGAAAAGTCGGTTATTTTAATGAAATTGGTTTTTATGTCACTTTATTAAAACAACGAGTTTGGGTATGCAAAACCAGAAAAATAGGTTCGGGGGTCAGTTACCTGTGAGTAAGGGTGAGCACCCCACAACGCCCAAAATTGGTACTTGGTCGATTACATATTGTCTAAATGATGGAAATCAAGAATTCAAATTTAATTTTAAATTTGTGATCCCTTAACATATTTAAAAAATTATTTCTTTGTATGAAAGGAATTTACACCCGGGGCATAATTTCTAGTAGATTCCTGAATGAAAAAAAAATCTATTTTGAAAATTATAGCTTAGAATTAAGAATAATATTTTATAATAGAGATTAACGGAAAGCGACACCCCTTACATTTGAGATATATTTTTCACGATAATCCCTAAAATATATTACCTTTGGTTAAAAATATATATGAATGGACGATGTATGTGAATGTATACAGATATTGAAAGATACATGAAAATTACCTCCTTTAAACGTGTATATATAATAATACTAAAATAAATATATCTTAGTCAACATATAACGTATGTACATATATAAGGTAAAAATATAAAGTAAATGAAAAAAATAAATATGAAAGGAAAGAAACATGTTAATTAATATATAGAAAATAACATCTACTAATTAAATATATATATATATATGTAAAACACATCTACACAATATAATATACCTAATATGTAGTAGTTACGTAAATATAATATGTATTTATATATTTAATAAACTTTACATATATTTATACATGAAGTATTATATTAGCAGATTATATATATAATATTAATACGTATATAATAGTGATATAATAATAATAACGTAATAACTAATTACTAATATAATATAATAAATATTTATCAAAAAATATAATAATAATAATAACATTATAATATATAACAATAATATTAATAATATAACATGTAATAATATAATATTAATAAAATAATAGTAATAGTAATGATAGTATAATATATATAATATAACAGTGATAATAATAAAAGAAAAAACAGTGACTAAAATGAGATAAAGTAAGAATTGAAATGCAGAATTGTAAGGATACAAAAGCACAAGGACTCAAAGTATAATTTTTCCATTTCATTAAAAAAACGCGCGGATTCTCTGTCCGGTTCGGGTCACCGCGCGGGTTATAGCATGAAACGACGTCGTTTCGTATGGCGTATAAGTACAAGATTTGCCCTCAAAAAATTCATTTGATAACTGATATCCCAAAAAAAATCTCTAAATTTCTCTCAACCCCTCGGCCTAAACCCAGGTGCCGACCTCCTAGAGTCGCCCAGCCTTCTGCCGCGCACCGCCGCTCGTTGGCGACAGTCGTCGCCATCCACGGTTGCCGGAGGGACATGCAAGGGGTCTAGTTGGCTCGTTTTTTATCCTCAACAAGAATCTCACGTTAGTTTCACTCAAATAATACTCTACTTTCCTAGTTCTAACAAAAACGTTTCGTTTTTTTTAATATATTTTTACCTTTTTTTTTGCTTTTTCGATCTTCCCTTTTTTATGTTTTTAGCTTGAATAGTCTTTCTTTTTTCTATTTTTTGGTCTCTCCCCCATCTCTCTTTTCGGATCTGACGGATTTTAAGGGGGAAAGGGGAGCCTCCGTTCGGCCACGTAGCATGGTGACGAGGACGATGTCAGGGGGCAGCAGCCGTAAAGCAGGGCGATGGCAGTAGAAAAGGGTAGTGGTGTCTGAGGTAATCATTTTAGGTAAAAAAGTTTTTTTATTTTGGATTTGATTAGGGTTTAATTAGGGTCTGATTTGAATTTTATTTGGTTAGGGCGGCTAACAGCGATGATTAGGGTTGGTGATGGAGACGACGACGGCTGGCTAAGGCTTGAATAACTGGCGGCAGATAGGGTTAGGATTAAGGTTGGGTTGGTTTAGGATATTAGGGTTTTTGGTAATGGTTCAAATATGGGCCCGAGTTTTAATTGGGTATTTAGTTTGTAATAGGTAATGGGTATATTTGAAACGTGTATGGGGTATTTAGGGTTAATAATAGAGAATGAGTTTCGTAATTGTAATATATGGGCTCAAAGGCTTGGACTAAAATGAGTTATTACAGCTGTCCCTATTTGCTCATTGTTGTACAACAATAATAAAATAAAGACAAAAAGAAACCCATTCTGTCCGGTTTGGTTGGGCTTCTTCCTTCTCGGCACAACTTTTTTTCCTCTGCTTCACTTGATTTGCTCGACCGTTCTTGTAGGCAAAATCTTCAAAATGGTGTGATTCGTTTGGGAGATAAAATCTTCAAACTATGGTGATTCTTTGGGGGAGCAAAATGATTTCGGCTTGCTACGACTCTGACGACGGTGCAATACCTAGAGAAAATTCGACCTAGTTGCAACATTGACGAAGAGACAAGGTCCACAAAACTTGATCTAGCTACAACACTGATGAAGAGACAGGATCGGAGGATGAAGGTTCTGACATTTGATCTAACTACAACACCGATGGGGAGACAAGATCAAATGGTGCAGGCTCTAACGTTTGATCCAGCTGCAACGCTGGCGAAGAAACAAGATCGAAGAATGAAGGCTTCGATATTTGATCGGGCTGCAACACTGGCGAAGAGACAAGATCTGACAGATTTTTCCTTCTTTTCCTTCTTTCACTTTTTTCTTTTTTTTTCTCTTTTTCTTCTTCTTTTTTTTCTCTTTTTTCTTTCTTTCTATTTTTAAAATTAAAACGGTTGGTGATAAGGTGGTTCATCTACTCAGTCCAATGTTGGAGAAGTAGAATCTGTAAATTTGGGTGATCTGCTCCAGCACCGACGGGGAGGTAGAATCTTAAAAGAGGCTGATCCACTATAACACTGAAAAAAGGAAGGATTTGGAGAAAGTTCTGATCAAGCTACAACTCTGACGAAGAGGCATAATCTGGGAGTTTGATCCGCTACAACACTGAAGAGGCAGGATCTGAAAGTTCAATTCTGATCAAGCTACAACTCTAACAAAGAGTCATGATCTGAGAATTTGATTCTGATTAAGTTACAACTCTGACGAAGATGCATAATCTGAGAGTTTGATCCGCTACAAAACTGACAAAGAGGTAGGATCTGAGAGTTCGATTCTGATCAAGCTACAACTCTGGCGAAGAGGTATGATCTGAGAGTTTGATCGCTACAACACCGACAAAGATTATTTTAACACATATTTAAATATAATAAGTTTTTGAGAAAAATACTAAATTTGGTTATTTTGTTAAAAATACTACTTTTACATGTTTTTCACAAACCTAAGTCGGTTTTTATATTTAAATAATGATTTGAAAAAAGAATGAAAAATTAATTAATCAAATGGTTAATATTCAACACAAGAAGTCTTTATGAATCTTAACCATTTGATTAATTAATTTTTCATTTTTCATACCAAGCAAGGTAAAAGATTATTTAATTTTTTATACTATTGTTCGAATAAAAATTAAAAAATATATTTGGAAAAATAATGATCGAAAGAGATTTTGGAAAGAAGTGTGCAAGTAAGCACCAATTTAAAAACGGCCTAACTTAAGGTAGAAAAACTATATAATTAATTAATGGCATAAAGTCAAAAATAGTCCCAACGTTTGAGCTTTTGGTCACTTTAGTCCCTATTCTTTTTTTGTGTGCAAACAACCACCTAATATTTCATTTTTGTTCAAAATTCACCATTGACGGATGGAAACCGTCAACCCTTTCGATGATGTGGCATGTCAATGGCGATGCCACGTGGCACTTTGATGAAATGACATATATTTTTACTTTTTTAAAAATATTTAAAATTTTATTTTTTAAAATTAATTATTTTTTATTTTTTTAACTAATCATATAATGCAACGTGGCATTTTACTGATGTGGCGTTATTTGATTGGTTAAGAATATTTAAAAATAATAATTACTTTTAAAATTAATTATTAAAAAAATAAATATTTTTTAAAAATAATTATTTTTAATATTTTATTAATATTTTTAATATTTTTATATTTTTTAACCAATCGAATGATGCCACGTGTTGACGTGGCATCATTTGATTGGTTAAAAATATAAAAATAATTAATTTTTTGAAAAAATATAAAATTTTTAAATATTTTCAAAAACTATGATACCACGTTAGCAAAGTGCCACGTGGCATCGCCATGCCATCAAAGGGAGTTGACCGTTAGTTGACTAACGATTTCTGATACAATCCAGCCTTTGCATCTGTTCATCATCATCCTTTCGTTCTATTCTTAGGGATGCAAGAGAAATGAGCTTTTATATTCCTTATTCATTTTGTTGTTATTCATATCATTTACTTTATACATGGCATATTTAGTCTTATTATATTGCATCACATATCTTATATTAATATCACAATACTTTACATTATGCATGTCATACTTAGGAGCATATTAATACACATTAGTCCCTATACTACTTAAGTTTGCCCAATAACTTAAATACACATCTTTATAAGTTATTTAGGCACACATTACATTTTATACTTATTGCATTGCATTTTATACTTATTCATGCATCATATTTTAAACCCATTTCAGCTTATACATTGTTTAATATTTCCGTAGGTATTAAAGATGAAGGCACAAGCTTGGTATAGCTCAACCACCTCAAATGCAGCTCGGATCAGCCCAAAGACATTCATGGCAGCTTAGAACAACTCAAGAACATTCAGGGCAGCTCAGATTAGCTCAAAGAGCACATTAGAAGCTTATAGAAGCTCGAGGACAAAGGGAAGCAATCAAAGGAAGCTCACAAGCTTCAAGGACTAGCTCACCTAGCTAAGGGCCGCTCATGGAAGCTCGAAATGAATCAAAGATTGAGCTAGCTAGCTCATCTCAATCCAGCTCACAGCAAGCTCGACCAACTCACTTTATCTCCACCTACACATGCCAGCTCAACACCCAAAGGTCATGTCCCCTTCGAAGGAACATGTCCTTAGCCATTTGGAGGGAAAACCAGAATGGGCGGCAAACTCATGGAGGGAAGCCTTTTGTGCACCAAAACAAAGTGGAGGGAGACTCCAATTCTGCCGAATCATCACAAAGGCCTTGGAGGGAGTCACGAGCAGCCTTGGAGGGAGGTTTGAAGCCTAGCTGAATAGACACATGGCCTTTCGGCCAAACCTCTTCACCCCCTATAAATTCAGATTGTAATTTCATTTGTAAACATCTCATTTCATTCTATAGAATTACCTTTTTGAGATTTTTCTCTCTTTTAGTTCTTAATTGAACTTTGTCGACTTATCAAGTACTTGTACTTGTAGCGTCAATCCCTCTATTTTCCACCTTGATACTTTTGGTTCCTATCTCTTTATAGATAGTGGGTCAAAGTCCTTCCTACCACCCCTTAAAGCAATCATATAAGGTCTGGGGCTTAGCTTTAATATAACTTGTTTCATCATTCAATTCTTTAAGACACTACACCATATTTCACCCTACACATCACCATCCTTCACCATCACCATTCGGCTAAATTCCCTTAACCAAATCTACCCAATTTCATCATACTTCTATATCACATTTTTTAATTTACCAATTCCCCTATTTTTTAGCCTATCTTGCTTTGTATGTTGCTTACTTCCTTCCTAGATCCGACAATCAAAGGGGATACCTTCAACATAACTTAAGCAAGGCGTGATCTTTATAGAAGCCCTTATATCATACGGTAATCAGAGCTATTGGTGGATGAAGCAAGTGCATCAATTGAAGCCCGATTCAAGCAACAAAGAATATGTAAGTGAAATATTTTGTTATTTCACTTTGTGTAAAAAAAGAAAAGAAAAGAATTCGAACAATATAAAAAAGAAAGTTTCAAGAAGATCAAGTTCAAGGGTGAAAAGAAAGCACAACAACAACATCTTCAACATCAAGCCTGAAGCCATTTTTTTCAAGACTTTGATTGTTGGTCAAGAAAGGTTGTGAGTTTCTTGCCAAGTAAGTAACCTGTTTTTCTTTCCTTTTCTATTATAAACTTACCTTTACACCATATTTTCGTCCTTTTCCTTTTAAACTAACCATTTCAACGATGTACAAGCAATATACTTGCTTAAGTCTAGAGTAAGTTCCTTAAAGAACTTTAAAAGAGAGAAAGGAGTGGAAAAAGGCAATTTGAGAGCGTGAGATCAGAAGAGGACAAGTAAAAGCCAATAAAGTCTTAGAGTGCAAACACAAGAGTGAGTGGAGTGCATTTTCTTGGAGTAAAAAGTGAGGTTTTTTTGTTGAGTGCAATTTGGTAAGGTCCCATTCAACTTTCAATTACTTTTATTTTCACTAACAAAATGTCTCAAAATTTTGGAAATATACATCCGGAGGATGGACAACAAGCCCCAAATCTTCAAACACAAGCAATGATTCAAGAGATGCAAAGGTTGCAACAAGAAAAACTTGAGCCCATTCTTGAGAGGATGGATCGTTTGGAAGAATCACAAGGCAATGCTCGAGGTCTTGGAAGGCAAAGTCGACAAAGGCAAGAAAATAAAGATTTTGTGGATTGTAATGAAGATGAAAAAGTTGAACAAGTATCCGTAAGGAGTACTCATAAATATCAAGGAGGACTTGCCCAAATTGATGATAATCTCAGCAATATCCGAGTTACCATGTAACCCCCGTGACCCGACCTAGAAGCTAAACCGAACCGAGCGAGCTACATTAGGTTTGCCGAAACAAACCCGTAAAGATTTAACTCGATTTACGTCTACTTTTTCCTTTATCTTATCTAGATGCAACATTATAACCTATGGTGTGCATATTGGCAGTGGGTGAAAACTCAACTCGATTGAGCGTCGAATCGACATCCAATTTTGGGCATTTGCAATTTAGGGACCAAATTGCAATTCTGGAATATTACAACAACTTAATCCAATTTTAAGCTACCAATTCTTAATTAGTCCAGTTACATGCTTGTGTGCCAAATTTCAACTTAAAACAATCATCAAATCTCATACAATTGCACTCACAACAATTAGGGAACAAAATGAGTAAAACAGAAACCTTAAAAGCACACTTTAACTGTATTAATAGCTACCCGTATCTATACACGAGCAAGTGTATCGGTACATCTGTGCATTTTCAAAAACCTAGATTTCCAGTAGCTCAAACCCGTACTGATACACCTCTTCGAGTATCGATATGCTATGCCTAAAAACACTAACCCGTATCGATACGGTCTTACGCGTATCGATACGCCCTAGCCTGAAATGTCCAACTTTGCTGGTTTAACATACATTTATGAATTCAAACATGTCTTAATCATTCAAAAACATAAACACAACTATTCTAGGGATCATTCCATGCCAGAACATCAAAGTTACACGAACAAATCATGACAACATGGGTCAACTGTAACACCCATTTTCCTGTATCCATCGCTGAATACGAGTCAGAGATGTCACATTACACTTGTAAAGAAATTCCCACTTCAAAAATCAGTAAAAATTTTGTTTCTTTAAAACATAGACAATTTATTCTTTAATTTTGAAAATACTTAATCATGTAAAATTTAAACTTAATATTTTCACATTCGATTTTGAATCTAGATTCAGGCAGCAACTTAACAATTTGATCCATTTGCATAATAATAATAAAAATTCATAATTTAAAATCATTTAGATTCTGAATAAAATACGATTCATATCAGAGCAAGCTTTACGTTTTAATATACATGTCGACTAGTAAAAATCAAACATCATAAAAATTATATTACTGATGCTGATGTACCTATTTTTGATAGATGATGTTCGCTAATGCTCCTTACTCCTAACGCTTCTCTTTTCCTACGCGTGAAACAATCACACTCTAAGTATAACTTAGTGAGGCATTATAATAAGTCATAAAATTAAATAATTGGTAAATGAAAACATGGTTAAGGAAGTTCATATCAAATATTTCTTATACTTTAAAACCAATAAAGGCATCGTATATAAAAAATGGTGATCATTAAGTATTTCATTCGTATAAGTAGCCCAAGAATTGTATAAAGAGAAACTGAAGTATGCGAGATCTGTACTCCTTGAGTATTGGTCACCGAAGTGACGATAACATATAAAACACATAAAGTGCCAATACCATATGTGCCAATACCATATGGAACACATAAGTGCCAATATCATATAGACGTATTAATGTCGATATCATATAAACACATAAGTGCCAATAACATATAGATCCAAAGATCGGTGTGCAGCTACACGTAGTCCTTGACTACTGGACCTCTAATGTCATGCCACTATATTGTCACTCTCTATTATAAACTTGGGCAATCAATCCATTTCATATAACTTTGTAATTTATCATATAGACGTAAAAATGTCGATAAAACATATGATCCACATATCATCCTTATTCAATAATAAATTGTCAAAACAATATAATAGGACAGTTCATACCCCAATATATACTAACCTTTTTCCTTTGCTTGTAAAACATTGTATAGCTTCTACAAAAACCATGTTGTCATTTTAAATAAATTCATATAAATAAATTTTGCAAAATTTATCAAAATACATTTAAAACATATAAATGCACTCACCTGGGCCATTTATTATCTTGCCTCACTAAGCTTACTCGATCCTTTTCCTCATAATATCTCGAACCCTCTTTTGTTTCGGATCAACTTCATTGATCACATAAATACGAATGACATTCGTTAGATTCAAATCTAACAATACTTTAAACATGCTATCGAATCTAGTTATTCGAATATACAAAATTTCCAAAAGTTTTTCCTTCTTTCCTTATATTGTCCAAAACCCATTTTTGGTCTTTAATGATCATTTCGAACTTCAAATAATTTTTCCGAGCTCGCTAACTAACTTTAGATACAAAATATCTAAATTTCCATTTTTTGGCAGCTTGTACCACCTTCAAAGATTTATTTCTATAAAATGATCTAAAACTTGGAATTCGATTCCCTTTATTCTGAAAGAAACTAGGTTCAATAAGCTTTTCATCCATATAAATTAATATTCCCGATTCAACTTATATGATTTATGGCAAATTTTTAAAGTCGATTACAGTGCTGAAATTCGGAACAGACTGGTGCTCTGTTTTCTGACCTTTCATCACTTAAAAATTCATATCTTTTAACTCGGAACTCGAAATCAGTTTCCGTTTGATGGAAACGATACTAGATGAACAAATATTTACATCGGTATAAAATTCACCATCTAACCATTTTTGTAGAATTTATGGTGAATTTTCTAACTTACTGCCAAAATCCGGTTTTCCTACACAACTTCCATGAATAACTTCAAACTTTATACTATTTTCTTCTTACTTTGCTATTTTTCAATTTAGTCCAATTACTTGCTTAAAACCACCAAATTATCACCTTCTTCATCAAATAATTATTCACAATAATTTCCTCTAATTTTCCTTCTTTGCCGAAATAGTCACTAAAATGCAAAGGTAAGGATTCAAACTTCTTAACTTTGCAAATTAGTCCTCAAATCAACATTACTACTTGGATTCTATTATTTCAACTAAAAATCAGATTTAGTCCTCATCCAAAATCTTATTTCCGAATTGGTCACTTAACTTTGACAATTTGTCAAAATGATCACTACTTTAATTCAACATCGGTTTAGCATTCTTACTTCAATTTCACATCTCCAACATCATTAATAGCATAAATACACTTCAAAATCATAAAAATTCAGATTGGTCCTTTAACTTTCAGAATTGACAAAATGGTCCATATACTTTAAATTTAGGGTTTTGCTTTCAAACAACAAATCAAGCTTACTTGATCATTTATCTAACATCACAAACCCTAAATCAAACTTGAATTCATAAACCCTAATCATCTTCATACAAAATAAAACATGTAGGGTTTAAATCCCAACTCAAAAACATGATTTTATCATCATAACAACTTGTTTCCAACTTAAATTTCATCATGGAATAATAAAATTCCAAAGCCCCAAACTTTTTCCATAAACCCTAATTTCTTCTCATGCAAAATTCTCATCAATCAAGCATGTTTTCCATGAATTATTAACATCAAGAGATAGAGCTTGAACAGTAGAATAACTTTGTAGTTGAAGAGATTACTTGAAAGTCGAGTTTCGGGGCTTGAATCGAGCTTGGAAAATTTTCTCCCTTTTTTTCTCCCTTTAGTCCGAAATATTTCAAGAAAGATGAACAGATTTGGTTCATCTTTTACTTATTTAATCCACATGTTAAAATTAAATGAATTTAAAATTCATTTAATTAGTGAAATTACTAATTTACCCTTTTAATCCAAAGGCCAAGATTTAATCTTATCAAAAATCAATGGCCATGATCAAATCCAAGTGTTATTCACCTTTAAAAATTTCCCTCAATGTTTCAAAATATTTCAAAAATGCCATCCATTGCAAATGTCCAATTTGCCCTCCAACTAGTCTTGAAAATTGCCATTCCATTAAAATTGAACCAATTTGGTTCCAATCCAACCATCCTCCTTCATAAATATCTTAGATATTTATTTATGACATTTTATTTGATCCAAATATTCAAATCTTACTCAATACGATTTCCAAATTTTCTTCCTACGAACTTTAAAGCTTTATAGCCACTCTATCATACTCTAACTAAATCTAGTTAGAATCCATTCAACAATAAAATATTCATAAAATAATATTTTATAAATTTCTCATAATCTTTGGAACTGTCTTCAAAATTTCAATTCGATCCGATTTCCCGATATTCGTAAAATACTTCTACTACTATTTTACCTTTTCTAAACTATCAGATTTATTCCAAAAATTTCATATTTCCATATTCGGGAAATAAACATTATCATCTCATAAAAACTTCATTCCTTAATGACTTAGACTAAATTTTCTTAACTCAGTCTATTATCCCGATAATTATCGAAAATCTTCAAAAAGTAAAATTTCTCTTAGAAATCCTTTATCGTAAATCCATAAGAATATTCTTTACTCTTAATGAGTCCAAAATATCGATCAGAAACACTTTTATGGGACCTTCCCGAAGGTCACCCATCCTTGTATTTCTCTGGCTTGAACACGCTTAACAATTTCATTCCATCCAAATTCGGGACCTTTTTCTGCATCTTAATTCTTAAAACCGATATCAAGGTACCTATTTCGATCCGATTCACTCTTATACTGAATAAAATCACTTGTTGAGGAAATTTACACTTTAGTCCCCAAACTTTTCCAAACTTTATACTTTAATCCCTAAACTTTTAAAATTTACATTTTGGCCACTAGCTAAAATTTGGGATATTACGTCAACATGATTCTAGAGGCATGCTTCATATAAACCATTTGGCTTAACACCCCAAAAGAGATTTAAAGCATAGTTCAACATAGGCATAGCACCAATAGCCTTAATACATCATTTAAAACATGCTTGAACCCTTAAGGACTTGATCATAAGCATTTACGATCAACATGCTTACTAAAGAGGAAACATTAAGCATAAGCTCATGCTAGCATATCATCAACATTCACGCTTCAATCCAAACCATGGAAACCATCAAACCACAATGAATACCATCGCAAAATAAACAAAATCCATATTACAAATCCCACAAAATATGGTAAACACATTGCCTTATTAACCGAATTTAAAACCAAGTTTCATACTCAAGCTATTACCTTGATCTTGGACCTTCCTTGCCGTACCAATACTGCCCCACAAATTTAATGCTTTGCATCAATGTGAAAAAGAGAGCGCAAGCACAAATGCTTAGTGAGGATGCTCATAATCAAAACATTGATGCATTAAAAAAAACCATTTGAAAACCATTACCACTTTGTTCTCAAACCATGCTTAACTACCCAAGCATTCCTATTTGTTTTCCAAAACAAATAGTGCATAACAACCATATGCATTATTATTTATAAATATCATGCTTAATTAACAAAGCATTTCTCATTTGTTTCCACAACAAATCATGCATAATAACCGTATGCATCAAAACATTTAAAACCATCATTTATCTCAATGAATCACATATATTGGCAATTAAAGTGACCCATATGGAACTACCCCCATCCTTGGATAACACTACCCCTATCCATACATATTCAGATATACAGATTTCCTTGATGGCACTACCCCCATCAAGTCTCATGGCGGTACTACCCCCACCATAACTCACTTCTGCCAGGAATATAACTACTCATATCTCATTGTGATAACACTACCCTTATCACTTCACAATAGCACTACCCCAATTGTGTAACCGAAGAATTTTACACGATCAATTTTGTTTTTATAGTGCACTTTCATCATATAGCTAGCCAACTATATCTAAAGCTTTCTCATTATGTCACAAAGCCAATATATCATTTCCAAATACATTTACTTACTGTTTTCCAATGCATTTCATAAAACCGTTTCATATGCAATACCACATTGCCAAAGGAAACATCACATTCCTCTTAGGAACAATTCTCAATGCTCATATGCATTCAAATACTTTGATAAACATTGCATATTTATCCAAAATGATGCATTTACAGTAAGTAAATCAAACCATGTTTAAAACTAAAACATGAAAATCAACCATGTTTAAACCAACATGAAATCCGCAAGCTCATCTCGAAACCAATAATCAAGTGAAGTAAGAACGACATACGCTTGAGCTTAGTTAAGATTTTTAGGCTATAACTAAACCCCCATGATCCAACGATCAAACCTTTTAAAGAGCTTAAACCCGTTTTCACTCACTGATTTGCCTCGCCTCGTTTGCCAACACGAAGTGAGCCTCCAATAAGCAATGAACACCACTAGGTAAACCCGTCTTGATCGTCCCCTGATTTAACCACATAAAAATAGAGGGAAATGCATCATTATGCATTTAAATTGCTGCTAAACAAAGATCCCCTGCAACCTCAACATTCGCATTCCAAAAACTAGTCAAAACTAACAAAAACAACATTAAACACCTTCCAAACTTAAACTAGACAAAACCTACTGGTTTAGTCCATCAATTACCATCAAATAACATCCAAAAACAACCTAATAACATCCTTATACCTCCAGCACCCATAAACCTCCCATAACTCCTAAAAAACACATAACTAACAACCTAAAAATTAGAGATTCACCTAGTTTTGGGATTCCAATGTTAAAACCAACTTATTAAAATTATCAAACATCAAAATCATGATTAAAAATAATAAAGAACTCAACAAAGCAGATCCAATAAAATAATCACATGATCTCAATAAATAAACCTTGATTTAACCAATTCCCATTATTAAATAATCAAAATTTATTAGAAAACATTAAACAAGGATCAAATAATTGAGAAGTTCAATAAAGAACCTTTCATTAGAGGAGAAGAACGAACCTTACCTCCAATGAGTAAATTTCCTTTCAATTAGATGTTTTACTCTTGAAAAACAAAGGAAAACAATGGGATTTTGGAAGACAAGAATGAAGAATCCATTGGAAATCAAAAGTTTAAGAAATTAAGATCGTTACCTGAAATCTTTGATGAAAATGAGAGTGTTTGGCTGAAGAGATTTTGAGAGAAAAGTTACGTCAAAAGTGGTTTAAGGAAATAAGTACATTTTTTTATTAAATCCCCTTTAATTCCTTAATTAAAACTCTTCAAAATCAATCCTAATTGAGAGGAATATTTGATAAAAAAACATTTGGTAAATTAGCTCCTTAAAGATTATAAGATTTGACCCTTTCTCAAAATAGTCACTAAAAATAGTTTTCATTTTTTTTTTACATTTTGTCCAGTACCCCCAAAATGTCAAATATCCTGAGAAGGTTCGAACCAGCACATTACCACTATGATCTTTTCCACAAGTTGCAAACCTTGAAGCAAGGTAACCGTAGCGTAGAAGATTATTATCAAGAGATGGAGGTTGCAATGGTACATGCCAACATGGAAGAAGATAGGGAAGCAACAATAGCCAAATTTCTCACCGGGTTAAACAAAGAGATTGTCGATATTGTGGAATTACAACATTATGTGGAAATTGATGAGATGGTTCATATGGCAATGAAGTTTGAGAGACAACAAAGAAGAAGGGTCACCCCCAAAAACAACAGCAACACCGGTCCTAGGGGGAACCAGAAATTGCTCAGAAGAATGCATCACTCCAAATCAAAGATCAAGCCGAGACATGAAAACCAAAGGCAACCGTGGTGGAGAGGAGCCGAGACAAGCAAGGAATGATCAAGCAAAATCAAGTGCTTTAAATGCCTTGGGTGGGGTCAGACGGCCAACCAGTGTCCTAATCAAAATGTCATTTTGATTTTGGATAACAGAGAGATCACTTTTGATCTTGAGGACAAGAAAAAAGAAGAAGAGTTCGAGGATGTAAAGGATGAGCCAAAAATTGCTGCTGTTGCTGCTAATGGAGAAGTTTATGTGGTGAAGCGTTTGCTTAACACCCAAGTAACCACCAAGGAGCAACAAAGAGAAAATATCTTCCATACAAAGTGCAACATCGATGGGAAGGTATGTTTCATGATAATTAATGGTGGGAGTTGCACGAATGTAGCCAGTACTATTCTGATCGAGAAGTTGGGTTTAAAGACCCTAAAGCATCCCAAGCCTTACAAACTTCAATGGTTGAATGATAGAGGAGAATTGAACGTGACAAATAAAGTATTGGTTCCATTCTCCATCGGGAATTACAAGGCTGAGGTATTGTGTGATGTGGTTCCTATGCACGCAGGTCATATTTTGCTTGGAAGGCCATGGCAGTATGATAAGAAGACAATTCATGACTGCTATACCAACCAATATTCCTTTAAGCATGAAGGGAAGAAGTTTGTACTTGCACCCTTATCACCAACAGAAGTTCGTAAAGGACAATTACAAATGCGATAGAGCATTGATATTATGCGCCAAGAACGAGAGGATCAGCTTGGAGGAGGATCCTAAAAGACATCATTCTTTGCCAAAGGATATGACGTTGCAAGACAATCCAAGAAGCATGATGGTTCAGACGAGCCCAAAGGAGGAATCCAAAGGACTAGTGCCTTTTCAAATAAGGAGATCACTTGGACGTGTCCCTTGACACAACCGATGGTCAATGAATTTCATGCTAACCCCACTCTTCAAGACTTTTTTTCTGTTTTGCAAATCACACCAGGAATAAAACGACCAAGGGATGGAAATACATCCATTCTTACTGCAAGGAAGTGTCCAATGAAGAATCCTTTCGATTTGAGGACAAATTGCCCAAAAGAAGGGGATGATGATACAATCCAGCCTTGACATTTGTTCATCATCATCCTTTCGTCTCTATTCTTAAGGATGAAAGAAAATAGAGCTTTTACATTCTTTATTCATTTTGTTGTTATTCATATCATTTACTTTATACATGGCATATTTAGTCTTATTATATTGCATCATATATCTTATATTAATATCATAATACTTTACATTATGTATGTCATACTTAGTAGCATATTAATACACATTGGTCCTTATACTATTTATGTTTGCCCAATAATTTAAATACACATCATTATAAGTTATTTACGCGCACATTACATTTTATACTTATTGCATTGCATTTTATACTCATTCATGCATCATATTTTAAACCCATTTTAGCTTATACATTGTTTAATATTTCCTTAGGTATTAAAGATGAAGGCACAAGCTCAATATAGCTCAACCACCTTAAATACAGCTCGGATCAGCTAAAGAACATTCATGGCAGCTCGGATTAGCTCAAGGAGCACATTAGAAGCTTATGGCAGCTCGAGGATAAAGGGAAGCAATCAAAGGAAGCTCACAAGCTTCAAGGACTAGCTCACCTAGCTAAGGGCAGCTCATGAAAGCTCGAAATGAATCAAAGATTGAGCGAGCTCACTCAGCTAGCTAGCTCAGCTCAATCTAGCTCACACCAAGCTTGACCAGCTCACTTCAGCTCCACCTACACATGCCAGCTCAACACTCAAAGGTCATGTCCCCTCCGAAGGAATATGTCCTTAGCCATTTGGAGGGAAAACCAGAATGGGCAGCAAACTCATGGAAGGAAGCCTTTTGTGCGCCAAAACAAAGTGGAAGAAGACTCCAATTTTGTCGAATCATTACAAAGGCCTTGGAGGGAGTCACGAGCAGCCTTGGAGGGAGGTTTGAAGCCTAGCCGAATGACACACGGCCTTTCGGCCAAACCCCTTCATCCATTATAAATTCAGATTGTAGTTTCATTTGTAAACATCCCATTTCATTCTATAAAATTACCTTTGTGAGAATTTTCTCTCTTTTAGTTCTTAATTGAACTTTATCGACTTATCAAGTACTTGTACTTGTGGAGTCAACCATCTATTTTCCACCTTGATACTTCTGGTTCCAATCTCTTTATAGATAGTGGGTCAAAGTCCTTTCTACCACCCCTTAAAGCAATCATATAAGGTCTGGGGCTTAGCTTTAATATAGCTTTGTTTCATCCTTCGATTCTTTATGATACTACCACCATATTTCACCCTATCCATCACCATCCTTCGCCTTTACCATACTTCTGCATCACCCTTTTCAATTCACTAATTCCCCTATTTTCGAGCCTATCTTGCTTTGCTAGTTGCTTCCTTCCTTCCTAGATCCGAAAATCAAAGGGGCTGCCTTGAACATCACTTAAGCAAGGTGGTTGTTTGCACCAAAAAAGAACATAAGCCCTTATATCAGTTTCCATCCGTCGAGGGTGAATTTTGAACGAAAATGAAATGTTAGGTGGTTGTTTGCACTAAAAAAAGAATAGAGGCTGAAGTGACCAAAAGGTCAAACGTTAGGAGCTATTTTTGACTTTATGCCTTAATTAATTATTGCGTCAGAATGAGAATTAGCACTAAGGCAAAACTTAATGTTAATTTTAGGATAAATTACACTAGTGGTCATTAAATGTTTACGATGCTTTCAATATGATTAATAAATTGAAAAACTTTTATTAAAGTCACTAGCGTTTAAGAAATATTTTTAATTTGATCAATGGACCACTAAATGACTAACGAATGTGGCACACCGTCAAAATTAGACAAATTGAGCTATTTAACTCTCTAGGGTTTTAGAAGTGGCACTGAACTTTTCAGATTGTGCACTTTTTACCTGAAATTATTGAAACTTTGAAATTTAGTCTTGATTTCAATAGAATTCATACTTTAACCATTACAGTTCCAGATTTTTCAGAAAAGTATCCTTAAAATTTAAAAAACATACCATTCAATCCTCAAATTCTGAATTTTCTCAGTTAAACCCACAAATTCCATTTTAAGCCTAGTAAACTTTGAGCTAAGCATAATATTTTGTTATGTTCGAAAAATATTACATATATGTTATACTGTGACAAGAAAAATAAGGAATCGTGAAAAAGGGATTATAAGGGTTTAAATTTGAGACCTTAAGGGAAAAATCCTAACACTCAATCGCTAAGCAAACATGAGATTTTGTTATTTTTTGATAAAAATATTATATGTAGGTTATATTGTGATAAGAAAAATAACTAAAAAACACATATAAGATTTAGTAAGTATCGAACATATAACCTTAAGGAGAGGGTACTCAACACCTAACCCCTAGGCTAAACAGGGATTTTGGTTTTTTTGATAAAAATAATATTTAAATTAAAATTTTGCAGGTAAATTAATTTCATTTATCTTACACCGATGCAGCATGAGTCAGCTTCTATTGCTACGTAATAATAGAGAAGGATAGCATTTTGCGCCCACATGTTTGAATTTGAGGGTAAAAAGCTCGCTTGTTATACGAGATCCGACGCATCCAGCAGAGCAAAGCAGCGTTCCAGTCTTTTCGGCGGCATCTTTCCACATTGGCGGATTTTTTTTATTAAATTGAGAGTTTACATTCATATTTCGAAATTCGAACCTATATAAAATTTTACAATATTAGTATCTTTTAGCCATCAGCCTAATTAGTAGATCTCACAAAATTGTATTAATTATAATATACATTTATAAAATAATATAAATATATTTTCCTAACATAATTATAAAATCATTTAAAATGTATTAATTTTACCAACATTATCTAAATTTGTATTTTATTAAAACAAATAAAATTTATTTATTTTTCACAACTATTTATTTATACTATATAAAACACAATTATTAATATATATATATATTTAAATTATAAAATGTTACAATTTATTTTATAAACATACTATTATAACATTGTATAATTTATATTTTCATAAAATAAATAAATTTAATCTCATAATTTAATCCAAATATCGTTTATTTATTTTATATTATAGTATATCAAACTCAAATATTAATATATATGTACATTCTAAAAAAATTATAATTTATTTTAGTAATAGATTCTTATCGTATTTTAGAATATATATATATATATATATAACATTTTATAAATATATATGTTGTGATTAATATACTTATATAAGATAAATGAAATTAGTTTTTCTCCTAGAATTTAACTTAAATACTATTTTTATCAAATTATATGAAAATTTTTACTTAGCCTAGTGGTTAGATGTGGCGTACCCGAGCAAGCACATTTGGCCAAGCTGATCATCTTTGTTCTATCATTTTCCTTAAGTCATGGGTTCTCGACCCATTAGGAACACCCTTTTCCTTCCCCTCCTCTCTAGGTAGGATTCGAATTAGATGGGATTTGTCAAAAAATGTTGCATAACCTCCCCCGTGGAACTCAGGTTCAATCATTGTAAAAATATTTTCATACTTTTTAAATTATTTTTCCAATATAGCCTAAGTATATTTTTTTTAAAACATAAAAAATCTTATGCTTAGTCTAGAGCTTGTTAGGCTTTAAATGGAATTTATGGGCTTAATCGAGAAAAATTAGAAATTGAGGACTAAATTGTAACACTCTCGACCCGGATGTTACATTTGGGCCTCAAGCCCAACCCAAAAACCATAACATTTCTCAATTTGTGTTTAGTCCAATTTAAGTACATTTCAAAAATATTTAAAGCCCACGAATAATATATATATATATAATTAAAATGTTACAAAGGGGCTCCATTTAAATTAAAGTGTTTGAACATTCGATTTGATAAATACAATTTTGAAAGTAATAATTATAAACTCCACCACGTAAGGTCCTATGAATACATAGCCCACTAAGCACAAGTACCGTACTCTAAAAACCTCCACATGATGGAATCTCGTACTGATAGTGCTCCTCGATCCCACGATCCATCGGTCAACCTAGGCACGGAAACAACGATTCTGAGCGCTAAGCTTACAAAGCTCAGTGGTACACATCTACTCTACTATAATTCATGCTAATCATAAACATAAGCATACAAGCTAGTACGAGCAATAAGAATAGATAAATAAACATGTGGCGCTACCACTAGTCGCCAAAACACATACTCTCAACATAACAACACATCATATATGGAACACAAGGCCCAACCATACTCGAGATCC
This sequence comes from Hibiscus mutabilis, assembly GCA_019671005.1. Taxonomy (NCBI): domain Eukaryota; kingdom Viridiplantae; phylum Streptophyta; class Magnoliopsida; order Malvales; family Malvaceae; genus Hibiscus; species Hibiscus mutabilis. Next base: position 28,037,419 of record CM033717.1, on the reverse strand, counting down.
CACCAGATCATCCGAGCGAAAGCACACAAGTAATACCACAACTTGGAGTGATGCTCGCGTCCACTAAGCATCAGGATCATACACTCTGAGTGAGGCTCGCGTCCACGACGCATCGGGATCCTACACTCATGCTCAGAATCTCTCATCAAGCATATAAGTATCATACCATAATATAGGAGTACAGCCTGTGACCACTAAGAATCGGGATATATACACTCTATGGGGTGAGGCTCGCGACCACTAAGCATCGGGATACACGCACCCATGCTTGGAATCTATTATCGAGCCTTCGAATGAGGCCTACGTCCATTAAGCATCGAGATCCTACATTCGAGAATATTCAACCATGGTGTTGCAACACACTTTTTCTCTCACTGGATATCCGGATCCCACCAATCAATGGTAACTCAACCAGCAAGTGCCCATACTTGGCACACATCAACACACGATCCACCAAGGATCCTTATGGTTGCTATTACAAACAAGCCACCCAAGACTTTACCAAGTTATTAATTATCATGGAAGTCTACATTAATCATCCTCATTAATTATCTCTATTAATCCATATTATCTCATTAATAGACCACGTCAATTTCCATATTTTTATTAGCATAAAAGATTATTCTGTTTAGTGGGTATCGGTACTTGAACACGAGTATCAATACAGTACCCCTGGGTGTCGGTACTCCCACGTGTACCGATACCGATATTGCTTACTAAAAATCCTAGATTTCTACAAGTACCAGTACGGCCAAAGGTTGTACTAATACCTTATTCACGGTTTCACGCCATTGCCTTGAATTACAATTTTATAACACTTTGTTCGATCCCTAAAGCTTATGAAAGTCATTAGGGTTAGTTTACTAACGCGTTCATTTAATTAATAATATTTATCGGCCTCATAATTATTTATTCAAATATTACCAATAATCAGTTCATTTAATATAATTTCCATCAAATTCATCAATCTATTCGAGCAAACATACAAAGCATCACATTTATCTCAATAAATCAAACAATCATCAAATAATCATACTAGCATCTAAAACAACCCTACACGGTCTCTAAAGCCTCCACGAGTCACATCATATTCACAACATCATCATGCATTTCATAACTATCGAATATTATAAAAATGGTCTCTATTCATGCTTATTCACCGTTTACCTATTTTGCAGTTATTAACACGTAAAACAATCTCATTTATGATGCTTATAAAGCCATAAAAGTTTGAGATGTACTAACCTTAAGCTGATATCGCTAAAATCATCATCCAAGCTTCTTGAATATTCCACCTGATCCTTATCTGATCTCGAAAAATCCTCGTATATCAACGAATACAAAACTACATTAATTTCATGTATCCCATAATCAATTCACAAGGTTAAACGCGTAAAAATAGCTTACTGAGTTTGGCGAAACGGACTACGTCATCAGACTCAGAACGTCGAGAAACTCTCGAGTATGGTCCATCGAAAAAAGTCAACGGCGGTTAACAGTCAACACTGATCAACGGTGACGGTGCGGTCAACGGTGGCTAGCTCGGCTTGCGAATGGTAGGCTAGCTCGATCTCAGCTCAACAGGCTAGCTCGATCTCGACTCAGTAGGCCGGCTTGGTGGCTTGGCCCAACGGCTCGGCTTAAGCCATATATAACTGCCTAGTGCAGCTAAGCCTTGCCCATGCGCAGGGGGCGGCACGTGAAGGCCGCTCCGGTGGTCAGATGGCGACAGTAAGCTCCAGGCCCTCTGTCCCAACGCCGGTGAGCATAGTGGTACCCTCCGTTTTGCGGTTTGGCCACTGGAAGTGCCTCTTTTCAAGTAACACGCAACTCCAAACTCTTTACCTCCTTCCACGGCAGCTCCTATGGTGACTCTTCGACCATCGGCGGACTCGCCTCGGTGAGGGGAACTCAATGATGTTGGCGGTGTCGACAACGAATGGTCCAGTCTTCGTAGATCGAAGTTTAAAACTCTCCCACACTTTTTCTCTCACTTTTCTCTTCTTCCTCTCTCTCCCATCTACTTTTCACTTTTTTATCTTTCTCTCTCTTCCATCAAATCATCAGCCACTTTCTCCTTCTCTCACACCCATTTATTTAAAATTCAAATAACACCTCCTTCCAAAATAATGGGCCCAAATTTATATACCCATAACTTAAGCTCCTGAAATAATGGCCCATAACTTGGGACCAAGACCCGATTGCTAATCCAAATTTTGGGTCGTTACATAAATTGTAAGTTTTTGAAATTTAGGGTTGTTTTCATGAAAAATCTAGAAGTGTGATGGTTAAAATGTAAAGTCTAGTATAACCATGACCAAATTGCAAAGTTTTGATAATTTAAGGTCAAAAGTGCAAAATCTAGGAAGTTCAATGCCACTCTTGTAAACCCTCAAAAGTTAAGGGGCTCAATTTTGATTTACCTAATTTTAATGGCGAGACACGGTAGTTGTTGTTATTCGTTTAACAATATACCGACCAAAATAAAAGTTTTTTTTAACAAAAGAGGCTTTAATGAAAGTTTTTCAATTTTAGTGACAATATTGAAAGTGTTCTAAAATTTCAATGACCACCAATGTGGTTTACCTTTAATTTTATTTTTAATGAGTTACTTTTTATTTAAACTCGGAAAGTTTACACCAATATTGTGGTGGGATTTCCCCCCAAAGTATTGCACTGAGTAAATTAATTCTAGAAGTATTGTTGTTTGAATAGTGTACCAAAAGTCGGCACCAGCTGAATCCGACTTTAGAGAAGAAACCCCAAAGTCAGCACCAGCTGAATCTGACTTTAGAGTTTTTTTCTCTAAAGTCGGATTTAGCTGGTTCCGACTTTGGAGTTTTTTTTCTCTAAAGTCAGATTCAGCTAGTGCCGACTTTGGGGTTTTTTCTCCAAAGTCGGATTCAGCTGGTGCCGACTTTGGGTGCACTGTTCAAACTACAATACTTATGGAATTAACTTACTCAGTGCAATACTTTGGAAAAAATCCCACCACAATATTGGTGTAAATTTTCCATTCAAACTCATATTTCTTGCAACATATATTATTTTTTTATCAAAGGTGAAAAAATTGTAAGGGTTGAGCTTAAAATGGGTATTAAGGGTTTATGATATATTATATTAAGTTACTTTTTTATGTATGAGTAATTATTTCATGCAAAGCGGTGTAAACAAAAAGTTTTTACAAACGTCTTGGTTTAGGGTTTATGATTTGAGAGTTTAGGTTTATGGGTTTTGAATTTAAAGGTTGTGGTTAGAATTTAAACTTTATAGATCAAAATCTGAATCCCTAACATATTACACTAAAAATAAAGCCTAACCTCTAAACCCTAAATTCTAACCACAACTCCAAAATTCTAAACCCCAAATCCTAAACCCTAAACTAAATTCCTAAAATTAAGACACTTCTAAGAACCTTTTATTTCCCAAATGGATAATAGTTTTATTTGTTTTTTTACAATATATGTGATAGTTATATTTTTAATGCAAAATGTTGTTGAGATTCGAATCCACAAAAATGAAAATTGGATATGAATATTTAGTCACTTGACCAGTAAACAGTAAATTTAGGGTAAAATACACAAATGATCACTAAAATATTCTAAATAAAACAAAATGGTCATCAAACTTTCAAAAGTTACATACTGGACATTAAACTTTGATTTTTGTTACATATTGGTCACTGAGCTACTAATTAGCGTTAAATGAGTGACGTGTCAGTTAAGAAAATTTATATAATAGCACATTTAGTCTTTTAAGTTTGAACATTCAATCATTTTAGTTCTAGTTCAAAAAAAAAATCTAATACTCATTATTTATAATATATTTTTTTCAATTTAGTCATATTTTAATTTAAAATATTTTAATAAATTTTCCTTCACCTAGATCACCATTAGGTTGAAAGAAAATAAATGGAAAGAATTGGGAGTACGGGGGTTCAACCTAGATCTTATAGGTTGAAAGGAAGTGGGTTAACCATTAGGCTAAGGCATAAAGTCAAAAATAAACTTTAACGTTTATTTTTTTAGTCACTTTAGCTTCCACTCTTTTTTTTTGTCTAAATCAATCATTAACGTTTTATTTTTGTTCAAAATTCACTATTGATGGATAAAAATTATTGGTCAACTAACAGTCAACACTCTTCGATGTCTTGACATATTTGCATGGCGAGACTTAAACCCTGACTTGGTGGGTGAAAAGTACAACGCCTAACAACTAGGCTAACATGCTAATTTCTAACATGCTAATTTGTTAAGTTGTTACTAAATATTATATATATCACATTCCTATTTGCACCCATTATTGCCCCTTCACCGTGCCCAATGGACTCCGACGAAACAATCTGTATCTGTATTTGTTTCAGATCCATCTCCATGGCCGGTAGATTTTGACATCCACAAAAATGGGTGTCTAATCACAAATAGAAACAATCTGGAATTTAAAAAAGACAAAATATGGGGTCAAGTGAATACCAAATCTTTTTATTTTGTTTTGAAAAAAACCCATAAAAAAGGACAGAGATGAAATCTTAGAATGTGAAATATTACAAAAAAGTTGTTAAATTGCAGATGAAAGTTAATCACAGAAATGGTTTTGTTTGATTAGTAAAAATTTCTTGATTCCTTCTCTAACAGTGTCTAATAATAAGAATAAGCACTTAACCAAATAATTAATAATAAAAATAAGGACAAACTACTCCAGTGACTACTGAACTATTTGGGGATACATATTTTGACCACCGAATTATCGAACTCGTCAATCAGATCACCAAACTTATTAAATTGACCTATTTTGACCACCGCCGTTAAAAAACTAACGGATGGGTGACGTGGTAGTTAACAAAAATGTGTAAAATTACATATTTGGTCCCTACTATTAATCTATTATACTAATTTGGTCCTAATTTTAATTAAATTAAATTAAAATTAATCAACTAATCAGATGATGACACATGTCATCACCCAATTGGATAAATTTACTTAAATTTAATTTATTTAATAAAATTTTCCTCCAATCAAGTCACCACTTGGTTAAATGAAAATTAAAAAGTTATGAAATGCCTTGGGGTGGATTGAACATAGATTTTGCAAATGTTTTTACACAATCTTAACCAACACACCAAACCACACTTATTGAAATGAGTCGCACCATTATATATATATTATACTGCAGTATATGTTTGTGAAAAAGTTAGAGATGAATTGAATGGCGTTGGGGTGGATTGAACTTAGGTCCTATGAGAATTATGCCAAAGGCATAACCAACACACCAACCTACTATTATTGATATAAATTGCACATTTTTATATACATATCTTATACGATAGTAAATGTTTGAGAAAAAAATAGTAAAAATAGTTGAAAGAGGACTTGAACCTAAATCACTTAGGATATGTAAAATCGCACAGACCACCAAATCAAATCAAATAATTAATTAAAAATAAAAATATGTTAATTATGTTTAAAGTAGTTATTAAAGCAAGATTTAAAATAAAAATAGATTTATACTTTTTATTTTTAAATTAAATTGAATATTTTTACTTTTCATATTTATTTTAGTAGTTTCATATATATATATATAATGTTGAATCGAGTTATTTAATTCATAGAGATTTAAAATGAAAATAGATTTGTGATTTTTAATTTTTAAATTAAATCGAGTAATTACATAATTATTTAATTCAATAAAAAATTAAAATGATCAATTAAATTAAATAACTCAATTCAACATTATATATATGAAATTACAAAATCAAATAACTCAATTCAACATTATATATATGAAATTACAAAAATTGTTGAAAGGGGACTCGAACTAAATCACTTGGGATGTGTAAATAACTATGTAATTACTTGATTTAATTTTAAAATTAAAAATCACAAATTTATTTTCATTTTAAATCTCTATGAATTAAATAACTCGATTCAACATTATATATATATGGAACTACTAAAATAAATATGAAAAGTAAAAATATTCAATTTAATTTAAAAATAAAAATCATAAATCTATTTTCATTTTAAATCTTGTTTTAATAACTACTTTAAACATAATTAATATATTTTTATTTTTAATCAATTTTTTTATTTGATTTGGTGGTTTGTGCTATTTTACACATCCCAAGTTATTTAGGTTTGAGTTCCCTTTTAACTATTTTTACTTTTTTCTTAAAAATTTACTGCAGTATAAGATATATATATATATATATATATATATATATATATATAAAGGGTGCCATTCATATCAATAATAATAGGTTGGTGTGTTGGTTGTGCCTTTGGCATGATTCTTATAAGTCACGGGTTCAATTCACCTTTAACTTTTTACTTTTTCACAAGCATATATTGCAATATAAGATATGTATATAAAATGGTGCAACTTATTTTAGTAAAAGTGTTTTGGTGTATTGGTCAAGGCTGTGGAAAAACATCCTTAAGACTTAAGTTCAATCCATCCTAAGTCTATTTCATGGCTTTTTAATTTTCATTTAACCAAGTGGTGACACGTGTCACCACCTGATTGGAGGAATAAATAAATAAAATTAAAATTAAGTAAATTTATCCAATTGGATGATGATGTCATCATCTGATTAGTTTATTAATTTTAATTTAATTAAATTAAAATTAAGACTAAATTGGTATAATAAATAAATAACAAGGAATAAATATGTAATTTTACACATTTTTATTAACTGCCACATCACACATCCGTTAATTTTTTAACGACGGTGGTCAGAATAGGTCAATTTAATAAGTTTGGTGGTCTGATTGAAGAGTTCGATAGTTCGGTGGTCAAAATAGGTATTCCCAAATAATTCGATGGTCACTAGAGTAGTTTACCCTAAAAACAAACACGGTCAAATGAAAAATAAAGGAGGAATTAAACGAAAAGGAAAAAAAGAAGAAATTTAAGAAGTTGTGGATTTGGAACCATCCAACCAAATTAATAAAAAAAATCTGTCTTTATAGTTCCAATTTAATTAGGGTCTTGGAGATGGTTCAATGATACAATGTAAAATTGCTGCGAGCCTCGGGAGAAAATAAAAAGTCAAGGCATAACTTTCGAGGAAGTTGCTTGTTTGGAATTTTGCAACGGTGCTCAAGTTGAATCTTTTCGGACCGATCAATCTAACATCCAAGAATTTCAGATAGAAACGGGCCATTTTTCAACAGTAGGGGTTACCATGAAGGGAAGAATATAGTTTCGATCTTGAATTTTTTAACAATGGGGACGATGAAGGGGCAAACATGGGCGCAGAAAGTAAGAAATGATATATATAATATTTGGTAAGAATTTAACAAGGTAACATGTTGGCTTGGTGGTTAGGCGTTCTGCCTTTCACCCACCCGATGCGTTTCAAGTCTTGCCGATTACAAATCTTTCATTTTACTCATTTCCTTTTGTTGCCGATTACAAATCTCTCATTTTACTCATTTCCTACTCAATTATTTGATTGGTTAAAAATTAATAAAAAATAATTATTTTAAAAAAATATTATTGATGCCACGTCAGTATATCCACATATATGGCATCGCCACGTCAGCAAGTCTCGTCATGCAAACATATCACATCATCGAAGAGTGTTGTCCGTTAGTTGACTAACTGTTTCTATCTATCGAGGGTAAATTTTAAACGAAACTAAAACGTTAAAAGTTGATTTGAACAAAAAAAAAATGAAAGCTAAAGTGACAAAAATGTCAAACGTTAAAGGCTATTTTTGACTTTACGCCTTAGGCTAACTTTGGATATAGATGACAACAAATAAGGTCTATATGTTATACTAAAGATAACCCCCCATGTTTTGCAAATTGAAAGTGGAAAAACAATGAGATCTCGGTCTCAGTTTCAGTCTCACAAGAATTCCGCACGTCTCCCTCTTGTTTGCGCTAAAGTGGACATATATACTTCAACGAAAAAGACGAAGACTCTCACCTTTTTTATTATCACTTTTCTTCTTCGCTTGCGAAATGAAAAATGGCGGATTTAGATTTTTTTTGGGACGAGCATAAATCATAAAATTTAAAATTTTTTAGTGGGTATAAATCATAAAATCTAAAAATTAATTTATAAAAATTAAAAAATTAAAACCAAACTTGTGAACTTTAAAAAGTTTAGGGTGTGTTAAACTAAAAATTGAACAATGCCGAACCCGCCACTGCAAATGAACAATGCTGAATCAAAAATTGTAATGAAACGGTCACTGACACAATAATTGTTCTCCTAATATTGCTTGTGCTTTCTGGATTTCCAAGAAACAAACAAGCTAATTAGATCATTTTCCAGCATGCATCTAAAAGGTTGGATCACAATATGTAAAATAATGTTACGATTGATCTTACTGTTACTCCCAAAATCTGCAGCTGCTAGTTTGAGATAAAAATTTGCTTCGGAGATGTCATCAGCTGGAAACTGCTGCATATTGATTAAATTTGTTGGAAAGATTACTGCAAAATCAAACTGTTAGCACTGACAAGATAATATAAATCAAATAAAGAGGCAGATTAATAAACCGTGCCGTGGTATAAACCACTGCCTTAGAAACGATTTCGCATCAATGTGTGTAATCGTTGTAGCAGACGGCCGTCCCCCGAAATTAAACGGTAACTCCGATAATCATACACCCAAAGATCAGAGTGGAAAATGGTGGCATTACTCTTCTCACAGAAAGAATAAAAGAGAGAACTGAAAACCGAGAGTTCAAGACACATGGAATTCTAAAAAAACCTTCTCTTATTTATAGGCTGTATACCGAAGGCTAAATACAGCAAATAGAATCAGTCTTAAATAGTGATTTTTATATTAATCGCCTGGTCAAACTGTGGAATTACTCCACACGTTAATTAGGTGGTAAAGATTAGAAATTAATCCGCAGATCAACTCTGATTTAATTCTAATTAACAGATAATTCACAGTTGATTAAATGGCCTATAAATTAGGTTCAGAAAATAGGTCTAAAGAAATTATTTCAAATTTTCCCCAAAAGATAAAACGCGTGCGGGGACGTGTTGATGACACGTGTTACTACGACCTCGAGCTGAGCCGGCCGGCGGCAGCGGCGACACGCGCGTGCAAGAGAGTTGTTTAACCGCATTCAACAAAGGAGGGTAGGGAAGACTCTTTATATACCCTTTCCAAGGGATGTGCCCTCCCAATGTGGGATACATATAACCAACGTTCCCCCACAAATCCAGAAAAAGTTCTTTTAAAGACAAATTTTATTAAAATCGAGAGGAGCTATTGCGAGATTAAATGCTTAAGCACTAGTGAACGTATCTTGAACTAGTACATAGTGATGATGAGTAATTCTTCTCTTAGATAAGTGAATAAATCTTGAACTTTCTAAGATTAGGGTGAACTCATAACACACAACTAACCTCTTCACCCACCGAAGTCCTCAATGTGTCTACAAAGACTATACACAAATGTGTATATATGTGTAGCTTTCTTTTCTCAGGATTCTAGTGAGTGTACTAGAAAAATGGCCCAACATTTTTCATAGAAGGTGGCTAATTCTTCTCACTTATGTAGGCTATTTTATCAAGTTCGTCTCTCTAGGACCACCTAAATCAAGGGCTATGAAATAATTAAGATCTTTTTATAACAACTCAACCTCACAAAGGGTAAGGTGATTTTCTTCAAGTTCACTTTAAATAAACCACCCAAACTCTACGATAAGAAATCATTAAGAATAAATATTCAACCTCATTAATCGGTGAATTCAATATGTCCTTCTCTCTAGGAGCACCCAAACTTTTGGGTTTGAATTCATTAAGAGTTTTAAGAAAACTCTTCATCTCTAGCGGTAAGTTCACCTAGTTATATCGCAATTAGGACTACCCACTTAACATTGGATTATGAACTTATTAAGAATATGTATTCAACAAAAAACCGGTAAATTTATCAAGTCTTTCTCACTAAGACTACCCAAAGCCTGGGGTATGAATTTATTAAGAGCAATTAAGCTCATCCCGTGCATGTACATTATTCGTCATAGGGATAGGTATAGGAAATATATGCTATGAGTCTTTCCATGGCTTTGTTTAACCATATTGAACTTAGATAACTAAGTTAGTTATCCACCATGAATTCCTTAACCAATGGGCTTTAGACCCATCCCCCTCAACAAATCCAGAACCAATTTTCGACTTAACCCTTTGGTAAGCGGATCAACAAGGTTCCTCTCTGACTTCACATACTCTAAAGAGAGTACTCCGTTCCTTATTAAGTGTCTTATTGATTCATGTCTTATGCAAATATGTCTCTTCTTACCATTGTAAGCTTGATTTTGAGCCACACATATCGCAGCTTGTGAATCACACAATAAGGACATCGGAGGAGTCAGTTTTCCCCACAAAGTTATTTCTGCCAATAGATTTCTGAGCCACTCAGCGTCTTGCCAATCTAAGTCAAGAGCAATAAACTCTGACACCATGGTAGAATGAGCGATACAAGTCTACTTAGCAGACTTCTACGGGATCGCTGCACCGCATAAGGTAAAGACATACCCAATTGTAGAGCTTACTTCATCATTATCAATTACTCAGTTGGCGTCATAATATCCTTCTAAGACCAAAGGATAGCCAACAAAATCGAGTTTCCAGTCCATAGTATCCTTAAGATACTTAAGTAAAAGTCTCAAAGCCATCCAGTGTTCACCACTAGGATTATGAGTATATCTACTCAACCTACTCACAACATAGGCAATATCAGGTCGAGTATAATTCATTAAGAACATAAGGCTTCCGATAATTTTGGCATACTCTAGTTGGGAAACACTACTTCCTTTATTTTTAAAGAGTTGTATACTAGAGTCATAAGGAGTTCTAACATGGATGACATCAAAACTGTCAAATTTCTTTAACACATTCTCAACATAACGTGTTTGATTAAAAGAAAATTCCTTTTCAGATTTGGTTAACTCCTAAGATCACATCAACCTCTCCTAAATCTGTCATCTCAAATTTAGTTGACAAGAATTTTTTTGTTTTGTTAATGGATTCAATGTTGGTACTAAATATCAACATGTCATCAAAATGCATGCTTATGATGACATATTCAGTTCTAAACATTTTCAAATACACGCAGGCATCCGCTCCATTCACAATAAAACCAAAACTCAGAATGGTTTTGTAAAATTTCTTGTACCATTGTTTTGGAGCTTATTTAAGGCCATAAAGAGACTTTTTAAGTCTACACACTTTGCCTTCCATGCTAGGTGTCTCAAAACCTGATGGTTGCTCCATATAGATCTCCTCGACTACATATCCAAAAAATGCAATCATTACATCCATTTGATGTACGTGCAACTTATGAATGGATGTTATCGCAACCATGGCATGGTTCATTGAGATTTTTGTGACAGGATAGTAAGTGTCAAAGAAGTCTATACTAAACTTCTGAGTGAACTCTTTGACTACGATTGACCCATCGAGTCTAAGTTTATTTCTAAAAACCCACTTAGTGTTGATAGGTCTAAATCCTCTAGGCAATTCAACCAACTCCCACGTGTGATTAGACATTATTGACTCTAGTTCATCATTTATTGTAGCTCTTTAGAAACTAGCGTCAATTGAACTTATAGCTGCACCATACGACTTTGGGTTCTCATCTAAAAGGGAAGTCTGAGCTATAGGAACATAGATTAAGTCTACATCACTTATTTCAGAGATAAAGGAAGTTAGGAAATCTGGACCAAAGGTAGAGGCCACCCTTTGTCTTTTACTTCTTCTAGGCTCTAATTCTATCTCTAGAGAATCCTTGCAGGACCAGAAGAAGTTGAGGCACGACTTTCTACTTCTGCTTCAGCACTAAAACTAGTTTTTTTTAAAGGAAATATATCCTCAAAGAACACAACATCCCTAGTTTCACAAATAGAGAAGTCATGCAAATACATGAATCTGTATGCGGTATTGTTTGAAGCATACCCGATAAACACTGCATCAACAATTTTGGGACCGATGGTGGACTTCTTAAAGTCAGGCAAACCAACCTTTGCCAGACACCCCCACACTTTCAGGTATTACAAATTGGGTGCATAACCTTTCCATAACTCGTATGGGGTAGAATCTAATTTCTTATGAGGTACTCGGTTCAAAATATGATTGGCCGATAGAATGGCTTCCCCCCCACATATTATCAAACAAACCAAAACTTATCAACAATGACTTTATCATCTCTTTTAAAGTTTTGTTTTTCCTTCCAGCTATGCTATTTTGTTGAGGAAAATATGGGGCACAGGTCTCATGAATTATGCCATTCTTGTCACACACCTCTTTAAGAAAATTAGACCCGTGTTCACCACCTCTATGAGATCTAAGCCGTTTTATTCTCCTATCAAGCTGATTTTCAACTTCTGCCTTATAAATAAGAAAGAAGTTTTCAGCCTCATCTTTAGTTTAGGAGATATAACTTTGTATATCTTGAATAATCATCTACAAAGGTTATGTAGTAGTGTTTACCTCTCTTACTTTAAGTGTTTCTAAAGTCTGCTAGATCAGAATGTATGAGTTCTAACAATTCCGTTTTTCTCTTGGAAATTGTCTTAAAAGAAAGTTTCACATGCTTGGCTTCTACAAGAATCTCACATTTGTTAAAGCTTTTCTCGTCTAAATTAGGAAGAAGATTCATTTTAATGAGTTTTTTTAATGAATGAAAGTTCACATGTCCTAGTCTAGCATGCCACATATCAAACGTCTCACAATATAAACAAAAGAAGTGGTTTCATTACTCTCATTAAACTGGGTTTCGATTACAAATAAACATTCATTCAAAAAACCCTTCCCAACAAAAACCCCATTATGGGAAAATACAAGTTTATATGCTTTGAAAACCAGTTTAATGCCTGTCTTGTTGAGTAATCCACCACTAATAAAATTTCTACTTAGGGCAGGTACATACAGAACATTATGCAACGCTAAAGTTTTACCCGATGTTTGATTGAGCAAAACTTTTCCTTTTCCTAGTACTTCAGAGCTGCTAGAGTTCCCCATGTACACTTGTTCACCATTCTTTACATCTTCAAACTTGATGAATAGCTCTCGTTTAGCGCAGAAAGTCTAGAAGCACCAGTGTCTACAACTCACTAAACATTGTTCACCACTAGATTGACTTCAGAAACCACCGTTGCTATGATGTCGTCAGCATTTTTAGCAACATTCAGTTGTGGTTTGTTCACATTCTGGCGGTCTGATCGTTGTTGGCACTAGTAAGCTTTGTGTCCAGCCCGTCTGCACACATAGCTATTGAGAGGCTTTTGTGGAGCCTTATCCTTCATAGGCTTCTTGAAGTTGACAACCTTCTAGGCTTTGACCTTCTGCTTCTGGCCGCCTCGTCTTATGGTGTTATTAGATTTGGACCCTGAGGTAGATCCATATTCAACCAGATTAGCCTTAAAAGAAGGATTACTAGAAGAAATCAACTTATCTTTAACTTGGTTGGCTTATTCTATCTTTATGTGGCTCAGAAGCTCTTCATTTGGAATATCCCTTTTCTCGTGCTTCAGGGAGTTGCGGTAGTCAGACCAGGACTTTGGCAACTTCCCGATGAAGACATTGGCTCACAGAATCTCACACATCTGCATTCCCGCGGCAAGGATATTAGAGACCAGATTCTCATAATCATGGACCTGATCCATGATTGGCTTGTCATTGAACATCTGGAATTTAAGCCACTCACCGACCATATACTTCTTTATTCTAGCATTGACGGCTCCATATTTCTTTTCCAACGTGTCCCATATCGCCTTTGCGCTTTTCTCCATAAAGAACATGTTGACCAATTTGTTCGTCATGTGACTTAAGAGAAAGCCATGAACGGTTTTATTTTCCTTCTAGTACTTGTCGATGGATGCTTGAGCAGAAGCACGAACATCTGCACTCTTCAGGATAGGGATTGTAGGGGTAGTAGATCCGTCACCACCAGCAACATCAAGAGCAACATCTAAAGACGATTGAGTCGTTAGTGACTGTGGCAGCGGCTTGAGCAACACGTAGTCAAGATCATGTTGCCTGAAAAAAATATTTATCCGTTGAAACCACCTCCAGTAATTGGTCCCATAGAGTGAATCAAGCTTTGACAGATCTGGAACAAGCTTTGGCACTGAGTTTGACATATTGCAGTATATAAAATCGTTTCTAAATTGTTGGAAAGATTACTGCAAAATAAACTGTTAGCACTGATACGATAACATAAATCAAATAAAAAGGTAGATTAATAAACCATGCCGTGGTATAAATCACTGCCTTAGAAACGATTTTGTCTCGATGTGTGTAATCGCTGCTGCAAGCAGTCATCCCCCGAAGTTAACACGGTAGCTCCAAAAATCGTACACCCAAAGATCGGAGTGGACAATGGTGGAATTGCTCTTATCACAGAAAGAATAAAAGAGAGAATTGAAAACCGAGAGTTCAAGATACATGGAATTTTGAAAAACATTCTCTTATTTATAGGTTCTATACCGAAGTCTAAATACGACAAATAGAATCAGTTTTAAACACTGATTTCCATATTAATTACATGGTCAAACTACTGGAATTACTCCACACGTTAATTAGGTGGTAAAGATCAAAAATTAATCCGCAGATCAACTCTGATTTAATTCTAATTAACAGATAATTCACAGTTGATTAAATTGCCTATAAATTAGATTCAAAAAATAGGTCTAAAGGATTTATTCTGAATTTTCCCCAAAAAGATAGAACGCACGCAGATGTATCGAATACATGCGTTACCACGACCATGAACCGAACTAAGTCGAGCCGGCCGGTAACAGTGGCAGTGCACGTGTGCAAGAGAGTTGTTTAACCATATTCAACAATGGAAGGTATGGAAGACTCTTTATATACCCTTCCCAAGGGATGTGCCCTCCCAACGTGAGATACATATAAACAACAAGATTGCCGTACCATATCAAGCAATTCCGTACCATGTCAAGCAAATCAGAACTCGAGTAGTCACTTGAGCAAGTTGGCCTGCATTCACCAATGCTTTGAACTACTAGACTTCACTGATTTCGTGGCAATTTTACATTAGAAATCTCATGAAATCCATCCTATACAATCCCCAGAGGTTGCTTGCCACATTGCAAATCATTTTTCCTTGAACAAACTTCTTTTAAATCACCGTTATGTTTTACACTAATCCATGACCATTGGATGAGTAAAACAGATGGATAAGATTAAAAGTTGAAAATAAAGAGATTTTCGAAGAAAAATAGAGAATTATTTAATCTTATCCTTCTATTTCACTAATCCAATGACCATAAATTAGTATAAAACTAATTGAATTTTACATAGTGTAAGTGGATCCTATTCCCCTTTTCTATATATATACACACGCACACTCGCACACACTATATTTGTTTTTATTTGTAATCAAAACAAGGCTTTAGCCTAGTGGTTAAGCATGTTTCTTTTAATCTACACAATCGCTCTACTCTCATCTTCTTCCATTTATTTTCCTCAAACTTGATGATGACACGTGTCACCATCTGGTTAGAAGATAAATTATTAAATTACTTTTAATTAAAAATATGACCAAATTGAAAGAATGTGTAAAGCATGATGGCTAAATTTATTTTTTCTCGAATTAAGACTAAATTAATTGAATGTGCAAACTTGAAAGGCTAAATGTGCTATTATACAAATTTTATTAAGGGTAAACTACATAAATTGTCCCCAACTATGCTCTAATTCTTTTTGGCATCCCTTGCCTATCAAAATTTACAAAATGGTCCCCAACTAAAAAGTGTAACAAATTGGTCCAATACCGTTAAAAATTTAAGAGGAAATTAACAAAAATTGGCACAATAAGACATTTAGTCCTCAAATTTTACAATTTGTTTAACTTGATCCTAATTCTAAAAAAATAACCCACATAATTTTAATATTCTATCAATTTACTCCACCTTCTTTTTCTATTTCTTCTCATATTTAATTCTTCAATTCATTGAGAATTAGGGAGGAGAATTTGGTGTAGACACAAGATAGACAAGCCCAGCTCTTGGGGTCATCTTTGAGCTTCGAGAAGATGTCCAGAACGACGTCATCGGAGAGTTTGGAGAATGACGCCTCTATCATTTTCAAAGTGGGAAATATGTCTATGTCATCAACCTTAAGACGGTGGAGTAGGTGAAGTTTGTGGTTTTCAGGTAAAGGCTATATTTTCCCACTTTGAAATCGTCAAACTTTCAAGGGAAGATGATGAAATGGTTGGTGGCTGCTGCCCATGCCCCCACCACGCTAGCGTGAATTTTTGTTTGTAAAAGAAATGAGACATCTAGATCTATACCTCTTAGATCCCATCTAGCAGAAGCATTTGGAACTTAAGCCGTGAACAAGACAATAAGTTAGCGAGATGGTTCAGAGGCGATTGCTTATACATCTACGATTAGCCGGGATGCATTCACACAAAGGAGAAGCGAAATTATAAGCTTTTCAAAGCAATTTTCAAGAACTTCAAGAAATCCCGAGTGTGGAGGACGATAAACGATGGGAACAAGCGCAAGACCAATCTAAACTGCGCCTTCTGCTCTTGCAAATAGACGTGGGATTTGCATTTTGCTTTCAGTTTGAGGCGGGTTTTCGGGTACCATGACGACTGGGAGCTTGTTGTTCGAGCTTACATTTGTGAGAACGGACATGCTTCCGGTGCTTGGACTAATTTACCTTATTACACTTAAGAGCAACAACGAATCACATCGAGATTACTGGTAAGTTGTTTTCATTTGAATAAAGAGGAATTTGCAATATGATGATTAGTGAGTAGAATTCAATATTGTGTTTGGTTTGTTCGGTGAAGTTCTGTTCATGTTGGTTTTCTCAAAAGTTGAACTAAATTGATAGAATATTAAAAATATGTGGGATATATTTTTTTTAAAATTAGGATCAAGTTAAACAAATTGCAAAAGTTGGGGTCTAAATGTGTTATTATGCCAATTTTTGTTAACGGCCACATCATCAGCCGTTAAATTTTTAATGACATCAGACCAATTTGTTATGTTTTTAGTCGAGGGACCAGTTTGTAACTTTTGATAGTCAAGGGACGTATAAAAGAATTGGAGCATAGTTGAGGGACCATTTATGTAGTTTACCCTTTTATTAAATGCCATGTCACGCCTTTAACAACGACTAATGGCTCAGTGAACAATTTGTAACGAAAATCAAAGTTTAATGCCTATTATGTAATTTTTTAAAGTTTGATGACCATTTGGTTTTATTAAATATCCATTTGTAACAATCTACGTCAAATGTACTGTCACATCATCGGAATTGATATGTTATCATCTTATTGGAGGACATTTATTTATTAAAGAAAATGGCATATGTACATGCTAACTCGAGTGTTTATAATTATTTAACGATGGAGTGTCTAACATAGAAAATGGAGACTGGGGATAACAATTTTGTTAGTCAATGACAATCAAAGGACGAGATCAATACAATTCAAGAGTCTGATGGCTAAATTGATGACATTAAAGGGATGAAAACATTGTTAATTTATGATTACTAAATGGGAAAAATTAGCCTTTAAGCCATGTTAGCCCCTACGAACTTCCACCACGCGAATCTTCAGACGTGTAGACAACCACCTGCGACTTCCTGCGAACATAACACTAAGACGATTATTGGAGAAAACTTTCCTTTCATAATAACCCAACAAGTTAAAGGCATTATCTTGAACCACTTGGCTACCCACATGGTCCTCCTTAATGACAAACCAACCTAGACCATCACATCGTAGAATGTCTAATCAATACTCATGTCACGACAACTCTCTATCGTCAACCGTCCAAACCCTTATAAGGAGCCACACAATAGAGAGTAGAGGACACACTCATTCGTTTTCAACCTTACAAAGCCAAAAACCCTTCACCCGCACATTTTGAACAACCTTCTTCCACCATCCCCAAACACTATTCATCTTATCAGTCAACAATTGATGCAGTGAGTGTGGAACGAACACGTGAACTCTAGACCTTAAGATCTTAGATTTTCAGTCAGATTTTCATTCAAAACAAGAAAATGACAGATGATCAACAAGACGAGGCAAATAAAAAGTAGGTAGAGGATTTGAATGCAAATACATGCGCAAGTTTTACTTCAATGGAACAGGTTGTACCTCCATATCCACTAAGCATGCAACAATGACACCTGTTTTGGGCTTCGTCCCCCATGATTTGTTAATCCAGAAGCAAATACTCATCAGGCTAGTGGGGCCTCGCCTTTAAAGGCCAGTAATCAATAGTTCAATGACATGCAAGAGAAATTGAAAGCTATGGACCAGATGGAAAGACAAAGGGTAGCAGATGAAAGAAATGACATAAATGAACGATTAATTCAAGAGCTAATAATAAAGAGTAGACATGATCGCAGAGTAGCCAAAGGCATGTAAGAGGATTGGGGGTAAATCATACTGAGAAGGGTATTCAAAACCCATAGTTTCAGGATTTTCAAATGGGTGATTTTGAGAAGAGGAGGAAACTAAAGTTTCATATTATTATCCTATGGAAGCTGAGATACATCAGATGTTGAAAAGCAAGATGGAACAATTGGAAAGAAATTTTCAGAACTTGTAGAAATCCAGTAGCAAAATCTGTCTCACGATTTTAGAAGGTATAAAAATGAGCCATTGGCTAAAAGTGTCTTGTAGCATCATGTTTCCACTTCTTTCAAATTCCCTAAGCTAATGTACGATGGAAGAAGTTATCCTCATGATCATTTATCTCATATTTTAATCATATAATTTTTTAGGGCATCAAACCAAGTTAAATATAGAGCATTTTTGATGACTTTGAAGGATACTACTCATGCTTGATACCTTCAGTTGTCGTAGCATTCTATTCAAAATTTTGACAAGTTGGTGGAGTTGTTTATGGGTCGTTTTTTGGGTAATAAAATCTTAAAAAATTATCTAATTTACTTGATGTCTCTATAACAAAGGCTCGATGAACGGTTGAGGGATTTCATGAAAAGATTCAACGCGACGACAATGAAAACCAAAGATGTAACAAATGAGTTCGTAGTAAATGCTTTTATTAATGAAATTGCTCATCAACATTTGAAGTATAATTTGTTGCACAGACCACCAACCACTTTGTCTGCACTTTATGAGAAAGTTCAACCGTATGTAGAGAATGAAGATGCGAATAGATTGAGAGCTCAAGCCAGGGTTCACAAAATGTAGACTTTCGGACCAACGTCTGCACTTCTAGGCGGATAAGGCCTCCACTTTAGGATAGGGTTGGAAGAGTAAGGTTCACAGGTTATCAAAAAAGTGAGCACCAATATAGAGGGGGCAACAATATTCACAATTTGGTAATTAGAAACAACAACATAGTTGTTAAGATTTATATAAATTTGAATATGTGCAAGTATACATGCCGTAAGTGTAATATAATGATGAGTTTATCGTCCCCACATGGATTAGAATGATTAGATTCAAAGTAGTTGTACGCAAGAGAAACAAGTATAGAATGCAGGTATGTTGAAAGGTTAACACAAATAATATAAGAATTGCTATAACAAAAGACAATGTAGCTGAAAATCAAAGGAATAAACTGGTCAAGCAAGCTCACAAAGGAATACCAAGATGGAAGAATGGCTGGGTTTACTGATGAATCATATGCTTAACTGCTATTGAAATGCTACAAAATGTTACACGTCATTGCTATCTACTTGCTCGACAAAGCTTCCTAAAGAGCCTCTCCACTATGTCTAGCAAAAGGTGGATAACATAACGCTAAAGCAATACATGTCTGCGTGAACCCTAGCAATATTATTATTTATTTAGCCCTATTCTTTTTATCTGTTTAAACCCCACCTTATGTCTAAGGAGAGTTAGGGTTTAAGCTTCCCAGATAAAACCCAATTGTTCATTAAGTCTAGCCTAATTCTCTAAAATATCAAGCCACAAATCAAAGATTAAGACCGCTCCTGCTAGCTCTTACAAATTTAAGCATAAAAAACAATTAATAAACAAGTAGAAACAGAAACGCCATGGCATTCAAAAGCAGTTTAACATAATCTTCATTACAATTAACCCAACCAAAGAGAAATTAGCTCATGTCTGAGGAAAAATAATCAATCAAAATTTATTCAAATAAAATTGTAAAGATACAACGAGCTACACAAGGGAATTAGAAAAGATTTCGAAGAGCCCAAGTAACGAGGTGAGCTTTGTTGAAGCTTTCTGAGCTTCCCAAGCCTCTCTCGAATGGCTTACTTAGCTAGAGAACCCTCTTTCTATCCAACTAGGGTGGCCATCCAAATAGGGAAAGAGAAGGCATATTTTTCCTCAATTTTAACTCCTTTGAAAATGTACCCTTCTTATCTTTTATATAGTGGAGGCTTTTAGGGTTTGCTTTCTTCATTCTTTTTAAATTTCTTAGGAAATATTCCCTTCACATGCAAAGCATGATAATTATTAGGACCTCTTTTTGCCGAGTACACTTACATTTTTTAAACTTTTGTTGTCTTGCTCCCAAGAATGCTACGAAAAAATTCTACAACAGTTCACCACCTTGATCACCTAAAAACCTACAAAAAACCACCAATACCCTACCTTCCCCTTATCATAGCATCATTTGATAGAACTTTAAATCTCACAAGTAAACACCATAAATGCATATGTAATGCAATTAATGAACTCGAAAACAAGTAATAAGCCAACTAAATTGGCATGAAGTACACCTTTTTTTACAGAGATAACACACCCCAAACTTGAGCTATTGCTTTTCCTCAAGCAATGGAAAGTAAGCTAACTAATTGCCGATTCTCAACCCTAAAAAGAAGGCATCAACATGAAAGACATATCAAGAATCTAAGAACATTTCTCTAAGCTTAGATTCTCTACAAGTGCATGTGTGTGATTATAATTTCATCTATTCTATGCTTAACAAATTTAGAAAATTCCTAAGCAGACTCTCTATTACACCCTAGCATTTTAAAGCTTTTACTCCAATCATTTTTTTATTATTTGAATTGTACCCTAGGGGCTTTAGCTCATCACACCTAATTTCCTAGAATTGAAAATGAAATGGAACAAACACCACATCCTCGAGCCTATTGAGTAGAGAGATCCCGTGAAGGCTTTCATTTACACATAAGAAATTGCTACTTTCCTTTTTGCTTTTTCAATTTTTTAAGGGAGCTTAAAGACTTAATGCTAGCATTGGGCATTTTGTTCTTTTCTTTTAACTATGCTAAGGCATTATAAAGTCTACCTAAAAATTTTCTAAGGCTTTTAAGCATAGAGAACATGCAAATGTGTACAATCTAAGAGTAGAGAAATGAATCCTAGGGTTAATTCTACTGAGTCCTGATAGTCAATTACATTTAATACATAACCATAATAAATATCATCATTGGTCATCCTTAAATTATTCATATCAGTCTCAAGAAAATAGATGCCATAGCAATATTGCAAGTATACTCGTTGATCAAGTAATAAAGTAATAGAGTAGAGTGTCGAACCCACAAGGATTGGATCCATAAATACGAAGCGATCATACTTAAGAGTTGGTGAGCAAGAATTGGTTTGATGATGATTATCAAAACTAAATGCAATAAAAGTAAATATAGAAATGATCAAGACAAGTAGATGCTGTAGCAGCTATTCAAATGATTATGAAAGATAGGTTTATTGCCTAGGAATTATGTTGATTACTTATTTGAATGCTATAACGGTTGGCAATACATGTCTGCGTAAACCAATTATGACTTTACCTATTTGACATGGTTTTCTAATTAACTTCTAACTCTCTCGATGCTTAGAAGCTGATAATAAAGATGCTTTGGTAATACATGTCTCCGTGAACCCTAACAACTTTATTATTTATTCAAGTTCTCCTTATTAGTCGTCAAAATCCTAAACTTGTGTCTAAGCTGGATTAAAAGCTAAGTTAACAGCTTAAGCTCCGATGTTCATATTTGTATAACCTAACTCTCTCATTATTGAGACACAAATTAATAGTTACCGATAGATCTTACAATAACTACGCATGAAGAACAATGAACATAATAGATAAATGAAAAGACTATAGCATTAAACAAATAATGAAAACATAATATCCTAAAAACAATAAACCCAACAAAAGTATTTAGCTCATGTCTAAGCCTAAAACATCCATAATAAAAGTATTAAAGAACATGAAGGTTTATCAAGGAAGGGAAGAGAAAGAATCAAGTGTCCTCGACGTTCTCCTCCAAGCTCTCTAACTGTGTTGCAGGTCCCACACTCCTCAAGTCTCTCTCGATGCCTCTTGTTGTGTAGAGAATCCTCTAGACCTCGACTCTGGTGATTCTCCAATAGCTGAAGACTATGGGCTACCGTTTAAGTTTAAGCTCTCTTTGTGTGTGGCCCAAACCTTCTTTTCTTAGGTGAAAAGCTAAGGTTTTGTAACCCTAAAGCGCACAAAACCTCTTAAAGAGGATCTTGCTTTCCCGCTTCATTTAATGAGTTTTGTATCAGATGATAATCCATGTATTCCAAAGTCTGATTCATCTCCAACTATACTACTTTGTTAGCTCAACACGAGAGGGATGCCACTCTACTGCTCCAACATTCCTCCTACTCCACAGCTTCATGTACAAGCACCACCAAAACGCACTACCTTTCCATTAAACGCATCAAAATATAAACATTTAAGCACCGACACTGTAACTCCCTAACTATATGCAAACTACATGCAAAATACTCCTAAATGCAACTATATGAGCCTAAATGCATGCAAAAGTTAAGTAAAAAGGGTACACAAAATAGGTTATCTACACAATCATCAAATACCCCTAAACTTGAACTGTTGCTTGTCCTCAAGCAATTGAAACCTAGACCTATACTAAAGACGAGAACCTAAGGTTTCCAAAGTTCCAACTAAGCTAAGGTATCAAAGGTTCCAACTAAACTAAAAACAACCTATTCTTTCAAAGGTTCCAACTAAACTAAGGCATCATAATCACTAGCATCACACATAAGCTCGAAGGTTTGTGACCAATCAAGGGGCACTACAATTGGTGCATAAATAAGTTCCTTCCTCAAGGTTTCAAACGCTGCGCGATATTGGTCATCAAACTCGAATGCTCTATTCTGCTCCAGTAATGAGCACAAAGCTTCGATATCGTAGAAAAAATTTTGATGACTATTTTGTAGAAACTAGCATGGCCATGAAAGCCTCGAATGGCTTTATCATTTGATGGGGGTGGAAGCTTTTATATGACTTCTATCTTGGATTTATCCACTTCAATGCCCTTCTCAGAAATACAATGACCTAGGATAATACCCTCGATGACCATGAAGTGGCACTTCCCCCAATTAAGCACAAGGTCAGTTTCCTCACATCGTTTCAACACCTTGTCTAGGTTGCCTAGGCATTGATCAAATGAGTCTCCAAAGAAGGAAAAGTCATCCATGAAGATATCTAGAAAATCATCCACCATGTCTAAGAAGATGGCCATCATGCAACGTTGGAATGTTGCTAGAGCATTGCATAGACCAAAGGGCATTTGGTGAAAGGCATAAATGCCTTATGGACATGTGAATGTTGTTTTCTCTTGGTCTTTTGGTGCTATAGCAATCTGGTTGTACCTGGAGTAACCTTCTAGGAAGTAATCCGCAAGCTTATCGAGCATCTAGTCGATGAACGACAAGAGGAAGTGATCCTTCTTTGTGGCTTTATTCAGATTCTGGTAGTTAATATAGATCCACCATCCAATAAAGGTTCTGTTTGGGAGGAGTTCATCGGCATCATTATTTATCATGGTCATGTCTCTTTTCTTCAGCATGCACTGGCATGACTCACCCAAGAACTATCCGAGATAGGGTAGATGATTCCAGCATCAAGCCATTTGATGATCTTCTTCATAACCATAGTCCTCATGATTCATTTGAGTCTCTGTTGTATTTCAATCGAGCTGTTGTGATCATCTACAAGTAAAATCTCATGCATACACAAAGTAGGGCTTATACCCTTCAAGTCAGCAATATTCCAACCAATAGCTTTCTTATGTTGAGATAAAACATCCAACAATTTATTTTCTTGGTCGAATGTTAAGCTAGCAGATATGATTATAAGCAATGTATTATTCTCCCATAAATATACATACTTTAATTGCGGGGGAAGAGGTTTTAGGTCAAGTTTAGGCAGATGCTATAACGATGGCTTGGGAGATTTAAATTCCGCAAAATCCAAAAGTTCAAAGGACGTACCTGGCCTGGTGAGCACAACATTGGATGTTCATTCTCTCTCTTACCTTATTCTTCAACTTCTTGCATTGTCTTGTCGAATTTAGAGTGCTCTACATCATTGAGTATATTGCTACATCATATTTCTTGAAGGTTCCCTTTGACTAGTGTTTCCTCACTTTGCACAAGCTGATATTCTTCATAGTCATCTGCATACTTGAGAGTGCTGAAGACATTGAGTGTGATCTTTTGGCCATTCATCTTCATAGTAAATTCACCTTTTTCATAATCGATCACAATACGCCCGATAGCAAGGAATTGTCTCCCAAGAATGATGGGAGCATTCTCGTCGGCTTCATAGTGAAGGATGATAAATTCTGTATGGAAGATAAATCTATCTACCTTGACCAGGACATCTTCAATCCCGCCCTCAGGTCAGATTTGGGAATGATTGACCAATTGAAGGATCACCGATATAGGTTTGGCTCTCCCCATACCCAACTTCATAAATACTGATTTTGGCATCAAGTTAACACTTGCACCAATATCGCATAAACACGGCCAGAGTAGTTCTGACCTATGGAACATGGAATGGTGAAACTGCTAGGATCCTTTATTTTGGGTGGTAAATCACTCAACACTGCCACGTGCTCACCTGCTGTAGCAACAATTTCAATCTCATATCACCATCCTTTTTATGGTTACGATCTCCTTCAGAAACTTTGCATAAATCGACATTTGATCAAGGACCTCCAAAAATAAAACATCAATGTGAAGCTATTTTAGCATCTCTAGAAATTTCTAGAATTGAGCATCTTGTTTCTGAGCTTTCAATTGTTACAGAAACGGAGGTGGTGGTCTGGGCTCATCGCCTGGTCCACTAGATGCTATAGCATCCTTATCTCTATTGTCCTTGCCATTAGCTATAACACCCTAAAATTGGCCTAGAAATGTTACCACAATCTAAACTATAGGCTAATTGAATTCGTAAGTTAATCAAATTGAAGAAGAATGAACATTGGCCATCCTTAAGATCAAATAAGTTAGATTAGAACCAAATTGAATTGAAATTAAAACTAGAAGGCATAAATAGAGGGATGGAAACATGAACATGCAAAACACTAGAGTTTGCATGCAAATAGGATTAAGATTAAGGGCCTTGACACATGTTCTCAAATGAAGAGAACATGTGCCATTTGAGGATGACTCATGGCAGCTTGAGGAAAGATGAACAAAGAAATATTGTCATCTTCATCCCATTATCGTCCATAGCCGATTGGTAGAGAGAGAAAGGGGAGAGAAAAGCTTCATTGTTCACCTTAAAATTCAAGCTTTTTGATTGAGCCTTGATCAAATTTAGCTTGGAGAAGGTATAAAGCTTGATTCCAACTTGTTATAGATTGTTTGAACCTTGAGATTATGATGTCTTTGTTGTATAAATTGAATTGGATGATTGTCAAGTATGTTAGGGTCATGCTAGCTTCAATTTGAACTTGAAATTGTAAATACTAGTAGCCAATTTGATAAAGGAAATATATATGGTTGCTGGAAATTTGAGAAATCTGTACATGGTTGAAAACCATCTTGATTAGGGACTGTTTTGATAGAGAAAGTGTTTAGACATGTCAATTGGATATATAACCTTGTTTTGATAATGTAGGTAGATGAAATGAAGATTGAATTGAATAGGTAACTTTCTGGAAATGTGAAAGCACCTAATTGGACTAGTTAAATTAGGCAATGGACTGCTCAATTGGTAAATTGGATGTGCAATGTTAATCAAATAGATAAAATTGGGTTCAACATGATAATGCCCTGTTTTAAGCACATTGCTAGGTGAATTAGACTGATCTAGACATGTAAGAACATGAAAATGAATTGAATTTCCATGTTAGAACCTTGCTTAGGTGAGTTAAGAAGCTAGAAACTCAACTTAGTGTAATCTGCCCAGAATGCTCTGTTATGGGCAGTAACTTTGCAAAATCAATATAAATTGTATAAAATGAATTTAAGGCTGTTATTTTATGGACAACACCTTGATATGTTTAAATTAATTAGGAGGAAACAAAACTGAATTCTGGGTTGTAGAATGAAAGGTAGAGAAGAAACACTAGGGACAATATAAACTGCTTAGTGTAACAAAATGCCCTATCTTTAGTTAAAAACTATATTAATTGGAAAAGAACTAAAATATAATCCTTACATGGTTATAAAGACAATTACGTTAGCTTTCCAATGGTGTAAACCAATTGAAATTCTGACATACGGAATGAAAGTTATGTATGTTTAAGTGACTAGAGTGCAAGCTGCCTGACAGCAGCAGTATAGGTAATTGCACACTATTTTGTGGCAATTTGTAAACTGTTTTGTAAACAGTTTTAGGAAATTGATTCTACCTTGTTTTACATGAACTAGAGAATAGATAAGTGTAGTGAAAAATGTATATGAACATGGTGCCAGATTTGTGTATGTTATGTGTTTGAAACCTTGCCTTGATTGAGTGATCATATGATCTTGTTTTGACATGTATTTGTTGTGTAATGTGATAGAACTAGGAGTAAACTTGGGGGAAAGGATAGAGTGGATCATCCTAAAGACAAGAACAAAGGAGTGTGGATCCAAGACTAGCTAGCTTGGAGTATTGTGAGTGTAGTTATCTCTAGGGTTAGGACTAGGTCCTAACCAATGCATACTTGTTTCATTCTTGAAATGTTAAATGAACCTAATCATGGACTTGACTTAATAAGGGAAGAATGACTAGTAATACATGAAACTTGATCACATCTTTTCATACATGTTTAATTCGAATGTTTAAGCATGATTAAGTGGTAACCTTGGTGCTTATATGTGTGATATGGCATGCGATCAAGTGCTTAAAGAACATGCTTGTAATGTATCCTACTTGATGAAATGAAACATGAAAATTACATGAAATGTGAGCTATGGCTCAAGTGGCCTATGGGCCTAATATGAAATGAACTTGCTTGACATGATCTTGAAACACTTGAATAAATGGTAAATCGAACAAACTTTGTAGCTAGTTGGACTATGCCTTAGAGTCTATAGCTCATTGTGTCAGGGTTGACTACGGTCTAGGGATAAGGCCCCTATTTGGCGACAGACGGAGGGTATGTATGTGGTCTTTGGCGACAGTAATAGGGTTGACCAGCACTACGGTGCATCTTGTGGCGACAGTTGGTAGGAGACTCGATTACCTATACAAACTAAGTACCAAGGGGGTTGTTTAATTGATAACAAATGAAGTAACAATCCTAAAACACACGTGACTTGTCTTGAAAGCTATGAATAGTATGTTACTTGACATGAAAGCCATGAATTGTATGCTACTTGTCATGTAAGCATGACTTAATTTGATTACTTGTTTTGTAAGCATGATGTGCTTGATTCTTGATATGAAAACATAAAGTATGATTCCATGTTCTTGTTCCTTGATAGCTGAATGTTTGATATCCTTAGCTAGGATTATCTTGATGCTTGAAAGCCTTAGCTAGGATTATCTCAATGCCTGAAATCCTTAGCTAGGACTATACTTGATTAAATGACATAACTTGATAAAACAAATAGTTAGATCTAGTTACTACCTCACTAAGTACATTCTTGTACTTATCACTCTTGTTTTCATTCTTCCCAACTACAAGATAAAGGATACGAGTGTTGCTTGATCTTGAAGCCTGATTTCTTGAGCTAGAAGCAAGTTAAACAAGCTTTGCCTAAGTATGGTTTCATTCTTGTTTTGTATATCTCCTAGATTGGTGGCAATAGATTATATATAGTTCATCATGATCATGCATTTTGGAATACTTGAAACTTGTATATATTGTCCTTGTAAGGGCATACTATGTTATGAACCTATTATCAAGTATGTAATGAACTTAAAGTACTTGTAATGGAATGTTGTTTGCTGCGCATATGATGAAATTGTATTGGAATGATTAAGTGTTGATCTAGTTTATCTTGGAACATTCGAATGCTTTGTTATTGTACATGACTTGCTTGAATTGAAAGTAGGATGATCCAACCATGCTTGCTTGTAATCCAATCGAATGCCTTGGGAACTATATGATCACTTGTGTGTGTATATATACCATGATGTATGTGCTTAG
The DNA here is from genome assembly GCA_019671005.1 of Hibiscus mutabilis. Classification (NCBI taxonomy): domain Eukaryota; kingdom Viridiplantae; phylum Streptophyta; class Magnoliopsida; order Malvales; family Malvaceae; genus Hibiscus; species Hibiscus mutabilis. The sequence goes on along the minus strand of CM033717.1, from coordinate 28,009,118 downwards.
GTATTAGCATGGTGATTGCCGAATGCATAGGAATAGAGTATGGCTTGAATGGAAACTAGATACATGTAAATTGAATGACCAAATGATCATGTTTAGAAATCTAGATAAGAAATGTTAAAATGTATGCAAACTAAGGAACAATGAATTGAATGAAGCATGTTACACCTTGGTTCATTCGAATGATAGGGTAAATGAAGTAAATTGTATTGATAATGTAGTAACCTATAATGTAAGTATAATAGGAAACAATTTAGTGACTTGTTCGAATGCCTATGATGTCTTGAATCAAATGAATTCTTAGTTGCTTGTTAGTTAAGAAACTCATCTAATAAGGATGAGTTATCAATGCTTGCCTTGTTTGTTCTTGTATTGCTTGCCTTGTCCTTGCCTGGTAACGCTCTCGAGTCGGTTTGCTACTAGCCCGGGGTAAGGGGTGTTACATTTAATCGGTACCAGAGCTTTAGGTTTAGTCGATTCTAGGACTAAACCGGGCTATCATGCATCATATAGGATACTTGTGCCACTTAAGAGACTTGTATTGAATAGCTTGGGTCTTGCTTAATAAATCGAATCCCTAATTATTCTATTTGAAATTAGAATGTTTGAAACGAGACTTGGTCGGGACAATGAAAGTCTTGAAGGCTCCATAAATGAAGGAGATAATGTGAGGATGGAACAGAATCCTCTACAACAACAAGCTCAACCCTGAGCCCAAGCTGCTGCTCAACATGAAGCTCCTGCTTTAAATACTGCGCAACAGGAATGTCTCTTGAGCATGAAGGAGATGTTCAATCATCTAGTAACTGCTTTGAAACAAGATCATCCTATTGCTCCTCTTGTTGCAGTGCCAAACCGAGCTCCGATTGATAAGCTGGCTCAACACCAGACCTATACTTTCACTGGCACTGATGAAGCCAATCCTGAAGTAGCTGAGTATTGGTTAGAGGCCACTACTCGAATCTTGACCAAGCAACTACCTTGTCCCGATGAGACAAGCTCAAATGTGCTATAGCTTTGTTGGAAGATGAAGCTCTAAGCTGCTGGGAAACCACTACCCTAATTGCTCCTGCTGAAGCTGTAACTTGGAAATTCTTCCTTGACGAATTCAAGAAGAAATACATCAGTGAACAGTACCTGGCCGAGCACTAGAAACATTTCTTATATCTCAAGCAAAGTGGCCGACCCATTGCAAGTATTGCAAGTACGGGACGGAATACATCAAAATTGATGCTAATAAATGTCGAATGTTTATCGATGGACTGAATGATGAACTGAGTCCTACATTCATTGCCCTGGGTATCACTGACTCCAGAATTTGGTGAATCAGGCTATTGCAACTGAGGCAAAGATGAAGGCCTCTGAGGAACGCAAGAGTGGTAACTCCTGGAAGGATAAACAATCCAGAAATGATGACAAGCCTCACTGGCAGTCAAAGAAGTCTAAACACTCCAAGGATCACTCTTCGAATTACACTCTTGTTCAGAAAAGCAATTATATACTGAGACCTCAATCGGTAACCAAGCCTTCAGCCTCGATCATCTCTGTTGATAGTACAAGGAATTCTGGTAAAGCTGCTCAATATCCTACTTGTAAGTTCTATCAGAAGCACCACACCGGGCAATGCAGAACTCAACAGAATTTGTGTTTCTTATATGGAGCCTCCGATCATTATATCCGAGATTGTCCTCAGAATCCTAAAAAGGTTCCAACTCAAACTCCTGCAAAATGCTAGTTCAACTCCTTCTTTTAGAAACAAGGGCCCGAGACAAGCTCAGTCCGGGAATCAAAGAAAAGTAGAGGCCAACATTCGGCACCTACACACTAGGAATCTCGAGCCCCTGCTTGAATTTACCACATTCATGGGAAAGAGGAAGAAGAAGCACCCGATGTTATCACAGGTACTGTTGAATTAAATTCAAGTCCTGCATATGTTTGATTGATTCGGGATCTACCCACTCTTTTATATGTTCTTCCGTAATTGCTAAGTCAAACTTAAAACCCGAACTTGTTAAGACTAGCCTTGTAGTTTCAAACCCTGTAGGAGGAAATATGCCTATTAACTTTCTTTGCAAGCAATGCTCTATAATTAATCAAAATGTGCCTTTTCCCATGGACCTTTATGTCTTGCCTTCTTGTGAGTTCGATCTAGTGTTAGGACTAGATTGGCTAAGCAAACATGAAGCCTGGATAGATTGCCAAAATAGGAGACTGTATCTCCAGGGTTTATGGAAGGAATCAATCCTCCTAATTGATAGAAAACTGACCTCAATCTATGCTGCCATGACTATGCAAGATGAACTTGAATTTGGCTTACCTAGTTTGCCAATTGTATTTGAATTCGTTGATGTTTTTCCCGAGGAACTCCCTGGTCTCCCTTCAACTAGAGAAGTAGAGTTCGGGATTGAAGTTCAACCTAGAACAACTCCGGTGTCCATCACACCCTATCGAATGGCACCTGTTGAATTGAAAGAACTCAAGAAGCAACTCCAAGAGCTACAAGACAAAGGCTTTATTCGGCCTAGCTCATCTCATTGGGGTGCTCTAGTCTTGTTCGTGAAAAAGAAAGACGGGACTATGAGACTCTGTATTGATTACAGACAATTGAACAAGATTACTATCAAGAATCGGCATCCTCTCCCAAGGATAGAAGATCTCTTCGATCAACTCAAGGATGCTTCGATGTTTTCAAAGATCGATCTTCGATCGGGATACTATCAAATGAGGGTAAAAGAAGAAGATGTACCCAAGATAGCCTTTAGTACTCAATATGGCCACTTTCGAATTTCTTTTAATGCCAATCGAGTTGATGAATTCTCTGGCTACTTTCATGGATCTCATGAACCGTGTATTCAAGCCTTATCTTGACAAGTTTGTGGTCGTCTTCATCGATGACATTCTAGTGTATTCTCAGAATAAGGAAGAACACTCTGAACACCTCTGAATTGTATTGCAAACTCTCTGAGAACGTCAATTGTTCGCGAAGTTCTCTAAGTGTGAATTTTGGCTATCGGAAGTCTCGTTCCTTAGCCATGTCATCTCGGTAGAAGGAATTAAAGTAGACTCGAGCAAAATTCGATCCATCATGGATTGGAGACCTCCAAGGAATTTTGGTGAAGTTAGAAGCATTCTCAGTTTAGCCGGGTATTATCAGTATTTTGTCAAGGGATTCTCATCCATTGCCGCAAGCTTGACTAAGTTAACTCACAAAGATACTCCCTTTGTTTGGTCGGAGAACCAACAACGAAGCTTCGATCAACTTAAACAAGCCCTGACTCATGCACTGGTTCTCATCCAACTAGAATCGGGTAAAGAATTCACTGTCTATAGTGATGCATCTCATTTAGGACCATATGTGTCCTAATGCAAGATGAAAAAGTGGTAGCTTACGCTTCAAGGCAACTGAAACCACACGAGTCAAACTACCTTACACACGATCTATAATTGGCAGCTATCGTGTTTACTCTCAAAATATGGAGACATTACTTGTACGGGGAGAAATGTAACCTGTTCACAGACCACAAGAGTCTCAAATACCTCATGACTCAGAAAGATTTGAATCTGAGACAAATAAGATGGCTAGAACTGCTTAAAGGCTACGATTTGTTTATCGACTACCATATGGGGAAAGCAAACGTGGTTGCTGATGCCCTTAGTCGCAGACCATACTCAGGTAAACCCCTAAATCTAAATCCTAGAATAATTCATTTGAATTTAATCTTTCTTGGATTACAAGTAACCCATTCGAATAGACCTTTCTTGTCATACAAGTAACTATTCAAAAATTTTCCTTAATAATCTTGTCCTTTCGTTTGTAGCTTCCTTGGCTATCAATGCTCATTTTCGTTTATCCAAAGGACGAAAATTCTTTGCTGAACTTCAAGTTCAATCTAGCTTGATCTCGAGAATCAAAGAACTCCAGCAAATTGACCCAGATCTTCAGAAGATCATATCTAAGCTAGACTCTGAGTCTAATTCTGACTTTTCCCTCAAGTCGAATGGAATCCTCTATTTCAAGGATAGAGTATGTGTTCCTAACAATGAGGAACTAAAACAAGAGATGCTACAAGAAGCTCATCAAAGCTCTTTCTCGATTCACCCTGGATCGGTTAAGATGTACAAGGATCTAAAGCCACTATACTGGTGGCGGGGCATGAAATCGGCGATCACAGACTTTGTTTCAAAGTTCCTAACTTGTCAAAGAGTTAAAGCCGAGCATCAATTCTCTACTAGATTGCTCTAACCTATCGAATTCCCTCAGTGGAAATGGGATCAGATTACAATGGATTTCGTTTCTGGTCTTCCTTCCACTCCAAGAAAGAATGATGCTGTATGGGTGATTGTTGATAGATTCACAAAGTCTACTCACCTCATCCCTGTTCGAATAAACACGAGCTTGGAAACCTTAGCCGAGCTATACATCCATGAAGTGATTCGATTACACGGTGTACCTATAGCTATAATCTCTGATTGTGACCCAGATTTGCTTCTCGATTTTGGAATTCCTTGCAGAAGGCTCTAGGAGCTAAAGTGCATCTTAGTACAACCTTTCATCCTTAATTAGATGGACAATCTAAAAGAATCATCCTAGTGCTTGAAGACATGCTACGTGCTTGTGTTATAGACTTCAGAAAGAATTGGGAGAAATCTCTACCCCTAGTAGAGTTTGCTTACAACAATAGCTACCAAGCATCTATTCAGATGGCTCCCTTCGAAGCTATATACAGAAAAAGATGTAGAACTCCCTTGTGCTGGTCTGAATTGGGAGAAACAAAGTTTTAGGACCTCAATTGCTCAGAGAAACCGAAGAACAAGTGAAAATCACACATGATCGATTAAAGGCAGCTTTTGATAGACAGAAAACTTATGCTGACTTGAAAAGGAGAGACATCCAATACAATGTTGGAGACAAGGTCTTCCTTAAAGTATCCCCTTGGAAGAAAGTCTTCAGATTTGGAAGAAAAGGAAAGCTCAGCCCTCGATTTATCAGACCATTTGAAATCATTGAAAGGATTGGTCGAGTGGCTTATCGATTGGCACTTCATAGTGAATTCGATAAGATCCACAATGTCTTCTATGTTTCCATGTTTAGAAGATATAGGTCTGATCCATCTCATGTTCTTGAGCCTGAAGAAGTGGAATTGAATCCTGACTTGTCATACGAAGAAGAACCAGTCCAGATTCTTGATCGTGAAGTTAGAAAGCTCAGGAACAAAACCATTCCTCTTGTTAAAGTCTTGTGGAGAAATCACAAGGTTGAAGAGGCAACATGGGAATCTGAAGAATTCATGAAGAAGCAATATCCTCACCTATTCGATTCAGGTAAATTCGAGGTCAAATTTATTTTAAGAGGAGGAGAATTGTAACACCCTAAAATTAGCCTAGAAATGTTACCACAATCTAAACTATAGGCTAATTGAATTCATAAGTTAATCAAATTAAAGAAGAATGAACATTGGCCATCCTTAAGATCAAATAAGTGAGATTAGAACCAAATTGAATTGAAATTAAAACTATAAGGCATAAATAGAAGGATGGAAATGTGACCATGCAAAACACTAGAGTTTACATGAAAATAGGATTAAGATTAAGGGCCTTGACACATGTTCACAAATGAAGAGAACATGTGCCATTTGAGGATGGCTCACGGAAGCTTGAGGAAAGATGAACAAAGAAATATTGTCATCTTCATCCCATTATCCTCCATGGCCTATTGGTAGAGAGAGAAATGGGAGAGAAAAGCTTCATTGATCACCTTCAAATTCAAGCTTTTTGATTGAGCCTTGATCAAATTTATCTTGGAGAAGGTATAATGCTTGATTCCAACTTGTTATAGATTGTTTGAACCTTGAGATTATGATGTCTTTGTTTTATAAATTGAATTGGATGATTTTCAAGTATGTTAGGGTCATGCTAGCTTCAATTTGAACTTGAAATTGAAAATACTAGTAGCCAATTTGATAAAGGAAATATATATAGTTGCTGGAAATTTGAGAAATGTGTACATGGTTGAAAATAGTCTTGATTAGGGACTGTTTTGATAGAGAAAGTGTTTAGACATGTCAATTGGATATAGAACCCTGTTTTGATCAATGTAGGTAGATGAAATGAAGATTTAATTGAATAGGTAACTTGCTGGAAATGTGAAAGCACCTAATTGGACTAGTTAGATTAGGCAATGGACTGCTCAATTGGTAAATTGGATGTGCAATGTTAATCAAATAGATCAAATTAGGTTCAACATGATAATGCCCTATTTTAAGCACATTTCTAGGTGAATTAGACTGACCTAGACATGTAAGAACATGAAAATGAATTGAATTGCCATGTTAGAACCTTGCTTAGGTGAGTTAAGAAGCTAGAAACTCAACCTAGTGTAATCTGCCCAGAATGCTCTATTCTGGGCAGTAACTTTGAAATATCACTATAAATTGTATAAAATGAATTTAAGGCTGAAGGTTTTATGGACAACACCTTGATATGTCTAAATTCATTAGGAGAAAACAGAACTGAATTCTGGGTTGTAGAATGAAATGTAGAGAAGAAACACTAGGGACAATATAAACTGTCCACTGTAGCAAATTGTCCTATCTTTAAGTTAAAAACTGTATTAATTGGAAAAGAAATAAAATGCACGACTTACATGGTTATAAATACAATTTCGTTATATTTCCAACGGTGTAAACCAATTAAAATTCCGACTTACAGAATGAAAGTTATGCATGTTTAAGTGACTAGAGTGCAAGCTGCCTGGGAGCAACAGTATAGGTAATTGCACACTGTTTTGTGGCAATTTGTAAACCGTTTTGTAAACAGTTTTAGGACATTGATTCTACCTTGTTTTACATGAACTAGAGTATAGATAAGTGTAGTCAAGTGTAGTGAAAAGTGTATATGAACATGCTGCCAGATTTGTGTATGTTATGTGCTTGAAACCTTGCCTTGATTGAATGATCATATGATCTTGTTTTGACATGTATTTGTTGTGTAATGTGATAGAACCAGGAGTAAACTTGGTGGAAGAGGATAGAGTGGATCATCCTAAAGCCAAGAACAAAGGAGTGTGGATCCAAGACTAGCTAGCTTGGAGTATTGTGAGTGTAGTTATCTCTAAGGTTAGGAGATAGAGTGGATCATCCTAAAGCCAAGAACAAAGGAGTGTGGATCCAAGACTAGCTAGCTTGGAGTATTGTAAGTGTAGTTATCTCTAAGGTTAGGACTAGGTCCTAACCAATGCATACTTGTTACATTCTTGAAATGTTAAATGAATCTAATCATGGACTTGACTTAATAAGGGAAGAATGACTAGCAATGCATGAAACTTGATCACATCTTCGTATACATGTTTAATTCGAATGTTTAAGCATGATTAAGTGGTAACCTTGGTGCTTATATGTGTGATATGGCATGCGATCAAGTGCTTAAAGAATTTTCTTGTAATGTATCCTACTTGATGAAATGAAACATGAAAATTACATGAAATGTGAGCTATGGCTCAAGTGGCCTAAGGGCCTAATATGAAATGAACTTGCTTGACATGATCTTGATCTTGATCTTGAAACACTTGAAGAAATTGTAAATCGAACAACATTTGTAGCTAGTTGGACTAGGTAGAAGGGCATGCCTTAGAGTCTAGAGCTCATTGTGTCGGGGTGGACTACGTTCCAGGGCTAAGGCCCCTATTTGGCGACAGACGAAGGGTACGTATGTAGTCTTTGGCGATAGTAGTAGGGTTGACCAGCACTACGGTGCATCTTGTGGCCAGAGTTGGTTGGAGACTCGATTACCTATACAAACTAAGTACCAAGGGGGTTGTTTAATTGATAACAAATGTAGTAACAACCCTAAAACACACATGACTTGTCTTGAAAGCTATGAATAGTATGTTACTTGAAATGAAAGCCATGAATTGTATGCTACTTGTCATGTAAGCATGACTTAACTTGATTACTTGTTTTGTAAGCATGATGTGCTTGATTCTTGATATGAAAACATGAAGTATGATTCCATGTTCTTGTTCCTTGATAGCCAAATGTTTGATATCCTTAGCTAGGATTATCTTGATGCTTGAAAGCCTTAGCTAGGATTATCACAATGCTTGAAATCCTTAGCTAGGACTATACTTGATTAAATGGCATAACTTGATAAAACAAATAGTTAGATCTAGTTACTACCTCACTAAGTACATTCTTGTACTTATCACTCTCGTTTTCATTCTTCCCAACTACAGGATAAAGGATACGAGTGTTGCTTGATCTTGAAGCCTGATTTCTTGATCTAAAAGCAAGTCACACAAGCTTTGCCTAAGTATGGTTTCATACTTGTTTTGTATATCTCCTAGATTGGTGGCACTAGATTGTATATAGTTCATCATGATCATGCATTTTGGAATACTTGAAACTTGTATATATTGTCCTTGTAAGGGCATACTATGTTATGAACCTATTATCAAGTATGTAATGAACTTAAAGTACTTGTAATGGAATGTTGTTTGCTGCGCATATGATGAAATTGTATTGGAATGATTAAGTGTTGATCTAGTTTTCCTTGGAACATTCGAATGCTTTGTTATTATACATGACTTGCTTGAATTGAATGTAGGATGATCGAATCATGCTTGCTTGTAATCCAATCAAATGCCTTGGGAACTATATGGTCACTTGTGTGTGTGTATATACCATGATGTATGTGCTTAGGTATTAGCATGGTGATTGCCGAATGCATAGGAATAGAGTATGGCTTGAATGGAAACTAGGTACATGTAAATTGAATGACCAAATGATCATGTTTAGAAATATAGATAAGAAATGTTAAAATGTATGCAAACTAAGGAACAATGAATTGAATGGAAGCATGTTACACCTAGGGTCATTCGAATGATAGGGTAAATGAAGTAAATTGTATTGATAATGTAGTAACCTATAATGTAAGTATAATAGGAAACAATTTAGTGACTTGTTCGAATTCCTATGATGTCTTGAATCAAATGAATGCTTAGTTGCTTGTTAGTTAAGAAACTCATCTAATAAGGATAAGTTATCAATGCTTGCCTTGTTTGTTCTTGTATTGCTTGCCTTGTCCTTGCCTGGTAGCGCTCCCGAGCTGATTTGCTACTAGCCCGGGGTAGGGGGTGTTACATTAGCAGTGAGGTCCTCCACTGTATCAGACACAAGAGATGGATCCTTAGGTGCTAGAGCATCGACTGTCTTACTAAGAGAAGAACCAAAAAGGGAACCTCCCCTAAACTTGGCATCTTTGGTAAATTGTGTGTCAGTACTCAATATGATGGCAATGCACTGCTCCGCACTAAAGGTCTTAATGACTTCAGTATACTAGGTAAATCACCTTGAGGTCTCATCTTCAAGACTTGAGCAATCTGCCCAACTTGCGTTTGCTAGGACCGTAGTGAAGTGGTGTGATTCTGCATGGTGGATTGTAGATTTTGCAACATAGCGGCTTGCGTTGTGAGCATGTCACTATGGTTCTTGAGATGCACTGACTGATCCTGTATAATAACTCGGGCAATATCCATAAAAATTTGATAAGAAGAATCAAAAGAATTAGAATTAGAGTTTAGAACTTCCTGGTTTTGCCTTTAAGTTTTCTGTTGGAATCCATGAGGCTCTACTGTAGCATTCTATCGGGTTCCTGAATTTCATGTGTTACCTCCCCAACCAAAATTTGGATATTGTCACCACCCTGGGTTGTAGGTGTTCGATTAGGGATTATTGTTACTGTTGGCATTCCCTACATAGCATCAAAATTCTTGTTACTAGGGTCATTCATTCGTCTGGTGTTCCCCCATCACAATGCTCATATGTATATTGAATTACCTTAGCCCCTCGTATGTTGGATGGTGGCTCCATGTTTTTGAGCAAGTTTACGATGGTGGAGAACTGAGCCACCATACTCTGGGAATCATCTAGTTAGAGATTTCCAGAGGATTTAGGGTCAGGATTCAATCTCCCTATAGGAAACTGGTAGTCGTTATTGGCTTTTTGATTAAGAATTTCAAATGCCTCTTCAATATCTTTATCAAGAAAAATATCATTGGGTGAAAAGTCAATCATCATTATTATGGAAGCGTTAATGCCATTATAGAGCATTACCACTTGTAGCCAATCATGGATTCCATGAACCGAGCACTTGCACAACATGTCTTTGTATCTATCCCCATCATTAATACATGGATTCATCATCTTGTTGCTTGAATGTTATAATCTCGCTCCTCTTCTAGTTGTGCACATTCAGTGGATCGTATCGGTGCAAGAAGTTTCTGCACAAGTCATCCTAGGATGTAATAGATCTTGAGGATATGGTTTTCAAGCATGCTCAAGCTCGATCGCGCAAGGAATAAGGAAATAGTTTAAGTCTTAGCACATCATCAGAAACTTCTTGTTGTCTAAAACAATAACAGACTTCTAGGAAAGCTTGAATGTGCTATTGACCATCCTCCCTTTTTGATCCATTGAATTGTCCAATGGAATTGAGCATGTTGAACATAGCGAGCTTCATCTCAAAGTGAGCTGCCTCTATCGCTGACAAAATGATAGCTGGAGTAAGGTCATTAAGGACAGGTGCAAAGTTGTTGCGAATGAGTTGTCTAGGACGGACTGGCGGGAAGACAACTAGCTGCCTATCTCGTGCTCCATTGGTATTTGTATCATTAATAATTACTCCTCCATCCAGTGGTGGATCATCACCAATTCGTGCATCATTCAGACCGTTATTGTTGATCGAGTCTGCCATTATCCTATGTTCGCAAGTATCTTTTAATCTCTGGATTATATGGAATAATGGGTTCATCTCAATTTGTGCGTCTGGTCATGCACATAACGCACCTAAAAACAAAACAAAAACAAAATTAATAATAAACTAAAGAAAATATTAAGTGCAACTACTATGTAATTATCAATCCCCAATCCCCAACAACGGCGCCAAAAACTTGATGTGCGGTAAAAAGGTATGCAATTTAGATCAAGTATACTCCTTGATCAAGTCATACAATGATAGAGTAGAGTGTCGAACCCACATGGATTGGATCAATAAATACGAAGCGATCATACTTATGACTTGGTGAGCAAGTATTGGTTTGATGGTGATTATAAAAACTAAATGAAGTAAAAGTAAATATAGCAACGATCAAGACAAGAAGATGCTGTAGTAGATATTTAGATGATTATGGAAGCTAGGTTTATTGACTAGGAATTATGCTGATTACTTATTTGAATGCTATAGCCGTTGGCAATACATATGTTCGTAACCAATTATGATTTTACCTATTTGACATGGTTTTTTAATTAACTTCTGACTCTCTCAATGCCTAGAAGCTGATAATAAGAATGCTATGGTAATACATGTCTGCGTGAACCCTAACAACTTTATTATCTATTCAATTTCCCCTTATTAGTCGTTGAAATCCTAAACTTACGTCTAAGATGGATTAGAATCTAAGTTAACAACTTATCTCCACTGTTCATATTTGTATAACCTAACTTTCTCGGTATTAAGCCACATATTAATAGTTAAAAGGCCTATCTCGATAGCTCTTAGAATAACTAGGCCTGAAGAACAATGAACAAAATAGATAAAGAAAAAGACTATAGCATTAAACAAATAATCAAAACATAATATCCTAAAAATAATAAACCCAAAAAAAGTATTTAGCTCATGTTTGAGCCTAAAACATCCATAATAAAAGTACTAAAGAACATGACAGTTTATCAAGCAAGGGAAAAAGAAGAATCAAGCATCCTCGATGTTCTCCTCCAAGCTCTCTAACTATGCTACAGGTCCCGCACTCCTCAAGCCTCTCTCAATGGCTCTTGTTGTATGGAGACTCCTCTAGATCTCGACTTCGGTGGTTCTCCGATAGCTGAAGACTAAGGACAATTGTCTAAGATCAAGCTCTTTTTTTTGTTTCCCAAGTCTTCTTTATATAGGCAAAAAAGCTATGGTATTGTAACCCTAAAGCACGCAAAACCTCTTAAAAATGATATTTCTTTCACAGTCTATTAAATGAGTTCCATATCAGATGAGAATCCAAGTGTACCAAAGTCTGATTCATCTCTAACTCTAGTTCCTTGTCATCTCAACACGAGATGGATGCCACTCTACTACTTTTGTGTTCCTCCAACTCCATAGCTTCCCGCACAAGCACCACTAAAACGCACTACGTTCCCCACTAAATGCATCAAAATATAAACATTTAAGCGAAGACACCGTAACTCCCTAACTATATGCAAACTACTCCTAAATGCAACTATATGAGCCTTAACACATGCAAAAGTTAAGTAAAAAGGGTACTATAATACCCCCTACCCTAGTTTAGTAGTAAACCGGCTCGGGAGCGTTACGGAGAAAGAACAAGCAAGAACAAGGCAAAGAAAGGTGAACTCATCCCTATTAAATGAGTTCCTTAACTAGCTAGCAGTGTAACACCCCATCCCAGGGCTAGCCGTAACTCGGTTCCGGAGCGTTACCGAAACGAAAGCAAAGCAATAGATAGGTTACTTGTCGAACAAGTAACATCGGAATACTTGACTTGCAATGCAAGTAACCTAAACACAACCATTCAAAACATAAAATACATTCAAGCAATCCACATTAAACAAAAACCAACATACATAGCATACTAATTTAGGTACCATTTTGTTTCATTTCATACTTATAACATAAGTTACCATTATCATATTACCATTCCATTCAAATCACATACATCATTCAAACAACAAACTCAAGTGTGGCATACTTCACTTTAAGATACTATTAAACATGGTTCAACTTTCATTCTTACTACAATTCCAAGGGCCAAATTCGAATAACACCAGGTGGTCACTAAGCATGTCTTAACTAGCTTACTTGCATCCAAAGAAACTACTTATTCAACCAATTAACATGATCAATACAAGCATCGAACTTACAATCTTATTACACATTCATGCATCTATTCGAACAACATGGTAATCCCTAATCACATTTTATTTGATTTATTACAATCAAGCCATCACATTTCATAGCATATTTTGTTTATACATTGTTAATGCATGCTTAAACATACCTTAGCCTCAATCTTGTCATTGCCGAATCATGCTAATAGACATAGGAACAAATGCATGATCATACACATTGGTCTAACATTCAAATGAAACAAGATTCAACCATCATTGTATAACTTCATAATTTGCGCAGCTTCTTACTCATGTATATACATATCATCATGGTTCAAACATATTATTTAAGTCATCCAAGTTATTTACAAGATAGGCCCATCAAAACATTACACATACAAGTCTTAAACACATATTCAAATGCATGATCAAGGCTACCTATTACAAGATCTAGTGCCACCAAACTAGGAGTATACAAAGAGTATGTATTCATACTTTCAAGCTTGCCTCAAGTGTTTCTTCAAACCCAAGATATCCTCTTGAAGTATCTTTAAATTGTTATGGGAAGAATGAAGAGTAGGGTGGTAAGTACAAGTTATGTACTTAGTGAGGCAACACTAAGTCTAGCCAATATCAAAGCATATAAGTACAAGTTTTCATGTATTTCAAAGAATCAAGACCATCTCAACAAAACACATGCTATTCGAATGAATAAGGTAACTTAGGCAATCTTTACATATCACATTTTCAACATAGCAACATCCACCATAATCATAGAATACCATTCGAACATCTTGCTTGGAAGACAAGCAACCAATATTTCATTTACCAAGTAGGAATTCATACACAAGGTCATCATCTATACATATCTTTCATGAAAAGTAGACTAGTTTTGCAACCATTCATATGTCATCTTCCAATGCAAGGAAGTTCATTCAAGTTTCTTACAATACAAGAAAAGATCATATCACACATCTAAGAAAACAATGTCCATTTGAATTATTAAGTCATCTTATAACACCCTTGGTATGTATCTTACTAGATAATCAAATCTTTATCAATATGCACCGAAGTGCCAATATGCACCGTAGTGCCAATATGCACCGTCGTGCCAATATGTACTGTCGTACCAATATGCACCGTAGTGCCAATATGAGCTCAAGATTCTAAGGCATGCCCTCCTATCTATCAAACTAGCTACCAAGATTGTTGATTATCCATTTCATTTAAGCTTTATACATTTCATGATCCAATACAAGATTATGCCATTTAATGGCCAAGCCCTTAGGCTTATGGAGTCTTAACTCCCAATACAAAACTATCCATGCCATTCGAATAGCATGAATACAAAGTGGTGCCCTTGCTCAATTCATTTCAATCAGCCATGTATAACAATCACAAACACATGCATATGTATGCAATGTGCGTACCTTATTCTCCAAGCAAGCATGCCATTTCATACCTTTGGCATAAGCAATGCAACATGACAAGTATTTGATTTCATTTGCTTAACACTCAAGCAAACGCATAGAACATGGCATCAAACAAGTTATCATACATTTCATTCTTCCCTTAATTAGCCAAATATGTTTTAAGTCATGTTACATGGCATTAACATTGAATTAAACAATAACAAGGTTGGTTAGGACCTAGTCCCAACCCTAAGGATAGTTACACTCACAATACTTCTAGCAATCAATGGTCTTGTATCCAAATCCCTTTGCCTCTAGCTTTGGGATGTTCACTCCTATCCTCTTCTTCCCCAACTTGCTGCCCTTGGTCTAGCAAGCATAACACATACACATTTCATCAAAACAAGCACATAATATCACACAATCATAATAGCAATGCTACCACATTTGTACCTAACATTTAGCTAATGTTTTTATGCTTCCTTTTAAGCATTTCTTACTAGTTCATTTCCATATTGTTATTACTTCATTTTAAGACATAACTGGACAGGTTACAATATCCCAAAACTGTTTTGGAAATAGTTTGCTACTAGGTGCAAAAACAGTCCCAAACTGCCCAGGATACTGCTGCCTGGCAGTTTGCACACTGTCCCTTTAAATGGCCATATCTTTTAATCCGTACGTCAGAATTTTGATTTCTATACACCGTTGGAAAGCTAACAAAATTTTATATAATACCATAATAGACTTTCATTTTAGTTCTTATCCAATTAATACAGTTTATTGTTCAAAGACAGGGCATTTACACTGCCTGGACAGTTTGCACTGTCCAGCAATTCCTATTTACAGTTCCAGCATAGGACCCAGTTTTCAATTCTGTTTTAACCTAATGAAAGTAGAAATACTAAGGATCATTTCATTAAAATTTCAGCTCTGAATTTGATCTATACAATATTTGGTGAATTTTCAAAGTGACTGCCCAGAACAGAGCAATTCTGGGCAGATTGCACCTATTCACATTTTAATGCCTTAAATTCATTTTAACCAATGTTTTGGCCCTATAATTCATTTCATATGACACCCTAAACATGTTTAGTCAATGTTAATTCATTATTCAAGGCACCAAAACAGAGCAACTTGGTTATACTGCCTAATTTTGCATGTTTACTCAATTTCAATTCAACAAAACAGTTTCTATGTTACAAGACTATGTTCATATTTTTATCCTTCATTTCTAGCATTGTTTGCTAACAATTCAATTTGTTTAACACCTTCTTTACAATATCTAATCATGATCATAATCAATTCATTAATTCCATAGCTCAATTTTAAGTTCTAATCATTCAATTCTCACTTCAACACCACATTTCAATTTTCCAGCAACCTAGCTTTGTTACACTATCATAAACACATAATTTCCAGCATAGTACCTAGTGTTCATTCTTCAAATTTGCATAATTCTACAACCATTTAATCATCTAATCACATATTCAATAGCTAATTTCATCTAACATCATCAAAATAGTCCAATTCCACAAGTATAATTGCCTAATCAATTGAATATAAGTAGAATATACTTACTTTGCTTCCTAGTTCAATTTCAATGAAAAATCACTACACATGCAAGCTTAATTTTCCTCTTTAATGGCTGATTTTCAAGCTTTCTTTCTCCCAATTTTCCTCTCTCTATTTCGGCCAAATGAAATGAAAGAGATGATGACAATGTGGTTATCCACATTAGTGGATTTGGGATTTTACTAAACTAACCTTAGTTAGTAACTAATCATATAATTAGACAAGGGCAATTGAGAGAATCATATAATTTATCATGCAAACTTCATCTTTCTTACTTAATTCAAATTGGTCCTTTGTAATTTGATCACTTATTTCATTCATTC
This sequence comes from Hibiscus mutabilis, assembly GCA_019671005.1. Lineage (NCBI taxonomy): Eukaryota > Viridiplantae > Streptophyta > Magnoliopsida > Malvales > Malvaceae > Hibiscus > Hibiscus mutabilis. The sequence continues at coordinate 27,992,921 of CM033717.1, read as the reverse complement.
TTTCAATTAGACCCTTAACTAATCAATTTAGCTTAATTCTAGATTCAATTAAGCTATCAACTTATGCAAATTGGTTCCAATACTTCTAGGCTAGGATTTGGGGTGTTACAATTCTCCCCCCCTTAAATTAAATTCGTCCTCGAATTTACTTGAATCGAATAGGTGAGGATATTGCTTCCTCATGACTTCTTCAGATTCCTAGGTAGCTTCTTCCACCTTATGATTTCTCCATAAGATCTTAACAAGGGGAACAATCTTGTTTCGAAGCTTTCTAACTTCTCGATCAAGAATCTGAATAGGTTCTTCTTTGTAGGACAAATCAGGATTCAATTCTACTTTTTCGGGCTCAAGAATGTGTGAAGGATCAGATCGATACCTTCTGAGCATTGAAACGTGGAAGACATTGTGTATTCTATCGAATTCTCTAAGAAGAGCTAGTCGATAGGCCACTGGACCAATTCTTTCAATAACTTCAAATGGTCCGATGTACCGGGGACTGAGTTTCCATTTTCTTCCAAATCTAAGCACTATCTTCCAAGGTGAGACCTTTAGAAACACTTTGTCTCTAATAGCATGCTGAATATCTCTCCTTTTCAAGTCAGCATATGCTTTCTGTCTACCGAAAGCTGCCTTCAATCGATCGTGAATGATCTTGACTTGTTCTTCGGTTTCCTGAAGCAATTGAGGTCCTAATACTTTGTTTTCTCCCAATTCAGACCAGCATAAGGGAGTTCTACATCTTCTACCATATAGAGCTTCAAATGGTGCCATTTGAATAGAAGATTGATAGCTATTGTTGTAGGCAAACTCTACAAGAGGTAGGGATTTCTCCCAATTCTTCCTGAAGTCAATAATACAAGCTCGTAGCATATCTTCTAGCACTTGAATGTTTCTCTCATATTGGCCATCTGATTGAGGATGAAAGGTCGTACTAAGATGTACTTTAGCTCCTAGAGCTTTCTGCAGAGAATTCCATAATCGAGAAGCGAATCGAGGGTCACGATCAGAGATAATTGTTGTAGGTACACCGTGTAACTGAATCACTTCACGGATGTACAGCTCGGCAAGGGTTTCCAAGCTCATGTTCATACGAACAAGGATGAAGTGAGTAGATTTAGTGAATCTATCAACAATCACCCATACAACATCATTCTTTCTTGGAGTTGAAGGAAGACCGGTGACAAAGTCTATAGTAATTCGATCCCACTTCCACTAGGGAAGTTCAATAGGTTGAAGCAATTCAGTAGGGACTTGATGCTCGGTTTTGACTTTTTGACAAGTTAAACACTTGGATACGAAGTTCGTGATTGCAAATTTCATGCCTGGCCACCAATATAGTGGCTTTAGGTCCTTATACATCTTAATCGATCCAGGGTGGATTGAGAAAGAACTTTGATGAGCTTCTTTCAACATTTCTTGTCTTAGTTCCTCATTGATAGGAACACAAACTCTATCTTTGAAATAGAGGAGTCCATTTGACTTGAGGGAGAAGTCAGAGCTAGACTCAGAAGTAAGCTTAGATATGATCTTCTAAAGATCTGGATCAACTTGTTGGAGTTCTTTAATTCTCGAGATGAAATCGAATTGAACTTGAAGTTCAGACAAAAATTTTCGGCCCTTGGGCAATCGAAATGAGCATTGATAGCCATAGTAGCTACGAAAGAATTAACAAGGTCATTAGAATGATTTTCAATAGATTTCTTGCAATGCAAGGCACTTTATTAGAATTGTTTTTGTATCACAAGGCATTGTTCGATTTCTTTCTTACAAGCTAAGAAAGACACATTTTCAAAGGTTACAAGTATTTTAAGCAAATTTTTATTAGAATGGGTTACTTGTATTTCAAGGAATGTTCGAATGGTAACTTGTAGCTTAAGAAACTCTAAATTCCTTATTTGCAAAATAATAAAAGGCACGATTCAATGAATTTAATCAGAATTATAGATTTAGGAGTTACCCGAGTATGGTCTACGACTAAGGGCGTCAACAACTACATTTGCTTTCCCCGGATGGTAGTCGATAACCAAGTCGTAATCCTTAAGTAATTCGAGCCATCTCCTTTGCCTCATATTCAAGTCCTTATGAGTTAGGAGGTATTTGAGACTTTTGTGATCGGTAAATAGATTGTATTTCTCTTCGTATAGATAGTGTCTCAATACCTTGAGAGCAAATACGATAGCTGCTAGTTCTAGATCGTGTGTTGGATAATTAGACTCATGTGGCTTTAGTTGCCTTGAAGCGTAAGCAATTACTTTCCCATCTTGCATCAGGGCACAACCGAGTCCTAGATGAGAAACATCACTATAAACAGTGAATTCTTTGCCTGATTCTGGGTGGATGAGTACCGGGTCATGAGTCAGAGCTTGCTTAAGTTGATCGAAGCTTCGTTGTTGACTTTCTGACTAAACAAAGGGCGTAATTTTGCGGGTAAGCTTAGTAAGACTTGTGGCAATAGACGAAAAGCCTTTAACAAATCTTCTATAATACCCTACTAAACCGAGAAAGCTTGAGACCTCGCTTACATTCTTCGGAGGTCTCCAGTTCAGAATAGACTGAATCTTGCTTGGATCGACTTTGATTCCTTCAGCCGAGATAATGTGGCCGAGAAAAGAAACTTCTGGTAACCAGAATTCACATTTGGAGAACTTGGCATACAATTGATGTTCTCAGAGTGTTTGCAAGACAATTCAGAGGTGTTCAGCATGTTCTTCCTTATTCCGAGAGTACACCAAAATGTCGTCAATGAAGGCAACTACGAATTTATCGAGATAGGGCTTGAATACTCGATTCATGAGATCCATGAAAGCAGCCGGTGCATTCATTAACCCGAATGGCATTACGAGGAATTCAAAGTGGCCATATCGAGTACAAAAGGCTATCTTGGGTACGTCTTGTTCTTTCACTTTCATTTGATAGTACCCCGATCGAAGGTCGATCTTAGAGAATACGACAGCATCCCTAAGTTGATCAAAAAGATGTTCAATTTTGGGCGGGGGATACCAGCTTCTTGATAGTGAGCTTGTTTAGTCGACGATAATCAATAGAAAGCCGCATAGTCTCGGCTTTCGTTTTCCTGAACAGACTAGAGCACCCCATGGAGAAGTGCTAGGCCGTATGAAACCTTTATCTTGCAACTCATGAAGTTGCTTCTTTAATTCTTTCAACTCGACAGGTGCCATTCTATAGGGTGTAATGGACACCGAAGCTATTCCAGGCTGAACTTCAATCCCGAACTTGACTTCTCTGGTCGAATGGACACCAGGGAGTTCCTCGGGAAAAACATCAGTGAATTCAGAAACGACAGGCATTCTAGGCAAACCGAATTCAATTTCATCTTGGAGAATCATCTTAGGAAAGATTGAAGTTGGTTTATTATCTATTAAGAGAATGGATTCTTTCCCTAAACCCTAGAGATACAGTCTTTGATTTTGGCAATCTACCCAGGCCTCGTGTTTACTTAACCAATCTAACCCCAAAATCAAGTCAAATTCACAATATGGTAAGGCATAAAGATTAATGGGAAATGGTACATTTCAATGGTCAAGGGAGCTTGCTTGTGGCACAAGTTAATGGGTGTTTTCCCCCTAATGGATTCGAAACTACTAGATTCGATTCAATAATTTCGGGTTTCAATTTTAACTTGTTGATCAAGGCAGAACAAACAAATGAATGGGTAGACCCCGAATCAATTAAAGCATATGTAGGACTAGAATTTAACTCAACGGTACCTGCGATAACATCGAGAGCTTCTTCATCATCTTTACCACAAATGTGGTACATACGAGCAGGGCTCGAGATTCCTGATGAGTCTGAGCATTCGAATAGGGGCCCTTCTGTTTCCCCTGATTCCTAGACCGAGCTTGTTTGGGTGCTTTGTTTCATTAGGAGGAGCTGAGCTAGCAATTGCGTAGCTCGATTCGAAGCCTTGTTGGGATTTTGGGGACAATCCCATATATAATGATCAAAGGCTCCACATGAGAAGCATAAATTCTGTTGAACTCTGCACTGGTCAGTATGATGTTTCTGGCAGAAGTTGCATAGAGGGTATTGAGTAGCTTTAGCCTGATTCCCCATGCTATCAACAGAAACAACAGGAGCTGAAGTCTTTATAACCGTTTGAGGTTTCAGAATGTAACTACTCTTCTGATTAAGGGTATAGTTCAAAGTGTGTCCCTTGGAATGTTTAGACTTCTTTGATTGCCAAAGTGGCTTATCATCGCTCTGGGTCGTTTGTCTTTCTAGAGTGTCTGCTCTTGCGTCCTTTTGAGGCTTTCATCTTCGCTTTAGTAGCAATGGCTCGGTTTACCAAATTTTGGAAGTCGATAATACCCAGAGCAGTAAATATCAGGCTTAATTCATCATTTAACCCATCAATGAACATTCGGCACTTGTCGGCCTCAATTTTGATATATTCAGACCCATACTTACAATACTTGCAAAAGTTGCTCACATATTGCTCGATAGGTCGGCTTGTTTAAGATACAAGAATCGCTTTGCCTCGGCCGGATATTGTTTCGGATATACTTCTTCTTGAACTCATCAATGAAGAACTTCCAAGTGATAGACTCTGCAGGAGCAGTCAGAGTATGGTTTCCCACCAGCTTAGTGCTTCGTCTACCAACAAAGCGATGGCACACTCGAGTTTATGCTCGTCAGGACACGATAATTGCTTCATCAGAATGTGAGTAGTGGCCTCTAACCAGTACTCGACTACTTCTGGATTAGCCTTATCGGTGCCAGTGAAGGTATATGCCCGATGTTGAGCCAGCTTGTCAATAAGGGCTCAGTTTGGCACAACAACAATAGGAGCAATAGGGTGATCTTGTTTTAGGACAGTTACGAGATGATTGAACATCTCTTTCATACTTGTAATACATTCTTGCTGCACAGGATTGATAGCAGGAGCTTTTTGTTGAGAAGCAGCTTGAGCTTGCTATTGAAGAGGATTCTGCTCCATCCTCACACTATCTCCTTCGATCGAGGAGCCTATGTGACTTTCATTATCCCGACCCAATCTTGTTTCTGACATTCTAGTTCAATCAGAACAATAAGAGTTTTAGTTATCACATTTACACATTTATGCAACAACACAAGCTTATATCAAATCTCCTAGGTGGCACAATATCCTATACGATGCAAGTGAGCTTATGAAATCGACCAAAAAGCTTTGATTACCAATAAATGTAACACCCCTCCCTGGGTTAGCCGTAACCTAATTTTGGAGCGTTACTGAAACGAAAGCAAAGCAATGGATAGGTTACTTGTCGAACAAGTAACCTCAGAATACTTGACTTGCAATGCAAGTAACCTAAACACAACCATTCAAAACATTAAATACATTCAAGCAATCCACATTAAACATAAACCAACATACATAGCATACTAATTCAGGTACCATTTTGTTTCATTTCATACTTATAACCTAAGTTACCATTATCATATTACCATTCCATTCAAATCACATGCATCATTCAAACAACAAACTCAAGTGTGGCATACTTCACTTTAAGATACTATTAAACATGGTTCAACTTTCATTCTTACTACAATTCCAAGTGCCATATTCGAATAACACTAGGTGGTCACTAAGCATGTCTAACTAGCTTACTTGCATCTAAAGAAACTACTTATTCAACCAATTAACATGATCAATACAAGCATCCAACTTACAATCTTATTACACATTCATGTATCTATTCTAACAACATGGTAATCCTTAATCACATTTTATTTGAGTTTTTACAATCAAGTCATCACATTTCATAGCATATTTGGTTTATACATTGTTAATGCATGCTTAAACATACCTTAGCCTCAATCTTGTCATTGCCGAATCATGCTAATAGACATAGGAACAAATGCATGATCATACACATTGGTCTAACATTCAAATGAAACAAGATTCAACCATCATTGTATAACTTCATAATTTGCAGCTTCTTACTCATATATATACATATCATCATTGTTCAAACATATTATTTAAGTCATCCAAGTTATTTACAAGATAGGCGCCCATCAAAACATTACACATACAAGTCTTAAACACATATTCAAATGCATGATCAAGGCTACCTATTACAAGATCTAGTGCCACCAAACTAGGAGTATACAAAGAGTATGAATTCATACTTTCAAGCTTGCCTCAAGTGTTGCTTCAAACCCAAGATATCCTCTTGAAGTATCTTTAATCTGTTTTGGGAAGAATGAAAAGTAGAGTGGTAAGTACAAGTTATGTACTTAGTGAGGAAACACTAAGTCTAGCCAATATCAAAGCATATAAGTCCATGTTTTAATGTATTTCAAAGAATCAAAACCATCTCTACAAAACACATGCTATTCGAATGAATAGGGTAACTTAGGCAATCTTTACATATCACATTTTCAACCTGGCAACATCCACCATAATCATAGCATACTATTCGAACATCTTGCTTAGAAGACAAGCAACCAATATTTCATTTACCAAGTAGGCATTCATACACAAGGTAATCATCTATGCATTTCTTTCATGAAAAGTAGAGTAGTTTTGCAACCATTCATATGTCATCTTCCAATGCAAGGAAGTTCATTCAAGTTTCTTACAATACAAGCAATGATCATATCACACGTCTAAGCAAACAATGTTCATTTGAATTATTAAGTCAACTTATAACACCCTTGGTAAGTAGCTTAGTAGATAATCAAATCTTTATCAATATGCACCGAAGTGCCAATATGCACCGTGAGTGCCAATATGTACCGTCGTACCAATATGCACCGTAGTGCCAATATGCACCGTAGTGCCAATATGAGCTCAAGATTTTAAGGCATGCCCTCTATCTATCAAACTATCTACCAAGTTTGTTGATTATCCATTTCATTTAAGCTTTATACATTTCATGATCCAATACAAGATTATGCCATTTAATGGCCAAGCCCTTAGGCTTATGGAGTCTTAACTCCCAATACAAAACTATCCATGCCATTCAATAGCATGAATACAAAGTGGTACCCTTGCTCAATTCATTTCAATCAGTCATGTATAACAATCACAAACACATGTATATGTATGCAATGTGCGTACCTTATTATCCAAACAAGCATGCCATTTCATACCTTTGGCATAAGCAATGCAACATGACAAGCATTTGATTTCATTTGCTTAACACTCAAGTAAACACATAGAACATGGCATCAAACAAGTTATCATACATGCCATTCTTTTGCTTAATTAGCCAAATATGTTTTAAGTCGTGTTACATGGCATTAACATTGAATTAAACAATAACAAAGTTGGTTAGGACCTAGTCCCAACCCTAAGGATAGTTACACTCACAATACTCCTAGCAATCAATGGTCTTGTATCCAAATCCCTTTGGCTCTAGCTTTGGGATGTCCACTCCTATCCTCTTCTTCCCCAACTTGCTGCCCTTGCTCTAGCAAGCATAACACATACACATTTCATCAAAACAAGCACATGACATCACACAATCATAATATCAATGCTACCATATTTGTACCTAACATTTAGCTACTGTTTCATCTAATCACATATTCAATAGCTAATTTCATCTAACATAATCAAAATAGTCCAATTCCACAAGTATAATTGCCTAATCAATTGAATATAAGTAGAATATACTTACTTTTCTTCCTAGTTCAATTTCAATGAAAAATCACTACACATGCAAGCTTAATTTTCCTCTTTAATGGCTGATTTTCAAGCTTTCTTTCTCCCAATTTTCCTCTCTATTTTGGCCAAATGAAATGAAAGAGATGATGACAATGTGGTTATCCACATTAGTGGATTTGGGATTTTACTAAACTAACCTTAGTTAGTAACTAATCATATAATTAGACAAGGGCAATTGAGAGAATCATATAATTTATCATGCAAACTTCATCTTTCTTACTTAATTCAAATTGGTCCTTTGTAATTTGATCACTTATTTCATTCATTCTTTCAATTAGACCCTTAACTAATCAATTTAGCTTAATTCTAGATTCAATTAAGCTATCAACTTATGCAAATTGGTTCCAATACTTCTAGGCTAGGATTTGGGGTGTTACAATTCTCCCCCTTAAATTAAATTCGTCCTCAAATTTACTTGAATCGAATAGGTGAGGATATTGCTTCCTCATGACTTCTTCAGATTCCTAGGTAGCTTCTTCCACCTTATGATTTCTCCATAAGATCTTAACAAGGGGAACAATCTTGTTTCAAGCTTTCTAACTTCTCGATCAAGAATCAATAGGTTCTTCTTTGTAGGACAAATCAGGATTCAATTCTACTTTTTCGGGCTCAAGAATGTGTGAAGGATCAGATCGATACCTTCTGAGCATTGAAACGTGGAAGACATTGTGTATTCTATCGAATTCTCTAAGAAGAGCTAGTCGATAGGCCACCGGACCAATTCTTTCAATAACTTCAAATGGTCCGATGTACCGGGACCGAGTTTCCATTTTCTTCCAAATCTAAGCACTATCTTCCAAGGTGAGACCTTTAGAAACACTTTGTCTCTAATAGCATGCTGAATATCTCTCCTTTTCAAGTCAGCATATGCTTTCTGTCTACCGAAAGCTGCCTTCAATCGATCGTGAATGATCTTGACTTGTTCTTCGGTTTCCTGAAGCAATTGAGGTCCTAATACTTTGTTTTCTCCCAATTCAGACCAGCATAAGGGAGTTCTACATCTTCTACCATATAGAGCTTCAAATGGTGCCATTTGAATAGAAGATTGATAGCTATTGTTGTAGGCAAACTCTACAAGAGGTAGGGATTTCTCCCAATTCTTCCCCAAGTCAATAATACAAGCTCAGTAGCATATCTTCTAGCACTTGAATGTTTCTCTCATATTGGCCATCTGATTGAGGATGAAAGGTCGTACTAAGATGTACTTTAGCTCCTAGAGCTTTCTGCAGAGAATTCCATAATCGAGAAGCGAATCGAGGGTCACGATCAGAGATAATTGTTGTAGGTACACCGTGTAACTGAATCACTTCACGGATGTACAGCTCGGCAAGGGTTTCCAAGCTCATGTTCATACGAACAAGGATGAAGTGAGTAGATTTAGTGAATCTATCAACAATCACCCATACAACATCATTCTTTCTTGGAGTTGAAGGAAGACCGGTGACAAAGTCTATAGTAATTGATCCCACTTCCACTAGGGAAGTTCAATAGGTTGAAGCAATTCAGTAGGGACTTGATGCTCGGTTTTGACTTTTTGACAAGTTAAACACTTGGATACGAAGTTCGTGATTGCAAATTTCATGCCTGGCCACCAATATAGTGGCTTTAGGTCCTTATACATCTTAATCGATCCAGGGTGGATTGAGAAAGAACTTTGATGAGCTTCTTTCAACATTTCTTGTCTTAGTTCCTCATTGATAGGAACACAAACTCTATCTTTGAAATAGAGGAGTCCATTTGACTTGAGGGAGAAGTCAGAGCTAGACTCAGAAGTAAGCTTAGATATGATCTTCTAAAGATCTGGATCAACTTGTTGGAGTTCTTTAATTCTCGAGATGAAATCGAATTGAACTTGAAGTTCAGACAAAAATTTTCGGCCCTTGGGCAGTCAGAAATGAGCATTGATAGCCATAGTAGCTACGAAAGAATTAACAAGGTCATTAGAATGATTTTCAATAGATTTCTTGCAATGCAAGGCACTGTTAGAATTGTTTTTTGTATCACAAGGCATTGTTCGATTTCTTTCTTACAAGCTAAGAAAGACACATTTTCAAAGGTTACAAGTATTTTAAGCAAATTTTTTATTAGAATGGGTTACTTGTATTTCAAGGAATGTTCGAATGGTAACTTGTAGCTTAAGAAACTCTAAATTCCTTATTTGCAAAATAATAAAAGGCACGATTCAATGAATTTAATCAGAATTATAGATTTAGGAGTTACCCGAGTATGGTCTACGACTAAGGGCGTCAACAACTACATTTGCTTTCCCCGGATGGTAGTCGATAACCAAGTCGTAATCCTTAAGTAATTCGAGCCATCTCCTTTGCCTCATATTCAAGTCCTTATGAGTTAGGAGGTATTTGAGACTTTTGTGATCGGTAAATAGATTGTATTTCTCTTCGTATAGATAGTGTCTCAATACCTTGAGAGCAAATAACGATAGCTGCTAGTTCTAGATCGTGTGTTGGATAATTAGACTCATGTGGCTTTAGTTGCCTTGAAGCGTAAGCAATTACTTTCCCATCTTGCATCAGGGCACAACCGAGTCCTAGATGAGAAACATCACTATAAACAGTGAATTCTTTGCCTGATTCTGGGTGGATGAGTACCGGGTCATGAGTCAGAGCTTGCTTAAGTTGATCGAAGCTTCGTTGTTGACTTTCTGACTAAACAAAGGGCGTAATTTTGCGGGTAAGCTTAGTAAGACTTGTGGCAATAGACGAAAAGCCTTTAACAAATCTTCTATAATACCCTACTAAACCGAGAAAGCTTCAGACCTCGCTTACATTCTTCGGAGGTCTCCAGTTCAGAATAGACTGAATCTTGCTTGGATCGACTTTGATTCCTTCAGCCGAGATAATGTGGCCGAGAAAAGAAACTTCTGGTAACCAGAATTCACATTTGGAGAACTTGGCATACAATTGATGTTCTCAGAGTGTTTGCAAGACAATTCAGAGGTGTTCAGCATGTTCTTCCTTATTCCGAGAGTACACCAAAATGTCGTCAATGAAGGCAACTACGAATTTATCGAGATAGGGCTTGAATACTCGATTCATGAGATCCATGAAAGCAGCCGGTGCATTCATTAACCCGAATGGCATTACGAGGAATTCAAAGTGGCCATATCGAGTACAAAAGGCTATCTTGGGTACGTCTTGTTCTTTCACTTTCATTTGATAGTACCCCGATCGAAGGTCGATCTTAGAGAATACGACAGCATCCCTAAGTTGATCAAAAAGATGTTCAATTTTGGGCAGGGGATACCAGTTCTTGATAGTGAGCTTGTTTAGCTGACGATAATCAATAGAAAGCCGCATAGTCTCGGCTTTCGTTTTCACGAACAGGACTAGAGCACCCCATGGAGAAGTGCTAGGCCGTATGAAACCTTTATCTTGCAACTCATGAAGTTGCTTCTTTAATTCTTTCAACTCGACAGGTGCCATTCTATAGGGTGTAATGGACACCGAAGCTATTCCAGGCTGAACTTCAATCCCGAACTTGACTTCTCTGGTCGAATGGACACCAGGGAGTTCCTCGGGAAAAACATCAGTGAATTCAGAAACGACAGGCATTCTAGGCAAACCGAATTCAATTTCATCTTGGAGAATCATCTTAGGAAAGATTGAAGTTGGTTTATTATCTATTAAGAGAATGGATTCTTTCCCTAAACCCTAGAGATACAGTCTTTGATTTTGGCAATCTACCCAGGCCTCGTGTTTACTTAACCAATCTAACCCCAAAATCAAGTCAAATTCACAATATGGTAAGGCATAAAGATTAATGGGAAATGGTACATTTCGAATGGTCAAGGGAGCTTGCTTGTGGCACAAGTTAATGGGTGTTTTCCCCCTAATGGATTCGAAACTACTAGATTCGATTCAATAATTTCGGGTTTCAATTTTAACTTGTTGATCAAGGCAGAACAAACAAATGAATGGGTAGACCCCGAATCAATTAAAGCATATGTAGGACTAGAATTTAACTCAACGGTACCTGCGATAACATCGAGAGCTTCTTCATCATCTTTACCACAAATGTGGTACATACGAGCAGGGCTCGAGATTCCTGATGAGTCTGAGCATTCGAATAGGGGCCCTTCTGTTTCCCCTGATTCCTAGACTGAGCTTGTTTGGGTGCTTTGTTTCTGTTAGGAGGAGCTGAGCTAGCAATTGCAGAAGCTCGATTCGAAGCCTTGTTGGGATTTTGGGGACAATCCCATATATAATGATCAAAGGCTCCACATGAGAAGCATAAATTCTGTTGAACTCTGCACTGGTCAGTATGATGTTTCTGGCAGAAGTTGCATAGAGGGTATTGAGTAGCTTTAGCCTGATTCCCCATGCTATCAACAGAAACAACAGGAGCTGAAGTCTTTATAACCGTTTGAGGTTTCAGAATGTAACTACTCTTCTGATTAAGGGTATAGTTCAAAGTGTGTCCCTTGGAATGTTTAGACTTCTTTGATTGCCAGTGTGGCTTATCATCGTTCCTGGGTCGTTTGTCTTTCTAGGAGTGTCTGCTCTTGCGTCCTTTTGAGGCTTTCATCTTCGCTTTAGTAGCAATGGCTCGGTTTACCAAATTTTGGAAGTCGATAATACCCAGAGCAGTAAATATCAGGCTTAATTCATCATTTAACCCATCAATGAACATTCGGCACTTGTCGGCCTCAATTTTGATATATTCAGACCCATACTTACAATACTTGCAAAAGTTGCTCACATATTGCTCGATAGGTCGGCTTGTTTAAGATACAAGAATCGCTTTCGGTGCTCGGCCAGATATTGTTTCCAGATATACTTCTTCTTGAACTCATCAATGAAGAACTTCCAAGTGATAGACTCTGCAGGAGCAGTCAGAGTATGGTTTCCCACCAGCTTAGTGCTTCGTCTACCAACAAAGCGATGGCACACTCGAGTTTATGCTCGTCAGGACACGATAATTGCTTCATCAGAATGTGAGTAGTGGCCTCTAACCAGTACTCGACTACTTCTGGATTAGCCTTATCGGTGCCAGTGAAGGTATATGCCCGATGTTGAGCCAGCTTGTCAATAAGGGCTCAGTTTGGCACAACAACAATAGGAGCAATAGGGTGATCTTGTTTTAGGACAGTTACGAGATGATTGAACATCTCTTTCATACTTGTAATACATTCTTGCTGCACGGATTGATAGCGAGAGCTTTTTGTTGAGAAGCGGCTTGAGCTTGCTATTGAAGAGGATTCTGCTCCATCCTCACACTATCTCCTTCGATCGAGGAGCCTATGTGACTTTCATTATCCCGACCCAATCTTGTTTCGACATTCTAGTTCAATCAGAACAATAAGAGTTTTTAGTTATCACATTTACACATTTATGCAACAACACAAGCTTATATCAAATCTCCTAGGTGGCACAATATCCTATACGATGCAAGTGAGCTTATGAAATCGACCAAAAGCTTTGATTACCAATAAATGTAACACCCTCCTGGGTTAGCCGTAACCTAATTTTGGAGCGTTATCAAACGAAAGCAAAGCAATGGATAGGTTACTTGTCGAACAAGTAACCTCGTAATACTTGACTTGCAATGCAAGTAACCTAAACACAACCATTCAAAACATTAAATACATTCAAGCAATCCACATTAAACATAAACCAACATACATAGCATACTAATTCAGGTACCATTTTGTTTCATTTCATACTTATAACCTAAGTTACCATTATCATATTACCATTCCATTCAAATCACATGCATCATTCAAACAACAAACTCAAGTGTGGCATACTTCACTTTAAGATACTATTAAACATGGTTCAACTTTCATTCTTACTACAATTCCAAGTGCCATATTCGAATAACACTAGGTGGTCACTAAGCATGTCTAACTAGCTTACTTGCATCTAAAGAAACTACTTATTCAACCAATTAACATGATCAATACAAGCATCCAACTTACAATCTTATTACACATTCATGTATCTATTCTAACAACATGGTAATCCTTAATCACATTTTATTTGAGTTTTTACAATCAAGTCATCACATTTCATAGCATATTTGGTTTATACATTGTTAATGCATGCTTAAACATACCTTAGCCTCAATCTTGTCATTGCCGAATCATGCTAATAGACATAGGAACAAATGCATGATCATACACATTGGTCTAACATTCAAATGAAACAAGATTCAACCATCATTGTATAACTTCATAATTTGCGCAGCTTCTTACTCATATATATACATATCATCATTGTTCAAACATATTATTTAAGTCATCCAAGTTATTTACAAGATAGGCGCCCATCAAAACATTACACATACAAGTCTTAAACACATATTCAAATGCATGATCAAGGCTACCTATTACAAGATCTAGTGCCACCAAACTAGGAGTATACAAAGAGTATGAATTCATACTTTCAAGCTTGCCTCAAGTGTTGCTTCAAACCCAAGATATCCTCTTGAAGTATCTTTAATCTGTTTTGGGAAGAATGAAAAGTAGAGTGGTAAGTACAAGTTATGTACTTAGTGAGGAAACACTAAGTCTAGCCAATATCAAAGCATATAAGTCCATGTTTTAATGTATTTCAAAGAATCAAAACCATCTCTACAAAACACATGCTATTCGAATGAATAGGGTAACTTAGGCAATCTTTACATATCACATTTTCAACCTGGCAACATCCACCATAATCATAGCATACTATTCGAACATCTTGCTTAGAAGACAAGCAACCAATATTTCATTTACCAAGTAGGCATTCATACACAAGGTAATCATCTATGCATTTCTTTCATGAAAAGTAGAGTAGTTTTGCAACCATTCATATGTCATCTTCCAATGCAAGGAAGTTCATTCAAGTTTCTTACAATACAAGCAATGATCATATCACACGTCTAAGCAAACAATGTTCATTTGAATTATTAAGTCAACTTATAACACCCTTGGTAAGTAGCTTAGTAGATAATCAAATCTTTATCAATATGCACCGAAGTGCCAATATGCACCGTAGTGCCAATATGTACCGTCGTACCAATATGCACCGTAGTGCCAATATGCACCGTAGTGCCAATATGAGCTCAAGATTTTAAGGCATGCCCTCCTATCTATCAAACTATCTACCAAGTTTGTTGATTATCCATTTCATTTAAGCTTTATACATTTCATGATCCAATACAAGATTATGCCATTTAATGGCCAAGCCCTTAGGCTTATGGAGTCTTAACTCCCAATACAAAACTATCCATGCCATTCGAATAGCATGAATACAAAGTGGTACCCTTGCTCAATTCATTTCAATCAGTCATGTATAACAATCACAAACACATGTATATGTATGCAATGTGCGTACCTTATTATCCAAACAAGCATGCCATTTCATACCTTTGGCATAAGCAATGCAACATGACAAGCATTTGATTTCATTTGCTTAACACTCAAGTAAACACATAGAACATGGCATCAAACAAGTTATCATACATGCCATTCTTTGCTTAATTAGCCAAATATGTTTTAAGTCGTGTTACATGGCATTAACATTGAATTAAACAATAACAAAGTTGGTTAGGACCTAGTCCCAACCCTAAGGATAGTTACACTCACAATACTCCTAGCAATCAATGGTCTTGTATCCAAATCCCTTTGGCTCTAGCTTTGGGATGTCCACTCCTATCCTCTTCTTCCCCAACTTGCTGCCCTTGCTCTAGCAAGCATAACACATACACATTTCATCAAAACAAGCACATGACATCACACAATCATAATATCAATGCTACCATATTTGTACCTAACATTTAGCTACTGTTTTTATGCTTCCTTTTAAGCATTTCTTACTAGTTCATTTCCATATTATTATTACTTCATTTAATCATCTAATCACATATTCAATAGCTAATTTCATCTAACATAATCAAAATAGTCCAATTCCACAAGTATAATTGCCTAATCAATTGAACATAAGTAGAATATACTTACTTTTCTTCCTAGTTCAATTTCAATGAAAAATCACTACACATGCAAGCTTAATTTTCCTCTTCAATGGCTGATTTTCAAGCTTTCTTTCTCTCAATTTTCCTCTCTCTATTTTGGCCAAATGAAATGAAAGAGATGATGACAATGTGGTTATCCACATTAGTGGATTTGGGATTTTACTAAACTAACCTTAGTTAGTAACTAATCATATAATTAGTCAAGGGCAATTGAGAGAATCATACAATTTATCATGCAAACTTCATCTTTCTTACTTAATTCAAATTGGTCCTTTGTAATTTGATCACTTATTTCATTCATTCTTTCAATTAGACCCTTAACTAATCAATTTAGTTTAATTTTATATTCAATTAAGCTATCAACTTATGCAAATCGGTTCCAATACTTCTAGGCTAGGATTTGGAGTGTTACAATGCTCCCCCCTCAAATTAAATTCATCCTCAAATTTACCTAAATCGAATAGGCGAGGATATTGCTTCCTCATAACTTCTTCAGATTCCCAGGTAGCTTCTTCCACCTTATGATTTCTCCATAAGATCTTAACAAGGGGAACAATCTTGTTCTGAAGCTTTCTTGCTTCCCAGTCAAGAATCTGAATAGGTAAACCAATTTAAGGGAAGAATGGAGCAACACTAGCTTGATCTTGCTTGGAGCTTTCTGAGTGTAGTCTTATTTAGGGTTGGGATGAGTGTCTTAACCAACAATCCATGTCTAAATTCTTGCCTGATAAATGATAGTATGAAATGAACTTAATCCATATTTGGTAAACCAATTTAAGGGAAGAATGGACTAAATAGGAACTTGGTGATTGAATTATGTTTGATACATGATAGCTAGTGAAATTGTAACTTGAAATAATTGCTTGAACATCTACTTGCAATGTGGCTCTTCGAATAGGATTAGTATAATCCTTGCTTGATACTTGTTGATGCTTAAATGTGAATATGCTGGAAATTCATGAAACCTTGTAAAATGAACTAGAATTTCACTTGACTTAGTGACTTGAAATGGACTTGACCTTGCTATGTTTGATATCTAACCACTTGATGTGTGATTGCTTGAAAATAAAAGATTCAATAAGTCCTTGGTTGCTAGTTGTTCTTAGGTAGTATGGCATGCCTTAGAGTCTAGAGCTCGACTTGTTAGGTACTTTGTGTACCATCTTCCTTGGTGTTATAGACACCTTCTTGTTAGATACCTTGGGTATCATCTTGCTAGGTACTTTGTGTACCCTCTTGTGCGGTGTTGTGGACGCCTTCTTCTTTAGGTACTTTGTGTACACACTTGCTAGGAACTTGTGTACCCACATAAGACCTGATTACCTAGTCTTACTATCTACCAAGGCAAAACAAGACTAATAAACTTGTAATAGGACATGTTAACTTGATTAATAAATGAGCAAAACTTGACTCTTGTTAATGAGCTGGAAATGAAATGGAATTTACATGAAAGAAATGATACACATGTTATCTTGAATTGCTCATTACTTGAAAGGTAGGTCACAAGATAATAAAGACCCTATTCGAATTAGATTGGGTGATCTCTTTGTCGATTTGTTGATTATTGTCTATCAATGCTTGTTTGGTTAAATTAGTACTTGAACATGACTACTTGCTTAGTTGTATTATGTAAATTCCTGAAATGGAACTTTGAGCTTATATATGAATGACTACTTGCTTGCTTGGTTGTCTTCCTAGATGGTGGCATAGTCTTGTGTCTAGATTTGATATTTCATGCATTTTGGGTTGTACATAGTTGGAATGAAAGTTTGAGGTCATGGATGTATGTTTTAAAGTATCTTTGTTATGTAAATAAGTAATCAAGATGGTTGTAGAACTTGAATGGTTGTTAGCCACTTTTAATATGCTTATATATGAATGAAGTTTTAAGTAAAAGTTTGATTGAAATGCTATAATGAATCATTGTTACTAGCCTTGTATCTAAATGAACTTGTATGTGGGGAAGATACCTTGTTGATAGGTATGTATTCGAATGGCCTTATGACTAAGGTGAACTTAGTTTAAATGGAATCAACTTGGTATACTAGATTAATGCTTGGTTTAATTCGAATTGAAATGGGGTGTTTTAGAAGAACTTGGATTGATTATAAGGATAACTGATAAGTAAGAAGCTTAAGAAAATGGTTCAAATTTGCCCGAATTTTTGTGTCTCCTTACTTGTTACATGCATCAACACTTCTCGCTCCTAACCTGGGCGAGGGGTGTTTTATAAAGTGGTAATCAGAGCTAAAGGTTTAGATCCTAGGACTAAACTGAGTCTGCATGCATCATATAGGGTTGAATTGTGCAACCTAGGAGTTGTATCTTAATATGCTTGTGTTCTTGCTTATCTAAACTCCTTCCTATTTACCTAATCGTAGTATGTCTGAGACGAGACTTGGCTGGGACGATGAAAGTCCTGTAGGCTCCTCAAATGAAGAAGATAACGTGAGGATGGAAACGAATCCTCAAAGACAAAATGAGCCTTGAGAACTTGTTCAACCTCGAGAGCAGGCTCAACCCCAGCAGGAAGCTCCTGCTATCCAAGCTGTCCAAAGAGAATGTCTCCTTAGCATGAAGGAGATGTTCGATCAACTCGTATCGAACCTTAAACAAGATCATCCTGCCGCTTCTGCACCAAGCAGAGCTCCCATCGACAAACATGCCCAACACAGAGCCTATACCTTTACCGGTGTTAACGAGGAGAAACCCGAACATGCAGAATATTGGCTAGAACGTACATCTCAAATCCTGACCAAACAATTGTAATGCTCGGATGAGCACAAGCTTGAATACGCCATAGCCCTGTTGGCAGACGAATCTTTGAGCTGGTGGGAGACCACTACCTTGACTGCTCCTGCTGAAACTTATGGAAATTCTTCATTGAGGAGTTCAAAAAGAAGTACATAAGCGAGCAATATTTAGCTGATCGTCAGAGGTATTTCTTGTACCTCAAGCAAGCTAATAGGCCCATTGAACAATATGTTGCTAATTTTTGCAAATGTTGCAAGTACGGCTTGAAGTATATCAAGACTGAAAAAGATAAGTGCCGGATGTTTATCGATGGCTTGAATGATGAGCTAAGTCCAATGTTCACGGCTCTGGGGATCACATATTTTCAAACTCTGGTCAACCGAGCCATTGCAACTGAGGCAAATATGAAAGCTTCGGAAAGAAGAAAGGGTGGTAACCGCAACGATAAGAAGAAAAAAACGTGATGACAAGACCCATTGGCAATCCATGAAAGCTAGATAAAAAAAAGAAAGCTCCTCGACCTATACTCCTGCTCCAAGAAGAAATTATATGCCGAGACCTCAATCGGTGAACAAGCCTTCAGCCCCGGTTATCTCTGTAAATAGCACGGGAAATTCTGGAAAAGTTCCTACTTGCAAATTTTGCCAAAAGCGCCATTTTGGCCAATGCCGATCTCAATCGAATCTATGCTATGCTTGTGGTGGAGCTGATCATTTCATTAAGGATTGCCTCCAAAATCCTAACAAAGCTCCAGCTCAATCTCCTGCAAATCTGAGTCCTGCACCATCTAACCGAAACAAAGGCCCGAGACAAGCACAGTCCAGGAACCAAGGCAAAGGGAGAGGCCACCATTCGGCTACTACACATCAAGAGTCCCAAGCTCCTGCTCGTATCTACCACATTCGTGGTAGGGAAGATGAAGAGTCTCTCGATGTGATCGCAGGTACAATTGAACTAAACTCAAGCCTTGCTTATGTTTTGATTGATTCGGGGTCTACCCATTCCTTAATATGTTCTTCCTTACTTGTTAAGCTAAATATGAAACCCGAACTTGTTAAATCGAGCTTGTAATATCAAATCCTATATGAAGAAACTTGCCGATCAAATTGATTTGTAGAACTTGCCCTATATCAATTTGAAATGTTCCCTTCCCTATAGATCTCTATTTTTTGCCAAATTGCGAGTTTGATCTAGTGTTAGGACTAGATTGGTTAGGTAAACACCAAGCCTGGATTGATTGCCAAAATAAGAGATTGTATCTCCGGGGATTAGGGAAAGAATCCATCTTGCTTATATATAAGAAACCGACCTCAATCTTTGCTTCCATGGTCCTAAACGATGAATATGACTTTGGCTTGTCATCTATACCTGTTGTATCTGAATTTGTCGATGTTTTTCCCAAGGAACTCGCTGGTCTTCTTTTGACCAGAGAAGTGGAATTCGAGATTAACGTTCAACTTGGGACCAACCCGGTGTCAATTACACCATATCGAATGGCACAAGTAGAGTTGAAGGAAATCAAGAAACAACTTCAAAAGCTACAAGACAAAGGCTTCATTTGGCCTAGCACATCTCCCTGGGGTGCACCTGTCTTGTTCGTAAAGAAAAAGGATGGTACGATGCGGCTTTGTATCGACTATCGTCAATTGAATCAACTTACCATCAAGAACAAGTATCCTTTGCCAAGGATAGAAGTTCTCTTCGCTTAACTTAGGGATGCTTTGGTGTTTTTAAAGATCGATCGAGTTACTACCAAATGAAGGTGAAAGAAGAAGACGTGCCTAAAATAACCTTCTGAACTCGTTACGGCCACTTTGAATTCCTTGTGATGCTTTTCGGGCTAACTAATGCCCCAACCACATTCATGGATCTTATGAATTGAGTATTCAAGCCTTTTGTTGACAAATTTGTGGTCGTCTTTATCGATGGCATTTTGGTCTATTCTCGAAGCAAGGAGGAACATGCTGAACACCTCTAAATTGTCTTGCAAACTCTCCCAGAACGTTAGTTGTTCGCCAAATTCTCCAAGTGTGAGCTCTGGCTATCGGAAGTTTCATTTCTTGGGCAAGTAATCTCAGCCGAAGGGATCAAGGTGGATCCGAAGAAGGTTTAAGCTATTCTTGATTAGCGACCTCCGAGGAATGATGGTAAGGTCTGAAGTTTTCTCGGTTTAGCCGAGTACTATCGAAGATTTGTAAAAGGCTTTTCTACTATTGCCTTGCCCCTAACTAATCTCCTTCGAAAGGATCAACCATTCGAGTGGTCTGAGAATCAGCAGCGAATCTTTGATCAACTCAAGCAAGCCTTGAGTCATGCCCCTGTTCTTATCCAACTAGAATCGGGCAAAGAATTCACTGTTTATAGTGATGCTTCGCACTCAGGGATAGGTTGTGTATTGACGCAAGGAGATAACGTGGTAGCATATGCATCAAGGCAATTGAAACCTCGCGGGCTAAACTATCCAACTCATAATCTCGAACTTGCTGCAATTGTCTTCACTCTCAAAATTTGGAGACACTACTTGTACGGTGAAAAATGCCACCTGTTCACTAATCATAAAAGCCTTAAGTACCTCATAACTCAAAAGGACTTGAACCTGAGACAAAGAAGATGGATGGAATTGCGAAAATATTACGATTTGATCATCGACTATCATCCCAGAAAAGCCAACGTGGTTGCGGATGCTCTTAGTCGTAAACCTACCTTGGGTAAGCCAATCTAAATCCTTAAACATTCAAATCAATAAAGTCTTTCTTGCTTTGCAAGAAACTATACGAATGCCCCCTACTGATCTTATTCATTTTGTAGCTCCTAATGCTATCAATGCTCACCTTCGAATATACCAAAAACAAGGGCTTATGTCCGAACTCCAAGTTCAATCTAGCCTGATCTCGAGAATTAAAAATCTTCAGCAAACCGACCCTGATCTTCAAGCTATTATCTTGAAGCTTGACTCGAAAGACAACCAGGATTTCTTTGTCCATTTGAATGGAATGCTATGCTTTAAGAGTAGGGTTTGTGTCCCTAATGATGAAGAATTGAAGAAAGACATTTTGCAAGAAGCCCATCAAAGGTCTTTTTCGATGTACCCTAGATCGGTTAAGATGTACAAGGATCTCAAACCTTGTATTGGTGGCCAAGAATGAAAGCAGTCATCAATGATTATGTATCAAAGTGTTTAACTTGTCAAAGGGTTAAAGCCGAGCATCGAGCTCCCACTGGATTGCTCCAACCTCTTGAATTCCCTCAGTGGAAGTGGGATCGAATTACTATGGATTTCATAACCGGTCTTCCTTATACTCCAAGAAAATGTGATGTTGTATGGGTAATAGTTGATCGATTCACTAAGTCGGCTCATTTCATCCCTGTTCGAATGAACTATAGCTTGGAAACTCTAGCTGACTTGTATATCCGTGAAGTAATTCGTTTGCACAGAGTCCCTACTTCTATCGTCTCTGATCGAGATCCCAGATTCACAGCTCGATTCTGGAGAACTTTGCAATGAGCTCTCAAAACTAAACTAAATCTAAGCACGACCTTCCATCCTCAAAGTGATGGCCAATCTAAAAGGGTGATACAAGTCCTTGAAGACATGTTGAGAGCATATTTCATTGACTTCGTGAAGAATTGGGAGAAATCTCTACCTCTTGTGGAATTTTCCTACAATAATAACCATCAATCTTCGATCCAAATGGCTCCATTTGAAGCATTGTATGGAAGGAAATGTAGAACTCCCCTATGCTGGTCCGAACTTGGAGAAAACAAGGTGTCAGGACCTCAATTACTCAGAGAAATAGAAGAACAAGTTCAAATTATCCACGATTGATTGAAGCAAGCCTTTTATAGGCAAAAATCCTATGCAGACTTGAAATGAAGGGACATTCAATACAGTATTGGAGACGAGGTCTTCCTCAAAGTCTCTCATTTGAAGAAGGTCTTCAGATTTGGCAAAAAGGGAAAGCTCAGCCCCCGGTTCATTGGACCATTCGAAATTGTTGAAAGAATTGGTCCCGTGGCTTATTGATTAGCACCCCTAGTGAATTCGATAAGATCCACAATGTTTTCCATGTCTCAATGCTCAGAAAGTATTGATCTGATCCATCTCATATTCTAGAGCCTGTAGAAGTAGAATTGAATCCCGATCTATCCTACAAAGAGGAGCCAATCCAGATCCTTGATAAGGAAATCAAGAGACTTCGAAACAAGAACATTCTTTTGGTAAAAGTCTTATGGAGAAACCATAAGATGGAGGAAGCAACTTGGGAACCCGAGGATACAATGAAAAAGCAATATCCTCATTTATTCAATTCAGGTAAAAATTTGAGGGCGGATTTTCCTTTTGAGGAGGGGAGAATTGTAATGCCCTAAATCCTAGCCTAGTAGTATTGAAACTAATTACCTAAATTGATAGCCAAATTGAACTTGTAATTAATCTAATTAGGATAGTTAAGGACTTAATTGAAAGATTGAAAGAATTAGTGATCAATTTTAGAGTGACCAAACCGAATTAAAATAGGAAATGAGAGATTCATGCGAAAAACACATATTCCCCAAATGCCCTTGTTTAAGCCTTGATTGATGATTACTTAAAGGGTAATTTAGGCAATTCCTAAATCCATTAACTTATGGCATCTTCTTCATTTCCTCCATTCTAGCCGAATAACAAAGAGAAAGTTAGAGAGAGGAAAAAAATTGAGAGAAAACCATAGTTAAGAAAGAATTCAAGCTTAAATGTTCATAATTTCCATGGGAATTGAGCTAGAAAGCAAAGTAAGCATGCTTCCATCCTTGTTCATTCGAATATATGATGTTATTGGTTGAATTTGATTGTTTGATGCATATAGATGAAAATTAGTTATCATACATGCTTTTGAGATTCTGGAATTGAGAATATAGCTAGGTAAATTTGAAGAATAAGCAATAGGCATCATGCTAAATTATGCAAACATTGAGTAGGTACACTAGAGTAATAGCCGAATTGTGTTATTGATAAATTGATGAAATTGGTGTATGAATTGAATAGGAAATGATGTTAGCAAGTAATACTTAGAAGAAATCAGGTAAAATGGAATAATTGTAGTCTTAATGAAGCTAAGATGATAATAGAATTAAAGGAATTGAACTAGTAATGAAACTAGTCACCTAGATAGCTTAAATAATTAATAGGGACTGTTTTGAATGAATTAGGAAGTTTAGGATTAAATTGGATATAAATAAGGGCTGTTAAAGTTAGCTAAAAACAGGGGAGAACTTAAATTGAGTGTTTAATAAGTTGTATGGCGTGATTAATAAGAAACAAATAGCTTTAAAGTGACTACTTGGCAGATTAGTGAACTAAGGACCAATCTGGAATAATGGCTAAATTAAGGACTAAAATGGACTGTTTAGGGGTTAATCTCAGCATGTAAAAACAAGAGAAAAACATGGGGAAACTAAGGTAAAAAGGAATGATTTGAACTTGTAAGGTTCATAGGGTAATTAGCTCACTAAAGTGAACCTAATTGTAAATTGGCAGATCCAATACTAGAAATTTGACCTGTCTTTAACTAAAAAACTGTATTGATCTAGAAAGGATAAAAATATGAGCCATCATGGTTGAATAGATGATTTAATTAGCTTTCCAACAATGTAAACCAATTGAAATTTCAACGTGTAGATTAAAAGATATGAGCAAAATAGTAACTAGTGTTCAATCTGCCAGGGGCAGAAAACAGTTTGGTATTGTAGTGCGAATTGTGTCTGATTGAATAAGCTTGTTTGACGAATTGAGTACTAACATGATTCTGTTTTCTTTTTTTTTTATATGTTTGTGTGTGGTTTGTTAGAACAAGGGATAGATAATCTTGTGGAAGAAGAGAAGGTTGGCCAAGCTACTAGAAAGGATAAAGGAATTTATATCAAGGAGCAACACTAGCCTGATCTTGCTTGGAGCTTTGTGAGTGTAGTCTTATTTAGGGTTGGGACTAGTGTCTTAACCAACAATCCATGTCTAAATTCTTGCATGATAAATGATAGTATGAAATGAACTTAATCCATATTTGGTAAACCAATTTAAGGGAAGAATGGACTAAATAGGAACTTGGTGATTGAATTATGTTTGATACATGATAGCTAGTGAAATTGTAACTTGAAATAATTGCTTAAACGTCTACCTTGTAATGTGGCTGTTCGAATAGGATTAGTATTATCCTTGCTTGATACTTGTTGATGCCTAAATGTGAGTATGCTGGAAATTCATGAAACCTTGTAAAATAAACTAGGGTTCACTTGACTTAGTGACTTGAAATGGACTTGAACTTGCTATGTTTGATGTTTAACCACTTGATGTGTGATTGCTTGAAAATAAAAGATTCAATAAGTCCTTGGTTTCTAGTTGGTCTTAGGTAGAATGACATGCCTTAGAGTCTAGAGCTCGACTTGTTAGGTACTTTGTGTACCATCTTGCTTGGTGTTATAGACACCTTCTTGTTAGATACCTTGGGTATCATCTTGCTAGGTACTTTGTGTACCCTCTTGTGCGGTGTTGTGGACACCTAGTTTAGGTACTTTGTGTACCCACTTGCTAGGTACTTGTGTACCCACTTGAGACTTGATTACCTAGTCCTACTATCTACCAAGGCAAAACAAGACTAATAAACTTGTAATAGGACATGTTAACATGATTAATAAATGAGCAAAACTTGACTCTTGTTAATGAGCTGGTAATGAAATGGAATTTACATGAAAGAAATGATACACATGTTATCTTGAATTTCTCATTACTTGAAAGATAAGTCACAAGATAATAAGGACCCTATTTGAATTAGATTGGGCGATCTCTTTGTTGATTTGTTGATTCTTGTCTATCAATGCTTGTTTGGTTAAATTAGTACTTGAACATGACTACTTGCTTGGTTGTATTATGTAAATTCCCGAAATGGAACTTTGAGCTTGCTTATTCGAAAGTTGCTTTGTGAACTATCTAGGTCTTTCTTAATCTTGATTGAAGCCTAGCTAAGTTAATCTTGACTAAAATGAACGAAAGACACCTAAAGCTAATAATCTTGATAACTTGCTAGATCTAAGTGCTACCTCACTAAGTAAATAATGTACTTACCACTCTTGTTTTTCCTTCTTCCCAAAATTTCAAGTTTAGATTGATCGATAGTTATCTTTCTTTGAGCTCGGAGCAGAACACAAGCAAAGCACAATGTATGACTTGGTACTTTATATGAGTCCCCTAGATGGTGGCATAGTCTTGTGTCTAGATTTGATATTTCATGCATTTTGGGTTGTACATAGTTGGAATGAAAGTTTGAGGTCATGGATGTATGTTTTAAAGTACCTTTGTTATGTAAATAAGTAATCAAGATGGTTGTAGAACTTGAATGGTTGTTAGCCACTTTTAATATGCTTATATATGAATGAAGTTTTAAGTAAAAGTTTGATTGAAATGCTATAATGAATCATTGTTACTAGCCTTGTATCTAAATGAACTTGTATGTGGGTAAGATACCTTGTTGATAGGTATGTATTCGAATGGCCTTATGACTAACGTGAACTTAGTTTAAATGGAATCAACTTGATATACTAGATTAATGCTTGGTTTAATTCGAATTGAAATGGGGTGTTTTAGAAGAACTTGAATTGATTATAAGGATAACTGATAAGTAAGAAGCTTAAGAAAATGGTTCAAATTTGCCCGAATTTTTGTGTCTCCTTACTTGTTACATGCATCGACACTCCTCGCTCCTAACCCGGGCGAGGGGTGTTACATGTTCACATAAATTGTTGACATGTGTTTAGGTCCCATGCTTTAAATTACTTTTACATGCAACCTACCAAGTTTTGCATGTTCACAATTCTAACTTCCCAATTAAGCTCTTAGTATTTAATTCTCATTCAAATTGGCCCTTGATTCTTTTATTAATCCTTTTTCAGTTTAATCCATTCTCAAAATGGTTATCCATATTTTTAATGTTTCTATTTTGATCCCTCTTAATCAATTACTTCATAGATTCAACCAATTATTTAGCTTTCTAATTTGAATCATAATTCTAGGTCGGGTTTTGGGGTATTACAGGTACACAAAATAGGTTATCTACACAATCATCAAGAGTCGGGTGAAGCAGCAAGAGTTGGGTTCAAGGTGGGGGTATTAGGGAGATCTTCATCAGATTTATCAGGATTTGGATTATTCTAAATGCGTACATTCCTCCATGTGTTTCTCATCCTACAAAAGAAAACAAACAATAAAAACAAAGCAAAAGACAAACAATTTATAATTTCAACCTGACTATGATACCTCCTTAAGAATTGTTGTGACATTTTTTTCTTGAATAACCAACGCAGGTAGCCGAAGAACTGCTTTCCTTTAAGTTCGTCACACTCTTAATTGCACAATGAAGGAGAATGTATTGCTATGGTGGATTTGTAAAACCACCTTAAAAATCGATGAACCTCTTTCCTAAAAGTCTAACAAGCCTTTGATTGAACTTAGCACCTCAGTGGTGCTTAGGCTTTGCTCATTCTTTTTCCTTTGATGTTGAGGTATAGTCATCCTTACCTTGTTCCAAAATTGTCATAGCAATCTTCGGTAAATCTTTAGTTTCTAGGAACATCATCTCTAGCATTTTTTTCGTGGAAAGATTCATCTGCTTTAGTTCTTCAGTTTTGGTCAATTGTAATCCACTTTTCCTTTCAGCAACTAGCCATATGAGCACCCTTGTCTTCATGATATTTTTCAAGAAAATAATCAATTTTCCGTCGCTCCAGTAAAATGTTGTGGCAATTCTTTGGAAAAGTTCTATGCATGCCAAAGAAGAAAGTACTTTCCTCAATTCTTGCGAGCATCCAACTCACTTTCAATGGCAAAAGCCTGATAGTCAACTATATATGGATCCTCAATAGATTCAAATGACATTGCTGATCGAGCACCTTTTTTCAAATTCCTTTCGCGCATTCTCACCATCCACTTCAACTTCTTCTTTAATAAACTTGCGAACCACTAGATCATTGTCTTCAAAATTTTCACATGCATTTTCTGATGTGATAGCTAACCCCAAATCTAACACATGAATACCTTAGCAATCTTCTTTCTGAACTTGCTTGTTTTTATGCATCTCTAGTGGCAAAGGAGGATGGCAATCTACAAATTGATGTTGCAATGTTGTTACAACAATATTTTGAACAATTTCATTTTAAGCCTTTTGTTTTTCTCCTTGCTGAATCAACTGTTGCTCTGTGGCCTAGGCATCATATTGATCAAGATTTTCAGGTTTCTTTGCATTCCTTAACGAGAGAGCTTCATGATGCTCTTCTAGTTTATTTACCTCTGGCATGATCAATAATGGCATAAAGTAAGCCATTATTGGTTTAAACTTAAAGTAAGCCATATTTACCTCTAGTATGATAATGATGGCATCAAATCATCTATGGTGGGTGCTAGATGTTCTCTTATAAATCGTTCTTTAGGTATCTGAGCAGCAATAGTAGAAGCTGGCGGCATCACTGTAGGTATTGCCGGCATCTCCTGGTTGTTGGCATTGATTCTGGCACTGTCTAGCTCACCATTGCCGTCACGAGCCTTTTCTCGATGTTCTCCTCTTAACCTGCGTAGGGTTGGGTCATCTTGTAAATCCTCTTTCACAATGATACTCCTGTACATATACCAAACAAAATAGATTAAACAAAAAAATAAAAACAAGTAAAAATCAAAATAATCAATTCCATTGCAATCCTCGACAATGGCGCCAAAAACTTGTTGACGTAATATTGCTTGGCAAAAGATTAAGTATTCAATGTAAATAAGCAAGTAAAAACAATACCAATAATACGCCTTTTACGTGCAAGTATACATGGCCAACAAGTAATATAGTAGTGAGTTGAGTATCGTCTCCACAGGGATTGCCTAGGGGAATTAATTGTTACGATTAATACTTGTGAACTAGAAAATAAAAGTGATGGCAGTTGATTGAGAGAATGATTAAAATAAAAGAATTAAAGAAATAAAGATGATAAAAAGAATTGAAGTAAAGTGAAGATTATAGTAATGGAATGATAACAGTCTGGCAAGCAATGGGTGCAAGAATGATAACAAAGATTTGGCATATAATGTTTAAATTTTATGCTAGCAATGCCTTGACATTGATTGCCGAGTAAATTTAAATTGGAAAAGCCTCTCTCGATGATCATTGCCCTAAATCGACCATGTAAAAATCCCTATATCTCTATAGTTCATTTTTTTGATTAAACCGATTTGATTAAGATCCAATCTATATTCCTAAGGGGTAGATTTCACTCTTGCAGTAAGTTCATCTACTTGAACATCTTCTCTCGAAGCATCTCGCCTTAGTAACCAACAACTTGATCGTTGCCGCCCAAGTCTGTTAAGATATTAAGGTGCAATAGGCCAACTATGCCAGCTCTTGCTTGGCACAATATTTAGGAAACAGTAAAGTATGTCAGATAGAACAAACAACACCAAGGCAATTGAATTATTAACAACTAAACATAAAACACAACAGATAGTAGTTTGAAATCATTCTTAAACACATGAAAGAAATACGAAAATCAACAAAGAACTAAAGCAAGGAAGGAGGTCTCTCGATGCAGCCCTTCAATGGATTCCCGATGTCTCATGGAATCTTCAAGTCTTTGATCTTGTCGTCTCTGATTCCTGATTCTCCATTGTTGCAGACCATTTCTCAAGTTCAAGCCTTAATCTTCTTCATTGTCTTTTTCTCCTTCTCCAATTCATTTTCAGTGATGATCGATCTCCTCTTTAAATAGGCTTGTGTAGAAGCCCTAGGATAAGCCTTGGCATTTTGAATTTGAATGCACAAGGGATAAGGCTTGCAATCACTTTATCCTTTGTTTGGAGCGCAAGGCTGATCAAGTGATAAGCTGACAAGGTGATGCATTGGTCAGGCTAGGGTTGACGTCATCATGCCGAGGTTGCCTTGGTACACAAGCTTGACAAGTCCTTGCCAACATAGTTTGGCATCACCTTATCCGTTATTTTTTTCAGAAATTGATCCATTTGTGATCTTTTAGGAGCCTGACCATATCCTATTTTTTCGGGGTTCAACAGCCTCTTGGCTTGGCATCAAGGTCACTTCTCTTCCAACAAGTGTTTGGCACTATTTGGTCCTTCTGTGCCAACATCACTTGGCATTCTCCCAGGCATTCCTTCATGAGTTGCTTTTTTGTGCGAAATACTATGTCAAACCTACAAAATTGCCAACAAAACAACCTTTCATACCAGCATAGATAGAATTCCAAACTCCTTATGTAAATGCGTGATTTTATCATCCTAATGCTACTAAATGTACGTAAAAACAAGCAAAAACATTGTAAGATTGACATTAAAAACAATACTTTTAGAGAGGTAACACTTACTCGAATTATGGTTCATTTTTTCTTTTTAC
Source organism: Hibiscus mutabilis (assembly GCA_019671005.1). Lineage (NCBI taxonomy): Eukaryota > Viridiplantae > Streptophyta > Magnoliopsida > Malvales > Malvaceae > Hibiscus > Hibiscus mutabilis. The sequence goes on along the minus strand of CM033717.1, from coordinate 27,963,110 downwards.
TTATCTAGATGCCTCATTAAGACCTATGGTGTTCACGCAAGTAGCGATTCCATTTTCATTCAATACGAACATCGATAATGTACTCAAATACAAATAAAAACATTCTAGGGACCAAAATGTAAATTTTAATAATTATAGGGACTTGCACAGGTTTCAAGTTACCGATTAATAATTAATCATATTTTATGCCAACATGTCAAATTTCAGCTTCAACGGAAAACAAATAAGCATCTAATTTAGCATAATACGAAAATAAGGACTAACTCGTAAAATTGCCAAAATATAGGGACTAACACGTTTATGAAAGCTCTCACTGCAATTAGATACATTAAAAGCATGCTTGCAAAATCTTAGGTCAAACAGACATCATTTACCTATTCAATTGACGCAACAACATACGATGACCAAAATGAAAAGAATCTAAACTTGTTAAATCAATTAACCGAATTAACCACCAGCCATTCCGATACACAGGCTGCACTAAAATTCATGTTGGGGATTCTAATCCCAAATGAATCTTATCTAATTACTTACGAACAATATTAACATGCTCCTGATATTATACCACCATTAAACACATAGGCTCAAATAATCACATATCAATTATTCAATACAATTCATACTTATACAAGTATTCTAGAGGCATGCTTCCTAATAATATAAAGCATTATCCAATAAGCACCAAATGGTCAAGACCACAAAACAAGCTATAAATTAATTAAGGACTTAAAACGTATGACCATATGCACACTTAGAATCAATCAAACCATTTAATTGCTATTTCAACCATCCTAGATCATTATACCGTGACCACCAAATATACAAGGCATTAAAATAACACCAACATCTTAATCATTAAATATAACCATCATCTAATGTAATAAAAAATCAATCAAGTTATCATATCTTAAATAAAACAATTCATCCCAATATTTTACCCACATTGCCTTATTACAAAAAATAATAACATCATAAACGTACACTTTTAACATGTTTGTGTTGAGATCTCACCTTGCCTCGAACCCCACCCCGCGCTTGCTTAATTCACTGCATGGACGGAAGAAACGAAAGCATAAGCATATAATGCTTAGTGAGTGCGCTCAAAAGGGTAAAACATCAATGCATTTTCAAAATCAAAACCAATATTAGAAAGCCCATATCAAAGCAAGTCAAACACGCCATTCCCAAAGTATTTAGATAAAACATGCTTATTCAAAACATATACTTCATGCTTTCATAACAACCCTTTCATTCTCAAGACATTTATATAAAGCATGCTTAATCAAATCAAAGCATTTTCCTATTTGTTTTCAAAACGTATCGTGCATAACAACCATATGAATCAAACCACATTTCACAAGTCTTGTGCCAAAACAAACCAAAGCATTTCGCATAATCTTTTGTAAGTCACGTGTAGTCACCTATTTTATCCGCCCATGTAAATATGTTGTAAAAGCCTAAAAAATATATAAAATATACCCCAAAAAATCCATGTACTGCAGGCCCAATTAGGCTCTATACACAAAGAAACCATAGTTTTTCTTGTGCAACACTCTTTCTATTCAAATTCCTACGTAGCCGTCGTGACCACATCGAACCACCATAGCCGCTGGGACCACCACCGGCCCGCCATAGCCATCGTCAGCCACCACCATTTCCGCCACCATTTCCCTTGATCAGTCATGCCTTTCAAGAAAAGAAAAGGGGATTAAATGCAAATCAATTTAAAAAGGAATAGAGAACCAAATCGTATCAAGCAAATCAGGCAAGGGAATCATATAGATACTATGGTTTTATTTTTTTGGAAAGAATCCTTGATTTTCTTCTCCCATTTGTACCCTTGTAGTTGGCTATAAAAAGGCCAAGCATTCAACCATTGTAAACACACAGAATAATACAACACACAGGAAATTCAAGAGCAATACAAGTGATTTCTTTGAGGTATTTTACCCAAATACTATCTCTATAGTTATATTATTTTTGCTTTGGTCATTTGGTTTCGAATAAGGAGGAGAGAGGGTACGAGCTCGTATTATTCGAAGCTTGTGGAGGATCCTTCATCACCAAAGGATACCACCATCGGAGCAAGGGCAGCAGCAGTGGCATGCTGCCAACATCCAGAAGTGACCGACGACCAGCAGTGGTGGTATGCTGCCGACATGCAGTGGTTGGTGTCCAACAGTGGCTGGCGTCCGACAATGACAACAGCAACGGTGACGCTGTTTAGCCCGTACCCCGCGTTGACAAGCTTGCGTTTCGATCCCACTATTTGCAATTTCTTCTCCCCTTTGCTTTTAATTTAGTTTTTTAATGCACTTAAATTTGTTGTCTGATTCGCTCATATTTTACCGCATTCTTCAATTTATTCATCTTCATGCATTTTAATTTGGTAAAATTATTGTAAATAAATTCCTTAATAATTAATATTTTATTTAATGAAAACCTACAAAATAATTTTAAATAAATACCTTTACGTTTGTTTCCATATAGATTACTTAAATATTCATTTACCAATAATAAAGTTAAATTGTAAATACTTAGAGCTTAGATTCCTAAAATAACTAACCATTTTAATAATTAACTTAGTAAGATAGTATTTTCTCTTAAGTTTAAATAGTTAAATAAAATTCGTAGTTAATTTTTCTTGAAAAAGTAAATAATCTATTAATTGTAAATAATAGTAAATGAAAACTAACTAGGTAATTTATTTGAAAAATGTAAATAATTTTTTCTCCTTAATTGTAAATAAAACTCATTTGGATAATTTTTAGAAAAGTAAATATATTTCCCTTAAATGTATATAATTAAATAAGACCTTTTAGGATTAGTTTCTTTAAACACATGCTTCAAAAAAATAATAATTAACTTTGAAAATTAGACCGCCCATAAAAACTAAAAAGAGTATAAAACCTTATTTAAAAAAGACTTTTTCTTGTATCATGAAAACGAAATATTTTCTCAATTAGGGTTAATTCGGTCTCCCCTAGCCGTTGTGGGAACGGTCAAAACTCTTATGCGAGACTGTATTTTCAGATTTTAGGGATTAATGCCTTAATCCCCTAGGATCTAAACTGATTCAGGTTTTCTCAGTCGTGAGCGAATTCGAGCCATTTTTAGAACTTTGTGGATTTTGTATTGATCCTTGCACGCATTTATCCAGATTATGATGAAAATATTAGTGATCAAGTAAGTGCCGTTCTATAGGGGTAATGGGTGTGCTAATCCTTCCACACACGAAATCGTGCCCATGAACCCTTGAGATTTCGTAATCTCTGGTTTGCTTTTAGGTTTTCGGTCTGCCTAATAAAATAAAAGGGACCGGTGGCGACTCCGTTATCATAGCTTGGCAACTCCGCGGGGGATAATTTTAAGAGGACACCACTTTTACTTGATCACGAGTTATTTTCCTTAGTAGTCCGTTGCATTTTTGTGTGTGCATTTTTTGGTACTTTTAAACTGTCTTTGCATCATAACATAAGCCTTCTACCCAGGCTTTATCCAACTTAAGTGGAAGAAAATAGCTAAACCTTCGTAAGTAACCCTCCACATGGGTGGGGTCCAGAGTACTTATGCTTTCGTGAGTAACCCTCCGCACGGGCATAACATAAATACATCCCTTTGAACCATGTTCTAGCTGTAAGCCTGTGATAGGCCAAGATCGAACGTCTTATCTACCTTAGTAGAGGGTAAGGGCAGATCGAGAACCTTTTTAGATCCAAACCCACATTTTTGGTTGAGAATTTAAGAAGCCCACCCCGTCAGAGCCATGTGGAAAGCCCTAGAGAACTAGAACACATGCAGATTAGGTTTTATTTTTCTATAATTATTTCTTGTATTTATTTTTATTATTATCATGTACTAACACTCTTTTTTCCTTGTTTGTATTTTTATTTAGCACATCACATTGCATCTAGTTGGTATTCCAAAATATCAGTCAGTCAGTCAGAGATCATGAGTGTTCGGGTGGCATTATCTAATGCTAGGGTCCCTTGTTCAAACACCAACATCTGGAATGAATCCTTAGAGCTTCAGCGCCGGTATGGGGATAGTGTGTGGAAGAAAAATACCATAGATCTGCCGAAGAAAGTGCACATGGGTTTGCCACACAACCATTTGTCAGGATTGGTCACTGTTTAGGAGAGCCTAGAAGCCCAATATCGAGCCATATTCACCAAGAGATATGGAGACATAGCCCTCTTGCTTGGGGTAGAGATAGACGATCCCATGATACTAGCAGCGGTTGAATTTTGGGATCCGATCTATTGTTGCTTCATATTTAATCGGGAGAACATGACTCCTACCATCGAGGAATACATGATTTTGTTGCGTCTATAGTTAGAGAAGACTGACAAGATATTCTGGATAGAGAAGAACTCTGGCTATCGAGGGAAGTTTACCAAGCTTGCTGGTCTAGACGTGAAAGAGGTGAATACCCGTCTTGCTGAAAAGAACAAAAGCTCTTGCTTCACGTGGAAATTCATCTATGCCCATATCATGAAGGATATAAAGCATGGAAGGGTCCTCAATTTTCTCGCCTTACCCATCTACGAGCTTGTGATTTTCCTAAAGTTCTGAGGCATGTTGAGATAGCCTTAGTTGATTTACTAGCCCAAAAAATGTGAGTCTGGTCCCAACAATTCTTGTGGAAACTATCCAGTCCTTGAAATTTTTCTGAACTCGAGGAAGGCGCACTTCACTCGATGCTCACAACTCCTTTACTTTTGGTTATGAAACTGTTTCTGGGATAACGAGAAATCCAACATCTAGAGATTTAGTCCCAATCAAAGAGATTACTAGGAAGTAGTGGCCACGAAATGGGAAACAAGAACAATGTGTTACCTTCTTCAGAAACCTTGCCGATGCTGATGTCACATGGAGAGCCCCATGGATGTACCCGGTGCCGATACTATACAAATATGGAAAGATGGAATGAGTCATTCTCATAGGCATATGAGGAGTTACTAGTTATGCCCCTTTGCTTGTACATCGCTAGTATGGGCCACGATAGTTTATTCTTATTACACATGGGCTGCATAAGGAAGAGTTCTCCTACACAGAAGATAATTCCATGAAATGAGTCGTGGAATTGACTAAGGGGTGGAAGCAAACATTCTGGATGAAAGCAACCCTATTTACTGGTGTTGTGCTCGAGTATACTAGTTAGAGGAAGCAAAAGGTTGATAACATAGGCATCCTAGCCTTGGTGAGCCCATCAGATAATCCTCAGCTTTATATCTTTTTGACTGAGCTAGAAATTTACAAACAAGACTTTGAGAAAGAGAAGAAAAAGCTGTGGGGCCGAGTTACTAAACTTGAATGCAAGCTCATTGCCGAACAGTACCAGAGAGAAGGTTATCAGAAAGAGGTGAAAATCTTGCTGTCAAAGTAAGATCTCTACTTAAAAGATGTACAAGAGTTGACACAAGAGAACAACTATCTGAAGGCACGAGGGCTACGTGCTAGTAGTTACAAGGCATGAAGGAAGAAAAGACGCAGCTCGAGGAAATAAAGAAAGAGCTGAAAGTTTGGAAACACGAGGCCTAAAAGTAGAAAGATAAGGCAGACCGACTAGTTGGAGAAAAACAACACTTAGAAGGGCTCCGTTACGGTGTTGAAGATTTGAAGAAACAGTTGCAAGCACACAAGGACCATATCCGTACCCTCATTGATGATTGGGACTATGAGAAGATTCAATGGGCTGACACTAAGAGAGTTGTGGATGTTGCATGTTTGGGTAGACAACTCTATATTGATCATCTAAGACGTCAAATCCAGAAAGCAGTATCTAAGGCTCGTGAGATGAAGAATCGGGCCAGAGATTTGAGATTGAGATTCCTCCCAGCTGGGGAGGATGGACAACATTTGTTAGACTTCTTGGATGAGACAAATTGTCAGTGTAACGCCTCGGTTTTGAGCCTAGTGGTTTTAGGCTGGTTAGACAGTCGTCCGATGGGCTGGGATTAGAGATTTGAGTCAGATTCATGATTAAAAATTAGATTAAATATTTTTGGTGCGAGAAAAATATGGTAAAGTCAATTTTGGAAAATGGGATTTGAAATTTGACATTTTGGCTTGTGACCAAAATGTAAAGAATGTAAAACTGTTTTTAGTAATTGTTTTGTAAAAGGATCAAAACTTTGAATCTTTAAAGAGCTATTTTCCTAAAGTCTAATGTTAGTTTTTTTCTCCTTAATTGGCTATTTTAAAAAGGTTTTGGAAAATATAAATAGATTTGGGGAATTAATTTTATAATTAATTACTAAACAAATTTTATGTAACTACCTTTTCTCTAAAAGATTTTATCTCAAATTCTCTTCATCCAAACACTCTTCTATTCTTCAAAATCTTCATGTAACGCCCTAGTTTTGGGCCTAGAGTTTTTGGGCCGGTGTAGGGGTCCGGTGGACTGGAATTAGGGATTTGAGTCGATTTCAGGATTGTATATTTTTACAAGGGATAAAATATAAAAAAATCTTTAAAATCTTTATTAAATATATATTGATTTTTGGAAGAGTCGATTTCGGAAAATAAGATTTGGAAATTGGATATTTTGGGTTAGTGACCAAAATGTAAAAAGTGAAAATTATTTTTAGTGACTGTTTTGTAAAAGGATTAAAACTTAGAATCTCTAAGGAGCTATTAAGCCTAAATGTTTTTATCATATTTCTCTCTTAATTGGATTTTTTAATGTGATTTAATTAAATATTAAAAGAGGTTTAATTAGAATGAAGGTAGTTATTTCCCTTAAAACAAAATTGACGTAACTTTTCTCTCTAGAGTTTTCTCTCAAAATCTCTTCAACCAAACATCTATTTTATCAGAAAAGATTTGAGGTAATGATCTTGTTTTCTTAAACTAATGATTTCTAATGGATTCCTCAACTTGTTTTCTCAAAATCTCATTAATTTTCCTTTATTTCTTTAGTGTAAAAATCATCCAATTGAGAGATAGTTTTCAATCTTTGGAGGTGAGGTTTGCTCTTCTCCATTAATGATGGTTCTTTATTGAAATTCCTAAGTTCTTAATCCTTTACAAATGATTTCTAATGAGTTTTGTGGATTTAATTGAAGAGAAATGGATTAATTGAGATTTAATTGAGGTAATTATGAGATCTTCATTTTAGATCTATTTTTCTGAGTTTATGATGAGGTTATATAATAATTTTGATGTCTTATGATGATAATGGATTGGTTTTATCAATAGAATCCTGAAATCAAATGAATCTCTAATTGTTTGAGTACCTAGTTATGATTTTTTGAGGTGTTGTGGGTGTTTAATGGTTGTTAGAGGTATAATGATATTATGAGATGGTTTTTAGATGTCTTTTGATGTTTATAAGTGTTAGGTTACGGCTGAGTTAAGTTTTGGATGTGAATCAAAGTTGTTTCGGTTGTTTCGGGTAGGTGTTTTGATGGTTTTAAGCAAGGCAATGTTGAGGAATTGTTTGTTGGGGTTTTGAATGCATTATGATGCATTAATCCTCTGTTATAATGTGGTTAAAACATGGGAGAACATTTTGGAAGCTACCGGTGAAGTTTTGGAGGTTTAAAAGGTTTCGCGTGTGATTGAGCGAGAACGTGTTTCCCACTTTTGGAATGGTTTAAAAGGTGGTTAAAGGGAGTTTAAATCTAGTTTGAAACATTGGTTTAAACTCAGAAGCAAGTATAAAGGATTTTCTCTCTCGGCCGTGCTTGTTTTACTAAATGATTTATGCACTTGTTTTGAATTACATGGTTCCTACTGTTAAAGCATGATTTCAAGTATGTTATCTACTATTTTTGACAATATATTGATGAAGGATGCATTGGTGAACAATCCTTGTAAGTATGATTTATACTTGTGAAAGCATGGTTGTTGCTTTGGTATGTTTTGGTAGATTGCTTTTAAAATAGTGAGGTTCATGGCTAATTGTGAATTATATTGGCATGTGATGGTATGGAAATGGTTTTAAAACGTAATCAGATATAGTTAGCCGGCTATAGGATTGAGTGCACTGTAAAATAAGTCACATTGGACGTAGAGGGGTTTATATGGTGTACTGAATACTCCGTCCAAGTACCTTAACGATTGAGGGATTTATGGTACCGAAAACTCTCACTAGTGGGTTATACATCTACCGATAAGTGGTGTTGAGGGATTTATATGGCGTACTGAATACTCCACCACAAGTGTCACAACAATTGAGGGGTTTATATTGTGTATCGAATACTCTCGTGTGTGAATCTTGTGTTGCCGGTGAGAATGTATGAAGTGTTGGGAGAGCACTTGAGAATCCGCACATCCGATGTTATATTTTGTAAATGGAACTTGTTGATGATTACTTGTGAGCCAATATAATTGTTAATGTATAATGTGTTGTATAATGGGATTTATACATGTTACTCTTTAAGCTTTGCATATGGTATGTTATGTATGGGAAGGCTTAAATTGAGGTTAGCAATGTGTGTTGCTATTGGATTAATGATACATGTTGCATATGGCTTAATATGCTGGTTTTTGAATGGTTAAAGTGCATGGATTTGAAGGCATGATATTTTGAATGATGTTTTAATCATGGATTGAAAAGTGATTTCAAGATGGTTTAGAAACCGGTTTTAAAATGCATTGACTGGGTGTTGTTTTTGAGCATTCCTCACTAAGCCTAGTGTGCTTACGCTCTCTTTTTCCATCAATGCAGAGAATTAAAGATCCTGAGGCAGCAAGCAAATGAGGGTGACCCAAGGACTTCGTATACGAATGTATGTTTTCAAAGTAGACTATGTTTAATAAGGGCAATGGGGAATTCCTTATGGTTTTGGGAGATGTTGTTGAACTCCCTGTTTGAACAAGTTTATATTGCTATTTTGGACTTGTAAATGGTCTGTTATACTTGGTTTATGCCTTGGTAAGGTTTTTGATATCTTGTTGGCTTGGTATATAGATTTCATGCCTATAGATACCTCTTTGAAGCAAGGTGATATTTATGAATGATGTTTCTGATGTTTGTGGCTGAGAATTGATCCTTGAAATGTTGCTCATGTCTTAGAAGCATGCTAGGGTGTTGTGTTTGGCTTAATTATGTGTTAAACCATCAAAAGATGTGATTCTGGGTCCAAGCATATTGGTACGTGACCCAGCGTATCGGTACGGTTAAGCCCAGATAGGCTCAGCGTATCCGTACGGGTTGTTGCGTATCGATACAGGCCAAGGCCAAATTGGCTAAGCGTACCGGTACACGGGGCCGTAGTGGTACGGTTTTGTGCCACTGAAATTTGGGAATTAGAAACCATTAAGGGCGTATCGATACAGTGCCCAAGTGTACCAATACGGTGTTAGGTAAGTTGGTTACTTGGAATTGTTTGTAGTTCTTATTCTTTACGTTTTAGTCCCTAAATGTATGAATGCAATTCAATGAGTTGGAGTGATCTTTTTGAGTTGAAACTCGATATGTGGGTAAAAAACCTGACTAATTGAATATTGCTAACTTTAATTTCATAATAAGTCCTTGTAATTTGTCAAATTTGCAAATCCATCCCTAATCTTAAAATCAATGCAATTGGATGTCGAATCGACGCCCGGTGGAGTTGTAATGTAACCTCTACCAGTATGTACACTTAGGTTAATATTTTTTCATCTAGAAAAGATATAAAAAAGGGTCGTTTACCGAGGTGAACCTTCACGGGGTTATTTTAGTAAACCCTATGTGACTTGTTCGGTCCGGTCTTGCGATTAGGCCTGGGCGAGAGGATTACACTTTAGGTAACTTATTGATTTCATCAATCTTTTGGTTTCAAATGAGTTCTCAATTGGTTACTATCGAAACCTTATTGTTTTAATCTTGTTTTCTCATGTAATCAATCCAATTAAGGTGGAAAGTCAACATTAGAGGTGAGATTCGTCCTCCTCTAATGTATGGTTCTTTACTGAAATTCCCAAGTTATTGATCTTTTATATATATTTTATAATGAGTTTTGATGATTTAAATATGGAAAATTGGTCTAATAAAGGTTTAATTGATGAGATTATGTGAGTTTCGATTTGGATCTATTTTGCTAAGTTCTTGATTGATTTTAATCATGATTTTGATGTTTTATAATGTTAATAGATTGATTTTAACATTAGAATCCCAAAGCTATGTGAATCTATAATTTCTTAGGTTGTTAGTTGGGTGTTTTTGAGGTGTTGTGGTTGTTTAATGAATGCTGGAGATAAAAGGATGATGTTAGGTTGTTTTTGGATGTTAATTGAAGATAAATGATGGAATGAACCATCAGGTTTTAGGTGGGCTATGTTTGTAAGATGTTTGATGTTGATTTCGGTAGTTTTGGAAAGGTCTCGGCTAGAGTTTGAAGATGATTGTTGTGAATTGATGTTACTGAGTCTTTGAATGCATTTTGATGCATTAAATCCCCTGTTTTGTGTGGTTAAATCAGGGGCAATTGATTCTCATGCTTGTGGCACCGTTTCAGAAGCTTTGGAGGAGTAGTTCACATCGGCAAACGAGGCTTTGCAAAGTCGGTGAGTGAGAATATGGATTTCAGCTTTGAAATGGTTTAAAGGTTATATTAGGAGTTAAATTAAGCTTGAAACGCTGGTTTAAACTTGGAAGTAAGTATGATGAGACTTCTCCCTCGGTCGTGCTTTGGTGAAATTATTTTTATGTACTTTTTTTAAATTACATGGCACCTACTATTGTGAATGATTTAAAGTATGTTTTATACTATTTTTGATCATATAAAGTTGATGGTTGCATTTGGTAAATAATCCATGTAAGTATGTGGAATACTTGTGAAAGCATGGTTTAATGCTTTGGAAATGATTTTGATTTCATGCATATAAAAACAATGAGGTACATGGTTGATAATGAATTATATTGGAAAGTGATATGGTTTAATGTTATTGGACATAGCTGGCCGGCCATATGACTGCTAGTGCACTATAAAAAGTCACCTCGAGTGTTGAGGTGTTTATGTGTACCGAATACTCCACCACGAGTACCCTAATGGTTGAGGGGTTATATGGTACCGAAAACTCCCGTTAGTGGATTATGCGTCTAACAGATGATATAGGTTGTAATGGTACCCAGTTGTGAGCGTAGCATAAGTCTAGTTGAGATGGCATGAAGTGTTTGAGAGGACACTTGTTGAATCTGTGTTTTTGATGTAATATTTTGGAAAGTGAATTTGTTTTATGATCACTTGAAAGCCAATATAAGTATTAATGTGTCACGTTGATGGATGTTGATGTATAATGTTAGTTTATACACGTTTACTCTTTCAGCTTTGCATATGGGTTGTTATGCATGAGAAGGCTTAAATTGAGGGTTTGTAAATGGGATTTGTTGTTGATCCATGATACATGTTGCATATAGTTTAATATGCTGGTTTTTGAAAGTGTTAAGTGCATGGTTTTCAAGGCATGATGTTTTACAAGATTATTGAAATGGTGATTTCAATGTGGTTTTGGGAAATGGTTATAAATGCATTGATGGTGTGTTGTTTTGAGCACTCCTCGCTAAGCCTAGTATGCTTATGCTTTCTTTGTCCACCAATGCAGAGAATTAATGGTTTGAGGCAACAAGCAAAGAAAATCCAAGGACTTCAGCTATTCGAAAGTATGGTTTCAAACTAGACTAGTAGTAATAAAGGCAATGGGGTTCATTGTTATTTTGGGAGGGTTTTTGCTAAACTCCGTGTTTGAGCAAGTTTGCTATGCTGTTTTCAAATTGTAATTGGACTTATATGTTTGGTTAATGCTTTGGATTTATGTTGCATGCTTTGGATGGTTTGATTCCAGGAAGCATGCCTCTAGACTTCCAATTGAAGTGTGATGCCATGTTATGATCTTGTTCTGGTGATATTTTGATGTGGTTTGATCTTGAGAATAGATGTGTATATGTTTGAGGCATGTGGGTATGTGTTTGAGTGAAAAACCAGCAAATTTGGACATTATAGCAAATCTGGTGAGAATAGATGTTGCATGCTCCGTATTAGTACGAACCAATGTATCTTGGCAAGGCGTACCAATACGCGAAGAGCTGTATCGGTACAATTTTGAGCTACTGGATTCTGGTTATTCTTTGAGCAGCCCGCGTACCGATACACCATGGGACCATATTGATACGGCTAGCTGTTATCGTAGTTATGAATGGTTTTATGTTTTGAGATTCTTCCGTTTTGGTCTCGATTATTATGTATGCAATTAAATAAGTTTGGGTGGTCGTATAAGGCTGAAAATTGACAAGTGAGCATGATACCTGACTAGTTAAGAATTGGTAACTTCAAAATGGAATAATTTTCTGTAATTTTCTAGAATTGCAATTTGGTCCCTAAAGTGTATTTGCGTGCAATTAGATGTCGATACGATGCCCGATTGAGTTGAAATTTCATTTGCTGCCAGTATGCACACCATAGGTTATAATGGCGCATCTAGATAATATAAAAGAAAAAAATGGATGCGATTTAGGTTGAATCTTTTCGGACTTGTTTCGGCAAACCTAATGTAGCTCGCTCGATTCGATTTTGCGACTAGGCCGACCAAGGGGTTACATTTGGTGATATCAGAGACAGGTTTGCGATAATTTGGGATGGTGTTATTGGTTGATTTATGTTGACTATTATGCATGGTAATTGTTAAATGCACGTTGGTTGTTATATGCCATTATGGGGTATGTTTTGGGGACACATTGCCTTATTACTATAGTCTGAAATGTTTTGATTTGAAATAAAAGTCTTAGATCCTTACTTGAAGCTGACCTGATTGTTTTATTTTGATGTATTATCATGCCTTAGATATTTTAGCATGATGGGACCAAGGAGAGAACTGAGATCTGGCACAATTGCTATTGCCGCTGGGTAGAGAAATCAGAAGGATATTGTACTTCCTGGAGGTTTGCCACCTCCTCCGCCTAATCAATCTGAGGGTGTGGAACAAGTACCACTGCGCCAGCTAGGCCAATGTTGGGTGATACGGTGCCTTTGATACAGGCAATGACCAGAGCTTTTGAAGCTGCTATTGTTGGAGTGCAAGTGTCTACACCATCTGTTGTGAAAACGAGGTTGTCGTTGGAACGCTTGCGTAGTTTGGGAGACGTTGAGTTCAGAGGGTTGGCACTTGAGGCATCCGAGGGATGGATGGCCAGCACTATTTGGATTTTGGAACAAATAGGGTGTAATGATGCCCGTAAGTTGAGATGTGTTCTATCCCTGTTGCAAGGTGATGCTTATAGCTAGTGGACTACTGTGATCGTGGGCATAGAACCGGGTGATGTTACCTGGGAGTTCTTTCGAACTGCTTTGAAAAGGAAGTATCTGGGAGTTAGATACTTGGATGAGAAGAAATGTGAGTTTATGGCTTTGGTTTAGGGCATTATGTCCGTGGCCGAGTATGAGGTACAATTTGTTCGATTGAGTCAGTATGCGCTTGAACTGGTACCAGATGAGAGACATCGATGTGACCGATTCTATTATAGATTAGTACAAGATGTTAAGACCTATATACCGGCTTCTGACTACACTGGTTTCGATGTACTAGTTACACGGATGAAGGACATTGAACAGAACTTGGATTTATCATCTCATGTGGGAGGTTTCTAGCTTGGGCAAAAGAGCTGTGGACTCTAGTTTTGGTGGTGGTAAGTTTAAGAAGCATCGTGATTAGAGGTATCGCTCTGACTTGAGGCGAGGTGAAGGTAGTGTTGGGCGAGGTTCACAGGGTCAACGTACCCAGGCTAGAACAGCTGTAACACCCTTAAACCGGTATAGATGATATATCGAGTTAAGAAACATCACCAATAATCAAGGACCTTCAAGCATAACATCAAGAAGAATCAAGGATATACATGAAAGAATGTAATATCAAATTTTGTTTTACTTACAAAATTATGTTTTATACTTGTCTTCAGATCAACTAATAACATGTTATGTCATACCAATTCAAAAACTAGTTCATTGATACACAAAGATATCACAAGACGCAAGCAGAGATCTAACAACTTACAACACTCATGTTAAACAACAAAACATATTCAATACATCACTTTAAGGATTAACTCAATTCATTTGAACATGAACTGAAATTTAAAACCTTATCATTAAGATACCTATTAGACCTTAAAACATGTATTATGCTATTCATATATCCACTAAAATATTGTATCTTAGAAAATATTACACCTCATCCTTTTTAAAACATATAAGCATTACAACCATTATATTACACAAACTTGCTAACTTAGAAGTTCACCCATTTAAACATGATATGAATAACTACAAACTTAACATACAAGTAACCATTCCAACTCAATCAATCATTCGAACATGTGCATGGTTTCATTTGAATAGCTAGCTGTCACATGTATGTCTCCATTCACATATCTCAATACATGATATCCAACCATATAAATCAAGTATTAACCACTTATAACCAAATACTTATAGAGGCCATTTACAATCATTTTCAAGATAGCATATTGCTAACAAATATATACATATCATAAAGACCTATATATGCATCTACATGCATTACAAGACATGTTGCAACCCATCTAGGAGTCTTAACAAAAGATTTTACAAAACATACTTTTAGAGTACTTGTGATCTAACCAAACTCCCAAGATGACTTGCAATCCAAGCTTTACCCTAGAATATGATGAAAGGACTACATAAGTTATCACTTAGTGAGGTAGTTTCAAGTAACATATAGTAACAACAATCAATCAATCTATCATTTCATCCATTCTATTGATCATGCATAACAATAATTTGATCAAGAAGCTAAGTAATATAAAGCAAGACATTCGAATCAGGAAATTGCTTATAGGCATGATTATTCAACAAATTATATGCAAAGGTATATCATTCACCCAATTGAAAACCATATACAATTAAAACCTTATTATTCTCCCAAAAGCATGATCTATATTCAAGACTATATGTATTACTTGTTATGCAAGTTATTTCAATACTTCCTTGATTTAGTTATAAATTTCATAATTTCTTATTAGCATAGCCTTGAGAATCAAGTAACAGCCGAGGTACACGAATCCCCAACCAACTGTCACCAAATAAAATGGTACTCACAGTGCCGGTCAATCCTTCTTACTGTCGCCAAGTGACCACAACACTTCCCTCCTATTGTCGCCAAATAAGGACAATAGTCTAGGACCGTAGTCCACCCCAAACACGAGCTCTATGGACTCTATGGCATGCCAACTATACCTAAGACTGACTCGAAACCAAGGCTTTCATATTTATCATATCTTATTAGAAACAGTGTGAGGATAGCTCCTTATCATGATATCATATCAATAAGCTTATTACCCCTTTCATTTTGGGTATGTATTCACCTCATGTGAATTTCTCATGGCATTATCTCTTTTATTCGAATATCATCATAGAAAAGATTACTATCAACATGTATCATATATAATTCCCATTGTAAGCATGTTATCAAGTTCACATAAAGTTTATCATGATCAAGAGTTGTACATCATTATACATAACATACAATGACTTACCTCAAGTCCAAACTTGCTTATACATAACATAATCCAATATGAAACAATGTAACTAAAATAAGCAAGAAATGCTCGGGAAGGTTGTTAGTCTATCCCGAGACTTTAAACTACACTCACAGTTTGATCCAAGCTAATCTTGCTCCCGAATTACAATTCCTTTATGCTTTTCAACAATTTGGTCTACTTTATGCCTCACTTGATCAATCCCTTCTTTTTCTAATTATAACAAAGAGTTTAACTATGCATTAGAAACTATTCTTAACTTTCCAATCATTCACAAAACAATTCACCAACATTCATATGGATACAAACAGCCCTAGAATACATGTAACCACTTATACATTCACAAAACGGTCCATTACATATATATTGAGATAAAACAATCCCAACATTGGCATACATAAACGTAACTACTTCATTTCGTTAAACACACAATACAAGTACCAAAATAGTCCCCTATTTTTCCTTGTGTATCCAAAACAATTCATTATACATATATGTGCATACTTATTTCCACCAAACAGCCCCTAACAAGCTTTTGTACATACCAACAATTCACATAGTTCATTATACACCTAAAACAGTCCACATATCTGTCAAACAACCCTTATACTTCCATTCATGTTCAATGCAGTTCAATTACATGCTTATATACACAAAATAGGGCAGTTTTCATACATATAAATTTATTGAATCAAAACAGTCCAACTTCATACATATTGTAACCCCCTAAACCCGGCCTTGAAGAAAAGACCGAATTTAGGAAGTTAAGATTGAAAACTTAACCCTCAAGAAAACCAATTCTAAAAGTTATACTTAAATTTTAAAAAAAGATTATATATATATAACGACAATTTAATAAATATTTTATAATAAATAAAAACATAAATATCATAATAAATATTCAAATGTTTATATAAAATCTTTGAAATAAAATCATAGTGAAAGAATGCTTAAATGATACAAAAACATAAATAGCCTCTCTAGTATAAAGTTACGTAATATCCCAAAAATAAATAATAATCTGAATAACTAAAAATAGTTTCGTACAGAAAAATAAAATAATTAGATAAAAGTGAGATCCTCCAAGTACCACATCGCCTAAAATCAAATGATGCATGTAAAAGGAAACTATGGGGGAGTAAGCTAAAGACTTTAGTGTGTGTCTAAAGTGCAAGAAAAACCATAATCATAAAAGATAGTATTATTTTGAATAAAATCCTTTTAAACCATAACACAAATCACAAGCGCAGTGCAATGCACCCAACTACAACCGCCAAGAGGAAAGTTCCCCAGAACTCCTTACTACACCCGCTAATTCGAAGTGGAATTCAGCCTGAAGGGTGAAACCACTAAACTTCCATGAACAAATCACAACCATGCTCATACAATGATATGATGATTAGAAATTCAAATTCATAAACATAGTTCCATAAATCTGATATTTCGTAAGACATACTTCATAAATCATGGTCCATAAATCTGTAAATTATATTTCCGTAAACCCGATGTTTCATAAATCAAATATTTCATAAGTCATAATTAAAAACACATTCTGAAATCATATGCACGTGATGTCAACCATACAAGCCATAATACATATAAAGAATCAAATAAGGGGTAAAACACCAACAAATAGAAAAATAACATATAATTTATTTATAGAATCGGAAGAAACACACCTTAAGCAGCAATAGCTCTAACGTTGGGACCAACGCCTTTCACATTTGGATCTAGCTGAACCGAAACCTACGATATCAAACATTACATCAAAAATCTATCACTATGCCACCAAGCTAAACTCTAATACTAATCTAAAAGAATACTCACGTGTAGTCCTTGTGGTATGTGCACGGTTAGATCAAATAGGCGAAGGAGGTGGTAACTCGTCTTCCTCAAAGTCGATGTCGTCTAAAACACATATATAACTACCTCAGATCTTGTATCAAAATCCCTAAAAAATATAAGGTTTGATCGAAATAAAAGTATAAAAAATAGGTGTTTAGTTCGAAAGAAAGAGGGAGGTGGGAGATAAATTAATCGAATGAGGGAGAGAGGGTGGCTGCACAATATCTCTTCTGTCGAAAGAGATAATTATATACCCAATTTAATGGGTAATCACAAGGGGAGCCATTGAACTTAACGAGGGTTTGCAAACTAGCATCTAAGCTTTTCATGATTTACAAATTGACCCCCAAATTTCTATATTAAACCTTATAAATCTAATTTTTCTCAATTTAACCCTTGAACTTAATTAGGGTTTCTAAATTAAATTCCCAAATCATTAGGGTTTCAAGAATTTGGGCGTAGTTTTTGGGGTGTTACAACTCTCCCACCCATAAAAATAAATTTCGTGCTCAAAATTTCAGGCTTAGTGATAGATCCCTAAAAATTAACTGACACAACTTAAAATTCTTCATTTTGAATTCCTCATCCTTCAACTTAAAATTAAAAACTGAGAACATTAGAAATTTACCTGCTATGTCCTTTGGCTCATCATCATAACCCTCATAAGCTTTAGGTTCATAAACCAACCCAGGTAGTCTAGCATCTGATATATTACTTTGAGTTGGTGTACCTCTACTAGCTTTACCTAAAGCAATATGTCTATTCTGGACACTACCTCTAAATGGTGCTTGTATTGATCTTTGAGAATGTGTCAGAGCTTGATTGCTACTATGAGCGATGGGACGCTCTCCACGAAAGTGCTCTAAAGAACCGCAAAAGGAACATGCTCCCAGTTTCTTCCTACACTCACCAGTATGATGTTTGTTACAGTAAGAGCATATTGGAAAAGAGCGGGAACTTGTCGAACCACCTACACTAGTAGCCGGAACTGTAGAAATCATCGGTATAGCTCTAGAATAACCCTGATGGTTGAACTCCTCTGAAACCCTCTTTCTAGACTGATTCCCCTCACTATGCTTAACTGATATTGTAGATTTCTTATTGGCTCGATCGGTACCTTGAGATTCAAGTTGCTTCATCTCTGCCTCATTCCACTCCGCAGTCCTAGCTCATTGAGTAATCTCCTCATACTATTTATCCATATGCAAAGAGACACATGTCTTAATCGTTAGATGCAACCCTTTCAGAAACCAGCCATATTTTTCTTTCTCTATGGTCACTAAACCCGGAACATACTATTTTGCATCAGCCAAATTCGTACTAGTCTTTCCATCAAACATAATCATCCCAACATCTAGAAACTCGGTAGATATAGGTTTCCTGACACCATCAGACTGACGAAGGTAACGAAGCAGCTCCCTGTGCACTGTAACAACATCCATACCCACGGTCTCACTATCCCCGGAATCATGGGGACCACCACTCTAAGTCTGCTGAACAGGTGGGTCCCTACCACCAGTTTGATGTACTCTAGTCTATTGAGCTACAGTCTGATCCCCCAGCTGCCCCTCCACATTAGCATTATGAATATCACCCTGATTTTGTGGCAGATCCATAGGAGGCAACGCATCACTCTTAGAAGCAACGGTACGACCTCGACCTCTACCACGACCTCGACCATGACCGGTCGCTAACCTAGAGCTCCTACGAGGTGGCATAGTAGTCTATCTACAAAAGGGATAATCCTAAAATTAGAGTTGGTACTTGAAGTCTCTATTTAAATCATATCTTTAATTCTTTAAAATAATAAATTTATCAGAAAATCCCATTTTGCTCCAAAAATATTTAATATGTATGTAAAAATCATTTTAGGTTTAAAATTTTATGTGAGCCTCACAGTCCGAGGGTTAAAATGAGCTCTGATACCACTAAATGTAACCCCGTAAACCCGACCTAAAAGAAAAGGCCGAATTTAGGAAGTTACGATTGAAAACTTAACCCTCAAGAAAACCAATTTTAAAAGTTGTACTTAAATTAAAAAAAAGATTATATATATATAACGAGAAATTTAATAAAT
The DNA here is from genome assembly GCA_019671005.1 of Hibiscus mutabilis. NCBI lineage: Eukaryota > Viridiplantae > Streptophyta > Magnoliopsida > Malvales > Malvaceae > Hibiscus > Hibiscus mutabilis. Next base: position 27,943,689 of record CM033717.1, on the reverse strand, counting down.
ATCTTATAATAAATAAAAACATAAATATCATAATAATTATTCGAATGTTTGCATAAAATCTCTGAAATAAAATCATAGTAAAAGAATGCTTAAATGATCCGAAAAACATAAATAGTCTCTCAAGTATAAACTTATATAATATCCCAAAATAAATAATAATCTGAATAACTAAAAATAGTTTCGTACAAAATAATAAAATAATCAGATAAAAGTGAGATCCTCCAAGTACCACGTCACCTAAAATCAAATGATGCATGTAAAAGGAATCGGTGGGGGAGTAAGCTAAAGAGTTTAGTGTCTCTAAAGTGCAAGAAAAACCATAATCATAAAATATAGTATTATTTTGAATAATATCCTTTTAAATTGTAACACAAATCACAAACGCAGTGCAATGCAATGCACCCAACTACAACCGCCAAGACGAAAGTTCCCTTGAACTCCTCACTACAACCGCCAATCCGAAGTGGAATTCAGCTCGAAGGGTGAAACCACAAAACTTCCTCGAACAAATCCCAACCCATGCTCATACAATGATATGATGATTAGAAATTCAAATTCATAAACATAGTTCTATAAATCCGATATTGCATAAGACATACTTCATAAATCATGGTCCATAAATCCGTAAATCATATTTTTGTAAATCTGATGTTTTATAAATCAAATATTTCATAAGTCATAATTAAAAACACATTTTGAAATTGTATGCACGAGATGTCAACCATACAAGCCATAATACATATAAATAATCACATAAGGGGTAAAACACCAACACATAGAAAATAACATATAATTTGTTTATAGCATCAGAAGAAACACACCTTAAGCAGCAATAGCTCTAACGTCGGGACGAATGTCTCTCACGTTCAGATCTAGCTGAATCGGAACCTAAAATATCAAACTCTACATCAAAAATCTATCACTATGCCACCAAGCTAAACACTAATACTAATCTAAAAGAATACTCACGTGTAGTCCTTGTGGTACGTGCACAGTTAGATCGAATAGGAGAAGGAGGTGGTAACTCATCTTCCTCAAAGCCGATGTCATCTAAAACACATATTTAAATACCTCAAATCTTATATCAAAATCCCTAAAAATATAAGGCTTGATTGAAATAAAAGTATAAAAAAATGGGTGTTTAGTTCGAAAGAAAGATGGAGGTGAGAGATGAATTAATCGAATGAGGGAGAGAGGGCGGCTGCACAATATCACTTATGTCGAAAGGGGTAATTATATACTCAATTTAATGGGTAATCACAAGGGGAGCCATTGAACTTAATGAGGGTTTGCAAACTAGCATCTAAACTTTTCATGATTTATAAATTAACCCCTGAATTTCTATATTAAACCTTATAAAATTAAAATTTCTCAATTTAACCCTTAAACTTAATTAAGGTTTCTAAATTAAATTCCCAAATCATTAGGGTTTCAAGAATTGTGGATTTCTAAATTAGGGATATGTCGAATCTCAGGTTTACAATTTGGGCATAATTTTTGGGGTGTTACACATATATATGCAAAACATGGCAGGTTTCATACATATACATTTATTCAATCAAAATTGTCCAATTTCATACATATATATATATGCAAAACAGGTCAGCTTTCATACATATATATTTATTCAATCAAAACAGTCCACTTACATACATATATACACAATTCTGGGTAGATTTCACATGTACACATTTATTCATTCAAAATAGTCCACTTACATACATATATACACAATTTTGGGCAGATTTCACATTTACACATTTATTCATTCATTTTCATTATGGGATTACAATTACCAACTACAAAGTACACCAAATTCATGTAGCTTCAACCTAATTTCTAACATTTCCACGCATTCTTATGATATACAAATATATAAACAAAACATCTCTACAATTTAAGCACATTAATCACTTGAATCATGAAGGGAAAAACAAGAGAAATACCTTCCTAGAATGACTCCTTTTGAACAAACTTTGATTAAAGCTAGGATGATTCAAACACCAACTTTCTCTCAACTCTCTCACTAGTTTGGCTTCTAGGGGGAAGAAGGGAGAAAGATGATGAACATAATTTTTGTTCATCCAATTTCTCCTTCAACTCTCGAGAACTCCTCCTCCTAACACCTAGCTTGACCTTGGTTGGACAAGTGTCCATGCCCTCAATCTTAATAATTCTTAGTTTGCATTATTCTAATTATAACATGGAATCGGTTTAGCCCTTACTAATTATGACCATTTATTTCACCTTTCTAACAATTTGGTCCTAAGTCACTTGTGTAGCTTAATAGATGACAAGAGAATTATAATTGACATGTGGTCAATTTGTTACAAAATATCTAAGCTAATAATTGGAGTATTACAATAGCATTTAATACATGTTGGGTATGTAGATCGCGTGATCATATGAGGCGAGATTGTCCATGTTTGGCCCGTGAAAGATAGGCTCTTGCTGTTGTGGTGGCTAACTCTTGTTGGAGTTGTGGATCGAGCGGTTATTTGAGACGTGATTTTCTGTTATTGGTAGGTGGTGGACAAGCTAGAGTACATGTGGTTGCGCCACAACGAGGTTGTGGTCGTGGTCGGGGATAGTTCTGGCTCTGGATGAGGGTTCAAGATTGTGGCTCATACCGTTGCTATCTAACCAGAGGGTGGTGGTCCTGTGAGGGTGTACGTACATTGTGAGGGATATAACGACACCGACATGATTATAGGTACATTTACATTACAATCTCTACCGTTGTTCTCTTTGGTTGATTCTTGTTCTACGCATTTATACATCTTGCGTGAGCATGTACATTTGCTTAATATACCTGTAGAAGTGTTGGATGTGGGTATGCAAGTAACTAGTTCTTTCAGGGAGATGGTTGTTGTGAGAAGGTTATATAGGAGGTGTCCTTTTACGGTTCAAGGTCATATTTTTGCGGCTGATTTCATGGAGTTTTTGTTCTACAATTTTGATGGAATCCTGGGTATGGATTGGTTGTTCGAGCATAGGGTTGTGGTCGAGTTTGAAACCAAGCGAGTTTCTTTGAAACTAGCTGATGATTACAGGGTGGTAATCGTAGGTGAGAATGCTATGTTCTTGACCAATGTTGTTTCGGCCCTAGAAGCGAGTCATATGATGGATTCTGGTTGTGAGGTATTCATGGCCTATGTCATGAATCCAGGATCAAAGGAGGTGTATGTTCAGGGCATTCGTACAGTATGTGAGTTTTCGAGTGTTTTTCTAGAGGAGTTGTTGGGTTTGCCACTGAATGGGGAGGTGGAGTTTGGCATTGAGTTGTATGTAAATACAGCTCCAGTGTCTATTGCTCCCTATCACATGGCACCGAACGAGTTAAACACACAACTCCAAGATTTGCTTGATCGAGGGTTTCCTAGACCTAGTGTTTTGGTATTGGGTGCGTCGGTGTTATTTGTGAAAAAAAAGATGGCACGATGCGGATGTGCAATGGTTACCGGCAACTGAACAAGTTGAAGATTAAGAATAAGTATCCTTTGCTGTAGATTAATGATTTATTTTATCAGTTTAGAGGTGCTTTTGTGTTCTCTAAGATTGATTTGAGGTTCGAGTATTATCAGTTGAAGGTGGAAGATGTGGATGTGCTTAAAACTGCTTTTTGTACGAGGTAAAAGCTTAATGAGTTCTTGGTGATGCCATTTGGTTTGACTAATGCCCCTGCTGAATTCATGGATATGATGAATCAGGTGTTCTATGAGTTTTTTGATCAATTTGTGGTTGTGTTTATTGATGGTATTCTTGTGTACTCTCGTACCGAGGAGGATCATGATATACCTTTGTGGATTGTACTTCAGGTATTGTTTGATAATTAGCTGTATGACAAGTTGAGTAAGTCTGAGTTTTGGCTTAAGGAGGTTTTTTTCCTTGTGCATGTTGTGTCGATCGAAGGAATATAGGTGGATCCACAGAAGATTGAGGTTGTGATGGTTGGAAGTCACCTAAGTTTGTTCCGGAAGTTTGTAGTTTCCTTGGGTTGGCCAGTTATTATCGTAGGTTTGTATATGGTTTTTTGAGGATTGATACTCCTTTGACCAAGTTGTTGCAGAAGAATGTCCATTTGAGTGGACGAAGGAGAGACAACGAGCTTTTGAAAAGTTAAAGGAGGCTTTGACACAAGCTTAGTCCGAGGTTCATTGGACCGTATGAGGTTATGGAGCGTGTAGGTCCTGTGGCTTATCGTTTGAGGTTACCTCCTGAGTTGGAGAAGATTCATGATGTGTTTCATGTGTCGATGTTACGGAAGTATAGGTTGGGTCCATCGCATGTTATGCTGGTGGAGGATATTGAGTTGCAACCAGATTTGTCTTCTGATAAGGAACCTGTAGAGTTCCTTCTTCGTGGCAAGCCGATTGAGCTTGTGAAGGTGTTGTGGCGACATCGTGGAGTTGAGGAGGCCATGTGGGAGAGCAAAACGGACATGCTAAAGCAGTTTCCGCATTTGTTTCCTTTATGTAAATTTTGGGGACGGAATTTCTTAAGTGGGGAAGAGTTGTAACACCTCAGTTTTAGGCCTAGTAGTTTTAGGCGGATTAGACGGTCCGGTGGGTCAAGATTAGAGATTCGAGTCGAATTTGGGATTAAAAATTGGATTAAATATTTTTGGTGCGAGCATGTAAAAATATCTAAAAATCATTATTTAATATATGGATATTTTTGGTAAAGTCATTTTTTGAAAATGGGATTCGGAAATTTGACATTTTGGCTTGTGACCAAAATGTAAAGAATATAAACTGTTTTTAGTGACTGTTTTCTAAAAGGGTCAAAACTTTGAATCTTTTTAAGGAGCTATTTGCCCAAAGTCTAATATCATATTTTTCTCCTTAATTGATTATTTTAAAAAGGTTTGGGAAAATATAAATAGATTTGGGGAATTAATTTTATAATTAATTCCTAAACAAATTTTACGTAACTACCTTTTCTCTAAAAGATTTTCTCTCAAATTCTCTTCAGCCTAACACTCTTATCTTCTTCAAAATCTTCAGGTAACTTCTTGATTTCATCAATCTATTAGTTTCAAATGAGTTCTTAATTGGTTCTTATCAAAACCTTATTGTTTTAATCTTGTTTTCTCATGTAATCAATCCAATTAAGGGGGAAAGTCAACATTAGAGGTGAGATTCATCATTCTCCTCTAATGTATGATTCTTTACTAAAATTCCCAAGTTATTTACCATTTATATATGTTTTCTAATGAGTTTTGATGATTTAATTATGGAAAATTGGTTTAATCATGGTTTAATTGATGAGATTATGTGAGTTTTGAATTGGATCTGTTTTGCTGAGTTCTTGATTGATTTTAATCATGAATTTGATGTTTTATAATGTTAATAGATTGATTTTAACATTGGAATCCCGAAGCTTTGTGAATCTGTAATTCCTTAGGTTGTTAATTGGGTGTTTTTCAGGTGTTGTGGTTGTTTAACGAATGCTGGGGATATAAGGATGATGTTAGGTTGTTTTTGGATGTTAATTGAAGATAAATGATGGATTGAGCCATCAGGTTTTGGCTAGGTTATGTTTGGAAGATGTTTGATGTTGATTTCGGTAGTTTTGGAAAGGTTTCGGCTAGAGTTCGAAGAGGATTGTTGTGGATTGATGTTGCTGAGTCTTTGAATGCATTTTGATGCTTTGAATCTCCTATTTTTGTATGGTTAAATCAGGGGCGATTGATCCTCAAGCTTGTGACACCGTTTCTGAAGCTTTGGAGGAGTAGTTCACATCGGCAAACGAGGCTTTGTGAAGTCGGTGAGTGAGAATGTGGATTTCAGCTTTGAAATGGTTTAAAGGTTATATTGAGAGTTTAAATTAAGCTTGAAATGATGGTTTAAATTCGGAAGTAAGTATGATGTGATTTCTCCCTCAGCCATGCTTTGGTGAAATTGTTTTTATACACATGTTTTTGAATTACATGGTACCTATTGTTAAGCATGATTTAAATTATGTTTTATACTGTTTTAAAAATATAAAGTTGATGGATGCATTTGGTAAATGATCATTGTAAGTATATGGAATACTTGTAAAAGCATGGTTTAATGAATTGGAAACAATTTTGATTTGATGAATATAAAAACAGTGTGGTACATGGTTGATAATGAATTATATTGGCAAGGGATGTCAATTATAGTTGGCCAACCATAGGATTGATAGTGCACTATAAAGAGTCGCCTCGAGTTTTGAGGGGTTCATGTGTACCGAATACTCCACCACGTGTACCCTAACGGTTGAGGGGTTATATGGTATCAAAAACTCCTATTAGTGGATTATGCATATATAGTGTTGAGATGACATGAAGTGTTGAGAGGACGCTTGTTGAATCCATTAATCCGATGTAATATTTTGGAAAGTAAATTTGGTTTATGATCACTTGAAAGCCAATATAGGTATTAATGTATCATATTGATGGATGTTGATGTATAATGTTGGTTTATACATTTTACTCTTTAAGCTTTGCAAATGGGTTGTTATGCATCGGAACGCTTAAATTAAGGGTTAGCAAATGGGATTTGTTGTTGATCCATGATACATGTTGCATTTGATTTAATATGTTGGTTTTTGAAAGTTTTAAGTGCATGGTTTTCACGACATGATGTTTGATAAGATGATTGAAATGTTGATTTCAATGTGGTTTTGGAAAATAGTTTTAAATGCATTGATGGTGTGTTGTTTTGAGCATTCCTCACTAAGCCTAGTGTGCTTACGCTCTCTTTGTCCAACAATGCAGAGAACTAAAGGTTGGAGGCAGCGAGCAAGAAAAGAAAATCCAAGGACTTCAGCTATTCGAAAGTATGGTTTCAAACTAGACTAGTAGTAATAAAGGCAATGAGGTTCGTTGTTGTTTTGGAAGGGTTTTTGTGAGCAAGTTTGCTATGCTGTTTTGGAATTTTAATTGGCCTAATATGTTTGGTTAATGCAATGGATTTATGTTGCATGCTTTGAATGGTTTGATTCAGGATGCATGCCTCTAGACTTTCAATTGATGTATGATGCCATGTTATGATCTTGTTCCAATGATGTTTTGATGTCGTTTGATCTTGAGAATTGATGTGTATATGTTTGAGGCATGTGGGTATGTGTTTGAGTCCATGTTCGAGTGAAAAACTAGCAAATTTGGACATTACATGTCCAGGTGTACCGATACGCGGTACTCCGTATGGGTACGAACTAATGTATCTTGGCAAGGCATACCAATACACAAAGAGCTGTATCGGTACAGTTTTGAGCTACTAGATTCTGGTTTTTCTTTGAGTAGCCCACGTACCGATACGCCTTGGGACTGTATCGGTACGGCTAGCTGTTATGGTAGTTATGGATGGTTTTATGTTTTGAGATTCTTTCGTTTTGGTCCCTAATTATTATATATGCAATTAAATAGGTTTGGGTGGTCATATCAAGCTGAAAATTGACAAGTGAGCATGAAACATGACTAATTAAGGATTGGTAACTTTAAAATGGAATAAGACCCTGTAGTTTTTTGGAATAACAATTTGGTCCCTAAATTACATTTGCGTGCAATTGGGTATCGATACGACACCCGATGGAGTTGAAATTTCATCCGCTGCCAATATACACACCATAGGTTATAATGATACATCTAGATAAGATAAAAGAAAAAAATGGACGTGGTTTGGGTTTAATATTTATGGGTTTGTTTCGACAAACCCAATGTAGCTTACTCAATTTAGTTTTGCGACTAGGCCAGATCAACGAGGTTACAGTCAATATCAGCAGGTCAGTCAGTTTTTCAGCCGTATTCGGAGAAAGGCCACGCCAGTTGGAGGAGTCGAGCTGCCATGATCAAAACGCATCAAGCACTCGAAATAGAAGACCACTTTTTTATTTTTTAGAATAATATGTACTTGAAACTCTATGATCTATGAAGTGCACTTTTATTTCGGAATACCACTATTTTTTGCATCATTTGCATTCATACATTTATTTCACCTAATAATTTTCATTAAGATAAATAAATAAATAAAAACTAACTACGGGAAGTTCAATCGCAATGGACAAAATTATGCATTCGTACGGAACTAGCTCCTAGACTCAGAAAATAGACATGGAAAACATAATGATAGCAGTGGAAGCCAGCTTGAAGGGTGCACAAGATAATCTTGAGAAGATTGAAGGAGATTTGAAGAAAGCAAACACCAATGTCCAAGAGAACACTGTGTTACAGATAACAGCCATGCTTGGCAAAAACCCCGAAGTTATCAAAGCCCTCAAAGACGCAAAAGTGGCGATACCCCCGCAAGAGGTAAATCATGAGGCCCTTAAAGGGAAGGTTCAAATTCAACTTTCAAGAACCTTAACCAATGCTCTGGTGGAGTTCGGGGCAGTTCAAGGTGACGTTCAAAGCTTTGAAGTGCCCAACCTTAATGAGATGGTTGACAAGAGCCGGGCGGACAAACAACTAGAAGACCGATGTGAGAAACTTGAGGGGATTGTCAAAGCCCTACAAGGGGTTAGCATTTACCATGACCTAAATGCTAGATATCTTAGTTTGGTGTCTGACTTGGTCATTTCGCCGAAGTTCAAGATACCAGATTTCGAGAAGTATAAGGGGATTACCTGCCCTTCGGTACAATTGAGGATGTACTACAGGAAGATGTCCTATTATCTTAACAATGAAAAGTTGTTTGTACACTATTTCTAGGACAGTTTGTCAGGATCGGCTACTTGTTGGTATACGCAGCTAAGTTGGGCCAATATAAAGACATAGATGGACATGTCAAGAGCTTTCCTCGACTAGTACAAACATATGGAAGATATGATCCCAAATCGTTTAGTGTTGTAGGGGATGGAGCAAAGGGCCAACGAATGTTTCCCCTAATATGCGCAAAGATGGCATGATATAGCTACTTAGGTCCAGCCACCATTGTTGGAGAGCGAGATCACACCTATGTTTGTGGAGACATTGAAGGGCACTTTTACGATCGGATGATAAATCATGCAACTAAAAGCTTCGCCTATATGTTGATGAATGGAGAGCTGATCTTGGCAGCCATAAAGAGTGGGAAGCTCAATGGAGGTGATTCGAAGAAGCCCTACAAGAAGAAGGAAAGTGAAGTAAACATGACAGTTCAAAATCTGCCAAAAACCAAGGTAAGAAACTGAGGAAACCGATCATACTTTGCCCCTATACTTGTAACTTATACGGAGTTATTCCCTCAGTTGGTCGAGTCATGGCTTGTGGTACCCCAACACCTCACCCCAATGTCGCTGCCATACCCTCCGTGGTATGATGTAAATGCCCGTTGTGAATACCATGTCGGGATCATAGGACACACAATTGAGAACTACACAACCTTCAAAAAGGTGGTGGATACTTACAGAAGAAAAAGGAAAGCCCCTGACAAATCATCAAAGTGTAGGGGTAAATGCCCATAATAGAAGAAGATGACAAGTGGGTGAAACAGCGAGTAGCTGATATCAAAGCCCCTTTGAAATGGGTATGGTCCAAGATGATTAATGCCAGAATGTTGGCTAAGAATGTCAAAGTCAGGCCTTCAGGAAATGGACCCCGCTGTGAGTACCATGGGGGTTGAAGTACACGAGATTCAGTGCTGCCCAGAGTTCAGATAGTTGGTCCAGACCAAGATGGACGATGGAGAGTTAGAATTCTTTGAAAAAAAGGGTCCATACAAGGTAGTAGAGGTGTGCGCATCTGAAGAGTCCTCAATGAGAAGTTTTTCCGGAATAAAACCCTTGGTAATCAGAACCAAGGCAAAAATAGACGATGAAGCAAGAAAGGTGGTGTCGCGACTAGTAATAAAAGCACCGACCCATTTTTCTTATGATAATAGCAAGAGAGTACCATGGAAATATGCTTGCACTGTGGTGACTCAGGAGGATCCAAAGCAAGCCGAGGTTGAGTCCAAAGAGAAGGTTGTCAATGAGGTTGGCCATTTTACGAGAAGTGGGAGATGTTATGCAACACCCATTAGGGAAGATCGAGATGCAGCCCAAAGAAAGAACACCGTAAACAATAAGCCAGGGAAAGATTTTTGTGAAGAGCGTCCAATAGAATTACACGAGCCTGTAAAGGAGTCTAAGGATCAAGAATTTCTGAAGATCGTCAAGCACAATGAGTACAACGTAGTGGAGCAACTGCATAAGCTTCTAGCGTGCATCTCTATGTTATCACTCTTGTTATGTTCTAAGGGCATTGTGATACTTTGCTCAAGATCCCCAATCAGACGTTTGTGCCAAAGAAAATAACTACCGACAAGTTGGACCAGATGGTTGGAAATATTGTTGTTGACAATTTTATTTCCTTCAATGGCGAGGAAATTCCAGAGGGAGAAAGAGGATCGTACAAGGCCTTTCATGTCTCTACCCGCTGCAAGGTACACATGCTGCTAGGGGTCCTTATAGACAATAGTTCAGCCCTAAATGTAACACCCCCTACCCCGGGTTAGTAGCAAACTGGTTCGGGAGCGTTACCAAGCAAGAACGAGGCAAGGAAAGGTTAACTCATCCATATTAAATGAGTTACTTGACTAGCAAGCAACCACAGATTCATAACTTAACATGCAAGCAAGCTCATATTTTGTTTACAAGACATTATAGGTTACCACTTTAACATTTCATTTAACATCATCATACAAACTAGCATTCGAAAAACGTAAGTGAGCAAACATGCTTTCATTTCGTTTCATTATTCCTTTAGATTAATACATGTAACATTTCATACATAATTTGCTTGACATGGTCATTTGTACATACAATTGCACGTACCTTGTCTCCAAGAAAGCAATATGCCCAGCCTTACCATTCGGCATTTACCATTTCAAATGTACATATAACATTCATGCCATTCAATCAAGTATACATTTATTCACGCAAGCATACGAATAACATTGTTAAGCTAGGACATGATTAATCCATTCAATTACATATATATGCGCAACAACAATCTTTAATTTCATGGAATTTGTGTTCATTACATACTTTAGTCTTAACAACTATGTTCTTAACATGGAAGGCCCATACAAGAGCCTATGTATACAAGTACTCAAAACATTAAGTAGCCATGTTCATGTATGTATACAATCCTCCCAAAACAAACAAGATGCATGGTCTAGTCCTAGCTACATATATATGTCTAGGTGCCACCAACTAGGAGAAATACAAAACAAGTGTGAAATCATACTTTAACTTAGCTTATGCCTTGCTTCGAGCTCAAGAAATCAGGCTTCAGGATCAAGAAACGATCGAATCCTTTATCCTGTGGTTGGAAAGGGTGAAAACAAGAGTGATAAGTACAAGAATGTACTTAGTGAGGTAGTAACTAGTTCTAACCAATTATTATATCAAATTAAGTGTCAATTAGTCAAGAATGATCCTAGCTAAGGATTTCAAGGCATTCGAATAGCATAAGAAGAAAGAGACAATGAATCATAATTCATGCTTTATCCATTTCAAGTAATCAAGCCATTCCTGGTCACATATCAAGCAGTCAAGCAATTCATGCTTACATAACAAGAAATCAAGCAATTCATGCTTTCATGACAAGTAATCAAGCTATTCATGCTTATTAGCTCATTTATTATCTTTTAACACAATCCTTGGTTCATAGTTTGTCTAGGTAATCGAGTCTCCAACCAACTATCGCCACAAGATGTACCGTAGTACTGGTCAACCCTCCTACTATCGCCAAAGACCACATATGTACCCTCCGTCTGTCGCCAATTAAGGGCCTTAGCCCTGGACCGTAGTCCACCCTAACACAATGAGCTCTAGACTCTAAGGCATGCTCTTCTACCTATTCAACTAGCAACCAAGGTTGCTTGATTATAATTCATTTATTCAAGGATTTGAAGCTTTTCAAGTTCAAGATCATGTATCATTCAAGTGTACAAGTTCATATCAAGCATTATCTTTTTCAAGAGTCATTTCGAGTATTGCATGGCAAGTTTATACATGCATTAAGCCCTTAGGCCAATAGAGACATAACTCATCATTTCAAGTATTCATTGCATCACCTAAGCTAGCACTTCAAGCATTCGGTTTAAGCAATTGGTCACAATACCATGTCATACATACAAGCATCAATGTTACCACATATACATGCTAGCATTCGATTTATACAGCAATTCAAGGATGTAGTCAAGTTTCATGTATTATCTTAATTCATACTTTCCTTATTAGGTCAAGATCATATTAAGTCCAATTTAACAATACAAGAATTTAGACATGCATGCTTTGGTTAGGACCTAGTCCTAACCCTAGAATAAACTACACTCACAATACTCCCCAAGCTAGCTAGTCTCGAAAGACTATTCCCTTTTTCTTGTCCCTTGAATGCTCGACTTTAGATCCTTCTCCAAAGTCCCCTCCTTGCTCTAGTAAATCACATAGATAGAACAAGGTCAAAAACATGTAATCACAAAGTCATTCAACATGGCATAAAGGTTAATACATTATTTATACAAAACATATAGCATATTCATATACACACCTTAATGCGCATTACCAAACTGCCTATATTCCATATTAAGGCAAAACAGGGCAGCAATTAAATTGTCCCAAAACTGTTTGCAAAACAGTTTACTATATTGTATACAAAACTGTATACAATTACCTAGACTGTTGCTACCAGGCAGCATGTACTCTGCTCACTTAAACATGTAGAACTTTCATTTCGTAGTCGAAATTTCAATTAATTTACACCGTTAGAAAGCTTACTTAGCCCTCTTTCTAACCATATAGTCTGCACATTTTAATCCTTTGCCATTTAATATAGTTTTTTGTCTTAAAGACAGACCTATTGTATTACTTGACAGTTTGCACTGTCCAGAGATTTTCATTTCCAGAATCCATTCTACAACCCAGAATTTAGTTATGTTTTCTCCTAATATATTTAGACATGTTAAGGCACTGTCCATAAAATTTTCAGCCTTAAATTCCATTTATACAATTTATGGTGATTTTTCGAAGTTACTGCCCAAAACAGAGTATTCTGGGCAGATTACACTAGGTTAAGTTTTAGCCTCATATTCATTCAAGCAAAGATTCTAACATTATAATTCAACTTATATACTTATTTCTACAAGCTTAGATCTGTCCAATTCACCTAGCAATGTGATCAAAACAGGGCAACATATACAATTGAGCATGTTTACACATTTTTATCTAGCAAAACTGTCCCTAATCAAAACTAGTTTCAACCATGATCCCTATTCTCAATTTCTAGCAATCCATACACATCTCTTTAGCAATTTGATTAATAAAACTCACAATTTAAGGACCATTTGAAGCTAACATCATTTTAGCATGCATAACAATCATCCTATTCAAATTAGGCAACAAGAATATCACTAATTCAAGATTCAAGCATGTAATTGAAGTGAGGAATCAAGAATTTACCTTCCTCAATGTGAATTCTTATTCAATTTAGTCCTAAACGTGGCTTAATCTCTCAAGGAATCCATGCATATCACTCAAGCTTTCTCACACTACTTCCTCTCTTCTCTCTTTCTCCCTAACACATTTGGTATAATCAAATGAGGAAGAAGAAGTCTTCTCCCTATAGTGGCCGGATGGATCTTGTCCATGTGACAAGTGGATAGTCCACTATCCAATCTAAACTTGCCATGCATTCTTATATTGCAATTTGATTCTGTTATGGTCCTTTTAATTTGGCACGCTAACTTGTTGGCTATAACATTTTGGTCCCTTTTTAATTTGATCATTCGGTTTAAAGACAATTCGAATTGGTAATCACAATTTGAGTGCCTTTCTTTTTATTTCTCAGAATCTACTCCTAGGTTTCCTTTTGATTAAAGCATGATTCAATTAATTAGAACTCTAAACAGTGATATCAAATCTAGTCCCAGTTTAGGGGTGTTACACTAAATGTCCTACCTATGGCCACATTGAATAAATTTTTGGTAGATGAGTCTTACATGAAGGCATATCAGAACATGGTCAGAGCTTTTGACGGAACACAGAGAGATGTGCTGGGAAAGATAGGGGTCCCTCTACAAATCGGACCATCGACCTTTGAGGTAGACTTTGTGGTGATGGATATTCGATCTACTTACATTTGCCTTCTAGGGAATCCTTGGATTCATTCAGCTGGTGCGATCCCTTCCACGCTACACCAGAAATTAAAGTTTATGGTTGATAGAGTGCTCGTGACTATCGGGGCCAAAGATGATATCATTACCTAAGTGTCGACTGATGCACCCTATATCGAGATTGACGCAGGGGCATTAGAATGTTCCTTTTGGTCGCTGGAGCTAGTAAGCACGACCTTTGGCTCTGAGGGAAGCAAGATACAAGGGCCAAGTTTATCCAAGTGTGCAAAGATGCAGGTAAACGAGACCTTAGGAAAAGGTGCCGAAGCGGGGAAGGGACTCAGAATACGTCACCGAGGCCTGTTATACCTAGTGACTATTCCAGAAAAGAAGGGCAAATTTGGGATAGGGTTCAAGCCCAATGTAGCACAAAGAAGGGCTGCCATGATAAAAAATCAAGAAAAGTGGAAGAGCAGACTCGGAAGGGAGGAGGTCGCATGGGACCCAATAACATTTCCACCCCTCAATTTCATTTTCATTTTCGGGCAATTTGTGAACCCTGGTATAACACAGGATGAGGAGGAACAAAATAAGATCACTGAGATGTTCGATAATTTGAGCATCAACATAATCAAGGAGGAGAAAGAAAAGGGTGGATATCTGCACATGATTCGCCCATGTGACGAGCTTAATAAATGGACTGCAGAGGAACTACCTGTAGTTTTTAAGTCTATTTTAGAGTAATTCTTAAAACTAACCCTCTATTTTAGCCCAAAAACAGTAACATATCTTTTATGTAAGGACATATGCAAAAACCACTGGGTTCCCAGTTAATTAAATGCATCTTTTTCTTCGATAAAACATTGTGTGGCAAACAACATTTAAATACTTAAACATAAGAGAAGAAAAAAATAAAACATGACCAAGCATTTCGTTTTCCTTTTGCAAACATCGATATATGTTCATATTTCTTTCCCTTACAAGTCTTCGGATATCAATGGCATAAGCGATCTTGAGTTCAAAACACGAGTGAATTTCGAGCAACCCATGTGTCCAGAAAGGTTTGAAGAACTTGACAATGAAATCGAGTGTGATGTCCCAGAAGATTTGTTTCGATTAATGGTAAGTGAAGAAAATCAAATTGTCCCCCACAAAGAGCAGTTAAAATTGTGAACCTCAGACTTGAAGAGGAAAGACGCGAGGTAAAGATTGACACGACCGTTACCGTCGAAACACATCAGAACTTAGTCAAACTTCTGTAAGATTACAAAGATGTGCTCGCTTGGTCATACCAAGACATGCCCGGTCTTGATACAGGCATCGTGGTATATCACTTGCCTATAAGGCCAGAATATAGGCTCATCCAACAAAAGTTGTGGAGAACAAAGGCTAAAATGCTGCTAAAAATAAGAGATGAGGTGAAGAAGCAATACGACGTTCTATTTCTGCAAGAAGCCAAATATCTCGAATGGGTGGCTAACATTGTTCAGGTTCTGAAGAAGGATAGGAAAGTTCACATGTGTTGATTATAGACACATCAATCAGGCAAGCCTTAAGGATAATTTTCCACTCCCACACATTGACACCTTGGTGGATAATACAACCAACCACTCTCTATTTTCATTCATGGATGGTTTCTCGAGATATAACCAAATCAAGATGTGTCCCAAAGAAACGGTAAAGACCATATTCGCGATGTTGTGAGGAACCTTCTGCTATAAGGTGATGCCGTTCGGGCTAAAGAATGTTAGAGCTACTTATCAGAGAGCTGTGGTGAACCTGTTCCACGACATGATGCATCAAGAAATCGAGGTATAAGTGGACGACATGTCAAGAAATCGAGGTATAAGTGGACGACATGATCGTAAAGTCCCAAACAAAAGGGGAGTATGTTGTGAATTTGGAAAATCTCTTCAAAAGGTTGAGAAAGTTTTAGTTGAAACTTAACCCTTCTAAATGCACCTTTAGAGTGACGTCGAGAAAACTCTTAGGTTTCATTTTAAGCAAGAGAGGAATTGAAGTGGACCCTAATAAGGTAAAAGTGATCCAACAACTTCCTCCCCCTCAACACAGAAAGAGGTATGGGGTTTGCTGGGCAAGCTTAATTATATTGCATGGTTCATCTCCCAATTAACAGAGAAGTGTAGCCTAGTGTTTAGGATGCTCAGAAAGAATAATGGCGGAGAATGGAAATAAGAATGTCAAGTAGCTTTTGAGCAAATTAAGAAGCAACTGTCGAATCCACCAATATTGGTGCCACCCGTCTTAGGAAGACATCTGATTTTGTACTTAACTATACACGATAAGTGAATGGGTTGCGTGTTAGGCCAACATGATGAGACTGGTGTAATGGCGTTTTTTTGGAAACATCAGGTACGGGGTATCCCACATTTTGAAAGCTGAATTTTAAATGGGATTTCATTTAAAAACCTTATTTTTGAAAATGATGAAAACTTGAAGTTGCCACCGGCCACTTGGATAATGTAGGCCAGACACCACAAAACCAGAGATTTATTTTGAAAGGGTTTGGGAGTTGGTTACGTGTGGGGAAGGATTAGCACCCCCAACACGCCCGGAGATTGGTACCAAAATATTTGTTGCTTTCAATCGAAGGAAATTCTCGAAATTCAAAACAAATTTAATTTGGTGGCCTTAATTGAAAATTGACTTTAATTGAACGGGCTTTATTAAATTGGTGGGTTCAAATTAATTAGACATTTAATTAATAAGTTTGACGATACATCGGACCATAGATTAAACCGACATCATATAAGTTAGACTGACGTGTTAATTTATGGTTCAAATCTTGTACGTCACCTTTATGCATGGTGCAAGCAGTTAAGATATGATGTAATGATTTTATCAACTTTTAACTTTACCTTGGGACTGTAAGGATTAATTCAAATATTTGGTCAATATCCTTTAAGCTCGAACTGTTACGACACAAATATCATAATTAATAAATATCTCCCTTTTATGATTTAGATTAATTAATTCAAAATATATGGGTCACATGAATGACAATTAAAGGATGACAAACAAAAGGCTTGAGGATAAACACACAAAAAGCCCATCTAAAGCCCTAACCTAAAAGGCCCAAATTATGGGAAGCATTCCAATAAGTCAAGAATACTATTTAAATCAAATCAAGCTAATTAATCATGGTGTTAACTTGGATGTCAATCTAATCCCAAAGTTAATTTTATCCTACAGGTAATTAAAGGAGTGTTCAATTAGTTTAATGAATTTAACATTTATCCCAATAAGCCAAGGGTAAATTTAAATTCACTAAACCTATTCGAACCTTAATCCAACTAAGGCTCTAAACTAATCCTAAATTAATCTAATTACTTTAAGGATCGTGCCCCTATGAGACGAGGACACGATCTTAAGCTAATTAAATTAATTAGCCTAATTCTAATCTAAGGCTAATCTAACAAGCCCAAAACCCAAAACGACAAGGCCCAAACCACTAAACTAAACACGCTAAAGACAAATATATATATACTAAAAAAAGATCTAAAATTATATTAAATATATTAAAAACTATGTACTATTCATATTATGAAACGTTATATAAATAATACTTTATATATGTAATACATATATTTTAAAAACTTAGTATCACACACATATATATAAAGTAAACTATATCATGTATATTATAAAAGCTATGTATCATATGTATTATAAAAACTTATATTATATATATATATTAAAAGAACTTTACATATTATGTATATAAAACTATATATTATATTGTAGAAACTATAGACTATGTTTTCTTTAAAAGAGGATTATATATATATATTATACTTCATATATATAAAAACTATATGTCATATATTTAAAAAAAAACTCAAGAATATGAATACCATATATTATATAAAAAAACCTATACACTATAATATAACAACATATATTATAAACTAAAACTCAAGCACATAACCACATTACAAACAAACAACATTATCTAGCAAATAAATTAAAAACGAAACTGAAGACACCAAAATTTAAATTAAAGATGCATGAGAAGAAAAAAGAAGGATTTTTACACTGGAAGAAGGAATGAAAGCGAACAAAATAAAAATTTGAGGGCCAAAATGTGATTTTATTAACAAGAAGTTGGCTTGAATAAAAAAGGGGACTGAATCAAAAATATTTTAAAACTTCCAGGGACGGGGGGAGTGTTTATAAAACGCAGAGGGCCTGAACATGTGAAACCATAAGGGCAGAGGAATTTATGAAAGCAAATAACCCTTACGTTTTCTAAAAAAAATAAGTATATAGCACACCCCTTAGCCAAAATGGGAAAATTTTCCCATTTCCTTCAAAAAAACTGAAAGAGTTCTCCCCTCTCTCCCCTCATCTGATGAGCATCAGCGCTCATCGGGGGTGAAAGCCAAAAATTAGCCATCCTCCCCCGTGTCGGCTGCCAGCGAGCTAAACCCAGATCTCACCTCTTCTCTTTTGAAAATCAACAAAAGACGTTTCTTTTTTGGTGAAAATAGAACCAGAACCCCTTACCTCGTAAAACAAAACCCTTTTTGTTCACTCTTCCCTTCGACTCACCATACACGACCGTGGTAAGACCGGAACGTTTATCGTCGGCGAGGGAAAACGATGAACGCGATGGGAGATGAAACGCCAAATGTAAAAATAGGAAACCCTAACTTCTATGGTTATGTATCCCCTGAAAATGAAATAGATGGGGAAGATATACCTCAAAGGCTCTGCTTTTTCTCTGCTCTCTATTACTTAGTCTAGGGTTTTGCTATTTGTACCCTTGATATTACATGGATAATAGAAAAATGAAAAAAATATTCTATTGGCTCTCCGCTGTGTCTAGGATTTTGATGCATTCTCTAATAATGTTGGTTGGTCTCTGCATTTTTGTTTTAATTCATCCCATATTCTGACATTGTTGGTTGCCCTTTCCATGTTATTCTCATTTTATTTTTTCTTGTCACATGCGCTGACGTGGTGGAATGGTAAGGAGGAAAGCTTAATCTGACGCTCTAGATTTGGACGCAGCCGTGAACTGGAAGGGCTAACGTCGTGCGTGAATGGCACGCGGAAAAAGAAGGGGTGATGGCATATGATTTGGCATGCATGAGATCCATACGCACGTGAAAAGATGAGTAGCCATGCGTACGGTTAACGCGGGAGCTGGAGGGCCATTTCTCCTTCAATCCAGGCCGTTCGATTGTGAGCCAGATCCAACGACTGGAAATTTGCGGTGCACCCAACAAAACTTAATTAGGGTTTTTGTGGTTATCAGATTTAGGTTTTTTGTTCTGGGCCCTAGGGGCCTTATGTAATAATAATAATTTTTGGGCTTTTTTTATGTAAATGGACTTTGTTTATATAAACCTGGGCTTTTGTTTATTATGTTGGGGTTTTTATTTAAATTACTATAGTTTAATGTTTTTTATATTTAACTTAAATACAAAAAATATAATAATACCAATAATAACTATAATCATAATAACAATAATAATAATAATGTATAGTAATAATGATTAGATAACAACAATAGCAATTAATTAAAAAGGAAATAATATATCACAATATTTAGGGTTTTCGCTAGCAAATAACAAAAACATGATGGAAAATTGGATATTAGAAGATAACACTTAGATATATTAAAAAATAACAATAGTAGTATTTTTTATTGCTTTTGAATTTTAATGAAAATCACATATATCTATATAGTATAAGATGGTTGAAAATAAACAAAGCCCATAACACACATTTAGATAGTAATAATGTATATAATAAAGCCCATTACTATAAAAACAAAAAGAACGGGTAACCCTAGACAAAATTAGTGATTACAGCTGCCCCTTTTGCTTATCCTTGTGGAACAAGAATGAAGCAAAGGCCATAAGTACTAATTTTGTCCAACTTCCCTGTTGGATGATCCTGAGCTGTGATTTCATCTTGTATAAAATTGTTTGCCCTTTCGCTTCCCGAGACCTGGAGCTATGAGTATCTACCTCTTTTGCTCCAAAAACCTTGAGCCACAAGTATATGACTCCTTTGCTTGGAAGTACTGATATGATGAATTTGAAATCTATCACCTGAAATCCTTGAGCTTTGAGTATTTGCCTCCTTTGCTCTAAAATCTTGGTGTGGCGAGTTTGAAATCCTTCGCCTGAAATCCTTGAGCTTTGAGTATCTGCCTCCTTTGCTCCGAAATCTTGGTGTGGCGAGTTTGAAATCCTTCACCTGAAATCCTTGAGCTTTGAGTATCTGCCCCTTTTGTTCTGAAATCTTGGTGTGGTGAATTTGAAATCCTTCGCCTGAGCTTTTTCTTGGTTCTTTACTTTGTCGTTTAACTATCTGTGGAAATAAATGAAATACTATGATGGTGTAGGTTAGCATGCTCCTATCTTAGGGATGTCTAGTCTACATATGATGTATGACTAGTGGGATCTAATCACCATTCATGTTTTCACTTTAGATTTATTCTTCCCGGAGTGCCCTTTCAGGTTTTCACTTTGGTTTTCTTTTTCTTTTTTTTCTTTCTTTTCTTTTTTCTTCGGTGCCCTTTCGGGTTTTCACCTAGGGATGGCTTCATCTCGATAATCTTTTTTCACTTATGTGTGACATGCATGAAATTTGATATTGTCAGAACTTGTTTTCCTTCATCGTCCTAATAATTAGAGTTTCCTCTTGGTTCGGTTTTAATATACCTCTTTGCACCGTCTGAATTTAAAAGGTTAGAACATAGTAATACCAACAAATCTTTTGCTTTTCATAAATCTACGTCAATCTACTTGCAGAATGCTTGTAAAAATGATACGAGAAGGCACAAAATTATACTTCATTAATATTTCGAAAATTTAGAATAATTTGAAATTCATGGCAAACATAGAAGAAGAGGAAAACAAAGCATGATGTTACGTCCCAATCATTGACCGTGTGAATGATGCGAGAGCCCATCGACCAAAATTGATATCTTGCTAGGAATTCTTCACTGAAACTTTTAACTCCTGAGAGGGTTCCTTTTTCCAAATGCCTAATCTAAAACGCTTTTGTTTTTTCTTTTTCCGAATACCCCATTTTCTGGTTTTCATCATGAACCCCACTTTTGTTTTTTCTCTTTCTTTTTCTTTTCTTTTCTTTTCTCTTTTTTCCTTTTTCCTTTTTGATACCCAAAGTACTCTTTTGGGGTTTTCACTCTAGGTATTTTCATTTTGCGAAGCGCCCTTCCGGATTTTCACTCCACTTTTTTCTTTTTTTCTTTTTTTTCATGCATAGTACCTCTTAACCAAATACGAATTCACTAGATTGTTCAACACCTTTCCATCCAATTTTGTTAGGAACAATTTTCCTCTGAAAAAGTTCCTTTTAACAACATAATGTCCTTCCCAATTAGGCATCTATTTCCTGCGGGAATTTTTTTGAGTCGAGAAGATTCTTTTAAGCACTAGATCCCCCTCTGGGAATTGTCTTGGGCGAACCTTCTTATCGTAAGCTCGCATCATCCTTTTTTGGTACATCTGACCATGGCAAAGAGCTTTCAATCTTTTCTCCTCAATAAGATTCAACTGGTCAAACCGAGATTGCACCCATTCGGCTTCCTCCATCCTTATCTCATTTAGAATTCGAAGCGATGGAATCTCTACTTCAATAGGTAGCACATGCTCTGTACCATAGACCAATGAGTATGGTGTTGCCCCTGTGGAAGTACGTACAGATGTTCGGTAGGCAAATAGAGCAAATGGAAACTTTTCATGCCAATCCTTAAAGGTGTCTGTGGTCTTTGTTATGATCTTTTTGATATTTTTGTTTGTCGCTTCTACCGCTCCGTTCATCTTGGGACGATAAGTAGTGGAATTATGGTGTGTTATTTTGAATTGCTCGCACACCTTGTCTATCATCTTGTTGTTTAAGTTGGAAGCCTTATCAGTGATAATCCTTTCTGGCAAGCCATAGCAACAAATGATATCTTTCTTCAAAAACTTGCAAACTGTCGCTCTTGTAATACTAGCATAAGAGGCTGCTTCTATCCATTTAATAAAGTAATCGATGACAACCAGAATGAAATGATGCCCATTGGATGCCTTAGGATGAATCTGACCAATGACGTCCATCCCCCACACAGCGAACGGCCATGGCGAGTTCATAGTGTGTAGAGGTAATGATGGAGAATGGATCTTGTCGGCATATATCTGACACTTATGACATTTCTTTTCATATCCGATATAATCCCTTTCCATGGTTGACCAAAAATACCCATATCTTATGATTTTTCGAGCCATCGAGAAACCATTGGCATGTGTCCTACAGAGTCCATCATGTACCTCGGCCAATATGTTTTTGGCTTCGTGAGCATTGACACACCTTAACAGGATTTGGTCCTTACTCTTTTTGTATAAAACCCCCTCGTATAGAACATATCCCGCTGCCATCCTTCTAATAGTTCTTTTGTCATTCTCATTAGCCTCTTTAGGGTAGGTTTGGAACTTGATGTACTGAAGGATATCATAGTACCATGGGTTACCGTCTGTCTCCTCTTCCAAACTATAGCAATGAGCTAGTACTTCGAAAATTTGCATTTCAATTGGCCTCATTTTGGCTTCGATACTTGCTTCAAACATTGCATCCAATGTTGCCAACGCGTCTGACATTTGATTGTCTTCCCTTGGAAGGTAGGTGAAGCTATTTTTTTGAAGCTTTTGAGTTTGTCTTAGATCAAGTTTCAATACTTGACCAATTTTGGGTCTCTTGTTTCCTATTCTTTCCACAACTAGTTGATTACCAAAGATGAATCCCCAAAAACTTGAAGCACCTTGACTTTGCTTTCAATGGCTGCATTCAAACCCATAATGCAAGCCTCATACTTGGCTATGTTATTCGTATAAAATAATTCTAATCTAATGGTGAAGGGATAATAGACATTTTCTGGAGAGATTAACACGGCCCTAATTCCATGACCTAAGGCATTGGATGCCCCTTCGAAATAAAGCTTCCACAACCCGTCCTCCGAAGTAGTATTTTCTTCAACTGTTATTCACATTAAGTCTTCATCGGGAAAATTAAAGTTCAAAGACTCATAGTCATCTGAAGCGCGGCTTGCCAGGAAATCTGCTATAGCACTTCCTTTTACTGCCTTCTGACTCACATATAGTATGTCAAATTCAGACAACAGCATTTGCCAACGGGCCAACCTTCTGTTTAGTGTTGGTGCTTCCATGAAGAACTTTAAGGGACCCAACTTTGATGTCAACCATGTGGTGTGATACAACATGTATTGCCTGAGCCTTTTGGTAGCCCATACTAGAGCACAACACAATTTTTGAATCAGTGGGAACCGTGTTTCACAATCGATGAACTTTTTGCTCAAATAGTAGATCACTTTTTCTTTCTTCCCAGACTCATCGTGTTGCCCTAAAACATAACCCATTTAATTCTCAAAGACTGTCAGGTGTAAGATCAATGGTCTATCTGGCACCAGCGCAACTGGAATTGGAGCATTAGTCAAATACTTCTTGATCTTGTCTAGAGCCTCTTGACACTCCTCATCCCACACCCCCGGATTATTCTTTCGAAGCAATCTAAAGACAAGATTGCATTTGTTGGTTAACTGAGAGATAAACCGAGATATATAATTTAATCTTCCCTAGAAACCTCAAACTTCTTTTTAGGTCTGAGGTGGTGAAGATTTTGAATAGCTTTTACTTTATCAGGTTCAATCTTGATTCCCTTTCGGCTAACAACAAAGCCTAAAAGCTTACCGGACATGACGACAAAGGTGCATTTTGCCGGGTTGAGTTTTAGCTGATACTTTCTTAATCTTTGGAAAAGCTTCCTCAAATTTTGATTGTGCTTCTCTTCGGTTTGAGATTTGACGGTCATGTTATCTATATATACCTCGATCTCTTTGTGCATCATGTCATGAAAAAGGGTTACCATGGCTCTTTGGTAGGTTGCTTCAGCATTCTTTAATCCGAATGGCATCACCTTATAACAAAATGTTGGCCACATAGTCATAAACGTAGTTTTCTCCATGTCGCCATGATGCATCTTGATTTGGTTGTATCTCGAGAAACCATCCATGAAAGAGAACTACGAGTGTCATGCGGTGTTATCAATCAAAGTGTCAATATGAGGCAGAGGAAAATTATCCTTGGGGCTTGCTTTATTGAGGTCTCTATAATCTACACACATGCAGACCTTTCTGTCATTTTTGGGAACTAGGATTATTTTTGCCACCCACTCTGAGTATTTAGAGACTCCTAAGAAACCATCATCATACTGTTTCTTTACTTCTTCTCGAATCTTCAACAAAATTTTGGCTTCCATTCTTCTAAGTTTTTGTTGGACCGGTTTACACTCTGGCTTGATCGGTAGCTTATGCACTACAATATCAGCGTTTAAACCTGGCATATCTTTATAGGTGCATGCCAAAACATCCTAAAATTCTAGAACCAACTCAGTCAATTCACACCGGGTCTTGGATGAGAAAGCAGTACCAATCTTCACTTCTTTTCTTTCTTCCTCCATCCCCAAATTGAGAATCTCTAACTCTTCTTGGTGAGGCAAGATTTGTCTATCTTCATCTTCCATTAACCTGAGTAGTTCATCTAGGACCTCAACTTTTATCTCATCATCCCCTTCCTCGATTTCATCCAAGTACGAAGGTTTCTAAAAATCTATCTTGGGATTAGATTCATAATCATTCATATAGTTAATGATAGGGACCCTAAAACAATTTTGAAGTGAATATGTATTAGGAAGAATACTATTATGAATGAAATAATAAATATAAATGTAAAGAATGCAATAAATATAATGTTTGCCATTTGAGAAAAAAAATGGAAAACATCATTTTCATTGAATCGAGAAGAAAAAAAAGTTGACATAAAAGTCCTTTACAAAAGATCTCTATTGCTCGCGGGCAAAAACGAATAGGGTTGCTTCTGAGCATTACTCTGATTCAAACCTAGAAACTACATGTAACTCCACATTAGTCCAATTATTGAGTGTCTCCCCCGGGAAGCAAGGGCGAATTTCGGCCAAAAACTTGTCGTTCTTTCCATCTTCGGTTATCATATTGACATTCATTCCCTCTAACACCTCATTGAACCTTTCCTCCTTGCTGAGCTTGGCGTCTTCTAGACTGGCCTCATGTATCTTTTGCCCCATATTGATTTTCTCGCCGGACACAAAAACATTCTTTATGTCAGGATAAGTCATAGGTTCCCACGGGATGTCTTCACCCTTGAATCTGGCCTTCCTTTGTTCTTCTCTCTTTTTCCATTCTAACCTTCTTTGCTAATAGTAAGGTTTATGGCCGAGTCCAAATCAACCTTTCTTGCTGATAACACTTTTGGTGCGCAAGCACCCTTTCAAATTCTTTCCAAGTCTTTTACCTTTCTTGGCTCCTCGTCCCAAAGTTTTCCAGACCGTTATTTTGGTCCAATTTGACAATCTAGGGAATGGGATCTTACTTCCTTCCATTATAAAGGTAGCATTCACGAACTCCAAGGCCTTAAAGGAGTACTCAACAGCATCTTCGTCAGTTTAGATGTACGGTGCACCAGTTGTTATAGAAGCAATGATGTCTTGTTCTGCTCCAACACTTACCAACTTCCCATCAATAACAAATTTCAGATTTTGGTGCAAAGATGAAGGTACGGCTCTGGCTGAGTAGATCCACAGCCTCCCTAGTAGACAATTATAAGTTGGTCGAATGTCCATTACTACAAACTCAACAACGTATTTAGTAGGTCTGATTAGCAAAAGTATCTCTATCTTCCCGATAACGTCCCTTTGGGTTCTGTTGAAAGATCTAATGGAGTTCTAACACGGCTTCATATGCAAACCGTCTATTGGCAACCTTTGTAAAGTCGCCATTAGTAATACGTTCAAAGCGGTCCCATTATCGTTAAGTACTCCAGTAAGACATACCCCTTGCAGTGAGTAGTAATGTTCAATGCCTTAGTTAATCCCATGCCCCCGTCAGGAATTATATCATCACTAAATTTGATGTAGTTATCCGCGGTGATATAACCCACTATTCTATCTAATTTTCCCACCGAGATATCATCCAGGACAAATGTCTGATTTAACACCTTTAACAATGCACTACGGTGCTTCTCTGAGCTCAACAACAACTCAAGTACTGAAATATGTGCTTGTTATTTTCGAAGTTGTTCGATGATGTTATACTCACCGTGCTGTAAGAACCTCAAGAACTCTTGCGCTTGGCTCTTCATCACTGGCTCATGAATCTTTGGGGGAGGTTCCCCCCAAAAAATCTTTTCAAGCTCAGTTGCTACCGCTTTGCCCTTGTCTTTCGACTCCTCCACCGCCTTCGACGTTTCTAATGAATAACACCTACCTCTTCGTGTAAAGTGCCCCACTTCATTCACTATTTCAACTTTCGGCTCCACTAAGTCCTCCTTCTTTGCGGGTTCTTCATCAGATGGTTTCTCATCTTCTCGTAGTTCTGACTTCTCTGATATTGAGATGTGGGCATGTAGCTCTACGGAACCTTTTGGGTTTCCTTAAATGGAAAGGAGGTTGAAGCCAAAATTTGTATTTTCGGAGTCACCTTAGAGCTTTCACCTTGGGACAATCTTTCTTCCTTCGACTTGAGCGATATGACAAAATGCCTATTTACCCCATACTTGACCTTAGGGCTATCTGATGTGCATACATCTGACTCTTTTCTTTCTTCATCCTTGAAGAATTAAATCTCCTTAGTATCCATCATCTTCTGAATTACTTGTTTAAACTCCTCGTAGCACTGAATGTCATGTTCTTCTTCTTGGTGGAACTCACAATACGGCTCGCCTCCTTGTTGCACAATTTCCATGCCTGATCCATTAGGCGTGCCATGCATAACTGTTGGAATACCCACCTCAAAGGGGATTTTACTTTGGACACATCCGTCTTAGCTCTTCTAGTATATTCCTCCTCGATTACATTTATGCCCCGACCCCCGTGATTCGGTAATGGGTTAGTAGCTACGTTCAGCTCATCTAGCTGCAACACCCCGAACTTTATCATGCTTTGCATGAATTTCTTCAATGCAATACAATTCTCGATTGAGTGTCATAATACACCGCCATGATAATCATTGCTTGCTTTTTCATCGTACCACACAGGGAACGACGGTTTGAAAGGAGTGACATAATAAGGCTTGACAAAGTCAGTCTCATGCAATTGTGAGTATAGTTCATCATACGATAGTGGGAGAGGAGTGAAAGACATATTCTCACTTTTCTTCTTCAGGGCTCTAGTTTCCTTCTTGTTCGAGCTTTGCCCTTCTTCGGCCGTGACTCGTGGCGGAGAAATAGTGAAACTCTTCGGGGTTGCGTAGACGCTCGTAGTGTTCACCTCATTATTTTTTTATTGTAATTCTTCCTAGTGTTCTCCCCACTATAAATCATTATGCTCTTTATTACTACCTCGATTGATTCCCCGATTCTCACCATGTCGGCAAAGTTTTGGGTGGTGTTGTTTATCAAACGATCGAACAACGTGACCCTTAAAGTGTTGACAAACATCAGTGTGATTTCATGGTCGAGGATCAGTGGTTGAATTTGAGCGGCCAAATCACGCCATCTTTGGGCATACTGGCGTAGATTCTCATTTTACCTTTGCTCCATCCCTTCTAGCATGATTCGACTGGGGGTCATGTCCGTTACATGCTTGTAGTGTTCTACGAAGGCCTTCCGAAGGTCTTTCCATGATTTGATATTAGCACGGCTAAGCATGGTATACCACCGAGTTGCAGAACCAGTCAAACTCTCTTAGAAGCAGTGGATGAGTAGTTTTTCATCTTTCACGAAAACAACCATCTTTCGACAGTACATGGTGATGAGGGCAGATGGGCAAGTGGTACCGTAAATTTTTTCAAAATCAGGCACTTTGAATTTGGGCGGGAGAATCAGGTCTGCCATTAAACTCAAATCACTTGCACCACTTTCATGTTCATCCATCCCTTGTATTGCTTTAAGCGTTTCTTCGAGAAGACAAAATTGTTCCACATACTTTTTCTCCATATCGGCCCTAATTCTCTTCTCCACTTCGTCCATCATGCTCAAGTTTGGTACCTCATTCTCGTAGCCTAGCCCCAAATCAATGGGTTAACTTGTCGAAGCTCCCTCATGGTGGCTAGCAGACGCCCCCATAGCAGGATTAGCAAAAACTCCCGCGAGATTAATGTAAACTCTTTTTTCAGATTCTGGAATATCTAGTTGTACCTTCACATGAGACGCAACACCATCTTGTTCGTCAAAATTCGGGATGTCAACAAAAATTCCCTCTTTGCCCTTTGTCTTCGCTAACAAGCTATTTATTTGAGCGATAACGGTGGCTTGTGAGTGAGCTATCTGATCTCTAATATCCTGGCCAACCCCGTCCAAAAGAGTTTCAAGGTTTTTTGCCCTTGCTCTACCTTAGCTAGTCTATCATCCATTATTCGAGACTGTAACCGGGTTCCGTATTGGTGTGGAATGGTTGCAATTTTAAGAATTAAAATGCTATCTGAAATAAAAAGTCTTTTATTTAATTTTGGCAATTTAAACAAGGTATGCAAATAAATGTACTATGCATGAATGCAAAGAGCAACACTGAATGTGGCAAATACCATCGTTAAACGACTTTCATTAATGGGAACATTATCTTGTTACAATTGCTAGAGAGAGCTAACCACATATATGGCTTCAAGGTAGTATCAAAGTTAATGATCTCTCTCAAAATCCACACAATCTTATTTCTTTCTTCGGATTCATCGTCGACACAGTCATGAAGCTCGGTGGCATCCTCCGCTAGAAGCTATATCTTTTGAGCAACCTTATGCATCTGAGTCCTCCACCATCCCAACTCTTGATCTTGCCTCCAAATCGTATAGGAGGCAAAGTGTAATTTCACCAAACTTAGGGTCGGGCGTACTTGAATCGCTCCTCTCATGCTTGCTACATGATCCTTGAGTTGTTGAACCTCAGTTTTCAACTCCTCGACACGTGTCATCGAATCATGATTCTCCGAGTCAGTAGCTTTTAACTTGCTAGTTGAACCTTATGTTTGAAAAGAGACTTTTCCAAATATTTCACTTGATTTCTCAAGGTTTCATTTTGGTGTTGTTCTTTCTCGATTTGTCTTGAATGGAGTTTCATAGATTCCTCATTTCTTGGGTTAAAGTGAGCACTCGATCCTTATGCTCGAGATACATCCTCTTATAGTTCTTGGCTCCTGTTTTCTCTTCCTTAAGTCAGAGCTCTAACCCTTCACTTTGTCCACTTTTCGCGACTCTTTTGCTCTTGTTTAGTCTTTTAAGCTTCTGAATCTCTTCTTTCTCCATCTTGAGCTCGAGTTCCAACTCATCCCTTTTTCTTTATAGACCTTTGATCACTCCTTTAAATTGTGTCTTCTCTAATTCAAAGTTGAACTTTTCTTGGTGGGCTTTCTCCTCGAGCTTCGGGTACCTCTTTTTCTCTTTTCCAAGTTTCTTCCTCATTAATTCGGCTTAAGTAGGAAGCATGGACAATCTCTCCTCCATAGGTCTTCCTCTATCGGGATTCAACTGTGGAATGTTATCAGTGATAGAATTAAATTGTCACACTTCATATTCGGGGGTGACCATGTATGGAGCATTCATGACTCTGTCCCGTCTTACGTTGTTTCGAGTTGAAGAGGCATTATATCACCATCTTGTAGCCCTTCTCCTTTTCATAATTCAAGTTGAACTTATTTAAACCTTTGGTGGTTGGCACGAAACGCTTTGAGCCATACTGTCTCAGAACTAGAAGAGGTGCATAAGTCATATGCCCCCAAAGCCCAAGCAGTGGTACCCAAGAGTGTAGCCCACATCTATAAAGTGTAACGTCCCCTACACGGCCTAGAAGATAACTGGGTCGGAGAACACTACCGGTGAACAAAACAGTGATCGGTGCGATGAATTTCATTCAGTGATCGATAATTAAACAATATTATGCTTTACAAAATATCACCAAATATAAACATTTATCCAATTTATCCAATGTGAAATAGCAATTCATAATTTAGGACTAATTTATAACTTTTACAAGCTTTAGGGACTAATCTGTAAATTTAGAAATCTATGGGTCCTTTCATGCAATTGACTATACAACAATGAAATTCAATACGATAACAGTAAGTCTGCAGATTTTCATGTCGTTTCGGTATCATTTACCCATCCAATTAGATTGTACAATATTCAGTGACAATTTCGCGAACAATGTAGAACTATAATCTCAAGGCCGTATCGATACACCCCTTTAGTGTATCGATACACCTTGTTTGGCTGTATAGATACACCCTAAGTTCGTATCGATACCATTATTTCATCAAACCTTCCTGCCAAGAACTATATCGATATATCCCATTGGTGTATCGATACACCCGGTTTTACCATGTCAAAATATGCGTACCCGTATCGATACGCCCCTACCCGTATTGATACACCTGCACTATAATGACAGATTTTATCTAGTTTTTCATCATTTTAACCTGATGAATGATATCCAAATGCAATGAAATTTTACCCACAAGTTTATAACCAACTAATCTACTAGCATGACAAATTTTAAGGCTATTCGAATCCATTTACTAAGTTTTTACCTATTAGGCCAAATATGCAAATTTGTCACATTTTACCAAAACACTTAACATACCATTTTGAGCATTTAGACCTTTTCAACATAGAGGCCAATACATACATGCAAAATGGTACTAAACTAACTTGTTTAGGCCCTACGCCACCATTCTAGGAGTTCAAGGGCTAGATTAACATTACATGTAGGTTTGTGACTTGCTCCAAAAATGCCCCTTGCTCCAATCCTCGATCCAACTATGCTTTAACCTAAAAACGCATGGAAATGAAATGCATTAGGCTTACTTAGCCTAGTGAGGTAGTCCAAGACATTCGTATTTGTATCAATGGAATTCATAGCAAGTATAACAATTAAAAATGCATCTTAAAACATGATCTAAGAATGCTTGCAACACTTGTACACAAATTTTTCTCTTTGGATTGACATGTAATGGTTACGCTAATTCCCAGTCGGCATCGCCAACAATGAATGGTCAATACCCACCAACAGCACCAATAAGACCAACACAATCACATCCCGCCAACATCACCAATGTGAGCCTTAGTTCAAGGACCGTAGTCCACTCCTTACCATTTAGCTTATGAATTCTATGGCATGCCAATCCCATGTCTGTTCGTATCGAAGGATTCAATACTTATCGATAGCAATAACAATAGCTATAATGGTAACAATAGAAATAGCAATACGATATCAATGACAATGATTTGTGATTTGTCTAGGATGGCTTATTTCAACTCTATCATAATATCAATGATCATGTAATGACTCAATATTCAATCTATAACGTAACAAGCTTAGCAAAGCTTACAAATGATGCCTTCTACATGGCTCGAACACAAACGTACCTTGGTCAATGATGGGAATTCAATAATCCAACACTAATAAAATTGGGAAGGCACTTGCCACTCCCTTGGCTCCGACTACACTCACCGATGATTCTGAGGCTTTCAAGGCACACGGATAATGACTCCTTTGTTCTTGAACTTGGTGGAATTAGGAGGATTTGGTGATTCTTCACATTGATTTTCTTGAGCTACAAAGAAATAGAAATCTCAAGGATTTCAATATCGGTAATAAGTTCATAGCTACCTATTGGATATGATAAACAATAACAAGGAATCTATGATGTCTCTAGAGAATTTCTAGGGTTCCCTTACTTCTTGAACTTGAAATTAAATATGATTTAGCTATGGAATCGATGAATCGATTGAGGGGGAACGCTTACCCAATTGATAGATTCAATCTATGATCAAGAAACTTAAGGAAATCAAAGCTTGATTTCACCTTCAATGGAGGTGTGTGCTTGCCATAACCAAAGGTAGAAGATGGTGACTAAGGTGCTTGCTTAACAACCCACCGGGTATGCCTTTCTCTTCCCTTTTAACTATTGATTTCAATTGAGCTTTCCTTCAATTGAAGGAACTCAA
The DNA here is from genome assembly GCA_019671005.1 of Hibiscus mutabilis. Classification (NCBI taxonomy): domain Eukaryota; kingdom Viridiplantae; phylum Streptophyta; class Magnoliopsida; order Malvales; family Malvaceae; genus Hibiscus; species Hibiscus mutabilis. The sequence goes on along the minus strand of CM033717.1, from coordinate 27,911,619 downwards.
TTTCCTAATCCCACGTATGTGGTGATTAGGCTTGAGGAGGGGCTAATCGCAAGATTAGTCCCTAAACTTTTTATTGTCTATACTTTTACCACCCTAACTTTCAATTTTCTCAATTTGATCACTAAACCATGTTTCAAAGTTCACAATATAATCCTTAACAATATCAATGCTTAATTGGGGACTCAATAATTTAATAAGTGTCCACTCGGTCAAAAGTTGACTCTATAATTTGACTTTTTGATTTGAAATTTCTAGTCACTGGAATCAAATCTCGTCTAGTCTCGATTTTGGGATGCTACAACTCTCCCCCTTAAGAAAAATTCATCCTTGATTTTGAGATGCGGGTACTGACTTCTCATTCTTTCCTCTGGTTCCCATGTAGCTTCTTCAACCTTGTGACTTCTCCACAATACTTTAACCAACGAGATGTTCTTATTTTGAAGCCTATTGACTTCCCTTGCCAATATTTGCACTTGTTCTTCTTTGTATGACAGATTAGGTTGGAGTTCCACAGATTCAAGCTCTATAACATGTGATGGATCAGATCTGTACTTGTGAAGCATCGATACATGGAACACGTCATGGATCTTACTGAAATCTTGGGGTAAGGCTAACCGATAAGCTACAGGGCCAACTCTTTCAATCACCTTGAATGGTTTGATAAATCGGGGACTTAATTTCCCCTTATTACCGAAACGCAGAATCTTCTTCCACGAAAAGACTTTTAAGAATGCTTTCTCACCAACATCAATCTGTATATCATTCCTCTTGAGGTTAGCATAGGCCGCCTTTTGTCGATCATGAATGCCTCATACGGTCATGAATGATGGTTACCCGTTCTTCGTTTTCCCAGAGTAAGTCAGGGCCCAACACCTTGCCTTCACCGAGTTCAGACCAACATAACGGTGTTCTACACCTCCTGCCATACAATGCCTCATACAATGCCATGCCAATAGATGATTGGTAGTTGTTATTATAAGGAAATTCAACAAAAGGTGGGGACCTCTCCCAAGATCCTTCAAAATCAATAACACAAGCACAAAGCATATCTTCTAATATCTGAATTACCCTTTCTGATTGACCATCAGATTGAGGGTGAAAAGCTGTGCTAAGATTGACTCTGGTGCTTAGAGCTCCATGCAATGACTTCCAGAATCGAGATGCAAACCGTGGATCCTGATCTAAGACGATAGACTGTGGCACACCATGGAGTTGAATGACTTCCTTAATTTACAGGTCAGCCAGTTTAGGTAGACGGTAGTCCATTCTAACTGGTATAAAGTGTGCTGACTTAGTAAAGCAGTCTACAACAACCCAAATAGCATTATGCTTGGCTAGGGTCAAGGGTAAACCATTGAAAATATCAATGGTTATCTTTTCCCATTTCCACTTAAGGAATTCAATGGTCTGCAACAATTCGGTAGAGTTATGATGCTCAGCTTTAACTCGTTGACATGTGAGACACCTCGATACAAATCCTACAATAGCTGGTTTCATGTCAGGACACCAATACAATTCTCGTAGGTCTTTGTACATCTTTATTGCTCCTGGGCGAATTGAGTAAGGGTTGCAATAGGCCTCCCAGAGAATTTCATCATGAAGAGACTCATCACTGGGCACACATATTCTGTCACGGAAGCACAAGAGTCCTTCAGAATTAATCCTGAAGTCAGGGTCATGATTATTCTAAAGTCTAGAAGCAATAGTTTGTAATTCAGGATCTTGTTCTTTTATAGACTTAATTCTCATCACAATGGTAGACTGAACTTGAAGTTCGACTATAAAACCACAGTGCTTTTGAAGTCGAAAATGAGCATTGATAGCCTGAAGGGTAGGCAAAGGCCTACGGCTAAGCGCATCTGCTAGTACGTTGGCCTTTCCCGGATGATAATCAATGACGAGATCATAATCTTTGAAAAGTTCCATCCATCTCCTTTGGCAGAGATTGAGCTCTTTTTTGGTCAACAAATACTTAAGGCTCTTGTGGTCGGTGTACAAGTAACATTTTTCTCTGTAGAGATAATGTCTCTATATTTTCAATGCAAAAACGACCACAGCCAATTCAAGGTCATGAGTAGGGTAGTTCATTTCATGTTGTTTGAGTTGCCTTGATGCATAAGCGACAACCTTGCCTTCTTGCATCAGTACACACCCTAACCCTTGGTGCGAAGCATCACTGTACACAGTGTAGTCCTTCCCAGATTCAGGTTGAATCAGAATCGGTGCATGAGTCAATACCTGCTTGAGTTGGTCAAAACTTCTTTGTTGCTTCTTGGTCCATTCAAAAAGAGCATCCTTCCGTAGAAGTTTAGTTAACGAAGCTGCTATTACAGAGAATCCTTTAATGAATCTCCTATAATAACCAACAAAACCGAGAAATCTACGAATTTCACCTACATTCTTTGGCAGTCTCCAATCAACTATGGCTTGGATCTTCTTTGGGTCTACTTGAATGCCTTCAGCAGAGATTACATGACCCAAAAATGAGACTTGGGTGAGCCAGAACTCGCACTTGCTGAACTTGGCATACAATTGCTTCTCCCAAAGGGTTTGAAGCACAATACGAAGATGTTCACAATGTTCGGCCTGGCTTTTAGAGTAGATCAGGATATCATCAATAAACACCACTACAAATTTATCAAGCTAGAGTCTAAAAACCAGATTCATAAGATCCATGAAGGCAGCGGGTGCATTGGTTAACCCAAAAGGCATAACCAATAATTCATAATGGCCATATCTTGTATAGAAAGCCGTCTTGGGCACATCGTACTCTTTCACTTTCATTTGATAGTATCCAGAACTCAAATTGATCTTAGAAAACATTGTTGCATTTTTTAGATGATCAAACAAGTCATCGATCCTTGGCAAGGGATACTTATTCTTGATTGTGAGTTTGTTCAATTGTCGATGGTCAAAATAAAGATGCATTAATCCATCTTTCTTCTTAACAAAGAGGACCGAAGCTCCCCAAGATGAGGAACTCGGTCGGATGAAACCCTTGTCTAACAAGTCTTGGATTTGTACTTTAAGCTCAATAAGTTCTACCGATGCCATCCGATAAGGTGCAATGGAAATCGGGGTGGTTCTGGGTTGCACTTCAATCCCAAATTCAACATCACGGGTATGTGGTAAACCCGGAAGCTCATTGGGAAACACATCAGAAAAATCTTGCACGGTGTCTATATCTTGCAACTGTGTTTCTTCCGTGCTTACAGTGGCATACAAAAATGATCTCTTGCCTCTAGATTCCATAAGAGTCGCACTCTCCTTACCCAGACCTCGAAGATACAACTTTTTCTTTGAACAGTCTACCCAGGCTTGAAGCTCCCCAAGCCAGTCAAGCCCCAAAATAACATCAAAATCATGTATGGGGAGGGCCATTAGGTTGGCCGAAAAAGGTATCCCTTGTATCGCAAGAGGACAATTCTTACATACGAGCCCAATTACAACACTATCCCATAAAGGATTGGTCATAGTGAGCTTAGAAGCTATAGGTTCAAATGTCAACTTAAATCTCTTAATCAATACAGTACTTATGAAAGAATAAGTAGATCTAGGGTCAATCAACACATGAACAAAATAAGTATACAGTTCAACAGTACCTGCAATGACATCAGGATCCTCGTCCTCCTCTCAGCTTCTTACGTGATAAACTTGAGCTGAAGCTTTGACTCTTATAGATTAGGGGCCCTTGTAGAAACGCTGGGTCCTTCATAAGCTCTCGATGCGTCTTGTCTCTGTTCTCTACCCTTGAAGGACTGAACATACGATGTTGGAACTACCGGTGCAAGAGGTTTATTAGTATTCATTGGGCAATCTTTAATATAATGGCCTTGTTCTCCACAGAAGAAACATGCCCCTGATTGCTTGCATAACTGTCTTGAAGGATGCCTTCTCTAATAGAAGTTGTAAACCGGGTACTGAGACTCCCGTCCGGACCCTCTAATACTCCCAACGGAGGCAGTTCTTGCAGCTGACTGAGACATAACTTGTGGCTTCGGGTAATCACCCGATCGGGAGGACTGTTGCTGATACAATGACTTGTATCCTTGTTGCTGCTTGCTCTTTTTATACGGTAGAGGGGGTCAAGAATCATCTCGTTACCTCTTCTCAAATCGGCTCGGCCTGTTAAACCTGTGCAACCTTTGAGCAGATTTAGTAGAGATCGCTCGATTCACCAGCTCCTGGAAATCCTTGATCTCTAGAGCAGTAAACAAAGGTCGTAGTTCATCACTCAAACCTGCAATGAACATTCTACACTTCTGTTCTTCTTTCTTGATGTACTCTGCCCCATATTTGCAATACTTGTAAAAGTCGTGGAAGTACTATTCCATCGATCTCCCACCTTATTTCAGATGTAGGAAGATATCCCGTCTCTCAGGTAGGTAATGCTCATTGATATATTTCTTCTTGAACTCTCGCAGAAAGAAATCCTAGGTTACAACTTCCTCGAAAGTGGTGAGAGTCATGGTTTCCCTCCAACTTAAAGCTTCACCAGTCAACAAGGATATAGCACACTCGAGCTTATGCTCATCCGAGCATTGTAATTGCTTGGTCATGATTCTTATTGTGCTATCTAACCAGTGTTTCTCTACTTCAGGTCTTGCTCGGCCTTACCCGAGAAGGTAGTAGCTCGATGTTGAGCTAACTTGTCGATAGGGGCTCAGTTCACAGGAGTGGCAGCCGCGAAAGACTGTGCAGACTGCCCGGACTTGAGGGAAGCCATGAACTGTTTGAGCATCTCAGTCATGTTCTTGTAGCACTCAAACTGAGCAGGATGTAACACAGGCTCGGTGTTCATTGGTTCTTGCAGGGGTGCTTGCGGGTTAGGAGGATTCTCCCCCCTTTTCTCCTCGCCATTAGTCGAGGAGCCAACCACGTGCTCAACTTCTTCGTGAGCCTTATCGGAGAGAGACATCTTTAAACTATAAAGGAAGGTGGATTGGATTAGTTGCAAGTCACAATATATCAAATTAAACTCCTAAGTGGCATATGAAATGTAATGATCATGCAAAGAACTCCAGTTTAGTCCTAGAATCGACTAAACTCTAGCTCTAATAGCACAATTATAACGTCCCCCACATGGCCTAGAAGATAACCGGGTTAGAGAATGCTACTGGTGAATGAAACAGTGATCGGTGCAATGAATTTCAATCAATGATCGGCAATTAAACAATATTATGCTTTATAAATATCACCAAATATAAACATTTATCCCATTTATCCAATGTGAAACAACAATTCATAGTTTAGGACTAATTTATAACTTTTACAAGTTTTAGGGACTAATCTATAAATTTCGAAATTTAGGGGTCCTTTCAGGCAATTGACTATACAACAATGAAATTCAATACAATAACAGTAAGTCTACAAATTTTCATGTCGTTTCGGTATCATTTGCCCATCCAATTAGACTGTACAATATTCAGTGACCATTTCGCGAACAATGTAGAACTATAATCTCAAGGTCGTACGATACACCCCTTTAGTGTATCGATACACCTTGTTTGGCTGTATTGATACACTAAAGGCCGTATCGATACCATTATTTCATCAAACCTTACTACCAATAACTATATCGATACACCCTTTTGGTCTATCGATACACCAGTTTTACCACGTCCAAATATGCTTACCCGTATCGATACGTCTCCACCCGCATCGATGCACCTACACTGTAATGAGAAATTTTATCTGGTTTTTCATCATTTTAACCTATTGAACGATGTCCAAATGCAATGAAATTTTACCCACAAGTTTATAACCAACTAATCTACTAGCATGTCAAATTTTAAAGCTATCTGAATCCATTTACTAAGTTTTTACCTATCAAGCCAAATATGCAAATTTGTCGCATTTTACCAAAACACTTAACATAACATTTTGAGCATTTAGACCTCTTCAACATAGAGGCCAATACATACATGCAAAATGGGACTAAACTAACTTGTTTAGGCCCTACACCACCATTCTAAGAGTTTAAGGGCTAGATTAACATTACATGTAGGTTTGTGACTTGCTCCAAAAATGCCCCTTACTCTGATCCTCTATCCAACTATGCTTTAACCTAAAAATTCATGGAAATGAAATGCATTATTCTTACTTAGCCTAGTGAGGTAGTCCAAGACATTCATATGTGTATCAATGGAATTCATAGCAAGTATAACAATTAAAAATGCATTTTAAAACATGATTTAACAATGCTTGCAACACTTGTACACATATTTTTCTCCTTGGACTGACATGTAATGGATACGCGAATTCCCAACCGACATCGCCAACAATGAATGGTCAATGTCCGCCAACATCATCAATAAGACCAACAGAATCACATCCCGCCAACATCACCAATATGAGCCTTAGCTCAAGGACCGTAGTCCACTCATTACCATTGAGCTCATGAACTGTATGGCATGCCAATTGTATCCCACGACTGTTCATATCCAAAGATTCAATACTTATCGATAGCAATAACAATAGCATTAACAATAGCTATAATGATGACAATAGCAATAGTAATACTATATTAATGACAGTGATTCGTGATTTGTCTAACATGGCTTATTTCAACTCTATCATAATATGAATGATCATGTAATGACTCAATATTAATCTATAATGTAACAAGCTTACCAATAATGCCTCCTACAAGGCTCGAATACAAAAATACCTTGGTCAATGATGGAAATGTAATAATTCAACACTAATGAAATCGAGAAGGCACCTAGCCACTCCTTTGACTCTGACTACACTCACCGATGATTCTGAGGCTTTCAAGGCTCCCGAATAATGACTCATTTGTTCTTGAACTTGGTGGAATTAGAAGGATTTGGTGATTCTTCACCTTGATTTTCTTGAGCTACAAAGAAATAGAAATCACAAGGATTTCAATATCGGTAATAAGTTCATAGCAACCTATTGGCTATGATAAACAATAACAAGGAATCTATAATGTCTCTAGAGAATTTCTAGGGCTCCCTCTTGAACTTGAAATTAAATATAATTTAGGTATAGAAGCGATGAATAGATTGAGGGGAATGCTTACCCAATCGATAGCTTCAATCAATGATCAAGAAACTTAAGGAAATCAAAGCTTGCTTTCACCTTCAATGGAGGTGTGTGCTTGCTATAACCAAAGGTAGAAGATGGTGACTAAGGTGCTTGTTTAGCAATCCACCGGGTAAGTCTTTCTTTTCCCTTTTAACTATTGATTTCAATTGAGCTTTCTTTCAATTGAAGGAACTCAATTTCCTAATCCTACGTATGTGGTGATTAGGCTTGAAGAGGGGCTAATCGCAAGATTAGTCCCTCAACTTTTTATTGTCTATACTTTTACCACCCTAACTTTCAATTTTCTCAATTTGATCACTAAACCATGTTTCAAAGTTCACAATATAATCCTAGTCAATAATTCAATAATTGTCCACTCGGTCAAAAGTCAACTCTATAATTTGACTTTTTGATTTGAAATTTTTGGTCACGGAAATCAAATCCCATCTAGGCCCAATTTTGGGATGTTACATAAAGAATGTTCCTCGTTCATAACCATGGTGCTCTTTAGACTATGTCCTCTTCTTTTAAATTTAAGAGAACATCCGACCAAACCTCTTCGGTCTTTGAGTTGGCCAATTCCCTTTTTGTAAAAATTCACCTAACGGTGAGAACCTTCCATCATAGAGAGGCCTTGAGAAATTGACATCAGACCAAATGTGGTTGTAGAACCATACAGTCAAAAGCTACGGGCATCCTTGAAAGTGACCTCCACCATGCTCTCGACAGAACCTCAAAGATCAAAATGTTTCGGCCAAAATCACGGGTACTGGGTTGGTCCCGCCACTCAAACGATCAAACAAGTCCAAAATCACCGGGTTGATAGGCCCTAATGCTGGAGGAAAAAACACCAACCCATAGATCAATAATGCAAAGAGTTCTCGCTGGCCTCGACCCACAGGCTGTACAGAAGCTAAGGCTAGAATTCTATCCCACTTGGGATACTCCTTGTTGTTCCAAGTGGTTAGTTGCTGTTCGACCCAAGACAATAATGTGTCTGAGATCCTAGTAAGCTTTCCTCAAAAAGCCTTGTTCTTATTAGGCTTAGAGTATACCCGATTATCGTTGATCTTCTTACAATTTATAAGGTCTTGATATTCTTCGATCGTAAGTGTTAAATCAAAGTTACTGATTTTGAAGAAACTATAAGTTGAGTTCCAAAACCACACCAAAGCTTGTAGTAGCGATTGGTCAACTAGAACATTTAACAAAAACACGATGTCGCCATACTCTTTCTTGAAAATATTCTTCGTTTCAAGATCCCAATTGTTCCAAACCGGTATTAACTCGGATACATCATTGAACTCTGTGTTCATGAATGTATGGGCTACCATTGCTGACCTAAACTCGGTAGAAATGCTATCTCTATCATGTAGCTGTTCACCTTCTTACAATTGACTATTTCCAATTCAATGTGCTCTTCATGATTATGACACAATATGCAAAATAAAGGTAAAAGGAAATAGTACAGAAAACAAGAAAAAAGTTAGTCACGAAATGAACAATAAACGTAAAAATGATAAATACAAACAGATTAAGCAAAAACCAAGCATGTAAGAAAACCCTAACCACATGAATTCTAATTTGCTAGGGTTATCTGCATGGCTCTAATGGGGCGGGCTTCCTAGATTCTCACACACGGGTTCAGCTCTAATTAAGGGTACCCGAACCTATCTCATTACCTACTAAGGCAACAAGAACCCTAATTCTAGCCCATTACAAGCTTACGAATTGGTTTCAGTTCAAGGAAAAGTACGACCTAGTGACGTGGAGGGATGCTCACATGTCCAAGGCGTGGATTTTAGAAGTGAATTACCAACCTATGGAGGGCTACTCACGTGGGTATAGGTGTTTCACTCCCACTTAAGGGACGAAGCTCGGGTATAGAGCTTGATGAACATGGTGTAACACATATTGGTGATTCCTTAGAAATTAAATGAAAAATTAATTCGAAGACCACCAATTATCAAAGCCCGTGTAAATTAAAGTCAGATTTTCAAGAAAGGATCACCTCACTAAAATCAATTAAAATTCCAACAATTTTCCATCATTAAAAGCAACAAATATTTTCTTGGTCTAACTCTCTTTTTGTTTTGTAAAAACAAATTCATCACCAGCGGAGTTACCATGCTGAGATGACGTGTTTTTGCAAACATCGGGTACGAGGTATCCCACAATTTGAAAGCTGAATTTTAAAGGGGATTTCATTTAAAAACCTTATTTTTGAAAACAATGAAAACTTGAAGTCGCCACCGGCCACTTGGATAAGGTAGGCTGGACACCACAAAACCAGAGATTTATTTTGAAAGGGTTCGGGAGTTGGTTACGGTGGGGAAGGATTAACACCCCTAACACACCCGGAGATTGGTACCAAAATATTTGTTGCTTTTAATCTAAGGAAATTATCGAAATTCGAAACGAATTTAATTTGGTGTCCTTAATTGAAAATTGACTTTAATTGAACGAGCTTTATTAAATTGGTGGGTTCAAATTAATTGGAGATTTAATTAATAAGTTTGACGATACACCGGACCATAGATTAAACAACATCATATAAGTCTGACTGTCGTGTTAATTTATGGTTTGAATCTCGTACGTCACCTTTATGCATGGTGCAAGCAGTTAAGATATGATGTAATGATTTTATCAACTTTTAACTTTACCTTGGGACGGTAAGGATTAATTCAAATATTTGGTCAACACCAAGATGACTAACACTTATAAGGACTGGCATGAGAAGTTTCCATTTGCCCTATATGCCTAACAGACTATTGTACGAACATCCACAGGGGCAACGCCGTTTTTCTTGGTTTACGACATGGAGGTCGTATTACCCATTAAATTTGAGACCCCATCAGTTCGCGTATTAATGGAGGCAGAATTAGAGGAAACTGAATGGGTTCAGACACGTTATGACCAACTGAATCTAATTGAAGAAAAAAGATTGAAGGCGATATGCCACGGCTAAATGTAACAGAAAAGGATGAGTCGAGCCCATGACAAGAAGGTTCGCCCGAGAGATTTCCAAGAAGGATATTTGGTGTTGAGAAATATGTTGCCAATTCAAAAAGATTCTCATGGGAGGTGGACACCCAATTGGGAAGGACCCTAAGTGGTCACCAAAGCCTTCTCCGGAGGAGCCTTGATTTTAGTCGATATTGATGGGATGAGTTAGAAAACCCCGTGAAATCAGATTCGGGCAAGTGGTATTATGCCTGAAGAACAAGAAGAAGAAGAAAAAAAGAAAAAATGAAAAGGATCTAAAAGTGAAAACCCGCAAAAGGCCGCTTTATATCTGAGAAAAAAGAAAATAAAAGGAGGTTCAAGATGAAAACCCACAAATGGCGCCTTGAAACCAAGGGTGGATTCAAGTTGAAAAATTGCAAAGGGCTGCTTGAATATTCGAAACTATAAAGGTCGACAGTTTGCTCAGCATTTTCATGACCCTCAATATCTTCTCAGCAAGGGTTGCATTTGGAAGAACTCCTTAAGGATTGGCACTAAACGCTTTGGTCCTTGATATATAAACACTTTGTTTTGTAATCACTTTCATGTTTGCCACTATAAATTTATCATACATCCTAGATTTTCCTTTTATACCATTTTCATTGGCATATTGAAATGGGAACCGATGGATTTGCATTCATACAACATAAGAGATTTTTTAGCATTATTCTAAATATGATTTAAAAGTATAGGGACTATGATGCATTTCATTATTATGATTCTAATTGTATCACTTGCATAAGTATGAAATTTTATGTAGATAACGACATTAAATTGGGGTAATTACTCGAACCAATGAAGTGAGATTCCCTAGGCATTATGTAGCATTTAAGCTGGAAATAAGCTTTGCTACGAAGATTCCCATGCGAGAAATTCAAAAGAGTTCATTAGAAGCCTTGACGATCCGGTACCAATAAGAACTACAAGATTACTGGATTTAGTGAGAAAATATGCAAAGATCATATATTTTCAAAGATCAAATGTTTTTTATAAAGCAAAAAGGTGCAGAAGCATGGTCAGTTTCTACTCAGTATCTTACATCATTTGAAGAAGTGTTATTCGATTTGTTCTCCATAAGTTTGAAAAAGCAGATCACCTTATCGATTCAGTGCATGTAAGGGCGAGAGTCACTTTTTCCGATTTGGTGCCCACATGGCGAGTGTCACTTTTCTAATTTAGTGCCCACAGGGGATGAGAGTCACCTTACCAATTTAGTTCCCACAGGGTGAGAGTCACCTTTATAGATTTAGTGCTCGCATGGGCGAGAGTCACCCTTACAGATTCAGTGCTTGCAAGGGCGAGAGTCACCTTTACAGATTCAGTTCCCACAAGGGCGAGAGTCACCATTATAGATTTAGTGCCCATAGGGGTAAAAGTCACCTTTACAGATTTAGTCCCCATAAGGGGCGAGAGTCACCTTTATAGATTCAGTGTCCACAGGGACGAAAGTCATGGTACCGTTCAACTTGGTGTCCAAAGGGACACGAGCCATATTGCCATTTTGAAGAAGGAGATTCCCTTACTTCTGCCTCGACACAGAACAAGTGATGTTCCGCATACAACTCAGCCAGATAAAATCACTATCTTTTGTTCTTTGCCCTATTATCGTTTCACCGAAATGAGCAAAGAGGGGCAACTATAGTCACCTATTTTATCCCTATGTAAATATGTTGTAAAAGGCCAAAAATATATAAAATATAAACCCAAAAAAATCCATGTACAGTAGGTCCAATTAGGCCCTATACGCAAAGAAACCCTAGTTTTTCTTGTGCATCACTCTTTCTATCTGAATCCCTACATAGCTGTCGTGACCACCACCAACCACCATAACCCCTGGGACCACCACCAGCTGCCATAGCCATCATCGGCCATCACCATCATCATTGCCATCTCCCTTGATCGGTCATGACTTGCAAGCAAGGAAACGAGGATTAAATGCAAACCAATTTAAAAAGGAAGGGAGAACCAAATCGTATCAAGCAAATCCGGTAGGGGAATCATATAGGTACTAGGGTTTTAATTTTTTCTATTTTGGGAAAGAATCCTTGATTTTCTTCTTCCATTTGTACCCTTGTAGTCAGGTATAAAAAGCCAAGCATTCACCCATTCTAAACACACAGAAAATTCAAGAGCAATACTAGTGATTTCATTGAGGTGCTTTACCCAAAAACTGTCTCTATATTTTTGTTGTTTTTTCTTTGTTCATTTGGTTTCGAATGAGGAGAAGGGGTACGGGCTCGTATTAATCAAAGCTTGTGGAGGATCCTTCATCGCCAAAGGATAAAGTCGATACCGCCACTAGAGCAAGGGTAATAGCGGTGGCATACTACCGGCATCCAAAAGTGACCGACGACCAACAGCGGCGGCATGCAGTGGTCGGCGTCTAACATTGGCTGACGTCTAACAGCGACAACAGCAACGGTGACACCGTTTAGCTCGTACCTAGTGTCGACAAGCTCGCGTTTTGATCCCACCGTTTGCAATTTCTTTTCCCTCTTTACTTCTATTTTAGTTTTTATGCCCTTAAATCTGTTGTTTGATTCGCTCATACTTTACCGCATTCTTTAATTTATTCATCTTCATGCATTTTAATTTGATAAATTTAGGGTAAATAAATTCCTTAATAATTAATATTTTATTTAATGAAAACTTGCTAAATAATTTTAAATAAATACCTTTAGGTTTGTTTCCATATAGATTACTTAAATATTTATTAATCAATAATAAAGTTAAATTGTAAATACTTAGAGCTTAGATTCTTAAAATATCTTACCTCTTTAATAATTAACTTAGTAAGATAGTATTTCTCCTTAAGTGTAAATAATTAATAAAATTCTTAGTTAATTTTTTTGAAAAGGTAAATAAACTATTAATCAATAATAAATTTAATTTGTTCATCTTCATGCATTTTAATTTGATAAATTTAGGGTAAATAAATTCCTTAATAATTAATTTATTCATCTTCATGCATTTTAATTTGATAAATTTAGGGTAAATAAATTCCTTAATAATTAATATTTTATTTAATGAAAACTTGCTAAATAATTTTAAATAAATACCTTTAGGTTTGTTTCTATATAGATTACTTAAATATTTATTAATCAATAATAAAGTTAAATTGTAAATACTTAGAGCTTAGATTCTTAAAATATCTTACCTCTTTAATAATTAACTTAGTAAGATAGTATTTCCCCTTAAGTGTAAATAATTAATAAAATTCTTAGTTAATTTTTTTTGAAAAGGTAAATAAACTGTTAATTTTAAATAATAGTAAATAAAATTAACTTGGTAATTTATTTAAAAAGGTAAATAATTCTTTCTCCTTAAATGTAAATAAAACTCCTTTGAGTAATTTTTAGAAAAGTAAATCTATTTCCCTTAAATGTAAATAATTAAATAAGGCCTTTTAGTATTAGTTTCTTTAAACACATGCGTCAAAAAAATAATAATTAACTTTGAAAACTAAACCGCCCATAAAAACTAAGAAAAGTATAAAACCTAATTTAGAAAATCTTTTCTTAAATAATGAAAATGAAATATTTTCTCAATTAGGGTTAATTCGGTCTTCCCCTAGCCGTTGTGGGAACGATCGAAACTCCTATGTGAGACTGTATTTTTGGATTTCAGGGATTAATGCCTTAATCCCCTAGCGTCTAAATTGATTCAGGTTTTCTCAGCCATGAGCGAATTCGAGTCATTTTTAGAACTTTGTAGATTTTTTTATTAATCCTTGCATACATTAATCCGGATTATGAGGAAAATATTAGTGATCAAGTAAGCGTCGTTCGGCAGGTGCGATGGGTGTGCTAATCCTTCCCCACACGTAACTGTGCCCTCGAACCCTTGAGATTTCGTAATCTCTAGTTTGCTTTTAGGTTTTCAGCCCGCCTAATATAATAAAAGAGACCGGTGGCGACTCCATTATCATATCATGTCATGCATAATAACCATATGCATCAAAGCTTCTATATCCATGCATAAATCACCATATGCATAAAAGCTTTTCCATTAAATCTCATATATTGGCATGTATTGTGACCCCTAATAGACTCACCTCCATCTAATCTCACTTTGGCCATGAATAGGCTCGCCCCTACCCCGTCGTGTTAGGCTCACCCCTAACACACAACAAATAGGCTCACCCCTATTTCCAGAAACTGAAGAAACCATCAGCCCGAGTAGCCTAGTAAAACCGCTATACCTCAAGAGTCGTGGAGCGATCAACTTTATTTTATAGTGCACTTTAAACCCTATGACATGCCAACTATATTCGATACTTTCTCATTATAATCGCTAATTTTTGTTCGAGTTTTAGTATTATTATTATATTTTAATATTATATTATTATTATTGTTATTTTATTATTATTATTTCCGGTTGTTATTATTATTGATATTATAATATAAAATAGTTCATAAAATACTAATAATAAAGCCCATTTTAATTATATGTGTCCAAGTCTATTTACAAACCCCTTTAACAACTGGCCCGTTTGGCCCAAAAATGGGATAAACCCAACCATTGATAACAAAAACCTTAACCCTAATATTATGTTTATCTGCACAGCCAAGATCTGGTCGTTGGATCAGATTGATCAAATCTGATCCAACGGTCCAGATGCAAGATGGAGAAAGACCCCTAGACTCCCCACGCGCGCGTGCATCACACCGCCACGGCCGCTTGGCTCCCACGCCCCCGAATCTTCATCTTCCCCGTCCACGAGGCCTCGTCACTGAAAATTTTGCCGCCACCGGCTCTCCCTCCAACAACCATACAAGGCAGAAAATCATAAAAAAGAACGGGGATGTCAACCAACAATCATCTACAGTCTTTTCATTAATTGTTGCTTATTGATGTAATAAAAAATCTAGATTATAATCAATAAAAAAGAAGCAAAAAAAACTTTCAGAGGTAAATCCTTCTCTATTTTTATTTTCAGTTCGAATGAAATAAAAAACAAATAAAGAGATTTAGGGTTCATACCCTTCGATCTTCAGATTTGCCACTGCTTTGGTGGTCGAGGTCACCATCTCCGATGATAGATGGTCTCGGTTTACAAAACAAAAGTTTTTAAAAGTTTTCTAGTTTCGGCTTTTGTAGATTTGAGGTAGTTTGAGATTTCATTTTGAAAATAGTGGTCGGATTTGAGTTTAGGGGCAAGGGATCCGTGATTTGGGCTAAATTTTTTAGTCTACCAGCGCGACGAAAACCTATCAGTTTCTGGGTTCACAAATGAACTAGGGGAAAGTTCAGAGCATTTGCTGTATTTTTCTGAAAAAAATGGGATAAATGATGGGTTAGATTTTTTTTTTAACTTATATAGATCTTATGCTTTAAAATAAAAATGGTATAATTACGTGAGAAAACCCCTCCGCGTTTTAAAATTTTCACCCACAGTCTTTCAAGCATGGTCTAATTCACTCTGCAGTCCCAGAGAATTTTAAATGCTTTGCAGCTTAGTCCTTATTTTGGTTTTTTCATATTATAGCCTTTGTACTTTATTTTCTTGTTATTTATCCCCTGTTCGTGCCTTATTTAACTGCTTATATTAATTGATTAGATTTAATTTTTTTGTTATATTTATACTTTTTTCTTTGATCATGTATTTATAGTGTAATATTTCGTATGGTATTTCCCTTTTTATGTAAATCATTTTTAGAATTATAATATACACAGTTTCTATGTTTTTTCATTCATAGATTAGTTTTCTCATTTCGTTCTTTAATGTCCCTTAATATATATTATGTCTATTATGGTAGTATTTTTTTAATTTATAAAATGCCGTGTGTTATACATTTTATCCTTGCATGGTATGTAATATTTATGTGTAATTTTGCATGTGTTTATCCTGTAATAATTTACTAAATATGGTATGAGTATAATATATTTGGTATGTTATATATGTGCGCATTTTTTCCCTTCTGTTATCGCATTGTAATATTGTTTTTTTTTCTTTTTTTATTATATGACGTATATATGTTTATGTAGTATGTAATATATGTATAAATATAGTAAGGTACCATGATATATAGATATGCATTTATTGCTTTTATTCGTATATCATGTCATGTTCTGTTGCATTCGTAATATAAACTTTTAATGCGGTGTCCTTTTATTCTAGAATAAGCTTGACTAGTACCAGACGCAGTGGTGATGGTTTTCTTTTATTCTCGAATAATGGGGCCTTTAAAATTTAGTTGGATGTATAACTAAATTTTGATTTAATGGTCACTTTAACTCGCAAAATCTGATATTAATAAAATAGTAATTGATTTGGTACCAAGTTTGGGCATGGTGGGGTGCGAACCCTTTCCCCACACGTAACCGACTCTTGAACTCAAAACGCAAAGAATCTCTGGTTTATTTATGGTGTCCGGTCTACACAACCCAAGTGACTGGTGACGACTCTAGTTTTCATTTAAAAAATACGATTTTTTAAGAATTCCCCTTAAGTTAAATACTTATTCAGATTTTTTAGTTGCTACACTCATTTACGTCACATAGTCAATATATCATTTCAAATACATTTACTTACTGTTTTCCAATGCATTTCACAAAACTGTTTCATATGCAAAACCACAGTGCCAAAGGCAACAACACATTCCTTTTAGGAACAAATCTCAATGCTCATATGCATCAATATACTTTGATAAACATTGCATATTAATCCAAAACGATGCATTTACAACAAGTAAATTAAACCATGTTTATCAACCAAAACATGCAAATCAAATTTAATATCAAACTGATATTGAAAAGCGAAAATAGAGAAAACTTACTTCCGAGCTTAGCTAAGCTTGTTAGGCTTTAATTAAACTCCCAAAGCCGTAAATCAAACCTCTTTATAGTACCAAAACACATTTGCACTCACCAACTTGCTATCGCTTCAATACCAACACCTCGACGCCTAACCAAAACTCGTCCGAACACTTGTCATGTTTCACAAGAAAATGCAAAGATTATTATAAATTGAACTACACCCAAAATAACCAATTTATTATGGGACCACTACGACACCATTAAATCTCCCACACTCGCCACTGCCTGGGCTGCCCACTCTCACACTAAATAACTCCTCCCATATCTCTTTTTTGTTTCTTCATGTAATACATGTTTATAGGAGAAAAGGGCAGCAGCTAACACCTACAATTACACGCACACGCAACAGCGCGCCATATCCCCTTTGTGCGCTCAGGGGTGGGCTGCAGTAGCAGCACAAGAGCAGGGCAGTAGCCCCTGCTTCACGCATCGTTCGAAAGCCACTTTAATTCCTTTCGTGCCTTTTATCAAACATACACAAGGCACCCTAATAGGAGATCAATTAATTCAATCTATCATTTTACTACTCACCCCATTCAAAAACTCAAATCTAAATTAAACCAATTAGATTAATTTCGAGAATTAAATTACAAAATCAACCTTAGATCATTATTACCCAAGCACAAAACATTAGTACTCCATAGAAATCATTATATTACTATAATCTAATCAAGATTTATGAGAAAATACATTAAAATCTAATAATTTCATTAGAAATTCGTTTTAATAATCCCAAAACATGAGAAGTCATAGATTAAGAATCAAAATCATGTAGAAGATCATTAAAGAACATTTTCTCACCTTTCTTGATGAAAAACCAACTTGAAGATGAACTCCCTTCTTAATTTCCAACAAAAAAATAGTGAACATAATTTAGAAATCAAAATCCTTAATCCACAATTGTTTGGAAATAAATGGAGAAAAAATTTGAAGTAGAAATAATTAAGGAATCAAAAAATCCCTAAGTTTCGTTTTTTAAGAAAATGAGAGAATCTTAAAAATGTATTTCCCACCTTTTAGAAAATTCTAATTGTCAACTTCTTTTTTTGTTAAAATCAAGAGGGGGAAATATTTCTCTTATTTGATTTAATAATTTCAATAAAAATATCACTTTAATCTTTTTTTACAACATTTTCATTATTAATATTTTACATTCTTTTGCAAAATAGTCACCATTTATTTAATATTAAAACAACTCATTTAAAATTACCCAAGTTTATTTTCGTCATTTGACAAATTCATTAAAATATTTCCAAAAATATTAACAATCATAAATTTATCGAAAACTAATTTAATCAAACAAATTATTTTCCAAAATTAATTAATTAGCTAAAGCTTAACCCAAAATTCCAAATCGATTATGATAATTTACCCGAATCTTCTAGCCTATTTTCTAGGATGTTACAGGGTCCAACTTTTTTTCTGGGTTGTCACTTTTGCCTCGGCATTTGCATTCATATCTTCCTTGAATGGCAAGGACTCTAGTGATTCTGGCTTGTTTTACTGGGTAGTTGGGTTAGATTCATCAAGTTTCTCCCCCTCAACTTGTGTTCTTGATTCAATTGAGTTCCACTCCCTAGAGTGATAGCCTTACGACGCTCCTCTTCTGGTGCTATTGTGATTTCAGTATCACTTGGTAGGCTTTCTTGTGGTATAGAACTCAAAGGTTGGGCAATTTGACCCACTTGAATTTCTAAAGCCTTTAAAGATGCACCCTAATCTTGAAACAATGCCCCTAATTTTGTATTAATGCAGCTTGATTTTGAAGTAAAGCCTTAGTCATAGTCATAAACTCTTGAAATGTGGCCTCCCATGAAGTTGATTGCTCTTGAGGAAGATTGCTTTTAATGGCATTTCTTGATAAAATATTATTGTGGCAAAAGATCCATTGGTGTATAAAAATCTGCAGCTGATTGCTCACACTTTTTTGTACTGGAATTTTATGGAATTCTAATGGAGCAACATAGTTGTTGGATGCATAAAATTTTTTGTTGTCCTGATCATTCCAAAAAATATGTTACTACTGATTTCACACTTGGTTGAAGTTGTTGGAGTAAGGATTGTTCACATAACAATTCCCTATGTAACAATAGGAGTTTGAGTTGAATGGACAGTCATTGAAAAAGTGACATCCCTTACAAATATCACAAAGAACGGATGTTGCTTGCTTCGACTGCTCTTGTTAGGCATTTGCATTGATCGAATTATGTTTCCCACTCAAAATAATTGTGCCGAGAGTGCAGCTCGATCAATATCATCCACCATTTTCTCTTTCTCTTCGTAGCACCCATAAAAAATAAACAAAAAATGATAAAAAAGCAAAATAAAAAATGGTAAAGAAAATTGTGCATTAACAAAGCTAAAATCACACATTATCAATCCCCGGCAACGACGCCTAAATCTTGTTGCGATTTATATAGATGTGAACATGTGCAAGTATACACGCCACATAAGTAATATAATGACGAGTTTATCATCCCCAAAGGGATTAGGAAGATTAAATTCAAAGTGGTTGCACGCAAGAGAAACAAGTATAGAATGTATGGTGAAATGTTAATGATAGCTCTTTATAGAGCATGCATTTCCCCTTGATTTATAGGTCTAATTGTCCCTACATCTGTTTCTATTGCATCCATTTCTGCATTTTCTTGTCTATTTCTACATTTTATCTAACTTAGTTTTAGTGGCTCGTATTTTTATATTTCTGCCTATTTTTGCCTCGTTGTTGTTAAATTTCAAATGTCCCTACAAAGGGAGTTTTCACTACTGTAGCCAATTCGACACTACATCTGCCAGCTGTCTAGTATGTTAAAGGATAAAGACGATCCTACAAGTTGTCCTATTTGTTGTAACAAACTTTGTACGGCTCTAGGCACACAAATCACCTGCAGGACATGTGTCCTTCCTCGGGTGGCCTATAAAAGGACTAATCTAAAGGAGAGAGAGAGTCACGCTATTCCCATTTTTCATATCATTTTCAACCTCCGAGCTTTTTCCCTCACCCTATGCCAGTTTAAGCTTATTTCTGGAGATCCAAGGAGAAGTGAGGCAGATTTATGTGAGGAAAAGGGGAATCAAGTGCTGAATGGAGGAAATACGTCGTTATCTTCTTAAACTCTTATTTATTTTAGATGTCTGTGGAGATTACTTTTTTATTTTGTGCTAGATTGACGATGGTTTAATTTTCTTGAGCCTTTATGAACGTGTTGAAACTATTTCTTCAGTTTAATATATATTTGTGTTAACTTTTTATTAAGCTTTAATGGTTGGATCTGATTCCCGTTTTGCATGAGAATGTTAAACTAGCCACTAACATCGATGGATGCAATGGCAAGTCAGATTAACGAGTTTTACAATGAAAGTTTATTAGATTCAACGAAAGTTGATCCATTTGTTCAAGGGGTTATTTTTTCGACTTACGATGAGTGTTGAAGCTAATCTACATCCCTGGTTCAACGATTGAAGATTAAATGGAAGCAAATTCTCAAGCTGACCACTTAATCGTTGATTGAACCATCATTTTCCCTTGCAGTGTACTTGATCTTTCTACCAAGCTGAACCAAGGAGATCCAACCTTTATTCTCATATTTCTCTATCTTTACATATACTTTGTTATTGCTACCACAATCAATCATTTATTCACCTCTTTATCCTATTATTTCAACCACCATTGCACCCACAATTACCACTTTTACAGTATTGTATTGTAGTTACATGAGTATAAGCTTAATACACCATCCCTGTGAGATCGATATTCAAACAGAATTTCCTTGTTTCTATTCTTGCATCGACAATGTAGCTTGAACTAATAGTGTGACGTTTTCTGTAATGCCCCAAATACTAGTCTAGAAGTATTTTAAGATTTTGAATGCTAGCTTAATTGTTCGATTCATTTTATAATAAATCTAGAAGTATAATTCTATGAACTTAGGACCAAAATAAAGTAAATAAAAGGTGGAGGGCTTTTTAATTAAGGACTAAACTGAATGCTTTGGTAAACTAAAGGATTGCATGCAAAATAAATAACTATCATGAGGACTCACACACATGTCAGCAAATAGGGAGGCGTGTGTGCTAGGGGGTTCGGAAAGATAATGACAACATTATCATTTTCTTCCCAAGACAACCAAACCACCATGGTTGTGAGAGAGTGGGAAGCTTGCTAGGATATTTTGGTTATGGAAGCTTCAATCTAGTCCAATTTTAGGACCTTCATTCGAATAGCTTGGGGAATAGGGTAAGAAATTCTCTTCCTTTCCTCAGAACTAAGTCTTAAATTGTGATTTCAATTTGGATTATCTTATGAACATTGTTGGTATTAGAATTGTTGGAGAAATGATTTTATACTATGGATCTTTAGGTTATTCGAATTGTATGATTATAATGTTATGCACCTGTAACATACTCTAACCACCCTAGTAGGATTAGGTAAGTTAACACGATTACCATCAATAATCCATTCAATTAAACTAGTGCGTTCAATTCGTTTTAAGCCTTTCACACACATTAAATAACAATTCGAATAGGTGAGGATTGTATAGACAATGCATGATGCACCTATTAGATATATTAGGACCCATAATGCAATTAGTTATCATGATCAACAACATTTAGGACTTACTTTTTCTTCAAGCAACCATTCGAATGGTTGGAGAACACAAGAGGAATTTCAATGTTCAACGTAGCTATTATGCATACCAATAGGTGATTTACATCATTTACCTATATGACCATAATCAAATATACATGCTTTCAATGTTATATACATCATTCGACTAGAACAATAAGTGACCAAAGTAGTCCATGTTTAAACATGAAGGTTACTACATTTCCTTGTTGTTAACTAGCCAACTTCAATAGGTGTATTCAAACCATTACATGCATAAACCAACCATAGGAACCTAACATTAGGCTAACAAGCATTCAAGCTCAATTAAGTGTATACATACCCATATTTACATATAATACTCTTTATAGATCATAGATGAAGTTAATTTATACAAACCATTCCTAAGTGATCATAAATATACATGCCTTAGGTGCCACCATCCTAGGAGAATTATAACAAGATGGAAACATACTTTTTCAAGCAAAATGTGACTTGTACGAGCCTAGACTTCGGGATAGGATCCAATATCAACCTGAATCGTAGTAAAGAGACTTGATTAAGCAAAACTTAGTGAGAGTGTTCAAGTTCTAAGGCAATCAATACAATAAGTCTTAACTACAAACCATCTAATAGATGGTATGGTTCCCCCATCAATAAGGAACCATTCGAATAACTATGTAAACAATACTAGATGCATTTGCTTAATTTTCAATCCAATATCAATACAGGGCTTGAAATTTAGACATGCTCAATCATCCAATTCAAATAACATAGGCATAACATGTCATTTGAACACAATCAAAGTCTCAAACTCAAGCAATCTCATATATGCATTGTTCAAGCAATGTCTCAATATCAACAGCTCATGGCATTCAATTTTCCTTTACCATCAATCAATGCAATTCAATGGAGCAATAGGTTCAATGTACATGAGGTATGAGTTCGTTTTAACTATAGCCATGAGAATCGATTACTCAGTCTAGATACTCGAGTCTCCAACCAAACAATCGCCAATAACAATAATCAATATGGTACAAAGTACTGGTCAAAGCCCTCCTACTGTCGCCAATGACCAATAACAATACTTCCCTCATACTGTCGCCAATTAGGGACCAATGTACCGGACCGTAGTCCACCCTGATAATGAGCTCTATGGACTCTATGGCATGCCAACTATATCTATGACCGACTCGAGACCAAGGCTTACAATAGTTATCACTTTCATTCAATTTCAAGCATGATTCGATTCAATGTGCACATTTAGTGCCAATATCCCCTTTCAATCGAATAGGGTTCAATACCAATCACAGTACCAATTGCTCAATGATCAATATTTTACAATCAATGAATGCATATCTATCAATAAGTCATTGGGTCAATAGATTGAGTTGTCTTTAAGTTAACAACTACCATGCTTCAATACAATGAAATCAAATTAGCAAAGATCATGCTACAACAACCAATTTAATCAAGGAAGCATGCTTATCAATCAATTAATCATTCAATTGCTTCAATCAAGTAAACACACCAATGTTCCTCAAAGGAACACTTACCTTACAATTGCTTAAGAGCATGTGCATTATACCATTCAATCTAGAAATCAATAAGCAATTTAAATCAAGACATACTTGGAAAGGTTACCGCCCTTTCCAAAACTTTAAACTACACTCAAAGGAATTTTCCGAGCCATTGTCGATCCCGGACTGAAATCCCTTTCCCTCTACTAGCTTGCTGATCTATGTGAGCCCCTTTTTCCTCAATTTCCACTTGATCTATCATTACATATAATACACAGTACTAGGTATAATCTAGCAACCATTTAAGTCATTATATGACTCCATACATTCAAGCTTTAAATTCAAATCATCAAGACTGTTGCTGCCTGGCAGCATGTGCACTACTTGCTTAAATGTTCATATCTTTTATTCTGTACGTCGAAATTTTGAACCGTTTACACCGTTAGAAAGCTAACCTAATTTTCCTTCTAACCATATAGGCCTTCCATTTTTATTCATTGTGAATTAATATAGTTTTTTATTTAAAGGCAAAGCAAATTATTCTACTGGACAATGTGCATTGTCCTTAGAGATTAATCTCTATAAATAGTTTTATAACTCGGAATTCAATTTCGTTTGTTGTATACGAAACTAGACATACTCATGATTATGTACATATAATATTTACTCTCTAATTTGGTCTATGTGATTTTCTACAAATTTTTAAACTCACTGCCCGAAACAGAGTCTTCTAGACATATTTCCTTTAGCTAGATTCTAGCTTCATTAATCACTTAGACAAGCCATCTAACATGATTGTTCAACATATATACTCATTCATACATGTCTAAGTCAGCCCAATTATGTGTCGAACCTATAAAAACAGGGCAATTGAACAATATTTTTGAATTGATTCAATAAGACATCATCTCACTAGAATTTCCAGCAACAAGAATTTCAATTCACATATCAATCATCAATTCTAGTATTCATCTAAGTTTTTCCAAAAGCTAACATAACAATTCACCATCAATTTGGTTAATGACAACATCAATTTCAAAAGCCATTCGATTCATTCTAAACAATCTACCATTTCATGGATTGATCAATCAATTGAACTTCTTAACTAATACATGGCATCAATTCACTAACTAATCATCCAAATCATGTAATTCAAGCAAGAACTTAAAATCTACATGCATCATTTGAATCTATAATGAATTAAGGAAGATATTTTAACTTCCTTTCAAGATAATATGAATGCTAGCAACTCCAATTCTTCCAAATTTTAAGCTTGAATCTATGAACATGGAGTTTTCTCACTCATTTCCTTTCTCCCTAATTTTGTTCATCAATTTGGCACTAAGGAGGAAGATGATAATGGATCATCAATTAACTCCTCCCAGAATGACTAATTTTCCCTTGATTATCCACTATTTAATGACATGTGTAGGGGCATTTAGGAATATAGGAATTTAGCATACATTCCTTCATTTTGTTACTTGTTTCAGTTTGGTCACTTATAATTCAGGTTATAACTTTTTCATTTATAGCATACTAGTCCTTATTAACTAGACCTAGTACATTGCTTTCTATCAATTAGGGATTAAATGAAGGCATTGTAGTAACTTCCTTTATACTAGTTTTGAGGATATTACAATTCCCTCCCCCTTAAAGAAGTTCATCCTCGAATTTACCTGAGGGGAATATATGAGGGTACTGCTTTCTCATTGTTGCTTCGGGTTCCCAAGTGGATTCTTTTACATTGTGGTTCTTCCATAGAACTTTCACCAATCGCACAGTCTTATTGCGAAGTCTCTTGACTTTTTTATCAAGTATTTGGATTGGTTCTTGATCGTACGATAGATCAGGATTAAGTTCCACCTCATCAGGTTCTAAAACATGTGAGGGATCCGATCGATATTTTCTCAACATCGATTCGTGGAAGATGTTGTGGATTCTATTTAATTTAGCAAGAAGTGCTAACTTGTAAGCAACTGGACTGATCTTTTCTAAGACTTCGAAGGGTCCGATGAATCGAGGGCTTAGTTTACCCTTCTTCCCGAATCTGAGGATTTTCCTCCAAGGAGATACCTTCAAGAATACGTAATCTCCCACTTGATATTCAATGTTTCTTCTCTTGAGGTCGGCATAAGCCTTTTGCCTATCAAAGGCCTCTTTTAGTCTACTATGGATCACCCGAACTTTGTTTTTCGGTTTCACGAAGCAATTCAGGTCCTAAGACCTTGCTTTCCCTAACTCAGACCAGCATAGGGGAGTTCTATATCTTATGCCATACAATGCTTCAAATGGGGCCATTTTGATAGAAGCTTGATGGCTGTTGTTGTAGGCAAACTCGGCTAATGGTAGAGATTTCTCCCATTCTTTACCAAATTCGATAATGCAAGCTCAAAGCATATCTACAAGCACTTGGATTACCCTTTCTGATTGTCCATCGGTTTGTGGGTGGAAGGCGGTGCTATGGTTCAGCTTGGTTCCCATAGCTTTTTGAAGTGCCCCTTAGAATCGAGAAGTAAAACGAGAGTTCTGATCTGATATGATAGATTTAGGAACACCGTGAAGTCTGATCACTTCTTTCAAATACAATTCGGCTAGCTATTTGAGGCTTATGTTCATTCGAACAGGTAGGAAGTGAGCGGATTTTAGTGAACCTATCAACGATCACCCAAGTAGCATCATTTTTCCTCGGTGATAGAGGCAATCCCGATACGAAGTCCATTGTTTTACACTCCCACTTCCTCTGAGGTAATTCGATGGGTTGTAGGAGTCCAGTAGGTAGTTGGTTTTCAGCCTTCACCTTTTGGCAAGTGAGGCACTTCGATACGAAGTCAACAATATCGGCCTTCAATCCCAGCCACCAATAGACTTCCTTTAAGTCCTTATACATCTTGATCACTCCCGGATGTATTGAAAAAGGACTACTGTGTGCTTCTTGAAGCATTTCCCTCTTAAGGATTGGATCATTGGGTACACAAACCCGATTCTTGAAGTAGAGCACAATATTTGATCGAAGTGAGAATTTAGTGCTCGGTTTGGAATCAATCTCTTTCATTATCTTCTAAAGTTCAGGATCATTTTGTTGAAGCTCTTTGATCCTCAAATTAAAGTCGGATTGAACTTGAAGTTATGACATATATCTCCGGTTCTTTAGGAGCTTAAAATGGGCATTAAAACTAGTTGAATCTACAAATAAAGGATTTCGATTAGTGGATTTCATTATCATCCATTCGAATAGGGAATAAACAACATTGGAAATTCATATTCGACCTTGCCAATTGAATGTTTGCGACTGAGCGCATCAGCCACAACATTTGCCTTTCCCTGGTGGTAATCAATGATTAGGTCATAGTCTTTTAGTAGTTCCACCCATCTTCGTTGTCGAAGATTTAACTCCTTCTGAGTTAGGATGTATTTTAAACTTTGATGATCCGTAAATAATCGACATTTCTCTCCATATAGATAATGTCTCTAGATCTTTAAAGCAAACACGACTGCAGCTAGTTCCAAGTCATGCATTGGATAGTTCAATTCATGTGGTTTGAGTTGCCGAGAAGCATAATCAATGACCTTGTTGTCTTGCATCAATACAAACCCTAAACCGAGGTGCGAGGTATCACTGAAGACCGTAAAGTCTTTCCCCAGTTCAGGTTGGATTAGAATAGGGGATTGAGTTAGGACTTGCTTCAATTGATCGAAACTCCTTTGCTGGTCCTCGAACCTTTTAAATGGAACATTCTTTTGGAAGAGTTGAGTCAAGGGAGCTTCAAGAATCGAGAACCCTTTCACGAATCTTCGATAGTACCCAGCTAAACTGAGAAAACTCCTAACCTCGCTAACATTTATTGGAGGTCTCCATTTGATGACGGCTTGAATCTTCTTAGGATCTACTTTTATCCCTTCGGCCGAGATAACATGGCCAATGAAGGATAATTCTAAAAGCCAGAACTCGCATTTGCTCAATTTGGCATATAGCTAATTCTCTCTCAGTGTTTTGAGTACAATTCGAAGGTGATTAGCATGTTCTTCCTTGTCCTTTGAGTAGACGAGAATGTCATCGATAAAGACAACCATGAATTTGTTTAAATAGGGTTTGAACACTCGGTTCATTAAGTCCATAAAAGTTGTTGGAGCATTGGTTAGCCCGAAGGGCATAACTAGGAACTCGTAGTGACCTTAACAAGTCCTGAAAACCGTTTTGGGTACACACGAGTCTTGTATTCTCATATGATAGTACCCCGATCGCAAATCGATATTGGAGAAGACTTTGGCATCCTTAAATTGATCAAACAAGTCCTCAATCCTCAGCAATGGATACTTGTTCTTGATAGTGAGTCAGTTTAGCTGACGATAATCAATACATAACCTCATCGACTCATCTTCTTCTTAACGAACAATACGGGTGCTCCCCAGGGTGAAGAGTTGGGTCGGATGAAGCCCTTGTCTTGAAGCTCTTGCAATTGCTGCTTAAGCTCTTTGAGTTCAATAGGGGCCATTCAATATGGACCGATAGACACTGGATCACTCCCAAGTTGAATTTCAATCTTGAATTCGACTTCCCGAATAGGGGTCAATCCCGACAATTCCTCAGGAAAAACATCAGGGAAGTTAGAAACAACAAGGAATGAATTCACACCAAATTCAATTTCATCTTGTTTAATCATAGTAGCAAAGATGATAATAGGTTTCTTATTGATCAAGGTAATGGATTTTTCTCCTAGACCACGGAGAAACAATTTTCTCTTTTGGCAATCTACCCAGGCTTGATGCCTTCCTAACCAATCTAACCCCAAAATGGGGTCGAATTCAACAAATGACAACAATAACAAGTTGCCTAGGAATGGGATGCCCTGAATGAACAAAGGGTAATCCTTACATATTCGGTTTACTACCACATTGTCCCCTAAAGGATTAGTAGCAATTAAGCTACTACTAACATATTCAGGCTTCAATTTAAGCTTTTCAATTAAAGGAGATCTTATGAATGAATGGGTTGATCCCGTATCAAATAAAGCATAAACAGGGTAAGTATCGAGGTAGATTGTACCTGTAATTATGTTAGGAGATTCTTCCTCCTCCCGACCTCGGATACGATAGACTCGAGCTAGCGCCCGAGACTTCTGATGTGTAGTATTAGACCCTTAGCCTTTGCTCTTTCTGTAGTTGCCTGAGTTAGCTTGCTTCGAACCCTTTCCCCGGGGTGAATGAGCTTGATTCGACTTGTGAGAAACATGAGAAGGCAACTTGTTTGGATTTTGAGGGTAATCTTTGACATAGTGAGTCATTTCACCACATAAGTAGCAAGATTAGTTAGCTTTCTGCATACTCTAATATGATTCTTTTGACAAGTCTTGCAAGCAGGGATTTGGGTCTCCCTCCCGGTATCCCCAATGCTATCCAAAGACACTATAGGTGTGGAGGCTCTGGACAGAGCTTGTGGCTTGGGTATATAGCTACCCTTAGAGAAATTTCCTTGACTGGAAGAATTTGCTCCTTGGTGCTTTTGTTTCTTATTGCGCCAATAAGACTTATGATCATCCCTCGATCTTTTGTTATCTCAGGACTGATTCTCCGATCGTTTTGCCGAAGTCTTCATCTTGGCTTCGGTAGCTATGACTCGGTTGGCCAGTTCTTGGATGTTAGTAATCCCCAAAGCAGTGAACATGGGGCCTAACTCATCATTGAGTCTATCTGTGAACATTCTACATTTGTCCTCTTTTTTCTTTATAAACTCCGACCCATATTTTCAGTATTTGCAGAACTCGCTAACATACTTCTCGATCAATTTTCCTCCTTGCTTCAAGTACAAGAGCTTCTTTTTGCGTTCCGCAAGATATTGATCACTAATATACTTCTTTTTGAATTCTTTGAGGAAGAATTCCCAAGTGACAGCTTCTTCAAGTGCTGCCAAGGTAGTAGTCTCCCACCAATTCAGTGCCTCCTCGGCCAACAAAGCTACTACACACTCCAGTTTGTGTTGATCTGAGCACTGCAGTTGCTTAGACAAGATTCTTGTCGTATTCTCCAGCCAGTACTCTGCTTCTTTTGGTTTGTCTTCACTTGTTCCAGTGAAGGTGTAAGCTCGGTGTTGAGCTAACTTATCAATTGGATCTCTTGCCGATTTTGCTACCGGAGGGTCAGAAAGAGTTGGAGGATCCTGTCTCATAGAGACAATCATCTAATCAAACATCTCCTTGATACTGGAGAAACATTCTCGCTGTATGGGATGAATTGTAGGAGCTTCCTGCTGAACTTGTTGAGGTCCAGCCGGTTCTTGAGGATTTTGCTCTATCCTCACACTCCCTCCCTCATTAGAGGAGCCAGTCAGGCTTTCATTATCTTTGCCCAACCTCATTTCAAACATTGTATGTATAAGAAGTAAAAAATAGTCAAGCTCAAGTCATAATCCAATCAATGTTCACATAACTCCTAAGTGGCACCTAAGTGATCAATGATAATAGCCTATTCATGCAATAGACCCTAGAATCATGCAACCTCAAAGCTCTGATTACCATTCTGTAACATGCTCTAACCACCCTAGTAGGATTAGGTAGGTTACCACAATTACCATCAATAATCCATTCAATTAAAGCTACTGGGTTCAATTTGTTTTAAGCCTTTCTTGCACATTAAGTAACAATTCGAATAGGTGAGGATTGTATAGAAAATGCATGATGCACCTACTAGATATATTAGGACCCATAATGCAATTAGTTATCATGATCAACACCATTTAAGACTTACTTGTTCTTCAAGCAACCATTCGAATGGTTGGAGAACACAATAGGAATTTCAATGTTCAAACGTAGCTATTATGCATACCAATAGGCGATTTACATCATTTACCTATATGGCCATAATCAAACATCCATGCTTTCAATGTTATATACATCATTCGACTAGAAAAATATGTGACCAAAGTAGTCCATGTTTAAACATGAAGGTTACTACATTTACTTGTTGTTAACTAGCCAACTTCAATAGGTCTATTCAAACCATTACATGCATAAACCAACCATAGGAATCTAACATTACGCTAACAAGAATTCACGCTCAATTAAGTATATACATACCCATATTTATATACAATACTCTTTATAAATCATAGATGAAGTTAATTTCTACAAACCATTACTAAGTGATCATAAATATACATGGCTTAGGTGCCACCATCCTAGGAGAACTATAACAAGATGGAAACAAACTTTTTCAAGCAAAATGTGACTTGTACGAGCCTAGACTTCAGGATAGGATCCAATATCAACCTGAATCATAGTAAAGAGACTTGATTAAGCAAAGCTTAGTGAGAGAGTTCAAGTTCTAAGGCAATCAATACAATAAATCTCAACTACGAACCATCTAATAGATGGTATGGTTCCCCCATCAATAAGGAACCATTCGAATAACTATGTCAACAATACTAGATGTATTTGCTTAATTTTCAATCCAGTATCAATGCAAGGCTTGAAATTTAGACATGCTCAATCATCCAATTCGAAAAACAATAGGCATAACATGTCATTTGAGCACAATCAATGTCTCAAAATCAAGCAATCTCATATATGCATTGTTCAAGCAATGCCTCAATATCAATAGCTCATGGCATTCAATTTTCCTTTACCATCAATCAATGCAATTCAATGGAGCAATAGGTTCAATGTACATGAGGTATGAGTTCATTTTAAGTATAGCCTTGAGAATCGATTACTCAGCCTAGATAACCGAGTCCCCAACCAAATTGTCGCCAATAATAATAATAAATATGGTACAAAGTACCAGCCAAATCCCTCCTACCTTCGCCAATGACCAATAACAATACTTCCCTCCTACTGTCGCCAATTAGGGACCAATGTATCGGACCGTAGTCCACCCCGATAATGAGCTCTATGGACTCTATGGCATGCCAACTATATCTATGACCGAATCGAGACCAAGGCTTACAATAGTTATCACTTTCATTCAATTTGAAGCATGATTCGATTTAATGTGCAAATTTAGTGCAAATATCCCCTTTCAATAGAATAGGGTTCAATACCAATCACAATACCAATTGCTCAATGATCAATATTTTACAATCAATGATTGCATATCTATCAATAAGTCATTAGGTCAATAGATTGAGTTGTCTTTAAGTTAACAACTAGCATGCTTCAATACAATGGAAATCAAATTAGCAAAGATCATGCTACAACAACCAATTTAATCAAGGAAGCATGCTTATCAATCAAGTAATCATTCAATTGCTTCAATCAAGTAAACACACCAATGTTCCTCAAAGGAACACTTACCTTACAATTGCTTAAGAGCATGCACATTATACCATTCAATCTAGAAATCAATAAGCAATTTAAATTAAGACATACTTGGTCTATCATTACATATAATGCATAGTATTAGGTAGAAATCCCTTTCCCTCTACTAGTTTGTTGATCTATGTGAGCCCCTTTTCCTCAATTTCCACTTGATCTATCATTACATATAATGCATAGTATTAGGTAGAATCGAGCAACCATTTAAGTCATTATATGACTCCATACATTCAAGCGTTCAATTCAAAACATCAAGACTGTTGCTGTCTGGCAGCATGTGCACTACTTGCTTAAATGTTCATATCTTTTATTCTGTACGTTAGAATTTCGAACCGTTTACACCTTTAGAAAGCTAACTTAATTTTCCTTCTAACCATATAGTCCTTGCATTTTTATTCATTGTGAATTAATACAGTGTTTTATTTAAAGACAGACCAAATTATGCCACTGGACAGTTTGCACTGTCCTTAGAGATTAATCTCTACAAACTGTTTTATAACTCGGAATTTGATTCTGTTTGTTGTATACAAAACTAGACATACTCATGATTCTTTACATATAAGATTTACTCCCTAATTTGGTCTATGTGATTTTCTACAAAGTTTTAAACTCACTGCCCGAAATAGAGTCTTCTGGACAGATTTCCTTCAGCTAGATTCTAGCTCCATTAATCACTTAGACCAGGATTCTAACATGATTGTTCAACATATATACTCATTCATACATGTCTAAGTCAGTCCAATTATGTGTCAAACCTATAAAAACATGGCAATTGAACAATATTTTTGAATTGATTCAATAATACATCATCTCACTAGAATTTCGAACCGTTTACACCTTTAGAAAGCTAACTTAATTTTCCTTCTAACCATATAGTCCTTGCATTTTTATTCATTGTGAATTAATACAGTGTTTTATTTAAAGACAGACCAAATTATGCCACTAGACAGTTTGCACTGTCCTTAGAGATTAATCTCTACAAACTGTTTTATAACTCGGAATTTGATTCTGTTTGTTGTATACGAAACAAGACATACTCATGATTCTTTACATATAAGATTTACTCCCTAATTTGGTCTATGTGATTTTCTACAAAGTTTTAAACTCACTGCCCGAAATAGAGTCTTCTGGACAGATTTCCTTTAGCTAGATTCTAGCTCCATTAATCACTTAGACCAGGATTCTAACATGATTGTTCAACATATATACTCATTCATACATGTCTAAGTCAGTCCAATTATGTGTCAAACCTATAAAAACAGGGCAATTGAACAATATTTTTGAATTGATTCAATAATACATCATCTCACTAGAATTTCTAGCAACAAGAATTTCAATTCACATATCAATCATCAATTCTAGTATTCATCTAAGTTTTTCCAGCAACTAACATAACAATTCAGTATCAATTTGGTTAACGAAAACATCAATTTCAAAAGCCATTCGATTCATTCTAAACAATCTACCATTTCATAGATTGATCAATCAATTGAACTTCTTAACTAATTCATGGCATCAATTCACTAACTAATCATCCAAATCATGTAATTCAAGAAAGAACTTAAAATCTACATGCATCATTTGAATCTATAATGCATTAAGGAAGAGATTTTACCTTCCTTTCAAGATAATATGAATGCTAGCAACTCCAATTCTTCCAAATTTTAAGCTTGAATCTATGAACATAGAGTTTTCTCACTCATTTCCTTTCTCCCTAATTTTGTTCATCAATTCGGCACTAAGGAGGAAGATGATAATGGATCATCAATTAACTCCTTCCAAAATGACTAATTTGCCCTTAACTATCCACTAATTAATTTAATGTGTAGGGGCATTTAGAAATATAGTAATTTAGCATGCATTCCTTCATTTTGTTACTTGCTTCGGTTTGGTCACTTATAATTTAGGTTATCACTTTTTCATTTATAGCACACTAGTCCTTATTAACTAGACCTAGTACCTTGATTTAAATCAATTAGGGATTAAATGAAGGCATCGTAGTAACTTCCTTTATACTTGTTTTGAGGATATTACAGCACCCTTGTGAAATTGCTCGACGATTTAAAGTATTAGGTTAGATTGATTTTGGCTATGCAATATATGGTTGTGGTGGTTATGATTTTAGGGATGTTTGAGATAATCTTAACTTGTATGTAGTTACATTGATTGTTAGTATCCGAATGGGGATTGTTTTGGACTGTTTTATGATTTCACGGATTGCTTTGTAAACGTTAAAACATAGACTGTTTTTGAAGATAAATAAGGACTGTTTTTGCAAGCTAAAAAAGGATTGTTTGATGATTTTATGGACTGTTTTGTAAACGTTAAAACATGGACTGTTTTGGAAGCTAAATCAGGATTGTTTTTATAAGCTAAAAAGGGATTATTTTTTGATTTCATGGACTGTTGTAAATGTTAAAACAAGGACTGTTTTAGAAGCCAAATAAGGACTGTTTTTGCAAGCTAAAAAGGATTATTTTATGATTACATGTTGTTTTCTATACGTTAAAATAGGGATTGTTTTTGAAGCTAAATAAGGACTATTTTTGCAAGCTAAAAAGGGGGTGTTTTGTGATCAAAATAGACAGCTTTGCAAATACAAAATATGGGCAGTTTTACAAAGTTGAATACAGATTGATTTGTGAATATAAAATAAATTTCTTGGTAAGAATATGTAGCTAGATATTAGGACACTCTTGAATTGATATGAGATAGCATGTCAAACTAGGAACCTCTATGAATCAAAATGGTTAAATGAATGTGTGAGACTTGAATGAATTTCATTTTAAGCTAAGCTTTAAAGATAAGATTTATCACTTATGTCTTCCTTTAGAGCATGATCAAGTGGAGGAGGATAGAGCTATGATAGACAAGGCTACGGAATTACAACCTGGAATTGTGATAAAGGATCGCAGCTAGCTTGGAATAACTGTGAGTGTAGTTTAAGTCTCGGCAAGGGCTTAGGACCTTCTCGAGCATTCTTGATTGTTTCAATTTCATTAACTTTATTATTGAATTATGCTATGCATAAATCAAGCCTTGAATTCTAGGTAAGTACCTAATTGTTGGGTACCTTACAATTATACAATGTTTGATTAAGATATATGCAAAGATTTGAGAACCATATGTATGCTTGTGTACTTGATAATATGAACAACAAGATATGCTTTGATTGAAAATGTGAATATGGAGCTATGCTCAATCATGATTCTGTTGCGATATGTTTAATTATAAGCCTTGGTTTCGAGTCAGTCATAGGTATAGTTGGCATGCCATAGAGTCTATAGAGCTCATGTTTGGGGAGGACTACGGTCCTTATAAGGCGACAATAGAAGGGATGTGTTTTGGTTATTTGAGGATAATAGAAAGGATTGACCAGTACTTTGAGTACTATATTTTGGAGACAGTTGGTTGGGATTCGAGTACCTAGACTACTTGTTTCCAAGGGAATGAAACATTGAAATGAATATATATAAACAACTAAATTTACAAACTACTTGATGCTTGCATGACAAGTAAAAGCTTATCTATGGATTATTCTAAATTCCTTAAAACAAACGATATTATGTTTCGAATTTGATAGCTATTGTGCTTAGGATAATTCACTTTGACGTTGAAACATTATATGCTATTGTTGATCCATGTTTTGAATAGATAATCACTTAGTTTTAAATTGCTTACTTGCTACCACATGTTTTAGTTACTCATTATCTACCTCACTAAGTGTTTACTCACTTATTCATTTGACTACATTTCAGGGTAAATATCTAATTGTGTTTACCTATCGAGCTCAGTCCGGATCACAAGCAGATAAGAGAGTATGTTTTGTAATCCTTTGTAAGAACTCTTAGATAGGTGGCACAATGTTTTGTTGGTATATACTGCGTTTAAGCAATGCTTTTGTTATGTGTATGTAATATCTCAAAGTAGTGTAAGAGGGTGTATTAAGCACCCTAATTAAATGAGATGGCTCCTCCATATTGTAATATCTCAAAGTAGTGTAAGAGGGTGTATTAAGCACCCTAATCAAATAGCCATAATAATCTATAGTACTCGCTTTCAATTTTTAAACTATGCTTAGAATTCAACTAGACTAAATGTATAAATGTTATGGCTCCAATGTGAGTAATGGTAAAATAAAATGCTAGACAATAATTGTTCTTGTTTGATGTTGCCTTTAGAGTTAGTTGTTCTTATCTTCCTTTATGTTGTTCGATTAATCTAGTTGAAAACCTTTCAGTGCAAGTTAGTTGCCCTTTTGATCGATGTATTCTACTATGGTAATTAGATGAACCCAAACCTTGCTAAAAATGAGTATAAAATTTGTAGGAACAGAGAATAAATGAACATATACCCCAATCGAATAATATGTAACCCAAGTTGAGACAACTTGCAAGTGTTATAAGCATGATAACTAGAAGTTTTGAATCCTCATCTAGTATAGGGTTCAATTTTTTGGCATATATGTATGTTGTTTATCTCCCAAAACTGGTTAAGGGGTGTTACTTTTTCACACCAATCAAGTTTTGGCGCTATTGCCAGGGATCGAACCCGGGTCACCCACTTGACAAACGGGAATATTCACCATTATACTGCACCAATCAACCCATAACAAAAAAATCCGTGAGGTTGTTGTTCCCCAGTTGGATAATTTGCAACCGAGAATTGTTCGACCAACTATTCAGGCTGAGAATTTTGAGTTGAAGCCAGTTATGTTCCAAAAGCTCAACTCCAATGGGCAGTATGTAGGGCTACCACATGAAGATTCTTAGGAGCATCTTCAATCTTGTCTTTTAACTTGTGCTTCATTTAGCCAGCAAGGTGTAAAATCTGTAGAAGAAGTGTGTTATGAATGCTGGCAAAAGGGGCAAAATGTATGTATTAGTAAAACAGTTCCAGGAGTCTTTTGCGTGCAAGTATACATGGTCTGCAAGTAATACAGCAGTTAAGCTGAGTATCGGTCCCACAGAGATTGACTTGGAATTTAATTGTTTGATTGTTACTTGACTTAGAAGAAAAGATGTTTGTTTTGAAGATTGTTTTGGAACTAATAAAAAAGAAAATAAATATGAAGTAAAACGTTGGCAAGGAAAATGTTCTTAGTAGATGATGAGTGTTGGCAGGGAATGCTTGGGTTTAATGCTGCTCATGCCAGCCTTTGTTGGCAAACTATCTTGGCATTGTTTTTCGAGCAGATTCAACACTAGCAATGCCTCTCTCGATGGTCATTGCCCTAAGTCAATTATGTAAAAAATCCTATATCTCTATAGCGAATGTTTATAAATGAACCGAGATGATTAAGAACCAATTATACTCCTAAGGAGTAGATATCACATCTGAAGTAAGTTCATCTACTTGAACGACTTCTCTCGAAGCTTTTCTCCCTAGTATTAAACAACTTAATCATTGCCACCCCAAGTATGTTAAGATATTAAGGGACAATAGGCTAACTGTGCCAGCTCTCGCTTGGCAGATTAATTAGGAAAATTTAAGTATGTCGAATAGAAAAACTTTTGCCGAAATAGAATTGTCATTAAAGAAACTAGGGCATGAAATCAATGTTTAAACCAAACATCCCCCACCAACTGTGAAATTAGTTCATGGTGAGGGATTTAACAAACAAAACACGAACATTTTCCAACTTCATTATCATTGAAAAAGAAATTAAAACAACTTAAAACAAGAGAATGGGCGAGAGGGATCTCTCGATGCAACCCTCAAATCTAGGCTTTTGGCCAAGTGGTTAAACCACCCTTCCTCGGTGCAGTCGACTGTCA
Source organism: Hibiscus mutabilis (assembly GCA_019671005.1). NCBI lineage: Eukaryota > Viridiplantae > Streptophyta > Magnoliopsida > Malvales > Malvaceae > Hibiscus > Hibiscus mutabilis. The sequence continues at coordinate 27,874,535 of CM033717.1, read as the reverse complement.
CTCGTCGAGCACTCCAACACCGTACTCTGATCACTCTGAACTCTTCACGATCTCTTCTCATGACATGCCCTAAAATGCTTGATCAGTTGGTGTTTATATAGGCGTGCAAGGGAAGAGAATATGATAGCTTATTCATTTGAATTTCAAATGCTCCAAGGATAAGAGATAGAGTCTTATTCGATTGGAGTGATAATTTATCAAGCTTGGCACATCTTTGCCAACATAGCTTGGCATCACCTTATCCGTTATTTTCTCGGAGGTTGGTCCATTTACGATCTTTTAGCAGCCTGGTCATGTCCTATTTCTTTTGGGTTCAACAGCCTCTTGGCATGGCGTTAAGTTCACTTCTCTGCCAACAAGTGCTTGGCATTATCTGGTCCTTCTGTGCCAACAACACTTCGCATTCTCCTTGGCAATCCTAACCGTGTTGCTTTCCTGCACCTAATCTTATGCCAAACCTACAAAGTAGCCACAAAAAAACACTTCACACTGGCATAGACAAAAAACTAAACTCCTTATGCAAATGCATGATTCTAACAACCTAATGCAACTAAATGTACCTAAAAACAAGAAAGGGTAATGTCAAATTGGCATTAAAAATAGTACTTTTGGAGAGGTAACACACCCCCAAACCTAACTCATTACTTGTCGTCAAGTAATGCAAACAAAAAAATAAAATAAAAATTGTGAAAAAGTTACCTCGACAAAATTTTGGTTAGAATGCCAACAGATGCTGGCAAGCAGAATTGGGCTTTATTTCTATCCTTAGTATCCCAGTGCAATAATGCCAAGCATGTAGTAATTCAAGTGCAGCAATATAACTCTAGTCTAAGTTCATGAAGAGTGCATTATATGTTGGCAATATGCATCCAATATCCTTTCACTCCCTTAGCCAATTTTACTACCTAAACTCATATCTTTTTTTCTTTCCTTTTCTTTCTTGCCGAGGGTTCTGTTGGTATTAATTTAAGCTTGCTTTGTGACACTGTTTAGCATGAGTTATAAGAGGGAGCATACCATGAATCCTCACCTTAATCCAGACATCACTAGGCTTTCTTTTCAACTCATACGCTAGGGTTTTGGACTTGAGAACTAAGAGGGAGCAAACCACGAAGACCCAAATAACTTATTATCCCTAGGTAGAGGAGAGTTATTTTTTATTGCCTTGGTAGAACTTGCTGCCTTATTAGTTTCTTTTTACCCTGTCATCATTTTTCATTTTTTCTTTTTTTTTCAATCTGAGCATAGTTTCAAATACTCTAAGTTTGTTAGGGAATTAGATACATATCTCGTGTTAAGTGTAAATTCAATTCCCTAAACTAGAGATCAATTGCCAAGCAATCCTGGCATACTATCCTGTTGGCATGGCATGACAACTAAATATTAAAATTTCCTCATTGGATAGAAACCTAGATCAAATAAAACGTGCCCAAACAAATGTTAACATACTTCAAAACTAAATTCAGGCAAATTTTCTTTTTCTTTTTTTTAACAGTTCGGTATGCAACTAACTATATGACCTATATGGCATGGTAAGCAAAAATGCAAAAATTTAGACATGGAATGCATGGCATGGCATAAATGTGAGGAAATGCACACCCCCAAATCCAAGATATGCATTGTCCTCAATGCATGAAACAACACATATATACAATAAAAACAAAAAAATAAAATGCATGCTCATATGAATGCAATAAGATGAAATACAAAGGAGTTTAAGTAGAAGATGACTCTCCTTTAGAGACTTCCTCTTGTGTGACACGAGTCTTTCTTTTGACAAAGCTACCACGGTCGAGAGCTTTGCGCTTGATTCTGGTCATTGGTGGTTTTGCAGCAGAGGAGGCTCCAACTTCCTCATTTTTGTTGGTAAGTTTAACTGGCGGTGTAACTGGCCTAGCTTTGGGTGTTTAAATAGGAATTTCCTCTAATTTAGATGAGGAATCAGTACTGGCAGATTCAACATGCACCAGGGATGCAGGAATTGTGGCATTGGATTTGAGACTGGCTAGCCCAACTAGACTAACTGAACCGGCTGGATTGGCTGGCATTGTTGGATTGACTGGACTAGCTGGCATGGCATCTTCATTGGCAGAGGGCTCAGCAGGGAAAGCTGAGAATGGTGGCACCATTTTAGGTGATAGTTTTTCAGGCACCTCCTTGATAATAGTGACCATTTCCTTGGTGTAATGCTTCATCTTAGCATTAAGGTCCTTGGCTGCCTCTATCTTTTGGAGAAAAACCTCATGGCAATGGTAAACTTAGGACAACATTGCCAATGAACTACTTGGCAGGGTCTCTGGCACACTGCCTGGCTCTGCCTTTGGCTTTGGCGTGGCAGGTTTGGCCTTCCCTTTTCCCTTTTCCTTTGGCTCAACAACAATGAGGTTTTTCCATAAGGTAGCCGTGATTGTCGTTCCCTTTGTAAGCTGGTCTCTATCTTCATCAAGTCTAGGCACCTTATGGGGCATGCAAATGTTAGAAATAAGCAAAGGAAAAAAAGTTGTCTTTACCTTTCACAGCACCCTTATAAGTCTCACCGATGATGATTTTTCCAATGTTGATCTTACGTCATTTGACAATGGAGTGCAACAAAATCATCCTCTCTTCTGAGATGGTTTCATTGTGAGATGTATGCAACAGATTTTCCTTGATAAAGTGATTCCAGCAGCGCATCTATGGCTTCAATGCCAACCTTTTCACCGTCTGGTGGCCCGTTGATGAAACTGTCCAAACTGTGCCAGGCTCACATAAGTCTGTCAACAGTTTCTTGCATTTTGTGGCAGTTATGGATTCAACATAGTCAAAGTGCTCATCTCCTATGTCATTCGAAGAAAATAGTGAGTTAACATGCCCTTCATCAAAACGTACGCATTTACCTTAAATCGTCAAGAATGGTGAATCTTTTTTCACAAGATGTGTATAAAATTCTTGCACAATAGTGGCGTAGATCTCCCTGTTTGTTGGCAGAATGAACTCCACTTGTGCTTGTCGACAATGGCCATGAACTTTGGTGGGAATCCAACGGTGGTGTCGGTTTGGAAATTGAAGTGCTTCTCGTACAAGAACGATCTTGAGGTAAAGCTTGTTTCAAACTTCCTGCGGGTTTCTTCATTGAAGAATCGTTGGAAGGGGGTAGATGAAGATTCCATGGAGATGAAGAAAATATTTGAATCGGATTGAAGGGAGGAAAAAAGACGGTTTGAATCTTGCTTGAGAAAAGAAAGAGAATGAGAAAAGTGTTTCTTGAGAAATCGGGTAGGGTAAAGAAGATGAAAGATAGAGTGTTTAAGGGGTTTTAATGATAATAGCCGATTAAATGGGTAGATAATGATGGGAATTCAAGAGTTTTTATTAGAAAGGATTTTAAAGTGATAAGGATTAGGTAAGAATTTGAGGTGATAGGATAATTGTGGCAGATTTAATTCTAACCTAACTTGGGCGACTAGGGTTTAAAGCTTCAAGAAAATTATTTTCTCATCCAATCAAATTAGGGTTTTCTTATCATTCTTCATCATATAAACCAATGCATGCCAAGATGCATTGGTATTGTGTATGGCATCGCCCTTGGCAAGCATAATGGCTGGCAGTGCTCCTAGCAGTGTTTGTGGCAATGTTCCTGGCATCAATTCTGCATACACTTAAAAGAAACTTTTCAACACAGAAAGAGAATAAAACTGAAAAACAACAAAAAAGAAAAACAAAACTTGAATCCTAAAACAAACAAAACAACTATCCTAATATTTACAAATAGTTCAGACCTGATGATGTTTCATGTTAACTCTTCCAAGAGGATCACCACCTTGGCATTATTTCGATTACTTTCCATGTAATGCTTTAGACGTTGGCCATTCACCTTGAAAATTTCTCTCGTCCTTAAGTTCTTAGTGTCCACAGCCTCATGGGCATATGGTTTAATAACTTCACAAGGACCCGTCCATCTTGATTTGAGTTTTCTTAGAAATAGTTTATGTCGGGAATTAAACAATAGAACATGTTGGCCTATTTCAAATTGCCTTGGCATTAACCTACTGTCATGCTAACGTTTTGCCTTCTCCTTGTAGATCCTATCATTCTCATAGGCTTGTGTCCTAAATTCCTCAAACTCATTGAGATCGAGTAACCTCTTTTCTCCAGCAACTCTCCAATCCATGTTAAATTTTCTAATGGCCCAGTAGGCTTTATGTTCAATTTCAACTGGCAGATGACATGGTTTACCAAAAACAAGTCTAAACAGTGAAGTACCCAAATGAGCTTTGAAGGCAGTTCTATAAGACCACAAGGATTCATCTAGTCTCAAGGACCAGTCTTTCCTTGTTGGATTTACCATATTTTCTAGAATATTCTTGATCTCCTTGTTTGAAATCTCAGCTTGCCCATTTGTCTGTGGATGGTATGCTGTGGCAACTCTTTGCTGTGTACCTTATCTGCACAAATCTTTAGAGATTATAATACATTTAAAATGAGTACCCTCATCATGAATTATTGCTCTGGGGGCACCAAATCGGGTAAAAATGTGTTTGAGCAAAAACTTGGTAACGAACTTGGCATCATTTGTTGATAGGGTAACATCTTCTACCCACTTAGATACATAGTCAACAGCCACAAGAATATATACATTACCGAATGATGGAGGAAAACGACCCATAAAGTCTATCCCCCATATATCAAATAAATCCACAGACATAATATTTTGAAGTGGTAGTTGGTGTCGATCGGAGATGTTTCCTGTTTGTTAGCATCGGTCACATGCTTTGGCATATTCATGGGATCCTTATATAAAGTCATCCAAAAGAATCTAGATTGCAACACCTTGGCATCAGTCTTCATTCCTGCAAAGTGTCCTCCATATGGTGCAACATGGAACAAATGCAATATGCTATGTTGTTTATCCTAGGGCACACACAGACATATCACTTGGTCGGTACATTGTTTGAACAATATTGGATCATCCCAATAATATTACATAAGTTCTTGCAGGAATATTTTCTTGGCATTGTATGCCAAGTCTGGTGGAAGAATGTTGCTTACCAAGTAGTTAACAATGTCAGCGTACCATGGCATAACATTAACTGTGTAACACCCTAAAATTGGCCTAGAAATGTTACCACAATATTAACTATAGGGTAATTGAATTCATAAGCGAATCAAATTAAAAGAATAATGAACATTGGCCATCCTTAAAATCGAATAAGTGAAATTGAACCAAATTGAATTGAAATTAAAACTATAAGGCATAAATGAATGAATTAAAATATGAACATGCAATACTTTATAGATTGCATGTAAGATTAAATTAAATGGAGGCCTTAACACATGTTCTCATTTGGAAGAGAACATGTGCCAATTTGGATGATGACTTATGGCCAAGGAGGAAAGATGAACAAACATATTGTCATCTTCCTCCCATTATCATCCTCGATAGCCGATTGTGAGAGAGAAAAGGGAAAGAATGAAAAGCTTCATGCAAACCTCAAATTCAACCTTTTTGATTCAACCATTGATCAAGTTTAGCTTGGAGAAGAACCATGAGTAAACTTGGTGGAAGAGGATAGAATGTATGAGCAAAAGACGAGGTGTATCAATGGTAGTATTGTGTGTGGTGGGCCTTAAAGAAGTTTTAACAAACTTATTCCATAATTTTGGCTCGGGTTTAAGCCAAATGAGGTTTACCGTGCCCTTGTATTTACCGTTGTTCCATTGAGTTCTCGGTAGAGTGAGTTCTTGAAGCACCTTGTCGAGTTGCTTAGGCGTGAGTTGATCGATAAAGACTTGATGCTCGTCCTTCTCAACGTAGAGCCCGTAAAAGGCGTTGATGCTTTCGATGCTTATGAGGATAGCCTTGTCATGAACAAACATATAAGGATTATCGGGGTTAGGCGAGTGAGCATAGAATTCTCTTACCCATGAGATGTTGCCTGGTTTTGGTTGATAGCAAAAGCTTTTCCACTTTTGGTGTGCAATCTTTTCGAAGATGAAGGGCTCAAGACCAAAATATTGATGAGAATTGGAGTATTTGAAGCCTTGTTCTTCGCAAATCTTCTGGCTTTCAAACTTGGAGTGAAATCGATCTTGAACCGCCGGTCTTGTATATCGGCTCCTTGGAAGAACTTGGGTGGACCAAAGACTTGAGTTTTGTTGCCATGGATGATCTTGGTTGTGAGTTGGGTAGAAACAAAGAAAAGAAATCAAAAGAAACTAAAGAGTTGCAAGGTGAAAAGTAGAAATAGGTTTCTTGGAAGTTAAGGGTGATGGGTTAAATAGAAAAGATAGGTAGTAAATATGGTGGGTGGAATTGATTGGAAAGAAAGAAAGCAAGGGTTTTAATTGGGGGAAGGGGCGGCAAATGGAATTGAGGAAGAGGGAGGGTTTGGCTGGCTATGTAGGTGAATTAGGGTAAATTGGAGGCTTAATATAAGCCTTATATTTAGCCCATTAGTTTCCTTGTTGAAGAAACTTCCTTCTTGAATACAATTCCTTTTTATCTTGAACTCTTTTCCTACAATTCAAAAACAAATAAAATAAGGATTAAAATTAAAGATAAACTAATAAATAAAAAGAAATAAATAAGGATGTGCAAAGAAATTCTTAAACCTAAAATTCAAAAACAATTAGATAAATATAAAAGAAAGATGTTGTCTCAACCTAAAAAAAATAAATAAATCTATCCTAAGAATAACCAAAATTAATAAAATAAATAAATAAAAATAATAGGTTCGAATAAATAAAAATAAAAAGGAAATATCAGAAGGAGAGCATGATCATGCATCTCCTAAGGTGACCACTTATTTGTTACCTTCCACATGGGCACTGTTATAGTGCTTCAATCTTTGTCCGTTAAATTTGAATTCATGTCCGTCAGTGGTGGACTTGATTATCACGGCACCATGGGAGAATAGTTTGACTACTTCGAATGGTCCTGACCATCTTGATCTCAGTTTTGCTGGGAAAAGTTTCAGTCGAGAATTTGATCGAAGAACTAGTTGCCCTGGCGTGAATTGCCGCGACACTAGTTTCTTGACATGTCATTGCTTTGTTTTCTCCTTGTAGATTCGTGCATTGTCATAGGCGAGTGCACAGAATTATTCTATCTCGTTGAAATCTAGTAAATGTATTTGTTTTGCACTCTCCCAATCCATATTCACAGTCTTGATTGCCCAATATGCTTTGTGTTCGATTTCCATTGGTAAGTGACAAGTCTTGCCATAGACAAGGCGAAACGGGGACATTTGAGTGGTGTTTTGAATGTGGTTCGGTAAGCCCAAAGTGCTTCGTCTAGTCTTGAAGACCAATCTTTCCGGGAAGGATTGGCAACCTTCTCGAGGATATTCTTCAATTCGCGGTTAGAAATTTCTGCTTGCCTATTAGTTTGTGGATGATATGCCGTGGCAATTTTGTGTGACACACCGAAGCGTTGCAACATCTTAGCAATGAGTCTGTTGTCAAAGTGTTTGCCTTCATCACTGATAATTGCTCTCGGCATCCCAAACCGTGTAAATATATTTTTCTGTAGGAATCGTTGCACGGTCTTGGAATCGTTGGTGGGAACTGCAGCTGCCTCAACCTATTTAGAGGTGTAGTCGACGGCAAGTAGAATGTAGAGGTTACCGAATAAAGATGGTAAAGGTCCCATGAAATCGATCTCCCATACATCGAACAATTCCACCTCAAGGATGTTTTGGAGCGGCATCTCATTTCGTCTAGAGATATTGCCCGTCCTTTGGCAACGATCACACTACTTGTAAAACTCTTAGGCATCTTTGTAGAGTGTGGGCCAATACAAACCGGATTGCAAAACTTTGGCTACGATACATGTTCCTCCAAAATTTCCTCCATAGGGTGAAGAATGGCATTGCCGGAGTACATTCTACTGCTCCTCTTCAGGGACGCATCTGGAGTCACCGAGGCATCAGGGATTGTCGAGGCATGTGTTGTCGTGGCAACTGCTTCGGTGGTTGTTGAGGCGTGCGCCTCTGGAGTTGCCGAGGCGTGCGCATCTGGAGTTGCCGAGGCATTAGGGGTTGCCGAGGCAACTAACAGTTGCTCATCCGGGAATGCATTGCATATCTCTAAATTTGTGTCATCTTCCCTATTGCGTTCTAAGCGTGATAAGTGATCGGCAACTTGATTCTCTGATCCTTTCTTGTCCTTAATTTCAATGTCAAATTCTTGTTAAAGTAATATCTAACGAATCAAACAAGGTTTGGCATCCTTTTTAGCAAATAGATACTTAATTGCTGAATGGTCTGTATGGTCAATTACCTTTGTACCAATCAAATAGGACTGAAACTTGTCAAATGCAAAAACTGTGGCTAGTAACTCCTTCTTCATTGTTGTGTAATTCACTTGAGCGCTATTAAGAGTTTCACTAGCGTAGTATATCACATGAAAATCTTACCTGTGCGTTGGCCTAGGACTCTCCTACTGCAAAATCACTCGCATCATACATGAGCTCAAAAGGTAGTGTCCAATCGGGTGGAACGACAATGGGTGCCGACGCAAGCTTTTCCTTAAGGGTTTTGAATGCTTGGGTGCAAGATTCATCAAAGTCGAACGCTTTTTCCTGTTCAAGCAAATTGCACAAGGGTTTAGTGATTTTGTGAAAATTATGAATGAACCTCCTGTAAAAGCTTGCATGTCCAAGAAAGTTTCAGATTCCTTTAACCGAACTTGGTGGCGGCTATCTCTCGATCACGTCCACCTTGGCTTTGTCTACTTCGATTCCCTTGGATGAAATCTTATGGCCGAGCACGATTCCTTCATCTACCATAAAATGGCAATTCTCCCAATTAAGGAATAGATCGGATTCTTCGCATCTTGCCAACACCTTCTCCAAATTGCCGAGGCAACTGTCGAAGTCATTACCAAATACAGAGAAATCATCCATGAAGATTTCAAGGAAGTCTTCAACCATGTCTGAAAGGAGTGCCATCATGCATCTTTGGAAGGTTATTGGGGCATTGCATAATCCGAACGACATCCTTCGAAAGGCATAAATACCGTATGGGCATGTGAAGGTTGTCTTTTCTTGATCTTCTGGTGCTATGGCAATTTAATTGTAACCTGAGTAACCATCAAGAAAATAATAAAAGGGTTTACCTGCAAAACGGTCAAGCATTTGATCAATAAAGGGTAAAGGGAAGTGATCTTTCCTAGTGGCCTTGTCTAACTTTCGGTAATCCATGCAAACCCTCCAACCGGTCACAATCCTGGTTGGGATGAGTTCATTACTTACCACTGTTATACCTCCATTTTTCGGTACACATTGTACCGGACTTACCCATGTACTATCAGAGATGGGGTATATGATGCCGGCGTCAAGCCACTTGATGATTTCTTTCATTACAACCCCTTTCATGGCATGATTCAGTCTCCTCTGGCCTCAATCGAAGGTTTGTGATCATCTTCCAACAAAATTTTATGCATGTACACTACCGGACTAATTCCCTTCAAGTCGGAAATTGTCCACCCTATCACCTTCTTGTGTAGCATCAACATGTCGATCAGCTTCTTTTCCTGCTCAGATTGTAACTTAGAGGAAATAATTATAGGCAATGTTTTATCGGTTCCCAAGTAAGCATATTTTAGTTGCCCTGGCAATTGTTTCAACTCAAGAATCGGTGGTTGTTCAATGGAGGGTTTTTCGAGTTTACCTTCCTTACCTGAGTAATCCAGTGGTTCAAAGTATGTACCTGGTCGATTGACTAACCAATTTGCCTCTTCTTGTTGTTCCTCATCGTTCAGTTCTTCATACTCTTCAGGTTCCTCTAGATCGACAATGTAGTTGTCGAGGCAACTAATTTCCTTGTCGAAGTCAAACTCTGCCATGGCAAGAAGAAGTTGGCATTCTTCTGGATCATCGGCATGCTTTAGTGTTTGGAACACATTTAGTTTAACTTGCTGGTCATTCACCCTCATTGTTAGCTCTCCTTTTTCATCATCGATCAAGTTTCTCCTTGTTGCTAGGAAGGGTCTCCCAAGAATGACAGGTGCATGCTCATTTGCTTCACAATGCAAAACAATAAAGTCAGCGGGAAAAATAAATTTATCAACTTTTACCAGTATATCTTCGATTTTTCCCTTTGGGTGTACATAGGATCTGTCGGCTAGCTGTAGCATAACTGTTGTAGGTCTTGCCTTCCTGATTCTTAGTTTTTGGAAAACTAATTTAGGCATCAATTATATGCTTTCTCGAAGGTCACATAATGCTTTCCCGACATAGTGGTTTCCTATGGAATACGGTATTGTGAAACTTTAGGGATCTTTCAACTTGGGTGGCATGCGATTGTGCAACATGACCATGCATCCCTCTATTGCGGCCACTGTTTCAAACTCTCCTAGCCTTTTGCTTTTGGACACATTGTCTTTAAGAAACTTGGCATAGTTTGGCATTTGTTCAATTTCCTCAACCAACGGCAAGTTGATATGGACTTGCTTTAAGATATCAAGAAACTTCTTGTATTGATATTCTTGCTTTTGTCGCTTCAACCTTTATGGGAATAGTGGTGGAAGTCGGATATCTTCGATCCTTTCATTGGTCTAGAACCTGATTGACGGTATTGCCGGGTAATTGGAGTTGCGGAGGCATCATCAACTTGGGTTGCCGTGGCATGCTTATCGTTGGTTGCCGCGACATGCTCATCTGGGGCATGCTTATGGTTGGTTGCTGCAGCATCGTCAACTGGGGTTGCCATGGCATTTCCATGTTCAGCATCCTAGGCTTTGCCGCTGAGTTCATCTTGTTCTTTTTGTGGAGTTTTGTTCGATGAGCGAGCTAGAGCCTCCTTAAGTTGTCGGCCACTTCTAGTGGTGATTGCCTTACATTGCTCATGGCCAGTTCCTCCTGCGACTTCAGTAGCGCTGGGTAAACCTCCTTGCGGTCTAGTATTCAGGTTTTGAGCAAATTGTCCGACTTGAGTTTCCAATGATTTGATTGTCGCCTCTTGGTTTTGCGATCTCATCTCCGTCCTGTTAATAAAATCATCAGTTCTTTTTATGAAGTTATTATTCTCGACCATATAAGATTCAGTTTTTAACATGAAAGCATTGAGAGAATTTTCCAAAGAACTAGATGTTGTCGGTTGTTGCTACGGCAACTATTGCCGTGGCATATTCTACTAGAATCCTGACACTTATGGATTCTGATTGTTCTGGTTCAGAGCGTTGTTGGGATTACTCTATGAAAAATTTGGGTGCTTCTTCCAAGCTGGATTGTATGTGTTGGACATCACATTGTTGTTCTGGTTGTAATTCCCCACATAAAAGCTAGATTTCAGATTCTGCATACATTCAGAAGAATCATGATTACCACCACATAACTCACAAAAGGAATCTACTACCTTGACCTCCTGTGTGTTGTTTTGTTTCTGCATGTTCTGGACCATCTTGGTTAGAGTGGCCAATTATGCCAAAATTGAATCTGATGATCCCAGTTCATGTATTGTGGCTTGGCGTCTAACTTCTCCTCTTCTAGCAGATGGGAACTGATAATCATTCTTGGCAAGCCTATTCAGAATTTGCATTGCTTCTTCCGGCGACTTGTCTAGGAGTATGCCGTTTGCTGAGGCATCTAGCATCGTTCTTGTTGGTGTATTCACAGCATTGCAAAACATCGTCACTTGTGTCCACACTGGGAATCCATGTATGGGCATTTGTATAGGATTTCTCTATATCGCTCCCAACCCTCGTACATGGATTCATCATCTGCCTGCCGAAAAAAGTAATTTCGTTCGAAGCTTATCAGTCAAATTTGTAGGATTAAATCGAGCAAGGAAATCACGACAAAGATCGGTCTAAGATCCTATTGATCCGGCAGGAATGCTATACAACCATGCTTTCGCCGTATCCCTCAGTGAATAGGGGAATAATCTTAGCCGTAAAACATCTGGGGTGACTCCTTTTATTTTGAATGAGTTGCAAATCTCGAGGAAAGATTTAAGATGTTGTCATGCATCTTCAGTTGCTGAGCCGCCAAATTGACCAATTGTGTTGATCATATTGAACATCATCGGTTTCAACTCAAAGTGGTCGGCTTCAATTTCAGGTGTGACAACTCCTATATTAAGTCTTTCAAGATCTTCCTCAAGATAGTCTCGAATGGTTCTATTTCGTGCAAAAATCACTCCACCTTCTGCTGGAACATCCTGATTCATATTGCTGTCTTGATTAGCCATTGCTACTTTTAACCTTCGTCTGAGTCTTTGCAAGGTTCGTTCAATTTCTGGATCAAAGGGATATTCTGGTGTAGTTGGTCTCGCCCTGGTCATATACCAATGCAAAACCAAAGTTTGTTAACCCTTCGAATCTTAAACAATAAAATAAAAAGTGCAAGAAAATAAAAACAAAGTCGCTATTGCCAATCCTCGGCAACGGCACTAAAAACTTGTTACGCATAATAAGTGCTCCACAATTGTGCAAGTGTACATGTCGCAAGTTATAGCATAAAAGATATCGTCTCCACAGGGATTGGTGCCACTTCAAGAATCTAGTTTCTTACACTGAAAAAGTAAAAGAACACAAGTAGATGATTGTAGGAGTTTAAACTAACAACTAAACTAGAAAGCAATAAAGTAAAAAAAGATGTAATCAAAAGAGAGAAAGTAGGTCAGGTTATCGTGAGTTGAGGTGTGATAGTCGGAAGGATCGTCTTGGTAAAAGAATGCAGCAGCAACTCAGTTGCCGTGGCAACTTTCACAGCTGGGTTGCCTTGGCAACTAGTAGAACGGTTACCTGGGTAACTGTTTGGGTGACTGGGCAGCAAACTTCAAGGTTCGGCAGAGTATTCTTAAATGGTTTCTTCTTATCCCTAAGTCAAAACTCTAGCTAATTGTGCATGCCTTGACAATACATCCCTGCGTGAATCAATGGTGAACAACAACCAATCTTGCGCTCCTCTTAGGCGTTGAAATCCTAAACTTATTCCTAATCTGGATTAGTCTTCATCATCGATAGATTGAATAAAAACCATACCCATTCGTTTCTTGAATCTAACTCTCCCGATATTAGATAAATTGATAGATTTACGAGATCCTCTCCCAATTCACTCGCAAACAAGAATAAAAACGAAGAATGAGTAAACCTTGAATTGAATGTGCAAACTCTATTACCTAAACAAATTCCAACCATTTCTCACAACCAAAAAACACAATAACCTTAGCCAAATAGATTTAGTTCATGGCTAGGTTCAAAAGAAACACAAAGTAATTGTTCCCCAACATAAGCAAAACCGAAAACAAAGAAGAAAAGATGAAGATTTCGATAGCCCCTTCTTGAATTCTCTCTTGACCGAATTCTCTCCCTCAAAACTTGTTGAAATAGGCGGCTAGGGGTTTTTTTTTATAAGAGATGGTTAGGTCAAAGTCTTTGTTGAGGAGGAAGTTAAGTTGGAGTTAAATACTTTAAAAGAATATAATTCTTTAGTATATTTAAATTCCTTCTAGATCTTCTCCTATCTTCTTTGGGATTTAATTTCTCTTTGAATCTCCAATTCTTCTAGGATTTATCTTCTTCCATATCATATTGGGCTTTATTTAGTCATCAATTCGAGTGCCATATCATCCTTTTCCATTGTCGACAATTGCCCTGGCAACTAGCTCGGCATAACCTTCATGCACTGCCCTGGCAACTGCGTCGGCATCTCCTTCTTGTATTGCCCTGGCAACTGGTTCCAGCCTTACTTTGGCAACTGATTCTGCACACACAAAAATAACTATCGGCAACAACCTTTTTCCACAAAATTAAGAAAAATATGAAATCAGGCTTGTCCACCAAGGAAACAATGCAAACATGCATGAATGGCTAATAATGCAACTAATATGAGCCTAAGTCTAGCAATAATATGAGTAAAAAGGGTGAATAAAATAGTACTTTTGGACACTTAACAGTTGCCTTGGCACACAAGCATGGCATGTTTTTGCCAACATAGATTGGCATCACCTTATCCGCGATTTTCTCGGAGGTTGGTCCATTTGCGATCTTTTAGGAGCCTGATCATGTCCTATTTTTTCGGGGTTCAACGGCCTCTTGGCATGGCATCAAGTTCACTTCTCTGCCAACAAGTGCTTGGCACTATCTGGTCCTTTTGTGCCAACAACACTTGGTATTCTCCTTGGCAATCCTAACTATGTTGCTTTCATGCGCCTAGTCCTATGCCAAACCTGCAAAAATAGCGACAAAACAACCCTTAACACTGGCATAAACAAAAAACTAATCTACTTATGCAAATGCATGATTCTAACAACCTAATGCAACTAAATGTACCTAAAAACAAGCAAGAGTAATGTCAAATTGGCATTAAAAATAATACTTTTGGAGAGGTAACACAAGGCGTTCCTGATGATGCCTTAAAGATGCAATTGTTTCCCTATTCTTTGTAGGGTTGAGCTCACACATGGTTCAAAAGATTACCTGCTGGCTCTTTTACATCATGGAATGATCCTACAAATGCAATTTTTTGCGCTTTAATCCACTGATAATGAACTCGCGCTTGAGGATTGATATTATAGCCTACTATCAGTTAGATGATGAAACTCTTCACACTACATGGGAAAGATATAAATCTTTGTTGCGGCGATATCCCAACCACGACATTCAACCAGAAACTCAGATTGAAATTTTTTATAACGGGTTGAATGCAGCCAAAAGACATCTTGTCGATGGGTTATCTAATGGTCCATTACTTGATTGCACCTACAACGCTATTGTTGGTGTATTTGAGCAATTTGCTCATAATGATTCACAATATCCTACCTCAAGGGCTACATCATGCAAAGCAGCACTGGAGTATTCGAGCTTGATGATTTTTCTTCTCTAAAGTGTCAGATTTCTACTTTGGAGAACAAAATCAAGAACATGGAGGGAACAAGTGAACGTACTTCTATCCAGCTAGCTCAACAAAAAACCACTCATGTATTTTCTTGTGAGATTTGTGGCGAGCACCATAGCTATGAGGATTTCCCACAACATGCAGAAAATTCTAGTTATGTCACCAACATGCAAGGCAATAATATGGGTACATCTTATTGCACAACTAATCGACTTTCTTGGGGTAACTCTAATTCTGCACAGCATCAAGGGTGAGGAGCATTGTAAAGCTATCACTCTTTGCAATGGCAAACATACTACTAACTTGACACAACCAGTTATCATATCTACGACGAACGGGAAGAGTCCTCTGTACCTGATCATACAGTAGAAGATGGAGATAACGATGGCAAGACGAGTAATGTTCCTCCAGTTATTACTCCAATTCCATCTGTTTTACAACAGAAGTTGTTGCCACAATGCCAAATGTCAGCGCAATAATCAGATATTCCTTCTCCACCTTTTACTCAGAGATCTAAGAACATGAGTCTTACAATCAATTTTAATTCTTTCATGATACTTTGCAACAACTTTCTATGCAAATTCCTTTGATTGATGCTCTTACAAAGTTTTGAATTATGCCAAGTTCTTGAAGGATATTATTTCCAAAAGGAAGAAGCTAAGTGCAATCGAAACCATTGTGCTCACTGAGGAATGCATTTCATTAATATCTACCCCTCTATCGCGAAAGATGAAAGATCCAGACAACTTCATCATTCCTTGCTCTATTGGTAATCACTACTTTAATAAAGTTCTTTATGATTTGGTGGCTAGTATCAATTTAACGTCATTATCTACTTTTCAAAAGTTAGGCATTGGGGAAATAAAGCCCACTGCAGTCACATTACAATTGGCAGATAGATCTTTGACTCATCTGAATGGTCAAATCGAGGATGGGCTTGTTCTTGTAGACAAGTTTATTTTTCCAGCAGACTTCATTATTCTTGATTGCGAGGCTGACAAGGATGTCCCCATCATTCTTGATCACCCATTCTTGGCTACTGGGAAAGTTGTTATCAATGTATCAAAAGGAGAACTTACAATGCGATTCGATAATGACCAAGTTACTTTTGGGATGTTCAACGCTGATATTGGAAGAAAGTCTGAGGAATGTCATCATATCAACATTCTTGACCATATTATTCAAGAAGAGCTACATTATCATGGTATACTAGTTGATAAAGATATTGCACTGACAATGATTGAAGAAGATTTACCGAATTATGACAACATTGTTGAAGTACTCACTATAGTAGTCCATCATAAATGGCAAGTTGAATCTTTGGATCTCACTCACCAAATAGTTCCTACTTTTAAACCATCTATTGAATAAGCTATTACTTTGGAACTCAAGACATTGCCAGCTAATCTCAAATATGTATTTCTTGGAGATGCAAAAACACTCCCAATCATTGTCTCTACAACTCTAAACTCAATACAAGAAGCTAAGTTGATGAATATTCTTATGCAACACAAGTGTGTTATTGCATGGACAATTGCAGATATCAAGCGCATTAGTTCATCTCTATACATGCAAGAGATTAAGCTAGATAATTAGAACAAGCAATCCATTGAGCCGCAAAGAAGATTGAATGAAAAGATGAAGGAAGTAGTCAAGAAGGAAATCCTTAAATGGTTGGACGCAGAAATTATCTTTGCCATTTCTGATAGTGAATGGATTAGTCTAGTCCACTATGTTCCTAAGAAAAGTGGAATCACTGTAGTTTGTAACGATGCCGATGAATTGATTCCAACTCGTATTTCTACGAGTTGCCATATTTGTATATACTACAAATGACTCAATGCAACCATAATGAAGTATCATTTCCCTCTTCCTTTCATTGATCAAATGTTAGATCGACTTGCAGGCAAGGAGTATTACTATTTCCTAGATGGATATTTTGGCTACAATCGAATTGCTATTGCACATGAAGATTAGGAGAAGACTACTTTTAGATGCCCATTTGGAACATTTGCTTTCCATCTCATGCCTTTCGGTATTTGCAATACACCAGCCACATTTCAAAGCTGCATGAGGACAATATTTTCAGATATGATTGACAATTCCCTTGAAATATATATGGATGATTTTTCAGTGTGTGGGAATAATTTTGACCATTGCATCGACAATCTAGACAGGGCATTGAAGTGATGTGAGAACACGAATTTAGTTCTAAACTGGGAAAAATGTCACTTCATGGTCACTGAAGGGATTGCCTTGGGTCACAAAATTTTGAAAGCTAGAATTGAAGTTGATAGAGCCAAACTAGATGTAATTAAAAAACTACCACCACCAACGAATGTAAAGGGTATCAACGGTTTTTTAGGCCATTTTGGGTTCTATAGAAGATTCATACGGGACTTTTCAAATATCACCAAACCTCTATGCCTATTGTTGGAGCTAGGTAGAAAATTTGTTTTTTATGATGCATGTCTAGAGGCATTCAATAAAATTAAAACACAGCTTATGAACGCACCATCGTTGTTGCACCCAACTGGGAGCAGCCGTTTGAACTTGTGCTACGCTAGTTATTTTGCTGTGGGCGTAGTTTTGGGACAATGCAAAGCCAAGGTATTTCACTCGATCTACTACACTAGTAAGAGTCTAACTGAATCTCAAATCAATTAAACTACTACTGAGAAAGAGTTATTAGCAGTAATTTTTGCTTTTGACAAGTTTCGTTCTTATCTTGTAGGTGCAAAAATTATAATTTTTACTGATCATTCTACTTTGAGATACCTTTTTTGCAAAGAAAGATGCAAAACCAAGATTAATCCGCTGGATATTATTGCTGCAAGAGTTCGATATTGAGATTAAAGATCGTAAAGGGTCAGAAAATCAAGTTGTTAATCACCTTTCGAGGTTGGAAGCAGGCTGTGAAGATGGAAATAAGTTGCAAATTGTCAATGCATTTCTTGATGAAAAGCTTTTCATTGTGAATGCAACACTGTGGTACGCTGATATAGTGAATTACTTGGTTTGTGGAAAGATTCTTATTGGTGTAACTGGGCACAAAAAGGCAAGATTTCTTAGAGACATGACGAAATATCATTGGAATAAAACCTTCTCTATTCAAGATTTGTAACGACAATATAATTTGAGGATGCATCCTAGAGGAAGAGATGAAATTTATTATACAACATGTCACAACGCTCTATATGGAGGGAATTTTGGTGGAATGAGAACGACTGCAAAAGTCCTCCAATCCGAATTTTATTGGACGTCATTGTTCAAAGATGCTCATGAGTTTGCTCAATGTTGTGACATATGTCAATGCATCGGATCCATATCTAGGAGAAAAGAGATTACATAGTAACCAATAAGGGAAATTGACTTATTTGATGTTTGGGGATTGATTTTATGGGTCCTTTTCCTAATTCTTTGGAAATCTATACATTTTGGTTTTGGTTGGCTATGTTTCAAAGTGGATAGAAGCTGTTGCGGTGCTAAAGAATGATGCCAAAACAGTCTTGAGGTGTTTTCACAAGCATATACTCATACACTTTGGAACATCACGAGCATTGATCAGCTTTTGGGGCAAGCATTTCCACTACAGCCAGGTGGCTGTTGCATTAAAACGATACAAAGTAAATCATAGACTGGCCACAACGTATCATCCTCAGTCCAATGGACAGGAAGAGGTATTTAGTCGAGCAATTAAAAAATCTTGGAAAAAGTGGTGAACGTTGCTAGAAAAGATCGATCCTCCCACTTAGATAATACATTATGGGCTATACGTACTACATACAAAACTCCATTAGGAATGTCGCCATATCAACTTGTTTTTGGAAAATCTTGTCATTTTCTAGTAGAGCTTGAACACAAAGCTTTGTGGGCTCTTAAGCAAGTCAATCTTGATTATAAGGCAGTAGGGAAGAAGCGATTATTTGATATTACTGAATTAGAAGAAATTCGATGCAACACATATGAAAATGCCTCAATTTACAAAGAAGAGAGCAATTGATGGCATGATAAAATTATTTTGCAGCGACAATTTGAAGTCGGACAGTTGGTTTTTCTATTCAATTCTAGACTGAAATTGCACCCAGGAAAACTGAGATCACGATGGTCTGGACCTTTCAAAGTTGTGGAAGTATTTCCACAGGGTGCAGTCACAATTAAAGATACAAAATGAGGAATTCAATTCAAAGTCAATGGCCAACGACTCAAACTCTATTGTCCTGACTTTGATCCTAAAATATTGAGAATATTAAATTGGTCAAAAAAAATTTTTGAAATTCTCTTTAAATGCTTTATTAGATTTAGATTTTATTTTTCTTGTTTTTTTTCTTTTAATTTCCTTTAGTTTCTTTTTTGCAGAATAATATCTCCTTAGTTTTTCAAGGAATATTTTTCTATAACAACTTTTACGGCAAGAGGCCTCACAAGATATGCATGAATTTTTTTAGGCAAATTGGGTAATTCAACCGGTTAATCCATAAAAATCACAACCCTTCATCACACGCGCGGGAAATGCAATGAACGGGCATGATTACTACGCCAAGATCAAACCGTGAAAACTTATCGCATTAGATGGTACAAATCATGCCTCTTCATTTTCCCTCTTTTCTTCTTCTTTATTAAGGAACTTTGAATTTCATTGACCTCTCACCCATTTTTCTGTTTTTCTCTGATCTTCGAAAGCTTCAAAGTTTACATTTTTCTCTACAAAATCTTTCCTTTTCATCTTCTTTCTTATAATACACTATGGCCAAGACTAGAGCAGCCTGAAAAATCTCAAGGGAATCTCCTCTACAAAATTATCCAAGCTAACAATCTAATCCTCCCTTCAAGGACCCTGTTGCTCAAGAAGAGAATCCTGAGTATGAGGTGTTTCAAATAGGGATTGTGGGTGAGAGCTTTACGAAGCACATCCAAAAGAAAAGCATCCACCCCGAGAAAGGGATTAAACTTTCTTCTGAGGAAGAACCAGGATAATCCATCCACAACACCATCGCACTTCACAAATGGAGCAGATTCTACACTCATCTTGGCAGCTACAACACTGCCTTGGTAAGAGAATTTTATGCAAATCTGTATGAGCCTTCTTTAAAACTTGTTTTTTAGAGAACACTCTATTCCTTGGAATGTTGCTTCTATTAACAAGTTATTGAATACTGTTGTGAGTATGGATGAACGTGCACTATTTGTGGCTGAAATTACTGATGCTAAATTTTACGTACCATGTACATTATGGCCAGGGACCAATATTGAAAATTTTACCATGCTTAGAAAGTTTCTGCCTTGCCTGCCAAGATTTGGTTTAAGTTCATCAACTCTAAGTTGCTGCCCTCCACTCATAGCACGACTGTCTCACTTGATAGAATGTATCTGATACATTCTATCATTAATGGGAGAAAACTGATATGGGGGCAATTATACACAAAGAGATTAAAGGTTTTGCTAAAAAGAAAGTTGGAATATTGGCTTTCCCCTCACTGATCATGTAGCTCTGTGAATTTAATGGGTAAAACCCCAAAAAAATGAGGAGAGGTGTTAACTCCTCAAAAGATCTACTTTTCATGTATATATTGACATGCTATTGGTTGGCTTTGGGTACATATTTGTGCATTTTGCTAGTAGATTCATGCATTTGCATCTAGGATGTAAGGAATATATAGTTTTCATTGGCAAAGTGAATGGGTATTTTCTTGTTGTGGTGGGTAGGTTTGGCAGGTCTAGAAGAATAGCAAGCTCAGATGGCAACAGAATAATGTTCGATGCCCAGTCAGTTAGCTATGAGTCAAATCTAGGTCAGCTCTAATCCAAAGAGAAGATAACGTGCCTACAATGGTGCATAACAAACTTTCAAAAACCGAACCCTAATTAGGGTTTCCAAGAGTGCCTATATAAAGAAGTCTATCGATTGAGCAAGAGGCAGTGTTGTGAGAAGAAAGTGAGGGTGGAGGCAAACAAAGGTTCGATCAGGCAGTTTAGCCGAGAGCTCTAGATCCATTGAAGGTCTGCATCGAAGGATCTCCTTCTTTTGTCCATTTCTCTTATATTTAATTATAATATTGGTGATGGTGTTTAAAAATGATATTATTTTGTTGGTTTCCCCAGCCATGAACTAATGCTTAAATTTGGCTTGGGGTGTTTTCGATGAACACTAGTTAGGTTTTTAATAATTGAATACTTCGGCTTTATTGTCTATTTTGCTTGTTCTTAATTTCATCAAGTTTTTTGCCATACGACACTTGGCATTGAATGTTCATTGACACCTAATATCTTAACAGACTTAGGAGATAAGGATTACATGCCAAATACTAAGGAGAGAAACTTCGACAGAAGATGTTCAAGTAGATGAGCTTACTTCTGAAGTGAATCTTCCTCTTAGGAGTAAAGATTAAAAGTTTCCTAGGTTAATTATTTGAAAACATCACTATAGCCATATAGGTGTCAAAAGTAATTAAGTTAGAGTAATGTCATCGATAGAGGCAATGCTAACTTAAAATCTGCTCGGTAATAAAACCAAGGTTGAACATTATTAATTGCTCGCATTGTTAGCGTGAAATCCAAGCATCCCTTGCCAATGTCAATCAATCATCTTGACACAAGTGTTTGCCAATCTACTCAAATCTTTATTTCATTTTCCTTTAATCATTCTCTTAATTAAATCCCAAATCAATTGCTAGTTTCCAATTCACAAGTATTTATCGTGGCTTTTAATTCCTGGAGAATCCCTGTAGATACGATACTCAACTTACTGCTATATTACTTGCTGACCATGTATACTTTCACGCAAAAAGACCTATTATTGGCATTATTTACATGCATTATTACACTGAATTATCAATCTTTTGCCAAGCATTAGTCAGTTGACAAGATTTTGGCACCGTTGCCAAGGATTGCAACATGATTAATTATTCTGATTTTTACTTGTTTTTGTTTGTTTTGTTTATTTTGTTTCGTTTGGTGTATGGCCAGGATCCGCACTGCAAAGGAAGATTTACAATACGATCAGGAGATTGAAAGAATCTTGTGCATGATAAGAAGAGAAAGTTGAAAAATGGCTCATAATGGAAATGGTGAAGTAAATGGTGTCCTGAAAAATCAAGAAAATCTGGCAATACATGATGGGATACCACTCGCTCCTCCTTTCAGTATAGAGAATCCTGAAGAAAGACCTATCAAAGAACACTTGGCACCAAACATGGATAACTTGATGCTAGGGTTGATTGGTCCAGAGGTAAATACAACTAATTTTGAAGTTAAACTAGTAAAGATTCAGACGCTATTGAATGTAAGTCAATTTGATGGAACACATACTGGAGACCCATGGCAACACTTGAAACAATTCATGGAGGTGTAGCAACTATTTCAGCAACCTGGTGTGGCTGAAGAAACAGTGAAGTTGAGACTATTCTCATTCTCTCTGAGAGATAGAGTAAAATTGTGGCTAAGTTCTTTGCGACTTGGTTCAGTTACTTCATGCGTAAAATTATGCCATAAGTTTCTTTTGAGATTCCAACCACTTAAACTTAATGCCAAGCTACAGAGTGAACTCATTACTTTTAGGCAAGCTGATGATGAGACCCTATATGATGCCTAAGAGTAATTCAAGGACCTGTTGAGAAGATGCCCCATGCATTGATTCCCTACATAAACCCAGATGGAGACCTTTTATAACAAAATCATTGCTCAGCCAGGAGTGTTGTTGATGCTTCGGCAAATGATTCGGTTCTAGACAAGAATTAAATAGAGGCTTATGGCATTCTTAAAAGGATTGCCACCAATGATCGTAAGTACCCTACTGCCAGATTGTGAACTAGGACGAAAGTCTCTGGGAAATTAGAGCTTGATGCATTATCATCTATCAATGCTTCGATTTCCATCCTCTCTAATATAGTGAAGACGATGCAGAAGCCTACTGAAGTCTGAGAAGTTAAGGCATTGTAACTCTTCTGCACTATTTTTGGAGAGAATCATAATGTGGAATAATGCCTAGAAAACCTAGAATTGGTATATTTTGTTGGCAATTACAATCGTAATATTAACCCATACTCTAATACTTATAATGCAGGATGGAAACATCATCCAACTTTTCATAGACAAATTAGGGAGGTAGCCATTTTAATGCCCATCATCAGAATACCAATGCACCGCTAGGTTTCAACTAGAATGTGATGCCACAGACAACACAAAATAATTTCCATCTAGGGTAGAGATCTACCCATGGGAATACCCTAATGGAGTATATGGAGAAAAATTATGCGACTGTTTATAGTTTAGCAACATCTATGCTAAACTTGGAGGTTCAGATAGGAAATATTGCCAACACACTTAGTGCTAGACCTCTAGGAATGCTGCCAAGTGAAATGGAGGATGCTTGTCAAAAAGGGAATGAACAATGCAAAGTAGTTACCATCCGAGTGGCAAACAAGTTAAGAATGAAACACTTGTCAAATAACCAATTGTTTGCCAAGACGAGAAGTCGATGAAGTAGATGAACCCAAGGAAGCTGAGAAAAAAGAGGCAAGCATTAACAATACCAGACGTCAATCAGATGCCAACACCACTTCGGCAAAATTAGTGGGGCCAGTATTTGCCTACCCACCTTAGTCTTTTCCATAGAGGCTCTAGAAACAAAGCAAGATTGGTAGTTTAAACGCTTTTTGGAAGTCTTTAAACAACTACAGATCAACATATCATTGGTGGAAGCTCTCGAACAAATGCCCAACTACGTTAAATTCATGAAGGACATCTTGTCAAAAAAGAGAAAGTTGGCTGATTTTGAGACTATCTCTCTTATTGAAGGATACAGTGAAATGATAACCAACAAATTGCCATCAAAATTGAAAGATCCTAGGAGTTTCACTATACCCTGCACGATTGGAAATAAATTCATGTGTAAAGATTTGTGTGACCGGTGAGCTAGCATCAATTTGATGCCATTGTCAGTTTTTAGGAAACTTGGTATTGAAGCAAGTCCAACCATAGTAACACTATAATTAGCAGATCAATCTTATGCACATCACAAAGGTAAGATTAAGGATGTGTTGTTAAAGGTAGAAAAATTTATATTACTAGTTGATTTCATTATTTTAGAATATAAGGCTGATGTTGATGTCACAATAATATTGGGAATAACATTTCTTTTTGTGGGTAGAACTTTAATTGATGTTCAGAAAGGTGAACTTACTATGCGTAGGAATGACCAGCAGGTTACGTTTAGCATTTTTCAAGCTCTTAAGTGTATAGCTGGACATGAGGAATGCCAAGTTGTTGAGCTGATGGAGTCCATTTTAAATATGGACATAGCACAGTTTTGCTAGGGAAAATTGTTAATGCCATGGAACAGGATAATGATGATGATACGATGAGTGAATAATTAGAAGAGCCCACCATGATCAATGAAGTCACGAGTTATTTCGAAATGCCTAATTCACTTGAGTTGGCTGGCAGTGGAATCAAGGCACCCAAACCATCTATTGAGGAGCCACCAGAACTGGAGCTGAAATCTTTGTCAAGCCAGTTCAAATATGCTTACTTAGAAGACAAATCCACTTTGCCAGTGATCATTGCTGGCAATTTAACTGAAGACCAGGAGGAAAGATTGCTAAATACACAAGGAAATTACAGGCAAGCCCTAGGGTGGACACTAGCTGATTTCCGAGGGATAAGACCAATATTTTGCATGCACAAAATTATTTTGAAGGATTACCATGGCAAAAGAATCGAGGCTCAGAGAAGACTAAACCCCAGTATGAAAGAGGTAGGCAAGAAAAAAGTCATAAAATGGTTGGATATCGGGATAATTTATCTTATTTATATTAGCTCGTGGGCCATCCCGGTGCAGTGTGTAGCAAAAAAGGGTGGAATGATCGTGGTTCAGAACAACAAGGATGAACTGACCCCCTAGAGGACAATGATGGGCTAGAGGTGTGCATGGATAATAGAAACCTAAATAATGTCACCCGGAAGGATCATTTTCCATTGCCCTTCATTGATCATATGGGGCTTCGCCTTCAGAAAGATACATTTTGGATTGTGTAATGCTCCAGCAATGTTTCAGTGTTGCATGATGTCAATTTTCTCTGATATGATTAAAAATAACATAGAAATCTTCATGGATGACTTCTTCGTCTTCGGTAAAAGTTTCAAGGTTTGCCTTTAGAGTTTGGAATTGGTTCTTCAGAGATGCATTGAAACCAACATGGTCCTTGTCACTGCATGAGTGTGTGTCGTTACAATGAAGTACTTCATGTTCATTGCACAACATCTTACTTCTCAAGGTCTAGGGTTCATTCATTGCTCGATATCCTTCAGTACATAAAAAACAAAAAAAGAGAAAAATGAAAAATGTGAAAAATATATTTTATTATGTGTAGTGCTAAATAAATGTTGATATGAGGAATGAATCTGAGATGTTAGGGATAATGTTAGTATTCTTGAATTGCTTGCTTATATATTGATGTGGAGTTGTTTATGCAATTTTCTCTCTTGTTGATGCATATAATTTATTGATTGATTGGAATGATTCAAGTATCTAGAATGCCTATGATCTGTTGTTGAACCTTGATACTTTAATCTTTACTTGAGGACAAGTAACAACTCATGTTTGGGGTGTGGTAGCTCTTTATAGAGCATGTATTTTCCCTTGATTTATAGGTCTAATTGTCCTTGTACTTGTGTCCATTGCATCTATTTTTGCATTTTATCTAACTTAGTTTCAGTGGTTTGTGTTTTTTCTATTTCTACCTATTTTTGCCTCGTGGTCGCTACATTTAAAATGTCCCTGAAGAGGGAGTTTTCACCATTGCAGCCAGTTCGACACTACATCTGCCAGCTGTCCAGTCTGCTAAAGGATAAGGAAGACCCTACCAACTATCTTATTGGTTGTAACAAACTTTGTATGGTTCTGGGGCATGCAAATCACTTGCAGGATAAGCGTCCTTCCTTGGGTAACCTAGAAAAGGACTAATCTGGAGGAGAGAGAGTCGTGCTATTCCTATTTTTCATATCATCTTCAACCTCAGAGCTTTCTCCCTCCTCCCATGGCAGCTTAAGCTTATTTCTAGAGATCCGATATGAAGTGAGGCAGATTAATCCAAGGAAACGGGGAATCAAGTGCTGAATCAAGGAAATACGTCGTTATCTTATTTTAGATGTTTTGTGGAGATTACTTTTGTATTTTTTGCTAGATTACTTCTTGAAACTGTAACACCCTAATATACGATCTAGTAGGGTGATATCAATTCGATTGTTAGATTAATTATCGTAAAGGGATAATTGATGAGTTAATTAAGAAATATGGGGCTATTCTTGAAACAAAGACAAAGTGAGTGGCCATTTCAAAAGGGACTAAATTGAAATTTTATAAAAAGATGTTCATTGCATGCAAAATAGAAACTTGTGCAAGGGTATGTACACTTGTCATTGTGGTGGAAGGCTTGGCTGGGGAGGGGGATTCGGTTTTGGATGGTCAACTTACCATTGTTTCCTTCTTCCCAAATAGAACAACTGAAACCTTAAGGAGAGGAAATGGTGAAATCGGCCATGGTAGAGTAAAAGCTAGAGCTCGATAATCAATTCTTTTGAGTCTTTAGTTGGTGTGCTTGAGGAAGAAGGTAATGATACTCTTTCTTTCATCTAAACAAGCTTTAGATTCATTTGATGGTTACAAATTTCATGAGACAACATGTTGTTGGGCTGGTTAACAAAACTGATTTAGTTGATATGGAATTCTAGTGCAATCGAACCATTCATGCATGCACATATGTGAGTGTTGATCTTGCTATATTGGGTGTTGGAGTGATTATGTTGTTTTGAAGTGAGTTATTGAATGGTTGAACTATTCAAATGATGTTCTGTTGGGTACATAAGGCATGCTTGAATAAAGTCTAAGGATTTGGTCCAAAAACTAGTGTTTAATCGAAGTAAATGAATACCATTTGGGTATACTCTGTTTTGAAATGGCTGTAGACAGACCTAAATGTTAAAATTATGAGTTTAAATTGTGGTAAAAATCTTGAATTTAAAGTTTTAAGTTGTTTATAATTTAAATCTAAGGAAATGTGGCTAAACTAGGTTCGATAATACCATTTTGGGGCTGTTGAGATGTATAAACATGTATGTTGGAATAGTGGACTGTTTTAGCATGTGTATGAACTTCAGTGGGCTTTTTTATTATAATTGCGAACTTATATGAAATTGGAACTATTTTAAGATTATACAAATAAGTAATGGACATATTTGACGTATTTAAGTATGTACGTCAATGCTAGAGATTGTTTTATATTGATATAAAAAGTTGTGGACTGTACATGTATGTGAATATGCATATATGTGGGTCTATTTTGCAATAATATATATGTAGGAGGACTGTTCTATATATTTTGGTGAATAAATATATAATAGAAACGGTTCTGCATTTATACAAATATATTAGAGGATTTCTTTGGATGTGTATTGGTATGTAAAACAACTTGGGACTGTTTCGATTGAATCTGTGCATACACTTAAATTGTGAGATGTTTTGCAAATAAATGGTTACTGTTGTTAAATAAGAATTATTCTAGACAATTCAGAATGCATGGAATGTTTGTGTAAGGACATGTCTAAGCATAGATAATGAAATATCTTGTAAGTAAGGGTTGTTGTGACACTCGAATACATTTTTGTAATAATTAGACAAGGAAGGAATGGAGGCATTAAGGACCAAAGTAGACTCAACTGTAGATAAGCAAAAAGGATTTGTTACAGGAGCGAATGTAGCTTGGAATGAAATGTGAGTGTATTTAAGCCTCGGGATAGAATGAAACCTTCCCGAGCATTCTTGGTTGCTCAATTTACATTATAATAAATCTGCACTACGGTGCATATTGGCACTACGGTGCATATTGGCACTACGGTGCATATTGGCACTACGGTGCATATTGGCACTACGGTGCATATTGGCACTACGGTGCATATTGGCACTACGGTGCATATTGGCACTACGGTGCATATTGGCACTACGGTGCATATTGGCACTACGGTGCATATTGGCACTACGGTGCATATTGGCACTACGGTGCATATTGGCACTACGGTGCATATTGGCACTACGGTGCATATTGGCACTACGGTGCATATTGGCACTACGGTGCATATTGGCACTACGGTGCATATTGGCACTACGGTGCATATTGGCACTACGGTGCATATTGGCACTACGGTGCATATTGGCACTACGGTGCATATTGGCACTACGGTGCATATTGGCACTACGGTGCATATTGGCACTACGGTGCATATTGGCACTACGGTGCATATTGGCACTACGGTGCATATTGGCACTACGGTGCATATTGGCACTACGGTGCATATTGGCACTACGGTGCATATTGGCACTACGGTGCATATTGGCACTACGGTGCATATTGGCACTACGGTGCATATTGGCACTACGGTGCATATTGGCACTACGGTGCATATTGGCACTACGGTGCATATTGGCACTACGGTGCATATTGGCACTACGGTGCATATTGGCACTACGGTGCATATTGGCACTACGGTGCATATTGGCACTACGGTGCATATTGGCACTACGGTGCATATTGGCACTACGGTGCATATTGGCACTACGGTGCATATTGGCACTACGGTGCATATTGGCACTACGGTGCATATTGGCACTACGGTGCATATTGGCACTACGGTGCATATTGGCACTACGGTGCATATTGGCACTACGGTGCATATTGGCACTACGGTGCATATTGGCACTACGGTGCATATTGGCACTACGGTGCATATTGGCACTACGGTGCATATTGGCACTACGGTGCATATTGGCACTACGGTGCATATTGGCACTACGGTGCATATTGGCACTACGGTGCATATTGGCACTACGGTGCATATTGGCACTACGGTGCATATTGGCACTACGGTGCATATTGGCACTACGGTGCATATTGGCACTACGGTGCATATTGGCACTACGGTGCATATTGGCACTACGGTGCATATTGGCACTACGGTGCATATTGGCACTACGGTGCATATTGGCACTACGGTGCATATTGGCACTACGGTGCATATTGGCACTACGGTGCATATTGGCACTACGGTGCATATTGGCACTACGGTGCATATTGGCACTACGGTGCATATTGGCACTACGGTGCATATTGGCACTACGGTGCATATTGGCACTACGGTGCATATTGGCACTACGGTGCATATTGGCACTACGGTGCATATTGGCACTACGGTGCATATTGGCACTACGGTGCATATTGGCACTACGGTGCATATTGGCACTACGGTGCATATTGGCACTACGGTGCATATTGGCACTACGGTGCATATTGGCACTACGGTGCATATTGGCACTACGGTGCATATTGGCACTACGGTGCATATTGGCACTACGGTGCATATTGGCACTACGGTGCATATTGGCACTACGGTGCATATTGGCACTACGGTGCATATTGGCACTACGGTGCATATTGGCACTACGGTGCATATTGGCACTACGGTGCATATTGGCACTACGGTGCATATTGGCACTACGGTGCATATTGGCACTACGGTGCATATTGGCACTACGGTGCATATTGGCACTACGGTGCATATTGGCACTACGGTGCATATTGGCACTACGGTGCATATTGGCACTACGGTGCATATTGGCACTACGGTGCATATTGGCACTACGGTGCATATTGGCACTACGGTGCATATTGGCACTACGGTGCATATTGGCACTACGGTGCATATTGGCACTACGGTGCATATTGGCACTACGGTGCATATTGGCACTACGGTGCATATTGGCACTACGGTGCATATTGGCACTACGGTGCATATTGGCACTACGGTGCATATTGGCACTACGGTGCATATTGGCACTACGGTGCATATTGGCACTACGGTGCATATTGGCACTACGGTGCATATTGGCACTACGGTGCATATTGGCACTACGGTGCATATTGGCACTACGGTGCATATTGGCACTACGGTGCATATTGGCACTACGGTGCATATTGGCACTACGGTGCATATTGGCACTACGGTGCATATTGGCACTACGGTGCATATTGGCACTACGGTGCATATTGGCACTACGGTGCATATTGGCACTACGGTGCATATTGGCACTACGGTGCATATTGGCACTACGGTGCATATTGGCACTACGGTGCATATTGGCACTACGGTGCATATTGGCACTACGGTGCATATTGGCACTACGGTGCATATTGGCACTACGGTGCATATTGGCACTACGGTGCATATTGGCACTACGGTGCATATTGGCACTACGGTGCATATTGGCACTACGGTGCATATTGGCACTACGGTGCATATTGGCACTACGGTGCATATTGGCACTACGGTGCATATTGGCACTACGGTGCATATTGGCACTACGGTGCATATTGGCACTACGGTGCATATTGGCACTACGGTGCATATTGGCACTACGGTGCATATTGGCACTACGGTGCATATTGGCACTACGGTGCATATTGGCACTACGGTGCATATTGGCACTACGGTGCATATTGGCACTACGGTGCATATTGGCACTACGGTGCATATTGGCACTACGGTGCATATTGGCACTACGGTGCATATTGGCACTACGGTGCATATTGGCACTACGGTGCATATTGGCACTACGGTGCATATTGGCACTACGGTGCATATTGGCACTACGGTGCATATTGGCACTACGGTGCATATTGGCACTACGGTGCATATTGGCACTACGGTGCATATTGGCACTACGGTGCATATTGGCACTACGGTGCATATTGGCACTACGGTGCATATTGGCACTACGGTGCATATTGGCACTACGGTGCATATTGGCACTACGGTGCATATTGGCACTACGGTGCATATTGGCACTACGGTGCATATTGGCACTACGGTGCATATTGGCACTACGGTGCATATTGGCACTACGGTGCATATTGGCACTACGGTGCATATTGGCACTACGGTGCATATTGGCACTACGGTGCATATTGGCACTACGGTGCATATTGGCACTACGGTGCATATTGGCACTACGGTGCATATTGGCACTACGGTGCATATTGGCACTACGGTGCATATTGGCACTACGGTGCATATTGGCACTACGGTGCATATTGGCACTACGGTGCATATTGGCACTACGGTGCATATTGGCACTACGGTGCATATTGGCACTACGGTGCATATTGGCACTACGGTGCATATTGGCACTACGGTGCATATTGGCACTACGGTGCATATTGGCACTACGGTGCATATTGGCACTACGGTGCATATTGGCACTACGGTGCATATTGGCACTACGGTGCATATTGGCACTACGGTGCATATTGGCACTACGGTGCATATTGGCACTACGGTGCATATTGGCACTACGGTGCATATTGGCACTACGGTGCATATTGGCACTACGGTGCATATTGGCACTACGGTGCATATTGGCACTACGGTGCATATTGGCACTACGGTGCATATTGGCACTACGGTGCATATTGGCACTACGGTGCATATTGGCACTACGGTGCATATTGGCACTACGGTGCATATTGGCACTACGGTGCATATTGGCACTACGGTGCATATTGGCACTACGGTGCATATTGGCACTACGGTGCATATTGGCACTACGGTGCATATTGGCACTACGGTGCATATTGGCACTACGGTGCATATTGGCACTACGGTGCATATTGGCACTACGGTGCATATTGGCACTACGGTGCATATTGGCACTACGGTGCATATTGGCACTACGGTGCATATTGGCACTACGGTGCATATTGGCACTACGGTGCATATTGGCACTACGGTGCATATTGGCACTACGGTGCATATTGGCACTACGGTGCATATTGGCACTACGGTGCATATTGGCACTACGGTGCATATTGGCACTACGGTGCATATTGGCACTACGGTGCATATTGGCACTACGGTGCATATTGGCACTACGGTGCATATTGGCACTACGGTGCATATTGGCACTACGGTGCATATTGGCACTACGGTGCATATTGGCACTACGGTGCATATTGGCACTACGGTGCATATTGGCACTACGGTGCATATTGGCACTACGGTGCATATTGGCACTACGGTGCATATTGGCACTACGGTGCATATTGGCACTACGGTGCATATTGGCACTACGGTGCATATTGGCACTACGGTGCATATTGGCACTACGGTGCATATTGGCACTACGGTGCATATTGGCACTACGGTGCATATTGGCACTACGGTGCATATTGGCACTACGGTGCATATTGGCACTACGGTGCATATTGGCACTACGGTGCATATTGGCACTACGGTGCATATTGGCACTACGGTGCATATTGGCACTACGGTGCATATTGGCACTACGGTGCATATTGGCACTACGGTGCATATTGGCACTACGGTGCATATTGGCACTACGGTGCATATTGGCACTACGGTGCATATTGGCACTACGGTGCATATTGGCACTACGGTGCATATTGGCACTACGGTGCATATTGGCACTACGGTGCATATTGGCACTACGGTGCATATTGGCACTACGGTGCATATTGGCACTACGGTGCATATTGGCACTACGGTGCATATTGGCACTACGGTGCATATTGGCACTACGGTGCATATTGGCACTACGGTGCATATTGGCACTACGGTGCATATTGGCACTACGGTGCATATTGGCACTACGGTGCATATTGGCACTACGGTGCATATTGGCACTACGGTGCATATTGGCACTACGGTGCATATTGGCACTACGGTGCATATTGGCACTACGGTGCATATTGGCACTACGGTGCATATTGGCACTACGGTGCATATTGGCACTACGGTGCATATTGGCACTACGGTGCATATTGGCACTACGGTGCATATTGGCACTACGGTGCATATTGGCACTACGGTGCATATTGGCACTACGGTGCATATTGGCACTACGGTGCATATTGGCACTACGGTGCATATTGGCACTACGGTGCATATTGGCACTACGGTGCATATTGGCACTACGGTGCATATTGGCACTACGGTGCATATTGGCACTACGGTGCATATTGGCACTACGGTGCATATTGGCACTACGGTGCATATTGGCACTACGGTGCATATTGGCACTACGGTGCATATTGGCACTACGGTGCATATTGGCACTACGGTGCATATTGGCACTACGGTGCATATTGGCACTACGGTGCATATTGGCACTACGGTGCATATTGGCACTACGGTGCATATTGGCACTACGGTGCATATTGGCACTACGGTGCATATTGGCACTACGGTGCATATTGGCACTACGGTGCATATTGGCACTACGGTGACTTAATAATTCAAATGAACATTGCTTGTATTGTAAGAAACTTGTATGAACTTTCTTACTTTGAAAGATAACACATGAATGGTTGCAAAACTTGTTACTTGTCATGAAAGAAATGTATGGATGATGGCTTTATGTATAAATGCCTACTTGATAATTTGAGTGATTGGTTGCTTGTCCTCTAAGCATGTTGTTCGAATAGCCTATGAGTATCATGATGGATGTTGTTATGTTGATTGTATGATATGTAAAGATTGTCTAAGTTACCCTATGCAATTCGAATAAGCATGTGTCTTGTATTGATGGTCTTGATTCCTTGAATTACATGTAAACTTGGATATGTATGCTTTGAAATTGGCTAGACTTAGTGTTACCTCACTAAGTACATAACTTGTACTTACCACTCTACTCTTCATTCTTCCCATAACAGATTAAAGATACTTCAAAAGGATATCTTAGGTTTGAAGCAACACTTGAGGCAAGCTTAAAAGTATGAATTCATACTCTTTGTATACTCCTAGTTTGGTGGCACTAGATTATGTAATAGGTAGCCTTGATCATGCATTTGAATAGATGATTAAGACTAGTTTGT
Source organism: Hibiscus mutabilis (assembly GCA_019671005.1). Classification (NCBI taxonomy): domain Eukaryota; kingdom Viridiplantae; phylum Streptophyta; class Magnoliopsida; order Malvales; family Malvaceae; genus Hibiscus; species Hibiscus mutabilis. Next base: position 27,840,776 of record CM033717.1, on the reverse strand, counting down.
GTAATGTTTTGATGGGCCTATTCTGTAACCTATTTGGATGACTTAATCTATGTATAAGAACCATGATAACATGTATATATGAAGTAGATGCTGCGCATTTTGTGATGGAAACCCAATGTTTGTTGAATCTTGTCTAATTTGAATGTTAGATTAATGTGGTATGATCATGCATTGTTTCCTACGGCCATTGGTATGATTCGGCCATATTGAGTTAAGGCCAAGGTATGTACAATCATGTATTAACAATGTATTATCTAAGGATGCCATGAAATGTTATGTTTTGATTGAAAAAACAAGAAATAAATGAAATGTGTTTAGGTTTCATCTAGCTATTCGAATAGGATACTTGAACATGTAAAGAATGTAAGTTGGATGCTTGTAATGATCATGTTAATTGGTTGAATTAGTAGTTTTTTAAGATGCAAGTAAGCTAGTTTAAGCATGTTTAGTGACCACATAGTGTTATTCGAATATGGCATACGATTTGTAGTAAGAAGAAAAGTTGAACCATTTTATTAGTAACTTAAAGTGAAGTATGCCACACTTGAGTTTGTTGTTTGAATGATGTATGTGATTTAAATAGAATGGTAATATGATAATAGTAACTTAGGTTATAAGTATGAAATGAAACAAAATGGTACCTAAATTAGTATGCTATGTATGTTGTTGGTTTACTTAATGTGAATTGTGGTATGTATTGTTTGTATTGAAAGGTTTAGTTTAGGTTACTTGCACATCCAGCCAAGTAATTTTGAGGTTACTTGTTCGACAAGTAACCTATCTATTGCTTTGTTTTTGCTTTGGTAACGCTCCGGAAATGGGTTACGGCTAACCCGAGGATGGGGTGTTACAAAATGAGCTAGTATAAAGAAGAATATGGGCAATTCGATTGATAGTTTCTTAATTTATAAGTTCAGTTCAATGCACCTTGTTTGATAGTTTGTGGTTTGTATATAGGATGAATGAATCAGGATTAAAAATGATATTCGAACATAAATGTTTTAGTTTGTTCTGAGTAGTCAAATTATATATATACTTACTTTTCTAGTTTAAATAGTTGGTGCCTTAATAAGTAAGTATCACATGATATAATAATTCAAGTTAATTGTCTTGCATTTCAAGTATCCCATGTATTAGTAATCCATGGAAATGGAAGCTAAATCATTACCGAAAGATTTAATGACCGAGTGTCAAGATGAATTAATCACGCTCAAATCTTAAGTTGTAAAGCAAGCTAGTTTCTTTGAAGATCCTACTTCTTGTATCATCAAAGAGTTGTTGTTACAACTGATGTGGTTTGATTAATTCTATGTGTTTCATATATTTGATTGCTTGTGATACAAGTGATGACATTTGAATAAATATTTGAATATCAATATAGGTGTAAATGAAATCAAAAGCTAACAAAGAAGGAAATTTCTAATAACCTGTAATGTATAATCTTGAGAAAGTTTTGAAATTTTCTGGTTCGTGTTTTCAGTTTTCCTTGCTGTGACATCTTAAACTCTGGTTTTCTTTTAGGCCGGGTTTAGGACGTTACATTGACCGGTACTACGAGTACCATATTGTTTGGCGACAGTTGGTTGGGGATTCGTGTACCTAGGTTGTTACTTGATTCTCAAGGCTGGGTTAAAGATAAATAATGAATCTTTGAGAATCTAATAGTTAAATAATTTGTTAACTTGTGAAACACATATCACATACCTTGATATCTTATGTGCCAAGTAATATATATATATATATATACATGATATGTTAATTTTAATAACTTAAATACCAAGAAATTTATGTTGTGACATACTATGATTGATGACTTGTATACCTAGTAATGCTTGTTTGTATATGGACAATTTTGAATGCTTGAATGCATAGAACCTATTTGAATACTATATATATATATATAAATGTTCGATTGTATATTCATGTACAAATACATTTACCTTGTTCGAAAAAAATCATGTGTATAAAGTAAATACGTTTGGATTAAGTAACCATGTATGAATGCTTCCTTAATCAATCACCTTGTATATACATGAGAAAGTCTCAAATACGTTTAGATTGAGTAAACATGTACAAATGCTAGCTTATATAGTGCTGGAAACTTAAAATTAGATGACATAACTATTACCAAACCAAAATAAGAGTGATTGAATGGATATAATTTAAAATGCAAGGCACAAAGCAGAATTCTAAGAACCGTTTTGTTTGATTAAGGAATGCAATGGACTGTTATATATATATATATATAGTAAAGTTACAGAACTGTTCGATACATGTAAGCATTGTTATAAATATTTTGGACAACCTTGGTATGTCGTAGAGTAGACTAATTTGTCTTCTAAAGTACGGTTGTGTGCTGAACTGTTTTGATTAATTTTAATCAGGGGAAATGCTTATGAATGTTTATAAGAACTGTTATGTAAAGTAATGAACTGTTTTACGTATAGATTGAGTAACCATGTATGATAATTAGCTTATTTGATTATCTTGAATATACACGAGAATGTTTTCATTAAGAATTCCTGTAAGTATGTTTGGACTGAATAATCACGTATGTGTGCTAGCCGTTGATCGAATATCTTAAATATATATATGAGAAAGCTTGTCTAAGAATCATGCGAACATGTATACGCTAGGCTCATTTCGAATTCTCTTACGTAAAAATTTGTAAGCCTGATTCGATTTTCACATATATAAGTACAATTGCTTGTTTGGATGTTTTATCTCTTTTGGCTATCTTCTCACCCAATCTTAGAAGGGCTAAAATCATGAAAACTTGCCTTCAGTGAGGTTTGGTGGAAGGATGGTTTATTGATTCATGTTTTTTTAGATGTTAGAACTACCTCACTAAGTATTCGTACTTATTCTTCCTTTCACTATTTTTCAGGCCAAACTCACTATCGTTTATCTTGGAGCTTGGACAAGATCACAAAGACTAAAACGTATGTTTGAAATTCCTTAGCGTACTCCTAGATTAGATGGTGGCACATAAATAATGAATATGCATTGTGCATTTAGTTTTTCCCTTGTGGCTTATTATGTGTATAAGCCTTATAAGCTTTTAAAGATTTGTAAAGGCCTCTATAATAACCTATGATTTATTCTTTGCTTGATGAATGCTCTTGAAATGCATTGATAGAAGACTAGGAAGTAGATTGAATGTTAAGCTTATGTGAACCATAGTCCAGGAATTGTTGCTTGAATGCTTAGACTTTAAGGATTTGATGATATGCTTGGTTGAATGTTTGGATCAGTTATATTGGTTGTTGATGTGTTTGGTAAAATAAGTATGTACAAGTTCAATTGGTAGCTAAAATGATTAGGGTACTTCATGTGATTGCATGCTTGTATGTTTTATCTTGGTGTTAAGGCCCTAAAATAATGTTTAAATTCTAGTATTAGTCGAACGTTTATATAGTCATAGCTTGTGGATGTTTCATTATTTAACCTTAACAAGAATCGATTTTACTTGCCTAATTTATGAGATAAACTAGTAACTTGTACAACTAATAAAGAAATTGATCTTTGTAACTAAGTGTAGTTATCACAATTTTGCAAGCAGATGACTTATGCCTTGTGATTTCTTGTAAGACAAATCTGGACGTCATGATAATCGAATGGTTGTTAATGCTTCAAATAAATTTGTTTAACATTTCACATACCTTTCTTTATGGTTGAGTGTGTGGTTGTGATGCCTGACGAATTTGTGTATAAAACATTTGGATGGAAATGACTCAACTTGTGATTTGAATGATCTTAAAGATTGATCGTCATGTCGTATTAATGAGTAGGAATATACAAGATTGTAACTAGATATGGAAATTGATGATTTGCATGAAAGCTAATTATTCTTATATGATAGTTGAAGCAAGACATTAACTTTGGAATATGAGAGAATTGTCTAAGGGTAAACTAGGATCAAGAGGATGAACAATATCGATTATTTGTTCATGACTTGTTGTTGGAGTTGAATCTTTAAAAAAGGGTTTCAATTCACTCTGATTTTAGAAGTCTGTTTAGTTGATTATTCTAAAGGTACCATGAATGTCTACATGTTTGTTTAGTAACACATTCTAAGCCGGTAAATCTCCTAGACCCGATTAGGGGTGTTACAATTTGGTATCCGAGCTTAGGTTTAGTCGGTCCTTGGACTAAACCGAAACTTGTTGCATCGTCATTCGTTATATGTTCCACCTAGGAGTTAAATTTGACAAGTACTTGTGATCAATGTCCGATAAAAGCTCTCTTTTATACGTAAATAGTCTTTAGAAATTTTAAGATATGTCTTGAATGAGTTTGGGGACCTGTTGGCTATTCCCTTATAGGAGAAAGCGTAAATGTTTCCTTATGTATAAAGAAGGCCTTCAATAAATTTGTTGTTTCTCTAACACAAGGTGCCACAACCCCTTCCATTCTTTCTTTGATTGAAAATTCAAGGACTTCGATAAAATGAACTAGTTTAATATTGAAGTTTATACTATCATGAGTACAAATGAATTGTACTCAAATCCTAAATATACCTTGATTGATACTAAAGAAATCCAATCCTTACACATTCGATCTCTATTAAAAAGTTTGATTTGAGCCTTGAATTTACTTATGATAATACCCCAAATCCTTAAGGGACAGAGCTGTGGTCAAACATAATATGTTGGATTGACTTTTGGTTATTTAAGGAATTCCTTATCCCTACTAATCCACTCGTGCCATCTCTTCATGAATTTGACCTTAAACTGGAAATAGATTGGCTAGTGGGTGCTATGTTTGAATAGATTGTTAAAAGGAAAAAATAAGAGAGATCTTGCTTCATAGAATAGAGAAGAAATGCATATTCTTATTAGGTACGAAGCCCTTTAGAGATAGATCTTGAGCCTACTGCTATCTTAGAAAGTGTCAAGACTAAAATTCATCTTGGGGTCTATCTTGACTGTTTTTCGAATTCTTTGATACATTTCTCGAAGAATTTCGAGGATTACCTTCGACTCGAGAAGTGGAGATCTAAAGTGAAATTAACCTAGATTGAACCCATTTTTTTCATCACCACTATTGGATGGTCCAACTAAGTTAATAGAACTAAAAAATGCATGTGTTTGCATTTTATGAAAAATGTAGTGAAGGGACTCAAAGTAACCTTAAGACTCTTCTTTTAATTCTATTGGCATACCTTCATATCCAGGGAAGAATGATACAGTAGGGTGGTTTAAATGGTAGAAAGGATGATTTGAGCTTGTGTAACTAATATAGAAAAATAATTGAGTGGAAACAAGACATTAGGACCTAAATTCTAAAGATGTTCTATATGCAATGAAAGAACAAGTGTTTATGAATATCTTACCTTAAAGAAAGGAATTGGGGAAAGGGTTCAAGAAGAAAATCAACCACAGGTTGAAAAGACAATTCGAGAATATGAGGCTGATATTAAGATTTGCATTCTCATCTGTTCAATGCAGGAAAATTCGAGGACGAATTTTCTTTTAGGGATGGAGAATTGTAACACCCTAATGTACGGCTTAGTAGGGTGACATCAATTCGATTGTTAGATTAATTATCCTAAAGGGGTAATTGATGAGTTAATTAAGAAATATGGGGATATTCTTGAAACAAAGACAAAGCGAGTGGCCATTTCAAAAAGGACTAAATTGAATTTTATAAAAAGATGTTGATTGCATGCAAAATAAAAACTTGTGCAAGGGTATGTAAACTTGTCATTGTGGTGGAAGGCTTGGTTGGGGAGGGGGATTCGGTTTTGGATGGTCAACTTACCATTTTTTCCTTCCTCCCTAATAGAACAACTGACATCTTAAGGAGAGGAGATGGTGAAATCGGCCATGGTAGAGTAAAAGCTAGAGCTCGATGATCAATTGTTTTGAGTCTTTAGTTGATGTGCTTGAGGAAGAAGGTAATGATACTCTTTCTTTCTTCTAAACAAGCTTTAGATTCATTTGATGGATACAAATTTCATGAGACAACATGTTGCGCTGGTTAACAAAACTGATTTTGTTGATATGGAATTCTAGTGCAATCGAACCATTCATGCATGCACATATGTGAGTGTTGATCTTGCTATATTGGGTATTGGAGTGATTACGTTGTTTTGAAATGAGTTATTGAATGGTTGAACTATTCAAATGATGTTCTGTTGGGTACATAAGGCATACTTGAATAAAGTCTAAGGATTTGGTTCAAAAACTAGTGTTTAATCGAAGTAAATGAATACCATTTGGGTATACTCTGTTTTGAAATGGTCGTAGACAGACCTAAATGTTAAAATTATGAGTTTAAATTGTGGTAAAAATCATGAATTTAGAGTTTTAAGTTGTTTATAATTTAAATATAAGGAAATGTGGCAAAACTAGGTTCGATAATACCACTTTGGGGCTGTTGAGATGTATAAACATGTATGCTGGAATAGTGGACTGTTTTAGCATGTGTATGAACTTTAGTGGGCTGTTTTGATTATAATTGCAAACATATATGAAATTGGAACTGTTTTAAGATTATACAAATAAGTAATGGACAGATTTGACATATTTAAGTATGTACGTCAATGCTAGAAATTGTTTTATATTGATATAAAAAGTTTTGGACTGTTTTGTTAATATGTATGTGAATATGCATATATATGGGTCTGTTTTGCAATAATATATATGTAGGAGGACTGTTCTATAGATTTTGGTGAATAAATATATAATAGAAACGGTTCTACATTTATACAAATATATTAGAGGATTGTTTTGGATGTGTATTGGTATGTAAAACAACTTGGGACTGTTTCGATTGAATCTGTGCATACACTTAAATTGTGAGATGTTTTGCAAATAAATGTAGGACTGTTCTATAGATTTTGGTGAATAAATATATAATAGAAACGGTTCTACATTTATACAAATATATTAGAGGATTGTTTTGGATGTGTATTGGTATGTAAAACAACTTGGGACTGTTTCGATTGAATCTGTGCATACACTTAAATTGTGAGATGTTTTGCAAATAAATGGTTACTGTTGTTAAATAAGAATTATTTTAGACAATTGAGAATGTATGGAATGTTTGTGTAAGGACATGTCTAAGCATAGATAATGAAATATCTTGTAAGGACATGTCTAAGCATAGATAATGAAAAATCTTGTAAGTAAGGGCTGTTTGTAACACTTGAATACATTTTTGTTATGATTAGACAAGGAAGGAATGGAGGCATTAAGGACCAAAGTAGACTCAACTGTAGATAAGCAAAAAGGATTTGTTACAGGAGCGAATGTAGCTTGGAATGAAAAGTGAGTGCAGTTAAGCCTTGGGATAGAATGAAACCTTCCCGAGCATTCTTTGTTGCTCAATTTACATTATAATAAATCTCTTGCTATGTTATGCTTGAATGGAAGCTTGGGAATAGAAGGTAAGTATCTAATCTATAAGCTTTATGTGCTACAAATGGTTGAGTATTATGCTATGATTGTTGAATATATATATACACAAGCATATGAACTTGATATGATAAGTAATAAGATATACTCAATCAAATACGTGATTAGAAAGCAATGTTTATTCGAATGTATGGTGTAATAAGAAAGAAAAATATACCTTGGTTAAATTCTTGATAATATTGAAACATTTTATGTAATTGCTATGATAAGATGTAAGCCTTACTTATTTGATTATTTGAATATATGTGGCTATATGGAAGTGGAGCTATGCTCGTCTCTGATATGAAAATCTGGTAGAAAGCATGATTGTGATTGGAATGGTACAATATGTATGATATGCTTGTTTGATTCGAAAGACTTAAAAATAAAATTTGGTTGTTATGAATTGAAGATAAAATCTCGAGCATACTTAAATTTCATGTGAATTATACATATATTGTTTACAAAGAAAGTTATGTATGGCTTAACAAAAGAAAATTTTATTATAAGGCCATTCGAACAAGTGGAATAAGGCATTGATCTTCACTTGCGGCAATCATATGTATATGTATATATATATATATCCATGATGATGAAAGGGAAAAGAACCCTTGAGACGATATCTCAATATGGAGCTATGCTCATTATCTTTGAATAAAGGATGAAATATGTTAAAGCCTTGGTCCCGAGTCAGTCGTAGGTATAGTTGGCATGCCATAGAGTCCATAGAGCTCTTGTTTCGGATGGACTACGGTCCTGGACTACAATCCTTATTTGGCGACAATAGGAGGGAAGTTTTGTGGTCATTTGGCGACAATAGGAGGGATTGACCGGTACTGCGAGTACCATATTGTTTGGCGACAGTTGGTTGGGGATTCGTGTACCTAGGTTGTTACTTGATTCTCAAGGCTGTGTTAAAGATAAATAATGAATCTTTGAGAATCTAATAGTTAAATAATTTGTTAACTTGTGAGACACATATCACATACCTTGATATCTTATGTGCCAAGTAATATATATTTATATATACATGATATGTTAATTTTAATAACTTAAATACTAATAAATTTATGTTGTGCCATACTATGATTGATGACTTGTATACCTAGTAATGCTTGTTTATCTATGGACAATTTTGAATGCTTGAATGCATAGAACCTATTTGAATACTATATATATATATATATATATATATATATATATATATATATATATATATATATTACAGAACTTTTCGGTACATGTAAGCATGGTTATAAATATTTTGGACTAACTTGGTATGTTGTAGAGCAGGCTAATTTGTCTTGTAAAGTACGGTTGTGTGCTCAACAGTTTTGATTAATTTTAATAGGGGAAATGCTTATGAATGTTTATAAGGACTGCTATGTAAAGTAATGAACTATTTTATGTATAGATTGAGTAACCATGTATGATTGTTAGCTTATTTGATTATCTTGAATATACACGAGAATGTTTTCATTAAGAATTCATGTAAGTATGTTTGGACTGAATAATCACGTATGTGTGCTAGCCGTTGATCGAATATCTTAAATATATATATGAGAAAGCTTGTCTAAGAATCATGTGAACATGTATACGCTAGGCTTATTTCGAATTCTCTTACGTAAAAGTTTGTAAGTCTGATTCGATTTTCACATATATAAGTACAATTGCTTGTTTGGATGTTTTGTCTCTTTTGGCTATCTTCTCACCCAAGCTTAGAAGTGCTAAAATCATGAAAACTTGCCTTCAGTGAGGTTTGGTGGAAGGATGGTTTATTGATTCATGTTTTTTTAGATGTTAGAACTACCTCACTAAGTATTCGTACTTATGCTTTCTTTCACTGTTTTTCAGGCCAAACTCACTATCGTTTATCTTGGAGCTTGGACAAGATCATAAAAACTAAAACGTATGTTTGAAATTCCTTAGCGTACTCCTAGATTAGATGGTGGCACATAAATAATGAATATGCATTATGCATTTAGTTTTTCCCTTGTGGCTTATTATGTGTATAAGCCTTATAAGCTTTTAAAGATTTGTAAAGGCCTCTATAATAACCTATGATTTATTCTTTTCTTGATGAATGCTCTTGAAATGCGTTGGTAGAAGACTAGGAAGTAGATTGAATGTATGTGAACCATAGTCCAGGAATGGTTGCATGAATGCTTAGACTTTAAGGATTTGATGATATGCTTGGTTGAATGTTTGGATCGGTTATATTGGCTGTTGATGTGTTTGGTAAAATAAGAATGTACAAGTTCAATTGGGAGCTAAAATGATTATGGTACTCCATGTGAGTGCATGCTTGTATGTTTTATCTTGGTGTTAAGGCCCTAAAATAATGTTTAAATTCTAGTATTAGTCGAATGTTTATATAGTCATGGCTTGTGAATGTTTCATTATTTAACCCTAACAAGAATCGATTTGACTTGCCTAATATATGAGATAAACTAGTAACTTGTACAACTAATAAAGAAATTGATCATTGTAACTAAGTGTAGTTATCACAATTTTGCAAGCAGTTGATTTATGCCTTGTGATATCTTGTATGAAAAATCCAGACGTCATGATAATCGAATGATTCTTAATGCTTCAGATAAATTTGTTTTACATTTCACATACCTTTCTCTATGGTTGACTGGGTGGTTGTGATGCCTGAAGAATTTGTGTATAAAATATTTGGATGGAAATGACTCAACTTGTGATTTGAATGATCTTAAAGATTGATCGTCATGTCGTATTAATGACTAGGAATATACAAGATTGTAACTAGATATGGAAATTGATGATTTGCATGAAAGCTAATTATTCTTATATGATAGTTGAAGCAAGACATTAACTTTGGAATATTAGAGCATTGTCTAAGAGTAAACTAGGATCAAGAGGATGAACAATGTCGATTATTTGTTCATGACTTGTTGGAGTTGAATCTTTAAAACAAAGGGTTTTAATTCACTCTGATTTTTGAAGGTTGTTTAGTTGATTTTTCTAAAGTTACCATGAATGTCTGCATGTTTGTTTAGTAACACGTTCTAATTCGGTTTATCTCCTAGACCAGGTTAGGGGTGTTATAGAAACTATTTCTTTATTTTAATATATATGCGTGTTAGCTTTTTTTTAATCTTTAATGGTTGGATCTGATTCCCATTTTGCATGAGAATGTTAAACTTGCCACTGACATCGACGGATGCAGTGGAAAATCAGATTAACACGTTTTACAATGAAAGTTGATTAACAAGTTTTACAATGAAAGTTGATTGAATGCAACGAAATTTAATCCACTTGTCAAGGGGCTATTTGTAACACCTCTACCCGGCCTAGGAAAAAGACCGGTGTAGAACGTGATACTAGACAAGCTTCCAAGGATTTCACTCAAATTAACACAATCATCAGAACATGATAGAACATACCTTGCAAAAATCAGGATAATTTAAAAACTTTTAAACTATCACACATGCTTAGCTTTAAACACAGATAATGAATAAACGAATATACATGCATTGACAATGCACATCAATAACTAAAATCATAATATACTCTTATATCTTATCACGGAAGAATATTTCTCACACGATCTTATAATATGATACCATTTCAATTTATAACTTATGTACTAACATTTGAACACGACTTTAGCTTATAACTAAACAAGAACTCAGAATCTTCTACAATTCAACGAAGTATGGAAAAATAAATTTAACTGTGTGCATATTAGTAGTTCCTTTCTTGCTAGGCAAATGGTAATAACTTGTAACTCTATCAAACTCAAGTATGAACTAAGAATCACATTTATAGTTATAAAGCAGATTGAACTAAGCATGTCAGGGTTCCAACCTTAACCCACAAGCATTTATATCCAGGATTACATCATGTATTAAAGTACATACAATGATTCTTTATTTTCCTTGTTTTCAAAATTGCCTAATATACAACTCATCTTGTAAAACCTTAATTATTAGTCAAACCTATGTATTTCCTTTAGACATCATCATGTATGAATTCTTATTCAAGACCTTTATCAAGTTTACAATTCAAATAACCAAGAACTTAAACTACTATCTTATAAAGACTAACTCAAATCATATGGTAGTATAAGTATGCATGTTATCATTTCACAAGACACTTACTCTTCTTAAGCATTTCTTTATGATAAATTAGATCTACCAAACTAATAACACATCTACTATAAGAATTCGACAACCAAGAAACCATAAAAGAATAAATGGCCCATTACATAGTTTATTTATATACATATGCAATCAATGGAGCTCTAAATACTCAACACATACATAACGACCTTGTGCCACCAACTAGGAGTTCCAAAGACAATAAACAAATATAGATTTGACTCCAGAGATCATATCCAAGATTGAGGGATTACCCAACGATTACTACCTGAAATGAAATTGGAAGAGTTGAATAAGCATGTGCTTAATGAGGTAGTCAAAGAAATTTTTAGTTTGGATCCAATCTATTCTTTTATAAGCATTTAAGGGTTATACATGAATGCAAGCTTGAACATCATAGATACTTACGTATAATAAGCATTTAAATTAGTCTTATACCTACTTACATGTAACTTGAATCAACATCAGTAATTATGATGGTCGAAACTCATCAAGAAGGGAATTTTTCTATTGTTACATGTACCTATGTATACACTTTGGGCAACTAAAGCTATTTCCAAGTTTTCAAATGAATTTACTCATATCAATAGCCAAACTATTCAACCATTTCCACATTATAACTTAAGTTTTCTTCTAGTATGGGTTAACTTAGCCTTTAAGTTACCAACCACTACAAATTAAGGTCATGACTTTCTTATTACAATTATCTGACCTTATACAATTATTTTAAACCAATTCTAACTTCACCTATGTGAGCATTAAAACAAATATCAATTATGTAAGCATTAAAACAAATATCGATTAAACGCACAAGAGGGTTTTCGGAGAAATCCATAATTACAAAAATACTTGACATACAAGTTAAGAAAATGGGTCGTTTCTCAAGTTACCAAAATGGTTCATTATCATAGAACCAATCATTCGAACATGCCATGAAGAAACTATTTACTTATATCAATTACACATTATCTCAATAATCAAGTTACCATACTTCTTTATTGGTATAACATTTACATTTATTTTGCTCGTTATCATAGCCTTATGAATCGAAGGCCCAGTCTAGGTACCCGAGTCCCCAACCAACTCTCGCCCATAACATAAAATTTGGTACTCGCAGTACCGGTCAATCCCTCCTATTGTCGCCAAGTGACCACATACACATCCCTCCTACTGTCGCCCAATAGGGACCATTGTCCCAGACCGTAGTCCACTCTGACGCTGAGCTCTATGGACTCTATGGCATGCCAACTATACCTAAGACTGACTCGAGACCAAGGCTTTAACATATTCCTTTCATTTCTTAAACATGATGAGCATAGCTCTTTATCAATATATATCCTTTCAAGGATTTCATTCTCCCTTCACTAAGGGTGTACATTTATGCATGATCACCACATGTGATTTCCCCATGCTTCAATTCACTTATTCAAAAGGCCTTATAGCCCACATTTCATTTGGTAATTCATCCATAATTTTCAATGTATTCATTCTATTAAGATTACATAGAATTTTTGCACGTATGCTATGCACTTTTCATTTCACAAGCAAACATAGTGACCATTCATACTTTAAGCTCTAGTTCATAAATTCTATAACATTATTTCATCACCCCCAAGTTCACAATGGAATAAGGTTATGTTTACCATATGTAAATTACATCTACAATTCTCTTATTCAAATAGTTTGAGCCCAATTTCCCTTATCAAAACACATAAACTATTCATGATCAGATTTATCCATAATTATATAAATAACCACATCTATTCACATGATCATCTATTGAACTCAAACAAGCAACCATGACAAGATTGGCATTTTATATTTTAAACACACTTTCCATCACATTCTATTATAAAAGCACTTTTCTCACCAAAGTACTCACCTTGCTTCCAAGCTTGCACTTTCATAGCATGCATAAACAATTTTAAAGTAGTCACAATTTAAAGGCCATGCTCGGGAAGATTGTTAATTCCTCCCGAGTCTTTAAACTACGCTCACCTCTTATCTCGAAGTCACGTGATACCTGAATCCTTAACCAAACTTGCTACTTATCCAAGTCTTTCCTAGCTTCGATTCAGTCTAATCATAACAAAATATAACTATATATTAGAATTAATTCAATCTTTCAACATGCACCAAACAATGCAAATCATACATATACATATTAACCATTCAAATCCAACCATTTACTTTCACTTTAAACAATTCTGCCCATCAAGCATATATACACATAATTTGATACTGAAAACAGTCCTTTTAAGATCTTTTTTAGCCAAGACAGTCCACATAATTTGTACACATGAATTAGGATTGCAAAACAGTCCACATTTGTTCAATCTATTCAAAATCAGCTTCTATTTTATATTCACTCAATCTTGTATTCAAAACAGTCCAAAACTATCCCAACTTCACATTCTTGTTCGAACAGCTTAACATGCTTTCAATTCACTCACATAAGCACAATCAACTCAGTTTTATTGATCATTAAAACAATCTTAACTTTGCAAACAACCCTACGATTATGCACATACATGTTTTCACCTAAACAACCCCCAAACTCTTTATATACTCATAAATCTATTCAAAACAAACTTCCAGCATTTACATGATTACAGAGCAGCTCCAAATTCACTAATATACTCTAATATATATATAAACAGTCCATACATCTTTGTATATCATTGAACAGGGCAGCTAGGCAATCATATAAACATACAAATAAAGACAGTCCTTTTTGGCAGCAAAACAGAATTTCTTCTGTTACATTAGACCTCCAAAACAGTCCTACTCAAAAGTGTACACGTAGCAGAGTTTTTGAATGCATACACACATAAATTCACCGAAGCAGTCCCTTAATGACACTAGCAGCAACATAGGATCCTAGTTCAAATTCCAACATTTTGTTTATACTTTAATAAAAACATATTTGAACACCTTGTACTCAACCACCTTAAAAATTTACTATTACTCTATATGACCAAATCAAGACATGCTTTAATGGTCACGTAACCTATGGATTCATTTCTTACTTCATTTGAATGGTTCATTAAGAATTGGTATCATCACTTCCTTCTACAAGATATACATACTATACACAATCATCCTAACATAAAAATAAATTCATAATTCATCCTTATAATTCGAATCATTAGCGAATTTCACATGCATGTAAAGAAAACAAGGCAATTACCTTCTTCCTCAACTAGAACAACTAATAATTCACCAAATTGAGCTAATTTGACCCATGGAAGGTATGAACTCTCTCTCTCTCTCTCTCTTTCTTTTAATATTTCGATTCAATGGAGAAGATGATGGTCAAGGCTTCCATTTCCTTTACTTGACCGGATTTCTCCCTTATTTACACATGTTTTGTCTCACAAACGACATGTGTGGGAAACCTTTAATTATTAAAGATCTTGCATGCAATCCACTAAGTTCTATCTTAGTGCTTTTACGTCCTTTTTAATATTGCCCCTTCAATTTGTCATAATTAACCTTTGATCCTAAATCCTTAATTAATTATTCCAAAGAAACATTTAAATCAAATCGAATCATACCAAAAGTTCCAAGTCACGATTTGGTGTATTACACTATTGTTCCAACTTAGAATGAGAGTTGAAGCTGATCAAGCTGACCATCTGATCGCTAATTGAACCATCATTTTATCTCAAAGTGTACTTGATCTTTCTGCCAAGCTGAACCAAGGAGATCCAGGATTTATTCTCATATTTCTCTATCTTTTTATATACTCTATTATTGCTACCATAATTAATCATTTATTCACCTCTTTATCTTGTTATTGCAACCACCATTGCAACCACAATTACCACTTTTACAGTATAGTATTGTAGTTACATAAGTATAAGCTTAATACACCATCCTCGTGGGATCAATATTCAAACAGGATTTCCTTGTTTCTCTTCTTGCATCGAAGGTGTAGCTTGCACTAATAGTGTGACGTTTTCACACCGATCAAGTTAACACAAAGGAAGAATGACTAGGTTTATTGATGAATCATATGCTTAACTACTCTTGAAATGATACAACATGCCACTACTATTAACTTGCTTGGCATAGCTTCCTAAAGAGCCTCTCCACTATGTCTAGGAAAATGTGATAACAAAATGCTAAAGCAATACATGTCTGCGTGAACCCTAGCAAAACTATTATCTGTCTAGCCCTACTCTTTTTAGTCATTTAAACCCCACTTTTTGTCTAAGGAGAGTTAGTTTTAAGCTTCTTAGCTCAAACCTCATTGTTCATTAGGTCTAGCCTACCTCTCTCGAATATCGGACCACAAATCAAAGATTAAGGCCGCTCTCGCTAGCTCGTACAAATCTAAGCATAAAGAACAATGAACAAAACAAGCAGAAAAAAAATCTCATGCCAATCAAAAGCATTTTAACATAATCTTCATTTAAATAAACCCAACCAAAGGTAAATTAGCTCATTTCTGAGAAAAAATCATCAACAAAAATGTATTCAAATAAAATTGTAAAGATAGAATGAGTTACACAAGTGAATTAGCAAATATTTCGAAGAACCCAAGTAGCGAGGTGAGCTTTGCTTGAGCTTCCCGAGCTTCCCAAGCCTCTCTCGAATGGCTTTTGTAGCTAGAGATCCCTCCTTCTACCCAGCTATGGAAGCCGTCCAAATGGGGAGAAGAGAAGGCATCATTTTCCTTAATTTCAGCTCTTTGAAAAGTGCCCTTCTTGTCCTTTATACAGTGGAGGCTCCTAGGGTTTGCTTCCCTCATTCTATTTAAATGTACTAGGGAATATTCCCTTCACGTGTAGAGCATGACAACTATTAGGACCCCTTTTTTGTTGAGTGTGCATACACATTTTTAAACTTTTGCTATCTTGCTCCCAAGAATGCTATGGTAAAAACTCGCTCGTCCTTCGTCCTTGAAATGCTACAACAAATCACCACCTTGCATGTTCACCTAAAAACATGCAAAACAACCCTCAAAACCCTACCTTCCCCTAATCATAGCATCATTTGATATAACTTTAAAGCTCACAAGTAAATTCCATAAATGCATATGTAATGCAACTAAATGAACTCGAAAAAAGTAATAACCCAAGTAAAATGGCATGCAATATACC
This sequence comes from Hibiscus mutabilis, assembly GCA_019671005.1. Taxonomy (NCBI): domain Eukaryota; kingdom Viridiplantae; phylum Streptophyta; class Magnoliopsida; order Malvales; family Malvaceae; genus Hibiscus; species Hibiscus mutabilis. The sequence goes on along the minus strand of CM033717.1, from coordinate 27,824,141 downwards.
CTTTTTACCGAGTTGACAGATTCACCTTTGCAGATTTTAAACTAGATAGAGCATACGGGGATCTTGAAGCCTCCACCACCTACGAGACCAAGCGAGCTGAGGGAGCGGTCCGATAAAAGGTGCGGGTTTTACAAGGATCAAATTCATTATATTGAAGACTGTGCTTATTTAAAAAATGCCATTGAGCCAGACATTAGGAGAGGCCAAATGGAGAGATTCCTAGGTTTTTTCCTACGGCAGCCATCAGAATCAAGGAAGAAATGACTAGGGGCATCAAGGTCAAGGTCTCAAGATAGATATAGAAATAAGAAAATTTCCAGAGGCAACTTCCATGTAATATTAGGCACGGGCGGTCACAGCCAAATTCTAAAAGAAAGGCCTACATGCACAATGTGATGTTAGTGTCTGCAGGTTCAGCCAAGAAATTGAGGTAGAGAGAGCCATGGACAGTGTCTTTTTCAGAAAATGAGGAAGACATGGCTCTTGATGTTGAGGGTAATGATCCTATAGTTGTGACTACGATGATAGAAAGATTTGAAGTAAGAAGAATATTGGTATGCACTAGGAGTACAATGGAGGTATTGAGTTGGAGTGCATTTAAACAAATGGGAATATTAGAATCATAGTTGAAACTTGTGAGTCCTGTTTATGGATTTAGAAACCAACCCATTGAGGTTAAAGGCTTTATTAATTTGCCAGTTATTATGGGTGACGAAGATGATAAGGTCACTCAAATGGATAATTTTTAAGTTATAGATCATTCGTCCGCATACAATGCTATTATAGGTATGCCATTGATGAGGAAGGCATGAATGGTCGCAACCACAGACTATTTGCAAGTTATGTTCCCCATGCCAATAGGGGAAGGGTATATGCAAGTGGATCAGAGAGCAACAAGGCAATGCCATATTCTTTCTATCCAGTTGGCTCAGAAGTAGCGTGGTCATATGCATAAAAGGAAAGGAATCAGATTTGCAAATGTGTGGTCCAACAATGGATTTGTTAAATAAAGCAATAATATGCTTGGAAAGTCTTGATATCAGAAAAGAGGATAAGTTTGTTAAACATGGACCAGCCGACTAGATGAAAAGTATTGAGATTTTTCCTGGAGATAACTCTAAGTTGCCCAACGTAGTATATGGTTTGGAGAAGCAACAAAGAAGAAGATTAATCAAATTGTTAAGGGACAATGCATATGTGTTTGCATGGTCGGCAGTGGATATGCCAAACATTGATCCTAGAGTAATTAAGCATTCATTGAAAGTGGAACGAAAGGTTAGACCAGTAAGTCAGAAGAGGAGAAGATTCTCTAAAGAAAAGGTGCAAGCAATAAGGCAGGAGACACATAAGTTATTCGCAGAAACTTAAATAAGGCTTTTCCGAAGGACAGTTTCTTTCTTCCATCAATTGACAGGTTGGTAGATGCTTATGTAGGGCACAAAATCATGAGTTTTATAGATAGTTTTTCAAGATACAATCAGATAATGATGACATCTGAGGACAAAAAAAACAACTTTCGTTATAGAGGATGGTCTCTTTTGCTACAAGGTAATGCCTTTTGGGTTAAAGAATCATTCACAATCAAATAGGAAGGAATATAGAGGTTTAGGCTGATGATATGTGGCTAAAAGCCCTTCCGTAACATTTGGTGCATTTGCAGGAAATTTTTGATGTTTTGAGGTTGTATGAAATTAGGCTAAACTTAATGAAATGTGCATTTGAAGTTGGAACAGATAAATTCTTGGGATTCCTTGTTTTCGAGAGAAGAATTGAGGTGAACTTGGAGAAGGGCCATACTGAATCTAGCCCCACCTGCGAACAGAAAGGAGATTAATAAGTAGAATGGAAGGATGGTTGCACTGAACAAATTGTTTCAAGATTGGCGAACAAATGTCTCCCATTTTTTTAAATCCCGTAAGGGACCTTTCAACTGGACAGAGGACTGCAAAAAGCTTTTGAGAAGTTTAAAGAATATTTAACAAGTCTGCCTTTGTTAACTACACCATTTGTGGGAGAAATTTTGTTTATTTATTTGGCAGTAACCGATAAGACAAACGTAGCTATGTTGGTAAAGAAAGAGGGAGATATTCAAAAGCCGGTTTAGTCCTACAACCAATAGAAAGAATATATTCAAAAATTGAAAAAATGGTATTTGACTTGGTAATTGCGGCAAGAAAACTCATGAATTAATTTTAGGCACATCAAGTGATGATTTTTTCAGATCAACCACTATAAGATATTTTGAACAAAATGGACGTGTAGGAAAGAATGTTGAAGCGAGGCATTGAGATGAGTGAATTCAAGATTGATTATCAACTAAGGAGGGCAATTAAGGCTCAAGTTCTGGCTGATTTCGTTGCAGGGAGCACATTTAGTGCACATAGTATGTTTTAGTCAACCTCCACTTTAGACGCGAACGCGCCAGCTGCGAACATTGCGGATGTGAACGCAAGGCATGTGGATTCACAACAAGAAAACCCACAGCGCGGAAGTTAAGTTTTTTTATTCGCAGCCCTGGACATTACACGTGGATGGGTCTGTAGGTAATAATGGAGCAGGAGCAGGAGCAGGAGCAGGAGCAGGGGTGTTGTTAGTAGAGCTTAATGCAAGCGAGGAGTGGTAATGCGTTCTTACCTTTGCTTTCACAATCTCTAATAACACGGCTGAATATGAAGCATCGTTAGTAGGACTAGAGCTAGCCTTGGGATTGGATGTCAAGAGTTTTTACATTTTACAGACTCTCAAGTTACGGCGAATCAGTTTCCATGAGAGTATGATGTTCATGATAAGGTCATAATTATCATTATTATTAGAACATATTTATTTCATAAAATAATTGCAAATATATATTTATTTTATTTAATAATCAAGTTTCATACTTAGCTAAATTTGTTGCGTACTCAATAAAAATACCCAGAGGGGAGAATGTTAGAGCTAATGCTTTGGCAAGATTGGCCACAGTTGCGGAGGTCCCAAAAAGATTTGTTTTTTTGATGGAATATAGAGAGCATCCAGCGCATACTCTGATTTGACAAGTTTGTGAACTAGACACAGGTGGCACGTTGATGACCCCAATAATATGATATCTTCAAGGAGAGAGTATCTTATACAAGAAAGTTGTCAAGTATACCAAGGAGAGGGTATCTTATACAAGAAAGGACTCGCTCAGCCCTTGATGAGGTGTTTGGGTCCTGAAGAAGCCAACTATGCATTATGAGAGGTTCACGAAGGCATATGCAGACATCATCCAAGTTCGCAGTCGTTAGCATAGAAAGTTATAAGGTAGGGATTTTATTGGCCAATGGTCCAAAAAAACGCGGAGGAATTAGTTTCAAAATGCGTACCTTGCAAATAGTTCGCATCATTTTCGAGGCAACCTCCTAAATTTCTAAACTCTATTACAAGCCCGTGGCAATCCACTGTTTGGGATATGGATATATTAGGACTATTTCCGTTAGTTGTGGGGGAAAATAAATATTTAGTTGTAGCATTCGATTATTTCACAAAGTGGATGGAAGCTTAACCGTTGGCAACAAAAACAGAGAAACAAATGGAGAAATTCTTTGGAGTCCATTATATACAAATATGGGATCCCTAGTGTGGTAATAACTGACAATGGTACTCAATTCTAAAAAAAATTGAAGGAGTTTTGTGATAATCTCTCTATCATATTATCTCAAAGTTCAGTTAAAACACCACAAACTAACGGACAAGCATACGATGCAAACAAAAAAGATTCTACAAGGGCTAAAAAAGAAAGTAGGTGACACTAAAGGTGCCTAGGTGGATTCATTTAATTTAAAATTTTATTTTCATATCATATTTCAATTCGTAAATAAGTAGTGGCTTAAGTTTAAGTTATCCCAAAGCAGGTGAAACATCTTTTAATTTAACATATAGAATTGAGGTGGTCATCTTGGCAGAAATAGGTATGCAAACATATAGAACTGCCCACTATGACGATCAAAATAATGAAGCATGCTTAAGACTAATCCTGGACATGCATGAAGAAACCAAATGTCAAGTTGAGATAGCCATGGAGGCAAGAAATCAAAGGGTTGCCAGATATTACAATGCCAGAGTAAGAGGTAAGTAATTTCAAGTCGGCAACCTGGTACTGAGAATCATGGAGGCAAGTAAGCCGCCAACAGAAAGAGAAAAAATGGCCCTAGTATGGGAAGGTTCCTATAAAGTCAACAAGGTGTTAGGCCATGACGCTTACAATTTGTTGCAGGTAGATGACAAGGAAGTTCCTTGAACATGAAATGTAACACATTTAAAGAAGTTTTTTGTATACTATGTTGACAAAACTCTGACGTGAATAATCAAATCATTAATGTTTTATGTATCGCAGGATTTGCTTCAAAAAAATTATTACATTCATTTAAGCATCTGCAACTTTTAAGAAGTGTGCCTCAAAAGTTTGCCTAATTGTCTTGTCACTTTCAAGAAGTGTGCCTATAATATTCATTTAAGCATCCGCCACTTTTACGAAGTGTACCCTAAAAGTTCGCTTAAGTGTCTTGCCATTTTTAAGAAGTATGCCTTATAATATCCATTTAAGCGTCTGCCACTTTACGAAGTGTGCCTCAAAAGTTCGCTTAAATGTATTGCTACTTTTAAGAAGTGTGGCTTATAATATTCATTTAAACATCCATCACTTTTAAGAAGTGTGCCTCAAAAGTTTGCTTAAGTGTCTAGCCATTTTTAAGAAAGTATGCCTCAAAATTTCGCTTAAATGTTTTGTCACTTTTAAGAAGTGTGCCTTATAATATCCATTTAAGCGTTTGCCACTTTACGAAGTGTGCCTCAAAAGTTCGCTTAAATGTATTGTTACTTTTAAGAAGTGTGGCTTATAATATTCATTTAAACATCCATCACTTTTAAGAAGTGTGCCTCAAAAGTTTACTTAAGTGTCTAGCCACTTTTAAGAAGTGTACCTTATAATATTCATTTAAGCTTCTGCCACTTTTGTGAAGTGTGATTCAAAAGTTCATTTATGTGTCTCGCCACTTCTAAGAAGTGTACTTTATATATTTATTTAAGTGTTTCACCACATTTAAGAAGTGTGCATTATTATACTCATCAAATAGCAGATTTTCATGAAAATACTAAATTTTCATTAAAGCAATAAAAAATGGTACAAAACAAAAAAGTACAAAATAAATAATCAACAATGACTTTTGGTAACTTCATCAGCTTCATCAACATCCTTGCACATTCCTTCAGCAGTATGTGTTGCTGTTAAAAGAGTATTACATTTAGAAAGGGAGGAATAACAACATATTTGTTCTCCAAGTCCAAAAAGGTCCGCAATGATTCTTTATGTCAAAGTCCACTGATTGCTTGAACATCGAATTAAAATCCACGTGCGAGACATCAAATAGACCATTCGCCACTTGGAAAGCAAGGATATCACTATCCTGCCCTTGCTTTAGAACCCTTCCCATAAAAGCGAAGGCTGCATCTAAGGATTTCCAAGCAGCCTCTTCAACCTTCAAAACTCTCCCTTCCATGAGCACCTTTTACTTGTTCCATATCATCCTTCAAGCGCTTGATCTCTTCCTACAAACCCTCCACTTTGGTCGAATGCTCCGATCTCAGGGTGGAAATTCCATTCGCATGCTCACTGTGAAGGCTAGAGATGTCTGCGGAATGTTTGGTCACAAGCTGTGTTATGCGAGTATAATCTATCTCTTTTTTTCCTCCAATTGACGTATTCGGGCTAGCAGCTTCAAATTTTCTTCCTCTAAGGATTTTAAAGATTCCTCAGCTGCCCTTATTTTTCTAATCAAGGATAATTCTCTACCAGTTGAGTTTTCTATACACGTTTGCACCTTATTCCTCTTTTTTCAAGCATCTTCACATGGCTCCCCAAATGATATTGCGAAAGGAAAAACTCATGAAGAAGACCCTGACCCCTATCGACTAGAGTGTTGCACTCCATCTGCGACAATTTATCAAGTACCTCTTTAGGGAACAAATTAGCCATTCTAGCTGAAACAATCTCAGGATGAAAAAAAATTGTTCGCGCCGATACCAGCCCTCCAAGGATAGAAGTTTGCACGAGGCCTTAATGTTGGCTAACTTGAGGAAGGAGCTTTGGAGGCCACGAAGTCAGAAGATGAGCCAGAAACAGTAGATGAAAGGCAGCAAGTAACAAACGCAGAGGTGGATATAGGGGATGTTGGGCTCCCATTTGAAGAGTAAGGGGTCGTGTCCACAGTGCTTGTATGAAGAACTATAGTGCCAATGGGAGTTGTGTTGGGAGCTGTAATAAGAATTTCTAAACATCAATGAATAAATTCAAGTCATGAGCAAAACTCAGATAAATAAAATAACGTAAGTTACAAAGAAATAAATTAAAGAACTCATGCGAAGAAGAAATAGGTGTGGAGATGGAAAGTGGAAGGCAGGCAGAAGTGAAGTTAGTCTTCTTAACATAGTTTTTATGCCGCTTTGCCTTTTGCTTATCTTGATTAGGAAGTGGATGCCTGGCAGATGTTAGCCTTTTCACCTCCTTAGCCAGTAATTGCTTTACCACCCCTGTAAGGTCAGGAAGGCTCAGACCTGTAGTATTAGGAGTAAGGCTTACGGATGGAAAAAAAGTATGATCCGTAACATCAAAATTACGTCAGCAACTATGCTGGTAATGGTGGGTTCGCTGCCAAGTCCCGCAACAATTGCAGTTGAAAGAGTACTATCGAGATTCTCAAGAGACGCATCAGTAACGCTCATAGTTAAATCTACAGTTACATTAGCAACAATATCTGCAGGACTTCTTTGGAAAGACACCTCCACTGCAACATTGGGAGAATGTTCGCCACCAATGATTCTTCCTTCTAAATAGAAACAAGTCAAAGTTATTATCTGTAGTTATCATAGCAAAAGTAAAGTTCTAAACAATAGTAAATGTACCCGATTAGAAAAATACATGAAGCATGCTCTCACTAAACATTTAGAAACAAAGCAAAAAAGTGAGACCCTTCAAGAGAAAGAAAAGTAAACTACATTAGTACCTTAAAAAATATATTGCGAACTCATAGTGGAGTCCCTCAATCTCTTGGTTTTTCGCTCTAAGTTCGTAGAATTGCTTTCTGATTCATCCGAAGAGGACGGAGGAGCATTAACTAGTTCATTGCTTCCACCAACTTTCTTTTTTATTATTCGCCCTGGTGGCGAATCCTCATTCTTCTACTCCCACTTCCGAACAGGGTAGTCAGCATGACGATGAAGGAAGTCTGCAGTTTCCTCAACCAACCCCAACAAAATTAATCTAGAGACTATTACCATAGGGCCATGCTTCCTTATGGTTAAGAGTGTTCTTCAGCAACGAGGCAGGAGCAATATTCTTTTCAATATCATCTCACCCGTTGAAACTCTTCTCCATCAAACAATAGCACCACACATTCCTAATGGTGCAAACTTCTTCATACATCGAAAGTGGCCTTGCTTGCAGCCTCCAAATCTACGAATTCTCACTCATTAACACGCTGGTAGGTTTCCCTGTAACACCCTCGACCCGGATGTCACATTAGGGTCTCAAGCCCAACCCAAATCCATAAAATTTCTCAACTTGATTTAGTCCAAATAAAATGTGTTCCAAAAACATTTAAACCCAACGATTTAAAAATAAGTATATAAATGATTAAAATGTTACAAATGAGCTCCAATTAAATTAAAACATTTAAACATTTGACTTGATTAATACAATTTCAAAAATAAGGATTACAAACTCCACCACGAAGGTCCTATAAATACATAACCCACTAAACACAAGTACCGTTCTCTGGAGATCACCACATGCTGGAACCCCGTACCGATAGTGCTCCTTAATCCCATGATCCAAATCAACCTACACATGGAAACAACGATTCCGAGCGCTGATTTACAAAGCTCAGTGGTACACATCTACTCTACTATACTTCATGCTAATCATAAACGTACGCATACAAGCTAGTATGATCAATAATGAGAGGTAAATAAACACGTGGCACTACCACTAGTCGCCTAAACACATGCTCTCAACATAGGAAAACATCATACATAGCACGCAAGGCCCAACCAAGCCCGAGATCTCAATAGATCATCTAGGCGAAAGCTCATATCAATAACAACAACTCTGGAGTGAGGCCGGGTTAAATAGCACCGGTACATACACTCCAGGTGAGGTCGAGTCACACAACATCGAAACATACACCCTTGCTCGGAATCCCCCTCGAGCATCTACACCCTGGGTGTGGCCTGGTCACCTAGCATCAAAACATACACCCTGGGTGAGGCCGGGTCACATAGCATCGAAACATACACCCACACTCGGTACCTCTAACCATGGTGTTGCAACACTCTTCCATTGGGTATCCGGATCCCATTAATCAAGAAGACTCAACCAATCAAATGTCTGCCCGACATACAAGCAACGTGATCCCAAAGATCTCCATATCGTTGCTAAACGTCATCACATCATTTATTTTACATTACCAAGTTGTTAATACATTATGGAGAAGTGTATAATTAATCTCGTTATTTTGTTTCTTAATGCATAATTCAATTACTAATGTTCACATCAATTTCCATCCTTAAATTGCATTTAAAGATTATTTATCGTATTGGGTACCGGTACTAGTACACGAGTATCGATACGGTACCCTCGAGTACCAGTACTCACGCGCGTACCGATACAAAAACTACTTACTGGACATCTTTAATTTTCACAAGTATCGATACGGGTCGACCCTTACCGATACGACCCTCAGTCGTGTACCGGTACGGCCAAAACTCATATCGATACCCTATTCACGAGTTCATACGATATCCTCGAATTACGATATTAAGATACTTATTCAATCCCTAAAGCTTATGAAAGTTATTAGGGTTTGTTTACTAATGCATTCGTTCAATTAACATTAATTACCGGCTTCATAATCAGTTATTCGAATATTACAATTATTCATCTCTTACACAATTTCCATCGAATACATTTATCTATTCAAACAAGTAAATAGGGCATCACAGTTATCAATCAACAATCATCCAATAGCACACAAACATCACAAACAACCCTACACGGTCTCTAAAGCCTCCACTAGTCCCATCATATCCGTAACATCATCATGCATATTCATCATCTACCTAATTTGCAGATATTAACATTAAGGTGATATTGCTAATATCCTCATATGAGCTTCTCGAATATTCCACATGGTTTGATATCCGATCCCGAATAATCCTCGTATATCAATTAATACCATAAGCATCACTTAATCACATACTTCCATGAATTTGAAAGGTCAAAAGCGTAAAAACAGCTTACTGGGTTTGAATTTAGCGAAACAACCAATAGATCCGGAACATCGAGAAACCCATGGGTAGGGTCTCTAGAAAAAGTCAACGTTGGTCAATGGTCAACAGCGACCGTCAACGGTGGCTGACGGCTCAGCTGTAGCTCGGCTTGAGTCAACTTGGGCCAGCTTAATAGGCCGGTTTAACCGGCTGGACCAACGACTATGCTTGAGTCGATATAGCTGCCCACGCAGCTGCATGTCACCCATGCACAGGGGAGACGCGTGCGACGGCTTCTAGTGGCCGAACGATAAATGCCTAGACCGAGTCTCTCAATGCCATAGAGCACGATGGTGCCCTCCGTTCTTCATTTTGAGCCCTCTAACCCCCTCAATTCAACAACCTAAAAGTTCTCTCCTTTTACCCCTTCGATGGCAGCTCCGGTGACGATGGCACTGGTACCGGCAAACTTGTCTCGATGAGATGAATACAAAGGCAGTAGAGGTGTTGACAACGGATGGCTAAATCTCTGTAGATCAGAGATTGAATCTCCCCCTTTAACTTTTGTCTCCCTTTTCTCTTATTTTTCTCTCACTTCTACTTTTCACATTTTTCCTTTTTCTCTCTCCTCATCCTATCCTCCTCTCTTTTTTTACCAACCACACATATTTAAAATTCAAACCTTCTCCTCCAAAATTAAAGGGCCCACCTAAAAGCCTTTAACTTAATATTCAAAGATAAATGCCCAATCTTGGGCTCGAGACCCTATTCACTAACTCGAGCATCAGGTCGTTACAACTCTCCAACACTCTTAACATAACCCATTGCGCTACTCTGATCTCTTCACAACACTTGTCAATTATAACCCTTGTCTTCTAACGATAATCTCGACTGATTCTTTATCACGGAAGGAATCTATCTTCACTCGGTAAATTACAGACAACAAGCAGAACTCAACGGTACCCCGACAAAGCTGTCTCATGACTACTTCATCAAAGGAACTTAATTTATGATGTAGAACCCAAAAAATTGTTTTGCACAAAAATCCTTTCACAACAACATACGATCTAAAAGGAACAATATATTAAACAGTCGTTACATCCAAAACAAGATGATTTCCTCTCGTGGTGACTCCCTGAAGGAGACTCTAACTCTAGTGACATCCTATATCTATAACATTGCTTGCCAAGTGCAAGACTTTAGAAAACGAACAACGTCTCAGCTCGCCCCAAGCGCTTACCTTAAACTTGGCTCAAGTAAGAATCTTATACTCTCAATTATAACATGTTCGAAAAACACGTCATATATACCATCACTCGGATCTGTCATCTCATGGAAATCCCACCAAGGGATGAGGTTCCATCACAAACCTCGAATCTCATACCAAAAGGCAGCATGTGCACACCGTAGTTATTCAAACAAAAAAATGGGTAACAATGGAATGAATAAGATAGGAGGCTGTCTTATATATATTAAGATTATATTAAAAAGATGGAAAATCAAACCTATTTATTTTTCTACCTAGGGCTTCGATACATTTTGAAATCGCAAAATTTCTATTGGAGTGGGATATCATTGAGAAATAGGAATTCGAGTTACCAAAAGATTTCCTGTGATTATTTCTAGTATGGTGGGTGGATTTGGTTAGGGGATGTAGAAATAGTACTTCAAGATCCATTACGTGTCCAAGGCCTTTTGTTCTTCTTGGCATTTATTGTTTTTGCACAAATCTTTTTGGTTCTTTTAAAGAAACAGTTTGAGAAGGTTCAAGTGTCCGAAATGAATTTCTGTATGGGAATCAAGAAAGTTCAAGGTTTGAAATATTAAAAAAAGATAAATATATAAATTATAAATTTTGTAAATTGCATAAAATTTATAAAAAAAGATAAAGTAGTAAATTAATACAACCCAACCCACAACAAACCAAGCTGACTTTCTATCTAGCTCTCACTTTTGTCGAAAATATCAAATGGTACATACCAATGACTATATCATTACTCAAAGAAATCCCATCAAAACTCTAAAAAACTCGATGTTCGACTCCCAACTGATGGCGAGTCAACCACTTATCACCATCTCCAACACACAACTCCACACTGTCTACCAAAGCACGCGGCCAAAGTTAGGTCCAAATTGCCGCCCTCAAAATTTAGCATATTCTGACCACTATACCACATAAGAGGAATCTATTGCCTTAACATGTCTTTCTCTAAAGCACCCATAACCAGACCCCAAGGTCTATCAGAAACCACAAGACCTAACTTCAATCATAACATTGTATCCTCTTAATTACAATAAGATGTTACTTCTTGCGGCTTCCAAAGCAGACCAATCCTAAACTCGAAGCTTAACTAAAGAAATACATGGATACCAGTACTGACTGATCAATATCGACACCAGGTGAATAGAGCATCTATACTGCATTGAGCTAGCATCGATACTCTCATACATGACCATCACTTGCGATCATTGACCGCCCCACAAGGTTAGCATGATACTCTAACATGAACTAACTCTGTACAATCTATCAATTCTCAATTACTTTGACTCACGATGTTGTCCAATATCTCAAATTCCTTAAAGATTAAGTACCCAAAACTTCACACTGTTGGGGTAGGCAGACCCTTCCCTCTTATTGCACAAAAATACAGCCTTGATAAAATAACAAAACATTCTCGAAGATCTTGAAATCTTATTCAACATTAATCGAATCAACACCACTATAACAACAAAAACGATCTCACACACATCAAACCTCTACCAATGTTCTTAAGCTCCTTCCAAGGAAGCTGTGATACAAATCAAAAGCATTTATGAAGTCTCAAACCTTTGATTCCATAATTGATTACACGATAACTAACCTTTCCCACACTAATACGCTCTAACTCTCCAAGTGATGCTGTTGAGAGAAGCTTTAATTTTCCCGACCGTGAATCCAAGTACACCTTGATCCTCCGAATGTTTCCTTGAAAAAGTATAGGGTGCAGAAGTAGGATGTGTGGTGTATGAAAGAAATGGATGAAATTGTTAAGTGTTTAAAAGGTTGGTTTCAGTTATGTTGAAGGAAATGGGAAAGGAAATGGTAAAATGGAATTGGAAAGGATGGTATAGTATTCAAAGGATTCAAAGAAAAAACTATACTATGAAGTATAATCTCGTTTCTTAAAAGAATATCTTTGAGGGAGGTGAAGATTAGGACCTTTGGTTATAAGAACCAAGAACCCAAAGTATAAATGGAAAAAAAGGGTGACGCCACTAACCAATAGGCTTGATAAGTCGAGATAGTTCTAAAAAGAACAAGTTTGAGAGAAAACCTCACAAATAATTTTTAATTCAAGAAAATTGTGTGTTTACAAATGAAATGCTTAGCTCTATTTATAGGATTCTAATGGGCTTTTGAATGGGCATGTTACAAGGGGAATAGTTAGCCAAATAGGCATGTAAGGGCCTTATATTGGTTCGACATAGGCTGGTGATGATTTAGTTTGAATGGTGTCTCCGTCCAAGCAAGTACCGCCCATTTCTCCCTCAAAAAGTTGGCGCCAAGCATGTTTCCCTCCAAGGCTTGTAAGTTGTGTCCCTTCGGGAAGGACATGTCCCTTCAAGTGTTGAGCTAAAGGTGATAGCTTGAGCTGAGATAAGCTCCTTGAGCTAGACATGAGCTGACCCTTGAGCTGGACGAGCTTCACTTAGTGTTGGAGCTTATTTGAGCTAATAAGAGTTGTATGTAGCTAGGTAAGCTTGCCTTTAAGTGTCCTTGAGCTATCTCGAGCTATTTGGAGCTGTTTAGGAGCTTGCATTGTCTTGAAGCATTGGCTGAGCTGGTTCGAGCTTGAAATAAGCTAAACGAGCTAATAATTATTTGCCTTTCAATCCCCTTACTTATGTGGTTCATATATCCTATAAAGAAAACGACAACAATATAAGTAAATCCAATCTTAATATAAGTGAATGCATATGATAGAAAACGGAATAATAAACTAAGTAAAGATGTGGCTAACTTAATGCTAAGGCATGCATGTAATTACTTAATATGTAAAGCATATAGTGTAATGTATGGAAATGCACAGTAATAACCGAATGTATGATGCATGAAACTACACATACCCTTAGCATAAATATAAGTAACATGATTGATCAAATGAAGATGTGCATGCTTAACTATAAAAAATGTAAATATATGACTAAAATACATGTAAAGAAAGTTACCAAAAACTCCCTCGTCTTTCATTCTTGTAGGACAAGATGAAAGTATGGTGAGAATGAGTAACGAGTGAAATAGGATCGCATCACACACACAAGATCATTAGGGTAATTATCTTGCCAACACTCATATTCCCATATTCTTTATCCATTCACACGCATAACGCGAAGCGTCAAACTTATATTCGAGAGACAATATGGTGGCCCTCACCCTATCATCATTGAAACACCTCAAACATCACTATAGACATCAAATGTTACCTTGACACACTTTAAACAGAGAAAACCTCATTCCAAAATTCATTTCAAAACTACAAGCCTTTAATACCTTAACGCAACCATCTTATTCTCAAACTAATCCCAAAAAAACACATGAGTACTTCACAATCGGTTAAACAAGTCATCCACCTCTGGAGAGAAGTAACGGTCTTCTACTGTCACTTAACAACTATCAATGGTTTAAAAACTGTCTCAACGAACCAACTTCTTCCTAGCGAACAAGCCCAACTCTCCCTTGGTCAAAACACCTAGACAAAAGAAGCCTCGTTTGGGTTGCAACTTCGTAACTATACCTCTGACCTTCACAACTGGGTTGGTGTCTTCTAATAGGTCGATGGACACCGACGTCCCACTCGGCCTTACCTCAACATCCATTCACGTCCTTGATAGGGAGGAGGTCCTGACGACTCCTCCAAGAAGCATAAACAAACAATCTGACAATCTAAAAGCTCCCGAGTGTTGAACTACACACATTAGCATCTATCGAACGGTCAAACATGTCTCGAAAACCCGTTATGCCATCCTCTAAATAACCACAACGAAAATCACGGTAGGGGGCAACGGTACAACATTCTTATTACCAAAGGTTGGGTTCCCTCGAGGTCTTGGAGCCTCGAGCCCACTCTCGACATTACAGGCTAGCATCGCACTCGATTAACCAAAGCAATTTCCAAGGTGCAACAACTTCCAAGAAGGCAGCTCTATCAAACATGTAAAACGTCTAACTTTGACCACACCCTAACAAACTAGTGCATCACGAATCCACTATCTCTGAGAAATTCCCTTGATAAGGGCGTTGATACTTCCCAAGTCTCAAAAAGAATCCTTTCTACACGAGCAAAGGGTCATTCACCCAACGTGCATCCACTGATCGATTTCAAAAACGGGTTATCCATACTTGCTTCACAATCGTTATCCATGAATAACAATGAAGATTTCTTACCACAAACTCTCCTAACATACCCGAAGGCTCCAGAACAACCACAACACGCAATAAAGATACCATTTAGGTGACGGGAGGAGGACACATCCTCGACTTCGGCATCATTCAACTAACTTGCATCACAACAATCTGGGCCGACCTTGCCTCTAGAATTGCTCCTAAGAGCGGGTCAATACTTAACTCAGCCCTCTCGGCCATGATCGTAACAATTTTATTGTCGCAACATTGGACGCACCATTAAGGTTCTAGTCTTACGGAGTACAAACTTAATTTAAGGGCTTATGTTCACTAGAAACCTTGCTAAAACACCTATACCACCCCAGAGTTTTCTAGAACCAGCTAAAACCAAAGCTCTGATACCATTAAATGTAACACCCTCGACCCGGATGTCACATTTTTGCCTTAAGCCCAATCCAAATCCATAAAATTTCTCAACTTGGTTTAACCTAAATAAAATGATTTCCAAAAACATTTAATGCCAACGATGTAAAAATAAATATATAAATGATTTAAAAATAAATATTTAAAATCTAAACCTTATCCTCCAAAATTAATAGGCCCATGTAAAAGCACTTAACTTAATCTTCAAAGATAAAGGCCCAATCCTAGGCCCGAGACCCGATTCACTAACCCAACATCGAGTCGTTACATTTCCACAGCTACTCCTAGCGAGCTTATAGCAAACCAAAGGAACGAAAAATTGACTGAATCTTTGTTCCATCTTAATATATCTTTTCCGCTCCAGGTGAACATTACTCGCCATAATGCTCATGATAGGCGTCACGTTGTTGTGAAGGGTAGTCATTACAAAACCCATAGCGTTCTTAATGCAGGCAACACTAACGTTGTAAAAATGTTGAAATACGTTCACTAATGGTTCTTCCTTATGAAGCTTTCAATTGTGGAAGTAAGTCATCAGCATTATAACAACCCCAATCCCAGTTTAGTAATAAGCCGAGTCTAAGGGTTAAGGAACCACAAACAAGCTAACTTATATAATAAGTTAGTAACTAACAATACAAGATCTAGATGCTTGCTCTCTAAGCATTCAAAAATCATCCATAAAACAAACATGAATATGCACAATCAACTTTCCATTAAAGACTAACCATATCGATGTCATAAACTTGTAATTCAAAATTCATGAAACTTATAGACTTAGTGATAGAATCCATTAGACATGAAGCCTTACAACTTCAAAGCATAGAGAAACTAACATGCAATACTTGTACAGCAGCCAGTAAACTTATAAATTTCTCTTCTAACCAATTCGAGCTTAAGTTAACTTTTAACACATTTGAATTATTCTATGATCTAAAGAAAGTTCTCATTTTAGTTACTTAGCCGATTCAGCAAATGTTGCTAATAATCACTAGAGATCATTTTTGTTTCTAGCAAAATACTGTGATTATAAAACTCCATACTTAAGTTTATCAATTCTACTAAAAATTAGAGAGTCCTAGGATTATATTTCCGATCAATAGGATCACTCACATTTGAACCAAAGAAATTCATGAACTTAATTATAAGCATAATCTACTTCAATCAGCGTTCCAACATGTTATCTAGATCCATTCAAGCCACATGATCAAACAAGTCAAGCATTCCATAAGTTTACAAAACAAGAAACCTTAAGTTATATACATGCTATCGAAACAAAACAATTAACCATGAGTTAACATTTACATATTTTAAAGTGCCACCATCCTAAGAGTCCAAAATAAAATAACCACACATACTTCTTAGTTGATCATGATCTTGCTTCCCTCCAGAACTTGATTAAAAGTACCAATCTATCCTGGAAACATTAAGGAGAAAGACAATGAGTACCCATCATGAATCTTCTTGATCAATTGAAGTAATAGTATTTGTTCTAGCCTCCTAATGTTTGTTTAATATCAACATGATTTCTAGCAAACATGATAGTTTCTTTTTAAATTCAGTTAAACTCAAGAAGTTATTACCAATGGTTGCTTAAGTCCTTTCCACAAACTAGTATATGTCCATTTCTTAATTCTTAATGGAAGTCAAGGGACATATAGAGCATGAATACATTCGAGGATATCAATCAATTAGTTTATAGAGGATTCTGATATATGTATTTATATGCAATCATCAAGTTTTTTATTTAACAAATGTTTCATTATCCTTGAGCCTTGATCGATAGTCACTAGACACGCGAATCCTTAACAGAATATCATCAACAAGGGTACATTTAGTACCATAACAAGGGCATACAATATGCTATTTTCATATATCTATACACAAGAGTACCATAGGTACTAAGATCGACTGATCCAATAATAAGGGACCATAGTCCTAACTTGCGAGCTCGACGGACTCTATGGCATGCCAACTGTGTCTAACTATCTCAATACAAGGCTTATTTACTTAAATTATCTTTAATTATTTCAAGAGGTATCAACTACCTTAATTCTTTCATGTATGGCATTCCATTATCTATTCAAGTCTAGTCTATATCAACTAGTGAAGTGTAACAAGTCAAGTGATTATTAATATACTTACCAACAGCTGCTTACCTCGAATGGTAATTATCCCCTTTTTAAAAGTCAGGCCATTAATCCATGAGGATTTCACAATAGATATAACTAAGCTTCCACATTCAATTATTAAATCCATGTTACACTTACAGTATCTCCTGAGCTAGTTACGATCACGAATCACAACTCCTTTCTTCCTATCACAGTTTGGTTCTACCATAGCTTTCTTGTCTTCTTGTTCTTCTTGATCTTCTAGCATGTTACATTATAAGGATTTCATTAAATTTAAAAGTTACTACTCATACATTACTTGAAATGAGGTTCGAAAAGAGGTCTAATCTCCTTAGAAGAAATCTTATAATTTATCAAACAAACAAGGATTTCTTCAAAACATTAGTTCTTAAATTTAATTCAAGGCAGCCCTTAACTTACTAGAAATAGTTTTAATCCATTCCATATAATTCATTATCAACCTATGACATCATTCAAAATATCTGATTGAATCAATAAACAAGTGATGGTCCCAGCACTCACAATACTAAAACATTTTATGCAAGATATGTACCCAAACAGGGCAGTCCCCTGCTGTTCAAATCTGCTCATAAACTGATTCCAACTTCTCATTTTTATCAAATATAAATTCGATTCTAATTCAAGTAATTACAGGAGCCTTGCATTGGTTCTACTCAAAGCAACAAGTAGTATCAACAACCATTAACAATGGCATAGCATTTAACAAAGTATTTTCACAATGTTCCCATTCCTTAACAAATTCCATTCAGGCAAGGCACCGAAAATCAATCTAATATCAAGTTCTTACAATCATTCAAGCTTTCTAATCCACCTAAAAACATTCGCATAACTCGAATTTAGATTTATAACAATCAAAGTCTTATACCAACAAATCTAGTCACAACAGTCGAATCTCACCAACCTTACTCAAGCAACATCGCCAATTCACTCATGTAAATACAACAAATGTTCATGATTCAATACCTTCATTCGAATTAATACCTATCCCTTCACCTATTAAATCAAAACTCAAACAATTATAGTCTAAACCTAGCTCATTCAAATCATATCATGAATTGTTTTACAATCAAACAAAAAAGAAGCAAGATTCAAGGGTATGCGTTACCTTGCTTGATAATCGACAAAGATCAATCTAGCATTACAATTTCTCTTTTCAATTGAAGCTAAATTCTCTCCAAAACTCTAAACATTTTCATGGATTTTGTTCACTTTCTCTAACTAGCTATTCAGGTGGTGCAAAATGAGGAAGAAGATTGGTTTAACATGCTTGACCGATTCCTTCACAAGAGGACACCTAATTAACGTCCTTAGATTCCTAGGTGTTTTACATGCAAAATCATATTTTGCAAATTAATACAATTTAGTCCTTTCATCAACAATCACTCGATTATGCAATGCTTTCAATTTAGCCTATGAATTTCTTATTTCACAAAGGTGACACACTTTCAATTCTAATTAAATTACAATTTTCTCCTAGACCCCTTTTTAGAGTGTTACAAATCCCTCCCCTTAAAGAAATTTGTTCTTGAATTTACTTGAAGGAAACAAATGAGGATATTGATCCTTCATTAAAGACTCAGGTTCCCACGTAGCTTCTTCTTGATTATGATTTCTCCAAAGAACTTTAATAAGAGTTACTGATTTATTCCGAAGTCTTTTTGTCTCTCGATCCAGTATTTGAATTAGTTCCTCCTCATAAGATAGATTATGGTCTAATTCCATGTCTTCAGGCTCCAGAGTATGGGAGGGATTAGATTGGTATTTACGTAACATGGAAACATGAAAGACATTATGAATTTTATTAAATTCATTGGGAAGAGCTAATTTATATGCTACAGGATCAATTGTTTCCACAACTTCGAATGGCCCAATGAAACGAGGACTCAACTTTCCTTTCTTCCTGAATCTGAGAATTTTCTTCCATGAAGAGACTTTTAGAAAAACTTTATCACCAACTTCGTAAGAAATCTCTCTTCTTCTCTTATCAGCATAGGCTTTTTGCCTATCAAAGGCTGCTTTGAGATGATCATGGATGATTTGAACTTTTTCATCAGTTTCTTTTAGAAGATCAGGTCCTAACACTTTACTTTCCCCCAATTCTGACCAACAAAGTGGTGTTCTGCATTTTCTATCGTAGAGCGCTTCAAATGGGGCCATTTGGATAGAGGTCTGATAGCTGTTTTTATAAACAAATTCTGCCAAAGGTAGGGATTTTTCCCAATCCTTTCCGAACTCAACAATACAAGCTCGGAGCATGTCTTCAAGAATTTGAATGATCCTTTCTGACTGTCCATCTGATTGAGGATGGAATGCAGTGCTTAAATTAATTTTCGACCCCAAGGCTCTATGAAGAGCTTTCCAAAATTTGGAAGTAAACCGAGAGTCCCTATCTGAAATAATAGAAACTGGAATTTCATGCAATCTAATTACTTCTCGGATGTAAATTCTGGCCAACTGTTCTAGACTTAGAGTCTTTCAAATGGGTAGGAAATTAGCAGATTTGGTCAGTCTATCAACAATTACCCATACTGAATCATTTCTTTTTGGTGACAAGGGTAAACCGCTAACAAAGTCCATGGTGATATGCTCCCACATCCATTTAGGGATTTTAATAGGTTGTAAGAGTCATGAAGGGACCTGATGTTCAGCTTTAATTCGTTGACAACATAAACATTGGGAAACAAATTCAACAATGTCCTTCTTCATTCCCAGCCACCAATACAAGTCTTTAAGATCTTTGTACATCTTAACTGACCCCGGGTGAATTGAAAATGGACTTTGATAGGCTTCAATTAACATCTCCTTCCTCAATTTCTCGTTACTAGGGACACAAACTCGGTCCTTATAATATAGGATTCCATTCGGCTTCAAGGTGAAGTTAGAATGAGATTTGGTTTTCAGGCCTTCTAGTAACTTCCAAAGCTCGGGATCAATTTGATGTAAAGCCTTGATCATGTTCATTAGATCATACTTAATTTGTATGTTTGATAGAAGCTATCGATTCTTCAAGAGCTTAAAATGGGCATTAATAGCCACTGGTACTACAAAAAGTAAGGAAATTGATCAAGATATTTTCCATTAAGAATTTCAGCTTGAATCGAGTTTAATTCAAAACATGGAAGGCTTAAAGGGTTCGAATAGTGTCCTTTACCACTAGAATGTTTGCGGCTGAGTGCATCAGTTACAACATTGGCTTTTTCGGGATGATAATCTATGACTAAATCATAATCTTTCAACAACTCGAGCCATCTTCTTTGTCGGAGATTTAGCTCCTTTTGTGTCAAGATATATTTGAGACTCTTGTGGTCTGTAAACAAGTGACACTTTTCTCCGAATAAGTAATGCCTCCCAATTTTTAGAGCAAAAACTACTACAACCAATTCGAGATCATGGGTTGGATAATTTGATTCATGTGGTTTAAGTTTCTGGGATGCATAGGCAACGACCTTGCCATCATGCATAAGGACAAAACCGAGCCCTAGATGAGAGGCATCATTATAGATTGTATACTCCTTTCCTGGTTATGGTTGAATCAAAACTGGGGCATGGGTAAGAGCTTGCTTGAGTTGGTCGAAACTCCTCTGCTGCTTTTCTGTCCAAACAAAGCTTTCTTACTTTCTAAGCAATTTGGTTAAGTTTAGGGCCAAGGTAGAAAACCCTTTCACAAATATTCGGTAATACCCGGCTAAACCAAGGAACCTCATAATTTCCTGGGCACTTTTAGGAGGTAGCCAATCAACAATTGCTTGTACTTTCTTCGAGTCTGAGATTACATGGCCTAAAAAGGATACTTCTGGTAACTAGAATTCACATTTGCTGAATTTTGCAAAGGGTTGATGTTCTCGTAGTGTTTGTAACACTATTCAAAGGTGTTCGGTATGATCTTCTTTATTTTTAGAGTAAATGAGTATATCGTCGATGAACACAACAACAAACTTGTCCATGAAGGGTTTAAATACCCGATTCATTAGATCCATGAAGGCAGCTGGAGTATTCGTCAAACCAAAAGGCATAACAAGGAACTCGAAATGACCATATGGAGTCCTAAATGCTATTTTAGGTATGTCAGCTTCCTTTACTCTCATTTGATAGTAACCGAATTAGAGATTAATCTTTAAGAATACACTTGCATATTTTAACTAATCAAACAAATCTTCGATTCTCGGTAAAGGGTACTTGTTCTTGATTGTGATTTGATTGAGTTGCCGATAATCAATACATAGCCTCATTGACCCATCCTTCTTCTTGACAAACAGAACTAGAGCTCCCCAAGGAGACGAACTCGGTCTAATGAAGCCTTTGTTTTGTACTTCTTGTAATTGTTTTTGGAGTTCTTTTAATTCAACCGGTGCCATTCTATAGGGAGTAATGGACACAGGATGAGATCTCAGTTGAACCTCAATCTTGAATTCTACCTCTCAAATTGGTCTCAAGCCCAGGAGTTCCACGAGAAAAACATCAGGAAAATTTGACACAATTAAAATAGGTTCCATACCCGAAGGGGCTTTATTGAATTCGAATATTGAGGTGAATGTGGGGTTTGAGTTCTTCAAGATTTTATCTATCAAGATTATGGATTCTTTTCCTAACCCATGCAAATAGAGTTGTTTTTGGCTACAATCTACCCAAGCCTGATGTTTGGCTAACCAATCTAAGCCCAAAATTAGGTTGAATTCATCAAAGGGTAGTACTAACAAGTTTGCAGGGAAAATAATGCCTTGAATAAACAAGGGACAATCTTTACACATTTGATTTACAAGAACCTTATACCCTAAAGGGTTGGTAGCTATTAGATTACAATCAGAAAGCTCGGGGTTCAAATGAAATTTCTCAATAAATTTAGAACATATAAAGGAGTGGGTTGATCCCGAATAAAACAACGCATAGATAGGATGATTGTAAAGTTCAATAGTACCTTCAATTACATTAGGAGATTCATCTTCTTCATGTACCCATACATGATAAACCCGAGCAGGGGCCCGAGACTCTTGATGAGTTGAAGTTGGAGGTTGATTTCGATTTCTTCCAGTATTTCCAGAGTGAGCTTGCTTTGCTTCCTTACCCTTGAATGAATGGTTCGAATTGGCCTGAGAAGAGGTTTTAGTACGGGTTTTGTTCGAACCTTGTAGGCAATCTTTAATAAACTGGTCTAGCCCCACCATACTAAAAGCAGTCATTATTTTGCTTCCTGCAAAGTCATGTATGATAATTCTGGCAGAACTTGCAAAGCAGGGATTTAGTTTCTCTACCAAAGTTCCCCGAACTATTTATCGGGACATTTGGTACTGAGGTCTTAATCATAGTTTGAGGTTTAGACAAATAGTTACTTCTTGGAGGAGAGGACTGGCTTGAAAAGTTTTCTCCTTGATGTTTCGGTTTTTTATAAGGCCAGGAAGATTTATTGTCATTTCTTTGTCTCTTATCCTTTCTTGAATATCTTTCCTTTCTTCTGTCAGAAGATTTCAACTTCGATTCAGTGGAAACCACTCGATTCACCAACTCCTGAAAGTTAGTGATCCCAAGTACCGTAAACATTGGGCTCAGATTATCATTTAACCTGTCAATGAACATACATCATTTGTCTTCCTTATTCTTAATGTACTCCGAGCCATACTTACAATATTTACAAAACTCACTTACATATTGCTCTATAGGCTTGTTCCCTTGCTTGAGATGCAAGAAACCTCTTCTTCGCTCTGCCAAATACTGCTCACTGATGTATTTCTTATGAAATTCCTTAAGGAAGAATTCCCAGTTGATAGAGTGTGCTGGAGAAGTTAAGATTGTGGTTTCCCACCAATTCAGGGCTTCATCAGCTAACATGGTTGAAGCACATTCAAGTTTGTGTTCATCTGAACACTGGAGTTGCTTGGTTAAAATTTTGGTTGTGGTCTCTAGCCAGTACTCGGCTACTTCGGGGTTCTCATCATCAGTTCTTTGAGAAAGTATAGGTTCGGTGTGAAGCCAGTTTATCAATAGGTGCTTTACTTGGTCCTGCAACAGGTGCAAGAGAGGTGTTCTGTTTTAGGGAGACTATGAACTGATTAAACATTTCGGTCATGCTCAAGAAGCATTCTTTCTGGATTGGGTTAGTTTGAGGTTCAACAGGTTTTTGAGGACCCTGCTGCTCTTGATTCATTCGCACACTTCCCCCTTCATTTGAAGAAGCTGCGGGACTGTCTTTGTCCCTTCCTAGATGTGTTTCTGACATCTGACAATATCAAAAGAATTCAAGGGAGGTTTCAATTAAGCAAGATCACAAGTAATTTGCAAACGACTCCTAGGTGGCATAATTAACCAAAGATGCAGTCGAACCTGGTTTAGTCATAGGACCAACTAAACCTTAGCTCTGATTACCAACTTATAACAACCCCAATCCCAGTTTAGTAATAAACCGAGTCTAAGGGTTAAGGAAACACAAACAAGCTAACTTATATAATAAGTTAGTAACTAACAACACAAGATCTAGATGCTTGCTCTCTAAGCATTCGAAAAATCATCCATAAAACAAACATGAATATGCATAATCAACTTTCCATTAAAGACTAACCATATCGATGTCATAAACTTGTAATTCAAAATACATGATACTTATAGACTTAGTGATAGAATCCATTAGACATGAAGCCTTACAATTTCAAAGCATAGAGAAACTAAAATGCAATACTTGTATAACAACCAGTAAACTTATAAATTTCTCTTCTAACCAATTCAAGCTTAAGTTAACTTTTAACACATTTGAATTATTCTATGCTCTAAAGAATGTTCTCATTTTAGTTTCTTAGCTGATTCAGCAAATGTTGCAAATAATCACTAGAGATAATTTTCGTTGCTAGCAAACTATTCTGATTATAAAACTCCATACTTATGTTTATCAATTATACTAATAATTAGAGAGTCCTAGGATTATATTCCCGATCAATAGGATTACTCATATTTGAACCAAAGAAATCCATGAACTTAATTATAAGCATAACCTACTTCAACCAGCGTGCCAACATGTTATCTAGATCCATTCAAGCCACACTATCAACCAAATCAAGCATTCCATAAGTTTACAAAACAAGCAACCTTAAGTTATATACATACTACCGAAACAAAAGAATTAACCATGAGTTAACATTTACATATTTTAAAGTGCCACCATCCTAGGAGTCCAAAATAAAATAACCACGCATACTTCTTAGCTGATGGTGATATTGCTTCCCTCCAGAACTTGATTAAAAGTACCAATCTATCCTGGAAACATTAAGGAGAAAGAAAATGAGTATCCATCATGAATTTTCTTGATCAATTGAAGTAATAATATTTGTTCTAGTCTCCTAATGTTTGTTTAATATCAACATGATTTCCAGCAAACAAGATAGTTTCTATTTAAATTCGGTTAAACTCAAGAAGCTATTACCAATGGTTGCTTAAGTCCTTTCCACAAACTAATATATGTACATTTCTTAATTCTTAATGGAAGTCAAGGGACATATAGAGCATGAGTACATTCAAGGATATCAATCAATTCATTTCTAGAGGATTCTGATATATGTATTAATATGCAATCATCAGGTTTTTTATTTAACAAATGTTTCATTATCCTTGAGCCTTGATCGATAGTCACTAGACACGCGAATCCTTAATAGGATATCATCAACAAGGGTACATTTAGTACCATAACAAGGGCATACAATATGCCATTTTCATATATCTATACACAAGAGTACCATAGGTACTAAAGATCGACTGATCTAATAACAAGGGACCGTAGTCCTAACTTGCGAGCTCGACGGACTCTATGGCATGCCAACTGTGTCTAACTATCTCAATACAAGGCTTATTTACTTAAATTATCTTTAATTATTTCAAGAGGTATCAACTACCTTAATTCTTTCATGTATGGCATTCCATTATCTATTGAAGACTAGTCTATATCAACTTGTGAAGTGTAACAAGTCAAGTGAATGTCAACTTGTGAAGTGTAACAAGTCAAGTGATTATTAATATACTTACCAATAGCTGCTTACCTCGAACGGTAATTATCCACTTTTTAAAAGTCAGGCCATTAATCCAAGCGGATTTCACAATAGATATAACTAAGTAGCCACATTCAATTATTAAATCCATGTTACACTTACAGTATCTCCTGAGCTAGTTACGATCACGAATTACAACTCCTTTCTTCCTATCATAGTTTGGTTCTACCACAGCTTTCTTGTCTTCCAGTTCTTCTTGATCTTCTAACATGTTACATTACAATGATTTCATTAAATTCAAAAGTTACTACTCATACATTGCTTCAAATGAGGTTCGAAAAGAGGTCTAATCTCCTTAGAAGAAATCTTATAATTTTTCAAACAAACAAGGATTTCTTCAAAACATTAGTTCTTAAATTTAATTCAAGGCAGCCTTTAACTTATTAGAAACAGTTTTAATCCATTACATATGATTCATGATCAACCTATGACATCATTCTAAATATCTGATTGAATCAATAAACAAGTGATGGTCCCAGCACTCACAATACTAAAACATTTTATGCAAGATATGTACCAAAACAGGGCAGTCCCCTGCTGTTCGAATCTGCTCATAAACTGGTTCTAACTTCTCATTTTTATCAAATATAAATTCGATTCTAATTCAAGTAATTACAGCAGCCTTGCATTGGTTCCACTCAAAACAACAAGTAGTATCATCAACCTTTAACAATGGCATAGCATTTAACAAAGTATTTTCACAATGTTCCCATTCCTTTACAAATTCCATTCAGGCAAGGCACCGAAAATCAATCTAATATCAAGTTCTTACAATCATTCAAGCTTTCTAATTCACCTAAAAAAACATTCACATGACTCGAATTTAGATTCATAACAATCAAAGTCTTATACCAACAAATCTAGTCACAACAGTCGAATCTCACCAACCTTACTCAAGCAACATCGCCAATTCACTCATGTAAGTACAACAAAAGTTCATGATTCAATACCTTTATTCGAATTAATACGTATCCCTTCACCTAGTTAAATCAAAACTCAAACAATTATAGTCTAAACTCAGCTCATTCAAATCATATCATGAATTGTTTTACAATCAAACAAACAAGAAGCAAGATTCAAGGGTATGTGTTACCTTGCTTGATAATCGACAAAGATCAATCTAACATTACAATTTCCCTTTTCGATTGAAGCTAAATTCTCTCCAAAACTCCAAACATTTTCATGGATTTTGTTCACTTTCTCTAACTAGCTATTCGGGTGGTGCAAAATGAGGAAGAAGATTGGTCTAACATGCTTGACTGATTCCTTCACAAGAGGACATCTAGTTAGCGTCCTTAGATTCCTAGGTGTTTTACATGCAAAATCATATTTTGCTAATTAATACAATTTAGTCCTTTCAACAACAATCACTCGATTATGCAATGCTTTCAATTTAGCCCATGAATTTCTTATTACACAATGGTGACACACTTTCAATTCTAATTAAATTACAATTTTCTCCTAGACCCCTTTTTAGATTGTTACAAGCACCCACCAGCTAGACCCGTATAACTGCCCAGGAGCTATCCTATACAATTTTAACCACTCCAAAAAGAAATGATGGAGTGGCAAATGGAATCCCTCTTCAAACGCGTATAATGACACAAAGAACCAAGGATTTTCCTCTCATTTGCATCGCGTATAATGGAATCCCTCTTCAAACGCGTATAATGACCCGGTGAACCCCCTTGGGAACTGTAAATCTATACCGAAAATGATCCCAGCAAAGCAGCCTTCTACATTCCAACAGTTGGAACATCTTCGTCCCTGTCGTGTAGCACTCATATTCGTCGCTCACCGCCATAGCTAAACTCCTCTCTAAAGCCATTGTTAGAATAATAGAAATGGGTAAACAAGAGTCGAGTAAAAATAGAAATTACCTAGTCAATTTTAAATGAAAAATCAATGGCGAAACATGAAAAATTTTCAAACTGCAGATTTACACTAACATTTGGCACTATTTATAAACACTATGCAACTTCCCCCAAACGATTCATTTTTCCAAAGTAAAATGAATCATTTTATCCAACAGACACGCGACAAACAATATTGAAAGTGCCACTTAGCCGTAATAGGGTAATAAAACTCCGTGCCATTAATAATAAATACAATATCTCATTCATACAAAACAAAAAACCCATGTTCGCAAAAAAGTCTAATTCGAAATTCAGATTGCAGATTTACACTAACATTTGGTGCTATTTATAAACACTATGCAACTTCTCCCAAACGATTCATTTTTCCAAAGTAAAATGATTCATTTTATGCAATAGCCATAATGAGGTAATAAAACTCCGTGACATTAATAATAAATACAATATCTCACTCATACAAAACAAAAAACCCATGTTCGCAAAAAAGTCTAATTCGAAATTCAAATTTTAAATTTCAATTAACACAAAGCACAAAATATACCCAGGTTCATGAAGGTAACTTTATAGTCTTCCCTCACCTGGGTTAGCCCTTGCGAACTTCCACCATAGGAACCTCCTAGAGTGCAAACCTTTAGACGTCCAGATATCCACCTACAGCTTCTCGCAAACATAACATGCGAACGGTCATTGGCGAACCACGTGGTACTCATGTAGTCCTCCTTAATGATAAACCAACCTAGATCATCACATTCTAGGACGTATAATCAATACCCATGCCACGACAACTCTCTATCGACGTCTACCCAAACCTGTATAATGAGCCATGCAACAAAGAGTAGAGAAAAGGCTCATTCTTCTTCAACCTCACCAAGCCAGAGACCCTTCATCACCACCTTTTGAACAACCTTTTTCCCCATCCCTTAACATTGTTCATCTTACTAGTCAACAAGCCAAAATAATAATATGGGCAAGGCTGAAAACGTGTTTGGGTTAGTCATTTACAAATATGGATATGTTTGGATAAAATTTGAGACTCATATTTCGGGTTGAATCAAACTTGGACAAACATAAAATATATATTTTTTGTACAACAATAAAATCTTTATTAGTAAAGATAAAAACCACCACATTGGTGAAATATAAAACAAAAGGATGATTAAACTTATCCGAATCGAATCACAACCCCCCCCTCAAAATCAACACAAGCAACCAAATGAGTATGTTTGGTTTAAAAAATATATATTTTATGCTTTTGTTTTCTATTTTCATTTCCAAAAAATAATTTTCATTTTCATTTTTCTAAAAATAGAAATCATGCTTTGTTATGTTTTTTATCAGCAAATATGATTTTATTCAGGGTGAAAAAATCATACAAGAAATGTAGTTGTGTGCCTTGTAACACTCCTAAACCGGCATAGATGATATACCAAGTTAAGAAGCATCACCAAACAATCAAGGGCATTCAAACATAACATTAAGGGAAGTCTATCTCATCCATCAAGAAGAAACAAGGATATACATGAAAGAATGTAATATCAAAATCTGTTTTACTTACAAAACTATGTTTTACACTTGTCTTCAGACCAACTAATTAACATGTTATGTCATACCAATTCAAAAACTAGTTCATTGATACACAAAGATATCACAAGACGCAAGTAGACATCTAACAACTTACAACACTCATGTTAAACAGCAAGACATATTCAATACATCACTTTAAGGATTAACTCAATTCATTCGAACATGAACCTAAATTAAAAACCTAATCATTAAGCAACCTATTAGACCATAAAACATGTATTATGCTATTCATATATCCACTAAAATGTTGCATCTTAGAAAATATTACACCTCATTTCCCTTTTAAAACATATAAGCATTATAACCATTATATTACACAAACTTGCTAACTTAGAAATTCACCCATTTAAACATGATGTGAATAACATACAAGTAACCATTCCAACTCAATCAATCATTCGAACATGTGCATGATTTCATTCGAATAGTCAGCTATCACATGCATGGCTCCATTCGCATATTTAAATACATGTTATCCGACCATATAAACCAAGTATTAACCACTTATAACCAAATACTTATAGAAGCCAATTACAATCATTTTCAAGATAGCATATTGATCACAAATATTTACATATCATAAAGACCTATATATGCATCTACATGCATTACAAGACATGTTGCCACCCATCTAGGCGTCTTAACAAAAGAGTTTACAAAACATACTTTTATAGTACTTGTGGTCTAACCAAGCTCTCAAGATGACTTGCAATCCAAGCTTTACAATAGAATATGATGAAAGGACTGCATAAGTTTTCACTTAGTGAGGTAGTTTCAAGTAACTTATAGTAACAACAATCAATCAATCTATCCTTTCATCCATTCTATTGATCATGCATAACAATAATTTGATCAAGAAGCTAAGTAATATAAAGAAAGACATTTGAATAAGGAAATTGCTTATAGGCATGAATATTCACCAAATCTTATGCAAAGGTATATCATTCACCCAATTGAAAACCATATGCGATTACAACTTTCTTATTCTCCCAAAAGCATGATCTATATTCAAGAATATATGTATTACTTGTTATGCAAGTTATTTCAATACTTCCTTGATTTGGTTATAAATTTCCTAATTTCTTATTAGCATAGCCTTGAGAATCAAGTAATAGCTTAGGTACACGAATCCCTAACCAACTATCGCCAAATAAAATGGTACTCACAGTACCGGTCAATCCCTCATACTGTCGCTAAGTGACCATATCACCTCCTTCCTACTGTAGCCAAATAAGGACCGTAGTCCACCCTAAACACGAGCTCTATGTACTATATGGCATGCCAACTATACTTAAGAATGACTCAAAACCAAGGCTTTCACTTTTATTATATCTTATTAGAAATAGAGTGAGCATAGCTCCTTATCATGATATCATATCAATAAGCTTATTACCCCTTTCATTTTGGGTCACCTCATGTGAATTTCTCATGGTATCATTTCTTTTATTCGATTAGCATCATAGAAAAGATTACTGTCAATATCTATCATATATAATTCCCATTGTAAGCATGTTACCAAGTTCACATAAAGTTTATCATGATCAAGAGTTGTACACCATTATACATAACATATAGTGACTTACCTGAAGTCCAGGCTTGCTTATACATAACATAATCCAATATGAAACAGCGTAACTAAAATCAACAAGAAATGCTCGGGAAGGTTGTTAGCCTATCCCGAGACTTTAAACTACACTTGCAGATTGCTTATACATAACATAGTCCAAGCTAATCTTGCTCTCGAATTACAATTACTTTCTACTTTTCAAAAGCTTGGTCTACTTCATGCCTCACTTGATCAATCCCTTCTTTGTCTTATTATAACAAAGATTTTAACTATGTATTAGAAACTATTCTTAACTTTCAATCATTCACAAAACAATTCACCAACATTCATATGGATACAAACAGCCCCAAAATACAGTAACCACTCATACATTCACAAAACAGTCCATTACATATATGTTGACGTAAAACAATCCCAACATTGGCATACATAAACATAATTACTTCATTTCCTTAAGCACACAATACAATTATCAAAATAGTCCACTATTTTTCCTTGTGTATCCAAAATAGTTAATTATACATGTATGTGCATACATAATTCCACCAAACAGCCCCTAACAAGCTTTTGTACATACAAACAATCCACATACTTTCTTATACACCTAAAATAGTCCACATATCTATCAAAGAATCCTTATACATCCATTCATGTTCAAAACAGTTCAATTACATGCTTATATACACAAAACAGGGCAGTTTTCATATATATACATTTATTCAATCAAAACAGTCCAATTTCATACATATATATTCAAAACAGGGTAGCTTTCATACATATACATTTATTCAATCAAAATAGCCCAATTTCATAAATATATATATATATGCAAAACAAGACAACTTTCACACATATACATTTATTCAATCAAAACAAGCCCTTTACATACATATATACACAATTCTGACAGATTTCACATGTACTCATTTATTCATTCAAAACAGTCCACTTCCAAACCTATATACACCAAAACTGGACAGCGTTCATTTATATACATTTATTCAATCAAAAAGTCCAATTACATTTACTATATGCTCAAAATAGCCCCTAATTACAAGTGTTCTCATGTAAGCATGTATCAAACAATCATTCCTAATTCATATTCATTCAATAGTCCCAAATTCCAATCTCTATCAAGCATTATTTCACAAATTATGATTAAACACCAATTTTACAATTGAATATGGAACTATTCGAATGGTTCCTAATTTTCATCCCTAATCATTTAAGCACTACAATTACATAGCCACAAGAATACACCAAATTTGTATAAAATCAAAATAATCCCATAACAAAATCTAACAATTCTCATGATCTACTAACAATTCTACCAAAGTACTTAGTTTCTACTTTATTATGAAGAAAGAATAAGGTGATTACATTTTCTTCTAGCTTGTTCGAATAATTCAAGCAAGGATAATTAAGCTTAAACGAGCTTTCTCTCAACTCTCTCTCTTTCTCAATGCTTCAGTTCTCTAAGGGGAGGAAGAAGATGATGAACCAATTTTGGTGATTCCCCTCCCCTACCACCGAATCCCTACACATGCCTCCTCTCTCACTTGATACCTCATCAAGTCCTTGGATAAATTCTTTCTTAGCATGCAACTTGAATGTTTTCAAGAATTTTTGGTTTATCCACTTTGATAATTAGCTACTCATGTTTCCTTATTCCAATTTTGGTTCTAATTGTTTAATCAATCCAAAATTTGATAATTCTAAGCAAGATGACTAGTGATACATATAGCATATTTCTAGGCCAAGGTTTGGGGTATTACAATTCTTTCGCCCTTAAAAAAATCATCCTCGAATTTACCTGAAGGAAATAGATGGGGATATTGATCCTTCATAGCTAACTCTGGTTCCCAGGTAGCTTCTTCAACATCGTGGTTTCTCCATAACAATTTAACAAGAGAATCTAATTTGTTTCGAAGTCATTTAATTTCACCGTCTAAATTTGGATTGGTTCTTCCTCGTAAGACAAATCTGGATTGAGTTCCACCTCTTCTGGTTCAAACACATGGGAAGGATCATATTATTATTTTCAAAGCATGGACAAGTGAAATACATTGTGAATCTTATTTAATTCATTGGGAAGAGCTAGACGATAAGCTACAGGACCAATCCTCTCTACAATCTCAAATAATCCAATAAAACATGGACTGAGCTTCCCTTTCTTCCCAAATCTAAACACTTTCTTTCATGGAGATACCTTTAGAAACAAATGATCTCTCACACTAAATTGAATGTCTCTTCTCTTGATATCAGTATATGCCTTCTGTCGATCAAAAGCTTCCTTCAATCTACTGTGGATAACTTGTATTTAACTCTCCATTTCCCTGAGAAGTTCAAGCCCTAAAGCCTTGTTTTCACCCAATTCCGACCAACACAAAGGAGTTCTACACCTTCTTCCATATAAAGCTTCAAAGGGAGCCATCTTGATGGATGTCTGATAGCTATTGTTATATACAAACTCTGCTAAAGGTAAGGATTTATACCAATTCTTCCCGAAATCAATTATGCAAGCCCGGAACATATCTTCAAGAGTCTGAATCACTCTTTTTGATTGACTATCTGATTGGGGGATGGAAAACTGTGTTAAGGTTTGTCTTGGTTCTGAAGGCTTTCTGCAAAGAACTCTAGAACCTGAAAGTGAATCGAGGATCCCGATCTGATATTATGGAAGTGGGAACACCGTGCAAATGAATCACTTCTTTAATATACAAATATGCTAATTGATCTAAACTCAAACTCATCTGAATAGGTATGAAATGAGCTGATTTAGAGAACCTAACAACTATCACTTAGACTGCATCATTATTCTTTAGTGATGAAGGCAAACCACTTACAAAATCCATGGTTATTTGATCCCATTTCCATTGAGGTAGCTCGATAGGTTGTAAAAGTCTTGTAGGAACTTGGTGTTCAGCTTTAACCTTCTGATAGGTTATGCTCTTCGATATAAATTCTATGATAGCAGTCTTCATTCTTGCTGTAACACCCTAAAAACTGATCTAGTCAGAATTGGGTTTCGGTGATCGAAAACCCTATATCAAAAAGTCTAAATGATTGCCTTATTATTGACTATGTGGATTAATTTCGTTAATAATGGAATTTACTTGAGTCTAATATCTAGTTAGGGACCTTGTTGGAATGTTAAATTCTGAAAATTGGCTAGGTGTATCGATATAGTAGGACCTGTATCGGTACGGTCCAACTATTTCTTAACTAATTTACCAGATTGTTCCTAACCGTATCGATACGGTTAGAGGTGTATTGATACGGGTCCTTGTCAAAATCTATTTTAGTGGCTAATTTGTAAAGATTGGAAAATTAGGGATGACTCACCTACTTGCTTGCCGCCCTTCACGTGAGATAGCTTAGAAAACATGACAATTAGTCATCAATTGTTAAAAATTGAGAAAAGGGGATAAGAAAGATGGATAATAATAGTTTAAGCAAACCCCTAGCTAAGGGAAATATATTCATTGGCCCTTGGTGAGGTGGGGAATGATTAAGATTGTGGTTACCTTAAATGGATAAAGAAAAACCTTTTGATTTTCATCGAAACCCCACTATTCTTTGTTATATTTCCTTATTTTCTTAAAACAAAGACCTCCATTGTTGTCTTCAACCTCTAGCTCAAGCACACACCTCTCCAATTGCACCCCTTAAACTCAAGCTTTCTTTGCTTTAAGAGTTACATTGTATATCTATCGGTTTGGTAAGTAGAAACCCTCATTCTATTGTTGATTCCATGGATTATTAAATTTCCAATTTCAAGATATAATTCTCAAGTCAAACCTTTGTTTCTCAAGTTTCAACATATGAATCAATTTTATAGCTAATAGCTATTCTAAGATTAGAAATGAATATTGCTATTGTTATATTAAATGTAATAATTTCCTATCGATCTCACCTAGCTCAAGAGTTGGAGAAAGCTAATCCAACATCTATAACAAATGCTAGGAACAACGGAATTACAATCTGAGAGCCGTAGGAGCTTCAAAATTAAAGGTGAGTGTAGTCAATGTCTCGAGAGTTGGCTAGGTGCGTAACTCGAATCATTGATTATTTATTATTGCATTGTTAACCATTGTATGGAAGGTTTTTGCATAAAACACTATTGAAAGCCATATGGGTAAGTATTGCATTGAAACCGTGTCCAAAACAATGTTATTGTTGACATTGAAAGCATCAAAGCATTATCATGTTGAGCTATTGAGTATCGAATATTCATTATTGCATATTGTTAGTGAAACATTAACACATGCCTATTGAGTATCGAATGTTGAGCTATTGAATTATCATATTGAAACATTGCTATTGAATCATTGCTATTGAAATACTGTTATTAAACTATTGATTATTAAACCTTGGATTCGAGAGTATTGGATACAATTGGCATGCCATAGAATTCATGAGCTCATTGGTATGGGTATAGGCTACGGCCTTTATTGTGGTGTAGCAGAGGGATGTTGATGTGTACTGGTCAAATTGGTGTGGCGAAAGGAATATGACTAGACCATTATTGATACTGGTGCGGAGGTGAAATTCGTGTATCCATATACCGTGAAACCGATTCAAGGAAACCATTGAGTATTGCTATTGATCATTGATATGAAATTATTTATATGTTATGATTATTGATGTTATAATCATTATTGATGCCATGTTGTATGTTGAGCATGATAACTATGCCATGTTGAATTCTACGACTTTTGTTAGCATGGTTAGAATTGCTATTGAAGCATGTTGGATTACATACCATACTCATTCATTGTTATGGTTACCCCACTTAGACTATATAATTCTAATGCATTCATCTTCCACAGTTCAGGTTAAGAAAGTATATCAAATCGAGATCGGAGCTAGTTGGAAGCTCGGCAAGTCACCACAAGCTTAAAGTAATGTGTTTCATCCTTATGAACTCCTAGAATGGTGGAAAAGTAGCTAAACTAGTTGATTGTGGTCATTTTGGCATGTGTATATTGGCCATGTTTGGTATTGAATTTGGAGGGCCTAAATGGTATGTTAATGATGGTGAAAATGGTTAAAATGGCATAATTGGCTTAAAAAGGTGAAGGCTTGGTAAATGAATTTGTATTGATATGAAAGTTGGTATGTTAGTATATTAAGTGGTTTTAAATTTGCTGGTAAAGTTTCATTGTATTTGGACATCGTTTGGTAGGTCAAATCGAATAAAAATGAGTTAAAATCTGTAATTACAAGACATGTGTATCGATACTGGTCAAGCTGTATCGATACGGCCTTGCATAATTAGAGTTGGTAAAATAGAGTGTATCGATATGTAAAAGATGGTGTATCGACACAGATCTTGGCAGTAAGGTCTGGAAGATAAATTGTATCAATACGGGTTTAGGGCGTATCGATACGAAGTCAACGTGGCCAAACTATGTCGACACGACCTCAACTGTATCGATACGAGCTTGTTTCCTTTTAATCTGGAATCCTTGAATTAAGCATGGTGTATCGATACAGTCTCCAGGGTATCGATGCGGTGGCAGGTAAATTAGTTTTGAGTGATAAAGAACAGCTTTTAAATTTTTGCAATATAGTCACTGAAATCTTATAAGCCTAATTGATATGACTAATGAACTCTGATTAGCATGAAATTTTACAGGCTCACTACTATTGCATTGGATTTGATTGTGGTATTGTTAATTACAGAAAAGAACCCCTAAATTGTCAAATTTATAGTTTAGTCCCTAAAACTCGTGAAAGTTAGAAATTGATCCTAATTGATTAGTCATTGTTTCAAATGGGATAAATTGAGCTAATATTGATATTGGGTAATGTTTGAAAGGTATAATATTGATTAAGTGTCAACCATTGATGAAAATTCTATTGTACCGATCACCGTATCGTTCAACGGTAGCATGCTTCAACCCAGTTCAGAACCAGACCGGAAAGTGGGTGTTACATTTGTGGTAGCAGAGCTAGAGTTTAGTCGGTTATGGACTAAACTGCGGCTTTTTGTATTGATTATTGTGTTACTTTGCCACCTAAGAGTTATTTTATTGTGTATTGTGACTTGCCCGCTAATTCGGTCTCTTTTTTTATTGATGTCTAACTCTAATCAAGCTCGAATAGATGAGCATATTGCTGACTCCTCCACACATGGTGAGGAAGATAGAAGAATGGATCCTCTGATCTGCATAACCCTCCAGTACAAAATCCTGAGCCCGAGGTGCAAGTTGCTCAAGCCGAATGTTATAAGAACATGGCTAACATGTTCAAAGTGTTTATGACCTCGATGAAGGCTGAGCACACCTTTCAACCATCTATCTTGAGTCCCCGAGCTCCTATAGATAAGTTGCCTCAGCATCAGGCTTACTCTTTTACTGGGCAAAATGATGATAATCCTAAAATTATTGTGTATTGGCTAGACAATACTTTAGGAATTCTAGCTAAGCAACTACAGTGTTCTGATGAACACAAGCTCGAATGTGCTCTCTCCCTGTTAGCAGATGAAGCACTGTATTGGTGAGAGACTATGATTCTTACAGTCCTTGAAGAGTTTGTGAGTTGGGAGTTCTTCCTTCGTGAATTTTGAAAGAAATATATCAGTGAATACTACCTTGCTGAGAGATGCGATATCTTCCTTAACCTAAAGCAAGGAGGACGACCATTGGAGCAGTACATCAACAGTTTTTGCAAGTACTACCGGTACGGGGCTGAATATATCAAGAAAGAAGAAGAAAAGTGTAGGATGTTCATCAACAGGTTGAACAATGATCTACGTCCTATGTTCACGGCCCTGTGCATAACCGATTTTCAAGACCTTGTGAATAGGGCCAAAGATACTAAAAGTGCTCAAAAGACTCAAAGGACCAGCGAGTCAAACAAGTCAGAAATGAGGCATCGAGATGAATCTTATTCCTCTGAATCTTTCAAGAAAAGGAATCACCATGATTCGAAACAGAATATGTATTCACAGCCTTCCAGTATGAATATCTTGCTAAGCCATAAGCTGTGACTCAGCTCTTTCCTAGTGTCAATCTTATTGAGAGTATTGACGGCTCTAAGCAAGAAACGAAGTCCCCAGTTTGTAACGTTTGTCGTCACAAGAATCCTGAAGTACAATGCCGTAAGAAATCAGGAGCTTGTTTCTTCTATAGTGAGTTAGGACATCTCATTCGTGATTGTCCTAAGAACATTATCATGTCTACTTCTGCATCGGCCAATTCATCCCCTGCTCAATCCTTTCAAGGTAAGGGAACAAGGCAAAGATCCTTCGGAAGGTCTAGAGGTTCATCCAAAGCATCACACAAACCTAAATCTA
This sequence comes from Hibiscus mutabilis, assembly GCA_019671005.1. Taxonomy (NCBI): domain Eukaryota; kingdom Viridiplantae; phylum Streptophyta; class Magnoliopsida; order Malvales; family Malvaceae; genus Hibiscus; species Hibiscus mutabilis. The sequence continues at coordinate 27,786,548 of CM033717.1, read as the reverse complement.
AAGCTTCTACACGGATGTACCATATGAGAGGCAAGGGGCAGAAGAATGACCATGACATTAACTCGGGTAAAAATTCGAGGACGATTTTTTCTTAAGGGGAGAATTGTAACTCCCCAAAAACCTATCTAGTCAGAATTGGGTTCGGGCGATCAAAAACCCTATATCAAAAATCTAAATGATTGCCTTATTATTGAATATGTTGATTAATTTCGTTAATAATGGACTCTACTTGAGTCTAATGTCTAGTTAGGGACCTTATTGGAATGTTAAATTCTAAAAATTGGCTACGCGTATCGATACAATAGGACACATATCAGTACAGTCCAACTTTTCTTAATTAATATACTGGACTATTACTAACCGTATCGATACGGTTAGAGGTGTGTTGATACGGGTCCTTGTCAAAATCTGTTTTAGTGGCCAATTTGTGAAGATTGGAAATTTGGGGATGACTCACCTACTTGCTTGTCACCCTTTACGTGAGATAGCTCAGAAAACATGATAATTAGTCATCAATTGCTAGAAGTTGAGAAAATGGGATAAGAAAGATGGATAATAATAGTTTAAGCAAACCCCTTGCTAAGGGAAATCTTGTCATTGGCCCTTGGTGAGGTGGGGAATTATTAAGATTGTGGTTACCTTAAATGGATAAAGAAAAACCTTGTGATTTTCACCAAAACCTCACTATTCTTTGTTATCTTTCCATATTTTCTTAAAACAAGAACCTCCATTGTTGTCTTCAACCTCTAGCTTAAGCACAAACCTCTCCTATTGAACCCCTTAAACTCATGTTGTCTTTGCTTCAAGAATTTCATTGTATAACTATCGGTTGGGTAATTAGAAACCCTCATTCTATTGTTGATTCCATGGATTATTGAATGTCCAATTTCAAGTTATAATTCTCAAGTCAAACCTTTGTTTCTCAAGTTTCAATATATGAATCTATTCTATAGCTAATAGCTATTCTAAGCTTAGAAATGATAATCGATATTGTTATATTAATTGTAACAATTTCCTATCGACCTCCCCTAGCTCAAGAGTTGGAGAAAGCAAATCCATCATCTCCAACAAACGCTAGGAACAAGGGAATTATGTTCCGAGAGCTGTAGGAGCTTCAAAATTCAAGGAGAGTGAAGTCGGAGTCTCGAGAGTTGGCTAGGTGCCTAACTCGAATCATTGATTATTGATTATTGCATTGCTAACCATTGTATTGAAGGTTTTTTCATAAAACACTATTGACAGCCATATGGGTAAGTATTGCATTGAAACCGTGTCTGAAACATTGTTACTGTTGACATTGAAAGCATCAAAGCATTGTCATGTTGAGCTATTGAGTATCGAATATTGATTATTGCATATTGTTATTGAAACATTGACACATGCCTATTGAGTATCGAATGTTGAGCTATTGAATTATAGTATTGAAACATTGCTATTGAATCATTGCTATTGAAATACCGTTATTGAACTATTGATTATTGAACCTTTGATTCGAGAGTATTGGATACAATTGGCATGCCATATAATTCATGAACTCATTGGTACTGGTATAGGTTACAGCCTTTATTGTGGTGCGGCGAAGGGATGTTGATGTGTATTGGTCAAATTGGTGCGGCTGAGGGAATATGACTAGACCATTATTGATATTGGTGCGGTGGTGGAATTCATGTATCTATATACCATGAAATCGATCCAAGAAAACCATTGAGTATTTCTATTGATCATTGATATGAAATTATTGATATGTTACGATTATTGATGTTATAATGATTATTGATGTCATGTTGTATGTTGAGCATGATAACTATGCCATATTGAATTCTATGCCTTTTGTTAGCATGGTTAGAATTGCTATTGAAGCATGTTGGATTACATACCATGCCCATTCATTGTTATGGTTACCTCAATTAGACTATGTAAGTCTAATGCATTCATATTCCACATTTTAGTTTAAGAAAGTATATCTAATCCAGATCGGAGCTAGTTGGAAGTTCGGCCACAAGGTTAAAGTAATGTGTTTCGTCCTTATGAACTGATAGAATGGTGGAAAAGTAGTTAAAATAGTTGATTATGGTCATTTTGGTATGTGTATATTGGCCTTGTTTTGTATTGGCTTTAGAGTGCCTAAATGGTATGTTAATGATGGTTAAAATGGCATAATTGGCTTAAAAAGGTGAAAGCTTGGTAAATGAATTTGTATTGATATGAAAGTTGGCATGTTAGTAGATTAAGTGGTTATAAACTTGCTGGTAGAGTTTCATTGTATTTGGACATCATTTGGGAGGTCAAGTCGAATAAAAACCAGTTAAAATTTGTCAATCTGTATCGATACGGCCTTGCATAATTGGACTTGGTAAAATAGAGCGTATCGATATGCCAAATATGGTGTATCGACACGGATCTTGGCAGTAAGGTCTGGAAGATAAATTGTATCGATACAGGCTTAGGGCGTACCGATACAAAGTCAACGTGGTCAACCTGTATCGACACGGTCTCAAGTGTATCGATACAGGCTTGTTTCCTTTTAATCTAGAATCCTTGAATTAAGCATGGTGTGTCGATACAGTCTTCAGGGTATTAATACAGTGGCAGGTAAATTAGTTATGAGTGATAAAGAACAGCTTTTAATTTTTTTCAATATAGTCACTGAAATCTTATAAGCCTAATTGATAGGGCTAATGAACTCTGATTAGCATGAAATTTTACAGGATCACTATTATTGCATTGAATGTCATTTTTATTGTTAATTACAGAAAAGGTCCCCTAAATTATTAGATTTACAGTTTAGTCCCTAAAGCTCATAAAAGTTAGAAATTTGTCATAATTGATTAGTCATTGTTTCAAATGGGTTAAATTGAGCTAATATTGATATTGGGTAATGTTTGAAAGGTATAATCTTGATTAAGTGTCAACCATTGATGAAAATTTTATCGCACCGATCACCATATCGTTCAACGGTAGCACGCTCTAACTCGGTTCACAACCAGGCCGGGAAGGGGGTGTTACACTCGGCCACCAATACAATTCCTTCAAACCTTGTACATCTTAATCGACCACTGATGGATAGAGAAAGTGCTATTGTGGGCTTCCTTTAGCATCTCTTTCTTAAGGGTTTCATCGTTTGGTACACACACTCTATTTTGAAAATAGAGTAGACCATTAGACTTTAAGGAAAAGTCTGGATTTGGTTCAGATTCAAGCTTGCGTGAGACCTTCTGAAGTTCAGGATCGGTTTGTTGTAATGTCTTCATTCTCAAGATCAAATTGGATTATTGGAGCTCGGCTAGGAACGTTTGATCTTTTTGCAATCTAAAATGTGCATTGATTGCATTAGGGGCTACAGAAAAATGAAACATACTTAGATAACAAGGTTTAGAATTCGAGTATGAATGGACTAGATATATGATTCATATAGAATCTTACCAATCCAATGTTTGCGACCGAGTGCATCAGCCATTATACTCACTTTTCCTGGATGATAATCGATGACTAGATTATAGTTCTTAAGTAATTCCATCCACCTCCTTTTCTAAGGTTCAACTCTTTTTGAGTCAGAAGATACTTCAAACTTTTTTGATCATTGAATAAGTAACATTTTTTTCTCCAAACAAATAATGTCTCCAAATCTTTAATGGAAAAACAACCACAACTAGTTCTAGGTGGATAATTCAATTCGTGAGGCTTCAATTGTCGGGAAGCATAAGCTACCACCTTTCCTTCTTGCATTAGAAAACATCCCAGACCAAGATGAGATGCGTCACTAAAGACTGTATAATCTTTTCCCGATTCAGGTTGTGTTAAAACTGGAGCTTGTGTAAGGACTTTCTTCAACTGATCAAAACTTTTTTTGGTTCTCCGACCAAATAAATGGTACATCTTTTCGAAAGAGCTTGTTCAAAGGAGCAACTAAAATGGAGAACCCTTTTACAAATCTTCTGTAATAACCGGCTAACCCAAGAAAGCTTTTGACTTCACCAACATTCTTTGGGGGCCTCCAATCAATCACTGATTGAATCTTCTTTGGATCAACCTTAATCCCTTATGAATATATAACATGTCCAAGGAAAGATACCTCAGACAACCAAAATTCATATTTATTGAATTTGGCATAAAGTTGGTTATCTCGGAGAGTTTGTAGAATAATTTGGAGGTGTTCCAAATGTTCATTCTTATCCTTGGAGTAAATAAGGATGTCATCGATAAAGACTACTATGAACTTATCCAAATAGGGTTTAAAGACCCAATTCATAAGGTCCATGAATGCAGCAAGGGCATTTGTTAAGCCAAAAGGCATCACTAGAAATTCATAGTCACCATATCGAGTCCTTAATGCAGTTTTAGGGACATCAGATTCCTTGAATTTTATCTGACAGTATCCCGTCGAAGATTGATCTTGGAAAACATCATAGCATCCTTAAGCTGAACAAATAAATCTTTGATTCTCGGTAACAAATACTTGTTCTTGATGGTAATATTGTTCAATTGTCGATAATCAATGCAAAGTCTCATTGATCCATCCTTCTTCTTAACAAACAAAACCAGGGCTCCACAAGGAGATGAGCTTGGCCTAATGAAGCCTTTATCTTGCAAATCTTGCAATTGATTCTTGAGTTTTTTACGTTTTATTGGAGACATATGATAAGGTGTAATAGAAACTGGAGCTAATCCCAGTTGAACTTTGATCCCAAATTCAACTTCCCTTGATAGAGGTAATCCCAGATTTTCCTCGAGAAATACATCAGGGAATTTAGAGACGACTAGGATAGATTCAAGAGAAAGTTTGGTTTCATTTATATCAAATATAGCAGCAAACATTGAAGCATGTCTAACAAAGTTATTGACTCTTTTCCTAACCTGAGAAGAAAGAGTATTTTCTTAGAATAGTCTACCCAAGCCTGATGGTTACCTAACCAATCTAGACCTAAAATAAGGTCAAATTCGTTGAAAGGTAGAGCCAAAAGATCGGGAGGAAAAGAAATACCTTGAATAAAGAGGGGACAGTTTTTACACACTTGGTTATAATTACTTTATCTCCTAAGGGATTGGTAGCAAACAAATTACAATTTGTGGGCTCAAGCTTCAACTTAAACTTTTCAGTTAGAGAAGAACATATGAAGGAATGCGTCGAACCCGAGTTAAATAAAGCATAGATAGGATGAGCATATAATTTAATTGTACCTGCAATTACATCAGGGGAGTCTTCCTCTTCTCGGCCTTAGACATGGTATACTCGAACAGGTGCTCGAGATTCCTGATAAGTAGCATTTGAAGCCTGACCCTGATTCTTTCCATAATTACCAGACTGAGCTTCTTTAGGCCCTTTACCCCTTGGTGACTGAACATGATTCAAATTCTTTGATACATGATTTGGAAGCTTATTCAGGTTCTGAGGATAATCTTTGATGAAATGATTTGTTTCTCAACATAAGAAATAGGCACTTGCTTGCCTTCTACACTGACCCACATGATTCTTCTGGAAAAAATTGCAAGAAAGAACTTGTGACTCCCTTCTCGTATTCCTTGTGCTGATTATAGACACTGAAGGTGCAGAAGTTTTGACCATAGTTTGTGGTTTCAACAAGAAGTTACTCTTTGTGACTCCCTTCTCGTATTCCCTGTACTGATTATAGACACTGAAGGTGCAGAAGTTTTGACCATAGTTTGTGGTTTCAACAAGAAGTTACTCTTTGTGGTTCTATCTATAAACATCTGACACTTGTCCTCTTCCTTCTTGATAAATTCAGACATGTACCTGCAGTATTTACAGAATTCACTAACATACTGCCGAATGGTTTTCCCATTGCTTTAGGTACAAGAAACGTCTTCTACATTCAGTGAGGTATTGTTCACTTATGTACTTCTTTTAGAATTTTTTAAGGAATAATTCCCAAGTGATAGCATTGGCCGAAGCCGTAAGGGTTGTAGTTTCCCACCAACTTAGTGCCTTATCAGCAACAAGGGCTATGGCACACTCCAATTTATGTTCATCTCAACATTGTAATTGTTTGGTTAAAATCCTGGTAGTAGCTTCTAACCAATATTCAACATCTTTCGACATTTCATTGTTTGGATTTCCAACGGGGTTTGTTATCTTCTCTCAATCTTCTGTCGTTTCGGGAGTGATTCCCCTTTTTCTTCTTGGATGTTTTCATCTTTGCTTCAATAGCTATAGCTTGATTCACCAAATCTTGAAAATCAGTAATTCCAGGGCTGTAAACATAAGGCCTAATTCGTCATTGAGCCCATCTATAAACATCTGACACTTGTCCTCTTCCTTCTTGATAAATTCAGACCCGTACTTATAGTATTTACAGAATTCACTAACATAGTGCTCGGTTGATTTACCCCTTGCTTCAGGTGCAAGAAACATCTTCTACGTTCAGTGAGGTATTGTTCACTTATGTACTTCTTTTAGAATTATTTAAGGAAGAATTCCCAAGTGATAACATTGGTCGGAGTCGTAGGGGTTGTAGTTTCCCACAAACTTAGTGCCTCATCAGCAATAAGGGCTATGGCACACTCCAATTTATGTTCATTTGAACATTGTAATTGTTTGGTTAAAATCCTGGAAGTAGCTTCTAACCAATATTCAACATCTTTTGGATTTTCATTGTTGGCACCAGTGAACGTATAAGCTCGATGTTGAGCTAGCTTATCGATCGAGGCTCTTGTTATCACCACTATAGGAGGAGCGGGAGGAATTGAAGGATTTTTCCTAGAGGATGTGACTAGCTGATCAAACATCTCCTTCATACTAAGGAGACACTCTCGTTGAACGAGATGGATTAAAGGAGCTTCTTGTTGAACCTGTTGAGGTTCAATAGTCTTTTGAGGTTCACGACGCTCTTTTTCATTCTTACGCTACCTCCTTCATTGGAGGAGCCAACCAGGCTTTCATTATCCCGTCCCAGATGTGTTCCTGACATCGCTATAGACTATACACAAGAAAAATGAGCTTTTATCAAACATAGATCACAAGTACTTATCAATTTAACTCCTAGGTGGCACATGTAACAAATGAGAATGCACAAGACTCGGTTTAGTCCTAGGATCGACTAAACCTTAGCTCTGATACCAAAATGTAACACCCCTAAACCGATATAGATGATATACCGAGTTAAGAAGCATTACCAACAATCAAGGACATTCAAGCATAACATTAAGTGAAGACTAACTCATCAATCAAGAAGAATCAAGGATATACATGAAAGAATGTAATACGAAAATCTGCTTTACTTATGAAACTATGTTTTATACTTGTCTTTAGACCAATTAATTAACATGTTATGTCATTCTAATTCAAAAACTGTACTACCCCTAAACTAGGCTTAGGAGAATGTTATCAATTTTGAATTCTAAGAAATTATCCTATGGCACAATGGGATATTTAATTTGAAAATGTGGGATCGAAATGACTAAAATAAAAGAATAAGTGCTCTTATTGCAAGTGACCAATTTGAGTGATGCATGAAATGTTGTGGTTGCATTCTGAATTGAGATTTATCAAAGGGTTCAAACACCCTAAAAATGTGACTATAATTAATTGGAATAATTCATTGGAGTTCAATTGTTTGAATTGTGCCTAAATTAGGGATTTTATGATTCAATAAGTAGTATAACAAATTGAGTGCCATATCTTAAAAGGACTCTAAAGAAATTGTGACAAAGGTTGTGATTTGCATGTAAACATTTTTGAAATGGGAGGCCTTATACACTTGTCATGAGAATAAGAAATTGTGTGGTGAGGATTTTTTAGAAAGGACGGCATTTGGGAGAAGGGGGAGCATGCAAAAGACTTGTCTAATTTTCATTTTCCTATCAAAAGGACTGAACACAAGAATTAGAGGGAGAGAATGATAGATTTCAAGAATTAGCTTTTCCCTTTCTCATAGACTGGGTCGGATAGCTTAAGGAATAGGTAAGCCTAAATTTCCTTTTATTTAGTTAGTTGTAACTAGAAGAAATAGATGGAATTTTGGTATGTATGTGTTCTTGTGTTGTGGGAATTTGAATTTATATTAGATGATTGTATGATGAACATTCATGGATTGTTTTATATGGGTGGTAATCTTGAATGCCATTCTTTTGTTGACGATTTGCTGGTGGTTATGTGTTTGTCCCGAACATTGAATTGAATCATAATGTTTGTTAATGACACAACCTTAAATCGAACTATGTATGTAGACAATCTCTTTCATCCCTTTAACTTTCTTAAAAAACTCAATTTCCTTATTGTCCATCATTTTTTGGACCAACTGTCTAAACTGTTCATAGCTTTGGATCTCATGCCCCTATTCTTGGTGGTACTCGTAGTAGGTGTCACGGGGCTAGATTTTGACTCTAGCTGATCCGTGCGGCCTTAGACGCCTTCGACGCAAATCAGTCGATTCCTACGCCTAAGTCAGCCTTCAACCAGCCTTGTGAGTACTCCTGCTCGACAACGGCTTCGACAATCACTCCAGGTCTCGACGGATCTCGTCACTGACACCACTTGTGTCGCGAGCTAGACCTTTGCCAGACGAATCGTGCTGGACCTTAGTCGTTTTCTCGGTTGAAACGTCGACTAAGTCACCCTGAAGTACCTTGTCACGGTCTTAGGTGAACTTCTTTCGACAAACACCTAACTCAACCAGGATTCTCGCTCCGGAAGATCAAACACTCCTCGAAGCCTTCGAACGAAAGATCGTTCTAAGCGAAAGCTAATGAAAGAACAACAGAAAGAGATTGGCAGCTAGAACAACGAAGAACACTCAAGAACAACAAAGAACAATAGAAAGAACACTCAAAGAGTTTTAGAGTAAATGCTTCTTGTATTACTCAAGTGAAGTGAATCAATGAATGATTTACAAGTGAGGAGGAGCCTCTATTTATAGTTGAACTCCCTATATCCAACGGCTCGATTTAAATTACATCGACGGTCGAGATTGATCTTATCTTATCTTATCTGATCAAATCTCAAATTCAAATCTCTAATTATCACAAACATTATCTACACATTATATTCAAATAAATGGATAATGCTTTGACCAATTTACCCTCCTGAATCCTCCATGGATTTGGCTAAGTCTTGCGGGCTTGCGGGCTCTTTGGCATTCTTCAAGTGCCGGGCCAAGTGTGAAGGTCTTGGCAAGCCCGTTCCATCGCGCAAACTCTCTTTGGCTGATTCTTGCGCCAATGCCTCGGTCCCAAAGGTTCGGTCCACGCCTTCCTCCAAGTGCTGGGCCAAGTCTAATGATCTTGGCAAGCTCGTTACGCCGCGCAAACCCTCTTTGGCTGGTTCTTGCGCTAACGCCTCGGTCCCAAAGGTATGGTCCTCGCCATTCTCCGAGTGTTGGGCCACATTTGGCACGCCCGTTGCATTGTGCACAACCTCCCTATTTGTTGCTCGCGCTAATGTCTCGGTCCAAAAAGTTTGGTCCGTGACAATCTCCCCCACTTGACTTAGCGACGCCCTCGTCGCTGCACTCGAACGATCCTGGGCAGGGTCAACTTGTTTACTCGTCAATGCCTTGGCTTCATGCAATTCCCCCATATGAACTGCTCGCCTCGCCTCAAACTGTCGTTGAACATCGCGTGCTAACACGCCTCTTGATACATCTCCCTTGTAGGAGCACTCTCCCACAAACTCTGATTTACCTCGACTCAGACCCACTTGGTCCTGCGGCAAAGACTTAGAAGTCGTCACAACATTGAACACAGACTGAACTCTCAGATTTGTCGACAACTCTGGCTTGCCCCTTTGAACTCTGAAAGGTCTCTTCCAATCTTCTTTTCCCCCGCACTGAAGACTAGGTCTCACTTGACCTACGCTCATCAACAACGGCAAATCAAAACCAAAAACACTAGGAACGTGTTTGAGATGTACCTTTTCCTCGGTCACATTTACTCTAAAATGGGTCAGCCCTTCTTTCTCCTTGAAGTCTGGCCCCCTCTGCATTGAACCTTCCTCATCGAAGTTCTTTGCATGCATCGGCACTTTCGCCACAAAGTCCGTTGCGTTACTCTGCATCGGCACTTCTTCCCTGAAGTCCGTTGCTTCTGGTTGCACCCGCCTTTCTGACTTGAAGTTTGGTGCTCTCTTGCATCGATCCTTCTTCCTTGAAGTTCGGTGCTTTCTCTTGCGTCGACACTTCCTCCTTGAAGTTCGTCGCTCGTTTCCCACCTTACCCATTGGTGGTGTCTCCACGGTTACTATGTCCCCTAACGGCTTGGCCCCCTTCGACTCTACAATGGTCTCAAAAGTGATGCTCTTACCCCGAACATCCTCAGCAAGCTCCTCAGTAGCCTTCTCGGCATGGTTACCCCTTTCTACTTTCGGTCCCCCTTGGCCTTGGCAGAACTTGACATTATCGGATCAAGCGATACAGCCTCGCTCTCTTCGGGCTCATCCAACTCCTTGGATGGCTTGACTCGATCCAGGCAATCTCGCAATTTGTGAGGCCCCTTACACTGGTAACACTCTAGTTGCTTCAACTTGCGTCGGCACTTCTTCCTCGAAGTCCTTCGCTTCTTTCCCACCTTGCCCATAGGTGGCGTCTTAACGGTTGCTATGTCCCTCGACGGCTCAGCCCCCTTCGACACTGTACTAGTCTCAAAAGTAATGTTCTTCACTCGAACATTCTCGGCAAGCTCTTTCCCAGCCTTCCCAGATATCTTCAACCCATTCTGCTCATGGTCTCCGCTTACCTTGGCAGAACTAGATAACTCGGAACCAAGTTTCACAGGCTCTTTACTCTTGGCCTTGTCCTGTCCCTCGGACCACTTGGCTCGAAACGGGCATCTCCGCAACTTATGAGGTCCCTTACATCGGTAACACCTCAATTGCCTCGTCTTTACCCTCGGCTTGACAGCTTCCTCACTTGCTATCGCACCAAGTCTCATCGCCGGCTGGACTACTTTGGCACTCGTAGTCGAACCACGGCTCTCCCTTTGCTTGGCGGCATTGACACTAACAATCGTCCCAAGTCTCATCGCTGGCTGGACTACTTTGGCACTCGTAGTCGAACCACAGCTCTCACTTCTCTTGGCAGCATTGACACACGCAATCGCCCCAAGTCTCGCTACTTCTCCCTTCGACTCGTCTACTGTCTTCACCATGGCAGCTAGGCGGTTCTTCTCGGGACATCCCCTTATCAAATGAGGACCATTACAGAAGTAGCACTTCAACTTCTTGCTCCCCTTCTTCTCTGGTACGGACTTAGCCTCACCATTCCCCTTGTCTCTCGAACTGGGCATGGTTGACTCAACACTCGCCTGCTTGCATCCTGCGGGCTCGGTCAGAGGTTCGGTAACAACGATAGCCTCTGAAAGTCTCTGGGCATCTCCTTGCTCTACTGCGAGCTTCGCTCCCGGCCTAAATCCCTCTAAGAAGGTCTTGAGCGCATCACATTCGCTCATTGCCGTCTTGCAACTGAGCAGCTCCCTCTTGAGCTCATCCACTTCCTTTCGCAAAGCTTCCATCTCAGCTTCACTCGCATTACTCCCTCGAACTGTCACCAACTTGTTGAGAACTTCTCGTGTCTCGTCCTTGAACTGGTCATCTATGGACTCTACCTCGTCAAGACGGGACTCGAAAATACCTTGGGTCTGCTTGGCCTCCTCCTCGGATTTCTCAAGTCTACAAACCCTCTTTCCCAACGACTCCAATTCCACCTTCATTGCCTCCACCGCATCTTGAAGGGAATCATCTTGTTGGTTCAACTTCTCGTACACTGAGTTGAGAACTTCTTGGATCTCCTTCGCGGTTTCCTCCTTGGAAGAACTCTCCGCTTTTTGCAAATCCACCATCTTGGCTTCACAAGCACAACTCTCTCGAACTACCTCCAACTCGTTGAGGATGCGTTGCGTCTCGTCATTGAACTTGCCCTCCATGGACTCTAACTTTTCAAGACGTGACTCCACAACACTCCGGGTCTTCTTGGCCTCATCTCTTAGAGTTTCCACTGCAGCCTCTAAGGAATCACCACGCTCAGATATCTTCACATCCAAGCCATTAAGAGCCAATTGAACCTCCTCCTAGATCCCTTCTAGAGACTCTAACATCTCGATATCCAACAAACCCAGCTTCTCAAGGTTTACTGACTCTAACTGTTCAAACACCACATTGGCCTCCTTCTCGAAGTCCAACAGTCTATCGACCCAAGCCTCCACAGCTGTTATGAATTCAAGATTCGATTGTACCTTATTTTCAAGACGGTTGCTCCTCTCGTCAAATTCGTTCAGAGTCTTTCTTACATCGTCCATTGTCAGTGTCTTCTTCTTTGGTGCCATCTCAATCACTACTTTGCCACGAACTAGTCTGATCCCTGATCACTTCGACTAACTCGAACGCAAACCACCACCACGCTTAACTGCAACTACAAGCTGGAACCCACCACACTTAACTACACCTGCAAGTTGGCTTGAACACAAGTCACCACCACGCTTGACTGCAACTGCGAGCTGGCTCGAACGCAAGTCCCTTCCTCGACTCGCTCGGATAGCACTTATCACGGCACTTCTCTGATTCCACCTCTCGTGGCTCTCTCTGTTACCAATTCTCACGGCTCTTTCTGATATCAACTATCAGCAAGACTTCGCTCCGATGCCTACTATCACGGAACCTGCTACTGTCTCTGATAGCAACTTATCACCGCTCAGCCTTGATTCCAACTATCACGGAACCTGGCTACCAGCTACCACCGCTCTGATACCAACTGTCACGGGGCTAGATTTTGACTCTAGATGATCCGTGCGGCCTTAGACGCCTTCGACGCAAATCAGTCGATTCCTACGCCTAAGTCAGCCTTCAACCAGCCTTGTGAGTACTCCTGCTCGACAACGGCTTCGACAATCACTCCAGGTCTCGACGGATCTCGTCACTGACACCACTTGTGTCGCGAGCTAGACCTTTGCCAGACGAATCGTGCTGGACCTTAGTCGTTTTCTCGGTTGAAACGTCGACTAAGTCACACTGAAGTACCTTGTCACGGTCTTAGGTGAAGTTCTTTCGACAAACACCTAACTCAACCAGGATTCTCGCTCCGGAAGATCAAACACTCCTTGAAGCCTTCCAACGAAAGATCGTTCTAAGCGAAAGCTAATCAAAGAACAACAGAAAGAGATTGGCAGCTAGAACAACGAAGAACACTCAAGAACAACAAAGAACAATAGAAAGAACACTCAAAGAGTTTTAGAGTAAATGCTTCTTGTATTACTCAAGTGAAGTGAACTGAATGAATGATTTACAAGTGAGGAGGGAGCCTCTATTTATAGTTGAACTCCCCTATATCCAACGGCTCAGTTTAAATTACATCGACGGTCGAGATTGATCTTATCTTATCTTATCTGATCAAATCTCAAATTCAAATCTCTAATTATCACAAACATTATCTACACATTATATTCAAATAAATGGATAATGCTTTGACCAATTTACCCTCCTGAATCCTCCATGGATTTGGCTAAGTCTTGTGGGCTTGCGGGCTCTTTGGCATTCTTCAAGTGCCGGGCCAAGTGTGAAGGTCTTGGCAAGCCCGTTCCATCGCGCAAACTCTCTTTGGCTGATTCTTGCGCCAATGCCTCGGTCCCAAAGGTTCGGTCCACGCCTTCCTCCAAGTGCTGGGCCAAGTCTAATGATCTTGGCAAGCTCGTTACGCCGCGCAAACCCTCTTTGGTTGGTTCTTGCGCTAACGCCTCGGTCCCAAAGGTATGGTCCTCGCCATTCTCCGAGTGTTGGGCCACATTTGGCACGCCCGTTGCATTGTGCACAACCTCCCTATTTGTTGCTCGCACTAATGTCTCGGTCCAAAAAGTTTGGTCCGTGACATAGGGTACACATTCTTTTTTGTACTATTTCTATCCATTTTTTATATTAGATGTGTAATGCACAATTGCTGGAACACCCGTCTAAGAGGGGATTTGACCTCAGATACACTCTTCTTAGCTCTTTTATCACTTCCATCTTCAATGGCATTCACGCTATGCCCTCTATGGTTTGGTAGGGGATTAGCGGCCACATTTGGGTCATCAAATTTTAGAATTCCTATATCTATCAAATCTTGAACAACTTTTTTAAAAGCAATGTATTTCTCCGTCGTATGACCTAGGGTGCCAGCGTGATAGTCGCAGAGAGCATTTTTGTCATACCATGCAGGGAAATGGGGGCTTGAACGGCGTAACATGATATGGTCGAACCAAGTCAACCTTATACAACTGAGAATACAACTTAATGTATGATACTGACAGAGGAGTAAATGATATCTTCTCCTTTTCTTTCTTAGGGGCTCTATCTTCTTTCTTATTTGAGCTCTGTGTATTTCCAGTAGAAGTTTGTGGTTGAGAAATAGTGAAGTTTGCAGGGACACTATAAGTACTGGCAACATTTACCTCATTATCCTTTTTCTTGTAATGTTTTCAAGAATTTTCCCCGGTATTAATTCTTCCATTTTTATGCTACTTCAATCAATTCCCCAGTCCTTATTAAATCAGCAAAGTTCTGAGCGTTATTGTTTATCAGGTGGTCAAACTATGCTCCCCTCAGAGTGTTTACAAACATAGGGGTAATTTCATGTTCAAGAATGGGCAGATGAATCTGGGCTGCTACATCACGCTATCTTTGGGCATATTGGTGCAAACTTTCATTCGGGCATTGTTCCATTCCTTCCAACATAGCTTGACTGAGAGTCATTTGAGAAACATGGTTGTAGTGTTCAACAAAGGCTCTAGAAAGGTCATTCCATGATTTAGTACTATCCCGACTAATCTACGTATAGCAACAGATTGCCTACCTAGTTAGACTATCTGGAAACAATGGATCATCAGATTCTCATTTTTACAAAGGGTGCCATTTTCCTATAGTACATGGTTATATAAGCGGAATGACAAGTGGTTCCGCCATATTTATCAAAATCTGGTGTTTTAAATTTTGGTGGGAGGACTAAATCTAACACAAGGCTCAGGTCGCTAGCCTCATTCCCCTGTTTGCTCACCCCTAGCATGGCTCTAAATTGTTCTTCAAAGAGATGAAACTTTTCTTCATTTTTACTTTCCAACTCAACGCTAATCTTTTCCACAATATTCAGATCTGGTACTTCTTCCTCGTGGACCATCTCTGGATCAATCGGTTGTTTCGTAGTTACTAATTCTTGATGGCTGGCAGACATTCCAGCGATGTTAATGTACATTCTCCTTTTGGGAATTGATGTCTCCGATCAAACCCTAATGTGAGATGTAGTCGTGGTACCTTCTAGCTCTTCAATGGTGTCATTTGAAACCTTATCTTTACCAAGCAATGTTGATAGCCGAGCCAAAATTATAGCTTGTGACTGGGTAATTTGTTCACTGATGTTTTGCTCGGCCCGATCAAAACGTGATTCAAGGTCCCTCTAGCCTCGTTCCAAGTTGGATACTCTATCTTCCGTTATCTTTGTTTGCAAACTAGTACCATATCCATACAGAATGATTGCAGTTTGAATTAATCCTTTTGTCATGATATTTTCACAATTAATTCAATTGTTCTTAATAATGTATGCAATATATAATATAAAAATAAACAATTAAATGTTATGTTATGTCAGAATGAATGCAATGGAGGCGTTGATTCTTAAGCAGTCCTTAGAAAGACTTTCATTAGATGAAGAGGTCTGATTACAAAAAGAGAGGATACCACATTATAGATAGTGTCTAGCTTCTATTCCCAAGACCTCGACTTCTTGAAGTAAAGCATGTACTTGGGATCCTAGTGATGTCCCTGGACTGACACGCGCGTGCAGTTCATGTTCTTCCCTTGCCAAACCCTGGATGTGTCGGGTCGCCCTCTATGCTTGTACCATGACATCCATCATTGCTCTATGCTGGTCTCTAATCAGTTGACCGGCTTGTTGAAGTCCATACACTATCTGGCGATTATCTTCTTGCATGGCTCCTTCAAAAAAGACAAGTCTTTCCTTCCAGTCATGAAGGGAATCTTCGAGTCTGGTCACCCTTTCTTTTAACAACTCATTTTTATCTTGAACAAGATTTAGAGCAGCAATATTGTCTTCGTTGTGGTACTTCTGTAGAAGTCTCCCAACTACATAATTTGGGCTTCAAGTTCTTCATTCTGAGCTCGTAATCCCTATCTTCGAGCTTGACTGGTAGCTAACTCTTGAGCAACAGTTTCTAACTTCTTTGTCTTCTTCTCTACCTGCTTCTAACCATCTTCATACTTTTGAGCATAGCTATCAGCCCTCTTCTTTTCTTTCAGGAGTTTAGCGGTTAACTCTTTGGAAGTGGTACTTAAACCGTTCCTTCGCAAATTCTGCTTCAGTTTCTGCCAATCCTCCCTTAAATCTTCATGGTCCTTTTCGAGTATCTTCTTTTGTTTCAAGACATCATTTTCTTGCCTATTGTATTTCTCCACATCTACTGAGGTTAAATAATTTGCCGCTTCTAGGTTAGAGATATGTTATTCCAAGGTACATACCTTGTTCTTATGGGCCCTTTTAGCCTTCTCCAGATCTGAATGAGCGTCTTTCATATGTTCTTTCAAGGGTCAAACATTTTGTTGGTTTGTAGAAGGAATGACATCATTGACCCATGTGAGTCTCCATTGCTTGTAACCTGGAGTGAACGGCGAATCATGAATCTCAATCATATGCATATTCTTCCAAGAACAATTAATTTTCTGGACTTTTTCTTTGTAACCGTCACCTTCATGTTCAAAATTATAAGCATACAAACCATGAGTAGCAGGAATGAACTGCATCGAGCCATACTGGCATTTAGTTCCTCCCCAAATTCTGAGCAAGGGTATCCACTCATATTCTCCACAACGATAGAGGAACTCACTCAAAATTAACCACAATACCTTCCACTTAACGGTGTCATCTTGAAGGTCTCGAAAGCCGGCCATCCATTGATCTTCAGTCATAGCTTTAGCTTGATATTCTTCCAAAAAAACTTATGGGAGAGAAGGTGGTAAGGCACATCTGATAGGAAAATTTCAAGTCCCAAAAGTGACTTCGGATCCAGATCTCCAATAATGGTACACATCCCAAGAATCTGCCTTCTCCCATTTTCCTGCATGCATTTAGTGACCGGAAAGTCTCTGCTAGAATAGATGGTGTTGGATTAATACCCTTTTTGAGCTTGTCAAATAGATATGTTGTGGTGTAATCTATATGCCCCAAGACTTTTGGAAAGATGACCATCCCATAAATTCTAAAAGTGAGCAAATACCTCTTCTTTGGTGGATTGGGGTGTCGAAGGATTAAATCTCAGATATGGGCCCAAGCTATGCAATCAGTCTTTCCTTTTTTTCACAATCTTTCCTTGAAACCATTCTTTGCTCATCCCAGTGAAGCCAATTAGATTTTCTAGGAAAGATGGCGGGTCTTTAGGTTTGATGTAAACCTTCACTGCCTTGAATCTCGGACAACATAGCAGGGTTGTATATTCCTCGATTCTGGGAGTCATATCCACCTTTCCAAAAGTGAAGCAATAGTATCCCGGGTTCAAGAACTGTGTTAAGGCCCTGAACAAATTAATATCATGAACTCCTGTTGGAAAACTTCCTTCATATATGAATCCCAACTCCGTCATATTTCTCTCAATTCATGAAGATTATTCTGCGTGGAAACAATCAAAGTTGTCTCGATAATCTCTGACACGTGTTTTGTCGTCAAGTTGTCCCCCTTTTCCATCTGCATTCGCTCAGACCATCCCCATACGGTAGTATTATTACTTTTCTCGTATTAACACCTATATATGATATGATATGCAAATTGGATGTGGATAGATAAAAGAACAACAAACACAAAAACACAAGCCAGTGCAATGAATTCATCGAATAAATAAATTAAGTGCTCAATAATAACATAAGGTAATCAATTAAAAGTACATAAGATATGTACAACAAACAAAAGTAAACATACAGGGAACAAAATCTAAAAGGGTTACTTCTAAACGGGTAGCATACCAACGTGGCTCTAAAAAAGGGTGGACTCCAACAGTCTACTATACGAGGTTAAGTTCTAAAGTAAATGGTACTTGAACTGTCGTCGCTAGGACATTGATTTGGGAGAATACAACCCTTATACCATATGAAAACCTCACGAAATATAAGGACCGAAATCCATAAATGAATTACAACACTATACGGAGGTGAACACCCCATGAAGCAAAGTATTCACTCCTACTTAAGGGTTCTAGATCTAATACATGATGCCAATTTATATCAAACATTATGCAATTAACAAATAAGACTTAGAAATTAAAAATTAAATTAAATCAAATTTAAATTTTCCTTAATAATTACGTTGTGAACCCAATTAACGAATAACTCTTTTTTTTTAAAAAACAAAAATTAGGTCCCCAGCGGAGTCCCCATACTGTAGCGACTATCTTTTGAAAATGAAAATTTCTCTGGCTTTTTATAAAACATTTAATTCAAGAGCGGAATTTTTTAAAACTTATTTTTTTCTAAAAATTTGGAGTCGCCACCGATCATGTCAAAAGGATAGATCAGATACCGAAAAAATAAAACGAGAGAAAAATTTAGGTCCGAGAGTTGGTTACGTTTGTAAAAGGATTAACACCCCCACAACGCCCAAAATTGGTAACTGAAGGTTTGCATCTTATTTATTAAGGAAAATAAGAATTTGAATTAATTTAAATTTTAATTCCTAAAATGCATGTATGCATGACAGTTTTAAAAATTGCCTCGATATTCACGGTAGTCAACGGAGACGACACTCAGAGACCGGGATGCCACTCCCAACAAAATACTGAAACAATAAGGCTTAACACTATATGTAACATGATTTATGTATGAACAATTATAAAAAATATTAAATTACAATAACAATATACAAACAAATCATAAAAACCAAATTAAGGCATAAACATACATAAACATTCTTTAATACAATTTATTATAACACAATATACTAATATAATTATAAAAATAGCATACATAATATAATAATATATAAAAATTTAACATAATAATATATAATACATAGAATAATATAATAATATATTAAGGACTAAAAAATAGATTAAAGAACCAAAATTGAAAGTAAATGAAGGACTGTAGGGATGAATATTAAAGGGTTGAAGTCCTGGTGTTGTACTTTTTAATAAACAGAGGGACTGGAAATGAGATTAGACCAGGCGAAAAGGCATTAGTGTGAACTGGTTTGGGGCGGAGGGTCTTAGTATGTAATTAACCCATGTTTTAACCCCAGTATATAACCTAAAAATAACACCCAAATAGATCTATTTCCTTTTTTTATCAGCCGCATCCCCGCCCCCTCTCTTTTATTCTTCAATTTTTGTAAACCCTAAAACGCAACCCCCTTTCCACACTTAAAAATTAAAAGCTTCATAGATCCAGTTGAAACAATAAAAAATGAAGATCTCCATTCCAACCATTTCTCGGTGGTTCGTCCTTGGCCATGAACAGCGACGCTGGTTCCTAATTGAACTGAGGTAAGTTTAAAAGCCTTCTCCTTTTTATTTTAGTGTTTGTATTCGAATAGGAACTAAAGATTTACCTTCTTTTTTTTTTGCGTTGAAACTCTGGATCTAGAATTTTTTTTATTTCGTGTCCAAAAAAAAGATCCCTCAAATTACAAAATGCATGAGTTTTATACTCATTTTTGTTACATATAAAAATATAAAAAACACCTTCATTTGATGTTGATTTGGCACGAATATGATGATGTTCAGATAATAATCTCTTATGTTTTTGCTTTTGCAGATCTGGCAATTTTTTGGGCGGTGGAGCAGGCGGCCGATGTTAAGAATAGGCTGGTGGTGGGCTAGGGTGGCGCGTGTGCAAGGCACTATGTTTGAATAGCCCGCGCGTGGCTCGCATCGCCTATGGATGGTCACTTGGGTGAGCGGCGAAAGAAAAAGGGTATTAAGGTTAAGATTATTTTAGATTAATTAGGGTTAAGGGTATTCTGGTAATTTAAGTTAGAGAAGATCTGAGTCAGGTTAGGTTAATTGAGTGTTTGGGTCGGTTTATATAAATGGGTTATTGGGTCACATATTGTAATGTGTTTGGTTTATTTATTATGTTGGGCTTGTATTTGGACTGTGATAATTTGGACATGGATTAATAAAATTTAGATCTGTCTTTATTTAAATTGAATTTGGTTTAAAGTTTGTGTCTGGACAAAAAAGAATAATTACAGAAGTAAATGTTACAAAGTTGTAATCACTAATTTTGTCCGGGGGTGTTAACCTGTTGTTACTTTTTTGCAATAAAAGGGGCTCTGTTTAACTTTAACTATTTTATACTATATGTGTGTGTGATTATCTTTAAAACCCAAAAAAATTACTAGTACTATTTGAGTTAAATATAATTATATATGTGTGTTGCTATTTACTATCATATTATACCATTTATTATCATGTTTTTGTTACAATATTGTTATCCAATTAAAAAGAAAACCCAAAACTTAATTAGTGTATTATGTTCTTTTTTGCGTTATCTTATTATAAGCATATAGTATAATTGTCATTAGTATATATTAGTGATATATGATGTCAAGTCTCTTTTTATTTATATGTTTCTATTGTTTATATTGTTACAAAAAAATCAAAAAACTAAAAAAATACTAAGTTAAACTAAATAGAAGCCCAACTATATAAATAAAGCCCAAGTTTATTTTTATTAAACAAACATCCATTTACTTTTTTTAAAAAGCCCAAAAATATTATATCAGCCAATAAATAATAAAAATCTGCATATTATAGTCCATTTACAATTTTATAAAACACAAAATTAAATACATAGAAGCCCTAATCTGATAAATATCTTTGGCCATTATAGTCCATTTACATGGCCCATCTTTGGCCCAAGAATTAGAAGCCCTAATGTGATAAATATCTTTCCCTTGCATAGATCAATCTCCACCGTCAGATCAATTCATCTGACGGTCCAGATGAATCTAGATGGATGCCCAAAGGTCCACCACGCGCGTTTGCGCCACACTGCCCGGCTCATTAACATCCACCACGCGCCCACGTGCGACCTTCGGCTTCCTCCACGCGCGCGTGTAATCAACGTACCCGACTCTTCAGCTCCCCAAACCATTCATAACACCACGTCGGTCGTCCCTTCTGGTCCCCTCCTCCTCACGAGCGGCCACAAAATGCAAAAAAAGAGAGAGCAAAACAAAATCAAAATAAAAAACGCAATGCTAGGGGGATATCAGGAAACAAACAAACATTGACAGTGGTAGCAGATGAATACAAACAAATGGGGGCAACCAATAGGGATTTTCATTTTCCTTAATTTTCTTTTTCATTTTCATTAATGTAATATTCGGGTGCTATATAACCGAAAGCAACAGATTGTAAAACCCGAGACAGGATTTTTAGAGAATATCAATAGAAGCGAAAAAGCCTCAAACATTCGAGGTATACTATTTCTTTCCTAGCATTTCGATTTTAAGCACCATAAGCATAAACTAGATTAGGGTTATAGTTTTTTTACCCTTGGTGTCGGTTTGCCTTCGTGGTGCCTACTTGTTTCCCTTCTCCGACGAAAAGCCTCTCGACCTTCCCAAGGTTGCATGTGGTGAGTTGGAGGGAACGACGGCCGAGGAGTTCAATTTCGAATCGAGAAAAGGAAACGTTTTAAAATTTTTAGGGTGCACCGGCCGTCAACGAACAACGATCGATGTGGTGGAAATCGGCCAGAATTTAGGTTCTCTTCTTCGATGAACAGCGGCGTTCATCAGAGTTTGGGGAGAAAATAAGGGGGTTTTTGTTTTGTTCAAAAGAAAAACTCTGTTTTTGGTAAAAAAAAACTAGCTTATATATTAAGCCCTTTTAAAATATGGTTTATTTGTTTTTTTAAAACCTTCCGCCCCATCTTATTCTTGTTTCTAGTCCTTTCGCATTTCGTAATAGCAACTCTGGTCTCCCCGCGTGGGGAAATTGCATGCCCGAGCCATTTCGCTTGTTGAAATCACACCCCCGATCCCTAAAACTTTTAAAAGCCCCTCAATCTCACCCCTATTGTAATCAAATCTGTGTGCTCTTAAGAATCGAACCCTGGACTTCATTTTTTATCAATTAGGTTCTTTTTCCAGTGTTGTTTCCCTTATTTCATGTTTTAATTTCTAGCTTTGTTGTTAAGTATGCTTGTTCTTGTTGAAATTAGTAGATACTTTGATTTTTTGGTTGATAAGAAATGCCTTTTGTGGTTGTGGTTGATGTTTTATGTGTATGTTTCTAGTATATATTTTGTATGTCATATTATATTTGTAGTTTTATAAAGTTTATAATATATTATAATTTTAAAATATATAATGTATATATAAACATAGTTTTCTGAAGGATATAAAATACATATATTTTTCTTTAAATACATAACGTTTTTTATTTTTAAGATTATAATATATAAAGTTTTTCTTCAAATATATAAGATGGTTTTTAAAGTATAATGTAATTTTGTAAAGTTTATAATATATATGTTCTTTAGTACATAATATATATAGTTTTGTAATTTTTAAAGTATTTAATATAGTTTTTAAAAGTTTATAATTTCACAGTATATAATGTTTAGTTATATAGTTATAATATGTATTTATATTTACATGTCTAATTTGGGTAGTTTGTGCCTTGTTGTTTTGGGCTTAGGTTGCTTTGTTTAGGTGGGCTAGGCCTTGCTTTGCTTAAAGGGCTTTGGGCTTGTTAGGTGAGTCTTAGGTTAGAATTAGGTAGAATTAATTTAATTAGTTTAAGATCTTATGCTCGTCTCATAGAGGCACGATCTTTAAATTAATTAGATTATTTTTAGGTTTAGTCCTTTTAGAGCCTTAGTTAGATTAAGGTTCAAATTGATTTAGTGAATTTAAACTTACCCTTGGCTTATTGAGATAAGTGTTAAATTCATTAAATCAATTGAATTCTCCCTAATTACCTTTAAGATAAATTTAATATGGAGATTAGATTGACATTTAAATTAAAACCATGATTAATTAACTTGATTTGTTTTAAGTAGTATCCTTGGCTTATTGGAATACTAGTTTAAAATTGATCAGATTAATTATCATGTTACAAGAAAATCCATATTTCATTAGGGCATTCTAGTTTTTCTAGGGATTAATTGATTTAGAGTTAAATAGTTAGATTCACCTAGTTATTAATTAGATCACTAATTGGTTTTCCATAATTTGGGCCTTTTTAGGTTAGAGTTTTGATGGACCTTTTGGTGTGTTTATTTTTAAGCTCTTATTTGACATCCATACTAATTATCATTAATGAGACCCATTTATTTTGAATTAATTAATTTAAACCATAAAAAGAAGGTATTTATTAATTCTAGTATTTTTGTCGTAATAGTCCGAACTTAAAAGGATGTTGACCAAATACTTGAATTAATCCTTACCGTCCCAAGAAAAAATTAAAAGTTGATAAAATCATCACATCATATCTTAACTGTTAGCAAAATTCATAAAGGTGACATACGAGATTCAAACCATAAATTAACACGATAGTCAGGCTTGTACTGTTGGAGTATGCCCAAAGACTAATCATAAGCTGATTATAAATGTCATTTGTTTTTACCTTGTTTATTCATAAAAAGGCATTGCCATTATTATTTTCAGTTACAATTTTGTGTGTATAAATAAACTGAATTATAATAAAGTCCTTAGAATAATATGGTTATTCTTAAATTCCTTAGTCGAGTATTATTGTGGGAATGAACAACAATAATACATTAAGACCAATATGTAGTTGATTGATGATAAAGTGTTGTCATTGACATGGAGATGTCAAAATCAATACATAAGTATGTGTTAGAGAACGACATATTGGACTGACCCGCTATGAGCATGTTTCTTGGATTATTATGTGAGAGTCACAACATTGCTCATAGTGATAACTACATGTATGATGATCCTTAGACTTGAGATCATCATTATTTCAACATCGCCAGTGGCATATTTTGATACAGTCAAACGTGTGTCGTAACTGACTACACTATAAAGACTGATATTGGATATGTCACAATCTATGTAGTGGGATATGGTTGATCAAGATAGGATTTGTCCCTTCTACATAATAGGAGTAATATCGTAGGCCACTTGATTGAGTGAGAATAGAAATGCATGGCCATGCTCGAATAAGTTGATATGAGATATCATAGTTATTCGTTTATAATAGTTTACTCAAGATATCAAGAAATATTAGATGGACTATACAAGTGTGACTGTTCCATAACTTGTGTCCAATCTAGATATAAAGGACAAAAGGATGTAATACATGAAAAATAGTTAATCACAGAAAAGGTTATGTCGAATCATGATATCTTGTAACTTAGATGACAATGACATAATGCTAGATATCACTCATTGTTTGTAATATTATAAATGTTCTAATATTTACTACTAACGTTACATGAACCTACAGGGTCACACCCACGGTTGAAATGAGCATATATTAAATGAATTATATATGTACAAATTTGTTGTACACGGATTTAGTTAAATTAATATATATATTATATATATATATATCTAATTTAACTATTGGGTAAATATTAAAAGAAAAATAATTATTGTAATTATGACTCTTTTAATATATAAATAATATAATTCGATTTAAATCAATATATATATATTGAAATCCTAATTAAATTGAATTTTATATATATTTAATATATATATTGAAATCCTAATTAAAGTTGAATTGGGATTATATATATTTAATATATATATATTGAAATCCAAATTAAGTTGAATTGGGATTATATATTTAATATATATATATTGAAATCCTAATTAAGTGGAATTGGAATTATACATATATTTAATATATATATTAAAATCCTAATTAAAGTTAAATTGGGATTATATATATTTAATATATATATATTGAAATCCTAATATGAGTTGAATTGGGATTTCAAAGGCTATATAAAGGCATGAGAGATCTAGCAATCATGAATGCTTTTTGAGAAAAACCTTCTAAATAGTTTAAAGAGTTTTTATATGCTAGGTTCCTTCTAAATGGTTTAGAGAATTTTTATATGCTCATTTCAACTAGGTGAACTACGTAGAGGTCGGAGCGTTATTGTTGCGACTTAGGAATCGACATCGTGGAATCGTGATTGAATACCTATCTTCTCCAAATTCAAAATTCCAAATTTTAAACAGGTAATTCTTCACCCTTATTCACCCCAATTCGTTCCTTGTACATAGATCTCTGGTGGTAATCGCTGGATAACTTTTCCGCTGCGGTGTACTGGCGTGACCCAACAGTGGTATTAGAGCCACTTGTACGATACGGGTTCGAGTTTTAATTACTTGGGTGATGTAATTGTATGAGATACATATTATTTTTTGATTTATTTAGCGAATATATGATATTTGTAGGAGCAAAACTATTTAATCATGATTAAGTTGTTAATCCAATTAAAAGATGTTCCTAAGATCGATGATTAAGAGTTAATCATCAGGATCTTTGTCGATAAGGTTTGAAATATTATATGTTAATTGTTAACATATTTAATATGGAGTTTTAGGTTTTTAGATGTTAAGTGTTAACATTCGCGGGATTATAGTTATTTATTAGACTAATGGTTAGTCTATAGATTTCGTGTCGGAAAGTAACAAAAGTTGTTTTAGTAAAAAAACCTCGTGGATTTTAAAATCCTGAAAAACTGCGATAATGTTAATAAAAAATTATCAACACGTGAGTTTTTTTATACAGCAATTAAGATGTTGATCTTAAAAAATAAAATCTCATCGCTGACCGAACCCTACAAGGGGCTTGACCCTTGACGTAGGAACAATCTGGTAAGACCTTAATAACAAACCGCGTCGTTATTATGTTTGGTATGCACGGTGTTTGGAATGCATAGTTATAGCCCAACAACCCATCTACTTTTATTTATAAGGTTTTATAAATACGACATGCGTGTCGTGCCTTTCTCTACTTCTATTGTAATTCTCTTCTCATCTTACTCCCTCATATAAAAAGCGAGTTTTTTGAAGTTGTAATCTACACGAAGAAGCATGGACCAGAGGAATAGAAGTATGGGCCGACAGAAAGATGCTTGAGAAGTGTTTTTATCTTTAGAATAATTTGGTTCTCCCATTGGCTTGGGACAGGCCACCTTAGGATATGGGCTATAACTGTTGCATTCATATTTACTATCTTTTATGTATGTGATAAAATGAATGTATGAGATGCATGCTAGTTAATTGATAAGATCAAATGTTAAATGGTGAGATAATATTCACAAAACCCCTCAATAAAATATTAAGTCTTTTATTGTTTCTAATGTTAACCTTTGTTAAAGTCTAGATCGATACAATGTAGGTTCTGCTAAAGCGTGGTACTTGTATCTATCTTGGCCAAACGCGAAGAATAAGCAAGTGATATTCGTTGGTTGTAATATTAGTTAAAGACTTAACTAGGTTACTCTAATATGATTAGAAAACCTTAAAGTTAGTTATTTGGATAATCATAAGATGATTATGAATAATAGTTGTTCACCAAATGGAGGAGTTACTAGATGTAATTAGCAAGTGTTGCTTACCTAGATAGACCAAATCTTAAGAGAAAAGCCAAAGCTGACTTAAGAGGTGTGAAATTTGGATCCTTGCCCACTAGAAAAACTATACAGAAAATATTTTCAACATTAATATTTGAGGGTTATTAATTTTAATAAAAAATAGTGGGAGTATAAAGACCTTTTATAAACAAACTTGGTAAAAGTACTCAAAATTCATATTTTATTGTTGTAGACTTATTATGGAAAATAAAAATTTGTTATCATTGCGATCGGTCCTTAAGAAGGACAAGTTGAACGACATAAACTACATTGACTGGTCACTCGAAGGAAAATGTTTCCATTGTAATGAGACATGTCATCGTAAAAGGAACTGCCCCATTTATCTTGAAAAAGTCAAGAAGGCAAATGAAAGCGGAGCGTCTGCCTCGAATATTTATGTTATTGATATTAATTTATCAACACCTACTTCTTGGGTATTGGATACCGGTTGTAGTTCTCATATTTTTACATTTGTATAAGGAGTACAAAAGAATAGAAATCTGAGAAAATGAGAGGTGAACCTACAGATTGGTAATGGAGCAAGAGTTGCTGCATTAGCTATAGGAACACATACTTTATCATTGCCTAGTGGACTTAATTTATGTTTAGAGGATTGTTATTTTGTGTCTAGTTTGACTAAAACATCATTTTGATTTCTTGTTCAGACAAGATTGGTTTTGAGATAATTATTAAGAATAATTGTTGTTCTTTTATCTCGATAATGTTCTCTATGATGTGACACAATTAATAAAATGCCTTTATACTTTGGATCAAGAGAATTCCATTTACAACATAAATACGAAAAGATCAAAAACAAATGACTCTAATTAAACTTATCTTTGGCATTTTCACCTGGGTCACATAAGTGAAAAACGCATTTCAAAACTTCATAAAGATGAATTTTTGGATTCATTTGTTTTGCAAACAACTTGATATATGCGAAACTTGCTTATTAGGAAAGGTGACCAAAGCTCCTTTTAATGGTAAAAGTGAGCGAGCAAGTGATTTATTGGGATTAATACATAGTGATGTATGTAGACCAATGAATACACAAGCTAGAGGAGGGTTTCAATACTTCATTACTTTCATAGTTGACTTCAGTAGATATGGGTACATTTACCTAATGCATCATAAATCTGAAGCCCTTGAAAAGTTCAAGGAATTTAAAAATGAAGTACAAAACCAACTTGGAAAAAGCATTAATGCTCTTCGATCAGATCGAGGAGGAGAATACTTAAGCTTAGAGTTCAGTGACCTTTTTAAGGAATATGGGATTGTCTCACACCACCTAGTACTCTACAATGGAATGGATTTTCTAAGGAGAAGAAATCGAACACTGTTAGACATGGTTCGATCAATGATGAGTCACACTAATCTTCCATTTTCTTTTTGGGGACATGCACTAAAAATAGTTGCTTTCACACTAAATCGTGTTCCATCTAAATCAGTTCAAAAGACACTATATGAGATATGGACTGGAAACATCCTAGTATGTCTTTTATGAAAATTTGGGGATGCGAAGCTTATGTTAAACATAAGATGTCTACAAAGCTCAAACCCAAATCTCATAAATGTAATTTTATGAGTTATCCTAAAGAAACTAAAGGATATTATTTCTTCAATCCTAACGAGAATAAAGCGTTTGTTGCTCAAATATGAATCTTCCTAGAAAAATAATTTGTTTTCTAAAAAAGAAGTGGGAGAAATATTGAACTCAATGAAATTTGAGATCAACCACATATCATTGAACAATAGATTGAACAATAACAAGGTCCACAACTTGTTGAGGAACATTCAACAGTTTTGGAAACACAACCACTGCGAAGATCTTTGAGAGAATGCAATACGCTTGAGAAATATGGATTTCTAGTCACATTGCATGGTGTTGTTCTCTTCATAGATCAAGATGAGCCTAGGACTTATCAAGAAGAAGTGACGTGCCTAGACTTTGAGAAATGGCTAGAGGCCATGAAATTCGAGATGGATTCCATGTCAGAAAACCAAATTTGGACCTTGGTTGAACCACCTATAGGGGTTATGCCTATAGGGTGCAAATGGGTTTTCAGAAAGAAAACCGACATGGATGGTAATGTACAAACATACAAAGCTGCGATTAGTCTCTAGGGGCTTTGGTCAAATTCATGGTATAGACTATGATGAAACCTTTTCACCTGTTTCTATGTTTAAATCCATCTTTTAACGATGCAATCAAAAAGTTTGATGTTATCAAAAATGAAGATGAGTCATGTGTTTTCAAGAAAATTAGTGGGAACACTGTCATATTCTTGGTACTGTATATGGATGACATACTGATAATAGGAAATGACATATCTAGCTTACAATCTGTGAAAACTTGGTTAGGAAAATGTTTTTCCATGAAAGACTTGGGTGAGGCAACATATATATTAGGAGTCAATATCTATAGAGATAGATCAAGACGACTCCTAGAATTAAGTCAAAATACATACATAGAAGAAGTACTGAAAAGATTCAGTATGGAAAAATTGAAAAAGAGGTTCTCACCTATGAGACATGAAATTGCATTCTCGAAGGAAATGTGTCATTCAACACCTCAAGAAAGAGAGTGAATGAGTAAGATTTCATATGCTTCAGCAACTGTATCTATCATATATGTCATGTTATGTACTTATCCAAATGTATCATACATTTTAAGTATGACAAGTCGATACCAGGTAGATCCTGGTGAAGGTCATTAGGTCGCATTTAAAAATATCCTTAAGTACTTAAGAAGAACTAAGGATACATTCCTTATATATGGGGGTGAGGAAGAGGTAAGTATAAAAGGTTATACTGGTGTCATCTTTCAAACCGATAAGGATGATTAACGATCGCAATCAGGTTTTATATTATGCCTTAATAGAAGTGTTGTGAGCTAGAAAGGTTCAAAGCAAGATACAGTAACTGATTCTACAACATAAGCCAAGTATATTGTAGCATATGATGCTACAAAAGAGGGTGTTAGGATCAAGAAATTCATATCTAAACTGGGAGTTGTGCCAAGCATTTTGAATGTTATAGATCTGCGTTGTGATAACAACAGAGCCATCGAACAAGCAAAAGAACCTAGATCTCACCAACGATCCAAACACATACCTAGGCGTTACCATCTCATTCGAGAAATTATAGATCAAGGAGATGTGGAAATATGTAGAGTACCAACAGATGATAACATTGTCGATCCACTGACAAAACCTCTAACGCGGTAGAAGCATGACCGTCACACTAAGCCACTTGGTATTAGATACAAAAGTGATTGGTCTTAGTGCTAGTGGGAGATTGTTAGAGTATGTCCAAAGAGCAATCATAAGATGATTATAAATGTCATTTGTTTTTTTACCTTGTTTATTCATAAAAAGGCATTGCCATTATTATTTTCAGTTACAATCTTGCGTGCAAAAATAAACTGAATTATAATAAAGTCCTTAGAATAATATGATTATTCTTAAATGTTCTTAGTCGAGTATTATTGTGGGAATGTACAACAATAATGCATTAAGACTAATATGTAGTTGATTGATGATAAAGTGTTGTAATTAACATGGAGATGTCAAGATCAATACATAAGTATGTGTTAGAGAACGAATACTGGACTGACCCGCTATGAGCATGTTTCTTGGATTATTATGTGACAGTCACAACATTTCTCATAGTGATAACTATATGTATGATCCTTAGACTTGAGATCATCATTATTTCAACATCATGAGTGGCATATTTTGATACAGTCAAACGTGTGTCGTAACTAACTACACTATAAAGACTGATATTGGATATGTCACAATCTATGTAGTGGGATATGGTTGATCAAGATAAGTTTTGTCCCTCCTACATAATAAGAGTAATATCATAGGCCACTTGATTGAGTGAGACTAGAAATACATGGCCATGCTCGAATAAGTTGATATGAGATATCATAATTATTCGTTTATAATAGTCTACTCAAGTATCAAGAAATATTAGATTGACTATACAAGTGTGACTGCTCCATGACTTGTGTCCAATCTAGATATAAAGGACAAAAGGATGTAATACATGAATAATAGTTAATCACGAAAAAGATTATGTCGAATCATGATTTCTTGTAACTTAGGTGACAATGACATATTGCTAGATGTCACTCATTGTTTGTAATATTATAAATGTTTTAATATTTACTACTAACGTTACATGAACCTACAGGGTCACACCCACGGTTGAAATAAGCATATATTAAACGAATTATATATGTACAAATTTTTTGTACACGGATTTAGTTAAATTAATATATATTTGATATATATATATTTAACTATTGGGTAAATATTAAAAGAAAAATAATTATTGTAATTATGACTCTTTTAATATATAAATAATATAATTCGATTTAAATCAATATATATATTTGAAATCCTAATTAAATTGAATTTATATTTATATATATTTAATATATATATTGAAAATCCTAATTAAAGTTGAATTGGGATTATATATATTTAATATATATATATTGAAATCCTAATTAAGTTGAATTATATATTTAATTATATATTTAATATATATATATTGAAATCCTAATTAAGTGGAATTGGGATTATACATATATTTAATATATATATTAAAAAAATCCTAATTAAAGTTAAATTGGGATTATATATATTTAATATATATATATTGAAATCCTAATATGAGTTGAATTGGGATTTCAAAGGCTATATAAAGGCATGAGAGATCTAGCAATCATGAATGCTTTTTGAAAAAAACCCTCTAAATAGTTTAAAGAGTTTTTTATATGCTAGTTCCTTCTAAATGGTTTAGAGAATTTTTATATGCTCATTTCAACTAGGTGAACTACGTAGAGGTCGGAGCGTTATTGTTGCGACTTAGGAATCGACATCGTGGAATCGTGATTGAATACCTATCTTCTCCAAATTCAAAATTCCAAATTTTAAACAGGTAATTCTTCACCCTTATTCACCCCA
Organism: Hibiscus mutabilis; assembly: GCA_019671005.1. Lineage (NCBI taxonomy): Eukaryota > Viridiplantae > Streptophyta > Magnoliopsida > Malvales > Malvaceae > Hibiscus > Hibiscus mutabilis. The sequence continues at coordinate 27,755,024 of CM033717.1, read as the reverse complement.
ATTCGTTCCTTGTACATAGATCTCTGGTGGTAATCGCTGGATAACTTTTCCGCTGCGGTGTACTGGCGTGACCCAACAGTGGTATTAGAGCCACTTGTACGATACGGGTTCGAGTTTTAATTACTTGGGTGATGTAATTGTATGAGATACATATTATTTTTTGATTTATTTAGCGAATATATGATATTTGTAGGAGCAAAACTATTTAATCATGATTAAGTTGTTAATCCAATTAAAAGATGTTCCTAAGATCGATGATTAAGAGTTAATCATCAGGATCTTTGTCGATAAGGTTTGAAATATTATATGTTAATTGTTAACATATTTAATATGGAGTTTTAGGTTTTTAGATGTTAAGTGTTAACATTCGCGGGATTATAGTTATTTATTAGACTAATGGTTAGTCTATAGATTTCGTGTCGGAAAGTAACAAAAGTTGTTTTAGTAAAAAAACCTCGTGGATTTTAAAATCCTGAAAAACTGCGATAATGTTAATAAAAAATTATCAACACGTGAGTTTTTTTATACAGCAATTAAGATGTTGATCTTAAAAAATAAAATCTCATCGCTGACCGGAACCCTACAAGGGGCTTGACCCTTGCGTAGGAACAATCTGGTAAGACCTTAATAACAAACCGCGTCGTTATTATGTTTGGTATGCACGGTGTTTGGAATGCATAGTTATAGCCCAACAACCCATCTACTTTTATTTATAAGGTTTTATAAATACGACATGCGTGTCGTGCCTTTCTCTACTTCTATTGTAATTCTCTTCTCATCTTACTCCCTCATATGTAAAACGAGTTTTTGAAGTTGTAATCTACACGAAGAAGCATGGACCAGAGGAATAGAAGTATGGGCCGACAGAAAGATGCTTGAGAAGTGTTTTTATCTTTAGAATAATTTGGTTCTCCCATTGGCTTGGGACAGGCCACCTTAGGATATGGGCTATAACTGTTGCATTCATATTTACTATCTTTTATGTATGTGATAAAATGAATGTATGAGATGCATGCTAGTTAATTGATAAGATCAAATGTTAAATGGTGAGATAATATTCACAAAACCCCTCAATAAAATATTAAGTCTTTTATTGTTTCTAATGTTAACCTTTGTTAAAGTCTAGATCGATACAATGTAGGTTCTACTAAAAGCGTGGTACTTGTATCTATCTTGGCCAAACGCGAAGAATAAGCAAGTGATATTCGTTGGTTGTAATATTAGTTAAAGACTTAACTAGGTTACTCTAATATGATTAGAAAACCTTAAAGTTAGTTATTTGGATAATCATAAGATGATTATGAATAATAGTTGTTCACCAAATGGAGGAGTTACTAGATGTAATTAGCAAGTGTTGCTTACCTAGATAGACCAAATCTTAAGAGAAAAGCCAAAGCTGACTTAAGAGGTGTGAAATTTGGATCCTTGCCCACTAGAAAAACTATACAGAAAAACTATTTTCAACATTAATATTTGAGGGTTATTAATTTTAATAAAAAATAGTGGGAGTATAAAGACCTTTTATAAACAAACTTGGTAAAAGTACTCAAAATTCATATTTTATTGTTGTAGACTTATTATGGAAAATAAAAATTTGTTATCATTGCGATCGGTCCTTAAGAAGGACAAGTTGAACGACATAAACTACATTGACTGGTCACTCGAAGGAAAATGTTTCCATTGTAATGAGACATGTCATCGTAAAAGGAATCGCCCCATTTATCTTGAAAAAGTCAAGAAGGCAAATGAAAGCGGAGCGTCTGCCTCGAATATTTATGTTATTGATATTAATTTATCAACACCTACTTCTTGGGTATTGGATACGGTTGTAGTTCTCATATTTTTACATTTGTATAAGGAGTACAAAAGAATAGAAATCGAGAAAATGAGAGGTGAACCTCTGATTGGTAATGGAGCAAGAGTTGCTGCATTAGCTATAGGAACACATACTTTATCATTGCCTAGTGGACTTAATTTATGTTTAGAGGATTGTTATTTTGTGTCTAGTTTGACTAAAAACATCATTTTGATTTCTTGTTCAGACAAGATTGGTTTTGAGATAATTATTAAGAATAATTGTTGTTCTTTTATCTCGATAATGTTCTCTATGATGTGACACAATTAATAAAATGCCTTTATACTTTGGATCAAGAGAATTCCATTTACAACATAAATACGAAAAGATCAAAAACAAATGACTCTAATTAAACTTATCTTTGGCATTTTCACCTGGGTCACATAAGTGAAAAACGCATTTCAAAACTTCATAAAGATGAATTTTTGGATTCATTTGTTTTGCAAACAACTTGATATATGCGAAACTTGCTTATTAGGAAAGGTGACCAAAGCTCCTTTTAATGGTAAAAGTGAGCGAGCAAGTGATTTATTGGGATTAATACATAGTGATGTATGTAGACCAATGAATACACAAGCTAGAGGAGGGTTTCAATACTTCATTACTTTCATAGTTGACTTCAGTAGATATGGGTACATTTACCTAATGCATCATAAATCTGAAGCCCTTGAAAAGTTCAAGGAATTTAAAAATGAAGTACAAAACCAACTTGGAAAAAGCATTAATGCTCTTCGATCAGATCGAGGAGGAGAATACTTAAGCTTAGAGTTCAGTGACCTTTTTAAGGAATATGGGATTGTCTCACACCACCTAGTACTCTACAATGGAATGGATTTTCTAAGGAGAAGAAATCGAACACTGTTAGACATGGTTCGATCAATGATGAGTCACACTAATCTTCCATTTTCTTTTTGGGGACATGCACTAAAAATAGTTGCTTTCACACTAAATCGTGTTCCATCTAAATCAGTTCAAAAGACACTATATGAGATATGGACTGGAAACATCCTAGTATGTCTTTTATGAAAATTTGGGGATGCGAAGCTTATGTTAAACATAAGATGTCTACAAAGCTCAAACCCAAATCTCATAAATGTAATTTTATGAGTTATCCTAAAGAAACTAAAGGATATTATTTCTTCAATCCTAACGAGAATAAAGCGTTTTGTGCTCAAATATGAATCTTCCTAGAAAAATAATTTGTTTTCTAAAAAAGAAGTGGGAGAAATATTGAACTCAATGAAATTTGAGATCAACCACATATCATTGAACAATAGATTGAACAATAACAAGGTCCACAACTTGTTGAGGAACATTCAACAGTTTTGGAAACACAACCACTGCGAAGATCTTTGAGAGAATGCAATACGCTTGAGAAATATGGATTTCTAGTCACATTGCATGGTGTTGTTCTCTTCATAGATCAAGATGAGCCTAGGACTTATCAAGAAGAAGTGACGTGCCTAGACTTTGAGAAATGGCTAGAGGCCATGAAATTCGAGATGGATTCCATGTCAGAAAACCAAATTTGGACCTTGGTTGAACCACCTATAGGGGTTATGCCTATAGGGTGCAAATGGGTTTTCAGAAAGAAAACCGACATGGATGGTAATGTACAAACATACAAACTGCGATTAGTCTCTAGGGGCTTTGGTCAAATTCATGGTATAGACTATGATGAAACCTTTTCACCTGTTTCTATGTTTAAATCCATCCGGATCTTACTTGTGATAGCTACATTTTATGATTATGAGATATGACAAATGGATGTTAAAGCTATTTTCCTTAATGGAAAACTAGATGAGGATGTGTACATGACACAACCTGAAGGTTTTGTTGATCCAAAAGATGCCGAAAAATATGCAAGCTACAAAGGTCCATTTATGAATTGAAGCAAGCTTCTCGAAGTTGGAATCTTCGTTTTAACGATGCAATCAAAGAGTTTGATTTTATCAAAAATGAAGATGAGTCATGTGTTTTCAAGAAAATTAGTGGGAGCATTGTCATATTCTTGGTATTGTATGTGGATGACATACTGATAATAGGAAAAGACATATCTAGCTTACAACTTGTGAAAACTTGGTTAGGAAAATGTTTTTCCATGAAAGACTTGGGTAAGACAACATATACATTAGGAGTTAAGATCTATAGAGATAGATCGAGACGACTCCTAGGACTAAGTCAAAATACATACATAGAAGAAGTACTGAAAAGATTTAGTATGGAAAAATCGAAAAAGGGGTTCTTACCTATGAGACATGAAATTTCTCTCTCAAAGGAAATGTGTTCTTTAACACCTCAAGAAAGAGAGCGAATGAGTAAGATTCCATATGCTTCAGCAATTGTATCTATCATATATGTCATGCTATGTACTCATCAAAATGTATCATATGCTTTAAGTATGACAAGTCGATACCAGGTAAATCCTGGTGAAGGTCACTGGGTCGCAGTTAAAAACATCTTTAAGTACTTAAGAAGAACTAAGGATACATTCCTTATATATGGAGGTGAGAAAGAGCTAAGTATAAAAGGTTATATTTATGTCAGCTTTCAAACCGATAAGGATGAATAACAATCGCAAACGTGTTTTCTATTATGCCTTAATAGAAGTGCTGTGAGCTGAAAAGGTTCAAAGCAAGATACAATAGCTGATTCTACAACACATGTCGAGTATATTGTAGCATGCGATGCTGCAAAAGAGGGTGTTAGGATCAAGAAGTTCATATCTAAACTGGGAGTTGTACCAAGCATTTTGAATGCTATAGATCTACGTTGTGATAACAACGGAGCCATCGAACAAGCAAAAGAACCTAGATCTCACCAAAGATCCAAACACATACTTAGGTGTTACCATCTCATTCGAGAAATTATAGATCAAAGAGATGTGGAAATATGTAGAGTACAAACATATGATAACATTGTCGATCCACTGACAAAGCCTCTGACGCAGTAGAAGCATGATCGTCACACTAAGTCACTTGGTATTCGATACATGAGTGATTGGTCTTAGTGCTAGTGGGAGATTGTTGGAGTATGCTCAAAGACCAATCATAAGATGATTATAAATGTCATTTGTGTTTACCTTGTTTATTCATAAAAAGGCATTGCCATTATTATTTTAAGTTACAATTCTGCATGTATATATAAATTGAATTATAATAAAGTCCTTAGAATAATATGATTATTCTTAAATGTCCTTAGTCGGGTATAATTGTGGGAATGGACAACAATAATGCATTAAGACTAATATGTAGTTGAATGATGATAAAGTGTTGTCATTGACATGGAGATGTCAAAATCAATAAATAAGTATTGTTAGAGAACGACATACTGGACTGACCCGCTATGAGCATGTTTCTTGGATTATTATGTGAGAGTCACAAAATTGCTCATAGTGATAACTACATGTATGATCCTTAGACTTGAGATCATCATTATTTCAACATCGTGAGTGGCATATTTTGATACAGTCAAACGTGTGTCATAACTGACTACACTATAAAGACTGATATTGGATATGTCACAATCGATGTAGTGGGATATGATTGATCAAGATAGTATTTGTCCCTCCTAAATAATAGGAGTAATATTGTAGGCCACTTGATTGAGTGAGACTAGAAATGCATGGTCATGCTCGAATAAGTTGATATGAGATATCATAGTTATTCGTTTATAATAGTCTACTGAAGATATCATGAAATATTAGATGGACTATACAAGTTTAACTGTTCTATAACTTGTGTCCAATCTATATATAAAGGACAAAAGGATGTAATACATGAAAAATAGTTAATCACAAAAAAGGTTATGTCGAATCATGATTTCTTGTAACTTAGGTGACAACGACATATTGCTAGATGTCACTCATTGTTTGTAATATTTGAAATGTTCTAATATTTACTACTAACGTTACGTGAACCTACAGGGTCACATTCACGGTTGAAATGAGCATATATTAAACGAATTATATATGTACAAATTTGTTGTACACGGATTTAGTTAAATTAATATATAATTGATATATATAATTTAACTATTGGGTAAATATTAAAAGAAAAATAATTATTGTAATTATGACTCTTTTAATATATAAATAATATAATTCGATATAAATCAATATATATATTGAAATCCTAATTAAATTGAATTTATATATATATATATTTAATATATATATATATTGGAATCCTAATTAAAGTTGAATTGGGATTATATATATAATATATATATATTGAAATCCTAATTAAGTTGAATTGGGATTATATATTTAATATATATATATATATATATATATTGAAATCCTAATTAAGTGGAATTGGGATTATACATATATTTAATATATATATTAAAATCCTAATTAAAGTTAAATTGGGATTATATATATATATATATATATATATTGAAATCCTAATATGAGTTGAATTGGGATTTCAATGGCTATATAAAGGCATGAGAGATCTAGCAATCATGAATGCTTTTTGAAAAAACCCTCTAAATAGTTTAGAGAGTTTTTATATGCTTGTTCCCTTCTAAATGGTTTAGAGAATTTTTATATGCTCGTTTGAACTGGGTGAACTACGTAAGGTCGGAGCGTTATCGTGCAGCTTAGGAATCGACATCGTGGAATCGTGATTGAATATCTATCTCCTCCAAATTCAGAATTCCAAATTTTAAACAGGGAAATCTTCACCCTTATTCACCCCGATTCGTTCCTCATACATAGATCTCTGGTGGTAATCGCCGGACAATTTTTTCGCTGCGCCATGGGGTGTACCGGCGTGACCCAACATATACGATGTCGGTTTAATCTATGGTCTAGTATATCGTTAACCTTATTAATTAAATGTCCAATTAATTTGAACCCACCAATTTGATAAACTCCGTTCAGTTAAAGCCAATTTTCAATTAAGGTCACCAAATTAGATTCAATTCAAAATTTGACAATTTCCTTTGTTTATAAGCAACAAATATTTTGGTACCGATTTTCGGGCGTGATGGGGGTGCTAATCCTTCCCCACACGTAACCAACTCCTGAACCCTTTCAAAACGAATCTCTATTTTTGTGGTGTTCGGCCTACCTTATCCAAGTGGCAGGTGGCGACAACCAGTTTTTTTGTTTTTTTTAAATACGAATTTTCAAAAGAAATCCCCTTAAGCCTAGATTTCAAGAATGATTTGGGGATACCCTTGTAGCAACCAAACCTATTATATTTTTAAAAGATAAGACAAAAAGGTCGATACAGCTTGGCGACTTCACTAGGGAACATGATTTGTTTTTACAAAACAAAAGGAGAGTTAGGCCAAAAGAATATTTTTTGCTTTTAATGATGGAAAATTATTGGAATCTTAATTGATTTTAACAAGGTTGATCCTTTCTTGAAAATGTGACAACGATTGTACAAGGTTTGATAATTGGTGGTCTTCGAATTAATTTGACATTTAATTTCTAAGGAATCATCGACATGTGTTGCACCATATCATCAGGCTCTATGCCTGAGCTCTGTCCCTTAAGTGGGAGTGAAACGCCACATACCCATTTGAGTAGCCCTCCATGGGTCAGTAATTCACTTCCAGAATCCATGCCTTTTGATGCGTGAGCAACCCTCCACATCACTAGGTTGTGCTTTCCCTCGAACCGAAACCAATTCGCAAGCTTGTAATGGGCCAGAATTAGGGTTCTTGTTGCCTTAGTAGGTAATAAGATAGGTTCGGGTACCCTCAATTAAAACCGAACTCATGTGTGAGAATCTAAGAGGCCCACCCCGTTAGAGCCATGCGGATAACCATAGCAAACTAGAATTCATGTGGTTAGGGTTTTCGTTCTTTGTTTGCTTGATTTTTTAGCGTTTATCTTTTCTCGTTTTCTGTTTTATTGTTTATCTTATATAACTAACACTTCTTTTTGTTTCTTCATTTTCCTCTTTTACCTTTTTGTTTTGCATATCTTGTCATATCATGAAGAACACATTGATTTGGAAATAGTTTGAAGTTAATGACAAGATCAATGGGAGACTTGGTTCGTAGCAATGACGAAAAGAATTTTGATGTACAAATATGGTCGGAAGGGGAGCAACTACATGATGGGGCAATATTGTCGCCGGGTTCAGATCAGCTATGGCAGCCGTGACATTCATGAACATGGAGTTTAATGATGTGTCAGAGTTAAAGCCGGTATGGGATAGTTGGGATCTTGAAACGAGAAATACTTTCAAGAATGAGTATGGCGACATCGCCTGTTTACTAGATGTCCCGGTCGACCGATTGCTACTTCAAGCTTTAGTGGGGTTTTGGAACTCAGCTTATAGTTGTTTCACGATTGGTAACTTTGATTTGACCCCTACAATCAAAGAATATCAAGACCTTATAAATTGCAAGAAGATTGATGAGAATCAGGTGTACTCTAAGCCTAATAAGAACAAAGCTTTTCGAATCAAGCTTAGTATAATCTTGGAGACGTTGTTATCTTGGTAGAGAATCATGTCACCACTTGGAACAAAAATGAGTATCTTAAGTGGGAAGGAATTCTAGCTTTAGCTTTTCTACATCTTGTGGGCCGAGTGTAGCGGGACCTCTTTGCATTGTTGATCTATGGGTTGGTACTTTTTCCTCGAGCATTAGGGCTTATCGACCCGACGGTTTTGGACTTGTTTGATCGTCTAAGTAGCAGGACCAATCCGATAGCCATAATTTTGGCTAAAACTTTTCGATCATTGAGGTTTTGCAGGGAGAACGGTGGAGGTCGCTTCCAAGGAAATTCACAGCTTTTGACCGTTTGGTTTTACAGTCACCTTTGGTCCGATGCCAATTTCTCAAGGCCTCTCTATGATGGCAAGTTCCTACCGTTACAGGAATTTTTGCAAAAAAGGGATTGGCCAACGCAAAGGTCCAAAGAGGTTTGGCTAGTTGTTCTCTGAAATCTAAGAGAGGAAGACATAGTTTGGATTGCTCCATGGTTATTGGCAAGGAATATCCTTTATAGATGTAGGGTACACTCTTGGGTACCACTACTTGGTCTTTGGGGGCATACAGCTTATGTACCTCTTCTAGTTTTGAGACAGTATAGTTCAAAGAAATTCATGCCGGCCACCAAAGGTTTAAACGAGTTCAACATGAATTATGAGAAAGAGAAAGGCTACAAGACGGTGGTATATAATGCTTCTTCAACTTGGAACAATGCAAGACGGGTTAAGATCACTTGAATCTCGATAGAAAAATATCTATAGAGGGGAGATTGGCCACGTTTCCTACTGAGGCTGATTTCATGAGGAAGCAACTTGAAGAAGAGCAGAAGAGGTACCTCATGCTCAAGGAGAATACTCACCAAGAAAAGTTCGACTTTGAATTAGAAAAGATGCAGTTTGAAGGAGTGATTAAAGATCTACACAGGAAAAGGGATGAGTTGGAACTCGAGCTCAAGTTGGGGAAGGAAGAGATTCAGAAACTTAAAAGGCTAAACAAGAGCAAAAGAGTTGCGTATGGTGAACCAAGCAAGGGGTTAGAGCTCCGATTTAAGGAAGAGAAAGCGAGAGCCGAGAACTACAAAATGATGTTTTACGAGTACAAGGATCAAGTGCTCGTTTTAACCCAAGAAGTGAACAATCTACAAACCTCCCACTCAAGATAGATCAAGAAGGAACAATACCAAAATGAAGCCTTGAAAGATCAAGTAAAATGTTTGGAAAAGTCTCTTTTCAAGCATAAGGGTTCAACTAACAAGTTAAAAGCTAGTAACTTGGAGAATCAAGTTTTGATGGCACATGTCGAAGAGTTGGAAACCGAGGTTCAATGGCTCAAGGATCATGTGGTAAGCCTTAGGGGAGCGATTCAAGTACGCCTGATGCCGAGTTTGGAGCAACTACACTTCACCGCCTACAAAATTTGGAGGCAAGAGCAAGAGTTGGCGCAATGGATGACTCATATGCAAGAGGTTGCTCAGAAGATACAGTTTCTAGCGGAAGATGCTACCGAGCTTCATGACTGTGTAGACGATGAATCCAAAGAATAAGAGAGGATTGTTTGGATTTGAGGGAGATCATTGACCACGATACTGTCTTAAAGCCATATGTGTAGTTAGTTTTCTCTAGTTATTGTAACAAGACAATGTTCCAGTTAATGAAAGTCGTTTAACGATGATATTTTCCAAACTCAATGTGGCTCTTTGCATTCATGGATAATACATTTGTTTGCATTCTTTGTTTCATTGCTAATAGTTAATTCAAAAGCTTTTCATTTCAGAAGATAGCATTTTGGTTCTTTAGATTACAATCATTCCACATCCATACCACACTCGTTTATGAACACGAAAAATGGAGGAAGGTTTTGCAAAGTTGGAAGTCGACCTACGTGGTTAGACAGAACAAGCCCAACAAGAATTAAGGGACACCATCATCAAGTCCTAGCAAGACATGATGAAGGAGATATCCCAGTTGCTGCAAGCCCGGCTAGGACAAGAGTCGAGAGACAAGTGTACCGTCGAGAATCCTACCCAAAACTTGGGGGATCGCCCTTATGCTCAAATCGTCAAGAACCCCTTGCTTGTTGACCCTTCATTGAACCCTCTATAAGGGGCATATTCTTTTCATGCCGGCTCTGCCACTCAAGCCCAACTGGGGGTGACATTTGGGAATTCTGAGAATATTGGGGACAGTATCCCAGACTTTGATGAGTTGAAGAAACTCAACCAAATAAAGGTGGAGTTCAAAAAATAATTGGAGGATACCCGGAAGGATCTAGAAGAAAAGCTCCAGGTGAAGGAAAACGAGGATGACTCCTACGGGTTGAATGCTAGAGAGCTCAGCTTGGTCCTAGACATGGAAATCCTATACAAATTCAAGACCCCAGAATTTGAAAAGTTTGACGGCAAAACGTGTCCCACTGCACACGTGGTCATGTTTTGTCAAAATATAGTTGGGTTTACCGATAATGAGAAACTCTTGATTCATTGTTTCTAGGACAGCTTGGTGGGATCTACTTCAAGATGGTACAATCAGCTAACGAGGGCTCAAATCAAATCATGGAAGGATTTAGAAAAAGCTTTCATCGATCAGTACAAGCATATAACCGACATGGTTCCTAACGGACTTTTGTTGCAAGGCATGGAACAAAGGCACAATGAGACCCTCTGTGAGTACGCCCAGAGATGGCGTGATGTGGCGGCACAAGTTCAACCACCGCTTCATGAGCATGAGATTTCTCCAATGTTCATAGATACGCTAAAAGGGATGCTCTAGGATAAATTGATCATCAACCTTATTAGCAACTTTGCGGAGATGGTTATGACTGACGAGCGCATCGAAGCAGCCATTAAGGGTGAAAGAATTGACGGAGGGGATCATTCACGCAAACAATACAAGAAGAAGGACCATGAGGTGAACAATACAAACACCTTCAAGGCAACCAAGAACTTCATTAATTCTCAACCCCAGGCCACAGCGGTGAATTCCCGAAACTTCAATAAAAGGGAACATAGGGGACCTAAGAAGGAAAGGGGGGGGGAAGGTCCTTCACTCCTTTTCCAATCTCTTACAAGGAGCTCTACTCAAAATTGTATAAGGCCAATATAGTTCGACCTTATCATGTTACTCCTTACAACCCACCTTACCCAACATGGTATGACCCCAAGGTACATTGTGAATACCATGCTGATGTTTTGGGACATTCGTGTAATACCCTATTTTTTCTTGGTATTTTTATATATTGATATAATTCTCTATAAATAAGACTAAGTAATAAATACAAATAATAATAAAGCAATAGTCCAATTCGATAACTAAATATCACCCAAACCTTCCAAATTAAATACATAGGAGTCCATTTACATATAAATCTCTCTTTACAATCTGGAAAGGCCCATTTATAAATCCCAAGCCCAATACATGCATTTGTTCATTCATTTATACACTAAATCGGTCAAGGAAACAAAAAAGGGCCCATTTGTGCTTCTTTTTCTCGCCCAGCAATGCCACGTGTCGAGCTGAGATTGGCCAGTGAGCCATTCACTCGGATTGAAGGCCCAATTGTCGTCACCTTTTGACATGTTAAAAATAGTTGAGAGAGAAAATGATTAGATAATAATGGTGCAATAATTGTTTAGCATTAAAGGATGAGAGAGGGGAAACAGAAAGATTACCTAAAAGCCGAACCACTGCCAATTTGGAGACCGGAGAAGACCACCAGAAACTCACTGGAGTTAAAAGCACACAACAAGAGGTATATTACTACCTCTATTTCATTTTTCCTGCAATAAAACAAGTAACAAGCTCCAGATTCAACCATAAATGCATGAAAATAGTGTCTAAAACCCTAGAAAGCTAAAATAGTAATTAAAACCTAAAATCTAGATCTAAACTTAGATTCAAAACAGGACATGAGAGTTCCGAATGCTTATCTTGTGTGTTGTGTCCTTCGAACATCGCTGGAGTTAAGTTTAAATGTGGAGGAATTTAGGATTTCACGACAGAGTAGAAAATGATAGCAGAGGTTGTTTCAGTTTTGGGTAGGTAGCTTAGGACGGGAAGAAGGGTGATTCTGTTGAATCGGGCATTAGAATAGGGTTTAGGGTGAGAAAAGGTGTATTTTGGGAAATTTTAGGTTTTTGGCGATGGCCGGAAATCACTCCAGCGGCAGAGCATGATGGTCGGAGTCCAACCAGATAGTGGCTGGAGCTAGGACAAGGATGATCAGAATAGTAGGGTTGGCCGGGAAAGGTGATCGGAGATGACGGTCGGTGGCTGGCATCACCTCCAGTGACCGGGAAACAAGTCAGAGTTGGGAATTAGTGGCGGCAGAAGATCAAAATGGGTTAAAGTTGAAGAACATCAGATGAGTTTGTAGAAGATTTTTGGGTTTGATCTATAGAAAACAGAAAATGGGGATGATTTTGTGTTGTTGATAGATTAACAAAGGAAAAATGATGAATATGGGATGGTTTTGGGATGAACTGTGAGTTTTGATCGAAATGGGAGTGGTTTTTCTGGGTTTAAGTTGTTATAAACGAGAGGATTTGGTTTTTATAAAAACTAAAAGTTTTGAAAAATGAAAAAAAAATTGACGGCTTCATACCGTGGCTCTTCAATTATCTTTTCTTTCAATTTAGTCACCATTAGCTCGAAATTTGGCTCCCCAGTTTATTTTTCTTTCAATTTAGTCACCATTATCTTGTAATTTGACATCCGAATTTTAATAACAATTCAATTGGGTCCTTGTTTAATCTTTAATTTGAATTGTTTAATTGTTTAAATTCAATAGCTAAATTGTTGTAATTAAATGTATGTATGTATGTTTTAAATTAAGCATGTAGTTTAATTCATTGGACGATAAATCACTTAAGTAGTTTAATTAATTAGAGCCTTAGATTTAAGTCCTTTAATTGGGTTTAAATAAAGTAATTAGGGAGATAATTGTAGCAAATTAATATGATTAAATAGAAAGCTTTGGTGTATTAACTTGTATAGTATCTCAAGCAAATTGAGATGTTATGCCAAAAATACCCTTAAGTGGAAAATTTAATGCATATTATCTCCTATAATTGGATAAATGACCTAGATGATTAATTAAAGCCTAATTACGCTTAGAACTTTTAAATAACTAGAGAAATAAATCAAAATAGCAATATTATATGGTTTATCAATTTCAACATGAATAGTACTCCAATTATTTGGAGTGTTATCTCATAGAAATTTTTAAGTCAATAATATTTTAATTTTCAAATAGAAAATTAATTAGAGCCTTTTTATGTTTGATCTTAAAATTAACAAGACCATAAATTATCATGCATTTAAAAACCTTTTATGTTGGAAATATATTTTGAATACGAATAAGAGTGTTCTAAAGTATTGGTCGTTCTTAACCTCGTATTCGAATAAAATGCATTTCCTTGTAGAAGGATATCTCCATTTGGAATTCAAATCCAACTAATGATGATTGATTAAATTAAATTCAAATTACTATTTGGAAATGCCAAAATGCCACGTGAAATTAATAAGGTACCGATAACGGGCATTTGTAGGGGTGCTAATCCTTCCCCACACGTAACCGACTCCCGAACCCAAATCATTTTAAAGTGAATCTTTGGTTGTTTTTACGGTGTCCGGCCTACCAAAGTGACCGGTGGCGACTCCAAATTGGTCTTCAAAGTTAAACAAAGGTTTTAATATGGAAAAATCCTAATTTCCAAGAATAAGAAAATTAAAATGAATAAAAATTTGTTTTTTCAAAGAATCAACCGTCAGGCTATTTTTCCACACTCAAAATTCAAAAATGGTTGCGATAGCTTGGGGACTCCGCTGGGGATCAAAAAAGTGAGTCAAGCCTAGTTAATTAATTTCACGAGGCATTTTGGCATTTTAAAATGATAATTTGAGTTTAATTTCTTCAATGATTATTTTTTGGATTTTTAGGAAGAATGGAGGTAGTTTTTATTGTGTGATATATCTGTCATTCATGCATAGCCTTCTACTCGGGCTTTCACCCTTAAGTGGAAGCGAGACATTATCCTACGTGAGTTATATAGCTCCGTGATCGGATTTTTTCCTATCTTCTGGTATACTAACCTTATGCACCGTGAGGTTACGCCTCCGCTATAAAGGACCTATACTACCGAATCTATGTCTTGCTGTCGCAGTAGACATTAACGTCAGTTCAGGAACCCAATAGTCTAGAACAACACCCTCATGCTGAATATTAGAAACCTACCCCACTAGAGCCAGACAGGGACCTAGGACATGTGCTGCTAGTTTAAATACATTTCTCTGGCTATTTTCTGTATAACCTATTTTGTTGTTTGTTTCAATATTAAGCTTTGTCTTTAATGTGTTTATAGGATACTAACACTTTCTTTTGTTTTATTTGTTTTGTTGTATTTTTTTTTGACATCATTGCATCCATAAGGGGTATAGATCCAAGAGCTAGTCAGTTAGGAAATGTTCAAATGGCAGAAGAGTCTAGTAAACAGGGAGAGGATAATGGCACTTTATGGATATGGTCAAAGGAAACTCAACATACAAAAGGGGATAGTATTCAGGAAGATCATGTGTCACAAACTAAAAAGATTGCTAGAATAAATTCAGGACAGAGCAAGTGTTTGCCAGAGTTAAAAGCCACATGGGAACAATGGGGTGAAGAGATGAAAAAGGAGTTTCAGTCTGAATTTGTGACATAGCTAAGTTGTTGTATATACAAGTAGACCGAGAAATGATATGGGCCATGGTGCAGCATTGGGATCTGGTGTACAATTGTTTTACATTTAGAAGTATAGATATGACACCCACTTTGGAAGAATATGAGGCTTTGCTGAATTGTCCAACGGTGCATAGTGATAAGATTTATACAAGACCTAATCATCCACCAAGCTTCAAGAAAATGCTAAAAGCAGTTACTGGCAAGGATGAAGCATGGTTTGAGGGCAAGTTAAAAGGGAAAGGAAATGAGGAGGTTCTGGAAGATAACGAGCGCATTGATTGGAAGATTATTCTGGGTATAATTTTAACAGGTGATGCATCAGAGAAAAAAAGAGAAAATTGTTTGCTTTGTGCATTTATGGGTTAGTTTTGTTTCCAAGGACTATTGATTGCATAGATCCATCAACGTTAGGCTTATTTGAGAGATTAGAAAAGAACGTTAATCCATTGCCTGCAATCCTGGCATAAATATACAGATCACTCACCACTTGTAGAAAGTCTGGGGAAGGAAGATTCTGGAGTTGTGCACAGCTATTGGAAGTTTCGTTCCGAGGTCATCGATGGACCACACCTTATAGGGTTCGACGGTTTTTAGTGACTATTCATCGTTAGAGGAACACATTACTTTGTGTATTCCTGAAAAGAAGACAAAAGTTCAGTGGAAAGAGTTTTTCTTAAACTTGAAGGAATAATATGTCATATGGAAGGCTCCTTGGCTAAATGTGAGTAATTATCGATATCAGTGTGGAAAGTTCGACTAGATACCATTAGTAGGAATTTGGGGTGGACCAGCCTATTGCTCATTGTTAGTATCAAGAAAATTTAGATCAAGACAGTTTATCCCTGCAACTAAAGGAATATATACTTTTGGGTATGCAAACAAAACAAGTAATTATAAACCGAAGGTAGCCGACACCTCAAGAGCTTGGCTAACACCAAGAAGGGTGGAGCTACAGGATGGGAAGGAAGTCATGAAAGGATATGCAGAATGGAAAGCCAAAAGGGTTAATGATAATCTCCCAAAGAAGGATTCATTGGATTGTGGTTTAGCTAGTGGATGTGCCAGGGATGCTCCGTCAGCAATAGAGAAAATGAAGCATGATCATGAAAAGGAAATGAGAGGATATACGAAGAGAATCAGTGACATGAAATTCGTACTTTTAATGGAAACATTAGAGGTAGACATTCAGCAAAATCAGAGAAAATAACTTTTGGAGCAACGACAGAAAATCAAACAAGAATTAGCAAAATTGAAAAAGATTCATTCTGGATGCAAGAAGACACAAAAAGAACATACAAGCAGGATACTACAGAATATGTCAAAACAATTAGAAGATATGACTAAACAAAGGGATAGCTACAAAAGGATGTATGAGAAGAAAGGCACAGGAGTCAAGAGAGTTGAACACCAAGGCTAAAAGGAGGCTTGAAGAGGAGCAGGATATGAACGAGGAATTGAAGATTCAGGTATCACGATTGGAGCAGTTCGTTATAAAGTTTCATAAAGAAGATCAACCTAAGATGGACCAAGAGAACAAGAGACTGCAAGAGAAAGTGATAGAGTTAGAAGGTGAGGTTCGAAGGTTGAAAGATCAACTCGCAAGTTATGAAGGAGCGTTACAGTCAGAAAACATGGTATGGAAAATAAGTATGAGGTGGCTCAGCGTACGATTTAGAGTCAAAATAATGAGTTGATCACTTTCCAAGAACATGTGACGAATATTGCTGAGTATGTCCAGATGTTGTCAAGAGACGCTACAACCTTGCTGCAACGTCCCAATGTTGGTCTGGAGCTTGAAGAGAAGGTTGTTCATCTGTTGCATGAGATAGTCAACTTAGGAGTGAGAGCGAAGAGATTTGTGTAGTTGAAATTATCCATTTCTTGTAATGAACTCTTTTAGTTAATGAACATTTTGCTAAAGGCTAGCATTTGGGCTTGATACCCCTTTTGCATTTTTGCATTCATGCATTTTCGTATCATTCATTTTTTAGCAATTTTTGATATAGAAGGTTTTATGACAGTTTGTCTTATAAGCCGCAATCATTCCGCATTCATACGGGACTCGCTTGCGTTCCAAAACCATGGTTTTTGAAGATAGGATTACCAGTCTAGAGAATGAGCGGGTGGAAACACAAAACCGTTTTGATAGAATGGAGCAATCCATGAAGGATTATTTTGCCCAGACTCAGAGGGAGATAATAAATTAGTTGAATGCTTTGTTGGGGCCGAAGCAATCAGAGAAAGCTAAAGTACTTAAAGGTGCTTCCAATGAAATGAATGAACAGGCAGATACCTCATAAGAATGCAACCCGAAGAACCCCCACCTGTGAAGATGTCCCTGATCTAAATACTTTCAATGAGATAGAAAAGATCCGCGCTGAGATTGAGAAAAAGTATGAGGAACGCTGTAAACCATTAGAGGATCACTTGGTGGAGTTACAGAAAGTGAATGAGATAGGACCTGGAGCGGTGGAAATGAGTTTAGTGGCTGATTTGATCCTTCCTCCAAAGTTTAAAGTCCTAGACTTTTAAAAGTATGATGGGACTACCTGCCCGAGGGCTCAGCTCACAATGTACTATCGAATGATGGCCGCTCACTTGAAGGATGAAAAGTGGCTAATTCATTGTTTCCAAGACAGTTTGATTGGTTCGGCAGCACGATGGTATACACAGTTAAGTTGTGTAAACATTCGATCATGAAAGGTTCTCTCGAGAGCTTTTATGGAAAATTACAAACATGTGATAGAGATGGTTCCTAGCCGTGTCATGTTATAGGGCATGGAACAGAGGAGTAATGAAACGCTCAGGCAATATGCTCAAAGATAGAGAGATATAGCAGCTCAGGTGCAACCTCCGTTGATGGAAAGTGAGGTTGCCCACATGTTTGTTCAGACTTTGAAGGGTCCATTGTTCGAGAGGTTGATCAGTAATGCTACTCAGAATTTCGTTGATTTAGTGATGACCGGGGAATTAATCGAAGCAGCAATTAAGAGTGGTAGGATTGAAAGTGGGGAAAGTTCTCATAAAGAGTTACAAGAGGAAAGACAATGATGTGAATAATACAAGTGCATATGAGGCTCCAAAGAATGTGACTATCACTTCACCTGGCACGGTGTCAAGAAATTCGCAGGGTTCAAACAAGAAAGATTCTCATAGACCAAGAAATGATAGAATGAATTTCACATCAATACCAATGACATATGTTGAGTTGTATCAACAGTTGTATGAAGCAGATTTGGTGAGGCCATACTATTTGACTCCTTTGTAGCCTCCCTACCCTCAATGGTATAAACCTGATGCCCATTGTAAATTCCATTCTGGAATACCGGGGCATACAATTGAGACTTGTACAACATTCAAGAAGGTGGTGTAAAATCTAATCAACAATGGGATTCTAAAGTTTGATGAGCCTATCATTTCAGCCAATCCTTTGTCGAGCCACGGGAGGCGAGAGGTGAATGCCATAGAGGAAGATGATGAGGCAAAACGGTTAAAGACTGATGTGTCGGAGATTAAGTCCCCTTTGAAATGGGTATTCGAACAGTTATATAATGCCGGGATAATTGAAATAGGCATGAAAAGTAGAGAAGGAAGTGCAGTCTGAGGTGTATTGTGAGTATCATCAGGAACATGACCATGAGATTCAGCATTGCCCAGAGTTCCTAAATTTGATACAAAAGATGATGGATAATAAAGAAATCAATTTCTTTGCAAAAACAAGAGAAAGAAAGGCAGAGGAGGTTTGTACTTCTGAACCATCGGGTGTTAGGTATGGGACACACAAACCCTTGGTGATTTCTGTTCGGTCTAAGAGTGGGGCCCCCTCAGATGTTAAATCAGGGGTGACTCCTAAAATTTTGATTTCCTCTCCTGGGCCGTTTGTTTACAAGAGTACTCACAAGGTGCCCTGGAATTACGCAACTAATGTAATTGTGCCTGAAGAGAGCAAAGGGCAGGAGGAAGCCAAGATGACACAAAAAGAGAAAAAAGATGAACAATCTGGTTTGGAAATAGTGAATGAAGTGGGACATTTTACCCGAGGTGGTAGATGTTATTCTCCAGAGGTCTCTAAAGATACGAAAAAAGCTAAAGGAAAGAGTGCGAGAGTGCTGGAAAGGATTTTTGAAGAAGAACCTGCACCTAAAATAAACGAGCCGGTGACAGAAGAACAGGCTCAAGAATTTCTAAAATTTTTAAAGCACAGTGAGTATAATATAGTTGAGCAGTTGAAAAAATAGCAAGCGAGAATTTCTATCCTAGAGTTGCTGTTAAGTTCAAAGGGGCATCGCAATGCCTTAATAAATGTGCTCAATCAAACATTTGTGCCAAATGACATATCCGTAGGCAAGCTAGACCGGATAGTGAATCACATTGCTGCCAACAACTATATAACATTCACTGATGATGAGATTCCCGAAGGTGGGATGGGGTCCGTGAAGGCTCTAAATATCAACACGTAAACCTAATCCCAGGGTAGGTTCTGAGCGACTAGTGTATCTAAAGGAAGTCAATGACGTTAAGCATGAAACAGAATGTGAAATCCCTGAAGAATTACTAAGGTTGGTGGAAAAAGAAGACAAACAGATCTTACCTCACAAAGAGGAATTAGAGATTCTCAACTTGGGAACAGATGAAACCAGGAGAGAAGTGAAAATAGGGAATGCTTTCTCGCCAAAAGCTAGACTATGGTTGATTGATTTGTTGCAAGAGTTTAAAAATGTCTTTCCCTGGTCATATCAAGATATACCTGGATTAAACACTGACATAGTGGTACACAAGTTGCCCATAAGGAATGAATGCAAACCAGTTCAACAGAAGCTCAGGAGATTAAGGCCGAGGATGGTACTTAAGATAAAAGAAGAAGTACATAAGCATATTGATGTTGGTTTCCTCGGAGTGTCACAATATCCTAAATGGGTGGCTAATATAGTCCTTGTACCAAAGAAATATGGGAAAGTGCGTATGTGTGTAGATTGCAGAGATTTGAATAGGGCCAGCCCAAAAGATAATTTTCCTTTGCCTCACATAGACATCTCGGTGAACAATATGTTAGGGCATTCGTGGTTTTCCTTCATGGATGGATTCTAGGGTATAATTAGATAAAAACGAACCCGGAAGACATGGTTAAAATGACATTTATAACCTTGTGGGGAACATATTGTTATAAAGTGGTGCCTTTTGGATTAAAGAATACCGGAGCAACCTATCGGCAAGCAATGGTAACTTTGTTCCATGACATGATGCACAAAGAGATTGAGGTGTACGTGGATGATATGATTGCTAAATCTCAGACTGAGGAAGAGCTTATCCAGAATCTAAGGAAGTTGTTTTTAAGGTTGAGGGAGTACCAGTTGAAACTCATTCCCAATAAATGCACTTTTGGGGTAACATCAGGGAAGCTCCTAGGATTTGTTGTCAGCAGGAAAGGAATTGAAATAGATCCAGATAAGGTGAAGGCAATCCAGAATTTGCCAATACCCAGTTCACAAAAAGAGGTTCGAGGGTTCCTTGGGAGGTTGAATTATGTTTCTCGGTTCATCTCTTAGCTGACTGATAAATGTGATCCAATTTTCAGATTACTTAAAAAGAGTAATTCAGGTGAATGGAATAAAAAATGCGAAGAAACGTTTGACAAGATCAAGAAGTACTTGATTAATGCTCTAATATTAGTGGCACCGGTTCCAGACAGACTACTCATCCTTTATTTAATAGTTTATGAAAACTTGATGGGATGTGTGTTGGGGCAACATGATTACACAGGGAAGAAAGAAAGAGCCATCTATTATTTGAGCAAAAAGTTTACAAGGTGTGAAGTGCGATACCCGCCAATTCAAAAGTTATGTTGCGCCTTGGTTTGGGTAACTTGCAGGCTCAGACAATACATGCTATATCACACTACTTGATTAATTTCTTGCCTTGATCCATTGAAGTTCATGATTGAAGTACCGGCATTAACTGGAAGATTGGCTCGTTGGCAAAAGCTATTGTCAGAATTTGACATCGTGTATGTAAGCCAAAAAGTAATAAAAGGAAGTGCTATAGCAGATTTCTTGGCAAGCCGTGCTTCAGAGGATTATGAACCTTTGAACTTTGATTTCCCGGGTGAAGATATGATTAACATCTCCAAGGAGGAAAATGGAATCCCAGAGAATGAAACTTGGAAATTGTATTTCAATAGGGCTGTTAATGCCCTAGGAAGAGGAATTGGGGCAGTGTTGATCTCTTCAAATAATGTGGACTATCCCTTCACAAGTAAACTAGAGTTCCTTTGTACTAACAATATGGCAGAATATGAGGCTTGTGTTATGGGGTTGCAAGCTGCTATTGAAAGAAAGATAGAGAGTTTGAAGGTACATGGAGATTCTGCATTGGTCATCTACCAGCTTCGTGGAGAGTGGGAAACGAAGGATGCCAAATTGCTTGAATATCAAAAATTGATCCTCAAAATGATAAAAGAGTTCAAAGAATCTACTTTCACATATGTCCCAGGGAAGATAATCAAATGGCAGATGCTCTAGCTACACTAGCTTCAGTATTCTTAGCCAATAAACATAATGATATGATTACAATCCAAATACAGAGTTATAGTACCTATGCTCACTATTGTAGTATAGAAGAAGAGGCAGATGGAAATCCCTGATATTTTGCAATTCATCAAACATCAAATTTATCCTAAGGAGGCAAATGATAATGATAAAAGAACCATTAGAAGGATGGCCTCAGGATATGTGCTCGATGGAGAAATTCTATATAAAAGGAGAAAATACCAGATATTGTTAAGATGTGTTAATACCAATGAAGCTAGAAATATTTTGGCAGAGGTGCACTATGAGATATGTGGTACACACGCAAATGGGTTGGCTATAGCCCGGAAGATTATGAGATATGGCTACTATTGGTCAACCATGGAAGAAGATTGCATTGAATATGCTAAGAAGTGTCATAAGTACCAAATATATGCTGACAGGATTAATTCTCCGCCAGTACCCTTCATACAATGAATTCACCTTGGCCTTTTGTCGTTTGGGGCATGGATGTTATTGGGAAGATTCACCCTAAGGCTTCTAATGGGCATCGTTTCAATCTTGTGGCTATTGATTACTCTACCAAATGGATAGAAGCAGCTTCTTATGACAATATTACAAGAACAATAGTCTGTAAGTTCTTAAAGAAAGAAATAATCTGTTGGTATGGATTACCAGAAAGAATTGTTACTGATAATGCCACCAATTTCAACAACAAGATGATAACAGAGGTGTGTGAGCAGTTTAAAATTATGCACCACAATTTTGTAACTTATCGTCCTAAGATGAATGGGGCAATGGAGGCAGCAAATAAAAATATCAAAAAGATCATATCGAAGATGACGAAAACTTACAAAGATTGGCATGAGAAGTTGCCTTTTGCTTTGTTTGCATATAGAACGTCAATACAAACTTCGACTGGGGCAACACCTTATTCTTTAGTCTATGGGGCAGAAGCAGTACTTCCTATTGAGGTTGAAATTCCATCTCTCCGAGTTTTGTTTGAGACAAAGCTAGATGACGCATAATGGATACAAGCACGACTTGATCAGTTGAATCTTATTGAGGAAAAAAGGTTGAAGGTTATTTTCCATAGTCAAATGTATCAAAAAAGAATGATACGGGCCTATGATAAGAAAGTCTGGCCCAGACAGTTCCAAGAGGGGGATCTTGTGTTAAAAAAGATCTTACAAATACACCGTGATGATCGGGAAAAATAGATGCCTAATTGGGAGGGGCCTTATGTTGTTAAAAAGGCCTTTTATGGAGGATCATTGATCCTGACTAAAATGGATGGTAAAGAGTTACATAAACCAGTGAACTCTGATTTGGTCAAAAAAATATTATGTTTGAAGAATAGAAAAAAGAGAAAAAGAAAAAGAAAAAAGCGGAGTGAAAACCCAGAAATGACGCTTCGTAAAATGAAAATATCTACGGTGAAAACCCAAAAGGGCGCTATAAATATAAAAAAAAAGTAAAAAAGAAAAAGGAAATGGGGGTTCAAGATGAAAACCCACAATGGGCATCTTGAAACCAAAGGAGGATCTGGGTTGAAAACCCGTAAAGGGCGGCTCAGATGGTTTGAGAATAGGCATCCGCTGGTTAAAACCTCTTGGGAACCACTTAGTATTTCGGAAGGGATTTCACACATGTAATCATCCAAACAATGTTCGAAGTCTGTTGGACAAGGGTTAAGCTTAAGACTATTTTGGTTGATGGGGTGTATGTATCCTTCATGCTTTGAATGCCTGAAAATCTGACCTTGTTTCTTGATTTTTGTAGTTTCAGTTTGCCATGACATGTTCTTAAATTCTACTGTGTTTTTACTAATAAGCTTCAATAAAATCATTAATTCACTTCCAAGCTTTCTTTTGTTCTAAAGCATCGTTAAATGGCCGATATATTGAAAAAATAGATAATTTCTTGGTATTACTATGTTTTGAAAGGTGTAGGTGAACTTTAACACTCGGAATATCGAAGAAGAGTGTATAAGGCAAAGATTGTGTTGAATCCCATGCTAGCAAGAGTTCAGAGTTCATAAAGATTGCTGTAGAAAGGCATTGAGATGTTTTCAGCCGAGATTTCTAGAATGACCAAGATTGACACTCAAAGAACAATGATTAAGATAATTGGAATTGCAAGATCAACATATTGTTATGATTGGAAACTTGTCTGTTGATTGTGACTATCTGGCCTCATCTCAGTTAAGACAGTTTATGAAGTTTAAAGATGATTTTGTGGCATTGACAATATCCTTGTACGTAGAGTTGTTATTGATAGATCCACAGTTGATATGATCTTAAAAAACAAAACAAAACAAAGAAAAAAAAGAAATGAAATGAAAAAGAAGAAAAAGAAAAGGAAGAAAAATAAAAAAAGAAAAAATCGAAGTGAAAACCCAGAAGGACGTTTCAAGAAAAGCAATCAAAAGTGAAAACCTAAAAGGGGGCTTTAGAGCGAACGGCCGGAAACACAGAAATGAGGTTCTGAAGGCTAATCCCAAATGTGAGATGAGATACTAAAAGGAAAGAAAGCACCGAGATAATTCCCCAAGGAGCAGAGACTGATTGATTAACCCTATTACGATATAATCCATGCATCAAATAGAGAATTAGGATCATATTAGCCCTCACACATGCATTTTAGTTTCTCTTGGCAAGGAATGAAGAAAGAAATCCAAATGTGAAGAGTTCGTCTAGCAAAGAGGAGCTCTTAATGTGAAGAGCTTGTCCAGCAAAGAAAGAGTTCCTAATGAGAAGAATTCGCCCAACAAAGACAGAGTTCCAAATGAGAAGAATTTGCCCAGCAAAGAAATAGTTCTTAATAAGAAGAATTCGCCCAATGAAGACAAAATTCTTAATGAGAAGATTTCGTCCAACGAGGGTAGAAGAGTTCACCGGTGAAGATTGGGAGGTTCCAAATGAGAAGAACCTATTTGGGCTTCTAAAGAAGAAAAAAGGGAAAGCTCGAATAAGAACTTGCAACTCAAAGCAATAGTTGACAAGTTCAGAAAAAATTCGTGTCTTTTCAGTCTCTGCCTTATTCTTGTTCCACATCAATGAGCAAAGAAGGGTAGTTGTCATACCCTAATTTTGTCCGGGTATTTTTATATATCGATATAATTCTCTATAAATAAGACTAAATAATAAATAAAAATAATAATAAAACAATAGTCCATTCGATAAATAAATATCACCCAAACAGTCCAAATTAAATACATATGAGTCCATTTACATATAAATCTCTCTTAACAATCTGGAAAGACCCATTTATAAATCCCAAGCCCAATACATGTATTTGTTTATTCATTTATACACTAAATCAGTCAAGGAAACAAAAAAGGGCCCATTTGTGCTTCTTTTTTCCGCCCAGCAATGCCACGCGTCGAGCTGAGATTGGCCAGTGAGCCATTCACTCAGATTGAAGGCCCAGCTGACGTCACCTTTTGACCTGTTAAAAATAGTAGAGAGAGAAAATGATTAGATAATAATAGTGCAACAATTGTTTAGCATTAAAGGAGGAGAGAGGGGAAAACAAAAAGATTACCTGAAAGCCAAACCACTGCCAATTTGGAGATCAGAGAAGACCATCAGAAACTCGCTGGAGTTAAAAGTACACAACAAGAGGTATATTACTACCTCTATTTCATTTTTCCTGCAATAAAACAAGTAACAAGCTCCAGATTCAACCATAAATGCATGAAAATAGTGTCTAAAACCCTAGAAAGCTAAAACGATAATATAAAACCTGAATTCTAGATCTAAACTTAGATTCGAAACAGGAAAGAAAATCTAAGGTTACAGGAGAGTTCCGAATGCTTATCTTGTGTGTTGTGTTCTTCGAACATTGCCAGAGTTGAGTTTGAATGTGTAGGAATTTAGGATTTCATGGCGGAGTAGAAAATGATAGCAGAGGTTGTTTCAGTTTTGGGTAGGTAGCTTAGAACTGGGAAGAAGGGTGATTCTGTTAAATTGGGCATTAGATTAGGGTTTAGGGTGAGAAAATGAGAATTTTGGGAAATTTTAGGGTTTTGGCGGTGGCCAAAAATCGCTCCAACGGCGGAGCACAGTGGCCGAAGTCCAACCAGACAGTGGCCAGAGCTAGGACATGGATGATCAAAATAGTTGGGTTGGCCGGGAAAGGTGACCAGAGATGACGGCCGGTGGTCGACGTCATCTTCGGTGGCTGGGAAACAGATCAGAGTTGGGAATTAGTGGTGGCGAAATATCAAAAGGGGTTAAAGTTGAAGAACATCGGATGAGTTCGTAGAAGATTTTTGGGTTTGATCTTTAGAAAACAGAAAATGGGGATGACTTTGTGTTGTTGATAGATTAAACAAAGGAAAAATGAAGAACATGGGATGGTTTTGGGATGAACTGAGAGTTTTGATCGAAATGAGAGTGGTTTTTCTTGGTTTAAGTTGTTATAAACGAGAGGATTTGGTTATTATAAAAACTGAAAATTTAAAAAATGGAAAAAAGAGAAAATGAGGGTCTGAATAGGTCCTTTTATTGACCGAAAATTGGGCCACCAGGTCCGCGAACCCCCTATCACAGCCTGCGTTTTTTTGGCGGGCTTCATTTCGTGGCTCTTCAATTGTCTTTTCTTTCAATTTAGTCACCGTTAGCTCGTAATTTGGCTCCCCAATTTATTTTTCTTTTAATTTAGTCACCATTATCTTGTAATTTGACATCCGGATTTTAATAACAATTCAATTGGGTCCTTGTTGCATCTTTAATTTGAATTGTTTAATTGTTTAAATTCAATAGCTAAATTGTTGTAATTAAATGTATGTATGTATGTATGCATGTTTTAAATTGACCATGTAGTTTAATTCATTGGACGATTAATCACTTAGGTAGTTTAATTAATTAGAGCCTTAGATTTAAGTCCTTTAATTCGGTTTAAATAAAGTAATTAGGGAGGTAATTATAGCAAATAAATATGATTAAATGGAAAGCTTTGGTGTATTAACTTGGATAGTATCTCAAGCGAATTGAGATGTTACGCCAAAAAGACCCTTAAGTGGAACATTTAATGCATATTGTCACCTATAATTGGATAAATGACCTGGATGATTAATTAAAGCCCAATTAAGCTTAGAACTTTTAAATAACTAGAGAAATAAATCAAAATAGCAATATTATATGGTTTATCAATTTCAACATGAATAGTACTCCAATTCTTTAGAGTGTTATCTCATAGAAACTTTTAAGTCAGTAGTATTTTAATTTTCAAATATAAAATTAATTAGAGCCTTTTATGTTTGATCTTAAAATTAACAAAACCATAAATTATCATGCATTTAAAAACCTTTTATGTTGGAAATATATTTTGAATACGAATAAGAGTATCCTAAAGTATATGGTAGTTCTTAACCTCATATTCAAAGAAAATGTATTTCCTTGTAAAAGGATATCTCCATTTGTAATTCAAATCCAACTAATGATGATCGATTAAATTAAATTCAAATTACTATTTAGAAATTCCAAAATGCCTCGTGAAATTAATAAGGTACCGATAACGGGTGTTTGTGGGGGTGTTAATCCTTCCCTACACGTAACCGACTCCTGAACCCAAATGATTTTAAACTGAATCTCTAGTTGTTTTTACGGTGTCTGGCCTACCAAAATGACCGATGGCGACTCCAAATTGGTTTTCAAAGTTAAACAAAGGTTTTAATATGGAAAAAACCCTAATTTCCAAGATTAAGAAAATTAAAATGAATAAAACTCTAATGTTTTCAAAGAATCAACCGTCAGGCTATTTTCCATACTCCAATTTCAAAAATGGTCGCGAAAATTTGATTAAAAATTGTGTAGCGTTCAAGAAGTTTGTTCAGAATTTGATTTGGACCAGAGTATTACAGTTTAGAGAACCGAGCACGACCAACAAACCCCTACCAAATCATGGAGGTCAAGGCATGAATGCTATTGAAGACGAGTATGCCAGAAAAGCTAGGGTGAACGTGTCCAAAGTTCGGTCACCGTTAAGGTGGGTTTTCCAACATTTGTGTATGGCACGCCACATTGATCGGGGAATGGTGATTGTAGAAGAAGGTTGTGGCTCGTATTGTGAGTACAATCAATCAGGAGATCATGAGATTCAAGATTGTGAGGAGTTCTGTCAGTTGATACATGCTATGATGGATAACAAGGAAATTGAGTTTTTTGAAAAAGATGAAGGAAGGAAAGAATTAGAAGTTTGTGCATTGGAGAGTCAAGAGACCAAGTATAGTGCAAAGAGACCACTTGTCCTTGGCCTGAAGCCAAGTGAGACAAGCGCGCCAAAGGCGGCTCCCAAAATTATAATTGCTACCCCCAAGATCTTTTCCTTTCAAGGAAACAAAGATGGTTCCATGGAATTACGCGGCAAGCATTACAATACCGGACTCCTCTAGTTCACAAGGAGGAGAAGATGTGGAATTGGGGACAAAGCCCTCTCAAGAAGGGCCTTTGGAACCAAACGCCGGAGAAGTAAATGATGTGGGGCATCTCACGAGGAGTGGAAGGTGCTATGCACTAAAGACTCCAAAGGCACCGGAGGAACCAAATGAGAAAGGCAAGGAAGTCAGAGTTGAACCCGAGAAGGTGTTCAAAGAAGACCCGTCTACAAAGATCAAGGATCCAGTCACAGAAACCCAAGCTCAGGAATTTTTGAGATTCTTGAAACACAATGAGTACAACATCGTCGATCAATTTCGAAAACAACCAGCTCAGATTTCGATGTTTGACCTCTTGTTAAACTCAGAAAAACATCGTGATGCACTATTGAATGTTTTGAATGAGACCTTTATTACAAAAGGTATTTCGGTCGGGAAGTTAGACTGAATCATCAGCCATATCACTGCCGATAATCACATCACCTTTAGTGATGATCAAATACCAAGTGAAGGCACGGGGTCCGTCAAGGCCCTAAACATTACCACCTATTGCAAGGGATATGTGCTACCAGGTGTGCTAATTGATAATGGCTCCGCTTTGAACGTTATGCTGTTGGCTACTCTACAAAGGTTACCGATCGACAGTTCACATATTAAGCCTTGTCATAACACAGTATGAGCCTTTGATAGGACCCAACGAGATGTGGTAAGGAAAATAGAAGTACCCCTGCTCATTGGCCCTGCTGAATATGTGATCAATTTTGTGGTCATGGATATCTGGCCATCCTATAATTGTTTGTTAGGAAGATCATGGATACATTCAGCTGGTGCTATCTCGTCTTCGCTGCATTAGAAATTGAAGTTTATAATTGAAGGAAAGTTGGTCACGATAGATGTCGAACAAGACATCGTTGCTTTAGTAACTTCAGTTACACCGTACATCTACACCGATGAAGAAGTAATAGAATATGCTTTTAGGGCCTTGGAATTTGTCAATGCCACCTTTATTGTCAAGGGGAACAAGTTACCATGCCCTAAGCTGTCAAATTGCACTAAAATTGTGGTATTTGAGACCCTTGGTAGAGGAGCGAGGAAGAAAGGAGGCTTGGGAAAGAATCTGCAAGGACGTCTTCTTCTCGTCATTGTGATTCATAAAGATGGCCGCTTCGGACTTGGTTATAGGCCCAATTTCCTACAAAAGAGACAATAGTGGAAGAAGAGACAAGAACAAAAGAAGGCCAGGCTCAAAGGGGAGGATATTCCTTGGGCCCCCATAACCTATGTGGATTTTGATGGCATTTTCATATCTGGTGGGATCCGAAACCCCAAGGTGGATGTTCAAGAAGTGAACCGATAATGTGAGAGATGCTTCCAAGAGTAGTTGGTTCATGAAGCCTTGTAGGAGATGGACATGAATATGATCAGTGATGGTGGCAAGACTGACCTGCTCTTGGCCAAGATTTGCTCATACTTCTCGGATGAAAAGCTCAACAATTGGACTATTGTGGACATACTGGCAATTTTTTTGGAACAAATCAAAGTACTGCCCATAACAATCCTATTACTTTGCCTGAAAGTAACAGACATATTTTGTAAAAAGGGCAACTATGTCATTTTATCTACTTCAATGAAATAAACTTTATCTACTTTTCTGTCTCAAATGGCAAACATAGAATTCATTCCATTTCATTCATTGTTTATTTATTTATTCATTCCTTTATTTATTTATTTATTTATTCATATCATAAGCTATCTCTTTCCATTCCCAATGCACACTTTCAAAATCGTTCAGGCCTCTTAATATAAATTGTATGAATGATGCGGAACCTAATCTCGAAGTAGATTTTGAGCAGCCCACGTACTTGGCAGAAGTAAAGGAGGATGATGAGATTCTGGAAGAGTTGTTAAGGATGGTAGCAAGGGAAGAAAAACAAATTATGTCGCATCAAGAGAAGATAGATTCTAAATTTGGGGAATGACGAGGAAAGAAAAGAAGTGAAAATCGGTGGTACCTTATCATCAAAAGTTAAACAAGAGTTGGTGGAACTGCTTCTAAAATTCAAAGATGTGTTCGCATGGACATATCAGGACATGCCGGGTTTAAACACAGACATTGTGATGCACAAGCTCCCTATTAGGCCAGAATGGAAGCCTGTTCAACAAAAGCTCTGAAGAATGAGGACAAACATGTTGTTAAAAATTAGAGAGGAGGTAAAGAAACAGTTTGAGGTTGGATTCATGAAAGTTTCTAAATATTCGGAATGGGTAGCCAACATAGTGCCGATACCAAAAAATGATGGGAATGTGCGTATGTGTGTGGATTATATGGACCTCAATAAAGCAAGTCCCAAAGACAATTTCCCTTTGCCCCATATTGATATTCTAGTTGACAATACTGCGAGGTATGATTGTTTCTTATTTATGGATGGTTTTTTGGGGTATAATCAGATCAAAATGCAACCCGAAGACATGGAAAAAACTACTTTTGTGACCATGTGGGGCACGTTTTGTTACAAGGTAATGCCCTTCGGGTTAAAAAATGTCAGGGCAACTTATCAAAGAGCCATGGTGACCTTGTTTCATGATATGATGTATAAGGAAATTGAGGTGTACATGGATGACATGATAGCTAAGTCCTAGACCAAGGAGGAACACATCCAAAATCTACAAAAACTCTTTTAGAGGCTAAGAAAGTATCAGTTGAAGCTCAACTCGGCCAAATGTACCTTTGGAGTTACATCAGGGAAGCTTTTGGGATTTGTGTTGAATCAGAAAGGCATCGAGATTGACCCCGATAAGGTGAAAGCAATTCAAGATCTCCCACCGCCTCAAACACAAAAGAAAGTTCGAGGATTTTTGGGAAGGTTGAACTACATTTCTCGATTTATATCTCAATTGACCGGTAAGTATGACCTTATCTTCAGACTACTCCGAAAGAATTACCTGAGGGTTTAGGATGAAGATTGTCAAGAAGCACTAGAAAAGATCAAGAAGTATTTGACCAATCCTCTGATTCTAGTGGCGCCAGTACCGGGTAGGTCGTTGATCCTGTACTTAGCAGTTTTTGAGAGTTCTATGGGATGTGTATTGGGGCAACACGATGACTCAGGAAAAAAGGAAAAGGCGATTTAATACTAAAGCAAGAAGTTCACCGAGTGTGAAACACGATACCCGTTGGTCCAAAGGTTGTGTTGTGCCTTGGTATGGGCTACTAAACGACTCCAGCAATACATGTGGTATCACACCACTTGCTTAATCTCCCGATTGGATCTATTGAAATTTTTAATGGAAGCACCAGCACTAACCGAGAAAATAGCTTGTTAGCAAATGTTAATGTTAGAATTCGACATTATTTATATGAATCAAAAGGCGGTGAAGGGAAGTGTGGTAGTAGATCTCTTGGCAAACCGCGCTTTAGATGATTATGAACCATTGGACTTCAGTTTCTCGGATGAAGATTTGATCTGTAATCTGTCCGAAGGTATGTCTACTATCAAGAATGAGGATGGAGGCTTTATTTTGATGGGGCATCGAATGCCTTAGGCCATGGAATAGGGGCAGTTTTGGTCTCCCCTGGAAATACCTATTACCCTTTCATGAGTAGGTTGAAATTCTTTTGCACCAATAATATAGCTGAATATGAGGCTTGCATTATGGGACTTCAAGTGGCCGTAGAAATAAAGATTAAAGTGCTCTGGGTCTTTGAGATTCTTCCCTAGTAATCTACCAGCTTCACAAAGAATGGGAGACTAGGGATTCAAAGTTGATCAAGTACTACGAGTTGATCCAATATTTGGTTAAAGATTTTGAAGAAGTCAGCTTCACCTACTTGCCAAGAGAGGATAATCAGATGGCCGACGCTCTAGCAACATTAACCGTCGTGTTCGAAGTTAGTCGGATAGCCGAGATGAAGCTGATCGAGATACAAACTTTTGAGGTACCAGCCCATTATTATAGTTTGGAAGAGGTGTAGGATGGCAATCCATGGTATTATGACATCCTCTAGTACATCAAGCTCCAAACTTACCCAAAAGGGGCCGATGACAATGATAAAAGAACTATTAGAAGATTAACATCGGGGTATGTCCTTGACGGAAAGGTTTTGTACAAAAGAAGCAAGGATCAAATATTGTTGACATGTGTCAATGCTTGAGAGGCTGAAACCATTTTAGTAGAGGTCCATGGAGGTTTATGTGGAACCCATGCCAGCAGATTCTCAATGGCAAGAAAAATCATGAGATATGGCTACTTCTGGTCAACTATGGAGGGAGATTGCATTAGTTATGTGAAGAAATGTCACAAATGTCAAATCTATGCTGATAAGATACATTCCCCGCTGGTTCCTATACACACCATGAATTCACCGTGGCCCTTTGCTACTTGGGGAATGGATGTCATCGATCAGATACACCTGAAGGCTTCCAACGGGCACCGCTTCATCCTAGTGGCTATCGTTTACTTCACCAAATGGGTAGAAGCCACCTCATAAGCTAACGTCACAAGAATGACGGTCTACAAGTTCTCAAGAAAGAAATCATATGTCGTTATGGTGTGCCTAAAAGAATTATCACCGACAATGCTTCTAACTTGAACAACAAGATGATGACCGAGGTGTGTGAGCAATTCAAGATTGTCTACCATAATTCTACTTTCTATCACCCCAAGATGAATGGTGCAGTAGAAGCGGCGAATAAAAATATCAAGAAGATCATAGCAAAAACCACAGAGATTTTGAAGAATTGGCATGAAAATCTCATTGCCTACCAAACCTCTATGAGAACATCGACCAGGGCAACACCGTACCCATCAAGGTGGAAATCCCATCGCTTCAAATTTTGAACGAGGCAAAGTTGGATGAGGCCGAATAGATGCAAGTCAGATTTGATCAGTTGAACCTCGTTGAAAAGGTTGAAAGCTATCTCTCATAATCAAATTTATCAAAAAGAATGATACGATCTTATAACAAGAAAGTTCGCCCAAGGGAGTTTCAAGAGGGAGATACGGTGCTCAAAAAGGTCTTGTTGAATCAAGGAGACTTCCGAGGAAAATGGATGCCCAATTGGGAGGGGCCCTATGTCATGAAAAAGGCTTTCTCTAGAGGAGCGTTAATTATAGCGGAGATGCATGAGAAAGAATTAAGCAACCCAATAAGCTCGAACTCCGTCAATAAGTATGACGCGTAAGAAGAAAAAAAAAGAAAGAAGAAAAAAAGAAAAGAAAAGAAAATGAGGTTTTAAGGTGAAAACCCGAAAATTGGCACTTTAAAACCAAATGAGGTTCTGAATTGAAAATCCGAAAAGGATGGACTAGATAAGCGTGAATTTTGGCATTCGAACGGCGGGCTTTGTTTCAATTGAAAGACTATGTGTCAGTCCTCATATCATCAGAGAACAACGACCAAGGGTAGCTAGCGAGAAATCAACCAAGGTCGATGGGTTCTCGTCATTCATAAAGTTGACATCTTTCACATTTGTTTCCCTGTTCTCATGTTTTCCATAACTTTCAAAATTATTCTAATATTCCATCAAGTATTAATAACGTTTTATTCTACTTTCTATTGTCTATTTTATATGCAGTCCACAGATAGATTGACATAGAATGAGAAAAAGCAAAGGTTTTCTTAGCATTACTATGATTTAATCTATTAAGCGCAGGTTTGTTTTTGGATTGGAAATGAGCCCGCTGAAGGTAGAGAAAGAAGACATTCGAGGCGAAATTGACAAGGTCCACCAAGAATAAACACCGAGTGTTACTCGTGTTAAAATCCAAAGGATTAGAGGCAAAAACCCGTAAGGGGCCCAAAAGAAAAAAAAGAAAAAAAAGAGAAAAAAGAAAGAGAAAGAGAAAGGGAAAAGAAAAAAGAAGAAAGAAAAAAGAAGGAAAAAACAAAGAAGAAAAAAAGGACATCTAAAGTGAAAACATGAAAAGGTGCTTTAGAACAAAAGATTCAAGAGTTCAAGAAAAAGGGTAGGGCATAAAGGATGAACCTGAGTGAGGGAGGAGGCACCGCCATTGTAAAGATGAGAAGTGAAAAGCACACGAAGGTCAAAGTCAAGGGGCCAAGAAGAGAAAGTGCCCGAGAAAGTTTAAAATTGCTATCATTCATGCATCATCTCTATTTAAACATCCCTAGGTTAGGAGCATGCTAACCTACACCATTACAGCTTTTTCATTTCTTTTCACAAATAATCAAAGGGTAGATCAAATACCTCCTAAGAAGATGAGCAAAGGACAAAGCAAAAGAAAAAGCCTAGCTCAAGGATATCATACAAAGGATTTCAAACTCACCACATCGAAACCTCAAAGCTAGAGAGGTAAATGCCCGCAGCTCAAGAATGTTCGAACAGAAAGATCGAAATGCTTATCCATATAGGTCCAAGAAGAATGGAATCTTCATGGTGAGAGTGGCCATTTTTTTCCTACCATTTCGGAGGAACATATCGACATATTTGTCCTTTTAACTTCAAAAAATGAGTTCACCTACCATTTGAGGACATCTGACTTGTTCACTGCCATTTTAGATGAACACGCCGTCTTCGTCGGTTTTGTTTTCTGTCATTTTAAGAAAAAGAGTTATTTGGATTAATTTGTTACCGCTTTTGAGGAATGAATGGTATGCTATTTGGTCCATCCCTTTCTGCTTCGGAAAGACATATCAGCGCTACCTAGTATGTTTTCACCGTTTTGGGAAAATAAGTTATTTGGATTCGTTCGCTGCCCTTACGGAGGAATGAGTCGTTTGCTATTTGGCCCATCCTTGGACGCTCGTGAAGGACATGCTAGTGTTACCTAGTTTGTTTTCGCTACTCCGAGAAAATAAGTTATTTAGATTCGTTCGCTGTCATTCCAGAGGAATGAGCCGTTTGCTATCTGGCCCGTTCTTGGCCGCTCAAGAAGGACATGTCAGTGTTACCCAGATTGTTTTCACCGCTTTAAGAAAAAAAGTTATTTGGATTTGTTTGCTACCGTTATGGAGGAACAAATCGTCCAACAGGGAAGTAGGACAAAATTAGTACTTATGGTCTTTGCTTTATTCTTGTTCCACAAGGATAAGCAAAGAGGGGCAGCTGTAATCACCAATTTTGTCTGGGGTGTTAACGCATTGTTACTTTTTTGCAATAAAAGGGGCTTTGTTTAACTTTAACTATTTTATACTATATATGTGTGTAATTATCTTTAAAACCCAAAACATTACTAGTGCTATTTGAGTTAAATATAATTATATATGTGTGTTGCTATTTACTATCATATTATACTATTTATTATCATGTTTTTGTTATAATATTGTTATCCAATTAAAAAGAAAACCCAAAACTTTACTAATGTATTATGTACTTTTTTGCGCTATCTTATTATTAGCATATAGTATAATTGTTATTAGTGCATATTAATGATATATGATGTCAAGTATCTTTTTATCTATATGTTGCTCTTGTTTATATTGTTACAAAAAAATCAGAAAACCAAAAAGCTACTAAGTTAAATTAAATAGAAGCCCAACTATATAAATAAAGCCTAAGTTTATTTTTATTAAACAAACATCATTTACTTTTTAAAAAATCCCAAAAATATTATATCATCCCATAAATAATAAAAATCTGCCCATTATAGTCCATTCACAATTTTATAAAACCCAAAACTAAATACATATTACATGGCCTATCTTTGGCCCAACAATTAGAAGCCCTAATCTGATAAATATCCTTCCCTTGCACAGATCAATCTCCACCGTCAGATCAATAATTGATCTGGCAGTCTAGATGAATCCAGATGGAAGCCCAATGGTCCACCACGCGCGCGTGCGCCACACTGCCCGGCTCATTAACATCCCCCACGCGTCCACACGTGACCTTTGGCTTCCTCCACGCGCGCGTGTAATCCACGCACCTGACTCTTCGGCTCTCTAGACTGTTCAGATCGCCATGTCCGTCGTCTCTTCTGGTCCCCTCCTTCTCACGAGAGGCCACGACATGCAAAAAAAGAGAGAGCAAAACAAAATCAAAATAAAAAATAGAATGCTAAAGGGATATCAGGAGACAAACAAACATCGGCAGAAGTAGCAGATGAATACAAACAAATGGGGGCAGCCAATAGGAATTTCCATTTTTCCTTTTTTTTATTTTTCATTTTTATTAATGTAATACTCGAGTTCTATATAACTGAAAGTATCAGATTCTAAAACTTGAGACAGGATTTTCAGAGAATATCAATAAAAGCAAAAAAGCCTCAAGCATTCAAGGTATACTCTTTCTTTCCTAGCATTTTGATTTTAAGCACCATAAGCATAAACTAGATTAGGGTTAGAGGTTTTTTACCCTTGGTGCCGGTTTACCTTCGTGGTGCCTACTCGTTTCCCATCTCCGGGGAGAAGCCTCTCGACCTTTCCAAGGTTGCATGTGGTGAGTCAGAGGGAATAACGGCCGAGGAGTTCGGTTTCGGATCGAGAAAAAGTAAATGTTTTTAAAATTTTTGGGGTGCGCTGGCCGCCAGTGAACGATGGCCAATATAGTGGAAATCAGCCGAAATCTGGGTTCTCTTCTCCGATGAACGGCGGCGTTCATCAGAGTTTGGGGAGAAAATAGGGGGTTTTGTTTTGTTCAAAAGAAAAACTCTATTTTTGGTAAAAAAAATTAGCTTATATATTAAGCCCTTTTAAAATATGGTTTATTTGTTTTTTAAAACCTTCCGCCCCACCATATTCATGTTTCTAGTCCTTTCGCGTTTCGTAATAGCAACTCTAGTCCCCCGCGTGGGAAAATTGCACGCCCGAGCCATTCCACTTCTCGAAATCACACCCCCGGTCCCTAAAACTTTTAAAAGCCTCTCAATCTCACCCCTGTTGTAATCAAATCTGTGTGCTCTTAAGAATCGGCCCCCGGACTTCGTTTTTTATCAATTAGGTCCTTTTTCCAGTGTTGTTTCCCTTATTTCATGTTTTAATTTCTATTTTTGTTGTTTAATATGCTTGTTCTTTTTGAAATTAGTAGATCCTTTGATTTGTTGGTTGATAAGAAATGCCTTTTGCAGTTTTGGTTGATGTTTTATGTGTATGTTTGTAGTATATATTTTGTATGTCATATTATATTTGTAGTTTTCTAAAGTTTATAATATAATATAATTTTAAAATATATAATATATATATAAACATAGTTTTATTAAGGATATAAAATATATATAGTTTTCTTTAAATATATAACGTTTTTTAGATTATAATATGTGTAATTTTTTTAAGATTATAATATATATATATATACAGTTTTTCTTCAAATATATAAGATGGTTTTTAAAGTATAATGCAATTTTGTAAAGTTTGTAATATATATGTTCTTTAGTACATAATATATATAGTTTTGTAGAGTTTATATATATTATAGTTTTTAAAGTATTTAATATAGTTTTTTAAAAGTTTATAATTTCACAGTATATAATGTTTAGTTATATAGTTATAATATGTATTTATATTTACATGTCTAATTTGGGTAGTTTGGGCCTTGTTGTTTTGGGCTTAGGTTGCTTTGTTTAGGTAGGCTAGGCCTTGTTTTGCTTAAAGGGCTTTGGGCTTGTTAGGTGAGTCTTAGGTTAAAATTAGGTAGAATTAATTTAATTAGTTTAAGATCGCGTGCTCGTCTCATAGGGACACGATCTTTAAATTAATTAGATTATTTTTAGGTTTAGTCCTTTTATAGCCTTAGTTAGATTAAGGTTCGAATTGATTTAGTGAATTTAAACTTACCCTTGGCTTATTGGGATAAGTGTTAAATTCATTAAATCAAATGGCTACTCCCTAATTACCTTTAAGATAAATTTAATATGGAGATTACATTGACATTTAAATTAAAGCCATGATTAATTAACTTGATTTGTTTTAAGTGGTATCCTTGGCTTATTGGAATACTAGCTTAACATTGATCAGATTAATTATCATGTTACAAGAAAATCCATATTGCATTAGGGCTTTTTAGTTTTTCTAGGGATTAATTGATTTAGAGTTAAATAGTTAGATTTGCCTAGTTATTAATTAGATCACTAATTTGTTTTTCATAATTTGGGCCTTTTTTAGGTTAGAATTTTGGTGGACTTTTGGTGTGTTTATTTTTAAGCCCTTATTTGACATCCATACTAATTGTCATTCATGATGCCCATTTATTTTGAATTAATTAATTTAAACAATAAAAAAGGAGGTATCTATTAATTCCAGTATTTGTGTCGTAACAGTCCGAACTTAAAGGATGATGACCAAATACTTGAATTAATCCTTACTGTCCCAAGGCAAAATTAAAAGTTGATAAAATCATCATATATTAACTGTTTGCACCATGCATAAAGGTGGCGTACGAGATTCGAACCATAAATTAATACGGCAGTCAGGCTTATACGATGTCGGTTTAATCTATGATTCGGTGTATCGTCAACCTTATTAATTAAATGTCCAATTAATTTGAACCCACCAATTTGACAAAGCCCGTTCAATTAAAGTCAATTTTCAATTAAGGTCACCAAATTAGATTCAATTCAAATTTTGACAATTTCCTTCAATTATAAGCAACAAATATTTTGGTACCGATTTTCGGGCGAGATGGGAGTGCTAATCCTTCCCCACATGTAACCAACTCCCGAACCCTTTCAAAACGAATCTCTAGCTTTGTGGTGTCCGGCCTACCTTATCCAAGTGAC
The DNA here is from genome assembly GCA_019671005.1 of Hibiscus mutabilis. Taxonomy (NCBI): domain Eukaryota; kingdom Viridiplantae; phylum Streptophyta; class Magnoliopsida; order Malvales; family Malvaceae; genus Hibiscus; species Hibiscus mutabilis. The sequence continues at coordinate 27,716,410 of CM033717.1, read as the reverse complement.
CGGTGGTGACTCTTAGTTTTTATTGTTTTTTTTAATACAAAATTTCAAAAGAAATCCCCTTAAACCAAGATTTCAAGAATGATTTGGGGATACCCTCGTAGCAACCAAACCTATTATATTTATAAAAGATAAGACAAAAAGGTCGCTACAAAAATCAGTTGTTTACGAACAAAACAATGTAACATAATTTTGATTGGATGTCTCATTTTAATACCTAAATTATGAGAACAAAACTTTTAGTATCTATATGCAACGGTGAGGTTTCAGTTCAAGAATTGGCACTGAAGGTAACTTCTAGGCTTTGTGGCACATCAGAAGAGGCTAAAAAGGCAATGGTGGATGCTGGTTTCATGCCTGAGCTTGTCAAATTGCTCGATGCAAAGTCATTTGAAGTGCGAGAAATGGCAACCGAGGCACTCTCTAGCTTGGTCTTGGTTCCAAAAAATCGAAAACAGTTCATTCAAGACGACCAGGACATAGGGTATCTCCTTCAATTGCTTGATCAAGAGGAAAGCATATCAGGTAACAAAAAGCTCTTACTCTCTATAATAATGTCATTGACAAGTTGCAATAGTGGAAGAAGAAAAATTGCCAGTTCCGGATATCTAAAGAACATAGAAAAACTTGCTGAAGCCGAAGTTACTGATGCCAAAAGACTTGTCAAAAAGTTATCCGCCAACAAATTTCTTAGTATTCTAAGTGGATTATGGAATTCTTGAGTGTTTTTTTGTTTTCCTTACTCATCTTCCCACAATTGCTTTACAAATCTTTAAAAGGTCACTGTATCCTCAATGCTCAATCCTTGTCGTTAAAAATGAGCTTTTGAACAGCAATAATCTAATAAATGCTGTTCTCACAGATTCTGTAATGATACTGTGGCATTCTTTGTTAGGGATTTGCAGTTCAAATAAAAATTAGTGATGCAATTACAGTTACATTATTTCATATATGCTGTCGTAATTAATGGTTATATTTATCAATAATGTATATTGTTTTGGAAGCTTATGCCATGCCTGCACATGGGAAAGGCATGAAAACACAGAAACCACATGTGCAGAGTGGCAATCAAGCTTTTGTCAGCTGTCATTATGGGACAGAACCATGCCTACCAAACTTTAGAATTTTGCTTTAAGGACCAAATTCAAAGAATGTTGAAATAACAATTGTTAAATTTAGTAAAATTTTTTGAATTAGGACCAAATTATTCGAATGTGTAAATATAGAGGATTAAATGTGCTATTATACAAGTTTTATAACAGCCACGTTAAGTACTTAACGGCCGAGTTACCATTTTTTTACCAAACATAAAGTTTAATTGTCATTTTGTAACATTTGAAAGTTTGATTACCATTTTATTTTTTGAACAAAGTTCAATGACCATTTATGAAATTTACACTTTTTTATTATAATAATAATTTTCTAATAATTATATTTTAATTTAATTATTTAATGAGTAATTATTTGTTTATTTTTATTTAAAAAAAAATTATATACCAAACAAATTTTAACTATTTTTTATTTTTGAAAACAAGTTTTCATTTCTATTAACCAAATGTGTTTTCTAGTTTTTAGAAAACTAATAATAAAAATAATTTTTTGAAAATAAAAATAAAAAACAAAAATAGAAAATGTTTTCTAAAACCAAACAGACCCAAAGTTTCTAGCATGAATTGTTTTCTTTATTACACTTCATGGACATGGAAGATAGAATTTAATCCCTTCAACTCATCTTTTTAGCTACCTTTGCTAATCCTATAAATAGGCCTTATTGTAAAGCTTTTGGACAGAACTTTAATTTTGAGATATATTGAGAGTGTTTTCGTTCTTTGTTCTTAATTGAACTCAATTGACTTTATAAATTATCTTTGTGGCGTCAATTATTTTCTTTCAAACATATTACTACCCAAGTGTGGCATTCAATACCTTTTAATATCGTTAGTTCTTATCTCTGCATGGATAGTGGGTCACAATCCTCTTTCTCCCTTGTTATTTATTTAAAAACCGTATAAGATTTGGGTCAAAACTCATATATAGTATTGGCTCTTTCTTGGTCCCCTTAGCCAATTCGAAGACATGTCTTCCATCATCACTTACCTTATTACCTTTTCCTTTCATCCATCATTCCTTTAATCATCTCATTTACAAGCCTTCAACGACATCATCTGAAGTACTTTGATTTTGTTCAGGAACATAAGCGACTCGACTTCATCCATGAGGGTGTACCTGCATCATTTTGTGGTAAGACCTAGTTAAATTAAGGTACTTATTCATCTACACTTCTCTTCACCTCTACTTCTTTCCTTCTCTCAGATTGAAAAAAATAGAAAACGAGAGAAAAGTAAATAAAAAAAGGAGAAAAGAAAGTAAAATATATATCTATATATATACTGGAGATTAAAAAAGAGTTAAAAGTGTTATTCATGTACAAGTCATTTTCCCATTTTAGAACTTTTTGCCACACTTTAAACCATCATTATTTGTTTCTTCTAAGCCTTCCCTATCACCTAATCATCTCCCATACCATACATCTATTTTTGAAGTCGATTCCACAACGAACTTTTGTTAAGTATAGAGTAGTTCTCTTCAGAACCAAGAAAGAATAAGAGCGTCAAAAGGCAAAAAAAAAACAATTTGAGGAAAAGCCAATATCATGTTCAAACACGAGTGAAGTGATTTTTTCTTGAACCATTTGGTGAGGTTTGTTTTCTTTTGCGAGGTACATCATGTCTCAAAGTTCCGTAAGAAACAACGATGGTGATGAAAAAGTACCTGATTGAGCACTACTAGCGATGATATGAGAGGTGGACAAGTGTCTACAAATTCGTCTAGCACCGATAGAGGAGTGGTTAAACCAATTTGAGGAAAGACCCGAAAGAAGATTATTTTTAGAATCGAAGAAGGGTGTAAGTTCCCCTTAGGCCAGATCAAGAGGACTACTATAGTCCGAGTGAAAGAGAAAGTGATCGAGCCTCCAACTATAATGTGAGGAGTCAAGGACAAATGAATCAAGGGCCGAGGGAGCAGAATTGAATGGATGAAAATCTTAGCAACATCTGAACGACCATTCTTCCATTTCAAGGAAGGACCGACCTGGAAGCCTATTTGGAGTGGGAAATGAAGGTCGAGACTGTCTTTGATTTTCAGAACTACTTTGAGAACAAAAAGGTAAAACTTGCGGCCATTGAATTTTCTGATTATGATATTATTTGGTGGGATGGTTTAACCTTGAGTAGGAGAAGAAATGGTGAGTGACCCATATTCATGTAGGACGAAATGAAAGCCATCATAAGGAGGAGATTCATATCACTATCACTAGGACTTTTACCAAAACCCCCAAAGTCTCACTCAAGGCAACCGAAGTGTAGATGACTACTATAAGGAGATGGAAATAGCCATGATATGTGCTAATGTGGAGGAAGATCGAGAGGCTACCATGGAAAAAATTTTAGCCAGCCTCAAATGTGACACTATTATGATAGTGGAACTACAACGCTATGTTGAAGATGAAGAGATGGTTCACATGGCCATTAGTTGGAAAAGAAACTAAAAAGAAGAGGTATCACTCAACCCCTCTTTACTTCCATTCCTACATCTAATTGGGGTCAAGGTTCCTACAAAAAAAGACACCACATATCGAGGCAAAGGCAACATTAGGACGTCAAAACCCAACAAGCCGAAAAGAGAGGCCACACCTAGCTACAATTGTGACATCAAGTGTAACACACTAGACTGATATGGACGATCTAACCCGATTCGGGGTGCCACATTCGGGTCACAAGAGCGACCCCACAAATACAAATAAAAATACAATTAAATTAAGATCTTTCAATACAATTTAAAAATCGAGTTCAGAACTGAAAACATAATTTAGACTACACAACTCTAACATACCGATAAGGTCTAATGACCTACATACCCGCCTAGATTTACAAGTACCGTACACTACAATTAATGTTGTTGGAACTCCTAAAACCTATGTCAATGTCCCATACAATGCTCAACATACTGACCTACAAAAGATTAATAATTTTAATGAGCTTGAGAGCCCAATAATACAGAAATAACAAAAAGAATAATTATAAAGCATGTCAGTACAAATGAAAGAAAATAAATGAAGCATAAATATGAAGCAGAATAATTAAATCAATCAAGCCGTAAAGGGCATAGCCAAACTTGAGTCAATTAACTTGAAAATCCTAAACATACAAAATATAAAAAAAGTAATACATACTTGAATCGCAGATATAATCTCAAAATGCTTGAATCGTAGGCTAGGTCATAGAATGCCTAAATCGTAGGCGAAATATAATAGCGCTAAATGCGCTCATGAGCCATCATCGGTATACCAAAAATATATATATATATATATATAAGTGTACACCGTTGTGCGAGCATCTAAACGAATCGCATGCGTACGTACGCACGTTATACATTCAAATACAAAAGTATTGAATAACATAATTATACACTAAGCACTATTAGAAATGCAGAAGTTACCGATCCTGTCATACCGAGCTTCAAAATCATGGAACCTAACAAATCTCGAGCGAGACCCATTCGAGTCAAACCATGGTTGTCAAGCCTAAACTAGGATCCTAAAACCCTCAAAACAACGGATAAATAAAGTTTGAGCTTTACTCTCCTTCGAGGTACACGAAGATGCATACACCCAGAACTCCTAATGATTAATCAAAGGTAACTTAGAATCATAAACCTCACAGGAGTAATTTAGTCATTTACAAGAAAAAGGGGATTTTGGTCTTTTTAGTTATATAAGAAGGTTTCGGTTTCACAAGGAAAGTTGACTAACTCAGAGGTTCAAAGATCAAAACAAATTATTCAAATTGTTGCGGAAGTCTTCATTTTGGTTCGAAAGTCCTAACAAGTCAAACGACTTAAAATGAATTAAATCTAACATTTTAGGGTCCATAGTATCGAAATCCCTATTCGGATGTCAAAACCTGAATTGAACGAAGTCCCAAAATTCTAAGTTTAATTGAAGATTTTGATATATCAAAATATTTCTCTAAAATAGTACCAATTATTTCAGACAATGGCTCTCCAAAATCCCTAATCTACTTTTCAAAGGCCTAAAACCTCATACCGACATCTACTCAAACTTACAACAGTCATTTATCGTACAAATAGATTTAATCATCTATGCCCTACTATCATACAACAATTTATAATCTAATCTAATCAAGCATACAAACCCTCGAATCTAAGCTACCCGATCGGCCTCTAACGCCTTCCTTGATCCAATATTCTACGTCCAACATCCATTGTCTCCAAAAGTCCACTATGAGCTTCCTCCGAGACTCCCTAATCTTCTTGCTTATTTTTTTGCTTATTTTTCAAAGAATCTAATTTCCACATCTCCCATTCTTGTCTTTGCTTCCAAAATTTACAAGAAAAAAAATACAAGAAATTATCTCTCACTCCCGGTCGAACATGCAATCAAATTTGTATGTAAAACAAAATAGGATAAAAGCCGATTTTAAAGCTTTCCCTCCCCTCCAAATCGTGAGGTTGCAGAGAACCAAAGGGTTCTTTCTCCCAACTCATTCTCTCCCCTAACCTTCATTGCTGCCGTCCATCACCAAAATAGCCAAAGCATTTATAAATTCAACAAATAAAGGAAATAAATGATGGGAAAAATCCCAGAAATCAAGGTTGAATAGAAAGAATGAAGGGTGGTTAGTTGGTTGTCTCCCAACCACCACGCCACCTTTATATTATTATTATTATTACACTAAACACATATGTAATATATATTACTAATGGATCAAGACCAAAGTAATATAAGACAAAGGCCAAAATATCCGATAATCTTAAATAATTTCTAAAGCAATAGAACCTCTAAATCAAATATGAGATCCGACCCGAAAAATCGAAATATGAATCAATAATTCTCTATCCGAATTACTAGCACAAAATTAATAGCATTAGATCAATATTGCACATTCATTGTGGGATTCAACAATCGACACTCGAACTTTGTGTGTGTCCACTTTATTATTTGTGTCGTAATGTATACTTGCACTATTTACGTATCGAAATACTAGACATCACTGACTCATTATTGAGGAGGTATGTAGTTTTAAATACCTTGGATTCTTAATTACTTTGTTTTGCTTACCTTAAAGATTTTTATGATAATGATGTTGATTTTGGTTAGGTTTACAAAGCATGTGCAAAGATATCTTTCGAAAGGTTTTACAAGCATAAGGGATACCTCTTTCGAGAAGGTAAATTGTGCATCCCTCAATGATCCATTAAAAATGTGCTTGTGAAGGAAGCGCACGGAATAGGTCTTATGGGACACTTTTGAGTGGCTAAAACTTTAGACATGCTCCGAGAACATTTCTTTTGGCCCAAGATGAGACGAGATGTCAAGAGGGAGTGCGATAGGTGCATCACTTGCAAGATGGCTAAATCCCTCCTTCAACCCCCATGGTTTGTACACTCCATTTTTTGTTATCGTAGAATCGTGGGTAGACATTTCTATGGATTTTGTGCTTGGAATCCCTATGAATAAAATGGAAAAGACACAGTTTTTGTGGTAGTAGATAGATTTTATAAAATGATACATTTTATTTCATGTAATAATATTGATGATGATTCGAATGTCGCTAATTCATTTTTAAGGGAAGTGGTTGGGCTATATGGGATACTAATGACGATTGTGTCAGATCAAGATGCGAAGTTCTTTAGTCATTTTTGGAGAACTTTGTGGAACAAGCTTGGAACCAAATTGTTGTTCTCAACAACATGCCACACATAAACGGATGGCCAAACCTAAGTGTTCAATCGAGTCCAATCCACCTTGCTAAGAGCAATCATTCACAAGAATTTGAAAACATGGGAAAAGTGCTTACTGCATGTCGAGTTTTCTTACAACCGATCCATGCATTCTACCACTAAGCATTTTCCTTTTGAAGTGGTTTACGTTTTAATCCTCTAACACCCTTAGATTTGATTCATTTGCCTTCTGATCAATTAGTGCAAGAAGATGGAAAAAAGAAGGCAGAATTTGTGAAGAGATTGCATCAACATGTGCCAGAGAACATTGAGAAGAGGATTGGGCAATACGTGTAGCATGTCAGCAAGGAGTGTTAACGAATCACTTTTGAACTAAAAGACTGGGTCTCGGTACACATGCAAAAGGAGAGATTCCCTGTACAAAGGAAGCCGAAATTGCTACCCCGTGGAAATTCTCCCTTCCAAGTACTCACTGCAAGAAATTTATAATAGTGCAATAAAATTATTTATCACTAAAATTATTAAATTTGTCATGATATATTTATATTGACAAATTTTATTTGTTACCATGTTTGTTAGAACAATCCCGTCATGTAATGTATATTGTGACGAAATTGTGTTTATTACCATTTTATACTATTTATTTTAACAATGAAATTTTGCTACTATAATTAACTTATCAAAACAAAATATTTGTTGCAATAAATTAACTTTTTCATCATGAGAAGTATGTTTTGTCACAACTAACTTGTATATTTTAACATCAAATATAAAGGGTTTTTGTGACAAAAATACATATTGCAACAAAATTTAATTTCTCACTGCTTATATTTCATCAGTAAATGTAACTTATAGAGACAAAATTTTGGCATCGAACAAAAAAAAATCGTGACAAAAATATATATTACAACAAAATTTAATTTCTCACTAATTTTATTTCATCACTAAATGTTACTTATAAGGAAAAAATATTTTTAAAATAAAATATTTATTTCATCGCAAAAAGTATATTTTGTCACAATTAGCTTCTATTTTAACATGAAAAAAAATGTTTTTGTGACAACACCCATAAATTGTTTATATAGAAAACATGATAATAACTAGTGTTCACTCACTTAAAAAGGTTATTCTTAAAGACTCTAATGTCAATATCTATGAACTATGGATAGTCAATCCTCACTCCTTCGTAGTTTGAATGTCATCTTCCTCTTGATATATATTCTCTGCCAATTGCCACACCTAAAGAGTGTTATCCTCGGCTACCCTAGAAATCACCCATGGCTAATTTTTGTTCCATGAGAAATATGAAATCTTAACTTTATGGCCTCCATGAACGAAAAAGAGCTCAAGAGGGCCATCAAATGTGTCGAACTCGATTTCTAGATACTCTTATCCAATTGTAATCACTAATTTTGTTCAGGGTTGACACGTTTTCTTTAATGGGCTTATATATGTTTATACTATTAGGTGATAATAAAATGGGCTCATGTGTTTTATTGTATGAATATCAAGTAGGTATCATTGATGTGTGTTTATTATATGTATGGTTATTAATTGTTTAAACATGAACATATATGCATTTGTTTGTCAACCTTGCATGTGGTGTACAATTGTATGTGTTATTAACATGTTAGTATGGCTACTTGTTTTGATATCATCAAAGTCTAAATGTGAGTATGGGTATACATTGTATTGCTTGCATGTATAAATGTATGTACTCATTATTACTTCAATGTCTTAAATATTTAACTATGAATGTTGTATATTGCATATGTGATTAAATGTACATGTTATGTGTGTAGTATTGTTTGTATGTATATATGTTCATGTATGTGTAATATGTATGCGTATATGTACATTAATGTTAGTATTTTTATGTATTATTGTTATCTAAAAACAAAACAAACAGATCACATATTAAAATTAAAGCCCAAATGTTTTTATAAAAGTCCAAGTCCATTACATATTTAAAACCCAAAAAATATAACTATACATCACATAAGCTCATTTTTGGCCCATGTCCATTAAACAAAAACCCTAATTAATCTGAAAATTCTTCTTTTTTTTTTGCAGCCGCCCCAAATCTGACTGTTGGATTAGATTTGATCCAACGGTTCAGATTAAACCGAAATTGGCCATCAATATCTGCTACTCGCTCCACTCGCCGACGCTTCACCTTTCACGCACGCGTGAAGCCCACATGCAGCCGCTTCACCTTCCACGCGTCGCTGCCGATTCATTTCTCGGCCACGTGGCCTCATCGTCGGCCATCCTGTAACATCACCACCGACTCCCAACCACCATGCAGGGCAGAAACAATAAAAAAAAGAAAGGGTTAGCAGAGCCTAATCATAGACATCATCAGCCACAATAATTCAATTAATGGTTGCTTGAAAATGTAAACAAAGATTGGAGATAAAAACAGTATAATCAGATTGTAATTTTTAATTTTCTAGATTCATGAATGAACAAGAAACCTTTTGAGAATTTCTCCTCTTTATCTTTCTTTTCGAATCCAGCCATAACAAAAGGCAAGAAAATATATTTCAACCATCAATGAAGAATTAAGAGAGTTTTTGTGTTTTTTTATTTTGTCTAAATTCGAATCAAAAAAGTAAGAACAAAAGAGAAGGGGAAGGGTTTTACGGTTCGGTCTTTGATGATTGCCGGCGGCCGGGACCTCTGACGAAAGATCCAAATGGTGGAGAGCTAGCCCCTGACGTAGGAAGCAACATACTCGGTTGTGGCTCGATCCAATGACAGAACACCTAGATCGATAACAAGGAAGAATAAGGACCCATAAGGATTTCAGGGCGTTGGGGGCTATTTCAAGAGAAATCGAGCTGGTAAAGAAGAAAAGGAGACTGAGACGAACTTAACGGTGGCCTTGCATGTCCGAAAAGCCCGACGGAATGCCGGCATCGAGGGGGAGAGACGGCGGCGTCTTAGAGTTCCATGAGAACCCTCTCTATATCATTTATGTTGGATAAAAAGGCAAATAAGGGTGATAACCCTTTTTAGATAATTAGTTGGTTATCCGGTTAAAATCGGTCAACCGATTATCCTCCCAAACCCATCGAATCAACCCGCGAACCCGGCTTGCTCTAGTATACTGAGCCCAAACCGGTGGGCCTTAGGGTATCCTCCTGTCCTTTGCCTCTTTTAGGCCAAATTCAATGTTTAATGTGTATAGTTTTTTATATATATGTGCGTATATATATTAGAATATGACATAGTAGCCATGGTATAACTATATACATATTATATGCCTAATTTGAATAATATGTAGCCCATTAACACAATAATATTTCTTTTAAATATAATATATATCATGTGGGGTTTTATGTAATTCTTTTATAAATGTATATATAATATATGGTTTTACAATACATAACATATAGAATAATAAATAATATATACGTACATATAACTCTAAATATATGTATACAACATGGTTTTCTATAAACATATATAATGTGCTTTTTAGTATGTAATGTATGTTTTTTTTTAAATGTATCTAAAAAATGTGTTACCGTTAAATGCAAATTTTTATGTAATTTAATAAAAAGATTATAATATATATATATATATATGCCTTTCTTTTAAAATGATTTATGTTTTTTTTAAAAAGTATGTGATATATGGAATATATATATATAAGTGGTTTGTAAAGTTTACATATAATTTACATAATTAAAGTATAATATATATACATTACTTCATAAAATTTACAAGATGTTTCCTTATAATATATGTTATTTATGTTTTTACATATATACTTGCTCTTGTATTTGACCTTTTTATATATTGGGATTAGCTTTCTAAACTAGGTTTGTTTGGCCTTTTTAGTTTATGGGCCCTAAGTTTTTAGGTTTGGTTTTAATAGTTTGGGCCTTTTGTTTTGGGCTTAGTTTGTAGGGCATAGTTAGTACCTTTTGGGCTTAGTTTAGAAGTAGCAAAATTAATTTGATTAATTTAGATCTTGTGCCCGTCTCATAGTGGCACGATCTTAGAATTAATCAAATTAACCTTAGGTCTTTTAGAGCCTTAGTTAGATTAGGGTTTGGATTAATTTAGTCAATTTAAATTTATCCTTGGCTTACTGGGTAAAATGTTAAATTCATTAAATTAATCGAATATTTCTTAATTACTTTAGGGAAAGATCAATTTTAAGTTTAACTTAGCATTAAATTACAAATTAGTCACCACAAATTGGGTTTCTTAATCTTTTAGGGCTAAATATATAATTGGGCTATATATATTAAATTGGGTATTCCTTTTAAATGTTTACATTCATGCCCTTGATTGTCATACCTTTATTGACATCCATATAATCTTTAATGTTAATTGCATCTTAATCAATCTAAATCATAAAATGGGAGGTATTTATTAACTCTAATATTTGTGTCGTAACAGTCCGAGCTTAAAGAATGTTGACCAAATATTCGGATCAGTTCTTACCATCACGAGGTAAATGGATTAAAACTAACAAGATCATCACATCATACTTAAATGTTTGCATCATTCATAAAGGTGACGTACGGAAAGTCGAACCATAAATTAACACGGCAATCGGGCTTATTCGATGTCAGTTTAATTTTAGTCGGATATATCGTCAACCTTATTAATTAAATGTATAATTAATTTGAATCCGCCAATTCGATAAGGCCCGTGCAATCAAGATTAATTTTCATCTAAAAACTCCGAATTAAATTCAATGTAAATTTTGATAATTTTCATCCTTTTAAAAGCAACAAAAATTTTGGTGCCGAGTTCCGGGCGTGATGGGGGTGCTAATCCTTCCCAACACGTAACCAACTCCCGGACCCTTTCACAATGAAATCTCTGGTTTCTTATGGTGTCCGGTTTATCTTACCCAAGTGGTCGGTGGCGACTCCAAGTTTTTATCATTTTCAAAATTTAAAGTTTTCAAAAGAAATCTCAATCTTCCAAAAGATTTTCATTAGTGATTTAGGGGATAGTTACTAGCCGACTGATTTTTTAAATAAACACCCTTAACGTCCAATTTTTTTTTTTTCAAAAGGAAGAAAAAAGATCGCTACACCAATCCTGCAGTTCAATAATAAACCAATAATAGTCGTGAGCAGTTGAGAATATTTATATGTAACAATATTAATGGTGGTTAAGTGAATCAATAATCCTAGGCAAACCCAAACATGATCGAAACCATAAGAACAAAGTAAGTTTGTATTATAAATGGTTAAATTGATGATGTTGCTAAAAAAAACTTCATTTTTTTTGAAGTACCCGAGTCCAACATATTTTAATGCATGTTTAAACATAAATACATGAGGATATGTCTGCTCGTGCGATGATACAAAGAGTAAATTAACAAAAGCACCACTAATTGCCGGTGAATTACCACCATTTCATTTCCCACTTTTTTAGGTTAAGTTCTATTTTGATGCATTAAACGCATCTATTTCAAAACTATTAAGGATACTGCACAGTCTGTACTAACAATGTAATAAGAATCCAACCCCTAATTAATTATAAAATATCCTAAAAGGAAGCCAAGTGAATGAATAAGCTAAATTGGATATTTAGTTACTAATCACAACCTCTGGCAACAAGACAACAAACTAGAAACAACAATTTGTTAAAACTACAGTGTGCAGCGCAATATGAGAAGAGCGGGTCATCAAAGACGGAAAGCAAAAACCTATCGCAGTCGAAAGTAAAAATAAAATGAGGCTTTTGGTGAACAACACAAATGAGCCAATTGTTCATCATCCCATACTATAGAGGACAGTTGGAAAGCCAGAAGGAGAGATAATCCGTGTAGCTTATTCTAGACCAACAATAGATATCAGTAGTAACATAATAAAACAATAAAAAAATAGTGACGCCTGATCAGGGCGAGGGAGTCATGCGAGAATATAAGATTTTTCAGGGATATTCGATGGCTGTAAAAATCATAGCAATCATCAAGAGCCCATGAGAAATAAAAGTACATCATCACAATCCAACACCCAGTGTGGAGGCGGTCGCAAAGAAAACCTCGTATGGTATGAAAGGAGGAAAGCCACAACTAACAGAAATGGGACAAAAAACTCCACAAGAATAAACAGTAAGCCTGCAACAAGTTGTGAAAGGCACTGCACCGTGTAACGACTAATAAATTCCAGCATGTCACTTGGAAGAACCGATTTTTAATTTTTTGAAAAATGTTTGAAAATAAAAGAGCCGCCACCGGTCACTTCGATAAGATAGATCGAACACTAAAAAGGTAACCAGAGAAAATTAGGGTTCAAGAGTCGGTTATGTGTTGGAAAGAGTTCGCGCCCCCACAACGCTCGAAACCGGTACCTAGCCGATTACGAGTTGTGTTAACATTGACACTTGTGAGTTCGAATTTAATTTAATTTAAGATCCATTTATAAATGCGAAATTATTTTAAAAGCTACATTATTCGAAAAGTAAACAAAAATCATTGCCAACTTCTTTGGCGCTAACTAAATTTACCCCAAATAATGGAACACCGCATTAACAATACGTTAAGTCCGAATGCAACAATATAAACAAAATATGGAAAATATATATGATGACAAAAATATAAACAAGAATAAATAAAATAAGATATAAACTCAAAACACAATATATACATTGCATGCACGCACGCACAAAATTCATTGTCAACTTCTTTGGCGCTAACCAAGTTTACCCCAAATAATGGAACACCACATTAACAATACATTAAGTCCGAATGCAATAATATAAATAAAACATGGAAAATATATATCATGACAAAAATATAAGCAAGAATAAATAAAATAAGATATAAACTCAAAATACAATATATACATTACCCCATGTGCATTGCGCGCACACATATATTAAATAAACTACATCATATCATCTTACATAAAAGGGGGATTGAAATGCAAATAGAACAAACAAAGAAGGATTGATGATGCGAATAACCCCAGACCATGAAATGCACAGATTAAGCAAATGTAATTATTTTTTTTCTACAATAATCAAAGCATTTATGTAAAAAAGGAAAAGAAAATATGTAATGCCCCGAATTTTGGTCCTAGAAGTTAGTTAGGTGGATTAAACGGTTTGGATAAACCATATTAGTCGGTTCGAGTTAGTTTCGGGAATTAATTCATAATAAATATTTTAATGTGAAATAAAATATGGAAAATTTGTGGAAAATGTTTAATCAATATATTTAGGGTTTTGGTAAACTCAATATTATAAAATAAATTCAGATTAAATAACATTTTGGTTTGGTGACTAAAATGTAAGGTTTTCAAAATTGTTTTGGTGTCTAAATCGTAAAGGGTCAAAACTTAGAATCTTTAAGGAGCTAATCTACCAATTTTTTAATCAGATTTCCCCCCTTAATTTAGGCTATTTTTAAATAGTTTTAAAATGGTTATTAAATAGAAATAAAATAGATTTAATTAAATTGGTTTTAATAGCTAATTCACTTTTCTCACGTAACCATTTTTCTCCCAATTTTCCTATCAACCAAACTACCTTTTTTATTCTAAAATGTCCAGGAATCAACTGTTTTTTATTTCATTTTGATTCCTCAATTGATTTCTGTGATTTCCGCATCAAACTTTGCTTATCTTCTTGGAGGTTTCACTCAAGTCATGCCAAGTAAGGGAAAAGCCAACCATTAGAGGTGATTTTTGTTTCTCTCCTCTAATCAAAGGTTCTTTATTGAAATTCCCAAGTTCTTGATCATTTACAATCAATTTTTTATATGTGTTGATGATTAAATCAAGATTAAAAGGTTTAAAGTAAGTTTTAATAAGAAATTGGTATATCTTTGTTATAAATCTGATTTGTGGTGGCGTTGATTGATTTAGATCACATCTAAGATATGTTTGTAACACCCCTTCCCGACCTGGTAGAGAACTGAGTCGGAGTGTGCTACTGATAAACAATACGATAATCGGAACATCATTTTAACCTTTAATCTATGATTCAGCGAGTCAACAACTATACAATAAATAATTCAATGTCATAGGACAATGTTTAAAACACACAATGCAATAGTGAGTCGATATAACTTACTAATCTCAGATTGGGACCAATTTAAAACTTTTACAAGCTTCAGAGACTAATCAATAATTTTAGTATTTTAGGGGTCCTTTACTGGAATTAACCTTACCACGATGATATTCAACCTATAATTAGTGAGCATACAAATTTTCACATCAAATTGGAGTTCAATTACCCCTTCAATTAAGCTTATCAATAATCAGTGACCAATTTAAAACTTTTCAAAACTCTTTCACGAAACTTATAACTGATTTACCTGTATCGGTATTGATAATCAAGGGGCCGTATCGGTACGCCAAGCACATTTTATAATTTATAGATTCCAGTGACCAAAACTCGTATCGATACAGTTCTAGCTGTATTGGTACGAGTAAACCTATTTCAATACGCCTTGAAGTCGTACCGATGCATTTTTCAATCCCAAATTCTAGTGTTGACTTTTCTTACCGACACACCAAAGTCTGTATCGGTATGTTATGTTGACCAGCGTTGACCTGGCCCAAATATGCATACTCGTATGATACACCATCACCCGTATCGATAAGCCATGTTCTGTAATGACAGATTTTATCTGGTTTTTAATCAATTTGACCTATCATACAATATCCAAATTCAATGAAATGTTGCAGACAAGTCTAAAATGCTACAATATACTAACATGCCAAATTTCATGGTCATACGAGTCCATTTAGTAGATTTTCACCCTTATAAGCCAAATATGCAAGTTTGGTCACTTCTAGCCAATACTAAAACCACTTTTAGGGCCTTAAACACTTATACAAACCATATGCAATATATACACATCAAAAGGACTAAAAGTGACAAGTTTAACTACTTTGCCACCATTCTAAGATTTTGTAGGGATAATACACATTACTTTATGTTCGTAGTGACTTGCAAAAAACCTTCAACTTCCTGATCTCGCAACGTTGAATCCTTTAACCTGAAATGTATGAGATGAAATGCAGTAGGCATACTTTGACAAGTGAGGTAGTCATAACAATAGAAAAATCAATGAGATGCATTACAAATCATGTTTTAACATTAACAGTGCAATGATTCATGTTCAATGGCAATTATAACATATTTCAATATTATTCCTTGGATCGAGTCAAGATAGTGGATATGCGAATTCCCACGTATTGCCAAATCAATGAATGGTCTAGTCCCTCCGCCTCGCCAAATGACCAATATCACAAACATCCCTCATCCTCACCACAATAAAGATTGTAGCCAAGGACTGTAGTCCACCCGTACCAATGAGCTCATGAATTCTATGGCATGCCAATTGTATCCAATGTCCTTTCAAATCCAAGGTTCAATAACAATAGCAATATCGGTGACAATAAAAATGTTGATATCAATGGCGATGGCAATATCAATGGTAATGTTTCAATAGAAATGACAATAACACTATCAATATTCAATGGTCAATGTTCTATAATTCAATGCCTCGGTGATGACAATGACAATGACAATGTTTCTATGAACAATATTTCAATGTAATACCTTACCAAAGCTTACCAATGATGCCTCCAAAGAGGTTCGATGCAATATCCTTTAACAAAAAGGTTAGCTATGCAAAATTCCATAACAATGAAATCGAGAAAGCTCCTAGCTTAATCCTGAGACTAGCTACACTCACATTAATTTTTGAAGCTTCTACGGCCCTTGGATTATCACTCCCTTGTTCCTAGCTTTGGATGGAGATGGTGACCCTTCTTTCTCCAATTCTTGAGCTAGGTAAAACAATAGGACATGTTAACATTGATACATCAATATCGAATTCAATATTCAAATTCAAAATAGCTATTAGCTATTGAATTTAACATAGGTATTCAACAACTTTAGCTTAAAATTAAGCATTCATAATCTATGGACATTAACAATTAATAAGGGGTTTACTCTTACCCAACCAAAGTTTATTCGATAGTATCAATGGATCAAAGGAACTCTAACTTTGGATGCTTAACAAGAGAGGTGTTAGCTTAATAGCTTAAGGATGAAGACAACAATGGTGGTGCTTGGTTCTTAATTTGGGAGGAAAGTAGGAGAGCTTAAGAAAGATTCAGTGGCTTGTAAAATGTTTTCAAAACATTTATTCCTCCCCTTTTAGACATCCGAAAGGTTTCCTCCTATAGAGGGAAATCCAAATTGGTCATTTCCATCTTTTCTTTAATCATCTCAATTTTCCAAATTCATAATTTCCCACCACCCAAGTTGTCATCTTTTAACTCTAAAGATGAGAAACCTCACGTGAACTTGTAAAAAGCAAGTAGGTGAGTCATTCTCAAAATAGGAAAATTACAAGTGTGGTCCCTCACCTTTCTAATCTTTGCACTTTTGCCCCCTAATCCTTCAATTTCTACACTTTGGTCACCAAACAGTTTCAATAAATTTGATATGGTCCTTAAATAATAAAATGACTCACTTAGAGTCCATTATCGATATAATTGACCACACGGTCAAAGGCAATGCAATATATGGGCTTTTATGGTGTAGGGTTTCTAATCGCCATAACCCAATTCCGACTAGGCTAGTTTTCGAGGTGTTACAATGTTTTAATGTTATGAGAAGAGATTTACAAAATAAATCCCGAAACCAATTGAATTGCTAATTTTCTAGGTTGTGAATAGATAGATTTTGACGTGTTTGAGGTGATAAAAGGTTTTTGGAGGTATAAGATGAAGTTGTAAGTGTTTTTAGTTGTTAATTGATGTTGTTAAGATGTTCAAATCGTTAGGTTATGGCTGGGCTTCGTTTAGGTTGTGTTTGGAAGTGTTTTTGGTTGTTTTTGGAAGATGCTTGATGGTTTTTGGTGAGGCGATGTTGGGAATTGTTGTTGCTGGGATTATGGATGCATAATGATGCATTAATCCTCTATTTTTATATGGATAAAATAGCGGAGTTTGATTAATCCTACAACAATTAAAGAAGTTTCAAAAGTTTCGGACGCTTGATTTCACATTGGCAAGTGGAGCTTTGTGTTGCTCGTTAGTGGAAACGAGGTTTATTGCTTAATAAAGGTTTGAAGGTGATTTTGGGGGTTTAGATTAAGCTTGAAACGCTTGTCTAAGATCAAAAGTAAATATTGGTTATTCTCGCTCTCGTTTTTGGTTTTGCAAAATACATTCTCATACATATGTTTATGATTTTGATTACCTACTGTTATATGCATGTTTTAGTAATGAAAGATGTTACAAATGATCTTATGTTGATAATACATGAGTATGAAAATGATTTGCATAAGGATTTTGAGAATGCTAAGATACATGGATTATTGTATTGGAAATTGGTTGGATTGATGCATATGTAAAACATTGAGGTAACATGTTTTTAATGGAATGTATTGGCAAGTGGCAATGGTTCAATGTTATCGGATATATGTGGCATGCCATAGGGTTTAAAGTGCACTATAATAAGTCAAGGGGTTATGAGTGTACCATATCTCCACCATGAGAACCGCAACGGTCGAGAGGTTAATTGTGTCGTATTCTCCCGCTGGTGGTTTTATACATCATAACTGTTGAGGGGTTAATTGTACCATTTGCTCCGGTTCGAGGATGTATGTGAAGTGGTCGAAGGAGCCACTTGTGAAATCTGTGTATCCAATGTGTTTTACAAATGGAAAGATTTGGTTTTGGGTCACTTTAATGTCAATATATGAATTAATGTATCATGAATAATGGACTATGTTTTGTATAATGTGATTTATACATGTTGTGCTCTTTAAGCTTTGCTATTTGATGAATTAGCATGTGAAGGCTTAAATTGAGGTTTGCATAAGGTTATGCTAAACATCCATGTATGGCATATGGTTTAATGTGCATATTTTGGAAAGATAAAAGAAGCATGAGATGTTTTGGCATGATATTCAATACATGTTTTAAAGGAAATGGTTTTAAATGCATTAATGAGTGTTTTTGAGTATCCCTCACTAAGCTTTGTGTGCTTATGTTCTTCTTTCTCGTCAATGTAGAAAAAGACGCATTCGAACAGCGAGCAAGCAAGAAGGAATCCAAGGGTTGAGCTATTTCAAGTATGGTTTTATAAATACTTAGTAGCAATAAATGGGAATGTTACCAAGTTGTAATTGGGAGGGTTGTTTTGGTTACTCCCATCTTTGGACATGTTCTATTTGGTGTTTTGGACTTGTAAGTTGATTATGGTTTCAATTTGGGGCTTTGGGGAGACTTAAGCATGTTGGGTAGATATCATGCCTATATGTATACCTTGTTGGATATGATTGCTTCCTTGATGCTTAAGCTTCTATTTCTTTGTGGTATTTTGATGTTCATTAATTGGCATGATGTTTATATGATTGGGGCATGTGTGATTGAGCCTAAGAGTCATACGTTTGGCCAAGAAGTCATTGTAGGCCCAGTTGTACCAATACGGGTACCCAGGGATCGGTACATGGGGTCTTTTTTAGCTCAAAAGTGTGCAAAATTGCACAGGGGTACCGGTACGCCTAGCCGCATATCAGTACGCCCCATTGAAAATTACATCAGGTGTCAATACACGGGCAATTGTATCGAGACACATTTTAATTATTAGAATTCCCTATTTTGTAAAATGGACCACTGATATCGGTACGCGGGGAACCATACCAATACTCCTTTGCAAAATGAGACTATATCGATGCGGGGATAGGGTGTACTGGTACCGAAGCTGTTATTTCTAGTAATTACTTGTTGAAGATTGATTTTTTGCAAATTAGTCCCCATTTGTTACCTATACAATTAAATGGGTTTGAATGATCATTTTAGATTGAGGTTTAACCGATATGCATGTAACCTGATTAAGTAAGATTTGGTAAGTTTGGACTAAAGTAGATCCTTTTAGTTTTGCAAAATTGCGATTTGGTCCCTAAATTGCAATTGCGCTCAATTGGATGTCTAATCGATATCCGATTCGCTCGTTATCTTATTCGCTACCAACATGCTCACCTTAGGGATTTATTATGTATATAAATAAGATAAAAAAGAACCTAGTTTTAAGTACATTTTTGAGTTTGTTTTGGTAAACCCAATGTAG
This sequence comes from Hibiscus mutabilis, assembly GCA_019671005.1. Classification (NCBI taxonomy): domain Eukaryota; kingdom Viridiplantae; phylum Streptophyta; class Magnoliopsida; order Malvales; family Malvaceae; genus Hibiscus; species Hibiscus mutabilis. The sequence goes on along the minus strand of CM033717.1, from coordinate 27,696,568 downwards.
CTCGCTCGATTCGGTGTGGCGTCTAGGCCGGGTCAAGGGTGTTACATTTGGTGGTATCAGAGCTAGGTTATAATTGTTGGAAGGTAAGTTATGTTGGTTGTGATGTGGTAAGTGATTGTTAATTGTTTATGACATGCACGGTGTTTGATTATATGTTTCTGTAATTGAAATATGTTATGTTGGGATAAAGTTTGAGGACACATTGCCTTATTACTACAAGTGTAAAGTGATTTGTTTTACAACGTGTGTACCTTGGATTCTTGCTTCAAGATAGCCTAATTATTTCGTTTCATATTCATTTTATAGATTCATAATTTTGAATATGGGACCGAGGCGAAAGACTCGAGCTAATATGAGTAATGTCGGGGACGGCCATAACTACGAGTTACCGCCTCCTCCACCAATTCCACCAGTTGGTATGGAAATAAGGGATTGTATGCCTCAGGCACCACAAGGGCCGATTTTTGGCGATATGACGCCATTGATCCAAGCTATGACTGGAGCGTTTCAGGCAGCTATGGCTGGAGTGCATGCACCTGCACCTACATTTGTAGTTGCTGTTAATCCTAGACTTCTGTTGGAACGTTTGCGTAGCTTGGGAGGTATATAGTTTAGAGGTTTGTTTCTCGAAGTTACTGAGGAGTGGTTTGCAAGTACCCAAAGGTCTTGGTCAAAAACATGCCAGGTGTACTGATACACTTGTTAGTGTATCGATAACCAGTCAGTCATACCGGTACCCTTCTTACCTGTACCGATATGCCCCATTGTTTTCCTAAACCTCCATTTTCCAGCAGAAAAATAGGGTATCGATACGGCCTCAGCCGTACCGATACACTATGGGGTGTACCGATACCAGTGCAATTTTTTCCCAATGACTCTTTATATTTTGAGCAGATGTACCGATACCAGTGGTCCCGTACCGATACACCTTACACCAGAAGTGCATTTAATGTTGGAAATAAAGTCTCCAACTGCTAGTAACGACCACAAACTCCTTAAAGGGTTTAAAAGACCTCTTCAAGCAGCCATACAACAACAAGAAACAACTTGCCAACATTCTTGTATTGAGAAACCAAGTTTTGTGCTTAAATTGTCATATCTTGTAAAAAACACTAGTGAGTCAAATTGTCACATTTGCATCAGTGTTTAGGATTTTTAGTGTGTGCTTAATTTGCAAACTCTTTACCTAGTGAGGTTTTTCTAGTTTGCTACATTTGTTTATCTCTTGTAAGAGAGTGTTTTCAAGACTTTGGGGTATAAGGGTTGGCTCATTGATCCCGCGAAAATGAAAGACAAATTAGTAGATTTGTGGAAAATTCTTAGTACGGATAGCTAAGGTAGTGGAAGTAGACTCGATTGGGTAGTCGAACCATTATAAATCATCGTGTTAATATTTTTATTTCTTAACTTTTCATCCAACAAAGCAAAAATTCAATTCACCCACCTCTTGGATATTTCGGTTGATCATTTGAGCTCCCAACACCATCAATTTCCATTTGCCGTCGATCGTCGCCGTTGATGATTGTTGGACCCAAAATTTTCAATTCACTCCTTTTTGGCTCCTAAACACAAATTTTATGTTTTTTTTCATTGAAAAAATGTCCTGAACTCCACAAATCTAGTCTAGAACCCTTTGAATTACTTTAAAATAAAGGCTTAAGGGGTAATTTTGCCCCTGTAGTTATCCTAAATTAGCAATATTGTCATCTTTTTTAATTGCATCAATTTAGCCCTTGTACTATAACAAATTCATCAATGTTGCCCACCTTTCTAAATTCATTAATTTATTCTTCGAACTTCTAAATTGTATGAATCTCGCCCTTTAATTGTCGTTGATTGATAGAGCTGCTAAATTCCGTGAGCAAAACTTTTAATTAAAACATATCAATTTTATAAAAAATGTTATAAAGCTAGAAAGTCAATGAAAAAGAGTAAGAAAGTAGCCATAAAAATATATATTAATTATAACATAAATTATAAAATGTTATATGAGTGTATTTATAACACATTCTTTAATATTATAAAATTAAAAGATTAATGAACATGATGGAAGAAAATTGTTTGAAAAATATATATTGAACTATCTTATATTATCTCTACTCTGTTCTTTCAAAAATGAAATAGTTCATACACAAGCATAGAAAATGATCATCTTCTTTTTTTTCTCACTTTTTTTCTTACCAAACATAATCAGAATTTGTTTTCTTCTATTTTTTTCACATCCACCTTTCAACTTTCTCCCTAGGTAAAGCTTAAACGTGACTAAACAACAAAATTGTTTTTGATGAACAATGCATAAGTTTTATATTTAACGTAGAAATCTCTTTATTAAAATTAAAGATATATATATATATATATTAATGTTTTAAATAAAATAAATTTGATTAATGAAAACGTATGGATATAAACATTACTTCTTGTACAATATATATAGTTTGGATATGGAACTTGTGTGAAAAATTTACACAATTATTTTTATTTAAATTATAAAATTTCAAATTTTAAAATCTAAATATAAACCCCTAAATCTTTAAATTGATAAATTTGTATTAAATAAATTTTAAAAAATATATACATCAAAATATTTCCAATTAATTTATCTCGATTAAATATAAACTAATTATCTTCTAAAAGGCTCTTTCCCTTTAGAGCTCGTAACTTTATAATTGGCCCTACCAATTTGGTTCAGAATTATTACAAGTAGACGAAGAATAAATATAGTAAAATACAGACAAATGATCTACACCCGTGATCAATTATTGTGTCTACTGTATAAGATATTTTTCTTCACATATATATAGACTAATATTTGAGATATTATTTATACATAATCTTATATACCATTATTAATTTAAATAGCAACACACTATTATAAAATTATAAAAGATTAATAAATTAATTTTTATTAATATATAATTTATTAACAGTACATAAAATTATACATCAATATTATTTCAAACATCAATGCATTAAATATTCACTCATTTTATGTTAAGTTCTGTGGGTTCCGATCGATCCTATTTATATGAACTTCAAAGGTTATGAAATTTTATGATGAGAGAGTTTTAGCAGGAGAAAATGGGAGGTTTCAGTTCAGCAATGTCGGTGCTAATGATAATGATGATGTTACAGATCACCGACCGATACTGTGCCGCCGACAAGGTTAAGAAGAACAAGAGCATCGACAGCCGATGGTGCGATGGCTCTTCGAAGAAGGAGTGCTTGCAACTGCAGCTTTCAAACCACATAGAGACGGATATGTTGATGGATTCAGAAGCAAGCAAAATGGTATACGAAGTAAGTACAGCATCCGGCTTCGCCGACAGTAAATATAAAACGCTCAGATCCCTCGACCCTGGTCGAGCTGTCTGCGACCGTAAAACAGGCAAATCTTGCCTTCCTCCTAAGAATTCAGGCAGAAAGGTACCTCCCAATTGTACACCATCTTCATACAGCAAAGATTGCCACCGTTATTGATTCGCCGCTTCTCTTGAAAATAATAGGATTCCACTGATTCCAGTATGATTACTAAATAACGAAGATCGTTAAAAAAAACATTACCCTTCCAACTTCTTTCATTATTGCTTTCTAATGTATTGCTTTGTCCTGCTATGCTATATACTTCTCATAACTTGTACATGACACTAGCATCTCATGATTCAAGAATCTCAAATTATAATGTATATGCTCGTGGGAACTATGTGTTGTGTTTTATTTCCTTTTAACTTGGTAACTATGATATAAGTTTTCTCTTTTGTTTTATGTTTGTCGAGGGATCTCTGGATTTTTTGAGAAGATTTAGGAGTATGTATGTCGAATAGTTGGTCGAATCCAATAAAAAAAATATAGTTTCTCGAGGTGTTTGTACTCAATTTTAGTCCTGAAATTCTCAGCACAACCCCTAAATTTTAAACCACTAAACTTAACCTCTAAATCCTAAATTTTAACCCTAGAACTAAAATGCTTGTGAAAACTTTTTGCAAACGAGTACTTTTAAAATATGGGAGGAAATTTAATTAAAAATAGGGTAAACTACATAAGCTGTCATCAAATTTTAGGGCGCTTTCATTTTGGTCACCAAACTTTTAAACTTTGCAGTACAATTATTAAATTTTTAATTCGCTCTCATTATAGTCATTGTCGTTAACTCTCAAATACTGACGTGACATGTTAAAGTCATCTTCTTCCCATCAAAACCTTAAGTTTCTCATACATAAAATTAGCAGCAGCCGCTGCTCCTTTTTTCGTCGTTCGATATTTCTTCGATCGAAAAAATCGTCGAAGTACTCATCTTCGTCTCTCTTAATCGATTCAAACTTATCCAATTTTTTTTTTTAATCTTCTCAAATCCCATTCAAAAAATCTTTTTTTCTCTCCATAATTCTCCTTCCCAATAGGAAGTAAATTGTAATCTAACTACGTCTCTTGGATATTAATTCAAGTTTAACAATGGACAGAAACAAGTAACATTCTACGTTAATCTTCCTTGTAATATTCATTTGTATGCATAAATAATATGCTTAGTGTCTTAGCAAATCATTGGAACTTTTGAGACAGAGCAGGGAGAGAAGAGATTAAATTAAACCCGAATGGCAGTCTAAGTTTATGTGTTACAAGGCATTAAAGAAAGAAGTGAAGTTGATAAACCCCGTTCACTCTTATTCAAATGGATAGAAAACGCCAGCATCATTAAAGAAGGAACGGGTGAAAAGAAATAGAAGAGTGGTTCAAAAATCTTTTTAACCGGGGAAATCATTGAACAACGACATAAACGGCGACAATTGAGCAGTATTTCTTAAGGGGAGTTAACAACAATGATCGTAATAAAAGTGAATTAAAAATTTAGTGATTGCATTACAAGTTTTAAAAGTTTGGTAACCAAAATAAAAGCGCCTTAAAATTTTGGTGATTATTTATGTAACTAAATTAAACTTATTGATTTTTTAAAAAATAGGATTGAAATTTGGGTAAACTACATAAATGGTCACTAAAATTTTAGGGAGCTTTTATTTTGGTCATCAAACGTTTAAAATTTACGTTATAGTCACCAAACTTTTAAAAATTACGTTATAGTCACTGAACTTTTAGTTCACTTTCAATATGGTCCCTCTTGTTACCTTTCATTAGATTCTGCTGACATGGAACGTTAATTTTCATTTTCCTTAATAAAATAATAGGTAAACTACACTGTTTATCACTCAACTTTCTGCTCACTCATGTTTTGTTCACTGCAGTTTAAAGAAGTTTAGTTTAATAACTCAAATTTCAAATTGTTCCTATTTTGGTTACTCTAGAAGGACATTACTTTTTTATTAATATTTTCATGTGAAATGAAATATTTTATTAGTTTTTAATGTTGTGTCATATTTAAATTTAAAAAAAAATTAACCATAATCCCTGATCTACCAACCTTAATCCTCAAATAAAATCACTATCCCAGTTCTTCCTTTTCTTTTCACCTCTTTCTCTCTCAAGAAGACTGTTCACTAGAAAACACATCAGAATTTGTCAACAGCTTATTTCTCCGGCCTTCAATGTAACACCCTCAACCTGGATGTTACATTTGGCATCAAGCCCAACTTGCTACCATAAAATTTCCAACCTAGTTTAGCCCAAACTACATCCATTTTCATAAAATCCATTGAGTTCAAATGTTTAAATCATATATAAGTACTTCAAAATATTACATAGAAGCTCCATTTAAAAATAATTAAAAGCATTTAACTCACAAATTAAAATCTAAAATAGAGTTACGATACAAACATAGGGTCCTATAAATACATGGCCCAATATAATCTAAGTGTTGTATTCGAACACAAGTCGATGATGAAATTCTACTCCGATGGTGCTCCAACAATGCACGCCAACCTACTAACCTGTGAACGAAAACAACAATTCCGAACGCTGAGCCAACGAAGCTCAGTGGATACACTTCCACTCAACCATGCTTCATGCAATCATAAGTATGAGCATGCAGCTAAAGAAATAACATCATGGAAAAATATATAACAACATTGGCGCTACCTTTAGCCTCCTAAACACATAGAAACAAAAAGAATGCATTAATCTCACACAACACATATGCATCATACCAACAACCTGGAGTGAAGTATGGTGCCACACAGCTTCGGGAACGTACATCCACACTCAGAATCTCTTATCGAGCAACTTCGAATGAGACCCGATATCACATAGCTTCGAGAACGTACATTCCACAAATCTCTTATCATGATGTTGCAACACACTCTTTCTCTCATTGGGTGTCCGGATCCCAGCAATCAAGTGCTCACATAGCACATTACAACATCATTTAACCATACCATCCTATGGTTTCTACCAACATATAGTCACAAAAGACTTTTTACCAAGTTCTTACGTTTTATGCTCAAGTACAAGGAGATTTATTAGTTTCTCAGTTTCACAACACATTTTAGGCCATTAGAGGTCTATTGGATCGAACGATATAATTTTCCAGCCTTCCGGGAAAAAGTCAATATTTTTGGGCAAATTACCCAATGGGTACCGGTACAGACCCTCGCGTACCGATACGAGTACCCTTTAGGTACTGGTACTCACAGCGTACCGATACAAAATTGGCTTACTAGAATTTTCCAAAGCCTTAGCGTACTAATACGGGTCGACCCGTATCGATACCTACTTGCATGGCGTACCGGTACAGGTTGAACATCGTATCGGTACCCCCTGTGTTGTTCATTCAATGGAAAAATGTTCTTGAAACCCAGAACACTAGGGTATCGGTACTACCTCCCCGTGTACCGATACCGAAGCCTAGAAATGGCTTCCTAGGCTCAGGAAATCACCTTCCAAGCTCCCAAAACTCAACCAAAAGTCCTATAACTCGATCCTACATCTTTTGGGAGTGTTTAAGGTGATTTACTACCGTTTTTACAAGTTTTTAACACTTAATCTAAATTTCACACGTCACAAGCATTTAACACCCAAAAGCTACCAAAAATATCAAATCAAGCAACAAAGCATCATCCTTAGGATACGCATGAAACCAAGTAGTTAGTAGTGTACTAACCTTGATTCAAGATGGAAAAAAGCCTCCAACCCAAGCTCCTCAAACCTTCTTCTTTCCAAGCTCCTTGGATTGTTATCCTTTCTCTTTCATTATACAAAGAGTTGTAAAAGGAGTTACAACTTTTCTAGAAGAGGATAAACCAACTAAAACTTACACTTAGGCCTCAAAACGAGATTAAAACCACTCTTAACCCTTTTCTCTCCAAAAATTCCACAAAACCCACCATTACCAACCTCCACTAAACTTGATGAATCTTACCACGATCATTGGATACTAAAAAACTTGCCTCAAACCAAAAATCTAGGATTCACTCTCCAAAACACAAAGATCTAACATTTCTCTTTTGGGTAGAAGCTAGAAGATGAGAGTGGATAAAGATAGAAGATAATGGGATAAGGGTGAGCTCATTCTCTTGCTTTTCTGTAGAGAATTAAATAGCTACCCTCCCTTCTTCAAAAAGAAGGAATTTACCATACCACCCTCCCATAATCTTCCCAACCCAAAATACAAGCTCAAAACTCAAACCCAACACCCTTATCAAGCCTACAAGGATCTCAAAGGCCAAAACTCTCGGCTAAAATGTGAAGCCCACACTTCGGGTTAAATTAAACTGTAGAAAATATAGATTTATAGAGAAGAGAAAAAGTTCTATGTCAATTTCTTATTAATCAAGATTAGAAATAAATACACAAGTGAAGTCTTTCTTATAGACTCAATACATGAATTTTACTTACAATAAACTTACTCTATAGTTAGTCTTTTATCCTTTAGTAAGCTAAAGTTCCTATACAAATAAAATACTAATTAAGATAGGATTAGTACTCTGTATTTACACTCTACTAACCAACACTCTCCCCTCAAGCTGTTGAGTATATGTTGTATACTCCCAACTTGGATGTAAAATCATCAAAGTTCCTATACAAGTTCACTCTTTGTAGGGATGTAGTGCAATTTTATAGTCCCATTGTTGACCTTCTCATAAATAAAATGCTTGTCAATTTCAACATGTTTAGTTTCTGTCATGTTGAACTAGATTTTCTACAATATTCATAGATGACTTATTGTCACTGAACAACTCAAAACCATGGCCTTCATCGAGTTCAGTAAGAAGCTTTATTAGCCACATTCCTTCCCAAATTCCCAGTGCCATTGCTCTAAATTTTGATTTGGCACTGCTTCGAGATACTACAACTTTCTTTTTACTCCTCAATGTCACTAGGTTTCCCTATACAAATAAGCAGTATCAACTTGTTGATTTCCAGTCAATTAGCTTGCTAGCCCAGCTTGAATCTGTGTAGATTTTCACTGATTTGTCTCGACTTTTCTTGAAAATAAGGCCAAAACCAGGTGTAAACTTCAAGTATCTTAAGATTCTGTTGACTGCCTCTTTGTGCTCTTCTCTAGGATCACTCATGTACTAACTTACTATACACTTAGAGTATGCTATGTTTGGTCGAGTGAGTGAGAGATAAATTAGTTTTCCCACAAGTCTTTGATAAGACTCTTTACTCACTGGATTTCCCAATTTATCCCTTCTAATTTCCAAACTTGGATCCATAGGAGTATTTGCTGGTTTACAACGAAGCTTCCCTGATTTTGAGAGTAAATCAATGATATACTTTATTTGATTGATGACAGTTCCTTCAGAAGACCTAGCCACCTCCATTCCTAGGAAATACCTGAGACTTTCAAAGTCCTTTGTCTCAAATTCCTTGGCCAAGAATGCTTTTAACCTCTTAATTTCTTCTACATTCTCACCAGTACTAACTATGTCATCAACATAAACAATTAGGAAGGTTTTCTTACCATCTGATGTAATCTTTGAACAAGGTGTGATCTACCTGACTTTGCTTGTATAAATTCCTCATAACAGCCTTAGAAAACCTATCGAACCATGCTCTTGGGGACTGTTTCAACCCTTACAAGGACTTATTCAATTTGCACACATTTTGGTTTGTTGAGTGATTTTTCAAACATGGTGGAATATAAATGTATACCTCTTCTTCAATATTCCCATTTGAAAAGGCATTTTTTATGTCTAGTTGATGTAATTTCCACTCTTTATTGACAACAAATAAAAGTAACACTCTGATAGTGTTTAACTTAGCCACATGTTCAAAAGTCTCTTGATAGTCTACTCCATATGACTGAGTAAACCCTTTGGCCACCAATCTGGCCTTGAATCTTTCTATGCTCCCATTTGAGCAATACTTAATAGTGAAGACCCACTTGCAGCCTACAACCTTTTTTCCTTTTGATAAATTTGTCAGACTCCATGTATGATTTTTTGAAGTGCTTTAATTTCTTCTTTAACAACTTTCCTTCACTTAGGGCTTTCAAGTGCCTTCTCTACTGTTTTAGGAATCTTAACAGTCAACTGTAGCTGTAAAAGCCTTAAAATCAGACAGTAACTTACCATAAACAATAAATCTGTCAATAGGATGGCTAGTACACTTTCTTACTCCCTTTCTTTGAGCAATAGGAAGATCATCCATATTAATAGAAGGAGCAAAAATTTGAAAGACTACCTCTTCCTCCATGACGGCAGGATTTAGTTCCAGTTCTCGGAAAATACTAGGCTGAGTAGTGCCCTCTGTAATAAACTTCATCTTCCTTTTCTAAACACTAAGTTTTTTACCTTCAAGTGGTGGAGTTAGAGATTTTTGAGAGGTGCTTGGTATGGATTTAGGAGTTGAAACAAGATAAATGTGGTAGCTAGGTGTTTTAGGTTTTGGAGAGGACACATTCACTAGATTCGTAACTATAGTGGATTCATGCAAGGGCAATTGAGTTTCCTAGTTAAGTGTTTCATTAGGAAAAATACAGAAGGTTGGGGAGAAGTTTAAAAATCATGTAATGACTGTAATTCCCTAGACTTCTCCCCCTGAATTATAGTGGGATCAAAAAATGGCTTATCCTCAAAGAAAGTAACATCAATAGAGGTATAAAATTTTCTTGTAATGGTTGAGTAACATTTGTAACCCTTTTGACTCGAGGAATATCCTAGAAACATACACCGTAGAGACCTAGGATCAAGCTTACCCCGAAGATGACCATGCACATGAACAAATGATGTGCATCTAAACACACGAAAAAAAAAGTAGAAGAGAGATATTTAAAATGTGGAAACTCTTGTAGAAGAACATCCCTAGGAATTTTGAACTCAATAGTCTTATTAGGCATACGATTAATCAAATATATGGCAGTAAGAAGAGCCTTTCCTTAAAGATAATTAGGTGTATTAGATGAAAACATAAGTGACCTGGTGACCTTGAGTAAGTATATGTTTTTTCTCTCAGCTACCCCATTCTGTTGGGGGGTATTTACACAGGAAGTAATATGACAAACACCTTTTTCTTTAAAATAAGAACCAAGAAATACAATAAGATATTCACTGCCATTATCACTCTTTAAATTTTTTATCTTTTTCTTAAAGTGATTCTCAACCATCTGATAAAATTGTTTAAAGATATTTCTAGCCTCAGATTTGTCTCTCATTAGATAGGTCCATGTGGTTCTTGAGTGATCATCTATGAACGAAATAAACCATGTAGATCTATAAATACTTTTAACTTTAGAAGGGCCCAAATGTCACTATGTATTAAGCAAAAAAGGTGAAGAAGGTTTGAATTTTGATGGTGCATAAGGTTGTCTTTGTTAGAGTATGACCAAAGACCAATCATAAGATGATTGTAAAAGACATATTTTATCATGTTTATTAATATAAAGCCATTATTATTATTTCAATCCTTATTCTGCATATATATAAATAAGTTGAATTATAATAAAGTCCTTAGAATAATATGGTTATTCTTGAATGTCCTTAGTTGAATATTATTATGGGCAAGGACAATAATAATATACTAAGACTAATATGTAGTTGATTGATGACAAAGTGTTGTCATTGACATAGAGATGTCAAAATCAATACATAAGCATGTGTTAGAGAACGTCATACTGGACTGATCCGCTCGAGCATGTTTCTTGGATTATTATGTAACAGTCATAATATTGCTCATAATGATAAATACGTGTATGATCCTACATAATAGGAGTAATATCATAGGCCACTTGATTGAGTGAGACTAGAAATGCATGGCCCTGCTCGAATAAGTTGATATAAGATATCATAGTTATTCGTTTATAATAGTCTACTCAAGATATCAAGAAATATAAGATGAACTATACAAGTGTGACTATTCCATGACTTGTGTCCAATCTAGATATAGGGAAAAAAATGTAATACATGAAAAAGAGTTAATCACTAAGAGGTTATGTCAAACCACGACTTCATGTAACTTAGGTAGCAATGATGTATTGCTAGATACCACTCATTACTTGTAATATTAGAATTGTTCTAGATATTACTACTAACGTTACATGAACCTACAAGGTCACACCCTATGATTAAACAAAAAATATCGACTAGATAGCATATGTGCAAACTTGTTGTACACAAAATTAGTTAGAACTGAAATTATTATAATTATTGTAATTATATAGATAATTTCATTTATATATTTTAATACTAGATAATTATTGTAATTATCAAATACTATTAAAATATTTATATCCCTAAAGAAACCTAATTAATGTAGAATTAGATTCTACATATTTAATTATGTTCGGTTAAATATCTTGTATATTTAATGAATTAGAATTTAATTACGATTAGGGTTTTGAATGCTATATAATAAGGCATAAGGTGTAGCAGCCAAAGATATATTTTTGCGAAAAACCTCTCTAATAGTTAGAGAAGTGAAATATTATTCGTTTCGTTCGGGTGGACTGCGTAGAGGTCGGAGCATTTTGCGAGAACTAGGATTCAATATCATGCTGAAGGAATTGGATTTTTCTTACGTCACTTCAATTTTTGAATTTAATCGAGGTAATGTTTCATCCTTTTCACCTCGGATTCGTTCCTCGTGCATGGATCACTGGTGGAATTCGCGGCATTTCCTTACAGTCTTGTGTGTTTGTCCATTTGACATATATCACAAGTAAAAGAAAATTTATTTTTCTTAAGAAATAAATTGGGAAATAATTTTGCAAGATATTGAAAATTTGGATGTCCTATCCGAAAATGCCAAAGCATTATATCACTAGAAAACAAGGAATTAGAAAACAAACAACTTGAAACAACTTGTTTATTAGGAGAGAGTCCATTGAGAATATAAAGTCCATTATGCATCCTAGCACTGCCAATCACCATCCCCGAGTCTTGTCCCTAAAAAACACAACCATTCCCAAAATTATCATTGCGTTTCAAACCATTTATAAGCTTGCTAATAGATAACAAGTTGCACGCACGGTTAGGCACATAAAACACATCCGATATCACCAAATTCTAATTTAGTTTTATGGAACCACTCCTTTTGACAACTGAAAGAGATTCATCTGCTGTCTTGATAGAGGAATGAGTTCGCAGAATCTTGTATTCATGAAATAGACTCAGATTTCTTGTCATATGGTCAGATGCACCAGAATCGACTATCCAACAATACATATTAGTCACAGCTAAAAAAAGAAACACTACCTTTAATAACAGTAAAAATAGAAGATTCTGATTTAAAGGATAAATGAATAAAAAGATTATAGAGCTCATCAAGATGTTTTTTACTAAAAGGTACTAGTAGAGTCTTCAAGAGTGGCTATATGAGCTTGAGCCTCTCCTTGAATTTTGAATCTTTGAGGTTTCCAACCTGCTGGTTTTCCATAGAGTTTCCAACATTCATCCATCATGTGCCCAACAATTAACTCCTCAAAGTACTAATTTTTGCTTATTTTACAATGTCTTTCCTTTCCTTTTAAGTACATTTAGTTGCATTTAGATGTTAAAATCATACATTTACATAAGGAGTTAAAGAGCTATTCCATTGTTAGTGTGAAGGGTTATTTTGCTAGTTTTGATACATGACACAAGCAGACAAGCTTGGAGAGAAGCGCTGGCGCAGAACACAAGAAAGGAAATAGAGAATTGCCTCGACAATGTTGGCACAGATGGACCAAACGATGCCAAGCTCGGCTGGCAAAGGATTAACGTTCGATGATCGGTCGAAGTTTCTGTTGGACCTTGTATACATCAACCCTAAGATTCAAATCTGGATAAGATGATCACACGTCTTATCCCTTGCACATTCAAATTTCAAACTCAAAGGCTTATCCTAGGGTTTCCACGCATGCCTTATTAAAGAGATCGAGCAAGCACTTGAGAGAGAGGATTGAAGAGAGGCTACACCGTGGTGAACCAAGAGGTGACAAGTTCGACCAACTAAGACCGATAGCTCTTGGGCATTTGAAGGGCTGCATCGACGAATCTCCTTTCTGCCCATTCTCTTAGTTTTATTTGTTTTTATTTCAAAATGATGATGTTAAACGATGATGTTTTTTGGTTTGACCCCCAACTATGAACTAAGTCTTTTTAGTTGGTTAGGGGATGTTTGCAATTAACGCTTATTTTATATTTGATTTTTAATAATTAGATTTCCTTGGCATTATTTTCTATATGCTAGTACATAATTTTCCTAAATCCATTACCATACGATAGTTGGCATTGCGTGCTTATTGTACCTTAATATCGTAACAAACTTAAGGGCAGCAATCAGTTGCCAGATACTAAGGCGAGAAGCTTCAATAGAAGTTGTTCAAGTAAATGAACTTACTTTGGAAGTGAGTTTACCCATTAGGTGTAAAGATTGTCATTTAATCAAGTTAATTAATGAACAACTTCACCATAGACATATATGGGTTTTATCATGGTTAACTTAGGGTATTGCCATCGACAGAGGCAATACTATCTTTAATCTGCTCAACAATAAACCAAGGCAGGACTTTATTAAAGGCTGGCTTAAATAGCGTTAAATCCATGCATCCATTTCCAACGTTCACCATTCAATTGAACACTTCATTTCCAGACTGCATTCATTTTCACTACACTATTTTTGCCATTTTTTTTCTAAAACCCAAATTATTTCAAACACTTTTAATTCTTTCAAACAAGTAAACATTGAGCAAATAAGTTCTTGGTCAATCCATGTGGATTCGATACTCAGCTTACTAATGTATTACTTGCTGATCGTGTATACTTGCACGCAAAAGACTCACTTTTGGCAATATTATCTTGCATTTTACACCAAATATTTTATATTTTGCCAAGCGTTAGCAAAGTCGAAAAGTTTTTGGCACCATTTCTGGGGATTAAGATGAAATTTATTGTTTTAATTTGTACTTGTTTTTTTGTTGTTTTATCTTATTTATTTGTTTTGACGGTGTATGGTCAGAAACTACCTTGTGTTGGAAGATTGGCCATACGATCCAAAAATTGAAAGAAACCTACGAAGGTTAAAGAAAAAACTTCGAGAGATGGCTCAATAAGGCAATGGAGGTGGTGACCAAAATAATGGGATACCGCCAGCTCCTGCTGCCCTAGCCGTTAATGTGGAGGAAAAGAGACATATTAGAGAACACTCGACACCAATCATAGACAATTTGAAGCCAAGACTAATTGATCCCAGGTAAATACACTAAATTTTGAACTCAAACCAGTGATGATATGAACGCTTTTGAATGTAGGACAATTTGATGGAGCACCTACTGGAGATCTGAGGCAACACTTGAAGCAATTCATGGAGGTTTGCCAGCTATTTTAGCAGCCTGGAGTATCAGAAGATATAGTGAAGCTAAAATTATTCACCTTTTCCCTGAGAGATAGAGCAAAAATGTGGCTAAGTTCTTTGCCACCTGGTTCTGTCACCTCATGGGGAGATCTATGCTAGAAATTTTTGTTTCGTTTCCAGCCACCTAAATCTCACTACCAAGCTGAAGAGTAGATCATTACATTTAGGCAGGCTGATGATGAGACCCTATATGATGCCTGAGAGAGATTTAAGGACATGTTGAGGAGGTTTCCCATGCATGGATTCCTAAATTGGTCCCAGATGGAGTCCTTCTACAATGGACTCAATGCACAAGCCAGAACTGTTGTTGATGCTTTGACAAATGGTTCGCTGCTTGACAAAAACTATACAGAGACAGTTGACATCCTTAAGAGGATTTCAACTAATGATTTTGAGTATCCTACTACCAGACTTAGGACCGAGAGTAAAACTGGTAGGAAATTACAAATAGATGAACTTACATCCATCCACGCTGAGATTTCCAATCTTACTAGCATGGTGAGAACTTTGCAAAATAGTAATGAATCCCAAGAAGTTAAGGCACTAGACCCATTCTGTACAATATGTGGAGAGGATCATCACATGGAAGATTGCCCTACCAACTTTGAGTTGGTAAATTTTGTTGGCAATTTTAATTGTAAGTATAATCTGAATTCCAATACTTACAATGCAGGTTGGAGACAACACCCAAATTTAGCTTGGGGAAATTAAGGAGGTAACCAATACAATCCCCAACGTTAGAACAACAATGCCCAACATCAGAACAATGCCCAACAAGGTTTCAATCAAAATGCGCAGAGGGTGCAAGACAATTTTTATGCAGGGAAAGGAACAACAAGGGGACTTTGACATATTACATGGAGAGGAATGATGCAACTGTCCAGAGTTTGGCAGTATCTATGCAAAACTTGGAGGTACATATTGGACAGATTACTAGTGCACTCAACAATAGACCTTAGAGAGCTTTGCCAAGTGATATAGAGGATGCTAGACATAGAGGCAATGAATAATGTAAAGTTGTAACTCTTCGGAGTGGCAAATAATGCGAGATTGAGACACCTATCAAGCAGCCAATTAGTTTCCAGTAGGAAGAGAAGGGACCAATAGATGAACCAAAAGAAGCATAGTAGAAATAAGCGGACATAAGCGATGTCAGACTTCAGTCTAATGCCAAACCTCAGTCGGATGCTAGCAAACCCTTGGTAAAGTCGGCGGAGCCATCATATGCTTATCCACGTCCACCATTTCTACAAAGACTACAGAGGCACAAACAAGATCAACAATTTAAGCACTTCTTGGAAGTTCTTAAGCAATTGTAGATCAATATACCATTGATGGAAGCTCTCGAGCAGATGCCCAATTATGTTAAATTTATGAAAGGACATCTTGTCCAAGAATAGGAAACTGGGTGATTTCGAGAATGTAGCTCTTACTGAGGGATACAGTGCAATGAACTCAATTGGTTGCCACTAAAGCTAAAAGATCTGGGAGGTCTTACTATTCCCTGTACCGTTGGCAACATATTCATGGGTAAGGCACTGTGAGACCTGGGAGCTAGCATCAATTTGATGCCAATGTTAGTTTTCAGAAAGCTCGGCGTCGAAGCAAGAGCTACAATAGTAACATTTCACTTGGCAGACCGTTCCTTTGCACATCCTAAGGGTAAGATTGAGGATGTGTTGGTGAAGGTAGACAAATTCATATTCCCAGCTGACTTTATTATTTTAGATTATGAGGCAGATATGAATGTCCCAATTATATTGGGCATACCATTCCTTGGCACAGGTAGAGCTTTGATTGGTGTTCATAAAGGAGAATTAACTATGCACATGAATGATCAGCATGTTACATTTAATGTGTTTTAAGCTCTTAAATGCGCAGAGGAATTCGAGGAATGTCAAGCTGATGACATGATGAAGTCCATTTTTAATGTGGACGTAGCGCAACTGTGCCAATATACTGATGATGATGCCAACGAGTTAGACAGTGAAGAAGAAACAAGTGAGGACACTAAAGGAACAACTTTAGAAGAGGTAAGCTATTTTGGACAACTAGAGTCACTAGAGTTAGCTGGCAGAGAGATCGTGGCACCTAAACCATCCATTGAGGAGCCACTTGAATTAGAACTAAAATTGTTTCTAGACCACCTCAGGTGTGCCTACTTAGGTAAACACTCAACCTTGCCAGTGATCATTGTTATTGATCTAACTAATGATCAAGAGGAAAGATTGTTGGAAATTTTAAGCAATTACAAGCAAGCGTTGGGGTAGACCTTGGCTGATATCCAAGAAATAAGCCCAACCATTTATATGCACAAAAAATTTATGGAAGAATATCATGGCAAAATAATTGAGGGCCAGAGAGGATTGAACCCGAGCATGAAAGAGGTAGTGAAAAAAGAAATTATTAAGTGGCTGGATGCCAGGATAATCTATCTCATTTTTGATAGCTCGTGGGTCAGCCCAATGCAATGTGTGCTTAAGAAAGGTGGCATGATCGTTGTTCAAAATAGTGAGGATGAGTTAATTCGTTCCAGAACTATTACCGGATAGAGAGTGTGCATGGAATATAGGAAGCTAAACAATGCCACCAGGAAAGATCACTTTCCACTACTCTTCATCGATCAGATGTTGGACAGACTACCAATTAAGGTATTCTATTGCTTCCTAGATGGCTATTCAGGATATAATTAGATTGCCATAGCTCTAGAAGATTAGGAGAAGAACACATTCACCTATCCATATGGGACATTCACTTTTAGAAGAATGCCCGTTGGACTGTGTAATGCTCCAACAACGTTTCAATGTTGCATGATGTCTATCTTTTCAGACATGATTGAGAATCACCTAGAAGTTTTCATAGATGACTTCTCGATGTTTGACAAGAAATTTGAGGAAAGCCTTCAAAGTTTAGAGCTTGTTTTGAGGAGATGTATTGAGACTAACTTGGTCTTGAACTGGGATAAATGCCACTTCATGGTGAAGGAAGGCATAGTTCTTGGTCATAGAGTGATCAATAGAGGCTTGGAAGTTGACAAGGCAAAACTAGAGGTAATCAAACAGTTCCCACCTCCTATAAGTGTAAAAGGTATAAGAATTTTTTGGGACATGTAGGTTTTTACTGCACGTTTCATTAAAGTTTTTTTCTAAAATTTCTAAACCTTTATGCTTGCTTTTAGAACAAAATGACACTCTTACGTTTGATGATTCATGTTTGCAAGCGTTTCAGGAACTGAAAGATAGGTGATCAATGCCCCTATAGTTGTGGCACGGGATTGGAATAAGCCTTTCGAGCTCAGGTGCGATGCCAGCAACTATGTCATTGGGGCTGTATTAGGATAGAGGTGTGGAAAGATTTTTCATACCATTTACTATGCTAGTCAGACATTAAATGAAGCACAATTTAGCTACACAACTATCGAGAAAGAAATTCTCGCAGTTGCATTTGTATTTGATTAATCCAGATCTTACTTAATTGGTAACAAAGTTGTGGTGTATACAGATCACTCGACATTGAAATACCTATTGGCGAAGAAGAATGCCAAGCCCAGACTGATACGATGGACACTCTTGCTATAAGAGTTTGATCTCAAGATTCGAGACAATAAAGGGAGTGAAAAACTTGGTAGCTGGCCATTTGTCAAGATTAGAACATCACCTTGAGAAAGGTAGAGCCGCTGCCAATGGAGATGAATTCCCCGATGACTACCTTCTTGAAGTCGCTTCCATGCCATGGTACGCTAACATAGTCAACTACCTGGTAAGTAATAACATGCCACTAGATCTGGTAAACAATGCCATGAAATATTTTCTACGAGATGTGCAGCAGAACTATTAGGATGAGCCCATTCTGTTTAAACATTGTGTCGACCAAGTGATCTGCCGATGTGTGCCAGAGGATGAGCAGCACAATATTTTGCAATTGTGCCATGTAGCGCCGTATGGGGGCCACTTTGCTAGAATGAAGACCGTAGCCAAAGTGTTGCAGTCAGGTTTCTTTTTGCCCACACTAATTACAGACGCTTATTACTTTGCCAAGGCATGTGACCAATGTCAGCGGACATGTAACATCTCGTTCAGACATCAATTGCCACTCCAAAATATTATTCCAGTAGAGTTGTTTGAAGTATGAGGAATAGACTTCATGGGTTCTTTTCCCCCATCATTTTGCAATCTCTATATTCTTGTGGCCTTTGATTATGTTTCCAAGTGGGTTGAGGCTGTTGCACTGCCAACAAATGATGCCAAGGCTGTTGCCAAGTTCCTGCATAAGAACATCTTCATGAGATTCGATGCCCAGAGCCATCATTCATGATGAAGGTACTCATTTTAAGTGTAATTTAATCTCTAGAGCTCTGTGCATGTACGGAATCCATCAATGAATTGCCACAGCTTACCATCCCTAGACAAATGGCTAAGCGGAGATCTCAAACAAAGAGATCAAGAACATTCTGGAAAAAACTGTGAATCTATCGAGGAATAGTTGGTCCTTGAGACTAGAGGATTCCTTGTGGGCTTACATAAAAACCTTTAAAACTCCGTTGGGAACTTTTCCATATAGGCTCGTGTTTGGGAAAGCATGCCACTTACCAGTGGAATTGGAACATAGAGCTTATTGGGCAATCAAAAAGCTCAATATGGAGTGGAAAACTGGTAGTATAAAACGCTTATTAGACATAAACGAGTTAGAGGAATTCAGAACTCATGCTTACGAGAATGCTAGACTCTACAAGGAAAGAACAAAATGATGGCATGACAACAGGATCGTGCCAAGGCAATTAGAGGTAGGCCAACGTGGTTTGTTATTTAAATCGAGGCTAAAGTTGTTTACAGGAAAGCTCAAGTCTAGATGGTCGAGACCCTTTGATGTTTTGAAGCCATATGCTCATGGAGTAGTAGATATCAAGGTTTTGAAGATGGAAACAATTTTCAAGGTAAACGGTTAAAGATTAAAACACTATTTGGATGGTACTCAAAAAGATGCCAAGGAGACTATCCTCCCAGCAGAGGTTCTATGAACATCATCATCATGGTTTGATTTTTTTATATAGTAGGTTAGATATTTTTCTTTTTCAGTACTTTTCATTTATTTTTCTTTCTTTTAATTTTGATTTTCCCTTTGCATTGAAAGGTTTTTCTTTGAGTGCTAGGCAAAATGCCAAGGCAAGAGCTTGGCATGGAACGATTGAAAATTTGGAGAAAAGAAAGTTACCCTAGCCGCCCAAGGCTTGATAGAGCTCGTCTTAAGAAGAGAGTGAATTTGTTTTGCTAAGTATTGAAATTACCCTAGCCACCTAAAAGTGATAAGTTGAAATTAAAAAAAAATCAACCTAATCACCTTGTCACTTCACCCTTTTCACGCTCCATCTTCTCACTTAAATCCTTATCACATCATCCTTTTTCTTTTCCCCAAACACGTAAAAGCCCATCATTAACCCAACCGGCCATATTAATCACACCCAATTAAACACTCAACTTTTCACCCTTCCATCTACTTAAAACCCTAATCGATCCAAGGATTAAAATTTTTCACTTTTCCCTCTAGTTTCTTTTCATGCAAGAAACCAAGAATCACTCTTCTTTACTCGAAAAACCTTTTAAAATCTTTAACATATTCCCATGGCTTCCTCATCCACGCCCTTCAAGATCTTTTTCAACGAGGAGATTCGTTTTATGCTGACCACCCACAACGAGACAGTTTTGGAGGAGAGAATGGCACTACTACATTCGATCATGACTGACCATAAAATTAATGTTGGACGGCTCCTCATCGATGAGACCTTCAAGTGTGCTGGTAAGACCAATGAAAGTTTACTAATTCCATCTCTAATCTCTACCATTTGCATGCAGCACGACGTGCCACAGTTCGATTCAGATAGCGTCCAAAAATGCAAGGGACCACCATAACTCCTGCCCTATGGAGGCAGTTGACTGCCACGAAGACAAAAGAGAAGGTCAAGCAAAAGGCTACCGAGTCTGTGCCAAAGGCAGAACCTGTTACTCTGATGCTAGCTGGTTCAGTGGGAATGCTTTACCAAATGTATCAATGCAGGAGATCATCCTCTAGAAGTTGGAGAAAGTCGAGGAGCAGAACTCTATGCTTTGGCAGTATGTTCATACCAAGGACCATGCCATGACGAAAACACTCAAGGACATATCCTTCCATACACTACTAGCATTCACTGAGTTTTCTGCAGACCTCTTTGCCAAGGATGATATGTCAGCCAGTCCCAACTCTGTCCACACTCCAACCCAATTTGATGACACCGTTCCAGTCTCACCAGTACAATTTGAATCTGCAACCACACCACCTGAATCTGAAGATTAAGGAATCTAGATCCAAGTTGGTGCAACACTTGCCTTATCCACTACCACCAAAGTCCCTGCCTCTAAGCCGATAAAAATTGTTGAGGAAGTTCCTCACGACCTTGGTGTTTCCACTGCCGTATCAAAACATAGCCCAAAGTGTAAGAAACACACAACCCCCAACTGAGAGAGCTTCATCAAAAGAAGGACCTACATATCAAGGCCCGAAAGCTCTGAAGCACAGTCTTCCTCTTCCTAAACTCTTTTACATTTCATATCATTGCATTCATATGTGCATGCATTTTACTGTTTTAGTTGTATAAATGTGTTGTTTTCATGCATTGCGGATAATGCACACCTTTGGTTTAGGGGTGTGCATCCTCACATTTAGTATGCCATGTATTTTTTTTAAAATTTTAGTTTGCCATATAGAATAGTTTGCCATGTAGGATTAAAAATTAGCATACCAAACTAAATTTTTTTACCTCGGTTAATAAATTGTTCAAATAATTTTGCCAACACTTCTAGTTTAGGAGAATTTATTCTAGATTATCTGTCCGATGAAGAAACTGGAATTTTAGAACTTGTATGCCAGAAGGTTAGCATTGCGAAGTAGCTTGGTAATTGAACTTTAGTTTCACTCTACACGAGGTATGCATCTAGTCTGCAAAACAAACTTAGGTTCTCTTCAAACTGAACTCAGAATAATTGTAAAAAAAGAGAAACAATGCAGGGTAGAAAGAAAGAATAAGGCAACAATGTTTTTCCAAAGGTTGAAATATTTTAGAACACTCCTCTACCTTAGAGAAAATAATTAACTTGGGTCTTCGTGGTTTGCTCCCTCTTAGTTCTCAAACCAACATAACTTTAGGTATGAGTGTAATGGGTTAGATTAGTGATGTAATCAGGATTAATGTGGGTATTCGTGGTTTGCTCCCTCTTATGTCTCATGCCAAACAATACATGACGTGACCCTAATTTAATGCCAACATTAAAACACCCTTGGCAAATAAATAAAAAATGATAATAATTTTGAGTTTGGGTAGTAAAGTTGAGTAAGGGAGTTGAGTAAATTTGATGCATATTACCCGCACTTCATGCACACTTGATGACCTTAGACTAGAGCTATATTGTTGCACTTGAATTTTCTTAACTGCTTGGCATTGATACACTAAATATCTGAGGACAGACCTAGGGTCATATTTTCTAGCTGGCAGGCGTTGGGGACCATGATAATTTTTGCTGACGTACTTTTTTGTTTTTTTTTGTTTTTTATAGTATATTAAGTTGCATTACTTGAAGACAAGCAATGATCTAGGTTTGGGGGTGTGTTAATTTCTCAAAAGTACTATTTTAGGCTTATTTTACAATGCCTTTGCTTGCCCTTTATGTACATTTAGTTGTATTTAGATGTTAAAATCATGCATTTATATAAAGAGTTAAGGAGCTATTCTATTGCCAATGTGAAGGGTTATTTTGTTGGTTTTGATGCAGGAAACAAGTAGACAAGCTTGGCAGAGAAGCGTTGGCGCAAAACGCAGGAAAGGAAATAGAGAATTACCGAGGCAATGTTGGCACAGATGAACCAAACGATGCCAAGCTCGGTTAGCAAAGGATTGACATCCAATGACCGATTAAAGTTTTCGTTGAACCTTGTACACGTCAGCCCTAGGATTCAAATCAGGATAAGATGATCACACGCCTTATCCCTTGCATATTTAAATTTCAAACTAAAGGCTTATCCTAGGGTTCCCACGCAAGCATATTTAAAGAGATCGAGTAAGAACTTGAGAGAGAGGATTGAGAAAGGTTGCACCATGGTGAACCAAGAGGCAATGTGGTTTGACCAGCTAAAGCTTAGAGATCTAGAGCATTCGAAAGGCTACATCGACAGATCTCTTTCCTTCCCATTCTCTTAGTTTTATTTATTTTTATTTCAAAATGATGATGTTAAACGATGATGTTTTTGGGTTGGGCCCCCCAACTATGAACTAAGTTTCTTCAGTTGGTTGGGGGATGTTTGTAATTAACGCTTATTCTATATTTGGTTTTTAATAATTAGATTTCCTTGGCATTATTTTCTATCTCTTAGTCATAATTCTCCTAAATCCATTGTCATATAACAATTGGCATTGTGTGTTTATTGTACCTTAATATCTTAACAGACTTAAGGGGAAACGATCAGTTGCTAGATACTAAGGCGAGAAGCTTCAATAGAAGATTTTCAAGTAGATGAACTTACTTCGGAAGTAAGTCCACCCCTTAGGAGTAAAGATTGACACTTAAGCAAGTTAATTAATGAAAAACTTCACTATAGACATATAGGGGTTTTATCGTGGTTAACTTAGGGTATTGTCATCGATAGAGACACTACTATCTTTAATCTCCTCGGCAATAAACTAAGGCATGACATTATTAAAGGCTGGCATAAGTAGTGTGAAATCCAGGCATTCCTTGCCAACGTTTATCATTCAATTGAACACTTCGTTGCCAAACTGCTTTCATTTTCACTACATTGTTTTAGCCATCTTTTTAATCTAAAACCCAAAACATTTCAAACACTTTTAATTCTTTCAAACAAGTAAACATTGAGAAAATAAGTTCTTGGTCAATCCTTGTGGATTCGATACTTAGATTACTGTTGTATTCCTTGCTGACCATGTATACTTGCACGCATAAGACTCACCTCTAACAATATTCTCTTGCATTTTACACTAAATATTTTATCTTTTGCTAAGCGTTAGCAAAGTCAACACCAGCCCTCTTGCAATGATCACACCAAGGTCTCCCCTTTCATTGTTTACTGGAAGAAATAGAATGTGTAAGAAAAGTAGATCTTTCTGAGTGAACACCAATAGGAACCATCAGCACACGCTTGCTCTCTTCCCTCCTAATTTCTGTGAAAGCTTCTTGGAATAGGGGAAAGGGCTTAGTGGCCAAGATCCTACCTTTAACCCCATCGAAATCTCCATTTACCCTAGAAAGAAATTGAAAGACCTTCTTTTGATTTTTTTAATTTGTTGAAGAAAGTGATATCATCAAGACACTTCCATTCACTAGCTCTATAAAGGTCTATCTGTTGCCAGCATCTAGTTAGAATCCCAAAGTATTGAGCCACTGCCATCTCACCCTGTCTGAGGTTTTTGATCTAATTTTCAACCCTAAACAGTTTTGAAGTGTTATATGTGCTTGAATACGTGTCCTTCACTGCATTCCAGATCTCTGTTGCAGTCTTGTAAAGCATGAAATTTTCTCCTACTTCGGGAACCAAGGAATTAATCAACCAGGACAAGATCATGGTGTTATCTCTCAACCAATTACTGTACGCTGGATCAAACTCATCTAGAACTGTCATGGAATCAGAGAGATAGGAAACGTTTCTTAGCCCAGTGATGTACAGTCTTACAGATTGAAACCAGGGTAGATAATTATTCCCATTAAGTTTATAAGAGGTAATGGGGGAGAGAGATGCATATGATAAACTAAAATCAGATACACGAGTGCCAGATTGAGAACAGACCTCTAACGTTTCTGGAGTATTCATTATAATAAAATTCAGAAAAAAAACTAAGGGAGGATCGAACCTTAACTAATACTATGTAGAAAATATAGATTTGCAGAGAAGAGAAAATTTTCTCTGTCAATTTCTTATTAATCAAGATTAGAAATAAATACACAGGTGAAGTCTTTCTTATAAACTCAATACATGAGTTTTACTTACAATAGACTTACTCATATATAAATAAAATACTAATTAAGATAGGATTACTACTCTGTATTTACACGCTACTAACCAACACGAACCTCAGATTTTGAAATCCAGGTCGTTACATTCCGAAGGATCTGATCACGATGAGTATCGACGAACTTCTCAGCATCGTGCCTCAAGAGCTCCAATTTCCTTTTGAACTGAGAAAGCATATCTCATGTTCCTTAAACTTTTCCATCAAGACTGAAACTTATGTTGCTTTTAAGGTCAAAACGAAAAATCAAAGAAGTGCCCATGTCATTCCAGAGTGATCAAAATAGGGACCGAGATTGGGATTTATTTATTTATTTTTATCTAAACTTGTCCAACAAGACCGTAAATATTTAGATTAGAGATTGCGGTTGGGATTAGGATTTAATTTTTTAAATTTTTTATTTTAAATCTAACATGACAGTAAAAATAATAAAATATGTCCTGTCATATGAAAATATTAATAAAATAACCATGTCATTCCATAGTGACTAAAATAGGAAGAATTCTAAAGTTGAATTATTAATTTAAAAATTTCTAAACTTCAATGATCAAAATAGAAGTGAGAAGATAGTTAAGCGATGAACACTATAGTTTACCCATTATTTTATTCAGAAAAATAAAAACTAACGAGCTACGACAACAACTTCTAACGGAAGGTAATGTGAGGGAGCATACTAGAAGCAAACTAAAAATTCGGTGACTAAAATAAAAGCATCTTAAAAGTTTGGTAGCTATTTATGTACCTTAAAATTAATAAAAAATTACAAGACTAATTTTTTGTTTGAATTACAAATCTAATCCGTCCTATTGAATAGAACCGGAAAAACAATAAAATCCTAACACCAAATCATGAACGCGACTACATTCTCAAAACACTTTAAGCCCTATTTGACAATTAGCGGATAATTAATAACTGATAGTTGATAGCAGATTATATTAAATGATAGCAGATAGCGGATAACAGTAGATGATTTGACTAGCGAATTGTATTAGTTGATCGTATAAAAGTATTTGATAGAATTAACCGATACCTGATAGTTGTTTGATTATTTGAACAAGCAAAATGACATATAAAGACACGATTATATTCAATATTTGTTTGAATAATTTATTAGTTATTATTATTTTGTATCAATTAATATTAATTATATTATAAAAATTATTATTTTTAATATTATTAGTAAACTTGATGTATATGTTATTTTTTTATTTGTTAAATTATCTTTTTAATATAATTTTAATAATTATTAAATTTATATGTATATATTAATTTTTTATTTATAAAATTATATTTTGAATATAATTTTTTTAATTATTAGATTTATATGTATATATTAATTTATTATTTATGATTTTTTTAAAATTTTATTAGTTATTTAAATTTATGTTATTTAAAAAAATTATAATTATCAAGGACAAAAAAGTCTTTACAAGTCTTTTATTAAAACTTTTAACTCAAAAAGCTCCTAAAGTGAGCTTTTTCAAAAAGAGAGGTTTCACCACATTCCACAATTACAATCATCTATTTATCAAACATCTAAGCTAGCAGATTTTACTGCTCAAACCTCTAAAAATGCTTAAAACCTTTAATTTTGACTCAAAAAGTTGTTTACTGAACATGACCTTAATCTCATCATCTCATTCGCAACACCTTCCGCCCACTGAATTAGTAATTTGTTAAATATAAATAAGGGTAAATTACACCACATACCACTCAACAAATGTCACCGAGCTTTAAAAAGCTACAAATCTAACCATGAACTTTAGTTTTTAACTCAAAAATGTCACTCCGTGTTAACTCTTAACGTCACCGTTAAGTAAAAACGACGTTGTTTTGCTGGAGGAAAAATATTAAAACCTTGCGCTTGAAGCGTTTTGAACTCATGACCTTTAAAAAGAAAAGCTAAGCCTTAACCATTAAACCAACATAATATTATTTAATATTTTACCACAAATATTATATATTTCAAACTATTTGAGATTAATTCAAATTATTTTATGAAATAAATAGTACAATAAATAATATAAAATATATTATTTGTATATATATATATCAATATATATAAGTAAAAGTGTATTTTTTTATATAATATTTATAATATAAATATATTATGTTTAAAAAAACTCCAAAATATTCATAAAAATAATATATTTATGTTATAAATAATATATAAAAACTCTAACCCTAAACCCTAAATATTAAACTAAAATACCTAAACTTTAAACTCTAAACCTTATAGTCTGAGGTTTATGGTTTAGAGTTTTTGTTTATTATTTATAATATAAATATATTATTTTTTATGAATATTTTTGGTTTTTTAAAATAATATATTTATATTATAAATAATATATGAAAATATAAAATAATATATTTTTACTGATATATAAATGTAAATAATATATTTATATTATTTATATTTTAATATTATTTATAGTATTATTTTTTATAAAATAATTTGGTTGAACTAAATGGATAAGTTTATATAATTTAAGTAAAAATATATATATATATTTTTATTTTTATGTATTATTTATAATATAAATATATTATTTTTAAAAAACACAAAATATTCATAAAATTAATGTATAAAAAACCCTTATACCCTAAATCCTAAACTATAAAGTTTAGGGTTTAAGTTTTAGGGTTGGAGCGTGTGGGTTAATAGTATAGGGTTTAGATTTTTTTATATATTATTAAGAATATAAATATATTATTTTATGAATATTTTGGGTTTTAAAAATAATATATTTTATTATTAGTAATATATAAAAATATATAAATAATATATTTTTATATACTGATATATATATATATGCAAATAATATATATTATATTTTTATATATTAATATTATTTATATTATTATTTATTTTATAAAATAATTTGAATTAATCTTAGGTAGTTTGAGATATATAATATTTTTGGTAAAATATTAAAAAATATCATGTCGGTTTAGTAGTTAAGGCTTAGCCCTTATATTTGAAGGATTTAGGTTCAAAACCCTCAAAGAGGATTGTTTTAATATTTTTCCTCCAACAAAATGACGTTGTTTTGACTTAACAAAAACGTTAAGAGTTAAGGGCGAAGTGGTATTTTCGAGTGACAAACTAAAGTTCAGTGTTAGATATGCACTTTTTAAAGTTTAATGGCATTTTCGAGTCAATGACCATAGTTGAGTGGTATGTGGTGTAGTTTACCTTATAAATAACTAAATGAAAAAAAAAACAGTTGAAAAAGAAAAAGAGAGTATAATTTCGATCGATACGAAACGAAATTAGACTAATATGGATTGCTCCATGTCGATATAATTTATTTATTAGTACCTTAAAAACACAAAAAAGAAAGCAGCATGTATGTATGTATGTATGTATGGACGGACATACCCAATACTTTATGCTAGGGGTGAACTTATAAAATTTTATAGGGGCGAACCTATGAAATTTTATGGGGCGAAAATAGATTTTCAGTAAGAATTACATAGAAATTTTTTTAAATTTCTAAATCTTATAAGAATTTCAAATTTTTAGGGGGCGACTGTCTTCAACAACCCCTCTAGATCTATGTATGTATGTATGCATGGGCAGAACATAGGGGGTTTAAGGGGGTTTGGTCCCCACCAATTATTTTTATTAGGAATAGAGTAGATATTTTTAGAAAAAGGTAAAATTACTTTTATAGTCCTTTCAAAGTTTGTAAAATCTTAGTATGACCCCCTTAAGATTTTTAATTTCATTCTGGCCCATCTTATAAATTTTTAATTTTTTTTAATTTCATTTTGGTCCCTTTTATAAATTTCTAATTTCACCCCTGCATGTACGTATGTATGTTTGGTGAGTAGAATTATGATTGCACAACACTTGCATGGCCACGGGTAGTAATGCCCAGGGGCGTAGGGCAGGCCGTTTTCAATTTATTTTTAAATGTTTTTATATTTATAAACTTCATTTCATCTTAAAAAGATTATAATTTATTTTTTTATTTTAAATTTTTTTTTTATTTTACCTTTAACCTAATATAAGGATAATTTATATATTTTCTTTTTCACAATTTGAAAAGTATATACAAGAACTCAACAAGTGGCCCTAATAGAAAAACGAATGATATTCATCTAGGAAACCCGAGTTTAAAGCGTTTTGTTTGCAAGATATATGTAAATTGTCAAGGGTTAAAAATATATATACACATGTACTATCTCGTAATCACCTTAAGACGATTAAAAATATATATATATAAACCAATTCCATATGTTTGGCATAGTATCTTACTACATCGTCCCTTAATTATGTGGTTCGAGATTTGAGCTCCACCATGAGAATGAAATATTTTATAATTAATTATTTATTTATTTGGAAAACACCCACATCAAAAAGATTAGTCATTAGTTTATATTGAATACCCTAATTTTAAAAAATTTGATAAATTAAACTAATGATGCAACACCCCAAATCCGAGCCAGCCCATCTGAGATGTCACATTTGATTACCGATCAATCCGTCACATTGTGAAATAATAGTTTATCCAAATGATTAAACATTCATGCAATAAAACATGTTAAGACATGAAATAATAAAACAAGTATAATTTAGTGTAGGCTTAAGGGTCACTTTTGCTCCTGAAGTAGTATCAATTTATCGATTTTGTTCCTATGGTATTTTCGTATCAATTTAGCCCCTGAAGTAGTTAAATTGCATCACCGTTAGCCCCTTGACTAATGGAAGCCGACGTTAATCGTTACAGTGCTGACATGGAGGTCAACGGTGCTGACGTGGTGATCAAAAGTGCTGACATGGCAGTCCACGTGTGATGATGTGGTAGTCCATGTGTGAAGATGACGTGAAATTAGGGCAAATTGATTTTTTAACCTAAATTAAGGGCAAAATTGATTTTCTGGTTGAGTACGAGGGCAAAATTAATTTTTAGGTATAAATATGAATTTAAGAAAATATTAGAATACTAAAATGATGAAAAAATTAATAAAACATTTAAAAATATTTTATTAATATACGACTAAAAATAAAAAAATAAAAATCTAAAAATAAGTAAAAAATTATAAAATTAAAATATCAGAAACTATTAAATTATAAATTATTCAAAAATTAAAACTTAAAAATAAATTCTACACTCTAATCTTAATTTCTAAATTTCTAACCTGTTGAGATGATCAAATAATGGCAATTAGCCAAGAGGGGTGAATTGGCAATTAAAAATGTGAAAGAATGAAAATGAAAAGATAAAAAATTGGACACAAGAATTTTAGAGTGGTTCAAGCTTCTAACAAGCTCTACATCCACTATCTTAGCTCCCTACTAAGGATTTCAACAATTCACTAATGGAATTCGTCCCCTTTTCTAGGCTTAGGAGAAAACCGTTACAAAGATCAAAGCTTTCTACCCAAAGCTTGATCAAATTCACTCTAATACAAAGAAGTGTTGGCAAATTGAAAATAGACCTCTCAAAAGGTAAAATATTTGCCCAAGATACAAGTTCACTCAACCCAAATTGATAAAAGATGATACAATAAAAATTCACTCAATTTGGTTACAAGGATTTGACTCTATAAGCTCAATTGGATTGGATTTTTGCTTGAATGTGCTTAACTTGATCAATAGTTATTGTTGTAGCTTTTTAGGCTTGCTTTTATACCCCTTCATTGATTTCTATCCGTTTGGGTGGTTGGCATCATCAATAAAGTCGTTGGGCTCTCTTTTTCCCACCATTAATGCATTTCTGCAACCAACCGTATCGGTACACGAATAGTTGTATCGATACCTATCTCAAAATATAAAGAGACGTTGTGTACAAAAATACAAGGGGCGTATCAAAACGGGAAAGGCCGTATTGATACAATTTTGCTCACTTGGGCTACTGCCAAAACTTGTTTCGGTACCATGTAGGCGTATTGATACGGGTTAACTGATTTTCAAAATCGTGTGTTCCCAATAACTGACAAGTCAGTGTTCGAATAATAAATGAAAATATTGGAAAAATCTTAACCCCCGTATCGATACGGTGGTAGTCGTATCGGTACGCCATTCTTAAAACGCCCGTATCGAAACAGGCTTTCTTGTATCGAAACGGATTCTTGCAATGGCCTATTTTTTTAAGACCGTATCCAAGCGCTCAGGGGGGTATCAATACGCTTGGGTGTAAATGTTGAATTTTTCTTGAAAACACTTAGAAAATTTTTATGGGGTTTAAGTTTTTGTCTTAGAACAATTTTGTACTTGAAAAATCCTTGTCAATTGTAAGTCTTTGAAATACTTAAAAATTTGTGTTCTTTTTCAAATAAGTCCTTAAACAATTTGTTATATCAAAATCAAATGTGGGTTTCACAATCTCCCCCTTTTGATATAACAAAACCAAAGTAAATTTTTACGTATTACTCCCCTTACTTTAAGATAGGTTTTCAAAAAAGTTTTGAAGAAAAAAAAATTTAAGCTTTTTACTTTTCCCCATTTTTGTTAGATCAAAATCAATGATAATTAGAGGCAATAAATATGCAAGATTAAAGCAAAACAACATAATATTTCATTGAAGCATAAAAAAATAATCAAAGTAACATATTAATCCAAACTTAAAATCCTAAAAACATGAGCATAGGTTCAAATATTAAATAACATAGGTGCATAAAATAGAAATCCTAATATGACATGTATGATATGCAATGAATGTCTAGGGACTATCCTCATCATCCTCGTCCTCTTCATCTTCATCATGGGTTTGACTAGCTTGAGATTGTCTCCATTCCCCATGGAAAGCCGTGAGAGAGATATCCATTGATCCTTGTTGGCTCTCAATTGCTTGAACTCGTTCCTTCAAGGAAATAGATCGAGTGTCAATGGCCGCAAACCCTTCATTCATGGTTGTCTTCAATGAGGTCATAGAGGTGTTTAATGTAGTGAGTTTCTCATTCAGATAAGCCATGAGAGCATCCATAGTCAGTGGAACTACCGAAGCTTGAGGAGCGGCTTGTGGAGGAGCTTTCGATTCTTCGGGGATAGCATCATGTGGAAGATCAGCAATATGAAGTCACTCTCTATTGAAATAATGAAATTTGGCTTGAGTAAGAGAGCGCTCATCAATGGGATACGTGAGGAGCTCAGGAAAGCATGAGAGCAATCAATCTCCAAGTGCAAAAATAGATAACTCAAAGTCGTACCATAAGTAAATGAAGTTAACAATGAAGTCTGACGGTGTTGAACGACGTAAACAAGCTCCGCAAACATAATCCAAGCAAGGTTCGGTTGCTTGTTCTCCCGAAAGCATCTAATCCAAAAATCTTCCACTTTTCGGATAGTGGAGAACTTACCACCGGATGATCGAAACCACCAAGTGATCATCAAGTGTAGGATGCTATCGTGCGTGTCTAATACGGTTACGGAGCTGCCAAGAACATGCCCCAAAGATTCCTCATCATCAATACCCTCATTATCAAATCCAAAAACATTTTTCAAGGTATCGATGTCAATTCGAAATCTCTTCCCCATCAAGAAAGATTAAATGGCTATGACCTTAGAACAGTCTTGGTTAGGGATGCACCGGGCATTAGCAAAGAAAATCAAGACAAGATTACGATATAAAAATTCGGGGATGGCCATAATTAAGTAAAATTCCAACGTCTCAAAAGATGAAGATATTTAAACTTGAAACGTTCAGAGTTTAAGAATGGAAGAGATGTTACTCTGTCACGGCGAATTTTGTAGTTTTGGTATTGCTTGAAGTGATTTAAAGCCGTTGGGGTCGAAAAGCTCTTTTGGTAAATAACGCTAAGGTTGGGACAAACCGAATTGTCTTCGGTTGAAGACTCGCCAACCTCGATTGTTCTAGCTCTCTTTCTTGGTGCCATAGATAATCTGAAAAACAATTTTAAGGCACAAAAAATGTATGCATAAGTCATCATATTCGATCCAATATTCATTCCAATATTTCAAGGTATTGTTTAAAAATCTATAGTTTAAAAACATTACAAGTATAAAATATAATTTTGGTAAAAAGAATTTCAAAAATTAGTTTAGAAAAGTATACGGTATAATTTTCTATTCGAATAAAAGTTTTCGGATTTTTAATTTTTTTACGAAAACTTTAAAAACCATAATATATACATATGAAAAACATAAATTTGAAGTAAGAACAGTGAAAAAATCAAAACGAAATTGAAAAGAAATGGAAAAGAATTTTATACCTTGAGATATGGATTTGGATGAACAAAGGATTGAAAATGCACAATCTTGAAGAAAAAAGCCTTTTGATGTTGTGTAGAGTAAAAACCCTCAAAAGCTTTGATGAATTGATGAGAAAAACTCAAGGATTTAGGGTGTTTATATAGGAAAAATGGCTAGGGTTTTGGTTGAATAGTTTTGGTTAAAGTTGAGAACCGTTTAATGACCCTTTTAATGGCAGACGGCTTTGCGTATCGAAACAGGTGTACCGGTACGCCTAGGAGGTGTATCGAAACATGAGTCCCATATTGGTATAGACTTAACTGTACCGAAATGCGTTCTTGAACTCGTTGTTGCGCGTGTAGGTGTACTATAATTGATACGCAATTTGTGCAAGTATACACATCGAACAAGTCATAAAGTGATGAGTGAGTATCGTCTCCACAGGCCAAACTAGTTTAGTCAAAACACACAAATAAGACAGTAAAGAAATGTTGTAGCAATAAGAACAATTGTAGAAATGCTATGGCAAAAATAAACATGTTTATAAATGTTGTGGCAAACAACTATAATGTAAACTGAGATGAAATAAGGTCACTTCAAACGTCTACTCACATATATGAAACTCTATATGGGAATGACTAGCTGGACCTGCTATGGACCCTTATAACTAAGCCTAATGAATGTCTAGAACTAACTTGCCTTCCTCATGCTCGATAAAGTTCACAAGATTGCTTCTAAAACTATCTCTAGCAAGAAACCTGGTAGAAAGGAATATTAAAGCAATACCTCTCGGCGTAAACATTTAACATGCAACTACCGATTTAAGCTCTACTCCTTTTAGTCACTGAAACTCTATCCTTATCTCTAAGGTGAGTTAGGATTTTGCCTCTCAGCATCAAACCCCGTTGTCCACTTTAGTCTTTGCCTAACTCTCTCGAATATTAAGCTAACCAAAACCTAAACAAAGGTTAACTCTCGTAAGCTCTTACAAGTTTAGGGCAATAACGAACAATGGACAAAGCATGAAATAAATAAGAAAACAACCAAACAATCATTAAAGCATCAAGCATAACAACTATAACAGGCCCAAGCCACTTAAAATCAGTTCATGGCTGGGAAAATATCATCCATAATCATTCGTTTAACACAACCATTAAAAGAAATGAAATGAAATAGCAAAGCAACTATGAGAGGGAGAAACTCATGAGTTGTGTTGGATTGCCGTGCATTGATCTAAGCCCGCTGCTTCTCTCAAAGTCCAGCGAGAGCACCCCTTGGAGCTTCAACAATGGAGGACGCTTTGATGGAGGAAGAAGAAGATGGAAGGCAGCCACCTCTTCCTTCTCTTTCTTAGCTCACTCGTAACATTTTTCTAGCCCCCCTTAAATAAGGGTATCTTTTCCTTTATAGAGTAGGGGCTCCTAGGGTTTTATGCCCTTGATTCCAAGGGAATATTCCCTTCACATGTGGGCATAAAGCAGTCTGGCTGGTACACGTGTAGGGCTACAATAAATATCTTCAGTCTGTTGTCCTCTAGTGCGCCTAGGAATGCTATCCAAAATGCTATGGCATTTCTCCCTGCATCACTCCTCATTTCCCTACACATTACCACACCAACCAAAACCCTCCAAAGCATCACTATTCTTGCAAATAATCAAAAACCACAAAACGGGAAACACCATATGCAACTACATGAGCTAAATGTGTCTATATGCCATGGATGTGATGAATTGGGCTTGATTTCATACAATAACTCAAGTAAAAGGGCATGAAATGTTAACCTTTTGCAAGTTTAACACACCCCAAACTTAAGCCATTGCTTGTCCTCAAGCAATGAATAGAAATAAGTAGAAAAATGCTACAGCATAAAATCAGTTCAAGACAAAGCTACGGTAAAATTTTAGTCCTTAGACAATTTTGGCTCAAACATGTTAGACAAATATGAGATTCTAAGAACTTTTCCCTTTAGGCCAAGATTCCTCAGACAATTTTGGCTCAAACATGTTAGACAAATATGTTAGATATTTTTTTTTGTTTGCCTTGAGGGGTGCCAGCTCATCACAACTACCATCCCTAACTCTAGATGAATATGGAGAAAACATCTAACCCCCGAGCTGGTAAGTTGAGTAATCTCGTGACAACTTTCATTCACTCATATGATGTTGCTGCCATTTATTTTAAGCATAGTAACCAGGAACTACAACGCATAGAGGAGTGTCCCTCTTTAGCCATGCTTTTGCATTTATTCATATTTTAACACAAACAATATTAAGCCTTTAAGTTTTAATTTTTCTTTCATGCTCAACCTATATACAAACTAAGGCATCCGAGAGTTCTTTTCACCAAAAATAATCTAACAGTTATAAGCATACAGAGCATGCAATGAAGTAGCAAAGCATCACAAAAAAATTAGGTCCTACAGGCAGTTCTACCGATCTCACAAGTCAAAACCATTCAATCAATTCCTAGCCATAATAATCAATTTCTCATCACCGGACATCATCAAATTATTAATACAACTATCTTTAAACCAATCAAAATGCTATAGCAAAGTTCTGCTTATCACTACATGCTAATGCAATTGATTAACTATAAACACTAACACCCCAAACTTGAAACAAGCAGTGTCCTTAATGCATGAAAAATGAAATGAACTAAACTATAATGCAAATGCAAATACAAATTACCTCCTAAAATTCTACTTTGGTGTCACCATCTTGGTGGTTTTGTGCTTGATTTTTTGTTTCTTTTGCAGTGCTACGATGGGCTCCTCGACCTCATCAGGTTGGGTAGGCTAGTTTTTTGGGTCCTCCAGGGAAAGGTGGTCATCGAGAACTTCATCATCACTAGTGTTAGATTGGGTGTTCCATGCACGTCTAGTGGTGCATTTAAGGCGAGTTCTTGCTTTTGCTAAAGTATTCGGGGCTGGCTTAACTGGCGGTGCATGAACTTC
Source organism: Hibiscus mutabilis (assembly GCA_019671005.1). Lineage (NCBI taxonomy): Eukaryota > Viridiplantae > Streptophyta > Magnoliopsida > Malvales > Malvaceae > Hibiscus > Hibiscus mutabilis. Next base: position 27,660,685 of record CM033717.1, on the reverse strand, counting down.
TTCAGTTGGTTCTTCTTTTTCTTCACTGTCGATAGGGATAGGCTCTTTGATGATAGGTTCTGGTGGTGTCGGGGTACTTTACGGGTCTTTTCCTTTTTGTTGCCTCGTTGTCTGAGGGCTTTGTCTAACATTAGCAGTGGTAGTCTTCTATGGAGCTGGAGTGGTGGTTAGGGATGGCTCTCTTGCTGGAATAGGTGGTGGGCGCTTTGGTGCAGATTGTTTCTAAGCCGGCGGAGCTTGCATCGTAGGCTGGGCTATATTGGGCGTAATCAGATCATTGGGGAAAGGTGGAAAGTCAATCTCCATATGGGGGAGCAGTTTCTTAAAGTAAAAATTGATGGATGCGTCCCTTTCTTGAACATACTTGAAGTAAGTGTTCATGTTGGCCTTCATGTGGATGGACCTTCTGCACAACAAAAGGGCTTGACCATCACGATTTTAGCTTGCATAGGAAAAGCTTGAGTCAAGAGTTGTAAATAGGGACTTGTTCGCCTTCGAAAAAATGCCATGGCAAAATATGTTGATCATGACACTTCTTAGTCTTCTCTTTGTACAAGCGTGCGTTCTCATAAGCTTGGGCCCTGAATTCCTCCGTTTCGTTAAGCTCCAAAAGCCTCTTTTCACCAGCTAACTGGGCATCCATATTGAGCTTCTTGATTGCCCAATAAGCTTTGTGTTCAAGTTCCACGGGTAGGTGACATTCTTTGCCATAGACAAGCTTAAATGGAGATATCCCCAAGGGTGTCTTGAAGGCCATACGATAAGCCCATAATGCTTTGTTGAGTTTGGGGGACCAATCCTTCCTTTTGGGGTTTACCACCTTTTCCAAAATTTGATTGATTTCTCGATTAGAGACTTTAGCTTGGCCATTGGTATGAGGGTGATAGGCTATAGCAACTTTATGCCTTACCCCATACCTCTGCAATGCTTTAGCAGTAAGCTTGTTGTCGAAGTGCTTCCCTTCGTTACTTATGATAGCTCGTGGGGTTCCAAATCTTGTGAAGATGTTCTTGTGAAGGTACTTCAACACTATTTTTGAGTCATTCTTCGGTGATGCTGTAGCTTCCACCCATTTCAACATATAATCGACTACCAATAGAATGTAGAGATCTCCAAAGGAAGATGGAAAGGGGCCCATAAAATCTATTCCCCACACATCGAAGAGTTCTACTTCAAGAATGCCTTGCAAGGGAATATCGTGCCTTCGAGATATATTCCCCGTCCTTTGGCATCTATCACATGCCTTGCCGAATTCGTGTGCATCTTTGAAAAGTGTGGGCCAATAGAATCCACATTGTATGACATTTGTAGTAGTCTTAGTTCCTCCAAAGTGGCCTCCATATAAAGATGAATGGCAATGTAACAAGATTTCATTTTGCTCTTCTTCGGGGACACACATTTGAATCATTTGATCATCACATTGCTTGAACATGTAAGGCTCGTCCCAAAAGTAGAATCGCACATCATGCTTGAACTTCTTTTTGCCCTGGCTATTCAAATCATGAGGAAAAATACCACTAACAAGAAAATTAACAATGTGAGCATACCAAGGAATTGCTGTAGCATATGATATTTTCTCATCAGGGAACTCCTCCTTAATATCTAAGTTTTCCTCATTCTTAGGCTTATTTTCTAGCCTAGATAGATGATTAACAACTTAGTTCTCACAACCCCTTCTATCCTTTACCTCCAAGTCGAACTCTTGCAACAGAAGTATCCACCTAATAAGTCTAGGTTTAGCATCATTTTTAGTCACTAAGTGTTTAATAGCAGAATGATCAGTATGGACAATGACCTTAGTGCCTATCAAGTATGCTCTAAATTTATCAAAGGTAAAAGCAACGGATAGTAGTTCTTTTTTGGTGGTTGTGTAATTTATTTGTTCAGCATTCAAGGTGCGGCTAGCATAAAAATAACATGGAAAAGTTTACCTCGACGTTGTCCAAGTGCTGCCCCTACTGCGTAGTCACTTGCATCACACATCAACTCGAATGGTGAGGTCCAATCTAGGGGAACAACTATGGGTGCTGAGATGAACTTCTCCTTGAGTTCCTTAAATGCGCTGTAGCATTCTACATCAAAGATGAAGGGCTAGTTTTGTTGAAGCAAATTACACAATGGCTTGGAGATTTTGGAGAAGTCCTTAATGAACCTGTTATAAAAACCGGCATGCCCCAAGAAACTCCAAATCCCCTTCACTGTAGTGGTAGCTTCTCGATTACTTCAACCTTGGCCTTGTCCACTTCTATCCCTTGTTAAGAGATTTTGTGACCTAGAATAGTTCTTTCAGTCACCATAAAATGACATTTCTCCCAATTGAGCACTAATTCTGCTTCTTCGCATCTCTTAAGTACCTTGGCCAGGTTGTCTAAACACGATTCAAAAGTATCTCCGGAGACTAAAAAATCATCCATGAAGATCTCCAAAAATTCTTCAACCGTATCAGAAAAGATGGCCAACATGCACCTTTGAAAAGTAGCTAGAGCATCGCAAAGCCCAAAGGGCATCCGTTGAAATGCGTAAGTACCGTATGGGCAAGTGAAGCTTGTCTTCTCTTGATCTTTCGGTGCTATAGCAATCTGGTTGTACCCTGAGTATCTGTCAAGGAAACAGTAGAAGGATTTTCCCACCAATCGATCTAGCATTTGATCAATGAATAAGAGGGGAAAATGATCATTCTTGGTTGCTTTGTTGAGCTTCCGATAGTCCATGCAAATTCTCCACCCCGTAACAGTCCTTGTTGTTAAGAATTCATAGTCTGCATTACTCACCATGGTCATACCTCTGTTTTTTGGTACACATTGTACCGGGCTGACCCATGAACTATTAGATATTGGGTAGATAACTCTCGTATCGAGCCAATTGATTATCTCATTTATTACCACCTTCTTCATGACTGGATTGAGCCTTCTTTGGGGTTCAACAGAATTGTTGTGACAATCATCAAGCAAAATTTTGTGCATACAAATAGTAGGGCTTATACCCTTCAAATCAGCCATAGTCCAACCTAGAGCTTTTTTATGTTGAGAAAGAATATTTAACAAGCTACACTCTTGCTTAAGGGTTAGACTAGAAGATATTATCACAGGCAGAGTCTCATTACTACCCAAATAAGCATATTTAAGATGTAAAGGTAATGGTTTTAGTTCTAATGTGGGTGCATGCTCAAGTGAGGGTTTAGGAGGGACAAATTCGGAAAAGTCTAAAGGTTCGAAGTGCATACCTGGTCTAGCGATGATCAAGCGGGACTGTTGCACCTCTAATGGGAACTCCTCACGCTTTTCATTGTCCTCCTCATTAAGTTTCACATAGTCCTTAATTTCCACAAATTTGCTACAGCATAATTCTACAGCTTCCTCTTCTATCATAGCATCTGTGTATTGAAATTCCTCATATTCATCCACATATTTGAGGGTGTTGAAGACATTTATAGTCACATTTTGATCAGCCTCCCTCATGGTGAAATCACCCTTTTCATAGTCAATTAAGATTCAACCGGTTTCCAAGAAGGGTCGTCCCAAGATGATTGGTGCTTTGTCATCTACTTCATAGTCAAGGATGAGGAAGTCAATTGGGAAAACAAATTTACCCACCTTAACCATAACGTCTTCTATTTTTCCATCTGGTCAGACATGAGATCTATCTGCGAGTTGTAAAATCACTATGGTGGGTCTTGCATCTCCCATTCCAAGCTTCATAAAGATTGACTTGGGCATTATGTTGACAATAGACCCAAGGTCTCATAGAGCTTTCCCCACGTAACTATCTCCTATGGAACATGGAATGATAAAGCTGAATGGATCACTCCTTTTGTGTGGCAAGTCGCTCAATACAAGGTAACAATCCTTTGTTGTAGCAATAGTCTCATACTTCTCCACCTTTCTTTTCTTGGTGACGATGTCTTTGAGAAACTTAGCATATGTAGGCATTTGATCAATGGCCTCCAGAAATGGGACATTGATATACAGCTGATCGAGGATATCCACAAATTTCTTGAACTGAAGATCGTCTTTGTGCTTTTTCAACCTTTGAGGGAAGGGTGGTGGGGGTTTGACTTCTTTTTCTATTGGTGGTTCTCTCTCTTTTTCTGTAGCATTACTTGGTACACCATCAGTAGGTTTACTTGTCAATCCTTCATTTTTATTCTCGTCTAGAGCTGATTCTTTTTGTAAAGATAGCTCTTCATGCACAGTTGAGGGGGGTAGAATCATCGAGCTTCTATCCCCCAAACTTATCTTCATTGTTAAGTTGGGTGCCACTCCTCAAAATGAGTGCACTACACTACTCCTTGCCATGATTTTTAGTGACTTTGGTATCACTAGGTAAAGTACCTTGAGGTCGGGCATGCAAAGCTTGTGCGATTTGACCTACTAGAGTCTCTGGTGATCTCAAGAAAGAGCTATGGCTTTGAAGCAATGCACCTTGACTCTTGATAGACATCAAATGGTCTTGGAGCAAAGCTTTGGTGGTTGTCATGAAATCTCGCAAAGTAGCTTCCAAAGAATTACTGTATGATGAATAGGTTGTACCTTTGTTGTCATTTTGCCAAGGCATATTCTACTGAAAGGTTTGGGAATCAGTCTAATTATGTTGCCTTTTAGAGATTCCAGTATTGTGGGTTCCTTGATTCCCCCAAGAAAGATTAGGATGCTAACGACATCCTAGATTATAAGTGCTTGAGTAGGGGCTGTGGTTGTTCCTATTGAAGTTCTCCACATAGTTGATAGATTCATGATTTTTAGGGCATTCACTCACATGATGGTGTCCATCACATTGAACAAAAGTGGTTGCTACCTTCACTTCCTTTACTTCACTTGGGCTTTGGAGATTTTTCAACATGGTGGTAATAGCCGACAACTGGGCTGAAACCGAGTCATTGTAGTCTGATTCTCGTGTCCCGTGTGCTCTTCTTCCCGTGCTAAGTCTCGAAGTAGGGAATTGGTAGTCATTGTTTTCTATCCTATCAAAGATATCAAATGCTTCTTGCGGTGATTTGACCAGCAAAGTGCCATTTGAGGAAGCATACAACGTCGTTCTTGTGGGAGCATTGACACCATTGTAGAACATTACAACCTATGTCTAGTCTTTGAATCCATGATTGGTACATTTATGAAGCAATCCCTTATATTATCAGCTTGACGAAAGGATGCTATGTCATTCCGCAATTGTGTGTTCATGTTGAGTGGATTATACCGTAGCAAAAAACTACGACATAAATCTGTCCATGACTCTATTGAACCAGATGACACTCCACTCAACCAAGCTCTTGCTCGATCACGCAAAGAATATGGAAATAGCTCGAGCTTCAATACATCTTCATGTACACCCTGTTGTCGAAAAGAATCACATACTTCCAAAAATGCTCGAATGTGTTGTCTTGCATCTTCATGAGGCGATCCACCAAACTGCCCAATCGAATTCAACATGTTAAACATTACGGCCTTGAGTTCAAAATGAGCTGCTTGAACCTCAGGAGCCACAATTCCAGGATTTAGATCATCCAAGATAGGATTCAAGTGATCCCTAATAACTCGAGGTCGAACTATTGCTCCAGGATTTGTTGCAACATTAGGTTCATCCAGATCTTCAACTGGTTGATTGCCTTGGTTACCATCTCTATAAATGTTCTTAAGGCATCTTGAATGCATATTCTTTGGCGAAACAAGTGCTCGATTTCAGGTACTATATGTATTAATGGTTCTTCGGGTGTTTCTCGGGTCATGCAAAAACACAACACCTGAAAAAGAATAAACAAAAACAACAAATAAAACAAAACAAAAGAAAAAATAAATTGGTGCAAAGACTAAACTCTAAATAACCAATTGCCAATCCTAGCAACGGCGCCAAAAACTTGTTGCACGTGTAGGTGTACTATAATTGATACACAATTTGTGCAAGTATACACATCGAACAAGTAATAAAGTGATGAGTGAGTATCGTCTCCACAGAGATTGGAGGCCAAACTAGTTTAGTCAAAACACACAAATAAGACAGTAAACAAATACTGTAGCAATAAGAAACAATTGTAGAAATGCTATGGCAAAAAGAAACAGGTTTATAAATGTTGTAGCAAACAACTATAATGTAAATTGAGATGAAATAAGGTCACTTCAAACATCCACTCACGTATATGAAACTCTATATGGGAATGACTGGCTGGACCTACTATGGACCCTTATACCTAAGCCTAATGAATGTCTAGAACTAACTTGCCTTCCTCATGCTCGACGGAGTTCACAGGATTTATTCTAAAACTATCTATAGCAAGAAACCGGGTAGAAGGGAATATTAAAGCAATACCACTCGGCGTAAACCCTTAAATACAACTACCAATTTAAGCTCTACTCATTTTAGTCATTGAAACTATATCCTTATCTCTATGGTGAGTTAGGATTTTTCCTTTCAGCATCAAATCCCGTTGTCCACTTTAGTCTTAGCCTAACTCTCTCGAATATTAAGCTAACCAAAACCTAAACAAAGGCTAACTCTCGTAAGCTCTTACAAGTTTAGGGAAATAACGAACAATGGACAAAGCATGAAATGAACAAGAAAAAAACCAAACATTTGTTAAAGTATCAAGCATAACAACCATAATAGGTCCAAGCCACTTAAAATCAGTTCATGGCTTGGCAAATATCATCCATAATCATTCGTTTAACACAACCCATTTAAAGAAATGAAATGAAACAACAAAGCAACTAAGAGAGGGAGAAACTCCTGAGCCGTGTTGGATTACCGTGCACTGATATAAGCCCACTACTTCCCTCAAAGTCCAGCGAGAGCACCCCTTGGAGCTTCAACAATGGAGGACGCTTTGATGGAGGAAGAAGAAGATGGAAGGCAGCCGCCTCTTCTTTCTCTTTCTTAGCTTACTCGTAACTTTTTTCCATGCCCCCTTAAATGAGGGTATCTTTTCCTTTATATAGTGGGGGCTCCTAGGGTTTTGTGCCCTTGATTCCAAGGGAATATTCCCTTCACATGTGGGAATAAAGCAGGCTGGCAGGTACACGTGTAGGCCACAATAAATATCTTCAGTCTGTTGTCCTCTAGTGCTTCCAGGAATGCTATCCAAAATGCTATGGCATTTCTCCCTTCATCACTCCTTATTTCCCTGCACATCACCACACCAACCAAAACCCTCCAAAGCAGCACTATTCTTGCAAATAATCGAAGACAACAAAACGGGAAACACCATATGCAACTACATGAGCTAAATGCTTCTATATGCCATGAGATGTGATGAATTGGGCTTGATTTCATATAATAACTCAAGTAAATGGGCATGAAATGTTAACCTTTTGCATGGTTAACACACCCCCAAACTTAAGCCATTGCTTGTCCTCAATCAATGAATAGAAATAAGTAGAAAAATGCTACAACATAAAATCAGTTAAAGACAGAGCTACGGCAAAATTTCAGTCTTCAGACAATTTTGGCTCAAACATGTTAGACAAATATGAGATTTTAAGAACTTCCTCAAAAGCCATGAGGTAAAGGTTGGCCACTTCTTGCTCCTCTTCATCAGATGATGATTCCTCATCACTCTAAGTAGCAATGTTAGCCTTGAGCTTCTTCTTCTTTTCGAAGCTCTTCCTTTTGAGTTAGGGGCAATCGAATGAATATGCCCCGACTTCTTGCACTCAGAGCATATGAATTGATCATTCTCTTCTTCCTTGTTCCTGTTCTTGAAGACTCATCTTCTTTGGAATTTTCTTCCTCTATTGGACTTCATGAACCGAATAAAACTTTTGGCCAACATAGCCAACTCTTTAAATTCATCCTCACTAGAATTACTCTCTTCTTGTGATGCTTTGAGAGCAATTCCTTGTTTCTTCTCCATTATTTTCTCATCTTTATTCTTTTCTTCTTCTCTTCCTTGCTTCATGATCTCATGAGTAAGGAGAGACCCCACTAGTTCATCTAGCTTCAAAGTCTTCAAGTTTGTAGCCTCGATGATGGAGGTTCTCTTCCCATCCTATGATTCAGAAAGAGAATAGAGAAGTTTTTGAACAAGCTTGTCTTTGGGAATGATCTCACAGAAGCCCTTGAGACCGTTGACGATGACGGAGAAACGATTGAACATCTTGGAGACGCTCTCATTGGGCTCTATCTTGAAATTCTCATAGCTCAAATTAAAGATTCTAATTTTGGTCTCCTTTACGTCGTTGGTTCCTTCATAGGTGGTCTCGAGCTTGTCCTACACCTCCTTTGTGCTTGTACAAGAGGACATATTCGCATACATGTCCGATCTAAGTGTACAAAAGAGGATTTGCAAGGCCTTGTCATTAACTTGTAGTCTCCTTCGATCTTCATCGGTCATCTCCACCTTTGTCTTAGAAATGAGTCTTCCTTCTTCATCTCTCTTCATTGGGATTGCTGGTCCATCTTCCACTACATCCCAAAGGGTGTAGTTATTTGACTTGATGAAGAGCCTCATTCTATTCTTCCAATAAGGATAGTTGTCCCCATTGAAGTAAGGAGGCTTGGTGATCGATTGTGACTCGTAGAAGTTGTGGCCGGAGGTAGATGCCATGGCTTCACTTTTAGGTTGATCAATCTCTCCTAGAATCGACTCAAGAGGATGTTAATCCTTCCAATGAGTGTAGCTCTGATACCAATTGTTGAGATGATCAAACAATGGCAATTAGCCAAGAGGGGGTGAATTGGCAATTACAAATATGAAGGGAGGAAAATGGAAAGATAAAAAAATTGGACACAATAATTTTAGAGTGGTTCAAGCTTCTAACAAGCTCTACATCCACTACCTTAGCTCCCCACTAAGGATTTCAACAATTCACTAATAGAATTCGTCCCCTTTTCAAGGCTTAGGAGGAAACTATTACAAAGATCAAAGCTTTCTACCCAAAGCTTGATCAAATTCACTCTAATACAAAGAAGTGTTTGAAAATTGAAAATAGACCTCTCAAAAGGTAAAATATTTGCCCAAAATACAAGTTCACTCAAACCAAATTGATAAAAGATGATACAATAAAAATTCACTCAATTTGGTTACAAGGATTTGACTTTATAGGCTCAACTAGATTCGATTTTTGCTTGAATGTGCTTGACTTGATCAATAGTTGTTGTTGTAGCTTTTTAGGCTTGCTTTTATACCCCTTCATTGATTTCTATCCGTTTGGGTAGTTGGCATCATCACTAGAGCTGTTTAGCTCTCTTTTCCCCACCGTTAATGCACTTCTGCAACCAACCGTATCGGTACATGAACAGCCGTATGGATACCTGTCTCAAAATAGAAAGAGTTGTTGTGTTAAAAAATACAGGGGCATATCGGTACACGGGGAAACGTATCAGTACTATCTTAGTGTAAAACAAGGGGCGTATCGAAACGGGCAAGGCCGTATCGATACAATTTTGCTCACTTGGGCTACTGCCAAAACCTGTTTCGGTACACCACGTAGGCGTATCGATACGAGTTAACTGATTTTCAAAATCGTGTGTTCCCAATAACTGACAATGCAACGTTCGAATAATAAATGAAAAGATTGGAAAAATAATAACCCCCGTATCGATACGGTGGTAGCCATATCAGTACATTGTTCTTAAAATGCCTGTATCAAAACAGGCTTTCCTGTGTCGAAACAGATTCTTACAGTGGCATATTTCTTTAAGACCCATATCGAAACGCTCAAGGGCGCATCGATACGTCTGGGCGTAAATGTTGAATTTTGCTTGAAAGCAGTTGGAAAATTTTTATGGGATTTAAGTTTTTGACTTAGAACAATTTTGCACTTGAAAAATCCTTGTCAATTATGAGTCTTTTAAATACTTAAAAATTTGTGTTCTTTTTCAAATAAGTCCTTAAACAATTTCTTATATCAAAATCAAATGTGGGTTTTACAAAACCCTAAAAATCTCATATTCTAAATTGCAAACCTTAAATCCTAAATCCTAATTGAAAATTTTATCAATTTAAAGTGATTATGAATCATAAAAGTATGTGTAGAAATTTAATCAAGTAAAATGTTTAAATTTTAGGGTTTAATGTTTCTGATTTAGAAATTAAACTTAGAGTGTAGAGTTTAATTTTTTGTATTGAGAGATAGGGGCACCAAAAAGGTCGAGGATTTTTGTTCGGTTGAGAGAATCACACTAACCTTATTTTAGGATCCTTTCTTCCTTACATTCTTTGAAGAGAAAGAAAACCAAAATCGTCCAAATTTTTTTCATGAAGGTTTTTATATTTTTAATACTCTATAAATATTTCAAATTTTAATTATTGAATAATTTATAATTTATTAGCTTATGATAATTTAATTTTATAATTTTAACTTATTTTTAGATATTTTTATTTATTTTATTTTTAGTTATATATTAATAAAATATTTTTAATTTTTTATGTTATTTTAACATTTTAGTATTTACTCATATTTTTTGTCCAAAAATCAATTTTGCCACGTTATCTTTACACGTAGACTACGACGCCAGCATTGTAAACTCCCACTTCAGCACTGTAAAAGTCAACGTTGGCTTCCGTCAGTCAAGGGGCAAACGTTGATGCAATTCGACTACTTCATGGGCTAAATTGATGCGAAAATATCATAGGGACAAAATTGATAAATTAGGACTACTACAGGGGCAAAAGTGATCCTTAAGCCTTTAGTTTACAAAATATTAATTTCAAATCATCGTATGACAAAATAATAATGATAAGTATATAGTTACATCTTCATTAGTGTAAGGTCTTATGAATAAATGACCAAAATAAATAAAAAGTATTGTGCTATGATATTTCTGATATATTGAAAAACCACCCTAATGGTGCTCCACTGAAGTCATCCAAAATCTACTAACATGTGAATGAAAACATTCGAACGCTGAGCTTTACAAGCTCAGTGGCACACTTCTACTCTATTTACTTCATGAAATTTATAAACATAAGCATGCATGCAAGTATAAGCATAAAAGGCAAGAATGGCAACATGAGGCACCACGCTTAACTGCATAACTGCCATGCTTTAGTCCACACAACAACAATATGTATATTATTAATACATCAAAACATAACCACACAAGAATATGCCTTGATTGAGACCTAGTGTCACGTAGCCTCAGGAACGTACACTCAACAAGCTTATAGTACTCGGAATCATACCTCGAGCACCTTCGAATGAGGTTCGATGTCATACAACCTCATAAACAAAAATTTAGATATAACCACGCGTAAATGAGATGTGGTATTATATATCCTCAGAAGCATAAACCTAACAGTTATTTCATTTCGATTTTACATCGCTAACATTAGGTGTCCGAATCCCACACATACAATCACGCAACCAAGTGAAGCCCTTAAGGTCAGACAATCATCACATGATTTAAACATCTACTATAGTTGCTATGCATCATCATATGTTTTATTTCCTTTCATTAATTATCAAGCTTTTAACATATTATGATTATCGATACTCACCCTTAAGTATTGTTACTGAATTGAACACCATTCGAACTTGCGCGCATCTTTACTGAATTGTTACAAGCTCATTTAGCATTAAGCACCACGAGTATCGATACTCACCCTTAAGTATCGGCATTGGACTAGGGGTATTGATACTCATGTTTTGCTTATGTTCATACAATATCAATATAGGATCATCTGGTATAGATACTCAAACCTAGAAAATGCATTTTAAAGCTCAAATTTCAATTCTATATCATCATTTAACATTGTTTCAAGGCCCTAATTAATCCTTACAACGTAGGGTAGTTATTAAAAGTCATTTAACAATGTTTTTATCCTATATAACATCAATTATATCAAATTAATCATTCAATCATTCTTTCACTCAAAAAACCCAACATGCAATCAAAGCAACATGCGAAGCATCACATTTATGATATTTAAGAAGCATTTCAAATTTAAAAGTGACTTATTTACACTTCAAAAATATAAATGAACTCAAATTAAAACTTAAAATAAGATTAAATTAGCTAAATGAATCATTTATTTTCGAACACCCTCCTAAACCCCAAATGACCTCTTCCCACATTTTCCACAAAACCGGATCTTGTCTTGAAGCTCTTGAAATAGTGATTTGATTATTTCCTCTCGAATCTCAAATAACTTAGAATGATGGAAAATATTGATCTATAAAACTTGGTGTCTAAAGCTACTAATAGAGAAGTGTGCAAAGAAACATAAAAGAGAAAGAAGAAATGGTGAGCTGATGAGATCAGATTATGTCTTTCTCTCTCCTACGTCCAAACAATAAGTAATTAAGATGATGGAAACCATCTTTTTTCCTAATGGGTAAATTGCCCCTTAAGTCCATTTTCCTATGCATTCATAAAAGACACTTTTTAAGCCCAACAAGCCTATTTATCATCCAATAAGGCCTAGAGTTGACCCAATTGAATTATTTGTCTTAATAAACCCTCAAGCTCATGGTTTAGGTTAAAACTCACCCGTTGAATAAAAGTTTGGGTCGTTACAACTCTTTCCTCCTAAAAGAAAATTTTATCCTCAGAATTTACTTCATCTAATGAGATACGAATATTGCATTTTGATGGTTTCCTCTTTCAATCAAGTAGCCTCCTCAATGTCATGGTTCCTCTAAATAAACTCTCACTAAAGGAATGCTCTTGTTGTAAAGCTCTTTAACTCCACTTGCAAGAATCCTCAACGGCTTTTCCGCATAAGTCAAGTCGATACTTACCACGACCTCTTCTAGAAGGATGACATAGTGATAAGTGTTCAAAAGTACTATTTTTATTACCCTTTTTACTCATATTATTGTTAGACTTAAGCTCATATTAGTTGCATAATTAGTTATTCATGCATTAATTCATGTTTCTTTCCACTGTTGAGCTTGATTACATAACTTGGTGATTTTTGTGGAAAAAGATGCTGCTTTGGTGTGTTTTTGTGTGTATGTGCAGGATCACTTGCCAAAGCAATGCCGAGCTAGTTGCCAGGGCAATGCATGAAGGATATGCCGAGCTAGTTGCCAGGGTAATACATGAAGGAGACACCGAGCCAGTTGCCATGGCAATTGTCGACAAAGAGAAGATACAATAGGGATGTCGAAATTAATGACTAGACAAGCCCAAGATGACGTGGAGCAAAGCCCAAACCCAAAGGAATTTGATTGCCATGCAGAGATTAAAGAAGAATTAAATTCCAAGAAGATAGGAGAAGTTCTAGTAGGAATACAATTATAATAAAGAATTATATTCTTTAAAGATAATTTAATTCCAACTTAAACTCCTCCTCAAAGAAGGACTTTGGCCTAGCCCTATAAATAGCAAGGAGATTTCGAAAATCCAAATAGAGAGAGAAAATAGAGAAATTTCGATAAGAGAGCATTAGGGGAAATTTCTACTTCTTCTTCTTCTTTGCTTCCATTAGATTCATGGTTTGGGGATTATTCTTTGTATATCTTTTGAACCCAACCATGAACTAACTTGATCGGTTGGGGTTATTGTGTTTTGTTGTTGTGAGAAACAATTGGATTTTGTTTGGGTAATAAGAGTTTGCACTTTCAATTCAAGGTTTACTCATTCTTGGTTCTTATTCTTGTTTGCGAGTGAATTGGGAGAGGATCTCGTAACTTCATCTATTTATCTAATATCGGGAGAGTTAGATTCAAGAAACGAATGAGTATGGTCTTTATTCAATCTATTGATGGTGAAGATTAATCCGGCTTAGGAATAAGTTAAGGATTTCAACGGCTAAGAGGAGCGCAAGATTGGTTGTTGTTCACCCTTGATTCACGCAGGGATGTATTATCAAGGCATGCACAAGTAGCTAGAGTTTCGACTTAGGGATAAGAAGAAATCATTGAAGAACGTTCTGCCGAACCTTGAAGATTGATGCCCAGACGCCTAAGTAGTTGCCCAACTAGTTGCCCAGGCAACCATCGATTAGTTGCCAAGGCAACCCCATTGTGCAAGTTGCCACGGCAACTGAGTTGCCCGTGCATTCTTTTACCAAGACGATCCAATCGGCTATCACACCTCAATTCACGATAACCTGGCCTATCGCTCTCATTCGATCTCATCTTTTCTTTTACTTTATTGCTTTCTAGTTTAGTTATTAGTTAAACTCCTATAATCCCTTAATTGTGTTTTTACTTTTCACAGTGCAGTAACTTAAGCAAAGTGGCCCAAACCAATCCCTGTGGAGACGATACTCGATACTCATATCACTTTATTACTTGCGACGTGTATACTTGCACATTTGCGTAGCACTTATCACACGCAACAAGTTTTTGGCGCCGTTGCCGAGGATTGGCAATTGGTGTTAGTTGTTTTTGTTATTGCATTTTTTCTCTCTCTTAGTTTTACTAACTTTTCTTTTTGTTTGTTTTATCAAAAAAAAATTAGGTGCGCTACAAGTTAAGGAACATCAACATGTCGGGAAATAAAAGCCAATCTATTCGGGAGATGATGTTGGAAGATATGAATCAATCTAATCAAGAGTTCCTTGCACCCTTTGATGATTACCTATACCAACCGAGAAAAGCCCAAAGAACTTATACCATGGAAAAATCTTGTGCTATGTGTGGAGAACATCATGTGTTTGAAAATTGCCCTCACATTTTCGATGCATATAACTACATGGAGGACCATAGAGGGAACCAGCAGCAAATTCTTCATGTCCTTTTCAAGAGCATTCAAATTCCTTGGAGGAAACGTTACTAGCTTCCTTGGCTAGACTTGACGGATCAATTGAAGAGATTCGAGAACTACCAAAATCTATGGATACGAGGATAGCTCAGTGGGATGCAACCTTAGGGGATTCATAAGATCAATTGGGGAGATCCACATATGTCATGGATAAAATGCACCAACAATTCATTCCCAGGGATACTAACGTCCCAAGGCAAGAGGATAAGGAGCAATACAAAGAAATCTCTCCGATGTGTGAGGAATAACTAGAACCTCAAAGTCAAGAGGATGCCAATGAGAGAGACTGCCCAACACATGATGAGCTTGAATAACAAATTGCCTCGGTAATGATTGAGGAGCCTGAACAGAGCAATGCCGCGACAACACTCAGTGAAGCTGAGAACAACAATACTACAGCAAATTCTGAGGAACCTGATGCCCATAAGGTTACAACATTGATGTTAAAGCAGGAATCTGTAGATTGCTCTTATCTACAATTGCCACGGCAATTACACGACCACATGCAAGATCAACGAGATGATAATACTTTGCCAATGGAATATGAGCAGGTAATAGTTGAACCTTTTGAATTCTTTAAAAACTCACCTCGTCCATTGCAGGTATGTCTTGAGGAACCGAGGTTGGTAGATTTGAAGCCATCGAAATCTCTACTGATGGATATGTTTGAGAGGCCAAAAGAAAACAGTGTTCGAATTCGTAAAGCTTTTCAGAAAATTGGTTCTTCCCTTGACTTACAGCAAATTTTTGCAACTAATTGCCACGGCAATTGGCTTGAGCAGCAATTGCCACGACAACAAAGGCTACATCCAACCATGATAGAAGTCGACAAGAACGAGGTAAGTGAATGGTTGGGAATGGATATAATTTTTCCTATTAATATATTTGTGCATTCAGGAATAGTAGCAAGGTGGAGAGTATACATGGACTACAAGCGAACAAAGAAGAAAGACACCTCCACCATGGTAACGCAAAAGGGATTAGTGGCAAGCACATTGGCCAAACTCTTTTTGGGCAATATTATCACCCGATGGAGGGTGCGGATGGACTATAAGAAGTATCGAAAACGGCAACCTTCAACACCGCAGCAACTCCTGATACGCACGCCTCGGCAACCATGGACGCGCACGCCTCGGCAACCCCTGACGCCTCGGCAACCATGGATGTGCATGCCTCGGCAACCCTCGACGCCACGGCAACTACTGATACATTTATTTTTATTTATTTTTTTTGAACTATTTTGTTCTATTATTTTTTGTTATTTTCTCTTTATTTTTTAGGATATATTTTATTTTTCTTCATTATCTTTAGTTTCCAGGTTTTCTTTTCCACAACAAGACTCACAACCACCATGCTAAGGAAATCCACTACCGACTACTTGCCACAACAACCACAACAAAAATTGGCGATGCCCAGGCAACAACTATGGCTTCGGAACTACTGATGCCCATGCAAGTGAACCTGCATCGGTAAACATGGATCAAATCAAAGCAATGCTATTCACGCGGCACCAGCATTCAACCACCGACTGAAAAATGAATCAAGCAAACGACACGAAAGAAACTTATCACTCGAGGTGACGACCTCTTCGACTAACTCATTTCATTTAGTTTCTTTTAAATTTTTTTTCCACTTTTACGTGCATTGAGGACAATGCTTCTCTCGAGTTTAGGGGGTGTTGGTTTCTAGTTAGTTTCATGTTTAGTTGCATTCATCTTTAGCAATCACATATAGGTTGCATATGTTACTTGCCATGCCTTTAATTGGATTTAATTGCTTAAGACTTGTTGAATATCCAATGATGAATTTTTGCCACTGCACTTAATTGAAATAAGCTTTAGTTTTAGGATTGCATGAAAAGAACTTAGAATTTTACTATGATGCTGATTTTTTTTACATGGTTGTGGCTTGTTGATTGAAAGAAACTTAGTGAACTTAGGTTGCTTAAAATTTGGGTAAATTTAAAATTGAAAATTAAAAGTTAATTTCTTGCTAGAGGTGCCCAAAAACTGGCTCTAGTAGTAAATGCACTTTCTTGCTAGAGGTGCCCGAAACTGGCTCTAGTAGTTAATGCACATTAAAGAATCGCTAGAGGTGCCCGAAATTGGCTCTAGTCGACTAAAATAAAATGAGGAATTGCTTACTTTGCTAGAGGTGCCCGAAATTGGCTCTAGTGAAAATAAAAATAAATGCCCCGATAATTAAATTAATAAAAGCCTGTAAATCACATAGAATCTTGAAAATCAACTTGTTCACAACTACGCACACACATTGTCACAAGCACTATAGTTTGGTTCCGGGTAATTTTTGTGCTATCCGAAAAATTAAAAGGTGATCATACTTTGTGACACGGTTCCGAGGTTTGAATTCAAGTTTGAAGCATGTCTTTGATGATTAAAGTCTTGGCAGGTAATTGTTAGTTTGCATTGCTTGAGGACAAGCAATAGTTCGAGTTTGGGGGCGTGATAAGTGTTCAAAAGTACTATTTTTATTACCCTTTTTACTCATATTATTGTTAGACTTAAGCTCATATTAGTTGCATAATTAGTTATTCATGCATTAATTCATGTTTCTTTCCACTATTGAGCTTGATTACATAACTTGGTGATTTTTGTGGAAAAAGATGCTACTTTGGTGTGTTTTTGTGTGTATGTGCAGGATCACTTGCCAAAGCAATGCCAATCTAGTTGCCAGGGCAATGCATGAAGGATATGCCGAGCTAGTTGCCAGGGCAAAGCATGAAGGAGACGCCGAGCCAGTTGCCATGGCAATTGTCGACAAAGAGAAGATGCAATAGGGATGTCGAAATTAATGACTAGACAAGCCCAAGATGACGTGGAGCAAAGCCCAAACCCAAAGGAATTTGATTGCCATGCAGAGATTAAAGAAGAATTAAATTCCAAGAAGATAGGAGAAGTTCTAGTAGGAATACAATTATAATAAAGAATTTGCATTTTTCCGCATAAGTCAAGTCGATACTCACCACGACCTCTTCTAGAAGGATGACATAGGAAGTTTCAAAATGATATCATTGAAACATCAAAACATAAAACATTTTATGTATGTGATCCATCTCTGGCGGCAGCGCCAACCTATAGGCACATGTCCAACTCTCTCAAGAATTTCATATGGCACAATGAACCTCTGACTCAACTTTGCTTTTTTCCCCAAAGCATATCACTTTGTTTCAAGGAGATACATTCAGGAAACCATTATACCCACTTAAAACTCTATATCCTCACACTTCAAATCCTTGTAAGCCTTTAGATAGTCGAATGTTTCTTATAGTATATCTTGAATAAGTTGAAACTTTTCCTTAATCTATCTAATTAAGTCTGACCCCACTATCCTTCTTTTATTGAGCTTATTCCAACATAAAGAAGTTATGCACCTATGACCATACAATGCCTCAAAATGAGTCATATGAATGATCAACTGAAAGTTATTGTAGGCAAACTAAACCAAGGAAAAAAGCTTCACCCTACTACCCTCAAAATTAATTATGCAACATCAAAGCATGCCCTCTATAATCTAGATGACTTTCTTAGGATGGCTATCTATTTGTGCTTAAAATATATACTGAAATGCAACCTTGTACCCAAAGCCTCATGAATCTTCTTCCAAAATGTACAGGTAAATCTAGGATCTTTGTCTAAAATGATCGAAAATGGTACACCATTCAATCTCACCATCTCTTCAATTTATAACCTAGTCAACCTTTTCAAAGTGAAATCCATACACACAAGTAGAAATATATGTGATTTTTGTCAACCTATCAGAGATGACCCAAATCGTGTCATGTCTCTATTTATTTGTCGACAAACCCATCATGAAATCCATCGTCACTCGATCTCATTCCCATTATGTAATCTGGATAGTCTAGAGTAATCTCAAAGGAACTTGATGCTTGGCTTTAACCTGCTGACAAGTTAAATACTACTCATGTACTCATATACATCTTTCTTCATTCTAGGCCAATAATACAATGGGCGTAAGTTGCAATACATTTATTACTACCAAGATGCATGAGAAAAGGATTGTTGTGAGCCTCAGGAAGAATCTTAACTCTCAAACCAGCCAATATGATACAAATAATCGATCTCGAATATATAAGGTTCCACCATCTTGAATCTTGAACTCGATTGTTTCTCCATGCCGCACAATATCCATATTAGCTACCAGTTCATCATTTAACATATGTGTTCTCATGATCTCTTGCACTAGAGCAAGATTTACTCGAAGCTTAGTTAACACACAACCACTATCAGTTATCCTCAATTGATACATCACCTGTAAAAGCTACATTGACTTTCAATTTAAGGCATCGACTACCATATTGGCTTTACTAGTGTGCGATACTTATGACGTATTCATAGTCATTAGGCAATTCTATCAATCTCCGTTGCCTCAAATTTAGTTAATTTTGTACGAGCAAGTACTTAAGGCTCTTATGATCAACGTATTTTTAGTGTGTGTCCTTAAACAAATAATCCCTTAAACAAATAATCCCTCTAAATTTTCAAGGCAAAGATAACCGATGTCAGCTCTAAATCATGTGTGAGATAATTATGTTCATGTGTATTAGGTTGTCTCAAAGTGTAAGAAACCACCTTACCCTCTTGCATGAGGACACATCCAAGTCTATTCAAGGACACATCAATAAAAATCATGTAGTTTTGACCTGACTCTAAATGTGTCATAAATGATGTCCCTATCATAAAGGTCTTGAGTTGCTCAAAACATTGCCGACTTTTCTCATCATGTTAGTGTTGACCCGAGTCTTAGGCTTTAGGTTTGAGTGGGATATTTGGATCTATTGAGTCAAATTGGGCGTTATTGGACATTTAATTGGCTTGAATAAAGGTAATAATTGAGTAGAGTTTGAGGCAGAGGGGCTTAGTGAGCAATTTTCCCTTAGTGAAAAAGAAGGCTACATACCCCTTAATTTCTCCTTGTCTTCACGTAGACGGGAGTGCAAACCATTGTATCACTGTAGCCACTAATTTTGTGCATAGTGCTAACCTGTCTTTTATGTTTTGTTAATCTTTACAATAAAAGGGTTTGTTTATCTACTATATCTATTAATGTATTATTACTATATATTAAGTATGTATAATTATTATTAAAACTCAAAGCAACAAAAGAAAAAAATTACTAGTATTACAATTAAGTACTATTAATTTTGAAGTTTGGTTTTGCTATTACGTATTAGTATATTATTATATAATACTATTGGTATCATCTTTTTATTACCATATTATTATTATTATTATCATTATTATTATTATTAAACAGATCCGAAAACCCAAAAAAACAAACTTTAAATAAAAGCCCACATTTTATAAATTTCAGTCCATATATATATATATTTATATATATATATAGTCCATTTACAAAGCCCAATATATATATATATATATATTACATAAGGCCCGTTAGGTCCAAATATTAAAACCCTAATCTAATAACCAAAACCGCTCTACTGACATCATTTTCAACTGTAATCACTCATTTTTATCCGGTTTGTAAATATTGTTAATATATTAGCGTAATAATTAACAAGGTATTATTATTGCATGTATACATATTATATTATATGTTTACTATATATGTGATTAATGTGTATAAAATATGTGTGTAATATATGTAAGCGCATGCGTATTATACATACTATGTGTGGTGTATGTGTGTCACATGTCACGTACGTTTTAATAGTTTATATATGTACTAGGGTGTATTTGGAAAATATACGTAGTGATAACAAAAAAAGGGGGATTTAGAGCTATTACCCGTGTAGTCTGTGGATCTCCCCTCACCAGTGACAAGCCTCTTCCGCTTTCCAAAGCCGAACATGGTGAACTAAAGGGAGCGGGAGGTCCCTTTTGGTTTCACTGTGGTCAAACGTAAACAAAACTTTTTTTCGTTTTGTATTTACTTAGATCTAGGCAAAAGGGTGAGTCTTAGCGTAGATCTAAGTTCATATACGGATTGGGTTTAGAGAGAGGTTGGTTTTGGGTGTTTCTTTAGTTCGCCGGCGTCGGTTAGCAGCGGCTGGCGGCGGAAGGGACGGCGGAAAATCGTCAGTTTTTGGGTTCATCACAGGTTCAGGGGGATGTTTGAGAGAAAATGAAAGAATGAAAAGTTATTATAAAACGGATCGAATGAAAAAATGAGGAAAATTTGAGATTAGGCTGAAAAAGGGGTTTTATAGTTATTTTATTTTGTGAAATGGGCAAATTCTATAATAAATCCCCCGCATTTTCGATATTTTCGTTTTTGTCTCGCCACAGGGGATATTTACAACTCTGGTCCCATCATATTTCGAAATCTTGCAATCCAGTCCCTAAATTAAATTGAATCAGTTTTTAAATGGAGAAATTACCTCACTAGTCCCACCGCGGTTTTGAAATTTTCACTTCGAGTCTGTCCCTTGGTCCAATTACAGTTTCAGTCCTTTCAAGTTCGGTCCTGCTTGCATTTTCGTCCCTAAATCGCATATTATTGTCCTTTAATTTTTGTTCCTGATGTTTATTTCTTTTCATTTCGGTCCTGATTCCATGTAAATATTCATGTTCGTTTATTATAATCGTGTATGTTGATTTAGCCTTTTGCCTTTTCATATATCCCTCGTATATACTTCGTATTTTCATGTTTACATGTATATGTGTGTTAAGTTTATGGTGATTATGTATCTTTATGTATTTGTTCGGTTATTCGTATCACACATATTAAATTGATATTTGAGTTGGCTCGAACACAACATGCTTTATTGTTCAGCATGTATGGCATGTTTTCTTTGCTTTTAGGCTATGTGTTGGTATATTTTCTTGGTCATGTATAATGCCATATTTTACGTATGTTACAATGTGTCTTATTGTAATATGTACATTTTTGTAATAAGTATTTTTGTTTCATGCCTTGTAATTGTGACATGTTAGGTTTATTTTTAGTCACGAATAGGGATAATTTGTATGCATGTATGTCTTAGATTAATATTTTATTTATGTTATGTTAATAATTTATTATGTGAATATTTATTGTATTTAAATTATTGGCCATGCTTAATATTTTGTTCACTAAGGTTGCATAATGAAATATATAAATTGTCAATGCAGTGCCCTTTTATCCGAGCGTAAACGGGGCCAGTATCAGGCGTAGTGATAGTAGTTGGGCGTTTACTCTCGGATAACGGGACCTTTAAAATTTATTCGCAATTACAACCGAATTTTAAACTAATCGTCACTTTATTCCGAAAAATCTAATATTAATAAAGCGGTAATTATTAAAGTACCAATTTTGGGCGGTGTGGGGTGCTAATCCTTCCCCATCCGTAACCGACTCCTGAACTCAAAGTTTTTTGAATCTCTGGTTTTATGGTGTCCGGCCTACCTAAGTGGCCGGTGGCGACTCCAATTTTTAATAAAATGCGGTTTTTTAAAACTCTCACGTAATAAACGTTTTATATCCAAAAAATCACAAACACTTCGAAAACACGTTTTTTAGCGATTAGTGACATCGCTACATCAACTTACTAGTAGGATAACTTATAATTACTTATATGTTGCACTAATTATGCTCTTTCATACAATATGATTCTTAACTTATGCTTTCAAATCCTTTCTTATCAATTTAAGACAAAGCAAAAACCCAACCAAATAACTATTTAAGCAGCTAATCTTGGAATCACTTTCAATAGTCATTAAACATCATAATATGGCATGCAATGTATTCATGATGCATATGCAATGCATACCTTATCCATGAAACTTCAATGCCATGTATGTAACCCAATCCCAGATGCTCTATGTGATTCTTATGCTAAATGATCATATGTGATCCATACTTGAACATTTAAGACAACAATTCTATAAAACTAAAGATTGGGGTGACTTCGTGTCACCCGGAACAAATGCAACTACACTCACCTCTTTTCCCAAAGTTACGGGATACCTGAATCCACAATTATAACTTGTTTCCTAACATTCCCTCCTCCCTAGCTCTCCTTAATTGTATTTCCAAATCCATGATTAAACTAAATGAATTTCCCGTTCTCAATTAATCTCACACAATAATAAAAACAAGGTATTGGGATACATTCATGTTATCAAATCTGCATACATTTATGCTATCAAGACTAAATACATATACTAGACTACATACTGCATTATTACAACAATAATAAAAACAAGGTATTGGGATACATTCATGTTATCAAATCTGCATACATTTATGCTATCAAGACTGAATACATATACTAGACTACATACTGCATTATTACAACAATAATCCAAGACAATATCATGCCTAATTCACATCACAATCATCACATACATTTATACTCAAAACAAGGTAGCATCCATCCTAACATATTTTCATGGTTTTCATACAATACTAAACGAATTTCAAGATTTACCAAACTATAATTCTGCAAACCAAAACTATTTTACTGCATTTAACTCAAAACTGCATACTGCAGTATATTTAAAATCTGCATGCATACATAATTCACACACTGCACTTTACTGCATTATTACAAAACTACACTCTATTAAACAAAAATTTTGTACTGTTTTAAACTCAACTCTGCATTCATACAACATATAATTCTGCATTAATTTGTTTACAAACTGCATTGCATTTACAGCATACAAACATCATGTATTTTCATATTCAAAACATTTCATCATGGTTAAATACCAATTCAAGCACTTATAATAAAAGGCACTATTCCTTGATTATTTAAATTGTTTCCAAAGCATCTAATACATTTTAAACAACCAGTAGCAGCCATGATCCTAATCGAGTTTACAAGTGATAACATCATTAAATAGCGCTAGGAGTTACTTAAAATATTGCTATCAATCAACAACTATAAATTCCTGTAGAAAACAGAACAAAGGATTTTGATATCCAGTTTGTATATCAATCATCCAAAACCAGGACCAAAATTAATTCAAGTAGAAATCACATTAACCATAGATTTTCTTTTTCTTTCTTATGCAATTAAAAGCTACTATTTGTTCTAACTCTCTTTATAAATATCTCTTCACTTCATGAACTATATCATATTACCAGCAATTGTTCTTCCAGAATCTATCTATTTAGCAAGTTTAAATAGATCAATAAATCCACATCCTGCCTTTTGAACATGTACTCAACAGAGCAAGAAATTTCAGCAATAAATCATCCAAATCACCCAGTGAAAACCAATTCCATTTCCAACATCTATTTTCTTTACAAATCCACCAAGGTTAATCGTGATATTATAACAATGATCTCTATTCATAATAATCTAAACAAGTCAATGATCATAAGTCATATTTCATCTGAAAATCCTATCTTATTATTCAAAATTATCCACATCAATAACACACACAAACAGTCTCAAAAATCAGCAAACATTCGATATTTCCTATGATTTCACAAAAATGATCGTAACAAGGATTTATTACACAAAGATGAATGGCAATACCTTCAAGAGAAAATGTAGAAAAACTCAGTTTCCATAACTATTCACCAGCCAAATCAAACAAGAATACATGAAGGGTTGAAGGCTTTCATTTCAGGAATGGAAAAGAAGATGAAGAAGAACATAATAGGTATTTCTCTCTCTTTTTTTCCCTTTTCATCATTCCCGAAAACCAACAAATAAAATCTAAATTATCACTTCTCATTTCCATGTGTCAAAAGAAAACATATCATGGTATCTATAATTTTCCTTGCCTTCCACGTGGCATAAAAAGCCATGGTTCGAAGGTAAGATAGCTAGATTAGCTATCCTGTACATTTCCTTTAATTAGAAATCAGAAGGATTTAGAAATGAAGACACATGTGCGTTGAGTCATCCTTTAAAGGTCAATTTACCACTTTAATAATTTAATTATCCACTACTAGCACTCTAAACTTTGAAGCTTTATTTCTTTTCAATTTGATCACTAACCCTATTTTTAATTCTTTCAATGTAGTCACTAGATGACCTAATTTCTCACCTAGTCCTTATATTTAATCATATTTTAAATCTTTACAATCTACTCCCAATGCTAAATATTCCGATAGTTAGCCTATTTGATTCAATTCTCCTATGATTCAATAATAAAATTATTCAACGGAAATTAAATTTTCATTTACCGGAAATCCTATTCTGACTAGGCCAGTTTTTCGGGGTGTTACAATTTCAGTCCTTTATATTTTCCTTTTAGTGTTATTATGATGTACATGTATAATGTGGCCTTGGTATATGTATGTGTTATATTAATATGATATATGTTTTTATAATTTATGTTCTTTTAAATGTATAATATATGCTTTGATTCGTGGTTAATATGCATATATATATATATATATTGTTTAAGTTTTATAACGTAGTATATAGTGTTAACGCGTATATATATTTTCCATTTTGTGTTATTATGATGTACATGTATAATGCGGGGTTGGTATATGTATGTGTTATATTAATATGATATATGTTTTTATAATTTATTTTCTTTTAAATGTATAATATATGCTTTGATAGGTGGTTAATATGCATATATATATTGTGTAAGTTTTATAACGTAGTATATAGTGTTAACATGTATATATATATATATATATTCTACATGTAATATTTAATATATCGTTTTATATATAAGTATATGTTTTATATAATATATAGTTCGAAACGCTTTGTATATATGTATACAATAGGTTTTTAAATAATATAGTTCATATGGTATATAATATATAGTTTTTATATATTATATGATACACGGTTTATATGCATATATTATATGTTCTATATATATATATTACGTAACATATAGTTTTAAATATATATATATATATGGCTACTGCGATTTCCCTTATATATATATATTTACACATACATCTATGTAAATAGATATATGTATAATACCCTGTTACATAATGTGATGCTAATGTATGATATTTAGAATCCTTTATTTTGTATTTACTTCATGCCTTGGTTGATGTTTGTCATATTCATGTTGCTTTTGCTATATTGTCATTTCTTGCATTCGGAATATTAATTGTCAATGCGGTGCCCTTCTATTCGAGAGTAAGCGCGGCTAGTACCAGTCGTAGTGGTGGTGGTTTTTTCGTTTACTCTCGAATAGAGGAGCACTTAAAATTCACTCGCATGTATAACCGAATTTTGGTTTAATTGTCACTTTAACTCATAAAATGTAATATTAATAAAGCGGTAGTTAATTTGGTATTGATTTCCAGGCGTAGTAGGGGTGCAAAACCTTCCCCACTCGTAACCGACTCTCGAACCCATAATCTTTGATTTTATTTTCGGTGTCAGGTCTACCTAATCCAAGTGACTGGTGGCGACTCCAAGTCTTTTATTTCCAAAATGCGATTTTTAAAATAAATTTCCCTTTTAAATAAACATTTTCAAAATAGGGATACACCGAACCAATTTGAATTTTTAAAACGTCACTACAACATGGTGACTCCGTTGGGGACCGGCATTTGTTTTTACAAAAAAAGAGAGTCATGCCTAAAAAATTACCGTTGTAATAATATTGAAAGTTGCGAGTTAAAATGACAATTAAGTTGATATTTGTTTATAGATGCAAGTTTATTTTAACGCATTTTAAAATTTCTCATATAAACCCGTCCTTTTAAGTGGGGGGAAATGCTAGTGCTTTCGTGTGGATATTGTTCCTATGTATGGGCCTAGTAAGTACCTTCGGGGCTCGAGTACCCTATGTCTTATTAGGAATATTGTTTCTCCGTACGGTCATAGCAAATGGGTCCCCCTGAATTGAACTCGATTGAAATGAGCCTATAATGGGTACCTTTTAGTACCAAAACTGCATGTATAGAACATAGAAAGCCCACCCTTTTTTGAGCCATGCGGTTAAACCTAGGTTGGTAGAAAGGATGTAAATAGGTTAGTTTTGTTTGATGCTTTATTTAATTATTTGTATTTATTGTTTTTATCCAATACTAACTTGTTTCTTTTTGCTTTTTATTTTGCTTTGCATATATTTTCGCATCTACATTGCATGACATAAAGGTGTTGATTCAAGTGGTTTGCTCAATATGAGATCTTTCATTATGGGCGAGAAGTATCTCAAGTAGGAGGATACCAGCTCAACAGAGAGATAGTGGTCCTATGTTGGCCAAAAGGGTTCAAGGTGATAGTTTGCCAGGTAAGCGCATAATAACGGAGTATATCCATGCGGCCCTAGCAAGATGACCTTTGTGGATTCAAAAAAGGTGCGGGAGAGTCGGTTAGTCTTTCCAAGAATATCGTAATCAGAATAGATTCCTTGAGATTCAGGCTAGTCAACATTAGAAGGATATGTTTCAAGATCCGATCGAGACTTGAAGTTGCAGTTCAAAGTTATTCACGCGTCTTCGTGATGATAGCCAATTTATTCAAGATCTAGACTATTACATCATATTTTGACAGTTCAAGTGCAAGGGATAGCCCAGCATGTGAAGGCATCAGCTGTAGAAGCTGAAGCACTTTATTTATTTCATGGACCCGAGGATGGAGAAGATATCAAGATTTTTTCGACTACTCAGAGCCGTCGAAGAATTAGAAGTGAGGGTCGAGACTTATTGGTGCCTCATTTGAGTCGAGAACCTTTTCAAGCCAATGAGAGTTGCTTTAGGGTGACCACTAACGGAATCAATGCTTTTATCTGTATATATCCATGCATTTCATTTGTTCCTTGCATTGCATAAAACATGTATCATGCATTAAGTAATTAAACAATAAGATTAATGGTGGGGGAATTTTGTGATAGTAATCAAAGACTCTACATTCATACTTTGCTCGACCCCGAAAAAAGCGAATGAAAGATAGTTTTGCTAAATTGGAAGACAATTTGAGGAGAGCATTCGTCTAAGAAAATAGAAAGAACAAAGGAATGACTTCAAGCCAATATAGCTTTAGAAATATGAATGACCTAGTGGCTAGGGTGGATAAGCTCGAGCAGCTCCAAGAACTTTTGATTGGGAATCAAAGGGAGATAATGGCATATATGAAGAAGTTCCAAGAAGAAACTAGAGGGGAAATAAATGAATTGATGGGTATGATGGTTGTCATGACTAAAGGAAAGGGTTTAGAGGGAAACTCGTTCGTGCAAAAAGAGATCGAAAAACCAAGCAAAAGCTGGAATTGCGACTTTATAACGGAAAAGACCATGTTAAATGAAGACCAAGCCATCGTCAACCAGTATGAGGTAGTCTGCAACACTTCCGAGTGTCTTACCAAATTGCTTCTAGATAAGATCGAGGACCCTTTCTCGAATATCTTGTCTTTACCAGCAAGCGGAGAGCCAGATGAGATAAAACCACAAGATGAGGAAAGTGCAAAAAGAGGACAAGGATATCGACTGCATCAACATCGAAATTGTCACCCCTCTTTTACACAAAGTCAGCCTTTCATATCAACGACTTTAGAATTTCATCAGTTACCAGTCAATCAGTCTTCTGATGCTCCATAGGAGAAAGAGGAATCGAAGAACTTTCAATTCACTCCCAGTCCTTTCACACACCAAGATTTGTTCTTTAAGTTGCTACAAGCCCGACTAATTGAACCATGCTTCGTCAAAGCTCAGTCACTTATATATCAGAGATGGTTCAATGAGGAAGATCTTTGCGATTACCGTGCCAAAATTAAAGGGCATTCCATCAAGAGATGTGTGAGTTTTAAGCGTAAAGTTCAACGCCTTCTAGATCTTAGGGTGGTAGAGTTTGAGACAACTGGTCAAGGCCTGAAGATTAATTTCCCAACTGTGGCCATCATTATAAAATTGGGACAATATCAGGCCACCACGATAAAAAGGCGGATAAAGTGAAATTGCCAACATCAGCAAAATTTAAAAATGTCAACAATTATCATGATCCCAACTATTCCGTAGAAAGTTTTGTTCTGAATCCGTTTGAGAATTCAAGAGCAGTTCTAGAAGAGTCCAAAAAAGTGACAGTGCTTGAGAATAATGATGTTCTCAATGAAGGAGGATTCGGTTTAAATAAAATGGGGGCAAGAAATGCTAAAAGGCATAACAAAGATGCGAAAGGGAGTAACAAGAGGACGAAGATATTATTCCCGATGTCAAATTCTAAGTTGTTACCCCTGTTAGTTTAGAACAAACTCTTGAGGCCACCTCCCATGAAGTGATATGCTTATTTCAATCCTAATGTGTTTGGTACCAGGGTTCCATGCAGATATCATCAAGGTGATTTTAGCCATAAAATGGAAGAGTGTGTGTTTTTGAAAGGCAAGATCTATGAACTTATTAGGAAAGGAATGCTTCTTTTGAGAATGGGAGACCTGATTACAACAAAGGGGTCGAGTTTTTGGGAAAGATTGAAGATTCGGGATGAATGACCAGTGGTCGAGGTTTTCTAGTGCATCCTATCCATGTCTTTAAGTTTTACCTTTTTTGCTTTTTCTCGCATGTTTTTCTTGGTATCCTTTTTATGCTTGTAATTAGCTTTGCCACTCTTTGCCCAAAAGCAGCAAGGATATTTTTGTAAGGGCATATGTTATGTTTTCCTTTTTCATTTCAATGAAAATGATGTATCTTTTAATTATATATATATATATATTTTCATACCCTCGAAGATCCCCGAATATCACATGCATGATGTGGCATTGATTCTAATAAATGATCAATTTAATGCAGTGATCACGATGAAGTAGGGTTTCCTGCATAGTACGCTTCGGTCGGTGAAGCATGAGACGTAAGATTACTACTCCTTCGATAATGTTCGATGATAAGAAAATCTTCTAGGAAAGGCTGATGGAGTTGTTTAAATTTGAGAATTCATTTAACAAAAAAATTTGTCAAGAAATGAACAATTAGTTTAGCTGTAGGGAAGAACAAATCTAATAAGGAACTAGATTCCACCTGTTCAATACCCCAGCATCAGAGATAAATCTCAAAAATGAATGAACAATTGAATAAGTCTCGGAGCGTCCTGATAGAGGTGTGGGGGGGGGAGAACAAATCTAATAAGGAGATATGCTCCACCTGTTCAATACCCTAGCGTCAGAGATGACTCTTTGAAGACACTGATACGATATTAATTATAATTGGAAGAATGCATTTGTACTAAGAATTCTTAGTTTGATATTTTTGCACTTCATGTGTTAAGCAATTTCGAAAACCTAAAATATATGAATGGAGAAAAAACAATGAGAACTAGAAGGGGTAGTTTTCAGACAGATTAAGCAAATACCATAATCATGAGGATGAACCGAGCAATCTGGGAGGAATTTCAAAACTTTAAATATCCCTACAACATTCAAAGGCAAGCTATTGATCACCCGAGGATTAAATATAAGACGCTCTTACATTTGATATTCGGGGCATTCTATTCTTTTTCTATTGATTTTGATTTTGTATATTAACCCAAAAAGCATCTTTTGTTGAAATGATTGTTAGTAAACGGGCATATAGATGGAAAAAAGAAAAAAAAGAAAGAAAAACTGAGAGAAAGAAAAAATAAAAAAGAGAGAAAAGAAAAAAAGAGAGAAATAGAAAGAATAAGGTATTGTTGTAAGAATAGAGTTTTGAATGCAAGGTCAAGGATGTACATGATCGACTTAATACAAACCCTATTAGTGATTTTGAAGAGAATAATAGCAAAACTTCGTATGCTACACAATTAGAGGGCTAGAAGTGAGTGTTTGCCATAATACCTCAATTGGGTCAGAAAATTAAAGATTGGATCTTATTGAAGAAATGAAATTTTGGAAACTTAGGGGGGACATGTTTTTAGCCTACTGTTGAGATAGAAGAAAGATCACCCCGATGGGACAGAAAAAGAGAGATAAGAAACTGTCAAGGTAAATAAGGAGAAGTTTGTTTCCCTACGAGTCCCCTTGGTTGGATTTTTAGGTCAATGAAATATATGGTTAACCTAGCATGAAGGACTAATTTATCAAGAATAATAGCAAAATTTCATACGCTAAACAGTTCAGAGATTTGAAATGACTTTTTGCCTTAGTGTGTTGTATGGTTTAGAATAATGAAGATTTAGGACCTTGTTGAAAATTAAGGAAAATTTTAGAAATTTGGGGGGCTTGATGTTTACTCCAATGTTGAAATAGAAGAAAACTCATCGTGGAGAGTCTTAGAAGATGTAACAATTGAGCCCAAGTTGAGTAAGGGTAATGTTACAAGGTGGAAAATGATAGATTTCGTATGACTAGTGTAAGGCAACAACGACCTTTCAGAAGGAAACAAAAGTTGAAGATTCAGTAGAGAAAGATGAGATGCTTTTTTTGGTTCAGGAGATTGAAAATTGGACCTCATTAATGTATGAAAAGCACAGAGACTTAGGGGCATGATGTTCACTCCAATGTCGAAATAGAATAAGGCTTGTTGTGGAGAGTCTTAGAAGAGGTAACAGTTGAGCCCAAGTTGAGTGACGGAAATGTTACAAGGTGGAAAATGATAGATTATGTATGACCAGTGTAAGGTAACAATGACCTTTCAGAATGAAACAAAAGTTGAAGATTTGGTAAAGAAATAAGAGATGCTTTGAAAAGCACAGACACTTGGGGGATATATGTTTACCCTAATGTTGAGATTGAATAAGACTCAATGTGAAGAGTCGTAAAAGAGGCAATTGTTAAGCCCAAGTGAGGTGGGGCAATATCTCAGAATTGAACTTCAAAAAATGATAGATTTTGTTCTGGCCAGTGAAAGTCAACAATCTCCTTCTAGATGAGACAAAAGATTCAGCAAAAATGAAAGCCCCGAGAAATTAACGGTGATCGAACAAAAATAAAGGGTTTTTCCCCAACAATTCTAAAAATGACTCTACTCATGCATCATTTGTGGTTAGACGTCTTTATATTAAGCGCATACTAACTCATACAATCATAGCATTTTGTTTATTCAAAGCATGTATTCAAGATTGATGAAAGGTTGGATCTACATCTTTATGAGAGGAGAATTAGATCTCAAGAAAGAATCAAGGGTCCTTTGACTCGCATAATTAAGATTTCTAAAAGTCTTCCAATCTTTGGTTATTTGGGAATGGCAAGCATCTTTTATGCCAAGACAATCCAAAGTTGGGGCATTCAATTGAAGATTTCTGATGGGTAGTCGTGTTGATGTGAATCTCGTTATCTAGTCTACAGCCTCGTGTGGACGAGGTAGATCCTATTCAAAATTTCTTATGGGTAGTCATGTTGACGTGAATCTCATTATCTGGTCTGCAGCCTCGTGTGGACGAGGTAGATACTACTAAATATTTCTAAGGGGTAGTCATGTTGACGTGAATCCCGGTATCTATTATGTAGCCTCGTGTGGATGAGGTAGATCCTACTGAAGATTTCTGAGGGGTAGTCGTGTTAATGTGAATCCTGTTATCTGGTCTGTATCCTCATGTGAAGAAAAAAACTCCCAACATCAGGATTTCGAGGTGAAAAGGTTTTATATAGGAGGGACTCGTAGCTTCAAAGATTTAAGAACGAAGGAGGCAGATACTCATAACTCAAGGATCTCAGGCGAGGAGTTTCAAACTCGCAACATCAAGATTTCAAAGAGAAGGAGGCAGATATTTATAACTCAAGGATTTCATGCGAGGAGTTTCAAACACGCAACATCAGGATTTCAGAGCGAAGGAGGCAGATACTCAAAACTCAAGGATTTTAGGCGAGGAGTTTCAAACTCTCGACATTAGTATTTCAGAGTAAAGGAGGCAGATACTCATAGCTCAAGAATTTCATGCGAGGAGTTTCAAACTCGCAACATCAGGATCTCGGAGCGAAAGGGGCAGATACCGTAGCTCAAGGATTTCAGGCAAGGAGTTTCAAATTTGTCGCATTAGGGTTTTAGAGCAAAGAAAGAAGATACTCATAGCTTAGGGATTTAGGTGAGGAATTTCAAACTTGCAGGAACCAGGATGTCAAGGTGAAAGGTTCTATATAAGAGGGACCCCCAGCTCAAGAACTTCAGAGTGAAGAGTTTTATATAGAAAAAGCTCATAGCTCCAGATTTCAGGAAGAGGAAGGGTGAACAGTCCTATACAAGAGGAACTCGCAGCTCGAAATCTTCAAACAGGAAAGTCAGATAAAATTAGTGCTTATGGTCTTTTCTTTATTCTTGTATACAAGAATATGCAAAGAGGGCAGCTGTAATCGCTAATTTTGCTAGGGTGTTAACTCATTTTTTATGTTTTGTTAATCTTCGCAATAAAGGGCTTTGTTTATATACTATATCTATTAATGTATTATTACTATATATTAAGTATGTATGATTATCATTAAAACTCAAAGAAACAAAACAAGATTACTAGTATTACAATTAAGTACTATTAATTTTGAAGTTTTGTTATGTTATTACGTATTAGTATATCATTATATAATACTATTAGTATCATCTTTTTATTACCATATTATTATTATTATTATTGGTATTATTATTATTATTATTATTATTATTATTAAACAGATATGAAAACCCCAAAAAATAAACTTTAAATAAAAGGCCAACATTTTATAAATTTCAGTCCATATATATATGTATACAATCCATTTACAAAGCCCAACATATATATTATATAAGGCCCGTTAGGCCCAAATATTCAAACCCTAATCTAATAACCAAAACCCTAATTTGCCTTGTTTTTTGCAGCCGCCTTGCTCTAGCCGTTAGATCTAAATCAAATCTGACGGTCCAAATTCCAGCAAAAGACACATCTTCAGCTTCATCACGCGTCGCACGCGCGACCCCTCGAATACCCTACTCTTGCGTAGAGCTCACATGCGACTCCTCAGCTTTTCACTCATGCGTACCTGTCGCTTCATCTTCTGTGTAACCTCCACGCACGTCAGCCCATCTTCCAGTACACCTCCATGTTGGCAAGGATGACCAATGGCTTAGGTCCACATTTCCGTTTGTTAAGTGTGTAAAAGTACTATATTTCTATCCTTTTTACTCTTAGTTATTGTTAGACTTAGGCTCATTCTAGTTGTATTTTTAGTCATTCATGCATAATTGCATTGTTTCCTTCGTTTTCATGCTTGATTTCATAATTTGGTTGATTTTGTGGAAAAGATGTTGCTGGTATGTGTTTTTTTTGTGTGCAGGATCTAATTGCCCTAGCAAGTAGGAAATTATCGAGGCAATTGAGGACAAGAAGAAGGGAGTTGCCGATTTTGATGGATAAATCCAATTAATTTGAGTTAATTATGAGAATCAAGGATAAATTCTAGAAGAGTTAGAGTTCCACGAAGAGATCAAAAGGAGATTAAATTCTAGGAGTTTATGAGGAGTTTTCGGAAAATAAATAAATAAAAGAGATTTATCTCTTTTATATTATTTAATTCCAACTTAAACTCATCCTTATCAAACAAGGAACTTGACCTAGTCACCTCATATAAATAAGAGACAAGCCGCCGCCTACAAGGGGGAATTGGAGAGATCGACTTGGAGAGAAAATTAGTGCTGCTCGACATTTTCTTCTTATTATTCTTTATTCCATTCGATTCATGTTGGGTAGATTTTATCTTGTATTTCTTTTTCACCCAGCCATGAACTAAACTCTACTTGGCTTGGGTTATTGTGTTTTTGTTGTTGTGAAAACGTTTGGATTTGTTTAGGTTTTTGAGTTGCAATTCAATTTCAAAGTTTGTTCATTCTTGATTCTTAATTTTGATTGCGAGTGAATTGGGAGGGGATCTCGTGAATTCATCCATTTATCTAATATCAGGAGAGTTAGATTCAAGAAACGAATGAGCATGGTTTTCATACAAACGAATATTGGTGAAGACTAATTCGACTTAGGGATAAGTTGCAAATTTCAACGGCTAAGAGGAGCGCAAGATCAGTTGTTGTTCACCCATGGTTAACACAGGGATGTATCACCAAGACATGCACAATTAATAGTGTTTCCAGTTAGGGATAACAAGAAGCCATTGAAGAACTCTTCACCGAACATTGAAGGAAGTTGCCCAGGTAATTCGATTGATGCTAATTGTTAAGACGATTGAGTTGCTCTTGCAATCAATTACCACGACGGTCCATTCAATCATCACGTTGCGATTCATGATAACCCAGCCTACTCTCTCATTCAATCAACATCTCTTTTATTTACTTGCTCTTTTATTTTACTTGATAATTCAATTCCTATTATCACCACCAAGTACTTCTCTTTTCAGTGCAAGAAGTTAGAATCCGAAGTTAGCACCAATCCCTGTGGAGACGATATCTATTTTATACTATAACTAGCGACGTGTACACTTGCACCAATTGTGAAGCACTCTAAACACGCAATAAGTTTTTGGCGCCATTGCCGGGGATTGGCAATAGCAACTTTGATTTTTATTTCTTGCACCTTTGTTTCTTTTTACTATTGTTCTATTTTTGTTAATTGGTTTCAAGGGACTAACATTCTTTGGTTTTGCATCTGTGTATGACTAGGGCGAGACCAACAACACAAGACTTTCCACTTGAACCTGAGATAGAACGAGTTCTTCATATAAGGAGACAAGAACAACGAGTAGCAATGGCAAATCCACCTGTTAATCCAGTCGGCAATCTAAATGTCGACGGTAATCAAAATGCCATAGCAATAGCAATAGGAGCTCGAGTCAAACAACCGTCAGGAACAAACCCATCTGAGACTATTCAGAGGAAGATCTCAATGGTCTCAATCCAAGAGTTGTCGCACCTAAAATAGAAGCCGCCTACTTCGAATTAAAACCTATGTTGTTCAACATGATCAATACAATTGGTCAATTTGGTGGCTCGGCAACTAAAGATGCCAGACAAAATCTCAAATCATTCCTGGATATTTGCAATTCTTTCAAACTACAAGGAGTCCATGAGGATATCCTAAGGCTAAAATTATTTCCTTATTCACCGAGGGATAGGGCAAAAATGTGGTTGAATAGTATTTTTTCCGGATCTATAGGATCTTGGAAAAATTTATGTCGTGATTTCATTGCTACATTTATTTGTACAAATATGACTAATAAGTTGCATAATGATATTACTTCTTTTCAGTAGGCAGATGATGAATCCATGTACGAGGCTTGGGAGCGATACAAAGAGCTTTTACACAAATGTCCTATGCACAGATTCCTAGTGTGGACACAAGTGATGGTGTTCTACAACTCAGTGAACACGCCAACAAGGATGATGCTAGATGCCTCAGCAAATGGCATACTCCTCGACAAGTCACCTAAGGAAGCGATAAAGATTTTGAACCATCTTGCCAATAACAATTATCAGTTTCCAACTACCCGAAGGGGAATAGTAAGACGAAACGCCACGATAAATGAGCTTGATTCATCGAGATCTATTTCTGCACAATTAGCAACACTAACCAATTTGGTTCAAAATATGCAGCAACCAAGAAATACATAGGAGATCAAGGTAGTAAATTCAATTTGTGATTTATGTAACGGTAACCATGATTCTTCTAAATGTCCACAGAACCCAGAATCTAGCTTTTACGTTGGAAACTTCAACCAGAACAACAATGTGATGTTCAACACATACAATCCAGCTTGGAGGAAGCACCCTAATTTTTCATGGAGCAACTCGAACAATGCCATTAATCAGAACAGTTAGAATACACAAGCATCGGGATTCCAGTAGAACATTCCACGGTAACAGATGCCACAGCAACAATCGACACCATCTAGTTCTTTGGAAAACTCTCTTAATGCTTTCATGTTAAAAACTGAATCTTATATGGTTGAGAATAGTAGCTTCATGAAAAAGACTGATGCTTTCATTAACAAGACTGAGATGAGATTGCAAAATTAGGAGGCAGCCTTGAAATCCTTGGAAACACAAGTCGGGCAATTCGTTCAGAATATGAATACAAGACCACTAGGCGGTTTACCCAGCGATACTAAAGTCGCAAAGGGAGTAGGCCATAAGCAGTGTAAGGTAATCACCACTCGGAGTGGCCGACAGCTTAAGGAAGCCCAAGCTTATCCAATGGAGAACACTAACTAGTAGAATGATCCCCTATCCAAAATAACACCAAAATTGATGAATCGACAATTGCCCAGGCAAATCCCAATGCCCAGGCAATTCGCGATAAAATCCCAAATCAAAAAAGTAGGAAGAGGAAATCTGAATTCCACCACCATTCCTACAAATGCTGAAATTTCAGAAGGAAGAATATCAGTTAAAGGAATTCCTTGACATCTTGAAGCAAGTTCATATCAATTTGCCATTGGTTTAGGTGATAGAGCAAATGCCAAACTATGCTAAGTTCCTTAAAGACATTGTCTCTAAGCGAACAAGGCTAGGTGAGTTTGAAACAATTGCCGTGACAGAAGGATGCATGGCCATGTTGCACAACAGAATGCCACCTAAACTTAAGGATCCCGGCAGTTTCACTATACCGTGTGCTATCAGAAATCACTACGTCGGGAAGGCATTATGCGATCTTAGAGCAAGCATAAACCTCATGCCGAAATCTGTTTTCCAGAGATTGTGAATAGGAAAGACAATGCCTACAAAAATGATGCTACAGCTTGTAGGCAGGTCCTATGTGCATCCAGAGGGAAAACTCGAGGATATTTTGGCAAGAGTTGATAAATTAATTTTTCCCGCTGATTTCATTGTTTTGGATTGTGAAACAGATGAGTTTGCACCCATTTTTCTTGGGAGACAGTTTTTAGAAACGAGAAGGACCTTGATCGATGTCGAGAAAGGAGAGCTCACCATGAGGGTAAATGACCAGCAAGTCAAGCTTAATTTCTTCCAAACCTTTAAGCATGCTGACGATCCAAAAGAATGCTAAGTCATTCAAGCCACCACCGAATTCCATTTTGACATGGAAGAGAATTGCCTCGGCAATTGCATTGCCAAACCCGAGGAACTTGAGGAACCGATCGAAGAAGATCAAGATGAAGCAAATTGGATAGTAAGTCAACCAGGTTAGTATTTCGAACCATTGGACTACTCAGGTAAGGAAGGTAAAATCGAAAAACCTTCTATTGAGCAACCTCCTATTTTAAAATTGAAACCATTGTCAGGGCAATTAAAATATGCTTATTTGGGAAACTATAACACTTTGCCTGTGGTAATTTCTTCTAAGTTGAAGCCTGAACAGGAAAAGAGGTTGATTGACATGTTAGCGCTGCACAAAAAGGCAATAGGATGGACAATCGCAGACTTGAAGGGAATTAGTCCGGCGGTATGCATGCACAAAATCCTATTGGAGGATGATCATAAACCATCAATTGAGACACAAAGGAGACTTAACCCCACTATGAAGGAGGTTGTGATGAAAGAAATCATCAAGTGGCTTTACGCCGGTATCATATATCCTATCTCTGATAGTACATGGGTAAGTCCTATACAATGTGTACCGAAAAAGGGAGGTATAACCGTGGTAAGTAATGAAAGAAACAAACTCATTCCAACTAGGACTATGACTGGTTGGAGGGTTTGTATGGATTATCGTAATTTAAATAAATTACTAGGAAAGATCACTTTTTTAGCCTATACTGACCAAATGCTTGATCGTCTTGCAAGTAAATCCTTTTATTATTTTCTTGATGGTTACTCAGGTTATAACCAGATTGCCATAGCACCAGATGATCAGAAAAAGACCATTTTTACATGTCCATATGGTACATATGCATTTTGAAGGATGCCATTTGGATTATGCAATGCCTCGACAACCTTTCAGCGATGCATGATGGCAATTTTCTCCGACATAGTTGAAGACTTCCTTGAAATCTTCATGGACGATTTTTTAGTATTCAGAGACAACTTCGGCAATTGCCTCGGCAATTTGGAGAAGGTGTTAGCATGATGCGAAGAATCTAACCTAGTGCTAAATTGGGAGAAGTGCCATTTTATGGTGGACGAAGGCATTGTGATCAGATATAAAATCTCGTTCAAAGGAATCGAAGTGGATAGAGCCAAGGTGGATGTGATTGAGAGATTGTCGCCACCAACTTCCGTCAAAGGAATCTGAAGCTTCCTCGGACATGCAGGTTTTTATGGGAGGTTTATTTATAAGTTTTCCAAAATCTCTAAACCTTTGTGTAACTTGCTTGAACAAGGCAATGCTTTTAATTTTGATGATGCTAGATGAAACTCTAAATGGTGCACAATTAAATTACACCACGACGGAGAAAGAATTACTAGCAGTAGTTTCCAAAATCTCTAAACGAGGTTTGGCATCGTTCCTACTTGATTGGTACTAAGGTAATTGTTCATACTGATCATTCAACAATTAAGTACCTATTTGCTAAGAAAGATGCCAAACCTCGTTTAATTCGTTGGATTTTACTTTTACAAGAGTTTGACATCAAAATTAAGGACATGAAAGAAACAGAGAACCAAGTTGCCGATCACTTATCAAGGTTGGAAAAAGGCGATGAAGATTCAGAATCCTTGGAGATCCACGACACATTCCCGGATGAGCAGTTGTTAGTTGCAACGACAACTCCCTGATAAGCCGATTTGATTAATTTTTTGGTTTGTGGTATTTTGCCTTATGACCTTACTCACCAAGGAAAGAAGTGGTTCCGACATGATGCTAAGCATTATTATTGGGACGAGCCTCTTTTGTTTGAACAATGTGAAAAGTAGGTGATAAGACGATGTATTCCCGAGAAAGAGCAGGACAATATGCTTCGACAATGTCATTTTTCACCCTATAGAGGCCATTTTGGAAGAATTGGCACTACGACCAAAGGCCTACAATCTGGCTTGTATTGGCCCACTCTTTACAAAGATGCTCAAGAATTCTACAAGAGGTGTGATCGTTATCAGTGAATGGGGAATATTTTGTGACGACACGAGATGCCATTGCATAATATCCTTGAGGTCGAGTTGTTTAAAGTGTGGGGGATCAATTTCATGGGAGCCTTCCCATCATTGTTTGACAATTTGTACATCCTACTTTCCGCGGACTACGTGTCTAAATGGGTAGAGACAGCTCCAGTTCCCACAAATGATTCAAAGACCATGCACAAATTCTTGTAGAAAAACATATTCACACGTTTCGAAACAATGAGGGAAATTATCCACGATAGGGGAACACACTTCAACAATAGGCTGATTGCCAAAATGTTCGAGCGATTTGGAGTGACACACAAAATTGCCACAGCATATCATCCATAGACAAATGGGCAAACCAAAATTTGCAATCGTGAATTGAAGGCTATCCTTGAAAAAGTTGTCAATCCTTCTCGAAATGATTGGTGTGCAAGAATCAATGAAGCACTATAGGCCTATCGAACAACATTCAAGACGCCTTTAGGTATGTCACCTTACAGACTTGTGTACGACAAAAACTTCCCACCTTCCGGTGGAGATCGAGTATATGGCATATTGGGCTATTAAAACTGTTAACATGGATTGGGAAAGTGTAGGGCAAATGCCATTACTGGACCTCAATGAGATCAAAGAAATCCATGTCATAGCCTACGACAATGCAAGAATATAAAAGGAGAAAACAAAGTGTTGGCACAACAAGAAGCTATTGCCGCAGCAATTTTTGCTCTGGTAATTAGTTCTTCTCTTCAATTCTCGGTTAAAACTCTTTTCGGAAAAACTAAAATTGAGATGGTCTGGGCCATTTGTGTAACACCCCGTACCCCGGGTTAGTAGCAAACCGGTTCGGGAGCGTTACCAAGCAACATTACAAGCAAGAACGAGGCATGAATAGGTTAATTCATCCCTATTAGATGAGTTACTTAACTAGCAAGCAACCAAGCATTCATAACTTAACATGCAAGTAATCTCATATTTTGTTTACAAGACATTATAGGTTACCACTTTAACATTTCATTTAACATCATCATACAAACTAGCATTTGAAAAACCTAAGTGAGCAAACATGCTTTCATTTCATTTCATTATTCCTTTAGACTGATACATGTACATTTCATACATAAATTTACTAAACATGATCATTTGTACATACAATTGCACGTACCTTGTCTCCAAACAAGCCATATGCCAAGCCTTACCATTCGACATTTACCATACAAACATATAAAAACACTTACAACATGGTATGTTCACACAAGTGACTATATAATCTCATAAAGCATTCGGATTACACAATAAGCTAGATCAATTACTTTGAAATATTCAATATATACCCACATGCCAAGCAAAATACTTTTCCATTACATAGAATTTGAGTTCATTACTTGTTTCACATTATCAACCAAGTTCACAACATGGTAAGCCCATTCAAGAACATATATATACAAGTTTCAAGTATTCAAAATGCATGCACAAGTTCACTATATACAATCTAAGTGCCACCAACTAGGGGAGTACAAAACAAGTATGAACCATACTTTAGCTATGCTTGTGTCTTGCTTCGAGCTCAAGAAATCAGGCTTCAGGATCAAGCAACGATTGAATCCTTTATCTTGTGGTTGGGAAGGATGAAAATAAGAGTGATAAGTACGACAATGTACTTAGCGAGGTAGTAACTAATTCTAACCAATTGTTATATCAAGTTAAGTGTCAATTAGTCAAGAATGATCCTAGCTAAGGATTTCAAGGCATTCGAATAGCATAAGGAGCAAGAGACAATGAATCATAATTCATGCTTTATCCATTTCAAGTAATCAAGCTATTCATGGTCACATATCAAGTAGACAAGCAATTCATGCTTACATAACAAGAAATCAAGCAAATCACGCTTACATGACAAGTAATCAAGCAAATCATACTTACATGACAAAAAATCAAGCTATTCATGATTATTAGCTCATTTATTATCTTTTTAACACAATCCTTGGTTCATAGCTTGTCTAGGTAATCGAGTCTCTAACCAACTGTCGCCACAAGATGTACTGTAGTACTGGTCAACCCTCCTACTGTCGCCAAAGACCACATACATGCCCTCCGTCTGTCGCCAATTAGGGGCCTTAGCCTTGGACCATAGTCCACCCTGACACAATGAGCTCTAGACTCTAAGCATGCCCTTCTACCTATTCAACTAGCAACCAAGGTTGTTTGATTATAATTCATTTATTCAAGGATTTCAAGCTTTTCAAGTTCAAGGTCATGTATCATTCAAGTTTACAAGTTCATGTCAAGCATTATCCTTTTCAAGAGTCATTTCGAGTATTGCATGGCAATTTTATACATGCATTAAGCCTTTAGGCCAATAGACCCATAACTCATCATTTCAAGTATTCATTGCATCATCTAAGCTAGCACATCAAGCATTCAGTTTAAGCAATTGGTCACAATACCATATCATACATACAAGCATCAATGTTACCACATATACATGCTAGCATTGTATTTATACAACACTTCAAGGATGTAGTCAAGTTTCATGTATTATCTCATTTCATACTTCCCTTATTAGGTCAAGATCATATTAAGTCCAATTTAACAATTCAAGAATTTAGACATGCTTGCTTTAGTTAGGACCTAGTCCTAACCCTAGAATAAACTACACTCACAATACTCCCCAAGCTAATTAGTCTCGAAAGACTATTCCCTTTTGCTTTTCTCTTGAATGCTCGACTTTAGATCCTTCTCCAAAGTCCTCTCCTTGCTCTAGTAAATCACATAGATAGAACAAGGTCAAAACATGTAATCACAAAGTCATTCAACATGACAGCAAAACAGATAGGATATTCATATACACACCATAATGCACATTACCAAACTGCCTACATTCCATATTTAGGCAAAACATGGCAGCAATTAAACTTTCCCAAAACTGTTTGCAAAACAGTTTACAAAACTGCCGCAATACCTAAACTATTGCTACCAGGCAGCATGTACTCTGCTCACTTAAACATGCATAACTTTCATTCCATACGTCAAAATTTCAATTAGTTTACACCATTGGAAAGCGAACTTAATTTTATTTCTAACCATATAGGTCTTGCATTTTAATTCTTTGCCAATTAATATAGGTTTTATCTTAAAGACAGGGCAATTTACAACACTGAACAGTTTGCACTGTCCTTAGTGTTTCTTTTCTACAATCCATTTTACAGTCCAGAATTCAGTTCTGTTTTCTCCTAATGAATTTAGACATGTTAAGGCACTGCCCATAAAAATTTCAGCCTTAAATTCCACTTATACAATTTATGGTGATTTTTCGAAGTTACTGCCCAGAACAGAGTGTTCTGGGCAGGTTACACTAGGTTAAGTTTTTTGCCTCATATTCATTCAAGGAAAGATTCTAACATTA
Source organism: Hibiscus mutabilis (assembly GCA_019671005.1). NCBI lineage: Eukaryota > Viridiplantae > Streptophyta > Magnoliopsida > Malvales > Malvaceae > Hibiscus > Hibiscus mutabilis. The sequence goes on along the minus strand of CM033717.1, from coordinate 27,617,893 downwards.
TAATTCAACTTATATACTTATTTATAGAAGCTTAGATCAGTTCAATTCACCTAGCAATGTGGTCAAAATAGGGCAGCATATACAATTAATCATGTAATTGAAGTGAGGAATCAAGCATTTTACCTTCTCCTAAGCTAATTTGATCAAAGCTCAACAAGAAACATGAACATAAGATAATCTAAGAAGATTTTTATCCTTCTTTCTCTCTCAAACATTCGGTTAATAGGATGAAGAAGATGACATAATTTTGTTCATCTTTCTCATCTAGTTTGCCGTGAGCCATCTCCCACAAGGCACATGTTTTCATCAAATGAGAACATGTGTCTAGGCCTCCAACTTTAATTCAATTTACATGCAAACTCTAGAGCTTTGCATGTTCACATTTCCATCCTTCCATTTAAGCCTTCTAGTTTTAATTTCAATTCAATTTGGTTCTAATTTCACCTATTTGATCTAAAAGATAGCAAATAGATTTCAAAAACTATTGAGCATGTTAAGGCATACTTTTAAGCTAAGATTTGGGGTATTGCAATTTGAGGTCGTCAAACCGTTCTCCCATGGTGTTGTGATAATCAAGTCCACCACTGACGGACATGAATTCAAAGTTAACGGACAAAGATTAAAGCACTATGCCGACACCCATATTGAGCGCGACAAATAAGTGGTTACTTTAGGAGATGCATGATCATGCTCTCCTTTAGTATTTCTTATTTTTTTAGTTTTGCTTTTAATTACGGACTTATTTTTAATTTTGGTTTTATTTTTATTTTATGTTTTAAATTTTATTTGTAGCTTTATAATTTTTAGGATAATTATCTTTTATAATTTTAAGTTTATTTTATTTATCTGTATCTTTATTTATTTAATTTTAATTCTATCTTTAATTAATATTTATCTTTTTATTTGTGTTTGAATTTTAGGATAAGAGTTCAAGACAAGGAGGAGTTGGATTAAATATTGAAGTTTATCATTAAGAGGGAATAATGGGTTGATTTTGGGGGCTTATAAAAGCCTATTGAACTATTAGTTTTTACCCTAATCATCATTTTTTCCCTAGCCGCATACCCCTTTCCTCTTCCCTCAATTCCCTTTCCACTCATTATCTTTTATTTCCATCATTCTTTCCTACTTTGTTTTTTTCCTCCCATTAGCCGAAAATCACCATCCTCTTTACTACTCCACCATTAAACTTTCAAACTCCATCTACTCTTTGAACTCTCAAAACTTTCTCTCTTTTTGCTTTCTTTCTTTGTTTTTGATTCCTACCACAACCACCATGGCCAAAAATCTCAAAATTACGGCTCACCCAAGTTCATCCAAGGAACCACCATTCCATCGATTTGCAACACCAACCATTGAAGAGATATATATAGACAAGTTTGCAAACTGCAAGGTATGAGAGGAGCAAGGATTCGCCTACACCGTCTCTCGCAAGAACTTCGGCCTTGATGCGTTTATCTTCAAAGTCATCGAGAAAAACAAATGGCAAATCCTTTGCCATCAACCAAAGCCCGACAATGTATCATGGGTAAGAGAGTTTTATGCTCATTCTCCTAACCCAAACAACCCCTATGTTTATGTTCATGGCAGGGCTATCCTTATCGATGCCGACACCATCAACACTTTCTATGGGATATACATTGCGAAAGATGAACATAAAGCCTTTGTGGACAACATCACGGCCGAAGAAGTCGAAAAGGTGTTCAAGGACCTGACAATCGAAGGTGCCGAATGGAACCGAAGAGCCTTGAAAGGGACGATGAATCACCTTATGTTAAAATCTGAGGCAAAATTGTGGAATAAATTTGTTAAAACTTGTTTGATGCCCACTACACACAACACCACAGTTTCATACTCTCATATTTTGTTATTGCATTCTATTTTGAACAAGCGGATTATAAACATTGGACAAATTACTTGTGATGAGATATTTGCTTGTAGTCAAAGGATGTAGTGGCTCTTTTCTTCCCGAGCTTAATATCCCAACTATGCGAGAAAGAAAAAGTGCCAAGTGATCCAACGGATGAGAAGTTACCTTCCAAAACCAGGTGGAATCGTTCTCAATACCTGAGGATTATGGGTTAAGATCCGACGAAAGAACAAGTATTGCCAAAGAAATCCACTACACCAAAAATTGCCCAAGCAACCAAAGATGCCTCGGCAAGAGAACCAGCCTCAGCTGGCATGGATCGAATTAAAGAGATGCTCTGCCCCCTATCCCACCGATTAGAGCGAATGAAGGCCCAACAATTGCAATTCATGCCGTACATTGGGGGCCATAACGTCGCTATCACACGAGTGATCCTCGAGAAGTACCCCGAAAACACCGTGCCTTCCCTGGTGTTTCCTAACAACCTACTTGCCTCGGCAACTGTCGCACAAGATAAAGGTAAAACCCCTATGACTGAACCTTCTCGGGCTGAATCTTTACATGGATTTATAGATTCGGATGAGACCATCTTCGAACTAGTGACATCACCACTGGTTGAACCAACAAAGATGAAGCGTAAAGCTCCAATCATTGAAGAGGTCGACCAAGAGCAAGAAGCAAGCAATGAGGTTCTGGAAGTAAGAGTTCAAGCCGCACAACCAGCCACATGCACTCAACCACCACGAGCCAGCAAACGAATCAAGCATACAACCTGAAGCAAACTCATCATTCAAGGTGACGACCTTCCTAACTAACTCATTTGCATTTTAATTTTAATTTTCATACTTGCACGCATTGAGGACAACGCTTCTCTCGAGTTTGGGGGGTGTTTGTTGCTAGTTAGTTTCATGTTTAGTTGCATTCATCTTTTAGTAATAGCATATAGGTTGCATATATTACTTGCCATGCCTTTGATTGGATTTAATTTGCCCAGACTTGTTGGATATCTTATGATGAGTTTGCCACTACACTTAATTGATAGAACTTTTGATTTTAGGGTTTGCATGGAAAACACTTAGAATTTTACTATGATGCTGAATATAATTGAACACTGTCATGACTTGATTGATTAAAGGATACTTGGTGAACTTAGGTTGCTTAAGAATTGGGTAATTTCTTGCTAGAGGTGCCTATCCGGCTCTAGCTTTAAACTAAATTTGAAATTTAATTTCTAGCTAGAGGTGCCCAAAACTGGCTCTAGTTATCACATACTTTAAAAATCACTAGAGGTGCCCGAAATTTGCTCTAGTCAAAATAAAAATAATTACCCCAACAATTAATTTGATAAAAACCTATTGTTCACATGGAATCCTGAAAATCAACTTGTACACAACTCCACACACACATTGTCACAATAATTATAGTTTAATTTTGAGTGAAATCTGTGCCATCCGAAAAATTGAAAGGCAAGCATACTTTGTGCCACGATTCTGAGGATTGAAGTCAGGTACGAAACAAAATTTTTGATGATCGAAATCTTGGCAGGTATTTGTTAGTTTTGCATTTCTTGAAGATAAACAATAGTTCGAGTTTAGGGGTTTGTTAAGTGTGTAAAAGTACTATATTTCTACCCTTTTTACTCTTAATTATTTTTAGACTTAGGCTCATTCTAGTTGCATTTTTACTCATTCATGCATAATTGCATTGTTTCCTTTGTTGTCATGCTTGATTTCATAATTTGGTTGATTTTGTGGAAAAGATGCTGCTAATACGTGTTTTTTGTGTGTGCAGGATCTAATTGCCCAACAAGTAGGAAATTGTCGAGGCAATTGAGGACAAGAAGAAGGGAGCTGTAGGTTTTGATGGATAAATCCAATTAATTAGAGTTAATTACGAGAAGCAAGGATAAATCCTAGAAGAGTTGGAGTTCCATGAAGAGATCAAAAGGAGATTAAATTCCAAGAGTTTATGAGGAGTTTTTGGAAAATAAATAAATAAAAGATATTTATCTCTTTTATATTATTTAATTCGAACTTAAACTCATCCTTATCAAACAAGGAACTTGACCTAGCCATCTCCTATAAATAAGAGACAAGCCGTCGCCTACAAAGGGGAATTGGAGAGTTCGACTTGGAGAGAAAATTAGGGCTACTCGACATCTTCTCATTCTTATTCTTTATTCCATTCGATTAATGTTGGGTAGATTTTAACTTTTATTTCTTTCGGACCCAGCCATGAGCTCAACTCTACTTGGCTTGGGTTATTGTGTTTTTATGGTTGTGAAAACATTTGGATTTGTTTAGGTTTTTGAGTTGTAATTCAATTTCAAAGTTTGTTCATTCTTGATTCTTAATTTTGATTGTGAGTGAATTGGGAGAGGATCTTGTGAATTCATCCATTTATCTACTACCGGGAGAGTTAGATTCAAGAAACAAATGAGCATGGATTTCATACAAATGAATGTTGGTGAAGACTAATTCAACTTAGGGATAAGTTGTGAATTTCAACGGATAAGAGGAGCGCAAGATCGGTTGTTGTTCACCCATGGTTAACGCAGGGATGTATCACCAAGGCATGCACAATTAATAGTGTTTCGAGTTAGGGATAACGAGATGCCATTGAAGAACGCTTCACCGAACTTTGAAGGAAGTCGCCCAGGCAATCGTACCATTCTCAGTTGCCCAGGCAATTCGACTGATGCTAATTGTCAAGACAATTGAGTTACTCTTGTAATCAATTACCATGACGGTCCATTCAATCATCACGTCGTGACTCACGATAACCTGACCTACTCTCTCATTCAATCAACATCTCTTTTATTTACTTTCTCTTTTATTTTACTTGTTAATTCAATTCCTATTATCACCATCAATTACTTTTTTTTCAGTGCAAGAGGTTAGAATCCGAAGTTAGCATCAATCCTTGTGGAGACGATATCTATTCTATACTATAACTTGCGACGTGTACACTTGCACCCATTGCGAAGCACTCTAAACATGCAATACCATTGTTAGGCCACGGTAAAGCCTTACTCCCCAAGCCGCTTCTTCCTTTGGTTCCCTTCTCCATCGAGAAGCCACGATATGCAAACAGGCAAAAAAGAAAGTGTCAGACGGTGGCACCAACATGCAACAAGGGTTTCAGAGACAAGCCCAGATTAGCAGATGAATATAGAAAAAATTCAAATAGAAACCAATAGGATTTATCTTTAAATTTCTTGTATTCTCTAAAGAGGATTGTAATTTCGGATATAAAACCTGAAACCTAAACAATGTAAAGGGGGATTCAATTCAAATAAAAAAAGAGCCTTTTGAGGTATGTTCTATCTCTTTGCATTTCGAAGCATAAATAAAGAAATAGATTAGCGTTCCAGGCTTTTACCTCTACGAATGTTGGTCCTTCTGTCATCGTTCGGCTCTATCCACGTCGGTGATAAGCCTCTTGGCCTCCCTGAGGCCATGCATGGTGAACCGGTTGAGAATCCAAGGTTCTGGTTTTTTTAAAAAAGGGAAGGGTTCAGTGTTTCCTAGATTTAACCAAAACAGTACTTTGTTTTTAAAATTAGAAGTTAGACCCGAGTTTTACGAAGAAAAAGGAGGCTTTTTGGTTTGTTTTTGAGTTCAAGGGATGAACACACGGCGGTGTTCAATCCCAGTTTGAGTGAAAGAAGGAGAGAGTGAGAGAGTTTGATTTCTTTTAGGGGCTTTTGCTGTTTTTGGTATAAAATCAACTTTTATACCTGTTTTAAAAAGAATAAATGAGTTATTACATTTTTAAATCCCTTCGCGTTTTCAAAATCCCAGCATAGTCTTTCCACATTTTTAAACCACAACCGTAGTCCCTGATTTTTTAAAATCTTTGCCGTTTCGCCCCTATCTTCATGCATCTCATATTATGCCCTATAATTTATTGTCTTTTTTATTTCAGTCCTATATATTGTCCTTTTGTGTTATTATGATGTACATGTATAATGTGGCCTTAGTATATGTATGTGTTATATTAATATGAAATATGTTTTTTATAATTTATGTTCTTTTAAATGTATAATATATGCTTTGATATGTGGTTAATATGCATATATATATATATATATATTGTGTATGTTTTATAACGTAGTATATAATGTTAACGTGTGTGTATATATATATATATTATACATGTAATATTTAAATATATGGTTTTATATATAAGTATATGTTTTCTACATTATATAATATATAACTCGAAACGCTACGTATAGATGTATACAATATGTATTAATATAATATAGTTCATATGGTATATAATATATAGTTTCTATATATTATATAATACATGGTTTATATATATATATATACATATATGCATATATTATATGTTCTATATATATATATTATGTAACATATAGTTTTAGCTATATATACATATACGGTTACTGGCATTTCCCTTATATATATATGTGTGTGTGTAAATAGATATATGTATAATACCCTATTACATAATGTGATGCTAATGTATGATATTTAGAATCCTTTATTTTGTATTTACTTCATGCATTGGTTGATGTTTTTCATATTCATGTTGCTTTTGCCATATTGTCATGTCTTGCATTCGGAATATTAATTGTCAATGCGGTGCCCTTCTATTCGAGAGTAAGAGCGGCTAGTACCAGTCGTAGTGGTGGTAGTTTTGTCCTTTACTCTCGAATAGCAGGGCCCTTACTATTCACTCGCATGTATAATCGAATTTTGGTTTAATTGTCACTTTAACTCACAAATTCTAATATTAAAAAAGTAGTAATTAATTTGGGATATGAGACCTTACTATTTCACTCGCATGTATAACCGATTTTTGGGCGTAGTGAGGGTGTGAAACCTTCCCCACTCGTAACCCACTCCCGAACCCAGATTCTCTGGTTTTATTTTCGGTGTCCGGTCTACCTAATCTAAGTGACTGATGGTGACTCCTATCTCTCTCTATCTTCCAAAAACCGCATTCCCTTGATCTAAAAATCCAATCTTTACTACTCATTTCACACATTCAAGTGACCGGTGGCGACTCTTAGTCTTTTATTTCCAAAATGCGATTTTTAAAATAAAATTCCCTTTTAAATAAACATTTTCAAAAAGAGGGATACACTGAACCAATTTGAATTTTTCAAATGTCGCTACAATCACCATCATAATTCTATACTTCTTCTTCTTCTTCATCATCTTATCTATCTCTTTCTCTCTTTCTCTACCAAAAACCGCATTCCTTTGATCTAAAAATCCAATATTTACTACTCATTTCACTCATTCAAGGTTTAAGAATCAAGTATTGGTAATCTCTTCATCTAGATCAATCTAAAACCAAAATCTCTGAAAATGGTGGAAGAGCATTCATGAGGGTTTTAGAGAGAATTTTAGTTTTGGGATAGATTTTGAGTTGTTCTAGCTCAAATTTTTAACTTAGATTCGTTTTAATTCATTCATTAACCAAATAATGTGTAACAATTCATTTCTACACCCTTTCCGATTAGTGAAAGAGGTTCAGTAGGCTTCAAACAATAAGAACAAGGAGAGTGTTTGAATATATATGTTTAATAGAGGAATTACATGTCATTTGTGCAAGGTAGTACACTTCAAACTTTGAAGTACTTCATGTAGTTCATAGATATGATTTCTTTGCTTGATAGTATTGTGCTTGTTAGTGTTTTTTATTTAAAAGCATGTCTATGATTGTGGTATTGATTAATGATGATAAAAATGATGTTAAATGGCCCTAAATGTTCTTAGAGACCTTAGTAAGCTTAGGTGATCATTAGGACTCATGTGTATGTGATTAAAGCCATTTTTAGATTAATTTTCGGGTTAAAATATAGTTTTGGGTTGAAGGTTTTGAAACCTAATGAACAAGTTTTGATACCTCTTCCATTTTTGGGAAATTTTGGTTTATAATTTATGAAGGTTTTGATACCTCCTTCAAGAGATTTTGAAACCATCTAGACTGGTTTCGATGTCTTGTATTTCGAACCTAAAAAGGTTTTAAAACCAAGGTTAAGGTTTTAGTACCTTAGGATGGGGGGTTTTGGAACCATTAGGAAGGTTTTGATACCCTTTGTAAAGAAACTATTGAAAATATATAAAATGTTGGAAATGACTCGAATGGACTAGTAAACAACCAATAAGTGATAACTGGTTAATAATATGTTTAAAACCCCTTATTAAATACAACAATTCATGTAATGATGTGGTTGATCAATGTTAACTCCTCAAAAATACTACTTTTCATGTATACATTGCTACGCTTTTACTTGACTTTGGGTACATATTTGTGCATTTAATTAGTATAATCATGCATTTGCATATAGGAGTTAAGGAATGTTTCCTTGCCAGAGTGAATGTGTATTTCTTTACTGTGGTAGGTAAGTTAAGAGCAGGACAATTTTGGCAGAGTAGAACAAGAGCAGGATAGGAGCATAAGAGAAATGTCAAGTGTCATTGGCAAAAGCAAGATGAGGATTGCAAAACTCGGTTGGCAAAATAAGGACGACTGATGCCAGTTAATAGCCGTGAGAGCCACGTCAACCCTAATTTCAAAAAGAGGATAAGAAGATAACGTGTCTATCTTGGTGCGTAACAAACTTTCAAGTTTCAAACCCAACCTAGGTTTTCTATGTGTGCCTATATAAAAAAGCTCTACATCCACTACCTTAGCTCCCACCAAGGATTTTCAACAAAATCCACTAGATTTTCTTCCCCTTTTCTAGGATTAGGAGGTAACCTTTACAATCGGTCAATTTTTCTATCCAAAGATTGACCCAAGAAATCTCTCAATACAAAGAAGAATTTGGCAATCTAAATGTATCTCTCACAAGATTGATATTGCCCAATTACAATCAAAACACACCTCAAACTCTAAATAAATATTTACAATGAAAAAACTCCAAAGAGTTGGGTACAAAGATATGACTCTATAAGGAACAAAGGTTTGGATTAATGGTTGGATGTTGCTTGATTGTCCAATAGTTGTTTCTGGTGCTTTGGAGGCTTGCTTTTTTACCCTTGCATTGATTTCTAGCCGTTTGGGTGATTGAGATCATTGTTGTAGCTGTTGGGCTGCATTTTTCGCGCAATAAATGCTTTTGATCAACCATCCGTATCAGTACACAAAGGCTCGTATCGGTACCTGTCTATAAGAAGAAAGAGCCGTTGTGCACAAAATAACAGAGGTGTATCGATACACGGGGAAGCATATCGGTACGGTCTTAGTGAAAACAAAGGGGCGTATCAATACAGAAGAAGCCGTATCGATGCAATTTTCTTGCTTCAGCTACTGACTAAACTTGTATCGGTACATCTTGAGGGTTTATCGATACGGGTCCAACGGCATTTTAAAATTGGTCTTTCCCAATAACTGACTCTAATGGCTATAACATTAAATGCCGATATTTGAGAAAATCTTTAAAGCATATCGAAACACCTAGTGGCGTATCGGTACCCAATGCTTAAAACTTAAACCCAATATGAAGGCAGTATCGATACGGAAGGACCCGTATCGAAACAGATGCTCACAGTGGCCAGTGTTTCAAAAAATGTATCGATACACTAAGAGGAGTATCGATACGCGTTTTTCAATAGTTTGGCCTTTAAAACACTTAGGAAAATTTAGGGCTTTAAGTTTTTGACATAGAATCAAATATCTTTAAAAATGTTTGTCAGTTTGGGACACTTTAAAAATTTGTTTGCTTTGCAATTAAGTCCTTGAAAAATATTTGTTATATCAAAATCATCAAAGGTTTTACAATCTCCCCCTTTTTGATGTAACAAAACCGAAGCAAATTTTTAAGTGTTTTGAAATTACTCCCCCTTAGAGTAAGCTAGGTTTTAAAAAATTTAGCTTATGCACATTCTCCCCCTTTTTGTTAGATAAAAATCAATGATAGTAAAGGATAATTCAAAGCAACATTCTTAGCATAATTCAAAGTATAATCAAATCATTGGTTCATAATCCAAAGCAACATAATCATTATGGCAACATAATCCAAATCCAAACAAATCTAAAAATTAAAGCATAGGTTCATAAAAGGAAAAGTCTAATATGATATGCAATGAAATGGAAATCTAGGGAGCATCATATTCATCCTCGTCTTGATCTTCATCATGGGTGTGATTACCCTGAGATTGACGCCATTCTCCATGAAAAACCATAAGTGATATGTCCATCGAACCTTGTTGGCTTTCTATGGCTTGAACTCGATCCTCTAAGGAAGTAAATCAAGTATTAATAGCAGCAAAACCTTCGGTCATGGTTGTCCTCACTGAAGTGAATTGCTCATTGAGATAAGCCATGAGAGTGTCCATAGATTGTGGAGCAATCAGAGCTTGAGGGGCGGCTGAAGGAGGAACTTTCGATGCTTCGGGAATGGCATCGTGTGGAAGCTCGACAAGACGTAACCACTGACCCATAAAAAAATGGAACTTTAAACGCACAAGAGATCGCTCATCAGTAGGATCGGAAAAATCTGGTGAGCAATCAATCTCCAACTTAGTGAACAGGTAACTCAAAGCTGTCCCATAGGTGAATGATGCAACAAGAGGGGTGTGACGATGTTGGATAAGGTAGACTAGCTCCGTAAACATGATTCGAGCAAGATTGGGATGCTTCTCTTCACGAAAGCATCGAATCCAAAAGTCATCCACGTGGCGAATAGTGGAAAACTTTCCACCGAATGGCCGAAACCACCAAGTGATCATCAGATGCAGGAAACGATCATGATCATCTAAAACAGTAACAGAACCTCCAAGAACATGTCCCAAAGAGTCTTCATCATCAATTTCTTCATTTTCGAACCCAAAACATCAACAAGAGTTTGAACATCAATCCGAAATTTCTTCCCCATTAAGAAGGACTCAATAGCAACAGCTTTAGTATGGTCTTGGTTAGGGATACACCGGGCATTGACAAAGAAAATCAAGACAAGATTACGGTACAAAAATCCGGGGATTGACAAGAAAGGCATAAAGTTCCAACGGTGTAAAAGAGGAAGATATTTGAACTTGAAATGTTCAGAATTGAGAAAAGGGATAGATGTTACTCTTTCGCGGTAGATTTTATAATTTTGGTACTGCTTGAAATTGTTTAAAGCCGCCTGGGTTACAAAACTCTTTTGATAGATACGACTGAGATTAGGACGAGCCAAATTATCTTTAGTAGAAGACTCGTCAGCCTTGTTTGTTTGACCTCTTTTACGTGGTGCCATATCAAATATGAAAAATAAATTAAGGCACAAAACATATGTGTGCATAAATCATCAAATTCAATCCAATATGTAATCCAAAATTCAAGGTATCAATGAAAAACTATACAATATAATTTTAGAAAGATTAAAAAAATCTAGAAAAACAGATTTAAAAATATACGATATAATTTTTATATTAAAAAAAATTCGGATTTTTGAAAGAATTTTTATAAATACTTTAAAACCCATACTATTAGTATACTTTTTGTACAAAAAAATTAAAAAAATAGTATATTAATCTAAACAAAAATAAAAAAGAAAAAAGAAAGAGTTTATACCTTGATTTGAGGAAATTGGAATAATGGATGGATGATAATGCACCAATTTGATAAGAGATCTTAGACTTAGTTTGTTGAACAAAAACCCTCAAAAAATTGTGTGAAAAACTAGAGGAGTTGAAGGGTATTTATAGTTGAAAGAGTTAGGATTTCAGAAGAAAACGGTTTATAGATATTAATTTAAAGTTAGATTCTCATCAAAGGCTAATTTAAAGACTCAGCGCCTGCGCGTATCGATACAGGTGTGTCGAAACACATGGACCGTTTTGATACGGACTTACCTGTATCAAAACATGTTAGTGAGACCGTATCGATATGTTTGGACTCATATCGATACACTCGTGCTAAGAAATGCAATCTGGGTTGAGTCAAGAATGGTGTATCGGTACACTTTAACCCGTTTCGATACGAATAACCCAGAAAATGCATTTTGGGCCACACGTTGCTCAAAAGTTCAATTTTACTTGAACCGAAATGCATGTATATGATGAATGAACAGGATGAAGGTTAAGAATAGAGACAAGCTCCCCCTAACTAAAGGCATAGATGCATCAAGAGGCACAAATTACATAAGCATGACAATCAAATCAAATCAAGCTAATTCTTGGTCTTTTGAGACTCTAAAGGGTCAAGGAAGGCTTGTTAAACCTAACTCTCTCCTAAGGGTCCAAAAACGTTCTTTATCTAATGGTTTAGTAAAAATATATGCTAATTGGTTCAAGGTATCGACATACTCTAGAACTACGTCATTCTTTAAGACATGATCCCTAATGAAATGATGTCTTCTTTCTATGTGCTTGGTTCTAGAGTGGTTGATATGATTCTTAGTGAGACAAATGGCACAACAACTCTCTAAGGATATGTACTCCGCTTCGGTGGTAGATAAGGCTACACTATTTTGTTTCTTAGAGAACCAAGATACGAGCATACTACCTAGGAATTGACATGTTCTGGAGGTACTTTTCCTATCGATCTTACACCACCCATAATCCGCATATGAATAAGCATGAAGGTTGAAGGAAGAGTCTCTAGGATACCAAAGACCTAAACTAGGTGTATCTCTAAGGTATCTAAAGATCCTCTTAATGGCTACTAGGTGCGATTCTCTAGGGCTAGCTTGAAACCTAGCACACAAGCAAACACTAAACATGATATCGGGTCTACTTGCAGTAAGGTAAAGCAATGAGCCAATCATTGAACGATAAAGTTTAGAATCGACACACTTACCTCCTTCATCTTTGTCAAGCTTAATAGATGAGCTCATTGGAGTCACTTGAGGCTTTACGTTTTCCAAGCCGAACTTCTTGAGCATATCCTTGATATACTTAGCTTGATTGATGAAGGTGCCATCCTTCCTTTGCTTGATTTGGTGCCCCAAGAAAAATGAAAGCTCCCCCATCATGCTCATCTGGAACTCACCTTGCATTAACTTAGAAAATTCTTGGGAATAAACCTCATTAGTAGAACCAAAAATAATATCATCAACGTATATTTGAACTACTAAGATGTCATTGCCATATCTTTTAATGAAAAGTGTAGTGTCCACCTTGCCTTTTTTCAAAACCCTTTTCAATGAAAAAGTTTGAAAGCCTTTCATACCAAGCTCTAGGAGCTTGTTTTAAACCATATAAGGCTTTGGCCAATTTAAAAACATGGTTTGGAAATTTTGGATCTTCAAAACCCGGTGGTTGTTCAACATACATTTCTTCATGAATAAAACCATTTAAAAATGCACTTTTGACAACCATTTAAAAAGCTTGAAATCATGAAAGCATGCAAATGCAAGAAGCATCCTAATAGCTTCCATCCTAGCTACAGGTGCATAAGTTTCATCAAAATCTATTCCCTCTTCTTGAGTGTAACCTTGAGCAACAAGTGTAGCCTTGTTTCTCACTATGTTATCACTCTCATCTAGCTTGTTTCTAAAGACCCATTTAGTTCGTATAGTAGATTGATTACTAGACGTATCAACTAATGTCCATACTTGACTTCTCTTAAATTGATTAAGTTCTTCTTGCATGGCCAATATCCAAAAATCATCTTTTAAAGCTTCTTTGATATTTTTAGGCTCAATGCATGAAATAAATGCAACATTATTTATAAGTTTGAGAGAGGATCTAGTGGTTACCCCTTTGGATGGATCACCCGAAATTTTACCACCTTTGACATAGTTGAACTCCCTTGGGTAGGTGAACTCCTTTTCCTCTAGAGCCAAGTCCTTCAAGGCTTCAAGAGGTGGATCTTGTGTTTCCTCTTCTTTGCTTGGCCTTTGATGTTTGTCCTCCTTCAATGGCTTCAGTGATCCCTACATCATCATCATCACAAGATTCATTCCTCGGAAGGAGGTTATCATTGAAAACAACATGTATAGACTCTTCTACAACCAAAGTTCTTTTATTAAATACTCAATAGGCTTTAGAGTTTGAAGAGTATCCTAGAAAAATAGCTTCATCACTTTTTGCATCAAATTTACCTAAATTATCTTTTCCATTGTTTAAAATGAAACATTTACAACCAAAAGGATGGAAATAGCTAATGTTAGGCTTTTTGTATCTTAAAATCTCATAAGATGTTTTCTTCAAAGTAGGCATAATCATTACTCTATTTATTATGTAGCAAGCTGTATTAGTGGCTTCCGCCCAAAAATATTTAGGTAAATTATTTTCACAAAAGATGGTCCTAGCCATTTCTTCTAAAGTTCTATTTTTCCTCTCAACTACCCCATTTTGTTGAGGAGTGCGGGGAGCAAAAAAATTGTGGGTAATACCATTTTCATTACAAAAATCTTCAAAACCCATATTTTGAAATTCAGTTCCATGATCGCTTCTAATATGTGAAATTTTAAGAACAAAATCATTTTGGGTGATTTTTGAAAATGTGATGAATTTTTCTAAAGTCTCATCCTTAGTACTTAAGAAGAGAACCCAAGTATATCTAGAATAGTCATCTACTAATACATATGCATATGACTTACCACCCAAACCCATAGTCCTAATAGGCCCAAAGAGATCCATAAGGATCAATTGTGAACATCTATTAGTAGAAACATCATTAATGGATTTAAATGAGGTTCTTTGTTGTTTACCCTTAGTACATGCATCACAAATTTTATCTTTAGAGAACTTTAGCTTAGGTAAACCTCTTACTAGATCAAGGAAAACCATTTTCTCTAAAACACTAATGCTAGCATGTCCTAGTTTCCTTTGCCACAACCATATATCATTTTCATTATGTTCCACAAAGCATGCATTGGATGTATGTATGTCATCTAAATGCACCATATAGATATTACCTATGCGATGACCTATGAGCATTATTTGATTTGTTTTAATGTTCATGATTTTACACCCATTAGCATCAAAAAGAACATTAAAACCCTTATCGCACAATTGACTAATGCTCAACAAATTATGTTTAAGACCATTGACATAAAGAACATTTTCAATAAGAGTAGTTGAGAGATTACCAATGGAGCAAATTCTTTCAATGTGGCCTTTGGAGTTGTCACCAAATGTCACTACTCCTCCACTATTTGGTTTGAGCTCCAAGAATCTACTCTTGTCTCCGGTCATGTGTCTTGAGCAACCACTATCAAGGTACCAAAAATTTTAACTTGTGGTTTTGACCTTGTAGCATTGCTCCCCCTACAAACAAAGATCAAGTTTTGAATTTTTGTACCCAAATCATTTTGGGTCCATAAACATTAGTTCCCAAAATCTTGGTTCCCTTAGGAATCCAAGAAGCAATAGCATTCATATTGTTAGAAACTATGAGTTCCTTAGGTACCCATACACTCCAAACTCTTTTAGTTTTAGATTGCTTTTGAAAACTTCCTTGTTTGGGGTTAAACGTCTTTCTCTTTACATATTGGGTTTTTGAAGAACTACCATTTTCAAAAGTATTTTTCCCAATAGCAAGAGAAGTTTTAAGATTATCCACCTCCTTTGTGTGATAATCTTGGAAATCGGAAAGAAGTTTTTCTAAATTGTGATTTTTCCTTTTGAGATCATTTGAAAGATTTTCCAAATATAAAACTTTCGTTTCCAATTCGGAATTGGTTTTTGAAAGAGACTCATTTTGAAATTTTAAATCGGAAATGTTTTTCTTGTTTTTCAAAATAGACTCTTTGTATTTTTCTACCAATTCATCGTAAACATCTTGTAGCTCATCATAAGCATCATATAGTTCATCATAAGTAAAAGATGATGAGTTAGAATTTACCATTGGTTCCTCCTCAAGGGCCATGAGGAAAAGGTTGGCCACTTCATGCTCCTCATCCTCGGATGACTTCTCGTAACTCCAAGTTGCCAATTGAGCTTTGAGCTTATTCTTCTTCCCGAAGCTCTTCTTCTTTAGTTGAGGGAAATCGGTGCGAATGTGGTCGGGCTTCTTGCACTCACAACAAATGAGTTGGTCATTCTCTTCTTCTTTGCTCTTGTTTTTGAACTCCTCTCTTCTATTGAATTTTCTTACACGGTTGGACTTCATGAATCGGGTAAACCATTTGGCCAATATGGCCATCTCTTCATCTTCCTCCTCGCTTGAATCGCTCTCCTCAAAGGAAGCTTTGAGAGCAATACCAAACTTCTTCTTGTCCACCTCCTTCTTCTCTACTCTTTTTTTCTTCTCTTTTCTTTTCTTCTTCCCTTCCTTGCTTCATGATCTCATGAGTAAGCAGAGATCCAACTAATTCATCGAGCTTCAACGTCTTTAAGTTCTTCGCCTCGATGATTGCGATTCTCTTCCCATCCCATGATTCGAGAAAAAAAGAATAGAGTAGTTTTCGGACAAGTTTGTCTTAGGGAATGATCTTACTGAAGCCCTTGAGACCATTTACAATAACCGAGAATCAGTCTAACATCTTGGAGATGCTTTCGTCTGGCTCCATCTTGAAGTTCTCATAGCTTAGATTGAGGATCTTGATCTTGGTCTCCTTCACGCCGTTGGTGACCTTGTAAGTGGTCTCTAACTTGTCCCACATCTTCTTTGCACTTGTGCACGAAGACATCTTGGCATACATATCGGGACCGAGTGCACAAAACAAGATGTGTAGGGATTTATCGTTGATTTGGAGTCTTCTCTGATCTTTATCGGTCATCTCCACCCTTGTTTTTGGAATACGTCTTCCTTCATCATCTCTTTTCATCGAAATGGCCGGTCCATCTTCTACTCCATCCCAAAGGACATAGACGGTGGATTTGATGAAGAGTCTCATCTGGTTCTTCCAATAGGGATAGTTATCCCCATTGAAATAAGGTGGCTTTGTGATTGATTGTGACTCGTATAGATTTTGCCTGGAGGTAGAAGCCATGGCAATGAAAGGATAGATGATCAACACTCTTAAATGATCGCCTCTTGTGGATATTAAGCCTTCAAAGAGTTTAAGCTCTGATACCAATTGTTGAGTGGATTAAATGATAGTGATTTGGCCAAGATAGGGTAACTTGGCTATTTAAAATTTGAGGGAGCAAAAAGGAAATTAAAAAATGAATGAAAAAGGCAATTATAGTGGTTCAAGCTTCTAACAAGCTCTACATCCACTACCTTAGCTCCCACTAAGGATTTTCAACAAAATCCACTAGATTTTCTTCCCATTTTCTAGGATTAGGAGGTAACCTTTACAATCGGTCAATCTTTCTACCCAAAGATTGACCCAAGAAATCTATCAATACAAAGAAGAATTTGGCAATCTAAATGTATCTCTCACAAGATGGATATTGCCCAATTACAATCAAAACACACCCCAAACTCTAAATAAAGATTTACAATGAAAAAACTCCAAAGAGTTGTGTACAAAGATATGACTCTATAAGGCACAAAGGTTTGGATTAATTCTTGGATGTTGCTTGATGGTTCAATAGTTGTTGTTGGTGCTTTGGAGGCTTGATTTTATACCATTGCATTGATTTCTAGCCGTTTGGGTGGTTGAGATCATTATATTAGCCGCTGGGCTACATTTTTTGCGCAATAAATGCTCTTGATCAACCATCTGTATCGGTACACAAAGGCCCGTATCGGTACATGTCTATAAGAAGAAAGAGCCGTTGTGTACAAAATAAAAGGGGCGTATCGATACACAGGAAAGCGTATCAGTAGGTTTTAGTGAAAAAAAGGGTGTATCGATACGGAAGAAGCTGTACGATGCAATTTTCTTGCTCCAGCTACTGACTGAACCTGTATCGGTACATTTTGAGGGTGTATCGATATGGGTTCAACGATATTTTAAAATTGGTCTTTCCCAATAACTGACTCTAACGGCTATAACACTAAATGTCGATATTTGAGAAAATCTTTAAAGCATATCGAAACACCTAGTGGCGTATCAGTACACAATGCTTAAAACTTAAACCCAGTATGAATGCCATATCGATACGAAAAGAGTAGTATCGAAATGAATGCTCATAGTGGCCAATGTTTCAATAAATGTATCGATACGCTGAGAGGAGTACCGATACGCCTGGGCGTATTTCAATAGTTTGACCTTTAAAACACTTAGGCAAATTTAGGGCTTTAAGTTTTTTGACTTAGAATCAAATATGCTTTAAAAATATTTGTTAGTTTGGGACACTTTAATAATTTGTTTGCTTTACAATTAAGTCCTTGAAAAATATTTGTTATATTAAAATCATCAAAGGTTTTACAGAAACCTTACCATGTTAATTATTAAAGAACGTCAATATAGATGTATAGGGGTTAATTGTAATTAACTTAGAGTATTGCTATCGATAGAGGCAATACTAACCTTAAAATCTGCTCGACAATAAAACCAAAGATGAAAGTTATTAATTGTTGTCTTTGCTAGCGCAAAATCTATACATCCCTCCCCAACACCTACCATCCATTTGAATTCATTTGTTTGCCAATCCGTCCACATTTTCACTGCATTGTTCCTTATACATCTTTTAATCAAAATCCAAAATTTCAATTAAACTCATTTGTTCCCATTCACAAGTAAAATATCGTTGCATTTAATTCCTAGACAATCCCTGTGGATATGATACTTAGCTTATTGTGCATTACTTGCTGATCGTGTATACTTGCACGCAAAAAGACCTAAACTTGGCATTATTTTCTGGCATATTTGCATTAATTCGTCATTTATTTGGCAAGCGTTAGTCAGTCGACAAGTTTTTGGTGTTGTTGCTGAGGATTGCAACGAAAATTATTGTTTTGATTTTTACACTTGTTTGTTGATTTTACTTATTTTGTTTTGCTTGGTGTACGACCAGGAGCCGCACTGCGAAGGAGGATTGGCCATATGACCCAGAAATTGAAAAAACCCTACGCAGATTGAAAAAGAAACTTAGAGAAATTAATCTTAACGGAAATGATGGAGCAGAAGGTGTCATGAACAATCAAGAAAATCTAGCAATACATGAAGAGATATCGTCTACTCCTACTGTTGTGGTGGAAGAAGAACGACCTATCAGAGAACACTTGGAACCAAACATGGATAATTTGATGCCAAGACTGATCATTTTAGAGGTAAATAAAAATAATTTTGAGCTTAAATCGGTAATGATACAGACGTTTTTGAATGTAGGTCAATATGATGGATCACCTACTAGAGACCCATGGCAACACTTGAGGCAATTCATGGAGGTTTGCCAACTATTTCAGCAACCGGGTGTAGATGAAGAGACAATAAAGTTGAGACTATTTTCATTTTCTCTAAGAGATAGAGCAAACATGTGACTAAGTTCTTCACCACCTGGTTCAGTTACTTCATGGCAAAATTATGCAAGAAATTCCTTTTGAGATTCCGGCCACCTAAGCTTAATGCCAAGCTGCAGAGTGAAATCATTACTTTTAGGCAAGTTGATGACGAGACTTTTTACGATGTCTGAGAGCATTTTAAAGACATGTTGAGGAGGTGTCCCATGCATGGATTCCCTACTTGGACCCAGATAGAGACATTTTATAATAGACTCAATGCTTATGTGAGGTCTGTGGTTGATGCTTTGACAAACGAATCGCTGTTATACAAGAATTACACGGAGGCATTCAACATCCTTGAAAGGAATGTCAGATTACAAACCAGAACAAAAGTCACTGGAAAATGAGAGCTTGATGCACTATCTTCAATCAATGCTAAAATTTCTAATCTCACTAATATAGTGAAGCAATGCAAAACCTTACTGAGATCAAAGAAGTAAAGGCACTAGAACCGTTCTGCACTAATTGTGTAGAGGATCATCATGTGGAAGAGTGCCCATCAAACCATAAATCAAAAAATTTTGTTGGTAATTTCAATCCTAATTTTAACCCACACTTCAATACTTATAATCCAGGTTTCAAGCAGCACCTGAACTTTTCTTGGGCAAATTAGAGAGGTAATCAATTTAATGCCCAGCGTTAGAACAACAATGCACCACCAGGTTTTAACCAGAATGTGATGCCACAAAGAGCACAAAATAATTTCCATCCAGACTAGAGATCTACTATAGGGGATACTATAACGGAGTATATGGAGTGGAATAATACAATTGTCTAGAGTTTAGTAGCATCTATACGAAACATGGAGGTCCAGCTAGGACAAATTATCAATGCACTCAGTAATAGACCCCAAGGAAATTTGTCAGGTGATACGGAGGATGATAGGCAAAAAGGGAGAGAAAAATACAAATTAGTCACTCTTTGGAGTGGAAAACAATGTGAGAATGAGACACCTGTAAAATAGCCAATTATTTGCCAGGACGAGAAGTTGACGCGAGCAGATGAATCAAAGGAAACAGAGAAGAAGGAGGTGAGCACTGATGATGTCAGACCTCAATCTAATGCCAACACCACTTTGGAAAACCAACAGAGCTAGCATTTGCCTATATGCCACAACCTTTTCCATAAAGACTCCAGAAACATAACTATTGACGCCAATAGATGAATCCAAGGAAATAAAGAATAAAGAGGCGAGCACTAATGATGCCAGACCTCAATCTAATTCCAGCACCACTTCCAAGATATGATGAGCAAATAATCTGAAGAACTGAGCATGGTGAATGAGGTGATGAGTTATTTCGGGAGGCCTGAGCCACTTGAGTTGGTTGGCAGAGAAATCAAGGCACCCAAGCCATCTATAGAGGAGCCAATAGATTTGGAACTAAAACCTTTGCCAAGCCACCTCAAATATTTTTACCTGGGAGACAACTCCACTTTTTCAGCTATCATTGCTGCTAATTTGACTAAAGATAAGAAGGAGAGATTGCTGGAGACATATGGCAATTTTAATTAAGCCTCGGGATGGAACTTGGCTGATATCCGAGGGATAAACCCAACAATCTGTATGCATAAAATTATTTTGGAGGATTACCATGGCAAAGCAATCGAGGCGAGGAGGAGACTGAATCCCAACATGAAGGAGGTTATCAAGAAAGAAGTCATAAAATGGCTGGATGTTGGGATA
Source organism: Hibiscus mutabilis (assembly GCA_019671005.1). Taxonomy (NCBI): domain Eukaryota; kingdom Viridiplantae; phylum Streptophyta; class Magnoliopsida; order Malvales; family Malvaceae; genus Hibiscus; species Hibiscus mutabilis. The sequence goes on along the minus strand of CM033717.1, from coordinate 27,597,083 downwards.
ATTTATCCTATTTCTAATAGTTCGTGGGTTAGCCCAATGTAGTGTGTGTCGAAGAAAGGTGGAATGACCGTGGTTCAGAGCAACACAAACAAACTAATCCCTTCGAGGACTGTGAGGGGATGGAGAGTATGTATGGACTATAAGAAGCTAAATAATGCCACTCGGAAGGATCATTTTCCACTACCCTTCATTGATCAAATGTTGGATAGATTGGAAGGTAAAGCATTTTATTACTTCCTGGAAGGCTACTCGAGTTATAATCAGAATGCCATCACTCTAGAAGATCAAGAGAAAACTAAGTTCACTTGTCCATATGGGACATTCACTTTTAGAAGAATGCCCTTTGGATTGTGTAACACCCCAACAATGTTTAAGCATTGCATGATGTCGATTTTCTTGGATATGATTGAGAACAACTTAGAAGTCTTCATGGATCAATTCTCTATCTTTGGCAAAAGTTTCAAGGAAAGCCTTCAAAGTTTGGAACTTGTTCTACATAGACGTATTGAAACCAACTTGGTCTTGAACTGGGAAAATGCCACATCATGGTGAAGAAGGGCATAGTTCTTGGACATAAAGTGAGAAAAAAGGGACTGGAAGTAGACAAAACAAAGGTAGAGGTAATCAAACAATTGCCGCCACCCACAAGTGTAAAAGGTATTAGAAGTTTCTTGGGACATGCACATTTTGATCGATGTTTTATTAAGAATTGAAAGATAGGTTAATTAATGCCCCTATAGTCGTAGCGCCAGATTAGAATGAGCCTTTCGAGCTCATATGTGATGCTAACGACTATGCCGTCGGAGCTGTGTTAGGGCAAAGGCGTGGAAATTTTTTCTATATCCTCTATTATGCCAGCCGAACGTTGAATAAAGCCCAACTTAACTATGCAACAACTAAGAAGGAGTTTCTTACAGTTGTCTATGCGTTTGACAAATTCATATCTTACTTGGTGGATAGTAAAGTTGTGGTATACACAGACCAGTTGGCACACAAATATCTTTTGGCAAAGATACGAGATAAGAATGGGAGTGAGAACTTGGTTGCTGATCATTTGTCTCGATTTGAGCATCACCATGAGGATGGCAATGTTGCTGCCATTAGAGATGAATTCCTTGATGAATACTAGCTTGCAGTCAATACCATGCCATGGTATGTTGACATAGTCAACTACCTCGTCAATAACATTTTGCCATCAAACATGGCAAGTAATGCCAAGAAGAGATTTCTGAGGGATATCTGACAATATTATTGGGATGAGCCATTCTTCTTTAAACAGTGTGTCGGCCAAATCATTCGACGATGTGTGCCAGAGGATGAACAACAAAACATTCTTCAACAGTGCCATGCAACACCATATAGACGACACTTTACTGGAATGAAGACAACGACCAAAGTGTTATAGTCTAGATATTTCTAGCCTATACTATTCAAATATGCCCACTATTTTGCCAAAGGATGCGATAGATGCCAAAGTACTAAAAACATTTCCAGTAGACATCAATTGCCACTTCAGAATATCATGGATGTTGAGATGTTTGATGTGCGTGAGATAGAATTTATGGGTCCTTTCCCCCATTATTTGGTAATTTATACATACTTGTGGCCGTATACTACGTTTCAAAGTGGGTTGAAGCCATTGCTCTTCTAATGAATGATGCCAAGGCAGTTGCCAAGTTCCTACACAAGCATATCTTTACTAGATTCGGTATCCCTAGAGCCATCATTCATGATGAAGGTACATATTTTAAATTCCATTTAATCACTAAAGCTCTGTGCAGGTACGATATCCAGCAAAGAATTGCCACTACCTACCATCCTCAAACAAATGGCCATGCAAAAATTTCAAACAAGGAGATCAAGAACATCTTGGAAAGACAGTGAACCCAGTGAGGAAGGACTGGTCCTTGAGGCTAGATGATTCCTTGTGGGCATACAAAACAACATTAAAAACTCCATTAGGAACTTTCCCCTACAAGCTTGTTTTTGGGAAGTCATGCCATTTGCTAGTGGAGTTAAAGCATCGAGTTTATTGGGCAATGAAGCAGTTGAACATGGAATTGAAGGCTGCACGTAAGAAACGGTTGTTAGATCTAACTGAGTTAGAGGAATTTCGAGTACGCCTATGAAATTGCTAAGCTTTATTAGGAAGAACAAAGAGATGGCATGAGAATAGAATTATGCCAAGACAGTTTGAAGTAGGGCAAAAAGGTCTATTGTTCAATTCGAGGCTTCAATTATTTCAAGGAAAACTCAAATCTAGATGGTCAGGACCATTTTAAGTTGTCAAGCCTTATGCTCCTGTAGTAGTAGATATCAAGGACTTTAAAACGGGGACAAAATTCAAAGTAAATGGCAAGAGATTGAAGCATTTTTGGTAAGGAAGTTAGAGGAATGCCAAGGAGACCATTCTCCTGGCAGAGTTTGAGTAATTCTTCCATCGTCAATTGATCATTGTAAATAGTTCGGATAGTTATTTTCTTTTTGGTATCTTTAGTTTATTTATTTTTGTATTGTCTTTTTTTTCTGCTTTGAGTGTTTTTTGTGAGTGTTAGTACTGATTATTTTGCCAAGGCTGTATGCCAAGTGATAAGTGTTCAAAAGTACTATTTTTCTTACCCTTTTTACTCATATTATTGTTAGACTTAGGCTCATATTAGTTACATAATTAGTCATTCATGCATTAATCCATGTTTCCTTCCATCGTTGAGCTTGATTGCATAACTTGGTTGTTTTTGTGGGAAAAGATGCTGCTTTGGTGTGTTTTGTGTGTATGTGCAGGATCACTTGCCAAAGCAAGGCTAGAGCTAGTTGCCAGTGCAATGCATGAAGGAGATGCCGAGCTAGTTGCCAGGGCAATGCATGAAGGAGACGCCGAGCCAGTTGCCAGGGCAATTGTCGACAAAGAACAAGGTGATATGGTAGTCGAAATTGATGACTAGACAAGCCCAAAATGACATGGAGCAAAGCTAAATCCCAAAGGAGTTTGATTTCCATGAAGAGGTTAAAGAAGAATTAAATCCCAAGAAGATAGGAGAAGTTCTAGAAGGAATATAAATATAATAAGAATTATATTCTTTAAAGATAATTTAATTCCAACTTAACTTCCTCCTCAAAGAAGGACTTTGACCTAGCCTTATAAATTAGAGGAATTTTGACAACTCCAAGAGAGAGAGAGAAAGAGAGGAGAGAATTTTCGACAAGCATCTAGGGCAAGGAGATTTCGACAAGCTTCATCCATCATTCATCTTTTTCTTTCTTGTTCAATTAGGTTCATGCTAGGGATTCTTTATCTTGTGTTTCTTTTGAACCTAGCCATGAACTAAATCTATTTGGCTAAGGTTATTGTGTTTTGTGGTTGTGAGAAACTATTGGATTTTGTTTAGGTAATAATAGTTTGCACTTTTCTATTCAAGGTTTATTCATTCTTGGTTCTTATTCTTGTTTGGGAGTGAATTGGGAGAGGATCTCGTAACTTCATCTATTTATCTAATAGTGGGAGAGTTAGATTCAAGAAACGAATGAATACGATCTTTATTCAAGAAACGAAGGAATATGTTAAGGATTTCAACGGCTAAGAGGAGCGCAAGATTGGTTGTTGTTCATCCTTGATTCACGCAGGATGTTTTATCAAGGCATGCACAAGTAGCTAGAGTTTTAACTTAGGGACAAGAAGAAACCATTGAAGAACGTTCTGCCGAACCTTGAAGGTTGCTGCCCAGACGCCCAAATAGTTGCCCATGCAACCATCGATTAGTTGCCAAGGCAACCCCATTGTGCAAGTTGCCACGGCAACTGAGTTGCCCTTGCACTCTTTTACCAAGACGATCCAATCGGCTTTCACACCTCAACTCACGATAACCTGTCCTATCTCTCTGATTTAATTACATCGCCTTTTACTTATTTGCTTTCTAGATTAGTTATTAGTTAAAACTCCTATAATCTTCTACTTGTGTTTTCTTTTACTTTTTACAGTGCAAGAGACTAGATTCTTGAAGTGGCACCAATCCCTGTGGAGACGATATCTTTTATACTATAACTTGCAACGTGTATACTTGCACAATTGTGTAGCACTTATTACATGCAACACCAAGACATGACGGTATTCAAACGTCTATCATGGGGCGTGGTACACGTGGGCCAATTTCAAAAAAGGCCTTAGAGGAGAGTAGATTTTTGCTGAAGCGGGAAACCCTAGCCGCCTAGGGTAAAAATTTTTAAACTTTGAAAATTTACCCTATTTTATCCAATTTTATTTTCCATTTATTTAACCCCCATCATTCCACTCCCTCATACACGCATAAATTCCATAACCATCATTATCTCAACTAACCTCCCCATTAAAATACCCAACATCGTTCACTGGGGCACGAGAGAACCAATGTTCAGTACCTCTTGACTAGGGAAGGGGTTCTTGGGAGATAGCTCTGGTTAATGCACATTAGAAGTAGACATGATTGAAACACCTTGCCTCAGTAATTCGATCCCATAACGGTCAAGACAACAAACAAGGATCTATGTAGTGGAGGATAGTAGTGAAGAAGGAATCCCTCAAAGCGAGAGCACTGACCTCGCACATGGAGTTTTGATGTCCTATCCCCTGGGGTCTAGCAAACTAAAAAGCCTTCTGTCGGTCGCTCATCTCCTTTTCCATTTATTTAACCCCCATTTTTCGTAAGCAAAATCTTTACTCTCTCTATTCTCTCACACGACAGGAAAAACAAGTACCAAACTTTCTTTCATCTTTTTCGAACATCATTTTCTCCCAATTTCTTCTAATGGAATCGTCACTGGCACCGTTGAAAATCTTTTTCAACGATGAAATCAAGAAAAAGTGTGAGGAAAACTTTATCACACAAACTTTTTGTTACAAGAAAAGGTTCGATTTCAAGAATGAACCTAACTTGGGGTTCTCGTTGGAAGTGGTTGCCATCGTCAAGAAGAAAAAATGGGAGACATTTTTCCAATAGCCAACAAAGGTTGATTCCACCAATGTTCGTGAATTCTACGCCCACCTCACTACCAAGGATTCACCTCTCATGTTTGTATGAAGTATGTGTGTTTAATTTGATGAAAGATATATTAATGGCTTGCTTAAGTTGGATGGCGCGTGAGAACAACATTTGGTATTTGTTGAGTCCATGGATGCTTCCAAGAGATAGTTGTTACTAAAGAACTTGTACAACCCAGGCACAAAGTGGAGCATCTCTTCCAAAGGCAATAGAACTATGAAATGATTGGCATTGAAACCACAACTGAGGGGATGGAACCATGTCTTGAAGGAAAATCTTATGCCGACCACAAACAATGAAACCAGTTCAAAGGAGTGGATGGCTTAGCTATATTCAGTCATGATGAGGAGGAAAATAAATGTGAGGCATCTGATTATTGACAAAACCTACAGTTGTACCAGTAAGGGAAGTGAAAGTTTGGTTTTTCCTTCACCAATCTCTAAAAATTATAGGCTTCATAAATTACCAAGCTCAACTCCGATAACATAAAAAATGCAAGGGATCCATCACTCCTGCTCTATGGAGCCAATTGATTGCTAGGGAGGCAAATGAGAAGGGAAAGGCTACTGACCCGGTGCCTGCTACCAAAATGCCAAAGGTAGAACCTATCACATCGATGCCAGGTGATGCCTTGCCATTACTTTCTCAAATTTATTAGCGATAGGAACTCATCCTGCAAAAACTAGAGAAGGCTGACGATTTGAATTTGGTGCTCTGGCAATATGTTGGAGCTAGGGACTAATCCCTACAAATGACTTTTGAGAGATTCTCCACTACTCTTTTACCAACATTTCTAGAGTTCCCATTAGAGATTTTTGTGCCCGAAGGAATGCCATCCAGCCCCCAATTTGTTCACACTCTGACCCAACAATCAGATGCCACAATACTTATTTCGCATGTCCAACTAGAAACTGCCAGAACTAAAACTCTGTAGGAGTTTGATGAGGAAGTACCTGCCAAGACCGATGCACCACTAGTTGCACCTACTTTATCCACCGCTCCAATAGCCCCCGCTACCTCTGAGCCAATGAGGATAATAGATGAGGTACTTCATGATGCGAGGGCTTCCACTGCCACGTCAAAACCCCAACTAAAAAGAAAGAAGTATGTGGCTCCAAATTGAGGGAGCTTCATCAAGAGAAAGACCCGCGTCTCACGCTCGGAACATTCTGAAGGGGAATCTTCTTCCCCTTAACTCCTTAATTTCATACTTTTCATTTTTATCATGCATTTCATTTGTGTATATGTGTTTTCATGCATTGAGGACAATGCACACCTTTGGTTTGGGGGGTGTGTTGCCTCACATTTATTACCATGACATTCATGCATGTTTATATTTCTGTTTGCATTATATTGCCATGTGATTAGGGTAATGCATGCATACCAAACCATTAATATTTTTTTTTGCCATGGCTTAATTTTGGACTGATAGTTTTGCCAACACAAGCTTAGGATTCTTGAAACTCAACTTAGAAAAAAATGATGAACCAATGCCAGGGTAAAAGTAAAGAATAATGCAACAATGTTTTGACAAAGGAAAGAAAAAGCATTAGAACGCTCCTCTGCCTTAGTGACAATAAGTAACTTGGGGCTTCGTGGTTTGCTCCCCCTTAGTTCTCAAACGAACAAAACTTTAGGGTATGAGTGTAATGGGTTAGCTTAGTGGTGTACTTTGGATTAATGTGGGGATTCATGGTATGCTCCCTCTTATTTCTCACGCCAAACATCATCATGACATGAACCCTAATTTAATGCCAACAAAAAGAAACCTAGTTTGGATAGTAAAAACTTACTAAGGGAGTTAAAGGATACTTGATGCAAATTGCCTACATTTCATGCACGCTTCATAAACCTAGTTTAGAGTTATATTATTGCACCTGAATTTGCTGATCTGTTGGCATTACTGCTCTGGGATATCTAAAGAGAGATCTAGGACCAGATTCTGTTTGATACCTTGTGTTGTTAATCAAGAAAATTTTGTTGAGGTACTCTATTTTATTTTTTTGTTTTTATAATTTTTAGTTGCATTACTTGAGAACAAGCAATGAACTAGGTTTGAGGGAGTGTTAACTCCTCAAAAGTACTTCTTTTCATGTATATACTGCTATGCTTTTGCTTGACTTTGGGTACATATTTTTTCATTTAGCTAGTAAAATCATTCATTTGCATATAGGAGTTAAGGAATGTGTTATTTGCCAGAGTGAAGGTGTATTTCTTTGTTGTGGTAGGCAGGCTAGGAGCAGGACAGGTTCGGCATAGTAAAACAAGAGAAGGATAGGAGCAGAAGAGAAATGCCGAGTGTTGTTGGCAAAAGTAGGACGAGGATTGCCAAACTCGATTGGCAAAAGGACGACTGATGCCCGGTCAGTAGTCCTTAGAGCCACGTCAGCCCTATATTCAAAAGAAGGATAAGAAGATAACATGCCTATCTTGGTGTGTAACAAATTGTCAAGATTCAAACCCAACCCAGGGTTTCCACGAGTGCCTATATAAAGAAGATCATTGATCGAGCAAGAGAAGAGGCTGCACCGTGGTGAAGAAAAAGGGTAGAGGACAAACTGTGGTTTGACCAGCCTATGACCGAGAGCTCTAGATCCATTGAGGGGCTGCATCGACGATCTCCTTCTTTGTGCATTTCTCTTAGTTTAAATTATGATTTTATGATGTTGTTGTTTACAAACGATATTTGTTGATGGTTTCCCCAACCATTGATCGACCAAGAGAAAAGGATTGCTTTTTCAGTTTTCAATAATTGAATGTCTTGGCATTTTCTTCTATTTTGCTAGTGCTTAATTTCCTTAAATTCTTTGACAAAAGACAGTTGGCATTGCTTGCCTATTATCCCTTAATAACTTAATAGACTTAGGAGATAACGATTAATTGCCAGATACTAAGGAGAGAAACTTCGACAGAAGATGTTCAAGTAGATGAGCTTAGTTCGAAAGTGAATCTACCCCTTAAGAGTAAAGATTGGAACCTTGCCAAGTTAATTATTGAAGAACGTCACTATAGACATATATGGGTTAATTGTAATTAACTTAGGGTGCGTTTGGTTCACGAAATGTAAGATTACTTATGGGAATGAGATTCCCAGAATGTAACATTACATTGTTTGGTTTATTTGACAAGAATGTAAGATTCCATGTTTGGTTGGAGGAATATAAGATTACCTAGAAGTAAAATTTACTAAATTATCCACATGTTATATTTTCTTTTTAAGGTTTTAAAATTTCAATATTAAATTAAAAATATTTACATAAAAAGTTATAAAACTATTTTTGTTATACTATCTAAATTTTGCAAAAACTACATATCTATCTATCATACTATTAATATAATTATTATATTAAAAGTTAAAAATATATTTTATATTTGCATATCTTCATTACTCTTTATTAATGTAATACCCCTAAAACTGGGTAAAATATATTTAGTGGTCTTTGTACTTAAAATAGTCCCTTGAGATAAAATAAACTTGTATGATCTTAATTGGTTGTTATTAGACATACTCTGAGTTAGATCAAAGTGTGAAACTAATTCGAATGCTACCATTTCATATGTGACTTAAATTAATCTAAGTATACTTGGATTAAAATAGAATAGAAAAAATTTAGGACCAAAATGAATGCTTGGAAAGATGGCTAACTAAAATTGAAGGATTAAAGTGAATACTTTAGAATCCTAATAGTTTGCACGCAATATAGATTTAAGAAGTAGGCTTAAACACATGTCACTTGTTAGAGTGAACATGTGTTGTAACACCCCCTACCCCAGGCTAGTAGCAAACCGGCTCGAGAGCGTTACTTAAGCAAGCAAGGACAATGAACAAGGCAATACAAGCAATACAATGCAAACAATACAAGAACAAGCAAGCATTCATACTTACTTAGCAAACAAGTAACCTCACATTTGATTCTTACTTTAACCTAAAACCATTCGAATAGTTCACTAAATTATTTCCTTACAAGCTTACATTATAGGTTACTACTTAGTATTACAATTAACTACACTTAAACCCTATCATTCGAATGACCCTAGGTGTAACATGCTTCCATTTCAATTCAAGGTTCCATAGTTTGTATACATTTTAACATTACAATCCTATACTTACTATGCATGATTATCTAAACATTCAATAGCATGAAACTTGTTCCATTCAAGCCTTATAGTAAACTCATACAATCGGCCATTAACACAAGATACATACAACAAGACATGTAACTAGTTCCAATGAACTAGACCAATCGACAAGCATCATACAAGTACAATATATCACTTTCAACATGATATGTACATACACAAGTGAATACATACTATCAAAGCATTCGAATGGTACTTATAACTAGATCAAACATTAGATCATTTCACTTAAATCATCATATGCGCAGTAACAACATTCCATTACAAGAACTTTAGGTTCATTACATACTTGACCATAGGTTCATAACATAATAGGCCCATCAAGACATTATATACAAGTACCAAAAATGCATGATCAACCAACTGTACACATTCTAGTGCCACCATTCTAGGAGATATACAAAACAAGTATGAAACCATACTTAGGCAAAGCTTGTGTGACTTGCTTCTTGCTCAAGAATTCAAGCTTCAAGATCAAGCAACACTCGTATCCTTTATCCTGTAGTTGGGAAGAATGAAAACGAGAATGATAAGTACAGGAATGTACTTAGTGAGGTAGTACTAAATCTAATCATTTGTTATGTCAAGTTTTATGTGTCATTTAATCAAGTATAGACCTAGCTAAGGATTTCAAGCATTAAGATAATCCTAGCTAAGGCTTTCAAGCATCAAGATAATCCTAGCTAAGGATATCATACATTCGGCTAGTATAGGATAGAAGAATCAAGAATTCATACTTCATGTTTTCATATCATGAATCAAGCATATCATGCTTACAAAACAAGTAACATGCATTTTATGACTTTCATGTCAAGTAACATACAATTCATGGCATTCAAGACAAGTAACATATGATGTAGGATTGTTATTTCAATTGTTATTAATTAAACAACCCCCTTGGTACTTAGTTTGTATAGGTAATCGAGTCTGCAACCAACTGTCGCCACAAGATGCATCGTAGAGCTGGTCAACCTTCCTACTGTTGCCAAAGACCACATACGTACTCTCTGTCTGTCGCCAAATAGGGGCCTTAGCCCTGGACCGTAGTCCACCCTGACACAATGAGTTCTAGACTCTAAGGCATGCCCTTCTACCTAGTCCAACTATCTACCAAGGTTGTTTGATTTACCATTTATTCAACTGTTTCAAAATCCAGATCATGTCAAGCAAGTTCATTTCATATTAGGCCCTTAGGACATTTGAGCCATAGCTCACATTTCATGTAGTTTTCATGTTTCATTTCATCAGGATGAGATGATATCTCAAGCAAGTTCCTTAGCATTTGATCACATGCATCATGTCACATATAAGCACCAATGTACCATTTAAACATGCTTAGCATTCAAATAAATCATATATTCAAGATGTGATCAATTTCATGCATTACTAGTCATTCTTCCCTTATTAAGTCAAGTCCATAATTAGGTTCATTTAACATTTCAAGAGTGTAAACAAGCACGCATTGGTTAGGACCTAGTCCTAACCCTAGAGATAACTACACTCACAATACTCCAAGCTTAGCTAGTATTGGATCCACACTCCTTTGTTCTTGGCTTTAGGATTTAGCTAGTATTGGATCGACACTCCTTTGTTCTTGGCTTTAGGATGGTCCACTCTATCCTCTCGCACCAAGTTTACTCCTGGGTCTATCACATTACAAGTACAACATGTCAAAACAAGATCATATGATCATCCAATCAAGGCAATGTTACAAGCATATAACATTCACAAATATGGCAGCATGCTCATATACATTTTCCATTACACTTATCTATATTCTAGTTCATGTGAAACAAGATAGAATCAATGTCCTAAAATTGTTTACAAGACAGTTTACAAATTGCCACAAAACAGTGTGCAATTGTCTATATTGCTGCTGCAAGGCAGCTTGCACTCTAGTCACTTAATCATGCATAACTTTCATTCTGTACGTCATAATTTCAATTGGTTTACACCACTGGAAAGCTAAAAAAATTGTATTTATAACCACATAAGGCTTGCATTTTATTCTTTGCCAATTAATACAGTTTTTAGCTTAAAAATAGGGTAATTTGTTACCCTGGACAGTTTGCACTGTCCCTAGTGTTTCTTCTCTATATTTCATTCTACAACCTAGAGTTCAGTTCTGTTTTCTCCTAATGAATGTATACATATCAAGGTATTGTCCATAAAAATTTCAGCCTTAAATTCATTTTATACAATTTATAGTAATTTTTCAAAGTTACTGCCCATAACAGAGCATTCTGGGTAGATTACACTAGGTTGAGTTTCTAGCTTCTTAACTCACCTAAGCAAGGTTCTACCATGGCAATTCAATTCATTTTCATGTTCTTAAATGTCTATGTCATTCTAATTCATCTAGGCATGTGCTTAAAACAGGGCATTATCATGTTGAACCCAATTTGATCTGTTTGATCAACATTGCACATTCCATTTACCAATTGAGCAGTCCATTACCTAACTTAACTAGTTCAATTAGGTGCTTTCACATTTCCAGCAAGTTATCTATTCAATTCAATCTTCATTTTATCTACCAATATGATCAAAACAGGGTTCTATATCCAATTGTCATGTTTACACATTTTCTCTACCAAAACAGTCCCTAATCAAGACTGTTTTCTACCATGTACATATTTCTCCAATTTCCAGCAACTATACATATTTCCTTTATCAATTTGACTACTAGTATCCACAATTTCAAGTTCAAATTGAAGCTAGCATGACCCTAACATACATGGCAATCATTCAATTCAATTTACACAATAAGAACATCATCAATCATTCATTCAAACAAGTTGCTAGGGAGGAAGGATTTAGAATCCACTTACAATCTTCCTAGCTATTCAATTTTCATGCAATTGTGATCTCATGCAAGCTTTCTTCCCCAACAATGGTGATTTTCTTCTTCTTTAATCAAGTAAATGTGGTAATTGTGGATTATATTAGATCGAGTGATACATTTGATTGAGTAAACAACTTGATAATAAGGTATATATGCATCTTGTCCTTCTTCTTTAATCAAGTAAATGTGGTAATTGATAGTGGAAATACGTGCATGTTTGATAAAGATGTTAGATGCGTTAAAGATTGGATAGAATTTATAAAAATTGATTGGGTGTTGTGATTATAAAAATGTAATGTGAAGTGGAAATGGACAATGCCTAGGTTTCTTTCGAATAAATCCTAATTTGTTGACAGAAGTAGTGTTAGAACAAGAATTGAAATTTGATGTTTGAAAGAAATGCCTAGGTATATATACATTTGAAGTGTATGTTTTATGTATTTGAGATATAATTGTACGAATCAAGTAATCATAAGAATTGCTATGGTATAAAGTCAGTTGTAAATTTCATAATTCTAATGATAATTAAGATTACTCTCGTGGTAATAAAGAGTGGAAAGATGATAACAAAAAGAATTTTGTTAACCTGCCTTGTAAAAAGTTTGGAAAAGTTTTAAATTTTTAGTTCAAGTCTTCCTGGTTTTCTTTGTAGTGACATCTTCGGTTCCAGATTTCTTCTAAACCGAGTTTAGGGCGTTACAGTTAAAATAATTTTGTGAATATCAAATGGTAAACATTTAACATGTTCAATTTCTTAATTTTTAATTACTTATGACATATTGTCAAATAAATTAAAGTAAATAATAAAATAAATCTAAAATTTGGAAAATAAAAAATATATAAATATTTTATATAACCTATAAACATCAACTACTAACTTATTAATTCTCAAGCAATACATCATAAATATAATATTAATAAAATACACTAAATAATAAAACAATATTTTTTGGTTGCCCTCCGGTTTCCAAGGCTTAGCCCTGACTAATCTGAACAGACTCGTGCTGCGCACCTGGCTTTGGTGGGTGGGTCTCGCAGCGGGGATTTTCTGCATACACAAGGCATCAAACCAAATATTGAATAAAAAAATTTAATTAATTTACACCACAAATAAGTAATCATCTAATTAAAATTTTAAATAAAAGATCTATATGAACAGAATTCATTAACTTAGGGGCAATATAGATCAAAAGAGTGGGAATTGACAAATATGTAAGAAATTGGTGGGAATGCTCTCAAACCAAACAAGGGAATGTCATTCCGACAAAGATTATTACCCTTGGTAATAATCTTTTTCGCGAACCAAACGCCCTCTTAGAGTATTGCTATTTATAGAGGCAATACTAACCTTAAAATCTACTCGACAATAAAACCAAGGCTGGAAGTTATTAATTGCTATCTTTACTAGAGCAAAATATTTACATCCCTTGCCAACACCTACTATCCATTTGAATTCATTTGTTTGCCAATCCATCTTCATTTTCACTACATGTTCCTTGGACATTTTCTTAATCAAAATCCGAAATCAAATTCAACTCATTTGTTCCCATTTACAGGTAAAATATCATGGCATTAATTCCCAGACAATCCCTGTGGATACGATACTCAATTTACAGGTAAAATATCTTGATGGTGGTTGGTCAAAAATTTTATCCGAGCCTTATGATGCCAGGAATCAGAGTTTTTCTACAACCTCTTTTTGGTAACGTTGTTGCTTGAAATTAAGTTAATACTTAAATTCCTCTTTGAATTCTTATAAATACTATTTTATATGCTTGATTAGATTATAAATTGTCGTATAATACGTGTGTATGAATGGTTAAATCCATTTGTTCGATAAATGGATGTCGTAAGTCTTATTTGAGGTTGGTATTATGTTTTAGGATTTAAGGATTTGATTTAGGGGAAGGTTTCGAGGTACGGAAACCTTAAGCTAGAATCAATATTTTTGTGTTATTGGGCTAGTTCTGATTTGATACTCGCATAGGGATTCAATATTTTGGTATGAGTCGCAAAATATTGGAATTATCAGTCGTGACCTATTTTGACCGTTAGGACTTTTGAACCAAACCAAGTAGTACGTAACAACTAGAATGATTTGTTTTGACAATAGGCTTTTTTTCCTTGTGAAACGAAATCTTTGTATTTGACTAAAAATACCAAAATATCCTTTGTTTGTAAATTATCAAAATACCCATGTATGGTAAAGACTAAAACGTCATTTGTTTGCAATTGACCAAGATACCCCTTTTTAGGCATTAATTACCATAATACCATTAGTGATGGCGTTGACTAAATTACCTCAATATGTTAAATTACCAAATTACGCTTGTAAAGATTTATTTCTAAATTTATCTTCGTAAAACCCATTTCCCATTTATCTTTGGAATGTGCTTCCAATTCCAATTGTTTCCAACTGTACATCGAGAGCAAGTAAAGCTTAGACTTCAATTATTTGTTGATTTGAGGATCTAGGGATCCTTATTAACGCTTGACAGCCATGATTTGACTCGAACAGCTTCCGCTTGAGGTTAAGAAGTTCTATATTTTTGATAGTTTGGAGTGTATAGTTCTGTTATTCAGTATTCTTGTATTTAAATGTATGATGTACGTATGCACATGATTCGTTTCAATGCTTGCTGATAGGTCTTTAAAGAGCATGGTTTTCCCCCATTTCATAGGTCTGATTGTCTCCACAATGACGTTCATTGCATCTATTTCTGCATTTTCATGACTGTATTTTGTATATTTCTGACTATTTTTGCCTTCTTGTCGCTGCATTGCTAATGTCTCTACAAAGGTTGTTTTCACCATTCCAGCTAGTCCAACACTGCATCTACTAGATGTCCAGTCTGCTTGAGCATATGGATGAATATGCTAGCTGCCCATTTTGTTACAACAAATTTGTACGACGCTGAGCACACAAATAACCTACAGGACAAGTATTCTTCCTCAGGTGGCCTATATAAAGACTATTTTGGAGGAGAGAGAAGGTCATATTATTCCTTTTTTCACATCATCTTCAACCTCGGAAGCTTTTATCCTCTTCCCATTGCGGCTTAAGCTTATTTTTTGGAGATCGAAGGTGAAGTAAGGTAGATCTATCCAAGAAAATGAGCAGCTGTATGCTAAATCAAGGAAATATCTTGTTATCTCTTTAAACTTCTCTTTATTTTGATGTTGATTTGGAGATTTATTTGTATTTGAGCTCGTATTGACTATGATTTGATTTTTTGGAGCTTGTTGAAGCTGTTCAAGCTATTTTCTTAGTTTAATATATCTCAGTGTTAGCTTTTTCTTAAGCTTTAATTATTGGGTTTGATTTATGTTTTGCATGAAAGTGTTAAAAACAAGTTATTGACATTGACGGATGCAATGACGAGTCAAATTAACGAGTTCTTGCAGCGAAAGTTGTCTGAATGCAACGGAAGTTGGTCCACATGTTCAAGGGGCCTTAGACTCGACTTACAACGAAAGTTGAAGCCAATCTTCGTACCTAAGTCAATAGTTGAAGGTTATATGGAAGTTAACACTCAATGTAACATACTATAACCACCCTATTAGGATTAGGTAAGTTACCACAATTTCAATCAATGATCCATTCAATTAAAGCTAGTGAGTTCAACTCATTTTAAGTCTTTCTTGCTCATTAAGTAAGTATTCGAATAGGTGAGGACCCAATAGACAATGCATGATGCACCTACTAGATATATTAGGACCCATAATGAAATTTGTTATCATAGTCAATACCATTTAGGACTTACTTGTTCTTCAAGCAACCATTCGAACTAGATGGAAAACACAATAGAAAATTTCAACATTCAATGTAGCTATTATGCATACCAATAGGTGATTTACATCATTTACCTATGTGACCTTAATCAAGCATACATGCTTTCAATGTTATGTACATCATTCGACTAGGACAATAAGTGACCAAAGTGGTTCATGTCTAAACATGTAGGTTACAACATTTACTTGTTGTTAATTAGACAACTTCAAAAGGTCTATTCAAACAAATACATGCATAATCCAACCATGGGAATCTAACATTAGGCTAACAAGCATTCAAGCTTAATTAAGTGTATACATATCCATTTATACATACAATACTCTTTATAGATCATAGATGAAGTTAATTTATACAAACCATTACTAAGTGATCATGAATATACATGTCTTAGGTGCCACCATACTAGGAGAACTATAACAAGATGAAAACATACTCTTTTAGGCAAAATGTGACTTGTACGAGCTTAGACTTCGGGATAAGATCCAATATCAACCTAAATCGTAGTAACGAGACTTGATTAAGCAAATCTTAGTGAGTGAGTTCAAGTTACAAAACAATCAATACAATAAGTCTCAACTACGAACCATCTAATAGATGGTATGGTTCCCCCATCAATAAGGAACCATTCGAAACTCTATAAACAATACTAGATGCATTTGCTTAATTTTCAATCCAATATCAATACAAGGCTTGAAATTTAGACATTCTCAATCATCCAATTCGAATAACATTAGGCATAACATGTCATTTGAACACAACCAATGTCTCAAACTCAAGCAATCTCATATAAGCAATGTCTCAATATCAATAGTTCATGGCATTCAATTTTCCTTTACTATCAATCAATGCAATTCAATATAGCAATAGATTCAATGTACATGAGGTATAAGTTCATTTTAAGTATAGCCTTGAGAATCGATTACCCAGTCTAGATACCCGAGTCCCCAACCAAACTGTCGCTAATAACAATAGTCAATATGGTACAAAGTTTCAGTCAAATCCCTCATACTGTCGCCAATGACCAATTATAATACTTCCCCCTATTGTCGCAATTACGGACCAATGTCTCGGACCGTAGTCTACCCCGATAATGAGCTTTATAGACTCTATAGCATGCCAACTATATCTATGACCGACTAGAGACCAAGGCTAACAATAGTTATCACTTTCATTTAATTAGAAGCATGATTCAATTCAATGTGCACATTTAGTGCCAATATCCTCTTTCCATTGAATAGGGTTCAAAGGCAATTTCAATATCAATAGTCAAGTAATCAATATACCAATAGTCAATGAGGGTATGTCAATCAATATATCATTAAACAATGAGTTGATTTACTTATAATTATAACAAACATGCTTCATTTCAATAGAGTTTAATTAAGCAAGAAGCATATAATGGAAATGAATTGTAATTTAAGCATGCTTCTCAATCAAGTAACCACTCAAAACTTCTCAAAATGCACTTACCTTGTTAATGCTCAATAGCAAGCTCATTACACAAACTATACTAAGAATCATTAAGTAATTCAAATCAGAAATGAACTTGGAGAGGTTACCGCCCTCTCCAAACTTTAAACTACACTCACATGAATTTTTCGAGCTATTGTCGATCCCGGATTGAAATCCCTTTCCCTCTACTAGCTTGCTGATCTATGTGAACCCCTTTTCATCAATTTCCACTTGCTCTATCATTCATATAATGCATAGTGTATTAGGTACAATGCAGCAACCATTTGATTCATTTGTGACTCCATACACTCAAGCATTCAATTCAAAACATCAAGACTATTGCTGCCTGGCAGCATGTGCACTACTTGCTTAAATGTTCATATCTTTTATTATGTACGTTGGAATTTCGAACCGTTTACAACGTTAGAAAGCTAACTTAATTTTCCTTCTAACCATATGTGCCTTAAATTTTTATTCTTTGTTAATTAATATGATTTTTTATTTAAAGGCAGACAAAATTATTCCACAGGATAGTTTGCACTCTCCTTAGAGATTAATCTCTACAAACCATTTTATAACTCAGAATTTGATTCCGTTTATTGTATACGAAACTAGACATACTCATGATTCTGTACATATAAGATTTACTCTCTAATTTGGTCTATGTGATTTTCTACAAATTTTTAAACTCACAGCCAGAAATAGAGTCTTCTGGACAGATTTCCTTCAGCTAGATTCTAGCTTCATTAATCACTTAGACAAGGATTCTAACATGATTGTTCAACATATATACTCATTCATACATGTCTAGGTCAGTACAATTATGTGTCAAACCTATAAAAACAGGGCAATTGGACAATATTTTCGAATTGTTTCAATAAGACATCATCTCACTAGAATTTCCAGCAACAAGAATTTCAATTCACATATCAATCATCAATTCTCGTGTTCATCTAAGTTTTTCCAGCAACTAACATAGCAATTCACCATCAATTTGGTTAATGACAACATCAATTTCCAAAAGCCATTCGATTCATTCTAAGCAATCTACCATTTCATGGATTGATCAATCAATTGAACTTCTTAACTAGTTCATGGCATCAATTCACTAACTAATCATCAAATTCTTACAATTCAAGCAAGAACGTAAAATCTACATGCATCATTTGAATCTATAATGCATTAAGGAAGAGATTTTACCTTCCTTTCAAGATAATATGAATGCTAGCAACTCCAATTCCTCAAAATTTCAAGCTTGAATCTATGAACATGGAGTTTTCTCACTCAATTCCTTTCCTCTCTAGTTTGTTCATCTAATCGGCCACCAAGGGAGAAGATGATAATGAATCATCAATTAACTGCTCCCAAAATGACTAATTTGCCCTTGATTATCCACTAATTAATGACATGTGTAGGGGTATTTAGGAATATAAGAATTTTGCATGCATTCCTTCATTTTGTTACTTGTTTCGGTTTGGTCACTTATAATTTAGGTTACAACTTTTTCAATTATAGCGTACTAGTCCTTATTAACTAGACCTAGTACCTTGCTTTCAATCAATTAGGGACTAAATGAAGGCATTGTAGTAACTTCCTTTATACTAGTTTTGAGGATATTACAATTCCCTCCCCTTAAAGAAATTCATCCTCAAATTTGCCTAAGGGGAATAGATGAGGGTACTATTTTCTCATCATTGCTTCGGGTTCCCAAGTGGCATCTTTTACATTGTGGTTCTTCCATAGAACTTTCACCAATGGCACAGTCTTATTGCGAAGTCTCTTGACTTCTTTATCAAGTATTTGGTTTGTTTCTTCATCGTACGATAGATTAGGATTAAGTTCCACTTCATCAGGTTCTGAAACATGTGAGGGATCCGATGATATTTCCTCAACATCGATACCTGGAAGATGTTATGGATTCTATTGAATTTAGTAGGGGGTTCTATCTTGTAAGCAACTAGACCGATCTTTTCTAAGACTTTAAAGGGTCCGATGAATCGAGGGCTTAGTTTACCATTCTTCCTAAATCTGAGGATTTTCCTCCAAGGAGATACCTTCAAGAATACGTAATCTCCCACTTGATATTCAATATTTCTTCTCTTGAGGTCGGCATGAGCCTTTTGCCTGTCAAAGGCCTCTTTTAGTCTACTATGGATCACCCGAACTTGATTTTCAGTTTCACGAAGCAATTCAGGTCCTAAGACCTTATTTTCCCCTAACTCAGACCAGCATAGGGGAGTTCTACATCTCCTGCCATAGAATGCTTCGAATGGGGCCATTTTGATAGAAGCTTGATGGTTGTTGTTGTAGTAAAACTCGGCTACTGGTAGAGATTTCTCCCAATCTTTACCAAAGTCGATAATGCAAGCTCGAAGCATGTCTTCAAGCACTTGGATTACCCTTTCAGATTGTCCATCGGTTTGTGGATGGAAGGCAGTGCTAAGGTTCATCTTGGTTCCCATAAATTGTTGAAGTGCCCTCTAGAATCGAGAAGTGAAACGAGAGTCCTGATCTGATATGATAGATCTAGGAACACCATGAAGTCTGATCACTTCTTTCAAGTATAATTCAGCTAACTGTTTGAGGCTACGATCACCCAAATAGCATCATTTTTCCTTGTCAATAGAGGTAATCCCGATACGAAGTCCATTGTTATATACTCTCACTTCAATTGAGGCAATTTGATGGGTTGTACGAGTCTAGTAGGTAGTGTTCGGCCTTCACCTTCTGGCAAGCGAGGCACTTCGATACGAAGTCAACAATATCAGCCTTCAATCCCGGCCACCAATAGACTTCCTTTAAGTCCTTATACATCTTGATCACTCCTGGATGTATTGAAAAAGGACTACTATGTGCTTCTTGAAGCATTTCCCTCTTAAGGATTGGATCATTGGGTACACAAACCCGATTCTTGAAGTAGAGCACACATTCGATCGAAGTGAGAATTCAGTGCTCGGCTTAAAATCAATCTCTTTCAATATCTTCTGAAGTTCAGGATCATTTTGTTGAAGCTCTTTGACCCTCGAATTCAAGTCAGATTGAACTTGAAGTTCTGCCACATATCTCCGGTTCTTTAGGAGCTTAAAATGGGCATTGAAAGTAGTTGAAGCTACAAATAAAAGATTTAGATTAGTGGATTTCATTATCATCCATTCGAATAGGGGGATAAACAACTTGGAAATTCATATTCGAGCTTACCAATTGAATGTTTGTGACTGAGCGCATCAGCCACAACATTTGCCTTGCCCGAGTGGTAATCATTGATCAGGTCATAGTCTTTTAGTAGTTCCACCCATCTTCGTTGTCGAAGATTTAATTCCTTCTGAGTTAGGATGTATTTTAAACTTTGATGATCCGTAAATAATCGACATTTCTTTCCACATAGATAATGTCTCCAGATCTTTAAAGCAAACACGACTACAACTAGTTCCAAGTCGTGCATTGGATAGTTCAATTCATGAGGTTTGAGTTGCCGAGAAGTATAAGCAATGACCTTGTTGCCTTGCATCAAGACACACCCTAAACCGAGGTGGGAAACATCACTGAAGACTGTAAAGTTTTTCCCCGGTTCAAGTTGGATTAGAATATGAGCTTGAGTTAGGACTTGCTTCAATTGATTGAAGCTCCTTTGCTGGTCCTTGGACCATTTAAATGGAACATTCTTTTGGAGGAGTAGAGTTAGTGGAGCTGCAAGAATCGAGAACCCTTTCACAAATCTTCGATAGTACCTGGCTAAACTGAAAAAACTCCTAACCTCGCTAAAATTTCCTGGAGGTCTCCATTCGATGACGGTTTGAATCTTCTTAGGATCTACCTTTATCCCTTCGGCCGAGATAACGTGACCAAGGAAGGATACTTCTGAGAGCCAGAACTCGCATTTGCTCAATTTGGCATATAGCCGATTCTCTCTCAATGTTTGGAGTACAATTCGAAGGTGATTAGCATGTTCTTCTTCGTCCTTCGAGTAGACGAGAATGTCATCGATAAAGACAACCACGAATTTAGCCAAATAAGGTTTGAACACTCGGTTCATTAAGTCCATGAAAGCTGCTGGAGCATCGGTTAGCTCGAAGAGCATAACTAGGAACTCGTAGTGACCATAACGAGTCCTGAAAGTCGTTTTGGGTACATTCGAGTCTTGTATTCTCATCTGGTAGTACCCCAATCGCAAATCGATCTTGGAGAAGACTTTGGCATCCTTGAATTGATCAAACAAGTCCTCAATCCTTGGCAATGGATACTTGTTCTTAATAATGAGCCAGTTTAGCTAACGAAAATCGATACATAGCCTCATCAACCCGTCATTCTTCTTAACGAACAATACGGGTGCTCCCCAGGGTGAAGAGCTGGGTTGGATGAAGCTCTTGCAATTGCTGCTTAAGCTCTTTGAGTTCAATAGGGGCCATTTGATATGGAGAGATAGACACTGTATCACTCCCGGGTTGAACTTCAACATTGAATTCGACTTCCCAAATAGGAGGTAACCCCGGTAGTTCCTCAGGGAAAATATCAGGGAATTCAGAAACAATGGGTAATAAGGTCACACCGAATTCAATTTATATTGTTTAATCATAGCAGTAAAGATACTAATAGGTTTCTTATCGATCAAGGTAATGGATTTTTCTTCTAAGCCACAGAGAAAAAGTTTCCTCTTTTGGCAATCTACCCAAGCTTGATGCTTTCCTAGCCAATCTAATCCCAAAATGAGATCGAATTCAACAAAAGGAAATAACAATAGGTTGGCTAGGAAAGGGATGCCCTGCATAAACAAAGGGCAATCCTTACATATTCGGTTCACTATTACATTGTCTCCTAAAGGATTGGTAGCAATTAAGCTACAACTAACATATTCAAGCTTCAATTTAAGCTTTTCAATTAAAGGAGATCTTATGAATGAAAGGGTTGATCCTATATCAAATAAAGCATAAACATGGTAAGTATCGAGGTAGATTGTACCTACAATTACGTCAGGAGATTCTTCCTCCTCCCGACCTTGGATATGATAGACTCGAACAGACGCCTGAGACTCCTGATATGTAGCATTAGACCCTTGGCCTTTTCTTTTTCAGTAGTTGCCTGAGTTAGCTTACTTCGAACCCTTTCCCCTGGGTGAAGGAGCTTGATTCGACTTGTGAGAAACGTGAGAAGGCAACTTGTTCAGATTTTGGGGGCAATCTTTGACATAGTGAGTCGTGTCACCGCATAAGTAGCAAGCATTAGTTAGCTTTCTGCATACTCCAGTATGATTCTTTTGACAAGTCTTGCAAGCAGGGATTTGGGTCTCCCTCCCGATACTCCCGATGCTATCCAAGGATATTATAGGTGTTGAGGCTCTGGACATATCTTGTGGCTTGGGTATATGGCTACCCTTAGAGAAATTTCCTTAATTGGAAGAATTTCCTCCTTGATGCTTTTGTTTCTTACTGCGCCAATGATACTTATGATCATCCCTCGATCTTTTGTTATCTTGGGATCGATTCTCTGATCGTTTTGCTGAAGTCTTCATCTTGGCTTCGGTAGCTATGACTCGGTTGACCAGTTCTTGGAAGTCAATAATCCCCAAAGTAGTGAACATGGGGCCTAACTCATCATTGGGTCAATCTATGAACACTCTACATTTATCCTCTTCTTTCTTTATAAACTCCGAGCCATGTTTGCAGTATTTGCATAACTCACTAATATACTGCTCGATCGATTTCCCTCATTGCTTCAAGTACAAGAATTTCATTTTGCTATCAGGAAGATAGTGGTCACTAATATACTTCTTTTCGAATTCTTTGAGGAAGAATTCCCAATTGACAGCTTCTTCAAGTGCTGCCATGGTAGTAGTCTCCCACCAACTTAGTGCCTCCTAAGCCAACAAAGCTACTGCACACTCCAGTTTGTGTTCATCTGAGCACTGCTATTGCCTAGACAAGATTCTTGTCGTATTCTCCAGCCAGTACTCCACTTCTTCTGTCTTATCTTCACTTGTTCCAGTGAAAGTGTAAGCTCGGTGTTGAGCTAACTTATCAATTGGAGCTCTTGCCAGTTTTGCTACCGGAGGGTCAGGAAGGGTTTGAGGATTCTATATCATAGAGACAATCATCTGCTCAAACATATCCTTCAGACTAGAGAAGTATTCTCGTTGAATAGGATGGATCAGAGGAACTTCCTGCTAAACTTGTTGAGGTTCAGCAGGCTTCTGGGGATCCTGGTTCATCTTTACGCTCCCTCCCTCATTGGAGGAGCCAGTCGGGCTTTCATTATCCTTGCCCAATCTTGTTTTAGACATTCTATATATAAGGAATAAGAGAAGTCAAGCTCAAGTCATAATCCAATCAATATTCAAGTAACTCATAGGTGGCACCTAAGTGATCAATGACAATAGCCTATTCATACAATAGACCCGAGAATCATGCAACCTTAAGCTCCGATTACCGTTCTGTAACATACTCTAACCACACTAGTAGGAATAGGTAAGTTACCACAATTTCAATCAATGATCCATTCAATTAAAGCTAGTGAGTTCAATTCGTTTCAAGTCTTTCTTGCTCATTAAGTAAGTATTCGAATAGGTGAGGACCCAATAAACAATGCATGATGCACCTACTAGATATATAGGTCCCATAATGCAATTTTTTATCATAAGCAATACCATTTAGGACTTACTTGTTCTTCAAGCAACCATTCGAACTACATGGTAAACACAATAGAAAGTTTCAACATTAAATATAGCTATTATGCATACCAATAGGTGATTTACATCATTTACCTATGTGACCTTAATCAAGAATACATGCTTTCAATGTTATGTACATCATTCGACTAGGACAATAAGCGACCAAAGTGGTTCATGTCTAAACATGTAGGTTACTACATTTACTTGTTGTTAATTAGCCAACTTCAATAGGTTTATTCAAACAAATACATGCATAATCCAACAATGGGAATCTAACATTAGGCTAACAAGCATTCAAGATTAATTAAGTGTATACATATCCATTTATACATACAATACTCTTTATAGATCATAGATGAAGTTAATTTATACAAACCATCACTAAGTGATCATGAATATACAAGCCTTAGGTGCCACCATCCTAGGAGAACTATAACAAGATGAAAACATACTCTTTCAGGCAAAATGTGACTTGTACGAGCTTAGACATCGGGATAAGATCCAATATCAACCTGAATTGTAGTAAAGAGACTTGATTAAGCAAAGTTTAGTGAGCGAGTTCAAGTTACAAAACAATCAATACAATAAGTCTCAACTACGAACCATCTAATAGTTGGTATAATTCCCCCATCAATATGGAACCATTCAAAAATCTATAAACAATACTAGATGCATTTGCTTAATTTTCAATCCAATATCAATACAAGGCTTGAAATTTAGACATTCTGATTCATCCAATTCGAATAACATTAGGCATAACATGTCATTTGAGCACAACGAATGTCTCAAACTCAAGCAATCTCATATAAGCAATGTTCAAGCAATGTCTCAATATCAATAGTTCATGGCATTCAATTTTCCTTTACTATCAATCAATACAATTCAATATAGCAATGGATTCAACGTACATGAGGTATAAGTTCATTTTAAGTATAGCCTTGAGAATCGATTGCTCAGTCTAGATACTCGAGTCCCCAACCAAACTGTCGCCAATAACAATAGTCAATATGGTACAAAATACCGGTCAAATCCCTCCTACTCTCCCCAATGACCAATAACAATACTTCCCTCCTACTGTCGCGAATTAGGGACCAATGTCTCGAATCGTAGTCCACCCCGTTAATGAGCTCTATAAACTCTATGGCATGCCAACTATATCTATTACCGATCGAGGCCAAGGCTAACAATAGTTATCACTTTCATTTAATTTGAAGAATGATTCGATTCATTGTGCACATTTAGTGCCAATATCCCTTTTCCATTGAATAGGGTTCAAAGCCAATTACAATATCAATAGTCAAGTAATCAATATACCAATAGTCAATGAGGGTATGTCAATCAATATGTCATTAAACAATGAGTTGAGTTACTTCTAATTATAACAAGCATGCTTCATTTCAATAGGGTTCAATTAAGCAAGAAGCATACCATGGAAATGAATTGTAATTCAAGCATGCTTCTCAATCAAGTAACCACTCAAAACTTCTCAAAATGCACTTACCTTGTTAATGCTCAATATTAAGCTCATTAAACAAACTATACTAAGAATCATTAAGTAATTCAAATCAGAAATGAACTTGGAGAGGTTACCGCCCTCTCCAAACTTTAAACTACACTCACATTAATTTTTTGAGCTATTGTCGATCCCGGATTGAAATCCCTTTCCCTCTACTAGCTTGCTGATCTATGTGAGCCCCTTTTTCCTCAATTTCCACTTGATCTATCATTCATACAATGCATAGTGTATTAGGTAAAATCCAGCAACCATTTGTGTCATTATGTGACTCCATACACTCAAGCATTCAATTCAAAACATCAAGATTGTTGCTGCCTGGCAGCATGTGCACTACTTGCTTAAATGTTCATATCTTTTATTTCGTACGTCAGAATTTTGAACCGTTTACACCGTTAGAAAGCTAACTTAATTTTCCTTCTAACCATATAGGCCTTACATTTTTATTCATTGTGAATTAATAGGAATTAATAGGCCTTAGAGATTAATGTCTACAAACTGTTTTATAACTCAGAAATCGATTCTGTTTGTTGTATATGAAACTAGACATACTCATGATTCTGTACATATAAGATTTACTCTCTAATTTGGTCTATGTGATTTTCTACAAATTTTTGAACTCGCTGCCCGAAACAGAGTCTTCTGGACAGATTTCCTTCAGCTAGATTCTAGCTTCATTAATCACTTAGACAAGGATTCTAACATGATTTTTCAACATATACACTCATTCATACATGTCTAGGTCAGTACAATTATGTGTCGAACCAATAAAAACAGGGCAATTGGATAATATTTTCGAATTGATTCAATAAGACATCATCTCACTAGAATTTCCAGCAACAAGAATTTCAATTCACATGTCAATCATCAATTCTAGTGTTCATCTAAGTTTTTCCAGCAACTAACCTAGAAATTCACCATCAATTTGGTTAATGACAACATCAATTTCCAAAAGCCATTCGATTCATTCTAAGCAATCTACCATTTCATGGATTGATCAATCAATTGAACTTCTTAACTAGTTCATGGCATTAATTCACTAACTAATCATCCAATTCATGTAATTCAAGCAAGAACTTAAAATCTACATGCATCATTTGAATCTATAATGCATTATGGAAGAGATTTTACCTTCCTTTCAAGATAATATGAATGCTAGCAACTCCAATTCCTCCAAATTTCAAGCTTTAATCTATGAACATTGAGTTTTCCCAGTCAATTCCTTTCCTCTCTATTTTGTTCATCTAATCGGCCACCAAGGGAGAAGATGATAATGAATCATCAATTAACTGCTCCTAAAATGAGTAATTTGCCCTTGATTATCCACTAATTAATGACATGTGTAGGGGCATTTAGGAATATAAGAATTTTGCATGCATTCCTTCATTTTGTTACTTGTTTCGGTTTGGTCACTTATAATTTAGGTTACCACTTTTCAATTATAGCATACTAGTCCTTATTAACTAGACCTAGTACCTTGCTTTCAATCAATTAGGGACTAAATGAAGGCATTGTAGTAACTTCCTTTATACTAGTTTTAAGGATATTACACTCAAGCTGACCACTGCATCACTGTTTAAACCAATTCTTAGTCCTTAAAGTGCACTTGATCTTTCTGCCGGGTTGAGCCAAGGATATCCAAACTTATTCTCATTGTTGTCTATCTTTTATAACTCTTTGTTATTGCTACCACATTAAATCATTTACTCTCCTTTTTATATAACTATTACAACTACCATTGCACCCACAACTACGACTTTTACAATATTGTATGGTAGACACGTAAGTATAAACGTAATACACCATCCTCGTGGGATCGATATTCAAACAAGAATTCCTTTTTTCTATTCTTGCATCGATAGTGTAGCTTGCACTAAAAAGTGTGAAATTTTCACACCGATCAATATTGGCGCCGTTGTCAGGGATGGCGTTATTATGTCCTTATGTTTCTGCTTGCAATTCTATTTTCTTTATGTAACACCCCAACCCTTGGGCCTAGAAGATAACACAAACCTAGGAGTAGACAGGCTAACTTAACTGACACGTTAAGTTATCGGACACAAATTATGGAATCTAAAATAAAGTCTTATTATAACCAAGCAATTAGATTCAAAACATTCAATTTAGAGAGTAGCTAAACATATAACATCACATTTATGAATAACTTAATCATATTATAATATAAATGATTCAAATCTTCTTAGAGTGTACCTTATCAATACTTATGTTCCATATGTATTCTACAAGTTTCATAACTTTAAAACAATTTTTGCAAGTCTTGCTCGTTTCGAAACCTATACTATATATTCCAAACTCTTAATCATACATATTCCCAATATGACCACATTAAGATATTTCCAAGCAATCGATTTATAAATCCTTAAGATCACCTAAACCATTCGAATCTATTAACCATGCAGCTAACATTAACGACTATCAGCAAACCAAAATAGGGCATACACATAATACTTACAAAATCTCATAAGATACTATTTACAACCCTAAACAAAAGACATAACACCACAAAATAATCCATTCTACTAGTGCCACCTTCTAAGAGTTGTAATTTAACATAAATAAAACATACATTTCTTGTTCAAGTGATCTTGCTTCGACCCCCTATTTTTTGTCTAGCAATCCGAGCAACCTGAAAGTTTGCAAAGTGAGTAGTCATGTTGCTAGCCTTGAATCATTCACATAAACAAGCAATTAAAGCAATAATAGACTAAACTTAAGAAGTGGCCCATGAACAAATAATTTAGGGATCACTGTCCCCGACTTAACTTAGCAATTTAATAATGTAAGGTTTTACTCAAATTAAACAAAGAAACTTATCCCACAATTTATACTCCCAGTTAGTAACCGGCCTCCAATACAAAGATTTATACAATCATTAACATAATTAGTGTTGTATATGTGTAATTTAGCATTTTTAAACATCATTCCAATATAAATAACCTTAATTGTTATACGGCCTTGACTAGTTATTAACCTAGGAATACAAAACCACGAAATCAATATCAGACAATGGTAGCTAATACCATTGAAGCCATTATTTTTTTCTTTTTAAATCAGAGGTACCTTAGTACCATTTAGAGGACCTTAGTTCAATTGAGACTGAGCTCAAAAGTTTACATTGGCATGCCAATCAGACTAGGTTTAAACTAATCAAGGCTCTTGTAATCTCTATAATAGATCATCAATTATTACTCTGACATCTTCTTTAATCACAATTTTACCAATATTGAATGCTACTTAAAGCATAGAAATAACCACACTCTATCTAGGATAAATTTTGTATAACAAAAGTCCATACTTACCTTGGACTCTTACCATGGCAACTATTTGAAATCTCCCTCGTGCATAAGCAATTCATGTTTTATCAACAAAACAATCAGTTTGTTACTTTAACAATCTACGCTAACAAACATAGTCATACTCACAAGCAATCCGAGCTAGGCTTGATCGTGAAGCACTACACCTTTCTTCCTCTCGTCTTCTTGATCACTTCCCTTGTGATCTAATTGTAACGACAATTGTGTATTAGAAATAATCTAATTCAATACCATTCACACAACATTTTTGTAGCCGATCCTTTTCCTAACATATAAACCCTTTTATATTTAGAGTTTAATATCATTATCCTCTTGTTATAGTTGAGCAGTTTCAAGTAAAACAGTCTCAAAACTTCTCTATTTTGATACAGGGCAGTTTCTTATTTGATCAATCTACCTAGGCTGCTATTAAACTCCTTCCAATATTTTCTAACTTCTATAGAAAATTCACTATTTTTAAACGAAACACTCCTATTCAGATTTTCATATTTATGCTAACTACTAGATTAAATTCAAATTATCTTGTTCCATTCTTCAACCGAGCAGATCAATCATACATTAGTCCCTTTTCAATATCTATTCTAAACACATAATTTCAACAAATTCTAGCTTTATAACTCTGATTCTTTTCGACCAAAAGCACTATCATTTCCTTCTAATTTCGAATTAAGCTTTAACACATGTAACTTTCATTCATGAAGCCACAACCAAGTTAATCAAAACATTAATTCAAATAGCCAACAATTCTACTAAGAATCGATTCACTAACATGGTTCCAAGGCCATAATTGAACTCAATTTACTAAGGATCTTACATTCTTTAGCATACAAAGAACAACTTCATATATTTAATCATCTCTCAATGCAAGTGACAAACAAAGAACTCCTAATTTTCTCAATACTACATTTATCATTCAAGTAACATAAATAGAAACTTACATGATTCCACAGAAATTAACATTCAGGCTCCTAACAAATCAGAAATTTGATCATTCAAGCACCAAAATTAGACTCTCCTTTCTCACAATTTTTTTTTTCGGTTTAGTAAACAAACGAAGAAGATACCCATTATTTGTTTGTCTTGGAAATCCATTAAGGATTTAGTCTTGTCCACATGGACTCCGAATCCTTAGGCCACCTCAACAAACCACACACAATAATTGTTTTATCATGCAAAGTTAAACGTTTCAATTGTTAACTAATTAGTCCCTCTTAAACTAGCTCTTTTCTTTCGAAATCTTTCAATTTGGGTCTCTTACAGAGTTTTATAAAAGTAGTCACCGAGATTAATTGATATTAATAGAGTGTAACAAAGCATTTCTCCTAAATAGAGAATTTAGGGTATTACAAATCCCTGCTCCTTAAGAAAATTTGTCCTCGAATTTACCTGGGGTAAAAAGGTTCAGATATTGCTCTCTCATGGTAGATTCTGGTTCCCAAGTAGCTTCTTCGTTCCCATGATTTTTCCATAGAACCTTCACCAAAGAAATTGTCTTATTCCTTAATCTTCTTTCTTCTCGATCAAGTATTTGAATTGGTTCTTCTTCGTATGGGAAATTTAGATTTGATTCTACTTCTGGCTCAAGAATGTGAGAGGGATTAGATCAATATCTTGTTAGCATAGATACATGGAACACATTATGGATATTGTTGAATTCTTCAGGAAGAGCTAGCCGGTAAGTAATAGGACCGATTCTTTTTGTAATTTCAAAAGGTCCTATAAACTGAGGGCTAAGTTTTCCTTTCTTCCCAAACCTGAATACCTTCTTCCATAGAGATACCTTGAGGAACACTCTATCTCCACATTATGTTGGACATCTCTTCTTTTGCCATTGGCATAGGCTTTTTGTCGATCGAATACTTCTTTCAATCGTTTACAAATGACTTGTATTTGTTCTTCATTTTCTTGAAGAAGTTCTGGCCCCAAGACTTTGTTTTCTCCTAATTCTGACCAACACAGAGGAGTTCTACATTTTCTCCCATAAAGAGCTTCAAAAGGTGCCATTTGAATGGAAGATTGGTGTCTATTATTATAAGAAAATTTGGCCATAGGTAAGACTTTTTCCCAGTTCTTTCCAAATTCGATCACACAAGCTCGAAGCATGTCTTCTAAGATTTGAATAACTCTTTTAGATTGACTATCCGATTGGGGATAAAATGTCGTAGTAAGATTGGTTTTAGTCCCGAGAGCCCTCTGTAAAGACTTCTAGAATCTAGAAGTAAATCTAGAATCTCGATCAGAAATTATAGAAATAGGTACACCATGTAACCTTATGATCACCCTAATGTAGAGCTCAGTTAACTGCTCCAAACTCATACTTATTCGAACATGTAGAAAATGAGCTGACTTCGACAACCTGTCTACAATAATCCATATTGCATCATTCTTCTTTGGTGACAAAGGTAACCCGCTTACAAAATCCATGGTTATTTGTTCCCATTTCCATTGTGGAATTTTGATAGGTTGTAACAATCCCGAAGGAACCTGGTGTTCTGCTTTCACCTTATGACACACCAAACATTTAGATGCAAAATATGTTATAGCAGTCTTCATTCTAGGCCACCAATAAAGACTCTTTAAGTCTTTGTACATCTTCATAGATCCAAGATGTATGGAAAAGAGACTATTGTGAGCTTAATGAAGAATCTCCCTTTTCAAGGTTGAATCGTTGGGAACACATACTCTATTCCTAAAGTATAGCAACCCATCATCCTTTAAAGAGAAATCAGATTCGGCATTCATATTAAGTTTACGCACAATTTCTTGCAACTCCGGATCAGTTTGTTGTAACGATCGAATCCTTGAAATAACTTCTGATTGTATATGAAGGGATGTTATGATTCCTTGCTTCTTTTTAGTTCGAAAATAAGCATTTATGGAGGCAAGGACTACAAAAATTTATATGATTGAGTTTAGATGACTACCAATGTTTCGAATAGATACAAGAAAAGGAAATTGATCGATTCAAAAGCTTACCACAAAAATGTTGGCAACTGAGAGCATCAGCCACAACATTTGCTTTGCAGGGATGGTAATAGATAATTAAATCGTAGTCTTTAAGTAGTTCAATCCACCTTCTTTGTCTAAGATTGAGCTCCTTTTGGGTTAGGAGGTACCTTAAACTTTTATGATTAGTATAAAGATGGCATATTTCCCCATATAGGTAATGCCTCCATATCTTTAAAGCAAAGATTACTGCAGCAAGTTCCAAATCATGGGTTGGATAGTTTAACTCGTGGTGCTTTAATTGCCGGGAAGCATAGGAAACTACCTTGTCTCCTTGCATTAAAACACATCCTAAGCGCAAATGAGAAGCATCACTAAACACTATGTACTCTTTTCCAGATTTTGGTTGAGTCAATACCGGAGCTCAGGTAAGAACTTCTTTTAATTGGTTAAAGCTCTTTTTTTGTTCCTCAGACCAAACAAATGGAATATCCTTACGAAGAAGTTTGGTTAAGGGAGAAGCCATAATTGAAAATCCCTTAACAAATCTCCGATAGTAACCAGCCAAGCTAAGGAAGCTTCGGACCTTACTTACGTTCTTCGAAGATCTCCATTCAATCATATATTGGATCTTTTTCGGGTCAGCCTTGATCTATTTAGATGAAATTATATATCCGAGAAAAGATACTTCAGGCAACCAAAATTCACATTTATTGAATTTGGCATAGAGTTGATGGTCTCTAAGAGTTTGCAACACAATCTTGAGGTGTTCAGAATGTTCGGTCTTGTTCTTTGAGTAGATCAGAATATCATCAATAAAAACCACAACAAACTTATCTAGAAATGGCTTAAAGACTCTGTTCATGAGATCCATAAACACAGCAGGAGCATTTGTTAAGCTGAATGGCATCACGAGGAATTCGTAATGGCCATATCGAGTCCTAAAAGCAATTTTGGGAATATCAGATTCCCTAACTTTCATTTGGTAGTAACCTAATCTAAGATCAAATTTGGAGAACACTGAAACACCCTTCAACTAATCGAACAAGTCTTCAATTCTTGGAAGTGGGTACTTGTTTTTAGTTGTCACTAGATCAAGCTGCCGGTAATCTGTACACAACCTCATCAAACCGTCTTTCTTCTTGACAAAGAGTACCTGGGCTGGAATCCTAGGAGTAGACAAGCTAACTTAATGAATAAGTTAAGTTATTCGACACAAATTACGGAATCAAAAATAAAGTCTTATTATAACCAAGCCATTAAATTCAAAACATTCGATTTATAGAGTAGTTAAATATAGAACATCACGTTTATGGATAACTTAATCATATTATAATATCAACGATTCAAATTTTCTTAGAGTGTACCTTATCAATACTTATGTTCCATATGTATACTACAAGTTTCATAACTTTAAAACAAATTTTGCAAGTCTTGCTCGTTTCGAGACCTATACCATAGATTCTAAACTCTTAATCATACATATTCCCAATATGATCACATTAAGATATTTCCAAGTAATCGATCTATAAATCCTTAAGAACACCTAAACCATTCAAATCTATTAACCATGAAGCTAACATTAACGACTATGAGCAAACCAAAATAGGGCATACACATAATACTTACAAAATCTCATAAGATACTATTTACAACCCCAAACAAAAGACATAACACCATAAAATAATCCATTCTACTAGTGCCACCTTCTAAGAGTTGTAATTTAACATAAACCAAACATACATTTCTTGTTCAAGTGATCTTGCTTCGACCCCCTATCTTTAATCTAGCAATCCGAACAACCTGAAAGTTTTCAAAGTGAGTAGTCAAGTTGCTAGCCTTGAATCATTCACATAAACAAGCAATTAAAGCAATAATAGACTAAACCTAACAAGTCGCCCATGAACAAATAATTTAGGGATCACCGTCCCCTACTTAACTTAGCAATTTAATAGTGGAAGGTTTTAATCAAATTAAACAAAGAAACTTATCCCACAATTTATACTCCCAGTTAGAAACCGACATCCAATACAAAGATTTATACAACCATTAACATACTTAGTGTTGTATATGTGTAATTTAGCATTTTTAAACATCATTCCAATATAAATAACCTTAATTGTTATACAGCCTTGACTAGTTATCAACCTAGGAATACAAAACCACAAAATCAACATCAGACAATGGTAGCTAATACAATTGAAACCATTATTCTTTTCTTTTTAAATCAGAGGTACCTTAGTACCATTTAGAGGACCTTAGTCCAATTCAGATTGATCTCACAAGTTTACACTGGCATGCCAATCAAACTAGGTTTAAACTAATCAAGGCTCTTATAATCTCTATAATAGATCATCAATTATTACTCTGACATCTTCTTTAATCACAATTTTACCAATACTGAATGCTACTTAAAGCATAGAAATAACCACACTCTATCTAGGATAAATTTTGTATAACAAAAGTCCATACTTACCTTGGACTCTTACCGTAGCAACTATTTGAAATCTCCCTCTTGCATAAGCAATTCATGTTTTATCAACAAAACAACCAGTTTATTACTTTAACAATCTATGCTATCAAACATAGTGATACTCACAAGCAATCCAAGCTAGGCATGATCATGAAGTAATGCACCTTTCTTCCTCTCGACTTCTTTATTACTTCCCTTGTGATCTAACTATAACAATAATTTTGTATTTGAATTAATCTAATTCAATACCATTCACAGAACATTTCAGCAGCTGATCCTTTTACTAACATATAAACCCTTTTAGTTTCGAAGCCATTCTTTCTTTTCTTATTAAACACTTCTTTCTTGTTTAATTTTAACCATTTTCTCATTAGGCATACCCTTGAATGTTATAATATAACCATTAAATACTAAATTCATTATATTTAGAGTTTAATATCATTATCCTCTTGTTACATTTGAGCAATTTCGAGTAAAACAGTCTCAAAACTGCTCTATTCGGAAATAGGGCAGTTTCTTATTTGATCAATCTACCTAGGCTGCTATTAAACTCTTTCCAATATTTCCTAACTTCTATAGAAAATTCTCTATTTTTAAACGAAACACTCATATTCAGATTTTCAGATTTATGCCAACTACTAGATTAAATTCAAATTGTCTTGTTCCATTCTTCAACCGAGCATATCAATCATACATTAGTTCCTTTTCAATATCTAACCTAAACGCATAATTTCAAGAAATTCCAGCTTTATAACTTTGATTCTTTTCACCCAAAAACACTATCATTTCCTTCTAATTTCGAATTAAGCTTTAACACATGTAACTTTCAATCATAAAGCAACAACCAAGTTAATTAGAACATTAATTCGAATAGCCAACAATTCTACTAAGAATTGATTCACTAACATGGGTCCAAGGCCATAATTAAACTCATTTTCCTAAGGATCTTACATTCTTTAGCATACAACGAACAACTTCATATATTTAATCATCTCTCAATTCAAGTGACAAACAAAGAACTCCTAATTTTCTCAATACTACATTTATCATTCAAGTAACATAAACATAAACTTACATGATTCCACAGAAATTAACATTCAGGCTCCTAACAAATCAGAAATTCGATCCTTCAAGCACCAAAGTTAGACTCTCCTTTTTCTCAAATTTTTGTTTCGGTTTAGTAAACAAATGAAGAAGATACCCATTATTTGTTTGTCTTGGAAATCCATTAAGGATTTAGTCTTGTCGACATGGACACCGAATCCTTAGGCCACCTCAACAAACCACACACAAGAATTGTTTTATCATGCAAAATTAAACGTTTCAATTGTTAACTAATTAGTTCCTTTTAAACTAGCTCCTTTCTTTCGAAATCTTTCAATTTGGGTCCATTACAAAGTTTTATAAAAGTAGTCACCAAGATTAATTGATCTTAATAGATTGTAACAAAGCATTTCACCAAAATAGAGAATTTAGGGTATTACACTTTTTTTTAAGTTTGTAGTTGTTTCAAACAATGATGGAATTCCTCATGCCCAAGAAAACACATCACTGCACCCACCATCCCAGAATAGAACAATTCAAGAGGTTGTTGTTCCCCGGTTGGATGATTTGCAATCGAGAATTGTTAGACCTCCTAATTAGGCTAGGAACTTTGCGTTGAAGCTGATTATGTTCCAAATGCTCAACTCCAATGGGCAGTATGTAGGGTTACCACATGAAAACACTCGAGAGCATCTTCGATTCATTCTTTTAATTTGCGCTTCATTTAGCCAACTAGGCGTTCCTGATGATGTCTTACGAATGCAACTTTTTCCTTATTCATTACAGGGTAGAGCTCGCACATGGTTCAGAGGATTACCTGCCATGTCCTATTACATCATGGAATGACCCTGCAACACAATTTGTTTTGCGCTTTAGTCCACCGATAGTGAATTTGCTCCTAATGAATGACATTACATCCTCGTATCAGTTACATGATGAGACTCTTCACACTATATGGGAGAGATATAAGTCTTTATTGCGATGATGTCCCAATAATGGAATTCAATAGGAAACTCGGATTGAGATATTTTATAATGGGTTAAATACAGCCACAAGACACCTTGACGATGGGTAATATAATGGTCCCTTACCTGATTGCACCTACAATGTCATTGTTGGTGTACTAGAGCAATTTGCTAAAAATGATTCTCAATATCCTATCTCTGGAGTTTCATAATGCAAAGCTGCATCGAGAGTGTTTGAGCTTGATGCTTTATCTTCTTAAAAGGCACAGATTTCTACTTTGGAGAATAAATAAAAAATATGGAGGGGACAAGTGAAGTTGCTCCTATCCAGATAGCTCAATAAAAAAATTATCCCTTTATTTTCCTGTGAGATTTGTGGAGGAAACCATAGCTTTGAGGATTGTCCACAACATGCGGAAAATGAGAGTCATGTTAGCAACATGCGAGGTAACAACTTGGGTACATTTAACATTGCAACTAATCGATAGCCTTAGAGTAACTCTAATTCTACATAGAACCAATGAGCCTTTCACTCTAGGAATAACTCATTTCAAGGCAATTATAGTGTGCGCAAAGAAAAATTTGATTACTCACAGCAACAGTTCTCGCTGCAGACTCCAATACAGCCACAACAGAATCAGATCCAACCACAATATCTTACATCACAGTCTCAACAATCACAATATGGTGCACCATCAAAGGCTCTATCTCAGATGAGTTACTATTCCCAATCAAGTGTATCTGATCCATTTACCCTTCTTGAAGAAATGATGCGTGATCGCTTGTCTCACATTAAAGCGATAGTGCAAGGTCACTCTTCATCAATATGCACTTTAAAAGCTCAATTGGGACATTTAGCTATTGATATGAATTCTAGACAACCAGACACATTACCTAGCAACATGAAAAGTCCTATAAGCAAGGGTAAAGAGCATTGCAAGGCTGTTACTTTACGCAGTGGTAAACAAACTACTGACTCGGTGTAAAAAGTACCCACAGCTACCCGTGAAAGAGGAGAGTCATCTGTATCTGATCATATAGTGAAGGATGGAGAGAATGCATACAAATAAAATATGTACCTGTACTCACCAAGCTAAGAAGTGTTACAAAGCAAACATAGGTTAGCTTACATACTTGCAAGCCCATCGGTCGAGTACTAGGGGTAACTAGGAGAATAAGAACACACAAATTCTTAAACTTATAACCTAAATCTTTATCTTTTATTAGAGGCATCAATTATTAAAGTAAGCACATACCATATAGGGTCTTAGATTCATTTTAATACAATTAAGGTGTGATCCATTAAAGATCGTAACTTTTATGTACAACTATCTAATTTATAAGTCACTTAATAATTCAAGTCTAACTCATAGTCCTTATTTGTTCATTCTTAGACAAGATTTGAGATAAGGGGGTGAAGAGTTCGACTAGGAATAATAGGTACAAGATTCAGCCAACTATACATAGTCTAAAGGAGAAGGATTTAATAAGATCTGTGGTTTAAGTCCAATTATACCATAATATATTACCAAAAAAATTTTCACCTTAATCAGAATATTAAAATCAAAGCTTAACACTAAAACAAAATTCATCTACCCTTTTACCCTTCTAAGCATCACATGGCATATAAT
The DNA here is from genome assembly GCA_019671005.1 of Hibiscus mutabilis. Taxonomy (NCBI): domain Eukaryota; kingdom Viridiplantae; phylum Streptophyta; class Magnoliopsida; order Malvales; family Malvaceae; genus Hibiscus; species Hibiscus mutabilis. Next base: position 27,559,276 of record CM033717.1, on the reverse strand, counting down.
CATACATACATCCATGATCAAACTACTAATCTATCATGTCATTAAACCATCATCACCCAAACAATCAAGCAACCATGAAATATTATATGGCCCTTTTTACATATAGTGATAGATAGTTTTAAGTCTTATATACTCATGTGGCAAAATGGTGTCCTAAGTGCATTATGCATATAAACAAACTATATGCCACCAACTAGGATTTCTTAAAGGAAGTTTACAAAACATACATCTTTGTACTTGTGATCTGATCCAAGCTCAAAAGGTAACCGCAAGCAAAGCTTTACCCTAAAATGTGGTGAAAAGATAGAATAAGTATACACTTGGTGAGGAAGTTTAAAGTAACTAAAAGCATGAATAAAACAATTTATCCTTTCACCAAAAATCTATCAAGTCATGTATGGTTCTAAACTTGAACAAGAAACTAGCCATTTTGGATTAAGCCATTCGAAAGAAGCATATATCTTCACCCAAAAGAATATACAAGAATCAATTAGAAGAATCTTACATGTCATGCAAGTTATTAAGATGATTCATTAATTTAACTTGTAAATTTTCATTGTTTTTCTTTAACATAGCCTTGGAAATCAAGTAACATAGGTAAACGAATTTCCAACCAACTGTCGCCATCATTGGTACTAAAAGTACCGGTCAATCCCTCATATCGTCGCCTCATAAGGGCTGTAGTCCATCCCAAACACGAGCTCTATGGACTCTATGTCGTGCCAACTATACCTATGACTCGAAACTAAGGCTTTTCAATTTTCTTACATCATATCAGAATCAAATTTGAGCTTAGCTTCATATAAATCCCAATATGAGCATAAACCAAAATCAAGTGTTACAAACCATATAATACCTAACATTTAGGCACTTACGTCGAATCCTAACTTATATTTGCATAACATAATTCAAAGATTGAGCAATATAATTAAAACAATAAAAGATGCTCGGGAAGGTTACGAGCCTATCCTGAGACTTTAAACTACACTCATTGGTTTGAAGATTAGCTTCGATCCTTGATCACAATGCCACTTTGATTGTCCAAGGATTTATCCTTCCTATCTCTGTTGTCCTATACTTGATCTTGCTCTAGAGGAGACAATAGACATACGCATTACTCTCATTGAAGTTAAACTTAATAATACAACTCGTTCAAACATTTACAGATTCATATGCACACATTTAGTTCATCAATATACCTATTTTGTCATAATATACCATGTCAACCAAAACAATCTTAAACTCATCTTTATAAGGTTTTTTGACTCATGAAAATAATCCACTTTTATCTATTAAGCCAATCCTTCAAATAAGATTGTAAAACATTCCCTTCAACTATCGTCAACACTGGTACTAAAACTACCAGTCAATCCTTTCTACTGTCGGTAAGTGACCAAAACACATCCCTCCTACTATCGCTTCATAAGGACCATAGTCTAGGACCGTAGTCCACCCCAAACACAAGCTCTAGTGACTCTATGGCATGCCAACTATACCTATGACGGACTCGAAAACAAGGCTTTTCAATTTTCTTAATCATATCAAAATCAGAATTGAGCTTAGCTCCATAATAATCACATGAACATGTCTTATCGTTTATCTTATCATGCATGTATAAGAACATATAAATCCCAATATGAGCATAAACCAAATCACGTGTTTAAAACCATATAATACCTAACATTTAGGCACTTACCTCGAATCCCATCTTATATTTGCATAACATAATTCAAATGTAGAGCAATGTAATTAAAACAATAGAGGATGCTCGAGAAGGTTACGAGCCTATCTCGAGACTTTAAACTACACTCATTGGCTTAAGACTAGCTTCGATCCTTGATCACAATGCACTTTGATTGTCCAATGCTTCATCCTTCCTAGCTCTATTGTCCTCTACTTGATCTTGCTCTAGAGGAGACAATAGACATATCCATTACTCTCATTGAAGTTTAACTTAATAACACAACTCATTCAAACATTTACACATTCATATGCACATATTTAGTTCATCAATGTACCTATTTTGTCATAATATACCATGTTAACCAAAACAATATTGAACTCATCTTTATAGGGTATTTTGACTTATGAAAATAATCCACTTTTATCGATTAAAATAGCCCTTCAAATAAGCTTGTAAAACAGTCCCATTTTTAATTAAAAACAGGCCCTCAATCTTTACAAAACAAACCTCTAATTTAATTTATAAAACAATCTAATATAGTCACAAAACAATCCCTAAAACTGTGTTTGCAAAACAGCCCCTAAACATTTTATTTCAAAGAAATCCCCTATTTTAAATCACCAAAATAGCCCATGTTTTATTTGCAAAACAACCCCTATACATTTGCAAAACAACCCATGTATTAACTTAAAATCTTCCCATTTTTCCTTTATCAAAACAATCTAAATCAATTCTTTAAATTCATAAAACAATCCCAAAGATTACCCATCCAATCCTCATTTCAAATTCACAGTTTAGCCTCCTTTTAATCCACGAAAATAGTTCCTAAACAATCCTTTTTGATAATAACAGTCTACAATTGATATTAACAAGCAATGTGACTAAATCCAAGCTCTAAATTCAAACTACACTATCGTACAATGATCCATTCGAACACTTGAACTATCTCAATCAACATATAATTCGTCATCAAGCAATTTAACATCTTAAACTATGTTACACATTCACAAAGAGCATGAAAATTTATCACATGTATAATTCGAATGATTCAAGAAAATACATAGCATATGTTTGGCTTTTCTAACAACTCTAATAGCATAGTACATGGGGATATCCTAATCAATTTCTCAAATTGAAACTTAGATTTAAAATTTGGACCAATTTAAGCTTCAATTACCAACTCCTATTACAAGCTCTCATTCTCTCTCAAGATATGGGGTTTCGGATATTTGGGGAAGAGGATGAAAATGTTTTGGTTATCCTCCCCAATTTTTGAGACCCCTCCACACATGCCGTCACCCATGTTCAACATGTGTACAAGTCCCTCGTACATGTTTCCTTTATCATCCAATCCTTTGATTTTATTAGAATCCATTTTCGTCCTTTTTCACATTGGCTATCTATTTTTCATTACTTTAAATTTGGTCCTAATTCACTTAATTGATCCTATATTGTTCACAAAACAATTCTAGACAATTCAATTTAGTAACATACTTCTATGCCAAATTTTGGGTTATCACAATTCTCCTCCCCTAAAAGAAAATTCGTCCTCGAATTTACCTGAGTTGAAAAGATGAGAATATTGATCCTTCATAGCTGCCTCAGGTTCCCAAGTAGCATATTCAACCTTGTGGTTTCTCCAAAATACTTTGACAAGAGGAACAAACTGGTTACAAAGTCTTTGTATCTCACGATCCAATATCTGGACCGGATCTTCTTCATAAGATAGATCCAGATTAAGTTCCGCTTCTTCGGATTCTAATATGTTGGATGGATCTGACTGACATTTTCAAAGCATGGAGACATGTAATATGTTGTGAATCTTATTGAATTCACTAGGAAGGGCCAAACGATAAGCAACAGGGCCAATATTCTCAATGATTTCAAAAGGTCCAATGAAACGAGGGCTAAGCTTTCCTTTCTTCCCAAATATGAATACCTTCTTCCATGGACACTTTTAGAAACACATAGTCTCCTACAACAAGTTGTATATCCCTCTTTTTCATATCAGCATATGACTTCTGCCTATCAAAGGCTTCCTTTCTCTATGAAGCTCAGATCCTAAGGCTTTACTTTCTCCTAGTTCCGACCAACACAAATGAGTTTTGCACTTTCTTCCATACAAAGATTCGAAGAGAGCCATCTAGATGGATGCTTGATAACTATTATTATATGCAAATTTAGCCAAAGGTAAGGATTTCTCCCAGTTCTTTCCAAAATCAACTACGCAAGCATAAAACATATCTTCTAAAATTTGGATTACTCTTTTAGATTGGCCATCAGACTAAGGATGGAAAGTTGTGTTGAGATTTATTTATGTTCCTAAGACCTTTTACAAGGAATTCTAGAACCTATAAGTGAATCGAGGATCTCGATCCAAGATTATGGAGGTAGGAACACCGTGCAAATGTATCACCTCTCGAATATACAACTAGACCAAGTAATTCAAGCTCAAGCTCATTCGAATAGGTGTGAAGTGGGATGATTTAGAAAATCTATAGATTATCACTCAGGCTGCATCATTCTTCCTTAGGGATAAAGGTAAGCCACTAACAAAATCCATAGTTATACGATCCCACTTCCATAGGGGTAATTCAATGGGTTTTAAAAGTCCTGTAGGGACCTGGTGCTCAGCTTTCATCTTATGGCAAGTTAAACATCTGATACAAATTTTGTGATAGCAGACTTCATCTCTGGCCACCAATACAAAACCTTTAGGTCTTTATACATCTTAACCGATCCATGATGGACTGAGAAAGGGCTACTATAAGCTTCTTGCAGCATTTTCCCCTAAAGGGTTTCATCATTTGGAGCACAAACTCTATTTCAAAAATTAAGTAAACCATTTGACATCAAAGAAAAGTCTATATTAGGTTCAACTTCAAGCTTACGCAAGATGTTCTGAAGGTCAAGATCTAATTTTTGAAGGGTATTGATTCTAAAATCAAGTTAGATTGGACTTAAGGTTCGGCCAAAAGCTTTTGTTTCTTTTGTAGCTGAAAATGTGCATTCATTGTAGTAGAAGCGACAATACAATGAGATATTCTTAGACAAAAGGTTTACAACTCGGTTATAAATTAAGCATAACTTATTCAAATTCGTACCAATTGAATGTTAGCGACTGAGTGCATCAGCCACAACATTCGCCTTCCCTGGATGATAACCAATGACTAGATCATAATCTTTGAGCAGTTACATCCATCTTCTTTGCCTAATGTCCAGTTCCTTTTGAGTCAGAAGATACTTCATACTTTTGTGATCGGTAAATAAGTAACATTTCTTTCCAAACAGATAGCGCCTCTAGATTTTTAAGCAAAAACTACAGCAGCCAATTCTAGATCATGAGTTGGATAATTCAAATCATGGGGTTTTAGTTGTCGAGAAGCATAGGCCACTACTTTCCCTTCTTGCATGAGTACACATCCTAGCCCAAGTTGAGATGCATCACTAAAGACCGTATAATTCTTTCCTGATTCAGGTTGTGTCAAAACTGGAGCGTGTCAGAGAACTTGCTTCAACAAAACAAATGGTACTTCCTTTCGAAGAAGCTTAGTTAAAGGTGCGGCTATGATGGAGAACCCTTTAACTAATCTTCGGTAGTATCCGACTAACCCCCAGTAAACTTCTAATTTTGCCAACATTTCTCAGAGGTCTCCAATCAACAATCGATTGAATCTTTTTAGGATCAACTTTAATCCCTTCTGCAAATATTACATGACCGAAGAAGGACACTTCGGATAGCTAAAATTCATATTTGCTGAACTTTTCATAAAGTTGATGATCTCGAAGGGTTTGTAGAACAGTTCGAAGGTGTTTCAAATGTTCATCCACATCTTTGGAATAGATGAGAATATCATCGACGAAGACTACTACAAACTTGTCCAAGTATGGCTTAAAGACTCGATTCATGAGGTCCATGAATGCAGCTGAAGTGTTTACCAAACCAAAAGGCATTACGAGAAACTCATACTGACCATAACGAGTCTTGAATGTAGTTTTAGGTACATCAATTCCTTAACCTTCATTTGATAGTATCCTGATCAAAGATTGATCTTGGAGAATACTGTAGCATCCTTAAGCTGATCAAACAAATCTTCGATTCTCGGTAATAGTTACTTGTTATTGATGGTGAGCTTGTTCAATTGCTGATAGTCGGTGCAAAGCATTATCGATCCATCTTTCTTCTTTACGAACAACACTAGGGCTCCCCAAAGAGATGAACTAGGCCTGATAAAACCTTTATCTTGTAGGTCTTGCAACTGAGTCTTGAGTTCTTTAAGTTCAACCGGGGACATCCGATAGGGAGTAATGGAAACTAGATTGGTTCTAAGTTGAACTTCAATTCCGAACTCCACATCTTGAGTCGGAGGTAATCCTAAAAGTTCCTCGGGAAATACATCAAGAAATTCAGAAATAGTTAGGATAGACTCGCGGGTGATTTTAGTCTTATCGACTTTAGATACGACAGCAAATACAGAATTTGATTTCAAAGGTTTCTTATCTAAGAGGAGTATGGATTCTTTCCCTAATCCATGTAGAAAAAGTCTTTTCTTATTACAATCTACCTAAGCTTGGTATTTTCCTAACCGATCTAAACCCAAAAGAAGATCAAATTCATTGAAAGGTAGGGCTAACAAATTGACAGGAAAAGGAATGTCTTGTGTGAACAAAGGACAATTCCTACATATTTGATTCACAACGACCCTATCTCTTAAGGGATTTGAGGCAACAAGATTATAGTTTGTGGATTCAGACCTCAGATTAAAATTTTCAATCAGGCTAGAACATATAAAGGAATGGGTTGAACCAGAATCAAATAAAGCATAGACAGGATTTTTTGTACAATTCGATTGTACCTGTTATAACATCAGGGAGTCTTCTTCTTCCTGGCCCCAAACATGATATACTCGAGCAGGGGCTTGAGATTCTTGATGCGTAGTATTAGAGGCTTAACCCCGGTTTGTTCCAAAATTTCCAAACTGAGCTTGCTTAGGTCCTTTAACCCGAGGTGATTGAATATGATTTGGATTCTTTGATACATGAGTTGGAAGTTTGTTCAGATTCCGAGGACAATCCTTGATATAATGATCTGATTCTCCATACATGAAGCAAGCATTTGCTTGCCTTGTACACTAGCATGAATGTTTCTTCAGACAAAAATTGCAGATAGGTGCGTATGAATCTCTACCTGAATTTCCCTTGCTAGTGACAGAGATTAAAGGTGCAGAAGACTTAACTGCAGATTGAGTCTTTGGTAAGAAATTACTCTTTAGGGAAGAGTTAAAATTCGAAGAGCTTCCTCCTTGATTCTTTGACTTCTTGGATGGCCATGGAGGTTTGCTATCATTCCTTGATCTTTTGTCATTCCGAGTGTAATTCTCTCTCCTTTTCTCTAATGCTTTCATTTTAGCTTATGTGGTAATTACTCGGTTCACCAAAATTTTGAAATCTGTAATCCCCAAGGTCGTGAAAATAGGGCCTAATTTATCATTGAGCCCATCAAAATAAACAACTGACATTTATCTTTCTCCTTGATATATTTGGACCCGTATTTGCAATATTTGTAGAAATTGCTAACATACTATTCTATTGGCATGCCTCCTTGCTTCGATACAAGAATCATTTTCTGCATTTTCGCTAGGTATTGTTCACTTATATACTTTTTACGGAATTTCTTGAGAAAGAATTCCCAATTAATTGCATTACTAGGAGCAGTAAGGGTCGTAGTTTCCCACTAGCTCAGTGCCTTATTAGCTAAGAGGGCCAAGGCACACTCGAGTTTATGTTCATCAGAAGATTGTAGTTGCTTGGTCAAGTTCCTGATAGTGGTCTCTAGCCGGTATTCAGCTACTTCTGAGTTTTCAGCATCAGCAGCCGTGAAAGTATAAGCTCGATGTTGAGCCAGTTTATCTATCGGGGCCCTTGTTTTCACCACTATAGGAGGAGTGGGATGAGTTGGAGGATTTTGTCTTAAGAAGGTAACTAACAGATCAAACATCTCCTTCATGCTGAGGAGATACTCTCGTTGTACGAGATGAATTGAAGGAGCTTCATGTTGAGGTTCAGTAGTCTTTTGGGGCTCTTGATGCTCCTGGTTCATTCTTACGCTTTCTCTTTCATTGAAGGAGCTAGCCGGGCTCTCGTTATCCCATCCCAAATGTGTCTCTGACATTTCTATAGGCTAATCAAAAGATAAAAGAGAGCTTATATGTAACACCATGAAAATCAGTCTAGAATTTTAAGGGGTGTTATATTTTTCGTATCAGAGTTAGAGTTTAGTCAATTTAAATATATGTGTAGAATGTTATTTGATATTTTTGGTGTCTAAAAATGTCATGAACTATGATTTAATTATTGTTATTTTGTGAATGTGAGGCATCCTTGATGTAAGACAACCCTTGATAAATCTATGAGAAATTATGTTGTTTAGTAAATGTAAATCAAGTTTAGCTAGGTAGTTCTAGCAACCTTTAAAAGTTTATTAAGACTAATTACATGAATTACATTATGCTTTGACTTAAATTTTGAACTCAGACAGTAATATTTTGATTTGGATTTCGTCGAACATTATCTTCCTAATTCAGAAAAGATTCAGATAAATGAAATTTAGACTTCTGAAATTTGAAATATCTATAAAGACATTTGCGAATTCCTTTGGTTACAAGGAAAATTCGAGGACAAATTTTCTTTAGGGGGAATTGTAACACCCCGAAAATTGGTCTATAATTTTTTGACTCCCGATGATTGAAAAATAATTTTTAGTGTTCGAATAAGTCTTTGATTTTTAAATATGTAAGGGTGTGATAGGGATTTGTGATTAAATATGAAGAAATTATGATTTGTGGACTAAGGTAAAAAGGGTTCAAAGTATGTTTAGTGACCTAATTATGAAAGAAGGGAAGTTGGTGAGTAAAGTGTAAGGGAAAGATCTTGGTACTTTAAGTAAAAGCAAGGAAAATATCAATGGCCTATGGTTGATTAAACCATGTAGTTGCCTCATTCAAGAGGAATGAAGATGGAGGAATGAAGATGGAGGACTAAAGGCTTGATTTCACCATTTCCAAAAAAATTGGTGAAGGAAGCACCTAGGTGTCATGCTTTTAAAATTTAGCCTTTAATCAATTTCCTAAAAACTACACGTGTATTTGCCTTAGGGAATATTTGGCAGATTCAAGTTAGAAAGTTTATAAGGAAGGAAATAAGGAAAATGAATGACATTCTTCAACTTTGGTTAAAAAAAAGAAGCAACGAGATTTTTATTGGCAACCACCTTTCGTTATTCTGAGAAAGACTGATCGGAAAACCTAAACTAGAACTTAAGGATTCATCGGGTTAGAGAGACCAATGATCAAAATCTGAGTTCACCATTGGGATCGTTGAGATTTCTGGTAAATATAAAAAGAAAAATGAGTTGAAGCTTTGATTAGCTTCGACCTTCGATTCGTACGTGAAATCGATTTGAAGTGAGTGTATTTGTGGTTCATTTTTCTAAAGTTGTTATTTATACTAAAAAGATTGGAACATCTGATAAATACCTTGTCATGTTTAAAAATTGCCCTGTTTCTAGTTTCAATCATGAAAGAGTTGGGGTTTTAGTGCAGAAACACAATATTTGTTTCTGAAATTATTACTAATAAACTACCCTATTTGTTAGGCATCTAGTCAATCTTAATCGGATCGAACCAACATCAAATAGCTGCCCAAAAATTTTGTCGGACCTTATGTGCTGTTTTGGTGTGTTATTCATGTTTAAATAAGTCGAAAATATTGGTAAAATTTGCAGCGAGCGGCAGTAGTAAGTAGCTTGCTGATTGGGTGGATTTTTCCTGTCTAAACATATTGAACATGGTGATGAAATTTTAGTGGACAAAAAGCATTTTAATTTTTCTTGTTCGATATTTTAACAGTAACTTTATGTTAGTAGAGATGAAATTCATGAACAACAGTTGTAATTCAGACCGACTCATATGATTAAATTTGTATATAACTAGTTATGTATACATTGCATGATATGTATTGTAGGTAACAAGCCAAATTGTTGCTTTTTTTGCAAATACTAATGATTAAATGTGATAATAAACATTTTGATCTACCTTTCAGAATTATTAGGTTTGTGGGTCAGCTTTGATTCAGCAATTGATATTATTATTTTGGTATGTTCGAGAGTATTCAAAATGTGAGTACTGATACATGACATGTATGTTAAGCTTTATAACGAATTGGTTATTTCCGTAAATGAGTATTTGTTTAGTTGTGTATATATGTTCTTCGCCATGCTCAATGTTATGAGTAGGTAATAATTATTAATTGTTAATACAATGTGAAATAAAGTTATGAAAGGTATATGTATTATGTGTTATATGATAATTCCAAATGTAATTGTGATCTTACTCGTGACTGTGGTGGCAGGTTGTATGTTCAAATTAATTGTAATCTCCGAGAGCTACGGCTCAATCTCCGAGAGCTTTGGCTCCATCTCTGAGAGCTACGGCTTAATCTCTGAGACCATTGGCTCAACCTTTGAGAACATCGGCCCATCTCCGAGAGTTGCATGGATGATAATGTATGTATTATTCTGGTTACTTTGAAAAAAATTTAAGTTTATTGATGATGAATATAAACCTTACGTACTACTTGACGTTATGATCTCTATGACATTGAGATACCGATCAAGGTGTGGATGTTGGGAGGTTTTGATTGGTTGTATTTATTGTTATGTTTAATTTAGTTTGATTAAAAAAAAACTATGTTCTGGTACAATTCATATGACTTAAAGGTGATGTTTTGGTTCGAGTTATAGACAAGACGATCTTATTAAAAAATAGAGTGAATAACATGAGAAAGGATACCAGGTATGAGCAAATAAATTATCGTGTGAAGAGATGCTACTATGGTAAATATAAGAACACTTTAAATTTGTTTACGTGGACAGTGTAGACACTAATTTTATCCGGGTTTATAATTTTTTTTTTATTTTATTTAGTTATTCACTTTATATATCAGTATTATTGTTATCATTATTAAAAGATTATCATTAGTATTAATCATACATTTATATATAAATAACAACCCAATTTATTAATATATAGTTCATGACCAATACATTTACATAAAAACACAAAAAACATTACATATTATACATTTGGCCCAATTAGAGCCCAAATTTAAAACCTTAATATCTATTATCCTTTTTTTCTTGTGCAGCCAAGCGTCCACAACCAGATGAAAACTAATCTGGCGGTCCAAATTAAATGAGAGAAGCCTCTCATCCGCTTCACGTACGCGTCCCATCTACCGCCCGCTCGTTCAGCTCCCTCACGCCCCCACGCGTGCCTGTCCAGCTCTCCCCACGCATTCTTCGTGGCTTCCTAGTTCCATGCTGCGTTGATCGAAAGGACCACCGTCGGCCACATCGGTTTACGGCTGTTCGATGCTCTCTAGTCCCTTCCTCCATTGTTTATCCATGCATGCAAGAGGACAAAAAACGAAAGGAGAATATCAGTAGCAATATCAAAGATTCTAGGAGGCAAGCCGACCAAAAATTGAATACAAACATGGGATAGTCGATCAACCAATAGCAATTTATATAACCTTTTTTCTTTTTTGTTATTACTCATGTAATTCAGGGTATAAAGAAAACTCAAACCATTTTGTAACCCTAGAGAACAAGGGATTTCTGAGAACAAGCAATACAAAAGAAACACAACTTTTGAGGTATATCTCCTTCATTTTCAGTGCATGCATACAAAAGAAAGAAAAAAAGAGTTTTAGGGTTTACCTTTAGATTTAAGGGGCGTTCATCTTTTCCTGACTCATTCTACTGGTGATAAACCCTCCAATTCTCTCTAGGGATGAACGGGGTGAGCCGGCAAAAACAAGCTTTCAAAAAGGAGTTGCGATTTCTATTTTTTAGAGATTTGGGTCTCAGTTTTTCGAAAAAGAAGGGATTTTGTTGTTTTTCAAGGGAAAAAAGGGTCAGATCTAGGTTTGGAGTGAAAATGAGAGCCTTTCTAGTTTGTTTTAGGTTCACCGGCCGTCGGCGAGCGACGATCAACGTAGCGGAGGGTGGCTGATTTCTAGGTTCGTGCCCCGATATGCGGCGGCGAGGAAGAACACAACAACAGTGTTCATCCGAATTTGCGAGAGAGGGAGTTTGTTATTATTTTTAAGTCTTTTTTCTGTTTTTGGCAAAAACTTGAGTTTTATACTCATTTTAAAAAAAATAAATGGGTTAATTCTTTTTTAAATCCCTTTGCATTTTTAAAATCACACCCCCAGTCCTTCCACCTTTTTAAACTACAACTGTAGTCCATTTTTTTTTAATCTTTGTCGTTTCTCTTCTGTCTTCAATCATTTTACATTTTTGCCCTGTAATTTATCTTCTTTAAATTTCAGTCTTATATGTTGTTTTCTTTGTAGTATTATTATATACATGTTTAATGTGGCCTCTGTATATGTATGTGTTATATTAATATGATATATGTTTTTATAATACATGTTCTTTTAAATGTACAATATATGTTTTGATATATGGCATGTAATATGCATATATATATATATATATATATTATGTATGTTTTATAATGCGGTATATGGTGTTAATGTATATATATTTTACATGTAATATTTAAATATATGATTTTATATATAAGTATATGTTTTCTACATTATATAATATATAGCTCGAAACACTACGTATATATGTATACAATATGTATTTATATAATATAGTTCATATGGTATATAATATGTAGTTTTTATATATTATATGATACATGGTTTATATATATATAAATATATGCATATATTTATATATTCTATATATACAATACGTAACATATAGTTTTAAATATATATATATATATATATATGGTACTGCCATTTCCCTTTATATATATATATATGTTTATACATTGATATATGTAAATAGATATATGTATAATACCCTATTACATAATGTGATGCTAATGTATGATATTTAGAATCCTGTATTTCGTATTTACTTCATACCTTGGTTGATGTTTGTCATATTCATGTTGCTTTTGCCATATTATCATATTTTGGATTCGAAATATTAATTGTCAATGTAGTACCCTTCTACTCGAGAGTAAGTGCGGCTAGTACCAGTGTTGTGGTGGTGGTTTTGTCGTTTACTCTCGAATAGCGGGGCCTTTAAAATTCACTCGCATGTATAACCGAATTTTGGTTTAATTGTCATTTTAACTTGCAAAATCTAATATTAATAAAGCGATAATTAATTTGGTACTAATTTTCGGGCGAAACCTTCCCCACTCGTAACTGACTCTTGAACCCAAAAATCTATAGTTTTATTTTCGGTGTTCGGTCTACCTAATCCAAGTGACCACTGGCAACACCAAATTTCTATTCCAAATACGAGTTTTAAGGAAATCCTCGCTTTTAAATAAATATTTTCAAAAAGGATGGGATACATCGAACCAATTCGGGAAATAATTTCAAAAAACGTAGCTACAACATAGCGACTCCGCTGGGGATCGAACATTTTTTTACAAAAAAGAGAGTCAGGCATAAAAAATTACCGCTTTATTAATATTGGAAGTTGCGAGTTAAAGTGACATTTAAGACAATATTTGTTTATATATGAGAGTTTATTTTAACGCATTTTAAAATTTGACATATAAACATGTCCTTTAAGTTGTGGGGAAATGCTAGTGCTTTCGTGTGGATATTGTTCCTCCGTATGGGCCTAGTAAGTACCTTCGGGGCTCGAGTACCCTATGTTTTCATGGGAACATTGTTTCCCCGTATAAACATAGCGAATGGGTCCCCTTGAATTGAACTCGATTGAGAGGAGCCTATAATGGGTGATGATCGGGGGCCTTGCTACCCTTAGTAGGGGACATCAAGGACAATCCCGATACCTTTTTAGTACCAAAATCACATTTAGAGAATATAGAAAGCCCACCCTTTTAGAGCCGTGCGGATAACCTGGGTGTTTTAGATGGGATACAAATAGGGTTTTTTATTTTATGCTATGTTTGTTTACTTTTTCGCTTTATTGCTCCATTTATTTATTTTTTCCTGTAGTAATTTATTTCTTTTTGTTTTGCTTTTACGTTTTTGCATTTTTTTGTCGCATCTACATCGCATGACATAAAGGTGTTGATTCAAAGTTGGTTCCAATAATAAATCTTTCATAATGAATGGGAGGTTCTCAAGAGAGAGGGTGACTACATGGGAGTCTGACATTGATCCGAATTCATTCTTTTGAAGACATTTAATTTGATATTACCCTACATGTTTTCATCGAGCTTTTCCTCGTTAAGAGGATTCTTAGCACAAGAACAACAAACGCTCCCAAAGATGAAGAAATAGATTGAGGTTTTAAGGACCGATATCAGTTCAAGGTGACGGTCATGAGACAAATTCAAGAGATGGCCAAACACGTGTGTAGTCGGAAGTAAGAACCCTTTGCCCCTACATCAGCTTAGAGACAGAAAAAGGACCGAGATTCTTCCAGCCACTTGAAGCCATCGAAGAGTCGGAAGTTATGGTCAAAGCCTATTTGTAGGAATTTGTTTTATGAGCTTTGAAATGACAACCTTTTCCAATTCAATGAAAGTTGTTCTAGGGTGATCATCTATAGAATCAACGCCTTTATTTCCATATATTCTAGTATTTATTTTATTTTATTTTACCATATGTCTCATGCATTTCATAGCACATATATCATGCATTAATTAATAAAGCAAGGAAATTAATTGTTGGGATTTCTTGGCAGAATTCTTAAGTAATCAAAGATTCTGTATTCGCACTTTACCTGACACCAAAAAAGGCAAATGGAGGAAAGTTTTGCTAAGTTGGAAGCTAATTTGAGAGGACAGTTGGAACAGGCTCAGCAAGAATTGAGGGACACCATAATCAAATCTCAACAAGACATGGTGAAAGAACTATCTGAGTTGATCGGACTCAAGAAAGCAGAAAACCTACTAGGGAAAGGATCCGTTGAAAACCCTAGTCAGAACACGTTTTTGTCGCTAGCACCCCTAGGCCCCCGCAAGGGGTGGCTACTCAAGGAGATGGGACAACATCGGATCAGGCGGGTGCCTCTACCCATGCTCCACCAGGTTTGATTTTTAGTCAAGGGGAAAATGTTGGGGTTAGCATCCCAGATTTAGATGAGTTGGAGAAATTGAACAAGGTCAAGGCGGAGTACTCGAAGCAACTAGAAGAGACGCGGAAGGACCTTGAAGAGAAATTCCAAACAAAAGAGCAAGAAGAGGGGTTGTATGGAATGAGTGCTAGGGATCTCAGTTTGGTTCCAGATTTGGAAATTCCACCCAAGTTCAAGACACCCTAATTTGAGAAGTTTGATTAGACTAGTAGCCCTGCATCCCACATAACTTTTTTCTGTAGAAAAATGATGGGTTTTATCGATAATGAGATGTTGTTAATTCACTGTTTCCAAGATAGCCGAGTAGGGCCTGAGGTGGTACAATTAGTTAACCTGTGCTCAGATCATGTCATGGAAAGATTTGGCCAAGGCTTTCACAGACTAGTTTATGCACATAACTGATATGGTTCCAAACCGACTCACGTTACAAGGTTTGGAGCAAAGGCACAATGAGAGCCTTTGTGAGTACGCCCAGCGTTGGCGAGATGTGGTAGCACAAGTACAACCTTCATTTCATGAAAGTGAGATTTTTCCCATGTTTGAGGACACTTTGAAGGGGACACTCTATGACCGCATGATAAGTAACCCTATCAGTAATTTCTCAGATATGGTTATGACCAGTAAACGTATCGAGGCAACCATCAAGAGTGGTAGAATTGATGGAAGAGAAAATGCTCGAAAGCAATTCAAGAAAAGGGGTCATGAGGTGAACAACACAAGTACCTACGAGGCTCCTAAGAATCTCATAATATTATCACCTCAAGCCAAAACCGAGAATTCACAAAGCTCAAAAAAGAGAAGCTAGGGCTCCCAAGAAGGAGAATGAGAAGATGTCTTTCACCCCTCTGCCGATTTCATACAAGGAGTTGTTCTCACAACTATACGAGGCTAATTTGGTTTGACCAGATTATGTTACTCCCTTTCAACCACCTTATCCTCCGTGGTATGATGAGAAGGCACACTGTGAGTACCATGCCGGAGTACCGGGGTGCACCATAGAGAATTGTACAGAATTTAAGAAAGTCGTGCAAAACATGATCAATAATAGGATCGTGGAGTACGAGGGACCCTACGTGGTGGCTAACCCACTTGCAAATCATGGAGGTCGGGGTGTGAATGCCCTTGAAGAGGTGGGTGCAAAGAGAGTAAAGGTGGAGGTGTAAGAAATCAAGTCCCCTCTAAGTGGGGTGTTCAAACAGCTATGCATGGTGGGTTTGATCGAGAACGACATGAAGAGAGTGCATGATGGGCATGGGTTATTCTGTGAGTACCATCAGAAGGAGGGACACGAGATTTAGTGTTGTTTGGAGTTCAAGCAGTTGGTTCAAGAATTGATGGAGAATAAAAAGATTGAGTTCTTCGAGGAAGTTTAAAGAGTTATGATGAACGACCAGTTTCACAGTGGTAGAAAGTTATGTTTATTTTAGTGTCAACTTGTTTCCATTTCCTTGCATTTTAATTTTTCTTTTGAAGTAATGTGTGGAATCAACTTTTCTACCCTTTGCCTGAAAATAGAAAAGATCTTTTTGTAAGGGCCTATGTTGTTTGCGGATTATCATTTCAATGAAAGGATGCATTTTTAAAAAAAAATCAAGAGCACATACATGTATATCCCTTCTTACCCTCGTAGGTCCCCGGATATCACGTCCATGATGTGACATTGATGCAAAGATTAATCGAATGTTGTGGTAACGATGAGGTGTGATTCCTTACTTAGCCTACTTGGTCGGTAAAGCGCAAAAAAGCAAGACTACTACTCCTTTGATGATGTTCGATGATGAAAAAATCTCCAAAACTCATAAAAAGTGAAGTGGACTAGGCATGTTTAACTAAGTGGAGTTGCTTGAAATTGAAGTTCTAAGCGTAGTCTTCTATGCCCTAATAAGAATACATAGATTATAACTAGCAGTCAAAAAAGAAGAAAAAGCAGAACAAAAAGAAAAGTAGAAAGGAAAAAGGAAAAGAGGAAGAAAAATGAATGAATGAATGAACAATCGAATTAGTCTCGGAGCACTCTAATGGAGCTGTGGGGGGTGACAAATCTAATAAGGAGCTATGCTCCATCTGTCAAATACCCTAGCATCAGAGATGTAGCATCGAAGTCATGTGATATAGTAATGGCTAGTTGCAATCAGAAGCACACACATGCACTTAGAATTTTCTTCTTAGAATGGTATTTTTGCACTACACCAGTTAAACAAGTCTGGTAAGCTTGGACACATTTATGAAGGGGGAAAATAATGAGAACTAAAAGGAGTAGTTTTTGAATGGATCAAGCGATACAATAATCATGAGGATAAACTGAGTGATCTATGAAGAATTTCACAACTTCTAAATATCACCACAACAGTCAGTAACTACATACACGCAAGCTATTCTTAAAATGATCACTGAAGGGTTGAATCCAATGCACTCTTGCATTTGAAATGTAACACCCCAAATCCTAGCCTAGAAGTATTGGAACCAATTTGCATAAGTTGATAGCTTAATTGATTAGTCAATGGCCTAATTGAAAGAATGAATGAAATAAGTGACTAATTTAAAGTTACTACATTGAATTAAATGAGAAAGATAAGTATTGCATGCTAAATTTCTCATTTCCCCTAATGCCCTTGATTAATTTAATATTAAGAATTAATTAAGGGACATTTTAGATAATGGACAAATCCAATAACATGGATTAGATGTTGTCATCTTCTCCATTATACTTACATTTGACCGAATAGAAGGAGAAAATAGAGAGAAAGAAAGCTTGAGAAAATCAGCCATTGAAGAGGGAAAATTTAGCTTGCTGTAAGGAAATTAAAGCTAGAAGCAAAGCATGATTCTACCTTTGTTCAATTGAATAGGCAATTATACTTGTGGAATTGGACTGTTTTGATGATGTTAGATGAAATTAACTATTGAATATGTGATTAGATGGTTAAATGGTTGTAGAATCATGCAAATTTGAAGAATGAACACTAGGTATTATGCTAGAAATTATGTGTTTGTGATAGTGTAACAAAATTAGAGTGCTAGGAAATCGAAATGTGATGTTGAAGTAAGAATTAAATGGTTAGAACTTGCAATTGAGCTATGGAATTAATAAATTGATTATGATCATGATTAGGTAAGGTAATTAAGGTGTTAACAAGTTGAATTGATAGTAAGCAATGCTGGAAATGAAAGATAAAAGTATGAACATATTCACATAATATAGAAACTGTTTTGTTGAATTGAAATTGAGTAAACATGTAAAATTAAGCTTTGTAATCAACTTACCCTGTTTTGGCTGCCTTGAATATTGGATTAACATTGACTCAACATGTTTAGGATATCATATGAAATGAATTACAGGGCCAAAACATTGGATAAAATGAATTTAAGGCATTAAAATGTGATTAGGTGCAATCTGCCCAGAATGTAAGCTTTAATTCCTAACTCCTGATAACTGTGATCTCGTTCCAAGCGCGATTATAAGAAAACGGAAGCATGATTACTCTGTAAGAAAGTGAAGGAAAGAGTAAGCCGATGCCTAGTGAGATATTTTAGAGCTAGGTAAGATATGAATTTATTAATTATCCTTCATTATCCCAAAACAAAACTATTAACCGAGTGGCATTCCAAGCTTGGAATAGAGAAAAGCTATTTGAATCTACTCTTGAATAAGCGAGAGTACGTATCACAAGATTTTCATGCACTAAATGAGTATAATTTGAACATTCATATATATACAATCACATAACATCCACACAAGGCATAATCATGTAAACTATGCTCCAACTAAATCTACTTGTTTTCACTTATCACTTAAACCATAATTACATCTTGATAAAAAGAGGTAATTATTCCCCAAAAGATCACTCATTCAACTCTTGACTCATTGTTTTATAGTAAGCCAGGCCTTCTATCCTTCCTTGGCATATCAAATAACTATATATGCTTATATTGATTTAGGCCAAAAAAACCAATGAATTACTGATTAAAACATAATAGGCATCCTTCCTTATTCTCGAAGTTATTATCACAGTCACATCATTTACTAAGTTCCCTCTTAATTAAAGGGTTTCCTTGAAGAATCACTTCAAACGTAAATTTCTGACTTACAACTTCCCTGATTAAAACAACGTATAATTAGCTAGATTACCAACTCTTTAGTTACTATGATTAATTTAATTACCGAATTTAATACGTAGCTGCTTGCCATGAAGCATAACATTTTAAATATTCATAACTTTCATTCCGTACGTCAAAATTTCAAACCGTTTACACCATTGGAAAGCTGACTCAATTATCTTTTTAACCATATAAGCCTTATATTTTTATTTTCTATGAATTAATACAAAATTTAGTAACAAGTACGCTCAATTCTGCCACTAGGCAGATTATACTATTTCTAAAGAATATTCTCTACGAACTACTATATAGTTCAAAATTCAGTTTCGTTTGTTTTAAATGAAACTAGACAGGATAAGCTTTCCAACCTCATAAATTATAGCTTCCCATTCAACTAATACAATTTATAGCATTTTTTAAAGTTACTACTAATGCAGATTGTCAGAACATATAGTTGTCCAAATTCTGACATTTCTATACTCAAAAATTCATATCTTTTAAAATACAATTCGAAATCGTTCACCGTTTGTTGCAAAAGAAACTAGATTCATATAAGGTTCTTTACGCATAAATTTTATTCTCTAAATCGATCTATAGAATTTCTAGTGATTTACTGAATTTACTGCTCAGTACAGAATTTCTAGGTAGATTTCAATATCTAAGGAATTTCCCATATTTTCTTTCAAACTAGCATAAAATCCAAATAAGCATTTGATCTAGCATGAATTATAACCTTTCTTTCATTACAAGCAAGCATTCGTTCTAGCATGAATTGTAACCTTTCTTTCATTACAAGCAAGCATTCGTTCTAGCATGAATTCGAAACTCAAGATGTTTATTCAATTTATTTCTTAGTAGATGAAGTTAATCCAAGCAATTTTCCAAGTCTATCCATTTGCCATTTCTAATAGAACATAGTTCTAACTTTAACTAGGGACATTTAGTCCTTCCTAAATCAAGGGATCGAAATACATTACATATCAAGGGAATATGCATTCCTAACTCTCATTTTAACCTCAAGATTCATTAGAATACAATATTAAGTTGTCATGAGTCTTGATTAACAAGTTACTAGACACTCAAATCCACTATAAGTATAACAACAAGGGTACACATAGTACCGAAACAAGGGTACACCAAGTACCAATTTATTCGACTAATGAACAAGGGCACCAACCGTACTAAAAGACAAGGGACCGTAGTCCAAACTAGTGAGCTTGGCGGACTCTATAGCCTACCAACTGTGTCTAAACTACCTCGAATCAAGGCTTGTATTTACGGAATTATTTCCTTTTTAAATCAAGAGGCATTAAGTGTCTTATATCACTAATGCAGTTCATACAATTCACATTCAGAACTAGTTTCAAGTTAACTAGAGTTGTGTAACAAGAACAAATGTCTTAACTAGCTTAAGCTTACCCCAAGATGCCTACCTCAATTAGCATTCAAACACACTTTAATCAATTCAATTTGCAATACAGTATTCTTTATTGAAAGTCATTAATTAACTAGAATTGGACAACCTCGTTCATATACTTAATATAGGTTACACTTATTTGTCTTCATACAAAATCTTACCAAAACAAGCTTATACTTTCAAATATAAGTATAACCCTTGATTAACAATATGATTTCAAATCAATAACAAATCAAAAGTACTTTCAAAGGAAGTACATACCTTTTTCTAAATTTAGTCTTACATGCTCCTCTAGTTAGATAATCAAATAGGATTAATTGAAACAACAACCAAGGTACTAGGAATAGTTTTTATTCTATTCAAAACTCTAAACTACGCTCACCTTTTATCCCAATGTTACGGGATACCTGAATCCACAATTATATCTTCCTAACAATCCAATCCTCTTCTAGCTTTCTCTTGGTCTAAGCATAATAAAATTTATAACCTCTTATTAGATTCAATTCAATCCTTCAGCATACACCAAGAAAGGCAGTTTATTTACACACATTTGGTCACCCAGAACTTTCCAATTAAACACACAAACACACCAAACAAGGCAGATCATATTTACACACATTAAGCCATTCAAATCTGATTATTTTACTTTCAATTAAACAAATCTACCCTACAACAATTATACTCACAATTGACCTTGAAAAACAGTCCCTTTGTGACCATTTTTAACTAAAATAGTCTACTTAATTAGTACTCACAAGTTAACATTATAAAACAGTCCATAATTGCTCAGACTACAGTTTCTATTCACTCGATTCTGATTTCAAAACAGCCCAAAACTATTCCAACTTCACATTCATATTCAAAACAGTTTATCATGCTTTCAATGTATTCATATATGCACAAGAAATTCAGTTTATTGATTATTAAAACAATCTTAACTTTGCAAAACAGCCCTACAAGTGAGCACATACTTATTTCCATCTAAACAGCATTCTTGCATTTGCATGTTTACAGAACAGCCCAAATTCACAAGTATACTCGAAATTATATGCATTAATAATCCATACATCCTTGTGTAACATATAACAGGGCTGCTAATCATTTACACAAATGTACATACAAAAACAGTCCACTTTTTTTAACAAAACAGTCCCTATACATAATATATACACACCAATCCGACTCTTACTTCTAATAAATAAAATCTTCTCATTTTCTTTTATCAAAACAGTCCAAATTTATAAGTATTCCCAACATGCTTAAAACAGTTCCAATTTCAAAATAGGACAGCCCCTTAATCGCTAACATCATGGTGATCACATTTCAATTGAAACAAAATTCATTCCAATACTTTCAATGCTGCCCTGATTCCCATATTCAATTGTTCATGCTTCAAAAAATACCCTAAGCTTAATTCAATTTAGAGCAGCCCACATTTATTGACAATTCAACCAAACATCCAGTTTAAGCATATGATTGATTCAACTAAATTATTGACTCTTCATTTGATCAAGACTATATATATATATATATATCGATCCAAATACCATTCACTACATTCATACAACCTTCAAAATGTTCTTTAACAATTTAGAAGCAACAAGATCAAACAATTAGCAATTTGAACTTAGCTAGAATTTTATAAAAATCATGACAATCATCAAGCATGGAAATCGATCAATAACTACATTTAAAATGTATAATTCACTAGAATCCTCACCTAACCAAAACCTGCATTCCCTATAACCCTTCTCAATTCATTTAAATCAAAAAGATGAAGAAGTATCGTACCTCTTCTTCCTTAGAAATCAATCAAATAACCAAATCCTTCACTAGCATGCACCGATTTTTCTTTAAGGCGTCACAAACTTAGAGCTTAGCTTTCTTTCCTTCATTTTCTCTCTGTAATCGGCTTTCTCCTTGCATGAGAAATGCTTCATTTCCAATTAGCCATCCAAATTGCTAAACATTAGCCCCATGACATTGTTTAGATATGCCATGTGTACAAGACCCACCTCATTTTTTTATTACCATGCAATTTACATATTTTAACTAATGATCAAACTGGTCCTTAACTATTAGTCACAACCTTTCTTCTATTTTAATATTTAGTCACTTTTCTAGTAGTCAAAATAATATGAGTCGCATACATAGTATCTTACAAATAATTAATAGAGTACATACTTCTAAGCCTACTTTTGGGGTATTACATGACCAACTATCAAGATTCAATTTAATACATTTCCCTTGTTTCCTCTTCATTATACATCTTCTTACAAGTTATTAATACCACCATGTTAAAACTAATTTGAAACTAAACAGTCCATAATTTACCGATTATCAAAACTGTGTTTTCCAAAATCAAATCCGAATAGAATAGCTTCTAAATTATCAAGTGAATAATGTATAACAGTACATGAATGAGCTACCAATTTTCCAGCATTAAAGGTCACTATAATGATTCAAAATTAACAAAGCCATTACACCTAACCGCCAATCCATGCTTCAATCTGTTTAATTCCATTGTTATTCTAATCTATACTCACCCAAATCTTCCTAATCATGCATCAACCGAACCTAAAACCTCAAATACAAATCCAAGCTTTACAATAAAGATACAACATAAAGGAAACTTACTTCCTTTGGCAATAAAAGTATTAGTCAAGCACCAGTCCAACCGATTTCAAGCAACACCAAAGTTCAACTAATCATGAATTTTCCATGGAGGTTTTTCCTTCTCTCAAGCTTTCGGTCTAACCCAAATGGACGAGATGATGTTCAACATTCTCTTCCCCTCCACTAACCGAAAGAGTTCTCTCTCAATGCCACATGGAAGCCATGTAACATAGACACCTAACAAATCCCTTTTGAGCTTTAATTTTTACATGCACAACATGGAATTTATTAAAGTTTCGATTTGGTCCCTTGCTATTTAGACCACTCTATTTTAAATTCTTTCTCAATAGTCCTTAGGTATCAAGCTCACATTTAATTTACCAACAAGAGTTCATTGTATATTTTTAAGTTACTAGTATTTCCATATCCTGATTTGGGATGTTACAAGAAGTGTAAGATCGGTGGATGCTCACCCAAGGTTAACGCAGGTATGTATCACCAAGGCATGCGCAATCTACCAGCTCTTCGGTTACAGATAACATGAAGACATTGAAGAACACTTCGTCGATCTTTGAAGGAGGAAACCCAGTTGCCATGCCATTATTGCAGTCCCAGTTACCGCGACATATTTTGTAACCCAGCTGCCACAGCAATCTAGGTGGTCTTAGTTGCCACAACAATTGAGTTGCCTCAGCAATCAATTTCCATGACAATCCAATAAGCCATTACACCACTACTTACGATAACCCAACCTACTCTTTTATTCGATTACATTTCCCATTTATTTTATTTGCTTAATTTTTTAATTTTTATTTCCAAACACCTATCATCACTATTCATTTCTCTTTTCAGTGCAAGAAGTTATAAACCAGAGTTTCACCAATCCCTGTGGAGATGATATCTTTACTATACTATTATTTGCGACGTGTATACTTGCATCCATTGCGAAGCACTCAAAACACGCAACAAGTTTTTGGTGCTGTTGCTGGGGAATTGGCAAAAGTGGCTTTTGCTTTTATTTTGACACTGTTGTGACTCGTTGATTAAGGGAGACCTTGTGACTTTAGGTTCATTTAAAAATGGTTGTGCTAGAGGTGCCTAAAATTGGCTCTAGCCTAAAATACAATTTGAATTAAGATAATTTCTTACTAGAGGTGCCCATTTGGCTCTAGTTGTCACGCATTAAGAATCACTAGTGGTGCCTATCTGGCTCTAGTTGATTAAGTTTAAAAAAAGAAATTGTGCTAGAGGTGCCTAAAACTGGCTCTAGCAGACTTAATTGCCCCAAAAAATAATTCGATAAAACTTATTGTTGACATGGAATCCTATTAGTTGACTTGTACACAACTCCGCATAAACATTTTAACTAGCATTGTAGTTCGATTTTGAGTAATTCTTCATGATTTCTGAAGATCGAAAGGTAATCAACATTTTGTGCCACGGGTCTGAGGGTTGAAGTCAGGTAAGAAGCATGTTTTTGGTGGTAAGGGCTTTGGCAGGTAATTGTTAGTGTTTTGCATTGCTCGAGTTTGGGGGTGTGAAAAGTGTATAAAAGTACTGGTTTGCTTAGCCTTTTTACTCATATTTTTGTTAAACTTAGGCTCATTTTAGTCGTATTGGTAGGCATTCATGCATAATTTCCTATTTTCCTTCATTATTGAGTTTAGTATTGCATTTTGGTTGATTTTCGTGGAAAATTCGTTGGTGCCGTGCTTTATTTTGTACAAGATAGGATTTCCATGGCAAGTAAGAAAAGCACTAAGGGATAGTCGTGGCAATTGAGGAGAATATTGAAGGAGTTGCCGAAGTTGATTGCCGCGGCATATCTGGATAAAACTAGATAAGTCCGTCCAAATTTAGGATAAATATGAAAAGCAAGGGATAATTTCCCAAATTTGGATTTACACGCAGAATTGGATAGAGATTAAATGCTCAGATTTTTAAGAGTTTTTTGAGATAAAGGTAAAAGAGATTAATTATCTCTTATTCAAATTAATTGAAGCTTATTCCTATCCTCATCAACAACAAATCTGATCGCACTCTTCTACAAATAGAAGATCAAATCCAGCATTTGGAAGGGGGATTCTAGAGAGATAAAAGGGCTGATTGCACAATTCCAACACATTTTCTTCTTCATTTTTGTTTATGCGATCCATGTCTGGGATTATTTTGATTGTGTTTTCTTTTTCCCCAGCCATGAACTAAATTAAATTTGCTTGGGTTATTGGGTTTTGTGGTGTAATAAATGATTGGATGATTTAGGCTTTTGATTTCAATAATTTTCAAAGTTTTTCCACTCTTGGATTTTTAATCATCATCTTGAGAGAATTGGGAGAGGATCTCGAGTGTTATCCATTTATATGGGCTTGGGAGAGCTAGATTCAAGAAATGAGAGAACACGATTCTCATTTAAACGATCGTTGGTGAGAACTAATCAGCCTTAGGGATAAGGAACGAATTTTAGTGGCTAAGAGAAGTGTAAGATCAATGGATGCTCATCCAAGGTTAAGCAGGGATGTATCCCCAAGGCATGTGCAATCTACCAGCTCTTCAGTTAGGGATAACATGAAGACATTGAAGAATGCTTCGCCGAGCTTTGAGAGAGGAAACCCAGTTGCTACGACATTCTTCCAGTCCCAGTTGTCGTGGCTTATTTTATGACCCCATTTGCCACGACAATCTAGCCGTTCTTAGTTGCCACAACAATTGATTTGCTTTAGTAATCAATTGCCACGACAATCGAATCAGCCTTGCACCACTACTCACGATATCCCAGCCTACTCTCTTATTCGATTACATTTTCCATTTATATTACTTGCTTAATTATTTTACTTGTTATATCCAAACACTTATCATCACTATTCATTTCTCTTTTCAGTGCAAGAAGTTAGAAAACATAGTTTCACCAATCCCTGTGAAGACAATATCTTTACTATACTATTACTTGTGATGTGGATACTTGCACCAGTTGCGAAGCACTCAATACACGCAACAATCGTCATCTGGCTCTTGGCGAATTTGTGCCACGTCCATAGTGAAAATGGACTCCATCATCTTTTAAGCTTGGCATTCTTCAGGTTCATCTTCATATTTAAGAGCTTGAAACACATTAAATGTAACATGCTGGTCATTCATGCGCATTGTAAGTTCACCTTTGTGAACATCAATTAGGGTCTTATATGTGACATGGAACGATCTACTCAAAATAATTAGGACATTAACATCTACCTCATAATCTAAAATGATAAACTCGACTGGAAATATAAATTTGTCTATCTTCACCAACACTTCCTCAATCTTACCTTTAGGATGTGAAGAATATTGATCTATCAGCTAAAGTGTTACCATGGTGGGCCTTGCTTCAATTCCAAGATTTTTGAAAACTAACATTGGCATCAAATTGATGCTGCCTCCCAGGTCATACAGTGCCTTGCCTATAAATCTATTGCCAATGGTGCATGGTATAGTGAAACTTCCTAGATCCTTCAGCTTTGGTGGTAATGGATTGAGTATCATGGCGCTACATCCTTCAGTAAGTGCTACGGGCTCAAAATCACCTAATTTCCTCTTTTTGGACAAAATGTCCTTCATGAATTTGACATAGTCGGGCATTTGCTCGAGAGCTTCTACCAATGGTATGTTGATTTGTAATTGTTTAAGAACTTCCAAGAAGCGCTTAAATTGCTGGTCTTGCTTATGTTTCTAGAGTCCTTTTAGGAAAGGTGGTGGTGGGTAAACAAATGCTGGCTCCACTGGCTTTGCCAAGGTTATGCTGGCATCAACTTGCTGTCGAGCATCAGATTGTGGTTTGGCATTAGTTTGCTGTCTGGCATCAGTTTGTACCTCCTCTTTCTCTACTCCTTTAAGATTATCTACTGGCATCAACTTCTCGGCGTGGAAATTCCTTGGCTGCCTAGCAGGCGTCTCAGCATCATAGTGTTTACGACTCCAAAGAGCTACTACTTTGCGTTGCTCTTTGGCCTTATGCCGAGCATCTTCCATATCGCTTGGGAAAGCTTCTTGGGGTCGATTGCTGAGTGCATTGGGAATCTACCTTAGCTGAACCTCCAAGTTTCTCATAGATGCTGCTAAACTTTGTACGGTTGCATCATTTTGCTCCATCTAATCAGTTAAAGAGTTCCCCTAATTGGATATTTGCTCTTGTTGGAAATTGTTCTAACCTCTCTATGCTATTGCATTCTAATTAAAACCTGACGGTGCATTGTTGTTCTACCGTTAGGCATTGTATTGGTTACCACCTTGATTTGCCCATGCAAAGTTGGAATGCTGCTTCCATCCTACATTATATGTATTGGAATGCAGGTTAAAATTCTGGTTAAAATTACTAACAAATTTTACCGATTCGGGATTAGATAGGCATTCATCCACGTGATGATCTTCTCCACAAATAGTGCAAAATAGGTCTAATGCCTTGACTTCTTGGGATTCATTACTCTTTTGCAAAGTTTTCACAATGCTAAAAAGACTGGAAATTTGAGCATTGATGGATGTTAGTGCATCAAGCTCTAATTTTCCACCAGTTTGTCCCTGTTCCTAAACTAGCAGTAGGATACTAAAAATCATTGGCAGCAATCCTTTCAAGGATGTCAACTGCCTCCGTATAATTATTGTCTAATAGTGACCCATTTGTCGAAGCATCAAGAACAGTCTTGGAATGAGCATTGAGTACGTTGTAAAATGTTTCTATTTGGGTCCAATTAGGGAATCAATGCATAGGGAACCTCCTCGACATGTCCTTAAATCTCTCACAAGCATCATACAAGGTCTCGTCATTAACCTGCCTAAATGTAGTGATCTCATTCCTGAGCCTGGTATTAAGTTTAGGTGGCTGAAATCGCAAAAGGAACTTTTGAGATAAATCTACCTATGTAGTGACTGAACCAGGTGGCAATAAACTTAGGCACAGTTTTTCTCTATCTGTTAGGGAAAATGTGAATAATTTCATCTTCACTCTATCCTTAGACACTCCCGGTTTCTGAAATAGTTGGCAAACCTCCATGAATTGCTTCAAGTGTTGCCTTGGGTCTCTAGTAGGTGAACCATCAAATTGTCCTACATTCAAAAGAGTCTGATTCATTAACGGTTTAAGTTCAAAATTAGTTATGTTTACCTCAGGACCAACTAGTCATGGCATCAAATTGTCTAGATTTGGTGCCAAGTGTTCTCTATTAGGTCTTTCTATGGCATTGTGAACAACAACAGCAGGAGCTGGTGGTATCCCATTGAGCATTGTTGGATTCTCTTCATTGTTCAAGACACCATCTCCTCCACCATTTCCATTCTGAGACATCTTTCTAAGTTTTTTTTTCAACCTTCGCTAGGTTCGTTCAATCTCATGGTCATATGGCCAATCTTCTGTCTCAGGGTGATTCCTGGTGATACACCAAATAAAACAAACAAATAAAATAAAACAAAACAAGTAAATCAAAACAATAAACTATGTTGCAATCCCCAAAAACAGCGCCAAAAACTTGTCAACTTTGCTAATGCTTGGAAAAAGATTGAAAATGCAGTGTGAATATGTAAGAAATAATGTCAAGAGTGGGTCTATTGCGTGCAAGTATACACGATCAACAAGTAATACAATAGTAAGCTGAGTATTGTAACCACAAGGATTGACCAAGAATTAACTGTTTAATAGTTTACTTGTTAAAGGAATCGAGAATGTTTGGATTGATTGAAATTTCTATTTTAAATGATAACTAAAATAATGCAGTGAAAGTGAAAACAAATTGGAAAATAAAGTATTCAAATGGGTGATGAGCGTTGGCAAGAGATGCCTGGATTTTACTCTAGCTATGCCAGCTACTAATAATGTCTTGCCTTGGATTTATTGTCGAGCAGATTTTAAGAGTGGTATTGCCTCTATCGATGGCAATACTCTAAGTTAATCATGTTAAAACCCCTATATGTTTATAGTGAAGCTTTTCATTAATTAACTTGATTAAGTTTCAATCTTTACTCCTAAGGGGTAGGTTCACTTCCAAAGTAGGCTTATCTACTTGAACATCTTTTATCGAAGCTTTTCTCCTTAGTATATAGCAACTGGTCGTTACCCCTCAAGTCTATTAAGATATTAAGGCAAATAAGCAAACAATGCCAACTATCATATAGCAAAGAATTTAGAAAAAAAGGTAGTGCTAGCCAGATAGAAAATAATGCCAAGGCATTCAAATTATTAAAAACCAAACATAAACATAACGTTAATCGCAAACATCCCCAACCAATTGTAAAAGCTTAGTTCATGGTTGGGGGATCCATCCAGAAAATATCATCATATCTTAACATTATAACTCTAATAAAAATAAAATAAAACTAAGAGAATGGGCAAGAAGGAGATCCATCGATGTATCCCTTCGAAAATCCAAAGCTCTCGGTCTAATATGGTTGAACCACACAACCTCTAACTTCCTCTTCCACCACAGTGCTCTCTCCCTATTGTTGTTGATCAATCTCTTCTCTTTCTTTAAATAGGCACGCTTGGAAACCCTTAGATTAGGTTTGAAATTTGAATTTTGAGTAACACAAAAAGATAAGCGTGTTATCCTCTTATCCACTTTTGAATTTTAGGGCTGACGTGTACTGGATTCAACGGCTACTCTGACCGAGCATCAAACTTCACGTCTTTGCCAGTCGAGGTTGGCAATCTCTGGTCCAACTTTTCCAATTGCGTCTTGGCAATTCTCTTATGTTTTCCTATTTCCTACTCATGTGCTACTTTGTCAAGCCTGCCCAACAAAACAACCTTTTTACACTGGCAAAATAACAACTCCCTAACTCCTTATGCAAATGCATGATTTTAACAAATAAATGCAAACATATATACCTAAAGACAAGCAAATGCATTGTGAAATTTGCATAAAAATCAGTACTTTCTAGGAGTTAACATCTACCTATTATTCTTGGTCACCCATTTTTAGCTACAAGGAAAGCAATCATTGATGTATCAAAAACCAAGTCATGTTTGGGATATTCAATACTGATATGGGAAGAAAGTCCGAAGAATGTCATCATGTCAACATCCTTGAAAACATCATCCAAGAATTCCTACATAATCGTGGTATTCTCGTTGCAGAAGATACTATGTTGACATTGGTAGAAGAAGATCTCCCAAATTGTGACCATATTTTTGAAGTTCTTACTATGACAGTTCATCATAAATAGCAAGTTGAATCTTTGGATCTTACTCACTAGTCAATTCCTACTTTAAACTTTCTATAGAACAAGCCTCTACTCTAGAACCTAAGCCATTGCCATCCAATCTCAAATATGTATTCCTCGGAGATGCAGAAACACTCTCAGTCATTATCTCTACAACTCTGGACACAATACAAACGTGCTATTGCATGGACAATTGCTAATATCAAGGGCATTAGTCCATCATTTTTCATGAACAAGATTAAGCTAGATGATGATAACAAACATTCCATCGAGCCACAAAGATGATTGAATGAAAATATGAAGGATGTGGTAAAGAAGGAAATCCTTAAGTGGTTGGACGCAGGTATTATCGATGCAATTTCTGATAGTGCATAGGTGAGTTCAGTTCATTGCGGTCCTAAAAAAGTGGCATCATTGTGATTTGTAATGATGCTAATGAACTGATTTCAACTCGTATCCCTACTGGTTGGCGTATTTGTAAGAACTACAAGCGCCTCAATGCAGCCACAAGGAAGGATCATTTTCCTCTTCCTTTCATTGATCAGATGTTGGATCGACTCTTGGGTAAAGAGTATTATTGCTTTTTAGATGGATATTCTGGCTACAATCAGCTTTCTATTGCACCTGAGGACCACGAGAAGACATGCCCATTTGGGATATTTGTTTTCCGTCGCATTCCTTTCGGTCTTTGCCACGCATCAGCATCATTTTAAAGGTGAATGAAGGCAACATTTTCAGATATGATTGATAATTCCCTTGAAATATTTATGGATGATTCTTTGGTGTATGGCAATAATTTTGACCACTGCGTCAAAGCAATCATTGATGTATCAAAAGGAAAGCTAACAATGAGGGTTGAAAATGACCAAGTCATGTTTGGGATATTCAATACTGATATGGGAAGAAAGTCCGACGAATGTCATCATTTCAACATCCTTGAAAACATCATCCAAGAATTCGTACATCATCATGGTATTCTTGTTGCAGAAGATACTACGTTGACATTGGTAGAAGAAGATCGCCCAAATTGCGACCATATTTTTGAAGTTCTTACTACGACAGTTCATCATAAATAGCAAGTTGAATCTTTGGATATTGCTCACTAGTCAATTCCTACATTAAACTTTCTATAGAACAAGCCTCTACTCTAGAACCTAAGCCATTGCCATCCAATCTCAAATATGTATTCCTCGGAGATGCAAAAACACTCCCAGTCATTATCTCTACAACTCTGGACGCAATACAAAATGTGTTATTGCATGGACAATTGCTAATATCAAGGGCATTAGTCCATCATTTTTCATGAACAAGATTAAGCTAGATGATGATAACAAACATTCCATCGAGCCACAAAGATGATTGAATGAAAATATGAAGGATGTGGTAAAGAAGGAAATCCTTAAGTGGTTGGACGCAGGTATTATCGATGCAATTTCTGATAGTGCATAGGTGAGTTCAGTTCATTGCGGTCCTAAAAAAGTGGCATTATTGTGGTTTGTAATGATGCTAATGAACTGATTTCAACTCGTATCCCTACTGGTTGGCGTATTTGTAAGAACTACAAGCGCCTCAATGCAGCCACAAGGAAGGATCATTTTCCTCTTCCTTTCATTGGTCAGATGTTAGATCGACTCTTGGGTAAGGAGTATTATTGCTTTTTAGATGGATATTCTGGCTACAATCAGCTTGCTATTGTACCTGAGGACCACGAGAAGACATGCCCATTTGGGATATTTGTTTTCCGTCGCATTCCTTTTGGTCTTTGCAACGCACCAGCCACATTTTAAAGGTGAATGAAGACAATATTTTCAGATATGATTGATAATTCCCTTGAAATATTTATGGATGATTCTTTGGCGTATGGCAATAATTTTGACCACTGTATCAAAAATCTAGAGAAGGTATTGCAGCGATGTGAAGACACCAACTAGGTTCTAAAATGGGAGAAAGGTCACCTTATGGTCATTGAGGGGATTATACTAAGCCACAGAATTTCAGAAGTTGGAATTAAGATTGATAGAACCAAAGTGGATGCTAGTGAAAAATTGTTGTCATCAACAAATGTAAAAGGCACTCACTATTTCTTAGACCACGTCGAGTTCTATATAAGATTTATTCAAGATTTCTCAAAGATTACGAAGCCTTTATGTCTATTGTTGGAGCATGGAAAAGCACTCATTTTTAATGATGATTGTCTGGATGCAATCAAGAAAATTAAAATACAGCTTATGGACGCAATGTTTGATGATGAGCCCAACTGGGAGCATGTAATATCCGAAAATTTGGCTTAGAAGTTAGAGTGCTAAATAGATCTTTGTAATGTCCTTTGATTGCTTAATTAAGCATTAGGATCAAATTAAAATAAAGGAAAAGTGAGTATTCGATTGTAATAAGGATCAAAATGAAAATTAGGATAACTTGGGAGATTGCATGCTAAATAAAAATAAGAAGATGGGCTTGTACACTTGGAAATTTTGTACAAGGGCATGTGTTGGACGGGCGTCTCAACCTTCGAGGAGTAAGTAATCAAACATTCATCCTTCTTCTCCAACTAGCCGAATCATCTTTGAGAGAGGGGGGAACTTTATCCATGGTGTTTTAGGATTCAAGCTTTGTAATCTCAAATTCTTGAATTATTGATCGAGTAGCTTAGGGAGGGGGTAAGTTATCTCTTCCTTTTTCTCTTAACTTAGGACTTGACCTAAGAATTTTGTATAGATTTTTCATGAGTGCTATATTGTTGATGTAGAAGCAAATACATGTTATGAATCTTCTTTCGAGCATTTGAATATACCTTGATTGATTGTGAGTTCATGGCAAATAGTATAGTCTAAATTGAAACATGTGAATACTACATGAATATGTGCCTTGTTTCGAATAGCTTTGGATAGCCTCAAGGTTAGATATATGTGTCAATGGAAGTCGAAAATTGAGTTAGAGTCATATTGTTGCTAAAATAATTGAATCTAAGGACACATGATCGAACAAAGAGTAACAATGATGTTCATGGACTATTTTATAAAAACCAGAACCTTAGGGCTATTTTGTAACAAGTAGGGCTGAATTTGAAATAAAAATGGATTGTTTAGTAAACTTATATTAAAGACTGTTTAACAATCAAAATAGGGGTTGTTTTGTGATTAATTAGGCTGTTTTATAATGTTGGAAATAGGGGATTATTTTGTGAAGTAAACGAGTCTGTTTTGTAGTAAAATAGGGGTTGTTTTGATAAAGTTTAATAGACCATTTGTAAATCTAAAAATAGGGGACTGTTTTGTAAATTTAAGGGGGATATTTTGGAGTTGAAATGACTGTTTTGGGACTATTTTAGCATTTGAAGTGAAATATGTTAAGTTCATTCATAAAGCATGCATATCATTGTTAAGAATGAGATAAAAATAGATTTTGATGCCTGATTATATTTATTCATACTTAAAACAAGGGAAAATTGAGGAGATAGGATCCAAGACGGGGCAAGCTGTAGAAAAACAAATTGGGATAGTGGTTTGAGATCAAACATAGCTCAAAATAACATGTGAGTATAGTTTAAGTCTCAGGACGGGCTTAGGACCGTCACGAGCATCCTTAATCATTTTAATTTACATTACCTTATTTGTCTGAGTTAAGTTATGCTTGAATTGAAGCTTGGGTACGAGGTAAGTACCTAAATATTTGGTACTCTATGTTACACAATATTTGACTAAGTTGTATGCTGGATTTTGAGAATCATATGTGATAATATATGTATTTGATAACTTAAACAATGAGTTATGCTTCGGTTAACCACTCGAATATGGAGCTATGCTCAATCTTGATTCTGATATAATAAGAATGAACTAAAAACCTTGGTTTCAAGTCAGTTATAGGTATAGTTGGCATGCTATAGAGTCCATAGAGCTCATGTTTGGAGAGGAATACGGTCCATGGACTACGATCCTTATGTGGCGACAGCAGGAGGGATGTGTTTTGGTCATTTGGCGATGGTAGGAGGGATTGACCGGTACTTCGAGTACTATGTTTTGGTGATAGTTGGTTGACGATTCGAGTGCCTAGACTACTTGTTTTTCAAGGCAATGAAACATTAAAATGGATATATAGTAAACAAATAAATTCATAAATTACTTAATGCTTGCATTACAAGTAAAAGCTTATAAATGGATTATTCTAAATTCCTTGAAACAAATGATGTTATGTTTTGAAATTGTTAGCTATTGTATATTGGTTAATTCTCTATGATGTTAAAACATTATATGCTATTGTTGGATCCTTGTTCGAATAGATATTCACATAGTTTTAAATTGCTTACTTGCTACAACATGCTTAGTTACTCATTATCTACCTCACTAAGTGTTTACTTAGTTCCTTGTGATCACATTTAAGGGTGAATATTTGATAGTGTTATCCTTCGAGCTCAGAGTGGATCACAAGCTGTAAAGAGTGCATGTTTTGTAATCCTTAGTTAAAGAACTCCAAGGTAGGTGCCATACCATTTTGTTTGTCTATAATGCATTTAGGTAATGTTTTGTTATGCGAATGTAATATATGTAAGTAGTGTAATGGGTGTATTAAGCCCCCTAATATATGAGGCGGCTCCTCTATGTTTTGATGTGAAGTTAGGCATAAGCTAGTTATGTTTGGATGAATTTTGAATGATTGAATGTTTGAGCTGCCTTATAACGTGTTGAATAAGTAAACTTACCTTAGGAAATCATGGATTGGTGATGGTACCTAGATCGAATAGCCATAATAGACCATAATATTCAATTTTAAACTTTGAATCATGTTTAGAAGTAAACTAGTCTAAATGTACACATGTTATGACCCTAACGTAAGTAATGATAAAATGAAATGCTAGACACTAGGTGGATCTTGCTTGGGGTTGCCTTTAGAGTTAGTTGCCCTTTTGATCAATGTATTTTGATATAGTAATTTGATGAATCCTAATTTTTGTGTATGCTTAAACCTGGTAGTCCGAATCTTGCTCAAAATGAGTAAAAAATTTGTAAAATAGAGAAAATGAACATATACTCCAATCGAATAATATGTAACCCAAGTTGTGACAACTTATTTGTGTTATATCATGATGACCTTAAGTTTTGAAATTCTTTCCTCGATTGGTATTCAATCTCTTGGTGTTTAAGATTGTTGTTGGTTCTTATTTGTTAAGTAATGCTCCTTAACTTGGTTTATCTTCTAAACTGGTCAAGGGATGTTACATTTATTGGTATCAGAGCTAGAGTTTAGTCAATTCTAAGACTAAACCGAGTCTCTTTGTATCATTATTTGGTACATGTGCCGCCTAGGAGTTAAATTCTATACGTACTTGTGATCTATATCTAATAAGAGCTCTCTTTTACGTGTTATTAGTCTTTAAGGATGTCGAAAACACATTTGGTACGGGATAATGAGAACCTAACTGTCTCTTTCAACGAAGAAGGGGTGTGAGGATGAACCAAGAGCAACAGAATCCTAAGAATATTGCTGAACCTCAGTAAGAAGCTCCTCAAATTCATCATGTATAATGAGAATGTCTAATCAATATGACGAAGATGTTTAATCAATTGGTTACCACTTTGAAACAAAACCCTCAAACTCCTATCGTTCCTCATGTAGTTGTATCAATAAGAGCACCGATATACAAGTTAGCTCAACATCGAGCCTACACTTTTACAGGAGCTAGTGATGAAAGCCCGGAAGTGGCCGAGTGGTGGCTGGGACAACTATCAGGATTTTGACCAAGCAATTGTGATGTTCTGACGAACACAAGCTTGAATGTGAACTAGATCTTTTAGCTTATGAAGCACTGAGTTGGTGGGAAACTACGACCCTTACTGCTCCCGCAAATGCTATCATATGGGAATTCTTTCTCAAAGAATTCAGGAAAAGTATATAAGTGAGTAGTATCTTGTTGAGTGCAAAAAATGCTTCTTGTATCTGAAGCAAGGAGGCAGGCCGATAGAGCAATATGTCAGTAATTTTTGCAAGTATTTTAAATACGGGTCAGAGTACATCATGAAGGAATAAGGCAAATGCCAGACGTTTTTTTATGGACTCAAATATGAACTAAGCCCTATATTTATAGCTTTGGGGATTACTAATTTCCAAGATTTGGTGAATCGAGCAATTGCAACTGAAGCTAAGATGAAGGCATCGAAGAAGAGAAAAGGGAATCACACCCGGGGTGACAAAAGAGCAAGAAATGATAATAAACCTTAGTGGCCATCCAAGAAGTCCAAGGATCAAGGAGAAAGCTCTTAGGATTTCAACTTCGCCCCGAAGAGTAACTTCTTGCCTAAGCCTTAGTCTATGGTTAAGTCTTGAGCACCATCAGTCTCTATTAATAGCATGGGGATCTCGGGAAGAGATTCAAAAGTTCCTACTTGTAATTTTTGTTAGAAGAAACATTTGGGCCAATGTATAAGACAAGCAAATGCCTACTTCATGTATGGAGAATCAGATCATTATATCAAGGATTGTCCTCAAAACCTGAGCAAGCTTCCAACTCATGTATCAACGAATTCAAACCCTGTTCAGTCACCTCGAGGTAAAGGGCCAAAACAAGCTCAGTCTGGTAATATAGGAAGTAGCCGAGGCCAAGCCTCTAATACAACACATTAGGAATCTCGAGCTCTTACTCGGGTATATCATGTTCGAGGTTAGGATCCCCTGATGTCATAGCAGGTACAATTAAAATTGTACTAAAATCCTGCATATGCTTTGTTTGATTGCAGCTCAACTCATTCCTTTATATGTTCCACCCTTATTTAGAAATTCAAATTGAACTCTGAACTTACAAGCTATAATCTAGTTGCCACTAATCCTTTAGGTGATAGAGTGGTAATAAACCAAATCTGTAAAAATTGTCCTTTGTTTATTCAAGGCATTCATTTTCCTGCAGATCTGTTAGTCCTACCTTTTCAGGAGTTTAACCTTATTTTGGGGTTAGATTGGTTAGGAAAACACCAAGCTTGGGTAGATTGTTTTAGGAAATGACTTTTTCGTCATGAATTAGGGAAGAAATCCATACTCTTGATAGATAAGAAA
This sequence comes from Hibiscus mutabilis, assembly GCA_019671005.1. NCBI lineage: Eukaryota > Viridiplantae > Streptophyta > Magnoliopsida > Malvales > Malvaceae > Hibiscus > Hibiscus mutabilis. Next base: position 27,522,082 of record CM033717.1, on the reverse strand, counting down.
CCTTTTGAATCAAATTTTGTATTTGTTGCTATACCTAAAGTCGATAACACTAAACTTACCTTTGAATCTATCCTAACTATTTCTGAATTTCCTGAGGAACTTCCCGGATTACCACCAACTCGGGAAGTGGAATTTGGAATTGAAGTTCAACCAGGATCCAATCCAGTTTCTATCACTCCTTACCGAATGGCTCTGAGTGAGCTGAAGGAATTTAAGAATCAGTTGCAGGACTTTCAAGATAAAGGCTTCAAAAGGCGTAGTCCATCTCCTTGGGGAGCTTCTATTTTGTTTGTGAAAAATAAAGATGGATAGATGAGGCTATGCATCAATTATCAGCAACTAAATAAGCTCACCATTAAAAACAAATATCTATTACCAAGAATTAAATACTTGTTTGATCGGCTGAAGGATGCCACGGTGTTTTCTAACATTGATCTTCAATTACGGTATTACCAGATGAGAGTTAAAGAAACCGACGTGCCAAAGACTACATTCATTACTCGATATGTTCATTACGAATTTCTCGTGATGCCATTTGGCTTAACAAATGCCCCAGCTGCATTTATGGACCTTATGAACTGAGTCTTTAAGCCCTATTTGGACAAGTTTGTAGTAGTCTTTATCCACGATATTCGTATCTACTCCATGGATAAGAATGAACATTCGAAGCACCTTTCAATTGTTCTGCAAACTCTTTAATACAATCAACTTTATGCAGAGTTCAACAAATGTGAATTTTTGTTGTCTAAAGTGTCTTTTCTTGAACATGTTATATCTGCGAAAGGGGTTAAAGTTGATCCAAAGAAAATTCAGTCAATTATCAATTGGAGGCCTCCAAGGAATGTTGGTGAGGTCAGAAGCTTTTTGGGGTTAGCTAGTTATTACTGAAGATTTGTTAAAGGATTTTCCATTCTGGCCACTCCTTTAACCAAGCTTCTTCGAAAGGATGTACCATTTGTTTGGACGGAAAGCCAATAACGAAGCTTTGATCAATTAAAGAAAGTTCTTACTCATGCCCCAGTCTTGACACAATCTTAATCAGGAAAGGATTTCACAATATTCAGCGATGCATCTCATATTGGACTGGGGTGTGTGCTTATGCAAGAAGGAAAATTTGTAGCTTATGCTTCACGCAAACTTAAACCCCACGAGTTGAATTATCTAGTACAGGACCTAGAACTTGTTTTTGTTGTTTTTGCCCTCAAGATTTGGAGGCATTATCTTTTTGGAGAAAAATGTTATCTGTTCACATATCACAAAAGCCTCAAATACCTATTGACTCAAAAAGAACTAAATCTTAGGCAAAGAAGGTGGATAGAACTACTTAAGGATTATGACCTGGTCATTGACTATCACCCTAGGGAAGTGTAAAACCCACATTTGATTTTGATATAACAAATTGTTTATGGACTTATTTGAAAAATAACACAAATTTTTAAGTATTTCAAAGACTTACAATTGACAAGGATTTTTCAAGTACAAAATTCTTCCAAGCCAAAAACTTAAACCCCATAAAATTTTCTAAGTATTTTCAAGCAAAATTCAACATTTACGCCTAGGTGTATCGATACGCCGTTGAGCATTTCAATATGGTCTTAAAGAAATAGGCCACTATACAGGAAATCATGTTTCGATATGGGCATTTTAAGAACAGCATACCGATATGGCTACCACCGTATCGATACGGGGGTTAAGATTTTTCCAATCTTTTCATTTATTATTCAAACGTTGCCTTGTCAGTTATTGGGAACATGTGATTTTGAAAATCAGTTAAACCATATCGATATGCCTAAGTGCTGTACAAAAACAAGTTTTGGCAGTGGCCCAAGTGAGCAAAATTGTATTGATACGGCCTTGCCCATTTCGATACGCCCCTTGTTTTACACTAAGACAGTACCGATATGCTTCCCCGCGTATCGATACGCCTTTGTATTTTGTACATAACGACTCTTTCGATTTTGAGACAAGTATCGATACGATTGTTCGTGTACCGATACGGTCAGTTGCCAAAGTGTATTAATGGTGGGAAAAAGAGAACCCAACGGCTCTATTGATGATGAAAACTACCCAAACAGATAGAAATCAATGAAGGGGTATAAAAGCAAGCCTAAAAAGCTACAACAACAACCAATGATCAATTGAATAACAATCAAGCACAAATCCAATCCCTTTGAGCTCTTAGAGTCAAATCTTGTACCTCACTTGTGTAATTTTTATTGTATCCATTTATTTCAAGTTTGGGGAGTGTTTAATTGTAATTGGGCAACAAATCAACCTATTTGATAGGTCTTTTTCAGTTTGCCAATTTCTCTTTGTAAAAGAGTGATCTTTGATTAAGCTTTGGGGTAGAAAGCTTAATCATTTGTAACAGTTTCCTCCTAAGCCGAGAAAAGGGGACAAATTCAGTGAGTGAATTGTTGAAATCCTCAGTAGGGTGCTGAGGTACTGGATGTAGAGCTTGTTCTAAGCTCGAACCACTCTAAAATCCCTGCGTCTCAATTTTTCATCTTCAAATTTGCACCCTTTCATTTTAAAAATCCAATTCACCCCCTCTTGGCCATTTTGCCATTTTGTGATCATCTCAACAATTGGTATCAGAGCCTAACTTATTAGAAGGATTATAACCTTTTTGAATTGATTCTAAAAGAGATTGAACGAGCTACAATCATTGCCATGGCATCTACCTTGGGTAAAGCTTTTATGAGTCACAGTCTATCACTAAACCACCTTTCTTCAATGGGGACAACTACCCATACTAGAAGAATCGGATAAGGCTATTCACCAAATCCAATGATTATGTTCTTTGGGATGTAATTGAAGACGGGTCATCCATTCCAATGAAACAAGAGGGTGATAGGCAAGTTCCCAAGGCCAAACACGAAATGACGGATGAAGAAAGAAGGAAGCTTCAAGTAAATGACAAGGCCTTGCACATACTCTTTTGTGCACTTGGAAGGGAAATGTACTCAAAGATGCCATCGTGCACAAGTGCAAAAGAAGTATGGGACACGCTCGAGACCACGTATGAGGGAACCAACCACTTATGACATCTTTTTAACACTTTCATCCGGCTCTATCTTGAAGTTCTCGTAGCTCATGTATGATCATTTAATCAAGTAATAACTAATCCTTGAATGAATCTTGAAGGTAACCACTCGAATGAAGGCCTATAATGAATATGAAATATATATAATTACGAATGAGATAGAAATTGGAGTGAAAGAAGCATGCTTGTTTGTATGACCATTCGAATCCTATATGTTAACTTGAATAATAATGCAAATGGTAAAAGAAGGTGGTAACCTATAATGACTTGTAAACAAATATATGCTTGTTTGTATGATAAGATACGTATGTCTAAGTTGCTTGCTAGACAAGTAACTGATATAATAGAGATGAGTTCGAAAAGTTTTAAATTGTTCGTGTTTCTTCTATGATTGATTGTAAATGCTTATGCTGCTAGCTAGTTAAGAAACTCCTTTAATAGGGATGACTTCACCTGTCTTTCTTGTTCTTGCTCTGTAACGCTCCTGAGCTAGCTTACTACTAAACCGGGGTAGGGGTGTTACATTTATGGGTATAAGAGCTAAGGTTTTGTCGATTATCAGACTAAACCGGGACTCGTTGCGTTGTCATAAGTCTAGTGTGCCACCTAGGAGATTATTGTACTGCACAGGATTGTGTTCTTACTTAACTGAACTTCTTCTGTTCTATCTAAACGATAGAATTGGTTTCTTAGTTCGAGAGAAATTCGAGGGCGAATTTCTTTTTAGGGGGAGAATTGTAATACCCCAAAACCCAGCCTAGAATTATGATTAAAATTAGAAAGCTAAATAATTGGTTGAATCTATGAAGTAATTGATTAAGAGGGATCAAAATAGAAACATTAAAAATATGGATAACCATTTTGAGAATGGATTAAACCGAATAAATGATTAATAAAATAACCAAGGGCCAATTTGAATGAGAATTAAAGACTAAGAGCTTAATTGGGAAGTTAGAATTGTGAACATGCAAAACTTGGTAGTTTGCATGTAAAAAGTAATTTAAAGCATGAGACCTAAGCACATGTCAAAAATTTATGTGAACATGTGTTTAGGAAAGGTGACTCGCACTTTGGGGAGGAAAGATGACAATAAAGGTGTCATCTTCATCTTCCCTTGACCGATTATGAGGAGAGGAAATAGAAAAGAGAGAGAAGAGAGAAAGCTTGATGACATCCATGGGGTTCATGAAAGATTAGGCCACGGTAGGACTAAATTGAGTTAGAATTCACATTGAGGAAGGTAAAATGCTTGATTCCTCACTTCAGTTACATGTTTGAAACTTGAAATTGTGTGTGTTAGTAGCTAAATTGCTAAAGAGAATGTATATGGTTGCTGGAAATTTGAGAATAGGAATTGTAGTTGAAAATAATTTAGAATAGGTAATGTTTTACTAGTGAAAATGTTTAAGCATGCTAATTGAATGTAATACCCTTGATTGGTCACATTGTTAGGTGAATTGAGGATTGAATTGAGTAAATAAGTTGCTGGAAAATGAATGCATCTAATTGGATTAGCTAAAACTAGGTAATGGACTGCTCAATTGATGAATTAGAAGTATAATGTTGACCAAATAGATCAAATTGAATTTAACATGATAATGCCTTGTTTTAAGCACATTTCTAGGTGAATTAGAATGACCTAGACATGTAAGAACATGAAAATAAGTTGAATTGCCATGATAGAACCTTGTTTAGATGAGTTATGAAGCTAGAAACTCAACCTAGTGTAATCTGCCTAGAATACTCTATTCTGGGCAGTAACTTTGAAAAATCACCATAAATTGTATAAAAGGAATTTAAGGCTGAAATTTTCATGGACAATGTCTTGACATGTCTATATTCATTAGGAGAAAACAAAACTTAATTCTGGATTGTAGAATGAATTGTAGAGAAGAAACACTAGGGACAGTGCAAAATGTCCAGTGTTGTAAATTGCCAATTGGCAAAGAACTAAAATGCAAGGCCTATATGGTTAAAAATACAATTACATTAGCTTTCCAACGGTGTAAACCAATTGAAATTCCAACGTACGAAATGAAAGTTATGCATGTTTAAGTGAACAGAGTTCATGCTGCCTAGTAAGAACAGTTTAGGTATTTGTACACTGTTTTGGACAGTTTTGAAAATAGTTTGGGACTTTGATTTCTGTCTTGTTTTACATGAATTAGAGTATAGATAAGTATAGTTAGGTGTAGAAAAGAATGTATATGAACATGCTATCAGATTTGTATATGTTGTGTACTTGTAACATTGCCTTGATTGAATGACTTTGTGAACTTGTTTGATATGTGTTTACTTGTGTAATGTGTTAGAACCAGGAGTGAACTTGGTGGAAGAGGAGAGGGTGGAACATCCTAAAGCTAAGAACAAATGAGTGTGGATCCAAGAGTATCTAAGCTTGGAGTATTGTGAGTGTAGTTTTGTAGGGTTAGGACTTAGGTCCTAACCAAATATGCATGCTTAAATTACTTGCCATCCTTGTATTGTTTAAATAGACTTAATATAGGCTTGATCGTGCACATAAAGGGAAGATTGGCTAAGCCAAAGTTGTAAGTGAATAAAAGCATGAAACTTCACTAGATAATCAAAAAGAAAAGTGAAAACAAAAGTGTGAATTCTTGTTCTTGAATGTGGCTATTCGAATAGTAGCATACATATGTACTTCCATGATATATGAGGTGTGATCTTTGTGTCTTGAATGCTATTCATTCGAATGCGTGCTTGATGCCTAAGGTAGTGTATGTGAAGTGTTTACTTGATGAATGAAATGGTTATGTGAATGTTTGCTTGTATGTTCTCCATGGTTTAACATTTACTAACAAAATTGAACCATGAAATAAAGACATTGCATGTTGCCTAAGGGCATATATTTGAATACTTGCTTGAATGACAAGATAACAAGTGAATTGAGGAGCTAAGGCTCAACTAGCCTAAGGGCTAAGCATGATATTGCTATAACTTGCTTGAATGCGATTCTTGAACACAATTATCTTAACTTGAACATGAAAGCATAAAAATAAGAAACATCAACAAGCCTTAAAGTAAAATAAGAATTCTTGTGCCACAAGATATCCTCTAATGAAAGTTTAAATATTTAAAAGACTTAAGTTGCCTTAAATGGAAGTCCTTGGATACATTGGTATGATGCTTGGTATTCTTGGGACTACGGTCCATGAGCCACGGCTCGAGGGGACGCCCCATTACATGTAATATGTTATTAGCGACAATAGGAGGTAACGGGGGAGTTGTACGGATGTTGGAGATAGTTGGTTTGATAGTGAGAAGTATAGGATTCTTGGACCTTTATGGTCAAACACGGACCAATGTCATTCATAACCAATTGTGATCCAAGGCAAACATGTTAAAAGACATGAACCTTATTGAGAAATTAAATAAGAATTTCGAAAGATAATCTTAAATGTGTTACATAATGTTTAAAGAAAGCTCTTGGTGAGCATTACTTGATATGAAAACTTGATTACTTGAACTACTTGTCACTTGACTTGATTACTTGAGCCATTTGCTACTTGACTTGATTTCTTAGGCTACTTGTTACGTGACTTGGATTGATTGGAAATATGGACTGTTTTATGTGTGTAAATGTATGAGTAAGTGTGTTGCCATGTTAAGTGATATTAAGTCTAAAACCAGAATGTTTTATGTGTGTAAATGTATGAGTAAGTGTGTTGCCATGTTAAGTGATATTAAGTCTAAAACCAGACTGTTTTATGTGTGTAAATGTATAACTGTGCTGCCATGTTAAGTGATATTAAATCTAAAATCAGACTGTTTTACGTGTGTAAATGTATGAGTAAGTGTGTTGCCATGTTAAGTGATATTAAGTCTAAAACTTGACTGTTTTATGTGTGTAAATGTATGAGTAAGTGTGCTGCCATGTTAAGTTATATTAAGTCTAAAACTGAACTATTTTATGTGTGTAAATGTATGAGTAAGTGTGTTGCCATGTTAAGTCATATTAAGACTAGGAGTGGACTGTTTGCTAGGCTTATTGTCTTCATGGTTAAGTGAACAAGTTATAAACATATATGGACAGTTTTGAACTCGTTATAAGCATACATGGACAAATTTAAATAAATTGAAAGTCACTATGGACTGTTATTACTTGTAATTAAGTGTAAACATGTATAATGGATAGAATTGAACGAATTAAAAGTCACTATGGACTGCTTTTTACTTGTAATTATGTGTAAACATCTATAATGGACAGAATTGATCGAATTAAAAGTCACTATGGACTGTTTTTACTTGTAATTATGTGTAAACATATATAATGGACAGAATTGAACGAATTGAAAGTTACTATGGATTGTTTTTACCTTAATTAAGTGTAAACATGTATAATGGACAGAATTGAACGAATAATGCTCAAAAATAGGAACTATTTTTGGGTGATTAAATTATGTAAACATGACATGTTGTTAAGTATAACCTTGATTGATTGAATGTGGCAATACTTGACTTGGAATTGTTGTGAGTTACTTGAATATGTTATTGATTGTTTGAAAGGTGTTGAAGCTTGAATTAGTATTCACGTCCTTGCTTGTCATGTTATTCGAAATGCTATAAACCTTGAATAGGACTACTTGACTAAATGGAACCCGATCTAAGTAATTGGTTAAATCTAGATACTACCTCACTAAGTACAAATTGTACTTATCACTCTTGTTTCCTTTCTTCCCAACCAACAGGTTAGCTGTTCTAAACACTTTCTTGATCCTGAAGTTAGATTTCTTGAGCCTGAAGCAAGACACAAGTGGAGCTTGAGTATGAATCCTTACTTATTTTGTATAACTCCTAGTTGATGGTGGCACCTAGTCTTGTTTATAGCTATGGCTAGTTCATGCATTTTGTATGTTTGGAAGCTTGTTATAAATATGATTCGACCTCTAATGTTGTGTAAGACTATGATTCAAATGTTTACACTAAATGAACTTGTTTAGTTGAATCTACATGGAATGTTGCAAGTCTTGAATATAATAACCTACATGACCATGTCTAATTAATGTGAAATGAGTATACCATTGAAACCTTGTTAACTATTGTTATAAGATAGATGAGTTGTGCATAATTGAGATTGAATGATACAAGTGATTCGTGGTGTGCTTGAGAATTGTAATTGCTAAATGGTAAGGAATGAACCCTTACATGCTTGAATAGTGATATTCGAATATATGTATACATGATTATGCTTAGTCAAACCTACATGAATTGGTTACATGTCTTGAATGAAACATGATGAAATGGAGTTAAAATGAACACATGCTAGTCTAGGTAAGCTATTCGAATGATATGATCACATGAACTTAGATTAAAAAGTGAATAATTAAAGTGGTAACTTATAATGAATAAGAACTTGTCCATGCTTGTGTAATTGAATGTGATGTCTATGTGCCTATCTAGTTCGCTACTCATCTAGGATAAACAAGGATGATATCAATACTTGTAGTTTAAGTGTTTATTCGAATATCTCTCATGTATGATCATTTAATCAAGTAATAACTAATCCTTGAATGAATCTTGAATGTAACCACTCGAATGAAGGCCTATAATGAATATGAAATATATATAATTATGAATGAGATATAAATTGGAGTGCAAGAAGCATGCTTGTTTGTATGACCATTCGAGTGCTATATGTTAACTTGAATAATAATGCAAATGGTAAATGAAGGTGGTAACTATATTGACTTGTAAACAAATATATGCATGTTTGTATGATAAGTTACGTATGTCTAAGTTGCTTGCTAGACAAGTAACTCATCTAATAAAGATGAGTTCGAAAAGTTTTAAATGGTTCATGTTTCTGCTATGATTGATTGTAAATGCCTATGCTGCTAGCTAGTTAAGGAACTCATTTAATAGGGATGAGTTCACCTTTCATTGCCTTGTTCTTGCTTGTTCTTTCTCCGTAACGCTCCTGAGCCGGTTTGCTACTAAATCGGGGTAGGGGCTGTTACATAAATATTATGCGGAGACAAAATAAACTTGTATGACTTTAATTGATTAATATTATGACCGGTTTGGAATTAGATTAAAGTGTGACATTATTTTTTGGTGACTTAAATTGATCCAAATATATATTTGGATTAGAATGGGAGGGGATTGATCAAAGATCAAATTAAAAGATTGAAAAGAAGCAAAATATTAAAAATCAGGCATAGGAGTATACTCGATGTTATGGTGGATTATTTATTTAAAATTTACTATGGAATTATTCCTTAATAGATTACCTAACTAAGCTTGGGATTACTTTGGAGCAATGAGTAAAAAGGATAGCTAAATTGAGATGACTATTTTGAATCACTTGAGAAAATATAGGCATGCATGCAAAGTGAGAATTTGGCTATGGTCTTGAATAGGTGTCGAAGCTTAAGAAGGGCCAAGTGTGACCATCGGTCTATTAAGAGTGAGATAATCAATTGTGATTATCATCATCCTCACCAAGGGGGAGAAAGAACCGAATGGTTCTAAAATTTAGAGAGAGAGAAAATGGAGAGGATGCTTGGAGAGTAACCATTGAGTCTAAGGATTTGGAGGTAGGCAGGTTAAACTTCGAGCTTTAGAAGGTGATTAAATTCTCATCTTTTGAGCTTGATAGTGTAAAAGTTGGAAATATTTTCATGAAGCATGCTTGATAGTTAGAAACCAACTTTGAAATTGTGTTTTGAGTTCATGAGTTTTTCGAGTAGAAAAGATGTATATGTGTATAAAGTTAGACATTGCCATCATTGTTGCTTAATTAGTAGCTTAGATTAAGTTGATTTGGGTTATCTAGTTTGGATTGGGAGAGATTAGAATTAATACGTGTAATGTAATGATCAATGGTTGTGATATATGATTAGATAATGCTATAATGCTCAAAAGATCGACTAACTATGTACATTCTATACAATAAGATGTATGTGAATTGTTAATTGAGACTAGTTTGGGACTGTTTCGAAAGTCTATTGAAAAAAATAAGGATTGAATTAAGGTTCAGAACTGTCCATTTATATGCTTAAATCGTTGTTTTTGAAATTATTAAGAATGAGTGGCATGCTTGAATGGATCATTGTTGGATAAAAAGGAAAACAATTAAGAATTGTTGTGGTTTAAGGTAGTCAGTTAAAAGACTGAGTTCAGTTTGGAATCAATGAAAATCCAATTTTAAAAAGGGATAAACTGTTATGGTTTGGGTGGTTTATAATGCCGATTTTTAAGTCATTAAAATGTAGTTTTAGAAGTCTAAATGCAATAAAACAATTTGAATGTTCTATAAAACAATTTTATTTTAAGAACAGAATAACAGTGCAGTTTTGTTGTCTTGAAACAGTACAGATTTGCTGTCTTGAACTATGTAGTCTTTTTGTCTTAAAACTGTGCAGAAAGCTGTCTAAAAGCTATGCAGAATTGAAGCTTAAAACTGTTCTGAAATGAAGGAATTTAATAAAGCAGTTTGGTGTAGTTTTGATTAGTAATCAACAGTGAGATTTGTGTTAAAAATATGCAGAATTTATAGTTAAAACTGTACAGAATTGTAATTAAAAAACAGGGTAGGAATGAAATAATATGATGCATTTTGGTTAAAATAGTTTATAAGGGCAGTTGGTGCAGATTGTAGTTAAAACTGTGTAGTGTACAAAGTAAATTAGCATAAGTGAATTGTTTTTCCATGAAGGAAGGTGTATACATAATATAGAAATTGTTTTGTTGACTTATAATTGGTCACAAGTAAGATATGGATTATCTTACTTATATGCGATTGTATAAATAAATTTTATGAGCATGACTAATGATGGTTGTTTGTTTGAGGTACTTATGGATAAGGAGAGGGAAAGAGGTGAATCATATGGAAGCTAGAAGTGAATGTGGTTCAGGTATCCCGTAATGTCAAGATAAGAGGTGAGTGTAGTTATTGTTTCTTGGGTGACATGGTGTCATCCCGGAGTTATCATTTTATTGTAATCAAGAGTATTGAATGGTTGTTGATGGATTGCAATACTCATGTACATTATGCATAAAGCTCAATTAGAGCAAATTGGGGGAAGGGCATACAATTATAGCATGGGATTCTTGGATACATGTTTGGTTATGCATTATATAAGTGTTTGTGCTTTGCCATGATTGTTTATATTATTGTAAATTGAGCTTGGGAGCTAACCATTGATCGAATAATGGCATAAAGCTAAAAGATAAATATGTTCATAATGTTATATTTTTTAAACTCACAAGTTAAAGATACTAAAGGCTCAATGCAAGTTAAAAAGTGTTAATTTAGTAACAAGTAAGATTACTTGTACAATAAGATACTTCCCGAATATCAAAAATAAGATAAAATACTTAAGTTGCCTACATTGGAAGTCCTTGGATACTTATTTGGAGATCGGAAGACGGAATTGTAGTTTGGTACTTGTTCGGAATATTTTATTAGTTATTCTCAAGGCTTATCGAACCTATTTGTTACTAGTCGTATTAGAATCGAGGTCAATTTTAACCTTTTTCAACTTAGGGACTAAATCCTAAGCTTTACAAATTAGCGGCCCTAATCCGGATTCTTTATTACCATCTTCTAATTAAACTTACCAATTATTAATTTGTGAAGGTTCATTACTATCAGATATCGTTAACCTGAACAATTAGACCGTATGATTATTAGTGAGCAATTTGCAAACTGCCTAAAACTTCTTTATATTCTTTATATGCCTAACTCCAAATCATGAAATTGTTGAATCCTAATTGCATGAATGTGTGTTAGTAAGGTAATCATCTTGATCTTTTGTTTGCTATGTGAAATTTGATTTGTTAGCTAGATTCTGCTTGGTAAAATGTTATGATATGGGAATTTCATGTGTAGTGTTTGTTTGAAATGATTGGAAATAAGAAGAACATTGTGTGGTAGGTTCATCTAGTGAATCCTTGAAGTAGATGTTAGTTTCGGTTGGATTAATTGATGAATGAAATGAAGTTATGTTAAATGCGTGTTCTCATATATATGTATGCAAAAAGGTTGAAGAATTTAGTAGAGATTGAGAATTGTGGTTAAAGTGTTAGAAGGATTACTAGTTTGATTCTAACATGAGCGTATGTTTTGAGTAGTTTAATAGAAACATGCAAATTTTGATAGAACTGCCTAAAGAATTCCATTAAGGAAAATTCTCTTTTAACATTCAATCTATGCACGAGAAATCCATGCTCAATTGTTTAGAAATTCTTAATGAGAATTAGGCTGATCGAAACTTAATTTGAGGGCTGCTATGAGTCCTTATTCGAATGAATCTGGAAAATAAGGCTGACTTATGTAAAAGAACTATGAAACTAGTAAACTGTTGGGTTTTGATATTTATGCGACTATCTTGGGCTATTTTTTTTATGTGACTATAATAAGTATGAATGCATATTGTTCTGTTTTGGTAAACATAAGGATGAAATCAATTATTTAAAACTGATTAGTTGAATGAATAAAGGCATTATGTTATGTTTTGTATGTAATTGAATTGCAGACTGTTGCACATATATGCATATCTTTTACGGGACTGCTTTAGTACAAAAAATACATGAATGTTAGTGAACATCTCGGTCATGTACAAGAAGCATAGAAATGAATATCCTATGCATAATCAATGATTGTTAGTGGTAAAAGAATGAATACCTTAATGTCTATTATGATGCCTTTGCGTGTATGAATGATTAAGTGGACAATGGATGCTATTTGAGATTTAATGATTGTTATCAAACTGTTTTGAGAATTAAGAACTAGAATATCTCCTAATGGAAATGAAATTTTGTTATTACTATAAGGAATTGAGCAAGTGAGGACTAACGTATAATCGGGTTGTGAAAGGCGGGAGGGAATTATAATTTGAGATCAAGATTAGCTGGCTTAATCTGTGAGTATAGTTTAAAGCCTCGGGAAGGGCTAACAACCCTCCCGAGCATTACTTACTAGTGTAATTTGATCTTATTGATATATGTTAAAAAAAAGTGCAAGCTTGGAGCCAAGGTAAGTCTAATATAGACCAATGTTTTGTGAATTGAATAATATGATTGAAAAGCATGTGTATGATTTGAATGATTGTTATGATGAGACATGATAGGTAATTTGATTGATAAATGTGTATAAATGGAAATGCTGACTTATGAATGTCAATTAAAATTCATACACATGTCTTGTTAGATGAGTAAATGATAACTTGAAATGCAAGAAATTCATGTAACAAATGATAATGGTGATATTGGCTATTTAGCCTTTCGACCAAAATAATGATTGGTTGTGTTCACATGAGGTGAACGTGATGGTATACCCCACTAAAAGAGGGGTGATAATGCAATGATGTAAAGTTGTGAAATGGAGCTATGCTCATACATGAATTCGAAAGATGAATAATAATAATAAGCCTTGGTCTCGAGTCAGTCTTAGCTATAGTTGGCATGCCATAGAGTCCATGGAGCTCAGTGTTGGGGTGGACTACGATCCGGGACAGAGGTCCCTAATTGGCGATAGTAAGAGGGATGTATGTGTGGTCACTTGGCGACAGTAGGAGGGATTGACCGGTACTACGAGTACTAAATGTTATGTTATGGGCGACAGTTGGTTGGGGACTCAGTACCTAGACAGGAACTTCGATTCACAAGGCTATGTTAATGATTAAATGTGAATATAATTGTTACAATAATGAAGAAACATGGGAAATTGATTATGAAGAAGTATGAAATGGTGATATGTAATTGGTAACTATATCTCATGTTCGAATGGTAGTCTTATGGTACTAAATTGTGATGTAACCTTTGTATTAAGCATGTTGATAGCAAATGATTGATGAGATTGATATGGTTTAATGTGTTATGGTGTAATTCATACTATGATTTATTTGAATAGGTAAGCTTACCTTGGTTCTCTTTGATTTTTCAAATGTGAAAATAAATTGAGTAGTGAAATGAACCTATTTAAGGTCTACTTGTAAATGCTTTAAACTATCTCACTGAGTTTTTACTCATGAACTCACTATTTCACTACTGTACAGGTCTAATCTAAAAGCTTATCAATCTAAATAGTTTAATCAGTTTACAAGGGAATCTCAAAAGTATGTTGTTACTTTTTGTTCAACTCGTAGGATGGTGACACATTAGCCTATATATATATATATATATACACACACGCACACGTATATTTTGCACCTAGTCTAAATCATTTTGGAATGTATAATGTTTAAGTTAGAGCTATGTTTGTAAATCCCCTTTTTAATGCTTCGAATGGTCGGTAGAATGCTTATGGTTTCTTGAATGCTTCGAATGAATGGTTGTATGTCTATAGATGCTTATTGATAGTTGGTTAAGTTATTGATGGTTAGTTAAATGCTTGTTGATGGCTAGTTGAGTGTGCTTAAAATTTATCAAGACTAGTAAATAAATTCGTTTTGATTAATTGCTTGAATGTTTGTGAATTCCTTCATGGACTAGGTTAGCTTGCAATGTGTTGTCTACCTTGGTTCATGTGATAGATAAGCACATTGGTTTTTATTTACCTTAGGTAAAGACCACTATATTGTTAAACAAGATATCAGTTGTAATTTGAACCCTCCTAGAATATCACCTTAATGTTGTATTAAAGAAGAAAAATTTTCTTATGTATGGTTGTAACCACTAAGTTGAATTAATAGAAGAGTCACATGTTTAACAAGCAAACTCCTAAATTAATTATGTCTTTCATGTTGTTTTAAGATTGAAATCTACTTGGTTCGAATGTTGTTGTGTAAAAATCAATAGGTCTTTGTGTATCTAGTTCTTATATTATAAGTTTAAGCCTAATAGGTTTGATTGTTCCGAATTGTTTAGTGATCTTTAGAAGTGTTTGAGTACTAACTTGAATAACAAGATAGTGGGACGTTTATTATAATACTCTGGACTCGGTTCTCTTCTAGGTCGGGTTTGGGGTACAGAAAGTCAATCCGAATTAATCAATTATGGAAGGGGAATCATCAGAAATTAGGGGATTTGGATTCCACTTTCTTCGTAAGCTAGGTAAGAAAATGCCTATATAAACTAGAGCAAACCATTATAATACCCACGAATTGATACGAACTTTACTGTGAATTTCTAGATCTTCAAGCAATAATACAAGTCATTTTCTTGGTATTTTGCATCTTTATTTTGTTTTTTATTTTATTATTTATTTCGGATATAATTAAGGGAGAGAGGGGAAAATTACCATTTGGTTGAGCTACTACCGTGTTTAGCTCGTCGAGGCTGCTTCCCCGATGATGGATGCATGTAGCCGAATGTTTTGCTTTAAAAAAAGGATTTTTGTAAGAATTTTGCCGCCGACAATGGGGCCGATGATGATAAAAGGTAGCTCGCATGGCAGTTTGTTCTCGGTGTTCTTCATCCATGAAGAACTCGAAGAACACTTGAGAGAAAAAATAAAAGGCCATTTGATCCGAAATTTTGAAAGGGATAAAATGAATAGGTGTTTTAACAATTGGGTTTTTTTTCCATATGTTTTAAAAACAAAGTGGGCTAATTCAGCCATTAAATCCCTCAGCCCCACTTCTCTTTGCCCCGCGAGATACCTTATTTTCAATTGTTTCAAAATGCTCACTATTATTTTTAAGTTTTAGCCTCGGGTTTCAATAGTTTTTCAATTTGGTCACTGTTTTAAACCTTTTTTACTAGAATTTTATCTTAGTTGAACCTTTTTGGCTAATAAAAAACCCTTTATTATTATGAAACTACAAGTTTGGGTAATTTTTTTAGAAAACACCTAGTTCAAACATTGTGTTGACTTTACTTATGAAGGATACACATTCTTAAATTTATTTTATTTATCCCTTTTTCCTTATTAATTTGTTCAATTATGTATTTATTTAATTTTGTAATTTAAATTTGTATTGATTTTACCTTTCCCATGTATTTAATTAATTCATCTTTCTAAAAACCTTAGGTTAAATGAAACCCCTAGTACTACGATCTTAAAAGCCTTAGTTAGAACCTTCAATTTGAGAAAATAAAAATTCTTCTCACATCAAAAATTCATAAAATACACTTAATTATATTTGAACCCTAATAGGTAAAATTCACCTAGACAATTCTTAGTGCTAATAACCATCAGCTTAGAATAATAAAAGCTTAAACACATGAATTGCATTTTTGATTGTTTGCTTAAAAAGTGGAATTTAATTAATGCGGTGTCCTACAAAAGGGAAGTAATGGGTTAGAGCCAGAGATGTGGGCGGTGAATGGAGTTCACTCTTCGGATGGTGGGGACATTAAAATGGTTATATTAATAAATGGACAACAAGTTAAATTTTATACGAACTTGCAAATTCTGACGTTAAAACATTTTGTAATTATCTAGGTACCAATTTTTGGGTGTCGTGGTGGTGCTAACCCTTCCCCACGCGTAACCGACTCCCAAACCCGTTTTCTATTTTTCACAGACCAAAATTGTTATTTTAATAAAATAAAATGATTTTATTAAAATAACTTTTTAGGTGATCCAATCACACCCTCTTTAAAAGATTGGTGGTGACTCCGTTGTTTTGTTTTCAAACGTTAAGCCCGGAAAAATGGGTGTGACATTATGCAAAAATGAAGCTTAAAATGAGGATGCATATAGAGGTATGGAATCCACGATACATGATTATGCTTATGAGTTGAAATGATTTGAGAATTATGCATATGTTTTGGAAAGTTTAGCAAATGACCTTTCCGATTCAAGATGCTTTGACATATTTGTTTTAAATGCACTGATGAGTGTTTTTGAGCATCCCTCACTAAGCAATTTATGCTTACGCTCCCTTCTCATCCTTGCAGAAAAGTAGACCTTTTGGAGGCAGCATTTGGGCAAGAGATAATCCAAGAACTTGGTTTGCAAGTATGATTTTTAATAAACAGACTTAGTAGCAATAAAGGGGAAATGTGGCCATGGGTATTGGGAGACTTGTAATTTGTTGCTCCTTGTTTTTGAGCAAGTTTATATACTGTTATAGATGTATTTTGTGGTGTTTGAAGTTTGATATTAGGCTCAGGATAGATTTTGCTTCTTCACATGCTTTGATTGATGATCTTGCTTATATGGATTTGTGGTATTTTGATGCCTTATGGGTTATATGATGTTTGGGCGATGTTTCTTTCAGCCATAATGTCATATGTTAGGCCAAGAGGCCATTACAGGTTCAGCCGTACCGATACAGATCCCCTAGGATCAGTACGCGGGGCTGGGAAAGGCTCAAATTTGGGAAATTTGCACAGGGGTATCGGTACACCTAGCCTCCGTATCGGAACGCCTCTTTGATATTTAAACTAAGTATCGGTACAAAAGCAATCGTACCGGTACGCATTTTAGATACTATAATTCGTTGTTTTGAAATTGGACCATCGGTATCGATACGCGTGGTACTGTAACGATACTCTTTTCTTAATGAGAACCGTATCGATACGGGCATAGTGAGTATCAGTATCGAGCATATTATTTCTGGTGAATGATTGCTGAAGTTTTTCTTGTTTACAGTTTGGTCCTTGTTTCTTTAGCATGCAATTAAATGAGCTTGGTTGTTCGCTTTAATCTAAAATTAAACCGGCACGCATATAATCTGATTAATTGAAGGTTGGTAACTTCAGATTTAAGCAAGTCCTCTCAATTTTCTAGAATTGCATTTTAGTCCCTAAATCGCATGTTTGTGCAACTGAATGTCATTTTGACGCCTGATTAAACAAGAATTTATCCGCTGCCAGTATGTTCACTTTAGGACATAAACATGCAACTAGACAAGATAAAAAGAAACAAATGAACCTAATTTTGAGTAAATCATTTTAGGTTTGTTTCGACAAACCTAATGTAGCTCACTTGGTTTGGTTTGGCGTCTAGGCCAAGTCAAGAGGGTTGTATTTGGTGGTATCGGAATCAAGTTATGATTGTTGGGAGTTGATTTGTGTTTCATGAATAATGATTGTAATTTATGTTGTTTGAGTATGTGATTTATGTATTGACATGCAATGTTGTTGTGCTGGGGTGTAATACTAGGGACACATTGCCTAATTGCTATATGTACAAAGAGATTTATTTTAAAATGTAGGTTTTCTTGGATCCTTGCTTAATGTTGGCCTAAATATGCACATGGTATTTTCATGTTGTAGATTCTTGTTTTTGAATATGGGACTATGACGAGAGACTCAAGCTAATACGAGTAATGTCGGTGATGGGCATAACAATATGTTACCGCCTCCTCCACTAATTCCTCGTGTTGGTGCTGGAATTGGAGGTGGTGTAACTCAAGCACCATAAGGGTCAATTTTTGGTGATATGATGCCGTTGATCTAGGCTATGACTGGAGCGTTTCAGGCAGCTATGGTTGGAGTGCATGCACCTGCACCAACGCATGTAGCGGCTTGCTAATCCTGGACTTCCGTTGGAATGTTTGCGTAGCTTGGGAGGTACTGAGTTTAGAGGTTTGGGTCCCGAAGTTGCGGAGGAGTGGTTTGTGAGTACCCATCGAATTCTTGGACAACTGGAGTGTTCAGATGCTTGTATGTTGGATTGTACAATGTCTTTTCTTCAAATAGATGCTTATACGTGGTGGTCGACTACTATTACGGGTATGGCGCATGCAGATGTGACATGGGAGTTCTTTGGTGCTTCTTTTTGCAAGAAGTATCTGGGGGATCGATACCAAGATGAAAAGAAGCAAGAGATTATGGCTTTGGTTTAGGGTAACATGTTTGTTACGGAGTATGAGGTTCAGTTTGTGCGGTTGAGTCGTTATGCACCTAAGTTGGTCCCCAATGAGCGTCAATGATGTGATTGTTTTTGATATGGGTTGATCAAGGAAAATAAGTCCTACATGTTGGTGGTAGAATGCATTGATTTTGGTGTCTTGGTTACCTGAGTCAAGGATATAAAGTAGAATTTGGGTTTGTCCTCTTGTTTAGGGAGTTCTAACTTTAGAAAGAGAGTTTTAGAATTAGATGTTAGTGGAGGTCAATACAAAAGACATCAAGATAGGAAGTATCAACTGGATCATAAACAGCTCGGTAGAGGTAACACTGGTCGATGATGGAATGTTTAGAATACCTATGTTGGGATACCTAAGTGTTGGCGTTGTGGGAAACGACATTTAGGAGAGTGATGGGTGTCGCAAGTTGGTTGCTAGAATTATGGTTCTTACAATCTGTTGTCATTGAATTTTCACCAAACTTCTTTCACTTTCATTGTATTAATTATGACATTTTCGGTTTAGTAGTATATTACATTGTTAGTGTTATATCATAATTAGTATAGATGCCATATGTTAGTGTTACAAATATTAATGTAGTAATTAGTATTAGAATTAACATAGGTTATATGCATTAGATAATAAAACCCAAAAAGAAATATTTGAATCCTTTGAATCAGGCATGTTCAGCCCATTTACCAGTAAAGTTAGAACTAAAAGCAAATAAATATTGTTTTAGTTATATTGAAATGCCCATTACAAAAAGAATCCATTATAAAAGGACCCGTTTGGCCCATTTTATTGGATAAATCAAACCCTAACTTTCTTTCTTTGTTTGTTGCCCAGCCAAAAGGAGGCCGTTGGATCAATCTGTGATCCAACAGCATAGATTGCGCCAACTGGGGATGATATAGCGCCGCACTCGCAAAGTCGTTCGATCAGGACGAGATATAACGGCCCAGATCACTTCGAGGTGTATCACGTGGATCACCACTCGCTCGTGGGAACCATGCGTGCGCCATTTCAGTGTACGACAAACATTAAATCTCCCCAGTTGGGTGCCTGAGTTGATTCCGCTTTGATTGCTCTTTGCCGGCATTGTTCGAGTCATCAGAAGTATGCAAACAGAGAAACAAGAGGGTTAAATCCCCAAATTGGAGCACAACAATTCAATATAAAATCAAAAGGGAATTAAACCCCTAATTCGAAGCCCTAGCTGGAAAATCAAAAGCAAAATGGAAAGTGTTATTCCCTAAATTGAAGCCGAGGCAAGAATCAAGCAAATCGGATTCAAGATAGAGGCAAATCACTAGTCAATAGCCAAATCGGCTTAAAATCAAAACCGAGACGGAAGGCTTTTAGATGATTTTTAGGGATTTAAACATAAAATGCAAGCATTCATGTACCTATATAAACACCACTGTAATTCTTTGGAACAACAACAATTTCATACAATTCAACAACAATTACAGAAAACACACACTAGATACGTACATATACTTACAATTAGCATTCAAAAGTTGTAAAGCCAGCAAGCAAGGATTGTAATCAAAGTTTCAAAGTAATAAGAGAAGCAAGTTTCTGGTAATATTTCCTATCTTTTTTTCTTTATGTTTCGAATTTAATAAAGAAAAGGGGATTGTTTTATCTTTGTTCTATTTAAAACGCCGTTATGATTTGGCTTCGACATAGCTCCACTGGAAAAATGCAATTTTGAGGCCGTCGGAATCTGGAAAATTAGAGGTTTTGTAGGAATTTTGCCGCCGGCAACGGCGGCTGGCACGGCGGATGTTCATCGTGTTCTTCATTTCATGAAGAACACGAAGAACATTTCAAAGAATTTTAATATAACTGGTTTTGATCTGTTTGGAAATAAGGGGAGAAAATGATTTTTGTTTATAACATTAGCTATATATACCAACCCGTACCCGTTTATGACCTGTGCCCTTCTTTCATGGATTTTATACTGCAGCCCTCTTGTTTTAAATATTTTCAATTTCATCCATTTTCTTCTAAATTGAGCACCAATTTTCACTATTATTTCAAATTTAACCCTCATATTCTATTTTCTTTCAATTTAATCACCAATACAAATTTTTCTTTAAAGTAAAATAATTATCCTTTTCTTTATTTCAGCATTTATTTTGATAATTAATTTAATTTAAGTAATTTTGTTCCTTTTGTTTATATATATATATATGTGTGTGTGTGTGTAAAACCTTAGGATTAGGGACTTTAAACTTAAAATCGAGACATGTATGTTGTAAAACATTCTTCACATTTTTAATAAGACACACTTAATTATATTTAAACCTTAATAGTTAAAATGAATGTAGATGTTTCTTTAGGGTTTAAACACTAAATTCTAAAAATTGATAACACACCTAATCTTCTCTCTAGTTTGTTTTAAAAAGTGAAAACATAATTAATGGGGTGTCTTATCAAATTGGAATGACGAGTTAGCACCAGGAATGTTGGCGGTGATTAAAGTTCATTCCCCGAGCGGTAAGGCCGTTAGAGAATGTAATTCTATTTTACATTTAAAAATTGTTGCAAAAAGCTTTATTATCCACCCAATTGTTAAGTGAGGGAAAACGCTTTGCTCATGTCGGTATGAGCCTAGTGTCATGGCCATCCCTTATTATATGCCCGTTTGACAAGCCCGTTCATGACTGAGCAATGGTGGACCGAGTGATGATATGAGCAGTCCCTAAGGAGCTACCAAGTCAAGGATGCAAGTTGAGAAGCTTTAGGAAGATGATGAAGGCCTTATCCAGAAAGTGTCCTCATTTGGGACGAAGCAACGTCTACTCACGGCATTCCTGGTAAGTTTATTTAGCTATTTAGGGGGAAGTGGTCTGGTGTCGGGTCTCCACCATCACCCTCGCCTGGGCTAGCGACCGAGCTTCCTTGGTGTAAGCGACCTACTCCTAGGCCCATATGGGGCCTAGGTGTGCGGGCAGTGGGGCCTAGTGGTTGGCGCACTGTCTTCCCGGGAGAAATACCTAGGGACGGTTTGGGGCCATAGGGCCCCATATCGTGCTCGTGGCTGAAGTACGAGGTTGGAGTGCAGCTATCGCTAGGCCCTGAGGGATTCGAAACTCTAAAGCCTTAGCGACTTGTGACCCTGAGAAGGCTAGACCGAGATAAATCCTTGGACAATGAGGCTTGAGGAAGGCTGACTTGTCTGGGTAACACCCATTTCAAGTGCCGCACGGCTTGCCAACCTAGCAAAGGGGGCCTGCCCGTGACACGTGGTATCAGAGCGAGAATACGATGGACAATGTAGTCATGTGACGGTGGCGTTTGGCTATGACTTTTGATACAGTGGTGTGTAATTGTTAACCAAACGCCATAGTGCTCATGTACCAACTGGAACACTATGATGCTTTATTTAGTGGCTGTGGTGCGTGGTGACTCCAGACGGATGTGTAGCAAAAATGAGAGTTGGACTATTTGTGGATCAGTTGATCTCACGCCAAGCGCTCCCACAGGTGGAGTAGGCAGGGTGGGATCATCATGACAGGAAAAAAAAGAGAGACTATTTTTTTCTATGCGCAGAGGCGCTAGATTGTGGATTCTACGCTAAGCGCTCCGGTAAATGGAGTAGGCAGGGTCGAATGATAGTAAACCAAGCACTCTTTGGACTGGAGTAGGCAGGGTGGGGGACTACGCCAAGCGTTCCCATGTGGGGAGTAGGCAGGGTGGTCTAATCCCACGCCAAACGCTTATCTTCAAGGAGCAGGCAAGATGGTGTAATGTCACGCCAAGTGCATCCATTAGTGGAGTAGGCAGGGTGTTCTAGTTTCACGCCGAGCGCCCTGTGAGGGTAGGTAGGGTGGCTAGAACCTACGCCAAGCGCTTCCGCGAGTGGGGTAGGCAGAGTGACTCCTGATGCTGATTGATCAAGACCTAGTCAAGGCGCAAAGGTGTCTAATGGTGGGTTTGGCAAGGTAGTGCCGATGTGTTACATTAGCGCAGTGGCGCGTGTGAATTAGGGCACAATGGTGCTCATTTGTTCGTTACAGGCGTAACATTGTTGTTGGCTGATCGAAACGCGATCGAGTTGAGGCGTAAAGAAGCACAAGAACATTCGTGGACAAGATTGATCTTTGCATAATAGTGCATGTCTGTGATTTGGGACACCGGCTATATTTTTTTTGGTTGCTTTAAAGGCTCGTTGAAGGCTGTCTATGGGATATGATGAAGTGTGTATTCCTCATAGCATGGGGGCACGAATTCTAGCAATATGGGGATGCTTACGAATCACTCGAGAGGAGAGTCATTCCCTATGGTGGCTATCGGTAATAGTGATGCTTATTTTGATACATTACCTTGTGTCGGTAACCCTTGCTTATTGATGTTTATTTTTGTCCTGTTAGTACAAGGGCGTGCGCAGCCCGGAGCATAAAATGTGCTCATTTTTTGTTAATCTAACCTATTGGTGCTTGTCGTTTCCAGGGTAATGGGATAAATTCTTGATTGATGGAAGTTAATGGCAATATTGTTTATCCTGGCACTGTGGTGCTTGATTGTTGCCTAACTATCTTTTTCCAGGTGAAAAGAGGAGTAGGTATAGATGGTTGTAGAGTGATACAACGGATAGTCATGGGTTCGTAGACTAACCCTGAAGGAAAGAGTTGGAGACAACTTGAAACCGTTCTATAATTGCTTTGTGTTCGGGGACTTAATGCGGCGGAGTCGTGTTCTTCAAGGTGGTGGATTCGTCCATTGATAAAATCAAAGGGGTATGATAAAACTCGTTTGTTGTGGGAGTACTTTGGTACAGTGTGATCGTCTAAAGGTGCAGGACAAGACTCTTAGGACCTCGAACTATTTAATGAAGTGGTCAAAGGATCACGACGATCGCTGTATGCCGGATCGAGTGGCCCCTCTCGAAATAAAATGGAGTAAAAGGGAGTGCAGAGTTATTGGTATGCTCCCTCTTGTTGTTATGGACTCTTGTAGCGGTGGACACACCATGGGTTCTTGGGGAAAAGTTACATTGTCAGATAAAATCAAGGAGCCTAAGGGGAATGCTTCCCATACCTAATAATTTGTCCGTAAATGGCAATTTTTCTCAAGACACAGTGGGTCTTAGGGTAAAAAGGAATGTGTTGCGGTGTGGTAATTGGACCAGATTCTTTGGCAATAAATTACAAATATGAGATGACAAAGGTTGTGCGAGTCAATACCGTTTTATCTTGGATGAAAAAAAAATTCATTTTGACACAAAAATCTTTCTTTGATGGGGATGCTGGCTAGGGTAAGGCAAAGTGCTATTTGTAAAGCTACCCGTTTGGGTGAGAAACATAAGGGTGGTACAAATTGGTAATGTGGGTGCATCTGAGGAAAGCTCTCCTTAGGAGCTCCTTCACAAGAAAAAGCCAAAGAGTAAGCGTGGGACAGACAAGCTTGATGGGTATGTGGTGATGATTCAAGTACAATTCAGATCTCACCCAAGTATTACAAAATCCCCAATTTGGGCAGTGGAGATATGGGCTACTACTGACAAGCTAGTTGGTGGGGCGAGCTAGTAAAGCCAAGGCTTAGGTCAAAGTTGATGTATGGACCAAGAGACCAAAAGCAAAACCTGGGTACCACGGATATGTCAGTGTTACCCAAAAATAGAAATGTGGTGGTCAAGGAATTTATAATGCACTTCCCAGAGTCGGCAATACAGAGCGTGAATTGCAGTGAGAGTCGTACTGGAAAGTCTCATTGAACTTGTAAGGTACATTTCATTTTATTGTTATGTAATTGGACTAACCAATTTTGTGGTCAGTTTTTTTTCCTTGTGTGTGTTTTGAAGGCAGGTGTTCCTATCAATTCCTTGAGGGATGTGGGGGCAATCGATTAGAGAACCAAGACGGTTTGAAGGTTTGGCAGGTGTCAAAAAGCCCTGGTCGTAAGCAACAAGGATAAATGTTAGCTTCATGTAACAAAGGACACGGTACAAATATCACACCTATTTGTAAAGGTCGATGTCTGTGCAGGCACAATGATTCTGGGTGTGTCGACAAGAATGGTGACAAACGCGAAAACATGGAACGAATATTACCCAGAGAGAGAACACACCCAGGTGCTAGGGCGTCAACACAAGGTGGTGGGTCGATAGACCCTAGTCGGTTTAAGGAACTTGAGGCCGTAGTGGCTGCCATGAGAGCTATGGCATCAAATGATCGGCTTTGAGCAATAAAGGAAACGCAGCAAGAGTTGACCCAGACTATCAAAGATTTTGGTAATGGAGGCAAAAGAAGCATTAAGTCATATGAAGTTCGGACTAGATGAGATCAAGACTCAGGTTAACCTGATACAAATAGCTATGAGCAATTCGATGATAGTAGATAGGGTCCGAGGACTAGGGTTTCAAAACCTCAGCGGTATGAAGGGAACGGAGATGCTAAGGAGCTTGAAAATTTCTTGTTCGACGTCATGCATTATTTCCGATATACGCATACTAAAACAGATAAAGACAAAGTCGCGGTGGCCTTGGTGTATCTAATAGGGGACGCCAAGTGGTGGTGGCAGTCCAAGTTTATTAATGGTGTTTGTCCTATCAAAATATGTGAGGAGCTAAAGGGAGAGTTAATGGGCTCATTTCTTTCCCGAAAATGTAGAATATAATGCTAAAAAAAGCTAAGGGATTTAGCGAATGCAGGTTCTATTCGAGATTATGTAAGAGAATAAAGAGGTCTTGATCCTACATGAGAATACTCTACTGACTAGATGGTCGTGGGCATATGGGGAAGAGTTTGGTTCCTGCGAAAACCTAAGTCACACGTAGAGGGCACAAGTGAGACATCATTTTGAAGTCCACGACACGAGACTAATGTTGATATGATGGTTGTGGGGTGCTAATACAGGTTCCTTTGTGGGCGTGATAACAAGATGAACTTTTCTAGTAAGTGGATAATGGGGAAGACATGTGGGGAACTAACTTACCCATGAAGTATAGGCCATGTGTGTCAAGAGATCAAATGCGTACTTTTGTGCTTATCAACAGTTCTGTCTGTTACAAAGGGAGTGAAGGAGAAACGAAATAAAGGGGCAACTTGATTGGCTATTACAAGGGCCATAGGAGACCATTAAGAAGTTCTAGCGAGGACATATGACCATCTATTTTGGCTACTGGAACAAGGGCAAGGTTGTTCGAGAGAATATTGGGGTGCATTCATTTGGTAAATGGTGCAGGTATAATTGAGTAAGAAGAAAACCTCACGAGTGGATGATATTAGCTTGTCATAGAGACTGCGTTCTCAAATAGTCAAAACACTTGAGGTGTACATACAAAGGCATACCATGATTGGTGGTAGCATAAGGCAATGTGTGCCAACCAGGTAATCATACGAGACTTGTGTGGATATGTTTTTATTGATAAAATTGCTTGTATATCTTATAGAACATGATGTATTGCGGAGAACAAAAGGCAAGTACAATGCGATACGGTATTGGCAACTAGAGATCATCTATGCATTATTGAGCAACCAGGTGCAACGCGAGCATGTGCTAGCAAAACTTGGGTTAATGTTGATGACAAATGTATGGTGACGCATTTAATACTTTGGAGGTCTCGGTACGAGATAAAGCAAAGTTGGCGAATATGCTTAACGTCGAGGAGCAAGCTATTGAGTGACAAGTCATTACACGTCTGCTCATGGCTAGGTATGTTACTTTTGTATTTGTGTAGGTTAATGGGCAGATCGTGGAGCACAGAGAAATTACAAGGCACTTGTTCGAGTGGATCGATGGTTTGTTACTTGTCTTTTGCCCGAGCCACAATCAGAGTAAAAGTGAGGGAGCACGAATCTAAAACTCAACATGATAGAAGTGGAACTGGGTCATAATGAGTCTGTGGTCAGTCTAGATGGTTACGGAGGTACAACATAGTCAAAAGGGGATAGAAAGAACCTAGGATCGAGGCTTGAATTAGTTGCTTGAAGGATCAAATGGCGGGACAAGAAAAACATACCAAATCGAGCATGAATCGAAGATGTGCTGCCACAAGGGTTCGTATCGGCTCAACAGGTGATGAAGAACTGGTGTCAACATCAATGAGAACCATCCCTTCCTGGACTACATCGGTAGAGGAAGTGGGGGAGAATGACAGAACCATCCCTTCTTGGACTACATCGATAAGGGCATCGGTAGAGGAAGTGGGGGAGAATGTCGGAACCATCCCTTCTTGGACTACATCGATAGAGGAAGTGGGGGAGAATGTCAGAACCATCCCTTCTGGGCTACATCGATGAGGCCATCGATAGAGTAAGTGGGGGAGAGATGTCAAGGCCATCCCTTATTATATTACGACCCTGCCTTGACAAGCCCGTTCATGACCGAGCAATGGTGGACCGAGTGATGATATGAGCAGTCCCTAAGGAGCTACCAAGTCAAGGATGCAAGTTGAGAAGCTTTAGGAAGATGATGAAGGCTGTATCCAGAAAGTGTCCTCATTTGGGACGAAGCAACGTCTACTCACGGCATTCCTGGTAAGTTTATTTAGCTCTTTAGGGGGAAGTGGTCTGGTGTCGGGTCTCCACCATCCCCCTCGCCTGGGCTAGCGACCGAGCTTCCTTGGTGTAAGCGACCTACTCCTAGGCCCATGTGGGGCCTAGGTGTGCGGGCAGTGGGGCCTAGTGGTTGGCGCACTGTCTCCTCGGGAGAAATACCTAGGGACGGTTTGGGGCCATAGGACCCCATATCGCGCTCGTGGCTGAAGTACGAGGTTGGAGTGCAGCTATCGCTAGGCCCAGTGGGATTCGAAACTCTAAAGCCTTAGCGCCTTGTGACCCTGAGAAGGCTAGACCGAGATAACTCCTTGGACAATGAGGCATGGAAGGGTGGCCTAGTTTCACGCCGAGTGCCCTGTGAGGGTAGGTAGGGTGGCTAGAACCTACGCCAAACGCTTCCGCGAGTGGGGTAGGCAGGGTGACTTCTTATGCTGATTGATCAAGACCTAGTTAAGGTGGAAAGATGTCTAATGGTGGGTTTGGCAAGGTAGTGCCGATGTGTTACATTAGCGAGGTGGCGCGTGTGAATTAGGGCACAGTGGTGCTCATTTGTTCGTTACAGGCGTAACATTGTTGTTGGCTGATCGAAACGGCGATTGAGTTGAGGCGCAAAGAAGCGCAATAACTTTTGTGGATGAGATTGATCTTTGCATAATAGTGCATGTCCGTGATTTGGGACACTGGCTATATTTTTTTTTGGTTGCTTTAAAGGCTCGTTGAAGGCTTTCTATGGGACATGATGAAGTGTGTATTCCTCATAGCATGGGGGCATGAATTCTAGCAATATGGGGATGCTTATGCATCACTCGAGAGGAGAGTCATTCCCTATGGTGGCTATCGGTAATAGTGATGCTTATTTTGATACATTGCCTTGTGTCGGTAACCCTTGCTTATTGATGTTTATTTTTGTCCTGTTAGTACAAGGGCGTGTGCAGCCCGAAGCATAAAATGTGCTCATTTTTTTTGTTAATCTAACCTATTGGTGCTTGTCATTTCCAGGGTAATGGGATAAATTCTTGATTGATGGAAGTTAATGGCAATATTGTTTATCCTGGCACTGTGGTGCTTGATTGTTGCCTAACTATCTTTTTTCAGGTGAAAAGAGGAGTGGGTATAGATGGTTGTAGAGTGATACAACGGATAGTCATGGGTTCGTAGACTAACCCTAAAGGAAAGAGTTGGAGACAACTTGAAACCGTTCTATAATTGCTTTGTGTTTGGGGACTTAATGCGGCGGAGTCGTGTTCTTCAAGGTGGTGGATTCGCCCATTGATAAAATCAAAGGGGTATGATAAAATTGTTTGTTGTGGGAGTACTTTGGTACAGTGTGATCGTCTAAAGGTGCAGGACAGGACTCTTAGGACCTCGAACTATTTAATGAAGTGGTCAAAGGATCGCGACGATCGCTGTATGCCGGATGGAGTGGCCCCTCTCGAAACAAAATGGAGTAAAAGGGAGTGCAGAGTTATTGGTATGCTCCCTCTTGTTGTTGTGGACTCTTGTAGCGGTGGACACATCATGGGTTCTCGGGGAAAAGTTACATTGTCAGATAAAATCAAGGAGCCTAAGGGGAATGCTTCCCGTAGTTAATAATTTGTCCGTAAATGGTAATTTTTCTCAAGACACATTGGGTCTTAGGATAAAAAGGAATGTGTTGCGGTGTGGTAGTTGGACCAGATTCTTTGGCAATAAATTACAAATATGAGATGACAAAGGTTGTGTGAGTCAATACCGTTTTATCTTGGATGGAAAAAAAAACTCATTTTGACACAAAAATCTTTCTTCGATGGGGATGCTGGCTAGGGTAAGGCAAAGTGCTATTTGTAAAGCTACCCGTTTGGGTGAGAAACACAAGGGTGGTACAAATTGGTAATGTGGGTGCATCTGAGGAAAGCTCTCCTTAGGAGCTCCTTCACAAGCAGAGCCAAAGAGTAAGCGTGGGACAGACAAGCTCGATGGGTATGTGGTGATGATTCAAGTACAATTCAGATCTCACCCAAGTATTACAAAATCCCCAATTTGGGCAGTGGAGATATGGGCTACTACCGACAAGCTAGTTGGTGGGGCGAGCTAGTAAAGCCAAGGCTTAGGTCAAAGTTGATGTATGGACCAAGAGACCAAAAGCAAAACCTGGTTACCACGGATATGTCAGTGTTACCCAAAAATAGAAATGTGGTGGTCAAGGAATTTATAACGCACTTCCCAGAGTTTGGCAATACAGAGCATGAATTGCAGTTGGAGTCGTACTGGAAAGTCCCAT
Organism: Hibiscus mutabilis; assembly: GCA_019671005.1. NCBI lineage: Eukaryota > Viridiplantae > Streptophyta > Magnoliopsida > Malvales > Malvaceae > Hibiscus > Hibiscus mutabilis. The sequence goes on along the minus strand of CM033717.1, from coordinate 27,492,559 downwards.
TGAACTTGTAAGGTACATTTCATTTTATTGTTATGTAATTGGACTAACCAATTTCGTGGTCAGTTTTCTCTTTGTGTGTGTTCTGAAGGCAGGTGTTTCTATCAATTCCTTGAGGGATGTGGGGGCAATCGATTAGAGAACCAAGACGGTTTGAAGGTTTGGCAGGTGTCAAAAAGCCCTGGTCGTAAGCAACAAGGATAAATGTTAGCTTCATGTAACAAAGGACACAGTACAAATATCACACCTATTTGTAAAAGTCGATGTCTGTGCAGGCACAATGATTCCGGGTGTGTCGACAAGAATGGTGACAAACGCAAAAACGTGGAACGAGTATTACCCAGAGAGAGAACACACCCAGGTGCTAAGGCGTCAACACAAGGTGGTGGGTCGGTAGACCCTAGTCGGTTTAAGGAACTTGAGGCCGTAGTGGCTGCCATGAAAGCTATGGCATCAAATGATCGGCTTTGAGCAATAAAGGAAACGCAACAAGAGTTGACCCAGACTATCAAAGATTTTTGTAATGGAGGCAAAAAGAAGCAGTAAGTCATATGAAGTTCGGACTATATGAGATCAAGACTCTGGTTAACCTGATACAAATAGCTATGAGCAATTCGATGATAGTAGATAGGGTCCGAGGACTAGGGTATCAAAACCTCAGCGGTATGAAAGGAACATAGATGCTAAGGAGCTTGAAAATTTCTTGTTCGACGTCAAGCATTATTTCCGATATACGCATACTAAAACAGATAAAGACAAAGTCGCGGTGGCCTTGGTGTATCTAATAGGGGACGCCAAGTGGTGGTGGATGTCCAAGTTTATTAATGGTGTTTGTCCTATCAAAATATGTGATGAGCTAAAGGGAGAGTTAATGGGCTCATTTCTTTCTCGAAAATGTAGAATATAATGCTCAAAAGAAGCTAAGAGATTTAGCGAATATAGGTTCTATTCGAGATTATGTAAGAGAATAAAGAGGTATTGATCCTACATGAGAATACTCTACTGACTAGATGGTCGTAGGCATATGGGGAAGAGTTTGGTTCCTGCGAAAACCTAAGTCACACGTAGAGGGCACAAGTGAGACATGATTTTGAAGTCCACGACATGAGACTAATGTTGATATGATGGTTGTAGGGTGCTAATATAGGTTCCTTTGTGGGCGTGATAACAAGATGAACTTTTCTAGTAAGTGGATAATGGGGAAGATATGTGGGGAACTAACTTACCCATGAAGTATAGGCCATGTGTGTCAAGAGATCAAATGCGTACTTTTGTGCTTATCAACAGTTCTGTCTGTTACAAAGGGAGTGAAAGAGAAACGAAATAAAGGGGCAACTTGATTGGCTATTACAAGGGCCATAGGAGACCATTAAGAAGTTCTAGCGAGGACATATGACCATCTATTTTGGCTACTGGAACAAGGGCAAGGTTGTTCGAGAGAATATTGGTGTGCATTCATTTGGTAAATGGTGCAAGTATAATTGAGTAAGAAGAAAACCTCACGAGTGGATGATATTAGCTTGTCGTAGAGACTGCGTTCTCAAATAGTCAAAACACCTGAGGTGTACATACAAAGGCATACCATGATTGGTGGTAGCATAAGGGAATATGTGCCAACCAGGAAATCATACGAGACTTGTGTGGATATGTTTTCATTGATAAAATTGCTTGTATATCTTATAAAACAGGATGTATTGCGGAGAACAAAAGGCAAGTACAATGCGATACGGTGTTGGCAACTAGAGATCATCTATGCATTATTGAGCAACCAGGTGCAACGCGAGCATGTGCTAGCAAAACTTGGGTTAATGTTGATGACAAATGTATGGTGACGCATTCAATACTTTGGAGGTCTCGGTATGAGATGAAGCAAAGTTGGCAAAGATGCTTAACGTCGAGGAGCAAGCTATTGAGTGACAAGTCATTACACGTCTGCTCATGGCCAGGTATGTTACTTTTGTATTTGTGTAGGTTAATGGGTAGATCGTGGAGCACAGAGAAACTACAAGGCACTTGCTCGAGTGGATCGATGGTTTGTTACTTGTCTTTTGCCCGAGCCACAATTAGAGTAAAAGTGGGGGAGCATGAATCTAAAACTCAACATGATAGAAGTGGAACTGGGTCATAATGAGTTTGTGTAGGTTAATGTATGGTTACGAATGTACAACATAGTCAAAAGGGGATAGAAAGAACCCAGGATCGAGGCTTTAACTAGTTGCTTGAAGGATCAAATGACGGGACAAGAAAAACATACCAAATCGAGCACGAATCGAAGACGTGCTGCCACAAGGGTTCGCATTGGCTCAACAGGTGATGAAGAACTGGTGTCAATATCAATGAGAACCATCCCTTCCTGGACTACATCGGTAGAGGAAGTGGGGAAGAATGACAGAACCATCCCTTCTTGGACTACATCGATAAGGGCATCGGTAGATGAAGTGGGGGAGAATGTCACAACCACCCCTTCTTGGACTACATCGATGAAACCATCGATAGAGGAAGTGGGGGAGAATGTCAGAACCATCCCTTCTGGGCTACATCGATGAGGCCATCGATAGAGTAAGTGGGGGAGAGATGTCAAGGCCATCCCTTATTATATTACAACCCTGCCTTGACAAGCCCATTCATGACCGAGCAATGGTGGACCGAGTGATGATATGAGCAGTCCCTAAGGAGCTACCAAGTCAAGGATGCAAGTTGAGAAGCTTTAGGAAGACGATGAAGGCCCTATCCAGAAAGTGTCCTCATTTGGGACGAAGCAACGTCTACTCATGGCATTCCTGGTAAGTTTATTTAGCTCTTTTGGGGGAAGTGGTCTGGTGTCGGGTCTTCACCATCCCCCTCATCTGGGCTAGCGACCGAGCTTCCTTGGTGTAAGGGACCTACTCCTAGGCCCATGTGGGGCCTAGGTGTGCGGGCAGTGGGGCCTAGTGGTTGGCGCACTGTCTCCCCGAGAGAAATACCTAGGGACGGTTTGGGGCCATAGGGCCCCATATTGCGCTCATAGATGAAGTACGAGGTTGGAGTGCAGCTATCGCTAGGCCCTGCGGGATTCGAAACTCTAAATCCTTAGCGCATTGTGACCCTGAGAAGGCTAGACCGAGATAACTCCTTGGACAATGAGGCATGAGAAAGGCTGACTTGTTTGGGTAACACCCATTTCAAGTGTCGCACGGCTGGCCAACCGAGCAAAGGGGGCCTGTCCGTGATACCTAGCAAGTACCTTCGAGACTCATATGCCTCATGTCTTCGTAAGGATACTGATTCTTCAAGAAGACATAGGAAGTGAGTCCTCCCAAGTTGAACTTGGTTTGTTTGAAACCTATAATGGGTGAGAACTAGGGGCCTGGCTACCCTTAGTAAGGGACAGCAAGGATAGCTCGGGTACCTTTTAGAACCCAACTGTTTGAGAACTTAGAGCCCACCCTAATAGAGCCATATGGAAAACCTAGGGTTTTTAGTCTGGTCAAAATCATTGCGGGTAATCCGTGGAGACATGTCTTGGAGTGTTGGAATGTGCTACCCAGAATTATTCGTGAAATTATTTTGGTCTCTTTATTCTGATTTTTTCCTTTTATTCTTGTTGTTTTGCATATTCATTCATGCACATCATTCCATTTCATCGGGTTATGACATTCAATAAAGTTGTTTCTAAAAGTAGATATTTTATTAAACCAATGTTCTTTTGTCTGCATTCATGCATTTGCATCATTCTTCTGTTTGTTTGGTTGTTTTCTTCTTTTCTTCGCATTGCATTCCATGCATACATGACATATTAAGAATCTAACTTATATAAAGATTTCTGAAAATCAAAAATAGCAAAAACAAACCACAAGTACGGTACTCAGTCTCAAGTCAGAGCAATGGAAGATAGAGTGACGGCCTTAGAATGCAACCATAAGAGTACCCAGGATAGGTTAGACAAGCTGGGGATGGATCTGAAGCAACATATGGAGTTAGTTCATCAAAAGACAATTGGTTCAATTGCAGCCATGTTAGGCTTTAAGGACCCAGACACAGTGGAAGTTGGCGAGGAAGCAAATGTTGTGCTAAAATTTCAGGGGGTGGCCTTCGTTCATCCAATCATGCAAAGAGAAGCTCAATCTTATAAGGCTAAGATTTCACCCCATTTTGCTGAAACCTTGGCTCAGAATGATAGGAAGATAAACTCTGAGGAGGTTATTGAGGTGCCTGGTCTCGACTAAATTGCCGATAAAGTGAAACCTGAGAAGAAATGGGAAGATCGCTATGAGAAGTTAGAGGGAATGATTAAGTCTTTCCAAGAAGGAGGTATGTATGGAGGAGTGGATGCCAAGGATTTAAGCTTAGTGACGGATCTGGTAGTCCCACCAAAATTTATGGTTCTTGACTTCGAAAAATATAATGGAACTACGTGCCCTACAGCACATCTAACTATGTATTGCAGGAAATGTCGATGTATCTTGAGAATGAGAAGCTGCTTATCCATTCCTTCCAAGACAGTATAGTAGGATCAGCTGCACGCTGGTACACGCAGCTAAGTCGAGTTAACATTAGATCATGGAAAGATTTGTCAAGAGCCTTCATTGAGCAGTACAAGTATGTTTCAGACATGATTCCAACCCGTTTAGTTCTGCAAGGGATGGAGCAAAAGCATCATGAGAGCTTCCGCCATTATGCGCAAAGATGGAGGGATGTGTCTGCCCAAGTCCAGCCACCATTGCTAGAGAGTGAGATCACCCCAATGTTCATGGAGACGTTAAAGGGTTCTTTCTATGATCGCATGCTCAATCATGCCACAAAGAGTTTCGCGGATATGCTTATAAATGGAGAGTTAATCCTTGCGGCCATGAAAAATGGAAAGTTGGATAGTGGGGAAACAAAGAAACCATAAAAAAAGAGAGGCAATGAAGTCAATGCCACTAATGTCTATAACCATAGTTACTTAAAGGGGGTAGTTTTCAACAAACCCAATGTCTCGACCATAGCTCCAGTAGTGATAAATCCTCCAATGGAAGAACGAAGATATCGAGGGAACTTGAAACCATATTGCCCTCCTATCCCAATGACTTATGCAAAATTGTTTGCTGAACTGGTCAAATTCCAGATGGTGCTGCCAAGACATGTTCCCATATTCTCACCACCATACCCACCATGGTATGATGAGAAGGCACAATGTGAATACCATGCAACAGTTAGGGGGCATACCATTGAAAATTGTACTACATTCAAAAGGGTGGTGGATGACTTAAGAAAATCAGGGATGTTATCATTTGATACGTTAGAAGATAATGGAAACCCTCTGTCAAATCATCACAAGGCAGGTGTAAATGAAATCATAGAGGAGGATAAGGTCGTTAAGGAATCTGTTGCTGAAGTTAGAGCTCCTATGAGGTGGAAATGGGCTCAAATGGTGGCAGTTAGGATGTTGGAAGAAAGAGCCCAGAAACTAAAAATTGAAAATGAATCGTACTGTTGGACGTATATGCATCAGAGGAGTCGCCATCTAGAAGAGATTACTCTGAAATGAAGCCTTTATTTATTAAGGCTAAAACGAGAGCTAGTGAGCCGGCAAGGGGTGTAACCCCGCAACTTATAATTAAAGCACCAACCCTGTTTCCATACAAGGATAGCAAGCAGGTTTCGTGGAATTACGCTTGCACGGTGACAACTCTAGGAGAAACATTTGTTCAAGAAAAAGAAGAGTCAGTCAATGAGGTGAGCCGTTTCACGAGGAGTAGAAGGCTCTATTCCCAGCTGATAGCAGAGGACAGAGATGCAGCGCAAAGGAAAGTTTCTAGTGAAGAACCTGAGAAAGAAGAAGACAAAGATTTCTTGAAATAGAAACCGACAGCATATCACGAGCCTGTGAAGGAATCAGAGGCTCAAGACTTTTTGAAGATTTTAAAACACAGTGAATACAACGTCGCAGAGTAACTCTACAAGCTTTCGGCTCGAATTTCGATGCTTTCTATTCTACTAAGTTTTGAGGGCCACTGTGACGCCTTGTTAAAGATTTTGAACTGGACATTCGTACCAAAGGAGATCACAACTGATAAGATGGACATGTTAGTCGATAACATTGTTGTCAACAACTTCATTTCATTTAATGATGAGGAAATACCAGGTGAAGGAACGAGATCGTGCAAGGCTTTACACATCACTACCAGATGTAAAGGACATATGTTACCTGGAGTCCTAATTGATAATGGGTCGACGCTAAATGTTCTACCATTAGCCACATTGAAGAAACTGCCAATAGACAGTTCTCATATGAGAACTTATCAAAATACGGTTAGAGCATTTGATGGAACTTAGAAGGATGTGTTAGGGAAAATTGAGGTGCCTTTGCAAATTGGACAACGACCTTTGACGTAAAATTTGTGGTCATGGATATAAGACCTAGTTACAGTTGCTTGCTAGGGCGCCCATGGATCCACACAGTAGGAGCGGTCCCATTTACTTTACACCATAAGGTAAAAATCATGATCGATGGTCAACTAATAACTGTCGGTGCAAAGGAAGAAATCATTCCTTCAGTAACCACTAATGCACCCTTCATCGAGATCGATGAGGGTGCGCTCGAGTGTCATTTCAGGACATTGGAGCTAGTCAATGCAACCTTTGTCACTGAAGGGAGCAAGGTGCAAAAACTAGAATTATCAAGCTGTGCGAAGATGCAGGTAAAACAAACGCTTGGGAAAGGAGTTGAAATTTGAAAAGGATTTGGAAAGAGACATCAAAGGAGGATGTCTCCCATAGTAATCCCGACAAAAAAGGATCGGTTTGGCTTGGGTTTTAAGCCCAACAAATGGCAAAGAAGGGCTGAAATCAGAAAGCATCAAGAGAGGAGAAGAGCTAGATTGAAATGAGAGGAAATTGAGTGGGAGCCAATGACTTTCCCTCCCCTGACCCATAACTTTATATATGGAGGCTTACTGGATCCAAGTGCCCCAATTAGTGATGAAGGAAAAGGAGAGAGTGCTCTATGAGAAGCGTTTAAAAAGCTGAGTATTAATGCTGTGGCTGACGAAGAAGAAGAAAGCCAATATCTGTCAATGATTTGCCCTTGCTCTAAGCTTGACAATTGGACTGCTGAAGAAATTCTTGTAGTCTTTAAGACATGTTCAAAGTAATTCTCAAAACCAACCCCTTTGCTCCAGGCCCGAAGACAATAGGGAATCTTATGTAAAGGACCTATGTCAAAATTTTATTTTGAAATTCAATAAAAGATGCATTTCCTTAGATCTTGTGTGGTAAACTTTTTCATAAATAAACCAAAACCAAATGAAAACCATAAAGTTAAAAGCATAAAAAAACATCCCATACATTTTGTTTCTTCCCTTTGTATATATCTTTTGCCTATTCCTTTTTCTGGTCTTCAAATATCATTAACATAAATGAATCTGAGTCTAACTTCAAGGTTGACTTTGAATTGCCTTTGTGCTTGGAAGAAGTTGGAAACATCAACGATGAGGAAGAATATGATGTACCTAGTGACATGCTCAGAATGGTAGAAGGAGAGAAAAAGCAGATTCTACGACAAAAAGAGTAACTAGAAATATTAAACATTAGAACTAAAGAAGAAAAGCGAGAGGTGAAGATTGGTACTACCATCACAGCCAAAACCAGACAAAGTCTGATTGAGCTTTTGAAAGAATTTAAGGATATTTTCACTTGTTCGTATCAAGATACGCCCAGCCTTGACACCGACATCATCATGCATAGGCTCCATATAAAGGGAAGGATGTGAACCTATAAAGCAAGAGCTTAGAAGAATGAAGGCTGAAACATTCCTCAAGATCAGAGATGGGGTAAGGAAGCAATATGATACAAGATTCCTCGAGGTAGCCAAGTATCCAAAATGGGTGGCGAATATTGTCCCAGTACCGAAAAAAGATGGAAAAGTACGAATGTTTGTTGACTACATAGACGTTAATAAGGCAAGCCCTAAGGACAATTTCCCGCTCCCACATATTGACACTCTAGTCGATAATACAACTGGTCATTCACTATTCTCTTTCATGGATGGTTTCTCTAGGTATAACTAGATTAAGATGTTCCCAGAAGACATAGAAAAGACAACTTGTGTGACGCTATGGGGAAACTTTTGCTATAAAGTAATGCCCTTTGGACTTAAGAATGCAGGGGCAACCTATCAAAGGGCCATGGTCACCCTTTTCCATGATATAATGCATAGTGAAATAAAGGTATAAGTTGATGATATGATCTCCAATTCTCGATCTGAGGAAGAACATTTGGTCAATTTAGAAAAAGCTCTTCCTAAGACTGAGAAAGTTTCAGTTGAAGCTCAACCCGACTAAATGTACCTTTGGGGTCACATCTGGGAAGTTATTGGGTTTTATTGTGAGCATAAGTGGAATTGACATCGATCCTGATAAGATAAAGGCTATACAGGAACTTCCCCCACCTCAAACACAGAGGAAAGTTCAAGGTTTTCTAGGACGATTAAATTACACCGCAGGCTTCATTTCTCAGTTAACTGATAAATGTGATCCAACGTTTAGGTTACTCAGGAAGAATAACCCAGGGACATGGGACAAAGAATGTCAAGTGGCATTGGAAAAGATTAAAGAGCAGTTGAGTAATCCTCCAGTATTAGTACCACTTGTTTTAAGGAGACCACTGATCTTGTACCTAACGGTCTATGAAAATTCCATGGGTTGTGTGTTAGGGCAACATGACGATACTAGAAGAAAAGAAAAGTTGATGTATTACTTGAGCAAGAAATTCACTGGTTGTGAAACCAGATATTCGTCGATTGAAAAACTATATTGTGCTATGGTCTGGGCAGCTAAAAGGGCAAGACAATATATGCTTTATCACATTACGTGGCTGATCTCGAAGTTAGATCCATTAAAGCTCATGATGGATGCTCCAGCCTTACCAAGAAGATTAGCGCGTTGGCAAATGTTATTATTAGAATTTGATATCTAATATGTGAGCCAAAAACTGATAAAAGAGAGTGCCATAGCAGACTTTTTGGCAAGTCGCGCTTGTGATGACTATGAAGCATTAAACTTTAATTTTCCTGATGAAGACTTGTTGTGTATCACAGAAGATGATGATGCTCCCATGGAATCTTCGGTTATGAACTTTGATGGTACAACAAATGCATTAGGAAGAGGTATAGGGGCAGTTATGGTTTCACCGGTGGGAGATAATTACCGTTTTACCAGTCGTTTGAAGTTCTTCTACACAAATAGCATGACGGAGTACGAAGCCTGTATAATGGGACTAAGAGAAGCTATAAGGAGGAAAATCCGTACTTTAAGAGTTTTTGGGGACTCTGCATTAGTCATTTATCAAATAATTGGCGAATGGGAGACAAAAGATTCAAAGTTGTTAGAATACCACAAGTTACTCCTTGAGTTAACCAAAGAATTTGATGAGACCACTTTTAAATTTCTCCCCAGAGAAGACAACCAAATGGTTGATGCTTTAGCCACCTGAGCCGCCATGTTTAGGGTAAGTGAGGGTTCTGAGATGATGCCCATCAGGTTAAATGTGCTAGACTCTTCAGCTCATTGTTATGATGTGGAAGAAGAGATGGATGGATTGCCATGGTACCATGACATCTTGCAGTATGTAAAATTCCAGCAATACCCGTCGCAAGCTACAGAGAACGAAAAGAAAATTATCAAAAAATGTCATCAGGGTAAGTCCTTCTAAGATTCGTGATCAAGTACTTCTAAGATTCGTGGGAGTAAAAGAAGCTGAATTAATTGTAGAAGAAGTTCATGAAGGAGTTTGCAGAACCCATCCTAGTGGTTTCACCATGGCTAGAAGGATTATGCGTCTTGGATATTATTGGTCAACCATGGAAGGTAATTTTATCAACTATTCTTGCAAATGCCACAAGTGCCAAATTTATGCTGACAAGGTTCATACGCCACCTCAACCTCTTCATGTTATGACAGCCCCTTGGTCGTTCTCTATATGGGGCATTGATGTCATTGTTCAGATTCACCCTAAGGCATCAAACGGGCATCGTTTTATCTTGGTAGCAATTGATTATTTCATGAAGTGGGTAGAAGCAGCCTCGTATGCAAACGTCACCAGATCCACAGTTTACAAGTTTTTGAAAAAGAAAATCATTTGTCGATACGGCTTGCCTAAGAGTATCATCACCGGCAATGCTTCTAATTTGAATAACAGGATAATTAGTGGAGTCTGTGAGCAGTTCAATGTCAAACATCATAATTTTGTGGTATATCACCCGAAGATGAATGGGGCAATGGAGGCTGCGAATAAGAATATTAAGAAAATAATTGCAAAAATGATTGATACCTATAAAGATTGGCACGAGAAGCTACCGTTTGCCTTATATGCTTATCAAAACGCAGTAAGAACTTCCACTGGGGCAACACCTTTGTCATTGGTATATGGAGTAGAAGCTGTGCTACCCATCGAGGTTGAAATACCATCGCTCCATGTTTTAATGGAAGCAAAATTAGAGGAAGCAGAATGGATGCAGATGAGATATGACCAACTTAACCTGATTGATGAAAAGAGGTCAAAGGCACTGTGTCATGGGAAAATGTGCCAGAGAAGAATAATAAGGTCTCACGAGAAGAAAGTTCGCCCAAGAAAATTCAAAGAGGGGGATTTGGTGTTGAGGAAAAAGCTGCCAATCCAAAGCGATTCTCGAGGAAAATAGGCACCGAATTGGGAGGGACCTTACATTGTAACAAAGGTTTTCTCAGGGGGAGCATTAATTTTCCCAGAAATGGATGGAGACGAACTTCAGAACCTGATAAATTTAGACTTGGTTAAAAAGTATTATGTTTGAAAAGGAGAAAAAAAGAAAAAAGAAAAAAAAAAGAAAAAAAAGAAAAAATAAGAAAGAAAAGGAAAATTGGGGTTCAAAATGAAAACCCAAAAAGGGCGTTTTGAAACCAAAGGAGGATCTGAGTTGAAAACCCGTAAAGGGCAGCTCAGATAATTTGCAAAGGTAGTTCTTCCACAGATCGATCCTGGGGATTCTATACCTGGAAGTTTCATATCTTTCTGCATAACCATTATTTCCAGGGTCTGCTCAGCATAGTGGATATTCAAGGCATCTTATGAAATCATGACTGAGGAGTTTTGGTTTCTGATATCTGAAGGCTTATTCCTTTCCTTGTAATTTCTTTTTGTGTTTGCCATAATACTAATAAAATTTTGTTGTGTAGACTTTTTCTTTCTCTCCTTTGACATTCTTCCATAACGCTTCTTGCATTGAAATGAGAATTAAAATTTGACATCACTTGAAATATACAAAAGATTTTTTAGCATTACTTTGAAATTTGTCTAAAAGGGTATTGGAACTATGAGGTATTCAATGGTCAAATTTGGAGCTTAGGGCATAAAGAGCAGCAAATTTGTGAAGAGTTTCAAGATGGAAATAGGTTTTGCTGCAAATCTCTGCGGAGGACCCTCAAGAGATGTTTTGACATTACCCTAAGGCAACACACTTCACGAAATAATTTGTTTTCTACAACAATGAGAACAATTTTGCGGACATTAGAGGAAATAGTTAAGGGTATGAGACATTTGAAGAACAGCAGGAAGCCTGTCACTGAACATTGATATATCAACCACTATGATAAAGGCTAAAAGAATGTTGAAGAATATGAAGATAAAGTCAGTCCTTCCAACCAGGAGTACAAGATAACTGGATTGAGCAAACAATTGTGTAAAAGATCAAAGAAGTACTAAGAATGAGAATGATGAATCATCATAGCATACAGTTGCAACTCTCAGGTGATTTCCCATACATTAATGATGGTAAACCAATGTATTCTCCATATCCCCACAGAGTTCCGCTCTAAGGTGTCCTAGCAACAAGGAGTTTCCTTGTTTGAAAAATCAAAGAAGAAGTCACGGGAAGGGATGAATGTATTGTCCAAAGTGATGTTGAATCCATGATGTGGTGTGGTAAATGAAAGGATTAAGAGTAGGCAATAGTGAAGATTAGTTTCCAAGGAATGGTCGATGGAATTTTAACAACAAGAAATTGATGAAGCCAACTAGTATTGAAGGATGAGTTATTGCAAGCTTTCTTAGTGCAAAGCCTTTCAGTGCAGAGAAATGAAAAGAAATCATACTATCTTTTCTGATGAGATGGGCCAAAATAGACACTCACCATATGTTACCAGATTTAAGAAAATGTTTGAGATTATATAATCCAAGTTTCTCGGAGCTTCACAGTTTCTTCTGTGTCTATTTTTTGAGAAAAATTGTTAAGAAAAAAAGCAAAAGAAATAAGACATGCATTCATGACTAGGAATCCCTAGGGGCACATGCATCTTAATTGGATCATTTGTAGTTATTTTTGATAGTTTTGGGACCTGCTTATTCATACAAGCGTATGGAGGATGAAGTTATCTTTAGGGATCTGCTTATCTATTCGAGCATAAGGACAATAGAACCTACCTATCCGTTCGGGCATTTGGAGAATGGAACCTACTTATTTATTCAAGGGCAATGAGAATAGAACTTGCCTATCCGTTCGGGTATTTGGAGAATGGAACCTGCTTATCTATTCGAGCATAAGGAGAATGGAATCGGCTTATCTATTTGAGCAAAAGAAGAATAGAACCTGCCTATCCATTCGGGCATTTAGAGAATGGAACCTAATTATCTATTCAAGCACGAGGAGAATAGAACATGTCTATTTGTTCAGACATTTGGAGAATGGAACCTACTTATCTATTCGAGCATGAGAAGAATAGAACTTGCTTATCTTTTCGAGCGCAAGGAGAATAGAACCCGCCTATTTTTAGGCGTTTAGGGTTTGGTAATTGGTGAAAATCAGCGTCTTTTGTTCTTTGCTCTATTCTTGTTTCACCGAAATGACCAAAGAGGGGCAGTTGTTGTCACTAAATTTTCACCTAACTTCTTTCACTTTCATTGTATTAATTATGTCATTTCCAGTTTAGCAGTATATTACATTGTTAGTGTTACATCATAATTAGTATAGATGCCATATGTTAGTGTTACAAATATTAATGTAGTAATTATATTAGAATTATCTAGGTGCCATATGATATTGCTAATTTACTTAGGGTATTATAATATATGGTAGTTAGAATTAACATAGGTTATATGCATTAGATAATAAAACCCAAAAAGAAATGTTTGAATCCTTTGAATCGACATGTTCGACTCATTTACTAGTAAAGTTAGAACTAAAAGCAAATAAATATTGTATTAGTTATATTGAAATGCCCATTACAAAAAAAATCCATTATACAAGGGCTCGTTCGGCCCGTTTTATTGGATAAACGAAACCCTAACTTCCTTCCTTTATTTGTAGCACATCCAAAAAGAAACCGTTGGATCAATCTGTGATCAAACGGCGTAGATCGCGCTAGCTGGGGATGATATAGCACTGTGCTCGCATAGCCGTTCGATCAGGACGAGATCTAACAGCCCAGATCACTCTAGGGTGTATCACATGGATCACCACTTTTGCGTGGAAACCACGCACGTGCCTTTTCAGTCTTTGACAAACGTTTCATCTCCGTTGGGTGCCTAAGCCGATTCTGCTTCGATTGCTCCTCGTGGCATTGTTCAAGTCATCAGATGTATGCAGACAGAGAAATAAGAGGGTTAAATCTCCAAATTGGAGCACATCAATTCAAGATAAAATCAATAGGGAATTAAACCCCTAATTCAAAGCCCTAACTAGAAAATCAGAAGCAAAATGGAAAGGGTTAATCCCTAAATTAAAATCGAGGCAAGAATCAAGCAACTCAGATTTAAGATAGAGGCCAATCGCGAGTCAATAGCCAAATCGCCTTAAAATTAGAACCAAGATAGAAGCCTTTTAGATGATTTTTAGGGATTTAAGAATAAAATGCAAGCATTCATGTACCTATATAAACCCCCACTGTAATTCTTTGTAAAAACAACCATTTCATACGATTCAACAGTAATTATGGAAAACACACACAAGATACATACATATACTTACAATTAACATTCGAAAGTTGTAAAGCCAGCAAGCAAGGATTGTAATCAAAGTTTCAAAGCAATAAGAGAAGCAAGTTTCTGGTAATATTTCCTATTTTTTCTTTCTTTTTTGAATTTAATAAAGAAAAGGGGATTGTTTTTACCTTTGTTTTGTTTAAAACGCCGTTGTGATTTGGCTTCGAAATAGCTCCGGTGGAAAAATGCAATTTTGAGGTCGCCGAAATTTGGAAAATTAGGGTTTTCCTGGGAATATTGCTGCCGGCAACGGTGGCCAGCACCGGTGGAAGGCGGCCGACACGGCGGATGTTCATCGTGTTCTTCATTTCATGAAGAACACAAAGAACATATCAAAGAATTTTAATATAACCGATTTTGATCTGTTTGGAAATTAGGGGAGAAAATGATTTTTATTTATAACATTAGCTATATATACCAACCCGTTTGACCTGACCCGTACCCGGTTATGACACGTGGCCTTCTTTCATGGATCTTATACCGCAACCCTCTTGTTTTAAATCTTTTCAATTTCATCCATTTTCTTCTAAATTGACCACCAATTTTCACTATTATTTCAAATTTAACCCTCACATTCTATTTTCTTTCAATTTAATCACCAATAAAAAATTTTCTTTAAAGTAAAAATAATTATCCTTTTCTTTATTTTAGCATTTATTTTGATAATTAATTTAATTTAAGTAATTGTGTTCCTTTTGTTTATATATATATGTGTGTGTAAGAACTTAGGATTAGAGACTTAAAACTTAAAATAGAGACATGTATGTTGTAAACATTCTTCACATTTTTAATAAGACACACTTATTTATATTTAAACCTTAATAGTTAAAATGAATGTAGATGTTTCTTTACGGTTTAAACACTATATTTTAAAAATTGATAACACACCTAATCTTCTCCATGGTTTGTTTTAAAAAGTGAAAACTTAATTAATACGGTGTCTTATCAAACGAGAATGACGGGTTAGCGCCAGTAGTGTTGGCGGTGATTAAAGTTCATTCCCCGGACGATAAGGCTGTTAGAATAGATTTACATTCACTTTGCAGACAAATAAATCGAAAATTTGTGAACTTGCAAATCCCAGTTTTTTAAACACTTTTTTGAAATCAATTAGGTACCAGTTTTTGGGCGTTGTGAGGGTGCTAACCCTTCCCCACACGTAACTAACCCCCGAACCCGTTTTCTTTATTTTTTAAGGACCAAAATGTTATTTTGATAAATAAAACGTTTTTATCATAATACCCTATTTTAAAAGTGATCCAATCACACTTTTTCTAAAAGTTTGGTGGTGACTCCGTGATTTTATAAAGTTTTCCAAAACATCAAAACTCCTAAATAAAGGGTTGCGACGAGATCATATGCAACGTGAGTGTCCTCAGTTGGTGAAAGCCGATCAGGCTCCTGCAGCGGCAGTTGTTGCACCACCGAGGGGTTATGGTTGTGGTAATTACCAGCGTGGAGAGGAAGGCTAGAGAACCGTTGCTCGTACTGTGGTTGTGCAACTTGAGAGAAGAGGACCTGCAAGGATATATGCACATCGTGAGGGAAAGAATAACACATATGTGGTTGTAGGTACTTTTACTTTGTAGTCTATGTCATTACTTTCTTTAGTAGATTTTGGTTCTACGTATTCATATATCTGGCACGGGCATGCACATTTGCTTAGTATACCTGTAGAAGTTTTAAGTGTGGGTATGTGAGTAACTAGTTCTTTCGGAGAGACAGTTGTTGCTAAGAGGTTGTATACGAGATGTCCTTTAATTGTTCAAGGTCATGTGTTTCCAGTTGATATGATGGAGTTGTCGTTTCATGGTTTTGATGTAATCTTGGGTATGGACTGGTTGATCGAGATAGGGTTGTGGTTATATTTGAAACCAAGCGAGTTTCGTTGAAACTTGCTGATGATTACGAAGTGGTAGTTGTGGGTGAGAATGCTAAATTCTTGTCCAATGTTGTTTCGCCAATGGAAGCATGTAAATTGGTGGAGTTTGGGTGCCTAGCATATTTGGCCTATGTTAGGAACCCGAATATAAGGAAGGTACGTGTTCAAGATATCTGTACCGTTTGTGATTTTCTAGTGGCATTTCTAGAATAGTTACCAAGCTTACCACTAGATAGAGAGGTAGAGTTTTGTATTGAGACGTATGCGGATACGGCTTCAGTGTCGATTGCTCCGTATCGCATAGCATCGAAGAGTTAAAGACGCAACTCTAGGAGTTGTTAGACCGTGGTTTCATCCGACCCAATGTTTCACCATGGGTAGCAATAGTGTTGTTGGTGAAAAAGAAGGATGGAACTATGAGGATGTGCATTAATTATTGGCAACTAAACAAGTTGACGATTAAGACTAAGTATCCTTTTCCACGATCAATTCTGGGGTGCTACGGTGTTTTCTAGGATTGATTTGAGATATGGATATTATCAGTCGAAGGTTAAAGATAAGGATGTTCCAAAAATTGCTTTTCGCACTCGTTATGGGCATTATGAGTTTTTATTGATGCCGTTTAGGTTGTCTAATGCACCTGCACCTTTCATGGATATGACGAATCGGGTATTCCATGAGTACTTGGATCAATTTGTTGTGGTGTTCATTGATGATATCCTTATGTACTCTCGTATCGAGGAGGATTATGATCGACACTTACGAATTGTATTGCAAGCTTTGTTGGATAATCAATTATATGCTAAGTTGAGCAAGTGTGAGTTTTGCATTAAAGAAATGGTTTTTCTTAGTCATGTTGTTTCGGCGGAAGGTCTCTGTGTGGATCCATAAAAGATTGACGCAGTGGTGAATTATATTGGAAGCTTTGTTGGATAATCAATTATCGATGTTTTGTGAATGGTTTTCTCAAAGATTGCTGCCCATTGAATAAGTTGTTACAAAAGGATGTTTGTTTTGAGTGGATAGAGGGTAAACAACAAGCTTTGAGAAGTTAAAGGAAGCTTTGACACAAGCTCCAATCTTGATTCAACCTAAGTTGGGAAAAGAGTTTGTGGTCTTTAGTAACGCATCGTATGTTGGTTTGGGATGCGTTTTGATGCAAAATGGTAGATTTGTGGCTTATGCATCTTGGCAATAGAAGTTGCACGAGCTCAACTATCCTACGCATGATTTAGAGCTTGTTGTGGTGGTTTTTGCTTTGAATATTTGGAGACATTATCTTTTTGGAGAGAATTGTCTTGTGTATATGGGCTATAAGATTTTGAAATATTTAATGTCACAAAAGGAGTTGAATCTTAGGCAATGAAGATGGTTGGAGGTACTTAAGGACTATGATTAGATGATTGAGTATCATCCAGGTAAGGCTAATGTTGTAATCGATGCCTTAAGTAGGAAGGTTGCAGTGGAGTTGAGGGTGATGTTTGCGCGGTTGAGTGTGATGCAAGATGGAGGGTTGTTGGCTGAGTTGCAAGTTAAGGCATCATTGTTACAAATGATTAAGGAAAAGCAACTGTATGATGATTTGTTGGTTGCACATGTTAAGGACATTATGGAGGGTAATCCAACGGATTTTGTATTAATAATGATGGTGTTTTGTGTTTCAAGAGTCGGATAGTGGTGCAGGATGATGTTGAGTTGAGGCGTACTATCTTGAATTATGCTCATTCTAGTCATTTTTCTTTGCATTCGGGTAGTACAAAGATGTACTATGATTTGAACAAGGAGAAATTTTGAAGAAGAATGTAGCGGATTATGTTGCTCGTTGCATGTTGTGTCAGTTAGTTAATGCTGAACATCAATTTCCTTCTAGATTGTTGCAACCGGTGTAGATTCTAGAGTGGAAATGGGAGAGAATCACAATGAAAGAATTCTATTTGGGTAATTGTGGATTGTTTTACAATGTGTGCACATTTTTTGGCCATGCATGCGATTTATGCATTGGATAAGTTGGCAGATTTGTATATCGCTGAGGTTGTGAGGTTGCACGGGGTGCCTAAGTTTATTATATCAGATAGGGATCCATGTTTCACCCCAAGGTTTTGGGAGATTTTGCATAGGGCATTGGGTTCACGGTTGAATTTTAGTACTTCGTATCATCCTTAGATAGATGGTTAGTCTGAACGTGTTATCCAAGTCTTGGAAGATACATTGCGATGTTGTATTATTTAGTTTCAAGGCTCATAGGAGAAGCAATTACCGTTGGTTGAGTTTGCTTATAACAACAGTTATCAGACGAGCATTCAGATGGCTCCGTATGAGGCTTTGTATGGTAGGAGTTGTCATACGCCACTTTGCTGGGCCAAGGCTGGTGAGAAATATGTGTTTATGCCTGGTGTGTTGAAAGATACTAATGAGAAGGTGAAGCTTATTATTGATCGATTGAAAGCGGCTTCAGATCGGAAAATATCTTATACAAATTTGAAGCGTAGGGAAGTTGAGTATGCGGTTGGTGATAAAGTGTTTCTAAAGGTCTCGCCTTAGAGGTAGGTGATGAGGTTTGGACGTAAGGGTAAGTTGAGTCCAAGGTTTATTGGACCAAATAAGGTGTTGGAGCATGTTGGTCTGGTAGCTTATAGATTAAGGTTGCCTACGGAGTTGGAAAATATAAATGATGTTTTCCATGTATCGATGCTTCAGAAGTATAGATCGGACTCGACGCATATAATACCTGTTGAGGAGATTGAATTGTGTCTGAACTTGACCTATGATGAGGAACCGGTAAAAATCTTGGACACCAGTAGTAAAGTTATCCGTGGAAAAACAATTGAGCTTGTAAAGGTTTTTTTGGCAACATCGAGGTGCCTAAGAGGTAACGTGGGAAAGTAAGGTGGACATGGGATAAAAAGGTTTTTTTGGCAACATCCGGATTAATAGACATTTTGGTTTAGTGACCAAAATGTAAAGATTTTAAAATTGTTTTAGTGACTAAATCGTAAAAGGGTCAAAACTTAGAATCTTTAAGGAGCTATTAAATCCACTTGGCTTCATCAGACTTTTTCCTTAATTTTGGCTATTTTAAAGTGATTTTAAAGGATTTAATAAATGGGATAAAAAGGTTTTAATTAGTTTTTAGTTAATTAGCCAAATATTTTTGTACGTAACTAATTTTCTCCAAACTTTTTCTCTCAATTTCTCAGTAACCAAACTACCATTTTCTCTCTAAAGATCTTTGGAATCAGCCTTTCTAAATCTAATTTTGGTTTCATCAATGGATTCCTTTGTTTTGTATGTTAATTTTCTACTTTAATCTTGGAGATTTCATCTAAATCAGGCCAATTAAGGAAGACGTCTACTATATTAGATGTTATTTTTTGTTTCTCTCCTCTAATAAAAGGTTCTTTACTAAAATTCCCAAGTTCTTGCTACTTTGGAATTGATTTTAATATGTTTTGATGATTAAATCAAGAATTAAAGGTTTATTGATGATTTAACTAAGAAATGGATTGAGTTTTGTTATGTATATGAATTATTGTGATCTTTATTGATTAAAAATAGATTTAAAGCATCTTTTAATGTTATGAGATGAGGTTTGTAAAAGAAATCCAGAAACCAATTGAATTGCTAATTTTCTAGGTTGTAAATAGTTAGATTTTGAGGCACTTATGGTGTTCTGAATTTGCTGGAGGTATAAGTGGGTTTAGCAATGTTTTAAGATGTTAATTGATGTTAATGGGATGATCAAATTGTTAGGTTATGGCTGGATTTTGTTTGGGTGAAGATTTGTATATATTTAAGTTGTTTTCGGATAGCGTTTGGTGGAGTTTGAATATGTGTTGCTGGAGATTGATGTTTCTGGGATTTTAGATGCATAATGATGTATTAATCCTCGATTTCTATGTGGATAAAACAAGGGAGATCAATCTAGTAACGTTTGGTGAAGAGTTGGTGTACCCGGAAGCTTGATTTCGCATCGGCGAGGAAAGTTTTGCGTAGTCGATGAGTGGAATCATATTTTGAAGTTATTAAAAGGTTTGAAAAGTAACCTTGGAGGTTTCATCTAAGCCTAGCAAGCTTGGTTAAACTTGGAAGTAAGTAAATGACGATTCTCTCTCGATCTCCCAGTTTTGGTCCATGTTATTTAAGCAGATGATATGATGTTAAGCATGTTTTGTTATCTACAATTTTATACATGATCTTCCATATGAAATACTTTGCAAATGATATTTATGTGATAGTGTAACACCCTAAATCCTAGCCTAGAAGTATTGAAATCAAATGCTTAAGTTGATAGCTTAATTGAATCTAGAAATTAAGCTAAATTGATTAGACAAGGGTCTAATTGAATGAATGAAAAAACAAGTGACCAAATTAAGATGACCAACTTATAAACTCCAACAATTCCAAGGAATGCATGTTAAAATTCCTACATCTCTTAAATGCCCTTGATTAAGTTAATATTAAGGATTAATTATGGAACATTTTAGACTTTGCACAAATCCAATAACATGGATTAGATGTTGTCATATTATCCATTATACCAAGTAGCCGAATATCACTAGAGAAAAAGAGAGAAAGAAAGCTTGAGGGAGACAGCTTGAATTCATGCTCTACAATCTTGAATTAGCTCCAAATTAAATCTAGATAGCTTAGTGATTAAGGTAATTACTTGTTTCCTTTGTAAATTTCATGTTTGAATTGTTTGAATTGAAATGGAAATGTGAATTGAAGTGGATAGATGCTGGAAAATGTGATGAACATGTTATAGATTGATTGAATGATTGTTTGATGATGTTCTTGGTTTTATTGATGAACTAGGTGACTTCTTTATGTGTTAAGGTCATTCTATGTGCAATTAGAATCAGGAAATTGATTGCTAGAAATCAAATGGCTAGTGAAACTCATGTGTAATTGCTGGAAAACTTAGAAACATGAACATGGCTCAAAACAGTTTAGATTAGGGGACTGTTTTGATTGAAAAATTGTGTGAGCATGCTAAATGAGCTTAAAACTCTGTTTTGAACTTGTTGATAGGTAAAATGGAGATTTAATTGAATTGGTAACTTGCTGGAAAAATGACTACACCTAATTGAACTAGTAAATTAGGTAATGGACTGCCTAGTTGATGAATTGATGTGTAAATGTGATCAAATGGATTAAACTAGGTTCAAAATTACTATGCCCTGTTTTGAGAACATTTTTAGGTGAATTATGATAGCCTAAATATGTATGAACATGTTTATGAATGAAATTGTCATGATAGGACCTTGCTAGAATGAAATAAAGAACTAGAATTGCAACCTAGAGTAAGCTGCCCAGAATTGCTCTGTTCTAGGCAGTCACTTTGAAAATTCACCAAAAATTGTAGAGATCAAATTCAGGGCTGAAATTTTAATTAAATGATCCTTAGTATGTCTACTTTCATTAGGTGAAAACATAACTGAAAACTGGGTCCTATACTGGAAACTGTAAATGGAAATAGCTGGACAGTGCAAACTGTCCAGGCAGTGTAAAATGCCCTGTCTTTGAACAATAAACTATATTAATTGGCTAAGAAATAAAATTGAATCTTATTATGGTTTTAAATACAATTTTTTTAGCTTTCCAACGGTATAAATTAATTTAAATTCCGACGTAGGAATTGAAAGATATGCCTGTTTAAGCATGTAGTGTGCAAGCTGCCAGGCAGCAGCACTTAAGCTAGTTGGAAACTGTTTTGTAACAGTTTGGGATAAATGAATTCTGCCTAGTTTTGTTTAATGAAATGTTGATTGAATTGTACTTATATGAGCATAATCTTGCTGCCATAATTGTGTATGATAAGTACTAGCAATATTGTCTTGCTTGAATTGTCATGCAAGACTTGTTTTAATATGCAAATGCTTGTATAATGTTTTAGAACCAGCTTTGAACTTGTTGGAGGAAGAAAAAGGAAATCATTCAAGGGATAAGAACAAGGGGATAGCCATACAAGGCAATTGCTAGCTTGCTTGGATTATATTGTGAGTGTAGTTATTTCTAGGGTTAGGACTAGGTCCTAACCAATGCATTCTTGTTTCAATCTTGACATGTAAATGAATCTAATATTGAACTTGACTTAATAAGGGAAGGATGATTAAAGAAACACATGAAACATGATCCTAGTCTTATGTACATGTCTATTTCGAATTGCTAAGAATGATTGATGATAGCTTGAATGCTTGTGTGTGCTATGATGCAACATGGTTGAATGCTAATGACTTGTTTGAGATATGATGTTACCTCATTTGATGAAATGAATCTTGAAACCACTTGACTTGTGAGATAAGGCTCAATAGCCTAAGGGCTTAACATAATCTTGAACTTGATAACTTGAATAAATGGTAATTCGAACAACCTTGGTAGCTAGTTGGATTAGGTAGAAAGGCATGCCTTAGAGTCTAGAGCTCATTGTGTACTGGTGGACTACGGTCCAGGGCTAAGGCCCCTAGTTGGTGACAGACGGAGGGTACGTATGTGGTCTTTGGCGACTGTAGGACTCAACATGGATAGACTAGTCACTACCTCACTAAGTACATTTTTGTACTTATCACTCTTGTTTCATCCTTCCCAACCTACAAGTTAAAGGACTCAACATTGCTTGATCTTGAAGCTTGATTCCTTGAGCAAGAAGCATCCTACACACACTTTGTTAAAGTATGATTCCATACTTGTTTTGTATTCTCCTAGAATGGTGGCACTAGATGTATCTAAGTAGCTTGAACATGCATTTTGAAATATTTTATATAATGCTTGATGGCCTATCTATGTTATGTATATAGTTTAGGGTTTGTAATGAACTTAATTAACTTATAATGGTTGAATGTTTTGCTGCGCGTATTTGGATGATATGGAATGATCACATGATGATATAATTGACTATGATAGATATGATAACCTTGTTATGCTTTAGTGTATGCTTGTAATGAATGTAGATTAAGATGAACCATGTTGTATGACCAACCATTTGAATGCATTATGTCTTGTATGAAAATTTCCATGTTGAAAGAATTGTTGTGTGATGGTTTTGAGGTTGCGGAATGTATGGTAGTAGGATAATGTTGGTATGATCTAGCTTTATGTTTGTATATGTTTTGTGTAATTGGCCGAATGGTAGTCTATTGAATTATGCTTGAAAGGAACTAGTTACAAGCTATTAAAGGTTAGATAATTTTGCTTAGTAAGTGTAGGAGTCAAATGACTAATTGTGTACTAGATAAGAATCACCAAATTGAATAGGAAGCATGTAATACTAAGTAGATTAAATAGGATAGGAAACAATGTATATGTGTTGTAAAATGAATCATGAAAGTAGTAACTTGAATCGTAAGCAAGAATGAACTTAATCTAATGGTATACTAAGTATAGCCGACTGCTTAGAATGAAATTTGAAGATACATTTGAGATTACTTGCATGAAAAGAAATGCATGAATGGTTGCTTATGCCTTGTTTGAATCCATGCTTCCTCCTTGCTTGCTTAGTTTGAATGTTAGGATGACTTAGGAGTCAAGTGTGAGCTTTCTTGTTAGTTAAGTAAACAAGTATGAATGATTGTTTCTTCTTGGATGTTGAATGCCGAATGCATTGCTTGATTATTGAATCAAGTTTGAATGTGTAATGCATGTATTGTCCTTGTCTTGTCTATGTTCTAGTATAGTTTGAATGCCTTATCTTGTCTTTGCTTGCTTACTAAGTAACGCTCCTTAACTGAGTTACTACTAACTCGGGTAGGAGGTGTTACATATAAATTGGTAATCAGAGCTTTAGGTTTAGTCGATTCTTGGACTAAACCGGGCTATCATGCATCATATAGGATACTTGTGTAACCTAGGAGACTTGAATTGAATAGCTTGTGTCTTGCTTATTAATCGAACCCCTAACTATTCTATTTGAACGTAGAATATCTGAAACAATACTCGGTCGGGATAATGAAAGTCCTGAATGCTCATTGAATGAAGGAGACAGTGTGAGGATGGAATAGATTCCTCCTCAACATCAAGCTCAAGCTACTGCTCAACAGGAAGCTCATGCTATCAATCTTGTGCAGCAAGAATATCTCCTAAGTATGAAGGAGATGTTCAATCATCTTGTATCTGCTTTGAAATAAGATCATCCAATTGCTCCTACAGTTGTTGTGCCAAACCGAGCCCTAATTGACAAACTGGCTCAACATCGGACTTATACCTTCACCAACACCGATGAAGCAAACCCAAAAGTAGCTGAGTACTGGCTTGAAGCCACTACTCGAATCTTTACCAAGCAACTACCTTCTCCTGATGAGCACAAACTCGAATGTGCTATAACGTTGTTAGCTGATGAAGCCTTAAGTTGGTGGGAAACTACTACACTGACTGCCCCTGTAGAAGCCGTGAAGTGGAAATTCTTCCTCGATGAATTCAGGAAGAAGTATATCAGTGAACAGTATCTGGCTAAGCGCTGGAAATGTTTCTTGTACCTCATGCAAGGGGCCAACCTATTGAATAGTATGTAAGCAACTTCTGTAAGTATTGCAAATATGGGTTCGAATATATCAAAACCGAGGCCGACAAGTACCGAATGTTCATTGACGAGTTAAATGATGAATTAAGCCCTATATTCACTGCTCTCGGTATTATCGACTTCCAAAATTTGGTAAACCGAGTTATTGCTATAGAGGCGAAGATGAAGGCCTTAGAGAAACGTATGAGTGGAAACTCCTGGAAGGATAAGCGATCCAGAAACGATGACAAGCCACACCAGCATTCAAAGAAAGCTAAACACTCTAAAGATCACTCTTCAAATTATACTCATGTCTAGAAGAGCAATTATATACCGAAACCTCAATCAGTGATCAAATCCTCAGCCCTGATCATCTCAGTTGATAGTACAGGGAATTCTAGTAAAGCTGTTCAGTATTCTACCTGCAAGTTCTATTAGAAGCATCACATCGGGCAATGCAGAACTCAGCAAAACTTGTGTTTCTTATGTGGAGCCTCAGATCACTATATCCAGGATTGTCCCAAGAATCCCAACAAGGTTCCAAGTCGAACTCCTGGAAATGCAAGCTCAGCCCTCTGTAATCGAAATAAAGGTCCTAAACAAGCCAAGTCTGGAAATCAAGGGAGAGGCAGAGGGAACCATTCGAATGCCCCTACTCATCAGGAATCCCGAGCCCCTGCTCGTATGTACCACATTCGTGGTAAAGATGATGAAGAAGCTCCCGATGTTACAGGTACCGTTGAGTTAAATTTCAGTCCTGTATATGCTTTAACTGATTCAGGGTCTACCCATTCATTTGTTTGTTCTACCATGATCAACAAGCTAAAATTGAAATCCAAAATTATTTAATCTAGTCTTGTAGTTTCGAATCCATTAGGGGGAAAAACACCCATTAACTTGCGCCACAAGCAAGCTCCCTTAACCATTCGAAACATACCCTTTCCCATTGATCTTTATGTCTTACCATTTTTGTGAATTTGACTTGATATTGGGGTTAGATTGGTTAAGTAAACACGAGGCCCGGGTAGATTGCCAAAATTGGTGGTTGTATTTCTGGGGTTTAGGGAAAGAATCCATTCTCTTAATAGACAAGAAACCAACTTCAATCTTTGCTAAGATGATTCTCTAAGATGAAATTGAATTCGGTTTGCCTAGCATACCTGTTGTTTTTGAATTCACTAATGTTTTCCCGAGGAACTCCTTGGTGTCCCTCCGACCAGAGAAGTAGAGTTCGAGATTGAAGTTCAACCCGAAACAACTCTGGTGTCCATCCCACCTTATCGAATGGCACCCGTTGAGTTGAAAGAATTAAAGAAGCAACTTTAGGAGTTGCAAGATAAAGGCTTCATACGGCCTAGTTCATCTCTTTGGGGGTGCTCCAGTCTTGTTCGTGAAGAAGAAAGACGGGACTATAAGACTCTGTATTGATTACAGACAGTTGAACAAGCTTACGATTAAGAATCGGTATCCTCTCCCAAGGATAGAAGATCTCTTCGATCAACTCAAGGATGCTTCGGTATTCTCAAAGATCGATCTTCGATCGGGATACTATCAAATGAGGGTAAAAGAAGAAGATATGTCTAAGATAGCCTTTCGTACTCGATATGGCCACTATGAATTTATCGTTATGCCATTCGGGCTAACGAATGCTCCGACTACTTTCATGGATCTCATGAATTGAGTGTTCAAGCCTTATCTCGACAAGTTTGTGGTCGTCTTCATTGATGATATCCTAGTTTCTCCTGGAACAAGGAAGAACACTCTGAACATCTTACGGGCATTATGAGTTTTTATTGATGTCGTTTAGGTTCACTAATGCACCCGTACCTTTCATGGATATGACGAATCGGGTATTCCATGAGTACTTGGATCGATTTGTGGTGGTGTTCATTGATGATATCCTCATGTACTCTCGTACTAAGGAGGATCATGATCGGCACTTACGAATTGTATAGAAAGCTTTGTTGAATAATTAATTATATGCTAAGTTGAGCAAGTGTGAGTTTTGGATTAAATAAGTGGTTTTTCTTGGTCATGTTTTTTCGGCGGAAGGACTCTGTGTGGATCCACAAAAGATTGACACAGTGGTGCATTGGAAACAACCTAATTCAGTGACGGAGAATCATAGTTTCTTGGGGTTGGTAGGGTATTGTCGATGTTTTGTGAATGGTTTTTCAAAGATTGCTGCCCATTGAATAAGTTGTTACAAAAGGATGCTTGTTTTGAGTGGACGGAGGGTAGACAACAAGCTTTGAGAAGTTAAAGGAAGCTTTGACACAAGCTCCAATCTTGATTCAACCTAAGTTGGGAAAAGAGTTTATGGTCATTGGTGATGCATCGTATGTTGGTTTGGGATGCGTTTTGATACAAAATGGTAGATTTGTGGCTTATGCATCTTGGCAATAGAAGTTGCACGAGCTCAACTATCCTACGCATGATTTAGAGCTTGATGTGGTGGTTTTTGCTTTGAATTTTTGGAGACATTATCTTTTTGGAGAGACATGTCTTGTGTATATGGGCTATAAGATTTTGAAATATTTAATGTCACAAAAGGAGTTGAATCTTAGGCAATGAAGTTGGTGGTAGGTCCTTAAGGACTATGATTAGATGATTATGTATCATCCAGGTAAGGCTAATGTTGTAATCGATGCCTTAAGTAGGAAGGTTGCAATGGAGTTAAGGGAGATGTTTGCGCGGTTGAGTGTGATGCAAGATGGAGGGTTGTTGGCTGAGTTGCAAGTTAAGGCATCATTGTTACAAATGATTAAGGAAAAACAATTGTATGATGATTTGTTGGTTCCACATGTTAAGGACATTATGGAGGGTAATCCAATGGATTTTTGTTTTAATAATGATGGTGTTTTGTGCTTCAAGAGTCAGATAGTGGTGCAGGATGATGTTGAGTTGAGGCGTACTATCTTGAATGATGCTCATTCTAGTCGTTTTTCTTTGCATCCGGGTAGTACAAAGATGTACTAGGACTTGAACAACGAGAATTTTGGGTTATTTTGAAGAAGAATGTAGCGGATTATGTTGCTTGTTGCATGTTGTGTCAGTGAGTTAATGCTGAACATCAATTTCCTTCTAGATTGTTGCAACCGGTGTAGATTCTAAAGTGGAAATGGGAGAGAATCACAACGAAAGAATTCTATTTGGGTAATTGTGGATTGTTTTACGAAGTGTGCACATTTTTTGGCCATGCATACGATTTATGCGTTGGATAAGTTGGTAGATTCGTATATCGCAAAGGTTGTCAGGTTGCACGGGGTGCCTAAGTTGATTATATCAGATAGGGATCCATGTTTCACCCTAAGGTTTTGGGATATTTTGCATAGGGCGTTAGGTTCACGGTTGAATTTTAGTACTTCGTATCATCCTTAGATAGATGGTTAGTCTGAACGTGTTATCCAAGTCTTGGAAGATATGTTGCGATGTTGTATTATTTAGTTTCAAGGCTCATGGGAGAAGCAATTACCATTGGCTGAGTTTGCTTATAACAACAGTTATCAGACGAGCATTTAGATGGCTCCGTACGAGGTTTTGTATGGTAGGAGTTGTCATACGCCACTTTGCTGGGCCGAGGCTGGTGAGAAATATGTGTTTATGCCTGATGTGTTGAACGATACTAATGAGAAGGTGAAGCTTATTAGTGATCGATTGAAAGCAGCTTCAGATCGGATGAACTAGGTTAGCTAATTCGGCTAGTTTCGGGAAATAAATTAAAACAAATGGTTTTGGTCAAAATAATATATGAAAAAATATTCTAAAATGTTTAATGGATATATTAAACATATTTGAATTGGCAATTTGATACAATTAATTTGGATTAATAGACGTTTTGGTTTAGTGACCAAAATGTAAAGATTTTAAAATTGTTTTAGTGACTAAATCGTAAAAGGGTTGAAATTTTGAATCTTTAAGGGGCTATTAAATCCACTTGGCTTTATCAGACTTTTTCCTTAATTTTGGCTATATTAAAGTGATTTTTAAATGGGATAAAAAGGTTTTAATTAGTTTTTATTTTCGTACGAACTAATTTTCTCCAAACTTTTTCTCTCAAATTCTCAGTAACCAAAATACTATTTTCTCTATAAAGATCTTTGGAATCAACCTTTCTAAATCTAATTTTGGTTTCATCAATGGATTTCTTTGTTTGTATGTTAATCTTCTACTTTAATCTTGGAGGTTTCATCTAAATCAGGCCAATTAAGGAAAACGTCTACTATATTAGAGGTTATTTTTCATTTCTCTCCTCTAATCAAAGGTTCTTTACTAAAATTCCCAAGTTCTTGATCCTTTGGAATTGATTATTAATATGTTTTGATGATTAAATCAAGAATTAAAGGTTTATTGATGATTTAACTAAGAAATGGATTGAGTTTTGTTATGTATATGAATTATTGTGATCGTGATTGATTAAAAATACATTTAAAGCATCTTTTAATGTTATGAGATGAGGTTTGTAAAAGAAATCCAGAAACCAATTGAATTGCTAATTTTTAAGGTTGTAAATAGTTAGATTTTGAGGTGCTTATGGTGTCCTGGATTTGCTGGAGGTATAAGGTGGGTTTAGCAATGTTTTAAGATGTTAATTGATGTTAATGGGATGATCAAATTGTTAGGTTATGGCTGGATTTTGTTTGGGTGAAGATTTGTATAGATTTCAGTTATTTTCAGATAGCGTTTGGTGGAGTTTGAATATGTGTTGTTGGAGATTGATGTTGCTGGGATTTTAGATGCATAATGATGTATTAAACATCTATTTCTATGTGGATAAAACAAGGGAGATCAATCTGGTAACGTTTGGTGAAGAGTTTGTGTCGCCGGAAGCTTGATTTCACATCGGCGAGGAAAGCTTTGCGTAGTCGGTGAGTGGAATCGTATTTTGAAGTTATTAAAAGGTTTGAAAAGTAACCTTGGAGGTTTCATCTAAGCCTAGCAAGCTTGGTTAAACTTGGAAGTAAGTAAATGACGATTCTCTCTCGATCTCTCGGTTTTGGTCCATGTTGTTTAAGCATATGATATGATGTTAAGCATGTTTTGTTATCTACAATTTTATACATGATTTTCCATATGAAATTCTTTGCAAATGATATATATGTGAAAGTGTAACACCCTAAATCCTAGCCTATAAGTATTGAAATCAAATGCTTAAGTTGATAGCATAATTGAATATAGAAATTAAGCTAAATTGATTATACAAGGGTCTAATTGAATGAATGAAAGAACAAGTGACCAAATTAAGATGACCAACTTGTAAACTCCAACAATTCCAAGGAATGCATGCTAAAATTCCTACATCTCTTAAATGCCCTTGATTAAGTTAATATCAAGGATTAATTAAGGGACATTTTAGACTTTGCACAAATCCAATAACATGGATTAGATGTTGTCATCTTCTCCATTATACCAAATGGCCGAAAATCACAAGAGAAAAGGAGAGAAAGAAAGCTTGAGGGAGAAAGCTTGAATTCATGCTCAACAATCTTGAGTTAGCTCCAAATTAAATCTAGAAAGCTTAGTGATTAAGGTAATTACTTGTTTCCTTTGTAAATTTCATGTTTGAATTGTTTGAATTGAAATGGAAATGTGATTGAAGTCGATAGATGCTGGAAAACGAGATGAACATGTTATAGATTGATTGAATGATTGTTTGATGATGTTCTTGGTTGTATTGATGAATTATATGACTTCTTTATGTGTTAAGGTCATGCTATGTGCAATTAGAATCTGGAAATTGATTGCTAGAAATCTGGAAATTGATTGCTGGAAATTGATTGTATTGTGAGTGTAGTTATTTCTAGGGTTAGGACTAGGTCCTAACCAATGCATTCTTGTTTCAATCTTGACATGTAAATGAATCTAATATTGAACTTGACTTAATAAGGGAAGGATGATTAAAAAAACACATGAAACATGATCCTAGTCTCATGTACATGTCTATTTCGAATTGCTAAGCATGATTGATGATAGCTTGAATGCTTGTATGTGCTATGATGCAACATGGTTGAATGCTAATGACTTGTTCGAGATATGATGTTATCTCATTTGATAAAATGAATCTTGAAACCACTTGACTTGTGAGCTAAGGCTCAATAGCCTAAGGGCTTAACATGAAATGATCTTGATTGACATGAACATGATCTTGAACTTGATAACTTGAATAAATGGTAATTCGAACAACCTTGGTAGCAAGTTGGATTAGGTAGAAAGGCATGCTTTAGAGTCTAGAGCTCATTGTGTACGGGTAGACTACGTTCCAGGGCTAAGGCCCCTATTTGGCGATAGACGGAGGGTATGTATGTGGTCTTTGGCGAGAGTAGGAGGGTTGACTAACACTATAGTTCATATTGCGGCGACAGTTGGTTGGAGACTCGATTACCTATACAAACTAAGTACCAAGGTGGTTGTTTAATGAAATAACAAACGAAATAAGATTCAATTATACATGATACTTGTCTTGTAAGCCATGAAATGTATGGTGCTTGATTTGAAAGCATGACTCCTTGGTTTCTTGTTTTGCAAGCATGTTGCTTGATTTATGAATTATGATTTCTTGATGTCTAATCTTGTTGGCCGAATGCATGCTATCCTAGATAGGATATTCTTGATGTTTGAAATACTAGATAAGGTCACTCTTGATACTTGAAAGACTAGCTAAGTCTGCTCTAACGCTTGGAAGCCTTAGCTAGGTCTACACTTGAGCTTAAAGACATGAATCGTGAAATAACAAAATAGATAGACTAGTTACTACCTCACTAAGTACAGTTTTGTACTTATCACTCTTGTTTCATCCTTCCCAACCTACAGGTTAAAGGACTCAACATTGCTTGATATTGAAGCTTGATTCATTGAGCAAGAAGCATCCTACACAAGCTTTGTTAAAGTATGATTCCATACTTGTTTTGTATTCTCATAGAATGGTGGCACTAGATGTATCTAAGTAGCTTGAACATGCATTTTGAAAGATTGTATATAATGCTTGATGGCCTATCTTTGTTATGTGTATAGTTTAAGGTTTGTAATGAACTTAATTAACTTATAATGGTTGAATGTTTTGCTGTGCGTATTTGGATGATATGGAATGATCACATGATGATCTAATTGACTATGATAGATATGATAACCTTGTTATGCTTTAGTGTATGCTTGAAATGAATGTAGATTAAGATGAACCATGTTGTATCACCAACCATTTGAATGCTTCATGTCTTGTATGAAAATTTCCATGTTGAAAGAATTGTTGTGTGATGGTTTTGAGGTTGCCGAATGCATGGTAGTAGGATAAGGTTGGTATGATCTAGCTTTATGTTTGTATATGTTTTGTGTAATTGGCCGAATGGTAGTCTATTTAATTAGGCTTGAAAGGAACTAGTTACAATCTATTAAAGGTTAGATAATTTTGCTTAGTAAGTGAAGGAGTCAAATGACTAATTGTATACTAGATAAGAATCACCAAATTGAATAGGAAGCATGTAATACTAAGTAGATTAAATAGGGTGGGAAACAATGTATATGTTTTGTAAAATGAATCATGAAAGTAGTAACTTGAATTGTAAACAAGAATGAACTTAATCTAATGGTATACTAAGTATAGCTGAATGTTTAGAATGAAATTTGAAGATACATTTGAGATTACTTGCATGAAAAGAAATGCATGAATGGTTGCTTATGCCTTGTTTGAATGCATGCTTCCTCCTTGCTTGCTTAGTTCGATTGTTAGGATGACTTAGGAGTCAAGTGTGAGCTTTCTTGTTAGTTAAGTAAACAAGTATGAATGATTGTTTATTCTTGGATGTTGAATGCCGAATGCAATGCTTGATTATTGAATCAAGTTTGAATGTGTAATGTATGTATTGTCCTTGTCTTGTCTATGTTCTAGTATAGTTTGAATGCTTTGTCTTGTCTTTGATTGCTTATTAAGTAATGCTCCTGAACCGAGTTACTACTAATTCGGGTAGGGGTGTTATAGAAAGCCTATGAGGCTTGGCTAATGATTTCCGAAAGGAGAATACATGTTAATTACAAACATGGTTTTTGCAAAGGTAAATGCTTTGAATAATGCATATGGAAAAACAATGAGGTAACATTGTTTGAAGGTATATATTGGCTAAGTGAAAATGAATTAAATGTTATCGGATATAGTTTCCATTCAATAGGGTTTAAAGTGCACTGTAATAAGTCGTTCTAATGCCAATATATGAAATAATGTATCATGAAGGGATTAAAAGGTTTGTACCACGTGATAAATGCTTATGATGCTCTTTAAGGTTTGCAATGAAATGTTTATGCAAAAAGGAAGCTTAAATTGAGGATGCATATGGAGGTTATGCATGAAATCAATGATATATGGTTATGCTTATGAGTTGAAATGATTTGAGAATTATGCACATGTTTTGGAAAGTTTAGCAAATGACCTTTCAAATTCAAGATGGTTTGACACATTTTTTTTAAATGCATTGATGAGTGTTTGTAAGCATCCCTCGCTAAGCATTTTGTGCTTACGCTCCCTTCTCATCCTTGTAGAAAAGTAGACTTTTTGGAGGCAGCATTTGGACAAGGGATCATCCAAGAAATTGGTTTGCAAGTATGGTTTTTAATAAACAAATTTAGTAGCAATAAATGGGAAATATGGCCATGGGTATTGGGAGACCTGTAATTTGTTGCTCCCTGTTTTTGAGAAAGATTATATACTACTATGGATGTTTTTTGGGATGTTTAAAGTTTGATATTGGGCTTGGGATAGCTTTTGCATGCTTTGGTAGAAATCATGCCTATATGTTATGGTTGATGCTTCACATGCTTGGGTTGATGATCTTGCTTATGTGGATTTGTGGTTTTTTGATGCCTTATGGTTTATATGATATTTAGTAAATGTTTGGGTGATGTTTCTTTCAGCCATAGTGTCATATGTTAGACCAAGGGGCCATTACAGGTCTAATCGTACCTATACACGTCCCCTAGTATCGGTACACGGGGCTACAAAAAGAATAAATCTGGGAATTTTGCATAGGGGTATCGGTACACCTAGCCTTCGTATCGGTACTCCCCTTCGATATTTAAACTAGCTATCGATACATGGGTAATCATATCATTACATATTTTAGCTTATAGAATTCCTTAATTTGAAATTGGGCCATCGGTATCGGTATGCGTTGCACGGTACCGATACCCTTTGCTTAATAAGACCCATACAGATACGGGCATGGTGAGTATCAGTAATGAGCCTGTTATTTTTGGTAAATGTTTCATGAAGTTTGTCTCGTTTACATTTTAGTCCTTGCTTCTTTAACATGCAATTAAATGAGTTTGCTTGGTCGTTTTAAGCTAAAATTTAACTGACATGCATGTAATTTGATTAATTGAAGGTTGGTAAATTCAGATTTAATTAAGTACTCTCAATTTTCCAGAATTGCATTTTGGTCCCTAAATCGCAAGTACGCACAATTGAATGTTATTTTCACTCCCGACTAAACGAGGATTTATCCATTGACAGTATGTCCACCTTAGGACATAAATATGCATCTAGACAAGATAAAAAGAAAAAATAGACCTAATTTGGAGTAAATCATTTCGGGTTTGTTTCAGCAAACACAATGTAGCTCGCTTGGTTTGGTCTAGCGTCTTGGCCGAGTCAAGTGTGTTACAAATACAACAATGTAAAAGTAGTAGTTATGGTGCAATGATGGTTGCAATAGTTATATAAAAAGGAGAGTAAATGATTTAATGTGGTAGCAATAACAAAAATTAATAAAAGATAGAGAATAATGAGAATAAGTTTGGGTCTTCTCGACTCAGCTTGACAGAAAAGATCAAGTGCACTTCAAGGATTAAGGATTGGTTTAATTAGCGATGGAATGGTCAGCTTGAGTGTTAACTTCCATTTAACCTTCAACTATCAACTAGGTATGAATTTCGGCTTCAACTTTCGTTGTAGGTCGAGTCTAAGTCCCCTTGAACGAGTGGACCAACTTTCGTTGCAAGAACTTGTTAATTGACTCGTCACTACATCTGTCGATGTTAATGATTTGTTTTAACACTCTCATGCAAAACATAAATCAAACCCAATAATTAAAACTTAAGAAAAAGCTAACACAAAGATATATTAAACTAAGAAAATAATTTAAACGAGTTCAACAAGCTCCAAAAAATTAAAGCATAGTCAATACGAGCTCAAATACAAGTAAATCTCCAAAACAAAATCAAAATAAGAAGAAGTTTAAAGAGATAACAAGATATTTCCTCAATTTAGCACTCGACTCTGAAGCTCGTCCCGAGACTTAAACTACACTCACATGTTATTCATAGCTATGTTTGATCTCGAATCACTATCCAGTTTGTTTTTCTACATCTTGCCCCGTCTTGGATCTTATTCCTCAATTTTCCCTTGGTCTAAGTACAACAAAATATAACCATGCTTCAAAATCCATTTTTATCTCATTTTTAACAATGATATACATGCTTTGTGAATGAACTTAACATCTTCACTTCAAATGTTAAAACAGCCCCAAAACAGTCATTTCCACTCTAAAACATCCCTTTAAATTTACAAAACAGTCCCATGTTTTCATATTTACAAACAATCCATTAAATTTTATCAAAACAGCCCCTATTTTAGTGCAAAACCGTCCCCTTCAGTTCACAAAACAGTCCCATGTTTCCAGCATTATAAAATAGCCTAATTAATCACGAAACATCCCCTATTTTAATTGTTAAACACTCTTCAATATAATTTTACAAAACAACCACTTTTTTAATTACAAAACAGTCCATTTTTATTTCAAATTCAGCCCCTAATTGTTACAAAACAACCCCTAAGATTCTGGCATTTATAAAACAGTCCATGAACATCATTTTTACACTTTGTTCGATTTATGTCCTTAGATTCAATTATTTTCGCAACAATATGTCTCTAACTCAATTTACTACTCCCATTAACACATATATCTAACCTTGAGGCTATCCAAAGCTATTCAAAACAAGGCACATATTCATGAAGCATTCACATGTTTCAATTTAGACTACACAATATGCCATAAACCTAATTCATGTTCAAATATGATTTCACAATCAATCAAGGTATATTCGAATGCTCAAAAGAAGATTCATAACATGTATTTGCTTCTACATCAACAATATAGCACTCACGAGAAATCTATAAAAATTCTTAGGTCAAGTCCTAAATTAAGTGAGAAAGGAATAGATAACTTACCCCTCCATAAGCTACTCGATCAATAATTCAAGAATTTGAGATTACAAAGCTTGAATCCTAAAACACTATGGATGAAGTTTCTCTCCCTCTTTGAATGATGGTTCGGCTAGCTAGAGAAGGAGGAATGTTTGATTACTTACTCCTCAAAGAACGAGCCCCCCTCCAACACATGTCCTTACAAAAAATTGCCAAGTGTACAAGCCAATCTTCTTCTTTTTATTTAGCATGCAATCTCCCAAGTTATCCTAATGTTCATTTTGATCCTTATTACAATCGGCTACTCACTTTTCCTTTATTTTAAATTTATCCTAATGCTTAATTAAGCAATCAAAGCACAATAGAAAGATCTATTTAGCACTTTAACTTCTAAGCCAAATTTTGGGATATTACAATTCTCCTCCCCTAACTAAAAATTCATCCTTAAATTTTACTTGAGGTAAACAGATGAGGATTTTGATCTTTTATGGTTGCCTCGGGTTCGCAAGTAGCCTCTTTTGACTTGTGATTCTTTCATAGTACTTTAACCAGAGAAACAAACTTATTACAAAGCCTTTTGACTTCATGATCAAGGATTTGAATTGGCTCTTCTTCATAAGTCAAATGTGGGTTAAGTTCTACTTCTTCAGGTTTAACACATAAGAGGGATCCAATCGGTATTTGCGAAGCATGGGAACATGAAACACATTGTGAATCTTGTTGAACTCATTAGGGAGAGCTAACATTTAAGCCACATGACCAATCTTTTCAATAGTTTCAAACGGTCCTATGAAACGAGGACTAAGCTTTCTGTTCTTCCCGAATCTAAACACCTTTTCCATGGAGAGATTTTCAGGAACACTTTATCTCCCACCGCATATTGGATATCTCTTCTTTTAAGGTCAATATATGTTTTTTGTCTATTAAAGGCCTCCTTCAGTCTACTATGAATGATATTTATTTGATCTTCTGTTTCTCTAAGGAGTTCAGGCCCAAATGCCTTGTTTTCACCTAACTCTGACCAATACAAAGGAGTTCTACACCTTCTGTATAAAGCTTTCAAACGGGGCTATTTGAATGAATGCTTGGTAGCTGTTGTTGTAAGCGAATTCTATCAATGGTAATGATTTATCCCAGTTCTTCCCAAAATCTATTACACATACATATCTTCTAAAATCTAAATTACACTTTTTGATCGACCATCGAATTGTGGATGGAAGGCTATACTGAGTTTAGTCCTAATTCCCAAAGCCTTTTGTAAGGAGCTCCAAAATCTTGAGGCAAATTGAGAATCTCAATCCGAAATTATGGTGGTAGGAACACCATCCAACCATATCACTTCTCAAATATACAATTCAGCTAGTTGATCCAAACTCATGTTCATTCGAACATGTAAGAAGTGTGTTGATTTAGAAAATCTATCAATTTTCACCCAAACTGCATCATTCTTTCTTGGGGATAAAGGTAACCCACTTAAAAAGTCCATGGTCATACGATCCTATTTCCATTGCGATAATTCGATGGGTTGCAAGAGTCCCGTAGGCACTTAATGGTCAGCTTTAATCCTTTGATAAGTTAGACACTTGGATACAAACTCTATAATAGCAGATTTCATTCACGGCCACCAATACAACTCTTTGAAATCCCTATACATCTTGAGAGATCCTTGGTGGACTGAAAAGAGACTACTATGTGCCTTCTAAAGCATTTCCTTCTTAAGGGTTTCGTCTTTTGGTACACAAACTCTATTTTGAAAATAGAGTAAGCCATTAGGATTTATAGAGAATTCTGAATTAGGTCCATCTTTTAGCTTTAAGCAAAATTTTCTGAAGCTCAGGGTCTGATTGTTGAAGGGTCTTGATTCTTTAAATCAAGTTGGATTTAACTTGAACTTTGGCCAAAAGCTTCCAATTCTTCTGCAGCCTAAAATGTGCATTGATTATAGTAGGAGTTGCAGTACAATGAACATCTTTAGATAACAAGGTCAAGAGTTTGGTTAAAGCTGATATGTAAGTTTGTTTAAAATCTTACCAATCAAATGTTTGCGACTGAGTGCATCAGCTACAACATTTGCTTTCTGTTGAGATGATCATACAATGGCAAAATGGCCAAGACGGGGTGAATTGGCTTTTTAAAATGAAAGGGTGCAAATTTGAAGATGAAAAATTGAGACACAAGGATTTTAGAGTTGTTCGAGCTTAGAACAAGCTCTACATCCACTACCTCAACACCCTACTGAGGATTTCAACAATTCACTCACTAAATTCGTCCCCTTTTCTTGGCTTAGGAGGAAATCGTTACAAACAATTAAGCTTTCTACCCCAAAGCTTAATCAAATATCACTCTTTTACAAAGAGAAATTGGCAAACTGAAAAATACCTATCAAATAGGTTGATTTGTTGCCCAATTACAAATAAACACTCCCCAAACTTGAAATAAATGGATACAATAAAAATTACACAAGTGGGGTACAAGATTTGACTCTAAGAGCTCAAAGGGATTGGATTTGTGCTTGATTGTTTTTCAATTGATCATTGGTTGTTGCTGTAGCTTTTTTAGGCTTGCTTTTATACCCTTTATTGATTTCTATCCGTTTGGGTAGTTGTCATCATCAATAGAGCCATTGGGCTCTCTTTTTCCCACCATTAATGCACTTCTACAACCAACCGTATCAGTACACGAACAGCCGTATCGATACCTGTCTCATAATAGAAAGAGACGCTGTGTACAAAATATAGGGGTGTATCAATACGCGGGGAAGCGTATCGGTACTGTCTCAGTGTAAAATAAGGGGCGTATCGAAACGGACAGGGCTGTATTGATACAATTTTCACTTGGGCTACTGCCAAAACCTATTTCAGAACACCACGTAGGCGTATTGATACTAGTTAATTGATTTTCAAAATCGCGTGTTCCCAATAACTGACAAGGCAACGTTTGAATAATAAATGAAAAGATTGGAAAAATCTTAACCACCACCATATCAGTACGCTATTCTTAAAATGCCCGTATCGAAACAGGCTTTCCAGTATTGAAACAGATTCTTATAGTGGCCTATTTCTTTAAGACCGTATCAAAACGCTCGAGGGCGTATCGGTACGCCTAGGCGTAAATGTTGAATTTTGCTTGAAAACATTTAGAAAAATTTTATGGGGGTTTAAGTTTTTGTCTTAGAACAATTTTGTACTTGACAAATCCTTTTCAATTATGAGTCTTTGAAATACCTAAAAATTTGTGTTCTTTTTCAAATAAGTCCTTAAACAATTTGTTCTATCAAAATCAAATGTGGGTTTTACAATCTTCCCCTTTTTGATATAACAAAACAAAATTAATTTTTAAGTATTACTTCCCCTTACTTTAAGATAGGTTTTCAAAAAGGTTTAAAGAAAAATTTAAGCTCTTTACTTCTCCCCCTTTTTGTTAGATCAAAATCAATGACATTAGAGGTAATAAATAAGCAAGATTCAAGAAAAAAAACATAATATATCATTGAAGTATAAATCAATAATCAAAGCAACATATTAATCCAAACTTAAAGTCCTAAAAACATGAGCATAGGTTCAAATATTAAATAACATAGGTGCATAAAATAGAAATCCTAATATGACATGTATGATATGCAATGAATGTCTAGGGAGTATCCTCATCGTCCTTGTCTTCTTCATCTTCATCTTCATCATGGTTTTGAGTAGCTTGAGATTGTCTCTATTCCCCATGGAAAGCCGTGAGAGAGATATCCATTGATCCTTGTTGGCTCTCAATTGCTTGAACTCGTTCCTCCAAGGAAATAAATCGGTGTCAATGGCCACAAACCCTTCATTCATGGTTGTTTTCAATGAGGTCATAGAGGTGTTTGATGTAGTGAATTTATCATTGAGATAAGCCATGAGAGCATCCATAGCCGGTGGAGCTACTGAAGCTTAAGGAGCTGCTTGTAGAGGAGCTTCTGGTTCTTTGGGGATAACATCATGTGGAAGATCTGCAAGACGAAGCCACTCTCCATTAAAATAGTAAAATTTGGCTCGGGAAAGTCATGAGAGCAATAAATATCCAAGTGCAAAAATAGATAACTTACCAATGAAGATACAAATGAAGTGTGACAGTGTTGAATGAGGTAAACAAGCTCCGTAAAACATAATTCGAGCAACATTCAGTTTCTTATTCTCCCAAAAGTATCTAATCCAAAAATCGTCCACTTATCAGTGGAGAACTTACCACTGGATGGTCGAAACCACCAAGTGATCATCAAGTGTATGATGCGATCGTGTGCATCTAATACGGTTATAGAGCCTCCAAGAACATGCCCCAAAGAGTCCTCATCATCAATACCCTCATCATCAAATCCAAAACATTTTTCAAGGTATCGATGTCAATTGTAAATCTCTTCCCCATCAAGAAAGATTCAATGGCTATAACCTTAGAATAGTCTTGGTTAGGGATGCACCGAGCATTAGCAAAGAAAATCAAGACAAGATTACGGTATAAAAACCCTGGGATAGCCAAAAATTGAGTAAAACTCCAACGTCTCAAAAGATGAAGATATTTAAACTTGAAACGTTTAAAGTTTAAGAATGGAAGAGATGTTACTTTGTCGTGGCGAATTTTGTAGTTTTGGTATTGCTGGATGTGATTTAAAGCTGCCAGGGTCGAAAAGCTCTTTTGGTAAATAACACTAAGGTTCGGACGAACCGAATTGTCTTCGGTTGAAGACTAGCCAGCCTCAGTTGTTCTAGCTCTCTTTCTTGGTGCCATAGATAATCTGAAAAACAATTTCAAGGCACAAAAACAATGTATGCATAAATCATCATATTCGATCCAATATCCAATCCAATAATTCAAGGTATTGTTTAAAAATCTATAGTTTCAAAACATATACAAGTATAAAATATAATTTTGGTAAAAAGAATTTCAAAAATTAGTTTAGAAAAATATACGGTATAAAATTATATTAGAATGAAATTTTTTGGATTTTAAAAAGAATTTATGAAAACTTTAAAAACCATAATATATACATATGAAAAACATAAATTTGAAGTAAGACCAATGAATAAATCAAAACGAAATTGAAAAGAAAAAGAAAAGAGTTATATACATTGAGATATGGATTTGGATGGATGAAGGATTAAAAATAAACAATCTTGATGAAAAGGTCCTTTTGATGTTGTATAGAGTAAAACCCTCAAAAACTTTAATGTATTGATGAGAAAAACTCAAGGATTTAGGTTATTTATATAGGAAAAATGGCTAGGGTTTTGGTTGAAATTTTTTGTTAAAGTTGAAAACCCTTTAATGACTCTTTTAGTGGCAGACGACTTCGTGTATCGATACGCCACATGGCGTATTGAAACAGGTGTACCTGTACACCTAGGAGGTGTACCGAAACATGAGTCCCGTATAGGTATAGACTCGACTGTAACGAAATGCGTTCTTGAACCTGTATCAGTACAAATGGAACCGTATCAATACACTTGTGTTGAGAAATGCACTCTAGGCAGATATTCAAAAAGGTGTATCGAAACACCTTCACTTGTTTCGATACATGTTGCGCGTAATAAGTGCTACGCAATTGTGCAAGTATACACGTCGCAAGTTATAGTATAAAAGATATCGTCTCCACAGGGATTGGTGCCACTTCAAGAATCTAGTCTCTTGCACTGTAAAAAGTAAAAACACAAGTAAAGGATTATCGAAGTTTTAACTAATAACTAATCTAGAAAGCAATTAAGTAAAAGAAAAGATGAATTCAATTGAGAGAGATAGGCTAGGTTATCGTGAGTTGAGGTGTGATAGCCGATTGGATTGTCTTGGTAAAAGAGTGCATGGGCAACTCAGTTGCCGTGGCGACTTGCACAACGGGGTTGCCTTGGCAACTAATTGATGGTTGCTTGGGCGACTAGTTGGGCAACTACTTGGGCGACTGGGCAGCAACTTCAAGGTTCGGCGGAGCGTTCTTCAATGGTTTCTTCTTATCCCTAAGTCGAAACTCTAGCTACTTGTGCATGCCTTGATAATACATCCCTGCGTGAATCAAGGGTGAACAACAACCCATCTTGCGCTCCTCTTAGCCGTTGAAATCCTTAACTTATTCCTAAGCCGGATTAATCTTCACCATCATTGGATTGCATAAAGATCATATTCATTCGTTTCTTGAATCTAACTCTCCCGATATTAGATAAATGGATGAAATCACGAGATCCTCTCCCAATTCACTCACAAAGCAATAATAGGAACCAAGAATGAATAAACCTTGAAATAGAAAAGTGCAAACTCTTATTACCTAAACAAAAACCAATAGTTTCTCACAACCACAAAACACAATAACCATAGCCAAGTAAATTTAGTTCATGGCTAGGTTCCAAAGAAACACAAGATAATTAATCCCTAGCATGAACCCAATCGAACAAAGATGAAGGAAGAGGCTTGTCGAAATCCTCCTTGCCCTTGATGCTTGTCGAAAATTCTCTCCTCTTGCCCTACTTGGACTTGCCGAAATTTCCCTCTTGCTCTCCCCCCATGGATTGTCGAAATCTCCTTGCTATTTATAGGGCTAGGCCAAAGTCCTTCTTTGAGGAGGAGTTTGAGTTGGAATTAAATTATCTTTAAAGAATATAATTCTTTATTATAATTTTATTCCTATTAGAACTTCTCCTATCCACTTGGAATTTAATTCTTCTTTAATCTCTGCATGGCAATCAAATTCCTTTGGGCTTGGACCTTGCTCCATGTCATCTTGGGCTTGTAAAATCATGAATTTCGACATCCATATTGCTTTTGGTCTTTGTCGACAAATGCCATGGCAACTGGCTCGCGTCTCCTTCATGCACTTTGCCCTGCAACTAGCTCGGCATTGCTTTGGCAAGTGATCCTGCACATACACACAAAAAAACACACCAAAGCAGCATCTATTTCCACAAAAAAATCACCAAGTTATGTAATCAAGCTCAACGATTGAAGGAAACATGGATTAATGCATGAATGGCTAACTATGCAACTAATATGAGCCTAAGTCTAACAATAATATGAGTAAAAAGGGTAAGAAAAATAGTACTTTTGAACACTTATCACACCCCCAAACTCGAACTATTGCTTGTCCTCAAGCAATGCAAACTCATAATTACCTGCCAAGACTTCAAATTTTCACAAACTTAGCTTTGAACTTGATTTCAATTCTCTGAACCGGGGCACAAAGTATGATTGGCTTTTTATTTTTCAGAAAACTGATGAATTACTCGGAATCAAACTATAATGCTTGTGAGTGTGTGCGGAGTTGTGTGCAAGTTGATTTTTTCGGATTCTATGCAAACAATAGGTTTTCAAATTACTTCATTGGGTTCTTTTTAACATGTTTTAACTAGAGCCAATTTCGGGCACCTCTAGTGTTTTATTTTTAGTTTTCTTAAGTTAATTTAATCGACTAGAGCCGGTTTCGGGCACCTCTAGTTAACCGAAAAAATTTTAACGCCTCCTAGAGCCAGTTTCGGGCACCTCTAGTGATCAATTTTTTTAGCATATGCTAGAGCCAATTTCGGGCACCTCTAGCATTCATCCAATTTTTATTCTAATCCCCCAATTAGTTAATTATCAACCTAAGTTTACTAGAACTCCTTAAATCAATCAAACCACAACAGTGTTTCATCAAATTTAGCATCATAGTACAATTCTAAGTTTTTCATGGTTATCCTAGAATAAAAATTCTATCAATTAAGTGCATTGGTAAAGTCATCATCGAATATTCATCAAATCTAAGCAATTCTTGTTCCAATTAAAGGCATGGCACGCAATTTATGTATCCTAAATGTAATGCTTAAGATTAATTACTAATAACAATCCCCCCCAAACTCGAGTGAGGCATTGTCCTCAATGCATGCATAAAAATAACGAAAAATAAATATAAAAATAAAATGCATGCGAGGACTTACTCCGAGAGTTCGTCATCGTAGATGATTAGTTTCCTTCTAGTTGGCGTCTTGACTTTCTTGCTTGAACGCGATGGTTGTTTCCTTGTTGCCGGGACGTCTTGAGCTTTGGTTGCCGTGGCATCAGCTTGTGCAGGCACGATGTAGGTTGCCGCGGCATCTTCTTCATTGGTTGCCGTGGCAAGGATCTTGGCAGTAAATTTCCTTAGCATAGTAGTTGTGAGTCTTGTTGTGAAAAAGAAAACAAAGAAAACCTGAAAACTAAAGATAATGAAGAAAAAATAAAATATCTCCTAAAAATAAAAATGAAAATAAAAAGAAAAGAAAAAAATATTTGAAAGGAGAGCATGCTCATGCATCTCCTAAGTTGACCACTTCCTTGTTACGTTCCACATGGGCACCATTGTAGTGCTTCAATCTTTGTCCATTAACTTTGAATTCATGATTGTCAGAGATGGACTTGATTATTACGGCACCATGAGAGAATGGTTTGACGACTTTGAATGGTCCCGACCATCTTGATTTCAGCTTTCCCGGAAAAGTTTTAGCCGAGAATTGAATAGGAGAACTAGTTGCCCTGGCGTGAATTGCCGTGGCAATAGTTTCTTGTCATGCCATCGCTTTGTTTTCTCCTTGTAGATTCGTGCATTGTTATAGGCGAGTGCACGAAATTCTTCTATCTCATTGAGATCCATCAAGCGCTTTTGTCCGCACTTTCCCCATCCCATATTCACGGTCTTGATTGCCCAAAGCGCTTTGTGCTCGATTTCCACCGTAGATGACATGTTTTACCATAGACAAGCCGGAAGGGGGACATACCTAATGGTGTTTTGAATGCAGTGCGATATGCCCAAAGTGCGTCATCTAGTCTTAATGACCAATCCTTCCTTGAGGGATTTACAACTTTCTCGAGTATTCCCTTCAACTCCCGGTTGGAAATTTCTGCTGCCCGTTGGTTTGTGGGTGATATGCCGTGGCGATCTTGTGTGATATTCGAGCGTTGCAACATCTTGGCAATTAGTCATTGTCAAAATGCTTGCCCCGTCGCTGATAATTGCTCTCGGCATCCCAAACCGTGTAAATATGTTTTTCTGCAGGAATCGTTGCACGGTCTTGGAATCATCGTTTGGAACTGCAGCTGCCTCTACCCATTTAGACACATAGTCGACGGCGAGTAAGATGTAGAGGTTGCCGAATGAAGATGGGAAAGGTCCCATAAAATCGATCCCCCATACATCGAACAGTTCCACCTCGATGATGTTCTGGAGTGGCATCTCATGTCGCCTAGAGATATTTCCCGTCCTCTGGCAACGATCACATT
Organism: Hibiscus mutabilis; assembly: GCA_019671005.1. Classification (NCBI taxonomy): domain Eukaryota; kingdom Viridiplantae; phylum Streptophyta; class Magnoliopsida; order Malvales; family Malvaceae; genus Hibiscus; species Hibiscus mutabilis. The sequence continues at coordinate 27,447,787 of CM033717.1, read as the reverse complement.
GCTTGTAAAAGTCTTGGGCATCTTTGTACAATGTTGGCCAATACAAACCGGATTGCAAGACTTTGGCCGCGGTACGAGTTCCTCCAAAATGTCCTCCATAGGTTGAAGAATGGCATTGCCGGAGTACATTCTGTTGCTCTTCTTCAGGGACACATCGACGTATAACCTGATCTGCACATTGTTTAAACAAAAGAGGCTCGTCCCAAAAGTAATGCTTAGCATTATGGCGGAACCGCTTCTTCCCTTGGTGAGTAATGCCATACGGAAAAATACCACAAACAAGGAAGTTAACTAAATCTGCGTACTAGGGTATTGCCGGGGTATGTGCTGCCGTAGTGTCTGCTCCCAAAATTGCTGAGGCGTGCTCGTCAAAGACTACTGCGGCGTCGAGAGTTGCCGAGGCGTGTGCTTCCATGGTTGCCGAGGCGTCATGGGCTGTCGAGGCGTCAAGGGTTGCCGAGGCGATTAGAATTTGTTCATCCGGGAATGCATCGCATATCTCTAGATCCGCGTCCTCTTCCCTATTGCGTTCCAAACGTGATAAGTGATCGGCCACTTGATTTTCTGTTCCTTTCCTGTCCTTAATTTCAATATCAAATTCTTGTAAAAGTAATATCCAACGAATCAAACGAGGTTTAGCATCCTTTTTAGCAAATAAGTATTTGATTGCCGAATGGTCCGTATGAACAATTACCTTTGTACCAATTAAATAGGATCGAACTTGTCAAATGCGAAAAACTACAGCTAGTAACTCTTTCTCCGTTGTTGTGTAATTCACTTGAGCATCGTTAAGAGTTTTACTAGCGTAGTATGTCACATGGAAGGTCTTACCTGTGCGTTGGCCTAGAAACTGCTCCTACCGCGAAATCACTTGCATCACACATGAGCTCAAAAGGTAGCGTCAATCTGGTGGAACAACAATGGGTGCCGAGGCAAGCTTTTTCTTTTAGGGTTTCAAATGCTTGAGTGCAAGAATCATCAAAATCGAAGACTTTATCCTGTTCAAGCAGATTACACAAAGGTTTAGTGATTTTAGAAAAGTTATGAATGAACCTCCCGTAAAAACCTGCATGTCCGAAAAACTTGAATTCCTTTAACCGAATTTGGTGGGGGTAATCTCTCGATCACGTCCACCTTGGCTTTGTCTACTTCAATTCCCTTGGATGAGATCTTATGGCCGAGCACTATTCCTTCATCTACCATAAAGTGGCATTTCTCCCAATTGAGGACTAAATCCATTTCTTCGCATCTTGCCAACACCCTCTCTAAATTGCCGAGACAGCCGTCGGTTCATTACCAAAAACCGAAAAATCATCCATGAAGATCTCAAGGAAGTCTTCGACCATGTCTGAAAAGAGCGCCATCATACATCTTTGGAAGGTTGCCGGGGCGTTACATAATCCGAACGGCATCCTTCGGAAGGCATAAGTACCGTAGGGGCATGTGAAGGTTGTCTTTTCTTGATCTTCTGGTGCTATGGCAATCTGATTGTAACCTGAATAACCATCAAGAAAACAATAAAAGGGTTTACCTGCAAGACGGTCAAGCATTTGATCAATAAAGGGTAATGGGAAGTGATCTTTCCTAGTGGCTTTGTTTAGCTTTCGATAGTCCATACAAACCCTCCAACCCGTCACAGTCCTGGTTGGGATAAGTTCATTATTTTCATTGCTTACCACTGTTATACCTCCCTTTTTCGGCACACATTGTACCGGACTTACCCACGTACTATCGGAGATAGGGTATATAATGCCGGCGTCAAGCCACTTGATGATTTCTTTCATTACAACCCCTTTCATGGCATGATTCAGTCTCCTCTGGGCCTCAATTGAAGGTTTGTGATCATCTTCCAACAAGATCTTGTGCATGCACACCGCCGGCTAATTCCCTTCAAGTCGGCAATTGTCCACCCTATTGCCTTTTATGTAGCTTCAACATGTTGATCAGCTTCTTTTCCTGCTCAGGCTGTAACTTAGAAGAAATAATTACAGGTAATGTATTATCGGTCCCTAAGTATACATATTTCATTTGCTCGCAATTGTTTCAACTCAAGAATTGGTGGATTTTCGATAGAGGGTTTTTCGATCTTACCTTCCTTACCTGAGTAGTCCAGTGGTTCAAAGTATGTACCTGGTCGATTGACTAGCCAATTTGCCTCTTCTGGTTGTTCCTCATCGACCGGCTCTTCATACTCCTCATGTTCCTCGTGTTCGGCAATGTAGTTGCTGAGGCAACTAAATTCTTCATCGAAGTTAAACTCTGCCGTGGCATGAAGTAGTTGGCATTCTTCTGGATCATCTGCATGCCTTAGTGTTTGGAACACATTTAGTTTTACCTGCTGGTCATTCACCCTCATTGTGAGTTCTCCCTTTTCAACATCAATCAAAGTTCTCCCTGTCGCTAGGAATGGTCTTCCGAGAATGATAGGCGCATGCTCATCTGCTTCCGAGAAGATAATTGTGTTCAAGAATCACATTCAAGCAAGTTATAGCAATATCATGCTTAGCCCTTAGGCTAGTTGAGCCTTAGCGCTTCAATTCACTTTTTATCTTGTCCTTCAAGAAAATATTTGAATATATGCCCTTAGGCAACAAGCAATGTCTTTATTTCATGGTTCAATTCGTACTATCGACATATATATCATAGAGTATTATCAAGCTAGCATTCGAATACAAGCTTAGCATACTCAATTCAAGTCATTTAACATGTATAAACATTATACATACTTCACAAGTCAAGTAACATATTCAAGTAAGACATTCAAATATCAACATGTAACAAATCAAGTATACCAACCATGAAACAAGTAGTTGATGCTTACATATTGTCAAGTCAAGTACACATGCTAATTCAAGCAAGCCATTTTGAATACATGCCATCTTTGGCATCAACCAAGTCAAGTAGATCACAATCAAGGTACAAGGATCAAGCAATGCCTTATAATTCATGAATCACATCTTGTTAATAAATGTTACACCATGGAGAACATACAAGCAAGCATTCACATAACCATCTTATTCATCAAGTAAGCATTTAGCATACACTAGCTTAGGCATCAAGCAGACATTCGAATGAATAGCATTCAAGACACAAAGATCACACATCGTATATCATGGAAGTACATATATGCTACTAATCGAATAGCCACTTTCAAGAACAAAATTCACACTTTTGTTTTCACTTTTCTTTTTGATTGTCTAGTCAACTTTCATGCATTTATTTACTTACAATTTTATCTTAGCCAATCTTCCCTTTATATGTATGATCAAGCCTATATTAAATCCATTTAAACAATACAAGGATGGAATGTAATTTAAGCATGCATATTTGGTTAGGACCTAAGTCCTAACCCTACAAAACTACACTCACAATACTCCAAGCTTAGCAAGTATTGGATCCACACTCCTTTGTTCTTAGCTTTAGGATGTTCCACCCTTTTCCTTTTCCACCAAGTTCACTCCTAGTTCTAACACATTACACAAGTAAATACATATGTCAAAACAAGCTCACATTTTTATTCAACCATTGCAACATTACTAATTCTAGCAGTATATTCATTTTCATAGATTAACATACATGACTTCAATTGTTTATATTTCTATTCATGTAAAATAGGGCAGTAACCACTGTCCCAAAACTGTTACAAAACAATTTACCAAATTGTAAAAAAAAAACAGTCTCAAAGTACCTAGGTTGCTGTTGCCAGGTAGCTTGTACACTACTTACTTAAACATGCATAACTTTTATTCCATATGTCGGAATTTCAATTAGTTTATACCGTTAGAAAGCTTATTTAACCCTTTTTACAACACTTTAGACCTTTCATTTTAATGTCTTGCCAATTAATACATTTTTTAGTTCAAAGACAGGGCAATTGCATTTCTGGACAGTTTGCACTGTCCAGAGGTTTTCATTTTCAGATTCCAGCTCACAATCCAGAATTCAACTATTTTTTCTCCTAATGAAAATGGAAATATTAAGGTTCAATCCATATAAATTTCAGCCATTAATTCGACCTATACAATTTATGATGATTTTTCAAAGTTGCTGCCCAGAACAGAGTTTTCTGGGCAAATTATACTAGGTTAGGTTTTAAGCTTCTTAATTCATTAGGTCATGATTCTAACATGATAATTTAGCTTATATACATTTCCTTAAAAGTTTAGGTCAGTTTAATTCATTTATCAATGTGATCAAAACAGGGCATTAGTGATCAATAGATTCGATCACTCTATCAAGGCAGCATTTCATACAAATTTCCGGCAATATGCTTATTCTTTCTAACAACTAGCACATATATATATGAACCATGATTATCATCTACAATTTCCAGCAATGAATTCAACATCTTTACATGCACACTGGTTCGATTCTTGTTACTAATCTCATAATTTAACCAAAATCTCATAGCAACAAGTTCATGTATGTATACATTTCGAATCAAACAATTGCAGCATCACCTAATCAGAAATTCAAGCATATAATCGAATGAAATAACATGTTATTACCTTACTTATGCTGCTAACAAGTTCAATTTGACATCTATTCAAGGTTCATCCCATGGATTATGCTTTCTCTCTCGAAAATTCTCTCATTTCTTCGGTTATGCATTAAAAAAGGAGAAAGAAAATGATGATCATCTTTACTTGATCATCTTCATTGACACCTCATTGTGTCTTCCACCACTTGTTAAATTCAATTGTTTCCACCTATATGGTTCCTCCCATTTAGTTGTTTTTTACATGCATTCACTACAATTTCATTTCCATAAAATTTAGTCCTTTTAATTTGGCAACTACAAATGCTAATTGTAGTATTCTAGTCCTTAATCAATTGTTATCAACTTCCTTTCTTTTATATCTTCACAATTTAGTCCTTTACTTTCATTCGTTAAGACATAGTTTTAATTAACTATTAGCTTAAATTGTGGTAACATTCCTAGGCCCGGTTTAGGGGTGTTACAATCTCTAATGAAATGATGCCTTATTTCTATGTGTTTGGTTCTAGAATGTTAGATGGGATTCTTAGTGAGACAAATGGCACTAGTGTTGTCACACTTAAGGGGTATGGTACCTACATCAACTCCATAATCTAAGAGTTGTTGCTTCATCCAAATGACTTGAGCATAACAACTCCCGGCCGATATGTACTCCGTTTTGGTGTTAGATAAAGCTACACTATTTTGTTTCTTAGTGAACCAATATATGAGCATACTACCTAGGAATTGTCATGTTCCGGAGGTACTCTTTCTATCAATTTTACATCCCCATAATCCGCATCCGAGAAAGCATGAAGATCAAAGAAGGAATCTCTAGGATACCAAAGACTTAATCTAGGTGTATCTATAAGGTATCTAAAGATTCTCTTAATGGCTATAAGGTGTGATTCTCTAGGGCTAGCTTGAAACCTAGCACACAAGCAAACAATAAACATAATATGGGGTCTACTTGCAGTGAGGCAAAGCAAAGAGCCAATCATAGAACGATAAAGCTTAGAATCGACACACTTACCTCCTTTATCTTTGTCAAGCTTTATGGATGGGCTCATTGGTGTGGCTTGAGGCTTCACATTCTCCAAGCCAAAATTCTTGAGCATATCCTTGATGTACTTAGCTTGATTGGTGAAGATGCCATCTTTCCTTTGTTTGATTTGGAGCCCCAAGAAGAATGAGAGCTAACCCATCACGCCTATCTAAAACTCACCTTGCACCAACTTAGCAAAATCTTGGCAAAACAACTCATTATTAAAACCAAAAATTATATCATCAACATATATTTGAACTACTAAGATGTATTTTCCATTTCTTTTAATGAAACGTGTAGTATCCATCTTTCCTTTTTCAAAACCTTTTTCAATCAAAAGTTTGAAAGCCTTTCATACCAAGCTCTAGGAGCTTGTTTTAAACCATATAAAGCTTTAGTAAGTTTGAAAGCATGATTTGGAAATTTTGGATCTTCAAAACCAGGTGGTTGCTTTACATACACTTCTCCATTAATAAAACCATTTAGAAAAGAACTTTTTACGTCCATTTGAAAAAGCTTGAATCCATGATAACATGCAAATGCAAGAAGCATCCCAATAGCTTCCATTCTAGCTATGGGTGCATATGTTTCATCAAAATCAATTCCCTCTTCTTGAGTGTAACCTTGAACAACAAGTCTAGCCTTGTTTCTCACTATGTTACCACTCTCATCTAGTTTGTTTCTATAAACCCATTTAATTCCTATTGTAGACTTATTATTAGGTCTATCAACTAATGCCCATACTTTACTTCTCTCAAATTGATTTAGTTCATCTTGCGTGGCCAATATCCAATAGTCATCTTTTAATGCTTTTTGGATTTCAAAATATCATAAGGTGTTTTCTTCAAAATAGGCATAATTATTACTATATTAATAATATAGTAAGGAATATTAGTGGCTTCCGCCCAAAAATATTTAGGTAAATTGTTTTCACAAAGCATGGTTCTAGTCATTTCCTCTAAAGTACAATTTTTCCTCTCAACAACCCCATTTTGCTGGGGAGTGCGAGGAGTTAAAAAATTATGGCTTATACCATTTTCATTACAAAAATCCTTAAAACCAATATTTTGAAATTTGGTTCCATGGTCACTTCTAATATGTGCAGTCTTTTGACCAAGGTTATTTTGAGTAATTTTTGAAAATGTGATAAACTTTTCTAAAGCCTCATCCTTAGTACTTAAGAATAGAACCCAAGTGTATCTAGAGTAGTCATCCACTAAAACATATGCATAAGATTTACCACCCAAGCTCATAGTCCTAATTGGGCCAAAAAGATCCATATGGATCAATTGTAATACTCTACAAGTTGAAACATCATTTATAGGTTTAAAAGAAACTCTTTTATGTTTACCCTTAGCACAAGCATCACAAATTTTATCTTGAGAAAATTTTAGCTTAGGTAAATCTCTTACTAGATCTTGGGAAACCAATTTCTCTAAAACACTCATGCTAGCATGTCTTAGCCTCCTATGCCATAACCATGAATCACGTTCATTTTGTGCAACAAAACATACATTGCAAATGTGAATGTCATCTAAATGCACCATATAAATATTACGTATGCAATGACCTATGATCATTATTTTATTAGTTTCAATGTTCAAGATTTTACAACAATTTACGTCAAATAGAACATTAAAACCTTTATCACATAATTAACTAATTCTCAATAAATTATGTTTTAGATCGTTGACATAAAGCATATTATCAACGAGAATTGAAGAGTGATTACCAATAGATCCAATCCCTTCAATGTGGCCTTTGGAGTTGTCACCAACAATCACCACTCCTCCACTTTTTGGTTTTAGCTCTAAGAATCTACTCTTGTAACTGGTTTTAAGTCTTGAGCATCCACTATCGAGGTACCATGTATTTTGACTTGTAGCTTTGGCCTTGTAGCAATGCTCCCCCTACAAACAAAGAATTAATTATTGACTTTTGGTACCCAAATCATTTTGGGTCCATGAGTATTAGCTCCCAAAACCTTGGTTCCCTTGGGAATCCAAGAAGCAATAACATTAATATTTTTAGAAGAAACTAGTTCCTTAGGAACCCAAACACTCCTAATCTTTTTACTTTTAAAATGCTTTTGGAAACCTCTTTGTTTGTGGTTTACAAAATTCCTTTTAGCATAGTTGGTTTTGGAAGATTGTCCTTTTTCATAAGTAGAAGTTCCAACTTTGCTTAAGGAAAGTTTTAGATTATCCACCTCCTTGGTGTGATAATCTTGGAAATCGGAAAAAAGTTTTTCTAAATCAAGATTTTTCTTTTTAAGATCATTTGAAAGATTTATCAAAAACAAAACTTTATTTTCGAGTCTCGAATTGGTTTTTGAAAGAGAATCATTTTGAATCTTTAAATCGAAATCTTTTTCTTATTTTTCAAAATGGATTCTTTATACTTTTCAACCAATTCATTATAAACCTCTTGTAACTCATCATATGCATCTTGAAGCTCATCAAATGTAAAATCGAAAGATGAGTTAGAGGTTACCTTAAGATCATCCTCCAAAGCCATGAGGCAATGGTTGGCAACTTCTTGCTCCTCTTCATCGGATGACTCGTCATCACTCCAAGTAGCAATGTTTGCCTTGAGCTTCTTCTTCTTTCCAAAGCTCTTCCTTTTAAGTTGGGGGCAATCGGTTCGAATGTGTCTCCGCTTCTTGCACTCAAAGCAAATAAGTTGATCATTCTCCTCCTCCTTACTTTTATTCTTGAAGTCTCCTCTTCTATTGAACTTTCTTCCCTGGTTGGACTACATGAACCGAGTGAATCTTTTGGCTAACATAGCCATCTCCTCATCTTCCTCCTCAATCGAATCATTTTCTTCTTGTAATGCTTTGAGGGCAATTTTGAATTTCTTCTTCTCTACCTCCTTCTTGTCAATCTTCTTCTCCTCTCTTTTCTTTTCTTCATCTCTTCCTTGCTCATTATCTCATGAGTAAGAAGAGATCCCATGAGAGCATTGAGCTTTAGTGTCTTCAAATTCTTTACTTTGATGATCGCGGTTCTCTTCCCATCCCATGACTCGAGAAGAGAATACATAAGTTTTCGGACAGGCTTGTCTTCGAGAATAACCTCACTGAAGCCTTTGAGACCATTTACAATAACCGAGAAACGATTGAACATCTTTTTAACGCTTTCATCAGGCTCCATCTTGATTAAATGATCATACATGAGCGATTGAACATCTTTTTAACGCTTTCATCCGCTTTGGCTTTTCTCTTAAGATTATGGTCTATCTAGGTAAGCAACACTTTCTAATTACATCTCATGTAACTCCTTCATTTGGCGAACAACTCTTGTTCATAACCATCCTATGATTATCCAAATAACTAACCTTTAGGTTTCTAATCCTATTAGAGTAACCTAGTTATGTCTTTAACCAATGTTACAACAAACGAATATCACTTGTGTATTCTTCGTGTTTGGTCAAGATAGATACAAGTATCTCGCTTTAGCAGAACCTACATTGTATCGATCTAGACTTTAACGAGGGTTAACATTGGGAATCAATAAAAGACTTAATATTTTATTAAGGGGTTTCGTGAATATTATCTCATTATTTAACATTTTAGCTTATCAATTAACTAGCATGCATCCCATACATTCATTTCATCACATATATGAAAAATAGTAAATATGAATGCAATAGTTATAGCCCATATCTAAGGTGGCACGTCCCAAGCCAATGGGAGAACCAAATTATTCTAAGGATAAAAACACTTCTCAGGCATCTTTCTGTCAGCCCACACTTCTGTTCCTCTAGTCCATGCTTCTTCGTATAGATTATAACTTTAGAAACTCATTTTACATACGAGGGAGTAAGATGAGAAGAGAATTACAATAGAAGTAGAGAAAGGTACAGCACGTAGGCCGTATTTATAAAACCTTATAAAAAAACTAAATGGGCTATTGGGCTATAACTATGCATTCCAAGCACAGTGCATATAAAACATAATAACGATGTGGTTTGTTATTAAAGTCTTACCAGATTGTTCCTACGCATGTGTCAAGCCTTTTGCGAGGTTCCGACAGCCTCATAGCCGTCGGTGGGGTTGCCGCTGCTTGGTTAGCGGCAGGGAAATTTTTAAAGATTAGCATCTTAATTGTTGTCTAAAAACATCACGATTTGATAAGTTTTACTGATGTTTTTCATGATATTTTTTAGGATTTTAAAATTCATGATGTTTTTACTGAAACAACTCTTGTTACTTTTCCGCACGAAATCTATAGACTAACCATTAGTCTAATATATAACTATAATCCACCTATGTTAACACTTAACATCTAAACCCCTAAAACTATATTTTGAATATGTTAACAATTAATATATAATATTTCAAACCCTACCAATAAAGATCCTGATGATTAACTCTTAATCATCGATCTTAGGAACATCTTTTAACTAGATTAACTGAGTAACCGTGATTTTATAGATTTGTCACACCCCGAAAACCAGTCTAGTCGGGGTTAAGTTCCTGTGATCAAATATTTTGTACCGGTTAAATAATTAGATTGATCTTGTACCTAATTTGGAGCAATAAAAGTTATTCGGGCTAACCGTATCAGTTTATTATTATTATTCGGGCTAACCGTATCAGTTTATTATTATTATTATTATTATTATTATTATTATTAAAATAATAATAATAATATATGTCGTGAGTGGGGGACCCACGACAATTCCTTCAATTAAAGGAAATTGCCGTAAATCTCCCCCTAAGGATGATTCGGCACGGCACAAGGGGACAAGGTGTCCACCATGTGGCCTTTGTGGCATTACATGCCCACCACGTAGGCCAAGCCAAGGGAATTATTTCCCCAAAATTTGCCACGGCTCCAAGCCCACATGGAAGGTTGAAGGGAAATTGAAGGAGCCACCCATTATGTATAAATAGGGGGAAAGCCTTGCGCAAGAGATATGGAGAAATTAAGTAGCAAATAAATCGATTCAGTGATAGGTTGATAAGCTTGAGTTTTCCGGTTTGATAGATTCGAGTCCTTGCTATCGATCGGCTCAAGGGGTTGATAAAGAACAACCGTCATCTCTTCTGAAAGCTAAGGATAAAGATGTTATCAGAGAACCTTAAAAGCATTGGGTTATCAAGGTGAGTGTAGTTGTGTCAAGGGATAGGATCGGTGCCATCCCGTTGCATTATTTTATGATTATGTTTGTATTTGTTTAAGGGCTCACGTAGAGCGACTATGTCAAATTTGATTGGCAAATCCGGTAAGTGCCTTACATTGCTTTGATATGTGCAAACATGACTATGATATGCTACATGTATGTGATATATGAAAATGATATGAAATGTTACATAATATGGAGCTAAGGCTCATTTTGATATTTGATATGATATGACTTGAAAAATATGGACTATGTGAATTTGTGTAATTATGGATATTGGATACAATTGGCATGCCATAGGATTATTGAGCTCGGTTAAGTAAAGGACGATTACGGTCCAGGGCTACGACCTATATGTAGGAGAAATAAGGTCGGCTATGTAAGGGATATATCTCTGGAGCTACAGCTCAAGGGCTACGGCCCCTTCTCCGTTATATTTGTTGGTGTACAGGGGAATCTGTGTATCCAATAGTACCCAATGTGATATGTGCCTATGAATTATGCTATGACCATATGATTATGATATGACTATGTGACATGTAATATGTGAATATGAAAGCATGAAAATAAGTGAAATAAGCATGAATTGTGTATAGTGTAATATGACTACTTGTATATTTGATTATCATGTGTTTCGTAATATTGATCATCCTTTGTAGTTGTTATAACTACCTTACTAGGTTATGTAAGGCTAACATATGTGTCTCATGCATTTTCAGGACCTTGATCAATTCCGAGCCTTGATCGTGTTATTGCAGTTGCAAGTCACATCTCTGCCATATATTTATTTTATCTTTTTCTTTAAACTCCTAGTAAAGTGGCATATGGTCCAACTTGTTTTGTATAAGCCTTTCTACGATTGTATGATGACTTGGTAATATGGTTTTGTTGTATGCTTAGAGTTGAATTGGTTAAAAAGTGCCTAAAATGAGCCTAAGGTAAAAACTTAGTAAATGGATTTCGAACGCCCTAAAATTTTACATGCTAATATGAACATAATTTATAAGTGTACTGATAAAATTTGGTAAATTTAGTTAAGTCACAAAAACTGACTTTCGTAAAAAGTCTCAAATTGGTTTAATTGGCTTAGTAATTCAATAGGTTCTAATAATGAAGCCCTTAGATCAATAATTGGAGAGTTTAATTTCAATTAGCAATACGAAATCGAATTAAAATCAATAACTGGTAAAAATTTAGAACTTAGTCCCTAAAACTCGAAAAGGTTTAAAATTGACCCCAACTCCGATTAAGTTTAGCAACAAACAAAATGATAATTCTTAAGAATAATCAGTATGATACTTAGATTAGATTTTGAACTCTAAAACCTTTTACGAACCTCCGACTAGTCTTCCGATAACACTATCCGACTCAGATCTCTACTAGACTGAGAATGGGGTGTTACAAGATTTTCTCGAAGAAATATCATATATTTGCTAAATAAATCAAAAAATAACATGTATCTCATACAATTACATCACCCAAGTAATTATAACTCAAATTCGTTTCGTACAAGTGGCTCTGATACCACTATTGGGTCACGCCAGTACACTCCATGGCGCAGCGGAAAAATTATCCGGTGATTACCACCAGAGATCCAAGTACGTGGAACGAATGGGGGTGAATAAGGGTGAAGAATTACCTATATAAAATCTGGAACTCTAAATTTGGAGGAGATACATATCCAATCACGATTCCACGATGTCAATTCCTAAGCCGCAACGATAACGCTCCGACCTTTACGTAGTTCACCAAATTGAAACGAGCATATAAAACTCTCTAAAATATTTAGAGGGTTTTTCCAAAAGCATTAATTATTGCTAGATCTCTCATGCCTTTATATAGCCTTTGAAATCCTAATTCAACTCATATTAGGATTTCAATATATATATTAATATATATAATACTAATTTAACTTTAATTAGGATTTCAATATATATATTAAATATATTTAATCCCAATTCAACTTAATTAGGATTTCTATAATACCCTAAATCCTAGTCTAGTAGTATTGAGACTAATTGCCTAAATTGAACTTGTAAATTAAGCTAATTAGGATAGTTAAGGGCTTAATTGAAAGATTGAATGATAGGAGTGACTAAATTAAGATGACTAACTTGAAAACTCTAGCAAATTGAAAGATTGCATGCTAAAATTTCCAATTCTCCCATTTGCCCTTGGTTAATTATATGATTAAAGATTAAACAAAGGATAAATTAGACATTTCCTAAATCCATTATCTTAAGCTATCATCCTCATCATCTTCCTCCCCATTTTCATCAAGCTAGCCGAAACATAGAAAGAGAAAGGGGAGAGAATTTTTGCATGCAAACCTTCAAATTCAAGCTTCATAAATCATCCATTGATCAAATTAAGCTTGGAGAAGGTATAATGCTTGAACCTAACATGTTATAGATTGATTGAATGGTTGTTTGAATGATATTCTTGTTGTCTTGATGAATTGGATGGATGTTGTACATGTTGGGAGCATGCTAGACTCAAAATGAATTTGAAATTGTAATTCCTTGTAACCAAATTGGTATGAGATACATGTATAGTTGCTGGAAAATCTGGAATTATGAACATGTTTCAAAACAGTGTTGTTAGGGACTGTTTTGGTTATAGAACTTGTGCAAATATGTTAGATGAACATAGAACTATGTTTTGATCATGTTACTAGGTAAAGAGAAGATGGAATTGAATACATGTGTTGCTGGAAAAAAATGATTACACCAAATTGAACTAGTTAAATTAGGTAATGGACTGCCTAGTGGATGAATTGATGTACAAATGTGATCAAATAGATCAAATTAGATTAAGTATGATTATGCCCTGTTTTAAGAACATTGCTAGGTAAATTATGATGACCAAGACATGTATGAACATGGTCAAGAATGAAATTTCCATAATAGGACCTTGCTAGAATGAAATAAGGAACTAGAAATGCAACCTAGTGTAATCTGCCCAGAATGTTCTGTTATGGGCAGTGACTTTGAAAAATCACTAAAAACTATGTAGAATGCATTTAAGGATGAAATTTTTATGGATAACACCTTGGAACCTCTAAATTCACTAGGATAAATAGAGATAAACTCTGGGTTGTGTACTGAAATGTAATGTAGAAATACTAGAGACAGTGCAAACTGCCCAGTAAAGCAGTATGCCCTGTCTTTGAGTAAAAAACTGTATTAATTGGCTAAGAACTAAAATGCAAGTCTTATATGGTCATAATGAAAATTTTGTTAGCTTTCCAATGGTGTAAACCAATTGAAATTCCAACGTATGGAATGAAAGATATGCTTGATTAAGTGACTAGAGTGCAAGCTGCATGGCAGCAGCTGTATAGGCAAATGCACACTGTTTTGTGGCATTTTACAAACTATCTTGAAAACAGTTTTAGGCTTTGAAATATGTCTTATTTTACATGAACTAGAATGTAGAAAAGTGTGGTTGAGTAAAAAGGTAAATATACAAGAGTATGCTGCCCAATATGTGTATGTTATATGCTTGTAATCTTGTCTTGAATTGAATGAATTGGCTTGATGAATTGTGTGCTAACATGCTCTTTATATGTTTGTATGATTGACTGGTTAGAACAAGGAGTAGAATACTTGGTTGATGAAGATAGGATTGATCAAGTCAAGGGAAAAGCAAAGGGGAATGTCATCAAAGATCGATAGCTTAAGCTTGGAGTTTTATGAGTGTAGTCTTTCTTAGGGTTGGAACTAGTGTTCTAACCAAAGTTGCATGTCTAAATACTTGCTTGATGATTGATAACATGAAATGAACTTAAATTATATTTGGTAATATTACATTAAGGGAAGAAAGGACTAATTAAAGACTTGACAATTCAATATGCTTGCAATATGGTTTGATTGTGGAAATGAATCAATTGTTTGTTCTCTATGATTCTATGCCCTATTCGAATGTTGCCATGGGTTCTGCTTGATAATTTGTGTTTAATTGAATGAATATGCTCTTGAAATTGTTGGTTGCTTGATATTGTTTGAATGTGTACATAATGGAGATACATGAAAGCTTGTAAAATGATCTTGACCATGCTATGCTTGTTGCTTAATCACTTGATGTGTGATTGCTTGAAAATAAAAGACTCAACAAGTCCTTGGTTGCTAGTTGGTTTTAGGTAGAATGGCATGCCATAGAGTCTAGAGCTCATCATGTTAGGTACTTATTGTACCATCTTGTTTGGTGTTTTAGACACCTTCTTGTTAGATACCTTGTGTATCATCTTGTTAGGTACTTTGTGTACCATCTTGTGTGGTGTTTTGGGCACCTTCTTGTTAGATACTTTGTGTATCATCTTGTTAGGTATTTTGTGTATCATCTTGTGACTCAATTACCTAGTCTTACTATCTACCAATGCAAAACAAGAATAAATGAACTTGAAATAAAGACTTGTGAACATGAATGAAAAATGAGCAAACTTGACACTTGCTAATGAACTTGTATTGTAATGAAAGTTACATGAATAAGATCATGTATATGCTATCCTAAATTGCTCATTACTTGAAAGATAAGGCATAAGAAAAAATGCTCTATTCAAGTTGGACTACTTGATATCTACACTTGAAATGCTTGATTCTTGCTAAACATTGCTTGATTGATTACTAGAACTTGTACTTGGTTACTTGCTTGTACATGTTGGTCGAATGCTTGCTATCCTAAATAGGATAATCTTGATGCTTGAAAGACTAGATAAGATTACTCTTGATGTTTGAAAGACTAGCTAAGATCATTCTTGATGCTTAAAAACCTTAGCTAGGTCTGAACTTGATTAAAAGACATAAAACTTGAAATAACAAATGATTAGACTAGTTACTACCTCACTAAGTACATACTTGTACTTACCACTCTCGTTTTCATTCTTCCCGACCTACAAGATAAAGGATACGAGGTTGCTTGATCTTGAAGCATGTTATCTTGAGCAAGAAGCAACTCACACAAGTTTAGTTAAAGTACGATTCCATACTTGTTTTGTATATCTCCTAGAATGGTGGCACTAGATTGTATATAGTTAGTTGAACATGCATCTTGAGACTTGTATATACTGATCTTGATGGGCCTACTATGTCTTGATTTTGTATGACATTATGAAGTATGTAATGAACTTGAATTTACATGTAATGGATGATGTTGCTTCGCATAAGATAATTTAAATGGAATGAATTAAGGGTAATCTAGTTACCTTGATGACATTTGAATGCTATGTTCATGTTTAAGTGATTGCCGAATGCTTAAGACTAGAATAAGCCTTGAATGATCTAGTTTCATGCTTTGTAGTATGTTTGAGTAATAGCCGAATGGTTTAATGTAAAATTTGGATGAATGTCGAATGTATAGGAGTAGAATGTGAATTGAATTGCAAGCATGTAACACAAAGGTAGTTTGAATAGGATAGGTAACAAAGAATGAAGGTTGTATAATGAATCATGTAAGTAATAACTTGTAATATATGGATGAAATGAATTAAGCATAGAGACCTATTCGAATGGTTAGTTTGGAATAAGTAAGAATCAAATTGTAAGGCATCTTGCATGAAAATAAATGTATGATTGATCTCTTTGCCTAGTTTGAATGGTATGGATGATTGTATATCAAATGTGTATTACTTGTATGTTAAGTAAGCATGAATGTCATGAATGTTTGATTGTCTTGTATTGTTCATTATGTCCTTGCTTGCTTGATAAGTAAGAAACTGAATAAATGGTTCAAATTTGCCCATATTTTGGTGTCATCTTATAAGTTATATGCATCGACATTCCTCGCTCCTAACCCGGGTGAGGGTGTTACATAAAGTGGTATTAGAGCTAAAAGTTTAGATCCTCGGACTAAACCGAGTCTTCATGCATCATATACAATTGAATTGTGCCACCTAGGAGTTATATATCAATGTGCTTGTGTTCTTGCTTATCTAACTTCTTCTTGTTTATCTAATCGTAGTATGTCCGAGACAAGACTTGCTCAGGACGATGAAAGTCCCTGAGGCTTCTCTAATGAAGGAGGTAGCGTGAGGATGGAATCGAATCCTCTAAGACAAGCCGAACCCTGAGAACAGGCTCAACCCCGACATGAAGCTCCTGCTATCCAAGTTGTCCAAAGAGAATGTCTCCTTAGCATGAAGGAGATGTTCGATCAACTCGTATCGAACCTTAAACAAGATCATCCTGTTGCTGCTGCACCAAGCAGAGCTCCTATTGATAAACTTGCTCAACACCGAGCCTATACCTTTAACGGTGCTAATGAAGAGAAACCCAAATATGCAGAATACTGGTTAGAACATACAACTCAAATCCTTACTAAACAATTGCAATGCTCTGATGACCACAAACTTGAATGTGCCATAGCACTCTTAGCTGATGAAGCCTTGAGTTGGTGGGAAACCACAACCCTGACTGCTCTTGCTGACTTGGTCACTTGGGAATTCTTCGTTGAAGAATTCAAGAAGAAATACATCAACGAGCAATATCTAGCTGAACGTAGAAGACGTTTCTTGTACCTCAAGCAAGCTAACAGGCCCATTGAACAATATGTTGCTGATTTTTGCAAATACTACAAGTACGGCTCGAAGTATATCAAGACTGAAAAAGATAAATGTCAGATGTTTATTGATGGCTTGAATGATGAGCTAAGTCTGATGTTCACGGCTCTGGGATTGCAAACTTCCAAACTCTGGTCAATCGAGCCATTGCAACCGAGGCAAAGATGAAAGCTTCGGAAAGAAGAAAGGGCGGTAACAGAAGTTATAAAAACCAAAAACGTGATGACAAGTCCCATTGGCAATCCAATAAAGCTCCTCAACTTATACTCCTGTCCTAAAAGGTAATTATATGCCGAGACCTCAATCGGTGAATAAGCCTTTAGCCCTGGTTATCTCTGTAAATAGCACGAGAAATTCTAGAAAAGTCCCTACTTGCAAATTTTGCCAAAAGCTCCATTTTGGCCATTGCCGATCTCAATTGAATTTATGCTATGCTTGTGGTGGAGCCTATCATTTCATTAAGGATGGCCCCAAAAATCCTAGCAAATCTCCACCTCAATCTCCTGTAATTCCGAGTTCTGCACCATCTAACCGAAACAAAGGCCCGAGACAAGCATAGTCCGGTAACCAAGGAAAAGGGAAAGTCCACTATCCGACTAATACACATCAGGAATCTTGAGCTCTTGCTCATATCTATCACATTCATGGTAGGGAGGATGAAGAGTCTTTCGATGTGATCGTAGGTACCGTTGAACTAAACTCAAGTACTGCTTATGCTCTAATTGATTCGAGGTCTACCCACTCATTTATATCCTCTTCCTTGATTGTTAAACTAAATTTGAAACCTGAACTTGTTAAATCTAGCCTTGTAGTTTCGAATCCTATTGGACGAAACATGCCAATTAACTTACTTTGTAAATCTTGTCCTATATCTATTCGAAATATACCCTTTCCTATTGACCTCTACGTTTGCCAAACTGTGAGTTTGATCTAGTGTTAGGACTAGATTGGTTGGGAAAACACCAAGCCTGGATTGATTGCCAAAATAGGAGATTGTATCTCTGGGGATTAGGGAAAGAATCCATCTTGCTTATAGATAAGAAACTGACTTCAATCTTTGCTTCCATGGTCCTAAAAGGTGAATATGACTTTGGTTTGCCATCTATACCTGTTGTATCTGAACTTGTCGATGTTTTTCCTGAGGAACTCCCTGGTCTTCCTCCGGCCTAAGAAGTGGAATTCGGGATTGACGTTCAACCTAAGACCAACTCGGTGTCAATTAAACCATACCGAATGGCACAAGCAGAGTTGAAGGAACTTAAGAAACAACTTCAAGAACTACAAGAAAAAGGCTTCATTCGGCCTAGCACATCTCCCTCAGGTGCACCTGTCTTGTTTGTAAAGAAAAAGGATGGTAAGATGCGGCTTTGTATCGACTATCGTCAATTGAATCAGCTTACCATCAAGAACAAGTATCCTTTGCCAAGGATAGAAGATCTCTTCGATCAACTTAGAGATGCTTTGGTGTTTTCAAAGATCAATCTTCGATCGGGTTACTACCAAATTAAGGTGAAAGAAGAAGACGTGCCTAAAATAGCCTTCCGAACTCGTTACGGCGACTTTGAATTCCTTGTGATGCCTTTCGGGCTAACTAATGCCCCAGCCGCATTCATGGATCTTATGAATCGAGTATTCAAGCCTTTTCTTGACAAATTTATGGTCGTCTTTATCGATGACATCTTGGTCTACTCTCGTAACAAGGAGGAACATGCTGAACACCTCTGAATTGTCTTACAAACACTCCGATAACGCCAATTGTTTGCCAAATTTTCCAAGTGAGAGTTCTGGCTATCAGAAGTTTCATTCCTTGGCCATGTAATCTCAGCTGAAGGGATCAACGTGGATCCAAAGAAAATTCAAGCTATTATTGATTGGCGACCTCCGAGGAATGTTAGTGAGGTCCAAAGTTTTCTTCGGTTTAGCCGGGTACTATCGAAGATTTGTAAAAGGCTTTTCTACTATTACCTTGCCCCTAACTAAGCTCCTTTGAAAGGATCAACCATTCGAGTGGTCTGAGATTTAGCAACGAAGCTTTGATCAACTCAAGCAAGCCTTGACTCATGCCCCGGTTCTGATCCAACCAGAATCGGGCAAAGAATTCCCTGTTTATAGTGATGCTTCACATTCGGGGCTAGGTTGTGTTTTGATGCAAGGAGATAATGTAGTAGTGTATGCATCAAGGCAATTGAAACCTCATGAGCTAAACTATCCAACTCACGATCTTGAACTTGCTGGCATTGTCTTTGCTCTCAAAATTTGGAGACACTACTTGTATGGTGAAAATGCCACATGTTCACTGATCATAAAAGCCTTAAGTACCTCATAACCCAAAAAGATCTCAATTTGAGACAAAGAAGATGGATGGAACTCTTGAAAGATTATGATTTGATCATCGACTATCATCCCAAAAAAGCCAACGTGGTTGTGGATGCTCTTAGTCGTAAACTGACCTTGGGTAAGTCAATCTAAATCCTTTAAAATCTAAATCCTTGAAAATTTCGAATTGAAATTAGTCTTTCTTGCTATGCAAGTAACCAAACACTTACCTTGATCTGCAAGTAACCATTCGATTTCTACCTAAACTATCTTGTTCATCTTGTAGCTTCGAATGCTATTAATGCTCGCCTTCGAATGTATCAAAAGTGATGATTTTTGTCCGAACTACAAGTCCAATCCAATCTAATCTCGAGAATCAAAGAATTGCAGCAAACCAATTCTGAACTTCAAGATATCATCTCGAAGCTTGACTCAAAAGCCAACCAAGATTTCTCTATTCATTCGAATGGCATGCTCTATTTCAAGAATAGGGTGTGTATTCCAAACAGCGATGACCTAAAGAATGAAATTTTGCAAGAAGCTCATCAAAGCCCATTCTCGATACATCCAGGATCTGTCAAGATGTATAAAGATCTTAAATCCTTGTACTGGTGGCCTAGCATGAAGTCAACTATCACTGATTATGTATCTAAGTGTTTAAGTTGTCAAAGAATCAAAGACGAACATCGAGCTCCCACCGGATTACTCTAGCCTATTGAATTCCCTCAGTGGAAGTGGGATCGAATTACTATGGATTTTGTAACTGGTCTTTCTTGTACTCCAAGAAAGTGGGATGCTGTGTGGGTGATCGTAGATCGATTCACTAAATCGGCTCACTTCATCCCTATTATAATGAATTATAGCTTGGACACACTAGCTGAATTGTATATTCATGAAGTGGTTCGTTTGCAAGGAGTTCATACTTCTATCATCTCCGATCGAGATGCTCGATTCACAGCTCGAGTTTGGAAATCTTTGCAACGAGCTCTTGGCACCAAATTGAATCTAAGCACGACCTTCCATCCTCAAAGTGATGCCAATCTGAAAGGGTGATTCAAGTCCTTGAAGACATGTTGAGAGCTTGTGTCATTGACTTCGGGAAAATTAGGAGAAATCCATACCTCTTGTAGAATTTGCCTACAACAACAGCTATTAATCTTTGATTCAAATGGCACCATCCGAAGCCTTGTATGGTAGAAGATGTCGAACTCCCCTGTGTTGGTTTGAACTCGGTGAGAACAACGTGTTAGGACAGCAAATGCTTCTAGAAACTGAAGAAAAAGTTCGGATCATACACGATAGATTGAAGCAGGCTTTTGATAGACAAAAAGCATACGCAGATTTGAAACGTAGAGATATTCAACGTCAAGTTGGAGACAAGGTTTTTTTGAAAATGTCACCTTGGAAGAAAATCTTCAGATTTAGAAGAAAGGGAAAGCTCAGTCCCCATGTCTCAATGCTCCGGAAGTATCGATCGGAAGTATCGACAATGTCTTCCATGTCTCAATGCTCTGGAAGTATCGATCGGATCCATCTCACATTCTAGAACCTGAAGAAGTAGAATTGAATGTTGATCTTTCCTACGAAGAAGAACCAATCCAAATCCTTGATAAGGAAGTCAAGAGACTTCGAAACAAGAATATCTCCCTAGTGAAAGTCTTGTGGAGAAACCATAAGATGGAAGAAGCAACTTGGGAGCCTGAGGATACAATGAGAAAGCAATATCCTCATTTATTCAAATCAGGTAAAAATTCAAGGACGAATTTTCCTTTTTAAGGAGGGGAGAATTGTAATATCCTAAATCCTAGCCTAGTAGTATTGAGACTAATTGCCTAAATTGATAGCTAAATTGAACTTGTAAATTAAGCTAATTAGGATAGTTAAGGGCTTAATTGGAAGATTGAATGATAGGAGTGACTAAATTAAGATGACTAACTTGAAAAATCTAGCAAATTGAAAGATTGCATGCTAAAATTTCCAATTCTCCCATTTGCCCTTGGTTAATTATATGATTAAAGATTAAACAACGGATAAATTAGATATTTCCTAAATCCATTATCTTAAGCTATCATCCTCATCATCTTCCTCCCCATTTTCATCAAGCTAGCGAAACAAACATAGAGAAAGAAAGAGAGAAATTTTTGCATGCAAACCTTCAAATTCAAGCTTCATAAATCATCCATTGATCAAATTAAGCTTGGAGAAGGTATAATGCTTGAACCTAACATGTTATAGATTGATTGAATGGTTGTTTGAATGATATTCTTGTTTTCTTGATGAATTGGATGGATGTTGTACATGTTGGGAGCATGCTAGACTCAAAATGAATTTGAAATTGTAATTCCTAGTAACCAAATTCGTATGAGATACATGTATAGTTGCTGGAAAAACTGGAATTATGAACATGTTTCAAAACAGTGTTATTAGGGACTGTTTTGGTTATAGAAATTGTGCAAATATGTTAGATGAACTTAGAACTCTGTTTTGATCATGTTACTAGGTAAAGAGAAGATGGAATTGAATGCATGTGTTGCTGGAAAAAATGACTACACCTAATTGAACTAGTTGAATTAGGTAATGGACTGCCTAGTGGATGAATTGATGTACAAATGTGATCAAATAGATCAAAATAGATTAAATATGATTATGCCCTGTTTTAAGAACATTGATAGGTAAATTATGATGGCCAAGACATGTATGAACATGTTCATGAATAAAATTTCAATAATAGGACCTTGCTAGAATGAAATAAGGAACTAGAAATGCAACCTAGTGTAATCTGCCCAGAATGTTCTGTTCTAGGCAGTGACTTTGAAAAATAACTAAAAACTGTGTATAATGAATTTAAGGCTGAAATTTTTATGGATAACATCTTGGGATGTCTAAATTCACTAGGAGAAATAGAGCTAAACTCTGGGTTGTGTACTGAAATGTAGAGTAGAAATACTAAAGACAGTGCAAACTGCCCAGTAAAGCGGGATGCCCTATCTTTGAGTAAAAAACTATATTAATTGGCTAAGAACTAAAATGAAAGTCTTATATGGTCATGATGGCAAATTTTTTAGCTTTCCAATGGTGTAAACCAATTGATATTCCAACGTATGGAATGAAAGATATGCTTGATTAAGTGACTAGAGTGCAAGTTGCATGACAGCAGCTGCATAGGCAAATGCACACTATTTTGTGGCATTAAACAAACTTTCTTGAAAACAGTTTTAGGCGTTGAAATATGTCTTATTTTACATGAACTAGAATGTAGAAAAGTGTGGTTGAGTAAAAAGGAAAATGCACAAGAGTATGTTGCCCAATATGTGTATGTTATATGCTTGTAATCTTGTCTTGAATTGAATGAATTGCCTTGATGAATTGTGTGCTAACATACTCTTTATATGTTTGTATGATTGACTGGTTAGAACAAGGAGTAGAATACTTGGTTGAAGAAGATAGGATTGATCAAGTCAAGGGAAAAGAAAAGGGGAATGTCATCAAAGATCGATAGCTTAAGCTTTGAGTTTTGTGAGTGTAGTCTTTCTTATGGTTGGAACTAGTGTTATAACCAAAGTTGCATCTCTAAATAGTTGCTTGATGATTGATAACATGAAATGAACTTAAATTATATTTGGTAATATTACATTAAGGGAAGAATGGACTAATTAAAGACTTGACAATTCAATATGTTTGCAATATGGTTTGATTGTGAAAATGAATCAATTGTTTGTTCTCTATGATTCTATGCCCTATCCGAATGTTGCCATGGGTTGTGCTTGATAATTTGTGTTTAATTGAATGAATATGCTCTTGAAATTGTTGGTTGCTTGATATTGTTTGAATGTGTACATAATGGAAATACATGAAAGCTTGTAAAATGATCTTGACCATGCTATGCTTGTTGCTTAATCACTTGATGTGTGATTTCTTGAAAATAAAAGACTCAACAAGTCCTTGGTTGCTAGTTGGTTTTAGGTAAAATGGCATGCCATAGAGTCTAGAGCTCATCATGTTTGGTACTTATTGTACCATCTTGTTTGGTGTTTTAGACACCTTCTTGTTAGATACCTTGTGTATCATCTTGTTAGGTACTTTGTGTACCATCTTGTGTGGTGTTTTGGGCACCTTCTTGTTAGATACTTTGTGTATCATCTTGTTAGGTATTTTGTGTATCATCTTGTGACTCAATTACCTAGTCTTACTATCTACCAATGCAAAACAAGAATAAATGAACTTGAAATAAAGACTTGTGAACATGAATGAAAAAATGAGCAAACTTGACACTTGCTAATGAACTTGTATTGTAATGAAAGACATGAATAAGATCATGTATATGCTATCCTAAATTGCTCATTACTTGAAAGATAAGGCATAAGAAAAATGCTCTATTCAAGTTGGACTACTTGATATCTACACTTGAAATGCTTGATTCTTGCTAAACATTGCTTGATTGATTACTAGAACTTGTACTTGGTTACTTGCTTGTACATGTTGGTCGAATGCTTGCTATCCTAAATAGGATAATCTTGATGCTTGAAAGACTAGATAAGATTACTCTTGATGTTTGAAAGACTAGCTAAGATCATTCTTGATGCTTAAAACCTTAGCTAGGTCTGAACTTGATTAAAAGACATAAAACTTGAAATAACAAATGATTAGACTAGTTACTACCTCACTAAGTACATACTTGTACTTACCACTCTCGTTTTCATTCTTCCCGACCTACAAGATAAAGGATACGAGGTTGCTTGATCTTGAAGCATGTTATCTTGAGCAAGAAGCAACTCACACAAGTTTAGTTAAAGTACGATTCCATACTTGTTTTGTATATCTCCTAGAATGGTGGCACTAGATTGTATATAGTTAGTTGAACATGCATCTTGAGACTTGTATATACTGATCTTGATGGGCCTACTATGTCTTGATTTTGTATGACATTATGAAGTATGTAATGAACTTGAATTTACATGTAATGGATGATGTTGCTTCGCATAAGATAATTTAAATGGAATGAATTAAGGTTAATCTAGTTACCTTTATGACATTTGAATGCTATGTTCATGTTTAAGTGATTGCCGAATGCTTAAGACTAGAATAAGCCTTGAATGATCTAGTTTCATGCTTTGTAGTATGTTTGAGTAATAGCCGAATGGTTTAATGTAAAATTTGGATGAATGTCGAATGTATAGGAGTAGAATGTGAATTGAATTGCAAGCATGTAACACAAAGGTAGTTTGAATAGGATAGGTAACAAAGAATGAAGGTTGTATAATGAATCATGTAAGTAATAACTTGTAATATATGGATGAAATGAATTAAGCATAGAGACCTATTCGAATGGTTAGTTTGGAATAAGTAAGAATCAAATTGTAAGGCATCTTGCATGAAAATAAATGTATGATTGATCTCTTTGCCTAGTTTGAATGGTATGGATGATTGTATATCAAATGTGTATTACTTGTATGTTAAGTAAGCATGAATGTCATGAATGTTTGATTGTCTTGTATTGTTCATTATGTCCTTGCTTGCTTGATAAGTAAGAAACTGAATAAATGGTTCAAATTTGCCCATATTTTGGTGTCATCTTATAAGTTATATGCATCGACATTCCTCGCTCCTAACCCGGGTGAGGGGTGTTACATAAAGTGGTATTAGAGCTAAAAGTTTAGATCCTCGGACTAAACCGAGTCTTCATGCATCATATACAATTGAATTGTGCCACCTAGGAGTTATATATCAATGTGCTTGTGTTCTTGCTTATCTAACTTCTTCTTGTTTATCTAATCGTAGTATGTCCGAGACAAGACTTGCTCAGGACGATGAAAGTCCCTGAGGCTTCTCTAATGAAGGAGGTAGCGTGAGGATGGAATCGAATCCTCTAAGACAAGCCGAACCCTGAGAACAGGCTCAACCCCGACATGAAGCTCCTGCTATCCAAGTTGTCCAAAGAGAATGTCTCCTTAGCATGAAGGAGATGTTCGATCAACTCGTATCGAACCTTAAACAAGATCATCCTGTTGCTGCTGCACCAAGCAGAGCTCCTATTGATAAACTTGCTCAACACCGAGCCTATACCTTTAACGGTGCTAATGAAGAGAAACCCAAATATGCAGAATACTGGTTAGAACATACAACTCAAATCCTTACTAAACAATTGCAATGCTCTGATGACCACAAACTTGAATGTGCCATAGCACTCTTAGTCGATGAAGCCTTGAGTTGGTGGGAAACCACAACCCCGACCGCTCTTGCGACTTGGTCACTTGGGAATTCTTCGTTGAAGAATTCAAGAAGAAATACATCAACGAGCAATATCTAGCTGAACGTAGAAGACGTTTCTTGTACCTCAAGCAAGCTAACAGCCCATTGAACAATATGTTGCTGATTTTTGCAAATACTACAAGTACGGCTCAAGTATATCAAGACCAAAAAGATAAATGTCGATGTTTATTGATGGCTTGAATGATGAGCTAAGTCCGATGTTCACGGCTCGGGATTGCAAACTTCCAAACTCGTCAATCGAGCCATTGCAACCGAGGCAAAGATGAAAGCTTCGAAAGAAGAAAGGGCGGTAAATGAAGTTATAAAACCCAAAAACGTGATGACAAGTCCCATTGGCAATCCAATAAAGCTCCTCAACTTATACTCCTGTCCTAAAAGGTAATTATATGCCGAGACCTCAATCGGTGAATAAGCCTTTAGCCCCGTTATCTCTCAAATAGCACGAGAAATTCTAGAAAAGTCCCTACTTGCAAATTTTGCCAAAAGCTCCATTTTGGCCATTGCCGATCTCAATTGAATTTATGCTATGCTTGTGGTGGAGCCTATCATTTCATTAAGGATGGCCCCAAAAATCCTAGCAAATCTCCACCTCAATCTCCTGTAATTCCGAGTTCTGCACCATCTAACCGAAACAAAGGCCCGAGACAAGCATAGTCCGGTAACCAAGGAAAAGGGAAAGTCCACTATCCGACTAATACACATCAGGAATCTTGAGCTCTTGCTCATATCTATCACATTCATGGTAGGGAGGATGAAGAGTCTTTCGATGTGATCGTAGGTACCGTTGAACTAAACTCAAGTACTGCTTATGCTCTAATTGATTCGAGGTCTACCCACTCATTTATATCCTCTTCCTTGATTGTTAAACTAAATTTGAAACCTGAACTTGTTAAATCTAGCCTTGTAGTTTCGAATCCTATTGGACGAAACATGCCAATTAACTTACTTTGTAAATCTTGTCCTATATCTATTCGAAATATACCCTTTCCTATTGACCTCTACGTTTGCCAAACTGTGAGTTTGATCTAGTGTTAGGACTAGATTGGTTGGGAAAACACCAAGCCCGGATTGATTGCCAAAATAGGAGATTGTATCTCTGGGATTAGGAAAGAATCCATCTTGCTTATAGATAAGAAACTGACTTCAATCTTTGCTTCCATGGTCCTAAAAGGTGAATATGACTTTGGTTTGCCATCTATACCTGTTGTATCCGAACTTGTCGATGTTTTTCCCGAGGAACTCCCCGGTCTTCCTCCGCCTAAGAAGTGGAATTCGGGATTGACGCTCAACCTAAGACCAACTCGGTGTCAATTAAACCATACCGAATGGCACAAGCAGAGTTGAAGGAACTTAAGAAACAACTTCAAGAACTACAAGAAAAAGGCTTCATTCGGCCTAGCACATCTCCCTCAGGTGCACCTGTCTTGTTTGTAAAGAAAAAGGATGGTAAGATGCGGCTTTGTATCGACTATCGTCAATTGAATCAGCTTACCATCAAGAACAAGTATCCTTTGCCAAGGATAGAAGATCTCTTCGATCAACTTAGAGATGCTTTGGTGTTTTCAAAGATCAATCTTCGATCGGGTTACTACCAAATTAAGGTGAAAGAAGAAGACGTGCCTAAAATAGCCTTCCGAACTCGTTACGGCGACTTTGAATTCCTTGTGATGCCTTTCGGGCTAACTAATGCCCCAGCCGCATTCATGGATCTTATGAATCGAGTATTCAAGCCTTTTCTTGACAAATTTATGGTCGTCTTTATCGATGACATCTTGGTCTACTCTCGTAACAAGGAGGAACATGCTGAACACCTCTCAATTGTCTTACAAACACACCGATAACGCCAATTGTTTGCCAAATTTTCCAAGTGAGAGTTCTGGCTATCGGAAGTTTCATTCCTTGGCCATGTAATCTCAGCTGAAGGGATCAACGTGGATCCAAAGAAAATTCAAGCTATTATTGATTGGCGACCTCCGAGGAATGTTAGTGAGGTCCAAAGTTTTCTTCGGTTTAGCCGGGTACTATCAAGATTTGTAAAAGGCTTTTCTACTATTACCTTGCCCCTAACTAAGCTCCTTTGAAAGGATCAACCATTCGAGTGGTCCGAGATTTAGCAACGGCTTTGATCAACTCAAGCAAGCCTTGACTCATGCCCTGCCTCGATCCAACCAGAATCGGGCAAAGAATTCCCTGCTTATAGTGATGCTTCACATTCGGGCTAGGTTGTGTTTTGATGCAAGGAGATAATGTAGTAGTGTATGCATCAAGGCAATTGAAACCTCATGAGCTAAACTATCCAACTCACGATCTTGAACTTGCTGGCATTGTCTTTGCTCTCAAAATTTGGAGACACTACTTGTATGGTGAAAATGCCACATGTTCACTGATCATAAAAGCCTTAAGTACCTCATAACCCAAAAAGATCTCAATTTGAGACAAAGAAGATGGATGGAACTCTTGAAAGATTATGATTTGATCATCGACTATCATCCCAAAAAAGCCAACGTGGTTGTGGATGCTCTTAGTCGTAAACTGACCTTGGGTAAGTCAATCTAAATCCTTTAAAATCTAAATCCTTGAAAATTTCGAATTGAAATTAGTCTTTCTTGCTATGCAAGTAACCAAACACTTACCTTGATCTGCAAGTAACCATTCGATTTCTACCTAAACTATCTTGTTCATCTTGTAGCTTCGAATGCTATTAATGCTCGCCTTCGAATGTATCAAAAGTGATGATTTTTGTCCGAACTACAAGTCCAATCCAATCTAATCTCGAGAATCAAAGAATTGCAGCAAACCAATTCTGAACTTCAAGATATCATCTCGAAGCTTGACTCAAAAGCCAACCAAGATTTCTCTATTCATTCGAATGGCATGCTCTATTTCAAGAATAGGGTGTGTATTCCAAACAGCGATGACCTAAAGAATGAAATTTTGCAAGAAGCTCATCAAAGCCCATTCTCGATACATCCAGATCCGCAAGATGTATAAAGATCTTAAATCCTTGTGTACTGGTGGCCTAGCATGAAGTCAACTATCACCGATTATGTATCTAAGTGTTTAAGTTGTCAAAGAATCAAAGACGAACATCGAGCTCCCACCGGATTACTCTAGCCTATTGAATTCCCTCGGTGGAAGTGGGATCAATTACTATGGATTTTGTAATCGGGTCTTTCTTGTACTCCAAGAAAGTGGGATGCTTTGTGTGGGTGATCGAGATCGATTCACTAAATCGCTCACTTCATCCCTATTATAATGAATTATAGCTTGGACACACTAGCTGAATTGTATATTCATGAAGTGGTTCGTTTGCAAGGAGTTCATACTTCTATCATCTCCGATCGAGATGCTCGATTCACACTCGAGTTTGGAAATCTTTGCAACGAGCTCTTGGCACCAAATTGAATCTAAGCACGACCTTCCATCCTCAAAGTGATGCCAATCTGAAAGGGTGATTCAAGTCCTTGAAGACATGTTGAGAGCTTGTGTCATTGACTTCGGGAAAATTAGGAGAAATCCATACCTCTTGTAGAATTTGCCTACAACAACAGCTATTAATCTTTGATTCAAATGGCACCATCCGAAGCCTTGTATGGTAGAAGATGTCGAACTCCCCTGTGTTGGTTTGAACTCGGTGAGAACAACGTGTTAGGACAGCAAATGCTTCTAGAAACTGAAGAAAAAGTTCGGATCATACACGATAGATTGAAGCAGGCTTTTGATAGACAAAAAGCATACGCAGATTTGAAACGTAGAGATATTCAACGTCAAGTTGGAGACAAGGTTTTTTTGAAAATGTCACCTTGGAAGAAAATCTTCAGATTTAGAAGAAAGGGAAAGCTCAGTCCCCATGTCTCAATGTCTCGAAGTATCGATCGGAAGTATCGACAATGTCTTCCATGTCTCAATGCTCGAAGTATCGATCGGATCCATCTCACATTCTAGAACCTGAAGAAGTAGAATTGAATGTTGATCTTTCCTACGAAGAAGAACCAATCCAAATCCTTGATAAGGAAGTCAAGAGACTTCGAAACAAGAATATCTCCCTAGTGAAAGTCTTGTGGAGAAACCATAAGATGGAAGAAGCAACTTGGGAGCCTGAGGATACAATGAGAAAGCAATATCCTCATTTATTCAAATCAGGTAAAAATTCAAGGACGAATTTTCCTTTTTAAGGAGGGGAGAATTGTAATATCCTAAATCCTAGCCTAGTAGTATTGAGACTAATTGCCTAAATTGATAGCTAAATTGAACTTGTAAATTAAGCTAATTAGGATAGTTAAGGGCTTAATTGGAAGATTGAATGATAGGAGTGACTAAATTAAGATGACTAACTTGAAAAATCTAGCAAATTGAAAGATTGCATGCTAAAATTTCCAATTCTCCCATTTGCCCTTGGTTAATTATATGATTAAAGATTAAACAACGGATAAATTAGATATTTCCTAAATCCATTATCTTAAGCTATCATCCTCATCATCTTCCTCCCCATTTTCATCAAGCTAGCCGAAACATAGAGAGAGAAAGGAGAGAGAATTTTTGCATGCAAACCTTCAAATTCAAGCTTCATAAATCATCCATTGATCAAATTAAGCTTGGAGAAGGTATAATGCTTGAACCTAACATGTTATAGATTGATTGAATGGTTGTTTGAATGATATTCTTGTTTTCTTGATGAATTGGATGGATGTTGTACATGTTGGGAGCATGCTAGACTCAAAATGAATTTGAAATTGTAATTCCTAGTAACCAAATTCGTATGAGATACATGTATAGTTGCTGGAAAAACTGGAATTATGAACATGTTTCAAAACAGTGTTATTAGGGACTGTTTTGGTTATAGAAATTGTGCAAATATGTTAGATGAACTTAGAACTCTGTTTTGATCATGTTACTAGGTAAAGAGAAGATGGAATTGAATGCATGTGTTGCTGGAAAATGACTACACCTAATTGAACTAGTTGAATTAGGTAATGGACTGCCTAGTGGATGAATTGATGTACAAATGTGATCAAATAGATCAAAATAGATTAAATATGATTATGCCCTGTTTTAAGAACATTGATAGGTAAATTATGATGGCCAAGACATGTATGAACATGTTCATGAATAAAATTTCAATAATAGGACCTTGCTAGAATGAAATAAGGAACTAGAAATGCAACCTAGTGTAATCTGCCCAGAATGTTCTGTTCTAGGCAGTGACTTTGAAAAATAACTAAAAACTGTGTATAATGAATTTAAGGCTGAAATTTTTATGGATAACATCTTGGGATGTCTAAATTCACTAGGAGAAATAGAGCTAAACTCTGGGTTGTGTACTGAAATGTAGAGTAGAAATACTAAAGACAGTGCAAACTGCCCAGTAAAGCGGGATGCCCTATCTTTGAGTAAAAAACTATATTAATTGGCTAAGAACTAAACTGAAATCCTTATATGGTCATGATGGCAAATTTTTTAGCTTTCCAACGGTGTAACCCAATTGATATTCCGACGTATGGAATGAAAGATATGCTTGATTAAGTGACTAGAGTGCAAGTTGCCTGACAGCAGCTGCATAGGCAAATGCACACTATTTTGTGGCATTAAACAAACTTTCTTGAAAACAGTTTTAGGCGTTGAAATATGTCTTATTTTACATGAACTAGAATGTAGAAAAGTGTGGTTGAGTAAAAAGGAAAATGCACAAGAGTATGTTGCCCAATATGTGTATGTTATATGCTTGTAATCTTGTCTTGAATTGAATGAATTGCCTTGATGAATTGTGTGCTAACATACTCTTTACATGTTTGTATGATTGACTGGTTAGAACAAGGAGTAGAAGACTTGGTTGAAGAAGATAGGATTGATCAAGTCAAGGGAATAGAAAAGGGGATTGTCATCAAAGATCGATAGCTTAAGCTTTGAGTTTTGTGAGTGTAGTCTTTCTTATGGTTGGAACTAGTGTTATAACCAAAGTTGCATCTCTAAATAGTTGCTTGATGATTGATAACATGAAATGAACTTAAATTATATTTGGTAATATTACATTAAGGGAAGAATGGACTAATTAAAGACTTGACAATTCAATATGTTTGCAATATGGTTTGATTGCGGAAATGAATCAATTGTTTGTTCTCTATGATTCTATGCCCTATCCGAATGTTGCCATGGGTTGTGCTTGATAATTTGTGTTCAATTGAATGAATATGCTCTTGAAATTGTTGGTTGCTTGATATTGCTTGAATGTGTACATAATGGAAATACATGAAAGCTTGTAAAATAATCTTGACCATGCTATGCTTGTTGCTTAATAGCTTGATGTGTGATTTCTTGAAAATAAAAGACTCAACAAGTCCTTGGTTGCTAGATGGTTTTAGGCAAAATGGCATAGCTTAGATTCTAGAGCTCATCTTGTTTGGTACTTATTGTACCATCTTGTTCGGTGTTTTAGACACCTTCTTGTTAGATACCTTGTGTATCATCTTGTTAGGTACTTTGTGTACCATCTTGTGTGGTGTTTTGGGCACCTTCTTGTTAGATACTTTGTGTATCATCTTGTTAGGAACTTTGTGTAACGTCTGGTGACTCGACTACCTAGTCCTACTATCTACCAATGCAAAACAAGAATAAATGAACTTGAAATAAAGACTTGTGAACATGAATGAAGAATGAGAAAACTTGACACTTGTGCTTACCACTCTCATTTTCATTCTTCCCAACCTATAGGATAAAGGATACAGGGTTGCTTGATCTTGAAGCCTATTATCTTGAGCAAGAAGCAACTCATACAAGTTTAGTTAAAGTATGATTCCATACTTGTTTTGTATACCTCCTAGAATGGTAGCACTAGATTGTATATAGATAGTTGAACATGCATCTTGAGACTTGTATATATTGATATTGATGGGCCTACTATGTCTTGATTTTGTATGAAATTATGAAGTATGTAATGAACTTGAATTTACATGTAATGGATGATGTTGCTTCGCATAAGATAATTTAAAGGGAATGAACTAAGGTTAATCTAGTTACCTTTATGACATTTGAATGCTATGTTCATGTTTAAGTGATTGTCGAATGCTTAAGACTAGAATAAGCCTTGAATGATCTAGTTTCATGCTTTGTAGTATGTTTGAGTAATAGCCGAATCGTTTAATGTAAAATTTGGATGAATGCCGAATGTATAGGAGTAGAATGTGGATTGAATTGGAAGCATGTAACACTAAGGTAGTTTGAATAGGACAGGTAACAAAGAATGAAGGTTGTATAATGAATCATGTAAGTAATAACTTGTAATATATGCATGAAATGAATTAAGCATATAGACCTATTCTAATGGTTAGTTTGGAATAAGTAAGAATCAAATTGTAAGGTAGCTTGCATGAAAATAAATGTATGATTGATCTCTTTGCCTAGTTCGAATGGTATGGATGATTGTATATCAAATGTGTATTACTTGTATGTCAAGTAAGAATGAATGTTTGATTGTCTTGTATTGTTCATTATGTCCTTGCTTGCTTGATAAGTAAGAAACTTAAGAAATGGTTCAAATTTGCCCATATTTTGGCGTCATCTTATAAGTTATATGCATCGACACTCCTCGCTCCTAACCCGAGTAAGGGGTGTTACAATTTCAATATATACATTAGGACTATATAATGCTTGAAATTAATCTTATACACTAAGCTAAACACTAAACCCTAATACATACAAAATAATCTCGTCAGCCACTAACTATAAACTGCACCATAAACCTTAACACGATAATTGTAAACCCTAAATCATAAACCTTACACCCTAAAGCAATAAAAATTAATCTCATAAAGAAATAACCATAGACAACACCATAAACCCTAAACCAGTAACAATAAGACCCAAATCCTAAACAAAAAACCTTAAAGGCATTAAACTTAATCTCATAAACCATAAACCAACAGACAAAGTATTTGAAAAACATTGGTCTCAAGATTTTTCAAATACTATTGTTTCTTGTTGTTTGGAACTACATCGGGAGGCAGCCAATGCTAGCTGGAGTCTGGAATATTTTTTAAAACCTAAACCCCAAAAGCACCTACATCCTCAATCATAAACCTTAAACCATAAACCCTTTTAGGAAAACCATGAGGGTTCAGATATAGCAATTCCTTTTTTTTCTAAAATTTGATTGCTTAGTTTAAAAAGTGAATAAAGTAATGTTACTTAAAGGAATTTGTAAATTTTTTCACTTCATGTTTCCTTATACCTTAAATTTTGTAAAAATAAAATTTCTTATTCATAATTAATATTCCTTTATAACAACAACCCATTTATGAAAATTATTTATTTCCTTAAACTTATTTTAAATTATTTTTTTATTAATATTTCCAAATTTAATAACACAACATATAACAAAGTAAACAAAACCTTTATATATAATTTTCATATTTACAAATTTATTCATCATTTTATTAATTTGTAAACTCCCTTGTGAATGAGGAATTATTATATCATGGGTCCTTCTAAGCACATAAAGCCGAAGACAAGTATCGAAAGTTTGCGTATACAATTTATACCTTATCACGTTAAATTGAAACATGTACAAGTTTTCCTAATGATTTTAGCTTAAGATTTGCTTGACAAGTTTCAAAACAGACGTCCATTGTTTAAAAATTGTGACATTAGAGGCTACAAATAATAAAAGTTATAGTATTGGAAATTTACTAGATGCGTCCATATATAAAAAATTGAACATAAGGAGATATAGTCAACACATAAACATTTCAACCCATTATCTTCCTCGCATACTTTGCAAAGCGCTGGGGATTCCTCTTATAAATTAGAGCAACACCCTCACAATCCTGGTGAGGATCGTCTTCGTTTGGAGCACACAACAAACCCAGTATAGCCTCAAAAATGTCCACAACTCTGATATAAAGGCTCCAACTTTCATGTGGGATGGCCAGCCTAATGGCACCAGACTCTATAATGTTTGGGTGGAATAGATCGCCATCAAAAGTAACAACAATCTACAAAAACATATCGTTATCCATTAATTGTTGTATTGTAAAAAAATTAACCAAGATAAAACAAAAATCTTGACAGGTTAATTACCCTAGGAAGAGAGTGAGGGTAGTCAAGTGGGAAGATATTGGAAACGTCAAATTCATTGCCTTCATAAGGGCTGGCAGCAGGCGCAACCATTTGAAGTCGGTAACGGTACGAAGATCTATCAAGTTCTGCCATTACTAAAGAAAATAATGATAATTACAATCTTTATGAAAAGGAAACCATACAATTTAATAACAACGTAACCTATCATAGGGATGTTTACCAGAAATAAGATAAGGGGCTACTTCAGGAACCTACTAGGCATCGTTACGCATCTGCCTTTGAATACCAGAAAGCACCTGCACGGTCATGTTTATGAGAGATTTCAGTTTAATATGGGGTAGAAGATGGAAAACATAAAGTGGTGGTATTTATAGAGAAAATGTGGTTGTTAATATTTCAAACATAGCAGTTGAAAATATTACCAACCAATAAGCTATTGTTTCGTCTGGAAGTATAAAACCTATAATGTTACTGGATATTCGTATATTTTCAGTTGGTCTTAAATAATATCAGTACCGAATATTTAATTAGTAGTTCTGAAACCGGTACCAAGAACTCCTTAGCTTACATTTATGACTTTTCTGGTTGGAATGATTTGAAATTTGAAAAAATGCATCTTTTCAGTGTTCGTACCGAAACTCTATAAACTGTACCAAAACCGATGTTACATTATTAAAGAGCTCCAAACCTACAATGTAGCACTTGTTTTCATGTTTTCAGTTGGAATTTAATTCTACTAGTACCAAACATATATTAAAGAATTCTGAAACCGATGTGCTGAAATCCTTTACTCACATTTTAAAAGGCGCATGTTCCCAATATATATACGTATTTTCTACCCCATATTAAACTGAAATTAGGATTTCAATATATATTTAATATATATAATCCCAATTCAACTTAATTAGGATTTCAATATATATTCAATATATATAATCCTAATTCAACTTTAATTAGGATTTCAATATATATATTAAATATATATAATCCCAATTTAACTTAATTAGGATTTCAATATATATAATCACAATTCAACTAATTAGGATTTTAATATATATATATATATATATATATATATTTTATATATATATATATATTGTTATGAATATTTATCTATATGGGTGTCTATCATGATAAGTACTTTATCTAGAATATTTGATTTACTTTATCATTAGGAATATTATCTCCACTAATTAGAGTTCAATGTACTACGTATTTCTTATGCCTATAAATAGATGATTTGATTAAGGCATTCTACACTCATGTCAATATTGAGAATAATACAAATCTCCCTCTTTTTCTCATCTCTTTGTTCTTTTATTCTTGTTCGTTGTTCTTCGTTATTTTATTTACAACATGTTATCAACACAAGTTCTCTCAAAAAATTTTGGTGCTCTTTGTTCGAGTCCCAAAGGAATTACCAGAAAAAAATCGATTCTACGTTGAACCAAAGATAAGTTATTTTCCCTGTTTTTTTAGTTATTGATAGTCTTTCACTTTAAATTTTAATTTTTGAAAAATCATATAGACATGTTTGATTATAGTTGAGCATTGGACAGAGATGAATTTGTGGCTTCTCACAAATCAAAGGACGAATTAACAGAGATTGAGAGGTCGTGTTCGGTATAAATTATATAATTTTAAAGTAATGTCTTTATTATGTTTGAACCAAAAACAATAATCGTACATATTAGTATAACTTAAAAAGAAAAATTTTAAATTAAAAGTAAAAGAAAACATGTTTGTGCATGTGCGCTTATTTTCTTCATGGAAAGGGATAATCTTGCATATGGTTCCTTATGTTTCTATTTTATTTAGTTTAGTCCACACTTACTTTAAATTCAATTTTAACCATGGACAATTGGTGTTTTTCTACTAAAAGTTATCATACCAATAACTTTTCAATTAAAATTGTGTGTGAACATCATTGATGTAAGTTTATTGAGATTTCCTTATTTATTTACTTTATAATTAAACATCAATATTTGTTTATGATATTCTATTGATAATAGTTGATATTTTTAGCCGTGTTTTAAGTTTTACTTGATGTAATAGCTTGGAGAAGGATGAGATTATTATGAGAAGCTATCTTGGTCATTTTCTATGCCTCCATTGTCCTCGAAAAGAAAACAAATATCGGTAAATTTTGATTTTTTTATTCTTTAAATTATGATTTTAAAGTGCGATAAAATATGGTGATTTTGCTCGAAAGCAATAATTTTCATGTGTCAAAAAACTCGATTATTTCTCCCAAGTTCAAGTTACGAAAATTCGTCTTGGTCCAAAAAGTTTTATGGGAGACATTCCTTGAAGTGAATGCAAGCATGATGTTTGTTCCATGCGATTATGAATGATGAGGATATGTTAATAAAAACATACTCAATTTTTCACGCAAATAATGTTGTCCTCAAACACAATATCGTGAAAAAAAAGTTTTAAAGGCCCACTGGCTCCACTCCATTCCCTGAAGTGAATGTGAGATTATATTATGGAAAGAATAAAGATCACATTAATAGTTGTGGTCGCGATTGAAGCTATGAATATAGACATGGAAAATATGGTCATTTTAAGAATACTTCTACCCACCAGTAGCGAGGTTATAAGGATGATAAGAGTAATAAAGATCATTCTAAGGAAGTGAAATCCTTTTATTACCAATGTGACGTTATAAACTATTGGTCTCGTACTT
The DNA here is from genome assembly GCA_019671005.1 of Hibiscus mutabilis. Taxonomy (NCBI): domain Eukaryota; kingdom Viridiplantae; phylum Streptophyta; class Magnoliopsida; order Malvales; family Malvaceae; genus Hibiscus; species Hibiscus mutabilis. The sequence goes on along the minus strand of CM033717.1, from coordinate 27,410,232 downwards.
GTCGTACGTTGAAAAATCAACAATCATTGATTGATAAAGAAAAGAAAATGGAAGCAAATTTTGTTTGCGGAAATAAAGAAGATGATATTGGTCCAACTCATTTGGACGTTGTTGATTTCCTTATAACTCTTGAAAGAAATATATAGTCTTCTAATTATTCTCATAACCTTGAAAAGAATTATTGATCTTTTAATTTATTTTATTTTATATTTATTTACTTTACGCATTAATTATTTATGCTTTATATATTAATTTAATGCCGAAAGTATATTCTTTAATTAGTTAATATGTTCTCTGTTTCTAAAGGGCCTTATGACATTTATTTATTTTGTTTCACATGATTACTTGTCAAATACAATCTATGGTGACGGTTTATGCTCAGCAGAAGCCTAAGATATATTTTCCCATTTAAATGCAAAGGAATAATGTGAGTACTATATCTCAAAGTACTAAAAATATTAATGCTCCAAAAGAGCAATAAGTTCTCGAAAGAAAGCACATTATGAAAAGTGCAGCACTGCAAATATTGTAATAATTATCGCTAATGGTACTGATATCATCACCACTACAATTGTGAAAATTTTAAGAGAGCAATATAAGTTCACAAAATAATTCTTTGGGAATTATAGATAACATATGTTATCAATTGGTATTTGAAATAAGCGAATCTGGATATAAGTTTCGGTAGCCAAAAAGTTAGTTGAAAGCTCTAGAAGAGTTATATATTGCTACCAAAAGAATAATTTTCGTTGAAAGCTCTAAGAGAGCTAAATATATTCTTATTCAAAGGAACAATTTTTGGCAGACAATTTATTATCAAATTTCAAAGAAACTTGCATTTCAAAATTTGTACCACACATTTACAAGTGAGATTGAATCACATGTTATGGTAAACAAGAAGTTTACAAATTCAAAGATATATACACATGTATATATAGTTGGCATGATTGGTTAGACCATCCTGATCAATAATTATGTGAAAGCTATTGGGATTTATATTCACGTTTATTAAAAGAACCTGGAGTTCTTGTGATGCCTGTTCTAAAAGGAATTGATTAAATTCCACTTGCTAAAAAACAACACAAAGTTCTTGTGTTTCTTGTTCTAAAAGGAAATGATTAAGAATCCACTTACCAAAAGAACTTGAAGTTCTTATACTAAAGTTGAGATTGCATGTCTTTCATATCTTAAAGAAATATGGGCCCATTTATCTACAAATGTGGAAAGTTTTATATGATTTTAGTAGATGCATCTACATTGTTTTATCAACTTACAACCAGAAGTTTGTGAGATTGATTATAAAAGAATTCAGATTATGCAGTTAGACTATTCGTCTTGCAAAAGCTAGTGGGTTTATATTTTAGGCTATATCAGTTTGTTACAAAGCTTATTGATTATGAAAAATATAGTTTAGCAAAATTTTAATTGGATGCCTCTGTTTAATAGCTAAACTATGAGAACAAAATTATCTATATGATATTTCACATATAGCAAAGACTTATACGCATTAAGCAAACGAGTTATAATAAACTCCCGTTATGATTGGTTTTGGTTAGAAGCCATACATTTCCCATTTTATAATTTTTGAATGTGCGATATGAATTGCTGCACCACAACACACAAAATAGGTAAATAAAAAGGGTTGTGAATATATATTGAGTACGAGTTTCTTTTTATATTTAAATTCTTAAACATTAATTGAGAATCATTTATGAGATGATATTTTTTTCTCAACATGAGGGAGAGAGAATAATCAGCTGGATAAAGAAGGAAATGAATTATCATTATTTAGATCCTGATATGAACTAAAAGTTCATAAGATAATTCAAGTTATTGTATGTCAACCGCAGACATTTTCACCGACCTAATGAGAGTAATCAAGTCTCATATACTAGCTAAAAATGCTTTAAATTTGAATACATGTTAGAGCGAATGGATGTAAATCATGCTTGGAGCATGATAGTTGAAATTGGTTACAATGATCAAAATTCTCGTAAATAGAATGTAGTATGAGATGGTCATATATTGGAAGCGGGTGCTTTTGAAGAGACCCAAAACATAACTAATAATAAAACTATTGAAGAGTTTTAGGTACCTGAAATAAAGATTGAAATCATGAAGAGATCTCGATGAGTTATGTCACTACGAGAATGGAACCAAAATAGAAAAGTTGTTGACAATGATTTTTCAAACAATGTTTCTAGAGAAGTAAATGAACAAAATAAGGATCATGTATAGAAATCTATTCAAAAGTATAGATATTGAATTGGCCAATGTAGAAAGACGCTTTGAACTTAAAAAGAAGTATTTGGACCAATAGTCCAAAGACCTAAAGGTGTAATGCAAGTGAGGCACAAATAAGTAGTCGTAAATACAACTTGAATTATGATTTATGAAGAGTTTTAATTACTTCATGGTGGATGCAATTGCTTTATCAGTTATGAAATATTTTATATGCGTCTAATCATTTTGTGAATCCTATAAAAGGAAAGTTATCATTGATGATTTAAAATGCTAGAAGCATTTGGAAATTTCTGAGAAAATTTATTTAGATATGCCCCTTGAATATTTATATTTTTTGCATTTGGTATATTCGCCTTTAGTGAGTACTAATTAAGGAAATACTATAAGAATGATCATATTTCCTTATGTATTTTATAAAGGAGTTTGGATCAAGATTTATTATGATAATTTGAATATCATTAGAACTCTGAAGAGCTTTCAAAGTATTTAATGAAAGTATTTGAGAAAAAGAATCTTGAGATGGGGTTTTGTCTCAAACTAAAGATCGAGTACTTAAATATGCATTTTTTGTCTATTAATGGACACGTGTTGAAAGAAACTTAACAAGATTCGATTTGAATAAAGCATATCCATTGAGTATCTTAGTAATTGTAAGATTGTTGGTTGTGAATAAAGATAATTACATATTTTCTTGGTTTTGAAGCACCATATATTATTTGGTCAAGAAATATCCATGGATATACAAGATCATTACCTCTAGATCTTCAAACATCCGTCGATGCTTCCTCAAATCTTGTAGAAATAATTTTTATGCATGAGACAAGCCAAAAATGTGTTTGGCTAAGACCATTGACCCAACATATCTAGAAGATATGTGATTTACTTTCACAAGATATGATGCAAAGCTATCTTGTGCAGAGATAATGCAAGATGTATGTCTCAATTGAAAGATGGATACATCAAAGATGAAAAAATGGAACCTATTACTCAAAAGTTTCATCCCTCACGATCTTTAGAAGAAGTAGTATTCAAGATTGAATTATGAAGATTCAAAGATCTTATGTGATGTTTTCATGAGGGGGAGTAAATTCGTGTTGCACTTTTTTCCCTTAACTGAGGTTTTGTCCTAATGGGTTTTCCTAGTAAGGTTTTTAATGAGGCAACATGTTATGCGTATCAAAGATGTGTGTACTCTTTTTCCTTCACTAAAGAAATTTTTTTCCTACTGGGTTTTTTTTCTTAGTAAGGTTTTAACGAGGCACATTATCTTCATAGACATCCAAGGGGGAGTTTTATGAATATTTATCTATATGGATGTCTATCATGATAAGTACTTTATCTAGAATATTTGATTTACTTTATCATTAGGAATATTATCTCCATTAATTAGAGCTCAATGTATTATGTATTTCTTATGCCTATAAATAGATGATTTGATTAAGGCATTCTACACTCATGTCAATATTGAGAATAATACAAATCTCCCTCTTTTTCTCATCTCTTTGTTCTTTTATTCTTGTTCGTTGTTCTTCGTTATTTTATTTACAACATGTTATCAACACAAGTTCTCTCAAAAAATTTTGGTGCTCTTTGTTCGAGTCCCAAAGGAATTACCAGAAAAAAATCGATTCTACGTTGAACCAAAGATAAGTTATTTTCCCTGTTTTTTTAGTTATTGATAGTCTTTCACTTTAAATTTTAATTTTTGAAAAATCATATAGACATGTTTGATTATAGTTGAGCATTGGACAGAGATGAATTTGTGGCTTCTCACAAATCAAAGGACGAATTAACAGAGATTGAGAGGTCGTGTTCGGTATAAATTATATAATTTTAAAGTAATGTCTTTATTATGTTTGAACCAAAAACAATAATCGGTACATATTAGTATAACTTAAAAAGAAAAATTTTAAATTAAAAGTAAAAGAAAACATGTTTGTGCATGTGCGCTTATTTTCTTCATGGAAAGGGATAATCTTGCATATGGTTCCTTATGTTTCTATTTTATTTAGTTTAGTCCACACTTACTTTAAATTCAATTTTAACCATGGACAATTGGTGTTTTTCTACTAAAAGTTATCATACCAATAACTTTTCAATTAAAATTGTGTGTGAACATCATTGATGTAAGTTTATTGAGATTTCCTTATTTATTTACTTTATAATTAAACATCAATATTTGTTTATGATATTCTATTGATAATAGTTGATATTTTTAGCCGTGTTTTAAGTTTTACTTGATGTAATAGCTTGGAGAAGGATGAGATTATTATGAGAAGCTATCTTGGTCATTTTCTATGCCTCCATTGTCCTCGAAAAGAAAACAAATATCGGTAAATTTTGATTTTTTTATTCTTTAAATTATGATTTTAAAGTGCGATAAAATATGGTGATTTTGCTCGAAAGCAATAATTTTCATGTGTCAAAAAACTCGATTATTTCTCCCAAGTTCAAGTTACGAAAATTCGTCTTGGTCCAAAAAGTTTTTATGGGAGACATTCCTTGAAGTGAATGCAAGCATGATGTTTGTTCCATGCGATTATGAATGATGAGGATATGTTAATAAAAACATACTCAATTTTTCACGCAAATAATGTTGTCCTCAAACACAATATCGTGAAAAAAAAGTTTTAAAGGCCCACTGGCTCCACTCCATTCCCTGAAGTGAATGTGAGATTATATTATGGAAAGAATAAAGATCACATTAATAGTTGTGGTCGCGATTGAAGCTATGAATATAGACATGGAAAATATGGTCATTTTAAGAATACTTCTACCCACCAGTAGCGAGGTTATAAGGATGATAAGAGTAATAAAGATCATTCTAAGGAAGTGAAATCCTTTTTATTACCAATGTGACGTTATAAACTATTGGTCTCGTACTTGTCGTACGTTGAAAAATCAACAATCATTGATTGATAAAGAAAAGAAAATGGAAGCAAATTTTGTTTGCGGAAATAAAGAAGATGATATTGGTCCAACTCATTTGGACGTTGTTGATTTCCTTATAACTCTTGAAAGAAATATATAGTCTTCTAATTATTCTCATAACCTTGAAAAGAATTATTGATCTTTTAATTTATTTTATTTTATATTTATTTACTTTACGCATTAATTATTTATGCTTTATATATTAATTTAATGCCGAAAGTATATTCTTTAATTAGTTAATATGTTCTCTGTTTCTAAAGGGCCTTATGACATTTATTTATTTTGTTTCACATGATTACTTGTCAAATACAATCTATGGTGACGGTTTATGCTCAAAGAAGCCTAAGATATATTTTCCCATTTAAATGCAAAGGAATAATGTGAGTACTATATCTCAAAGTACTAAAATATTAATGCTCCAAAAGAGCAATAAGTTCTCGAAAGAAAGCACATTATGAAAAGTGCAAAGACTTTGCAAATATTGTAATAATTATCGCTAATGGTACTGATATCATCACCACTACAATTGTGAAAATTTTAAGAGAGCAATATAAGTTCACAAAATAATTCTTTGGGAATTATAGATAACATATGTTATCAATTGGTATTTGAAATAAGCGAATCTGGATATAAGTTTCGGTAGCCAAAAAGTTAGTTGAAAGCTCTAGAAGAGTTATATATTGCTACCAAAAGAATAATTTTCGTTGAAAGCTCTAAGAGAGCTAAATATATTCTTATTCAAAGGAACAATTTTTGGCAGACAATTTATTATCAAATTTCAAAGAAACTTGCATTTCAAAATTTGTACCACACATTTACAAGTGAGATTGAATCACATGTTATGGTAAACAAGAAGTTTACAAATTCAAAGATATATACACATGTATATATAGTTGGCATGATTGGTTAGACCATCCTGATCAATAATTATGTGAAAGCTATTGGGATTTATATTCACGTTTATTAAAAGAACCTGGAGTTCTTGTGATGCCTGTTCTAAAAGGAATTGATTAAATTCCACTTGCTAAAAGAACACAAAGTTCTTGTGTTTCTTGTTCTAAAAGGAAATGATTAAGAATCCACTTACCAAAAGAACTTGAAGTTCTTATACTAAAGTTGAGATTGCATGTCTTTCATATCTTAAAGAAATATGGGCCCATTTATCTACAAATGTGGAAAGTTTTATATGATTTTAGTAGATGCATCTACATTGTTTTATCAACTTACAACCAGAAGTTTGTGAGATTGATTATAAAAGAATTCAGATTATGCAGTTAGACTATTCGTCTTGCAAAAGCTAGTGGGTTTATATTTTAGGCTATATCAGTTGTTACAAAGCTTATTGATTATGAAAAATATAGTTTAGCAAAATTTTAATTGGATGCCTCCTGTTTAATAGCTAAACTATGAGAACAAAATTATCTATATGATATTTCACATATAGCAGCACTTATACGCATTAAGCAAACGAGTTATAATAAACTCCCCGTTATGATTGGTTTTGGTTAGAAGCCATACATTTCCCATTTTATAATTTTTGAATGTGCGATATGAATTGCTGCACCACAACACACAAAATAGGTAAATAAAAAGGGTTGTGAATATATATTGAGTACGAGTTTCTTTTTATATTTAAATTCTTAAACATTAATTGGAGAATCATTTATGAGATGATATTTTTTTCTCAACATGAGGGAGAGAGAATAATCAGCTGGATAAAGAAGGAAATGAATTATCATTATTTAGATCCTCGGATATGAACTAAAAGTTCATAAGATAATTCAAGTTATTGTATGTCAACTGCAGACATTTTCACTGACCTAATGAGAGTAATCAAGTCTCATATACTAGCTAAAAATGCTTTAAATTTGAATACATGTTAGAGCGAATGGATGTAAATCATGCTTGGAGCATGATAGTTGAAATTGGTTACAATGATCAAAATTCTCGTAAATAGAATGTAGTATGAGATGGTCATATATTGGAAGCGGGTGCTTTTGAAGAGACCCAAAACATAACTAATAATAAAACTATTGAAGAGTTTTAGGTACCTGAAATAAAGATTGAAATCATGAAGAGATCTCGATGAGTTATGTCACTACGAGAATGGAACCAAAATAGAAAAGTTGTTGACAATGATTTTTCAAACAATGTTTCTAGAGAAGTAAATGAACAAAATAAGGATCATGTATAGAAATCTATTCAAAAGTATAGATATTGAATTGGCCAATGTAGAAAGACGCTTTGAACTTCTAAAAGAGAAGTATTTGGACCAACAGTCCAAAGACCTAAAGGTGTAATGCAAGTGAGGCACAAATAAGTAGTCGTAAATACAACTTGAATTATGATTTATGAAGAGTTTTAATTACTTCATGGTGGATGCAATTGCTTTATCAGTTATGAAATATTTTATATGCGTCTAATCATTTTGTGAATCCCTATAAAAGGAAAGTTATCATTGACAGATTTAAAATGCTAGAAGCATTTGGAAATTTCTGAGAAAATTTATTTAGATATGCCCCTTGAATATTTATATTTTGGCGCATTTGGTATATTCGCCTTAGTGAGTACTAATTAAGGAAATACTATAAGAATGATCATATTTCCTTATGTATTTTATAAAGGAGTTTGGATCAAGATTTATTATGATAATTTGAATATCATTAGAACTCCTGAAGAGCTTTCAAAGTATTTAATGAAAGTATTTGAGAAAAAGAATCTTGAGATGGGGTTTTGTCTCAAACTAAAGATCGAGTACTTAAATATGCATTTTTTGTCTATTAATGGACACGTGTTGAAAGAAACTTAACAAGATTCGATTTGAATAAAGCATATCCATTGAGTATCTTAGTAATTGTAAGATTGTTGGTTGTGAATAAAGATAATTACATATTTTCTTGGTTTTGAAGCACCATATATTATTTGGTCAAGAAATATCCATGGATATACAAGATCATTACCTCTAGATCTTCAAACATCCGTCGATGCTTCCTCAAATCTTGTAGAAATAATTTTTATGCATGAGACAAGCCAAAAATGTGTTTGGCTAAGACCATTGACCCAACATATCTAGAAGATATGTGATTTACTTTCACAAGATATGATGCAAAGCTATCTTGTGCAGAGATAATGCAAGATGTATGTCTCAATTGAAAGATGGATACATCAAAGATGAAAAAATGGAACCTATTACTCAAAAGTTTCATCCCTCACGATCTTTAGAAGAAGTAGTATTCAAGATTGAATTATGAAGATTCAAAGATCTTATGTGATGTTTTCATGAGGGGGAGTAAATTCGTGTTGCACTTTTTTCCCTTAACTGAGGTTTTGTCCTAATGGGTTTTCCTAGTAAGGTTTTTAATGAGGCAACATGTTATGCGTATCAAAGATGTGTGTACTCTTTTTCCTTCACTAAAGAAATTTTTTTCCTACTGGGTTTTTTTTCTTAGTAAGGTTTTAACGAGGCACATTATCTTCATAGACATCCAAGGGGGAGTTTTATGAATATTTATCTATGTGGATGTCTATCATGATAAGTACTTTATCTAGGAGATTTGATTTACTTTATCATTAGGAATATTATCTCCATTAATTAGAGTTCAATGTATTATGTATTTCTTATGCCTATAAATAGATGATTTGATTAAGGCATTCTACATTCAAGTCAATATTGAGAATAATACAAATCTCCCTCTTTCTCTCATCTCTTTGTTCTTTTATTCTTGTTCGTTGTTCTTCGTTATTTTATTTACAACAAATATATATATATAGATAGATAATCCCAATTCAACTAATTAGGATTTTAATATATATATATATATATAATCCCAATTTATATTTAATTAGGATTTCAATATATATATTAATTTAAATCAAATTATATTATTTACATATATTAAAATAGTCATAATTATAATAATTATTTTCTTTTAATATTTATCCAATAGTTAAATTATATATATATATATATCAAATATATATTAATTTAACTAAATTCGTGTACAATTTTTTTAGATATATAATTCGTTTAATATTTGCTCATTTCAATCGTGGGTGTGACCCTGTAGGTTCAGGTAACGTTAGTAGTAAATATTAGAATATTTCTAATATTACAAACAATGAGTGACATCTAGCAATATGTCATTGTCACCTAAGTTACAAGAAATCATGATTCGACATAACTTTTTCGTGATTAACTCTTTTTCATGTATTCATCCTTTTGTCCTTTATATCTAGATTAGACACGAGTCATGGAACAGTCACACTTGTATAGTCCATCTAATATTTCTTGATATTTTGAGTAGACTATTATAAACGAATAACTGTGATATTTCATATCAACTTATTCGAGCATGGCCATGCATTTCTAGTCTCACTCAATCAAGCGGCCTACGATATTACTCCTATTATGTAGGAGGGACAAATCCTATCTTGATCAACCATATCCCACTACATAGATTGTGATATATCCAATATCAGTCTTTATAGATTAGTCAGTTACGACACACGTTTGATTATATCACAATATGTCACTCGCTATGTTGAAATAATGATGATCTCAAGTATGAGGATCATACATGTAGTTATCACTATGAGAAATGTTGTGACTGTCACATAATAATCCAAGAAACATGTTCATAGCGGGTTAGTCCAATATGTCGTTCTCTAACACATACTTATGTATTGATTTTGACATCTCCATGTTAATGACAACACAATACATATTAGTCTTAATGTATTATTGTTGTCCATTCCCCCAATAATACTCAACTAAGAACATTTAATAATAATCATATTAGTTTAAGGTCTTTATTATAATTCAGTTTATTTATGCATACAGAATTGTAACCGAAAATAATAATGGCAATGCCTCTTTATGAATGAACAAGGTAAAAACAAATGTCATTTACAATCATCTTATGATTGGTCTTTGGGCATACTATAACAGAGACTTCATTTTATAGATCCAGGAGGAGTGTTGTTTTTTGGTTTCTCGTGTCGACAAACAATGGCATTTGAAAGGTTATGATTTAACCATTTTTTTGGTGATGTAAAACAACATACAGAGTATTTTCATAGCATTTCGAAAAAGATTACCCAAAATACTACTATTTGTTGATGTTGGTTCTACTTGGGAAGGCGACCAATGCATAGCGGATTCTTGAAGTTGATGTGTGCTGGACTTTGGCCATTTTCCCTGTTAACATAAAATGTAACATGTATTCCTAACGATTTCGGTTTAAGTTTTCCTTTACATGTAACGAAACACGTATTATTACAATAAATTAAACGTATCGTAAATTTTATAAAAGTGCCATAGTTTGCATACTTCGATCATAAATGTCGCAACTCTTATTTGGTTTATTTTGTAGGAACATAAGATTGCAGTGTTTGGTTGGAGAAATATAAGATTAACTGGAGGAAAAAAATTGCCAACTTCTCTATATGTTTTATGAATATTTATGTGTATGGATGTATATCATGATAAGAACTTTATCAAGGAGATTTGACTTACTTTATCATTTTGAATATTATCTTCATTAATTACAGTTTAATGTTATTATGTACTTCTTATGCCTATAAATAGATGATTTGATGATGGCATTGCATACCCGTAAAATATTGAGAATAAATATAAATCTCCCTCTTTATCTCATCACTGTGTTCTTTTGTTTTTGATCTTTGCTTCTTATTTTTCTCATTCTTTATTTTATTCCCAACAACATAAACAATTTATTCTGAAAATGTGGTTGTTCATATTTCAACCCTAGTGGTTGAAAATATTACCAACCAATAAACTATTGTTTCGTCCGGAAGTATAAAACCTATAATGTTACTGGATATTCTTACATTTTCATATGGTCTTAAATAACATCACTACCAAAACTTGACTTATTAGTTTTGAAACCAAGACCAAGAACTCCTTGACTTACATTTTTGACTTTGTCGGGTTGGAAGGATTTCAAATTTCAAAAGACGCATCTTTTCAATGTCAGTCTCGAAACTCTATAAACCGTATCAAACTAATGTTACGTTATTAAAGAGCTCCCAACCTACAATGTACAACTTCTTTTTATATTTTAAGTTGGAATTTAATTCTACTAGTACCGATCATCTATTAAAGAGCTCAAAATTCGATGTTCTGAACTCCTTTACTCATATTTCAAAAGGTGCATGTTCCCAATATATATGCGTCTTTTCTATGTTAGTCTCAAATCACTGTAACCTATTCCGATATGTCAACAACAGATAAGTATTTTCCATTGTTGCATTGGGTATAAGAGTTTTCTGATAAGTATGAAATGGAATTTCTGAAACTAGATGAAAATTCTGAAACCCATTCTACCAACCCAAAAATTAAAAGTGTATATTTAAGATTTTTGGTTTAATACCATTTTTTGAAAATGATTTTTCTAATATAAATAGTATTATAAATGCCAGGCATCTTTTTTCTATTATAAATAGTAGTACCCAAGGTCCCAAGTTTCATACCCTGATTAGGCGAGCTAAGTGGTTTATATTATTTCCTTTGTAGTTTTCTTCTCTACATCATTATATCAGGAGTATTAGTGGGGATGAGTACTATGCATAGACTTCATTTTATAGATCTAAGAGGAGCGTTGTTTTTATGATTTTCGTGTCGACAAACAATGGTATTTGAAAAGGCTATGATTAGCCATTTTGTGGGGATGCACAACGACAAACATAGTATTTCCAAAGCTTTTGCTAGTTAAAATACTATTGTCCATTTGCTGGTTGGAGGAACTTTATGTGTCATAGTTTGCATACTATGACCATAAATGCCACAACTCTTATTTGGTTTATTTTGGTAGGAACATAAGATTGCATTGTTTGTTTGGAGGAATATAAGATTAATTGGAAGAAAAAATTACCAACTTCTCCGTATTTGTTATGAATATTTATCTATATGGATGTCTAACAAGATAAGAACTTTATCAAGGAGATTTGATTTACTTTATGGTTATGAATATTAACTTCATTAATTAGAGTTTAATGTATTTTATACTTATTATGCCTATAAATAGATGTTTTGATGTAACCCAATAAGTCATCACCAACCACTCTGGAACGGGTAAAAAAATTAATTTGGCGGGTTCAATGGATTTCGAATTTCAAAAGACGCATATTCCCAATAATATCATCTTTTCACGTTCAGTATCACATCTATTATAAATAGGGATCCTTTGGGTCCTTAGTTTCATAACCTAATAAAGCAAGTGTTGCTTTCTTTCCTTTTTAGTTTCCGTCTCTACATCATTATATGTGTGGTTTATGTTGTTTTAATGGTGGCGGTCGCTATTGTGCATTGACTTCATTTTATAGATCCTGAAGGCGTGGTGTTAGTTTTTAGGTTTTTTCGTGTCGGAAAACAATGGTATTTGAAAGGCTATTAGCCATTTGTAAGGATGGACACCAATACACAGAGTATTTAGAAAAATGCTCTCAACATTTTGACTTCTACTGTTTGTTGGTGTTGGGAACTACATCGGGAGGAGGCAACCAATGCAAAACGGATTGTGGAAGCTTTTGATTCGTGTTTCCATTCGGTCGTTTTCCCTATATAATTTATCAAAGTTTTTCTACAATGAAGGCAATCGATGATGAAGGCTACAACAATTATGCCTTCTATGTGGTCTTGCAAAAAAATTGAAATAATAGTTATGAAGATTTAGGGATTGATCTTTTTTTAGTAATTTAATTTGATTTCTAAGTGGGCAAAGTGATTAAAGTTCTATTATTAGAAGGAATTTGAATTTTTTTCACTTTACACTCTCTTATGGTTTATCTTACCTTAAATTTTGTCAAATTATTAATTTAATATTAATAATCAATACATGATAAGAATGACTAATTAATTACAAATATTTTTTTCCTTAGTTGAGGAAACCCAATTCAACTTACTTTATATATACTATAAACAAATTATTTATATTTAAAACTCATATTTGCAAATTTAAGAACACAACATTTTAAAAAAGTAAACAAAACACACATAATAAAATTACATAATCGTCAACTAGGCGAATGAAAAAATAATATTTGTCTTCCATGTGTTCTATGTTTTCTTGCAAAAATATTGAAAAATAATAATAATGAAGAGTTAGGGATTTGTATGATTTTTTTAATTTAAGTTGATTGTTAAATGGGGAAAGTTTCCTGTACATGGATTGAAACCCGCTGTAATACCCCAACACCGGTCTAGAAATATGTTAATATATATTGAATGCTAGTTCAATGGTTTTAATTTGTGTTATGATAAATCTCGAAATATAATTAGGTGAGCTTAGGACCAAATTAAAGAAAAGGAAATTGAGTAGCTACATATATAAGGACTAAACCGAATGCTATATGAAATTCAAGAATTGCATGCTAAAGAAAACCAATTGAAGGATCATACACATGTCATGCAAGAAATTGATGCATGTGGTGGAGGGATTTCAGTTTGGAGAAAGAGAAAGGTATGGTGGAGAAAGAAAATTGTCATCTTCTTCTCACCTAGATCAAGAACACGAATATCCATGGTTTAGAGAGAGAGAGAGAGCTTGCTAAACAAATTAGAAAGGTTGTTAATCAAAATTAGTGATTGATCTTAAAAAATCTGGGATCAAAATAAAGGATTCTTTAGAATGGCTTAGTGATGGGGGTAAGAATTCACTTCCATTCTTTAAATTTGAATTTTAGCTTGAGAAATTTGCTAAAATTACCTTATGCGTATTGTTGTTACTACACTTGTTTGAGAATGATCTTAGGATATGAATTTAAGCCATTCGAATTGTATGATTTAAAATTGCTATACTCGTATGTGAATTGTTGAAGGAATTTTAGTTAGGGGTAGCTTTGAAATCCTTTGTGAAATTGTAGAATGGTTTAAGGTATTAAACTTGTTTAGCAATTTATCTGATTGTTGTTATAGATTGAATTGTTCAAATGAAGCAAATAATGTTTTCCATGCTTATGTCTTGTTTTAAGAATTTGTAGATAATCTTAAACCATTGTTAGATTGTGTTAATTATGCTGGAATCTTGAATTAAATGGTCACATCGCTTGCTAGTAGCCAAAGGAAGACAATTGAGTAAAATGGGGACTGTTTTGTAGATCAATTGGACTATTTTGTAAATTTAAAACAGGGGCTGTTTTGCAAAATGAATGGGGACTGTTTTGTAAATTTAAAACAGGGGCTGTTTTGCAAAATGAATGGGGGACTGTTTTTAGTTTAATTAGACTGTTTCGTAAATTTAAAACAATGTTTTTTTTTTTTTTTGCAAAATGAATGGGCCTGTTTTGTAATTTTAAAATAGGGACTGTTTGCAAAATGAATGGGGACTGCCTTGTGATTTAAAGGGGCTGTTTTGTAAACTAAATTTAAGGACTGTTTTGCAAAATAAAAAGGGGATTGTTTTGTGAACTGAAAGGGTTGTTGTGTGGAGTTAAGTGAACTGAAATTAGGACTTATTTGACTGGTATGAGATAGTGTACCAAATCTATTTACTTCCATGAATCAAGTGAATGTATGTGTATACGTGTTGCCTAAATGAAATTAGTGATAAAGTTAGACTTTGAATAAGAATTTCTCATTTATGTCTCCCTTAGAGCAAGAACAAGGGGAGGAAGAAAGAGCTAGGACGGGCAAGGCCACAGAAAGGACATCAGGGAACATAATTAAAGATACCAACTAGCTTGCAAAAATTTGTTAGTGTAGTTTAATGTCTCGGGATGGAATTGAAACCTTCCCGAGCCATTGAAATTGTTTTACATATGTTGTTGTTATCTTGAGTTAGATTGAGTCTTCAAATTGAATATTGGTTGTAAGGTAAGTACCTATTTGTTCGGTACGGTAATTTATGCTAAGTTTATTATGAAGATTTTAAATGCATCATGCGTTATACTCTATAAACTGTGTATGCTATGCTGTTGGTGAAGAGAAACCGTGGAGCTATGCTCACTCTGTTTATGTGAATATGGAACTAAAACTCACCTTTGAACATGATATAATATGATACACAAAAACCTCGCTAAGTGTATGCTTACTTGTTTCCTTCAATTATGTTTCAGGGTTAGGTTTGTTAGCAGTTGAATATCAAGCTCGGTCAAGATCACAAGCTAAAATGTATGCTTGATATCCTTTTGTAAAACCTCCTAGTTTGGTGGCACCATGCTTGTATATAGTGCATCCAGTCCTTTATTTTCTGAATACAATGCTTATAAGCATTGTAAATGATGTAAAGGCTACTTAATTAACTTGGTGGTTGCTTGTGTGGTTTTATTTTGAGCATTATGCCTATGTGAAAGAGTTATTGTGGTTTTTAATTCTTGATCATTCTAGTCAAATATGCTAGTTAAACTAGTTATGTTTGAGGGTTATAAGTATTCGGCTATGACGTTATTCTATGTTTAAGGTAGTTTGGGTAGCTTAATCAATAAGCATGTCATGATCTTGATAGTGTTGTCATTCAAATGAGCTAGCTATGGTTGGTCAATGTAATTCTAAATAACCTAAGTTTATGGTTGAAGTCCCTTATATTTATATCATGTTTAGTCTTCAAATTAGATCTCCTTCTAGCTTCAAACGATTAAGGTAACCTAATTCTTTTCTTGTTAATTGAAGTGATTCTATCTCGAAATCTTGTTTCTTAGTTAATATCAAATGGTTTTGGTAACCAAAGTCCTAAATTTTATAAGACACGAGCTTGTCAAACTATGGTCTTTGTACGTTAGGATCCTTTATTAGATTAAAACTATGTCTTAATCAAGCAATTAAGTATGACTTGCTTATAAAGCACATGTATCATAAGTTTAACCTTAATAATAGTTGAAGACAAAAAAATGGTTACAATATCTACTGAATGGTCTTAGTCTTTCTTCAATTTGCTAGGTGTTTTATAAATTAGAATTTGAATGCTATATCCTTTGGTTTCTTAGTAACATGTCTTAATTTAGTTTATCTCCTAAACCGATTAAGAGGTGCTACACCCGCATACATAGTTTCCAACCTATCCCGCCCAAAACCTATAATGTAACTGCTTGTGCTTCAATTTTCAATTGGTCTATAATTGTACTAGTACTGAACTTTAGTCTCATGATTTTGAAATATTATTCTTTCGTTAGAAGAAGTGTTTTTATTTTTAAACGAAGTATCTAAAATGTTGTTTGTGGTATGTTTTATTCATGAAATGTAAGATTACATTGTTTGGTTTATTTTGTAGGAATGTAAGATTACATGTTTGGTTGACGGCATATAAGATTACTTTGAGGTCAATTTCAGTATATATTGTCCTTGTGATATATATTCATTTTACCAAGTTAAACTTTAAATATTAATTTAAAATTATTGTTTGAAGACTCATATCGTTGTACTTACCATATTTCGAATATACTCCTCAAATTTTAAATCAATATTTAAACAAATATATGCATAATAATTTATATTCTATATATGATATTAGGCCAATTGTGTACATGATTTGTATGATTCTTGACATGGCTGTCTTATTATATATGATTTGAATATGATATTAGGCCAATTGTGTACATGATTTGTACGATGATTCTTGACATGGTTGTTTTTCTATATATGATTCTTGACATGGTTGTAACTCCCCCTACCCGGGTTAGTAGCAACCCGGCTCGGGAGCGTTACTTAACAAGCAAGCAATGGCAATGATCAAGGACAAGGACAAGCAATACAATACAAACAATACAAGAACAAGCAAACAACCATCATAAGAACAAGCAAGTAATCATACTTACTTATCATACAAGTAACATCACAATTGATTCTTACTCAACCTAAACCATTCGAATAGGTCACTAACTTAATTCATTTTATGCTTTCATTTCAAGTTACTACATTATCAATTTGATTCACTCCATTGTTCCTTAGCTTATATTCGAATGTCTCTAGATACATGCTTCCATTTCAATTCAAGGTTCCTTGGTTTGTACACATTTTAACATTACAATCCTATACTTACTAAGCATGATTACCTAAACATTCAATAGCATGAAACTAGTACCATTCAAGACATTCTCTATCCCTAACCATTCGACAATCATCTATACACACACTAGGCTATTCGGCCTAATCCTATCAAACACACAACTTTCATTTCAAGCAAGACATATACAGTAAGCATGGCATTCGATTTGAAATACAAGCAAGCATGGTTCAATCATCCTACTTTTGATTCAAGCAAGTCTTGTAGACAAACAAGGTATTTGAATGTTAACAATATAAGCTAGATCAATGTTTGATCATTCCATGAATTTAATTCAATATTTGCCCAGCAAAACATCATCCATTACATGTTATCTAAGTTCATTACATACTTGACATTAGATTCATAACATAGTAGGCCCATCATGACATTATATACAAGCTTTAAAATGCATGATCAAGTTAACTATATACATTCTAGTGCCACCATTCTATGAGATATACAAAACAAGTATGAAACCATACTTAGGCAAACTTGTGTTACTTGCTTCTTGCTCAATGTAACAGGCTTCAAGATCAAGCAACGATTGAATCCTTTATCCTGTAGTTGTGAAGAATGAAACGAGAGTGATAAGTACAAGAATGTACTTAGTGAGGTAGTACTAAGTCTAACCATTTGTTATGTCAAGTTTCATGTCTCATTTAATCAAGTATAGACCTAGCTAAGGCTTTCAAGCATTAGAGTGATCTTAGCTAGGCTTTCAAGCATCAAGAAAATCCTATCTAAGGATATTATGCATCAAGATAATCCTAATTAAGGATTCAACCATTCAGCCATTCAAGGAACAAGAATCAAGAAATTCATATCATGAATCAAGTACATCATGCTTGCAAAACAATAAATCAAGGAGTCATGCTTTCAAGTCAAGTACATTACAAATTCATAGCATTCAAGACAAATAACATATGATGTAGGATTGTTATTTCAATTGTTATTCATTAAACAACCCCCTTGGTACTTAGTTTGTATAGGTAATCAAGTCTCCAACCAATTGTCGCCACAAGATGCATCGTAGTGCTGGTAAACCCTCCTACTGTCGCCAAAGACCACATACGTACCCTCCGTCTCTTGCCAAATAGGGGCCTTAGCCCTAGACCGTAGTCCACCCTTACACAATGAGCTCTAGACTCTAAGGCATGCCATTCTACCTAGTCCAACTAGCTACCAAGGTTGTTGAATTTACCATTTATTCAAGTGTTTCAAGATTAAGATCATGTCAAGCAAGTTCATTTCATATTAGGCCCTTAGGCCATTGAGCCATAGCTCACATATCAAGTAGTTTTCATGTTTCATTTCATCAAGATGAGATGATATGATATTTCAAACAAGTCTTTATCATTTGATCTCATTGCATCATAACACATACAAGCATCCATGTTATCACATAATCATACTTAAGCATTCGAATTGATCATGTATACAAGGCTAGGATCAAGTTTCATGTATTACTTTAGTCATCCTTCCCTTATTAGGTCAAGTTCATGATTAGATTCATTTAACATTTCAAGAATGTAACAAGAATACATTGGTTAGGACCTAGTCCTAACCCTAGAGGTAACTGCATTCACAATACTCCAAGCTAGCTAGTCTTGGATCCACACTCCTTTGTTCTTGGCTTTAGGGTGATCCACTCTATCCTCTTCCACCAAGTTTACTCCTGGTTCTATCACATTACAAGTACAAACACATGTCAAAATAATGATCATATGATCAACAAATCAAGACAAAGTTACAAGCACACAACATTCACAAATTTGGCAGCATGCTCATATACATTTTCCTTTACACTTAACTACACTTATCTACATTCTAGTTCATGTAAAACAATGCATAATCAATGGCCTAAAACTGTTTACAAGACAGTTTACAAAATGCCACAAAACAGTGTGCAATTGCCTATATTGCTGCTGCCAGGCAGCTTGCACTCTAGTCACTTAATCATGCATAACTTT
This sequence comes from Hibiscus mutabilis, assembly GCA_019671005.1. Classification (NCBI taxonomy): domain Eukaryota; kingdom Viridiplantae; phylum Streptophyta; class Magnoliopsida; order Malvales; family Malvaceae; genus Hibiscus; species Hibiscus mutabilis. The sequence goes on along the minus strand of CM033717.1, from coordinate 27,391,088 downwards.
CATTCCGTACGTCAGAATTTCAATTGGTTTACACCGTTGGAAATATAACAAAAGTGTCTTTATGTCCATATAAGGCTTGCATTTTATTTCTTTTCCCATTAACACAGTTTTTAACTTAAAGACAGGGCATTTTGCTACACTGGATAGTCTGCACTGTCCCTAGTGTTTCTTCTCTAAATTTTAGTATACAACCCAAAGTTCAGATATGTTTTCTCCTAATGAATTTAGACATATCAAGGTGTTGTCCATAAAAATTTTATCCTTAAATTGATTATACACAATTTATAGTGATTTTTCAAAGTCACTGCCCAGAACAGAGCATTCTGGGCAGATTGCACTAGGTTGAATTTCTAGCTTCTTAACTCATTTTAGCAAGGTCCCAACATGGAAATTTCATTCATGTTCATGTTCTTACATGTATAGGTCATCCTAATTCGCCTAGCCGTGAGCTCAAAACAGGGCATTATCATGTTGAACCTAATTTGATCTATTTGATCACATTTACACATCCAATTCATCAACTAGGCAGTCCATTGCTTATTTTAACTAGTCCAATTAGTTGTAGTAATTTTACAGCAACATATCTATTCAATTCAATCTTCATTTTATCTAGAAACATGATCAAAACAGGGTTCTATGTTCAATTGGCATGTTTACACAACTTCTCCGTCAAAACAGTCCCTAATCAAGACTGTTTTCAATCAAGCACATATTTCTCATTTTTCTAGCAACTATACATATATCTCATTAGCAATTTAGTTTCTAGCATTCAATTTCCAAGCTCTAATTGAAGCTAGCATGGCCCTAACATGCATAACAATCATCCAATTTCATCAAGGCAACAAGAACATCATCATTTGCATATTCAAACAATCTATAACAAGTTAGAATCAAGTATTATACCTTCTCCAAGCTAAATTTGATCAATGGATGAATCAAGAAGCTTGAATTGAAGGTGTTTGCATGAAAATTTTCTCTTCCCTTTCTCTCTCTAGTGTTTCGGCCATGGATGTTCTGGGAGAAAGGAGATGATTCTATTTTTGTTCATCTTTCCTCCACCTAGCCGTGAGCCATGCTTCACTTTGGCACATGTTCTCTTCAATTGAGAACATGTGTCAAGGCCCTAAAATTTATACTATTTGCATGCAAACCATAGAGTTTTGCATGATCACAATTCCATCCTTCTATTTGTGCCTTCTAGTTTTAATTTCAATTCGATTTGGTTCAATTTCACTTATTTGATTTTAAGGATGGCCAATGCTCATTCTTCTTTTAATTTGATTACCACATATATTCAATTAGCCTATAGTTTAGATAGTGGTAACATTATTAGGTCAATTTTAGGGTGTTACAATGGTTGTCTTTCTATATATGATTTGTATAATTCTTCACATTATGATTAATAATTATGTTATATTATGTAATTATTTCGACATGACGTTTTTTAAATTTGCGTTAAAGGATTTGAATATTTGTGAATTAAATACAATAAAATATAAAACGTCAACATAATTGTGTCTTTTGTTTACGCTCGCAGAAAGTTACTTTGCTGTAATACGAAGAGTATCGAACATTTATATATACAATATCAAACTTTTCACGTGAAACCTAAAATATGACATGTTTTCCCAAGGATTTTAAGTTTACCTTGCTCTTTACAAGTCTCAAAATCCACATCCTTAGGTTCTACACTATTTAAATTTGTGGTTTTCAACCGTAACAATCTTTTCAGTTGTAATTTTAATAAATTTCATTTAACCGCTATACAAAGTTTCGGTATGCTATGTTTTAGAATGAAAATATTAACGGAAATTGTGACATTCACGGCTGCATATTTTGAGTTGGTTGTTTCTGAACTTTACCACAAGTTTCATTTCATTATATTAAAAACTTAACATAGAAGACGATGTGGGCAATACATAAACAATAAAAATTAATCTTTTTAGTGAAGATATGGCCAATGCATTTCAACCCAAAAGTATCTTCCTTGCATGCCTTGCAAAGCATTGAAATTGTTCCTTAAATTAGGACAACACCCTCACACTCTGGTGAGGGTCGTCTGGGTTTAGAACACGCAGCAAACCCAATGTACGCGCAAGAATCTCGACAACTTTGATAGCAGGGCTCCATATTTCATGGAGGATGTCCAGCCTAGTGCCTCCAGATTCAGTGAAGTTGGGATGGAATACGTCCCCATCAAATTGAAAAGCAAACTACATAAACAAATAACCATTATCTTTGAAATGCTTCACATAAAAATTAATAAGATAAAACAACATTTGGAGGTTTATTATATTACCCTAGGAGGTTTCATAGGGTAATTAGGTGGGAAGAAAATTCTATCTTCAAAACTATGCCCTTCATATGGCTGCCATCAGGTGCACCCATTTGAAGTCGATAATGAAACGGACATTCATCGACATCTTCCATAACTAAAGAAAAATAATGTAATAATAAACTATTTGCAAACTTTTAAATGTTTCCTAAATAAAGGGCTACTAGCGGATTCTCCAATGCAACAAGATGGAAATCCTTGCGAATATATGCAAGCTTATCCATGATGATCTGACAAAGTAGAAGTAGATGAAGAAATAAGAAAAAGATGATAATGAAAATTTACAACACAAAGTGGGGGTATTTATAGGGAAGAATATGTCGCTTCATCTATATTATGGGTTTACAATGTCGTGGTTGTTCATATGTCAACCCGTTATTGATCGGGAAAAATTATTATATGGTCCTGCTTGAGCATGTCATCCCTAGTCATATCCACTAAAAATCAGCCAAGTATTTTCAGTATTTAATATTATACGACACATTTAAGACTGGCAAAACGTGGCTTTTTAGTAATACAACAAGTATCCAACTTTTGCATTTTAAGTTTCGAACTTATTATGTGAAATCTAAAATATAACTTGTTTGCCTAGCGATTTCAGTTTAAGTTGTGCTTTACAAGTATCCAAGCCATCATTGAAAGTTTTGAAACTAAACTAAATTTGTTGTTCCAGCCCGAAAATGTCTTTTTAGTTACACTAATAAATGTCACATTTATGACTGCTAGAATGTGGTTTCTCAGTAATACGATGAGTACCAAATATTTGTATATAAAGTTTCAAACTTATTATGTGAAATCGCAAATGTAACATGTTTGCCTAACGATTTCAGTTTAAGTTGTAATTTACAAGTATCTAAACCGCAATAAAAAGTATCAAAACTATCTTGAATTTCTTATTCCTGCCCGATACAGTCTTTTTAGTTATATTATTGAACTAATACCCTTAAATTACCTAGACCCTAATTGCTAACTTTCAAAGTAAAATAAAACGTGAATGTCCATCTGTCTGCCAAATTAAGTGAAGAAGAAGGAAGAAACAAAAGTGGATAGATGGACTTTGTCTTTGAGGCGACCAAAATTCCCACATGTAGCTGTGGAAAGCCAACCGTGTTGAAGACATCTTGGTTAGATGACAATTGGGGAAGAAGATTTTTTTGGGTGTTCCAACCATGGAAATAGATTTCACAAAGCATGTACCTTTTTCCAATTGTATGAACCACCAATGAGTCTGCGTGCACATGTACTTATTCTTGGACTCTTAAGGAAAGTCCGGGTGAATGATAGGGGAAGAAAAAATGAAAGGATTGTTTGGGTTCTTACTTTGAAAGGTTTTGTTGTACTGACTTGGTTTTCTCAAGGATAGAAGATTAAGGTTGATCTCCAAGAATTGTTTTTTAGAAGGTTCAAGAAGACAAAGGGTATGTCCCTTTTGACTAATGAACTTTCGTTTTAGCTTTAAATGTCATTTAACTCACAGAAATTGGCACATCCATTTAATACGACGAGTGTTGAACGTTTGCAAACACTATCTCGAACTGATCACGTGAAACCTTATATGTAACATGGTTTACTAACTATTTTAGTTTAAGTTTTTCTGTACAAGTTTGCAAACCTGCATCCATAGTTGCAAACCTATTTTTCAATTTTTGCGTTCAGCAAATTAAAATAAATGATAAAATATTAAACATGCCATAATGTTAAATGTGAGACTTTTCGCAACACGATTAGTATCGAACATTTACATCAAGAGTTCAAAACTACTGTACAATGCAATTTGCCTTCTGTACAATTGGTGTGGGGTGGTGATTGTAGAACAAAATTATTTTCAATAAAATGGGGATGCTACCAGATCCCCTCTACTTAGCAAGAACGAAGATAGACCATTGACTTTTTGAACATCAAACCAAACCTGCTTACATGCATTATATGGCCTCAATTAATTAGCAAAGAACTTAGTTATTTACTTGTCACTAACATTTCTTAAAATTTAAACTTACCGTCCATCAAGATGGGACCAATGATCGTTTTTGACAAAAAGTTATTCGACAGTTATGAATCGAAGCAGAATATGCTGTCAATCCAAGCGCAAGTGGGGACCAAGTGTTGGTAGCATAACTCAGATTAGAAATTTATCAAAACCCAATTTAATTAGACCAGAATAGAACAGAAACCAATAACTATGATCAAAAATCGAATTAGTATGATGTAATTATGAAAAGATAATGGTTTAGAAATGAACCCGACTCATTCTCGTATGGTCCAGGGCGCATTCTTTCGTCGAGTAATAGTTTTTGGATGTTTCCCCTTTCCCTTCATCAACAATTTCTTATGATCTTCCACAGTAGTGTGCAAATCCACCCTTATCTTGTTTGCCTAATTCGTACAAAGCTCGTATAGCAGTCACATCCTGTCATATTCTCTAACCCCCTATAATAGGAAATAAACAAATATGTTACTAAAAGATATTGGACGATATCCGACAGCGGATTGATTTTGGTACCAAACCTATGCCTTTCATCCATACAATGAAGAACATACCACAGTCCCATCTATCAAGTCCGATGTGTTTCTAGTCATTTAATTACTAATTTCATGATAACAATAAAGAATTATGGAAAGCTAGAAACCCATTTTCTTGTCTAATGACTTGAGGATGTTAAATTTTCAACTTATCAAATGCCACCTTTGGTATGCCAAACACCTTAACGAAGTCTTCATGAATAGCAAATTCTGCAAACCTTTGTATCCGAACGATAATGAAAGTATGGTACAAATTTCATTCATGCACGTTAATAACATAGAATGCTAATAAGGCGACACGCCAAATGATGTGTCCTCACCATTTTCGTAACTGCTTCCTCCCTAAGCAGACTCGCCGGAGTACCTGCTAAGCTATCTAGTACCCAAACTTCCCCACTTTCCATATGAATGACACACAAGAACTAGTGCACATTGCCATAATTCATAGGGATGAATACCAGCAAGTATTGTATAGTCAACTTGTTAAAATTTAACATATCTAGATACAACATAACCTTTTTCCTTTAACAGATTACGTCTTATAATATCAACGCCATTGATGTTCCCATAATACTGCATTTCTCCCGTAGTGAAGTCTGCAAACCATGTTGTTGTGCCAGTTGGATTTTGTCTAAGAGTATTCTACAATAAATAATGGTTGTTATTTACAATCGAGAACAATTTATAAACAAACAAATATGGCATAAACACTGTATAAAATGGTAACAAAAAAACTTACATCAATACTACAACGCATAAAGGCCCGCCATTTACTCTTTTCTTTCGCCTCCTTGATAGTCTCGAACAATGATATCATATCAAAAACCTTACAAATTTTAAAAACAATAATGACCACATAGCAAAATAGGTCCCAAGTGTTTCATATAATTTCAAGCCATATGCGATATTTATTAGACTAATTGTATCGTTGAGCCATGTATCGGGTCTTAACACATCCATAGTTATAACAATGACATTAATATTGTTGAGTCTAATGACCACATAGTTCCATAAAAATGTTGTATTATGTCTTTGATTTTACATTTCACAATATGACAAATTAAAGTAATACAGTTGAAGGCTTACTCTTTTTCCAATGAGGTATTCCATAAATAATCACAATAGGCCTATTATGTTTCATCAAGCCCATCAGGTAGTACAACATATGAAAATGTCTTTGACTGGTCATCTTTAACCTTTCACAAGAAAGATATGATGGTAAGCACGACAATAAAAAATTATGTAAACGAAAAGAAATCATAACCATTAAGGTGAAACATTTAATTCGATGGCCTTAATGGCCAAAATTGTGTTATTTCCAATTTTCCCTTCGATGGGCTTAAGGCTCAATGTTCGATGGCAAATGTTCAATGCATATGCCACCCATCATTTTCTATTATTAATGTATATGGTACACACAACCAATAGTTACCATTGAGAATGATAATTACATGGAATAATTATTCCCAATTAACTTTCTGAACTTTATGTAGTTGAATGGTTATCCTACAACAAAAATAGTACACAAGTCAAGGCCAAGCCCATAGTACATGAAAAAGATGAAATTGATCTTTAAAAAAATTTACCTTTTACCTTTTTCTTCATTGGTGCTAGTCAGTCAGATTTTTTATCTACATCTATGCTCTGCCTAACTAAACCTTAGGGTGTTTTGAATTTGGAAGGAGTATTTGTTTCTGTTGTCTCTATAAGAATACGGATCTAACCATCCTCTCTCACAGGTGACGTCCATATAATGTTATGGTCAACAACCCTATTAGTTTCAGTCACAATTTAGGCCCTAACAGGCTCCATATTCCTTGACATCTGATGCAAAGAACCTTCCATTTCGCCCCACATTTCTTTCACAACCTCCTGAACACCGTCTATTTAGAGTTCAAAATCATTTATTTTCAGTTCAAATACAGTTCGTTTTGACATCAATAGCGTTCATCTTCTCTTCTAAGATCTTCTTGAAGATGGTCATGTCGGCCCGCACTTCTACGACGTCTTTAGAAAGACTACTTAATTTCTCTCCCAACATCGTCTCATCAACCCCCTCATACTATCCAATTTCTCCTCACCTTTAATTTGCTTCTCAATTCCCATTTTCACAACCTCTTTTAGCCCATTCACCTCATACATTATTTGCTCCCCACATTCAATTTTCTTCTCAATTCCTGTATCGATGGCCACTTTTACCTCATTCACCTTGGACATTATTTGCTGAAGCATCTCTGATAGCATTTCCCTTATTGCATCGCCATAGTTGCATTCCGCAACATCGTACTTAGCAAAAACAGCCTTGCAAATTAAATAAATATTAAAATTCTAAATTCCAAAAAATAAATGATTAATAATATCACACATAACGTATTACCTTATGTCTCTTTGAAGCTTTCCTTCTTTGGTTGCTTCCACATATTCCTTGACTTTATGTTCTTCAATAGTTTCAGCAAATGGCTACTTCTAGACAATAATCATCAGTGAAAATATATAATTTATTAACCATGATTGCAATTGAAGTACTAGATGAATAATAATAATGCAAATACCTTTGGTCTATTCAAATCTCGCTCGATCTTTAAGCGGGCATAAACAAACTTGACCTTTGACTGCACCCAGTGCAGAATACGAACCTCACCACCATTAGAAGCTGCACTAGCTATGCTATCAAATCTAGAACAATAATCGTAGTGCAATCATCGCACAACAACTTAAAAAATATGGACATGGCCATATCTCAGCAGTAGGACACAAAAAACTCTAATAATGTACATTAACACCTTTGCCCTAAAAGCATCCCCTTCAAAAGCACCTGACACTATATCTCGCTTGATTTGAGAAAAAGTTAAAGCTGCGATGTGGTTATACTTTGCACTAAGTTCTCTATCATTCTCCCTCTCCCTTGACAACACTTCATGAACCTCAACACCCTCATTCTTCATGCCCAATATAGCTTTTACATCATCAACTAATACAATAATGTTGTGTCCTTCAAACTCAATAACACTCCTTCCAACATCAAAACTTTCCACCAATTCCCCACATAGGTCCTGACATAGAATGTGCAATTTTATATAAACTAACAAACCAAAACCAATTTCATCAAGAATAGGATCAATCCCCATTGTCCTCATTTCTTTTATGAAATCGTACAATTGCTTTTGACTACACCTTGTGTCAAAATATGACTACAAGGGATAAGATAACAACAACTTCCAACGTCAATCTCAATATCAGCTATTATACTCTATCAAACAAAAAATGTCTTTATACTGCTATTACCTTTTTTGGCTGTCCTGATTTATAGTCTTTGTATACCGCCTTCTCCTTCTGGGTTTCATCAATGTAAGGTTGTTTGTCTTCCTTCGGCATTTTATCCCATTTCTTTCCTAACTCTTTCCTAACCTACGACCGACAAATTTAAATGAAACTAACATTTTACATACGCCTTTAACAAACATCATGAACTATACATACCTCGGTAGTCATTTTTTCCTTATTTTGGTTCATCATTATACATTCACTTTGACTGTAAAACACGAAAAAACAAAGGTATACATTCAATCATTCATTCTGAGATGCATTAAGAATATGTAAATATCAACTTACGAATACTTAGTGAAGAGAAGGCACTTTTTGGGATGTTCTTATCACATATGGCCAACAACTTAGAAGAACCAATTTCGTTAGCAGCAACTTAATTATCAACAACTTCATAATTACCATATTTATCGTCACCATCTTTATCAACAACTTTCTCAATGACAACAACTTGTTTAGCAACTTCATCATTACCATCTTTATCAGCAACTTCGTAAAAAATGGGATTCAAATTTGTATTTGTCATCCTAAGAATTAAATCTTCACATGAATTAGTGCAGAAACAAACCAACTCACTCATATATAAACCCATCCTCATTATAAAAAAATTTAACCTTTTAGGTTCAAAGAGATGGAAAGGGTAACATTTAAAAAAACAAAACAGGACAAAACATTCAGTTTCAATAGATTTCCTCCAACAAAAAATGCAATTCCATACCAAAATATCCAAACACAAACCCTAAATTTTAAGTATTTCGCAAATAAACAAAAAAGCTTAGGGTTTTGCTTGTTACCTTTGCAATGAAGCACTTAGTTGAAGACCTAAATTGAGGTTTCGATCGTTTACACTGACGGAATTGTTTTTCCCAAATTCAAAGGATTCTCCAGATATTTAGTGAGGATATGATTTTTTAACCCTAAAATGTTATTAAACAAATAAAGGTTCGATTCTCATTCTAGGGAAGCCGAAGGGCTTTAATCGCTACAGGTACCAAAAACAACTAAGTACATTGTGAGGCCTAAAACAAAACTTGAAATATGGATCGTTAAACCTAAAATATTATAAAGTGTCCACTTTAGGTAGTGAAACTCATTGCTGACTTCCCATACTTGGCAATTAAACCTAATATGTTAAACTACTTCCTTTACTTTTACGGTTTTAATGTCTAATTTTATCTATCCAACATTGTATACGCCATGTTTCGGTACTTACACTTAAGTTTTGAAACATAATATACAAACATGTATTGTTAAAGAGACTTTAAACATTTCTAGTTTACACACTCTCTACAGGTTCCAGTACTCGTACAAAAGTTCCCGTATCAGAAGAAAAACGTAAACTGTTACGCGTTTACCCTAAAATGTTTCACAGATATGCGTTTCAGTACCTGATATTAAATTCCGAGACATCTTCTGCCAACGTTAATTGTGACACACTTTACTAACAATTTAGGTTTAGACTTTTATTTCACCGTTCCAGTACATATATCAGAGTTCCAAAAGTTATGCGTCATTTTAACATTTGACGTTGCAACATGAATGTTATCCCCATAAATTTCTTGTTATACTATCAGGACAATAATGACGAGACAAGTAAATATATACAAACATAGAAAAGAAAAATAACACCAAGTATTTACGAGAAAAACCCAAAAGGGAAAAACCACGGGCAGGGGATGAAAACTTTCACTATGATGGAGAAAGAGATTACAACTGATTTATGATGTTATATCTAAACAAAAAGGCACATCCTTTCAGAGGAGTTTGGTTAAAAGAGCAGCTAAGATTGAAAATCCCTTTACGAACCTTCGGTAATAACCGGCCAAACCTAAAAAGCTTCTGACTTCACCAATGCTCTTTGGGGATCACCACTCTAAAACAAATTGGATTTTCTTCATATCAACTTTAATCCCCTCGGCTGATATCATATGTCCAAGAAATGATACTTCAGACAACCAGAAATCACACTTGTTGAATTTAGCATATAGTTGATTGTCTCAAAGAGCCTGTAGCACTATTTGAAGATGCTTTGAATGCTCATTCTCATCTTTTGAGTTGACAGGAATGCTACGAAATTATCCAGATAAGGCTTGAAAATTTGATTCATAAGGTCCATAAACGTAGTAGGGGCGTTTGTTAAGCAAAAAGGCATCACCGGAAATTCATAGTGACCATATCGAGTCCTGAAGGTAGTCTTAGATATGTAAGACTCCTTAACTTTCATTTGATAGTACCCAGATCTAAGGTCGATCTTGGAGAATACCGTAGCACCCTTTAGTTGATCAAACAAGTCTTCAATTCTTGGAAGTGGGTACTTATGCTTGACAGTAAGCTGATTGAGTTGCTGGTAGTATATGCATAATCTCATCGATCCATCTTTCTTTTTGACAAAAAGTACCAGGGCTCCCCAAGGAGACGAGCTTGGTCAAATAAATCCTTTATCTTGTAATTCCTGCAATTGTTTCTGAAGCTCCTTCAATTTAATTGGAGCCATCCGATAAGGAGTGATGGACACTGGATTGGTTCTAGGTTGAACGTCGATTTTGAATTCCACTTCCCGAGTTGGTGGTAGTCCTGGGAGCTCCTCAGGAAAAACATCAAAAAATTTAGATACGATCAGAATTGAATTGATATCAATCTTAGATTCAAAATTTTCAACCAAAGCAGCAATAAGGGGGTTCGAATCTTTGGGTTTTTGGTCAATTAGGAGTATGGATTCCTTTCCTAAACCATGAAGATAAAGTTTTCTTTTATGGCAATCTACCCAAGCCAGATGTTTCCCTAGCCAGTCTAATCCCAGAATCATATCGAATTTACAAAAGGGTAGAACATAAAGATCAATAGGGAACGGAATACCCTTAATGTGTAAAGGACAACTCCTACATATAATATTTAGAGCTACACTACCTCCTATAGGGTTTGAAACTACTAAACCCTTATGAACAACTTCAAAGTTCAAATTAAACTTTTCAATCAAAGAGAAATGAATGAATGAATGAATGAATGAATGAATGAATGAATGAATGAATGAATGAATGAATGAATGAATGAATGAATGAATAAATGAATGAATGAGTGGATGGATGGATGGATGGATGGATGGATGGATGGATGGATGGTTGGATGGATGAATGAATGAATGAATGAATGGAACCCGAGTCAAATAGGGCATAAACAAGATTATCGTTTAGTTTGATAGTACCTGCTATTACATCGGGCGTATCTTCATATTCGCGGCCTCTAATATGATATACCCGAGCAGGGGCTCGAGATTCTTGATGTATAGGAGAATAAGCTTGACCCCAGGTTCTTCCCAAATTTCTCGACCGTGCTTGTTTTGGTCTTTTGCCTCGAGGTGGTAAAATGGGATTGGAATTTGAGGATAACCGAGCCGGAGTCTTGTTCACATTCTGTGGACAGTCTCTAACAAAATGGTTCAAGCCTCCACACTGGAAACATGCATTTGTCTGCTTCATGCATTGACCCGAGTGGTAATTCTAGCAAAAGTTGCAAAAATGAGACTGGGGATCCTTGCCCGAATTTCCCGAATTGTTGATCGAGATTGTAGGTGTAGAAGACTTAATTATCGTTTGAGGCTTCGGAATGAAGTTACTCTTTGGAGAAGGGACATAATTTGAGGAGTTTCCTCATTGGTTCCTTGATTTCTTGGAAGGCCATTGGGGCTTGTTATCAAACTGTGATCTTTTGTCTTTCCTGGAATAATTCTCTTTCCTCTTATCAACAGCCTTCATTCTGGATTTCGTAGTAATCACCCGGTTCACCAAATCTTGAAAATATGATATTCGAAAGTCGTAAACATAGGGCTCAACTCATCATTCAACCCATCGATAAATATTCAGCATTTGTCTTCTTCTTTCTTGATGTACTCAGACCCGTATTTGCAGTATTTACAGAAGTCACTAACATATTGTTGTATGGGTCTACCTCCTTGTTTTAGGTACAAGAAACGTCGTCTACGTTCAGCTAAGTATTGCTCACTTATGTACTTTTTCCGAAATTCTTTTACGAAGAATTCCCATGTAACAACATCTTCATTGGCCCTAAGAATCGTAGTCTCCCACAAGTTCAAAGCTTCATCAGCTAATAGAGCCACCGCATATTCCAACTTATGTTCATTCGAACACTGAAATAGTTTAGTTAATATTCTGATGGTAGTTTTCAACCAGTATTCAACTGCTTCTAGGTTCTCATCATCAGATCCTGTAAATGTATAGGCTCGATGCTGAGCCAATTTATCAATTGGAGCCCTAGCTTGAACCACTATAGGTGCATGAGGAGTACTTTGCTTCAAGGTGGTAAAAAAATGGTTGAACATCTCAGTCATGCTAAGAAAGCATTCTTTTTGAATAAGGTTGATTTGAGGAGCTTCAGGATGTGGTTCTGCAGCCTTTTGAGGATTTGCTCGCTCCTGACTCAATCTTACACTTCCTCTCTCATTAGAGGAACCAGCCGGGCTATCTCTATCTTGACCAATGTGTTTCTAACATCTGAAATTAGTATTCAAGGGAGATTTAATCAAACAAGGTCACAAGTATAAATTAGATTCAACTCCTAGGTGGCACATAAGATAACTGATGATGCAACTTAAACCAGTTTAGTCCTATGATCGACTAAACCTTATCTCTGAATACCAAATTGTAATACCCTCCCATCTATCTTAAAAGGTATAGCCCAACTAGAGCAAAACAAACTAACTTGCTAGTTAAGTTAATGATCAATCTAGCCTAAGAAAACAGGTTCAAAATCTAGCAACCAACCAAGCAATGGACATCAATGTTAAAAAAATACCATAACATTCGAAGCAACCTAGTGGAACTTATAAAATTACTAACAATTTGATAGCAACATGGTAATGACAAGTTAGGTTTCTCATGATTAGGATATTATTGTTTGAATTCAGGACAATACAACCAAGTCATAATCTTTAAGGATATGTGCATATAGTGGGTTAACTCCTTGCTACTATAATTGTCTAGCATGAAATAAAGCAACTTGTTTATCCTTAAAACAAATTAGGCTATTAACTATAGGTTAAGTTTTATCAATGTCCTTTCTACTCTATTACCTAAGTTTGAATTTGCATGCAAAATATATGTGAGGCAATTTTCCATAAATTCATCGAACAAGCATTAACAAGCTACGTCACAAATTTTATAGATTAAACTACTAAGATCATTCTTAAGCCATGCTAACTTCAACCAAAAACTAAATCAACCTATCCATCAACCACAAGCAAGAAGATTTAAAGCAACCCCCATAACATAGGAATTTACAAATTGTATACAACCATCGCAAAATGCTTAACATGACATAGCCATTATACAATTACTTGTGCCACCTTCTAGGAGTTTTAAACTTAAATACAAAACATACTCTTAGTGATCCTCGTGACCTTGCCTAGCCTTCTGAACTTGTTTAAAATCGGATTCTCCTGAAAGATATCAAGTGAACTATTAGAAAGATAGTCTTGTAAAATCTCTTAAACAATTGAGTGTAAGGAAACTTATCCACTTAGCTAAATACATATTTGTTCAAAATTAAGCAATACTACAGTCAAAACTATTCTTCAATCTATTAACAATTGATCACATGGTCATCATTGCCCACTAGATACTAAGCAAGTATTTTTATCTTTGGGTTGGCATTACAAAAATTTGATTTAAACCATGCTTCACAAAGAAGAATTGTACATCATCATGCAACTTATTAAAGTTGATCAGACGAAACAAAACAATCCACTTTAATGGTCTATTTTACAAGCAACCTTAGTTGGTTATAATGGCCTTGATTAGTTATTAGTCTAGATATACAACTTCAAACACAATCATCAACAAGCAAGGGTAACTTGGTGCCATTGAAATTTATATTCCTTTCAAGATATTACAAGGGTACAATAGTACCAATCAAGGGACTGTAGTCCGATTCAAGCTGAGTTTAGGGATTCTATTGGCATGCCAATCTATCTAGGACCAGTACTAATAAAGGCTCTTTGTATAATTTCAATAAATCAATTGTAAACTTTATATCACTAAGCAAACAATCATCCATTTAGTATGCTATCTATAGCACTCCAAGCCAAATAAATTTACATACATACTTGATTACCAAACTAACATACACACTTACTTTGGTGTACTTACCTTACCAAGGTTTAAGAAAGCAATAGAAACATTGACATTCAAGCCTCAAGATAACCAGCTAGATTTAAATTATTCAATCAACCTTAATATTAATCGAAAACATAATTTACACTCACAGATATGCTGAGCTATTCCTGATCATGAATTACCACTCCATTTTGCCTCCCGTTCCCTTGTTCAATCCCGTTTTTGTCTAATTATATCAACAATTTAACGGTGCATTAGAAACAATCAATTGTCCTTTACTTGTTACCTATTTATCATACACATGCTCAACAAGCATTAAGGTAGAATTTTTAATGTTCCTCCACATATTCACCAAACCATAGCATTTAGTTTCCACAATTTAAACAATTCAAGACATTGGTCATATTTTAATCATACAAAGCAGCCTCCCTTTAAAACACAAGCATTTCGAAACTGCCCTATGATGTCCAACACACTTTTGTTTGTTTAAACACTTTTCTATCAAGCTTATAGACATCCAAGGACCATTTGACTACATAAAAAGTTTTTAAGTCAATCAATTAACGCCTAATCTACCTCCACACAATGCTTACTTAAACAATTTCCTTAAAACAGTCTATTAACTAATACTACACTGCAGGGCAGTTTTCACCCCCTTTACAATTTTACCTAAACAACTATGAAACTCATTCTGAGACATTCCCATGTTTTTCCCATAAATCATTATAGTCTTGCAATACATAAATCAATTATTCTTTCCTCAATTGTAAGCTTAAACAGCCCATAACATATCATTTACCCAAGACAGTTTCATTCCGGTTCAATTTTGAATATGGCAGTTTTCAGTTTCCTAATTAAATCTTGTACTATATCACATGAATTTGATACACATATTTTCCATCATTAAGGATCACTTTAAGGATTCAAAATTAAAATTACCAAGATACTAGGTTATCAATTCATGCTTTAATCTACCAATTCCCATTCTTATACTAACATCCATCAAACAATTTCTTCCAACCATGTAACAAGTTTTCATTAAGCCAAGATTTGATCAGTCTACTATTTCCTCAAAGCCAAGCTTCGAATTAAAGAGATAAAAAAAAGAGGGAACTTACATTTCTAGCATATAAATATAATTCAAGCACCAAAGATTCACAAAACTTTTAACAAGCTATCACCATGGATGAATTCTTCCCCTCTCTTTCTAACTCTAAGCTTTCAGCCACTAAGGAGAATGAATAGGATGACAAAACTTTTGTTTTGTTTCAATGGGCTTCACAACAACCACACGTGCCCCTCTTCCACAAGAGCCACCTTATCATTCCATTAATAAAACTTTAATTGCCATGCAACACTAGAATTTTAGTTATTAAACTATGTGGTCACTTTAATCTAGTTCTTCCATTTACTATTTTTTCAATTCATCCCTACAATAATTCTCAATTAAGGTTACCAAAGTTATTTTCCTTAGGACTCATATCAAAACATTTTTCCTAGATCACAATTTAGGGTATTACAGTATCTCCCAATGTTAGTGACGATGTTTAACACTCTCATGCAAACAAAGTTTTGATCCAACAATCAAAATATGAAGAAAAGTTTGAACCAACATTTAAACAAAGTTTAAACAAGTTCATACAAAGCTTAAAAAGTTTGAAAAAACGTCATTAACACACAAAATATAATAAATCTCTAATCAACGTCTATCTCTAGAAAAGTTTAAAGAAGATAACATATATTTCTCCTCGATCTAGCACTTGAATCCTCATCTCCTCGGATATTTCTGTTGTGCTTCGCCTTGGATCTCCAGAAATGGAGTTTAAGCTGCCACGGGAGGAGACCTCAAAAGGTTGAAGAAGATAGGTATTGCGTGATTTAAGTGTGACACAAATGGTGCAAGTATACATGTCGCAGCTAATAAAGTGATAGGTATCAAGTATCATCTCCACATGTATTGGTTACTTTGCTTGTGTTATTGCACTATAAAAAAATAAAATTGAATGCGATAAATATCAAGTAAAATAAAGTAAGTAATTATATTAAATAGAAAGAGGAATTGACATGAGAGAATAGGTTGGGTTATCATAAGTAGTGGTGTGATTGCCGGATGAATTGCTATGGCTAGTATTTGATGTGGCAGGTAATTGCTGCGACAAGTAAATTGATGTGACAAGTAAATTGTCATGGCAAGTAAATTTCCCTTTGAATGTTCGACGAAGTATTCTTCAATGCCTTCACGTTATCTTAACCGAAGAACTGATGATTGTGCAAGACTTAGTGATACATCTCTTCATTAACCTTGGGTAGGCAACATCGATCTTTTCACTCTTCTTAGCCACTAAAATCCGTTCCTTATTCATAAGGTGAATTAGTTTCCACCAACGGTTGTTTTAATGAACACCCTATCCATTCGTTTCGTGGATCTAGCTCTCCTAAGCCTAGATAAATAAACACATTCAAGTTCTTTTCCCTAGTTGCCTTGAAGAGAAATTAAGAACCAAGAATGGATAAACACTAAATCTAATAGAATTAAAAACCAAAACAAATCATTCATCTTTTACAGACCATAAACACGATAAGCCAAGCTAATTAATCTAATTCATGGTTAGGTTGAAAGAAAACAATAATGAATAAATCCTAGACATGGGTGGATCGCACGATAGAAGATAAAAGAAATGGAGAAGATGAACTTCTCCAATCTACGTTGATGGTTGTGCGCAAATTCCCCTCTTAGATCTGATCACTTCCTCACGATCGACTCCCCTTGATGTGTTGTTGCGATCTCCTTAAATAGTTGAGGGAAAAGAGTTCGAATACATGTGGAATCCACGGTATCTGATCTTTATCTGACTCAGCTTTTGAATTTGAATTTGGGATAATTATCCTATGCGTTTGAATTAATTCTTAGAGAAAATGGCTTTTATCGTGACTTGTCGGGGCATCCTTCGGCAAGTGGTTCGACAATTCATTGACTTGCCACGGTATCCTTTGGCAAGTGGCTCGGCAACTCCTCCTACACAAAATAAAGAAAAAACAGCAACGATTTCTCCACAAAACTATCAAAACATAAGGCCAAGCCCAATAGACAGAGAAACTACAAACTATGCATGAATGGCTAAGAATTCAACTAAAATAGGCCCAAGTCTAGTAATAATATGAGTAAAAAGGGTAGAAAATATAGTACTTTACACACTTAACACACCCTTAAACTCGAACTATTGCTTGTCCTAAAGCAATGCAGACACCAACAATTACTTGACAAAGCATTTACCACCAAAAACATGATTCAAACCTGACTTCAACCCTCAGAACCGTGGCAACAAAGAATCGATTACCTTTCAATCATTGGAAAGCACAGAAAGTTACTCAAAAATAAACTACAATGCTGGTGAAAATGTTTGTGCAGAGTTGTAAACAAGTCAATCATCAAAATTCCAAGCAAACCTTAGTTTTTATTAACATGCCGAGGCAATTAATTCAGCTAGAGTCACTTAGGCACCTCTAGTGATTTCTTTCATCTTTTTCAGCTAGAGCCAAATGGGAACCCTAGCAATTCTCAATATTTCAAAATTAGAGCCAGAAGGGCACCTCTAATAATAAATTACTTTTATTCGTTTTTTTGGTTAAAGCCAGATAAGCATCTCTAACACATTTATTTTTAAATTGTAGTAACCTAAGGTTTACTAGGTCTCCCTAGATCAAAAAGTCACAACAGTGTGAATATAGGCAACATCATAGCAAAATCTCAAGTAAATTCCATGCCTATCCTAAAATCTAAGGTTTTCTCATCTAAGTGTCATGGCAATTAACACATCGCAAAATATCACAGCAAGTTCTAGCAATTACACGGGTAATTGTCATGGCAAGTAATATATGCAAACTACAATAAGACAAACAAGATAAAAACAAGACAAACTTCCCCAAACTCAAGAGAAGCATTGTCCTCAATGCATGTAAAAATAAACAAACGAAAAACAAAAATGAAATGCAAATGATTTAATCGGAGAGTTCGTCACCTCGAACTCGTAGTGTCCTTTGGGCCTTTTGCTTGAGGTGCATGCTGCCTCGCCTTGCCGGTGGTGGTGGACTTGGTGCATGGTCATTTTCTATAATTTTCTTTACCCCCTCAACTGGCTCACCCTCCTTCTCGTCTTTGTCCAGTGGTAAAGTTTCACGCTTTGATGTTGTCTTTCATGGCACATCCTGAGGTGAGGACTTCAATGGTGTAGTGGTGGTGTCTTCGGAATCTGAAAAATCAAGACAAGAGTCAGCACGTTACGAATACTGAGCTGGTTTTTACCTTTGTGCATTAAGGGGGTTGTCACAGAAATGTCACTCGTAATTGCCACAAAATTGCCATCTATATTTCTGGGGCAAGTAACTCCGCATGGAATCTTGGAAAAAATATACTGCCATTCGGATTATCCTCCAATATGACGCGTTCTAAAACGATATCTAGATCCTTAACATAACTCTAGAATAATTGCGGCTTCGCTGCCAATTGATCCAATCATTGCAACAATGGATGAACAAGGTTAGGCTGCACCTGAGGAGTTGTCACGACATGTGCACTTGCCGGGGAAGGTTTGGGAACCTTAGCTCATTTGGCTGCCATGAGCAATTTTTCTAGTCCTTCTTGCATCATCGTCGTGTAATGGCTTTTAGACCAACCTTCTTTCAACTGGAACTTCTCTTTCGTTGCATTCAATGGAACCAACACATGTTTTCAAAGTGTCGTGATCAAATTGGGGAAGTACCACGAGCCCACGTTCGTCTTGCTGCACAGGAAAATTTCATTAACAAGTAAACAAACAATATTAATAATGTGTATATGCAAGATATTGTACAATAAAAGCAAACGAGAAGAGGAAACAATAGTGTTATGTGAGTTGGCATCAAACTAGCTTTGACGTTTTTGTTCCACAACTTTGCTCCAAGTTTTAGCAAAATCCGGTTGACTGTCCCCTTCATGTTCCTTTTGTTCCAAATAGCTCCTTTAATCGTGATTCAGCTATGGGCATGGATTTCTTGGCCTTGATGTGAATGTGGCGAAGAAGAAAGAATTGAAGAAAAATCTCAAGAGTTGTAAGAAGATAATGAAAAGGGTGATTAAAGAAGATGGGTAAATAGTGTCTTTAATGGTGGACTGATGGTGGGTGATGGAGTAATGGTTGACCAATGGGGTAAAAAGGTTCAATGATGGATGTTAGAAGGATGAGATGTGCGGCTAGGGTTAACTTGGGACGGACAGAAAAGAAATTGTCGATCCTTATCTCCTTTTGGGGATAAAATTTTATTTAAATGAAAACTTTATCCTGTGAACCCAGTCTTCAAATCGTCTTGAGATTCTTATCCTAAAAAATAAAAAAAAGATAAATACAAAATAAAGAGATAAAATAAAAAGATAAAAAAACAAATTTAAACAAGAAATAAAAAAAAGATAAATATCAAACAAAAAGACAAAATAAATAAAAAGTTAAAATAAAGATAAAAAAATCTAAACAAAAAAATAAAAATAAAAAGAATAAAACAAAAAAGATAAAAAGATAAAAAGATAAAACCAAAAGTTAAAAATGACTAGAAGTTGCATTTTCATGTATCACCTAAGTTCACTTATTATAGCGCTCAATGGGTGTTGATGGAGTTTAAACTTCCATGGGAGGAAAGCTCGAAAGGTTGAAGAAGATAGGAATATGGAAAATCGCGTGAATTCTCTCTCCCTACCTGAATTTATCCTTTTATAAGTTGCCAAAGAAAGGAAACATGTCCTTCAGATGTTTTGTGTGACTCTTTGTTGTACCAATTCAGTTATAACAAACAATACATATGGTAGGGTTGTCATTATCTTTTAGCTGACTGGATAGTTGGCCGCTGTAGTGATGAAGCATCCTCTATAGGGACATTAGTAATACAGCAACAAAGAGTAAAAAGAAAGAAATATGTTTAACAAGAGTAAGAAACACTAGAGTTATATAAAATGCTGAAAATAAACATAAAAATGCATAAACGGATTCATTAAACAACGATATGGGGACAATTAAATCCATAATTCTAGAGGAAATAAATGCTCTTTAAAGAGCTATCAGCCGTACTTCACAATTTATGCTGCTGGAACTCCCATAACCAATGTTAGTATCTCGAACAAAGTTCAACCTACTGACCTGTGATGATTAATAATTTTAATGAGCTTGGGAAACAAATAATAAAAAAAATATCAAAATGAATAAATATAAAACATGCCAGTATAATTGACAAAAAACATAAATGGAGCATAAATTACTGTGCAAAATAATTAAATCAACCAAACCGTAAAAGAGAGAACCAAACTATAGTCCCTCAACTCAAAATCTTAAACATACAAATTATCAAAATTTAACACATACTTGTATCGTAGTTGTAATCGCAAAATGCGTGACACAAAGGCTTGTCGCAGAATGCCTAAATCATAGGCTAAATAATAAGTGCTAAATACTCATGAGCAATCATCGGTATACCAGAACAAAATATATATAAGCCAGTGCCATTACACTAGTGATCGGTGTGAAAATGTCACACTTTTTAGTGCAAGCTACACTATCTATGCAAGAATAGAAACAAGGAAATCTTGTTTGAATATCGATCCCACAAGGATGGTGTATTACACTTATACTTATGTGAATAAAACAATGTAATGCCCTAATTTTAGGCCTAGAAGGTTAGAGGTTTTGGTTAGACAATTTGGATGAACCGGGTTAGCTAATTTTGTTAGTTTTGGGAAATAAATTAAAACAAATGGTTTTTGGTTAAAATAAAATATGTAAAAATATTTAAAATGTTTAATGGATAGATTAAACATATTTGATTTGGCAATTTGATCAAATTAATTCGGATTAATGGACATTTTGGTTTAGTGACCAAAATGTAAAGATTTCAAAACTATTTTAGTGACTAAATCACAAAAGGGTCAACACTTAGAATCTTTAAAGAGCTATTAAATCCACTTGGCTTTATCAGATTTTTTCCCTTAATTTTGGCTATTTTAAAGTGATTTTTAAAGGATTTAAAAAATGGAATAAAAAGGTTTTAATTAGTTTTGATTTAATTAGCCAAAATATTTTCTTACGTAACTACTTTTCTCCAAACTTTTTCTCTCAAATTCGAAGTAACCAAACTACTATTTTCCCTCTAAAGATATTTGGAATCGACCTTTCTAAATCTATTTTTGGTTTCATCAATGGATTGCTTTGTTTCTATGTTAATCTTCTACTTCAATCTTGGAGATTTCATATAAATCAAGCCAATTAAGGAAGCAGTCTAATATTATAGGTGATTTTTTGTTTCTCTCCTCTAATCAAAGGTTCTTTACTAAAATTCCCATGTTCTTGATCCTTTGTAATTGGTTTTAATATGTTTTGATGATTAAATCAAGAATTAAAGGTTTATTGATGATTTAATTAAGAAATGGGTTGAGTTTTGTTATGGATCTAAATTATTTTGATCTTGATTGATTAAGAATACATTGAAAGCATATTTTATTGTTATGAAATGAAGTTTGTAAAAGAAATCTTGAAACCAATTGTATTGCTAATTTTCTATGCTGTAAATAGTTACATTTTGAGGTGTTTATGCTGTTTTGAGTTTGCCAGAGGTATAAGGTGGGTTTAGCAAAGTTTTATGATGTTAATTTATTATTATATAGTAGTATTATTATTACTTATTATAATAAATACCCAAAAATAAAAAACACTCCATTAATAAAAAGGAGACCATATAATTCATTTAATAAAGATCCATGACACATTGCTAGCCCGTTTGACCCAAAAGGGAAGAACAAAAAACCCTAGCTGATATTTTTTTCCTATGTGTAACCTATCTATAGTTGTTGGATCTAAGTCAGATCCAATGGCTCAGACCGAGTCTGGAGAAGAAAAGCCCAGTGCCCCAACGTGCGTGTGCCTCACGCGCCCGCTCAGCCTCATCTTGTGTCGCGCTTGCTGCCCACGCGCCCGTGTTTTGGGCATTGAGGAAGCCATCGAGCAGGGTCATGGCTTCTCTAGCAATGCCAGTCAGGACGCCAGACCATCTCGGAGGTGCCAAACGGGACCAACCGGCCCTCGCCATGACCCGCGGTGCGCCACCGCGGTTTCTTCCCCTCCGGCCAAAGCCCTGCAAGCAAAAGGGAAAGAAATTGGTTAGGGCTGATTCGAATATGGAAAATAAAGAAAAATGTATCCCCATTATTCGAGCAAATCAAATCAAACAATTATGGAAAGGGAATCATTGGAAATTAGGGGATTTGGATTCCAATTTCTTTGTAAACTAGGTAAGAAAATACCCATCTAAACCCGAGCAAACCATTGTAATACCCACAAATTGATACGAATTTTACTGTGAATTTTTTGATCTTCAAGCAATAATACAAGCCATTTCCAAGTATTTTGCATCTCTATTTTGTTTTTGTATTTTTATTATTTATTCAAATATAATTAAGGGAGAGAGGGGGAAATTACCGTTTGGTCGAGCTACCGCCGCTGCCAACGTTATCGCCGTGTTCGGCTCATTAAGGCCGCGTCCCCGACGATGGATGCATGTCGCCTAAATGTTTTTTTAAAAGAATAAAGTTGAGATTCAAATTTATTTTGGCTTTTTTCGATTTTGGTATTTCAAAAGGTGGCATTGTATTCGAAATATATATATATATTTAAAAAAAAGGATTTTTTAAGATTTTCGCTACCGGCAACGGTGACCGACACCAGTAGAAGGTGGCTGGCACAGCGGTTTGTTCCTGGTGTTCTTTATCCATAAAGAACACCAAGAACACTTAAGAGAAAAAATAAAGATGCTATTTGATCCAAAATTTTAAATGGGAGAAAATGAAAAAGGGATTTTAACAATTAGGTTTTTTACCACTTGTTTTAATATCAAAGTGAGCTAATTCCAGCCATTAAATCCCTCCACCCCACTTCTCTTTGCCCCACAAGATACCTTATTTTCAATTATTTTAAAATGGCCACTATTATTTTTAAATTTTAGCCTTGGGTTTCAATACTTTTTCAATTTGGTCACCTATTTTAAACATTTTTTACCCGAATTTTATCTTAGTTTATTCTTTTTGGCTAATAAAAAACCCTTTTATTATTATGAAACTACAAGTTCAAGTAAATTTTTTAGAAAAAATTTGATTCAGACATTGTGTTATCCTTACTTAAGAAAGGATACATATTCTTAAATTTATTTTATTTGTCTTTTTTTCTTATTAATTTGTTCAATTTTGTATTTATTTAATTTTGGAATTTAAAATTGTATTGCTTTTACCTTTCCCATGTATTTAATTAATTCATCTTTCTAAAAAACCATAGGTTAAATGAAACCCCTAGGATTAGGTTCTTAAAAACCTTAGTTAGAGCCTTAAATTTGAGAAAATAAAAAATCTTCTCACATCAAAAATTCATAAAATACACTTGATTATATTTGAACCATAATACGTAAAATTCACTTAGACAACTCTTAGGGCTAATAATCATCAGCTTAGAATAATAAAAGCTTAAACACACAAGTTGCTTCTTTGATTGTTTGCTTAAAAAGTGGAATTTAATTAATGCGATATCCTACCAAAAGGAAGTAACAGGTTAGCGCCAGAGATGTTGGCGGTGATTGGAGTTTACTCTCTGGATAGTGGGGCCGTTAAAATTGAATTATATTCATAAATGGACAAAAAGATCAATTTTATATGAACTTGAAAATTCCGACGTTAAAACGTTTTTTAATTGGCCAGGTACCAATTTTTGGGCGTCGTAGGGGTACTTACACTTCTCCACACGTAACCGACTCCTGAACTTTTTTTTTGTTTTTCGCAGACCAAAATTGTTGTTTTGATAAAATAAAATGATTTTATTAAAATAACCTATTTTTAGGTGATCCAATCACACCTTTTTAAAAGATTGGTGGTAACTCTGTTGTTTTGTTTTTAAAACGTCGAGCCCTAAAAAATGGTTGCGATAGCTTGGCGACTCCACTGTGGAATTTTTTTTGTTTTGACAAAAAAAAGAGTCAGGCCACAAGCCGATTTCACTTTGTTTTAATATCAAAATTTCCAGGTTCGTGCAAAATTTAACTTAATTGTCCATTTATGAATATGATCTCATTTTATGCATTTAAAGTTTGGTAGTAAGCTCTATACTCGAGCTTCGTCTCGATCGTTTAAGTGAGGAGAAAATGCTATTGCTCCCGTGGGAATATTGATTCTCCGTATGGGCCTAGCAAGTACCTTCAGGGCTCATATGCCCTATGTCTTCGTGAGGATACTGATCTTTTGTATGGACACAGGAAAACGGGTCCCCTGAGTTGAACTTGATTCATTTGAAGCATGTAATGGGTGAAAATCATGGGCATTGCTACCCTTAGTGAGGGACATCGAGGACAGCGAGGGAACCTCTTTAGAACTAGACCTTTGTTTGTGAATCTAGGAGCCTACCCAGTTAGATCCATGCAGAAAACCATAGAAATTGAATTTGGTCAAGATCTTTTCGTAAGAATAGTCTAAGAAAGAATATGTCCTTAAATGTTGGAATGTGCTTCACAATTATTATTCATGTAATGAAATTATTTTGACCTTTTTAAATGTTCTAATTATTTGTTTATCTTTTTTTGCATGCATCTCATATCTAGAAGGGATCGAGTCTAAAGCACATTGCTCAAGTAGAAAATAGTTTTTCACAATGGATAGAAGACTCCTTCAGAAAGAAGAAGATAACACGAGTATACGTCATTAGTCTGAGGTCAACCAACAAGCTGACGGTGATAGTTTGACAGTTGATCACGTGACCGAGATATAAAAATATGCTCATATCAGTGTTAAGCAGAACAATGTTCAAGAATTATAAAAGATATGGGACCGCTTTGACCATGTCACTAAATAGTTGTTCTTTGACCATAGCAATTTATGGCCTGGTTATATTTCCAAGAGTGCTCGGTAATATTGATGTGGCATTGCTAGACTTCTTTGAGCAGCTGAAGAAAGAGGTAAATCCAATGCCGACTGTGTTAGCTGAAACTTTTATCTCCTTAAATGCATGTCTGAAGCTAGAAAGGGTTCGATTCAGGGGATGCACTCCGTTACTCCAGGTCTGGAAACTTTTGCATCCATGAAAAACTACTTTTAGAGCAACACCTTAATGGAATCTATGGAACCTTCGCATGCATTCATGCATTTTCATTCATTTATTTACACTTTTTTGTTTCATGTTTGTTTACATCATTGCATACATCAATGCTTAATAAGTAATTAATAATAATAAATTACATGACAGAAGCTTCAAAATAGAAAAGGTTTCCCACAAATGTGATACTTGTTCTCAAACCAAAGCAATGGCAATGGAAGGTAGATTGAAAACAAAAGCACTCAGGATATGCTGGATAAGATAGAAAAGGATTTGAAAGAAGAAATTGCACAAGCTCAGAAGAATACAGTCAACCAGATTGCAGCTATGCTAGGGTTTAAGGATCCCGATAAGGGAAAAGCACCTAAGGCTATTGATGCTTTTCCATAGTTTCTTGGAATTTCTTATGCCCACTCAGGGACTCAAGAGGAGGCTACCCCGTCCAAAGAAAGTTTCAACTTCATCTCGAAGGGACTTTTGCCAACGTCCCAAACGAGTATGGGATTAATCATGAAGAAGTCCAAAACTTCAAGGTGCCTAACCTCGACGAAGTTGCTGATAAGGCTAGAGCGAACCAAAAACTGGAATATCATTGCGGCATGCTAGAAGGAATCCTCAAAGCTCTCCAAGAATGGAAGATTTATGCGGCAAATATGCTATAGATCTGATCCTGGTAACTGACTTAGTCATCCCTCTGAAGTTTATGGTCCCTAACTTCAAGAAGTATGATGGAAACACCTATCCCTCGGCCCACCTGACCATGTACTGCCAATGGATGTCGATGCACTTGGATAATGAGAAGCTGATCATTCACTGCTTCCAAGACAATTTGTCGGGATCTAAATCTCGCTGGTACACTTAGTTAAGCTGGGAGAATGTGTGAACCTAGAGGAATTTTTCAAGAGCTTTCACCGAGCAGTATAAACATGTGACCGACATGGTCCCCACCTGGCTCGTTCTTTAAGGGATGGAGCAGAGACATAATGAAAGCTTTCACCAATAAGCACAAAGATAGCGGGACATGGCCGCTCAAGTTCAGCCACTACTACTGCAAAATGAGATCACCCCTATGTTCATGGAAACTTTAAACGACCCCTTTTATAATCGTATGATGCATCATGCGACTAAAGGATTCACAGACATGCTAATGAATGGAGAGTTATTCTTGGCAGCTATCAAGAGCGGAAAGCTAGATGGAGGCAACACAAAGAAGCCCTACAAAAAAAGGAAAATGAGGTGAATATGATGAGCACTTCAAACTCCAGGTACTCAAAAGGGGTGATGTTAACAAACCAGTACTCTAGTTACGAACACATCAACTCTGAACCCGCCAAAAGAGGAACGAAAGTACCAAGGAAATAAGAAGTATAACTTTGAACCCATTTCCATGTCTTATGTAGAATTATTCTCAAAATTAGTTTAATCACAACTAGTGCTACCACGACATGTCGCTCCTTTCTCGCCCCCGTACCCACCATGGTATGATGAGAATGCACAATGTGAGTATCACGTCGGGATCAAGGGGCACGCCATCAAAAATTGCACTATTTTCAAGATAGTAGTAGACAATCTATGGAAGTCGGGCATGCTATCATTTGATACGTCCAAAATAAATAGAAATCCCTTACCAAATCACCAGTAAGAAGGGGTAAAAGCAATAATTGAGGAAGACGATAGATTGACCAAGAAATGTGTCTCAGAAGTCAAATCACCCTTGAAATAGGTATGCGCCAAGATGGTTGAGGCTGGAATATTGGAGGATGGAACCCAGAATACGAGATGCATGGATAAGCCCTATTGTGAGTATCACAGGGAAGGAGGACATCAGGTCAAGCTTTGTCCGGAGTTTAGACAACTGGTCCAAACCAAGATGGATAGCAAAGAACTTGAGTTCTTCAAGATGAATAGAATGTACAAAGTTATGGAAGTGTGTGCATCAGTTGAGTCGCTGATTATGAGAGACTTTATAGGGAAAAAGCCATTGGTAATCAAGGCCAAGGCAAGAATTAGTGAACCGCCTAAGAATTCAGTCCCATGTATAATAATAAGGGCATCAGCCCCTTTGCCATATAAGGACAGCAGGAAGGTACCTTGGAACTACACTTACACAGTGACAACCCTAAGAAATATGTCAGAAAAAGATGAACCAAATGAGGAACCGGTCAATGGGGTAGGCTACTTTACGAGAAGTGGGAGGTGTTACTCGCCATAGGTGGCTGAGGACAAGGACGTGACCCAAAGGACAGCTGAAACTAAGGAATCTAAAAAGGAACCTAAAAAGGATTTCTTCTTAGAGCGACCCCCGACGTATCATGAGCCAGTAAAGGAATATGGGGCTCAAGAATTCCTGAAAATACTCAAGCATAGTGAGTATAGAGTGGTTAAGCAACTTCATAAACCTAGTACAAGAATTTCCATGTTGTCACTCTTGTTGAGTTCTGAGGATCACCACAATGCCCTTTTGAAGATTCTAAACCAAACGTTTGTGCCCAAGGAGATAACGACCAATAAGATGGATAGGTTGGTTAATAATATTGCTGCATACAACTTCATCTCATTTAATGATGAAGAAATTTTAAAAGGTGGGAGAGGATCGTATAAAGCTCTCCATATTTCCAGTAGGTGCACAGGGCCTATGTTGCTAGGAGTTTTTATCGACAATGGGTCGACCCTGAATGTTCTCTCCCTGGCAACTCTGAAGAAATTACCAATAGATAGTTCTCATATGAGGGCTTATCAAAACACCGTGAGATCATTTGATGGGACCCAAAGAGACATGCTAGGGAAAATAGAGGTTCCTTTACAAATTGAGCCATCCACCTTGATGTTGACTTTGTGGTGATGGACATTAAACCCACCTATAGTTGTTTGGTTGGGCATCCTTTGATCGATGAAGTAGGAGCAGTCCCATCCTCATTGCACCAAAAGCTGAAGTTTATGGTTGACGATCAACTAGCAACTATCGGTGCTGAATAAGACATCATAGCCCCGGTGTCAACTAATGCACCCTATATTGAGATCAATTAGGGTACACTTGAATGTCATTTTTGTAACACCCCCTACCTGGGCTAGTAGCAACCCAGCTCGGGAACGTTACTTAACAAGCAAGCAAGGACATGGAAAGCAATACAAGAACAATACAAGAACAATCAAGCAACTTACTTATCATACAAGCAACTTCATATTTGATTCCAAAGCATTCAAACAAGGCCAAGGCAACCAATCATACATTACTTATCATGCAAGTAACTTACATTTCGAATCTTACATCAATCTAAGACATTCGAATAGGTCACTAAATTATTTCCTAGCTTAGGTTCGAATATCTCTAGATGTAACATGTTTCCATTCCATTTCAATGATCCTTATGTTGAATACATTTAGTCATTTCAATCCTACACTTACTAAGCATAATTATCTAATATTCAATAGCGTGTAACTAGTTTCATTCAAGCTTTTTTCCATACCTAACCATTCGGCCATTTATACAAAACATACATAACATATACATCAAGTCATACACACACACACCATTTGGCAATCACCTAAACACACACTAGGCTATTCGAATAGAAGGCAAGCAATGTGGTTTGGTTATCCTATGTTCAAGTCAAGCAAGACATGTACTCAATCAAAGCATTCAAATGGTACTTATAACTAGATCAAACATTAGATCATTTCATTTAAGTCATCATATACGTAGCAACAACCATTCAATACATGTTATCTAAGTTCATTACATACTTGATACTAAATACATAACATGGTAGGCCCATCAAGGTCAATACATACAAGTTTCAATATGCATAATCAAGCTATCTATATACATCTAGTGCCACCATTCTAGGAGATATACAAAACAAGTATGGAATCATACTTTAACTATGCTTGTGTGACTTGCTTCTAGCTCAAGGAATCAAGCTTCAAAATCAAGCAATGATTGAATCCATTGACCTGTAGTTGGGAAGAATAAAACAAGAGTGATAAGTACACGAATGGACTTAGTGAGGTAGTACTAAATCTAACCAATTGTTATTTCAAGTTTCAAGTGTCATTTAATCAAGTATAGACCTAGCTAAGGCTTTCAAGCATTAGAGTGATCTTAACTAGGCTTTCAAGCATTAGAGTGATCTTAGCTAGGCTTTCAAGCATCAAGATTATTCTATCTAAGGATATCAAGCGTTCGGCCAACAAGGTACAAGCAATTGGAGAATTCATACTTCATGAATCAAGCACACATGCTTGCAAAAAAAGAAATCAAGGAATCATGCTTTCAAGTCAAGTAGCATACAATTTCATGGTATTCAAGACAAGTATCATGTGTTATTGAATTGTTATTACAATTGTTATTCATTAAACAACCCCCTTGGTACTTAGTTTGTATAGGTAATCGAGTCTCCAACCAACTGTCCCCACAAGATGCATTGTAGTGCTGGTCAACCCTCCTACTGTCACCAAAGACCACATATGCACCCTTTGTCTGTCGCCAAATAGGGGCCTTAGCCCTGGACCGTAGTCCACCCTTACACAATGAGCTCTAGACTCTAAGGCATGACCTTCTACCTAGTCCAACTAGCTACCAAGGTTGTTCGATTTACCATTTATTCATGTGTTTCAAGATCAAGTTCATGCCAAGCAAGTTCATTTCATGTTAGGCCCTTAGGCCATTGAGCCATAGCTCACATGTCAAGTAGTTTCATGTTTCATTTCATCAAGATGAGAATATGTCTCAAGCAAGTCTTTAACATTCAATCACATTGCTTCATAGCATATACAAGCATCCATGTTATCACATAATCATACTTAAGCATTTGAATTGATCATGTATACAAGTCATCCTTCGCTTATTAGGTCAAGTCATCCTTCCCTTATTAGGTAACTACACTCACAATACTCCAAGCTTAGCTAGTCTTGGATCCACAATCCTTTGTTCTTAGATTTAGGATGATCCACTCTATCCTCTTCCACCAAGTTTACTCCTGGTTCTATCACATTATAAGTATAAGCATGTCAAAACAAGATCACATATACATTAAATCAAGACAATGTCACAAGCATATAACAATCACAAATTTGGCAGCATGCTCATATACATTTTCCATTACTCTTAACTACACTTTTATACATTCTAGTTCATGTAAAATAAGTCATATTCCAAGGCCTAAAGCTGTTTACAAAATGTCACAAAACAATGTGCATTTGCCTATGCAGCTGCTGCCAGGCAGCTTGCACTCTAGTCATTTAATTGTGCATAACTTTCATTTCGTATGTCGGAATTTCAATTGGTTTACACCATTGGAAAGCTAACAAAACTTTCTTTATGACTATATAAGTCTTAAATTTTAGTTCTTTGCCAATTAATACAGTTTTTAACTTAATTACAGGGCATTTTGCTATATTGGACAGATTGCACTATCCATAGAGTTTCTTCTCTACATTTTAGTATACAACCCAGAGTTCAGTTCTGTTTTCTCCTAATGAATTTAGACATATCAAGGTGTTGTCCATAAAAATTTCAGTCTTAAATTAATTACACACAATTTATAGTGATTTTTCAAAGTTACTACCCAGAACAGAGCATTCTGGGCAGATTACACTAGGTTGGATTTCTAGCTTCTTAACTCATTTTAGCAAGGTCCTAACATGGAAATTTCATTCACATCAATAACTCATTCAAACAATCTATAACAAGTTAGAATCAAGTATTATACCTTCTCCAAGCTTAATTTGATCAATGGATGAATCAAGAAGCTTGAATTGAAGGTTTGCATGAATCTTTTCTTTCTTTCCCCTTTCTCTCTCACAATCGGCCAAGATGGATGATAATGGGGAGGAAGATGACAATATTTTTGGTTATTTTTCCTCCCTAGCATGAGTCATCATCCAAATTGGTACATGTTTTCCTCTAATGAGGACATGTGTCAAGGCATCCACTTAATTAAATTTTACATGCAATCTATAGGATTTTGCATGTTCAAATTTTCATCCTTTCATTTATGCCTCCTACTTCTAATTTCAATTCAATTTGGTTCAATTTCACTTATTAGATTTTAATGATGGCCAATGTTCATTCTTCTTTTAAATTGATTATCACATATATTCAATTAGCTTATAGTTTAGATGGTGGCAACATTACTAGGCAAATTTTAGGGTGTTGCAATTCTCCTCCCCTTAAAATAAATTCAACCTCGAATTTACCTTAATCGAATAGGTGAGGATATTGCTTCTTCATTAACTCTTCAGATTCCCAAGTTGCCTCTTCAACCTTGTGATTTCTCCACAAGACTTTGACGAGAGGAACATTCTTATTTCGAAGTCTTCTGAGTTCCTTGTCAAGTATCTGAATAGGTTCTTCTTCATAAGATAGATCGGGATTCAATTCCACTTCTTCAGGTTCAAGAACATGAGATGGGTCAGACCTATATTTCCTGAGCCTGGAAACATGGAATACATTGTGGATCTTATCGAAATCACTAGGAAGTGCCAATCAATAAGCCACTGGACCAATTCTTTCAATGATAAATCGTGGGCTGGGCTTTCCTTTTCTTCCAAATCTGAAGACTTTCTTCTAAGGAGATACTTTGAGGATGACCTTGTCTCCAACATTGTATTGAATGTCTCTCCTTTTCAAGTCAGCATAATCTTTTTGCCTATCAAAGGCTGCCTTTAGTCGATCGTGTATGATCTTCACTTGTTCTTCGGTTTCTCTGAGCAATTGAGGTCCCAAAACCTTGATTTCTCCCAATTCAGACCAGCACAAGGGAGTTCCACATCTTCTTCCATATAGAGCTTCGAAGGGAGCCATCTGACTAGATGTTTGATAGCCATTATTGTAAGCAAACTCTACTAGGGGTAGAGATTTCTCCTAATTCTTTCTGACGTCTATAACACAATCACGTAGCATGTCTTTGAGTACTTGAATGATTCTTTCAGATTGTCCATCTGATTGAGAAGAAAGGTTGTACTAAGATGCACTTTAGCTCCTAGAGCCTTCTTCAAAGAATTCCAGAATCGAAACGCAAATCTAGGATCACGATCAGAGATTATAGCTGTAGGTACATCGTGTAATCAAATCACTTCACAGATGTATAGCTCGGCTAAGGTTTCCAAGTTCATGTTCATTCGAACAGGGATGAAATGAGTAGACTTTGTGAATCTATCAACAATCACCCATACAACATCATTCTTTATTGGAGTGGAAGGAAGACCAGTAACAAAATCCATTGTAATCCGATCCCATTTCCACTGAGGGAATTCGATAGGTTGGAGCAATCCAGTAGGGACTTGATGCTCAGATTTAACTCTTTGACAAGTTAGGCACTTCGATCGAAGTTTGTGATAGCCGATTTCATACCCAGCCACCAGTATAGTGGCTTTAGATACTTGTACATCTTAACAGATCGCGGGTGAATCAAGAATGGGCTTTGGTGAGCTTCTTGCAACATCCCTTGTCTTAGTTCCACATTGTTAGCAACACATACTCTATCCTTGAAATAGAGGAGTCCATTCGACTTGAGGGAGAAGTCAGAATTAGACTCAGAGTCTAGCTTGGATATGATCTTTTGAAGATCTGGATCAATTTGTTGGAGTTCTTTAATTCTCGAGCTCAAGCTAGATTGAACTTGAAGTTCAGACAAGAATTTCCGTCCTTTGGATAAACGAAAATGAGCATTGATGGCCAAGGAAGCTACAAATGAAAGAAAAAGATCATTATGGTAAAATTTTTGAGTAGTTACTTGTAAGACAAGTAAGGTATTCGAATGGATTGCTTGTAATCCAAGTAAGTTCAAATTCGAATGAAAATATTCTAGAATTTAGATTTAGAGGTTTATCCAAATATGGTTTGCGACTAAGGGCATCAGCAACCACGTTTGCTTTCCCCATATGGTACTTGATAACCAAATCGTAATCTTTAAGCAATTCTAGCCATCTTCTTTGTTTTAGATTCAAATCTTTTTGAGTCAGGAGATATTTGAGACTCTTTTGGTTTATGAACATGTTACATTTATCCCCGTACAAGTAATGTCTCCATATTTTGAGAGCAAACACGATAGCTGCCAATTCTAGATCGTGTGTTGGATAGTTTGACTCGTGTGGTTTTAGTTGCTTTGAAGCTTAAGCTACCACTTTTCCATCTTGAATTAGGACACATCCTAGTCCTAAATGAGATGCATCACTATAAACAGTGAATTCTTTGCCCGATTCTGGTTGGATAAGAACCAGAGCATGAGTCAGGGCTTGTTTAAGTTGATCGAAGCTTCATTGTTGGTTCTCTGACCAAACAAAAGGCGTACCTTTGCGAGTTAGATTATTCAAGCTTGTGGCAATGGATGAAAATCCTTTGACAAATCGCCAATAATACCCAGCTAAATCGAGAAAACTTTTGATTTCACCAACATTCCTCGGAGGTCTCCAACCCATGATGGATCGAATTTTACTCAAGTCTACTTTAATTCCTTCTGTCGAGATGACATGGCCAAGGAACGAGACTTCCGATAGCCAAAATTCACACTTGGATAACTTTGCCAACAATTGACGTTCTCAAAGAGTTTGCAATACAATTTGAAGGTGTTTAGAGTGTTCTACCTTATTCCGATAATACACCAAAATGTCATCGATGAAGACGATCACAAACTTGTCAAGATAGGGCTTGAATACACGGTTCATGAGATCCATGAAAGTAGTCGGGGCATTCGTTAACCCGAATGGCATTACAAGGAATTCAAAGTGGCCATATCGAGTACGAAAGGCTGTCTTGGGTACATCTTCTTCTTTTACCCTAATTTGATAGTATCCCGATCGAAGATTGATCTTTGAGAACACCAAAGCATCCTTGAGTTGATAGAAGAGATCTTCTATCCTTGGGAGAGGATATCGATTCTTGATAGTAAGCTCGTTCAATTGTTTGTAATCAATACAAAGTCTCATAGTCCCGTATTTCTTTTTCACGAAAAAGACTAGAACACCCCAAGGAGATGAGCTAGGCCGAATAAAGCCTTTATCTTGTAGCTCTTGGAGTTTCTTCTTGAGTTCTTTCAATTCAACAGGTGTCATTTGATAGGGTGTGATGGACCCCGGAGTTGTTCTAGGTTGAACTTCAATCCCAAACTCTACTTCTCTGGTTGGAGGGAGACCAGGGAGTTCCTCGGGAAAAACATCAAAGAACTCAGATACAATTGGCATACTAGGTAAGCTGAATTCAAATTCATCTTGCATAGTCATGGCAGCAAAGATTGAGTTCAGTTTTATATCAGTTAGGAGGATTGATTTTTTTCCTAAACCCCGGAGATACAGTCTCCTATTTTTGCAATGTATACAGGCTTCATGTTTGCTTAACCAATCTAGTCCTAACACTAGATTGAATTCACAAGAAGGCAAGACATAAAGGTCCATAGGAAAAGGCACACTTCGAATGCTTATAGGACATTGCTTGCAAAGGAAGTTAATAGGCATATGATTCCCCCTATTGGGTTCGAAACTACAAGGCTTTGCTTTACAATTTCAGGTTTCATTTTGAAAGATTATCTCCTACATTTGAGGAACTATGGGACTTTCATTGTCCCGAACAAGTCTTGTTTCAGACATTTTACGTTCAAATAAAACAATTAGGGGTTCAGTTTAGTAAGCAAGACACAAGCTATTCAATACAAGTCTCCTAGGTGGCACAAGTATCCTATATGATACATGATTTCCTAGTTTAGTCCTAGAATCAACTAAACCAAAAGCACTGATTACCAATTAAATGTAACGCCCCCTACTCGGGCTAGTAGCAACCTAGCTCGGGAGCGTTACTTAACAAGCAAGCAAGGACATGGCAAGCAATACAAGAACAATACAAGAACAATCAAGCAACTTACTTATCATACTAGCAACTTCATATTTGACTTAGAATCATCCAAAGCATTCGAACAAGGCCAGGGCAGCCAATCATACATTACTTATCATGCAAGTAACTTACATTTCGAATCTTACATCAATCTAAGACATTCGAATAGGTCACTAAATTGTTTCCTAGCTTAGGTTCAAATATCTCTAGATGTAACATGCTTCCATTTCATTTCAAGGTTCCTTATCTTGAATAGATTTAGTCACTTTATTCCTACACTTACTAAGCATAATTATCTAACATTCAATATCATGTAACCTTTCAAGCTTTTTTTCCATACCTAACCATTCGGCCATTTATACGTAACATATACATCAAGGCATATACACACACATACCATTCGGCAATCACCTAAACACACACTAGGCTATTCGAATAGAAGGCAAGCAATATGGTTTGGTTATCCTATGTTCAATTCGAGCAAGACATGTACTCAATCAAAGCAATCAAATGGTACTTATAACTAGATCAAACATTAGATCATTTCATTTAAGTCATCATATATGCAGCAACAACCATTCATTACATGTTATCTAAGTTCATTGAATACTTGATACTAAATACATAACATGGTAGGCCCGTCAAGATCAATACATACAAGTTTCAAAATGCATGATCAAGCTATCTATATACATCTAGTGCCACCATTCTAGGAGATATACAAAACATGTATGGAATCATACTTTAACTATGCTTGTGTGACTTGATTCTAGCTCAAGGAATCAAGCTTCAAGATCAAGCAACGATTGAATCCTTTAACCTATAGTTGGGAAGAATAGAACAAGAGTGATAAGTACAAGAATGTACTTAGTGAGGTAGTACTAAATCTAACCAATTGTTATTTCAAGTTTCATGTGTCATTTAATCAAGTATAGACCTAGCTAAGGCTTTCGAGCATTAGAGTGATCTTAGCTAGGCATTCAAGCATTAGAGTCATCTTAGCTAGGCTTTCAAGCATCAAGATTATCCTATCTAAGGATATCAAGCATTCGACCAACAAGGTACAAGGAACAAGAATTCATACTTCATGAATCAAGCACACATGCTTGCAAAACAAGAAATCAAGGAGTCATGCCTTCAAGTTAAGTGGCATACAATTTCATAGCATTCAAGACAAGTATCATGTGTTATTGGATTGTTATTACAATTTTTATTCATTAAACAACCTCCTTGGTACTTAGTTTGTATAGGTGATCGAGTCTCCAACCAACTATCGCCACAAGATGCAACGTAGTGCTGGTTAACCCTCCTAATGTCGCCAAAGACCACATACGTACCCTCCGTCTGTCGTCAAATAGGGGCCTTAGCCCTAGACCGTAGTCCACCCTTACACAATGAGCTCTAGACTCTAAGGCATGCCCTTCTACCTAGTCCAACTAGCTACCAAGGTTGTTCGATTTACCATTTATTTATGTGTTTCAAGATCAAGTTCATGCCAAGCAAGTTCATTTCATATTAGGCCCTTAGGCCATTGAGCCATAGCTCACATGTCAAGTAGTTTCATTTCATCAAGATGAGAATATGTCTCAAGCAAGTCTTTAACATTCAATCACATTGCATCATAGCACATACAAGCATCCATGTTATCACATAATCATACTTAAGCATTCGAATTGATCATATATACAAGGCTAGGATTAAGTTTCATGTATTACTTTAGTCATCCTTCCCTTATTAGGTCAAGTCCATGATTAGATTCATTTAAATGTCAAGAATGTAACAAGAATACATTGGGTAGGACCTAGTCCTAACCCTAGAGGTAACTACACTCACAATACTCCAAGCATAGCTAGTCTTGGATCCACACTCCTTTGTTCTTGGATTTAGGATGATCCACCCTATCCTCTTCCACCAAGTTAACTCCTGGTTCTATCACATTGCAAGTATAAGCATGTCAAAACAAGATCACATACTCATTAAATTAAGACAATGTCATAAACATATAACAATCACAAATTTGGCAGCATGCTCATATACATTTTCCATTAATCTTAACTACATTTTTCTACATTCTAGTTCATGTAAAATAAGGCATATTCCAAGGCCTAAAACTGTTTACAAGACAGTTTACAAAATGTCACAAAACAGTGTGCATTTGCCTATGCAGCTGCTGCCAGGCAGCTTGAACTCTAGTCACTTAATCATGCATAACTTTCATTCCGTACGTCAGAATTTCAATTGGTTTACACTGTTGGAAAGCTAACAAAATTATGACCATATAAGGATTTCATTTTATTTCTTTTCCAATTAATACAGATTTTAACTTAAAGACAGGGCATTTTGCTATACTAGACAATTTGCACTGTCCCTAGTGTTTCTTCTCTACATTAAGTATACAACCCAGTGTTCTGTTCTATTTTCTCCTAATGAATTTAGACATATCAAGGTGTTGTCCATAAAAATTTCAGCCTTAAATTCATTATACACAATTTATAGTGATATTTCAAAGCTACTGCCCAGAACAGAGCATTCTGGACAGATTACACTAGGTTGGATTTCTAGCTTCTTAACTCATTTTAGCAAGGTCCTAACATGGAAATTTAATTCAAGACAACAAGAACATCATCAATAACTCATTAAAACAATCTATAACAAGTTAGAATCAAGTATTATACCTTCTCCAAGCTTAATTTGATCAATGGATGAATCAAGAAGCTTGAATTGAAGGTTTGCATGAAGTTTTTCTTTCTTTCCTCTTTCTCTCTCACAATCGGCAAAGATGGATGATAATGGGGAGGAAGATGATGATATTTTTGGTTATTTTTCCTCCCTAGAATGAGTCATCATCCAAATTGGCACATGTTTTCCTCCAATGAGGACATGTGTCAAGGCCTTCACTTAATTAAATTTTACATGCAATCTATAGGATTTTGCATCTTCACATTTTCATCATTTCATTTATTCCTCCAACTTTTAATTTCGATTCAATTTCACTTATTAGATTTTAAGCATAGCCAATGTTCATTCTTCTTTTAAATTGATTATTACATATATTCAATTAGCCTATAGTTCAGATAGTGGTAACATTACTAAGCCAATTTTAGGGTGTTACAATTTTAGGACACTCGAGCTTTTCAACGCAACCTTTGTCACCGAATGAAGTAAGGTCCCTAGGCCGGTACTATCCAACTATGCCAAGATGCAAGTGAGGGTGACCCTTGAAAAAGGGGCCAAGGTAGGAAAATGCTTTGGGAACCAGCTCCAGGGGAGGTTGTACCCTATTATTATCCCCGAGAAGAAATACCAGTTTGGGTTGGGTTTCAAGCTCAGCACTTTACAAAGGAAGGCTTCAATAAAGAAAAATCAAGAAAGAAGAAAGGCTAGATTGAAGGGGGAGGAGATTATATGGGAACCGATGATGTTCCCACCCATGAGTCACAACTTTAGACTAGGAGGCTTTGTGAACCCTGATGTCTTGATAGTTGAGGAGGAGAAATGAAAGAATGATCTGGATGATATTTTCGGGGACATGAGCATCAACACTGTGACGTATGAGGAGGAAAGAAACAATTACTTGTCCATGATTTGCCTCTGCTCTAAGCTTAATAACTGGATTGCTGAAGAAATTCATGTAGTCTTTAAATCATTTACAAAGTAATTGTCAAAACTGACCCTCTTTCCTAAGGCCCGAAGGCAATTGGGGATCTTTTGTAAAGGGCCTATGTCAAACCTTTATAGTTCTTATTTTCAATAAAGATGCATTTCTAATAAACCTTATGTGTTAAACATATTTTTGCAAATAGATAAAAAACTATAGATAAACAAAACCCTAAAAATAGAAAAATGAAAAAAAAACAAATCATTTCATTCATTTGTTTTCTATTGCCTTTGTATATATCTTCCGTCCATTTCATTTCATGTCTATGAATATCAACGGTATAAATGACTCTGAGTCTGGCCCTGAAATCAATTTTGAACTGTTCATGTGCTTAGTAGAGGTTGAGAACTATGATGGCGTGGAAGAATATGACTTGCCTAGATATTTACTAAAGATAATGGAGGGTGAAGAAAAATAGATTCTACCTCACAAAGAAGAATTAGAAGTTTTGAATCTCGACATTGAGGAAGAAAAATGTTAGGCAAAGATTGGTACCCCCATCACTGCTAAAACACAACAAATTTTGATCAAGCTTCTACAAGAGTATAGAGATATATTCTCTTGGTTGTATGAAGATATGCCTGGCCTAAACACCAACATCGTAATGTATAGGCTTCCCATAAAGACAGGATGCATGCTTGTACAACAGAAACTCAGAATGATGAAACTTGAAATGCTTCAAAAGATCA
This sequence comes from Hibiscus mutabilis, assembly GCA_019671005.1. Lineage (NCBI taxonomy): Eukaryota > Viridiplantae > Streptophyta > Magnoliopsida > Malvales > Malvaceae > Hibiscus > Hibiscus mutabilis. Next base: position 27,351,467 of record CM033717.1, on the reverse strand, counting down.
GAGACGAGGTGAAAAAGCAGTATGACGCTAGATTTTTTGAAGTAGTGAAATATACAGAGTGGGTGGCTAATATTGTCCCAGTCTTGAAGAAAAATGGGAAAGTGCGTATGTGCATCGATTATAGGGATCTCAATAGGGCAAGCCCTAAGGATAATTTCTTGCTACCACACATCGACACCTTGGTGGACAATACAACAGGTCATTCTCTTTTCTTCTTTATAGATGGTTTCTTCGGGTATAACTAGATCAAAATGAGCCCAGAAGACATGGAAAAGACTACATTCGTAACACTATAGGAACCTTTTGCTATAAGGTAATGCCTTTTGATCTAAAGAACGCAGGGGCAGCTTACCAAGGAACCATGGTGACCTATTCCATGACATGATGCACAGGGAAATAGAGGTGTACATAGACGATATGATCACTAAATCTCGGTCAGAATATGAGAACATTGAGAACTTAGAAAACTCTTCTGAAGGATAAGAAAGTTTCATTAAAGCTCAATCCTACAAAGTGCACCTCTGGGGTTACATTGGAAAACTATTGGGTTTCTTCGTGAGCAAAAAGGGAATTGAGATTGACCTAGATAAAGTAAAAGCCATACAAGAACTCCCTCATCCCCAAACATAAAAGGATGTTCGTGGTTTCCTAGGAAGATTGAATTACATCACCCGCTTCATCTTCTAGTTAATAGATAAGTGCGACCCCGTATTCAGATTACTTCGAAAGAATAACCCAGGAATGTGGAATGAAGAATGTCAAGTGGGGCTAGAAAAGATCAAAGAGAAGTTGACAAACCCTCCCATATTGGTGCAATCTGTTCCAGGGAAACCCCTAATCTTATACCTGACAATATATGAAAATTTGATGGGATGTGTCTTGGGGCAACATGATGAGACCGAGAGGAAAGAAAATATGATATATTACCTGAGTAAGAAGTTCACTGACTGTGAAACCAGGTACTCCTTGATTGAGAAGTTGTGTTGTGCTTTGGTATGGGCAGCTAAAAGACTTAGGCAATACATGTTATACCACACCAATTGTTAATATCAAAGCTAGATCCCTTAAAATTCATGATGGAAGCACCAGCCTTGTTAGGAAGATTGGCTCATTGGTAGATGTTACTTTCAGAATTTGACATTTAGTATGTAAGCCACAAAATAGTAAAAGGGAGTGCCATAGCATACTTTTTGGCATGCCGCACCCGTAATGACTATGAGCGCTAAATTTCAATTTCCCTGATAAAGATTTGATGTGTATCTCAACTAAGGAGAATGATAACCCGATGGAGTCATGGGTAAAGAATTTTGATGGTGCGCGAATGCACTTGGGCAAGGCATCGGAACGGTCTTGGTTTCACCGGAAGGGAATTACTACCCTTTTACCAGTCGACTGAAATTCTTCTACACCAACAACATGGTTGAGTATGAGGCTTGCATATTGGGTTTACGGGCAGCCATTGAGAGGGAAATCAAAACCCTAAGAGTCTTTGGGGATTCTAAGTTGGTTGTCTATCAGATTCGAGGTGAATAGGAAATGAAAGATGCAAAGCTAATAGGCTATTACAAGTTCGTCCTTAAACTAATCAAAGAGTTTGATGGGATCACCTTCAAGTATCTCCCAAGAGAAGTTAACCAAATGGATGACACCTTAGCCACTTTAGCTGCCATGTTTAAAGCAAGCAAAGGCTCTGAGATGATATCGGTCAAGATGCAAATGTTTGATTCCCCAGCTCACTATTATAACGTGGAAGAAAAAGTAGATGGTCTTCCATGGTACCATGATATCCTACAGTATATAAAATCCCAAGAGTACCCATCACTGGCAACCGAGAATGATAAGAAAAAAATCAGGAAAATGGCCTCAGGATTTGTCATTGATGGAAAAATCTTGTATAAAAAGAGTTGAGATAAGGTGTTGTTAAGATACGTGGGCGCCAGAGAAGCTCAAGTGATCTTAGAAGTGGTCCATGAGGGGGTTTGCGGAACTCACCCTAGTGGTTTCACCATGGCTAGACGAATTATGTTCTTCGGGTACTATTAGTCTACCATGGAAGAGGATTGCATCAACTACGCTCGAAAGTGTCATAAATGTTAGATCTATGCTGACAAATTTCATACACCTCCATAACCCCTCCATTTTATGACGGCTCCTTAGCCTTTCTCAATGTGGGGCATAGATGTAATCGAGTAGATTCAATCTAAGGCATCAAACGAGCATCGGTTTATTCTAGTAGCCATTGACTACTGCACTAAATGGGTAGAAGCAACCTCGTATATGAATGTCACTAGGTCAACAGTCTATAAATTCCTAAAGAAGGAGATCATCTGCCGGTATGGCCTACCTGAGGGGATTATCACTGACAATGCTTCCAATCTGAATAATAAGATGATATTCAGAGTTTGTGAGCAGTTCAACATCAAGCATCACAACTCAGTGACTTATCGCCCGAAGATGAATGGGGCTGTAGAAGCTACTAATAAGAATATCAAAAGATAGTCACAAATATGGCTGATACTTACAAGGATTGGCATAAGAAGTTGTCATTGCCTTATATGCCTATAGAACGGTCGTACGAACGTCCACTGGGGCAACACCATTTTCATTAGTTTATGGGATGGAGGTTGTGTTACCAATTGAGGTTAGAATTCCCTCTCTTCACATTTTGATGGAAGTAGAGCTAGAAAAAGTAGATTAGGTTAAAGCGAGATATGACCAGTTGAACCTAATTGATGAAAAGAGGTTGAAAGCCATATGTCATGGTAAAATGTATCATAAAAGAATGATATGGGCTCATGACAAGAAAGTTCATCCGAGAGAATTCTGAGAAGGGGATTTGGTACTTAGAAAGATGCTTCCAATCTAGAGAGATTCCCAAGGAAAATGGGCGTCTAATTGGGATGGGCCTTATATTGTAACCAAGGTTTTCTTCGAAGGGGCATTGATCTTGGCTGAAATGGATGAGGATGAACTCAAGAATCCAGTGAACTCAGATTCAGTTAATAAATATTATGCCTGAAGAAAAAGAAGAAAAAAAGAAAGAAACGGAAGTGAAAACCCAAAAGGGCGCTTCGAAAAAAAGAAAGAAAAAAAGAATAAAAATTATCAAAAGGTGAAACCCGGCAAAGGGCGTCTTAGATACAAAAATGAGAAAAAAAAAGAAAAAAAGAAAAGAGGGTTTCAAGATGAAAACCCAAAAATGGCGTCTTGAAACCAAAGATGGATTCGAGTTGAAAACCGTAAAGGGTGGCTCAGATGGTTCGCGGATTAGGCATGCAGCAAATGATTCTCTCAAAGACTTGGCATGTTGAAAGGAATTTCATATCTTCACACATCATTGTAGTGGTTGAAATCTTCTTGGCAGAGGCTGGATTCAGGACATTTCACGGTGTTTCGACTTGAGAAGTTTTGACCATTGATATCTGGGTACTTGTATTTCCTTGTTTATAACCTTTCTTTTGTTTGCCACAATATCAATAAAATGTTTGTTTTAGAGACATTTCTTTCTCTCACCAGTGCTTGCTTTTTTTCTTCACCCACATAAGCATTTCATATTGAAATAAGAACCAATAAGATTGACATCATTAAACATGCAAAAGATTTTTGTGCATTACTTTGAAAATGTCTTAAAAATTATAAGGACTATGATGCATTCCGTGGTTAAGTTTCCAATCATGGGCATAAGATTTTGTATAATAAATGGGGCATGAGAGGAAGAGATTAAGATGCCAATATCATTCAAGGACATTTAGGACAGAAATAAGATTTTCTACAAAGATCTTCATGCAAGCAATTCAAAGTGCCCAGCAGGGGCAAGAATCTGAGAACTCATAAGAAGTCCTAAGGGAAATTGATATTATTTAAGGCAACATGATTGCTAAACCTTCTTCTGTGATAATAAGAACAATTTTTTCAAACATTGGAGTAGATGTCCAGTGAAGTTAAAGTCTTCAAGCTTCAAAGAGAATGCTAGAGATTTCGTCCCGTCAACCAAACAAAGGCTAGAAGAGTGTTGAGGAATATGAGGGTAAAAGGGCAGTCCTCCCAATTATTAATTCAAGATAATTGGATTGAGTGAAAAAATATGCAAAGATCAGATGTTTTTATGAAGCAAAGAAATAGAAAGGATAAAATGGCAAGGCATAGCTGTCTAACTGGGCTGAACAAGCAAAGATGCACTGAAGTAAAGGGAAAAAAAACCCAAAGGAAAAATTAGAGAAAAGAAAAATGAAAGAGAGAGATTTAAAAGGAAAAAGAAAAAGAAAAAAAGGAAAAAGAAAGAGAAAAAGACATGCATTCATACTAGGCATCCCTATAAGCATAATTGTCATAAGCAGAATCATTTCTACAGGATTTTGAAATATCCTATGAAGATGGCATTAGTTGGTTACGTCATCATGCAGCTTCATTTTCAAGCTGGAGGCATTAGTTGGTTACATCCCCATGCACAACTTTTAAAGTGATCAGTTGACTTTGTTCATGTCACTATCTTCAAATAATGGCATTAGTTGGTTACGTCCCCATACCACATCAAGCATAAGGCATTAGTTGGTTACGTGTAATATCCCTAAAACTGGGTCCACGGTATTTAGTGATATTTATACTTAAATATTCTGTGGAGACAAAATAAACTTGTATGACTTTAATTGATTAATATTGTGACCGGTTTGGAATTAGATTAAAGTGTGACATTAATTGGAATGATACTATTTTTTGGTGACTTAAATTGATCCAAATATATATTTGGATTAGAATGGGATGGGATTGATCAAGGATCAAAATGAAAGACTGAAAAAAAGCAAAATATTAAAAATCATGCATAGGAGTATACTCGATGTTATGGTGGATTATATATTTAAAATTTACAATGGAATTATTCCTTAATAGATTACCTAAGTAAGCTTGGGATTAATTTGGAGCAATGAGTAAAAAGGATAGCTAAATTGAGATGACTATTTTGAATCACTTGAGAAAATATAGGCATGCATGCAAAGTGAGAATTTGGCTATGGACTTGAATAGGTGCCAAAGCGAAGGAAGGGCCAAGTGTGACCATCGGTCTATTAAGAGTGAGATAATCAATTGTGATTATCACCATCCTCACCAAGGGGGAGAATGAACCGAATGGTTCTAAAATTTAGAGAGGGAGAAAAAGGAGAGGATGCTTGGAGAGTAACCATTGAGTCTAAGGATTTGGAGCTAGGCAGGTTTAACTTCAAGCTTTAGAAGGTGATTAAATTCTCATATTTTGAGCTTGGTTGTGTAAAAGTTGGAAATATTTTCATGAACCATGCTTGATAATTAGAAACCAACTTTGAAATTGTGTTTTGAGTTCTTGAGTTTTTTCGAATAGAAAAGATGTATATGTGTATAAAGTTAGACATTGCCATCTTTGTTGCTTAATTAGTAGCCTAGATTAAGTTGATTTGGGTTATATAGTTTGGATTGGGAGAGATTAGAATTAATACGTGTAAAGTAATGATCAATTGTTGTGATATATGATTAGATAATGCTACAATGCTCAAAAGATCGACTAACTATGTACGTTGTATACAATAAGATGTATGTGATTTGTTAAATGAGACTAGTTTGGGACTGTTTTGAAAGTTTATTGAAACAAAAAGATTGAATTAAGGTTTAGAAATGTCCATTTATATGCTTAAATCGTTGTTTTTGAAATTATTAAGAAGGAGTGACATGATTGAATGGATCATTGTTGGATGAAAAGGAAAACAATTAAGAATTGTTGTGGTTTAAGGGAGTCAGTTAAAGGACTGATTTCTGTTTGGAATCAATGAAAATCCAGTTTTAAAAAGGGATACACTATTATTGTTTGGGTGGTTTATAATGCAGATTTTTAAGTCATTAAAATGCAATTTTAGAAGTCTAAATGCAGTAAAACAGTTTCGTATATTCTAATTAATACTTGTAACTTGAGTTAATTCATATTTATTAAACTACAGTATGATTTCTGAATTAATGTATTGGCGTCTTATGCCAAGCAAATTGGTTTGAAGTTTGATAATTGCAGGATGTCATAGGAGAAATGATCATTCAATGAAATAAGGGCATAGTTTAACAATTGTTTTAACTAAATAGGGTTTAGACGATTTAAATTCTACAGTCTCAAGATTCTTTTTAATTGTATGCTGGCTATAAATTTCGTAGGTATCGATCCCCTAAAAATCTCACAATGTAACATTTCAATCCTCACAAGTCTCTTGTTATAGTGAGTTTTTCTCGTAATTGATGAGATAGTATGGCTTATAGATAAGAATTTGAAACTCACATTATAATCGTTTCACCTAGAATGAATACATTGAAGTGACCTCTAGTTCTTAAATGAATGAATTAGAAGTGATTTGATATTATACTTGGAAACACCATATTGAATATTAATTGTCCCTAAGCTTAATGATTAAATGATTAATAAAAGATATTCAAGGATGTATTATTATGCATGAAGTTTCCTCTCTTTAAGTGTTCATGCATTTAGCATTATGCTTGGGTTAGAATCATAAGTTGGTAACTAGTTTATAGTCTATATTGGTAAACATACAAAAAGGCTCTTAGTGTTAAGATAAAGGAAGTCTTTCATGATGTTAACCAATAAAGTGTTTTGATCTTATAAATATGGTTGAGTAGGCATGGCTTGCACTTGAAGTTAAATTATTTAATAACAATTTAAAAGTTTTAAATTATTGCTCCATTTTTTTATTGTTTGAGTCTTAACTTGTGAGGCAAATTAGAATTGGGTATTTGTTTCTAACACTCTAGATTCGGTTTACTACTAAGCCGGGTTTAGGGTGTTACAATTTGGTATCAGAGCGTGGTTTAGTCGATCCTCGGACTAAACATGGACTCACTGCATCCTCATAAGATATTGTGCCACTTAAGAGTTTGAATTTTTGTTTGGTATTGGCAACTTACAACCAATACAATGTGTTTATTCTGTTTTGATTCTCAAAATATGTGGAAATATTCTGAGCTTGACAACATTAATCTGTTGACATTTAAGAAATTCGATGAGGAATTTCTATTAAGGGGGGGAAATTATAATATCCCTAAAACTGAGTCAATGATATTTAGTGATATTTATAGTTAAATATTTTGTGGAGACAAAATAAACTTGTATGACTTTAATTGATTAATATTATGATCAGTTTGGAATTAGATTAAAGTGTGACATTAATTGGAATGATACTATTTTTGGTGTATATTTGGATTAGAATGGGATGGGATTGATCAAGGATCAAAATGAAAGATTGAAAAAAAAAGCAAAATAATAAAATCGGGCATAGGAGTATACGCGATGTTATGGTGGATTATATATTTAAAATTTACAATGGAATTATTCCTTAATAGATTACCTAAGTAAGCTTAGGAAGGGCCAAGTGTGACCATCGGTCTATTAAGAGTGAGATAATCAATTGTGATTATCATCATCCTCGCCAAGGGGGAGAAAGAACCGAATGGTTCTAAAATTTAGAGAGAGGGAATATGGTTCTAAAATTTAGAGAGAGGGAATATGGAGAGGATGCTTGGAGAGTAACCATTGAGTCTAAGGATTTGGAGGTAGGCAGGTTCAACTTCGAGCTTTAGAAGGTGATTAAATTCTCATCTTTTGAGCTTGATTGTGTAAAAGTTGGAAATATTTTCATAAATATGCTTGATAATTAGAAACCAACTTTGGAATTGTGTTTTGAGTTCATGAGTTTTTCGAATAGAAAAGATGTATATGTGTATAAAGTTAGACATTGCCATCTTTGTTGCTTAATTAGTAGCTTAGATTAAGTTGACTTGGGTTATCTAGTTTGGATTGGGAGAGATTAGAATTAATACGTGTAATGTAATGATCAATGGTTGTGATATATGATTAGATAATGCTATAATGCTCAAAAGATCGACTATGTACATTGTATACAATAAGAAGTATGTGATTTGTTAAATGAGACTAGTTTGGGACTGTTTTGAAAGTCTATTGAAAAAAATAAGGATTGAATTAAGGTTTAGAACTGTCCATTTATATGCTTAAATCGTTGTTTTTTAAATTATTAAGGAGTGACATGATTGAATGGATCATTGTTGGATAAAAAGGAAAACAATTAAGAATTGTTGTGGTTTAAGGGAGTCAGTTAAAGGACTGATTTCAATTTGGAATCAATGAAAATCCAGTTTTAAAAAGGGATAAACTGTTATAGTATGGGTGGTTTATAATGCAGATTTTTAAGTCATTAAAATGCAATTTTAGAAGTCTAAATGCAGTAAAACAGTTTCTAATGTTCTATAAAATAATTTTATTTTAAGAACAGAATAACAGTGCAGTTTTGTTGTCTTGAAACAGTACAGATTTGTTTTCTTGAACTGTGCAGTCTTATTGTCTTAAATATGTGCAGAAAGTTGTCTAAAAACTATGCAGAATTGAAGCTTAAAACTGTTCTAAAATGAAGGCATTTAATAAAGCAGTTTGGTGTAGATTTGATTAGAAATCAACAGTGCAGATTTGTGTTAAAAATGTGCAGAATTTATAGTCTAATGTGTGCAGAAATTATAGTTAAAACTGTACAGAATTGTAATTTAAAAACTGGTTAGGAATGAAATAATATGATGCAGTTTGGTTAAAATAGTTTATAAGGGCAGTTTGGTGCAGATTGTACTTAAAACTGTGTAGTGTACAATGTAAATTAGCATAAGTGAATTGTTTTGCCACGAAGGAAGGTGTATACATAGTATAGAAATTGTTTTGTTGACTTATAATTGGTCACAAGTAAGATATGGATTATCTTACTTATATGCGATTGTATAAATGAATTGTATGAGCATGACTAAATTCGTATTTAGATTAAATTGTGAGTACTTATGTATATACCTTTAAGGAATTCGAATTTATTGCTAATAAATAGAATTGAGTAGATTCTAATGATTGTTTGTTTGAGGTACTTATGGATAAGGAGAGGGAAAGAGGTGAATCATATGGAAGCTAGAAGTGAATATGGTTCAAGTATCCCGTAATGTCGGAAAAAGAGATGAGTGTAGTCATTGTGTCTCGGGTGACATGGTGTCATCCTGGAGTTATCATTTTATTGTAATCAAGAGTATTGAATGGTTATTGATGGATTGCACTACTCCTGTACATTATGTATAAAGCTCAGTTAGAGCAAATTGGGGGAAGGGCATACAATTATAGCATGGCATTCTTGGATACATGTTTGGTTATGCATTATATAAGTGTTTGTGCATTGCCATGATTGTTTATATTATTGTAAATTGAGCTTGGGAGCTAACCATTGATCGAATGATGACATAAAGCTAAAAGATAAATATGTTCATATTGTTATATTTTGTAAACTCACAAGTTAAAGATACTAAAGGCTCAATGCAAGTTAAAAATTGTTAATCGAGTAACAAGTAAGATTACTTGTACAATAAGATACTTCCCCAATATCAAAAATAAGATAAAATACTTAAGTTACCTACCATGGAAGTCCTTGGATACATTGGTATGATGCATGGTATATTGGGACTACGGTCCATGAGCTACGGCTTGGGGGACGCCCCATTATAAGTGATATGTTTATTGGTGACAGTAGGTGGTAATAGGGGAGTTGTACGGAGATTGGCGACAGTTTGGTTGGATAGTGAGAAGTTTAGGATTGATATTTTTTTGATAGTAGCCATTTCTATGTGCTTTGGGCTAGGTATCACTTGGACCCATATAGTCAAACACGGACCAATGTTATTCATAATCAAGTGTGATCCAAGTCAAACATCTTAAAAGACATGGACAATATTGTGAAATTTAATAAGAAATTCAAAGGAAAAATCATGAATGTGTTATGAAACTTTGTAAAGCTCTTGGTGATCATAATTATTGAGAAAGCTCTTGGAGAGCCTGAAAATATTTATAGCTAAATTCCCGAAAGGAATATCGATTGAACTTGAAGATCAAAATCTCTAAATGAGAGTGAACAAAAAAGTTATCTTTAAGTTAACTTAAGTCATAAGAAAGCCATATATATATATTATATATTCTTAAACTTAAAATGTTTGGTTGTTATTTCAAAGCTTTTGATCATTATTGCTTATCTCCTTGTCATTACTACCTCACTTAGGCTATATAAGCCTAATGCATTCCATTATCATGCATTGCAGGTGGATTAAAGCTCATGTGTTTTCAAGTGTTGTTGAGTTATATATCTTATTTCAAGACCCAAGTAGAGTTTGGAACTCTTCCTAAGTAATATACTCCTAGGAAAGTGGCACAATGCTAGATTGATATATGTAGAGCATTCCTTGTTTTGTACGACCTATAAATAATTTTTAATATGGACGATGTGGTATGGTATTTTAATTGGGATTCATAGATTAAACATGGTACTAATAATTGAATAGTTGATGTATAGATCGAGTTTAAGTAAAGTATTCGAATAGTTTCTTGGATATCAAGCTATGTTAGTATGTCTTTGAATACAAATTATGGCTTAAGTTATCTTTGAAATATTTGATGAAATATATTTCTTGTGAGCTTGCTTAATGAACATGAAGAATTAAGAGTATAGTTTTCATATATGCTTAATAGTCCAACGTCTTCATGGATGTTAAGATTTATGTGTGTAGTAACAAAAATAAATACAATTGTAAAACGTTGTGTATGATATTTCGATAGAATCTTAATTTAAGAATGTGTAATATAGCAAAGTTTGTGTTTATAAATGAAGAATGGCGGTATGGTACATGTTCATGTAAAGGTTTCCTAATTGATACTTGTAACTTGAGTTAATTTATATTTGTTAAACTACAATATGATTTCCGAATTAATGTATTGGCGTCTTATGCCAAGCAAATTGGTTTAAAGTTTGATAATTGCAGGATGTCATAGGAGAAATGATCATTCAATGAAATAAGGGCATAGTTTAAAAATTGTTTTAACTAAATAATATTTAGATGATTTAAAATTCTACAGTCTCAAGATTCTTTTTAATTGTATGTTGGCTATAAATTTAATAGTTATCGATCCCCTAAAAATCTCAGAATGTAACATTTCAGTCCTCACAAGTCTCTTGTTATAGTGAGTTTTTCTCCTAATTGATGAGATAGTATGGCTTATAGATAAGAATTTGAAACTCACATTATAATCATTTCACCTAGAATGAATACATTAAAGTGACCTCTAGTTCTTAAATGAATGATTTATAAGTGATTTGATATTATACTTGGAAACACCATATTGAATATTAATTGTCCCTAAGCTTAATGATTAAATGATTAATAAAAGATATTCAAGGACGTATTATTATGCATGAAGTTTCCTCTCCTTAAGTGTTCATGCATTTAGCATTATACATGGTTTTAAATCATAAGTTGGTAACTAGTTTGTAGTCTAAATTGGTAAAAATAGAAAAAGACTCTTAGTGTTAAGATAAAGGAAGTCTTTCATGATGTTAACCAATAAAGTGTTTTGATCTTATAAATATGGTTGAGTAGGTATGGCTTGTGCTTGAAGTTAAAATATTTAATAACAATTTAAAAAGTTTTAAATTATTGCTCCATTTTTTTATTGTTTGGGTCTTAACTTGTGAGGCAAATTAGAATTGGGTATTTGTGTCTAACACTCTAGATTCAGTTTACTAATAAGCTGGGCTTAGGGTGTTACAATTTGGTATCAGAGCGTGGTTTAGTCGATCCTCAGACTAAACATGGACTCACTGCATCCTCATAAGATATTGTGCCACTTAAGAGTTTGAATTTTTGTTTGGTATTGGCACCTTACAACCAATACAATTTATTTATTCTGTTTTGATTCTCAGATTATGTGGAAATATTTTGAGCTTGACAACATTAATCTGTTGTCATTTAAGAAATTCGAGGACGAAATTCCTTTAAGGAGGGAGGAATTATAATATCCCTAAAACTGAGTCAACGGTATTTAGTGATATTTATACTTAAATTGTAATACCCCAAAACCCAGCCTAGAATTATGATTCAAATTAGAAAGCTAAATAATTGGTTGAATCTATGAAGTAATTGATTAAGAGGGATCAAAATAAAAACATTAAAAATATGGATAACCATTTTGAGAATGGATTAAACCGAATAAAGGATTAATAAAAGAATCAAGGGCCAATTTGAATGTGAATTAAAGACTAAGAGCTTAATTGGGAAGTTAGAATTGTGAACATGCAAAACTTGGTAGGTTGCATGTAAAAGTAATTTAAAGCATGGGACCTGAACACATGTCAACAATTTATGTGAACATGTGTTTAGGAAAGGTGACTCGCACTTTGGGGAGGAAATATGACAACAAAGGTATCATCTTCATCTTCCCTCAACCGATTATGAGGAGAGGAAATAGAAAAGAGAGAGAAGAGAGGAAGCTTGATGACATCCATGGGGTTCTTGAAAGATTAGGCCATGGTATGACTAAATTGAGTTAGAATTCACATTGAGGAAGGTAAAATGCTTGATTCATCACTTCAATTACATGTTTGAAACTTTAAATTGTGTGTGTTATTAGCTAAATTGCTAAAGAGAATGTATATGGTTGTTTTTAATTTGAGAATAGGAATTATAGTTGAAAACAGTTTAGAATAGGGATTGTTTTACTAGTGAAAAAGTTTAAGCATGCTAATTGAATGTAATACCCTGAATTGGTCACATTGCTAGGTGAATTGAGGATTGAATTGAGTAAATAAGTTGCTTGAAAATGAATGCATCTAATTTGATTAGTTAAAACTAGGTAATGGACTGCTCAATTGATGAATTAGAAGTATAATGTTGACCAAATAGATCAAATTGAATTTAACATGATAATGCCCTATTTTAAGCATACTCCTAGGTGAATTAGAATGACCTAGACATGTAATAACATGAAAATAAGTTGAATTGCCATCATAGAACCTTGTTTAGATGAGTTATGAAGCTAGAAACTCAACCTAGTGTAATATCCCAGAATACTCTATTATGGGCAGTAACTTTGAAAAATCACCATAAATTGTATAAAAGGAATTTAAGGCTGACATTTTTATGGACAATGTCTTGACATGTCTAAATTCATTAGGAGAAAATATAACTGAATTCTGGATTGTAGAATGAATTATAGAGAAGAAAAACTAGGGACAGTGCAAACTGTCCAGTGTTGTAAATTTCCTTGTCTTTAATTTAAAAACTGTATTAATTGGCAAAGAACTAAAATTCAAAGCCTATATGGTTAGAAATACAATTACATTATCTTTCTATCGGTGTAAACCAATTGAAATTCCGACGTACTGAATGAAAGTTATGCATGCTTAAGTGAACATAGTTCATGCTGCCTAGTAACAACAGTTTAGGTAATTGTACACTGTTTTGGACAGTTTTGTAAACTGTTTTGAAAACAGCTTGGGACATTGATTTCTGCCCTTTTTTACATGAATTAGAGTATAGATAAGTATAGTTAGGTGTAGTAAAGAATGTATATGAACATGCTGTCAGATTTGTATATGGTGTGTACTTGTAACATTGCCTTGATTGAATGACTTTGTGAACTTGTTTGATATGTGTTTACTTGTGTAATGTGTTAGAACCAGGAGTGAACTTGGTGGAAGAGGAAAGGGTGGAACATCCTAAAGCTAAGAACAAAGGAGTGTGGATCCAAGACTAGCTAAGCTTGGAGTATTGTGAGTGTAGTTTTGTAGGGTTAGGACTTAGGTCCTAACCAAATATGCATGCTTAAATTACTTGCCATCCTTGTATTGTTTAAATAGACTTAATATAGGCTTGATCATGCACATAAAGGGAAGATTGGCTAAGCTAAACTTGTAAGTGAATAAAAGCATGAAAATTCACTAGATAATCAAAATGAAAAGTGAAAACAAAAGTGTGAATTCTTATTCTTGAATGTGGCTATTCGAATAGTAGCATATATATGTACTTCCATGATATATGAGGTGTGATCTTTGTGTCTTGAATGTTATTCATTCAAATGTCTGCTTGATGCTTAAGGTAGTGTATGCTAAGTGTTTACTTGATGAATGAGATGGTTATGTGAATGCTTGCTTGTATGTTCTCTATGGTTTAACATTTACTAACAAGATTGAACCATGAAATAAAGACATTGCTTGTTGCCTAAGGGCATATATTCGAATACTTGCTTGAATGACAAGATAACAAGTGAATTGAGGAGCTAAGGCTCAACTAGCCTAAGGGCTAAGCATGATATTGCTATAACTTGCTTGAATGTGATTCTTAAACACAATTATCTTAACTTGAACATGAAAGCATAAAAATAAGAAACAACAACAAGCTTTAAAGTAAAATAAGAATTCTTGTGCCAGAAGATATCCTCTAATGAAAGTTTAAAATTTTAAAAGACTTAAGTTGCCTTAAATGGAAGTCCTTGGATACATTGGTATGATGCTTGGTATTCTTGGGACTACGGTCTATGAACCACGGCTCGGGAGGATGCCCCATTACATGTAATATGTTTTTGGCGACAGTAGGAGGTAACGGGGGAGTTGTACAGAGACTGGCGACAGTTGGTTGGATAGTGAGAAGTATAGGATTCTTGGACCTTTATGGTCAAACACAGACCTTTCTTGGTGAGCATAATGTTAAAGAAAGCTCTTGGTGAGCATAATGCTAAAGAAAGCTCTTGGCGAGCATAATGTCTAAAGAAAGCTCTTGGCGAGCATAATGTCTAAAGAGAGCTCTTGGTGAGCATTACTTGAATTACTTGATATGCAAACTTAATTACTTGAACTACATGTCACTTGACTTGATTACTTGGGCCATTTGCTACTTGACTTGATTTCTTGGGCTACTTGTTATGTGACTTGGATTGAATGGAAATATGGATTGTTTTATGTGTTTAAATGTATGAGTAAGTGTGCTTCCATGTTAAGTGATATTAAGTCTAAAATCGGACTGTTTTATGTGTGTAAATGTATGAGTAAGCGTGCTGCCATGTTAAGTGATATTAAGTCTAAAACTGGACTGTTTTATGTGTGTAAATGTATGAGTAAGTGTGTTTCCATGTTAAGTCATATTAAGACTAGAAGTGGATTGTTTGCTAGGCTTATTATCTTCATGATTAAGTGAACAAGTTATAAACATATATGGACAGTTTTGAACTCGTTATAAGCATACATGGACAGATTTATATAAATTGAAAGTTATTATGGACTGTTTTTACTTGTAATTAAGTGTAAACATGTATAATGGATAGAATTGAATGGATTAAAAGTCACTGTGGACTGTTTTTTACTTGTAATTATGTGTAAACATGTATAATGGACAGAATTTATTGAATTAAAAGTCACTATGGACTGTTTTTACTCGTAATTATGTGTAAACATGTATAATGGACAGAATTGAACGAATTGAAAGTTACTATGGACTGTTTTTACCTTAATTAAGTGTAAACATGTATAATGGACAGAATTGAACGAATAATGCTCGAAAATAGGAACTATTTTTAGGTGATTAAATTATGTAAACATTACATGTTGTTAAGTATAACCTTGATTGAATGAATGTGCTATACTTGACTTGGAATTGTTGTGAGTTACTTGAATATGTTATTGATTGTTTGAAAGGTGTTGAAGCTTGAATTAGGATCCACGCCCTTGCTTGTCATGTTATTCGAAATGCTATAAACCTTGAATAGGACTACTTGACTAAATGGAACTTGATCTAAGTAATTGGTTAAATCTAGATACTATCTCACTAAGTACAAATTGTACTTATCACTCTTATTTCTTTTCTTCCCAACCAACAGGTTAGGTGTTCTAAACACTTTCTTGATCCTGAAGTTAGATTTCTTGAGCCTGAAGCAAGACACAAGTGGAGCTTGAGTATGAATCCTTCCTTATTTTGTATAACTCCTAGTTGATGGTGGCACCTAGTCTTGTTTATAGCTAAGGCTAGTTCATGCATTTTGTATGTTTGGAAGCTTGTATATAAATATGATTCGACCTCTAATGTTGTGTAAGACAATGATTCGAATGTTTACACTAAATGAACTTGTTTAGTTGAATCTACATGGAATGTTGCAAGTCTTGAATATAATAACCTACATGACCATGTCTAATTAATGTGAAATGAGTATACCATTGAAACCTTGTTAACTATTGTTATAAGATAGATGAGCTGTACATAATTGAGATTGAATGATACAAGTGATTCATGGTGTGCTTGAGAATTGTAATTGCTGAATGGTAAGGAATGAATCCTTACATGCTTGAATAGAGATGTTCAAATATATGTATACATGATTGTGCTTAGTCAAACCTACATGAATTGGTTATATGTCTTGAATGAAACGTGATGAAATGGAGTTAAAATGAACACATGCTAGTCTAGGTAAGCTATTCGAATGATATGATCACATGAACCTAGATTCAAAAGTGAATAATTAAAGTGGCAACTTATAACGAATAAGAACTTGTCCATGCTTGTGTAATTAAATGTGATGTCTATGTGCCTTGCTAGTTCTCTACTCATCTAGGATAAACAAGGATGATATCAATACTTGTAGTTTAAGTGTTTATTCGAACTAATAACTAATCCTTGAATGAAAAAATAGTAGGAGTATTTTCAACATTACAGAAAGTGTTTTCAACATTAATATTTGAGGGTATTAATTTTAATAAAAAATAGTAGGAGTATCAAGTCCTTTTATAAGAAAACATGGTAAACGTGTAACAACCCCCTACCCCGGGTTAGTAGCAAACCGGCTTGAGAGCATTACTTAAGCAATGGCAAGGCAATACAATACAAGTAAGCAAGCAACAAGGCAAGGATTGACAAGAACAAGGCATGAATTGATAACTCATCCTTATTAGATGAGTTACTTAACTAACAATCAATCATTACTTAAGAAACGAGCAAACTCACATTTGATTTCAAGTCATTATAGGTTACTACATTAACAATACAATTAGGTTCATTTTATCCCTACCATTCGAATGAACTAAGTGTGTAGACATTCTTCCATTTCATTTCAATGATCCTTAAATTGTTACATGTACAAATTTCACACCTAAATTTTCTAAGCATGATCATGTTAACATACAATTGCATGAAACTAGTTTTCAAACCTATATACCATTCGGCCTTTACCATACAATTACACAATACTATTACATCTAGGCATGTTCACACACAAGAGATCATATAATTCCAAGACATTCGAATGAAAGACAAGCAAGCATGGTTCGATTCATACTACTTTCAATTCAAGCAAGACATGAAGCATTTCATGTTATTCATTCAATCATATACATGAACACTAAGCAAGGCATTCGAATGCTCCAAGGTAAACTAGATCAAACACTTAATCATTCTAATACAAATTTATTTATGCACAGCAAATACCATTCTATTACATGAAATTTAAGTACAATACATGATTCACATCATGAACCAAGTTCATAACATAGTAGGCCCATACAAGGACAATATATACAAGCTTCAAGAATTTCAAAATGCATGATCAAGCTAAACTCTAAACAATCTAGTGCCACCATTCTAGGAGATATACAAAACAAGTATGAAACAATACTTAGGCAATGCTTGTGTGACTTGCTTCTAGCTCAAGGTAACAGGCTTCAAGATCAAGCAGCACTTGAATCCCTTTATCCTATAGGTTGGGAAGAATGAAAACGAGAGTGATAAGTACAAGAATGTACTTAGTGAGGTAGTAACTAGTTCTAACCATTTGTTATATCAAGTTATGTGTCAATTGAACAAGAATGATCCTAGCTAAGGATTTCAAGCATTAGAGTGATCCTAGCTAAGGATTATAGCATTCAGCTGGTATAGGATACAAGAAACATGGAATCATACTTCCTGCTTTCATATCAAGAATCAAGTAAATCATACTTATATAACAAGTAATCAAGTGAGTCATGCCTACATGACAAGTAACATACAATTCATGGCTTTCATGTCAAGTAACATTCAATTCATGGCTTTCAAGACAAGTAACATGTGATATAGGATTCTTATTTCATTTGTTATCAATTAAACAACCCCCTTGGTACTTAGTTTGTATAGGTAATCGAGTCTCCAACCAACTATCGCCACAAGATGGACCGTAGTGTTGGTCAACCCTCCTACTGTCGCCAAATACCACATACATACCCTCCGTCTGTCACCAAATAGGGGCCTTAGCCCTGGACCGTAGTCCACCCTGACACAATGAGCTCTAGACTTTAAGACATGCCCTTCTACCTAGTCCAACTAGCTACCAAGGTTGTTCGATTATAGCCATTATACAAGTATTTCAAGTTCAAGATCATGTCAAGTAGCAAGTTGATTTCATACTAGGCCCTTAGGCCAATTGAGCTATAGCTCACATATCATGTAGTTCTCATGTTTCATTTCATCAAGTAGGATAACATTACAAGCAAGTTCTTTAAGCACTTGATCACATGCCATATCACGCATATACGCACCAAGGTTACCACTTAATCATGCTTAAACATTCGAATTAAACATGTATTCAAAGATGTTATCAAGTTTCATGCATTACTAGTCATTCTTCCCTTATTAGGTCAAGTCCATATTAGGTTCATTTAAGTATTTCAAGAATGTAGACAAGCATGCATTGGTTAGGACCTAGTCCTAACCCTAGAGATAACTACACTCACAATACTCCAAGTTTAGCTAGTCTTGGATCCACACTCCTTTGTTCTTGGCTTTAGGATGTTCCACTCTTTCCTCATCCACCAAGTTCACTCATGGTTCTAACACATTACACAAGTACATACATGTTAAAACAAGTTTATATAATCATTCAGTCAAGACAATGTTACAAGCACACAACATATACAAATCTGGCAGCATGTTCATATACATTCTTTACTACACATAACTACACTTATCTATACTTTACTTCACGTAAAGCAGAGCAGAATCAATGTCCTAAAACTGTTTACGAAACAGTTTACAAATTGCCACAAAATAGTGTACAATTACCTAAACTGTTGTTACTACGCAGCATGTACTCTGTTCACTTAAACATGCATAACTTTCATTCCGCACGTCGGAATTTCAATTGGTTTACACCATTGGAAAGCTAACTTAACTGTCTTTCTAACCATATAGACCTTGAATTTTAGTTCTTTTCCAATTAATACAGTTTTTAACTTAAAGACAGGGCAATTTGCTACACTGGACAGTTTGCACTGTCCCTAGAATTTCTTCTCTACAATTCATTCTACAATCCAGAATTCAGTTCTGTTTTCTCCTAATGAATTTATACATTTCAAGTTACTATCCATAAAATTTTCAGCCTTAAATTCCTTTTATCCAATTTATGGTGATTAAAGTTGCTGCCCAGAACAGAGTATTCTGGGCAGATTACTCTAGGTTGATTTTCTAGCTTCTTAACTCATCTATACAAGGTTCTATCATGGCAATCCAACTTATTTTCATGTTCTTACATGTCTAGGTCAGTCTAATTCATTTAACCATGTGCTTAAAACAGGGCATTATCATGTTAAATTCAATTTGATCTATTTGATCAACATTATACGTTCAATTCACCATTTGAGCAGCCCATTAGCTAGTTTTAACTAATCCAATTAGGTGCACTCATTTTCCAGCAAGTTATCTACTCTATTCAATCTTCAATTCATCTACCAACATGATCAAAACAAGGTTTTACATTCAGTTATCATGCTTAAACGTTTTCACTATCAAAACAGTCCTAATTCAACACTGTTTTTAACCATATACATTGTCTTTATCAAGTTGGCTACTAGTATTCACAATTTCAAGTACAATTAGAAGCTAACATGATCCTAACATACATAACAATCATCCAAATCAATCTAGGCAACAAGAACATCATCATTTCAAGATTCAAGCATCCTATAACATGTAAGAGTCAAGCATTATACCTTCTCCAAGCTAAATTTGATGAAGGCTAAATCAAAAGCTTGAATTGAAGGTGATGTTTGAAGCTTTTCTCTCCCCTTTATCTCTCAAGAATTTTGGCTATGCTGATAATTTTGGGAGGAAGATGACAATATTTTTGTCCATTATTCCCCTCCTAGCCGTAAGTCATCCTCTCAATTGGCACATATTCTCATTTGATGAGAACATGTGTCAAGGCCTTTAATTTTAGTTCCATTTGAATGCAATCTTTATAGCTTTGCATGTTCACAATTTCATCCTTCCATTTAAGCCTTCTAGTTTTAACTTCAATTCAATTTGGTTCTAATTTCACTTATTTGATCTTATGGATGGCCAATGTTCTTTCTTCTTTAAATTGATTAGCTCATGTATTCAATTAGCCTATAGTTTAGATTGTAGTAACTTTCCTAGGCCAATTTTAGGGTGTTACAAAACGTACTCAAAATTTATATTTTATTGTTGTAGACTTATTATACAAATTTGTTACCATTGTGATCGGTCTTTGAGAAGGACAAGTTGAATGGCGTAAACTACCTTGATTGGTCACTGGAAGGAAAATGTTTCCATTTGTAATAAGACATGTCATGTAAAAGGAACTGCCCCATTTATCTTGAAAAGTCAATAAGGAAAATGAAAGCGGAGCGTCCACCTGGAATATTTATGTTATTGATATTAATTTATCCACCTACTTCTTGGGCATTGGATACCGATTGTAGTTCTCATATTTGTTCATTTATATAAGGACTGCAAAAGAGTTGAAATTTGAGAAAATGAGATGTGGACTTACGGGTTGGTAATGGAGCAAGAGTTGCTGCATTAGCTATAGGAACATATACTTTATCATTGCCTAGTGGACTTAATTTATATTTAAAGGATTGTTATTTTGTGTCTGGTTTGACTAAAAACATCATTTCGATTTCTTGTTTAGAAAAGATTGGTTTTGAGATAATTATTAAGAATAATTGTTGTTCATTTATTTTGATAATGTTTTCTATGGTGTGACACAATTAATAAATGGCCTCTATATTTTGGATCAAGAGAATTCCATTTACAACATAAATACGAAAAGATCAAAACAAATGACTCTAATCAAACTCATCTTTGGAATTGTCACTCGGGTCACATAAGTGAAAAACGTATTTCAAAACTTCATAAATATGGATTTTTTGATTCATTTGTTTTTGAACAACTTGATGTATGCGAGCCTTGCTTACTGGGAAAGATTACCAAAGCTCCTTCTAATGGTAAAAGTGAGCGAGCAAGTGATTTATTGGGATTAATACATAATGATGTATGTGGACCAATGAATACACAAGCCAGAAGAAGGTTTTCAATACTTCATTACTTTCACAGATGACTTCAGTAGATATAGGTGCATTTACGTAATGCATCATAAATCTGAACCCCTTGAAAAGTTCAAGGAATTTAAAAATGAAGTACAAAACTGACTAGGAAAAAGCATTAAGGCTCTTCGATTAGATCGAGGAGGAGAATACTTAAGCTTAGAGTTTGGTGACCTTCTTAAGGAATGTGGGAGTGTCTCACACCTCCTTGTACTCCACAATGGAATGGAGTTTTCGAAAAGAAGAAATCGAACACTGTTAGACATGGTTCGCTCAATGATGAGTCACGCTAATCTTCCAGTTTCTTTTTGGGGACAAGCGCTAAAAAATAACTACTTTCACAAAAATGGTGTTCCATTTAAATGAGTTCAAAAGACACCATATGAGATATGGACTGGGAAACGTCATAGTATGTCTTTTAATTAAAATTTGGGGATGTAAAGCTTATGTTAAACATAAGATGTCTACAAAGTTCAAACCCAAATCTCATAAATGTAATTTTGTTGATTATCCTAAACAAACTAAAGGATATCATTTCTTCAATCCTACCAAGAAAAAAGTGTTTGTTACCCAAACATGAATCTTCCTAGAAAGATAATTTGTTTTCCAGAAAGGAAGTAAGAGAAGTATTAAACTCAATGAAATTCGAGATCAACCACATATCATTAAACAAGAGATTGAACAACAACAAGTTCCACAAATTGTTAAGGAACATTCAACAGTTTTGGAAACACAACCACTGCGAAGATCTTTGAAAGAATGCAATACGCCTAAGAAATATGGATTTCTTGTCACATTGCATTGTGATGTTCTCTTCATGGATCAATGATAAGTGTTCAAAAGTACTATTTTTCTTACCCTTTTTACTCATATGATTGTTAGACTTAGGCTCATATTAGTTGCATAATTAGCCATTCATGCATTAATCCATGTTTCCTTCCATCGTTGAGCTTGATTACATAACTTGGTAGTTTTTGTGGGAAAAGATGTTTCTTTGGTGTGTTTTGTGTGTATGTGCAGGATCACTGGCCAAATCAAGGCTAGAGTTAGTTGTCAGGGCAATACATGAAGGATATGCCGAACTAGTTGCCAGGGCAATACATGAAGGAGACGCCGAGCCAGTTGCCATGGAAATTGTCGACAAGAGAAAAGGTGATATGGTAGTCGAAATCGATGACTAGACAAGCCCAAGATGACATGGAGCAAAGCCCAAACCGAAAGGAATTTGATTTCCATGCAGAGATTAAAGAAGAATTAAATTTTAAGAAGATAGGAGAAGTTCTAGTAGGAATACAATTATAATAAAGAATTATATTCTTTAAAGATAATTTAATTCCAACTTAAACTCCTCCTCAAAGAATGACTTTGGCCTAGCCCTATAAATAGGAAGGAGATTTCGACAATCCATAGAGAGGAAGAGAGGGGAATTTTGACAAGTACAAGGAGGGCAAGAGGAGAGAATTTTCGACAAGCATCTAGGGCAAGGAGGATTTCGACAAGCCTCCTTCTTCATCCTTTTCTTTCTTGTTCGATTGGGTTCATGCTAGGGATTATTTATCTTGTGTTTCTTTGGAACCTAGCCATGAACTAAATCTACTTGGCTATGGTTATTGTGTTTTGTGGTTGTGAGAAACTATTGGTTTTTGTTTAGGTAATAAGAGTTTGCACTTTTCTATTTCAAGGTTTATTCATTCTTGGTTCTTATTCTTGTTTGCGAGTGAATTGGGAGAGGATCTCGTGATTTCATCTATTTATCTAATATCGGGAGAGTTAGATTCAAGAAACGAATGAATATGATCTTTATTCAATCTATTGATGGTGAAGATTAATCCGGCTTAGGAATAAGTTAAGGATTTCAACGGCTAAGAGGAGCGCAAGATTGGTTGTTGTTCACCCTTGATTCATGCAGGGATGTATTATCAAGGCATGCACAAGTAGCTAGAGTTTCGACTTAGGGATAAGAAGAAACCATTGAAAAACGCTCTGCCGAACCTTGAAGGTTGCTGCCCAAACGCCCAAGTAGTTGCCCAACTAGTCGCCCAGGCAACCATCGATTAGTTGCCAAGGCAACCCCGTTGTGCAAGTTGCCACGACAACTGAGTTGCCCGTGCACTCTTTTACCAAAACGATCCAATCGGCTATCACACCTAAACTCACGATAACCTGGCCTATCTCTCTCTCAATTGATCTTATCTATTCATTTACTTTATTGCTTTCTAGATTAGTTATTAGTTAAACTCCTATTATCCTTTATTTTTGTTTTTACTTTTTACAGTGCAAGAGACTAGATTCTTGAAGTGGCACCAATCCCTGTGGAGACGATATCTTTTATACTATAACTTGCGATGTGTATACTTGCACATTTGCGTAGCACTTATTACGCGCAACAAGTTTTTGGCGCCGTTGCCGGGGATTGGCAATAGCGACTTTGTTTTTATTTTCTTGCACTTTCTTTTTACTTTTCTTGTTTAAAATTCAAAGGGCTAACAAACTTTGGTTTTGCATTTGTATATGACCAGGGCGAGACCGACTACACCAGAATATCCCTTTGATCCAGAAATCGAACGAACCTTACAAAGACTTAGACGAAGGATAAGAGTAGCAATGGCTAATGAAGACGGCAATATGAATCAAGATGTTCTAGCAGCAGGAGGAGTGATTCTTGCACGAAACAGAACTATTCGAGACTATCTTGAAGAAGATCTTGATGGACTTAACCCAGGAGTTGTCGCACCTGAAATTGAAGCCGACCACTTTGAGTTGAAATCGGTAATGTTTAATATGATCAACAAAATAGGTCAATTTGGCGGCTCAGCAACTGAAGATGCACGGCACATCTGAAATCTTTCCTCGAAATTTGCAACTCGTTCAAGATACACGGAGTCACCCCCAATGTATTATGATTAAGATTATTCCCCTATTCACTGAGAGAAAGGGGGAAAGCATGGTTGAATAGCATTCCTGCCGGATCCATAGCATCTTGGACTGATCTTTGTCGTGACTTCCTTGCTAGATTTAATCCTACAAATTTGACTGATAAGCTTCGTAACGACATTACTTCTTTTCGGCAGACAGATGATGAATCCATGTACGAGGCTTGGGAGCGATATAGAGAACTTCTACACAAATGCCCCCTACACGGATTCCCGGTGTGGACTCAAGTAACAATGTTTTACAACGCCGTGAATACACCAACAAGGATGATGCTAGATGCCTCGGCAAACGGCATACACCTAGATAAGTCGCCGGAGGAAGCAATGCAAATTTTAAACAGGCTGGCCAAGAATGATTATCAATTCCCATCTACTAGAAGAGGAGGAGTTAGACGCCAAGCACAATACATGAACTAGGATCATCAGATTCAATTTCTGCACAATTGGCCACTTTAACCAAGATGGTCCAGAACATGCAAAAACCAAACAACACAAATGAAGTCAAGGTAATGGATTCTTTTTGTGAGTTATGTGGTGATAACCATAATTCTTCTGAATGTATGCAGAATTCGGAATCCAGCTTCTATGTGGTGAATTACAATCGGAACAACAACGTGATGTCCAATACATACAATCCAGCTTGGAAGAAGCACCCAAATTTTTCATAGAGTAATCCCAACAATGCTCTAAACCAGAACAATCAGAATGCACAAGCATCGGGATTCCAGCAGAATATGCCACGGCAACAGTTGCCACAGCAACAACCGACGACATCTAGTTCTTTGGAAAATTCTCTAAATGCTTTTATGATGAAAACTGAATCTTATATGGATGAGAATAGTAATTTCATAAAAAGAACTGATGCTTTTATTAACAGGACCGAGATGAGATTGCAAAACCAAGAGGCGGCAATCAAATCATTGGAAAATCAAGTCGGACAGTTTGCTCAAAATCTGAATACTAGACCGCAAGGAGGTTTACCTAGCGATACTGAAGTCGCAAGAGGAACTGGCCATGAGCAATGTAAGGCGATCACCACTAGAAGTGGCCAACAACTTAGAGAGGTTCAAACCCGCTCATCAAACAAAACTCCATAAAAAGATCAAGATGAACCTAGCGGCAAAGCCTCAGATGCTGAACCAGGAATTGCCGCGGCAACCGGCAATAAGCATGCCTCAGCCACCGACGATAAAGACGCCTCGGCAACTTGCGATAAGCATGCCTCAACAACTCCAGTTGATAACGCCTCTGCAACTCCAGTTGTCCCGGCAATGCCGTCAATCAAGTTCCAAACCAATGAAAGGATCGAAGATATCCGACTTCCACCACCATTCCCACAAAGGTTGAAGCAACAAAAGCAAGAATACCAATTCAAGAAGTTTCTTGATATCCTAAAGCAAGTCCACATCAACTTGCCATTGGTGGAAGCAATTGAACAAATGCCAAACTATGACAAGTTTCTTAAAGACATTGTGTCCAAGAGAACAAGGCTATGAGAGTTTGAAACAGTTGCCGCAACAGAGGGATGCATGGCAATGTTGCACAATATTATGCCACCTAAGTTGAAGGATCCCGGAAGTTTCACAATACCCTGTTCTATTGGAAATCACTATGTCGGGAAAGAATTATGCGACCTTGGGGCTAGCATAAACTTGATGCCTAAATCGGTTTTCCAGAAACTAGGAATCGGGAAGGCAAGACCTACAACAGTTATGCTACAGCTAGCCGACAGATCCTATGTGCATCCGGAGGGAAAAATCGAGGACATACTGGTAAAAGTTGATAAATTTATTTTTCCCGCTGACTTTATTATTTTGGATTGTGAAGCAGATGAGCATGCACCCATCATTCTCGGGAGACCATTCCTAGCAACAGGGAGAACCTTGATCGATGTTGAAAAGGGAAAACTCACAATGAGAGTGAATGACCAGCAAGTTAAACTAAATGTGTTCCAAACACTAAGGCATGCCGATGATCCAGAAGAATGCCAACTTCTTCATGCCACGGCAGAGTTTAACTTCGACGAGGAATTTAGTTGCCTCGGCAACTACATTGCCGATCAAGAGGAACCTGAGGAGTATGAAGAACCGGTCGATGAGGAATAACAAGAAGAGGCAAATTGGCTAGTCAATCGACCAGGTACATACTTTGAACCACTGGATTACTCAGGTAAGGAAGGTAAGCTTGAAAAACCCTCTATTGAACAACCACCGATTCTTGAGTTGAAACAATTGCTAGAGCAACTAAAATATGCATACTTAGGAACCGATAATACATTGCCTGTAATTATTTCTTCTAAGTTACAGCCTGAGCAGGAAAAGAAGCTGATCAAGCTGTTGAAGCTACACAAAAAGGCTATAGGGTGGACAATTGCCGACTTGAAGGGAATTAGCCCAGCAGTGTGCATGCACAAGATTCTATTGGAAGATGATCACAAACCTTCAATTGAGGCCCAGAGGAGACTGAATCATGCCATGAAAGGGGTTGTAATGAAAGAAATCATCAAGTGGCTTGACGTCGGCATTATATACCCTATCTCTGATAGTAGATGGGTAAGTCCGGTACAATGTGTACCGAAAAAGGGAGGTATAACAGTGGTAAGCAATGAAAATAATGAACTCATTCCAACCAGAACTGTGACCGGTTGGAGGGTTTGTATGGATTATCGAAAGCTAAACAAAGCCACTAGGAAAGATCACTTCCCATTACCCTTTATTGATCAAATGCTTGACCGTCTTGCAGGTAAACCCTTTTAATGTTTTCTTGATGGTTATTCAGGTTACAATCATATTGCCATAGCACCAGAAGATCAAGAAAAGACAACCTTCACATGCCCATACGGTACCTATGCCTTCCGAAGAATGCCGTTCGGATTGTGTAACGCCCCAGCAACCTTCCAAAGATGCATGATGGCGCTCTTTTCAAACATGGTCGAAGACTTCCTTGAGATCTTCATGGATGATTTTTCTGTTTTTGGTAATGACTTCGACAGCTGTCTCGGCAATTTAGAGAGGGTGTTGGCAAGATGTGAAGAAACGGATTTAGTCCTCAATTGGGAGAAATGCCATTTTATGGTAGATGAAGGAATAGTGCTCGGCCACAAGATTTCATCCAAGGAATTGAAGTAGACAAAGCCAAGGTGGACGTGATCGAGAGATTACCCCCACCAAGTTCGGTTAAAGGAATTCAAAGTTTTCTTGGACATGCAGGTTTTTACAGGAGGTTCATTCATAATTTTTCTAAAATCACTAAATCCTTATGCAATTTGCTTGAACAGGATAAAGTCTTCGATTTTAATGATTCTTGCACCCCAAGCATTCGAAACCCTAAAGGAAAAGCTTGTCTCGGCACCCATTGTCGTTCCACCAGATTGGACGCTACCTTTTGAGCTCATGTGTGATGCAAGTGATTTCGCAGTAGGAGCAGTCCTAGGCTAACGCACAGGTAAGACCTTCCATGTGATATACTACGCTAGTAAAACTCTTAATAGTGCTCAAGTGAATTACACAACAACGGAGAAAGAGTTACTAGCTGTAGTTTTTGCATTTGACAAGTTCCGATCCTATTTGATTGGTACAAAGGTAATTGTTCATACGAACCATTCGGCAATCAAATACTTATTTGCTAAAAATGATGCTAAACCTCGTTTGATTCGTTGGATATTACTTTTACAAGAATTTGATATTGAAATTAAGGACAGGAAAGGAACAGAAAATCAAGTGGACGATCACTTATCACATTTGGAACGCAATAGGGAGGAGAACGCAGATCTAGAGATATGTGATGCATTCCCGGATGAACAAATTTTAGTTGCCTCAGCAACCATGGACGCACATGCCTCGGCAACCCTTGACGCCTCGGCAACCATGGATGTGCACGCCTCGGCAACCCTCGAAGCCGCAGCAGCCTTTGACGCGGACGCCTCGGCAATTCTGGGAGCAGTCGCCACGGCAGCACATGCCTCGACAATACCCTGGTACGCGGATTTAGTTAATTTCCTTGTTTGTGGTATTTTTCCTTATGGCATTACTCACCAAGGGAAGAAGCGGTTCCGCCATGATGCTAAGCATTACTTTTGGGACGAGCCTCTTTTGTTTAAACAATGTGCAGATCAGGTTATATGCCGATGTGTCCCTGAAGAAGAGCAACAGAATGTACTCCAGCAATGCCATTCTTCACCCTATGGAGGACATTTTGGAGGAACTCGTACCGCGGCCAAAGTTTTGCAATCCGGTTTGTATTGGCCAACATTGTACAAAGATGCCCAAGACTTTTACAAGCAATGTGATCGTTGCCAGAGGACGGGCAATATCTCTAGACGACATGAGATGCCACTCTAGAACATCATCGAGGTGGAATTGTTCGATGTGTGGGGGATCGATTTTATGGGACCTTTCCCATCTTCATTCGGCAACCTCTACATTCTACTTGCCGTTGACTATGTGTCTAAATGGGTGGAGGCAGCTGCAGTTCCCAACAACGATTCCAAGACCGTGCAACGATTCCTGCAGAAAAACATATTTACACGGTTTGGGATGCCGAGAGTAATTATCAGTGACGAAGGCAAGCATTTTAACAACAGACTAATTGCCAAGATGTTGCAACGCTTCGTCATATCACACAAGATCGCTACGGCATATCATCCACAAACCAACGGGCAAGCAGAAATTTCCAACCGGGAATTGAAGGGTATACTCGAAAAAGTTGTAAATCCCTCTATGAAGGATTGGTCATTAAGACTAGATGACGCACTTTGGGCATATCGCACTGCATTCAAAACACCCTTAGGTATGTCCCCCTTCCGACTTGTCTATGGCAAAACATGCCATCTACCGGTGGAAATCGAGCACAAGGCGTACTGGGCAATCAAGACCGTGAATATGGATTGGGAAGTGCCGGACAAAAGCGTTTGATAGATCTCAATGAGATAGAAGAATTCCGTGCACTCGCCTATAACAATGCACGAATCTACAAGGAGAAAACAAAGCGATGGCATGACAAGAAACTATTGCCGCGACAATTCACGCCAGGGCAACTAGTTCTCCTATTCAATTCTCGGCTAAAACTTTTCCCGAGAAAGCTGAAATCAAGATGGTCGGGACCGTTCGAAGTCATCAAACCATTCTCCCATGGTGCTATGATAATCAAGTCCATCTCTGACAACCATGAATTCAAAGTTAATGGACAAAGATTGAAGCACTACAATGGTGCCCATGTGGAGACGATATCTTTTATACTATAACTTGCGACGTGTATACTTGCACATTTGCGTAGCACTTATTACGTGCAACAAGTTTTTTGGAGCCGTTGCCGGGGATCGACAACTTCTACCTCACCCTAAACCCTTTTTCGTTTTCCCCTAATCCTACCCACCTATCTTTTCTATAAAACCCATCACCCCTAACCTATTCCTACTTTCTATCTTGCAACTTTTTTAGTTTCTTTTCTTTGTTTTTACTCACAACCAAGATCATCCATGGCATCCAAGATTAAACTTTTAGTTCATCCAAGTTCCTCCAAAGAACCAAGATACAAGAAGTTTGCTACACCGGTGGTTCAAGAAAGATTTCAATCCAAGTTTGAAAGCCGGAAGATTCATGAAGAACAAGGCTTTGAATACTCCAACTCTCATCAAGATTTCGGCCTTGAACCATTCATCTTCGAGAGGATTGCAAATCAAAAGTGGCAAATCTTTTGCCATCAACCGGAACCGGGTAACATCTCATGGGTAAGAGAATTCTATGCTCACTCACCTAACCCGGATAATCCTTATGTTTTTGTTCGTGACAAGGCCATACTCATAAGTCCCGAAAGCGTCAACACCTTTTACGGGCTTTACATTGAGAAGGACGAGCATCAAGCCTTCATTGATCAAATCACTCCCAAGTAACTCGACAAGGTGCTTCAAGAACTCACTCAACCGGGAACTCATTGGAACGACGGTAAATACAAGGGCACGGTAAATCGCCTTCGACTTAAACCCGAGGCAAAACTATGGAATAAGTTTGTTAAAACTTCTTTAATGCCCACCACACACAATACTATCGTTGATATACCACGTCTTTTGCTCATACATTCTATTTTGCATAATCGCATCATTAACATTGGAAAAATTATTTGTGATGAGATTTTTGTATGCAGCTCAAAAGATAAGGGTTCTCTTTTCTTCCCTTGCTTAATTTCTAATCTTTGCAAGGAGATGCATGTTCCAAGTGAGTCCACCGATGAAAAGGCCCTACCAAAGTCCGGTTGGAATCAAGCACAAATCCAAAAGCTAATGGGAGAGGCATCAGAAAATCTTCAAGGCCTCCAATTGCGCGGCAACTCCCGCCGCCCGGCAATCCATAATGCCCAAGCACCTAACGCCAGGGCAACTCAGCCATTAACCCCGGGACACTTTGAAGCACTTTTGCACCCATTGGCAAGCCACCTAAGGCAAATTGAAGACCGGCAACTAATGTTCATGCGGTACATGAAGGAGCACAACAATGCCATCACCCAAGTCATCCTAGAAAAGTACCCGGACAATCGCGTGCCATTCCCAATCTTTCCCGCCGAGATCCTTGCCACGGCAACCAACCTTGAAGATGCCACGGCAACCAAAGCTAAAGACGTCCCGCAACCACTACAAAAGCTAAAGGTAAAGCATCTATGCCCGAATCAACTCCTACGGAATCATTTTCTGATTTTTCATATTCGGATGAGTCCTCCATTGCACCAACAAAGACCGCACCAATTGAATCCCCTCCAAGCGAAAAGCCAATGACATTGATGAAGAGGACGATGAGGACAACCCGTCATTTATGATCGATTCCACCACCGACAACAAGAAAACAACCATCGCGTTCAAGCAAAAGAATCAAGACACCGACCAAAAGGAAACTAATCATCTACGATGACGAACTCTCGGAGTAAGTCCTCGTATGCATTTTATTTTTCGTTACTTTTATTTTTCTTTAATGCATGCATTGAGGACAATGCCTCACTCGAGTTTGGGGGGGATTGTTATTAGTAGTTACCATGTTTAGTTACATTCATCTTAAGTATTACATTTAGGATACATAAATTGCTTGCCATGCCTTTAATTGGAACAAGAATTGCTTAGATTTGATGAATATCCGATGATGACTTTGCCAATGCACTTAATTGATAGAATTTTTATTCTAGGATAACCATGGAAAAACTTAGAATTTTACTATGATGCTAATTTTGATGAAACACTATTGTGGTTTGATTGATTTAAGGAATTCTAGTGAACTTAGGTTGATAATTAACAAATTGGTGGATTAGAATAAAAATTGGATGAATGCTAGAGGTGCCCGAAATTGGCTCTAGCATATGCTAAAAAAATTGATCACTAGAGGTGCCCGAAACTGGCTCTAGTATGTGTTAAAAAAATTGATCGCTAGAGGTGCCCAAAACTGGCTCTAGTCGAATAAATTAACTTAATAAAACTAAAAACAAAACACTAGAGGTGCCCAAAACTGGCTCTAGTTAAAACATGTTAAAAAGAACCCAATGAAGTAATTTGAAAACTTCTTGTTTGCATAGAATCCGAGAAATCAACTTGCACACAACTCCGCACACACTCACAAGCATTATAGTTTGATTCCGAGTAACTCCTAAGTTTTTCGAAAAATAAAAAGCCAATCATACTTTGTGCTCCGGTTCAGAGAATTGAAATCAAGTTCAAAGCTAAGTTTGTGAAAATTGAAGTCTTGGCAGGTAATTATGAGTTTGCATTGCTTGAGGACAAGCAATAGTTCGAGTTTGGGGGTGTGAAGATTCATGAAGAACAAGGCTTTGAATACTCAACTCTCATCAAGATTTCGCCTTGAACCATTCATCTTCGAGAGGATTGCAAATCAAAAGTGGCAAATCTTTTGCCATCAACCGAACCGGTAACATCTCATGGGTAAGAGAATTCTATGCTCACTCACCTAACCCGGATAATCCTTATGTTTTTGTTCGTGACAAGGCCATACTCATAAGTCCCGCGTCAACACCTTTTACGGGCTTTACATTGAGAAGGACGAGCATCAAGCCTTCATTGATCAAATCACTCCCAAGTAACTCGACAAGGTGCTTCAAGAACTCACTCAACCGGGAACTCATTGGAACGACGGTAAATACAAGGGCACGGTAAATCGCCTTCGACTTAAACCCGAGGCAAAACTATGGAATAAGTTTGTTAAAACTTCTTTAATGCCCACCACACACAATACTATCGTTGATATACCACGTCTTTTGCTCATACATTCTATTTTGCATAATCGCATCATTAACATTGGAAAAATTATTTGTGATGAGATTTTTGTATGCAGCTCAAAAGATAAGGGTTCTCTTTTCTTCCCTTGCTTAATTTCTAATCTTTGCAAGGAGATGCATGTTCCAAGTGAGTCCACCGATGAAAAGGCCCTACCAAAGTCCGGTTGGAATCAAGCACAAATCCAAAAGCTAATGGGAGAGGCATCAGGAAAATCTTCAAGGCCTCCAATTGCCGCGGCAACTCCTGCCGCCCCGGCAATCCATAATGCCCAAGCACCTAACGCCAGGGCAACTCAGCCATTAACCCCGGGACACTTTGAAGCACTTTTGCACCCATTGGCAAGCCACCTAAGGCAAATTGAAGACCGGCAACTAATGTTCATGCGGTACATGAAGGAGCACAACAATGCCATCACCCAAGTCATCCTAGAAAAGTACCCGGACAATCGCGTGCCATTCCCAATCTTTCCCGCCGAGATCCTTGCCACGGCAACCAACCTTGAAGATGCCACGGCAACCAAAGCTAAAGACGTCCGGCAACCACTACAAAAGCTAAAGGTAAAGCATCTATGCCCGAATCAACTCCTACGGAATCATTTTCTGATTTTTCATATTCGGATGAGTCCTCCATTGCACCAACAAAGACCGCACCAATTGAATCCTCCAAGCGAAAAGCCAATGACATTGATGAAGAGGACGATGAGGACAACCCCGTCTTTAGGATCGATTCCACCACCGACAACAAGAAAACAACCATCGCGTTCAAGCAAGAGAATCAAGACACCGACCAAAAGGAAACTAATCATCTATGATGACGAACTCTCGGAGTAAGTCCTCGTATGCATTTTATTTTTCGTTACTTTTATTTTTCTTTAATGCATGCATTGAGGACAATGCCTCACTCGAGTTTGGGGGGGATTGTTATTAGTAGTTACCATGTTTAGTTACATTCATCTTAAGTATTACATTTAGGATACATAAATTGCTTGCCATGCCTTTAATTGGAACAAGAATTGCTTAGATTTGATGAATATCCGATGATGACTTTGCCAATGCACTTAATTGATAGAATTTTTATTCTAGGATAACCATGGAAAAACTTAGAATTTTACTATGATGCTAATTTTGATGAAACACTATTGTGGTTTGATTGATTTAAGGAATTCTAGTGAACTTAGGTTGATAATTAACAAATTGGTGGATTAGAATAAAAATTGGATGAATGCTAGAGGTGCCCGAAATTGGCTCTAGCATATGCTAAAAAAATTGATCACTAGAGGTGCCCGAAACTGGCTCTAGTATGTGTTAAAAAAAATTGATCGCTAGAGGTGCCCAAAACTGGCTCTAGTCGAATAAATTAACTTAATAAAACTAAAAACAAAACACTAGAGGTGCCCAAAACTGGCTCTAGTTAAAACATGTTAAAAAGAACCCAATGAAGTAATTTGAAAACTTCTTGTTTGCATAGAATCAGAAAATCAACTTGCACACAACTCCGCACACACTCTCACAAGCATTATAGTTTGATTCCGAGTAACTCCTAAGTTTTTCAAAAATAAAAAGCCAATCATACTTTGTGCTCCGGTTCGGAGAATTGAAATCAAGTTCAAAGCTAAGTTTGTGAAAATTGAAGTCTTGGCAGGTAATTATGAGTTTGCATTGCTTGAGGACAAGCAATAGTTCGAGTTTGGGGGTGTGAAGATTCATGAAGAACAAGGCTTTGAATACTCCAACTCTCATCAAGATTTCGGCCTTGAACCATTCATCTTCGAGAGGATTGCAAATCAAAAGTGGCAAATCTTTTGCCATCAACCGGAACCGGGTAACATCTCATGGGTAAGAGAATTCTATGCTCACTCACCTAACCCGGATAATCCTTATGTTTTTGTTCGTGACAAGGCCATACTCATAAGTCCCGAAAGCGTCAACACCTTTTACGGGCTTTACATTGAGAAGGACGAGCATCAAGCCTTCATTGATCAAATCACTCCCAAGTAACTCGACAAGGTGCTTCAAGAACTCACTCAACCGGGACTCATTGGAACGACGGTAAATACAAGGGCACGAAAAATCGCCTTCGACTTAAACCCGAGGCAAAACTATGGAATAAGTTTGTTAAAACTTCTTTAATGCCCACCACACACAATACTATCGTTGATATACCACGTCTTTTGCTCATACATTCTATTTTGCATAATCGCATCATTAACATTGGAAAAATTATTTGTGATGAGATTTTTGTATGCAGCTCAAAAGATAAGGGTTCTCTTTTCTTCCCTTGCTTAATTTCTAATCTTTGCAAGGAGATGCATGTTCCAAGTGAGTCCACCGATGAAAAGGCCCTACCAAAGTCCGGTTGGAATCAAGCACAAATCCAAAAGCTAATGGGAGAGGCATCAGGAAAATCTTCAAGGCCTCCAATTGCCGCGGCAACTCCTGCCGCCCCGGCAATCCATAATGCCCAAGCACCTAACGCCAGGGCAACTCAGCCATTAACCCCGGGACACTTTGAAGCACTTTTGCACCCATTGGCAAGCCACCTAAGGCAAATTGAAGACCGGCAACTAATGTTCATGCGGTACATGAAGGAGCACAACAATGCCATCACCCAAGTCATCCTAGAAAAGTACCCGGACAATCGCGTGCCATTCCCAATCTTTCCCGCCGAGATCCTTGCCACGGCAACCAACCTTGAAGATGCCACGGCAACCAAAGCTAAAGACGTCCCGGCAACCACTACAAAAGCTAAAGGTAAAGCATCTATGCCCGAATCAACTCCTACGGAATCATTTTCTGATTTTTCATATTCGGATGAGTCCTCCATTGCACCAACAAAGACCGCACCAATTGAATCCTCCAAGCGAAAAGCCAATGACATTGATGAAGAGGACGATGAGGACAACCCCGTACGAGGATCGATTCCACCACCGACAACAAGAAAACAACCATCGCGTTCAAGCAAGAGAATCAAGACACCGACCAAAAGGAAACTAATCATCTATGATGACGAACTCTCGGAGTAAGTCCTCGTATGCATTTTATTTTTCGTTACTTTTATTTTTCTTTAATGCATGCATTGAGGACAATGCCTCACTCGAGTTTGGGGGGGATTGTTATTAGTAGTTACCATGTTTAGTTACATTCATCTTAAGTATTACATTTAGGATACATAAATTGCTTGCCATGCCTTTAATTGGAACAAGAATTGCTTAGATTTGATGAATATCCGATGATGACTTTGCCAATGCACTTAATTGATAGAATTTTTATTCTAGGATAACCATGGAAAAACTTAGAATTTTACTATGATGCTAATTTTGATGAAACACTATTGTGGTTTGATTGATTTAAGGAATTCTAGTGAACTTAGGTTGATAATTAACAAATTGGTGGATTAGAATAAAAATTGGATGAATGCTAGAGGTGCCCGAAATTGGCTCTAGCATATGCTAAAAAATTGATCACTAGAGGTGCCCAAACTGGCTCTCTAGTATGTGTTAAAAAAATTGATCGCTAGAGGTGCCCAAAACGGCTCTAGTCGAATAAATTAACTTAATAAAACTAAAAACAAAACACTAGAGGTGCCCAAAACTGGCTCTAGTTAAAACATGTTAAAAAGAACCCAATGAAGTAATTTGAAAACTTCTTGTTTGCATAGAATCCGAGAAATCAACTTGCACACAACTCCGCACACACTCACAAGCATTATAGTTTGATTCCGAGTAACTCCTAAGTTTTTCGAAAAATAAAAAGCCAATCATACTTTGTGCTCCGGTTCAGAGAATTGAAATCAAGTTCAAAGCTAAGTTTGTGAAAATTGAAGTCTTGGCAGGTAATTATGAGTTTGCATTGCTTGAGGACAAGCAATAGTTCGAGTTTGGGGGTGTGAAGATTCATGAAGAACAAGGCTTTGAATACTCCAACTCTCATCAAGATTTCGGCCTTGAACCATTCATCTTCGAGAGGATTGCAAATCAAAAGTGGCAAATCTTTTGCCATCAACCGGAACCGGGTAACATCTCATGGGTAAGAGAATTCTATGCTCACTCACCTAACCCGGATAATCCTTATGTTTTTGTTCGTGACAAGGCCATACTCATAAGTCCCGAAAGCGTCAACACCTTTTACGGGCTTTACATTGAGAAGGACGAGCATCAAGCCTTCATTGATCAAATCACTCCCAAGTAACTCGACAAGGTGCTTCAAGAACTCACTCAACCGGGAACTCATTGGAACGACGGTAAATACAAGGGCACGGTAAATCGCCTTCGACTTAAACCCGAGGCAAAACTATGGAATAAGTTTGTTAAAACTTCTTTAATGCCCACCACACACAATACTATCGTTGATATACCACGTCTTTTGCTCATACATTCTATTTTGCATAATCGCATCATTAACATTGGAAAAATTATTTGTGATGAGATTTTTGTATGCAGCTCAAAAGATAAGGGTTCTCTTTTCTTCCCTTGCTTAATTTCTAATCTTTGCAAGGAGATGCATGTTCAAGTGAGTCCACCGATGAAAAGGCCCTACCAAAGTCCGGTTGGAATCAAGCACAAATCCAAAAGCTAATGGGAGAGGCATCGGGAAAATCTTCAAGGCCTCCAATTGCCGCGGCAACTCCTGCCGCCCCGGCAATCCATAATGCCCAAGCACCTAACGCCAGGGCAACTCAGCCATTAACCCCGGGACACTTTGAAGCACTTTTGCACCCATTGGCAAGCCACCTAAGGCAAATTGAAGACCGGCAACTAATGTTCATGCGGTACATGAAGGAGCACAACAATGCCATCACCCAAGTCATCCTAGAAAAGTACCCGGACAATCGCGTGCCATTCCCAATCTTTCCCGCCGAGATCCTTGCCACGGCAACCAACCTTGAAGATGCCACGGCAACCAAAGCTAAAGACGTCCCGGCAACCACTACAAAAGCTAAAGGTAAAGCATCTATGCCCGAATCAACTCCTACGGAATCATTTTCTGATTTTTCATATTCGGATGAGTCCTCCATTGCACCAACAAAGACCGCACCAATTGAATCCTCCAAGCGAAAAAGCCAATGACATTGATGAAGAGGACGATGAGGACAACCCGTCATTTGGATCGATTCCACCACCGACAACAAGAAAACAACCATCGCGTTCAAGCAAGAGAATCAAGACACCGACCAAAAGGAAACTAATCATCTACGATGACGAACTCTCGGAGTAAGTCCTCGTATGCATTTTATTTTTCGTTACTTTTATTTTTCTTTAATGCATGCATTGAGGACAATGCCTCACTCGAGTTTGGGGGGGATTGTTATTAGTAGTTACCATGTTTAGTTACATTCATCTTAAGTATTACATTTAGGATACATAAATTGCTTGCCATGCCTTTAATTGGAACAAGAATTGCTTAGATTTGATGAATATCCGATGATGACTTTGCCAATGCACTTAATTGATAGAATTTTTATTCTAGGATAACCATGGAAAAACTTAGAATTTTACTATGATGCTAATTTTGATGAAACACTATTGTGGTTTGATTGATTTAAGGAATTCTAGTGAACTTAGGTTGATAATTAACAAATTGGTGGATTAGAATAAAAATTGGATGAATGCTAGAGGTGCCCGAAATTGGCTCTAGCATATGCTAAAAAAATTGATCACTAGAGGTGCCCGAAAACTGGCTCTAGTATGTGTTAAAAAAATTGATAGCTAGAGGTGCCCGAAACTGGCTCTAGTCGAATAAATTAACTTAATAAAACTAAAAACAAAACACTAGAGGTGCCCAAAACTGGCTCTAGTTAAAACATGTTAAAAAGAACCCAATGAAGTAATTTGAAAACTTCTTGTTTGCATAGAATCCGAGAAATCAACTTGCACACAACTCCGCACACACTCACAAGCATTATAGTTTGATTACGAGTAACTCCTAAGTTTTTCAAAAATAAAAAGCCAATCATACTTTGTGCTCCGGTTCGAGAGAATGAAATCAAGTTCAAAGCTAAGTTTGTGAAAATTGAAGTCTTGGCAGGTAATTATGAGTTTGCATTGCTTGAGGACAAGCAATAGTTCGAGTTTGGGGGTGTGATAAGTGTTCAAAAGTACTATTTTTCTTACCCTTTTTACTCATATTATTGTTAGACTTAGGCTCATATTAGTTGCATAATTAGCCATTCATGCATTAATCCATGTTTCCTTCCATCGTTGAGCTTGATTACATAACTTGGTAGTTTTTGTGGGAAAAGATGTTGCTTTGGTGTGTTTTGTGTGTATGTGCAGGATCACTGGCCAAAGAAAGGCTAGAGTTAGTTGCCAAGGCAATACATGAAGGATATGCCGAACTAGTTGCCAGGGCAATACATGAAGGAGACGCCGAGCCAGTTGCCATGGCAATTGTCGACAAGAGCAAAGGTGATATGGTAGTCAAAATTGATGACTAGACAAGCCCAAGATGACGTGGAGCAAAGCCCAAACCCAAAGGAATTTGATTTCCATGCAAAGATTAAAGAAGAATTAAATTCCAAGAAGATAGGAGAAGTTCTAGTAGGAATACAATTATAATAAATAATTATATTCTTTAAAGATAATTTAATTCCAACTTAAACTCCTCCTCAAAGAAGGACTTTGGCCTAGCCCTATAAATAGGAAGGAGATTTCGACAATCCATAGAGAGGATGAGATAGGAATTTCGACAAGTCCAAAGAGGGCAAGAGGAGAGAATTTTCGACAAGCATCTAGGGCAAGGAGGATTTCGACAAGCCTCCTTCTTCATCCTTTTCTTTCTTGTTCGATTGGGTTCATGCTAGGGATTATTTATCTTGTGTTTCTTTGGAACCTAGCCATGAACTAAATCTACTTGGCTATGGTTATTGTGTTTTGTGGTTGTGAGAAACTATTGGTTTTTGTTTAGGTAATAAGAGTTTGCACTTTTCTATTTCAAGGTTTATTCATTCTTGGTTCTTATTCTTGTTTGCGAGTGAATTGGGAGAGGATCTCGTGATTTCATCTATTTATCTAATATTGGGAGAGTTAGATTCAAGAAACGAATGAATATGATCTTTATTCAATCTATTGATGGTGAAGATTAATCCGGCTTAGGAATAAGTTAAGGATTTCAACGGCTAAGAGGAGCGCAAGATTGGTTGTTGTTCACCCTTGATTCACGCAGGGATGTATTATCAAGGAATGCACAAGTAGCTAGAGTTTTGACTTAGGGATAAGAAGAAACCATTGAAGAACGCTCTGTTGAACCTTGAAGGTTGCTGCCCAGACGCCCAAGTAGTTGCCCAACTAGTCGCCCAGGCAACCATCGATTAGTTGCCAAGGCAACCCCGTTGTGCAAGTTGCCACGGCAACTGAGTTACCCGTGCACTCTTTTACCAAAATGATCCAATCGGCTATCACACCTCAACTCACGATAACCTGGCCTATCTCTCTCTCAATTGATCTTATCTATTCATTTACTTTATTGCTTTCTAGATTAGTTATTAGTTAAACTCCTATAATCCTTTATTTGTGTTTTTACTTTTTACAGTGCAAGAGACTAGATTCTTGAAGTGGCACCAATCCCTGTGGAGACGATATCTTTTATACTATAACTTGCGACGTGTATACGTGCACATTTTTGTAGCACTTATTACACGCAACAATCAAGATAAGCCTAAGACTTATCAAAAAGTAGTGACAGGCCTAAACTTTGAGAAATGGCTAGAGGCCATGAAATTCGAGATGGATTCCATGTCAAAAAACCAAGTTTGGACCTTGGTTTACCCACCTCTAGGGATTAAGCTCATAGGGTGCAAATGGGATTTCAAAAAGAAAACTGACATGGATGGTAATGACAAACACAAAAAGTGCGATTAATCGCTAAGGGTTTTGGTCAAATTCATGGTATAGAGTATGATGAAACCTTTTCACCTGTTGTTATGTTTAAATCCATCCGGATCTTGCTTGCGATAACTGCATTTTATGATTATGAGATAAGGCAAGTGGATGTTAAAAATGCTTTCCTTAATGGAAAATTAGATGAGGATGTGTACATGACACAACTTGAAGGTTTTGTCGATCCAAAAGATGCCAAAAAATATGCAAGCTACAAAGGTCCATTTATGGATTGAAACAAGCTTCTCAAAGTTGGAATCTTCATTTTAGCGATGCAATCAAAGAGTTTGATTTTATCAAAAATGAAGATGAGTCATGTGTTTTCAAGAAAATTAGTGGGAGCACTGTCATATTCTTGGTACTGTATGTGGATGACATACTGATAATAGGAAATGACATATCTAGCTTACAGTCTATGAAAACTTGGTTAGGAAAAATGTTTTTCCATGAAAGAGTTGGGTGAGGCAACATACATATTAGGAGTCAAGATCTATAGTGATAGATCAAGAAGACTGCTAGGACTGAGTCAAAATACATACATAGAAGAAGTACTAAAAAGATTCAGTATGGAAGAATCCAAAAGGGGGTTCTTACCTATGAGACATGAAATTTCACTCTCAAAGGAAATGTATCCTTCAACACCTCAAGATAAAGAGCAAATGAGTAAGATTCCATATTCTTCAACAATTGGATCTATCATGTATGCCATGCTATATACTCGTCCAAATGTATTATATGCTTTAAGTATGACAAGTCGATACCAGGTAAATCTCGGTGAAGGTCATTGGGTCGCAGTTAAAAACATCCTTAAGTACTTAAGAAGAACTAAGGATACATTCCTTATATAAGGAGGTGAGGAAAAGCTAAGTATAAAAGTTTGTATTGATGTCAGCTTTCAAATCGATAAGGATGATTCACGATTACAATCGGGTTTTGTGTTTTGCCTTAATGGAGGCTCTGTGAGCTGGAAAGGTTCAAACCAAGATACAGTAGCTAATTCTACAACAAAAGCCGAGAATATTGTAGCATGCGATACTGCAAAAGAGGGTGTTAAGATCAAGAAGTACATATCTGAACTAGGGGTTGTGCCAAGCATTTTGAATGCTATAGATCTACGTTGTGATAACAACAGAGCCATCGCAAAAGCAAAAGAACCC
Source organism: Hibiscus mutabilis (assembly GCA_019671005.1). NCBI lineage: Eukaryota > Viridiplantae > Streptophyta > Magnoliopsida > Malvales > Malvaceae > Hibiscus > Hibiscus mutabilis. Next base: position 27,309,994 of record CM033717.1, on the reverse strand, counting down.
AGATCTCACCAACGATCTAAAAACATACTTAAGCGTTACCATCTCATTCGAGAAATTATAGATCAAAGAGATGTGGAAATATGTACAGTACCAACAGATGATAACATTGTCGATCCATTGACAAAGCCTCTGACGCAGCAGAAGCATGATCGTCACACTAAGTTACTTGATATTAGATACATGAATGATTGGTCTTAGTGCTAGTGGGAGATTGTTAGAGTATGCCCAAAGACCAATCATAAGATTATTGTAAATGACATTTGTTTTTACCTTTTTCATTCATAAAGAGGCATTGCCATTATTATTTTCAGTTACAATTCTGCGTGCATAAATAAACTTAATTATAATAAAGTTCTTAGAATAATATTGAAATCCTAATTAAGTGGAATTAGGATTATATATATTTAATTTATATATTGAAATCCTAACTGAAGTTGAATTTGGATTATATATATTTAATATATATATTGAAATCCTAATTAAGTTGAATTGGGATTATATATATTTAATATATATTGAAATCCTAATTAAAGTTAAATTAGGATTATATATATTAATATATATATATTAAAATCCTAATATGAGTTGAATTAGGATTTCAAAGGCTATATAAAGGCATGAGAGATCTAGCAATCATTAATGCTTTTGGAAAAACCCTCTAAATAGTTTAGAGAGTTTTATATGCTCGTTTCAATTGGGTGAACTACGTAGAGGTCGGAGCGTTATCGTTGCGGCTTAGGAATCGACATTGTGGAATCATGATTGGATATTTATCTCCTCCAAATTTAGAATTCTAGATTTTAAATAGGTAATTCTTCACCCTTATTCACCCGAATTCGTTCCTCGTACATGGTCTATGGTGGTAATCGCCGGATAATTTTTCCGCTGTGCCATGGGGTGTACCGGTGTGACCCAACAGTCTCTACATAGTTGTCATTGCTACCAATACTTCTGATATAATGTTGTAGAGAATAAAAATACAAAGGAATCAATACACGACTTGCCTAATCACGGTATGAAACTAGGGACCCTGGGTACTAGACAATCTTAAGCTGACAATCTTAAATGTACACATTTAGTTTAAGGGTTGGTAGAGTACATTTTGAAACTTCCATTTCATACTTATCTGAAAAATGGTCTACCCAATACAATAATTGAAAAAACTTATCGGTAGCTGACGTATGAGAATGAGTTATAGAGATAATAGAATGACAAAGAAAATACGCATATATATTGGGAACATGGGTCTTTTGAAATGTGAGTAATAGTAGAATTAAATTCCAACTGAAAATATGAAAACAAGTGCTACATTGTAGGTTTGGAGCTCTTTAATAATGTAACATCAGTTTTGGTACAGTTTATAGAGTTTCGGTACGGACACTAAAAAGATGCATTTTTTCAAATTTGAAATCCTTCCAACCCGAAAAAGTCATAAATGTAAGCAAAGGAGTTCTTGGTATCGGTTTCAGAATTACTAATTAAATATTCGGTACTGATATTATTTAAGATCAAGTGAAAATGTATGAATATCCAGTAACACTATAGGTTTTATACTTCCAGACGAAACAATAGCTTATTGGTTTGAAATATTAACAGCCACATTTTCCCTATAAATACCACCACAATATCTAGTAACATTATAGGTTTTATCCTTCCAACCCAAAAAAGTCATAAATGTATGAATATTCAGTAATCTTTTCAACCGCTAGGTTTGAAATATTAACAGCCACATTTTCCCTATAAATACCACCACTTTATGTTTTGCATCTTCTACCCCATATTAAACTGAAATCTCGCATAAACATGTCTGTGGAGGTGCTTTCTGGTATTCAAAGACAGATGAGTAACGATACGTAGCATGTCCTTAAGTAGCACGTTATCTTATTTCTGGTAAACATCCCTATGATAGGTTACGTTGTTATTTAATTGTATGGTTTCGTTTTCATAAAGATTGTAATTATTATTATTTTCTTTAGTAATGGCATAACTTGATGGATCTTCGTATCGTTACCGACTTCGAATGGTTGCACCTGCTGCCAGCCCTTATGAAGGCAATGAATTTGACTTTTCCAATAACTTCCCACTTGACTACCCTCACTCTCCTCCTAGGGTAATTAACCTGTCAAGATTTTTTTTTTTTATCTTGGTCAATTTTTTACAATACAATAATTAATGGATAACGGTTTTATGTTTTTGTAGATTGTTGTTACATTTGATGGCGATCTATTCCACCCAAACATTACTGAGTCTGGTGTCATTAGGCTGGCCATCCAGCATGAAAGTTGGAGCCATTGTATTAGAGTTGTGGACATTTTTTAGGCTATACGGGTTTGTTGTATGCTCCAAACGCAGACGATCCTCACCCGGATTGTGAGGGTATTGCTCTGATTTACAAGAGGAATTCCTAACGCTTTGCAAAGTATGTGAGTTAGATAATGGGTTCTAATGTTTATGTATTGACCACATCTTTTTATGTTCAATTTTTAATATATGGATGCATCTAGTAAATTTCCAATGCTAAAACTTTTTTTATTTGCAGCCTTTAATGTCAAAATTTTTAAACAATGGACGTCTGTTTTGAAACTTTTCAAGCAAATCTTAAACTAAAATCATTAGTTTAACTTGTACATGTTTCGATTTAACGTGATAAGGTCGAAATTGTATACATAAACTTTCGATACTCGTCTTGGGTTTCACATGCTTAGAAGGACCCATGATATAATAATTCCTCATTCACCAGGGAGTTTGCAAATTAATAAGATGATGAATAAATTTGTAAATATGAAAATTATATATAAAGGTTTTTTTTACTCTGTTATATGTTGTTTTCTTAAATTTAGAAATATTAATAAAAAAATAATTTAAAATAAGTTTATGGAAATAAATGATTTTCATAAATGAGTTGTTATTATAAAGGAATATTAATTATGAATAAGAAATTTTATTTTTACAAAATTTCAGGTATAAGGAAATATGAAGTGAAAAACTTTACAAATTCCTTTACGTAACACTACTTTATTTACTTTTTAAACTAACCAATCAAATTTTAGAAAAAAAAGGAATTGCTATATCTGAACCCTTATGGTTTTCCTAAAAGGGTTTATGGTTTAAGGTTTAGGATGTAGGTTCTTTTGGGGTTTAGGTTTTAAAAAATATTCCAGACTACAGCTAACATTGGATGCCTCCCGATGTAGTTCCAAACAACAACAAACAATAGTTTTTGAAAAATCTTGAGACCAATGTTTTTCAAATACTCTGTCTGTTGGTTTATGGTATATGAGATTAAGTTTAATGCCTTTAAGGTTTTTTTGTTTAAGATTTGGGTCTTACTGTTGCTAGTTTAAGGTTTATGGTGTTGTCTATGGTTATTACTTTATGAGATTAATTTTTATTGCTTTAGGGTTTAAGGTTTATGATTTAGGGTTTACAATTATCGTGTTAAGGTTTATGATACAATTTATAGTTAGTGTCTAACGGGATTATTTTGTATGTATTAGGGTTTAGTGTTTAGCTTAGTGTATAAGACTAATTTCAAGCATTATATAGTTCATATTCTACAATCTATACATAATATACCATACGTTATGATATGATTACTAGTAGATTCTAGACTATATGTCTCTAATGGTATTTAGTGTATTATACTGATACGTGAATAGGTCATGTGTTACGTGATGATATATTTTTAGGGGTTCTAGGATTATACCCTATAGGTTGTAGGATTTTTGAGTTTAGGGATAAAATTGAACCACATGTATTTTTCATTTATATAATTTAGTCTAATAAAGTAAAGATGGTGCAATTTTTGTTCATTTTAGTCTATAAAATGATTATTTTATCCAAAATTGACAATGAAACGACTCTTTTATATTGGGAACATGCATCTTTTGGAATTAGAAATCCAGTGAGACAACCAATTAATTACATTTAATATTACAACAGGAATGGCAGTTCAGAGCGGAAACCACAAATTTTAACTTGTTTCGAACCTATAAATATTGGTTTCGATATGTATAAAGTGAAACATAAACTGAAATCGTTATTAAAGCATGTAATATTTTAGATATGACTTGAAAAGTTCGACACTGTAAAGGCAAACGTTCGATACTCGTCGTATTATTATACTCTATTTAAAAGGCAAATATTCTTTTAGTAGAAGTTTTACTTGTTTCATTCTCATAAACATTAGCATTCATAACATATTATTTACTTCCTAAGATTTCATTTTTACCCTAATAATATAATATATAGTATATGTGTCTAACGGTCTTTAGTCTATTATACTTATATGCGAATAAGTCATGTGTTACATGAATACATGTTACATTGTAGGTTTAAAGTTGCATAATATCATTTTTTATGATTAATTACATAATTAATGAACATAAAATGAAACATGAAAAGTTCAAGGTCTAATTTGGACGATCGTATCCAAGTAAAAGGAAAATGTAAATTGAAACCATTACGATAACATTTAACATTTTAGGTTTGAAGTGGTAAGTTGAAAACCGTGTGGAAACGTTTAAAACTGTTTATGCAAACTTTCGCTACTAGTCGTGGGTTTCACATGCAGGGAAGGACCCATGATATAATTCCTCGTTGACCAGGCAATTTGAAATTTAATATGAAGAGTAACAAATAAATCTAAAAATTATATATAAAGATATTGTTTATTTAGTTAAAAGTTTTGTTCTTAAATTTTGAAAATGAATATTAAATAAAATACTTTTTTATAAAATATATTAAGTTCAATTGGGTTCCCTCAATTAAGGAGAAAAAGATTTTTCATAAACTCAGTTGAACTATCATAAGAGTATTAATTACGAATAAGAAATTATATTTTGCCAACATTTAAGATAAACAAAAAGCATAAGTGAAAAACTTTTCGAATTAAAAAAAGGTTTTGCTATATATTTGAACCCTCATGCTTTTCCTATACTCCCCTGAAAGGGTTTATGGTTTAATGTTTACGATTTTGGACGTAGGTGGTTATAGGGGTTACGTTTTATTGATCATGGTTGATGATTTTTGTGGTTTAGGGGTTCAGTTTTTAGGCTTTAGTGTGTTATGGGTTTTATGAGATGGGTGTTATTGTTGAGCGTTTATTGTTTAGGGTTTAGGTTAATATTTTAGGGTTGGTGGTTTGACTTATAGTTTATTGTTTAGTGTTTAGGGTATATAGGGTAAGGTTTAGGGTTTAATCGATATGCAAAACTCATAAACTTTAGATCAACCTCTTCATATATAAAGTGTTGGGACAAAATAAGCCTTGAAGTAATGAGTTCTTTTTATTTTTTGGATGCTTCGTTCAAAATAATTGTAAATAGGGAAAACGTTCTTGATATATATATATATGGGGGGAATGGTCAATTTCCAACGCACATCAATAGCTTCGACAATGCGATATGCATTCACCTTTGTCTTATGATTTCGCAATCCATTGCTTAGAGACCATCTAGTATAATATACCTCGGTCTCATGATTGTGCAATCTTTGAGACTCCAGTTTGCATTGGCCGTTTCCCAATGTAGTTCAAAACAACAACAAACAATAGTATTTGAAAATTTTTGAGACCAAGGTTTTTCAAAACTCTGTCTATTGATGTTCATCCCCGCAAATGGCTACTCATTGCCTTCCAAATACCATTGTTTGTCGACAAGAAAAACCTAAAAACAATCAACACTTATAATAGAAAAAAGATTTTCAATGGCTACTCATTGCCTTCCAAATGAAATCTTTTTACTATATTCATCGCCACTAGTAAAAAAACATAAACCGCACATATAATTTTGTCTACAGGAGACGAAAACTAGGAAGGAAACAATAGCTGATTAGGGTATGAAATATGGCCTATTTACAGTAGAAAATGGAATATCGAACCCGACACTTACGATTTATTTATAAAAGAAAAAAGATTTTCAATGGGATATGGTCCTACTTTTTACAGTTCCTATAGTTATACCTATTTTGGTACTCTGTAAAATGTTTCGGAACAATGTTCATGATAAATAAACGGAAAATCATTACAGTATAATACAAATTTTCGGTTGCTAGGCTTGGTTTTAGAATTCGATAACCAGTTTAGGAACTACTTACTAAATTCAAATATCTGCAAACTATTCTGCCCAATGCAACAATTGAAAATATTTTTCTATAATGACGTATCCAAACGGGTTACAGAGATTCAAAAATGACAGTGAAAAGACTTTTATATTGGGAACATGCGTCTTTTGAAATTTCGTAATCCATTGAACAATTTTTTTACGGTTGGTGAAGGACAATGCGGATCGGGAACCACAAATTTTAAATAGTTTCGTACCTAGGAATATGGGTTTCGCAACCTATATAGCAAAACTTTAACTGAAATCATTACTAAAATATGTAATATTTTAGTTTTGTTAAGAAACCTTGGAGACAGTATATGCAAACGTGTGATACTCGTCGTTTTATTATACTCTATTTAACCCCCAAAGATTCCTTCAACACACATTATACTTGTTAATTCTCACGGACATTAGCATTCTTAACATATTATTTAGTTCCTAAGATTAAATTTTTACCCTAACAGTTTCAATATGGTGATATTTTTGTTCATATAAGTTCCTAAGATTTAAATTTTACCTTAAACCCTACAGAGGCAAAACAAAAATCGGTAAGAGTAACAAGTTATTACTTTATGAGATTAATTTTTAGGGTTTTATGGTTTTTGGTTTAGGATTTAGGTCTTAATGGTTGTGATTTAAGGTTTATGGTGTACTTTAAGGTTATTACTTTATGAGATGAATTTTTATGGATGTAGGTTTAGGATTTATGAATCATGGATCAATATTATTGGGTTATGGTTTATGGTTTAGTTTAGGGTTAGTGGTTAGTGGTTATTGAGATTAATTTGCGTTGTTTAAGGTTTAGTGTTTAGCATAGTGTATGCAATTAAATTGAAACATTATATAGTCTATAGTCTACAATCTAGATATAATATACCATACGTTATGATATTATTATTAAGGTTAAAGGGTCAAAATTGCCCCTGTAGTAATCCGAAATCAACAATGTTGCCCTTACATTTTCCCCTGTAATTTTGCCCTCGAAGTCATTCAATTACAACAATTTTGCCTTTGGTTTATTAAGTTTTTGAATAAAATTGGATAAATAATTTATTTTTTCGAGTTGAACTTTAAAAAAAATAATATATGAAAAATCAATTAACAAATTGGTGTAAATATCCTTCAAGTCTCTGGTAATTTTAGAAATAAGCAAAGTGGGAACTCTCACAAAAAATCAAAATATTCTTCAATTTTTTAAAAAATCCATAAATTTAATAAAAACAAATAAGATATTCTAAAAATTATTGAAAATAAAAAATAACATAAAAATTAAAATGTATTAAAATTATAAAATGATAAAATGATAAAATATAAATATAAAAATTAAAAAGTATTTATAAATTATTAAAAATTGAACAATTTTACCAAATTTTCTTTCGCTTTTCTTCATCAAACTGATGTTCATTCATATTTGATAAGTTTTATTACTACTCTAATGGAAGGATGATTACATTAAAAATATGTTCAAAGAATATTAGTTGGCTTAGCATAACCAGAAACAGTCGAAGACTTTTTCAATAAGTTTTAAAATATTTTGAAATTTTGATTTTTTTATATTTATAACTTTATATTTATGTTTTATCATTTGATGAAATTGTTCAATTTTTTAATAATTTATAAATACTTTTAAATTTTTGTATTTATATTTTTATCATTTTATAATTCCTAATACATTTTCATTTTTATATTAGTTTTTATTTTCAATAATTTTTTGAATATCATATTTATTTTTATTAAGTTTATGGATTTTTTAAAAAAATTGAAGAATATTTTGATTTTTTGTGAGAGTTCTTACTTTGCTTATTTTTAAAATTACCAGGGACCCAAAGAATATTTTCACCAATTTGTTAATTGATTTTTCATATATTTTGTTAGGTAAACTACTAGAATGGTCACCTATGTTTAGGGTTTGTACACTTTTCGTCACTGATTTTCAAATTCGAGCGTTATGATCACTTAGGTTTTCGATCTATAAACTTATGGTCACAGGACGTTTGTTTCCATTAAACGTTAACATGAGGTTGTTCTAGCACAGTTAAAAGAATGATAAATTACTTAGATAGTCCTTAAACTATTACTTCACTCCTATTTTGACCACTGAATTAAAAATAATTTGTATAATTATACATTTAATCATCCATATTTACATTTTTTATTTCTTCTCCCTTCCACCATCTTTCATATTCTTCTTCATCTAACCCAATCCCTAATTTTCTATGATATTAATCCCTAATTTACACCGTATATATATTTTTCTACTAAACGAAATTAATTGACAGAGCATATAAATGCAATTAATATGAAATAGAATTTATGGCGGTCCTAACTTGTTGCAATGAAGAAGTTAGAGAAGGTTCATTGAGCTCGGCTTTCCATTCACAAAGCATCTGATGGACTTGCTCCTCAAGAACTACAACATCAATGTTGCGGCTTTCCTTCCTTGCAAACTGCAGATCATCCACCCGTTCTTTACCTTGTCCTTGAAGAGTTTTTGGGATGTTGACTTGTAGTTTCTTTTTGACCATTTCCTCATTAGAATAAAAGGCACTCAACAGCTTCCACCAATCCCTGCAATCAAAAGCACAATAAAAAAACACAATTTAAGATCAGCCCAGATGAAAACTGAATCCAATAATCACTAATCTTATTCATAAAATTTTAAAACTAAATATCAGTTGAGATCACCGCAGTTATCTAACCCCCATTAATAAGAAACCAAACTAAAAAAAATTATCGAAATCATGGTTAATAAATTTACACCAAGTGCATAAAACTAGTACCCAATAAAATGTGAAATTTAAAAAAACAAAACAAAATTTGAAACATATGTAAAAAGAAAATCAAACCAGTTTACCAAATACATAAAAACTGGGATTAAAACAAGGAAGTGCGAAATCAAAGAAAATTTGTAGAATAAAAAATAGATGAAATCTTAGAAAGCTAACATCAAGTGATCGAAGGCTTAGGGGTTCCTCAACTTTGTAAGGAGACGCAAAGTAGATTGAGAGAAATGAGGAGAAGAAAGTGCTGAACAATTATAGTAGAAAAAGGAAAGTGGAAAAGATATATGGTGTGAATTGGGAATTTATATAGTAAAAAACTAGGGATTGAGTTAGATGAAGAAGAATATGTACGATGGTGGAGGGGAGAAGGAATAAAAAAATTATAAATATGGAGGATTAAATGTGTAATTATACAAATTGTTTTTATTTAATAGGAGTGAAGTTATAGTTTAAGGACTATCTAGGTAATTTATCATTCTTTTTATTGTGTTAGATCAACCTTTCGTTAACTTTTAACGGCAACAAGCGTCCTAGTAACCATAAGTTTATAGATCAAAAATGTAAATGACCATAATAGTCGAATTTGAAAATCGGTCACCAAAAATGTAAAAACCCTAAACATAAGTGATCGCTCTAGTAATTTATCATATTTTGTTTGTAAAAGTTCAACTCGAAAATCTAAATTATTTATCCAATTTTATTCAAAAACTAAATAAATCAAGGGCAAAATTGCTACAATTGAATAACTTCGAGGGTAAAATTGTATGAATGACTTCACCATTAACTGCCATAGCAGCACTTTAACAGTCAACGTCGGTCAAAGGGAAACATTACTGTAATTGACTGACTTTGAGGGAAAAATTATGGGAAAAAAAGTATGGCCAACATTGCTGATTTCATATTACTACAGGGACAAATTTGACCCTTTAGCTTATTATTAATATTGACTATAGTATATGTCATTGTTCCATATATTTTATTATACTGATATGTGAATAAGTCACGTGTTACGTGATGATATAATTTGGGGAGTATATTCGTAATAAGGTAAGTATAATGATATGAATCTTCAAGCAAATAATTTTGAAATTCATATTTTCTGTTAAAGTTCAGTAACTATAACTCTGAATGCTCAACCTCGAATATTGCAAAGTCATTTAACATTTTACGTACGCAAACTATGCCACGTTTTTAATTATTTTCTTATGAAATGGAAGATTTTGGCAATAACCAAAAAGGTACGAAACAATTGATGCAGGTTTCACGACATGTTAAGGAAAACTGCAACTGTAATCGTTGGGATTATATTTTATAATTTTATGTTTGAAGTGATAAGTTTGAAACTCTGTGCAAACATTCGAAATGCTTCGTAATACTGAGATTCTCCGTTTAGTCTAGAAATTCATGCTAGGATTTATTTATAATAGAAATAAGATTTTGACATGGATATGGTCCGATTTTTTAAATTCCTATATTTTAACCTATTTCGGTCCTCTTTAAAGTGTTTTGGAACAATTCTCATGATAAATGAAATGAAAATCATTAAAGTACAGATACAAATTTCAGTTTGCAGTATGGGTTTCAGAATTTTATAATCGGGTTTAGAACGACGTACTAAAACTTATCTGAAAAATATGTTCTGCCAATGCAACAATTGAAAAGATATCTGATGCTGATATATCTGAAAGTGTTATAGAGATTCAAAACTGACAATGAAAATACTCTTTTACATTGGGAATATGCGTCTTTTGATTGAGGATTTAGTTGGTATTGTTAGTGGTTTAGGGTTTATTGTGTAGTTTACGTTATGGTTTATGAGATGAATTTTATTGCTTTTGGGTTTATGGTTTATGATTTAGGGGTTATTTTTATTGGGTTAGGGTTTATTAGGTGTTTTATGGTTAGTGGTTTACGAAATTAATTTGTATGTTTAGAGTTTAGTGTTTAGCTTAGTGTATGAGATTAATTCCAAGCATTATATAGTCTAAACCATACAATCTATACAGAATATACCATACGTTATGATATTATTATTAATATAGTTTGGAGTATATGTCTCTAATGGTCTTTATTGTATTATATTGAAACATGAAAATTAAATAAAATTTTAATAAATTAAATAATTTTAATAAACCTCCAAATAGGTATAGGTAGGTGGGGTAGGTCATGGGCTTAAAAAGAGCATCCGAAACCAAGCCCAAGACTGAAGCAGTAAAAGACATCCTCCGATTGCGGCTCTATCTTGGTCGACGGTTCTGCAAAGCTCCGTGAACAGAAAGGCCAGGACCGCTGCTCCCCAAAATTTCTTGCTACATTCTACAAAATTACGGAGATGGTACAGCCATATCAGGTGGACTTTGTTGCGAGATTTGTCAAGCATCAAAATCCTTGCAATAATGCGTAGGATGTGGGCACGAGCAAACCTCTTTGAAAATACTAAGTACTGTTATAAAAACATTTTAATTATTAAAAAATTAAGAAATGAAATATATAGTAAAATAAGATAAATATATTTACCCATTTTGTTTCGTCATCCATATCCGAAGGGGGATTGTAAAATTATGCTCCAAAAAAGTTAGAAAGACTTTGCCACCGTCGAACTTGTCCAAAACCACTCAAAGCAGCTCGGCACAAAGGTTCGGCTAGTCACCCTCGGCAACACCAGTAATAACCGCACCGTCAGTAGACAAGCCAAGATGATATGCAACATCTTCCAATGTAATTGTAGCCTCGCCACTCGAAAGATGAAAGTGTGGGTCTTTGGCCTCCATCGCTCGAATAAGGCATTAATGAAGGGACGGTTCAACTTCTTACCGCCAACGATAGTAGCAACGTGGCCAAAATCAGCTTCGGCAATAAATGGAACGATATCCTTGTCTGGTACGGCCGTGATACGATTTAGATAGCATGTCAATGCTCGTTCGTAGTTCTTGAAGAAAAATAGTACAAGATAATAATTTAAAAATATATACATATAAGAGGAAATAAATTTTAAAAAAAGAAATTAATTTAAAGTAATAAAAAAATATTACCTCCTCATTTGCCCGCCAATAGTCGAAGACGTGTCGTTCGTCTAGCCTCAATAAAGCCATCATTGTATAGAAAATATAGGATATGTATAATAGAATAGGAGAAGAATAATGCAGAGGTGTGGGGTAATTGATTTTGTAGGGCCCTATTTATAGGAGGCCTTGCACCGTCTGGGAAGCGATTTTAAATGGACCTCGCGTTCTGTGGAAAGCGAGATTCCGAAGAACTCGCGTTACGCAAGAAGCGAGTTCCATTGAAGAGACGTGTCTTTTGACTTTTGAGAGAGCATCTTGAACGGTCAAAAGGGAACTCGCGTTATGCAAAACGCGAGTTCCTTTATTTCTCAGAAACCGTCCATTAAATTATTCCTTAAATTATTATATAAATATGGTAAAAATATTTGATTTCAAATTCCTATTTTCCTTAAATTGAAATCCTAATTAGTGTCGAATCTTTGAAATCAAGTAGTCATAAAGTAAAAGATTGTATTTAAATTGTATAAGAGGTAGGAAAAAAGATGGTATTTAAATTATATTAATATATAAGTTGTATTACTAATTAATGCCCCTATCTAAAAAATTGTTAAAATTTTAAACTTTATTGGTATATAAATTAATTAAATATAGTAGAAGATAAAAGTTTTTAGTAATCTGAAAATATGTTACATATATAAGTTGTATTACTACTAATAAATTTTCTACAGTTATTTAATTTTGTCCTAATATAAAATATTTTAGGAATCATAATTTTGAAAACCCTGGACCTCGCTTTCTACAGAAAGCGAGGTCCTATTTAACCGTTTGACTCTCAACCGTCACATATAATGAACGGTTAGAAGGGACCTCGTGTCCTGCAGATAGTGAGTTCCGTAAAAAACCGCGTTATATAGAACGCGAGGTCCTTCAATTCTCAGTGACCATCTAGTACATTATTTTTTAAATGATTTAAATTTTGAATATTTGTAAATTGAAAAAATATTTAATTAAATGTTTTCATTAAATTGAAATCTTTTAAATCAAATCTTTGAAATCAAATAGTTATAAAGTAAAAGATGGTATTTAAATTTTATAAGAGGTTGGAAAAAAGATGGTATTTGATTGATATTTAATTTATATTAATATATAAGTTGTATTACTAATTAATGCCCCTATCTAAAAGTTTGTTAAAATTTTAAACTCTATTGGTGTATAAATTAATTAAATATAGTAGAAGGAGAAAAGTTTTTAGTAATCTGAAAATTTTGTTACATATATAAGTTGTATTACTACTAATAAATTTTCTACAATTATTTAATTTTGTCCTAATATAAAATATTTTAGGAAGCATAATTTTGAAAACACTGGGACCTCGCTTTCTATAGAACGCGAGGTCCTATTTAACCGGTTTGAATCTCAACAGTTGCATATAATGAACGGGCAGAAAGAACCTCGCGTCCTGTAGATAGCGAGTTCCGTAGAAAACCGTGTTGCATAAAATGCGAGATTATGTGGTTTTTGAAATTAAATTTTCAGTTTTTCCTTCCTTATAAAACCTAGGCTCCGATTATATCTATTCCAGCAAAACTTCCAACACTATGCTCTCCTCATGTCTAAGTTTTTCGCAACATTTTATTTTATCGGCACCTATTTTGACTCAACAATCACCAGTAATATGTCATTCCACGATTTGTTGCAGTTGATATCTAAAGAGGTTAGTAAATGTACTGACAAGAAATTTCTTACTTGCAATGTAAAATCCCAACATCGACGATAATTGAAACGCACTACATTCTGAAGGTAACCAACGAAACCGACGTACGTAACATGTACGACCGGCTCAAATTTATAGGAGCTAAATACATCCATTTAAATGTTAAGTTTGATGAGGTGGACGCCGGAGAAGGTAGTACGTCTGCACCCGTAGAAGCTGCTACGTCCGCACTCGTAGCGAGCACTGAACAAGCTCTGTGTTCACCGGATGTTGATGCAGCTACCGACGAGTTGCAAATTTTTATGTATATACAAAGGCAACAAAAAACAACAACTGGTCGAAGAACTTAACTTAAGTTTAGACATTTCAACTAATTACGATGATTCCGATTAACCTTTTATTCCTCAAATCATCGTCAAATTATTTCTTATGAGTTCATCTTTTCATCCTTTATTAATGTTCTAAGTATGGGCAACGTTGTTGTTGTCCTCCTTTATTTATGTGAAACATTGTTCGGTACAAATAGTGCATAGAATGGACATTGCTTCTTGGACATGTATGCAAAAGCAAGATTTTCATGATTTTTGGACGAATATTATATTGGTCATTCACACCTCTTATATAAGGCAGAATGAAATGATCCCAAACTGCATAAAATTTCTCCTCAACATTTGCATCAGCTTATAGAAGCTAGTGGAAAGCAAAGGATATTGCAAACATAATTTACGAGCGGTTTGAATCAGAAAAGTGTTTCAATTGTAAGTTTTCCCACGATTTATGCAATGCTTGTATTGTGTAGTTTTACTAAATTGCTTGGTAGTAATGTATGTTCTTGTTACATGTAGATCTTTTATGTGCTGGGAAAAATGTTGAGATAATGAAGTATTGACGTTGTAGTATACCATGATGGCAAGATAATTGCTGATGCCTCACTTGGCGTCGTTTTTTAGTCTACAAATACTGTAAGAATAACGATTCTGAGGAGATTATCGTACAAGAAATTGATTAAAGAAGTGGAAAACAATGTCTCGCATGGCCGTGTGGAAAGGCTAGAAGACTTGAAGTATTGTCTGCCAATCTCTATTGAACCGTTAACCTACTCATTATGCCAGATTGGGGACAACAGTGATGTGGAGTTGATGGTGGCCACCCACTTGGATTATTCTTTAGGATGGCCCACCGAGTTGTATGCGTCATTTTCTGATTCTGATGCTGGTATAGAAATCACAAGTTGGAGACGGACGAATTTTAACTTCGAACCTAATGCCAATGTTGATAGCCCCACAATAGGTTTACGAAATAATTTTAATCTATTAACTACATACAGCCCGTGCAACGAGTTAGGCGCATCGTCGTCTTCTGCACCAAAACATTCGTGCATCGTTCACTTGAACCGTCCCCCGAACGATGAATTTAATGCACCATCCTCTCCAATTCGAAGACATACAATGTACAATCTCGTATAGTATAGGGGACGCAACGACTTCATCCCACAACTATATGAGGTCGTTCTACCATAAAACGTTCAACCTCTTCGATGATTTCTCCTATGGATGATACTCAATGTATGCCCATAGTACGGATTACGTTCAACCATCTATTGGGAGACATTCTTATACTGGTGTGTTCGATTTTGATCTTCGTAATACGGTTTGTAAGCATTCTCGCGATAGACGATAAGTCTGCTCGTCTGAAAGCGTAGCAGTCGACCACGCAGAACTATACCGGTTCGAGGGGGATATTTTTAACGTAGAACCGGTTAGGAAAGTTAGACCCTACAACGACGAGCAAATGCCTTTCTATGAAGAACCAATTGATGTAAACATTACAGCAGAGTCATTTGAAACTTCACAACGGTTGATATGAATGCTTTGAACATTCTAAAATTTTCATACACCCCAACAATTGACGAATACAACCACCGTGCCGATGGTGAACTGGCCATTTGGATGGCATTCTTGACAAAAGAACTGGTTGTGGCCGCGATTAAAGGCAGTTACACGACTGTGAAGAAAACCCAACCAAGTTTTTACATTGCGGAGTGCGCCCACAGGAAAGAGGGATGTGAGTAGAGGGCTCGTGTATCATCCTTGAAGATGCTGAACGGGCTGTAGAGAATTACGAAACTAGATGGGCCTCATACATGCACCGTGAGCAGCCTAAGTTAGGATCACAAGAACTTGGATGTGCACGTCTTATGCAATACCTTCATGCCACTGGTCAAAGCAAATCTTTGTGTAACGGTTGCCACTTGTATCGTCGCAGTAAAAAATCAGTACAGCTACATTCCTGAATGCCCGAAAGCATTGTATGCAAGGTGGCAAGCCGTACAAAAACTGTTTGGCCAATGGGAGGAATCTTACAAGTTGCGACCGTGGCTAAAAATAATGCAGAAACACATACCCGGAATGGTTGTAAAACTTGAGACGACTCTGGCATAGGAAAATATTTGTGTCCTATCAGGTGTTTGTCAATTCTACCGGCTATTTTGGATATTTCCTTAGTGCATTAATGCATTCATACATTGCAAGATGATGGTTCAGATCGACGATACTTGGTTGTACGAGAAATATACACAGGTTTTACTTCTGGAAGTTGTATAAAACAACAATCGAAAAATCGTTCTTGTAGCCTTCGCAATAGTTGAAAAGGAGGATCTCGAGTCTTGGCAGTTATTCCTTAAGAACCTACGGAGACATGTTTTTTCTCAAGTAATGTGGGCAATGGATGATGGGATATGTGTTATCTTCGAAAGATCCATTGCGATCAAGTACGCAATACAGGGTTTGGGCCGGTCTTGGCAGCCTCCCCATATTTACCACCGTTACTGCTTACGACACATTACGGCCAACTACTTGCAGATTTACAAGAACTAAGATGAACGTGCTATGGTGCTTAGAATGGGTAATTCTTTTACGTCCTCTACGTTTACGATATCTTTGCATGTATTGTTCACCACTAACTAGGTGTTTGTCATTCCCTAGGCAACTCACATTACATACATGAGGTAGACTATTTGTTCGAAGAATTGAGAGCCAGGAATGACAAAGGTGCAGGCTACCTTGCCAAAATCACGAGGGAAAATGTCTTCGATCATATAATGGGGTAAACGATATGATCACATGACAATGAACTTGGCTGAGGCGGTCAACTCAGCTCTGAAAGGAGTGCGGCATTTGTCTATCACCTCCGTTTTCAAAGTGACCTACTATCGTTTGGCTACCATATTTGCGACCCTGGGAAGACATGCAACTGATTACATGGCAAGGTGGCCACAAACTGCACCCGGACTTACTCAAAAAATTGCAAACTTATGTGCGCTTTTCAAATGCGATGACTACAACTCTCTTCTCTCAAAAGGGCCATTTGTTTCGTGTTTCAGAATTTTTGAAGCCGTTGGAAGGCATACAACACAACGCGTACGTGGTATATCTAAGAAAGAGAACCTGCGACTGCGGAGTCTTCCAAACATTCAAATACTCGTGCGCACACGCCATTGCTGATTGTTCTTCCCAACAGATTCATTACATGTAACTGCTTGATTCGGTATACTTACTGGAAACGGTATTGAAGGTTTACAAAAAAAAGTTTCCTGCCATCAGAAATAAAATTAATTCGTATGCCATTGATGATGAACCGACCATACGCCCAAATCCTACACTACTACGAAATAAGGGACGTCCACGATCGACACAGATTTACTGTGCGGAGGACATGTCGAACATAGAGAAAGAACCGGACAAAAGAAATTTTACAGTGCATATAGAAATCTCGGACACACAATTAACAAGTGTCATAATCGCTCGAGCCCTCGTATGAACTAAGTATTTATTGTATTTGCTCATATCAATTTTAGGGTTTATTTATTAATATCTTATGATATGATATGATATTTGTTGTTTGCTATTGTTTGTTGTTAGTTTTTTTTAATTTTGAACCAATTACTCGCATGTATAGAATGTGAGATTCCTGACACGTCAGGAATCCTGGCAGAACTTGCGCTCTACAGAACGCGAGATTCCTGATACGTCAGGAATCCTGGCAAAACTCGCTATTTACAGAATGCGAGATCCTTGCCATGTCATGAATCTTAGAAGAAATCGCTTTTCACACAACGCGAGATCCCTTCTATAAATACCTCCCCCGAAGTTGTAATCCGATAGTTTCAGAGAATATTACGCTTTTATTGTAGCTACCAATAACAACAAATCAAATACTAAAAAAATACTTTAGCTAAGAGATTTATCGAGTATTGTGATTTGTTGGTATATGTAGTTGCATCATGAGTACGTGCCCAGAGCACCGAGCATTTGCATCATATTTGAACGAGGTCAGACCTACAAGTTGAATGGCAAATCACAATACTCGAGAAGGTAACCACGGCCAAAGCTCCTACCATTCGCGTTGATGATGGAATCCTGGTGTAAAATGCAGCATAATGAGGTATACCTGAATATCTAGGATTGCCCACATCACGAAGAATGGGAATGTGTAGGGAAACAGTGGCTGATGACGACCCCGGCGTGGTAATATACAAGATGCCCTCTTCGGTCGGGGTTTTATCTTTGATCGGGGTCAGAACAGAAGTTGTATTCCAACCCGGACTTGACAGCTGATAATGCGCAGTGTTACAGCTTTTCGCGGGTGTAGGATAGAATATGATAGGCATATTCGAGTAGCAACTTTCTACGAATGTAATATAAGTTTATGTTGAAATTTAATACTAGTAACGAGTTACAATTTTCTACGGATGTAATATAAGTTTATGTTGAAATAACAAGATCTCATTGGTTTTAAAAGTTGTCTTTCTGCCTTGTCGTTCCTGCAAAAAAACACGTTTTTGAACCATTTTCAACTCAAATTTTATACCCTTCTCCGTGTATCGCACGTTCCAATGTTAGTCTCAAATGGTAGCCAAGTTCCTCCACAACACCTCCAAGGTCAAAAAATGCGATAATAAACGTACATTAAAAACCCGATAAATAAACCAGAAAAAATTATCACGCCCTTTTAACTTTTCAGTCATTCACAAAAATAAGCTATGGTACTGTTTTCAACGCGAATTTTACCCAATTTACAACGCACCAAACTTGCCCATATTGGTACCGGATGAAAGACAAGTTCAATTACTACGCACCTAAACTGGTCGTTTACTAAAATAATACGATTATGGCTCGAACATGCCTATGGAAACTTGTTCTGCCACCCCGATTTACAAAGAACTCGCTTTCTGCAGAAAGCGAGTTCCATTAAACAGACCGCGATAAATTCAGTTGGCTCTTCAAATTCCTAGGGACCTCGAGTTTTGGAGAGCGCGAGTTCCTGTTAAGTTTTGCTCTTATGTGGCATCGCTTTTTAGAATTGTTCGCAGATAGCGAGGTCGAAATTCGCTTTGCGCAGAACGCAAGTTCTTCATACGTGGCAGATTTGGGGTCATTTTTTTAAATAATGCTCTAAAGGGGTCATTTCTTTAATTAATTATTTATTATGGGTTTTTTACATAAAATTGCCTTTATATGGTATTGCAGTTATTGATCATATCTTGCAATTACTAAACCTACTTTCTTAGTCCATATTTTTGCAGCTCAATAGTGTTTCCGTATATTATAGGTAAAGATATTAATGCATCCAACCTCATCATCATTGTTGCTGATAGCAGCCTTTATGTCTCTATTCAACGAAGATGAATTTAATTAAAAAAATGAGAAAGAAGATATACCTCGAGCAAAAGAACAACCAGCCAATGATTGATTAAAGGAAAAACTAAGAAGCAGCAGCCAATAAAGTCTTGCCAAACACTATGCTGCTTTTGACGAGTCTTCCGTGACTTAATTGAAAGAGAAACAAAATCAAAACTATACTTTTCTTTTTAATGTGTTTAAAGTTTTTTTTAATTTAATTATATTTTGGGTACTTAATCTTTCATTCTTTTAATATTTCAATCTATTAAAAAATATATCATTAAGTTATTGCTTGACACGTCAGATTTTTAATTTATTATTTTTAAAAATTAAAAACCTAATTTTTGACGAAAAAACTTTAAAATTCTCCATTTTATTTAAAATACCTCTACCAACGTCGAACATTACTTTTCACGTAGAAATTAAATCTCTTCCTCTTGTCACAAAACCAGTTGTCGTTCGTCGTTTGTGAAACTCATTTCGCGTTCGTCTTTCAATTGATACCTCGTTCGTCGATTTGTAGTGACAAAAAAATAGATAATCAGTAGTGGGGGACGACGACAGAAGGGTGAGTAGTCGTGGTTGATTCGACAACGATAGATAATGGATTTAAAGGTTTAAGGATTTGGGATTAGAGATTTTAGGGTTTACAAAAAAATAGAATATGGAGTATTTTTTAAGAAAATTAATGTATTTTATGATTTTCTTTAAAATAAATAAATGAAACTAGAAAATAGGTTACGTTCTATGTATTCATTAGATGATAAAATCATTTAACTATAAGTAACAAATAAATCTTAAAATATAACAAAATGAAACATTATGCACTTATTTTGAAAAAGAAATTTACATACCTAAAACAAACAAAAATGTATAGTTTGAAATTTTTTCCAATTAAGCCTATGCATACATTCTTACCCTAGTTCTTCTTTTGGGTAAAATACGTAAATAATCCTTAGATTATAAGATACGTTTTTGTTGAGTACATTGACTTTGAAAAGTTATGTGATGGTTAGGGGTCGCAATGGGGCAGGTTGGGGCGGTTTTGCATTCCTCACTCCGTCCCAAACACTTGCGGGTATGATTTTGGGGAATCTCCATTAAACATTTCAGGAATGTTTTCGTCCTTATACCCATCCCTTACGGATCCTCGCGGTTTTTGATTATTCCTCTTACCAAAAAAAATGAACACATTAAAACGAATACTCAACCTTAAAACTCCAAAATTAAAAACATAAATGATAAATTTAATTTTTACCAACAGCAAACAAACCATTTCAAAACTATAAAAATGAGTAAAATATTAACTATTAAAACATGGCTGCACTTTCTTTAAAAGAAAATATGTTTCTAGTACTATACAATTCTAAATCATGATTCGTTTGTTCTAAAAGAAACTAGATTTGATAATCTTTCCAACCATATAAATTATCTCTAATAATTTTACTTGCTCGATTTATGATGAATTTGTAAAATTATTGGCATTGTTGTTTTTGGAAACAGTCTACAGTATTTTCTTCTGACTTTTGCTCACTCAAAAATTAATAACTCTTATTACATAACTCAAAATCAAGAATCTTTTGTTTTAAATGAATCTAGGCTTTCATATGGTTATAAAAAATATAAGGCTCACTTCCTAATTTATCTTGTTGAATTTTTGGTGATTTTTCAAAGTCACTGCTAAAACTGTTTTCTAAGGAATCTGCTGCTAAATTTTTATGGCCTTTCAACATTCAAATATTCATATTTTTTAAAAATACATATCAAAATCGATCATTGTGTATTTTAAACAAGACTTGACTGAATCACGTTTTACAACGATGTAAAAACTACTTTCTAATTACTTTTATAAAATATACAGATTATGGAATATTAGATTTTTGTTGAAAATTGGGTAAACTACCCTTATGACCATTCAACTTTGTAAAATATTAAGGATTCCTGCGGATATTTTTCGGGGATTTCATTGGTAATTTATGCGGGTAAAGTTCGATTATTTACACGGTTAATATATCAATTCTCGTCCCCATCCCCATTTAAGCTTCAGTAATAAAACTTCCTCCGCCCCCATGGTTGAAGATTTCAGTTATTCCCTATACTCATCGGTTTAAATCTCCACAATTTCAATTATTCACCACTCCATTGTCACTGGTTATCTATCTTCAAAAAACGACAAATTGATTCCTTTACGTTTATAAAAGTGATAGATGATGCGACAATAAATAATATTGGTATAATCACACATCCAATCCTCAACCTTTACACCTTGTTATAATTTGATCTTAATTTTAAACGTTTAATCCTTGTTACTTAAATATTACACTAATAATTCTCCTTTCAAATTATTTTTTATTCCTTCTCCCGTTCACTATCTTTCAAAGAAAATAAAAAGAATAGAGAAGAAACAACCCCTGCTCATATCATTGTAGGATATAAATGCACTCATTTATAACTTCTTGTCAAAGAACCAGAGGAACTGGGGAGCTATTTAATTATTTTACCCCTTTTCTTTTTTACTAGTATTGCACACAGAATGACGATAGTGATAATAAAAAAAAGGAAAAACTACCTAAATAGTACCTAGCTATTGTCAAAATATCGTTTTAGTACCTAGCTATTTTTTTGGCAAAATGGTACCTAACGTTACGTTTCGTTTTCATTTTAGTACCCGCCGTTAAAAAACTGTGTGCTGACTAGGAGAGAGAAAATCACATGTGGCAGACTGCCACGTCATTTTCTCTCCTAGTCAGCATGCCACGTCGACTAAAATCATTAAAAAAACACATGGCATGCTGACTAGGAGAGAGAAAATAACATGACAGGCTGCCACATGTGCTTTTCTCTCTCCTAGTTAGCACACAGTTAGGTTTTTTAACGGCGGGTGCTAAAATAAAAACGAAACGTAACGTTAGGTATCATTTTGCCAAAAAATAGCTGAGTACTAAAACGATATTTCAACAAAAGCTGAGGTACTATTTGGTAGTTTTTCCTAAAAAAAAAGAAGCGTGTAGTTGTTGTAAGTTGACCCCAGAAAAGAAACCAAGTGAGGAAGATGAAGGGAAAGAGAGTATATTGTATCAGATTTCATAGCATTCCAGTACTTAGAAGAGTTCATAATTTCTACCTTTCTTCAAATCTCTCTCTGTCCCTGTTTCTCTGGTTTTCTTCCATGAAAATGGAGTTTACAAGCAAAAGACTGTTAGTCCCATGTCTCTTCTTCTTCTTCATAGGAATAGGATACCTTGCTGTCCCTGTTGCCTGCAACACCGATGTTACCCCTTACACCCCCATCGAAAACATCACAATCGCCTGTGGTTCTTCCATCGACGGCCAATCTCCCGACGGCCGTACTTGGGTCGGAGATGTCAATGGAAAATTCACCCCTTTAGAACAACCAAACAATAACAATAGATCATCCATGCCTTCACCATCGCATGTACCAAACTCAGCTGATGATGTCCCCTACTCCACAGCTCGTCTTTCTTACTCCGAATTCACCTATTCGATTCCCTTAACAGCCGGTCAAAAGTTCATTCGCTTCTACTTCTACCCGGCAGCATCATATCCAGGATTTGGCGACCCGTCTAATAAAGCTTTCTTCTCTGTCCAAGCAGGCCCTTATACCCTTCTCAAGAATTTCAGTGCTTTACTCCATGCGCAAGGCCAAGCTACTCTTGTCAAAGAATTCTGTTTAAACGTGGATGAAAGCCAAAGGCTAAACTTAACCTTCACTCCGAGTTCTGATATCGCTGATGCCTACGCTTTCGTCAACGGAATTGAAGTTGTTTCCATGCCGACGGATCTATATTATACACCGAGCAGTGACGTAGGGGTGCCTTTTATTGGCCAGACTGAGGGAACCATGTTCTCCGTACAAAACAACAGTGCTCTTGAGAGTGTGTATCGACTCAACGTCGGTGGGCAGCAAATCTCGCCTGTACGTGACACTGGGATGTTCCGGTTCTGGTCAGATGACGACGAGTATTTGACAATAGCGAAGCCGAGTGCTCTTCCCGTTAATATAAGTGTTAGTCTCACCTTCAGCACTTCTACGCGATCGTTCTCGGCTCCAAGGGAGGTTTATGTCACTGCCAGAACCATGGGACAGGACAAGACTGTGAATGAGAACTACAATCTTACATGGGAGTTCCCTGTTGATTCTGGGTTCAATTACTATCTCAGGTTACATTTTTGTGAGTTTCAGAACGAGATAACGAAACAAGGTGACAGAGTCTTTGAGATCTTCTTGGCTAATTTAACCGCAGCAACTCAAGCAGATGTTATAGTCTGGAGTAGTGGAAATGGGTTCCCAGTGTATAGGGACTATGTTGTGGCCATGGGAAGAAAGGGAAATCAAAAGCAACAAAATCTCTCTGTTGCTTTGCATCCTGCCCCGGCATGGAGGACGCGTTACTCTGATGCAATCTTGAATGGGCTAGAAATCTTCAAATTGAGCAATAACATGAATCTTTCCGGACCTAATCCGGATCCGATCCTCATAAACCCTGCAGGGAATTCACCTCCGGGATCAAGGAAGCCCAAGAACAGCAGCAACACAATAATTGGTGTCGTGGCAGGTGTGATAGCGGGCCTCGTTGTTCTCTGTTTTATTTGTTTATTGGTTTTCCGGCAAAAGAGAAGAGTCAAAGATTTAGGTTCCAACGACGGAGCTTCATGGTGGAGCCAATTTTCCCATACAACCAAATCCACCAAGTCTACCAAGTCCCACGGTTCATCGCTACCCTCCGATCTTTGTCGCTACTTTTCATTGGCCGAGATAAAAGGGGCAACCAACAACTTCGACAGTGTTTTCATTATCGGTGTCGGCGGTTTCGGTAACGTATACAAAGGGTTCATGGACGGTGGGGCAACCCCGGTTGCAATCAAAAGGTTGAATCCCGAGTCTCAACAAGGGGCTCACGAGTTCAAAACCGAGATTGAGATGCTCTCGCAGCTACGCCACCTCCATTTGGTGTCCTTAATCGGATACTGCAACGACGAGGGCGAGATGATCCTTGTTTACGATTATATGGCTCACGGTACACTTCGTGACCATCTCTACAACACCGATAACCCTGCTCTCTCATGGAAACAACGTTTAGAGATTTGTATCGGTGCTGCTCGTGGATTGCATTATCTTCACTCAGGTGCAAAACACATAATCATTCATCGAGACGTCAAGACAACAAACATTTTGTTGGATGAGAAGTGGGTGGCTAAAGTTTCGGATTTCGGATTATCCAGAATCGGCCCTACCAACATGTCCAAGGCACATGTTAGCACAGTGGTGAAAGGCAGCTTTGGGTATTTGGACCCCGAGTACTATCGCCGGCAACAGTTGACAGATAAATCTGATGTGTATTCATTTGGTGTGGTCCTATGTGAAATATTATGTGCTAGGCCACCAATTAGTCGAACGGCGGAGAAGTCGCAGATCAGCTTAGCAGCATGGGCACAACAATGCCACCGGAGTGGAACACTTTACAAAATCATTGATCCATTCTTGAGGGGTAAGATTTCACCCGAGTGTTTGAAAAAATTCATCGAAGTGGCAATGAGTTGTTTGCACGATGAAGGGATCGAAAGGCCCTCGATGGGCGATGTAGTTTGGGGACTGGAGTTCGCACTACAACTGCAAGACAGTGGCGAGGCGAAGCTTAAGCCTGTAACTGATGGGGATTCCATAGAAGCAGAGTTTGACGAGGAGACCCCATTTAAAGCATTGGAAGACGACAGTGGCGACGTTTTCAGTAGCCTTGGCGATCATGTCCTCAACTCCAAGAGCAGTAGCAGTTTCAGTTTAACGACAAGTGATAGTTTTGTCAGCAAGGATTCTGAGAGACTCTTGTCTAAGGCAGTGTTTTCCGAGATTAGAAATCCTCAAGGACGATGATCAAAACTCGAAACTGGTAGCTATCATAGTACTTAATTACAGTTACGATTGAGGATGCAGTCACGAGGTTGTGGATGTACTGCAGATGCTACGTCGTGATTTTTCTTCAAAAATCAGTATGATTCTAAATTACGGTTGTGATGCGTTGCTATCACACTTCAATGCTATGGTAGCTAGTAGTCACGTGGTCCGTTAGTAAAGTACTAGACTCTTT
The DNA here is from genome assembly GCA_019671005.1 of Hibiscus mutabilis. Lineage (NCBI taxonomy): Eukaryota > Viridiplantae > Streptophyta > Magnoliopsida > Malvales > Malvaceae > Hibiscus > Hibiscus mutabilis. Next base: position 27,284,600 of record CM033717.1, on the reverse strand, counting down.
GTTCCGGTGTGTAGGATCAATCCATGGCAACTTCAACTGTCAAGAAAAGGGGAAAATTACTTAAAGCCGGCAGTGGACGATGGCCAAGTAAACGGTCCGATTTCAACTGCTAAAGCTTTCGTGTTATTTTTATTTGAAATCAATAAAAAATTTGTATTGCATCATCCTTTTATATGTATATGATTTCAAGTTAGGTCTGATGTATCTCATATGATTTACTTAATGGCATTGACCAGGTTTTGTCCATTTAATAACGATGTTAATAATTGCGGTGGTTGGTACTTTGAAAGTGCTAAAATCAATCTAACAAGAAACCAATTAATCAAATATTAATTATATCCAGAATTTTCTTTTAATTTTTGCTTTCTGATTTTTAAAACTGATCATTTATCAGCATTTCATATAAAAATACAACTACTCTACTAGGATAACTAGTATTTTAATTTTCAAATATTTGAATAAACTGAGAATTTATATTTAAATAATAGAGACAACATTATTAGAAGAGAAGAAACTTGAAACTTGAAAGAAACTAGCGTTCGAGTCTTCAAGGGATAAGATCTTTGACTTATATTTCTCCGGAAGTGTTGTAATCACTTTCTCCACAATTTTTTTTCACTAAATTCATCTCTAAGCAGCCTAATGCTATTAACAATAGCCATTATTCGTCAGAATACTGCTTGATAGTCTCACTTTCTTTCATCTTCAAATTCTCAAAATCTCTTCTTAAGTTTATGAGTTGTTGTTGCCTTGTCTTCTCAGACCCCTTGAACTCTTCTTTCAACTTGCCCCAAGCTTGTTTAGGAGTCTCACAAGCCACGATCCTTGTGAAGATAACATCAGAAACACCATTTTGAATGCAAAACATAGCTTTGTATTTCTAGGCACACAATTCACTATGCTGCCTAATTTGAGCTAATGCTGGGTTAGCTCTTAAAGGTGGTAGATCTCTTTCGGTTTCCACAACTTCCCACATATCAAAAGCCTTCATCTTCACTACCCAAATGTGGTAGTTTTCTCCAGCAAAGATGGGAGGTGGTGGTGGAGAAAAACTGCATGATGACACGAGAACAACAACAGACCTGGAATGACTTCTAAAAATGTGAAGAACACACAAATAACTCAGGCGCCCAAAGATAGCAGCCCTGATGCCAATCGTTGGTTTTGGAAAACCAGCAAATACAAAAAACAGAAGCAAAATACTGAAAACCAAGAGAAAATGAGAGCATGTCGGGAAGCAAAAGCATTCACTGATTTTTTTCATTAAGACATCAAATATAAAGTCAAAAAGTACAACTTTCACCTACTACAAGACTTAGAAGTTAGTCTAAGTTCACAAGAAAAATCTGATCATAACAACTACAATCAAATCTAAAGAAACTGTCATATAGTCCCAAATTAAGTCAACAACACAAAAGAACATAGTTCAAAAAGAATTATAAACTATTGTCATTCCAGCAGCTATGCAACCACATTCCAACAGTATGAAACTTGAAAATCAAAGATCTTGTGCCTTGCCAAATCAATCATGGCCCCAGCCTTTTTATGATTTTCAAACCCTGGCCTATTCTCATGAGAAACATAAACTAGGCGAGGTAACTCATTAGTCATTTCCCTGCACATCGCGAACACCACTGTGACCTAGAAAAACCTGCACATAAAAGGAATCAAAGATGATTCATGAGATATTAGACATATATCAAATAAATTAAATAAACCCAATTTTCCAAGCAAGCATCAATGGTGTTGTGTTCCATACAGCAATTCAGCAACACCATCTCATCTGAATCATTGCGGGATGGTCACAAACACTGTTTCCAGGCCAAGGAGTTCCATCCTGCATTGTCCAGCCATCCTCCGGAACCTTCTGTGCTGTGGCAACCAATCCATTTATCCTAACTTTAAATTCTTCATACTCTCTCTATATTATCAAAAAATATATATTAAAATAAATTAAACACTACATACTATCAACAGCAAAAAACCATAGTTGCTAAATACAACCTCATATTGGTTGGAAATTAGAAATGGCAGATTATTTTTAGCACTCAAAATGTGAAAGAAATACTAAAAGAAACAAGGCATGAAACAAGAGAAGAAGATAAGGGCAATGACCTGAGCATCATATATAATAGTATAGCATATGTTATATATTGTTGCTAATTATATCAAGTAATAGGTTTTAGGCCAGTGGTTGAGCGCATGTGTGCTATACACCCACACCTAGGTTTGATTCACCATAAATCCAAGTTTTATAATTTATTTTCTTTCAACCAAATGGTGACAGAAACTAAGATCAAATTGAAAGAATTTTTAAATAATGAGGTTAAAATTAATAATTTATTTTAATATACAAATTTTTGTAACTGCCACATCACCCATTTAATGAAACTTGAAAGAAACTAGCGTTCGAGTGACCATAAGTTTACTAAACATAAGTAACAATTTCAGTAGTTTACCCTTATTTCATTTCAATTGGGGTTATCGCCACTCACTCAAGCATTTTCATCTTGTTCAACTCACTGTTTCTTGATAAGGAACTTATGGCAGATAATATTATAGAGCTTATGAAGAAATTGAAGTTTACCGAGGAGGAATCATATGTGGTGAATCGTGACTCTGCAATTGCTATCGACTTGAGGGACAATGGACTGTGGCTTGCTAGCTATGTGTTCGCTAGCAAGTTTATTAATGTGGATAGCTTCATTCGTATTTTCATGGTAGTGTGAAGTAAGAGAGGTTGATATCTCATGTCTCAAGGAGAATCTGTTTCTTATCTAATGTGCTGGCCAAGAGGAGATGGATTCGATTCTACGTCGAATCCCATGGACTTTGACGAGGACTTGACTGCTTTAACTAGCTTTAACCCTTCTCTCATTCTTCATGAGCACAACTTTAATAAATTGAAAATTTGGGTTCATATAGTGGCCATTGATACCAGAGGAGGCGGTGGCAAGCGGTGGTACTACATCCGAGTTTGGGTAGAGGTTTGCCTTCTAAGCCCCTTAAGCATTGTGTTTTGATTGGAAAAAAAATGAGGCCACCCCAAGAATCTGTATGTTGTAGTATAAGAGGCTGTCGACCTTCTGTTTCTTTTGTGGTATTATTGGGCACAATCTTCAAAGCTGCACGTTGAAGCCGACACCACTGACTGAGGAGCTGCAATACGGTATCTGTTCTTTATCTAAGCAAGCTGTAAAAGCCTTAAATGATGGCATTAGATTACCATAAGCAACATACCTCTGAATGGGGTATTTTGTACATTGTCTTACCCCTTTCCTTTTAGCAATAGGCAAATAATCAAATTCAAGTAAATGAGAGGGAATCTCGGCTAGAACATTACCTCCATCATTTTCATTGGCAACCAAATTCAAGTCCAATTCTCGGCAAGTGTCGATTGCAAAAGCAGTCTCTGGAATAGTTTTACTTTTCTAGTATAAACTTTCAATTGCTTAGGAGGTGAGGGGTTTGTGAGGAAGGTTTGGGTGAATTCTGAGGAGTAGTAACAATAGGTGAAGGATGGGAAGTCAGGTGTAATAATAGGTGAAGAAGTAGAAGGGTTTAAAGGAGTATGGGGTTCAAATAACAAAGGATTATTAGTAGGTAATAACTCAAGGTAAAGAAGGATAAACCTGATTGGTAGGAGGTCAAAAACATCACAATTCTCCCCCCGATTTGCGAAATGCAGGGAAATAAGGTTCTGTTCAAAAAGGTGAGATCCAAGGAAGTAAAAAATTTACGAGAAGGAGGATGATAACATTTGTAGCCCTTCTTAGGTGAAGAATACCCGACCAAGACACACTTCAAGGATCTGGGGTCAAGTTTTGACCTAAAGGGAACATAATCTTTCACAAACACAAAGTGCAACCAAAAACTTTGAAAGGGAGAATAGAGGACAAAGGTTTAAAATTGGGGTAACTCTCCAAAAAAACAGCTCTAGGTGTTCTCAGATTGCAAAACCTTCATCAAGCATTCGATTAATGAGATAGGTTGCGATTAACAAAGCCTCACCCCACAAATACTTAGGAATATTACTAGTGAACATCAAAGACCTAGTTACCTCCAACAAATGCCTATTTTTCCTTTCGCAACCCCATTTTGTTGTGGTGTATCCACACAAGTGCTAAGTTGAACAATCCCTTTTTGTTAAAAAATTCCCCAAGGACTTGGTAAAATATTCACTCCCATTATCGATTTGAAGATCTGAATTTTACTTCAAAATTGGGTTTCAACCATATTGTAAAACTTCTCAAAAACAGAGGCTACTTGATTTATCCCTTAACAAATATGCCCAAGTTGTTCTACTATGATCATCAATAAAAGTGACAAACCACCTACTACCAGTTACATTCTTCACTCGAGAAGGACCCCAAACATCACTATGAATTAATGAAAAAGGTTGGGAAGGTTTGTAGGAAGATGGTAAATAGGATGCTTTTGTGTCATTTTAGCGAGAGGACATATATGGCATTTAAAAGAACTTGGTTTTTTATTAACAAATAATTCAGGGAATAATTTAGCAAGATAATGAAAATTAGGATGCCCTAACCTAAAATGCCATAACATTATATTATCAATTTGCCCTAAAGAAGTCAAAGAGCAAGAAGTATTTGGTAGGGTAGATGGTTGATTTCCGAGGACATAAAGACCATTTTGCAAGCTAGCAAAGTGCCAAACATCTTCCTCGAATTCATTGCTCAAAAAACAACTGATTCTAAACTGTAATGAACACTTCAAATTCTTGGAGAGTTTACTAACAGAGATGAGATTGCAAAGTAGATTAGGCACAAACAAAACATCTTCAAGCAACAAATTATCGTTAATGAGGACTGAGCCACTTCCTTTGATAGGAGAGAAAGAGCCATCTACTGCTTTTAATAGAACTTGTAGAAGATGAATCAAAAAACTAAGGAATAATTCCTGTTACTACCATGTGATCGGATGCTCCAGTCGATGATCCATGCCGATGCACCTTTGGTAGAAAAAGTGCGAGAGGAGAACAAGTATTCTCAGATGCTTGTATCCTCCACGAGGGCTAAATCGCTTCACAAGTTCTTTATCGAACCCGAAATTTACGAAAAACTCCAATCCAAAGAAACTGCTCTGCTATGGATAGCATCTCAAAGGTTGTCGAAGGGGATCCCATTAAGAATTCTAACTAGGATCGATGTTAGACGATACCATGTAGAAAAGCAATTTTCTAGCTTTAGGAAAAACTAATTAACGATAAAAATAAAGCGAAATTTAAGTTTCGCAAAAAGAAGAAGAAAAAAGAATTGATTTTACATTATTGAATATTTTCAAAAAATTACATCCCTTTACAAAGTGAATTTATAGACTCAAGTATTGGACTTTAGTTACAATTAGGAGTCCTAAGTACACAAGACATCTAACTCTATCTTTTAGGAAGTAAACTTTAATTTAAACTACTATTTACATGAGGACTCTAACTCAATCTTTAAACTTTAATTTAAACTACTATTTACATAAGGACTCTAACTCTATCGGATAATCTAACAGATATTTCTTGTCCTATTCCAACGAAACAGCAAGGAAAACAAAGGTTTAAATTTGATAAATCTGTCAGTCAGATTTGAACGCTTTTAGCAAGCTAATTATGAGGTAGGTTTGTATATCTGATTCAAATCTATAAAATTCCATACTTATCATATTCTTCCCCTTAAAATACTGTTTTTCTATTCAACTGCTGTTGAATCTTCAATATTTTAGCTGCCACTATGAAGAAACCTTTGCGTTGTCTTCCACACTTCTCTGTTTTAAAGGAACAGACCCTTCAACTAAATTAGGGTTCACAACTACTGGAAGGCTTATGCCGTCAGTTTTCATTAGCCGAGATCAAAGTCGCCACCAACCACTTCCACCCATACTCCATTATTCCTACAAGTACAAGGTGTTTCATAAAGGGGCCATCGATGATGGAACCGTTCTTGCAATCAGACGCATCAAATTCAGTAGCAATTCAGAAATGTTAAAGTGACACAAAGGAGTAAAATAATTCATCTGGTTTAATTTACAATGCTGTGTATTTATATACAAAAATAACTGAGCAACTGCTGCTAACTAATTATTGAGACATAAATAACCACTAACTAATTTTCTAACTATACTAGCCGAAGCCAACGTCCTTCAACACTCCCCCTCAAGTTGGTGGGTAAAAAATATCTCGAACCTCCAATTTGCCAACCAGATATTCTTGTTGTGAAACTCCCAATGCTTTTGCCAGGATGTCTGCCAACTATTCTCCTGAAGATACATGCTCTGCTTGTATAAAGCCATCTTTAATCTTTTCTCTAACAAAGTGGCAATCTATTTCGGTATGCTTGGTATGTTCATGAAATACTGGGTTAGAAGCAATTTGCAAAGCTGTTTTATTATCACAAAAAAGCTTTACTGGTGTCTTTCTGTTAATCCCAATTTCTGTAAAAACTCTATCTAACCAAGTCAATTTAGTAGTAGTCATCGCCATACTTTTGTATTCCGCTTCTGCAGAAGATCTTTCCATAGTATTTTGCTTTTTTGATTTCCAAGAAATCAGCGAGCTCCCAAGCTTTATGCAATAACTAGTAACAGACCTCTTGGTCATTAGGCATGCAGCCTAATCTGAGTCGCAAAAGGCTGTCAGTTGACAAATACTTGCTACATCCAGCAAAATCCCTTGTCTAAGATTTTTCTTGATGTATCTGATTACTCTCATGGCAGCTTTCATTGGTTGATGCATAAATTGGCTTAAGTGTTGCACTGAGTAAGTAATATCTGGCCTAGTATGAGTCAAATAAATGAGTCTCCCTACTAGCCTTTGAAACATTGTTTTGTCAGGCAGCTCATCATCAACAGTCTTGTTGCAAATTGTTTTTAAACTCAACTCTTACCAATTTATTATTCTGCTCCAAAGGTGTGGCAACAGGTTTTGCACCTCCTAGACCAACATCTTCAATTAATTCCAATGCGTATTTTCTCTGATTTGGCAATATTCCTTTCTTGGACCTTATAACCTCGAGACCAAGAAAATGTTTTTGATTTCTTCAACAAGACCATTATCATTACCAGTAATCAGCAAGTCATCGACGTAGACTAGTATAATCACTACCTTTGTGTCCACATGCTTAGTAAACATAGAGTAATCATACTTGCTTTGACTACAACCTGCCAATAGGAGAGCTTCTGTCAATTTAACATTCCATTGTCTAGAAGCTTGTTTCAAGCCATAGAGTGATTTTTGTAGTCAACACACCATATTCTCCCCCTGACTACAAAAACCATCTGGTAATTGCATATAGACTTCTTCATGCAAATCTCCTTGCAAGAAGGCATTGTGAACATCCATTTGACAAAGAGGCCAACTGAAAATATAAGCAAGAGCCAAAATCAATCTGCCAGTGGTAAGTTTGGCTACAGGAGAGAAAGTGTCAACAAAGTCAACTCCCTCCTTTTGATTGTAGCCCTTGGCCACAAGTCTGGCCTTAAATCTCTCAATCTCCCCAGAAGACTTGTACTTGATTTTGTACACCCATTTACACCCGATGGGCACTTTACCAGAAGGCAAGATAACTACAGACCATGTATTATTCAATTCAAGAGCTAGAATTTCCACTTTCATTGCTTGCACCTATTCAGGATATTGACAAGCTTCCTTATAAGAACTAGGTTCAGCTAAAAGAGAAATAGAAGATAAAAAAGTTGTGTTTGAGAAGGTAAGTGAGAATAACAAATAGAATGGGAAATGGCCTACTAACCTGGAAGAGAAGAAGTGGATTGGTAAGATCGAGCATAATCATCTAACCAAAGAGGAGCTCTAGTGACTCTAGTAGACCTTCGAGACACTACAGACTCACCAGGTACACTTACTGAACTAGGAATAGAACTAGAAACTGAGGGTAAACTGAAAGTGGGGAAACTGGGTTCTGGTATGGTGGAATCTGGGAAACTGGGTTCTGGTATGGTGGAATCTGGTAAACTGGGTTCTAGTGAAGATAAATCTGGAAAGCTAAAATCTGGTGAAGAACAACTTGTAGAAGGCGATGAAGAACTGGAATCTGTAAGATTAGAAGAGTGGGATGTTGAAGGATGTAAAACAAGGAAATCAGAATCTAGAATAAAAGGATGAGAAGGAAAAAGTGAAGAATTGGAAGTGGGGAAATAGAAAGGGAATGTACCCTCATGAAAAACAACATCCCTATTAACAAAGAGCTTTTTAGATTCAAGGTTAAATAACAAATACCCCTTTTGAGTGGCAGAATAGCCCAAAAAATAGAAGGAAAGGCCTTGGCAGAAAATTTGACAAGATAATTTGTGTTTGTAGCATAGCATAGACATCCAAAAACCCGAAGATGAGAAAGGTCAGGAATTTTATTATACAACAACTCAAAAGGTGTCTTCCAACCAATTACAACAGAAGGAAATCTATTAATCAAATAACAAGCAGTGGTGATACATTCACCCTAGAATTTGAGTGGCACATTAGAATGAAAACTAAGTGCTCTAGAAACTTCCAATATATGCCTATGCTTACGCTCAGCAATGCCATTTTGTTGAGGAGTATAGAAACACGAACTTTGATGAATTATACGAAGGGAGGAAAACAAATCTGAACAATCAGTGGAAAAGAATTCAAAGCCATTGTCACTTCGAATGACCTTGACAGTGGCAGAATATTGGGTTTTAACAAGGAGAAAAAATTGCTTGAGAAAGAGAATAGCATCACTTTTTAATTTCTGTAAGTACACCCAGCTCATACGGGTAAAGTCATCAACAATGGTAAAAAAACTATGACCACTATGAGTAGACCCTATAGAGACCCCACAAATCAATGTGAATAAGAGAGAAAGGACAAGTTGAAGAAGTGGAACTATCAGGAAAAGGAAGCCTAGTTTGTTTAGCTAATGGACAGACGGAACACTTATGTAAGAGACCAGAATCAAGCTTAGCAGAATCAAACAAACCAATTTAGACCAAGAAGCATGTCCCAAACGAGCATGCCATAGAGCAGTTTTATTAATTTGAGAATCAATCATACAACTGAACATTGCATAACTAGAAGAAAACAATGCAGGTGATAAAAACGATAAACTGGAAACATACTGAGCTGATGTTGAAGATGTAGACTCAAAAAATATAGAGGCCACGAGACTCCTTACCAATCCCCTTCATCCTTCCACTGGAGTGATCCTGAATCAAACAAAAATCAAGATAAAAAGTCACAAAGCAATGAAGTTGTTTAGTGAGTTTAGAAATTGACAAAATATTGTGAGAAAAATTTGGTACAAAAAAAACACTGGAAACAATATGCTCTGGCCCTAATGAACAGGAATCAACATGTGTAATAGGAACTGACTTGCCATTAGGGAGCTGTATAGAACGTGAATGAGACAAACAAGGAGAAGGGGAAATTAAGCTGGTGCAATCGGATAATATATGATCCGTAGCACCTGTGTCCATAATCCAGGAAAGTGAAGTAGAGGTAGGAAAACAACCAAAAACGATACCTACCAGATTCACAGCGGAATTGGTGGAAGGGGGATTGTTCAGAAGTGACAGAATCTAATTATACTGCTCAGAGGTAAATGAAGGTGCAACAGGCGCAGCTTGAGAATCAGAAGAACTAGATGGAAGTCCCATATCCTTAGTAGAATTGGAATGAACAGTCAACGCAGCAGAAGAACCTCGATTCTTAGTGAACTTGAAATCAGAGGGAAACCCAATAAATCTGTAACAATTCTCACGTTTATGACCCTTTATCTTACAAAAGTCACAAACGCATGAGAATCTTCTTCGATCTTACATACTAGGAGCACGAGAGTAAAAAGCAGAAAGATGCGTCCGTTGAGACTCCTCTTGAACAACCATCGATTACGTATTGTTAACTGTTGGAAGAGATTGCATGAGTAACATCTGACTGCGAATGGCTGAGTATGACTCGTTCAAACCCATCAGAAATTGAAGAAGCTACTGTTGAGCAATATGCAGAAGATTGCATTGAGATAACTCGCAATCACAAGAAGAGAAAAGAACGAGAGCATCAAACTCATCCCACAACATCTTGAGCTTGGTAAAATAGTCAGAAACCGTGGAATCCCCCTGAGTATGTGTAGCGATTTCGTGGTGCAAAAAGAAAATGCGAGAGCCATCGATTTTTGCAAAGCGTTCCTTTAAGTCTTTCCAAACCAAGGCCGCACTCGAAGAAAATACAATATCAGCAGATAGATCTTGACTTACAGTGTTTAGAAGCCAAGAGAGAACAGTGGCGTTGCAGCGTTCCCATTGAGGATGAAGGGATGAAACATAATTCTCCTTAGAACAACTGCCGTCAACAAATCCAAGCTTGTTCTTGGCCAATAAAGCAATCCTCATGGAACGACTCCAGATGTTATAGTTGGAGATGCCCACAAGTTGATGAGAAACCAAGAGGGAACCAGACGTGTCAGAGAGATGAAGATACAACAGATGATTCGAATCAATCTGTGAAGGATTGGCAACAGGATCCATATCAGGAGGCATGAATGAGAAACAAAGACGAACCCTAATTTCAAAATTTTAGGGGAAAAATGAAAGTAGTCTTCAAAAGACAAGACATATGAAATCAACCAAACAAAGGAAGTCCAAAGGAAAAAACAAGAAAGGCCCAAAAAAAAATTACGACCTGGCGAATGATACCATGTTAAAGTGACACAAAGGAGTAAAAAATTTCATCTGATTTCATATATCATTAATTTACATTGCTGTGAATTTATATAAAAAATAACTGAGCAACTGCTAACTAATTATTGAAACAGAAATAACCCCTGACTAATTTTCTAACTATACTACCTGAAGCCAACGTCCTTCAACAAGAAGAATTAAACGAGGTAGAGCTGCTTTAACAGTTGCGCCACCCGCATCTCGTCTCTCTCACCGTTAGTTCTAACTGAAAATAATAATAAAATAAAGAAACGATCAAAACCCTTAACTGTATCGTGACAAAATTACTGCCTTAAAAACGAATTCGTTCCAATGCGTGTAATCACTACAATAGGCTGATTATCCGAGGTAAACACGGTCGCTTCGAGAATTCGTACACCCAAAATCGGAATGAACTGCGGTGGTATTGCTCCTCTGATCACCAGAAGTATATAGAAGCTATGAGAGCTTTTGATAGAGGATTTGAGAGTGAGTTGATGATTTGAGGAGCCAACTTGCTTCTCTATTTATACGATGCTCGTAGGAGTAAAATCGACCAACATAAAATCAGATTAAAAATCCGATTTAATATTCGAATTTAAACTATTGTAACTTATATATTTAATCATATGAAACTGCTGAATTAAACAGATGAACTTGGCCCAAAAAACGTCCAGGTTCATAGTTTAAATCACAGCCGTTTGTAGTGTTTCATAGATTAAATTCAGAACAGACTATTTGAGCAGCTTTTACAACCTTTCTTTTTATTCTCTGAAAATTCCTTACGAATTTTCTTCAAAAAGAAATCTTGCATGCGAACATGTCTCCAACACATATTACCACAAGCCAAACAGCAGTTGCAACAACACACAAGATTGCCCTTTATTCTCTATCACTCAACAAGAGAAGAAAAAATGAACGGCATAAATATCTTTCGTACGGTATTTTACCTTTTCAATGTGGGATAACTATTTTTCGCATTACCAACAAGACGTTGGTGGTGTTAGAAAACATGAGCAGAGGGTCACTCGCAGATTTTCTCTATGGGGTTGGGAAGGATTTTGCTCCACTAGCTTGGAAACATAGGCTGCAGATCTGTATCAGTGCAGCACGTGGATTACATTACCTTCACACCGGAGCCAAGCGCTCTGTAATCCACCGTGACATCAAGAGCTCAAATATACTTTTAGATGACCAATGGTTTTCTAAACTTTGTAATTTTTACTTGTCCAAACTGGGTCCTCGTAGCATGTCGAAAGCCTTGTTAAGAATAGATTCACGCGTGTTGGGAACTTATGGATATGCGGATCTAGAGTATGTCATGACTGGGGAACTCACAGAAAAATCGGACGTCTTCTCATTCGGGGTTATTTTGTTCGAAGTTGTTTTTGGGAGAGCAGCGAATGATCGCATTCAAGGTTATACACTTGATTGTGCCAAGGAATCCCTAAGGGAAGGAACCATTTATCATGCCATTGATTCATACCTCAAGGGAAGGGTAGCTCTGGAATGTTTGAACAAGTATTTGGAAATCGCTTCTAGTTGTGTCCACCGTAAGGGAAACGAAAGGTCGGCGATGGGTGAGGTGGAGGTCACACTAGAACTTGCCTTGGAGCTGCAAGAGAGAGCAGATGCTGAAATAGAGGCCATCAATCCTTCTGCTCAATGTCAGTATGAAGAAGCATTGTTCTCTGCCTTTGTTAGTAATTTTTCTGGTCTCCATAACAATAGTTCCAATTACTCCCTCTGTCCCTAAAATCTTTGTCTGGAAGCATAGCAAATCTGTTTAGATAAGTCTGCTAATCCAATTCCCAAGCACTCTTTCGTTGTTGCATGGCTCCTCAATGATGGGTCGACAATGGACAGTAATTCTTCAGTTTAATCGTTTAGTTATCTGTTTAGATGTTCGATGATTTGTTTGAATGGACAGTAATTCCCAAGCACGCTGGGTTCTATTAATCTTGAATTTGCCAAAATCATTCCTTCTCTTTGTAGTCCTTGCTTTGCTTAATTCAAATCTTAGATTGCATACTTGATGTCTGTCTTTATTAGGCCATTGCAGTCGGAACAGAAAATATTAGAATCCCAAATTTTGAGCAGCGCACACTCCACTCCCTACTGAGAGGATGAGGAGACTCGTGCTGTCAAAACTCAAAAGGACCATTCCAGATAATATAAGCATGTTGTTTTGATGACGTTAGCTCTTAACTATGATGAAACATTTAAATCCTTCCAATTCTCAATCCAAGTATCTTAGGAATCTGATAAGTTGCATGATATTTAGCTGTATCAACCTCGAGTCCATGACAAATAAGCACCTTATCCAATAGTTGATGCAACGCCGACAAGCATAAATCAAGACAAGTCTTAACAATTAAGCAAGAGAAGTAGATAATCTTGGAAAGAAACACCACAAGAACTCTGCGTCATCTAGCACCTTTTAGCTTTCAAAGCATCAGTGTGTATATAACAGCATTCCGTGCACTCCTGAACATCCAAACACAAACTTTTCAGTCCAGAGTAAACAATAAACCACAGATTTGTTCATTCTGCTGAAAACCTGATATTTTGTATCATTATATTATTGGACAAAAAAAACCCATTTAAATTGTCAGCGTTCTTCTTCATGAATTAACTTCACCATCAGTTCCTTTAAGTTTTCTTCACACCCAAACACAAATCTTATTTCTGTGCAGTAGAATTGAAGTAAAAAATTGAATCCAGTTCTGTTCTTCGGAAAACATTTTGCAAAAAAAAATTAATGAAAAAGAAACTTAAGAAACAATGATTGATATCCAATGAAGCAAGTCAAGGGTCGTCGCTTTGCTTTTCTCAATAAAAAATAAAATAAATGCAAGTAGACAAGAAAGAGCCAGGAAAGAAAATGAAAAATGGTAGTTGGGAGCCGCATTTTATGACTTTTATTCATTAAATCATTCACCGGGATTGTACTTGATCAGATTCTCAGAAAACAACATTACAGAAGAAGAGCCTGTGATTTTCTTTCTTTCTCAAGTTTCCAGTTAAACAAACAAAATCCAAGCCAATGGGTTCTTGTTTACATTCTCTTCCATCTTTCTCTGAAGTTTTGAAGGAGATCAAATCCAAAATCAGACTAACAAAATCCTATACTCTTAATAGATCACTTCCAGATGAGTTATGTTATCGAATTTCACTGTCCGACATCAAAGCTGCTACCAACAAGTTCCACGAAAACTCGATTATAGCCAAAGGTGATACGGGGTTTATACATGGAGGCACGATCAATGATGAGTTCTCTGCTGTCAAACGCTTGATGCCGACCAGTGATTCACACCTACCGCTCCTGGAGTTGAGATATGGAACGGAGTTTCTCTGCCAGTTACGCCACCCGAATATTTTATCCCGCATTCGGTTTCTGCGACGAGAAAAAAGAGATGATCCATGTGTATGAATATGTAAAAAATGGGAGCCTTTATGATAATCTCCATGCCGAGAACTATGATCCGATCCCATGGAAGCGAAGACTGGAGATATGCATTGGTGTAGCTCGAGCTTTTCATTATCTTCACACGGGAGCAAAGTTTGTACTAATCCATCGCGATGTCAGTAGCAAGAACATCCTTCTGGACGACCAATGGACTTCGAAACTCTGCAATTTCAGTTTCTGCAAGAGGGGGCCTCTTAGCATATTATCAAGCGGTACAGTTTCCATTGAAGTAGAATCAGATATGAATTATACTTTTGCATGCTTGGCTCCGGAGGTGGCCATCACTAGCAGGGTATCACATAAATCTGATGTTTTTTTCATTCGGGGTTGTTCTGTTTGAAGTTCTGCGTCGTAGACGCGTATTCGGTGCAGAATTGGAGATGGATCAGCGATTTCTACACCTTTGGGCACGTAAATGAATTGAGAATGGAACAGTTTACAGCATAATTGAACCATATCTGAAGGGAAAGATAGCTCCAGAGTGTTTGAAGAAATTCTTGGAGAATGCTTATAGTTGTGCCCAGCATGATGTAAACAAAAGGCCTACCATGGGTGAGGTGGAGGTGACATTGGAGATTGTGTTGGAGTTGCAGAAGCAAGCAGAATCCGTGTTGGAGAGTATAAATCCGGAAGATGAATTTATGTGTGAAGAAGCATCATTTTCATGTACCATTTAACTGTTAGCTTAGATGATGGTAAATGCAAATAAATCATGAATTATTATTGTATAGGGACTGAAGATATGATTTCAGTTGTCTTCCTGATTTTTAAGCATGTTTGAAATATGAATGTATCACGAAATCATTTTATTAATAATAAATGAATATATCCTCTCTTGTTTATACTTTTATTTTTAAACATATAATTTAATATAATGTTAGACGTGATGAGCACGCAAGGGAATGAGAGTGACGATGTTCCCGTGATGTTAATTTCTACTTTCTATTAATTTCAATTAGAGGTGACAAAAGGGTCATTTGGTTCGGTTCTTTTCAGTTCGGGTCATTTCGAATCTAACTATATTCGATTTAAGTTCGGTCGGTTCAAATCTGGTTTGGTGTTAGTTCGTGTTAATGGTGATTTTGGTTCGGTATCGGGACGAG
Organism: Hibiscus mutabilis; assembly: GCA_019671005.1. Classification (NCBI taxonomy): domain Eukaryota; kingdom Viridiplantae; phylum Streptophyta; class Magnoliopsida; order Malvales; family Malvaceae; genus Hibiscus; species Hibiscus mutabilis. Next base: position 27,269,354 of record CM033717.1, on the reverse strand, counting down.
ACTTCGGGTCGGTTGATTTTCGGTTCGGTAGACTTTCGATTCATTTGATTTCGGGTCAGTTGATTTTCGGTTCGGTGGACTTTCGATTCGTTTGATTTTCTGTTCAGATGATTTCGGATCGGGTCAATATCGGGTTAATAGGAGATCGATCGGTTTTACTCGAGTTTTCAGGCCGAGTTGGGTTTTCTCACCCTATATATGACTTTATATAGCCTGTATAGTTGGCTTTTTGGTGAGTTGTGTGACAATTCACATCTCATCTTTATTTATTTATTTTAAGACATTTTCTTTATTTGAGGCTCCTTCGGTTCGGGTCCATTCGGTTCCGGTTGAAAATCAATTCAGGTTCATTCGGTTCGGTTGAAAATTAGTTCGAGTCTATTTTCAATTCAACATAAATTTGGTTCGGTTCAATTTATTTCGGGTTTCGGTTCGATTCTCGGGTTAAGTTTGCTAGGTCTAATTTCAACCCATTATAAATTATAATTATCGTAGAATTTACCAACAACCAATTGGTTTAATGGGATGAGGAACTAAATCTCTTAATCATGGTCAGAGATTCGAATCCTAGCGTTATAAATGTAATAAATTAGATTGAAAGGGTCGCCCCATAACGAGCCTCTACAGTACCCGGTCTGAATTAATCAACAATTGAGTTGGATACATATAGCTAAACCAAAAAATAACATAGAATTTTAAAAAATAAATTAAAATTTTAATCAACAATAAAAAAATCATTTTATTTCCACTTGTGGTTTTTTTCCTCCAAAATCTTGGTTAAATTATAATTCATTTTTCACGCATACTAATGTTTTGATTTATGAAATATTTCTGACCACAACAAATTATTATTAGGCTGGGCTGTTTTTTCTCCTCCACATTGGGCTCGAGTAGCTTAAATTATTATTAGCCGCATATATTACAGTACTAATGGGGGACCACTTAACATGCGTGAAAAATGAATGGAAATGAGGAATCAGACCACTGAGTCCAAACTTGGGCCCAGCAACCCTCGGCCACTGAGTCCAAACTTGGACCCAATTCTGCCGGTTGTGCAACCCTGGAAATGAGGAATCAGACCACTTATTCCTACACTGTTCAGTTTCCCGAACTATATGGTATGGAGGACCACTTAACATGCGTACTGATGCCATCTCCCAGCTATGGAATCAGGATCGGATTAAAACTTGGTTCTGCTCAGATTGGTCCAATAGTAACAGTGAATGGGTTTGCACCGTTGATGTGGTGTCTGTACTTTATGGGCCATTTGGAAGATGAACAAAATTGTCGTTAACATGCAGCATTCGTCTATGAAAATTAAATGTAGCTACTCAATTGAATCCCTAGGTATCCTTCTTGTAAGGTCGACCAGCTAAATTGAAACGATTTTTAATATATACGAGAATATATCTTATATTTTGAAAATTTAAATAAATATAGTTAATGTTATCTAATTTACGTCTTTGTGAATTTAGAATTTAAATTAAATTATTATGACAAAATAGGTAAATTATAGATAAATTAAGACATGATTTTTATATGAAAAATAACATGAATATCACACAAAAACATATTAGCCAAAACCTGAACGAAACAAATTATTAACATGTATGTACAGAGGGAGAGTAATTGTAAAAATATTTTATTGGGGTAATAATTATATTCATTTGTAATTAGAAAAATTATAATTGTATACACATGTTTAATTGAGGGTGAGTCTAAAAGAAAACCTCTTAAAAAACAGCTAAAAGAAGGTAGTACCAATACGACCGTTAGATCGAGCTAAATGAAATTTGAGTAGTTGAATTTAAAAAGAAAAAATAAGTGATAAAGGGTTAAACATGTCAACATGTTATAACATAAAGGATTACCCAGTTATAATACAACATGTTACAAAAAAGGTTAGAAAATGTGTTGCAACATAAATTCTTACCCTAGTTAATCAAATCCAAAACCGTTCAAACACATGCTAAGAATTTATGTTATAATCTAAATTTTTACACAAAAATATTATTTCTTATCAAACACATAAGATTTTATAATCCTACATATAGTCGTATCGAGACCAACATAAATTCTTACCGAAAATATAAGAAACAAGTTATAACATAAATTCTTACCATTTGTTTGAAGGGTTTTACATTAGGTGATCCCTGGTAAAAATTTGTGTTATTATCTTTTTTTCTTATCCATTATGTAATAATTAATGTAGGTTTCGTAGCAATTTTTGTAGGTACCCTATTTCTTATGAATTTGGTAAGAAATAGAGTTATTGTTGAGATATGTGTTTTGATATAATAATTGAAAAATAGTTTTGGAATAAATTGAAAAGATTTTAAAAATGATTTTAAATCCAAACAACTTGAAATAATGTTTAATGCTTTTTTAAGAGGTTTTGGGATGATTTAAAACGTCTTTAAAGTAACCAAACCTGAGTTTTTCAAGTATCCGTACCGATACGGTATATCCCGTATCGATACGCATAAAGGGTTTCAACTACAGTTTGTGAAACTGTCAAGATCCGTACCGATACAAGGCTTTCCCGTATCGATACGGAGCAGGGTGGTTTCGATACACCCTTTGGTGTATCGATACGCCTACGTGGCATATATCCCAACGACCAAAACCCCCAACGGTCATATTTCCAATGGTCTTTTAAATTGCAGGACGTACCGATACGCCTATACGCGTATCGATACGCATCAGCTGATTAGAGCTCAACGACTAATTATGAAGAAGGTTGTACCGATACGGTTACCCGCGTACCGATACAGACAGCTTCAGAACTACAATTAATGTGGAAAATAAAGACCCCAACGGCTCCAATTCAATCCCAACGGTCACCAACGGCTATGAACCCATTTGGGAGTATAAAAGGGACCTTCAAGCATCTATAGATGACTAATGCTTCAGTTGTCAACAACATTATGATCAAAGATTTGTCTTAGAGCTTAATTGTATATTTCTTGTATAGACAACACTTGTGAGCTTTAATTGTAATATTTTGCTCAAGTGTTTTAGGTTTTGGGTGAGTGTTTAGTGTTCAAACTTCTACCTATTAACATCCTATTGAGGCAATTTGGCTAGCTCGACCAACTTTTCAATCAACCGACGAAATGATGTAATCCATCGACAAGCCACCTTTCTTTGACGAGACCAACTATGCTTATTGGAAGACAAGAATGATGTTCTTCATCAAGGCTAAATATTACAAGCTTTGGGATGTTGTTGAAGATGGTACATACGACAAAGATGCAATGCGGAATGGAATGCGGATGATCGCAAGAAGATGGAGCTAAATTGCAAGGCTTTGCACATTTTTTGTGTGCATTTAGCCCTAATATCCATGAGAAGATGTCTTCTTATGAGAGTGCCAAAGAGGTATGGGACAAGCTTGAAGTCACATACGAGGGGACAAACGAAGTGAAGGAGACCAAGATCGACCTCCTTAATCTATAGTATGAGAACTTCAAGATGGATCTGGAAGAAGACATCGAGAAAATGTTCGATCGTTTCTCCACCATAGTGAATGGACTCAAAGGCTATGGAGAAGTCATTCCGGAAGAGAAGCTTGTTCGAAAGCTTATCTACTCCCTTCCCAAGTCATGGGACTCAAAGAAGACCGCCATCATCGAGGCTAAGAATCTCAAGACCTTGAAGCTTGATGAACTCATAGGGTCTCTTCTCACTGATCAAATAATGAAGAAGGACAATGAAAAGGAGAAGAAGAATGAAGAGATAAGAAAGATGGGGGAGAAGGAAATTAAAAAGCTAGGCATCAATATGAATGCCATAGTCCTCAATTCCTCCAAGTGCCTACATGAAGATTCAAGTGAGGAGGAAGAAGAAGATGAAGAGATGACCTATCTCTTCATGAAATTTGCCCAATTCATGAAGAGCAAAATGGAAGAATCCAAGCATTAATCAACAAAGAAGATGAAGAATCCCTAAAAGAGCTATGAATGCAAAAAAAAAGAGGTTATCTTCAAAGAAGGCGTATGTGGTAACATGGAGTGATGAAGACTCCACAAATGAAGATGTTGTTGCCCATCTATGCTTCATGGCCCTCCAAGAGGGTGAGGTAACTTCTAATTCATCTACTTCCCTTCCTATACTTTTGATGAATTACAAGAAGCCTATGACCAATTGGTTTTTGAGTTTAAAGCTTTTTTTTCGAAAAACAAGAAATTGATTTCAAAGTTAAAAATTGAAAATAATTTGCTTTCTAAAACCAATTTGGAGTTTGAAGCAAAAATGAAGGATTTTGAGCAAAAAGTTTGAGATTTGCAAAATTTGCTTCAAACAATGGAAAAAATCATCACAAGGAAATTGATGATCTTAAGAAGGAAAAAGATTTGATTTCCAATGATCTTCAAAAGAAAAACAATTTGGGAAAATCAAATTTTTACGTTAGACAATCTAGTGCCCCTAGATTTTTAAACGGTAAATGTTTTAGAAGTATTTGGGTCCTGAAAGGACTAAGTACTTCAACTAAAATGGATGAAATTGAAAAACGGATTCCAAAGGGGACAAAATTATGTGCTACTAACATTTATGGATCCAAAGCAATTTGGATACCAAACATTACATGATTGTCTTGTTTAGGTGTGATGGAGAGTGATCAACAAGTCCAAATTTGAGAGGGAGCTCCATACACACAAGAAGGAGAACACTTGAAGAAGGAAGGCTTCACATCCTCCCTTGAAGTTCAAGTGTTGGTAAATTTTTAGTTGTTTTTGTTTAAATTAGATTTATTTTCTATGACAACTAGATAATCATATTGTTGGACTAACAATATTTGATGCTTGAGTAAGGGGAGTCAATTTTAAAACCAAAATTCTTATTTTTGTAAAAAATTTTAAACCTCCTTTGTTATCTTGTACTTAAAGTCACACAACTTCTTTTTGATATAACAAAAAGGGGGAGAAATGGTTTGAAAAATTGATTTTTCAAGTGAATAAGGGGGAGCTTTAACTATATTTCATTTTTAAAATCTCTTATTGAGGTTTTTAAATACTAAAGGGGAGAATCACAAACAACTTTTCAAGTTGGTTTTATTATATCAAAAAGGGGGAGATTGTTGAGATATGTGTTTTGATATAATAATTGAAAAATAGTTTTGGAATAAATTGAAAAGATTTTAAAAATGATTTTAAATCCAAACAACTTGAAATAATGTTTAATGCTTTTTAAGAGGTTTTGGGATGATTTAAAATGTCTTTAAAGTAGCCAAACCTGAGTTTTTCAAGTATTCGTACCGATACGGTATACCCTGTATCAATACGCATAAAGGGTTTCAGCTACAGTTTGTGAAAATGTCAAGATTCGTACCGATACAGGGCCTTCCCGTATCGATATGGAGCAAGGTGATTTCGATACACCATTTGGTGTATCGATACGCCTACGTGGCATATATCCCAACGACTAAAACCCCAAACGGTCATATTTCCAACGGTCTTTTAAATTGCAGGACGTATCGATACGCCTATACGCGTATCGATACGCATCAGCTGATCAGAGCTCAACGACTAGTTATGAAGAAGGCTGTACCGATACGGCTACCCGCGTACCGATACGGACAACCTCAAAACTGCAATTAATGTGGAAATAAAGATCCCGACGGCTCCAATTCAATCCCAACAGTCACCAACGGCTATGAACTCATTTGGGAGTATAAAAGGGACCTTCAAGCATCTATGGATGACTAATGCTTCAATTGTCAACAACATTATGATCAAAGATTTGTCTTAGAGCTTAATTGTATATTTCTTGTATAGACAACACTTGTGAGCTTTAATTGTAATATTTTTCTCAAGTGTTTTAGGTTTTGGATGAGTGCTTAGTGTGCAAACTTCTACCTATTAAGAGGGATTTCAGTTTGCTAGGATTCTCTTTGTTAGAGAGTGTTCGCAAGACTCGGGTTGTGAGTTCTTGGATGCTAGATCACGGATTGTGATTCTAAGATTGAAATGGTTGCCTCTTTAGCCTAGAAAAGGGGAAGAATTCTTAGTGAATTGTTGAAATCCTAAGGTGGGAAGCCTAGATAGTGGACGTAGACTCAATTGGGAGAGTTGAACCACTCTAAATCCTTGTGTCTTTTTGTTTATCTTTTGCTTCCACCATTTCCACCCAAAAATCAACCTTCTCCACCACTTGGCTAATTAATCGGTTGTGTACATCGAGCCCAACAGTTATCCTTTAAAAGTTTATGTTATAACAATTTCCTACCAAAAGTTTCATTGGTTTTAGATTTGGTAATATGGCGTAAGAATTTGTATTATTACATTTTTTCTTATCGGTTAAGAATTTGTATTATTACATTTTTTCTTATCGGTTTTATAATAATTTATGTAGCTTTCGTAACAATTTGTGTAGTTACCCTATTTATTATAAGTTTGGTAACAAATAGAGTTATCCTTATAACACAATTTCTTACCATAAGTTTCTCTGGTTTTAGATTTGGTGATATGGGGTAAGAATATGTTATTACCTTTTCTTCTTTCCAGTTCTATAATTATTTATGTAGGATTCGTAACAATTTGTGTAGGTACCCTATTTCCTATGAGTTTAGTAACAAATAGAGTTATCCTTTAAGAGTTTATGTTATAACATAATTTCTTACCATAAGTTTCACTAGTTTTAATTTGGTGATTTGGGGTAATAATTTGTATTATTACCTTTTTTCTTACCGGTTATGTAATAATTTATGTAGGTTTCGTAACAATTTCTGTAGGTACTCTATTCCTTATGAGTTTGGTAAACAATAAAATTATCTTTTAAGAGTTTATGTTATAAAATAATTTCTTACCATAAGTTTCGCAGGTTTTAGATTTGATGATATGGGGTAAGAATTTGTGTTATTACATTTTTCTTACTGGTTCTGTAATAATTTATGTAGGTTTCGTAACAATTTCTGTAGGTACCATATTTCTTATGAGTTTTGTAACAAATAGAGTTATCCTTTAAGAGTTTATGTTAAAACACAATTTCTTACCATAAGTTTCATTGGTTTAGATTTGGTGATATGAGGTAAGAATTTGTGTTATTACCTTTTTTTTCTTACCGGTTCTGTAATAATTTATGTAGCTTTCGTTATAATTTCTGTAGGTATCCTATTTGTTATGAGTTTGATAAGAAATAAAGTTTTCCTTTAACAGTTTATGTTATAACTCAATTTCCTACCGTAAGTTTCGCTAGTTTTAAATTTATGTAGATTTTGTAACAATTTCTGTAGGTACCATATTTTTTATGAGTTTGGTAACAAATAGAGTTATCCTTTAAGAGTTTTTGTTAAAACACAATTTCTTACCATAGGTTTCGTTGGTTTAGATTTGGTGATATGAGGTAAGAATTTGTGTTATTACCTTTTTTCTTACCGATTCTGTAATAATTTATGTAGGTTTCCTCATAATTTCTATAGGTATCCTATTTCTTATGAATTTGGTAAGAAATAAAGTTATCCTTTAAGAGTTTTTGTTATAACTTAATTTCCTACCATAAGTTTCGCTAGTTTTAGATTTGGTGATATGGAGTAATAGTTTGTATTATTACATTTTTTACCGGTTCTATAAAAATTATGGAGGTTTCGTAACAATTTGTGTAGGTTTAGTAACAATTTGGTAAGAAATAAGATTTTATGTTATAACACAATTTCTTACCATAAATTTACATGGTTTTTCATTTGGTGATCTCGGGTAAGAATTTGTGTTATTACCTTTTTCTTACGGGTTATGTGATAATTGTTGTAGGTGTTGTAACAATTTGTGTAGCTACCCTACTTCTTATGAGTTGGGTAACAAAGAATGTTATTTTCTACGATTTTATATCATAACACAATTTCTTACGGGTAATAAATTGTGTTATCACATATTTTACTACCATTTGTGTAGGGTTTATGTTGGTTCTAGAAGAATTTGTGTACTTAACAAAAATCGAATGAGTTGGGTAAGAAACAATGTTATCCTCCAAGAGTTTAGGTTATAACACAATTTCTTACCATAAGTTGAAAGTGTTTTGAATTTGGTGATCTTGGGTAAGAATTTGTGTTATAATATTTTTCTAACAATTACTGTAATAATTTAAGTATGTTCTGTAAGGACTTATGTAGCAACCCAAAATCTTATGTTTTTTTTTTGTAAGAATTAATGTTATTGAGTAATCGTCTAGGTTATCACACAATTTCTACCCTAGTAAGCATTTGTGTAACTATCATTTTTTCTTACAGTCACTGTAAGCATTTATGTTACCGCCTCATAAAAAATATGTTAGAACCAGATACTGATGCAACCGTCAGCTTAATTTTAGCCTTATTTTAATATGCCTCGTAGTAGAACTACATGTTTAATTGATAACTTATAATTTTACAGAATATTAATACATTAATTAAAAATGAATAAAAAATTTGAAACTCATTGCAATACAAAATAAATTACTTTTACTAGTATTTAGAAAAAAGAAATCATTGAATGGCCACAATAGAAAAGGAAGCGTTGTTATGGTTGTGCCAAAATACTCAATTTGACCATTCGATTCCTTTATTCGTTAATTCAATTTTTATTTTTAGATATGATATTTAATTCGGTTTTTTATTTTTTGGATTCGGTATGGATCACAATATTTCAAGTTTCAGATTATCCAAATATTTGAAATATTGAAAATTCTATGGATATGAATCTTGTTGTATTTAGCATTTTGATGCTTGTTATAGTCGAAAAATCAAAAATCGAAATTTCCATATATGTGAATCTTATTATATTTAGCAATTTGTTACTTGTTATATTCAAAAAATTGATCAGCAACAGAGTTATAGTCTATAAACATATCTGATTTTAAGTTCAGTTCCTCAATTTTTTGCTCTTTCTCCAGTCGTTTACTATAGTTACGTATCATAATTGTCTCTTCATTTTCTGACAACGGAGTTGCTGTTGCGTTTCTTGATGAAGATGTTTATTCATCAGAACTCCTAAACATCTTGTGAAGGTCCCTTGCATTTGATAAGGTGAGCATGTAATGCACTTCAGGGCCAGGCTCATCAATGAGTATTTTTTCCAACAAGTAAGATATTTGGCGTATTATAGATTTGCTAAGCTGCATAGAAATCATATCATATAACTCATCTTTGTTGATCTTGCTGTTGAAGGAAGTGTATAAATAAGTTCCGAAATGGAACACCGTTGTAGAAAATCTTGCCATCTTTTGGAGAATTTTGACGATCGATGGATGTGTACAAATCAAACCATTTAACTTCAACTACGATGGATAGACGTTTTTATAGATGAGGGAATTTAAATTTTGTTTAAAAAACTAGACCTCTCTTTTTGCAAAAAGTGAGTTTCATTGACATGTCACATCTATGGCATACTCTGGTGCTGCAATGTCAAGAATCTCTGAAGAACTCGCTTTCTGAATAGCGTGGGTTCACTGACATGTCAGCCTTACTAACAAAACGTGTCTAACACATCCGAAAAATAAGGATTCCTTTAGTTTTTGAGGACGGATAATTGTTGATCTTGGCACCTCTTATATCAAACAGAAACGAATGACCCTAAATACCAAATAGTTGCTATCAATTGTTGCAGTTCATAGAAGCCAAGGAGAAGAGAAGATAAGAACACCAACTTAATTTGCGAGACATCACTTTTAGATAAGTGTTTCAATTGTAAGTTTATGCGAGACTTCTCAATTTTTATATAGTTTGAAGTCATTACAATGATGCTAATGTTTGTTCTTCTTTCTAGATGATCGTAGATATTCTCAAAATATGTCGAGACGAGGAACTATTACTACTTTGGTATATTATAATGGCCAGATGTTCGTTGATGCATCTCTATCGCCTTTTAGTCCTCAAATACTGTAACACTAACGCTACCGAGGAAATTAACGTATAACAAGTCGATAAAGGAAGTGAAGAATAATGTTCCACGTGCTCGTGGAAAAAAGCTGGAACCGTTGAAGTATCGACTATCGATGTCGTTAGAACCATTAACCTACTCAATATACTATGCTACAGACAACGATGATGTGGAATTGATGGTGGAACCCCACTTGCAGTATTCATTAGGTGGGCCCCTTAAGCTGTATGCAATCTTTTCTGATGATGATGATGCTATCGGAGTCCCAAATTAGAGATAAGTGAATTTTGACTTTGAACCTAATGCAAATGTTAAGAGTCCGACAACCAATTTACGAAATGATTTCAACTTATGAAGTACACATAGTCCATGCAATGAATTCGGCACATCATGGCCTTCCATGCCAAGACATTCTTGTGTAGCTAGTTTCAACTTCGACTTGAACCTGATAGCGATTTTTGACTTTGGTGCATCATCAACTTATGAAGTATGGGTGTGGGCGCGTCATCATCTCAAAACTACATGAAGTCGGCAGGCCATGAAGCATTTAACCCGTTCGATGGTTTCTCATCTAGACGGTATTCAATGTATATCCCTAGTGTGTAGTACTTTTCACCATAAAGTATGGGTGTGGGCAAGTCGGCGACCCAAAACTATTCGAATTTGAGGGGGATAATTCTGACGAAGAACCGGTAAGGGAGACCAGCCCCGATGGTGACGAGCAAGGCCCTTTCTATGAAGAACCAGAAGACCTTGACATGGCAGACGGATCAGAGGAAAATGTCGAAGAGGATGATGTCGAAGGAAACGAAGAACACGCCGGACCTAGCAATATTCCACATCCTGCCACTTCTGTAACGACACAAATTTTGGAATCTAATGGTCGATTTAACCCAAAGCATGGGCTTCGCGGTTGGGCCTAAAGTTTGGGCCTTTGTGAGCCTTAGTGGGCTAACATTTTGGTTGAGTGTTGGGTTGGAGAAATTATGGGAGGGTAGGATGGTAAATTCGCTATTTTTGAAGAGTTAATGTGTTGGGGGTTCTTTTTTTAGTTATGTAGAAAATTGATGAAGGTGAGATCATCTTGTCTTTTTGCTTTCCCCTGTCTCCCTCATTTTTATCCTCCACCCAAGAACCAAATGTTAAAGGCTTAACCGTTGTCCGTTTAAGTTAGAATTTCAGAATTCGAGTTTAGGATAAGTTTTTCAGCATCAAAAGATCTATCATTCAAGGTAAGAATGTAGGGGAAATGGTAAAGTTGAAAAAAGTAGGGTTTTGTGGGAGGTTTAGGAGGAAGAACAAGAATTGAATATTTAGCTTCAGTTCTTGATGTAAAACTACTCCTTTATGTTCCCAATTCCTTCAACATTGTTGTAACAATTTTTGTAACACTTCTTGCAGTGAAAGAAGTTGGAAATTCTTTCAAGGAGCTTAGGAACAAAAGGGCTTGAGGGGCTTGGCTAGGAGCTTCTTCACCTGCAAGGAAATCAAGGTTAGTACACTACTAACTCCCCTGTATTCATGGAAATCATAAAATTAGATTGCTTGTGCTTGGTTTGATGCCCTTGGTTGTTTATGGGTTTGAAACCTCTTTAATGGCTAAAATCGAAATTGGTGTTCAAATGGTGTAAAAATGGTAGAGAACCATCTAAACTATATTCCTTAACTTGTAAGCTCGATTTAGGGTTTTACCATGAAGGTTGTGGGGTGTTTGGAGTGAATTACGAACTCTAAAAAGTGAGTTATGGGTTCAGTTATTGATACGAGTTGAGCACGTACCAATACCCTATGTTAAATGTGATGAACACAAGCAATTTTTCAAGGGTGTATCAATACACCTAAGAAGGGTATTGATACCCCTTGTTGAACGAGAGTTCTAGTAGCCAAATTTGGTATCGGTATGCTTGAGTGCGTATCGATACTCATTGGGGTATCGATACACGACCTCGTGTACCGATACAAGAATTGCTGGTTAACCCCTGCGTATGCAAAGCTGGGTATCGATACACCTTATCGGGTATCGATACCCTAAAGGGGTATCAATACTCACGGAAAGGTATCAATACGCTTTGAGCAATCTGCCTAAAAATTTTATTTTGAATTCGAGGGACCTATAACTCGAGGAGTAAGGCCAAATGAGCTTCTAAAGGAGTGAAATAAATAGTAAAATTGAGGAACTGAGATTTAAACCTCACGTGTGAACTTATTGGGCAATTAACTTATTAAAACCTTGGATGACTTGTTGTATTGTATTAATAAAAACCCTTGGTGGGTCGAATAATAGTTGTATGCTACGTAAGAGCATAATTATAATTGAGTCACCTTGTTTAACAGGTTGTCCTAATGCCTAAATGTGAAGAGTGTGTTGCAACACATGGTTAAAGATTTCTGAATGTATGAACCCGATGCTTAGTGGGACCAGGACTCATTCGAAGACTCGATGAGAGATTTTGAGCATGAGTGTATGAACCCGATGCTAAGTGGAACTGGGCCTCACTTAGAGTGTGTGTATCCGATGCTTAGTGGGACTGAGCCTCACTCCAGGTTTGTTGATACTATACGTATGATTGCTATGTCAGGTTGTTCATATTCTTATTGTTGTTTATGATTAGACGGCTAATGGTAGTACCATATTGATATGATCATATTGCCATGACATCATCTATTGTTACATGCTCTTATTTATGTTTTGCATGAAGCATGGTTGAGTGGAAGTGTATCCACTGAGCTTCGTTAGCTCAGCATTCGGAATTATTATTTTCGTTCGCTGGTTAGTAGGTTGACATGCATCGTCGGGGTGCCATTGGAGTAGGACTTCAGCACCGACTTGTTGTTTGAGTACAACAAGTGTCAAATGTTTTTTAATTATGTATTCGTAGGACCCTATGGTTGTATTATAACTCATATTTTGGATTTTAACTTAAGTGTCAAATGTTTTTTAATTATGTATTTTAAATGGAGCTCATCATGTAACGTTTTAATTATTATTTCTATTTAAACCGTTTGAATTCAATGGATTTTATGAATGAATGAATGAGATTTGGGATAAATCTAGGTGTAAAAATTTTATGGTAACGAGTTGGGCTTGAAGCCCAAATGTGACATCCGGGTCGAGGGTGTTACAACTCTGATTTCTTATTAGCAGCCACCATCCTACTTCACAACGATTGATATGGAAGCCTTCGACGTTTCAGAATTTTTGCAATTACCACAGATCGAGCAATACAACCAACGCGCTGATGGTGAACTCTATATTGGAATGACGTTATTCACAAAAGAACTAGTTGTGACTGCCATTAAGAACTACAATATACGCCACTCAATTATGTCGACTGTGAAAAAAAACCTAACCAGATTTCTACATTGCTGAATGTGTCCACACAAGCCAGGGATGTAATTGGAGGGTTTATGTATCATGCTTGAAGAAGATGAACCGGCTATGGAAGATCACAAAATTAGAAGGGCCTCATACATGCACCGTCAGCAGCCTAAGTCAAGATCATCCTAACTTGTATGTACACATGCTTTGTGATGTCTTCATTCCACTGGTCAAAGCAAATCCACGTGTAACAGTTGACACTTGTGTTACTACAGCTACATCTCAATACGACTACACAGTTGACTACCACAAAGCATGATATACAAGGTGGCGGGCCATAAAAATTGTATGGCCAATGGGAGCAATCGTACAAAGAGTTGTGGCCATAGCTAAAAATGATGTAAAAACACATACCGCAAACGGTTGTGAAACTTGAAACTGTACCAGAATACAAAAATGATCGTGTCGTACAAGGTGTGTGTCGATTTTACTGGCTATTTTGGACATTTTTGTAATGCGTTAATGCATTCCAGCACTGCCAGCGGATGGTTCAGATTGACGACACTTGGTTGTACGACAAATACACACAGATTTTATTATTGGAGGTTACACAAGACGTCAATAGAAAAACCATTCTCATCGCCTTCACAATAGTAAAAAAGAGGATCTCAACTCTTGGGAATTCTTCCTTAAGAACTTACGAAGACATGTTCTATCTCATTTTATGCGTGATAAAGATATTGTGATATGTATTATTTCTAATAGAGGCACAACAATCAAATACACAATGGAGCGTATGGGTCGGTCTTGGCAACCTCCCCATATTTACCACCGGTACTGTTTACGCCACATTGTTGCAAATTACTTGCAAAGGTACAAGAATGAAGATGAACGTCTAATGCTGCTTCGAATGGGTATGTCTTTCACTCTTTTGGGTTTAAGATATCTTTGCATTTATTATTCACCGTTAACTATTCCATTTTTGTTGGATAGGCAACACGCATTTCATGCATAAGGTTGAGGAGCTGTTTAAAGAACTGAAAGTCAAGAATGAACCTAGCTATATCTACCTTGCTACAATCCCGAGGGAGAAATGGCTTCGATCATATGGTGGGGGTAAGCGATATGGTCACATGACAACGAACTTAGCTGAGGCGATAAATTCATCATTGAAAGGAGTGTATCATTTGCCTATCGCTTTCGATGTCAAAGCGGCATATTATTGATTGACTACCCTTTTTGCAACTTTAGGAAAGCAAGCAACTGACTATATGGCAGGTGGTCACAGAGTCCACCTAGATCTCCTCCAAAAATTTCAAACTTTTGTGCGACATTCAAATGCGATTAATGCTACCTACTTCTCCAGCGAATACCATTTATTTCATGTTTAAGAATATTCGAGGCCGTTGGAAGGCATACAGCACAACACATACGTGGTTGATCTACAGGAAAGAACCTGTGAGTCTGGAGTCTTCCAAACATTCAAATACCCGTGTGCACATGCCATTGCTGCTTGTTCTTTTGTACGGATTCACTACATGACAATGGTTGATCCGATATACTTACTTAAAACCGTATTCAAGGTTTATGAATACGAGTTTCCTCCAATTGGAAATAAATTTGATCCGGGTGTAGTTGATGATGAACCTACAATACGGCCAGATGTTGCACTTCGACACAAAAAGAAGGGTCGTCCATGATCAATGTGGATTTACTGTACTGAGGATTTGGTCGAACATCAAGAAAAAACCAGACAACGAAAACTATACGGTATATGTAGGAATCTCGGACACATGAGGGACAAATGTCCTAATCACTTAGGCCCTCGTATCAATTAATTGTACTTTCTTATTGAACTACTATTTTTGTAAGTAATAAAATCTCTTCGTTAAGGTTTCAATTTATTTTGGTTTGGAACCATTTTGAATGAGATTTTACACCGTTTACAATATCTCCTATGTGCCAATACTACGTCTCTAAGCTTATTTTTTTAGGTTCTCCTCATCCCATGTAAATATTTGATTTAATTTTTAGGTTGTTGGCACACTTTGTTGATACCGTAACATTGTAGGTTGTTGGTTTCACGAAAAGTATCGATATTTATGGACAAGTTTCGATACTTACAAAATACTAAAATATAATCAGAAATTACAAGTATAAAAAATGTTACACCAATCAATACAAATTCTCTCAAAGCATTTGCAGCTTCTCTCAAAGCATTTGTAGACGGTGGAATTTTAATTGTAAAAAAAGTTAAATAGACCTTGTGTTTTTCAGAACGTGAGGTCCAGTGACATGTCAAATCTATGGCGTACTCTGGTGCTGTCATGTCAGGAATCTCTGTAGACCTTGTGTTTTGCAGAACGCGAGGTCCCTAAAAAAGATGCCAAAAATCTTCACATTTTGGAGGATGCGAATATATCCCCTTATAAGGAAGAAGTGAAGGCAAACAAACCCCAGCCATTGATATCAATTACATTTGTTCAATTGTTGTCAATTGCTATCAGATCTGAAGAAAAAACTCAATTGTAGCTATTAATGACAACAAACGACGCATCTGGAAAATTATTTTACAGTGACATGTTCCAGATAGTGTGGTTTGTTGGTATATGTAGTTGCATTATATGATCGCTACATGCTTTTGGTGGGTTAATAGTATTGGCGAGATGTGTCTTCGGTGTTTTTGTTCAAGATAAATGACAAATAACAATATCCGAAAATGAGTGGTATTTTTCAAGTTCCTGCAAACTTCTTAACCTTTTGTTCGAGGTTGCAGGTAACTTATTATTACACCTTAATTGTGGAGGCTAGATGAAGACCACCACATGTAACCATAGTCAAAGACCCTACCATTGTAGATGATGATGATTAGTGGGTAAAATTGACCGTCTTTGTGGGGACCATGAAATCCATAAAGCTTGTTTATCTGCCCACTTTGTGAAAACATGTTTAAGGGTACAATTGACTGGTTATAATGTCTTCTATGTGCCAATATCAACCTCAAATATGCCTCTAGGCTTGAAGAAGAGCATCAGTTATTTAGGGGTAGAATTGGCCGGTCTGTAGTGCCACCTCATCATCCACGAAGCATGTTTATTTTTTCCCAGGTCGTGAAAGCATGTTCAGGGGTTCTGCTATAAATAGGCCCCTCACATCCACAAAAACTCACACCTTCAATTTTCATACTAATTCGATTTATATTTCTCTCAGTCAATTTTATACTAATTCGTTGTATATTTCTCTTAGTCAATTTTATACTAATTTTTATAAACGTAATAATTTTATTGTCCCCACAATTTATTGTCTTCATTTTATGTATTAGTTTGAAACATAATAATTTTATAAACGCGTTGACATGTGAACTTATTGATAAGCATCGTAAATTGTCAAATAAATATTCTTTTTTTTCAAATTGAAATAAATTATAGTGTAGTAAAGAGAAGAAAGGTCGATCCACATGGACTAAGGAATTTCCAATGCTGAATTGCTTTGATCATGTTCCAGTAAAAAAAAATAAAGAAAATGGGGGGAATTAAAATTCAAGAATAAAAATGGTAAAATAAAATAAAAGTAATTTAGAGGAATTATGAAAAGAAAAAGAAGTAATAGTTGAGAATAACAATGGTAGAAATATAGCCTCAAGCTTCACTTGCCTCAATTCCAACTGATCATCGAAGCTGATTTTACTTCGGATACATGTCGGTTACAGTCTACAAGGCCCAACCCTTATAACTTACTTTTATCTCCGGTAACCAACAATCCAAAGCTAATCTTTGGAATTTAGTCTTTACTTGGACTAACCATAACTATTTTCGCTAGCACCAATACAATTTAAGTATTAGAAAAGTCTGACTCGAGTTATGTTGTCTCAATTAGAATCAAAACCGATCTTAATTTTCCTTAACGAACCGCCGCTAAGTGTGTTCACAAGAAGTTGAATATGCTACAAGTCGATCCTTCCTCCCAACTTTAAATCAGAACATCATTCAAACCAACGAGCTCTTTTTGAATTGAAATTGTAAATATTTTAAATGAAAGGCCGATTGCCAATCCAAGTTTGTAGAAAATTGAGAAAGGTATATGAAGATATTAGGTGCTTTTCAATTCTCACAGTCGGAATTGAGTCATTGCTTAAGCTTTTGGCTAATTGAAAAATTAGCTAAGCATGATTGAAATCATACTTAACATATTTTAAAGAAAGTGAAATAAGAACTTAAAATAAAAACAAAGTTGAAAAAGGAAGAAAAACTTTTATAAAAGTAAAACTCCAAGAACAAATAAAATCCAAGTACATCTTCCAAGCTGATAAGTCTAATATTTGCATATTTTTCATATATATATGTACCTATATTTTAGTGTTCTAATCCAACTATAAATCTATGTTTTAACAAGTATTTGATTTTTGTAGGGATTTTGACAACTAAAGGATAATACATGCTTAAAAGAGAAGTTCAGTTGGATTTGGATTTTAAGGAGCACTTAACATTAGAAGAGGAATTCTACTTCAAGTTGAACTTAACATATTTTAAAGAAAGTGAAATAAGAACTTAAAATAAAAACAAAGTTGAAAAAGAAAGAAAAACTTTTATAAAAGTAAAACTCCAAGAACAAATAAAATCCAAGTACATCTTCAAGTTTGTAGAAAATTGAGAAAGGTATATGAAGATATTAGGTGCTTTTCAATTCTCACAGTCGGAATTGAGTCATCGCTTAAGCTTTTGGCTAATTGAAAAATTAGCTAAGCATGATTGAAATCATACTAAACATATTTTAAAGAAAGTGAAATAAGAACTTAAAATAAAAACAAAGTTGAAAAAGGAAGAAAAACTTTTATAAAAGTAAAACTCCAAGAACAAATAAAATCCAAGTACATCTTCCAAGCTGATAAGTCTAATATTTGCATATTTTTCATATATATATATATGTACCTATATTTTAGTGTTCTAATCCAACTATAAATCTATGTTTTAACAAGTATTTGATTTTTGTAGGGATTTTGACAACTAAAGGATAATACATGCTTAAAAGAGAAGTTTCAGTTGGATTTGGATTTTAAGGAGCACTTAACATTAGAAGAGGAATTCTACTTCAAGTTGAACTTTTATGTTTTATGTTATATTTGGAGTAAGATAGAGTTTTAAATTAAATCTTATTGTAATTCCTTATCCTAGTTGATGTAAATGACATCTATTATAAACAAGGTCATGAGGAGAAGAGAAATTATTCATCCCATAATTCTCATTCTTCTCTTCTTTGTTGATTCCCCTTCTCCTAAGTTGCTAAACTCTTTTTCTAGTTAAGGTTTAGGTTCGAGGTTATTAATAAAAGTTTTTAGTGAGATTTCTTGTTCTTCATCTTCTTCATCTATTTCAAGTATTTTTATATCTTTCGAGTTTATTCAACACGTATATATTGGATTATATATATACGACAACCAATCGAGACATCCCTGATACAAGTGATAAGTAACCAAGCAACGAGTTAGAAGGTATGAATTCATATTCTTGATGAGTTAACGGATTAGTGTTTTGATAGTTTATGTGCATTGGGTCTCTTAATTCAATAAATCCATTTGATATGTTTTAATTCTAAGTGGATTATCTAAGGATTTTAATCTTGATAATAAGAGTTAGTCATTTATGGATTATTAAGTGATTATCTACTAAGTAAGAGAGATTGGGTTTAATTGTGGATTATCAATTAACCTATAACCAAGCTATTTGAGATTGATGCAGGTTTATCTTTTATGAAGTTCGATGATCTAAAACTTGGATTAATACACCGAGATCTACCTTAACTAGAGTTCCTTTTAATATACAATTCTCATTTACTTTAAATTGCTTTCTTTAATTCTACTCAAATTCAAACTCCCCTAATTTACTTTTCTGTTTATAAAATTAATCTCTTACCATTCCCTGTGGATTCGACCCTGCTTACCGCTTCTACATGTTACTTTGAGTAGTATTTTTGACGGCTTCGGCAACCGCTATCACAAGCTTCACCCTAAGGGGGTATTTATAGCTTGAGATAACCTAAAAACGAAGAAATATTTCAAATAAACTACCTAAAGATAATCCTAAAAATATTCAAATAAAATTCTAGATAATAAAATGATAATTCCCAAATATTCAAATTCAAACTTAATCTTAAAATCCTAAGTAAATTCCGTTTGTCCGTTCTTCTAAAAATACTGACTGGATCGCATTCTAGAAGCTGCTACTGGCTGGACTGCCAAAATCTGCCACATTGATCATCGTCATGCCCATGTGTCCACCCTTGATTCCAGAAAATAAAAAACTGCACAACATACTCTTTTAATGCTATTTTCTAGAAATTGAAGTCCTGCGCAAAACGAATAAAAACAACCTAGATCAACAATATCAAGGAATCAACAAGGAGCAATTAACGATAAAATAATAACAAAATAAAACACTCATCAAATTCCCCCTCACTCATGTCATGCTTTTCCTCAAGCATGCTGCAATTAAACATGTTAAAAATTCCGTTTACCTTCCTTTCTCTCGCCTCACATCCTAGAAATTCATGCTAGTCAAGTCCACAACAATCATCCAAATCAAAATCACAATCAATCGGAAAGCATAAGTAGAATAAAGTAAAGCACTATTGTGATATCCATTCATTCATCAATCTCAATGCAACCAAACTTAATACCTCACAAGGATTCACTCGATTCACTCAAAGTGTTTCAGGTTCAAATACGCTCAAAGTCGAAACCTGATCATGACATTACCACAAGCCTTTGAGAAAATCAAATCTCCACTACTAGTTAGAACAAGATGCAACAATCAAAGGGTCTTAAACGAGTTGTAACGAGGCTTAGGTAAAGGTGGGGAGAAGGGCAAAACTTTGGCTAATAATCAAGACAAGAGAAACATAATATATTACATCTATCCTACATAAACTCAAAAGTAAGGTAAAGAAATGCAACAACTTCAAACAATTTTTTTCTTCTTTTTTTGTTCGAACTATTTTTTCTTTTTTTTCCTGTTATTTTTTGCAGTTTTTTGAGCTACTATTTTTTATATTTGAGCCTTTTTTTGTGGAAATGAACCATACAACGGTAATCTCATTCTCTTGTCCTAAAAAGGGTGAAAAACATAGTCAAAATAAAAGGCCCGAGTTTGAAAATGTGGTAAAAACAAAGAAAGGGTAAAGACAAAAAAATGGCTAACTAGGAGAAAATGAAAGGGTAGGAAATTTTAGAGGTAAAAAGTGGGTAATCCTAAGTTCCCTAATCATTTTAAAGCATCAAGTTCTTTTGTAATCTCGAGATGCATTTAATTACAAGTTCTAGAACATCAATGTCAAGCTCGACACACTCAATCAAAGAATATGAGCAAGAATGTAAAGAATATGCTCGCAAGGCTCAAATCTTACCAAAGTGTGTACATGCATTGAGTTAAGCACATTTCAACCAACAAAGTCATGAAATATCATAAAAAGAACTTCAACCAAATTTCTAAATATGTCATCCTTTATCATGTATATCCTCATTCAAATGAAAACGTGTTCTCAAGCAAGTATGACATTCCAATATATTCAACAAGGCGAAGGATTTCAACAAAATTTTTCACAAGTTCAACCAAGCATACTAGAACCAAAGCATAAAAAATAAGCAAGGGAAAATTCAACCAATACTCCATCCCTCTCACTTAAGTCGTATTGTCCCAATACAAAAATTAAAGTACAAGAGAAGGAATAGAGATACTCCCCATGTTTAATGACGGCTGTGACGAGAGGTACCCAGGCAAAGGTAGGATAAAATCTCAGCAAGGTTGGTCTCGATGGAGTGGAGGTGACCGTGCACTTCATGAATTTGGGTGTGCACGTCCTGTTTAGATCCTTCGCCAGCTCCGATGGTGGTGCATTCCTCTGAAGGAAGACACGGTTACTACGAGATGTCATAGTTCCGAGAGGAATAATGTAAGGTGCATCTAGAGTGTCAGCGAGTAGTCCCATCGTATCCAAATATCGCACATCTAAACCATCCATAGAGAAAGCATAAGTAAATTGTTCAACATCAAAAGTCAATGGAAAAAGTTGAGAAGCTAGATGAGTGATGTAAGGGTTGAGAATAAGTGAGCGATCGGAGCACACAACATGCTTGAAAGCGCGTGCAAACCAAAACCCCAAGTTTACCTTAGTGCTGATAAGCATACAGCATAAAAAATTCAACCTTACTTAAGATGGACGTAGTGTCATTACGTCTCGAATAGTTGTATGCAAGAAACCGATGAATGTATCGAAGTGCCAGGTAATGGATGTGCCATCCCTTCGTCATCTGAGCATTTTAGAGTTGTCCTACCGAGCCAGTAAGAGTCGAGTAAGCTTCATCGGCATCAAAGTCCTGTGGCATCTCAAGCAAAGATGTCAAATAGCCTTGGTCCGTGACATTCGTCAGGAATCCCATAGAAAAATTAAAATCAGAAATAGGCATCCGAAAATACTGTCCTAATAAGTGAAAAGAAATAACATCCGGTGAATTCACATTAACAACATGATGCCACAAAAAGTTAAATATGGAATAGAAATAAAAAAACTAACTCATAAAATGTTCCACATTTAATTTTAGAATATAAAGTCCAACCAATAGCATTTAAATAACGTGTAACGGAATCCCTCAAATGCAAAGTCTCTAAAGTGCGAGTAGGAATATGCTTACAGATTTGAAACTTACGATGCTGGATACTGCTATATCGCACGTACTTACCATTGTCGAACTGCAAGAAACCTTGCAATTCTTCCTCGGCCGAGACAATGTAGGTGCGACCTTTGCGGTGTCGCTCAGGGTTCTCAACATGATCGGGTGGTTCATCGAATGGTATAACATTCTCATCAGAACTTGCCGCAAATGAAGGCGAAGCAGGCTGCTTAGTGTTGAAATGTGACGACGAGGCAAAATCCCGCTATGGTGTCGATGGTCCTTCCATTGGAAATCCAGTACCAAAATCCTATGTGTAACCAAAATTTGGGCGGTACATTAGTAATGGTGGAATCGAAATAGGTTCAGAATTTACCTCGTTGGACAGTACCAGCATTGACGAGTGCATGGAGTAGGAGGGGGCGACATCTGACAATGATTGAGATGATGCGGTAGTAGGCATCAAATAGAACGAGGAGGATGATGCCAGATGTGAAGGAGGATACTGACGTGAATGAGAAGTGCCGGAAACTCCATGTTGCCGTGATGTACGAGAGGAACTGCCAGTGTATGATGATGGGATAAGCGGAGCAGTGGTGGGGACGGGTGATGGCTCAGGTTCAACCGGAGGAGACGGGGGTGCCTGTTGCCGATTACCACCGTAGCAAGGAGGAGGAGGTGGGGGCGCGGAATCGGAATCGCTTGGCACTTGGATGAACACCAGAGCAGCAAACCGGCAACATCTGTCAAGGATAACCGGCGGTAGAGAATCACGGATCCCTTAATTTCTTGTTCTTACCATCCTGGAAAGTGAAGAATCGGTTATGAGGGATTAAGTTTAGAGATGGGTGTGCGGCTTGAGAAGGAAAATAAGAAAGGGGGTTTAGGTTTAATTAATCACGTAGAGTTATAGGGCAAAAGAAAGAAAGAAGAGTTTGCTCGAGGAAGGACAACATGACCGGTCAAATAGGTGTGGGGTCCACGGAAGGGAGAATGGACGTGAAATAGACAAAAGGCTGGATTTGGGGTGGGGGTGGGGGTGAGAACTTGATAACATGCGCCGTTTAATAAAACAGTGTGCATGGGTTTCTCTATTGCTATTCTTCGCATGAAATATTTCCATGGAATGGAAATTGTGCTATGTTCGACCAAGAATACCGCAATTGACTCCATTTAATTTCGATTAAAAATATTTAAGGTACTTGAAAATTCAAAGAAAAATATAATAAGTCTAAAAAATAAACAAATAAAATAAAATTGAAAATGAATAGAAATTAAGCAAATAAAAAATAAAATGGGTTGCCTCCCATTAAAGCGCTTTGTTTAACATCGTTTAGCTCAACGACCTGATTTAGACTACAGGTTCTTCTAAAAGAATTTCTTCGATCACACAAGCTTGATAATTCTCGTAGTACAACTTCAATCTTTGACCATTCACTTTGAAAGAAGCCCCCAAATCGTCTTGAATTTCAACTGCGCCATGGGGAAACACTTGAGTCACGGTAAAAGGTCCTGACCACTTCGTTCGCAATTTACCTGCAAAGATTTGCAATTAAGAATTAAAAAGCATAACTTTTTTTCCAACAGTAAAAGATTTAAATGAAATACAACAATCATGAAAATCTTTAGTTTTATCCTGATATATCCGACCACTACCGTAAACATTGCGACAAATTTCTTTAAGCTCTTGAATGTGAAGTTTCTGAGCTTCGCCGACTGCATCCATCTACATATTACATTCCTTTATCACCCAGTAAGCTTTATGTTCTAATTCAACCGACAAATGACATGGTTTACGAAAGACTAGACAATATGGGGAGATGTCGATGGGTCCTTTGTAAGCAGTACGATATGCCCATAAGACATCGTTTAGTTTCAAACTCTAATCTTTTCTATTCGGATTCACAATCTTGTCGAGAATCGACTTGATTTCTCGATTTGAAACTTTCACTTGTCTATTAGTTTGAGGGTGGTAAGCTGTGGCGATTCGTTGAGTGACACCATACTTCTTCATGAGCACATCGATGATGCGGTTAACAAAGTGCTTTCCTTGGACACTAATTATCGCTCTCAGAGTGCCAAACCTGGAAAAAAATAAAAGTCTTTAGAAATTTGACAGTAGTTCTAGCATCATTATTATGAGTAGCTTTAGCTTCTACCCATTTCGATACATAATCAACAGCTAAAATTAAGTAACAGTTACCAAAGGATGAAACAAATTGGACCCATATAGTCAATACCTGTAGACTCTGTAGAAGATGTGTAAAGTGAATGCTGGAAAAAAAGGGCAAAATATATGTATTAGTAAAATAGTGCCAAGAGTCTTTTGCATACAAGTATACACGGTCTGCAAGTAATACAACAGTTAAGTTGAGTATCGATCCCATAGAGATTGACTTGGAATTCGATTGCTTGCTTGTTACTTGTCTTGGAAGAAAAGATGTTTATTTTGAAGATTGGTTTTAAGAGAATTAAAATAAAAGAAATAAAAATAGAGTAAGACGTTCGCAAGAAAGGTTTCTTAATGAGGATGAGTGTTGGCAAGGAATGCCTAGTGTCAACGTTTAATGCTATGTCATCCTTGATGCCAACCTATCTTGGCATGGTTTGCTGAGCATATTGAACATTAGCAATGCCTTTCTTGATGGTCATTGCCCTAAACCAATCATGTAAAACCCCTATATATCTCTATAGTGTATGCTTTTAAATAAACCAATTTGTTAAAAACCAATCTATACTCCGAAGGGGTAGATATCACTCCCAAAGTAAGTACATCTACTTGAACAACTTCTCTCGAAGCTTCTCTACTTAGTAATCAACAACTCAATCTTTGCCAGCCCAAGTCTGTTAAGATATTGGGAAGTAATAAGCCAACTATGCCAGCTCTCGCTTGGCAAAGTATTTAGGAAAAATTTAAGTATGTCGAGAAGATAAACAATTTCCGAAAACAAGATTTATTATCAAAACTTAAAACATAGCAAAAACGTTTAAGCCAAACATCCCTCACAAACTATGAAATTAGTTCATGGTGAGGGAGTTATCCAACAAACCAATAACCGTTTTCAAATACATCTCCATTGAAAACGAAAAAAAATATCTTAAACCAAAGAGAAATGGTGAGATGGGTCTTTCGATGCAGCCCTCAAATCCAGGCTCTTGGCCAAGTTGTTGAACCGGCTTCCTCGGTCATTCCAAGCCTTCACTCTGATCACTCTAGCCTTCACCCTCTCCCCGTCGATCCCCCTCAAATGCTTGCTTGTGCGGTCTCTAAATAGGCGAGTAGGGGAGAGATGAGCTCTACATTTGAATTTCAAAGCTCAAGGGATAAGAGATAGAATCCTATCCTACCCGATCGGTATGATAACTTATTAGGCTAGGGCTGACATCATGTGATAGCTTATCAAGCTAGGGCTGACATCATCATGTCGATGCTGCCTTGGCATCCAAACTTGGCATGAACTTGCCATCCAATCTTGGCACAACCCTATCCCTAATTTTTCAGAGATTGATCTAAATACAATTTTTAGTAGCCTAATCATGTCCTATTTTTTCAGGGTTCAACATCCTCTTGGCATGGCATCAGATGCACTTCTCTGCCAACAAGTACTTGACATGATTGTTCCAACAACACTTGGCATTCTCCTTGGCAATCCCAACTGTGTTGCTTCCATGCGCCTAATCCTATGCCAAACCTGCAAAATAGCCACAAAAACAACCCTTCACACTGGCATAGACAAATACTAAACTCCTTATGCAAATGCATGATTCTAACAACCTAATGCAACTAAATGTACCTAAAAACAAGCAAGAGTAATGTAAAATTGGCATTAAAAATAGTACTTTTAGAGAGGTAACATAGCCCCAAACCTAACTCATTGCTTTTCTTTAAGTAATGCAAACAAAGAAAAACAAAAACTGTGGAAAGGTTACCTTCACAAAATTTTGGTTGGAATACCAATAGATGCTAGCAAGCAGAAGTTGGCTCTATTTCTTTCCTCAGTATCTCAGTGCAATAATGCCAAGCAGGTAATAATTCAAGTGCAACAATATAACTCTAGTCTAAGTTCATGAAGAGTGCATGATGTGTAGGCAATAGGCATCCAATATCCTTTCACTCCCTTAGCCAATTTTACTACCTAAACTCATATCTTTATTTTTATCATTTTTGCTTTCTTTTTCTTTCTTGCCGAGGGTTCTGTTGGCATTAATTTAAGTTTACTTCGTGACACTATTTAGCGTGAGTGATAAGAGGGAGCATACCACGAGTCCCCACCTTAATCCATACATCACTAGGCTTTCTCTTCAACTCATACCATAGGGTTTTGGACTTGAGAACTAAGAGGGAGCTACCACAAAGCCCCAAGTAACTTATTATCCCTAGGTAGAGGAGAGTTCATTTTTATTGCCTTGGCAGAACATTGCTACCTTATTTATTTTCTTTTTACCCTGGCATCATTTTTTCAACTTTTTCTTTTTAGAATCTGAGCATAGCTTCAAATAGTATAAGTTTGCTAGGGAACTAGATGCATATCACGTGTTAAGTGTAAATTCAATTCCCTAAACTAGAGATCAATTGCTAAACAGTCCTGGCATACTACCCTGCTGACATGGCATGACAACTAAAGATTAAAGTTTCCTCATTGGACAGAAACCTAGATCAAATTAAACTTGCCTAACAAATGTTAACTTCCTTCAAAATTAAATTGAGGCAAAATTTTCTTTTTTTAACAGTTTGATATGCAACTATCCTATATGATCTAAATGGCATGACAATAGAAATTAAACATGAAATGTATGGCATGGCATAAATGTGAAGAAACACACACCCTACTAGGCCCCTAGGCCAATTGAGCCATAGCTCACATATCATGTAATTCTCATGTGTTCATGTCATCAATTTGGGATAACATTTCAAGCAATTTCTTTAAGCATTCAATCCCATGCCATATCACACATAAAAACACCAATGTTACCACTTAAACATGCTTAGCATTCTATTAATTCAACACTTCAAAGATGTAGTCAAGTTTCATGTATAATCTTATTTCAAACTTCCCTTATTAGATCAAGATCATATTAGGTCAATTTTAAACATTTCAAGAATGTAGAAATGCATGCATTGGTTAGGATCTAGTCCTAACCCTAGAATTAACTACACACACAATACTCCAAGCTTAGCTAGTCTTGGATCCACAATCCTTTGTTCTTAGCTTTAAGACGTTCCACCCTTTCCTCTTCCACCAAGTTCACTCCTGGTTCTAACACATTACACAAGTAAATACATATTAAAACAAGTTCACATAATCATTCAACCAAGTTAATATTGCTAGTACACAACATATACAAATCTGGTTGTATGTTCATATATATTCTTTACTACACATAACTACACCTGTCTATACTCTAATTCATATAAAATAGGGCAGTAACCACTGTCCCAAAACTGTTTGCTTTAATATAGGGCATTCGAACAGGGCAGTATGAAACTAGTTACTTAACTAGCAATCAACCAAGCATACTTAACTTATCAAGCAAGCCATCTCATGTTTTGTTTACTAGCTATTATAGGGCATTCAAATAGGCCACTAAAATGTTTGTTTCATGCTTACATTATAGGTTACTACTTTCATGATTCATTTTGCATATTCAATCCTTGATATCATACAACATTCAAATGGTAAGACAAACAAGCATGGTTCATCTCGTTCTACTTTCAATTCAAGCAAGACATGAAGCATTTCATGTAACTTTAATTAGGCATGATCATTAAGGCAACCAATGATACATACCTTGTGCCCAAGCAAGCTAGCATTGCCATTTCTTACCATAGGCAGCCACAAGATTAAGTATACTTAAACATTCATGCTATTCATTCAATCATTCACATGTTCATTAAACAAGGCATTCGATTATCACAAGTAGATTAGATTGTGAACATTTTCAGTCAATTTGCTACATATATGCGCTGCAAAATACTTATATTCACAAGGAAGTTTGGTTCATCACATGTCTCAAACCTAACAACTAAGTTCATAACATAGAAGGCCCATACAAGGACAAAATATACAAGTACTCAACTTCCAAAATGCATGATCAAGATAAACTATATACATTCTAGTGCCACCAATCTAGGAGCATTCAAAATAAGTATGAAACCATACTTTAACTTTGCTTGTGCGTTGCTTCGAGCTCAAGGAAACATGCTTCAGAATCAAGCAACGATCGAATCCTTTATCCTGTTGGTTGGGAAAGATGAAAACAAGAGTGACAAGTACAAGAATGTACTTAGTGAGGTAGTAACTAGTTCTAACCAATTGTTATATCAAGTTAAGTGTCAATTAGACAATAATGATCCTACCTAAGGATTTCAAGCATTCGGCTAGCGTAAGAAACAAGAGGCAATGAATCATAATTCATGCTTCTATGTCAAGAATCAAGAAAATCATGCTTACATGACAAGTAACATACAATTCATGGCTTTCATGTCAAGTAACATTCATTATATAACTTTCAAGACAAGTAACATGTATTATAGGATTGTTATTTCATTTGTTATCAATTAAACAACCCCCTTGGTACTTAGTTTGTATAGGCAATCGAGTCTCTAACCAGCTGTCGCCACAAGATGCACCATAGAGCTGGTCAACCCTCCTACTGTCACCAAAGAACACATACGTACCCTTCGTCTGTCGCCAAATAGGGGCCTTAGCCCTGGACCATAGTCCACCCTGACACAATGAGCTCTAGACTCTAAGGCATGCCCTTCTACCTAATCCAACTAGCTACCAAGGTTGTTCGATTTTAGCCATTTATACAAGTATTTCAAGTTCAAGGTCATGTCAAGTATTCAACAAGTTCATTATATACTAGGCCCCTAGGCCAATTGAGCCATAGCTCGCATATCATGTAATTCTCATGTGTTCATTTCATCAAATTGGGATAACATTTCAAGCAATTTCTTTAAGCATTCAATCACATGTCACATCACACATACAAGCACCAATGTTACCACTTAAAAATGCTTAGCATTCTATTCATTCAACACTTCAAAGATGTAGTCAAGTTTCATGTATAATCTTATTTCATACTTCCCTTATTAGATCAAGAACATATTAGGTCAATTTTAAACATTTCAAGAATGTAGACATGCATGCATTGGTTAGGACCTAGTCCTAACCCTAGAATTAACTACACTCACAATACTCCAAGCTTAGCTAGTCTTGGATCCACACTCCTTTGTTCTTAGCATTAGGATGTTCCACCCTTTCCTCTTCCACCAAGTTCACTCCTGGTTCTAACACATTACACAAGTAAATACATATTAAAACAAGTTCACATAATCATTCAACCAAGGCAATATTATTAGTACACAACATATACAAATCTGGCAGCATGTTCATATATATTCTTTACTACACAAAACTACACCTTTCTATACTCTAATTCATGTAAAACAGGGCAGTAGCCACTGTCCCAAAACTGTTTACAAAACAATTTTCAAAACTGCAACAAAACTGTGTACAATTACCTAAACTGTTGTTACTAGGTAGCATGTACTCTGCTCACTTAAACATGCATAACTTTCATTCCGTACGTCGAAATTTCAATTGGTTTACACCGTTAGAAAGCTAACTTTATTGTATTTCTAACCATATATGCCTTTCATTTTAATTCTTTGCCAATTAGTACAGTTTTTAACTTAAAGAAAGGTAATTTACAACACTGGACAATTTGCACTGTCCCTAGTGTTTCTTCTCTACAATTCACTCTACAATCCAGAATTTAGTTTTGTTTGCTCCTAACGAATTTAGACATGATAAGGCACTATCCATATAAATTTCAGCTTTAAATTCCATTTATACAATTTAGGGTGATTTTTCAAAATTACTGCCCAGAACAGAGTATTCTGGGCAGATTACACTAGGTTGAGCTTCTAGCTTCATAACTCATCTAAACAAGATTCTAATATTATAATTCAACTTATTTTCATGTCCTTACATGTCTAGGTCAGTCTAATTCACCTAACAATGTGCTTAAAACAAGGCATTATAATGTTAAGTTCAATTTGATCCATTTGATCAACAATATACCTCTAATTCACCATTTGAGCAGTCATTACCTAGCTTTAACTAATCCAATTACATACATTCATTTTCCAGCATCACTTACACATAATTAGGTATACCCAATTGGTAAAATCAGCAAGTCCTATTCACACTAACCCATGATTTCAACAACAAGAACTAACATCATATAAATTCAAAGCAATATGTTCACACATGTACAATTTCAAATTAAGCAACAAGGCCATAACATAATTGACTTTTCAAGTATAAAATTGCATGAATCAACATGTTGTTACCTTCCTTAAGGTTGAATTCTAACTCAATTTTTTTGTCTGCCAAAGCTTGGCCCTTGTTTTTCAAGCTTCTCACACTACTTTCTCTCTTCTGTCCTTTTTCCCTAATTCATTTGGTATAATCAAATGAGGAAGGAGGAGGCTTCCTCCCATAGTGGCCGGTTGGACCTTGTCCATGTGATAAGTGGATAGTCCATTATTCAATCTAAATTTTCCATGCATTCCTTATATTACAACTTTATTCTATTATGTCTTTTTAATTGAGCTCTCTAACTTGTTGGCTATAACATTTTAGTCCTTTAGTTATTTGTTAGCTAATGTTCTTTCTTCTTTAATTTGATTAGCACATAATTCAATTAGTCTATATCTTAGATGGTGGTAACCTTCCTAGGCCAAGTTTAGGTGTTACATTCTCTGCGTTATCTCGTTATTTTGAATTTAGTTTAATCGTGCTATGTATATTTTTGAAAGAAATCTACTAGTTAAATACCGATTATTGTTGTTGGGTTATCTATAAAACAGATCCTTATACTAAGATGGATTGGTATTTCTTTCTCTATTGAAAATGTTTGTTTTTTAATTGTAATGTTAGATTTTTAGGTGTTTTGAATCTAAGAGAATATTGAGTATTTCAAAAATTTGTTTTACTAAAATAAAATTTTAGAAATTAACATTTACTCTAAATTTGTTAAAAAATTGAAAACCGTGAAAAATGAAAATCAACATGACATCATGATTTGAAAATTTTACAACCTCGAAAAGATAGTTAAGACTGAGATTTAACCATGTTTTGATACTAAATGTAAGGTTAAATATGAGGAGAATACCATATTATTTGCTTCAAGTTTCTAAAGGAGAGATAATTGATATTTATTTGGTCTGGTCTTGTTTTTTATCCTATTAGTAGTCTATCTCTGAATAGACTAAAGAAAAATATGAAGCAATCCTTAATCTCATACTTTTTTGTGGGTCTTTGTTTGTCATTAGTGTTTTTGTACACTAAATGAGTGTTGATGAGAGCTATTCTATTTTTTATTATGTGTTTTCTGATATTTTTAGCACACAATTATTTGATTCACCTTTATCGCATGGATCTTGTCGAGGCTCCACAATCCGATGGTGGGGAGAAAATTGGAAGTTGCTTATACAACAACGTATGTTGAATATGTTGAGATTCTACAAGTTGGAAGTGCAAAAACTCATGCTCAAACTGACTATTTAGTCACATATAAAATTATTTCTAAAATTTAATTTACTAAAATACACAAGGAGTAAATTTAAATTTACTCTAACGAGTTTGTAAAAAACCGTAAAACAATAAAAAATTTAAATCAACTTGTCATCATGATTTTAAAAAATTTACGAACTCGAAAAATACACAATATAAAAATTTAATTATACTCCGATACCAAATGCAAGTACAAAACGAGCATAAACACAATAAAAAATCAGATATAAATACCTCCAACTATTGCCTTAATTATATGCTAAAATCGGGATGTGGTTGCACCACAGTCATATATGTCGAACAACGATCGAACACGTCAAAACATCGTTGAATATGTCGAACTCGACTACACGAAAACTCTAATTGCCAAGATCTTCTAAGCACCTAAAAACATCACTAGATTGAATAAAATACTTTGTGGTTTTTCATGTTTAGGAACCTTAGGCTAAATAGGTATTTAGAGTAATTTTTCCTTCACAAATCACCGATTAACTGTCCCACTATCACATGAATGCCTCTTAAAATTGAGATCAATCTTAAATCTCAATGCATGTGATGAAAACGTGGGAACCATCCACGATGCAAGAAATGATTAATTGATCATTGGTGTAAGCTTATGTGATGTATTGCAGTTAATAAAACTTTCATGCAACATACCCGCGAACCACACTCAATGGATTTCTATCACATTCACCAGAAGGATTAATGGCCTTCATTTCAGCATCTATCTGTCTTGCAGCTCCAAAGCAAGCTCCAGTGTGACATCCACCTCACCCATCGTTGTCCTTTCGTTTCCCTTACGGTGGACACAACTAGAAGTGTTTTTAAAGTATATAACTTTAATTTTTTGGTACGCTACGATCGTACTAATTTTTTGATTTCCCTTCCATTTCTCAAACATTCATAAATGTTTTCTTCCCTTGAGGCATGGATCGATGGTATCATAAATGGTTCCTTCCCGTAGGGATTCCTTAGCCAAATCAAGTATATAACTTTAATTTTTTGGTACGCTACGATCGTACTAATAGGGTACTCTGCCAAAAAGAAATTCAAACAAAATGACCCCAAATACGAAAACATCAATGTTTTCTGCCATTTCCTCATTCATAACATACTCTAGAGGCATGTAGCCCAAAGTAATACAGATGCTCTCACTCTTTTCGAACTCTCAAAGCTTTTGCATGCAAAAGGAACCCAATTTCGAGAGCCCAAAAATGTGAAGCTTACGAGACAATTCTTCATTCAGAATGAAGTTTCGGCTCTTGACGTCACCATGAATTACAACTTACTTTGTATTAGTGTGATTGTAATGCAATCCGCGTACTGCACTAATGGATATTTGTAGCCTTTGTTTTCAATAGAGTGGTGCATAACCCTCACTGTAGATGTAATCGGTGAGTTTCCCTCTACTCATTAATAGCTCTTTAAAAAGCATGCATTCCCTCTAGATTTATGGATTAAATTGTCCCCACATCAACATTTGTACATGCATTTTTGCATTTTCATATTTATTTTCTGCATTTTGTCTAACTCTAGTCTTAGTTGCTCTTATTACACCATATTTATGCCTTTTGCTCTGTTTTTGTTGTATTACTAATGTCCCTGTAGAGGATGTCTCATTACTACAGTGAGCTTGACACTACAACGGCCAGTTGTCCAGTCTGTTAAAAGATAAAGATGACCATGCCAACTGTATTATTTGTTGTAATAGAATTGGTATGGTAGAGAGTCATGCAGAGTATCTGAAGGGCAAATGTCCTTTCTTTGCCAGCTTATAGAAGGATAAATTTAGGAGGGCATAGGGAGAGAATTCACATGCTTTCCATTTTCCTATCATCTTCAACCTTCGAGTTTTCTTTCCGGGGCAGCTTAAACTCCATTTCTTGAGATCTAAGGCGAAGCAAGGCAGAATTATCCGAGAATATGAGGATTTTTGATTTTTTTGCACGAGAATGTTAAAAATCATCATTGACATTGAGAGATGCAATGACAAGTCAGGTTAAAAAGCCATTACAACGAGAGTTGATCCACTTGTTAAAGGAGTTGTAGTTTTAAAAAAACAACGAGAGTTTTGGTTAATCTACTTCTTTGCATCATTAGTTGAAAATTGAATGGAAGTTAGTAAGCAAGCTTAACCTTTTACTTGTTAAATGAGCCAACGTATTGTATTTACTTGTTGCATTTGATATTCTGCCAAGTTGAACCGAGGGTATCCAGATCCTTACTTAATGTTTCTCTAATCTTGTTATTTTTTTTGTTCTTGCTATCACAATTAATTTCACCTACTCTACTTTATTTCTCTATTACAACTACCATTACACTCACAATATTCCAGTTTACAGAATTGCTTGTGGCCACATAATAGTTCGACTAAATACCCATCCATGTGAGATCAATATCAAACTAGATTCTCTTGTTTGTATACTTGCATCAAGAGTGTTTGCTTGCACTTAGCGTCTGGCGATTTTACACCAATCATGTTTTGGCACTGTTGCCGAGGATGGCATTATTTTATTTTTTATGTTTTTTTCTTACAATTATGTTTCTTTTATTTAGTTTGTAGTTGTTTTTAATAGATTTTGTTATTTCCTTTTCTTTTAATCTGTTTTATAGGAGTTCTATGACCAGAAGTGCTGACACACCACTCTTCATACCTAATCTAGAAGTTGAAAAGACTCTTAGACATAGACTTCGAGAACGAAGTGAGATGGCAAGACATTCAACAACGAGGGTATCCCTCACGATCTTGAAAACCCACCACTATACCTATCAACCCCAAACAAAACAATTCACGAGGTTGTAGTTCCCAAGTTGTATGATTTGCGACCGGGTGTTGTTAGACCATATATTCAGGCTGAGAATTTTGAGTTGAAGCCTATTATTTTCCAGATGCTCAACTCCAATTGGCAATATGTGGGGTTACCACATGAAGATGCTAGAGAGCATCTTCAATCATTTCTTTTAATCTGTGTTTCTTTTAGTCAACAAGGTGTTCCTGATGATGCATTACGAATGCAATTGTTCCTATATTCTTTGCAAGGAAGAGCTCGCACTTGGTTTCGTGGACTCCCTACTGGATCTATTACATCATGGAATGATCTTGCAACATAGTTTATATTGCGCTTTAATCCACCAACAATGAACTCGCGCTTAAGGAATAATATTACTGCAAACTATCAGTTGGATGATGAAACTCTCCACATTACATAGGAAAGATATAAGTATTTGTTGCGATGATGTCCCAACCATGGCCTTCAACAAGAAACTCAAATTCAGATCTTCTACAATGGGTTGAATGCGGCCACAAGACATCTTGTCGACGGATCATCTAATGGACCTTTACTTGATTTCACCTACACCGTTGTTGTTGGTGTGCTGGAGGAATTTGCTTAGAATGATTATCAATATCCTATTTCAAGAGTTTCTTCATGCAAAGCTGCACCGAGAGTATTCAAGCTTGATGATATTTCTTCTCTAAAGGCTCATATTTCTTCTTTAGAGAACAAAGTCAAAAATAAGGAGGGTACAAGTGAAGTTACTCCCATTCAACTAGCTCAACAAACCGCTACTCCTGTGTTCTCTTGTGAGATTTTTGGTGAGAACCATAGCTATGAAGATTGCCCACAACATGTAGAAAATGCTAGTTATGTCAGCAACATGAAAAGCAATAACATAGCTACTTCTTACAACACAGCTAATCGACAGTCTTGGGGAAATTCCAATTCTTCACATAATTCAGAAGTATTTCGCTCTGAGAATAATTCTTTCCAATGGAATTCTAGTGTGCGTCAAGGGAATTTTAATTACCCATAACAACAGTTTACGCTATAGGCTCCATTGTAGTTAAAACATAATAAGATGCAACCACAACATCCTTCTTCACAAACTCATCAATCATAGTATGGTGCGCAATCACAATGTGGAGCACCAAGTCAAATATAGTCACAAACCAGTCACTATGCTCCGTCATCTATATTTGATCCATTTGCTATTTTTGAGGAACTGATGCATGAACATTTCTCTCATACCGAAGCTATAGTACAATGTCACTCTTCATCAATTGTACTTTGGAAGCTCAATTGGGGCAGTTAGCTACTGACATGAACTCTCGACAACTAGACACTCTTTCTAGCATTACTGAGAGTCTGATAATCAAGGGTAAAGAGCATTGCAAGGCTATTACTCTTCATAGGGGCAAGAAAACTATTGGCTCAACGCAACAAGCACCCATATTTATTTTTTAGCAAGGGGAGTCTTTGGAAACTGATTCCGAGTTGAAAGATGGACTAGAGGGTGATATGACGGATAATGCCTCCTTTAGTTATCACTCCACTGCCACCTATGTTACAATCTAATTTGTCACTGCAATGTCCAATGTCGGTGCAACCAACAGATAATCTTTCTTCACCTTTCCCTCAACAATTTAAGAGTAGTGAGTTTGATAATCAATTTCAATTCTTTCAAGATACTTTGCAACAACTTACAGTAAAAATCCTCTTGATGGATGCTCTTACTCAGATTTCTAATTATGCAAAGTTCATGAAGGAAATTCTATCCAAGAAAAAAAACTCAGTACTTTAGAAACCATTGCTCTCACAGAGGAGTGCAGTGCGCTTATATCTACCCCTCTACCGAGAAAAACTGAAAGATCCTGGCAGGTTTATCATCCCTTCTCCATTGGCAATCTCTACTTTAGCAAAGCTCTTTGTGATTTGGGGCTAGTATTAATCTAATGTCATTATCAACTTTTTTAGAATTTAGGAACTAGCGATATCAAAACCACTGCAGTCACATTGCAACTAGTAGACAGATCTTTGACTCATAAATGTGGACAAATAAAAGATGTGTTTGTTTGAGTGGACAAATTCATTTTTCCTGTAGATTTTATTATTCCTGACTGTGAGGTGGACAAGGATTTCCCTATTATTCTTGACCGTCCATTCTTAGCAATCGAGAAGATAATTATCGATGTATCAAAATGAGAACTTACAATGTGGGTTGACAATGACCAAGTTACTTTTGGGATGTTTAACGCTGATCTTGAAAGACACACAAAGGATTTTTATCATCTTGATGTTCTTGACAATATCATTCAAGAAGACTTGAATTATCACAGTATTATTATTGTTGAAGATATTGTGCTGAAAATTGTAGAAGACAATCTACCAAATTGTGACCACATTGTTGAAGTGCCCACTATTGTAGTTCACCACAAATGGCAAGTTGAAACTTTTGATCTTGCACACCATACAATTCCTACTTTTAAACCATCTATTGAAGATGCCCCTATTCTAAAACCAAAGCCATTACCAGCTAATCTCAAGTATGTATTTCTTAGAGATGCAGACACACTTCCATTTATTGTCTCTACAACTCTAGACGCAATGCAAGAAGCTAAGTTGGTAAATATTATGAACTAGCACAAACGTGTTATTGCTTGGACCATTGCGAATATAAAAGGCATTAGCCCATCATTGTGCATGCACAAGATCAAGCTAGATGATGAGAACAAACAATCTATTGAGCCACAACGCCGACTAAATGAAAAATGAAATAAGTGGTCAAGAAAGAAATTTTCAAATGGTTGGACGCAAGTATTATCTATGCAATTTCTGGTAGTGCATGGGTTAGTCCAGTCCACTAGGTTCCCAAGAAAAGTGGCATCACTATAGTCCATAATGATGCTAATCAATTAATCCCAACTCGTATTCCTACGAGTTAGCAGATCTGCATGGATTATAGGAGACTTAATGCGGCCACAAGAAAAGATCACTTTCCTCTTCCTTTTATTGATCGAATACTCGATTGTATTGCTAGAAAGGAGTATTATTATTTTCTAGATGGATATTCTGGCTACAGTTAAATTACTATTGCACTTGGGGACAAAGAGAAGATTACTTTTACATGCCTATTGGAACATTTGCTTTTTATAGCATGCCTTTTGGTCTTTGTAATGCACCAACCACATTTCAAAGGTGCATGATGGCAATATTTTCAGATATGATTGACAATTCCCTAGAAATCTTTATGGACAAATTTCGGTGCATGGGAATGATTTTTACCATTGCGTCGACAATCTGGAGAAAGTATTACAGCGATGTGAATATATTATTCTTGTTTTAAATTGTGAGAAATGTCATTTTATGGTCACATAGGGATTTTTGTTGGGTCATAGAATATCTAAAGCATGAATTGAGGTCGATAAAGCCAAAGTGGATGTAATTGAAAGATTGCCTCCACCGACTAATGTAAAGGGCATTCAATTTTTTTAGGCCATGCTCGATTCTATAGGAGATTCATTCATGATTTTTTGAAGATCAGAAAACCACTATGTTAATTGTTAGAGCAAAAAAGAAAATTTGTCTTTGATGATGCATGTCTTGATGCATTCAATAAAATTAAAAACCAGCTTGTGAATGCACCTATCGTTGTTACACCCAACTGAGAGCAACCATTTGACCTAATGTGCGACGCCAGTGATTTTGCTGTGGGGGTAGTTTTAGGTCAAAGAAAAGACAATGTATTTCTTGAAATCTACTATGATAGTAAGACTCTAACTAAAGCTCAAATCAATTACACTACTACTGAGAAATAGATATTAGTAGTAATTTTTGCTTTTGATAAGTTTCATTCTTACCTTGTCGGTGCAAAAATTACAATTTTTACTGATCATTTTGCTTTGAGATATCCTTTTGTGAAGAAGGATTAAAAACCAATATTGATTCAATGGATTTTATTATTGCAAGAATTTGATATTGAAATTAAGGATCGAAAAGGGTCAGATAATCAAGTTACCGACCATCTTTCAAGATTGGAAAGAGGCAGCAAAGATGGAAATAAACTGCAAATTGTCGATGCATTCTCTGATGAAAATCTTTTCGTTGTAGGCACAACACTGTGGTATGCTAATTTTGCTAATTACTTGGTATGTGGAAAAACTCCTTTGGGTGTTACTAGACATAAGAAGGCAAGATTTCTCCACAATGCAACAAAATACCATTAGAATGAACCTTATTTGTTTAAGTTTTTCAATGACAATATCATTCGACATTGTGTACCATAGGAAGAAATGACATAAATATTACAACATTGTCATAATGCTCCTTATGGAGGGCATTTTGGTGGCATAAGAACGGGTGCAAAAGTCCTTTAATCTATATTTTACTGGCCTTCATTATTCAAAGATGCCCATGAGTTTGCCCAATGCTATGATCGTTGTCAGCGTACAGGGTCAATATCTAGAAGAAATGAGATGCCACAACAGGCAATAATGGAAATTGAGCTATTCGATGTTTAGGGATTAGATTTCATGGGTCATTTTTCGAATCCTTTTGGCAATCTATATCTTTTAGTCATTGTGCACTACGTTTCTAAATGGATAGAAGCCATGGTTGTACCTAAAGATGATTCCAAAACGGTTTTAAAGTTCTTTTACAAGCATATACTCACTAGTTTTGGAACACCAAGACCCTTAATTAGTGAACAGGGAAAACATTTTCACTATAGCCAGGTGGCTGCTGCGTTGAAACATTATAGAGTAAATCATAGACTGGCCACAACATATCATCCTCAGTCTAATGGACAAGCCGAGATCTCTAATCGGGCCATCAAAAACATCTTAGAAAAAGTGGTAAGTGCCACTAGGAAAGATTGGTCCTCACGCTAAGATGATGCATTGTAGGCTATCCATACTGCATAAAAAACTCCACTTGGGATGTCTTCGTACTAACTTGTCTTTGAAAAATCCTGTCACTTGCCTGTGGAGCTAAAACATAAGGCTATGTGGGCTCTAAAACAAGTGAATTTGGATTACGAGGCTGCGGGGAAGAAATGATTGCTTAACATAATTGAATTGGAAGAAATTCACCGTAATGCCTATGAAAATGCCTCTATTTACAAAGACAAGAGTAAACGCTGGCTTGACAAAATCATATTGCAGCAATAATTTGAAGTTGGACAATTGGTTTTGCTATTCAATTCAAGACTGAAGTTGTACCTAGGAAAATTGAGATCACGTTGGTCAGGACCTTATGAAGTTGTGGAAGTATTTCCACGTGCTATAGTCACAATCAAGGACACTAAAGGGGGGGCCCCATTCAAATTCAATGGACAAAGACTCAAACTTTACCTTTGAGACTTTGATGCCAAGAGTATTGAGACCTTTAAATTGGTCAATTTTTTATTTTTCTTTTAATTGCCTTGTTAGATATAGATTTAGTTTTTCTCTTCTTTTCCTTATTTATCTTTAATTCTCTTTTATTCCTTTTTGCAGAATAAATCCTCATTTTTTCTATATGGTATCTGTAATAACTCGGTTTCTCAGATTAGTGAATCGGGTCACGGACCCGAGTTATGGGCATTCATTTTAGAAGTCCAAGTTAAGAATTTTAGTTTGGGCCCATTATGTTGGTGGGAGTAGGTTTGAATTTTAAAAGGATGGGGATAGGTAAAAAGGAAGAGGGGGATATGATGGGAAGAGAGAAAAACAAAAGTAGGAGAGAAAGGGGAAAGTGATAGAGAAAGTGTAGGGGGAAGATTCAATCTTCAATCTATAGAGATTCGACCATTAGTTGTCGACACCTTCACTGTCATTGTGTTGATCTCCTCGAGACAAGTTCACCGGTACCACCACAGGAGTCACCGTCGGAGGGGGTGAGAGAGAGGAAGTTTTGGGTTGTTGAGTTGAGGGGATTAGAGTGCTTAAATTGACTAACGGAGGCTACCACCGTGATCACTAGTGTCAAGACAGCTGGTCTGAGCATTTTTCATCACCGTCCGACCACCGAAATCTATCGCACATGCGCCACCTATGGGTGGGCGACGCCCAGTCGAGAGTGCAGCTTATCCAGCTACTGGGCTAGGCAGTTGTTGGGATGAGCTGAGTTGGCCTTCCAATCCGACTCGAGCCGGTCCACCAAGCCAGCCTTCGAGCCAAGCTGAGTCAGTCTAGTCGTCAGCAACTGTCGTGCCGTCGCCATTAACGTTGACTTTTTTATGGGATCTTACTTGGGGGTTTCTCGACATTCTAAGTCTATTGGAGCAGTCCATTTTGCCAAATTTGAACTCAGTAAGCTATTTTTATGCATTTTATCCCTGAAAGTATTATAATAGTGTGAAATTGATTATATAGTCGTATTTGTTTTATCCAAGGATTTTGTGGACTCAAATATTGGAATTAAAGAGATGATTGGTGGAGCTTAGATGAGGATTTATCGCTTTGGGTTAAGGTTAGTACACTACGAAATCCTATTGCTTCATGAGTATCATAAATGTGATTGTTGTACGTGTTAGTATCTGCAAATTAGGTAGATGATAAATATGCATATGTGGAGACCATTAGTATGAGACTCGATATTTATGGGATGCATGATGATGCTACGAATATGATGAGACTCATGGAGGCTTTAGAGACTGTGTAGGGTCGTTTGAGATACTCGTATGATTATTTGATGATTGCTTGCTTGATTGAAATAATTGTGATGCCTTGTATGCTTGTTCGAATAGATTGATGAGATTTAATGAGAATTAATATTAATTGGAAATTAATACTCGATTAAATGATTATGAAGTTGGAAATTAATATTAATTGATTAAATGTGTTAGTAAATAAACCCTAATTACTTTCATAAGCTTTAGGGATCGAGTAAGCGTTGTAAAATCATAATTCAAGGAAATGGTATGAACCCCTGTGTAGGGTATCAGTACGAGCTTTAGCCGTGCCAGTATGTGTTTAGGGGTCATATCAGTACAAGTCAACCCGTATCGATACTTGTGGAAATTAAAGATTTCCAGAAAGCTATATTGTATCTGTACGCGTGTGAATACCGGTACCAACGAGTATTGTATCGATAATCGTGTTCGAGTATTGGGAGCCACTAAACGCTTGTGAATACCGGTACCAACGTGTCCTCCTCCCACCACTTGAATGGTGTCTTCATTGTATGTTGTAGTAGTTCTGGAGCCTTCGTATACATTATGGGAGTTTGTGGCAAAGAATTTTCATTGCTATACGTGAATAACATTGTGACGCGGGTATGGATAATCCTCTTCCGAAATCGATGAGTGGATGCACGTTGGTTGGAAGACCTTTTATTTACTTAAAAAGAGTTGTGATGATACTATAGAAGTATCATTGTCTCTTTCATCGGCATTTCTCAGAGATAGTGGATTCAAGATCCACTAGTTTGTTAGAGTGTGGCCGAAGTTGACGTTCGACAGGTTTGATAGAGCTACCTTCTTGAGAGTTGTGGGACCTTGGAAATTGATTAGAGAATAGCGAGAGTTGTGCTTGAGGCTTTGAGACCTCGAGGGAACCCAAGCTTTAGTAATGAGGATGTTGAACCTTTGCCCTTCTACCTTGATCTTAGTAGTGGTTGTTTAGAGAATGGCATGACGGGGTGGTGAGACATGTTTGACAGTTGGACAGATGTCAATGTGTGTAGTTCAACGCTCAAGTGCTTTCAGAATATCACGGTGTTTGTATATGCTTCTTGGAGGAGTCCTCAGAATTTTCCTTGTTAAGAACATGAGTGGATGTTGAGGTAAGACTGAGTTGGACGTCGGTGCCCATCACTGTTGTTAGAGGACACCAAGCCAGTTGAGAAAGTCAAAGGTTTAGTTGTGAAGGTGCAACTTGAACGAGGTTTCTTTTGCCTGAGTGTTCCGCTCAAAGGAGAGTCAGGCTTCTTATCTAGTAAGAAGTTGGTTTGTTGAGGTGATGCTTAAACCGTTGATAGCTTGTTAAGTGACAATGAGGGACCGTTACGTATCTTCTAAGGTGGATGAATCGTTTAACTGATTGTGAAGTACCTCGTGTGTTTTCTAGGATTTAGTTCGAGAATAAGATGGATAGGGTTAAAGTGTTAGAGGCTTGTAGTTTCGAAATGGATTTTGGAATGAGGATTTCCTTCTTTAAAGTGTGTCATGGTAATGGTTGAGGTCTACAGTGATGTTTGAGGTATTTTAGCGATGATAGAGTGGAGGCCACCATGTTGTCTCTCGAATGTAAATTTGATGCTTTGCATGACACGTGTGACTGTATAAGGGATATAGAAATATGAACATTGACGAGATAATAACCTTGTGTGTGGGAAAGGTTAGTTACCGTGTAATCAGTTAAGGAAACAAGAGTTTGAGATTTTGTAAATATTTTTATTTGGTATGATAGTTTCCTTGAGTCAGGCTGAGGAACATTGGTGGAGATCTGAGCTACGTAAGGCCGTTTTGCTGTGATAGTGGTGCCGACTCGATTAAAGTTGAGTAAGATTTCGAGATCTTCGAAGATGTTTTGTTGTTTTATCAGGACTGCATTTTGTGCAAGAAGATGGAAGGGTTTGCCTACCCCAACAGTGTGAAATTTTGGGTGCTTGATCTTTAAGGAATTTGAGATTCGGATAAGGACATGAGTCGAAGTAATTAAGAGTTGTTGATCCTGTGTGATCGTCTACCACCTAAGTAAAGTGAACTCGATAAGTGATAGATTATGCGAAGTTAGTTCAGGTTAGAGCATCATGCTGCTCATGTGGGACGATCAAGGATCACAAGTGATGGTCATGTAAAAGAGTACCGATGCTATCTCCATGCAGTACCGTTACATGTGTGTTTCATTAGTTAAGCTACGAGTTAAGGATTGAATTGCTTTGGAAGCTGTAAAAGGTAGCATCTGAGTGTAATTAAGAGGATATGGTGTTGTGATCGAATTTGGGTCTGATGGTTTTTGATGGACTTTCAGATCTTGTAGTGGGTGTTTTAGAGAAAGATATATCAAGGCAAGAGATTCTTCCCATATAGTGGTGCAGTGGTTGGTATATGGTGAATTTTGAGAGCGATAGTTTGTACCAAATTTTTGCCACGTGTTGTGGGAGATAGTGTGGAGTTTTATGTTTGAGATAGTTATAAGTGGTTGACTTGTCATCAGTTGGGAGTCTAACATCAAGTTCTTCAAAGTTATTGTGATTCTCTGATGTTCCTTAGTGGAAATTAAATGGATGACCATGGATCTTGTAAAGGATTGGTGAATGCACATTTTCGATGTAGTTTCGTTCAGTAATGATATTTCTTGGTTGGTACCATTTGTTATTTTTGGCAGAGGTGAGATCCAGATAGGAAGTCAGCTTGGTTTGGTTGTGGGTTGGGTTGTACAACACTACGGTGTGTGCATTCTACCTTTTGACGTGAGATTCGAGGTCCGTGATGGAACCTTATCCCTTGGTGGGATTTCTTACGATGACAAATCCTAGTGAGGGTACAAATAGTGTGTTTTTTTCAGACACATTATATTTTAGAGTGTAAGATTCTTGCATGAACTGAGTTAATGGGAGATGTTTTAGTTGTCGATATGAATTATCATGCCGATTTTAAGGTAAGTTCTTGAGGCAAGTTGAGACGCCATTCATTTTCAAAAGTCTTGCACAGGGCAAGCAATGATTTTGATAAAGAATGTCATCAAAGTTAGAGTCTCCTTCAGGAAGTCACCACGAGATGAATCTTTTCGTTTTGGATGTAACGACTGTTTAACCTCATATTCTTTTAGATCACACAAAGTTGTGGAACGATTTTGTTGTGCATCAACCTTTTCGGCTCTACAATATAAGTTAAGTTCTTCGATGATGTTTTCGTGTGACAAAATTGTTGAGGTACTGTTGGGTTTTGCTTGTCGTTTGTAGTGTACCAAGTGAAGGTGGATTCCTTCTAAGAGAAGGAATCAATTGGGATTATGTTTGTATCATTAAAAGACAAGGGTTATAACTGAAAAGTGTTGTAAGGGATCAAAGTAACGCATCAGAAATTAATCTTCCCTAGCTCAAGAGTTGGAGGGAGCTAGCCCATCATCTCCAAAACAAGCTAGGAATAAAGGAATTGCTTTCTGAGAGCCATAGGAGCTTCAGAAGTAAGGTAAGTGTAGTCGGAGTCTCAGGAGTTGGCTAGGTACCATCTCGAATCATAGATTATTGTTTATGGTATTGCTAAGCATTGTATTGAAGGTTTTTGCATAAAATCCTATTGAAAGTCACATAGGTAAGAATGGGTAAGTATTACGTTGAAATCATG
Organism: Hibiscus mutabilis; assembly: GCA_019671005.1. NCBI lineage: Eukaryota > Viridiplantae > Streptophyta > Magnoliopsida > Malvales > Malvaceae > Hibiscus > Hibiscus mutabilis. The sequence goes on along the minus strand of CM033717.1, from coordinate 27,224,885 downwards.
TCCGAAACATCATTATTGTTGCCATGGAAAACATTGAAGCATTGCTATGCTAAGCTATTGAAATATTGACACATGAATATTGCTATTGGATCATTGCTATTGATTTATTGTTATGAATCATTGCTATTGAACTATTGTTATTAAATCATTGCTATTGATACATTGATACTGGATTGTTGGTTATTAAACCTTGGGATTGAAAGTATTGGATACAATTGGCATGCCATAGAATTCATGAGCACATTGGTACAGGTATAGGCTACGACCTTTATTATGGTGCGGCGGAGGGATGTTGATGTGTATTGGTCAAATTGGTGCGGCGAAGGAAATACGACTAGACCATTATTGATGTTGGTACAGAGGTGGAATTCGTGTATCCATATACTGTGAAATCGATCCAAGGAAACCATCGTGTATTGTTATTGATCACTGATATGAAATTATTGATATGCTATTGATTATTGTTGTTATGATGACTATTGATGCCATGTTACATGTTGAGTATGATATCTATGCCATTTTGAGTATCGATGTCATTGAAGCATGTTGATATGCATACCATGCTCATTCATTTTTATGGCTACCTCACTTAGACTATGTAAGTCTAATGCATTCATCTTCCATATTTTAGGTTAAGAAAGTATATTGGATTGAGATCGGAGCTAGTTGGAAGCTCGTCAAGTCACCACAAGCTTAGAGTAATGTGCTTTGTCCTTACGAACTCCTAGAATGGTGGCAAAGTAGTTAAACTAGTTGAATTTGACCCTTCGAGTATGTGTATTTTGGTTACGTTATGTATAAGTCTTAAAGGCTCTAAATGACACTTTGGTTTTGGCTAAAATTAGCTAAAATCAGCTTTAAGGTTCCAAAAGGTAAAATCATGGTAAATGGATTCATATTGACACGATATTTGACATGCTATTAGATTATGTATTAATAACTTGCTGGTAAAATTTCATGGCATTTGGACATCGTTCAACAGGTTAAATCGAATAAAAACTAGCTAAAATCTATCATTACAAGGCAGGCGTATCGATACGGCCTTACATATTTGGACTTGGAAAAATAGAACATATCGATACACAATGGGGTGTACCAATACGGACTTGGGTAGTGAGGTCTGGGAAATAAATGGCATTAATACAACCTTAGGCTGTACCGAAACGGATCAACCTTAGTCAACGCGTATCGATACAAGCTTAGATGTATCGATACGAGCTTGTTACCTTTGAATCTAGAATTGAGAAATATAGCTTAGCGTACCGATACGGTTTTAAGTGTATCGGCACGGTGTTAGTTAATTATGTTAAAAGGTATTGAACATAATTTTAGAATGTTTACAGTGTGGTCACTGAATATAGTATGGCCTAATTGGACAAGTAAATGATATCAGAATAGCATGAAAATTTACAAGAACACTATTATTGTAGTGAATTTCATTGTGATAATGCTAATTATAGAAAATGACCTCTAGATTACTAGATTTATAGTTTAGTCCCTAAAGCTTGTAAAAGTTAGAATTTGGTCATTGTTTTAAATGGAATAAATTGAGTTAACATTGATATTGGATACTGTTTGAAAGGGGTATAATATTGGTTAAGTGTATAACATTGATTGAAATTTATCGCACCGATCACCGATAGCACTCTCTGACCCAGCCGGGTGGGGGATGTTATAGGTGCATTCATCTAAGTTCTGGCATCTTTTATGGTTTTCTAGTACAAATTTCAAGGATGAAATTTCTTTTACGAAGGGAGAGTTGTAACGACCCGGATTCTTGAGTTAGTGAATCTGGTCTCAGACCCGGGTTATGGGCATTTATTTTAGAAGTTCAAGTTAAGAATTTTAAGTTGGGCCATTCTGTTGGTGGGAGTAGGTTTGAATTTTAAAAAGATGGGAATAGGTGAAAAGGAGAGAAGTATATGATGGGAAATATTACCATAAACTTGCTTCTTTTATTGCTTTGGAACTTCGATTACAATTGCTTGCTTCTGCTGATTTTACAACTTCCGAATGCTAATTGACTGTGTAATTTGTGTGTATCTAGTGTCTATTGCTGTAATTGTTGTGTGTAATTGTTGTTATCTTACAAAGAATTACAGTGAGGTTTATATAGCTATTGAAATGCTTGGATTACAAGAACAAATCCCTAATTTCTTCCCTGGATTATCTTCGATTTGATTCGGATTGCTTGATCTTTGCCAAAGGCTTCAATTTAGGGATATGATACTTTGACCTTGTTTTGATCTTGGTTCTGAATTCAAGCCGGTTGCCTTTTGCTCTTTGTCTATATCTGATTGTAGCTTGATTCTTGCTAGGGCTTCAAATCGGGGATTTATCTTCTTGTTGACTGTGCTCTAATTAGAGGATTTGACCTCTTATTTCCCTCTTTTTGTATGTTTCTGATGATCGGAGATGGTGACGACTATGTCGGCGAGACCAATCGAGACTAGGGTGACGTCAGAGAAGATGAACTATTCGATGGAAGCTGGAAAGTTAGGAGCATGGCTGCCACGCATGACTGGTGATCCACGTGCTTTGCTGTTGATCAATCTAGGCCGTTGGATTGCTTCCTGATCTAACGGACGGGAAGCGTGGCTCTTGGTAATCTGTGTGTAGGTCGTGTGCAATCTCGTGCTATTGGATCTGTTCTCTATTGATCCAACGATTCTTCATTATCTGCGCATGTAAGAGTCAAGGCCTTTAGGAAATAATAACCAGGCCGAACAGGCTTTTGTGTAATGGACCTTCTATGTATTTTAAATGGACTCTATTCTAAATTGAAATCTAATGGACCTTTTATTCATTTTTAATTACAATTGGGCTGTGTATTTTATATTTTTTGGGTTTTAATAACTAATCATTAACACTAAAAATTATACTAACCATAATACACTAACTATGTTATCAATACTATATGACACCTAATTACTATATTAATAGTATAACACTAGTACAATAATACTAAATTAATATAACAATTAAACTAATAACGATATAAAACGAACATGAAAATCCAGTGACAACACATCCAATGTTATGGATGCAACCCATGAAGGACCAGAGTTTCTACGAAATTCTACGAGACCGACGGAAGTTGTCTCTGGAATGGATGGACAAGAGGATAACCCTTTTGCAATGGTGGTCTACACAGCACAACCTTGTTCATCCCCAATACGGACATGGCCAATGATGCCAACCAAGAGGAGGAGCCTAAGAACGACGAAGAGCCCGACCAAGAAGAGTAGGCCTCTGTTCAAAAGAAGGAAAAGAAATGCAAGTGCTCAAAATCAAAGGACAAAACAAGAAGAAGCGCAAGGATGAAAAGAGGAGCAAGAAGAAGAAGCGTCGCTCCACCTCCTCCTCTCAAGAGCCCTGATGGACTCAATTAGCCTGTTTTAGTTTTTGCAGGCATGCATACCATGTAGCGTAATTTCATTTTGTTAAACTCTATTGTCATCGCATTTACATTGTAATTGCATTTAGTTTTTTTTCATTGCATTCAGCATTGTAACCACATTATGTCATTGCATTCTGTTTTCTTTTGTATTAGGGAGAATGCAATCTTTAAGTTTGGGGGTATAGGCCTAGGAATTGAAATGCACCCACATTTCAAAAAAAACTTTTTAAAGAAAATGCAAGGTTCTATTTATTGTGAAAATCTTTTACTTGTATTCGACGTGTAAACCTTGAATCATTCTAATTGATGATGGGTTGGTTGGATATACTTGCTGGATGATTGAATTATAACTTTGCATAAATATATACTTGCTTGAATCTTATTATGTATAAATAAAAGAAATTCCAATGTGAGTGCAATAACAGTAGCTCCAAGGGGGAACACTCCAATACATGCGTTAGAAAAATGAATCTTGCCAAAGGTTGTCGCTGCATGAGTGTGTGTCGAAACAATGAAATACTTCCTCGGGGTTTGTTGCACACATCTTAATTTTCAGGGTTTAGGGTGCATTCATTGTTCAATATCCATCGCTACATAAAAAAGAGAAAAATAAAAATAAAAATATTTATATTGATATTTATATTTTGCTATAGGTTGTACTAAATAAATGTTGATAGGTGGAAAGAATTTGAGATGATAGATATGATGCTAGGTATTGTTGAAATTCTTGTTCATATATTGATCTTTAAGTTATTTATGCAATTTTCTATCTTGTCGATGCAATTGATTCATAGTTTGGTTAGAATGATTCAAGTAGCTAGAATGCCTTTGATGGTTTTGATATACATTGTTGTTTTCAGTTTTACTTGAGGACAAGTAAAAACTCAAGCTTGAGGGTGTGACATCTCTTTAAAGAGCATGCATTTCCTCTAGATTTGTGGATTAAATTGTCCCAACATCAGCATTTTGTACATGCATTTTTGCATTTTCATGTTTATTTTTCTGCATTTTGTCTAACTCTAGTCCTAGTAGCTCTTATTACACATATTTTTGCCTTTTTGCTCTATTGTTGTTGTATTACTAATGTCCTTGTAGAGGATGTCTAATCACATCAGCCAGCTCGACACTGCAGTGGCCAGCTGTCTAGTTGCTAAAAGATAAGGACGACCCTGCCAGTTGTATTATTTGTTATAACAGAATTGGTATGACAAAGAGTCACATAGAATATCTAAAGGACATGTGTCCTTTCTTTAGTAGCTTATAATTGGATAAATTCAAAAGGAGAGGGAGAGGGAGAGGGAGAAGTCAAATGTTGGGGGTTATTTTTTTGACTTTATGCCTTAAATTAATGAATATTGTTTAGGAAATTTGGGAGTTTAAATTTAAATAGTGTCCTAAGGCAATCAAATATTATTCAACATAAATTCTTAAATTGAATAATCAATACTTATTAAAACACCTAAACAATATTATATTACTTATATAATTAATATAGAGTCATTAAATAGGATTAATTACTTTAAATATGGTAGTGAAAATATGTGTAGGAGAATATTATATATAATTTTCAAGTTCAATAAGGAATGATATCCTAAAGCAATCAAGTATTATTCTATATGATTTTTTAAATTAAATAATATTTATAGATGTAAATAACTCATGAATTTATTAGAGCCTTTTTAGGTTATTACTTAAAATGAATTCTCATAAATAATTGCATACATAAAAAAGTTTTTAGAAATAAAATATATTTTAGAAATATAAATGACGATGCCCTAACCCCATAAGGTTTTTTTTAATTTTATATTCAAAATAAAATATATTTTGTTATAAGAGGAATATTTTCATTTCAAATATAAACACAATTATCAATGAATGAATCCAAGTTAAATTTGAATTATAATTCTAGATGCCAAAATGCAATACGAAATTAAGCACTACCTATTTTGGGTGCTTGTGGTGGTGTTAATCCTTCCCCACACGTAATCGACTTTCGAACCCTAACTTTTAAAGTCTTTGGTTGATTTATGGTGTTTGGTCGACCAAAGTGACCAGTGGCGACTCCATTTTCTAAAAAATCAAATTAAAGGGCAAACCCTTATTTTTAAAATAAATAGTTCAAGCTATTTTGAAAAATGGTTTCGACAGCTTGGCGACTCCGCTGGTGAATAGTGAGTCAGACCTTAATTAATTTTTTTTTCTAGAGATAGATATTTATTGGAGATTTTATTATATTTTGTGTGTTAATGATGTTGGTTTAACTATTTAAGCTTTGTATGAACTTGTTTAACCTTTGTTTTTCAGTTCAATATACTATTGTTAGCTTTGTTCATATTTCAATTGTTGGATCTATTTTTTTACATGAGAATGTTAAACATCGTCATTGATATTGAGAGATAAAGTGATAAGTTAGGTTAACAAGCCATTACAACGAGAGTTGAATGAGGATACAATAAAAGTTGATCCATTTGTTAAAGAAGTTGTAGTTTTAACGAACAACGAGAGTTGAATGAGGATACAACGAGAGTTGATCCACTTGTTAAAGGAGTTTTAGTTTTAACAAACAACGAGAGTTGTGGTTGATCTACTTCTTTGCATCATCACTTGAAAATTGAATGAAAGTAAGTTGTAGTCACCTATTTTATCCGCCCATTTATTTGAATTTTTGTATATATGTACATGGAAATGCAAAATATATAAACCCAAAAGAAAACAAAAAATGGGGAATCCATTAGTGAAAAGTCCATTAAAGAAACCCATGTACACAAATAAGGGCTTGTTTGGACCAAATTTAATCCAAGGAATCCTAGAATCTAATCCATGCCCAGCCACCCTTATCTTTGTTGGATCAAATTCGATCTAATGGTCCAAATTAAAGCCTAGAAACCCTAGCCCTTTATCTCAAGCACTGCACGCCTCATCACCCTTGGATCCAGCCGCAATCAAAGATCTATATCGCGTTTAAGAGCTTCACTCGGATCATCACCCACGCGTGATCCTCATGCGCTAGATGCTTCACCTCCCATCTGACCGTCCATCTTCCCCAGTCGACACCAGCAATAGTGCATCATTGTGTCTCACCGCTGATTGTTGTAGAAGCTTGTTATTCCCCACTCGACCGTATCATGCAAACAAAAACAAAAAAGGGCATTAATGGTTGAATCAAGCAAAAATGGAAAATGGTCAAGGATTCAAACCAAATCCAAAGCATATATAGGAAGGAATTGATTGAATATGAGGAAAATCGGACCGAATCAAATTAATTTGAGCAAGGAAAGAATCAACAAAAATATCATTGTAATCGGGGAATAAATCAAAGATTTTTTCCCTTTTTATTTTCATACCATTCATTGTAATCGGCAATAAAAAGTCGTGACTTTCACGGATTGTAACACACGATTTACAAAAGAAATACAAGCATACTTTTAGTCAAATTTTCAAGGTATTTTTATACCTAAAATCTTGTCTCTTTATTTTACACATATATATTGTTTGAATAAAAAAGAGAGGGTGTAGGTTACCATTTGAGTCACTAGAGGAAGAAGCCGTCATCACCTTGGGAACCGTGAGCCAAAACGGGAGGGAGTTGCCATCGACGAAGGTCCACGGTGGAACAAGTGACAGAGCACGATGGTCTTTGGCTAGATTCTGGGTTATGCAACGGTGTTCTTCAGATTATGAAGAACACACTTTGAGTTTTTCAGAGGATTTGTGAAAGGGGCATTTGATCCATTCGGATAGGGGAGAAACAAATGAATTTTGTTTCTAAATTTTAGTAACTATACATGACCCGTGGATCGACCTAGGACCGACCCGTACCATGCTCGACCTGCGCCCTTCTTTCGCTAGATTCGTGATTCAACCCCACAGTTTGCAATTTCTTAACTTTAGTCATTTTTCATTTCAATTTGGCTCTTTAATTCATGTTTTATGAAATTTAATTCTTGGTTTATTTGATTCATGTTTATTATGTTGTTTAATTTATTCATTTTTCTATGCTAATTGGTATGTTAAGACTTTAAGGTAATAGACTTACAATAATTTATTCATTTTTCTAAATTTCTTCATTAGATTTAAGAAAAACAATTGTAATTTAATGTACACTTTTAAGCTAGTTTCTTAAAACATGTTAGTAAATATTCCTCAGGGTCTTAGATTTAATTTTAAGTTGTAAAACATGTCAGGTGATTAATCCCATAGATTTAGGTTCCCCTTAATGATATACTTTTTAAACTAACTCGGTAACTCTTTAGATAACTTAACTTAGTATTTAATTAAAATTTGTTAAACCAAGCCTTTTAGGGTTAGTTTCTCTAAACATTCATTAATTTAGATTCTAATTTTAGAAATTAATAAAGGCAAATAAAACATCATTCAAAATATATTTTCTTGCGTCATGAAAACGAAATATTTTCTCAAGTAGGGTTAATTCAATCTTGCCCTAACTGTTGGGGAACAGTTGGAACTCTTATGCGAGACTATATTTTTCAGATTTTAAGGATTAGTGTCTTAACCCTTAGTATCTAAACTAACCAGGGTTTAATTAGCCATGAGCGAATTCAGGTCATTTTTAGAACTCTGTAGATTTTTACATTAATCCTTGCACGCACGAATCTAGATTATAAGGAAAATATTAGTGATCAACTAAGCGTTGTTTTACGGGCGTTGTGGGGGGGTGCTAATCCTTCCCTACACGTAACTGTGCCCTCGAACCCTTGAGATTTCGTAATCTCTGGTATGTTTTTAGGTTTGTGGTATGCCTAATATAATAAAAGAAACTGGTGATGACACCGTTATCACAGCTTGGCAACTCCGCTAGGGACTGTTTTGAGAGGGCACAACTTTTACTTGAACATGAGTTATTTCCCTTAGTAGTGTGTTGAATTTTTGTGTGTGCTTTTAGTTGTCATTGCATCATAACATAAGCCTTCTACCCGGGCTTTATCCAACTCAAGTGGAAGAAAATAGTTGTGCCTTCATGAGTAACCCTCCACATGGGCTAGTGAAAGTCTTTTGGGGTCCAGAGTACTTATGCTTTCATGAGTAACCATCCACATGAGCATAACGAAAATGCATCCCCTCAAACTATGTTCGATCCGCAAGCCTCTAATGGGCCAAGATTTAACATCTTATCTGCCTTAGTAGGGGTAAGAGTGGTTCGAGAACCTTTTGAGACACAAGCCCACATATTTGAGAATCTAAGAAACCTACCCCATTAGAGCCATGTAGAAAGCCCTAGAGAACTAGAATGCATGCAGATTATGATTTATTTTTTTCTGCAATATTCTTTTTATTTATGATTTATTATTATGTACTGACACTCTTCTTGCCTTGTATTTTTAGAAAATACATTACATTGCATTCTATTGGTATTCTGAAACACCAGTCAGTCAGCGATCATGAGTGTTTGAGTTACGTTATCCAGTTTTAAGATCTATTTTTCGAACACTGACGTCAGAAAATGAGTCCTTAGAGCTCCAGTGCCAACACAGAGACAGTGTGCGGAAGGAAACCATCGTAGATTTGCTAAAGCAAGTGCATATGGGTTTGCCTCACAATCATCTATTAGGACTAGTTACTTTTTAGGAGAGGTTAGAAGCCCAAGACCAAGCCATATACCAAGAAGTATGGAGACATAACCCTTCTACTTGGAGTAGAGATAGACGAGCCCATGGTTCTAGCAGCTGTTAAGTTTTGGGATCCGACCTACCGTTGTTTCATCTTCAATCAGGAATACATGACTCCCACCATAGAAGAGTACATGGTCTTGCTACGCCTAGAGTTAGAGAAGCCGACAATATACACTAGAAGGAGAAGAAATCTGGTTATCGGAAGAAATTTGCCAAGCTTGCTGGTCTAGACGTGAAAGAGATGGATGCCTATCTTGCCAAGAGGGAAAAAACCTTGCTTCACTTGGGAGTTCATTTATGCCCAGATCATGAAGGACGAAAAGCACGAAAGGGTCCTCGACTTGCTCGCCTTGGCCATCTATGGGTTAGTGATATTCCTTAAAGTCCTAAGGCATGTTGAGGTAACCGTAGTAGACTTGCTAGCCTAGAAGAGCTTGAATCATGTTCCAACAATATTGGCGGAAACCTTCAGGTCCCTAAGCTTTTTCCAAACACGAGGAAGAGGTCATTTCATTGGCTTTTTACAACCCCTTTGCTTGTGGTTACGAAGCCATTTTGGGGGACAATGAGAAGATAAGCAAACACTCGACTTCTAGAGAGTTGGTCCTAATCAGAGAAGTAGTGGCAATGAAATGGGAAGCAAGAACAATGGGAACCTTCTTCAAAAACCTTTCTGACGGTAATGTGACATAGAGAGCGTTGTGGATGTACCCAATGTCGATCTTGTACAAGTGCGAAAAGATGGAGTGGGTCCCTCTCATAGGCTTGTGAGGAGCCACCAATTATGCTCCTTTACTCGTACAATGCCAATATGGGTCCCGAAAGTTCGTTTCTATTACTAATGGGTTGCGGGAAGAGGAGTTCTCCTACACAGAGGACAATTCCACAAAGTGAGTCATGGAGTTTGCTAGTGAGTGGAAACGAACATATCGAATGACAGTTGCCCTATTTGCTAGTGTTGTTCTCGAGTATACTAGTTGGAGGAAGAAATGGATTGACAACATAGGTGTTCCAGTCTTGGAGAGTCCATCAGATAATCCTCAATCTGACATCCTTTTGACCGAGCTAGAGATCTATAAACAAGACTTTGACAAGAAGAAGGAAAAACTGTGGGGTAGAGTCAAAGCAAGAGAATGACTGCTGTCAAAGCAAGAACTCTACCTAAAAGATGTTATACTCGAAAGCAAGCTCATCGCTGAACAATACCAGAGAGAGGGCTATCTGTCACACCCGATAACTAGTCTAGTTAGAATTACGTCCTGGTGATCGGAAAGTTTGTACTGGTTATGCTTGAATGATGTAATTTCTTGATCCTTGTAACCAATTCTGATGTAATGAGAGTTATTTTGGGCTTAATTCAAGTTGTTGGACCTTTTATGTAAAGAATGGAAGTTAGGGGTTTCATTGAAAATACAAAAAAAATGTTGAATCTGGGCAAGGCGTATCAATACGGTAGGACCTGTATTGATATAGCCTAACTGCTTTTAACTAACTTACCCAATTCAGTATAGTCGTATCGATACGGACATAAGGTGTATCGATACGGGTCCTTGTCTAAATAGATTTAGTGACCAAATTGAAAAGATTTGAAGTAGGGGATGACTCACCTACTTGCTTACCACCCCTCCACGTGAGAATGATCACAAGAAGTGACCATTGGTCATCAAATGTCTATAATTTGTAAAAAGGCATGAATTGGTTAAGCTTACCCTTTGCCAAGGGAAAGCTTTCTATTGGCCCTTGGTGAGGTGGGTTATGATTAAGGCCATAGCCTTCTTAAAATGAATAGGTGGAAAATCTCTTTTCTTTGTTTTGCTTCCCCGAAACCAAAACTAAAACTGTGATTAAAGAAACCGAGCACACACCTCCATTATCATCTTCCACCCTAAGCTCAAGCAAGCACCTCAATCCAATCCTTGGCCTTTGTTTGATTTTGATACATCAATTGAAAGCTTGCAATTGGATAAGTAAAACCCCAATGTCAATTTGATGATTCCATCAATCTTTAGGGTTTAATTTCAAGATTTAAGCCTTGAATGTTAAAGCTAAGCGCATGTGTTAGGAAGCCAATTTCCTTATTTTTGATGTTGTCTACAAGCTTTGGTAAGCCTAAAAAATGTTTATGAATCATTAGTTTTGATTCTAATGAAATTCTCTAATTATGAACTAGCTCAAGTGGTGGAAGGCAAGTCATCTTCACCATCAGCTATTCCGAACTCTTCCAACGGCAAGGGGATCGCTACTCGTGAACCTTGAAGTTTCTGAGTACTAGGTGAGTGTAGTTGTGTTTTGGGGATTGGCTAGGTGCCATCTCGATTGTATTTGTTTTGTGCTTAGAAACTTGCATCTTGGTAAGAGCTTAAGTAGAGCAAATGTATGTGGATTCTATGGTAAGTGTGGTAAGTCTTTCATATTTGAATATGTTATATGTGAACTTATATGTAATATCTGAATATGTTATGTGTGGAATTTGATATGAACATGTTATGATATGATAATTGGAGCCAAGGCTCAATTTGCAATCCAATATGGCCTAAGGGCACAAAGGTAAGTCTTGTGACGAAATATGTAATCTTGGACAATTGTGGACATTGGATACAATTGGCATGCCATAGGATTATTTGAGTTCACTAAGTAAGGGATTTGACTACGGTCCGAGGTTGCGACCTATATGCGGGGAGAAAAGATTGGATTGTGTAAGGGACTCCAAAGCTACGGCTCATGGCTAAGGCCTACTTTCGATTTGATTCGGTGTACAGGGGAATCCGTGTATCCATTGGTTGCCATGTCCAAGGAAATGGTATGTGTTTATGGTTTACATTTGATTTATGAAAATATGGCATTTGGCTTGAATATAATCTATATATGAATAATGATTTATGTATAGGACATACAAGCATGTTACATGTCATTCATGCCATTGATGAATTGATGTTGCATTTATTATAACTACCTCACTAGGCTATGTAAGCCTAATATATGTGTCTCATGCATTTCAGGACCTTGAAGCAATCCAAGCCTCGATCGTGCTGTTGAAGTTGCAAGTCACTCCTGCCAATTTCATGTATGCTTACGTTTTGTTTTGAACTCCTAGCAAGGTGGAATAGGGCTTAGACATGTTACATTGGTCTATCTTGATATGTATGTAGTGGCCCTAAATTGTCTAAGAACTAAAAATGGAAGATGGTGTGGTTGTAAATTAAAGAAACTAGTTAAATTGGGCTTAAAGGCACTAAAAGGTAAAAACATAGTAAACAGATTCAAATGGACATAAAAATTGACATGCTAGTAGGTTTTAGTGATCAAATACTGCTGGTAAAATTTGGTAAAGTTTGGACATCGCTCGATCTGTTAATTTGAATAAAAACTAAATAAAATATGTCATTACAAGACAGACGTATCGATACGGGTCAAGCTGTATCGATACGGCCTTGCATATTTGGACTCAGTAAAACACAGCGTATCGATAAGAAAAAGGGGGTGTATCGGTACGGATCTTGGCAGTAAGGGTTGGGAAATAATTTGTATCAATACGACCTTAAGCTGTACCGAAACGGGTCAGCTTTGGTCAGTGCGTATCGATACATGCTTAGATGTATCGATACGGGCTTGTTACCCTTGAATCTGGAATTGAAAATTTTGACTTAGCGTATCGATACGGTCTTAAGTGTATCGATACGGTGTTAGTTAATTCTGTTAAAAGACTTAAACTACAGTTTTAAATAGTTTATAGATTGGTCACTAAACTTTAAATGGTCCAATTGGATAGGTGAATGACCTCCATTGAAAACAAAATTTCATAGGCTAATAATTGATGAGATCAATTGAAGATTTGTAAAAAGAAATTCTAATAAAGACCCTTAATTTGTAAAATTTGTAATTTAGTCCCTTAGATCGAAAAAGTTTAAAATTAACCCCAGATTGAGTAAGCTATTAATAAATTAGTTCGAAAAATCGTAAAAGAGAATAATAAGACATTCCGAACAAGATTCCAAACTCCGACTAAGCTTCCGATCTCCTAATAAGTTTCCGATAACATTTTCCGACCCGGTTCTCTACTAGGCCGGGAAAAGGGTGTTAAACTATTAGAAAGAGGTAAAAGTCCTGTTGTCAAAGCAAGAACTCCACCTAAAAGATGTGCAAGAGTTGACGCAAGAGAACAAATGCTTGAAGGCCCAGGGGCACATGCTAGTAGCTTCAAAAGATTTAAGGAAGCAAAGGCACAACTCGATGAAATAAAGAAAAAGCTAAAGCTTTGGCAGCATGAGGCAAATAAACAAAAAGAAAAGGTAGACCGACTTGCCAAAGAAAAGAGACACTTAGTGGGGCAATACTCAGAAGTACGTCGCAGTCTCAAAAAGTACCATGACAAGAATCAAGATAAACTAAAAGAAGAAGAGACAAAGGGTGCCAAAGCCAAATTGCTCCATTACAGTCTCGAGGAATTAAAGAAGAAGTTGCAAGCACATAAGGACCATATTCGTACACTCATTGATGACGGGATTATGAGAAAATCCTATGGGCCGACACCAAACGAGCTGTGGATGTTGCATGCTTAGGCAGACAATTGTACATTGACCATTTGACTCGACAATTCCAGAAGTTTGTCTCCAAGGCTCGAGAGATGAAGAACTGGGCCAAAGATTTGAGAGAGAAATTTCCTCCAACTGGGAGGATGGGCAGCATTTGCTAGACTTCCTAGAAGAGGTAGTGAATCAGTACTAGCAGGTTAGCCAGTTTTTCTATCGTATAGAGAGAGGCTGTATCATTTGGAGGATTCGAGCAGCCAGCACTAAAACACATCAAGGGAGGAGAGCAGTTTGATTAGGAAAATATTTTCTTTATTTTTGAGAATAATGTGTACTCGAACCTTATGATCTCTGAAGTGCACTTTTGAAGTTGGAATATCACTAGTTTTGCATCATTTTCATTTGCCTTCATACATCACATAAAAACTTGCATTAAAATAAATAAACAAAACAGTTAACAATGGGAAGTTCTATCGCAGTTGACAATATTACACATAAGTACGATACTTGTTCCCAAACTCAGAAAATATACATGGAAAATAGAATGGTAGTAGTAGAAGTCAGCTTGAAGGGAGCTCAAGACCAGCTTGGGAAGATCGAGAAGGATTTGAAAGATGAAATCACTAGTGCCAGGAGAGCACCATGCTCCAAATAGCAGTCATGCTTGGCTACAAAAACCCCAAAGCTATCAAAGCCCTCAAAAACATGAATGCAACGATACAACCACAGGAAGTGAATCGTGAAGCACTCAAAGGGAAGGTTCAAATTCATTTTTCGGGAACCTCAACCAATGCACTGTTGGAGTCCAGGACAGGTCAAGGTGATGATCAAGACTTTGAAGTGTTTGACCTTGATGAGATGGCTGATAAGAGCCGAACAGACAAGAACTTAGAAGACTGTTGCAATAAGCTTGAGGGGATTATCAAAACACTACAAGGAGTCAGCATCCATTGTGGCCTGAATGCTAGGGACCTTAACTTGGTGAGAGATCTAGTCATTCCTCCAAAGTTTAAAACACCAGATTTTGAGAAGTATGAGGGAATTACCTTCCCTTCAACACATTTGACTATGTACTATAGGAAGATGTCTTATTATCTCGATAATGGGAAGCTACTTACACAACTATGTCGTGCCAATATAAAGACATGGATGGACCTTTCAAGTGCTTTCATCGATCAGTATAAACATGTGACGAATATGATCACAAACCGATTAGTGTTGCAAGGGATGGAGCAAAGGGCCATCAAAAGCTTTTGCAATATGCTCAAAGATGGCGAGACGTGGCTACCCATGTTCAACCACCACTATTAAAGAGCGAGATCACACCCATGTCCATAGAAACACTGAAGGGGAACTTCTACGATGGAATGATAAATCACGCAACTAAAAGCTTCGCGGATATGCTAATGAATGAGGAGCTAATCTTGGCAGCTATAAAGAGTGGGAAGCTCAATGGGGGTGAGTCTAAGAAGCCCTACAAGAAAAGAGAAAGTGAACTAAACATGACGACAACATACAATCAAAACTACTCCCAGGGAATAGTGATCAACAAATTCAGCACGATGAATACACGTCTGGCATTTCAAAACCCACCAAAATGTGTAGAAAAAACCAAGGAAACAGGCCATGGTTTACCCTATACTTGTAACATATGCAAAATTATTCCCATAGTTGGTCGACTCTCGATTGGTACTGCCTTAGCACCTCACTCCAATATCGCCACCATACCCTCCATGGTATGACATAAACGATCATTGTGAGTACCATGCTGGGATCACCGAACACACAATTGTTAACTGTATTGGCTTAAAAAGATGGTTGAAAATATGCAGAAAGTGGGTATGTTGTCATTTTTAGGCAACAAAAAAGAAAGGAAAGCCCCTACCAAATCAACAAGGTACGAGGGTAAAAGCCATAATTGAGGAAGATGACAAGTGGGTAGAATAATGGGTATCTGATCTCAAAGCTCCTTTAAAGTGGGTATGGTCCAAGATGATCAATGTTGGAATGTTGGCTGCAAAAGTTAAAGTCAAATATTCAGTAGATGGGCTACACTGTGATACCATGGAGTAGAAGGGCACAAAATTCAGTGATGCCTAGAGTTCAAAAATTTGGTCCAAACCAAGATGGACAGTAAAGAGTTAGAGTTCTTTGAAAAGAATGATACATGCAGGATGGTAGAATTTTGCACGTCAGAGGAATTCCCAATGAAGAATTTTACTAGAATTAAGCCCTTGGTAATCAGAACCAAGGCCAAACTTGACGAAGTAGCGAAAAAGGTGGTACCATGACTGGTGATAAATGCACCAGCCCCTTCCCTTATGACGATAACAAGCAAGTTCCTTGGAACTAAGCTTGCACTGTGGTGACCCCAGAATATTCAAAGCAAGCCAATGATGAGTCAAAGGAGGAGGTCATCAATAAAGTTAGCCCATTCACGAGAAGCGGGAGGTACTATGTACCACCTGCCACAGAGGATCGAGATGCAGCCCAAAGGAAGAACGTTGTAGAGCTAGGGAAATTTCTTGCCCAAGCCACAAACTATAATGAAAACCTCTACACCAACAATATCTGTTAACAGCTCGGGAAACTCGGGTGGAGAACCATAATCTCAATTTTGCAAGTTCTACCAGAATTACCATTCAAGACCTTGTAGGAAGCAGTCCAATGCTTGTTATCAGTGCGGAGGCTTGGATCATTTTATTAGAGAATGTCCACAAAATTCAAACAAAACTCCGGTTCGGGTGTCTTCAAACCCCACTCCTGCCCAATCACCTTGGACTAAAGGGCCAAAACAAGAATAGTCGGGAAACTCAGGAAGAACTCGGGGTCAAGCTCCAACATCTACACATCAGGAATCTCAAGCCCCTATTCGGGTTTATCACATCTAAGGCCGTGATGATGAAGAAGCACCCGATGTAATAGCAGGTACTATTGAATGAAATGATAGTCTAGTGTATGCCCTTTTTGACTCGGGTTCCACTCACTCCTTTATTTGTTCCCGTTTGATTGCAAGGCTAAAATTGAATCCTAAATTTGTTAAATTTGGGCTAGTAGTTTTGAACCCTTTGGGAGATAATGTAGCCTTGAACCGAATATGTGAAGATTGTTTATTGTTTAAACAAGGCATTCCATTCGCTACTAATCTGTATGTCTTACCCTTTTGGGAATTCAATGTAATTTTAGGGTTAGGCTGGCTAGGGAAACACCAGGCTTGGATAGATTGTTCTAAAAGAAAACAATATCTTAAGGGTTTAGGAAAAGAATCAATACTTTTACTTGACAAAAAACTCAAAAAGCCAAATCCTTATGTTGCTTTTATGCTTGGTAATGTCAAAACCGATCTTGATATCAATTTAATTCGTACTGTTTTTGAATTCCTCGATGTATTTCCTAAGGAATTTCTAGGACTACCACCAACTCAGAAAGTGGAGTTCAAGATCGAGGTTCAGCCTGGGACCAATCTAGTGTCTATTACTCCCTATCGAATGGCACAATGGAACTGAAAGAGCTTTAGAAGCAATTACAAGAACTTCAAGATAAGGGCTTTAGTCGACCCAACTCATCTCCTTGGGGAGCTCCGGTGTTATTTGTCAAAAAGAACAATGGGTCGATGAGATTGTGTATAGATTACTGACAACTCAATCAACTTACCATCAAAAACAAATATCCTCTTCCAAGAATTGAAGACCTGTTTGACCAATTAAAAGGAGCTGCGGTATTCTCCAAGATCGATCTTAGATCTGGATATTACCGAATGAAAGTTAAGGAGTCAGATATACCCAAGACAGCTTTCAGGACTCTTTATGGTCACTATGAATTTCTAGTGATGCCTTTTGGACTAACAAACGCCCTTGCTGAGTTTATGGATCTCATGAATCGAGTCTTTAAACCATATTTTGATAAGTTTGTGGTTGTTTTCATAGTTGACATCCTTGTTTATTCAAAAGACAAGGATGAGCATTCAAAGCACCTTCAAATAGTACTTAACACTCTCTGAGACAAACAACTTTTTGCTAAGTTCTCTAAATGCGAATTTTGGTTATCTGAAGTGTCTTTTCTCGGATATGTAATATCAGCCGAAGGAATTAAAGTCAATCCGAAGAAAATCCAATCTATTTTAGAATGGAGATCACCGAAGAACATCGATGAAGTTCGAAGCTTCCCAGGTTTAGCCGGTTACTATCGGAGGTTTTGTAAAGGGTTTTTCAATCCTAGCCACACCTCTGACTAAACTCCTCTAGAAGGATGTGCCTTTCATTTGGTCAAAAGATTAGCAACGAAGCATTGACCAGTTGAAAGAAGTATTTACCTAAGCTCTAGCTCTAACACAGCCTGAACCGGGAAAGGAATTCACGGTTTTTAGTGATGCTTCTCATTTGGGGCTAGGATTTGTCCTTATGCAAGAAGATAAGGTTGTAGCATATGCTTTTCGGCAGTTGAAGCCCCATAATTAAACTATCCAACACATGTTTTCGAATTGGCCCCAATGATCTTTACTTTAAAAATCTAGAGACATTATTTGTATGGAGAGAAATGCTATCTTTACATAGATCATAAAAGTTTGAAGTATCTTCTAACTCAAAATGAACTTAATTTAAGACAAAGAAGGTGGATTAAGCTACTCAAGAATTATGATGTGATCATAGACTACCACCCGGGCAAGGCCAATGTTGTGGCTGATACACTCAGACGCCAACATTCTTGTGGTAAGGAATTTAAACAAGTTATTATTGACTTTTGTGCCTATTCAAAACACTTAAGTGTGTCATCTAAGTCCATATTCTTTAAGTTTAGCCTCAATCGCCATAAATGCTTGCATTCGATTGAGCAAAAATCAGAAATTTCTAGCTGAGTTTCAAATCCAGTCTGAGTTGGTTACAAGGATTCGAACGCTTCAACAAATTGATATAGAATTACAAGATATCATGCGTAAGATGGAAGGCAGAATTAATTCAGAATTTGTCTTGAAAGAAAATGGGTTGTTGTACTATCGGGATAGGGTTTGTGTACCTAATAACCCCGATTTAAGAAGAGAAATTTTGCAAGAGGCTCATAATAGTCCTTTTTCCATTCACCCTGGATCGGTAAAAATGTATAAAGACTTGAAGGATTTGTATTGGTGGCCAGGGATGAAGTCGGCTATCACATACTTTGTGTCAAAATGTTTAGTATGTCAAAAGATGGAAGCAGAGCATCAAGTCCCTTCGGGACTGTTACAGCCTATTGAAATGCCACAATGGAAATGGGAGCAAATAACTATGGATTTCATAAGTGGGTTGCCGTTGTCACCCAAGAAAAATGATGTTGTTTGGATGATAGTTGATTGATTCTCCAAAGCAGCTCATTTCTTACCAGTTCGAATGAGCATGAACCTAGATATTTTAGCCGAGCTCTATATTAAAGAAATAATTCGTCTTCATGGTGTTCCTATTTCAATCATTTCTGATCGAGATCCTCAGTTTACTTCTAGATTTTGGAGTTCCTTGCAAAAGGCTTTATGGACAAAAACTAGTCTTAGCTCTGCATTCCATCCTCAATCTGATGGACAGTCTAAATGGGTGATACAAATTCTAGAAGACATGCTTAGAGCATGTGTGATTGATTTCGGGAAGAACTGGGAAAAGTCCTTACCTTTGGCTGAATTTGCATATAATAATAGCTACCAATCTTCCATAAAGATGGCTCCTTTTGAAGCATTGTACGGAAGGAAATGTAGGACTCCTCAATGTTGGTCAGAACTGGGAGAGAACAAGGCTTTAGGACCTGATTTGATACGGGAATCTAAAGAACATATACATGTTATTAGTAATAGACTGAAACAAGCTTTTGATAGACAAAATGCTTATGCTGACCTTAGAAGGAAAGACATTCATTTTGACGTGGGAGACCGTGTTTTCTTGAAGGTGTCTCTATGGAAGAAGGGGTAAGCTCAGCCCTCGGTTTATTGGACCTTCTGAAGTTATTGAGAGAGTTGGCACAGTTGCTTACCATTTGGCACTTCCAAAGGAGTTTGAAAGAATCCATAATGTCTTTCACGTATCTATGTTACAAAGATATAGATCTGATCCCTCACATATTTTGGAGCTAGAAGAACTTGAACTCAACCAAGATTTAACTTATGAAGAAGAACAAATTCAAATCTTGGAGAAGTTAAAAGACTCCGAAATAAAACAGTGTCTCTTGTTAAAGTTCTTTGGAGGAATCATGGAATCCAAGAAGCCACTTGCGAGTCAGAATAAACATTGAGAAAACAATATCCCCACTTATTTGCTTTAGGTAAATTCAAGGGCGAATTTCCCCAAGGGGGAGGGGATTGTAATATCCCCTAATATAGCTTAGGAGATTGTATTGCTTTAAACTTGAATCATAGTTAATTAGAAGATTAAATTAATATAATGAGAGACTTAAGGATTCCAATCGAAGGAATGGAAATTTACGGGATAGAATGTAAAGGACTAAAAACTTAAGTTGTTAAAACCTAAGCATTGCATGATAAGTTCATAAGATTTTTGGGACCATACACGTGTCCTCATTTCCTTAATGAATTGGTTAAATGAATCAAACAAAAGAAGGGTCTTATTCCTTTCTTGCTCAACACCGAAAGCATAGTAGAGAGAGAGGCTAAGGAGTAAGAAAGTTTTGCATGTATTTGATCGGTCTTGAAGATTTGAATTTGGTTGAGCTTTGTTTTGTTTTGTAAAAGTAGAGAAGGTAAACTATATTCTCCTTCTCAAGAATTTCTTGATTGATTGCTAGTTGTTTGTGATGTCTTTCTTGGATTACAGATGCTTGTTTACATTGTTGGAATTGTAGTTGTTGGCAAATTGGATGATCATTTGAGTTGTTTAGATTGTGGTATGATTCGAATTCATGAATTGTTATTATAGATACATGTGAAATGTTCTTAAAATTTAGAATTTGATATTGAGTAAATCATGTATTGAGGTCACCCAGTAATTGCTAGTTGTTCGAATGAATTGAGATTGTCTTTAGAGAAAAATTGATCAAAATTCACCTTGTAGTGTTCATTCTGGAATTGAATTATATGTTGGAATATATATATATATATATTAATTGGGACGAAAATGCATGATTTGGATTTTTATAAATGACATAATTGAGCTTGGTTATGTATGCTTCGGTTAAAATAGGGACTGCTATGTTTTAGTAGTAAATTCGGGACTATTGGAGTCTAAAATTAGACTAAAATGATTTACATAGGATTATATATGTTATAAGGAAAATTGGTGAGTTAAGTCTAAGTAAATAAGGACTAGGAAGAGTCCAAAACTGTTAAGTTAACTAATGTATATCAAAACTGTCCACTATGTCTATATAATGTGAGGACAATTAAATTGTGCATTTGTGAGTATTAAATCAATGTTTATGCAAATTGCCTTGAGTACTTGAATGTTGTCTAATAATTATAAATATTGTTGTGTTAGATCGTGAAGAGATTGATGGGAAAAAGGCCTTAGATGGTCAATTTGATGATAGGCAAAATGGGATATTGATTCGAGATCAATCTTAGCTTGGAAGATAACTGTGAGTGTAAATCAAGCTCGAATTAAGCTTAAAATTGTTAAACTGTTAAATCTAATTAGTTACTCATTTGAGGCTTGATGCTTAAGTAACTTTTGCTAGCCTTGTCTTGATAAGGTAAGTAAACAAGGTATGTATGGATGTTAGTATAAGTAATCAAGCATGACATTGTTTTGCTATGTTAAAATGCTATGTATAGTATGATGAGTTGATAAAAGGGCTGAATATGGGCATAATTGCATAAACTGTTAAAATTGTTTCTGAGCTTAAAATTGTTAAACTGTTAAATCTATACTAGAAGCCTTGATTAGTACTTGGTCCTAGCTAGATTGGCATGCCAATAGTTTCTGAGCTTAGCTTGATTCGAACTATGGTCCTTCGTTGGTACTATGGTACCCTTGTATGGTTTATCCATAATGGAGATTTCAATGGTAATTTATCACCATTGCTTGTTGATTATCTCGATGTAAGATTGTAATCTTGGCTAGATACTAGTCAAGGCTATTGATATCAACCAAGGGTTGCTTGGTCATCTATTAAGTAAAGTGGGCATTTCATGCTTATTAATGTATCTTTCTTGAATAATAACAAAAGGGTAAACTCCTTGAAGGGGATAGAAGATGAACCGAAATGCATGAATAATGAATTTATGAAATGAGTCTACTTTCTTGTTAAAATGTGAGCATGATTCGGTATGTCATTAAAGTTGATGTATACTAGCCTTGTGTGTGATAGTCTATGATCTAATCAAGCATGTAAAGAAATGAATTGCTAAGTTATTTACACTCATACTTGTTCATTGATTAGAAAGGCTACTAGTCTAATTGCTCACCTTGCCATTTCCAGGACTAGTTGATTCTTGATCAAGCTTGGGAACATAACAAGGTCACGAGAGCACTCATATGTATGTTTTGTATTTCTTATATTAAACTCCTAGATGGTGGCACTAGCATGTAAATATTGTGGTTATGTATTTTGTTTAACACTCTAAGTTTATGTAATTATTAAATTAAGTCCTTTGATGTTCCATGGATGGGTTTTGTTACGATGCTTGTATGATGTTGAGTCTTCGATTGTTTTAGCTATTCTTAGTTTAGGGTTGATATGGAATGGTTCATAATAGCATGTTAGATGAAGTGGGTGATTATGTTTGCGTGTAGTTAGATATTATGTCTTATTTTGGTTCTAGGGTCTTACACCTATACAGATTGGTCTATCCGCCTTTGAGGTTGACTTTGTGGAGATGAACATCAGGCCCACCTATAGTTGCCTTTTGGAATGTCCTTAGATCCATTCGGCTGGTGTGATCCCTTTTATGTTGTATCAAAAATTAAAATTTATGGTTGAGGGATAGCTCGTGACTATCCGTGTTGAAAAGGAAATTGTTGCCTCAATGTCGACTGAGGTGCCTTACATTGAGTTTGACGGGAGGGCTTTAGAATGTTCTTTCAGGTCACTAGAGCTGATAAGCGCGACTTTTGTCTCCGAATGAAGCAAGATTTGAAGGCTAGGGTTGTCCAAGTGTACAAGGATGCAGGTGAAGGAGACTTTAAGAAGAGGTGCTGAACCATGAAAAGGATTAGGAAGGCGTCACCAATGTAGGTTGTATCCGGTGACCATTGCTGAAAAGAAAGACCAATTCAGGCTAGGTTTCAAGCCCAATGCATCACAAAGAAGGGCCGCTATGATGAAGAATCAAGAAAGAATGAAAGCTAGACTTAAAGGGGAAGAGGTTGAGTGGGACCTAATAACATTTCCAGCCTTCAATTTCACTTTTGTTTTAGGGGGATTTGTAAACCCCGGTATGACTCAGGACGAGGAAGAAAGGAATGAGATTGTCGAAATGTTTGATAATTTGAGCATTAACGTAGTGCTAGAAGAGAAACAAAAGGGTGGATATCTGCATATGATCCGCCCATGTGATGAGCTTAATAATTAGATTGCAGAGGAACTTCCTGTAGTTTTTAAATCTCTTTCAGAGTAATTCTCAAAACTAATCCTTTATTTAGCTCGAACATAGTAAGGGATCCTTTATGTAAGGACATATGCTAAACCGTTTGGTTCGTTCCCATTCAATAAAATGCATTTTCTTCAATTAACCTTGTGTGGAAAGATTTAAACACCAAAACATAAAAAAATAAAACAAGACCAAGCATTTCATTTTTCTTTTTGCAAACATCGATATATATTCTCGTTCCTTTCCCTTACAAGTCTCCGGATATCAATGCCATAAGCAATCTTGGGTCTGAATCGCGAGTTAATTTCAAGAAACCCATGTGTCCAAAAGGGTTTCGAAGATCTTGACAATGAAATTGAGTGTGATGTTACAGAAGACTTGCTTTGGTTGATGGAAAGAGAAGAGAAGCAGATTGTTCCCTATAAAGAGATGTTAGAAATTTTAAACCTCAGAACTAAGGAAGAAAGGCGCGAGGTAAAGATTGGCACCACCATTATCATCGAAACACGACATAGCCTAATTAAACTCTTGCAAGATTACAAAGATGTATTTGCATGGTCGTACCGAGATATATTCGGTCTAGACACTGACATTGTGATGTATTATTTGCCCATAAGGCCATAATGTCGGCCTGTACAACATAAACTTCAAAGAATGAAGGCCGAGATGTTGTTAAAAAAAAGAGATGAAGTGAAAAGGCAGTACAATGCCAAATTTCTACAAGAAGCTAGGTATCCTAAATGGGTGGCCAACATTGTCCCGATTCCAAAGAAGGATGGAAAAGTTTGCATGTGTGTTGATTACAGAGACCTTAACGGGGAAAGCCCTAAGGATAACTTTCCACTACACAATATCGACACCTTGGTGGATAATACAACCGGTCACTCCTTATTCTCATTCATTGATGGCTTCTTGGGCTATAATCAAATTAAGATGTGTCCCAAGACATGGAAAAGGCCACATTTGTGACGATGTGGGGTACCTTTTGCTACATATGTCGTTCGACCTGAAAAATGCTAGGGCTACTTATCAAAAACCATGATAAATCTATTCCATGATATGATGCACCAAGAAATTGAAGTATATGTGGACGGCATGATTCCCAAAGTCTCGAACAGAAGGGGAGCACATCGTGAATCTAGATAAGCTTTTTAAAAGGTTGAGAAAATTTTAGTTGAAGCTTAACCATGCTAAATGCACATTCAGGGTAACGTCAGGAAAACTCTTAGGCTTCGTTGTAAGTAGGAGAAAAATTGTAGTGGACCCTAATAAAGTGATAGCAACCCAATAGCTACCTCTCTCTAAAGGCCAAAAGAGATCCGTGGGTTTTTGGGAACACTTAATTATATCGCCCGGTTCATCCCTTAGTTGATAGAAAAATGTAGTCCAGTGTTCAAATTGCTCAGAAAGAACAACCCTGGGGAATGGGACGAGGAGTGTCAAGAGGCCTTTGAGCAAATCAAGAAGTAGTTGTCAAACTCACTGGTGTTAGTACCACCCATTTCAAGAAGGCCTCTAATCCTGTACCTGACCATGTACGAAAATTCAATAGGTTGCGTGCTAGGACAACATGATGAGACTAGGAGAAAAGAAAAGATGATCTATTATTTAAGCAAGAAGTTTACAAATTGCGAATTGAGGTATCCACAAATCAAAAAGATGTGTTATGCTATGGTTTGGGCATCCAAAAGGCTCAGGTAGTACATTTTGTAAAACAACACGTGGTTAATATCCAAACTCGACCCTTTGAAATTCATGATGAAGGCACCAGCCCTGTCAACAAGGTTAGCCCGCTGGTAGATGTTGTTAACAAAATTTGACATTCAATATGTCAGCCAAAAAGTGGTAAATGGAAGCGCCATAGGATATTTTTTGGCGAGTCACGCTTTTGAGAATTACGAAGCCCTAGTTTTTGACTTTCCTAATGAAAATCTGATGTGCATTACAACTGAAGAAGATGGCCCAACTGATTCGTGGGTCCTCAATTTTGATGGAGCTTCTAACACCTTGGCTCACAGCATTGGGGTAGTCTTGGTCTCACCGGAAGGTGATCATTATCTCTTTACTAGTAGTTTAAAATTTTTCTGCACCAACAATATGGTAGAATACGAAGCTTGTATTATGGGATTACAAGCAGCAATTAAAAGAAGGATCAAGGTTCTAAAGGTCTTCAACATTTTTGCCTTAATCATTTATCAAATTCGAGAAGAGTGGGAAACAAAGTATTCAAAGTTAATCGAGTATCAAAAGCTAGTCCTTAAACTAATAAAAGAGTTTGGGGAAATAACTTCTGAGTACCTCTCGAGGGAAGATAATCAAATGGCGGATGCTCTTGCCACATTATCTACGGCATTCAAGGCGAGTGAAGGAGCCAAAATGATGCTTGTCCAAATACGAATTTTTGACTTGCCGGCATATTGCTATGACATAGTAGAAGAAGCAGATGGCCTCCCATGGTACCATGATATATTACAATATATTAAGCTTTAGGAATATCTACCACAGAAAAATGAAAATGACAAAAGAATGATGCATAGGCGCCAAAGAGGCACATTGCTATGACAAGAGAATGGCTACGAGATATGTCCTTGACAGAGAAATCTTGTACAAAAAAAGTTAGGATCAAGTCTTACTAAGATGCATAGGCGCCAAAGAGGCCCAGCTGATTCTAGAAGAAGTTCACAAAGAAGTTTGTGCGACTCACCCTAGCGGGTTTACCATGGCCATGCAAATTATGCGACTCAACTATTATAGGTCCACCATGGAAGGATACTGCATTAATTATGCTCAGATGTGTCACATGTGTTAGATCTACATTAACAAAATACATGCGCCACCGCAGCCTCTCCGTGTAATGATTGCTCCTTGGCCCTTTTCGATGTGGAGCATGGATGTAATTGGGAAGATTCATTAGAAAGCTTCCTACAGGCACAGGTTCATCATAGTAGCCATTGACTATTTCACCAAGTGGGTTGAGGAAGCTTTCTATGCAAACGTCACTAGATCGACAATTTGTAAGTTCCTCAATAAGGAGATTATTTGTCATTATGGGCTTCCTGAGAGTACTATCACCGCCAATGCCTCAAATTTGAACAACAAAATCATAACCGTAGTTTGTGAGAAAATATTCTAGATCAAGCATCACGAATCGGTAACTTATCGCCCAAAGATGAATGGGGCAATAGGGGCTGTAAATAAGAATATCAAGAAGATAGTCTCCAGGATGACTAGCACTTACAAAGATTGGCATGAGAAGTTGTCATTTGCCTTATACACCTACTAAGCTGCCGAGTGGACGCCTATAGGGTAGCGACGTTTTCCTTGGTCTATGTCATGGAGGTTGTGCTACCCATTGAGATTGAGATGTCATCACTTTATGTCTTGATGGAGGCAGAATTAGAGGAATATGAATGGATTCAGGCATGTTACGACCAACTGAATTTAATCGAAGAAAAGAGATTAAAGGCGATGTGCAATGTCCAGATGTACCAGAAAAGGATTATGCGAGCCCATGATAAAAAGGTTTGCCCAAGAGAATTCCAAGAAGGAGACTTGGTGCTGAAAAACATGTTGTTAATCCAAAGAGATTCCTGCGGGAAATGGTCACCCAATTGGGAAGGACCCTATGTTGTAACCAAAGCTTTCTCTGGAGGAGCCTTGATCTTAGCTGAGATAAATGGGGATGAGTTACAAAACCCCATAAATTTAGATTCAACCAAACAACAATATGCCTAGAAAAAAAAAGAAAAAAAGAGTAAAAAACCAAAATGGCGCTTCGAGAAAAATGAAAAGGGTCTAAAAGTGAAAACCCGCAAAGGGAACTTTAGACTCAACAAAAAATGAAAAAAGAAAATAAAAGGAGGGTTCAAGATGAAAACCTGCAAAGGGTGTCTTGAAACCAAAGGTGGATTCATGTTGAAAACCCGCAAAGGGCGGCTTGAATATTGGAAGTTGAGCTGACCATCTCAAGAGACTGACAATTTGTTCAACATCTTCATCATGGAATTTGAAATCTTCTAAGTAAGGGTTGCATTTGGAAGAACTTCTGAAGGATTGACTCGTAGCGCTTTAACCCTTGATATCCAGACACTTTATCCTTTTTTTGTAATTACTTTCGTGTTTGACACTATCAATAAACCTTACTTATAAGAGTTTTCCTTTTACATTCCTTTCACCCACATTTGCATATTGAAATGGGAACCAATGGATTGTCGTTTATATAACATAAAGGATTTTTTAGCATTACTCTGAACGTAGTTTAAAAGTACATGAACTATGATGCATTTGATTATTATGATGCTAATCATATCACTTGCATAAACATGAAATTATGTGCAAATAATGGCACCAGTCTAGGGAAATTACTCGAACCAAGGAAGAGAGATTCCCTAAGTGGTAAATACAATGCAAAGACATTTAAGGTGGAAATAAGCTTTGCTAAAAAGATTCCCATGCAAGAAATTCAAAAAGGTTCATAAAAAGCTTTGAAGGTCCGAAGAGATTGCATTATCAATCATAAGTACACGATTATTGGATTGAGCGAGCAAATATGCAAAGGTCAGATATTTTCTACAAAGCAAGGATCAAGTGATTTTTTATGAAGCAAAGAGGTTCAGAAACATGGTCAGTTTCAACTCTATGTTTTGTACCATTTGATGACAAGACTATAACGCCCTGGTTTTGGGCCTAGGAGTTTCTAGGTTGATTAGATGGTCCGGTGGACCGGGATTACAGATTTTAGTTAGAATTAGGATTAAAATTTGATTAAATATTTTTGAGTGAGAAAATATTTGGGAAAAATATCGACAAATATTTATTTAATATATGGATATTTTTGGTAAAGTCAATTTTGGAAAATGGAATTTGGTAAGTTGACATTTTGGCTAGTGACCAAAATGTAAAGAATGTAAAACTATTTTTAGTGACTGTTTTGTAAAAGGGTCAAATCTTAGAATCTTTAAGGAGATATTTTACCTAAATGTTTTATCATACTTTTCTCTCAACTGTGAGTATTTTAATAAGTTTTAATTAAAGGTTAAAAGAGATTTAATTGAGAGGTGGTTATTTTCACCAAAAACTACTTTGACGTAACTTTCTTTCTCTCAAAATCTCTTCAACCATACTTTCTCAATTTCATCAAAGATTTCAGGTAATGCTCTTGATTAATTGAACTCTTGATTTCTAAATGATTCTCCCATCTTGTTTTTCCAAAATCTTATTGTCTTCTTTTGTTTTCCAATAGTAAACAACCAATTGAGGGAAAATTCACTCATTAGAGATAAGATTCGTTCTTATCCTCTAATGAATGGTTCTTTTTTGAAATTCCCAAGTATTTGATCATTGTTTAATGTTTTCTAATGAGTTTTAATGATTTAATTATGGAAATTGGTTAAATCAAGGTTTAATTGATGAGATTAAGTGATTTTTGTTTGGGATCTATTTTACTGAGTTCTTGATTGATTATAATCATGATTTTGATGTTTAATAATGTTAATAAGTTGGTTTTAACATTGGAACTATGTGAATCTCTAATTTCCTAAGTTGCTAGTGTGGTGTTTTTGGCAAGTTATGGGTTGTTTAATGAATGCTAGAAGTATAAGGATGTTAATAGGTTGTTTTTGGATGTTATTTGAAGTTAATTGAAGGATTAAACCTTTAGTTTTTGGCCAGGTTAATTTTAGAGGATGTTTAATGTTGTTTTTGGTTGTTGTGGAAGGGTTTTTGGATAGTGATTTTGGGGATTAATGTTGCTGAGTCTTTGAATGCATTTTCATGCATTGAATCCCTTGTTTTGTGTGGATAAATCAAGAGCGTTCGATCCTCAAGCTTGTGGCATTGTCGGTGAGCGAGAACATGGATTATTTGGGAGTTTAAATTAAGCTTGAAATGCTGGTTTAAATTCGGAAGTATGTATAAAGAGATTTCTTCCTCAGTCGTGCTTTGGCAAATTTGTTTTATGCACTTGTTTTTGAATTCATGGTACCTACTGTTTATGCATGTTTTATGTATGTTTATACTGATTTTTGATCATATATTGATGACGGGTGCATTGGGAAAATGATCCATATATGTATGAGGTATACTTGTAAATGCATGGTTTAATGCAATAGAAATGGTTTTCGAATATTGCATATAAAAACAGTGAGGTACATGGTTAACAATGAATTATATTGGCAAGTGATGTGGTTTAAAATATTATCAGATATAGTTGGTCGGCCATATGATTGATGGTGCACTATAAATAAGTTGCCTTGGGTGTTGAGGGGTTTATGTGTACCGAATACTCCATCACGAGTACCCTATCGGTTGAGGGGTTATATGGTACCGAAAACTCTCTTTAGTGGATTACGCATCTAACCGATTATTGGGTTGTGATGGTAATCGGTTGTGAATGTACCTTGAATTCCAGTTGATATGGCATGAAGTGTTGAGATGACACTTGTTGAGTCCGTGTATCCGATGAAGTATTTTGTAAAGTGGAACTTGGTTTATGTTCACTTGAAAGACAATATAATTGATAATGTATCATGTTGATGGATTATGTTGTATAATGTTAGTTTATACATGTTTACTCCTTAAGCCTTGCATAAGGGTTTAGGGTTGGGAAAGCTTAAGTTGAGGGTTAGCAAATGGGATTTTGTTGTTGGTCCTTGATACATGTTGCATATGGTTTAATATGCTGGATTTTGAAAATTTCAAGTGCATGGTTTTCAATGCAATATGTTTTATAAGATGATTGGAATGGTGATTTCAATGTGGTTGGGAAAAATGGTTTTAAAATACATTGATGGTGTGTTGTTCGAGCACTCCTCACTAAGCCTAGTGTGCTTACGCACTCTTTGTCCATCAATGTAGAGAATTAAAGGATTTCGAGGCAGCAAGCAAGTGATGGGAATCCAAGGACTTCGGTTATTAAACATATGCTTTCGAACTAGACTAGTAGTAATAAAGGCAAGGGTGTTCATTGTTATTTTAGGAGGGTTTTGCTAAACTCCCTGATTGAGCAATTTTGCTATGTTGTTTTGAGATTGTAATTGGCCTTATATGTTTGGTTTTGAGGTGGATTTATGTTTTGAGTTTTGGAATGGTTGAGTTTTGGGAAACATGCTTCTAGATTCATGATTGAAGCATGATGTTGTGTTTTAAACATGTTTCCTTGATATTCTGGTTTGGTTTGATCTATAGACAAGGGGTACACATCTTTATGAATTGTTGATGCATGCTTTAATTCACGTTCGAATAAAAAATCAGCAAATTTGACATTTCAGGTCCATGCATACTGATACGCAGGGCTCCGTATCGGTATGAATCAACGTATTTTGACAAGGCGTACCGATACGCGAAGAGCTATATCAGTACAATTTTGAGCTATTGGAATTCTAGTTTTGCTTTGTGTATCTCACATACCGATATGCCTTGGGACCGTATTTGTAATATCCCGAAATATGGCTTAGTAGTAAGTCGTTAATTAGTGGTAAATTAACTTGACATAAGGGTGTCCTAATGATTGGATTGTTAATTAAAGAATGGGACCTTTTTGACAGGAAGAAAAAAATTAAATTGATTATCAAAAAGGGGCTAGAATCTAAAGATTGGAATCTAGGTGACCATTTTGATGAGGATCGAATTAAAAGAAATTGGGAACTTAAGGAATGTATGGTGAATAAATAAAGTTAAAGGGTAGATACACTTGTCATGTAGGCCTAAGGGCATGTGTGTTAAAGGGCATGAGTTACCCGATGTTGAATGAGAAAGAATGGGATGAACCATCCTCTTCCTTTCATCCTACTTCACATTCGAATATCCTCTTATAGTGAGAGAAATGAGAGTTTGTAAGGGAGATTATATAAAAAAAATTCAAGCTTAAAGGAAGTAGAAATCAAGTATGATGACCGAGATAGCTAGGATGGGTAAGTCCTTTCATTGATTTTGATTGTGTTTCATCTGAGAATGGTAATCCATGTTTATGATTGAATGTGCATGTCTTAAATCTTTAGTGAATTAGATAAAATGCTAAGATGTTAGAGAAATTACACTAGAATTTTTGAATATAAGATGTCGTTGAGTAAGATCATGAATGGGTTAAAGAATTTAGACAAATAGATTTGAGGTCACTTTGATTGATTAATGCTTAATGGAATGATCTATAGGTAATTAACCTTGAGATTATTGTAAATTTAGACTTGGATTGAAGACCGATTGGTTATGAAAAATCAAATTACTTTTAATATATGTTTTCTAGTATGTAAAGAAACTGTTTTTGGGAAGAATGTATAGATTTAAATAGGGATCACTTGGTCGTAAACTTGAGTAAACTGGACTATAGTGTATGGAATGTAGCCTATGGATGACTATGATTCCCTATTTTGTGTTAAAATGTATCCTTTGTGGGCTGTTTTAATGGACACGAGCAGGGGACTACTTGTGTGTCAATATGGGGGTTGTTATGCTTGTCATTATGGGTTAAAGGGTTGTTTTAATTAGAAATTCAAACATTAGAAATCATTAAAAGACACTTGGGGCTGCCTTGAAAGTTTATATGTGATTTAATGATTATTAAAAGTTATGTATCTTGTAAACAAGTTTGAGGGACAGTTTCAAATAAGTATATGTATACTAGTGTAATTGTGATTGTTTGTGTGAATTGCAATAAGGCATATATGTTAGATCAAATGATACAACTTTAAAGAACTTAAGGTGATTTATAGAGCTCATTCGAATAAACTAGAGTGGAAGAAATGAATGATACTTATTTTAATATAAGCACAAATGGTATCTCATGATCCATTGCATGATTGATTAAAAACTAAGCCTTGGTGGCCTTGTTGATAAGCATATAAGAAATGCTCATCTTGAATGTAAAAATTC
The DNA here is from genome assembly GCA_019671005.1 of Hibiscus mutabilis. NCBI lineage: Eukaryota > Viridiplantae > Streptophyta > Magnoliopsida > Malvales > Malvaceae > Hibiscus > Hibiscus mutabilis. The sequence goes on along the minus strand of CM033717.1, from coordinate 27,192,956 downwards.
ACATATGGTGAATCTTGCTTACCTTGAATGAAAATACGCTATGTGACTTGCTTACATTGAATCTTGAAGTTACGTTCAAAATGTTATTAACCAAATAAATAAACGTGAAAATCCTTGGTCTCGAGTCAGTTGTAGATACAGTTGGCATGCCATAAAGTCCATCGAGCTCGCTAGTGTGAACTACGGTCTAGGACTTAGGTCCCTTGTCGATAAAGATAAAATGATCTGTTAGTACTATTAGTACCCTTGCTCGGTAATGGTTAGATGGTACTTTATGTACCCTTGTTTCGATATCTTGTATACCCCTGTTTTGGTACTTGGTGTACCCTTGTTTGATATTGGATTTAGAGGATTCACATATCTAGGCTGAGGTCGAGTCACAAGGCTATGTTACATAACAAATTTGAATGTAGTTTGTTAAAAACAACTTGAATATGGCAGCTTGATGTATATTAATTCTTCGATAAGTCTTTTATAAAGGAGACTTGCTATAAATAATGATAAATAAGTTAAACTAAACAGAACAAAGGTATAAATTTAGATATGCTTGAATGGTGTGAATCAAATGTCAAGCCTTGATAAATTTATGTATGCTTGAATGGTGTGAATCAAATGTCTTGCTTTGATAAATTTGTGTATGCTTGAGGGAGGTGAACCAAATGTCATGTTTGGACACAATTATATTTATATTCATGAGATAATGAGGGGATTTGAATGTTATTTAGGGAATATATACTGAAGGAACATGATTATGACTTGTTCGAATGGATATAGATAGGGCAAAGAGATGTTGGTTAATTAAATGATAGTTTAGCGTGAATGCTTGATTGAATGCTAATAAAGTAAAGAGATGATTTTTGATTAAATGTTAATTTAGCATGAATGCTTGATCGAATGTTAATTAAGTAATATGTTGGTTACTACAAAATTAGACAGATGATAGTATGGAAGAAATAACTATAACTGATATTGTTACAACCGACTTGTAAAGTTGTTAAAATATGCATTAGTTGTAACTTTGAAAATTCGCTATAATTTGTACAAGTTGAATTGGAGGTTACAATTTATATGGTTAGAAAGAATATAATGTGTAGTTTTGTTTAAAACAAACGAAATTGAATTCCGAGTTATAGAACAGATTATAGAGACGATTTCTTAAGGATAGTGTAATCTACCCGGTGGCAGAATTGGGCATGCTTGTTACTAAATTTTGTATTAATTCATAAGGAGAAAAAATATAAGGCTTATATGGTTAAAAATATAATTGATTTATCTTTCCAATGGTGTAAACGGTTTGAAATTCTGGTATACGAAATGAAAGATATGAATTTTTAACCGAGTGAGGCTCAGTCTGCCTGACAACAACAGCTCTATAGGATATTAGAAAATATCATTGAAAAACATGAACGTATGGGAATTGTTTTGAAATTTTACAAGAATATTAGATCATATGAGATCTGTAAAAACTAGTTATAGCTAATAAAAAGTCATTAATAGTAGATTGAATCTGGAGAAGATAAATCCAATAAAGCTTATAAGTACTTTGTAAGGAATTATATTACTTACTCACTTGTCAAGAATGGTAGTATTTTGGATGTAATAATTTATGGGAAGAAAGGACTCATAATTAGAGAAACATTAAGTGGGGATTCAATTGAATGGAAACATAACCTAATGTTATGCTTAATAAGATACCTTGACATACTATTATCATAGCAGTGTCTTGTAGAATAAGTAAGTTAAATTTCGGAACAAGATTCAAATATTCCGATTTTAATTTAAGTATCGGGTAAAGAATGTGAATCGGTTGATTGTGGTTTATTTATCAAATAAAATGTTAAAATTGTTACTTGTTGACCGAATTGTGAAATTAGATGATTAGAGTAATACACACCTGGTGTTCAATTTGTATTACCGTAAGTTAATTGATTTGAGTTAAGGGAACTTTGATCAAATTAGAACATCACTACCTCATTAAGCAAAGGCTTACGATGTGTTCTCTTAACACCTTGTAGGTTTGGTGAGACTTCAGGTTGTTTTTGAGCTAATCACGAATGCTGGGAATCTCGTTTGGTTCGGATCAACCTCTTGTCAACTCTTACGATGGTGGCACCTAGTTAGACTTGCATAAGCATATAGATCCTTATATGGCCTGTATACCGATATATTTGTTTATGAAGATCTAAAGAGCATTAAATTGTAAAAAGGGCCTTTACAATTATTTTCGGGTTGCTTATTATTGATTGATTAGTTAGCGTGATTTCATGTCTTCTGATACATGCCTAGAATGGTTAGCATGTTTTGAATGATCTCATTGTTGCTTGTGATTAGGATTATAGATCATCTTGAGTTTGTGCATGAGTAAGGAGTAATTAATATAAGAGCATATCATTCTGATAAATAATCGAAAGACTAGATTAATTATTATCCAATCGGTTAGTATAAAAGATGATAATCCCACGCATGAAAATATTAACTTAGTGATAATTGAATAGAGTAATTGATACTAGTTTTGTAATGTCCTGAGTCTTGTTGCATTGTATAAATGATTGTTGAAAAATAGTTAGTAATCAAATCAAGTGATTAATATTAGTTATCTTTATAAGAGTCTAAAAGGGGTAACAATAGTTGTAATAAGCTGATACATTGGAAGTCAAGAAAGTTTCTAGCAAGCTTCTCGACTTATTGCAAATATGTAAGATAATTGTGAACACTTATGTGTTTACTTATGCTTTAGATATCTAGAGTGAACCTATATCTGACTTGGTTAACTTAAAAGTTTTAAATTTTTCCTGAATTCTCTTTATGTGCCTGATTGAAAAGAGTTAAGTAAATCATGATTGCTTGCTTGTTTGTCTTTAACATGTCCTAATCCGATTTATCTTCTAGACCAGGTTAGGGGACGTTACAGTATTAGTACGACTAGTTGTTATGGTTGTTATGGACTGTTTATGTTTTGAGATTCTTCTATTTTGGTCTCGAATTGTTATGTATGCAATTGAATGAGTTTGGATGGTCGTATCGAGCTGTAAAATTGACAAGTGAGCATGAAACCTTACTAATTAAGGATTGGCAACTTCAAAATGGATTAAGTCTCTATAATTTTCTAGAATTGCAATTTGGTCCCTATTTGCAATTGAGTGCAATTAGATGTCAATTCGACGTCCGATTGAGTTGATATTTCACCCGTTCTTAGTATGTACACCTAGGTTATAATGTTGCATGTGGATAAGTTAAAAGAAAAAAATAGACGTAATTCAAGTTAAACCTTTACGGGTTTGTTTCAGCAAACCCAATGTTACTTACTCGGTTCGATCTTGCGTCTAGACTGGATCAAGGGGGTTACATTTGTTGGTACCAGAGCTAGGTTTGCGATAATTGGGATGATGTTATTAATTGATTTATGCTAGTTTATATGCATGGTGATTGTTAAATACACGTTGGTTGTTATATGCCATGTTGCGATATGTTTTGGGGACATATTGCCATATTACTACAGTCTAAAATGTTTTATGGAAGTCTTGGATCCTTGCTTGAAGTTGGCCTGATTGTTTTTGTTTTGGTGTAATTATCATGCCTTAGATATTTTAGCATGATGGGACCGAGGAGAGAATTGAGATCTGGCACGATTGTTGCTGACGCTGGGCAGGGAAATCAGGAGGATGTTATACCTCCTGGAGGTTTGCCACCTCTTCCGCCTAATTCACCTGTAGGAGTGGAGCATGTACCACCTATGCCAGTTGAGGAAATGTTGGGTGATATGGCGCTTTTGATATAGGCGATGACTAGAGCTTTTCAAGCTTCTGTTGCTAGAGCGCATGTGCCTGCACCAGCTGCATAGCAAACGGGGTTGTCGTTAGAATAGTTGTGTAGTTTGGTAGAAGTTGAGTTTCGTGGGGCATCCGAGGGGTGGATGGCCAGTACTGATCAAATTTTGGATCAAATAGGGTGAAATGATGCCCGTAAGTTGGGATGTGTTGTATCCCTATTGCAAAGAGATACCTATAGTTGGTTCACTACTGTGACCGCGGGCATGGAACCCAGTGATATGACCTGGGAGTTCTTTCGAACTGTCTTTAAGAAGAATTATCTAGGAGTTAGATACTTGGATGAAAATAAATGCGGGGCCTTGGTTCAGGGCAGTATGTCTGAGGTTGAGTATGAGGTACAATTTGTTCGGTTAAGTCAGTATGCTTTTGAACTGGTACCGGATGAGAGGAATCACTGTGACCAATTCCATTATGGATTGGTACAGGATGTTAAGACATATATGTTAGCTTCTGACTACATCGATTTCAACGTGTTGGTTACACGAGCGAAGGACATTAAGCAAAACTTAGGTTTATCGGTTCATGTGGGAGGTTCTGGCTCTAGCAAGAGAGTTGCGGACTCTGGTTCCGGTGGTGGTCAGTTTAAGAGGCATTATGATAAGAGGTATCGCCCTGAGTTGAGGAAATGTGGAGGTAGGGTTGAGTGAGGATTGTAAGGGCAGGGTACCCAGGCTAGAGCAGCAGATAACACTAGTTGGATTTGTAGATTACGGGATCACATGAGGTGAGACCGTCCATGTTTGGATAGCGAGGGACAGGATCCTGCGGCTATTGTTGCTAACTCTTGTTGAAGTTGTGGATCGAGCGATCATTTGAGAGGCGACTGTCCGTTGTTGGCTGGTAGTGGACAAGCTAGGGCGCCTATGGCTGCACCAAAGGGATATTGTGGTTGTGGCTGAGGGCAGTTTCAACGTAGGGATGAGGGTCTGAGGATAGTTCCTCATACTGTTTCTATCCAACCAGAGGGTGGTGGTCCTACGAGGGTGTATGCACATCGCAAGGGATGCAATGACACCGATGTGATTGCAGGTACATTTACATTGCAACCATTGCAATTTTTTCTTTTGTTGGTTCTGGTTTAACACATTCATATATCTTGCGTGAGCATGCGCATTTGCTTAATATACATGTTGAGGTGTTAGATGTGGGAATGTATGTAACTAGTTCTTTCGATGAGACAGTTGTTACAAGAAGGTTGTTTAGGAATATCCTTTGACTGTTCAAGGTCATGTGTTTGCGGTTGATTTGATGGAGTTGTCGTTTCACGGTTTTGATGTAATCCTAGGCATGGATTGCTTGTCTTATCATAGAGCTGTAGTTGATTTTGAAACCAAGCGAGTTTCCTTGAAACTTGTCGATGATTACGAAGTGGTTGTTGTGGGTGAAAATGCTAAGTTCTTGCCCAATGTTGTTTTGACTCTGGAAGTGACTCGTAAGATGGATTCTAGATGTCAGACATTCCTAGCCTACGTTATGAATTCGGGATCAAAGGAGGTGCGTGTTCAGGACATTCGTACCGTATGTGCATTTTTGGGTGTTTTTCTAGAGAAGTTATTGGGTTTGCCGCCAGATAGGAAGGTTGAGTTTGGCATTGAGTTGTATGCAACTACAACTCCAGTGTCTAATGCTCCCTATCATATGGCACCGAAGGAGTTAAAGACACAACTACAGACGTTGCTTGATCGAGGGTTTATTAGGCCTAGTGTTTCACCATGGGGAGCGCCAATGTTGTTTGTGAAAAAAGGATGGCACTATGCAGATATGCATTGATTATCGACAACTAAGCAAGTTGGCGAGTAAGAATAAGTATCTGTTTTCCTGGATTGATGATTTGTTTGATCAGTTTAGAGGTGCTTCGGTGTTCTCTAAGATTGATCTTAGGGTATGGGTATTATCAGTTGAAGGTAAAGGATGGGGATGTTCCTAAGACTGCTTTTCGTACGAGGTACGAGCATTATGAGTTCTTGGTGATGCTGTTTGGTTTGACTAATGTGTCGGTTGCGTTTATGGATATGATGAGTTAAGTGTTCCATGAGTTTTTGGACCAATTCGTGGCCATGTTTATTGATGATATCCTTGTGTCTTCTCGTATCAAGGAGGATCATGATAGACACTTGCAGGTTGTACTTCAGGCGTTGTTGGATAATTAGTTATATGCTTAGTTGAGCATGTGTGAGTTTTGTCTTAGGGAAGTTGTTTTTTCTTGGACACGTTGTGCCAGCCGAAGGAATTCAGGTTGACCTATAGAAGATTGATGCGATGGTAGGTTGGAAGTCACCTAAGTTTGTGCCGGAGATTCGTAGTTTTCTTGGGTTTGTGGGTTATTATCATCGGTTTATGGATGGTTTTTCAAGGATTGCTGCTTCTTTGACCAAGTTATTGCAAAAAAATGTTCGTTTTGAGGGGACGGAGTATAGGAAGCAAGCTTTTGAAAATTTAAAGGAGGCTTTGACGCAACCTTCTATCTCGAGTCAACCAGAGTCGGATAAAGAGTTTGTTGTTTATAGTGATGTATCATATGTAGGATTAGGTTGTGTATTAGTGCAATGAGGTAAAGTTGTGGCTTATGCGTCGTGACAGTTGAAGGTGCATGAGCGCAATTATCCTACGCATGATCTGGAGCTTGTCGTAGTTGTGCTTGCTTTGAAAATTTGGAGGCACTATCTCTATGGTGAGAAGTGTGTTGTGTTCACGGATCACAAGAGTTTGAAATATTTTATGACTCAAAAAATTTGAATCTTAGGCAACGTAGATGGTTGGAGTTGCTTAAGGAGTATGATTTGACAATTGAGTATCATCGGGAAAGGCTAATGTTGTAGCCGATGCTTTGAGTAAAAAGTTGTGATGGAGTTGAGGGCGATGTTTGCGTGGTTAAGTGTGGCGCGAGATGGAGGCTTGTTGGCCGAGTTGCAAGTAAAGCCATCTTTGCCACAGTTGATTAAAGAAAAACAACCTTATGATGATGTGTTGGAAGCGCATGTTAAGGACATCATGGATGGAAATCCGATAGATTTTTACTTTAATGATGGCAGGGTGTTGTGTTTCAAGGATCAGATAGTGGCACCTAATAATGATGAGTTGAGGCATACTATTTTGATTGAGGCACATACTAGTCCTTTTGCTATGCATCCCAGTGGTACTAAGATGTATCTATTGTTAAAGGAAAAATTCTATTGGGTTGGTTTAAAGAAAGTTGTGGCTGATTTTGTTGCTAGATGCATGGTGTGTCAGCATGTTAAGGCTGAGCATTAGTTTCCCTCTGGGTTGTTGCAACCGTTGGAATAGAAGTGGGAGAGAATCACCATTAATTTTGTGTCTAGGTTGCCGTTGACGCCCACTAGAAAGGATTTCATTTGGATGATTTTGGATCGATTTACAAAGTGTGCATACTTTGTGACAGTGCATACAACATATACCTTGGATAAGTTGGTAGAGTTGTATATTGTGGAGATTGTGCGTTTGCACGAAGTGCCTAAGTCCATAGTTTTGGATAAAGATCCACGATTTATCACAAGGTTTAGGGAGTGTTTGTATTTGGCTTTGGATACACGGTTGAATTTCAGTACTTCATATCATCCACAGACGGATGCTTAGTCTAAACATGTGATCCAAGTCTTGGAGGATATGTTGAGGTGTTGCATCATTGAGTTCCAAGGAACCTGGGAGAAACAATTGCCTTCGGTGGAGTTTGCTTATAACAATAATTATCAGGCTAGTATACAAATGGCATTGTATGAGGCCTTGTATGGTAGGAAGTGTCATACGCCATTGTGTTGGGCCGAGGCTGGAGAAAAGCATGCTTTTATGCTGGATGTGTTGAAAGAAACGAATGAGAAAGTGAAGCTTGATTGCAATCATTTGAAAGCATCTTCGGATCGCCTGAAATCCTACGCAGATTGAATATGTTGTTGGTGATCGTGTGTTTTTAAAGGTGTCACCTTGGAAGAAGGTGATGTGGTTCGTACGTAAGGGTAAACTTAGTCTGAGGTTCATTGGAACGTATGAGTTTGTGGAGTGTATAGGTCTTGTAGCTTATCGTTTGAGGTTGCCTCCTAAGTTGGAGAAGATTCATGATGTGTTTTATGTGACGATATTGCGGAAGTATCGTTCGGATCCATTGCATGTTATGCCGATGGAGGACATTGAGTTGCAACTGGATTTGTCATATGATTAGAAACCTATTGAGATCCTTGATTCTAGTAGTAAGGTTCTTCATTGCAAGACAATCGAGCTTGCAAAGGTGTTGTGGTGACACAGTGGAGTTGAGGAGGCCACGTAGGAGAATAGGGCGGACATGATGAAATAGTTTCCACACCTGTTTCCTTCAGGTAAATTTCAAGGACGAAATTTCCTAAGTGGGGGAAAGTTGTAACGCCCCGAGTTTAGGCCTAGGAGTTTCTATGTTGATTAGACGGTCCGGTGGACCGGGATTAGAGATTCGAGTTGGATTCGAGATTAAAATCAGATTAAATATTTTTGTGCGAGAAAACATTTAGGAAAAATATCTAAAAATCATTATTTAATATATGGATATTTTTAGTAAAGTCAATTTTGGAAAATGAAATTTGGTAAGTTGACATTTTGACTAGTGACCAAAATATAAAGAATGTAGAACTGTTTTAGTGATTGTTTTGTAAATGGGTCAAATCTTAGAATCTCTAAGGAGCTATTTTACCTAAATGTTTTATCAAACACTTCTCTCAATTGGGATTATTTTAATAAGTTTTAATTAATGGTTAAAAGAGATTTAATTAAGGAGAGGTGGTTATTTTCCCTAAACACTACTTTGACGTAACTTTCTTTCTCTCAAGTTTTCTCTCAAAATCTCTTATGCCAAACATTCTCTTTTTCATCAAACATTTCAAGCAATGCTCTTGACAATTTGAACTCTTATTTTTAAATGATTCTCACATCTTGTTTTTCCAAAATCATATTGTCTTCCTTTGTTTTTCAAGAGTAAACATCCAATTGAAAGGAAATTCAGTCATTAGAGGTAAGGTTCATTCTTCTCCTCTAATGAATGTTTCTTTATTGAAATTCCCAAGTATTTTATCCTTGTTTAATGTTTTCTGATGAGTTTTAATGATTTAATTATGGAAATTGGTTAAATCAAGGATTAATTGACGAGATTAAGTGATTTTCGTTTTGGATCCGTTTTTCTAAGTTCTTGATTGATTATAGTCATGATTTTGATGTTTAATAATGTTAGTAAGTTAGTTTTAACATTGGAATCCCAAAACTATGTGAATCTCTAATTTCATAGGTTGCTAGTGTGGTGTTTTTGGCAAGTTTTGGGTTGTTTAATGAATGCTAGAATTATAAGAATGTTAATAGGTTGTTTTAGGATGTTAATTAATGGATTAAAGCTTTAGGTTTTGGCCGGGTTAAGATTGGAGGATGTTTGATGTTGTTTTCGATTGTTGTATATGGGTTTTTGGATAGCGATGTTGGGGATTAATGTTGCTCAGTCTTTGAATGCATTTTGATGCATTGAATCACCTATTTTTGTGTGGATAAATAAGAGTTGTTTGATCCTGAAGCTTGTGGCATCGTTTCGGAAGCTTTGGAGGGTTAATTCGCATCGACGAACGAAGCTTTACATTGTCGGTGAGTGAGAATGTGGATTTCAACTTTGAAATGGTTTAAAGGTTATTTGAGAGTTTAAATTAAGCTTGAAATGTTAGTTTAAACTCGGAAGTAAGTATAAAGAGATTTCTCCCTCGGTCGTGCTTTGGCAAAATTGTTTTATGTACTTGTTTTTGAATTACATGGTACCTACTGTTTATGCATGTTTTAAGTATTTCTATACTAATTTTTGATCATATATTGATGATGGATGCATTGGGAAAATGATTCATGTAAGTATGAGGAATACTTTTAAATGCATGGTTTAATTCATTGGAAATGGTTTTTGAATGTTGCATATAAAAACAGTGAGGTACATGGTTAATAATGAATTATATTGGCAAGTGATGTGGTTTAAAATATTATTAGATATAGTTGGTTGGCCATAAGAACGATAGTGCACTATAAATAAGTCACCTCGGGTGTTGAGGGGTTTATGTGTACCGAATACTCCACCACCAGTACCCTAATGGTTGAGGGGTTGTATGGTACCGAAAACTCCCATTAGTGGATTATGCATCTAACCAATAATTGGGTTGTGATGGTACCCAGTTGTGAATGTACCTTGAATTTCGGTTGAGATGACATGAAGAGTTGAGAGGACACTTGTTGAATTCGTGTATCTGATGAAGTACTTTGTAAAGTGGAACTTGGTTTATGATCACTTGAAAGCCAATATAATTGATAATGTATCATGTTGATGGATTATGTTGTATAATGTTAGTTTATACATGTTTACTCCTTAAGCCTTGCATATGAGTTGTTATGCATGGGAAAACTTAAGTTGAGGGTTAGGAAATAGAATTTTGTTGTTGATCCAAGATACATGTTGCATGTGGTTTAATATGCTGATTTTTGGAAATGTCAAGTTCATGGTTTTCACGGCATGATGTTTATAAGATGATTGAAATGGTGATTTCAATATGGTTTGGAAAATGGATTTAAAATGCATTGATGATATGTTTTTTGAGTACTCCTTACTAAGCCTAGTGTTCTTACGCTCTCTTTGTCCATCAATGCAAAGAATTAAAGGTGTTGGAGGTAGCAAGCAAGCGAAGGGAATCCAAGGAAATCGGTTAGTGAACGTAAGCTTTCGAGTTCATTATTATTTTGGGAGGGTTTTGCTAAACTTCCTGATTGAGCAAGTTTTCTATGTCGTGTTGAGATTGTAGTTGGCCTTATATGTTTGGTTTTGAGGTGGATTTATGTTTTGAGTTTTGGAATGGTTGAGTTCTGGGAAGCATACCTCTAGATTCATGATTAAAGCATGATGTTGTATTTTCGTCTATCCAGTTCTCAAACTAGGTGCATGACGAGATAGATAATAACATGCATAACGCTATTATTGTCCGGCTATTAGGACGTTCAATTGGCTATAAAGCCTTGGTGACACGAGTTCATGCTCTTTGGAAACTGCTAGGGGAACTTACCATTATTGATCTTGATAATAACTATTATCTTGTTCATTTTTCGGCTGAGAAGGACTACACAAAGGTATTAACTGAAGGGCCATGGACAATCTTGGAAGCTATTTAACTGTACAACCATGGAGTATATCATTTTCTTATACTGAAAAACACCCTTCTCAGGTGATTGTCTAGATCTGGTTACTGGGTCTTTCGTATAGATATTACACTGAGGCTCTTTTCAAATGTATTGTTGCGTTCATTGGATGCATTTTTTGAATTGAATAAGCCATTATTTTCTTGCATTCGTATAGATGGTTCAATTCAAAAATTGGAGTACGAAGGTCTGAACCAGATTTGTTATGATTTTGGCATTTATGGCCATGCCAAGGAAGATTGTACTCGGCGTAAGGGTTCAAAGATGAACTCTAATACAGGAGACCAGGTCGGAAGCTTTGGTAGCGAGTGCTTCAGAGAAAATTAATGTGGATAATTTATTTGGACCTTGGATGATGGTCGATAATTGACGTAGATGGTCAGGTACAGCATTTGTTTCCGAAAAGGCACGCACTAATGATATTTCTGGGTATTGGTTTGCAAGACTTGAAGATTTTTATGAGGATGGTGCGGGTTTGAATGAGGTGAATGTAGTTGCACCAGTGCAGCCGATGGTGAAAGGAGATAGCCTGGGTAGGCAACGGACTAGTGATGAGACTAAGAGTTTTGTGAGGGAAGTTCGTAGGAATGCTGCATATTTTCAATCTAACCCGGATAAGTGCAACCGTGGTTCCCTTAGTTGGTGGGCAAGCTGCCCAAGTTCTTTCTCATGTGCCTGAGATTCTAACTGGCCGACATGGTGCGGTTACCATTGTCGAACAGGGTATGACCAAGAGCGGGGGTTCTTCTTCAAAGGGTGTTTAGGGTCGTGGTTTGGCATCTAAGTGGTCGTTGGAACCAACCCGATGTGGGTTGAAGTTTAGTTGCAAGTATGATTCTTGAATAGCAGCTAAGATGATGTCGGTTGATTTGGTGCAGCACATCTCAGCTCAACTTGATAGCGCAGGGGCTAATATTTCTCATGGTAGGCAACTGTAGATTGCTAAATTGAATCACTTTTCTTCTATGGCCCATTCTTCGGATGAGGATGATGATTTTTTGATAGATTCAGACCTTGATGGTATGGATGCGGGTGATGAACATCCCTTGCCTGGGGATTCAATCGAGCAGTAATGCTCGTGTTCTTGTTTTCTTTATCTCATTGATAAGTTCATGTTTTAGAACTGTTAGGGTGCTACGAGCCTGACATTTAGACGACATTTGAGATCTTTTGTACATGAGTTTCTCCCATGTATGGTGGCTTTTTTCAAACCTCGTGAGTGGCAGGACTGCAGATAGAGTCATTGCAAGTTTTAGTTTCCCTAATTCATTTTGAGTTGAATCACATGGTTTCAGTGGTGGTGCGTGGTTACTTTAGAATGATATGATAAATGTAGATATATTACAGATATCGAATCAATTTGTGAATGGTATGGCATCGGATGAGACTAGAGGAATCAAATTCCAATTTACTGCTATATATGCGAGCCCCTCCGCGACCACGCGCAAACACCAATGGTGTCAATTGGAAACTATTAATCTGGGTGAGTCTGTTCCTTGGATTTTAAATGGTGATTTTAATGTTCTTTTGTCAGCAGATGAGAAGAGTGGTGGTGTTTCTCAACACGCTTGCGGGAGCAGACTTTTTGCGGACTTTTTGTTTAATCAGGGGCTTTGAGATTTGGACTTTCGAGGACACCCGTTCACTTGGTCACGGGGTGATTTATACCAGTGACTTGATAGGTGTGTGGGCAACTCTAAATGGATATCCACTTTTCCAGGAGCTTATATTACTTATTTGTATCAACTTGGCTCAGACCACCGTCCCCTTTTGGTGTCTATTAGGGATAATTGTCAGGTCCAAGGCACTCGCCCCTTCCGATTCATAAATGTTTGGCAATCGCATCTTCAATTTCGTGATTTTCTTGTTTCTGTTTGGAGTGAAGATAAACCATTGGCTAGTAGCGTTGCTACATTTCAAAGGGAGGTTGAAGGTTGGAATAATGACGTCTTTAGTCATATCAGGACTCAGAAGAAGCACATACGGGCATGGTTGAGAGGTATTGATCGAACCCTTTCTATTAGGCATTCAGAATCACTTGTTAAATTAGCTAATAAATTGAAATCTGAGCTTGATGACTTACTTCAGCAACAGGAGAGTTTTTGGAGGTAAAAAGCATGTTCTAATTGGGTTATGCAGGGTGACCGTAATACACATTTTTTCATGCGTCGGTCATGGCGCGACGTAGAGCTAACCAGATTACTTCCCTTTGAAAACTTAATGGTACTTGGTGTACCGATGAGGCTGAGCTGGCAGAGCTTGCTATTACTTTCTATCCTGACTTATTCACAGCTTCCCTGGATGGCCGTGTAGAGTATATGGTGAAAGGTCAATTCCCGCCTTTGGATACTGTTGTGCACGATGGTTTACTTTGTCCGATCAGCAATGAAGAGATCAAGAGTGCCGTCTTTGATATTGGAGCTTTAAATGCCCCTGGGATAGATGGGTTGAATGCAGAGTTTTTCCATAACAATTGGGATATTGTAGGGAGTTCAGTATGTCATTTTGTGCACCAGGTCTTTGCCACAGGGTGTATTCCTAAGGATATAAACCATACCTTGCTGGTTTTTTTACCAAAAGTTGTTGTTCCAGAATCTATGATTCAATTCCGACCCATTGGTTTATGTACAATTATCTATAAGATTATTTCTAAGATCTTGGTGAATCGCCTCAAACCACTATTACCTGCATGGGTGTCTGAAAATTAGACCATCTTTGTACCAGGTCACTCCATAATAGATAATATTGTCATCACACAAGAGGTAATTCATTCTATGCGGAAGAAAACTGGCAAAAAAGGGTGGATGGCACTCAAAATCGACCTTGAGAAAGCTTATGATAGATTGGAATGAGACTTCATCCATGATACTTTGAACGATATTGGTATTCTAGATTAGTTGCTTTTGCTGATTATGCAATGCATTTCTACGATTTCCTCTCAAGTTATCTGGAATGGCTCTTTAACAGCTTCTTTCACTCCCTCTCAGGGAATTCGACAGGTGATCCTTTGTCACCGTACTTGTTTGTTTTGTGTATTGAGCATCGTTCTCAAGTGATCCATGGTACTATTAATCGTGGGAATTGGAAGTCTTTCCATACCTCGCGTCATTGTCCGGCTATATCTCATTTGTTCTTCGTCAGTGACATGGTTCTTTTCGTGAAAGCATCGATTGATCAAATGGTTGTTATTCGTTCTGTTTTAAAGGAGTTTTGTTTGGCTTCGGGGCATAAGGTGAGTTGCTCCAAGACTACAATTTTCTTCTCCAAGAATGTTACGGCAGACTATTAGTGGTGGATTCATGTACACAAAGGTCGATGATCTTGGTAAGTATCTTGGTGTACCATTGTTGAATAAGTGTGTGACTACCTTATCTTATTCATATTTGGTTCAGATGATCTAAAACAAGCTTAGTGGATGGAAATCACATACTTTGTCTTTAGCTGGTCGGATCACGTTGGCTAAGGCAGTGTTGGCTGCTATTCCTACTTATATAATGCAAACAATGGTTATACTCCAAAAGATGTGTGTCGAAATTGAACGGCTTATACGAAGATTTATCTGGGGTGTTACTTCTTCTAGATGAGGGTTTATATGGTTAAATGGGATGATGTGTGCCAACAAATTCCTAATGGGGGTTTAGGTTTTTTGCAATACCACGGTGATGAATGAGGTTTTCCTCGTGAAGTTGGCATTTAACTTGCTCGCAAATAAGAATGCATTGTGTGTTCATTTTATTCGTGCAAAATATAAATGTCTGGATGGGGTACCTATTGAGCTCAAGAATACAAATTGTTCGCGGTTTTGGAAAAGGTTAAGTATAGTCTGGAATGACGTTCGAAGCAACATTGTATAGTCCTTAGGATCCGGTTTTGATGTGGCTTTTAGGCTAGATACATGGCTTACTGACTTAGGCCCTTTAGTTAATTATGTACCTCATGTTCTTGCTCTTTCATTAGGGCATGTTTCGGTTGTTGCGATGACCCTCACTGGGGGTGAATGGAATTGGTAAGCTTTCCAAAGCATTTTGTTGCACGATGTGTTGTTACAGATTGCCACAACCATGGCCCCTTGTACTCCCACGGCTACGAATTATGTTGGTTGGGGATGTAGCTTGGACCATAGGTTCAGTATTAGGACTGCCTACATGGTGCGTTGGGGTCTCCCTATTGCTAGTTCGCCAAGCATTTGGACTATTATACATAAATTCCAAGGTTTGCCTCATATTAAGGTCTTTATCTGGTTGGTTAGTATAAATAAATTAATGACAAATGAGGAATGTGTCCGGCACCATTTCTCTCATGATAGTAGTTTCTCGGTATGTGGGGCTGTTACAGAGACCTCATTGTCGGCGTTTGAAAAGAAAACGCCGCTATAGAGCAAACAACTATAGCGGCGTTTGGAAACAAAAACGCCGCTAAAGAGGAATCAGTGCCGGGGTTTGAAAATAAAACGCTGCGATAGAGTAAACACATATTGTGGCGTTTGGAAAAACAAACGCTGCTAAAGTAGATTCTTTACCGGCGTTTGTAATCTCAAACGCCGCTAAAGATCAAAATCTGTCGCGGCGTTTTTTGTTTGAACAACGCCGTTAACTATTGCGGCGCTGCTTTTAGCGGCTCTTCTGGCGACGCTTCTTCAAGCGCTGCGAGTGTTTTTAGCGGCGCGAAAAACGCCGCTATAGGCCTAAAAAAACGCTGCAAAAAACCTATTTTGTTGTAGTGTGTCTAAATTTGATTTCTTGGTTTGAATTAATATATGAACTTGACTTCTTAGTACATTAACTTAGCTTTCTATTTGGTACTTATGGTATTTTATTGGTTGTATTTGAATTTAGTTTCTTGGTTTAGATTAAGTTATTTCAGATTTAAATCCATTTAATTATGGTGACTTAGACGAACTCAAATAAATTTAGAAACTTATAAAATATATATTTTTATTTCAAATGTAATAACTAATCGCACAAAAAAACTGAATACCAAATTAAGCTAAAAAACTAAGTTCAAATATCGATTTGAACAAAAATAATTAAGTGCCAAATTGATCCTCAAAGCTAAATTCGGGTACCAAAAAATATATTTAGCCTAAAATATCCGGCATATCCAATTATTTTTATGATCTTATCTTATAAACAAGTCAATATTAGTATATTACACTCAAGTAAATTTGGATATATAGTTAATTGCACCACATGCCTCTTAATTATGATTCGTTCTAAATTGGTCTCAAAACTTTTAAATATTTCAATTTTATCCGTAAACTATGTTCATGATTCTAAATTGATCCTCAAACTTTTAAACTTTTCAATTTTATCCCAAACTATCAGTATATCTTAATCAAATCCCTTGTTAATAAATCCCTTAAAAATGTAAATGCCATTTAAACATTGATGTTTATTTTTAATAATCTGACATGATATCACTAAGGATGTTGAAACGGTTAATTCAGTCACCAAACGAATTGAATTAACCAAAACTGAGTTAACCGAAATATTTTTTTCTTTAATCGTTAGCCGAACGGAAATTATTAACCAAACCGATCAGAATTTGGCAAATTCAGTGGGTTTTGAATTAACCGAAATTTTCAATAAGTTTTATGGTTTTTGTTTTTTTTAGTTAGATTAGATTAATTTTGGGTAGTTTTTTTGGGTTGGGTTAAAAATTGGTTGGTTCTTTAAATCTTAATAAGTTTTGGGGGTTAAAATAGTTTATTTTCTTGGCATTTTAATGAATTTAGGCTTAATATATATAATAAAATATTTTATATTTTTGATTAATATGGTTAATTCGGTTAATTAGTAGATTTCTAACCGAATTAACCGATAAACCAAACTTTGAAAAATCTTTAACCGTTAACAGACCAAACACCTAATTAATTGATCGATTAACCCAACCTAATGTCGGTTCAGTCAGTCTATTAATTTGATTTTAACGAAAATGGACAACCCTAGACACAACATTAATTATCATTTATGTGACATCATATTATTACATAACACATCAGTGTTTACATGACAATTAACACAATTTTAACCATTTTATTAACATAGGGCGTGATTATCATATACAAATAGTTTGGAATGAAATCGAAAAGTTCAAAAGTTAGAATTAGGGTCATAGTCTGGGAATGAAATTGGAACATTTAAAATTTATATATCAATTTCAAATGAGAGTCGTAGCATTACATAACTATGTTTGGTTGAATGATATTATCTTGAGTTACATCAAAACTAGGCTAAAAGGGTATTTTTACCCTTGAATTAGATCCAAATTAGCAATGTCACCCCTCGCTCGAAAACGCAGTTAATTAGGTCCTCCAATTTACAAATTAGCCCATTGACCAACGTTGAGCGATGAAACCGTTAACTGCTGCATATGTGGCCATTAACTGTATGTCACGTCAACTGTGACGTGTCAAAAGTGCTGACGTGTCATCATCTGATTGGGTTTAAAGTAAAGAATTAAAATTGTATTATAGAGTGACGTGTCAAAAGAGCTGACGTGTCATCATCTGATTGGGTTTAAAGTAAAGAATTAAAATTGTATTATGGAAGAGTTGGGAATCGAACCCGAGCCTAGTGAGTGAAAATCTTACTTCTTCACCACCAGAAGAATCCCTAAGCTTTGAAATAAACGCCAAATATAATATATAACCTATCAAAATAGCATTTTTGTTGCTTCTTCTTCTTCTTCTTCATCTTTCGTCATCTTTAGTCCAACTGTTATATAATGTTGTAATCACTCATTTTTATCCTGTTTGTAAATATATGTTAATATATTAGTATAATAATTAATATATGTTATTATTGCATGTATACATACTATACTATATGTTTATTATATACGTGTGATTAATGTACGTAGAATGTGGGATGTGTGCATGTATATTATATACTATGTATGGTGTATGTGTGTCACATGTCATGTATGTTTTAATAGTTTATATATGTACTAGGGTGTACTTGGTTATATTAATTTTGTATGTATAAAATGCACGTATATATATATGCTTGTGTGTATGTGATATATATGTAGTTTGCATGTGCATGTATTACGTATGTTTGTAGTATGTATGATGCGTGTATGCATATATATATATATAAGTATGTGTTTGTGTGTATGTGAATAAATACGTATATATGATTATTGATTATTATTGTTATTATTAATTATATATATATGACAAATCATATTAACAACCCAAACTATTTGTTAAAAATGTCCAAGTCCATTGTTACAAATCAAAACCCAAAAATATTTACAAAGCCCAAATCGGCCAGCCCAACATCCTAAAAATCCTAATCCATATTGGATAAAATAACCCTAATATTGTCTTTTTTGTCTGCGCAACCAACCAGGAGCCGTTGGATCAAATCTTGATCCAACGACCACGATCAAAAGGGGAGGGCTATCCAGCTGGCCGCGTGTGTTACACGCCCAGACCGTTCGACTGCCACACGCGCGTATGATCCATGCGTGAACCCTTTGATCCCCCACGCGCACGTGCATCTCACGCTTCAGAACTCCTCGGCTGCTAAGCTCCACGTGTTGCGATCCGGCGTAGTCCCACCCGTTCAGATTGCATCTGAGCCGTTCGATCTTTAAGGTATCTCAACCATTGGATCAAATTTAATCCAACGGCCAAGAACAGATCTGGTAGGGGACACCACCACCATGACTCTCTCCACGTCGGCACCACTCCGCCGTACCACCAACTCAACCACCGTGCTCAAAAAACGTGCGAAGACAGAGAAAAAGTAGATTAATCAGTACCAAATCCGAACAAAAAATATATGTAATCTGCTCTGTTTACCAAAATCAGAAGAGAACAGATTTGTGTATAAAGACTAAAACAAAAATCTGTAAGGGGGGATCAGTCTTGAGTTTCTCAGAAATAAAAAAAAAGTAAACCAAAAGTTTCGGGGTAATTTTCTTTTTTCCTCTCATACATACATGAATGTAAAAATAAAAAAAAGAGAACAAAGAGAAGGGTTTTTACCTGTGTGGTTCGGCTTCCTCTCTGGTAATAATCTCCTCCATGAGTGAACCGAAGTACGATCTGGTGTTCAAAAGGGGGGGTTTATTTTGGGTTTCGAAACAAAGGTTTACAATTTAAAAATGGGGTTTCCAAAGTTTTTTAGGGTTTTACGGTTGGTTTTGGTTGTCAGAGCTCTGGTCAGGGATGGCTTGAGGCGGCCGTTAAGGCCAAGCCTCGCCTAAGACCAGTCGGTTGCGACGGTCGGAGAAGATCTCCAGAGGGTTTGAGGCTCGGGTTTGAAAGAAAATGAGAGAGTGAGAGTTCTTTTATCTTAGAGTTTAAAAAAATGAGAAAAAGAAAAAGGGGTGGCCGGTTGGGTGGATTTATAGACAATCTTTTTTTTCAAAGTAGTCTAATTGCATCATAAACCATCCCGCGTCTTGGAATTTTTCAAACGAGTATGCCCCTTGGTATAATCACAACCCTAGTCCTCCCTAGTTTGCCAAAAATTTCAATTCAACCCCTAAATTAAACCGAAATCAGTTTTAAAAAGGAAAAAATGCGTGCTTAGTCCCTCCGCGTTTTTGAAGTTTTCAGTCTGAGCTTGCCGCATGGGTTAATCGCATTCTTAGTCCTCCTAAGTTTTGTCCAGTTCTGAATTGTGTCAATAAGTGTGCATTTTGTTTATTTAATCTCAGCTTTCTGTTTTATTTTTCGTTCATTTGGTCCTTGGTAAATTTTTGAATATTTATGTTATTTTGTTTATATTATGTGTTTTTAGTATGTATAATTTGCCCATCATTTACTTATGACTTTTCTATCATGCTTTCTTTTGTTTTTAGGTATGCTATGTCTTGTTTCATTTTCAACTTCATTTGTTCGTGTTTGCATGCATATCTTTTATATGTAAGGTTTAGTTTATTTTGAATATCATGTTATATGTTAGCATGCTAGCATGTTTGTGTATACTAACACAAATTTCCATATCCCCTTTCTAAGTTACATGTTAGTGTGTTTTCTACACGGTGTATTGTTTTTCACTTTGATGTGTGTAAAAATATGTCATATTTTAAGTTTTAATGTATTATCATGACGTTGGTGTTTTATTAATCAAGCATGTTTAATCTAGTTGTTTATCATGTATACATGTGTTCCAATATGTTTCAGTTTTGTTTCGTATTTTAGGATATATGTCAAAATGGGTGTTGTTTGTCAAATATTAATGTCATGTCACATTCTATTTTATGTTGAGTCATATGTCAAGTATTGTTTTAAAGCATGTTGTTTAGATATAATTAGTTTAATATCATGTTACACTTATGTCATGCATTTGTTGCATTTGCGATTTTATATGTTCAAGCATGTTATGATTAATTAATTTAGTCTTGAAAGTATGTTTTTGTTCATGCCCTTACTTTATTGTTATTATTAGGGTATGTTATATTTTTTTCTTGTTTATATACTTGTTTATTTTATTTAATTTTGCAAAATTCACGTGTTTATTTTTTTATATATCATGTCAATGTAAATGTTTTATATTTTGCTCACTAAGATTGCATATCGAGATATATAAATTGTCAATGCGGTGCCCTTTTATCTGAGCGTAAACGAGGCCAGTATCAGACGTAGTGATGGTCGTTAGGCATTTACTCTCGGATAACGGGGCCTTTAAAATTTACTCGCACTTATAACCAAATTTTAATTTAATCGTCATTTTAATCCGAAAAGTCTAATATTAATAAAGCGGTAATTATTAAAGTACCAATTTTGGGCGGTGTGCGGGTGTTAATCCTTCCCCATCCGTAACCAACTCCCGAACCCAACAGTTTTAAAAATCTCTGGTTTTATGGTGTTCGGCCTACCTAAGTGGCCGGTGGCGACTCCATTTTAAATAAAATTCGGTTTTTACAAAACCCCACGGAAGAAACATTTTTTATTCGAAAAACCACAAAGACTTCGACGCCATCGTTTTTTAGCGAAAAGGCCATCGCTACAGATGGCGACTCCGCTGGGGATATTTTTTTTGTTTTTTTTTAAAAACAAAAAATAGAGTCAAGCTTTTTTCAAATAAATACCGCTTTAATAATATTAGAAATTTCAGATTAAAGTGACTATTAAACTAACATTCGGTTGTAATTGCGCGTTTATTTTAACGTATTTAAAATATGGCATATAAACCCATTTTTTTAAGTGGGGGGAAAACGCTAATGCTTTCGTAGAGATATCGTTCTCCTGTGTAGGCCTAGCAAGTACCTTCGGGGCTCGAGTACCTTATGCTTTCGTAAGGATATCGTTCCTTCATACAAGCATAAGCGAATGAGTCCCCCTGAATTGAACCCGGTTGAAAGGAGCCTATAATGGGTGATGAATTGGGGGCCTTGCTACTCATAGTAGAGGACAGCGAGGACAATTCGGGTACCTCCTAGAACCAAAACTGCATGTAGAGAACACATAGATACCCTACCCTGTTATAGCCATGCAGATAACTTAGGTGTCTTAGACGGGATGTAAATAAGATTTCTTTGTTTGTTTATCGCATTTAATTTGCCCTTTTTATTGGGTAATTATTGTTTTTTTCCGGTACTGACTTGTTTCCTTTTTGTTTTGTTTTTGCATATATCATCGCATTCACATTACATAGGGTATTGGTTCCCGAGTGGTTTCTCCCATAATAGAAGATCATTCATGATGGACCAAAAGTTCTTTGACCTAAAGAAAGGGGGTCCAGTTCCAGAGTTCCATCCCCAGACTAGGCCAGGGGCAGCAGAAGAAGGATCGTTCAAGGACTCAAGACCAGATTCGGTAAGCAGTGTCAGTTCTGGTAACAAGCGAGATGAAGTACAAGATTTAAATAAGCAAATAGCCGAGATGATGGACCAGATGAATGCTATGATGAAAGGCAAGTAGCCTTTCAAACTCAGAAAAGAACCGATCAAGGATCAGAATGTGGAACAGAATGGTCAGGATGTCAAGACAGACAACACCGTTAAATACGACAAATCGAATCCCTTTGTGATCAATCTCAAGAAACAGATAAGCGACATATCTGGGGTAGATACCAAGGGAACAGAGGCAAGACCAGGGGAAGCTCGAGAATCCAATGACATCAGAAGGCATTATCCTATACCCATGAGATACACCGAGCTACTTCTGTTGCTTGTCGAAAAGAGCCTTATCGTACCGATGAAGTCTGTACTAAGGAGACCTCCTTATCCGAAGGGTTACAACAGTCGTGTCTGGTGCAGCTACCACATAGGCGATTCGAGTCATCACACTGAGAATTGTAGAGCCCTGAAGGACAGAGTTCAAGATCTTATCAGAATGGGAGTCTTGGGTTTCAAAGATGGACAACCCCGATTCTACAGCGAACCAGCCGTTGCTCGAGGGGCAAAGTCGAAGGAGGGTCAACGCACAGCCCAAGGTTCGGGTAACACAGAAGTGGGTCATTCACGGGAGATAAATTCAGGAGTCAAGAATAAAAGCATCTTAGAAGATGAACTTGCATGCAAGTACGGCCAGTTCGAGCATGAGAGGCACAATCTGAGCATGAAATTGAAAAGCATACAAGACGAGTACTAGAAGTTGCACTTTGAATTCAAGAATGTCGGTCTGTGTGACACCGCTGAGGAGTGGATTAATGGTATGATTCGGTTGAGGAACGATTTAGAATGCTGGAGGCAGAAATGCAAAACTGGTGAAAATACAGCCAAATCATTGTCACAGAAGATGAAAGAAACTGAGAGCCAATGCGACGTTCTCCAAAGTGAGTTGGAAAGTAATCTGGCCATGGACGATATCCTGAAATCAAGTCTGCAACAGGAAAGAGAGGAATCACAAGCCTTTCAAATGGAAAACGCTGCACTCAAAGAACAGATAGCGAGGCTCAAGACTTCTTTACGTACCAGCGAGATTCGTGCTGAGGCAGTGACCGTCAAGCTACAAAAGGCCGAGTATACAATACAGGAGAAAGACCGAGAGATGAAGATCGTTATGACTCAAGCCCGACAAGTAGCTCAACAGGTAGCAGACTTAGCCGATGCAGCAGGGCCGATAAGCCAGAATATGGATCCAGTGTTTGACCACGAAGGAAAACTGACGGGACTATTGAATGAGGTCAATAAATTAGGTGCCAGGGCTCATCGCTATCTGTAAACCTCTAATACCAGATGTAATAAAACCTTTGGGTCTGAATGAAAGATGTCCTATAGAGACAAATCACTTGCGGAATCGATGCCTTATTGCATTCATGCATTGCATTTGCATCACGTCCTTTGCATTGTTTAATAGTTTTATCACCGCATGTCACTTCATCATTTAATACTTGGGGTTCGATGGCAGAACTAGTTGAGAAATGGAACGAACTAAGGAGTTGATGCTTGACCAGCTAGAAGAAAGAATCGAGAAAGAGCTGAAGAAGAAAGAAAAGATAAATGTTTTCAATACGAGGGAACTCTGCCTAGTCCCTGATTTGGTCATTCCTCTAGATTTCAAGATTCCCAGATTTGCACAGTATGATGGAACCAGCTGCCCGAAGATTCACTTGACCATGTTTTGTAGAAAAATGGAGGGATACATGAAGAATGAAGAGTTGTTGATCCACTACTTCCACGATATCCTGAAGGGACCTGTAGCAGTGTGGTATAACTGTTTGAATAGAAACCAAGTTAGGTCATGGGGTGACCTTGCTAATGCCTTCTTGAGTCAATACAAATATGCTTTAGATTTAGCGCCCTGTCGTCAGTTTCTTCAGAATGAGAAAATGAGGCCAAATGAAAGCTTCAGGGAATATGCACTAAGGTGGCGATGTTTGGCGACCTAAGTCCAGCCTCTTATAGCGGAAGAAGAGTTGACTCCCCTGTTCCATGCAACGCTTCCCTCTCCTTTCTTCGATGTGATGTTGGAGAAACAAATTTGAAGATTTCATGACGATTGGAGAGAGGATAGAATACGCAACCAAAGAAGGAAAATTGGGGTCTAAGTCTAAAGACCGAATCGAAGATAAGATAGATAAAGATGGAGAGGTAAATGAGTGTCATCTCCAGGGTTCGCGTGGCTGTAAAAGAAGAAGACAGACTGACACCTCGGGGTCATCAAGGAAAATCCCTCAGACTAGCGCAAATTTGGAAGTGTTCGGAGCATCCATCTCAGATATATGGCCTCATTTGGTAGAGGGTCACTATCTTACTCCTAGACCGATGAAGATTGCACCTGATCCATCTGCCCATAGTTTTGACTCGAGTAGCACATGCGATTCCATGTGGGGGCAACGAGGCATCCCACCGGAAAATGTAGACCTTTATTGGAGGAGATCAAGAAGCTAATCAATGACGGGACCTTGACAAAAGAGATGATCCAGCAGTGGAGGACTAAGGATGATGGGCAAGTCTGCATAGTGCTAAGAAAGCCAGAGATGTCTCTACATTAAAAGACTTTCCTGAAGTAATACAAGGAATCAACTTTACTACCTGTGGCCCACACGTGGTAAAGATCTTTTGTGAAGGGGCATGTCTGTTGATTTTTATTCCAATGAAGAACAGATTTCGCTTAACATACAATGTTCTTGAAAGCACATAGATGTATATTTTCTCGCCGTTGTAGGACACTGGATATCAATTGCAAGATGTGACATTAGATGGATGTTGTGACAACGATGAGGTGTGATCTTCCCTACCAGACTCTGGTCAGTAAAGCAAGATTACTACTCTTTCGATGATGTTCAAAGATAAAAAAGCTTCGAATGTCAACTATATAGAGTTACTTGAAATTGAAACTCTATACATAATCTTCTATGTAGTAAAGAATTAAAAATAAGAATTAAAAAAGTGGAAGAATTGAAGGAAAAAAGAAGAGAAAAAAAGGAAGAAAAAAGAAAGAAAGAAAAAGAAAGAAAGAGAAAAGAATAATAAAAAACACTTATATGTTCGAAACCTGGTAATAGGCTTGTTCGGATAAGAGTGTGGGAATTTTGGGGCACTCCGCTGAAGCGATAAGGTGGCAATACATCATCCAATTCAAGAAACCATAGCTTCATGAGTGATGGTAATATTTTCAAATCATGACTATGCCGAGTAACTTGGGCCATCGTTGTTTGCTCCATCGTTGTCCTCAAGACAAAGGATTGTGACAAATTGATTTCCTCAAATAATGATAAAAGCGTAAAAAGAAAAAGAAGAGAAAAAAGAGAAAAAAGAAGAAAAGAAAAAGAGAAAAGGAAAAAAAAGAGAAAAAGGACGAGAAAGGAAGAGAAAAGAAAAAAGAGAAAAATAAACGATAGCATAGGTAAAATTAAAACTCGCACCACCTAGAACTCTATTCCTAGAGTAATATTTCTACGCTCGAGTGGTCATACAAGCCCACCCTTTTTGGGGGCGGAGCAGGTAATGAGAATTGAGAAAGAGTAGTATTCTACAGCAACGCGGTAATCATGAGGATGAACCGAGTCACCTAGGAAGATTTCACAGCCTTGAATTACTGAATGGTTGAATCTAAGACGCTCTTGCACTTGATATCCAGAGCTCCTATTCTGTGATTTCAAGATCCTGTATGTTAATCTAAATGACACCCTTCAGTGGAATGCCAATCAACAAATTGACAAGTTAAAGCAACAAAGATTTCCATTTATTACTTCAGGGATAAGATCCAGAACACAAGGTTGTTGATATTATTGGAGCACCCAACCAGAAACGACCCCACAATGTATAGGATGAAGATGATGACAAGAGCATATGTGTCAGACAACTCAAGAACAAGAAGCGGGTTTCAGCCACGAGGCCTTGGTTGGTTCAAGAAAATGAAGGACGAACCAGGACGAGAATGAGATTACAAAATACAGGGGGCGATAAGAGGTAAACATTGAGTCTCCAAAGAATTAAAGCACCGGGGTCGAGAAATGGTTCCCGTCAAGAGGCAGCAAGAAAATTGAGATTAAGTTCAGAACATAGAAGCATTTTGCTCACCCCGATGACGAAACTAACAAATACTCAGAATGTTGGGTCAAAGGAGTTGGAAGGTAGCCGAGCTCATGACCGAGTGGGTCAATGCAAAATATGAAGAATGGTAAGAATCTCTGCACGTGCATGATATAGAGTTTGTTTGTGAAGCGGAAAGAGACCCCGAAGAAGAAAGGCAAGTGCTCGTGCAAAAGAACAAGAGCGGGTACTCATTTAACAAAATTGATAGAAATGAAGATCAAAACTGAGCATACTGCAAAAAATAAAAGAAATGGAGAAATCCGAAGAATGACTTTTCAAGGCATAGGATTTTAAAACATGTCTAAAGATAAAAAGAAAAAGAGAAAGAGAAAGAAAAAAAGAAAAAAGAAGAAGAGAGAGAGAGAATTATGCCGCGAAAGGGTTAAAAGACATGAATCAGATAAATAACTGATCAAAGGGCATACTGCAACAGAAAAGAAGAAAGGAAATCTGAGAAATAACCTTCCCGAACCCAATAGTTTTAAAAATCTCTGGTTTTATGGTGTCCGGCCTACCTAAGTGGCCGGTGGCGTCTCCATTTTAAATAAAATACAGTTTTTACAAAACCCCACGGAAGAAACATTTTTTATCCGAAAAACCACAAACACTTCGACGCCATCGTTTTTTTAGCGAAAGGGCCATCGCAACAAATGTGTAAGCAAAGTAACATATATCAAGCAAAACATCATTATGCAACTCTAAGCTCACAAATCACAATCAACAAAATCTCTGGCATGATACAAGTATTTTCCTTTCCTGACATTTCCTCTCACTTTCCCTCCTTTACTACGGCTACAAAGTTCATTGTATTCAACAAGGGATAACAAGCATTAGGCTATATATAATGTCAAAAAGAGATGGATTCCAACTCATTCTTGAATTACCAATATAAACGATAGGCAGAAGAGCAGATGAGTCAACAGACAGTTGATTTTCAAATCAAGGGAGTAAGAATTCAAAGTCGGATCAAGAACGCCGCAAGGGGATTGCATGCACAGAGTATGAACACAAGTGAATTACTTTTTTTTTGGTTTAGTTCTGTTTTCATTTTAGATTGATTATGCTTCATATATACTTACTCTTCTTCATCTTTTAAACAAATTGTGTAAATATGACGAAAGATGATGAAGAAGAAGAAACAACAAAAAATACTATTTTAATAGGTTTTATATTACATTTGGTGTTTATTGCCAAGGTTAGGGGTTGGTCATGTGGTGGAGTAGTAAGCTTTTCACTCACTAACGGGCAGATGTCACGTGTCATCATCTGATTGGTTAAACTTTAATATAAAAATAAATATAAAAAATAATTATTTTTTTAAAAAATGCCACGTCAACCATGATGTAGCATGCAGTTAATGGCCACATATGAAGCAGTTAACGTTTCCGTCAGTCAACATTAGTGAAAGAGTTAATTTGCTGCAATTTGCAAACTAGAGGATCTAATTGACTGCGTTTTCGCGCGAGGGGCGATATTGATAATTTGAGTCGAACTTAGGGACAAAAATACCCGCCTAAAAATTAATACTATATTGAGTTGATAATATGATATTATTAATAGTATCAAAATTCAATAATACAAAATATTTCAATACCACCTTCCTCCAAACATGGAGGAATACTACGTATCGCCCGCTTTGAAATTTACAAGCAGCGACACCCTCCTCCATAAACATTGTTGGACTACGAAATAGAATCAACATTGTTGAGATTCTCCCTAAATGCTTTTCTATAAGTGATCTCTCCGCTATGAAACTATAAGGTACTGAGGCTAACCCATTAATGCATAAAGTACTCCAGAGACTTGGTACATCCCAAATAAATATTTGAACTACTTTGAACACCATAATGGCTATTGCCACTGGTAATGTATAACTGAATGGATGAAGGTTTATGCACATCCGGCACTTACAGATCTCGTCCGGCCTCGACGACACCTCCAGCCACTCGAATGATACTCCAAACTTTCGGTTGTTTCTACAAACGTCTCCGAAGCTCGACTGTTTCTACAAATATCTCAGGGATTTGAATGACTCCACAACACTTCAAGATGATAAACTCAATGATTAACTGTTTCTACAGAAGAAATGATACCTTCGTCCATTTAGTGTCGTCGTTACTACGTACCTACAAGGACTTGAGATGCCTCCGCTCACTTGCTTAGCTTATCAACTTTTTCTCCAAGGGCATGATTCTACAATAGCGACAAGATACCTCTACCCAAGAAATATAATTGACTCTCCAAGGTTATGAGATGCCTCCGTATGAAGATGCCTCATTCCAATCGATGCCTAGAGCATCACGATGCTACGAGGATGGAGAAGTCTACATCACATGCCAATAGGATCATGAGGACTACAAATAAACCCCAAGAGAATACCTTCACGCTTCTCAGGAGAAACCCTACGAGAGCCTAAAAGGAGACCTCTACCCCTAGCGCTCGATGCTACAAGAGTGTCGAGAAAAGCTCCATTCCATAGAGCTTGAGTCTACAAGGTTGCAGGGTGCCTCAACCCAGAAAGTATAACTGACTCTCCAAGGGTTCGAGATGCCTCCGCATGGGAATGCCTCCGCCCATGTTTACAAATGATCCTCCAAGGGTAATTAATCGATTAATATTATTCTCTAAGGGTGTCGAGCAAGGCTCTGCCCAATATATTTTTATTTCACTAAGGGCGTTGAGCAAGGCTTCGCCTAATACACATTTATTTCTCCAAAGGGTGTCGAGCAAGGCTCCACCCATCTGGTATTTTATTCTACAAGGCTGTCGAGCAAGGCTCTGCCCAATATATGTTGTTTCTCCAACAGATGTTGAGCAAGGTTCTACCCTTTGAATATTCGAAGAACATTGAAGAAAGCTCCACCCGCTATACAATTATTCCCCCAAAGAGCGTCGAGATTACCCTCACTCAACATGCAATTATCTACTCCAAATCATTAGAATAACTCTCATAGATCAAGTAGAGGCAACCTCCACCTTATTATAAGGGAGAAAAAGACTTGCCAATGTGCATCTGTCTCCTAAGAAAAGATAAGCAAACGACACTCTAACATTTTTTCGTAGTTGAGTCCTTCATTCACTCCCCTGATAGTTTTCCAGGGTCGAGTCACTCTCTTATCTACTCCTTCGATGATCTCCCGGAGTTGTGTCCTCCATTAACTCCCTTGATAATGTTCTAGGGTTGAGACATCCCTTCACTCCTCCAATAATTGTTTCAGAGTCGAGTCAATTACCTACCCACCCCTTATCATTATCTCAGGGTTGAGTCCTCCTCCTAGAACACATTGGTCCTACAGCTTGAATTGTGGCTCTCGGCCCTAGGTCAACCACGGGTGAATCTCCATGATTTCTTCAACCCATAACTTTTGAAGAACCATTTGACAATTTCAACAAAGGCCTCTACTCCAACATATCTCCGCTCCAAGATTAGCGGATCAGTAATGTCTCAGTTCATGTCATATTTTGGCACTCCTTCGACTGAAGGGGTGACTGGTGTTGTGCCTCCAACAAACACCACCAAAAAGCCCTACCCCAGAGAGATCACCTCCACATTGCGCTCCGACATTTCCCCTCGAAGGCTCACCTTCGAGATTTGTGAAAAGCCTCCAGGACCAGCTAGCCTCACGACATACCTTCCGAAAGGCTCACCTTCCAAACGACCATGGAGCCCAGGCCCTCCTACGCCCTAGACCTACCAACCCTAGAGACCTCACGCTCTCGGCCACTATGTCAAGAGAAGACAGCCATCAAGTTCAACTATGCTCGTAGCCCGACAAGTCGTGTTACTTCCTGCTAGCCTACCAACATACATCACTAGGCCTAGCGCAGTCTCGTCAAACGTCCCACCATCCACAGCTCCAAGGGGTTATAAATACCCCTAAGACCGAAGGCAAAGGAGATGCTCCCTCGACTCGCTAAGGGCTATAACACCCAACACTTTCTCTTCACTATCCCTATCTCTCGACCAGTGGCTCTCAGCCAATATCAGAATGGGTGAACCACCACCAACTGTAGCAGACCATTGTCCAGCCACCGGCTCAGCACCGGTAGCTGATCTCGGCCCCGAACTAATCGTGGATCTTTCAATTTTATGAGTCAGACTTTAATATAAGAATTATTAGAGTAAATTTAAGAGATTTTATTTATTTGTAACTTATCTTTCTAATAATCTAGTGATATGTGTATAACATTCCATTAATTGAATAACTTATTTGTAATTTTTTTAAAATTGAACGGTCCATTTATAATCTTTCTAATAATTGAGTGAGAAGTGATATAATTTATTCTTGGTCGACTTACTGATATTTTAGTTGAGAATTCCCCCCAAAGCATGAATCAAGTTCAAAGTTAGGCTTCCTTTGCCATTGCTATACCAAACGACCGTTGGGGGGAAAACACCTGTTGTAAAAAGTTAGAAAATTCAGTTATCATCAAACAACTGTTTAGACGTTAAAAATAGTAGACAAACGTCCGTTAGTGATCAAGTTGATGATTGTTTGACAAAAAATTAGAGGGCAAACAGACGTTGGCATTGCTGGCCAGCAACAAAAACGGGGTCTTAGACCTCGACGCTCCTTCATTGCTTTATCTGTGACTGCTTCGGACATGAAAGATCCTTAAAGTTTCTACAATCTCATCGGAAAATAAATGAAACTATGTAAGCCTAATCTAAGCGGTTCTATATGGGCCGAAAACTATAGTAGATGGAAATTAAAGAAAAATCGATGATTTTTTTTTATGTAAATTAATAAGAGTAAAATTTCGATACATATGTTGTATAAAATTTATTTTACACAAGCCTCCATATTTAAATTATAAAATTTAAATTTTAAATTCTTAACCTTAAAACCTAAAACACTAAACCATAAACTCTAAACACTATACCTTAAATTTTAAACACTAACTTTAAATTTAAAATCTTAAAATCTAAACCCCTAAACTAAACTAACCCTAAAATTGAAAGGCATAACCTAAGTATCAAAAGTTTTTTTTTCTATCTTATAATAACATATGTTTTATTTTTAACTTAAACAAATGCATACTTACATTGTTAACGGAACTATTCGAATCTAACTTATTTAGAACAAAATATATGTGACGTAGCGTTATCACTAGTTGCGTGTCTAATTAATACAATTTTCACCTCTTCAATGACCATCCTCACATTATTTCCACAAATACTCATAGTTGTAAACCTAGGTATTTTCAAAGGATAGAAGGCATTGAAATATTTTGTCACAAGCCTCACAAATGTAATATTACCTCAAGAAATAAGCATGGAAAGAATACTTATCCAGAGAATGTTGTGATTTTTGGAGGAAGGTGATTGCTCCGAAAGTGCGAAGGCTATAATATTCCTTCTTTATAGACCCTTAGAGTGTGACCTTGATGCGCTCTAGATATGCCGATGATGGAAACTAGATGTACCTTCTTATCGTGCCTGAAAATTTTGAATCTACTCAGGAGAGCTTCAAGTTTTTGTCTCGCTGATACAAGCTAGAAAAATCAGGCACACCGAGTGAATTTGGCAATGAATCGATTATCCTAGGGTGGTTGTCTTTGAGTAAGCATCTTGACTGATTCTTTTGGTCGGAAAGATGTCCACGCTCACCACACCAATTATTGATGTGAATTTTGAGCGACACCAGACAGAGATGGAGGCTAGAGGAAGGTTTCGGGCCGACGATGAGTGGTTCCTCGTCGAAAGACTAGTCAAGAGCCACAAAGGACAAGTGTTTGTCGTTGAGTTGGGTAGTTCACCCCTGATTGGTTTAAGGCTGAGATCTACTAGTAGTGCTGAGTCGGTGGCTGGGCGGTGGTCAGTTATAGTTGGTGGTGGTTCACCCATTATGATGTGGACGGAAAACCAATGGTCGAGAGAGAGGGATAGTGAAGAGAGAGTGTTGGGCGTGATAGTGATTAAGGAGTCAAGGGAGGGTCATCTTTGCCTTCGGTCATAGGGGTATTTATATCCCCTTAGAGCCGCAGATGGCAGGAGGTTTGACGAGACCGTGCCAGGCCTACTGATGGTTGTTGGTATACTGGCAGGCTATAGCTCGACTTGTTAGGCTGCGAGCTTAGTTGGACTTAGTGGTTGTCTTATCTTGGCACAATGGTCAAGAGAAGGAGGTATCCAATATTGATAGGTCCAGGGGTGCAGGAGAGCCTGGGTTCCATGGTCGTTTCCATTGTCTCCAGAGGTAGGGCTTTTCGGAGGGTCTACTCTGAGGCTAGCTGGTTCCGGAGGCTTTTTGCAAATATCAAAGGTGATCCTTCAATGGGAAATGTCAGAGTGCGTTGTGGAGGTGATCTCTCCGGGGGCAGGGTTTTCGGGAGTTATTTGTCATAGGCACAACACCAGTCTCGCTTAGTTGAAAGAGTGCCAAAATGTGGCATAAAGTGAGACATTGTTGATCCGCTAATCGTGGAGTGGAGATATGCTAGAACAGAGGTCTATGTGGGATTCTATCAGATGGTGCTTCCAAAGTTTTTGGTTGAAGGGATCATGGTAGTTCACCCATGGTTGACTTGGGGCCTAGAGCCATGATTCAAGCTGTGGTACCAATGTGTTCCAGGCTTAGGACTCAACCCCGAGATAATGATAGGGGAGTAGGTAGGTAATTTGACTCGAGTCTAAAAAATTATTGGAGGAGTGAAGAGATGTCTCAACCCTAGAACATTATTAGGGGGTAAATAAAGGACTCGACTCCGGGAGATCATTAAAATAGTAGATGAGAGAGTGACTCGACCCTGGAAAACCATTAAGGGAGTGAATGAAGGACTCAACTCTATAAAATTATTGGAGGAGTGACGTTTGCTTATCCTGTCTTAGGAGACGAACACACCTTGGTGAGTATTTTTCTCCCTTATAATAAGGTGGAGGTTGCCTCCGCTTGATTCTTGGGAGTTATTCTAATGATTTCGAGTATATAGCTGCAAGTTGAGTGGGGGTAATCTAGACTCTCTTTGAAGGAATAATCGTATAGCAGGAGAAGTTTTGCTCGATGTCCTTTGAATATTGAATGGGCAGAAACTTGCTTGATGAGATTTGGAGAAATAAATATATGATGGGCTGAGCCTTGCTCGACGCTCGTTGGAGAAATGAACATTAAATTAGTGGAGCCTTGCTCGACGCCTTTGGACAAAAAACATATATTGGGCAGAGCCTTGCTCGTCCCCCTTGGAGAAATAAAAATACATATTGGGCGGAGCCTTGCTCGACACCTTGGAGAATCATATTAATCGTCTCCTTGCCCTTGGAGCATCATTTGTAAACATGGCTAGAGGCATCTCGAACCCGTAGAGAGTCAGTTATACTTTCTAGGTTGAGGCATCTCGCACCCTTGTAGAATCAAGCTCTATGGAGTGAAGCTTTTCGCAACACTATTGGAGCATTGAGCATTAGGGGTGGAGGTGTCTCCTTTTATACTCTCGGAGGGTTTCTCCTAAGAAGCGCGGAGGTATTCTCTCAGGGTTTATCTGTAGAGTCCTCATGCTCCTGTTGGCATGTGATATAGACTTCTTTGTCCTCATAGCATCACGATGCTCCAGACATCAATTCGACGGAGGTATCTCCATGCGGAGGTATCTCATAATCTTCGAGAGTCGATTATATTTCTTGGGTAGAGGCATCTCATCACTCTTATAGAATCATATCCTTGTAGAAAACATTCG
Organism: Hibiscus mutabilis; assembly: GCA_019671005.1. Classification (NCBI taxonomy): domain Eukaryota; kingdom Viridiplantae; phylum Streptophyta; class Magnoliopsida; order Malvales; family Malvaceae; genus Hibiscus; species Hibiscus mutabilis. The sequence continues at coordinate 27,159,318 of CM033717.1, read as the reverse complement.
ATAAGCTGGTAAGGGAGCGGAGGCATCTCAACGTCCTTGTAGGAACGCATTGTCGGCGGCACTGAATAGACGAAGGTATTATTGTTTTTAGAAACAATTGATCGTTCAGTTGATCATCTTGAAATATTGTAGAGTCTGTCAAATCCTAGAGAGTTTTTAGAAATAGTTAAGCTTTGGAGATGTTTGTAGAAACAACTGAAAAATTTGGTGTATCGGTGGAGTGGCCGGAGGTATTGCCAAGGCCGGATGAGAGTTGTAAACATCAGATGGGCATACGCATTCATCCGTTCATTTATACATTTACTAGTGGCAATAGCCATTATGGTGTTCAAAGCAGTTCAAATATTTGTATGGGATGTACTAAGTCTCTAGAGTACTTTATTTATTAATAGGTTAGCCCTAGTATGTTATAGTTTCGTAGTAAAGAGATCTTTCATAGAATTGCATCTAGGGAGAGTCCCAGCAGTGTTGATTCTATTTCATAGTCTGGTAGTGTTTGGGGAGGAGTGTGCCGCTGCTTGTAGAATTCGAAGAGGATGATACATAGATTTGGAAGGAGGATATCGTTCCTTGCATCATATCTATCCGAAACTCTATCTCATGATCTCGAGGTAGTCCGGGAAACTCTTTTGGAAACACATCTGCAAACTCTCTAACAAACTGAAGGCTCTTAAGCATCAGACTCGTAACCCTCGTATCAACCACATGAGCTAAGAAGGCCTCACAACCTTGTTGGACAATCCTTCGTATCAGCAAAGCCGACACTACATTGCATAGGCAAAGTTTTCTCTTACCTTTCACCATAAACATGGACCCATCCAAACTACGGAGCTCAAGGCTTTTCGCTATACAACTCAAATGCGCGCCATGCTCAAACAACCAATCTATCCTTAAGATGGCATCGAACTCTTAAAACAACAATACCATCATATCATCTGGTAATATCAAGCCTTGGAATTCAATTGAACACCTCCAATATACACTATCTACTAAAACATCATACCCCAAAGGAGTAGTCACATGAACTCCTATCTCAAGATCCTCGGCAGGAATACCCCCACTAATGGGATATTCCACTATTGATGTAGGAATAGGTAGACGCCGAATCTAAAAGAGCAACAATAGGAATAGAAAATAAAGTAAACATACCTAAGATGACATCGGTAGCCTCATAGTCCTCCTGAACCTTGACCGCGTATTGCCTCACTGGTACCCTCGTAGTGGACTAGATAAGAGGTGGATAAGAGATCCTCTAAGTCTGAACCGAAGTGTGTCTAGACATATGGCTCACTTGTAACACCCCTTACCCGGTCTAGGAGAAAAATGGATTAAGAAGTGTTACTGAACAAAATTCAAACAAACAAAAGATGTCTTAACAAATTTCAACTAAGCATGCAACCAAAGATCAGGGGAAATCAAAACTTTTTGTTACTTTCAAAGATTTAGTTCACAATAAATTTCATGTTCAAGCTGGCATGCTTACACATTATACATAACAAACCATTTGATAGCTCATAGCTTATAGTTTTTTTGATAAATTTCCAATATACAAAGCTTGCTTATAAATAAAATCCAAAAAGGTTGAGACTAACCTTAAAAGTTCAAATAACTAGTTTTAGCTATTCAAGTTTTAGGACTAATCCAGTTCATGTTTACCATTCGGATGGTTAAGAAAGAAAATACTATAACAAACAACTCTCTTTCTTAGAGGTTAATTAAACTATGTGATTCTTGAATTAGGCATAACAAGGATTTCCCTATGTGTAATTATACGGGCATCTCTCTTAAGATCACAACAAGCATATATTCACATACACTAATCTCATTCGAAACCAAACACATGCACATAGCATTATCATATGCATATTTGTAAACATGCCACTAAATGATCCTTGGAACCATTTAACCAATTATTCAGGCTATAACGCTTGTCAGGGTTAAACATGTAATGTTGGGTATATAATAGCCTACACACTTGCATGTCAACTGAATGAATTAACTAATTTAAGCAATCTGAAGGGTGTGATAACACTTGCATGTCAACTCAATTAATTAAACATGTAATGTTTTAGGGTGTGATAGCTCTTTAAAGAGCATGGTTTTTCCCTCGATTTATAGGTCTTATTGTACCCACATTGAAGTTTATTGCATCCATTTTTGTATTTTCATGTTTATTTCTGCATATTTTCTAACTTAGTTCCAATGACTCGTGTTTTGTATGTTTCTGCCTATTTTTTGTCTTGTTGTCTCTGCATTACTAATGTCCCTACATAGGAAGTTTTCACCACTGCAACCAGTTCGACAATGCATCTACCAGCTGTCCAGTCTACTTGAGGATAAGGACGAATATGCCAGCCGTCGAATCTATTATAACAAATTTTGTACGACGTTGGTGTTAACTCCTCAAAAGTATTGTTTTTATGATTATTTTACAATGCCTTTGCTTTCCCCTTAAGTAAATTTAGTTGCATTTAGATGTTAAAATCATGTTACAGAAGGAGTTAAGGAGTTGCAGGACACAGGCAAGCAGGTTTGGCAGAGAAGCGATGGCTCAGAACACAGGAAAGGAAATAGAGAATTGCTGAGGAAATTTTGGCACATATGGAACAAACGACGCCAAGCTCGGTTGGCAAATGATTGATGTCCGATGAATGGTCATAGTTTATGTTGGACCTTGTACACATCAGCCCGAGGATTCAAATCAGGATAAGGGGATAACACATTTTATCCTTTTGTGTATTCAAATTTCAAACTCAAAAGCTTATCCTATGGTTTCCATACACGCCTATTTAAAGAGATCGAGCAAGCACTTGATGGAGAGATTGGGATTAAAGAGAGGTTGCATCGTGGTGAACCTAGAGGCGACGTGGTTCGACCAGCTAAGACCGAGAGCTCTAGAGCATTCGAAGGGTTTCATCGACAGATCTCTTTTTTACCCATTCTCTTAGTTTTATTTGTTTTTATTTCGAAATGATGATGCTTTGTGGATGGACCCCCCAACCATGAACTAAGCTTTTACAATTGGTTGGGGGATGTTTGCGATTAACGCTTATTTTATATTTGGATTTTAATAATCAAAATGCCTTGGCATTATTTTCTATCTGCTAGTACATAATTTTTTCTAAATCCGTTACCATAGGGCAGTTGGCATTGCGTGCTTATTGGACCTTAATATCTTAATAGATTTAAGGGGCAATGATCAATTGCCAGATACTAAGGCGAGAAGCTTCAACAAAAGATGTTCAAGTAGATGAACTTACTTTGGAGGTGAGTCTACCCCTTAGGGGTAAAGATTGACACTTAATCAAGTTAATTAATGAAAAAATTCACTATATACATATAGGTGTTTTATTGTGGTTAACTTAGGGTATTGCCATTGACAGAGGCAATACTATTTTTAATCTACTCAGCAATAAACCAAGGCAGGACATTATTAAAGGCTGGCATAAGTAGCATGAAATCCAGGCATCCCTTGCCAACACTCGTCATTTAATTGAACACTACGTTGCTAGACTATTTTCATTTTCAAGATACTATTTTTGCCATCTTTTTAATCTAAAACCCAAAACATTTCAAACACTTTTAATTCTTTCAAACAAGTAAACGTTGAGCAAATAAGTTCTTGGTCGATCCTTGTGGATTCGATACTCAGCTTACTGTTGTTTTACTTGTTGACTGTGTATACTTGCACGCATAAGACTCACTTTTGGCAATACTCTTGCATTTTACACTAAATATTTTATCTTTTGCCAAGCGTTAGCAAAGTCGACAAGTTTTTGGCGCCGCTGCCGGGGATGGTGACGAAATTTATTGTTTTAATTTTTACTTGTCTTTGTTTTTTTAATTTATTTATTTGTTTGACCGTTGTATGACTAGAAACTACTTTGTGGTGGAAGATTGGCCATACGATCTGAAAATTGAAAGAACCCTACAAAGGTTAAAGAAAAAATTTTGAGAGATGGCTCAATAAGGCAATGGAGATGGTGACCAAAGCAATACGATACCGCCAGCTCTTGCTACCCCATCCATTAATATAGAGGAAGAGAGACCTATTATAGAACACTCGGCACCAAACATAGACAATTTGATGCCAGGACTGATTGGTCCCGAGGTAAATACACCGAATTTTGAACTCAAACCGGTGATAATACAAACGCTTTTGAATGTAGGACAATTTGATGGAGCTCTTACCAGAGATTCAAGGCAACACTTGAAGCAATTCATGGAGGTTTGTCAGCTATTTCAACAGCCTAGAGTATTAGAAGATACAGTGAAGCTGAAACTATTCACCTTTTCTCTAAGAGAGCAAAAACGTGGCTAAGTTCTTTACCACATGGTTCTGTCACCTTATGGGAGATCTATGCTAGAAATTTTTGTTGCGATTCCAGCCACCTAAACTCACTGCCAAGCTGAGGAGTGGGATCATCACATTTAGGCAGGCTAATGATGAGACCCTATACGATGCCTGAGAGAGATTTAAGGACTTGTTGAGGAGGTGTCCCATGCATGGATTCCCAAGTTGGATCGAGATGGAGACCTTCTACAATGGACTCAATACACAAGCCAGAATTGTTGTTGATGCTTCACCAAATGGTTCGCTACTTGACAAAAACTATACAGAGGCAATTGGCATCCTTGAGAGGATTTCAACGAATGATTTCGAGCATCATACTACCAAACTTGAGACCAGGTCTAACCGGTGGGAAATTACAGATAGATGAACTTACATCCATCCATGTTGAGATTTCCAATCTTACTAGCATTGTGAGAACTTTGAAAGAGTAATGAATCCCAAGAAGTCAAGGCATTAGACCCATTCTATACAATATGTGGAGAGGATCATCACATGGAAGATTGCCCATCCAAACCTGAGTCGGTAACTTTTGTTGGAAATTTTAATCATAATTATAATTTGAATTCTAATACTTTCAATGCAGGATGGAGACAACACCCAAATTTAGCTTGGGGAAATCAAGAAGGTAACCAATACAATGTCAGTAGTAGAACAACAATGCCCAGCATTAGAACAACATAGCCTAGCGAGGTTTCAATCAAAATGCATAGAGGGTGCAAAACAACTTTTGCGCAGGGTAAAGGAACAACCAGGGGACTTTGACAAATTACATGGAGAGGAATGATGCAACTGTCCAGAGTTTGGCAGTATCTATGGGAAACTTGGAGGTACAGATTGGACAGATTGCCAATGCACTCAGCAATAGACCCCATGGAGCTTTGCCAAGTCATACAGAAGATGTTCGGCATAGAGGCAATGAATAATGCAAATTTGTAACTCTTCGAAGTGGCAAACAATGCGAGGCCGAGACACCTATCAAGCAGTCAATTAGTTGCCTAGAGGAATAGAAGGGACCAGTAGATGAAGCAAAAGAAGCAGAGAAGGAAGAAGAAAACATAAGAAATGCCAGACCTCATTTTGATGCCGGACCTCAGTCGGATGCCAGCAAAACCTTGGCAAAGCCGATGGAGCCAACATATGCTTATCCACCTCCATTATTTCCACAAAGACTACAAAAGCACAAGTAGGATAAAAAATTTAAGCACTTTTTAGAAGTTCTTAAGCAATTATAGATCAATATACCATTGGTGGAAGCTCTCGAGCAGATGCACAATTATGTTAAATTCATGAAGGACATCTTGTCCAAAAAGAAGAAACTGGGTGATTTCGAGACTGTAGCTCTTATTGAGGGATACAATGTAATGATACTTAATCGGTTACCACCAAAGCTGAAAGATCTAGGAAGTTTTACTATTCCTGTACTATTGGCAACAAATTCATGGGTAAGGCACTATGTGACCTGGGAGCCAGCATCAATTTGATGCCAATGTCTGTTTCTAGAAAGCTTAGCATCAAAGCAAGGCCTACCACAATAACACTTCAATTGGCAGATCGATCCTTTGCACATCCTAAGGGTAAGATTGATGATGTGTTGGTAAAGGTAGACAAATTTATATTCCTAGCCAACGTTATTATTTTAGATTATGTGTTGGTAAAGGTAGACAAATTTATATTCCTAGCCAACATAAATGATCAACATGTTACATTTAATGTGTTTTAAGCTCTTAAATGTGCAGATGAATCCAAGGAATGCCAAGCTGATGAAATGATGGAGTACATTTTTAATGTAGACGTGGCACAGCTGTGCCAAGATACTGATGATGATGCAAACGAGCTAGATAGTGAAGAAAAAATAAGTGAGGACACTGAAGGAACATCTTTAGAAGAGGTAAGCTATTTCGGACAGCAAGATCCACTAGAGTTGGCTGGCAGAGAGATCGTGGCACCTAAACCATCCACTGAGGAGCCACCTGAATTGGAACTAAAATCGTTGCCAGACCACCTCAAGTATACCTACTCAGGTAAACACTCAACCTTGTCAGTGGTCATTGTTGCTGATCTAACTAATGATCAAGAGGAAAGATTGCTGGAAATTTTAAGCAATTACAAGCAAGGGTTAGGATGGACCTCGGCTAATATCCGAGGAATAAGCCCAACCTTTTGCATGCCCAAAATAATTCTTGAAGAATATCATGGCAAAAGAATTGAGGGCTAGTGAAGATTAAACTCGAGCATGAAAGATGTAGTGAAAAAAGAAATTATCAAGTGGATGGATGCTGGGATAATCTATCCCATTTTTGATAGCTTGTGGGTCAGCCCGGTGCAATGTGTGCCAAAGAAAGGTGGCATGACCGTGGTTCAAAATAGCAAGGATGAGTTAATTCCTTCTAGAACTGTTACCAGATGGAGAGTGTGCATCAACTATAGGAAGTTGAACAATACCACCAGGAAAGATCACTTTCCAGTGCCCTTGATTGATCAGATGTTGGACAGGCTGGTAGGTAAGGCATTCTATTGCTTCCTAGATGGCTATTCAGGATATAATCAGATTGTCATAGCTCTGGAAGATCAAGAGAATACCACATTCACCTGTCGATATGAGGCATTCGCTTTTAGAAGAATGCCCTTTGGACTGAGTAATGCTTCGACAACGTTTCTGCGTTGCATGATGTCTATCTTTTCAAGCATGATTGAGAAAAACTTAGAAGTTTTCATTGATGACTTCTCAGTATTTGGCAAGACATTTGAGGAATTCCTTCAGAGTCTAGAGCTTGTTTTGAGGAGATGTATTGAGACTAATTTGGTCTTGAACTGGGAGAAATGCCACTTCATGGTGAAGGAATGCATAGTTCTTGGTCATAGAGTGACCAAGAGAGGCCTGGAAGTTGACATTGCAAAAGTGGAGGTAATCAAACAGTTGCCAACTCCTACAAGTGTAAAAGGTATAAGAAGTTTTTTGGGATACACAGGTTTTTACCGCCACTTCATTAAAGATTTTTTAAAATTTCTAAACCTTTATGCTTGCTTTTAGAACAAAATGCCACTTTTCTGTTTGATGATTCATGTTTACAAGCGTTTCAGGAACTGAAAGATAGGTTGATCAATGCCCTCATAGTTGTGGCACTAGATTGGAATGAGCCCTTCGAGCTCATGTACGATGCCAACGACTATGCTGTTGGAGTTGTATTAGGATAGAAGCGTGGCAAGATTTGTCATACCATTTACTATTCCAGTCAGACATTGAATGAAGCACAAATAAACCACACCACTACTGAGAAAGAATTCCTTATGGTTGTATTTGCAATTGATAAATTCAGATCTTACTTAGTTGGTAACAAATTTGTGGTGTATACAGATCACTCAACATTGAAATACTTCTTGGCAAAGAAGGATGCCAAGCCCAGACTGATCCGATGGACACTTTTACTGCAATTTGATCTCGAGATTCAAGAAAAGAAGGGGAGTGAAAACTTGGTAGCTGATCACTTGTCAAGATTAGAACATCACCTTGAGAAAGGTAGAGCCACTGCCATTAGAGATAAATTCCCTGATGAATACGTACTTGCAGTTGATTGCATGCCGTGGTATGCTGACATAGTCAACTACCTAGTAAGTAATATTATGCCACCAGATCTGGCAAGCAATTCCAGGAAACATTTTCTATGAGATGTACGGCAATACTATTGGGATGAGCCAAATTTATTTAAACATTGTTCTGACCAAGTAATCCGCCGATGTGTGCCAGAGGATGAGCAGTACAATATTTTGCAATTGTGCCATGTTGCGTCGTATGGAGGCCACATTGCTGGAATAAAGACTGCAGCCAAAGTATTACAGTTAGGTTTCTATTGGCCCACACTGTTTAAAGAAGCTCATTACTTTGCCAAGGCATGTGACTGATACCAACAGACAGGTAACATCTCGAGGAGACATCAATTGCCACTCCAGAATATTATGCTATTAGAGCTATTTGACGTATGGGGAATAAACTTCATGGGTCATTTCCCCCCATCATTTGGAAATATCTATATTCTTGTGGTCGTTGATTATGTTTCCAAGTGGGTTGAGGTCGTTACACTGCCAACAAATGATGCCAAGGTTGTTGCCAAGTTCTTGTATAAAAACCTCTTCACGAGATTCGGTTCCCTAGAGCCATCATTCATGATGAATGTACACATTTTAAGTGTAATTTAATCTTTAGAGCTTTGTACAAGTACAGAATCCAGCAACGCATTGCCACAACTTACCATCCCCAAACAAATGGCCAAGCGGAGATGTCAAACAAAGAGATCAAGAACATTCTGGAAAAGACTGTGAATCCATAGAGGAAGGACTGGTTCTTGAAACTAGAGCATTCCTTGTGGGCTTAATGAACAACCTTTAAGACTCTGTTGGGAACTTCTCCTTATAGGCTCGTGTTTGGGAAGGCATGCCACTTACCAATGGAATTGGAACATAGAGCTTATTGGGCAATCAAATTGCTCAATATGGAGTGGAAAGCTACTGGTACAAAATGCTTATTAGACATGAACGAGTTAGAGGAATTCAAGACACATGCTTACAAGAATGCCAGACTCTAGAAGGAAAGAACAAAACAATGGCATGACAACATGATCGTCTGAAGGCAATTTGAGGTAGGCCAACATATTTTGTTATTTAACTCGAGGCTAAAGTTGTTTCTAGGAAAGCTCAAGTATAGATGGTTGGGACCCTTTGAAGTTGTGAATCCATATGCTCATGGAGCAGTAGATATTAAGGATTTGAAGACGAGAACAATTTTCAAGGTAAACGACCAAATATTGAAACACTATTTGGATGGTACTCAAAAGGATGCCAAGGAGGTTGTCCTCCTGGCAGAGGTTTCATGATCATTATCATCATGGTTTAATTTTTGTATATAATAGGTTAGATGTTTTTCTTTTTCGGTATTTTTCATTTATTTTTCTTTCTTTTAATTTTAATTTTTTCGTTACTGTGTTGAAAGATTTTTTTGATTAAGTGTAGGTTTCGTGTGCCAGGCAGAATGGCAAGGCAAAAGCTTGGCATGTGGTGATTAAAAAAATTAGAGGAAAGAATTTACCCTAGCCGCCAAAGGCTTTATAGAGCTCTGCCCAAGAGAGAGTGAAAATTTTTGCTTCGAAATTTACCCTAGCCGCCCAAAGTGATAAGTTAAAATTTAAATTTCAACCTAATCACCTCTTTCCCTCCTCGTCCTATAGCCATAACCCCTTATCACATCATCTTTTCTTTCCCCTAAAGAAGACAAAGCCCATCATTATCCCAACTCAACTGGCCACATTAAACACTCTCACTTAAACACTTAACATTTCACCCTTCCATCTACTTAAAACCCTAATCGATCCAAAGATAAAGACTTTTCACTTTTCCCTCTATTTTCTTTATCAAGAAAGAACACCAAGAATCACTTCTTCTTCTTCCAAAAATCACTCAAGTCTCAAACATATTCCCATGGCCTCCTCATCGGCACCTTTTAAGATCTTTTTTAACAAGGAAATTCGCAAGAAATATGAGGAGAACTTTGGGTCAAGAACCTTCTGCTATGAGAAGGGTTTGAGTTCAAAAAATGAACCAAACTTGGGATATTCCCTAGAGTTTGTCATGGTGGTAAAGACGCACAAGTGGGAGAAATTCTGCCAACTAGCAGGGGAAGTTCATGCCAACATCGCCCGGGAATTATATGCCCATCTAACGACCAAAGCTTCACCATTCTTGATGGTGTGAGGTAAATTTGTTCGTTTTGATGAGGGTTACATTAACGAGATGTTAACTTTGGATGGTACAGAAGAAGAGCACACCAAGTTTACGGAATCCTTGGACAATGCCAAGAGGAAGAAGATGTCGAAGGAACTTTGTGAGGCTGACACCACATGGATCGTGTCATCAAAAGGCCATTGAACGGTGAAAAGATTGGCGTTAAAGTCTCAGCTGCGGGGGTGGAATCACTTCTTGAAGGCAAATCTTATGTCAACTACCCACAATGAGACAATTTCGGAGGAGAGAATGGCACTATTGCATTTGATCATAACTAGCCACAAAATCAATGTCGAACGGCTCATCATCGACGAGACCTTCAAGTGTACTGGTAAGACCAATGAAAGTTTAATTTTCCCATCTCAAATCTCTACCATTTTCATGCAGCATGATGTGTCACAGTTCGATTCATATAGCATTCAAAAGAGTAAGGAGACCGCTATAACTCCAACCTCATGGATGTAGTTGACTACCACGGAGACAAAGGAGAAAGACAAACAAAAGACTACCGAGTTTGTGCCAAAGGCAGAACATGCGACTCTGATGCCAACTGGTTTAGTGGTAATGCTTTCCTAGATGTATCAACGCTAGGAGATCATCCTCCAGAAGTTGGAGAAAGTCGAGGAGCAGAACTCGATGCTTTGGTAGTATGTTCATGCTAGGGACCATGCCATGAAGAAAACACTTGAGGACATGTCTGTCCATACACTGCCAACATTCCCTAAGTTCCCTGCCGACCTCCTTACCAAGGATGACATGCCAACCAGTCCCCACTCTGTCCACACTCTGACCCAATTTGATGCCACTGTTCTAGTCTCACTAGTACAAGTTGAATCTTCCAATACACCACTAAAATCTGAAGATAAAGGAATCCAAAGCCACGCTAAAGCTGCTGCTACACCCACCGCACCTACATCATCTTCTGCCACTAACGCCACCGCACCTACATCATCTTCTACCACTAACGCTTCTGTCGCCTCAAAGCCAGTCAAGGAAGTTCTCCGAGACATTAGAGCTTCCACTATTGCATCAAAACCCAGCTTGAAGTGCAAGCAGCATGTGACTCCCAATCGAGGGAGCTTTATAAAAAGAAAGACCTGCGTATCAAGGCCAAAAAGCTCTGAAGGGGAGTCTTCCACTTCCTAAACTCCTTTACATTTCATTGCATTCACATGTTCATGCATTTTACTGTTTTATTGTATATATGTGTTGTTTTCATGCATTGAGGATAATGCACACCTTTGGTTTGGGGGGTGTATCCTCACATTAGTATGCCATGCATTCATGTTTAAATTTCAATTTTCTATATAGAATAGTTTGTCATGTAGGATTAAAAATTAGCATACCAAACCACTAAAAAAATATTTTTGCCTCGGTTAATAAATTGTTCTAATAATTTTTCCAGCACTACTAGTTTAATTAAATTTGTTTTAGATTTATCTGTCCAATTAAGAAACTAGAGATTTAGAACTTTTATGCTAGCAAGTTAGCATTTCCAAGTAGATTGGCAATTGAACTCTTAGTTTAGGAAACTTTAGTTTCACTCTACACGAGGTATGAATCTAGTCTGCAAAACAAACTTCAGTTCTCTTGAATCTGAACTCAGAATAATTGAAAAAAATAGAAACAATGCTAGGGTAGAAAGAAAGAATAAGGCAACAATGTTTTGCCAAAGGCTAAAATATTTTAGAACACTCCTCTTCTTTAGAGAAAATAATTAACTTGGGTCTTCGTGGTTTGCTCCCTCTTAGTTCTCAAGCTAACATAACTTTAGGGTATGAGTGTAATGGGTTAGATTAGTGATGTAATTTGGATTAACGTGGGTATTCATGGTTTGCTCCCTCTTAAGTGTCACGCCAAAAAGTACATGATGTGGCCCTAATTAAATGCCAGCATAAAAACACCATTGGCAAAATAAAGAAAACAATGATGATGATTCTGAGTTTGAGAAGTAAAGATAACTAATGTAGTTAAGTAAATTTGATGTGTAACAATGGTCCCGCCCTACGCTGGTTCTTGTCCCATTTTTATGAAAATTATTTGGGATAGAGTTGCCACCAATCTTTTTAAGTTAGGTGAGATTGGATCACCTAAAAACCCGACTATTTTAATAAAATTTGTTTTTGTCATTTTATTAAAACAACGAGTTTTGGTCTGCAAAACCAGAAAAACAGGTTCGGGAGTCAGTTACATGTGGGAAAGGATGACACAACGCCCAAAATTGATACCGGGTCGGTTACATATTATCTAAATAATGGAAATTAAGAATTCAAATTTAATTTAAAATTTATGATCCCTTAAAATATTTAAAGAATATTTTTGTGTATGAAAAGAATTTACACCCCCTACACCCGGGGTATAATTTCCGTGGTGGTGGTGGTGTTGATAATAATGTAAATATTATAATGATATAAATAAATAAATAAAACAAAAACAATGGCCAAAATATAAAGAAATACGAATTAAAAGGCAGAAATGTAAAGGATACGAGAATTGAAGGACCGAAAGTGCAATCATCCCATTCATCATAAAATGCGCGGATCCCTCCCTCAGGTCGGGTTAGAGTGCAGGTACAATAGGGCCTAAACGGCGTCGTTTTGATTCCTACATAAATATGGACTTTTTCCCCAAAAATTTCATTTGGCAAATGATAACTCAAAAAAATCTTAAATCCTCCAAACTCCTCTACCATTCACTCGGCCGAGCCCCTCAGCGCCGCCATGACCGACCGCCGTGTGCCGCCTTTCATGAGCGACAGAGCAACATCGCGAATGACAGCCGTAGTACATGCAAATAGATGGTTTGATTTGGTTTCGGCTCCTAAACCCAAATCTAAGGTTTGTTCTTTTCTAAACCTTTTGCTAGTTGTATAGATCTGGAAAACCGAAAGGTTTCTTGTATTTTTTTCTTTTTTCGTGTTTTTTGGTTCTATTTTTCCTTTTTTATACTTTTCTGATTTCCAGTCCCTCCTCCCTTTTATGGTTTTTATGTTCGAATACTCTCTTTTTTAACTAAAAAATTGCCCCCCTCCTTTTTCAGATAGTGGATTTAAAAGACAAGGGAGAGGCCCTCATCCGGCCACGTAGAGGGTGACGAGGATGATTATGGGTGGTGGCCGCAAAGCAGGGCAGTGGTGGCAGACCGCTCAACGGCAGAGTCGGCGGCTCAATGTAAGTATATTAGGGTTTCAATGTAATTAGGTTTGGTTAATAGATTGTTGGATATGGGCTTGTTTTGGTGATTGGGTTGCAATAGGTTAAATGGTATATTGGGTTAGGTTTATTTAATTTAATTTTGGATTGGGTTTGGGCCCTGGACAAAAATAGGTGTTTACAGCTGCCATTTTTTGCTCATTTTTGTGTAATAGGAATAAAACAAAGATAAAAAATAGCTATTTTTGTCCGGTCAAGATTAGGTTCTTTCCCTGGCCACCACTCCTGCTTTGGACTCTACTTGATCTTATCAACCGCTCTTGGGGACAAAATCTTCAAACTAGAGGATTTGTTGGGGAAGCAAAATCTTTGACCTTGGGTAATCCATTATAGGAGTCCAAATGAGTTCGGCTTGGTACGCACTGACGACGATGCAATACCTGGAGAAAATTTGACCTAGTTGCAACACTAACGAAGAGGCAAGGTCTGCAAAACTTGATCCAGCTACAACACTAACGAAGAAACAAGATCGAAGGATAAAGGTTCTGACATTTGATCCAGCTACAACATTGACGAAGAGGCAGGATCGAAGTATAAAGCCTATAATGTTTGATCCGACTGCAGGATTGAATGATGAAGGTTTTGATATTTGATCTTTCTGCAACACTGAAAAAGAGGCAGGATCAGTGGAATTTTTCTTTTTCTTTTTTTCATTTTTTCTTTTTAAAAGGGTTGATGATAAGGTGGTTTATCTATTCCGCCCAATCTTGGAGACGTAGAATTTGTAAATTTGGGTGATATGCTCCAACACTAACGGGGAGGTAGAATCTTAAAAGAGGTTGATCCGCTACAACACTAGCAAAGAGACAGGATCTGGAGGAAGTTCTGATCGAGCTACAACTCTGACGAAGAGGCATGATCTTGGAGTTTGACCTGCTACAACACTGAAGAGGAGGATCTGAAGGTTTGATTCTGATCAAGCTACAACTCTAACAAAGAGGCATGATCTAAGAAATTGATTCTAATCAAGCTATAACTCTGACGAAGAGGCATGATCTGAAAGTTTGATCCACTACAACACTGACAAAGAGGCATGGTCTAAAAGTTTGATTCTGATCAAGCTACAACTCTGACGAAGAGGCATGATCTAAGAACTTGATTGTGATCAAGCTACAACTCTAATGAAGAGGCATGATTTGAATGTTTGATCTGCTACAACACTAACAAAAATGCAGGATCTAAAAGTTCGATTTTGATCAAGATACAACTCTGATATAGAGGCATGATTTGAGAGTTTGATCTGCTACAGCACTAGCGAAGAGGCAGAATCTGAAAGTTTTGATCTACTACACCACTGACGGAGAGACTAGATTGGGAGAAAATTTGATCTGCTACATCACTGACGAGAGACTAGATCAGAAAGAAGTTTGATCTGCTACACCACTACGGAGGCAAAGATCTTGGGATTTAATCTTGATCAAGCTACGACTCCGACGAAGAAGCATGATCCAAGAGTTTGTTGATCCGCTACACCATGTTACGAGTGAGATAGGACCTTCATGTCAAGGATGTTGGATCTTGTTAATGGTTGTCTATTCCTTCTTGTTTGAAGGAGCTAGGCAATATTTGCCCCATTCCTTCATGTCAAGAATACTGTAATTTGTTGACAACCATCTGCTTCTTCCTGTTTGAGAATATCAAACCTGTAAATTTTGGTCCTTTAAAAAAGGATCAACCACCTTTAAGAAAAGATAGGATTGATTTAAAAAGATATCTTTTGAAAAATATTTGACTAAGAAATTTTGTTTTCAAAAAAATAATATCCTTATGAAAAGTATTAAATCAAGACATTCATGTTTTGAGGGAAATATCCTTATGGAAGGATAAAATTAAGGAATTAAGAAATTCTTGTTTTAAGAAAAAAATGTCCTTATGGAAGGACGAAGTTAAGAAACTCATGTTTTTGAGGAAAATGTCCTTATGGAAGGACGGAGTTAAGAAACTCATATTTTTTAGAAAATGTCCTTAAAGAATGAAGGAGTTGAGAAACTCCTATTTTTTTTGAGAAAATGTCCTTATAGAATGACGAAATTAAGAAACTCCTATTTTTGAGGAAAATGTCCTTATAGAAGGGCGGAGCTAAGAAACTCTTATTTTTGAGAAAAAATGTCCTTATGGAAGGACGAAGTTAAGAAACTCCTATTTTTTAGGAAAATGTCCTTATCGAAGTACGTGATTTCAGAAAATTGCTTTGAGTGACAAATGCAAAGTTAGTTTTCGATAATGTATTTATGCAAATGACATGTATGTGTATTTTTTGTGATGATGTAGGGATGCATGAAATTCTTGTCGAAATCTTCAAGTTATTAGTTCTAGATGTCATGACATATGAACATGCTTGATGATGCAATGATGCATATGCTTTCATGTATGGCCTCATGATGGATGAAGATGCATGTGGAACTTGCAGAAGTCCTTTTCTTCTAGCTCAACTTGATCTTCTGATCCATTCTTGTTCCAAATCTGCCCTAACAAAAGTTTGCCCCCAAAATTTTGTTGTTCTCATTCTGAATTCGATTTTTTGAGCTGAATGATCTTGGCGTCATTTCTTTTCTTCTTCTCAAGGAAAATTGAATTTATCATTGGTCAAATCTTCTCAAGTCTGTTTTGATGCCCCAGTTAATCTTGGGCTCGGATATCATTTTTATGGGATACTTTGAAGGCTTCAAACTTTTGATCTGAGTAGACACCTGCCTTAGGTCTTTGTACTTTAAATCTCTATAAAGAGTAATGCAAGAAATCTTTTGTTTCTCAACCATGGAAGATGCTTATACGAATGAGCAAAGAATATTATTTTTCTAAGATATGATTTTCCAGAAAATAGGGGCCCCCTATATATATATATGTATTTACATATATTTATGGAAAAGCCAAGACATATGAATAAGTTAAATTTTAAGAAAATTTGTAGAAATGCATCATTCATTAAAAACAAACGCACACACGCCCTTACAACAGATTCTTTTTTGCCTTCGGGGGCAAAAGGTTTGTTCCTGGCATTACTCAAAAAGAGATTTAAACGACAAAGATGACTTAAAAAGTTGTCTATAGATTCGACAGATCTAACACTATCTTATTGTCAGTTCGTCTTAGGGACTCCGCTGTTGAATTTTAGAGTGCTATTTTCAACCATATTTTGCACTTTGTTTCTCGGTAGTATGGCCCATGCTTCCTAGATGACAATCACACACAACATTAGCATCATAGCCTTCTGGGTAAGGAGGCTCTTTTGGCTTAGACTGAACCGGGGCTAACAAGTTTTTCTCAACAAGCATCGGAAGCAACTCTGTATATGTTTCCGAAATTGGATGGACAACTTTCTGAAACATCGTAGGTCAACGTGAGTACGAATATTTTGATTGGTGTGAGGACCAAGGTCGATGGGCTGGATAAGACCCTGCCATATGAATCTATAATCCACTTCCTTCTCTCACGATCACGCTGTTGGAATCTATGATCTTCCCTTGTCCAATGGCTTTTTCTATGAGTTCACATGATATCACAAGGTCTTCGAAGTTCTTTCCCAGCATAAACTTCAGGAATGGATCTTCTAGGGTTCTAACAAAAGTAGGCGTTATCTCATTTTTAAGTAGAGGTGGTTGTACTTGCGCTGCAACATACCTCCACCTTTGCACACACTGCCTAAAGCTCTCGTTAGGCCTCTTCTTCATGTTTTGCAATGTGAACGGTATGGGCCAATATCTATTATATATTTGTACTGGTCTATGAAGGCTTTAGCCAGATTCTTCCATGATTGTATCTTGTCCCGGCCTAGCTGATTGTACCATTTGGCAGCATACCCTTTTAAACTATCTTGAAAATAGTGAATTAAAAGTTTGTCATTATCAACATGCCCCGTCATATTTCAGCAGAACATGGTGAGGTGAGTAGATGGAGAGCTTGTTCCATCGAACTTTTCAAACTCTGGCATTTTGATCTTTGGAGGCAACACCAGATTAGGGACCAGACTCAATTTTCTTGCATCAATCTCGCAGAATGCATCTGACCTTTCTACAATTTTAAACTTTTCTTCAAGTCGTTGGAATCAATCTTCAAACTTCTTAGGCAATTCGATCTTTGCTTTACCCACCTCATTAGGATCAAGGATAGTGTGCCCACTAGGGTTATTAATTCCTTTACGCGATGAAGATTCAGCCTGAGGACCTTACTGCTTTTCAACCGAAGACGACACTTAGATGTGTATCTTGTCAATAGGATTTTCTGACCTTTGTAGAGAACTGAGGTCAATGGCCAATCCTTTTCCCCTTTCAGGATCTTTGTTTGCCAACATCGCAGCTATCTTGGCCAGTAGATCCTCCTGTGACTGTGAGATGTGGTCGCGAGTTGCTTGTTGCACCTTTTCCAGGTTTTGCTCCTTGTCATTCTTTATATCTTTGCACGCTTTTTCAACCTTTTCCAAACGGTCATCCATTTCTTTAGTCTTGCTTCAAGTGAAAAACCAATACTGACTCGGCTGGATCAGATGCCCCAAAATCACTGCGATCGTAGTTTACTCAGAATTAGAAGCTCGACCAATAAATGATTATGCAATATGATGTGATAAAAATGTATGCAAGATGAGATGTTAATGCAATGCAAAAACAAAATAAAGTAAGTTAGTACGGATTAAATAATCAATAATTTATTGCAAAAAACAAAAAAATTAAAAAGGTATAGAACCTATAAGTAGACATGCTTTAATTGAATAAGAGAAATCCTACGCAATCATGCTTTCTACCCACGTATGTTGAAAAAATGTGGGTCCTTCCCAAACATGCTTTTCTACCCTTATACTCGTTTTACATATATATTCATATCAAAATATTGCGGGATAATAAATAATGTTGAAATTATAGAGCATAATTAAAAGAAATAAAAAACCACATCTCTCTCTATTATGCACTTATAGGGCGACTCTCTAAACGGGCAGAAGTTCGGTATGGCTCTAGACAAGGTAGGCTGCTATGGTTCACTACTTGCGGTTTAGGTTCTAAAGTAACAGTATCTGAACTATCGCTAAGACATCGATTCAGGAGGATACATTTCCCTAGGTCTGCACAAAGACAAAGGTACGGATGTATCCCGGAAGTTATCCACTATCCTACACAGAGGCGATACCTCACGAAGGCGTAGCTTCTCGCTCCCACTTAAAAGGGACAGAGCTCGGGTGCAGAGCTCATGATATGCAAAACCAAGAAAATAGATTTTAAGAATTTTGTGTAAAAATTGAGAAATTTAAAAATGGGATCATAAAATAAATTAAATCGAATTTATAGTTTCCATTCAATTAAGACAAAAAATAATCGATCAATGGCTCGACTCTCAAAAAAGGTAGTCCCCGCAGAGTCGCCAAGTTGTAACAACGGTCTCGCCCGGTAGTGGCACTTCATGCGTTTTTACGAAAATTATTTGGGATAGAGTCGCCACCAATCATTTTAAGTTAGGTGAGATTGAACCACCTAAAAATCGGCTATTTTAATAAAATTTGTTTTTGTGTCATTTTATTAAAACAATGAGTTTTGGTCTATGAAACTAGGAAAACAGGTTTGAGAGTTAGTTACGTGTAGGGAAGGATGAGCACACCCCACAACGCCCAAAATTGGTACCTAGTCGATTACATATTCTCTAAATGATGGAAATTAAGAATTTGAATTTAATTTAAAAATTTTTGATCCCTTAAAATATTTAAAGAATTTTTTTGTGTATGAAAGGAATTTACACCCCTACACCCGGGGTATAATTTCTGTTGGATTCCCGAATGAAGGGAACCTATTTTCAAATCATAGTTTAAATTTAAAAATTGTATTTTTTGTGTTATAGATTAACGGAAAGTGGCAATATAACAACCCAAATTCTAGCCTAGAAGTATTGGAATTAAATTGAATAAGTTGATAGCTTAATTGAATTAAGAATTAAGCTAAATTGAATAGTCAAGGGTTTAATTGAAAGAATGTATGAAATAAGTGACCAAATTAGAATGACTACAATGAATTAAAGGAGAAAGTTTGAGATTGCATGATAAATATCATGAATCTCTTATTTTTTCCTTGACTAATTACAAGATTAGTGACTAATCAAGGGACAAATTAGACAAAACACAATTCCAATAACAAGGAATTGTTGTTGTCATCTTTCCCATTATCCTATGTTGGCCGATTAAGAGAGAAGAATAGAGAGAGAAAGCTAGAGAATTCAGCCATTGAAGAAAGAATTTTAGCTTGCATGTGTTGTGATTTTTCTTTGAAATTAAGCAAGAAGCAAAGTAAGTATAGTTCTTCTTGTGATTAATTGAATAGGCAACTATATTGTTGAAATTAGACTGTTTTTGATTATTATAGATGAATTAGACATTGGATATGTTGTTGGGTGATTATATGGTTGTTGAATTATACAAAATTGAAGAATGAAACTAGGCACAAGGCAGGAAATTTTGTGTTCATGCTAGTGTAACTAACCTAGATTGTTGGAAATTTGTATTGTGACGTTAAAGTGGGAATTGAATGATTTGAACATAAAATTGAGCTATCAAAATAATGAATTGATGATGATCATGAATAGGTAATGTATAGAAGGTGTTAAACGAATTTAATTACATACAAACAATGCTGGAAATGAAGGATAAGAACATGAACATAGTTCATAACATAGAAACTGTTTTGTGGTATTGAAATTTAGTAAACATGCAAGATTAGACTTTGTAACCAACTTACCTTCTTTTGGCAGCTTTTTTTAATGAACTAACATAGACCTAACATGTTTATGAAATCATATGAAATGAATTCTAGGGCCAAGACATTGGTTAAAATGGATTAAAGGCATTAAAATGTGACTCTGTTATGGGCAGTCACTTTGAAAATTGACCAAAAATTGTATACTTTGAATTCAGGGCTGAAATTTTAATGACATGATACTTAGAATGTCTATTTTCATTAGGTTAAAACAGAATTGAAAACTGGGTCTTATACTGAAAACTGTAAATAGGAATTGCTGGACAGTGCAAACTGTCCAGGCAGTCTAAGATGCGCTGTCTTTGAACAATAAACTGTATTAATTGGATAAGAAATAAAATGCAAGACTTACATGGTCATATAGGATATTTTGTTATCTTTCCAACGGTGTATAGAAATTGAAATTCCGATGTACGGATTAAAAGATATGGCCATTTAAAGGGACAGTGTGCAAACTGCTAGGCAGTAGTGTCCTGGGCAGTTGGGACTGTTTTTGCACCTAGTAAGAAACTGTTTCCAAAACAGTTTTGGGACATTGTAGTCTGTTCAATTATGCTAGGCAGTAGTGTCCTGGGCACTTTGTATGATTGAATATTCAAATAGTGTTTGACTGTTTGTTTGAAATGTGTATTGTGTACATTTGATTAGTACTTGAGATAGCTAGATCACCCTCTAATCGGTTGAAGCCTAGCTAGGTTGATCTATAATGAATGAATCATAATTCCCTAAAGTGAATAACTCAATAACATGCTAGTTCTAGGAACTACCTCACTAAGTACCATGTGTACTTATCACTCTTGTTTCCTTCTTCCCAAAAACACGGGTTTTAAAGAGATTAAAGCTTCCCAACCTTGAGCCGAGTTTATCAAGAGAAGATTGAAAGTATGCCTTGCTTTTATCTTGTTGCACTCCTAATTGGTGGCCTGGTTTTATGTTTAGTGGTACATGTCTCGTGCATTTGGCTCATCTTGAAAATGTATATGAAATGTTTGTGAAAACTTGGTGAAATGGTTTGTATTAATTTGAGTACCTATATGGAACCTAAAGTATGAACTTTAAGGCATCTTTTGATTTGTAAATATGTAGATAATGTTGTAAGGCTTAAGAACCTTCCTTTTCGTATATATTATAGTTATCTTGAAATCATGTTTGCCTTGAATCTTGTACACTATTCGAATTGACATAGTTGGCACCTTAGTATAATTTAATTGTTGAAACATGCTCATAAGAACATTATAGATAGCCAAGATTAGTAATTGAGCATAAATGGTCTTGCTTGTATACATGTATAAATTTTCGAACCCTTTTCTTGTCTTGCAAGTAGATTGTTCGAATGATGCTAGGACTTGTTTAGTGAATCTAGTTCGAAATGAAATGAATTGGGCCCTAATTATTTACATGGTGTTCGAATGAAACTAATTGGTAAAGGACAAATGTAGTTCTTGATCTATAAGTAGCCTATTCGAATATGATGAAAGTGTTTATTGATGTCTAAGTAAATTGTAAGAAAAGTTCAAATTGACCCCTAATTCTATGTGACATGTTTGATTGTTTGCACCCGACACTCCTTGTTCCTAACCCATGCGAGGGGTGTTACGTAAAAGTGGTAATTAGAGCTAAAGGTTTAGATCATCGGACTAAACCGAGTATTCATGCATCATATAGGATTGAGTCAAGGCACCTGGGAGTCGTATTCTTGATATGCTTATGTTTTGCTCATCTAACTTCTTTCTGTTTACCCAATTGAAGTATGTCTGAGACAAGACTTGCTCGGGATAATGAAAGTCCCTGAGGCTCCTCTAATGAAGGAGATAGTGTGAGGATGGAACTGAACCCTCCAAGACAAACTGAACCCCAAGATCAGGCTCAACATCAGCAGGAAGCTCCTGCTATCCAAACTGTCCAACGAGAATGTCTCCTTAGCATGAAGGAGATGTTCGATCAATTTGTATCAAATCTCAAACGAGATCATCCTACTGCTCCTGCTGCACCAAGCGGAGCTCCAATTGAGAAACTGGCCCAACACCGAGCTTATACCTTTGCTGGCACAAATGAAGAGAAACCCGAGGATGCCGAGTATTGGTTCGAGAATACTATTAAAGTTGTGACTAAACAATTGCAATGCTCGGATGAGCACAAACTTGAATGTGCCATAGCACTTTTAGCTGATGAAGCATTGAGTTGGTGGGAAACTACAACCCTGACTGCTCCCGCTGACTCAGTCACCTGGTAATTCTTCGTTGAAGAATTCAAGAAGAAATACATCAGCGAGCAATATCTGGCCGAAGGTCGAAGACGTTTCTTGTACCTCAAGCAAGCTAATCGACCAATTGAACAGTATGTAGCTGATTTTTGCAAGTACTGTAAATATGGCTCGGAATACATTAAAACCGAAAAAGACAAGTGCCGAATATTTATTGATGGCTTAAATGATGAACTAAGTCCAACGTTCATGACTTTGGGAAGCACGGATTTTCAAACTCTTGTCAATCGAGCCATTGCAACTGAAGCAAAAATGAAAGCTTCAGAAAGAAGAAAAAGTAGTAAAAGAAGTGATAAAAAGCATAAGCGAGATGATAAGTCTCGTGGGCAATCTAAGAAAGCCAAATTTCAAAAAGAGAGCTCCTCGACTTATACTCCTGCTTTGAGAAGTAATTATACGTCGAGACCTCAATCGGTGAACAAGCTCGCAGTCCCAGTTATTTCTGTTAATAGCACGGGAAATTTTGAGAAATTGCCTACTTGCAAATTTTGTCAAAAGCCTCACCATGGCCAATGTCGAGTTCAATCCAACTTGTGCTTTGCATGTGGTGGTGATGACCATTATATCAAAGATTATCCTCGAAAGGCTGAACAAGCTTCAGCTAGAAATTCAGCAAATCCTAATCAGACACCATCCAATCAAAACAAGAGTTTCAAGCAAGCTCAATCGGGAAATTAGAAGAGAGGCAAATGCACCTATTCGAATACCCCTACCCACTAGGAATCCTGAGCCCCTGCTCGTATTTACCACATTCTTGGTAGGGACGATGAAGAATCTCCTGATGTAATTGTAGGTACCGTCGAACTAAACTCGATTTCTGCTTATGCTTTGATTGATTCGGGGTCTACCCATTCCTTTATATGTTCAACTTCTCTTGTTAAACTAGAAATGAAACCTAAATTAGATAAATCGAACCTTGTAGTATCAAATCCCATAGGTGGGAAAATGCCAATCAAATTGATTTGTAGAAATTGTCCAATTGCTATACGAAGCATTCCCTTTCCAATAGACCTTTATGTTTTACCAAATCTTGAGAATTAAAGAACTTCATCAAACTAATTCAGTTCTTCAAAAGATCATATCCAAGTTAGACTCCGAGTCAAATTCTGACTTCTCCCTTAAGTCAAGTGGACTCCTCTATTTCAAGGATAGAGTGTGTGTTCCTAACAATGAGGAGCTAAAATAAGAAATGTTACAAGAAGCTCACCAAAGCTCATTTTCGATTCACCCGGGATCTGTCAAGATGTACAAGGATTTAAAGCCACGATACTGGTGGCTGGGTATGAAATCGGCTATCACAGACTTCGTATCGAAGTGCCTGACTTGCCAAAGAGTTAAAGCTGAACATCGAGTCCCTACTGGATTACTTCAGCCAATCGAATTCCCTCAGTGGAAATGGGATCGTATTACAATGGATTTTGTTACTGGACTACCTTTAACTCCAAGAAAGAATGATGTTGTATGGGTGATTGTAGATAGATTCACAAAGTCTACTCATTTCATCCATGTTCGAATGAACATGAGCTTGGAAACCTTAGTCGAGCTATACATCCGTGAAGTGATTCGATTACACGGTGTACCTACAGCAATAATCTCCTATTGTGGTCCTAGAATTGCTTCTCGATTTTGGAAGTCTCTACAGAAAGCTCTTGGGACTAAAGTAAATCTAAGTACAGCTTTCCATCCTCAGTCTGATGGACAATCTGAAAGGATTATTCAAGTACTAGAAGACATGCTTCGTGCTTGTGTTATTGAGTTCGGGAAGAACTGGGAGAAATCTCTACCCCTTGTAGAGTTTGCCTACAACAATAGCTATCAAGCATCTATTCAGACGGCTCTATTCGAAGCTCTATAGGGAGGAAATATAGAACTCCCTTATGCTGGTCTGAATTGGGAGAAAACAAAGTCCTAGGACCTCAATTGCTTCGGGAAACTGAAGAACAAGTATGCAAATTGCCAGGCTTCAGTGTCCTGGGCAGTTTGGGACTGTTTTTGCACCTAGTAAGAAACTGTTTCCAAAACAGTTTTGGGACATTGTAGTCTGTCCAATTATGCTTTAAAACGAAGTAATAACAATGTGGAGATAAACTGGTAAGAAATGCTTAAAAGGAAGTATAAAAACAATAGCTAAATGTTAAGTACATTGTGATAACATTGCTACTATGATTGTATGATATATTGTACATGTTTTGATGAAATGTGCATGTGTTATGCTTGCTAGATCAAGGGCAGCAAATTGAGGAAGAAAAAGGGAATCATCCAAGGGCTAAGAACAAGGGGATAGCCATACAAGATAATTTCTAGCTTGCTTGGATTGTATTGTGAGTGTAGTACTTTAGGGTTGGGACTTAGGTCCTAACCAACCTTGCATGTCTAAATTATTGTTTGATCTCCATACTATGAAATGAATCTAAATTATACTTGGTAATTGATTAATGCGAAGAAAGGACTAACAATGATTAAGCAATTCAATTGTTTGTTTAATTGTATTGAGGATTGATTGTGAAGTAATGAAATGTTGTTTGAATTATTGCTTGGGATGGAAATGCCGAATGTACATGAATATTATGGTTGAATTGAGTGATGCTTGCTAAGTTTTATTTAATATGTAATTAACTAAATACGATTGGCCTATGTTTCTAAATGTATTTGATCTTGAATTACTTGATGACTAAGCAACTTGTGTGATTGCTTGAAATAAAAGATTCTATAAGCCCTTGGTTACTAGTTGGTAATAGGTAGAACGACATGCCTTAGAGTCTAGAGCTCGATATTTTGGTACGTTAGTGTACCCTACTGATTGGTGTTGAAGACATCCTACTGTTAGATACCTTGGGTAACGAATTGTTTTGGTACAATGAATACCCTACTGCTTGATGTTATAAACATCCTACTATTTTTGGTACCTTGAGTACCCTACCGAGACTTGATTACCTAACCCTACTAGCTACCCAGGCAAAACAAGCTAATGAGTCTGAAGACATGTCATATGATTTAAGAATGAGCATTGTGATACTTGACATTGAGCTTATACTGAAATGAAATTACATGTATACGATGATAGAAATGCTATTCTGATTTGCTCATTATATTGCAAGTAAGCCCTATGGATTAATAACCCCATTCAAATAGGGGATTGATGAAATTGTGTTCACTTGCTTGAAATTGATAGAGTTTGTATGTTTGATTATTCAAATAGTGTTTGACTGTTTGTTTGAAATGTGTATTGTGTACATTTGATTAGTACTTGAGATAGCTAGATCACCCTCTAATCGGTTGAAGCCTAGCTAGGTTGATCTATAATGAATGAATCATAATTCCCTAAAGTGAATAACTCAATAACATGCTAGTTCTAGGAACTACCTCTCGAAGTACCATGTGTACTTATCACTCTTGTTTCCTTCTTCCCAAAAACACAAGTTTTAAAGAGATTAAAGCTTCCCAACCTTGAGCCAAGTTTATCAAGAGAAGATTGAAAGTATGCCTTGCTTTTGTCTTGTTGCACTCCTAATTGGTGACCTAGTTTTATGTTTAGTGGTACATGTCTCGTGCATTTGGCTCATCTTGAAAATGTATATGAAATGTTTGTGAAAACTTGGTGAAATGGTTTGTATTATTTTGAGTACCTATATGGAACCTAAAGTATGAACTTTAAGGCATCTTTTGATTTGTAAATATGTAGATAATGTTGTAAGGCTTAAGAACCTTCCTTTTGGTATATATTATAGTTATCTTGAAATCATGTTTGCCTTGAATCTTGTACATCATTCGAATTGACATAGTTGGCACCTTAGTATAATTTAATTGTTGAAACATGCTCATAAGAACATTATAGATAGCCAAGATTAGTAATTGAGCATAAATTTTCTTGCTTGTATACATGTATAAATTTTTGAACCCTTTCTTGTCTTGCAAGTAGATTGTTCGAATGATGCTAGGACTTGTTTAGTGAATCTAGTTCGAAATGAAATGAATTGGGCCCTAATTATTTACATGGTGTTCGAATGAAACTAATTGGTAAAGGACAAATGTAGTTCTTGATCTATAAGTAGCCTATTCGAATATGATGAAAGTGTTTCTTGATGTCTAAGTAAATTGTAAGAAAAGTTCAAATTGACCCCTAATTCTATGTGACATGTTTGATTGTTTGCACCCGACACTCCTTGTTCCTAACCCGGGCGAGGGGTGTTACATAAAAGTGGTAATTAGAGCTAAAGGTTTAGATCATCAGACTAAACCGAGTATTCATGCATCATATAGGATTGAGTCAAGCCACCTAGGAGTCGTATTCTTGATATGCTTATGTTTTGCTCATCTAACTTCTTCATGTTTACCCAATTGAAGTATGTCTGAGACAAGACTTGCTCGAGGCGATGAAAGTCCCTGAGGCTCCTCTAATGAAGGAGATAGTGTGAGGATGGAACCGAACCCTCCAAGACAAACCGAACCCCAAGATCAGGCTCAACATCAGAAGGAAGCTCCTGCTATCCAAACTGTCCAAAGAGAATGTCTCCTTAGCATGAAGGAGATGTTCGATCAATATGTATCAAATCTCAAACGAGATCATCCTGCTGCTCCTGCTGCACCAAGCAGAGCTCTAATTGAGAAACTGGCCCAACACCGAGCTTATACCTTTGCTGGCACAAATGAAGAGAAACTTGAGGATGCCGAGTATTGGATCGAGAATACTATTAAAGTTGTGACTAAACAATTGCAATGCTCGGATGAGCACAAACTTGAATGTGCCATAGCACTTTTAGCTGATGAAGCCTTGAGTTGGTAGGAAACTACAACCCTGACTGCTCCCGCTGACTCAGTCACCTGGTAATTCTTCGTTGAAGAATTCAAGAAGAAATACATCAGCGAGCAATATCTGGCCGAACATCGAAGACGTTTCTTGTACCTCAAGCAAGCTAATCGACCAATTGAACAGTATGTAGCTGATTTTTGCAAGTACTGTCAATATGGCTTGGAATACATTAAAACCGAAAAAGACAAGTGCCGAATATTTATTGATGGCTTAAATGATGAACTAAGTCCAATGTTCACGGCTCTAGGAATCACAGATTTTCAAACTCTTGTCAATCGAGCCATTGCAACTGAAGCAAAAATGAAAGCTTCAGAAAGAAGAAAGAGTAGTAACAGAAGTGATAAAAAGCACAAGCGAGATGATAAGTCTCATGGGCAATCCAAGAAAGCCAAATTTCAAAAAGAAAGCTCCTCGAATTATACTCCTGCTCTGAGAAGTAATTATACGTCGAGACCTCAATCGGTGAACAAGCTCGCAGTCCCAGTTATTTCTGTTAATAGCATGGGAAATTTTGAGAAATTGCCTACTTGCAAATTTTTTCAAAAGCCTCACCGTGGACAATGCCGAGTTCAATCCAACTTGTGCTTTGCATGTGGTGGTGATGACCATTATATCAAAGATTATCCTCGAAAGGCTGAACAAGCTTCGGCTAGAAATTCAGCAAATCCTAATTAGACATCATCCAATCGAAACAAGAGTTTCAAGCAAGCTCAATCGGGAAATTAGAGGAGAGGCAAAGACACCTATTCGAATACCCTTACCCACTAGGAATCCTGAGCCCCTGCTCGTATTTACCACATTCTTGGTAGGGAGGATGAAGAATCTCCCGATGTAATTGTAGGTACCGTCGAATTAAACTCGAATTCTGCTTATGCTTTGATTGATTCGGGGTCTACCCATTCCTTTATATGTTCAACTTTGCTTGTTAAACTAGAAATGAAACCTGAATTAGATAAATCGAACCTTGTAGTATCAAATCCCATAGATGGGAAAATGCCAATCAAATTGATTTGTAGAAATTGTCCAATTGCTATTCGAAGCATTCCCTTTCCAATAGACATTTATGTTTTACCAAATTGTGAGTTTGATCTAGTGTTAGGACTAGACTGGTTGGGAAAACACCAAGCCTGGATTGATTGCCAAAATAGGAGATTGTATCTTCGAGGATTAGGTAAAGAATCCATCTTGCTAATAGATAAGAAACCGATCTCAATCTTTGCTTCTATGGTCTTAAAAGATGAAAATGAATTTGTTTTGCCTAGCATGCCTGTCGTTTCTGAATTCACTGATTTTTTTCCTGAGGAACTCCCTGGTGTCCCTCCAACCCGAGAAGTAGAGTTCGGGATAGAAGTTCAACCTAGAACAGCTCCGGTGTCCATTACACCTTATAGAATGGCACCTGTTGAGTTGAAAGAACTAAAGAAGCAACATCAGGAGTTACAGGATAAAGATTTCATACAGCCTAGCACTTCTCCTTGGGGTGCTCCGGTTTTGTTTGTAATGAAGAAAGACGAGACTATACAGCTTTGTATTGATTACCGTCAGTTAAACAAGCTCACCATCAAGAACTGGTATCCTCTGCCCAGAATTGAAGATCTTTTCAATCAACTTAGGGATGTTGTCGTATTCTCTACGATCGACCTTCGATCAAGGTATTATCAAATGAAAGTGAAAGAACAAGTGTACCTAAGACAGCCTTTCGTACAAGATATGGCCACTTCGAATTTCTTGTAATGCCATTCGGGTTAACGAATGCTCTGGCTACTTTCATGGATCTTATGAATTGGGTATTCAAGCCCTATCTTGACAAGTTCGTGGTTGTCTTCATTGATGACATTCTAGTGTACTCTCGGAATAAGAAATACCATGTTGAACACCTTCGAATTGTATTACAAACTCTCTGAGAAAGTCAGTTGTTTGCTAAATTCTCCAAGTGTGAGTTATGGCTATCGGAAGTTTCATTTCTCGGTCATGTAATTTCAGCCGAAGGAATCAAAGGAGATCCAAAGAAAATTCAATCCATCCTGGATTGGAGACCTCCGAGGAATGTTAGTGAAATCAGAAGCTTTCTCTGTTTAGCCGAATATTACAAAAGATTTGTTAAAGGCTTTTCCTCTATTGCCGCAAGTCTTACCAAGCTTACTCGCAAAGATACGCCTTTCGTTTTGTCAGAGAGCCAACAACGAAGGTTCGATCAACTTAAGCAAGCTCTGACTCATGCCCTGGTACTCATCCAACCAGAATCGGGCAAAGAATTCATTGTTTACAGTGATACTTCTCATTTAGGACTCGGTTGTGTCCTGATGCAAGATAGGAAAGTGATTGCTTACGCTTCAAGGCAACTGAAGCCACACGAGTCTAATTATCCAACACACGATCTAGAATTGGCAGCTATCGTGCTTCCTCTTAAAATTTGGAGACATTACTTGTACGGGAAGAAATGTAACCTGTTTACAGACCACAAGAGTCTCAAATATCTCCTGACTCAGAAAGATTTGAATCTGAGACAAAGAAGATGGCTTGAATTGCTTAAAGACTATGATTTGGTTATCGAATACCATCCGGGGAAAGCAAATGTGGTTGCTGATGCCCTTAGTCGCAAACCATACTCGGCTACTTCGGCTATCAATGCTCATCTTCGTTTATCCAAAGAACGGAAATTCTTGCCTAAACTTCAAGTTCAATCCAGCTTAATCTCGAGAATTAAAGAACTTCATCAAACTAATTCAGATCTTCAAAAGATCATATCCAAGTTAGACTCCGAGTCAAATTCTGACTTCTCCCTTAAGTCAAGTGGACTCCTCTATTTCAAGGATAGAGTGTGTGTTCCTAACAATGAGGAGCTAAAATAAGAAATGTTACAAGAAGCTCACCAAAGCTCATTTTCGATTCACCCGGGATCTGTCAAGATGTACAAGGATTTAAAGCCACTATACTGGTGGCTGGGTATGAAATCGGCTATCACAGACTTCGTATCGAAGTGCCTGACTTGCCAAAGAGTTAAAGCTGAACATCGAGTCCCTACTGGATTACTTCAGCCAATCGAATTCCCTCAGTGGAAATGAGATCGTATTACAATGGATTTTGTTACTGGACTGCCTTTAACTCCAAGAAACAACGATGTTGTATGGGTGATTGTAGATTGATTCACAAAGTCTACTCATTTCATCCATGTTCAAATGAACATGAGCTTGGAAACCTTATCCGAGCTATACATCCGTGAAGTGATTCGATTACACGGTGTACCTACAGTAATAATCTCCTATCATGATCCTAGAATTGCTTCTCGATTTTGGAAGTCTCTACAGAAAGCTCTTGGGACTAAAGTAAATCTAAGTACAGCTTTCCATCCTCAGTCTGATGGACAATCTGAAAGGATTATTCAAGTACTAGAAGACATGCTTCGTGCTTGTGTTATTGAGTTCGGGAAGAACTGGGAGAAATCTCTACCCCTTGCAAAGTTTGCCTACAACAATAGCTATCAAGCATCTATTCAGACGGCTCCACTCGAAGCTCTATAGGGAGGAAATGTAGAACTCCCTTATGCTGGTCTGAATTGGGAGAAAACAAAGTCCTAGGACCTCAATTGCTTCGGGAAACCGAAGAACAAGTGAAGATCATCCACGATCGATTGAAGGCAGCTTCCGATAGACAGAAAGCATATGCTGACTTGAGAAGAAGAGACATCCAGTATGCTATTGGAGACAAAGTCTTCCTGAAGGTCTCACCTTGGAAAAAGGTCTTTCGATTTGGAAGAAAAGGGAAACTCAATCCCCGATACATTGGTCCATTCGAAATCATTGAAAGAATTGGACCGGTGGCCTATCGATTAGCTCTCCCTGAAGAATTTGATAGAATCCACAATGTATTACATGTATCTATGTTCAGAAGATACAGATCAGATCAATCCCATATTCTAGAACCAGAAGAAGTTGAGTTAAACCCTGACTTGTCTTATAAAAAAGAACCTGTTCAAATTCTTGACCAGGAAGTAAGGAAGCTTCGGAACAAGATTGTTCCTCTTGTCAAGGTTTTGTGGAGAAACCACAAGATAGAAGAAGCTACCTGGGAATCTGAAGAAGTCATGAGGAAGCAGCATCCTTACATATTTGATTCAGGTAAATTCGAGGACAAATTTAATTTAGGGGGAGAATTATAACACCCCAAATTCTAGCCTAGAAGTTTTGGAATTAAATTGAATAAATTGATAGCTTAATTGAATTAAAAATTAAGCTAAATTGAATAGTCAAGGGTTTAATTGAAAGAATGTATGAAATAAGTGACCAAATTAGAATGACTACATTGAATTAAAGGAGAAAGTTTGAGATTGCATGATAAATATCATGAATCTCTTATTTGCCATTGACTAATTACAAGATTAGTGACTAATCAAGGGACAAATTAGACAAAACACAATTCCAATAACAAGGAATTGTTGTTGTCATCTTTCCCATTATCCTATGTTGGCCGATTAAGATAGAAGAATAGAGAGAGAGAAAGCTAGAGAATTCAGCCATTGAAGAAAGAATTTTAGCTTGCATGTGTTGTGATTTTTCTTTGAAATTAAGCAAAAAGCAAAGTAAGTATAGTTCTTCTTGTGATTAATTGAATAGGCAACTATATTGTTGAAATTGGACTGTTTTTGATGATTATAGATGAATTAGACATTGGATATGTTGTTAGGTGATTATATGGTTGTTGAATTATACAAAATTGAAGAATGAAACTAGGTACAAGGATGGAAATTTTGTGTTCATGCTAGTGTAACAAACCTAGATTGCTGGAAATTTGTATTGTGACGTTAAAGTGGGAATTGAATGATTTGAACATAAAATTGAGCTATGAAAATAATGAATTGATGATGATCATGAATAGGTAATGTATAGAAGGTGTTAAACGAATTGAATTAGAAACAAACAATGCTGGAAATGAAGGATAAGAACATGAACATAGTTCATAACATAGAAACTGTTTTGTGGTATTGAAATTTACTAAACATGCAAGATTAGACTTTGTAACCAACTTACCCTATTTTGGCAGTCTTGTTTAATGAACTAACATGGACCTAACATGTTTATGACATCGTATGAAATGAGCTATAGGGCCAAGACATTGGTTAAAATCGATTAAAGGCATTAAAATGTGACTAGATACAATCTGCCCAGAATTGCTCTGTTCTGGGCAGTCACTTTGAAAATTCACCAAAAATTGTATAGTTTGAATTCAGGGATGAAATTTTAATGACATGATCCTTAGAATGTCTATTTTCATTTGGTTAGAACAGAATTGAAAACTGGGTCCTATACTGAAAACTGTAAATAGGAATTGTTGGAGAGTGCAAACTGTCCAAGCAGTGTAAGATGCCCTGTCTTTGAACAATAAACTGTATTAATTGGCCAAGAACTAAAATGAAAGTATTACATGGTCATATAGGAAATTTTTTTATCTTTCCAACGGTGTATAGAAATCGAAATTCCGACGTACGGATTAAAAGATATGGCCATTTAAAGGGACAGTGTGCAAACTGTCAGGCTTTAGTGTCCTGGGCAGTTTGGGACTGTTTTTGCACCTAGTAAGAAACTATTTCCAAAACAGTTTTGGGACATTGTAGTCTGTCCAATTATGCTTTAAAATGAAGTAATAACAATGTGGAGATAAACTGGTAAGAAATGCTTAAAAGGAAGTATAAAAACAGTAGCTAAATGCTAGGTACATTGTGATAACATTGCTACTATGATTGTATGATATATTGTACTTGTTTTGATGAATTGTACATGTGTTATGCTTGCTAGATCAAGGGCAGCAAATTGAGGAAGAAAAAGAGAATCATCCAAGGGCTAAGAACAAGGGGATAGCCATACAAGATAATTTCTAGCTTGCTTGGATTGTATTGTGAGTGTAGTACTTTAGGGTTGGGACTTAGGTCCTAACCAACCTTGCATGTCTAAATTATTGTTTGATCTCCATACTATGAAATGAATCTAAATTATACTTGGTAATTGATTAATGGGAAGAAAGGACTAACAATGATTAAGCAATTCAATTGTTTGTTTAATTGTATTGAGGATTGATTGTGAAGTAATGAAATGTTGTTTGAATTATTGCTTGGGATGGAAATGCCAAATGTACATGGATATTATGGTTGAATTGAGTGATGCTTGCTAAGTTTGATTTAATAAGTAATTAACTAAGTACAATTGGCCTATGTTTCTAAATGTATTTGATCTTGAATTACTTGATGACTAAGCAACTTGTGTGATTGCTTGAAATAAAAGATTCTATAAGCCCTTGGTTACTAGTTGGTAAAGGTAGAACGGCATGCCTTAGACTCTAGAGCTCGATATTTTGGTACGTTAGTGTACCCTACTGATTGGTGTTGAAAACACCCTACTGTTAGATGCCTTGGGTATCGAATTGTTCTGGTACAATGAGTACCCTACTGCTTGATGTTATAAACATCCTACTATTTTTGGTACCTTGAGTACCCTACTGAGACTTGATTACCTAACCCTACTAGCTACCAAGGCAAAACAAGCTAATGAGTCTGAATAAGACATGTCATATGATTTAAGAATGAGCATTGTGATATTTGACATTGAGTTTATACTGAAATGAAATTACATGTATACGATGATAGAAATGCTATTTTGATTTGTCATTATATTGCAAGTAAGCCCTATGGATTAATAACCCTATTCGAATAGGGGATTGATGAAATTGTGTTCACTTGCATGAAATTTATAGACTTTGTATGTTTGATTATTCAAATAGTGTTTGACTGTTTGTTTGAAATGTGTATTGTGTACATTTGATTAGTACTTGAGATAGCTAGATCACCCTCTAATCGGTTGAAGCCTAGCTAGGTTGATCTATAATGAATGAATCATAATTCCCTAAAGTGAATAACTCAATAATATGCTAGTTCTAGGAACTACCTCTCGAAGTACCATGTGTACTTATCACTCTTGTTTCCTTCTTC
Organism: Hibiscus mutabilis; assembly: GCA_019671005.1. Lineage (NCBI taxonomy): Eukaryota > Viridiplantae > Streptophyta > Magnoliopsida > Malvales > Malvaceae > Hibiscus > Hibiscus mutabilis. Next base: position 27,125,200 of record CM033717.1, on the reverse strand, counting down.
CCAAAAACACAAGTTTTAAAGAGATTAAAGCTTCCCAACCTTGAGCCAAGTTTATCAAGAAAAGATTGAAAGTATGCCTTGCTTTTGTCTTGTTGCACTCCTAATTGGTGGCCTAGTTTTATGTTTAGTGGTACAAGTCTCATGCATTTGGCTCATCTTGAAAATGTATATGAAATGTTTGTGAAAACTTGGTGAAATGGTTTGTATTATTTTGAGTACCTATATGGAACCTAAAGTATGAACTTTAAGGCATCTTTTGATTTGTAAATATGTAGATAATGTTGTAAGGCTTAAGAACCTTCCTTTTGGTATATATTATAGTTATCTTGAAATCATGTTTGCCTTGAATCTTGTATACCATTCGAATTGACATAGTTGGCACCTTAGTATAATTTAATTGTTGAAACATGCTCATAAGAACATTATAGATAGCCAAGATTAGTAATTGAGCATAAATGGTCTTGCTTGTATACATGTATAAATTTTCGAACCCTTTCTTGTCTTGCAAGTAGATTGTTCGAATGATGCTAGGACTTGTTTAGTGAATCTAGTTCGAAATGAAATGAATTGGGCCCTAATTATTTACATGGTGTTCGAATGAAACTAATTGGTAAAGGACAAATGTAGTTCTTGATCTATAAGTAGCCTATTCGAATATGATGAAAGTGTTTCTTGATGTCTAAGTAAATTGTAAGAAAAGTTCAAATTGACCCCTAATTCTATGTGACATGTTTGATTTTTTGCACCGACACTCCTCGCTCCTAACCCGGGCGAGGGGTGTTACAGGCACCCCTTACGCTCGAGGAACATTTTTATGAGAACCCCTAATAAACGGTTTTAATTTAAATTTCGATTAAAACATATATAAGATATATATATATATATATTAGATTATAAATATTAAGTTGATAATAACAATAGTAGTGGCAATGATAAGAATATTAATATTTATAGATAATAGTAATAATAGTACAATATATATATATATAATATTAGTAATAGGAATGAAAAATAATATTAATGATAATTATAGGATATAACGTATTGTAATGATATAAATATAACGTGTGTGCATATATATATATATATAACGTGTGTGTGTGTATATATATATAATAGTAATGTTAATGAAATAATAATAGTGTAGTAATAATAACATAACAGTAATGTTAGTAATAAAAATAATAATAATAGTAATGATAATAATAATAATAGTAACAATATTATAAGTAATAATAATGTAAATATTTTAATGACACAAATAAATAAATAAAACAGAAACAATGGCTAAAATATAAAGAAATACGAATTAAAAGGAAGAAATGTAAAGGATACGAGAATTGAAGGACCGAAAGTGCAATTATCCTATTCATCAAAAAATGTGTGGATCCCTCTCTCGGGTCGGGTTAGTGTGCAGATACAACAAGGCCTAAACGGCGTCGTTTTCATTCCTACACAAATAGGGACTTTTTCCCCAAAAAATTCATTTGGCAAATGATAACTCAAAAAAATCTTAAATCCTCCCAACTCGTCTCCCCCTCACTCGGCCGAGCCCCCAGCGCCGCCATGATCGACCGTAGTGTGCCGACGTTCGCTGACGACAGAGAAACATCGCGAATGGCGACCAAAGTGCATATAAATAGATGGTTCAATTCGGTTTCGGCTCCTAAACCCAAATCTAAGGTTTGTTTTTTTCTAAACCTTTCGCTAGTTGTGTAGATATGGAAAACCGAAAGGTTTCTTGTATTTTTTACCTTGTTTCGATCCTTTTTTGTGTTTTTGGTTTGACTTTTCCTTTTTTTCTACCTTTCCGATTTCCAATCCCTCCTCCCTTTTGTGGTTTTTTTTTTGTCCAAGGTCTAAATCCCAAACCCAATCCAAAATTGAAAATTAAATTAAATATACCTAACCCAATATACCCTTTAACCAATTACAACCCAATCACCAAACCAAGCCTATATCTAACAATCCATTACCCAAACCTAAAACCTAATTACATGAAAACCCTAATCTGCTAACGTTGAGTCGCTGCGACCGAGCCGCAAGCCGCCACCGTCGAGCTATCTGCAACCATCGCCCTGCTTTGCGGCCACCGCCCGTAATCATCCTCGTCACCCTCTGCTTGGCATTAATACACTGAATATCCAAGGACAAACTTAGGGCCATATTTGCTAGCTGGCAGGTGTTAGGGACCATGATAATTTTTGCCGAGGTCCTTTCTTATTTTTTATGTTTTTTATAAATTATTAGTTGCATTACTTGAGGGCAAGCAATGAGCTAGGTTTGGGGGTGTGTTAACACCTCAAAAGTATTATTTTTTATGCTTATTTTACAATGCTTTTGCTTGACCTTTAAGTACATTTAGTTGCATTTAGATGTTAAAATCAAGCATTTACATAAAGAGTTAAGGATCTATACCATTGCAAGTGTGAAGGGTTATTCTTTTTGGTTTTGATGCAGGACACAGGCAGGCAGGCTTGGCAGAGAAGGAATGGTGCAGAACACAGGAGAAGAAACAGAGTATTACCGAGGCAATGTTGGCACAGATGGACCAAACAATGCCAAGCTCGGCTGGCAAAGGATTGATGTAGATGACTGGTCAAAGTTTCTATTGGACCTTGTACACGTCAGCCCTAGGATTCAAATCTGGATAAGAGGATAACATGTTTTATCCCTTTGTGCATTCAAATTTCAAACTCAAAAAGCTTATCTCAGGGTTTCCACGCATGCCTGTTTAAAGAGATCGAGCAAGCACTTGATGGAGAGATTGGAATTGAAGAGAGGTTGCACCGTGCTGAACCCAGAGGTGACGTGGTTTGACCAAATAACACCGAGAGCTTTGAAGCATTCGAAGGGCTGCATCGAAGGATCTCCTTCTTGCCCATTCTTTTAGTTTTATTTGTTTTTATTTTGAAATGGTGATGAGAAACGATGATGTTTTGTGGATGGACCCCCCAACCATGAACTAAGCTTTTGCAATTGGTTAGGGGATTTTGCGATTAACGCTTATTTTATATTTAGTTTTTAATAACTAGAATGTCTTGGCATTATTTTCTATCTGGTAGTACATAATTTTTTTTCTAAATCCATTGCCATACGATAGTTGGCATTGCGTGCGTATTTCACCTTAATATCTTAACAAACTTAAGGGGCAACTATAAATTACTAGATACAAAGGCGAGAAGCTTCGACAGAAGATGTTTAAGTAGATGAACTTACTTCGGAAGTGAGTCTACCCCTTAGGAGTAAAGATTGACACTTAATCAAGTTAATTAATGAAAAACTTCACTATAGACATATAGGGGTTTTATCGTGGTTAACTTAGGGTATTGCCATCGACAGAGGCAATACTATCTTTAATCTTCTCGGCGATAAACCAAGGCAAGACATTATTAAAGGCTAGCATAAGTAGCGTGAAATCCAAGCATCCCTTGCCAACGCTCATCATTCAATTGAACACATCGTTGCCAAACTGTTTTCATTTTCACTATATTGTTTTTTCCATCTTTTTAATCTAAAACCCAAAACATTTCAAACACTTTTAATTCTTGGTCAATCCATATGAATTCAATACTCAGATTATTGTTGTATTACTTGTTGATATACTTGCACGCATAAGACTCACCTTTGGCAATATTCTCTTGAATTTTACACTAAATATTTTATCTTTTGCCAAGCATTAGCAAAGTAAACATTGGGCACGCAAATAACATGTAGGATAGTTGTCCCTCCTCGGGTGGCTTATAAAAGGATTATTTTGGAGGAGAGAGAGATTTACGCCATTCTTATTTTTCATATAATCTTCAACCTTGGAGCTTTTATCCTCCTTCCATGGCGGCTTAAGCTTATTTTCTGGAGATCCGAGGTGAAGTGCGGTAGATCTATCCAAGGAAATGAGGAGTCAAGTGCTGAATCAAGGAAATAAATTGTTATCTGCTTAAATTTCTCTTTATTTTGGTGGGTTTTTTTGGAGATTTATTTGTATTTATGCTCGTATTGAATATGGTTTAATTTTCTAGAGCTTGTTGAACTTTTTTAAACTATTTTCTTAGTTTAATATATTTTAGTGTTAGCTTTTTCTTAAGCTTTAATTGGTGGATTTGATTTATGTTTTGCATGAGACTGATAAAACCTGCCACTGACATAGATAGATGCAGTGACGAGTCAGATTAATGAGTTTTTACAACGAAAGTTGATTGGATGCAACGAAAGTTGGTCCACTTGTTCAAAAGGCTATAGTAATAACTTACAACGAAATTTGAGGCCGGCCTACATATCTAAGTCAATAGTTGAATGTTAAATGGAAGCTAATACTCAAGCTGACCACTACATCGTTGATTGAACCATCATTTCACCTCGAGGCGTACTTGATCTTTTTTCCGAGCTGAACCAAGGAGATTCAGGCTTTATTCTCATAATTCTCTATCTTTTATTACTCTTTGTCATTTCTACCACATTGAATCATTTACTCTACTTTTTATACTCCTATTGCACCCACAACTACTATTTTCACAGTGCTTTATTGTAGTCACATAAGTATAAACGTAATACACAATCCCCATGGGATCGATATACAAATAAGATTTCCTTGTTTCTATTCTTGCATCTATAGTGTAGCTTACACTAATAATGTGACATTTTCACACCAATCACTAATTAAACTTCCCTTAAAGTTAATTCCAAAAATCACATTTAAAGAGGTGATTGAACTTAGAGAACCGAATGATAAAGATTCAACCTTTCTTTATGGGTGGGGAGTTAGAAGATAAAAATGAGTTGAAGAGAAGACAAGGATACAATGATGATATCATTCCTTTTGTTTTCTGCAGAGCAATTAACGAGGCTCTCATTTTCCTCTTCAAATAATTAGGTAATTACCTAAGTACCCCCTATCATCGTCTGAACTCATCCCTAAACCAAAATCTCAAGCCCAACAACCATACCCAAGCCCACAAAGGCTCAAACTCTCAGACTAACCACGAAGCCCACACTTCAGACTAAACCGACCCTCGAATTCTGAAATTTTGGTCGTTACACAGGCACATCGGGTGAATTTAGCGATGAATCGGTTATCTTTGGGATGGTGTTCTTTGAAGAAGCATCTTGACTGATTCTTTTGGTGAAAAGATTTTCAAGCTCAGCGCACCAATTATTGATGCCGATTTTGTGGAGATGGTGGCTAGAGGAAGGTTTGGGGCTGACGATGAGTGGTTCACTCGTCGAAAGACGAGCCGAGAGCCACAAAAGACCAGGGTTAGCCGTTGACTTGGGTGGTTCACTCCTAATTTGTTTGGGGCCGAGATCTGCTAGTAGTGTTGAATTGGTGATCAAGTATTGGTCGGGTACTGTTGGTGTTGGTTCACCTATTCTGATGTGAGCGGAGAGCCACTGGTCGAGAGAGAGGGATAATAAAGAGAGAGTGTTGGGCGTGATAGTGCTTAGAGAGTCCAGGTAGCATCCCTTTTGCCTTCGATCTAAGGGGTATTTATATCCCCTTGGAGCTGTGGATGGGGGATATTTGACGAGATTATGCCAGCCCGAGTTATGGTTGTTGGTAGGCTGGCAAGTGGTAGCTCAGCTTGTCAAGCTGCGAGCTTAGTTGGACTTGATGGCTGTTTTATCTTGGCACAATGTTTGAGAGCGGGAGGTCTTCGGAGTTGATATGTCTGGAAGCGCAGGAGAGCCCAGGCTCCATGGTCGTTTGGAGCGTGTCGCGGAGATAGTGATGTTGTCTCCGAAGGAAGGCCTTTCAGAGGGTATGTCATGAGGCTAGTTGGTTCCAGAGGCCTTTCGTAAATCTCGAAGGTGAACCTTCGAGGGGAAATGTCGAAGCGTGGTGTGAAGATGATCTCTCCAGGGGCAAGGTTTTCAGAAGGGGTTTGTCAGAGGCACAATAATATTTATTCCCTAATAATAAAATTCTTTTTCCTATCTTATTAAGGAACGTAACATAGATTCCTTAGTCATTTTATATCAACCAACTCTGTGATGTGAGTTCCTACGATGTATTGTTCTTTCTTTATTTACTATTTATTGTTACCTGTTCCAATGTATGCATACATGTTGAATTACAATATTATTATGTACTTTGTTGGTCAATCCAAAGTTTCACAATAGATTCAAGGACAAGACTCATGAGCTCCATCTGTTGTCCAAATCATTTTTGTTCCGCATCTAAGAACCATAGATAATTGTTAGCTACTAGTACTACCAATTGTTTCACCTAAACCTGGACAGTTGTTTACTGATACCATTTGCCATGTCGATGCCGCTCCAACTCTTTATGTGTATTAGGAAAATATGGTTTGTCTCTTGTTTTATAAAAGCAGTCAAATCCAAAACCAAAAACAATGTTTGAAACCATCTCTTTGTTCCTTAGTATAATATCAATGTCATCGGGAATCAAGGGTCATTTAGCTAACATGGAAATGTAAAATCAAGGGTCAACATCTTCATTACCTTCCATGTTGTCTCCATATTGAACTACATGCTTACATTTAACTTGGATGAGGGATCATTAGTAAAAAGGCGTACAACTTTTTTGAACAACGGGATAAATGGAATTCAAACAGAACCAAAATGCAAACAAACACAACAACAACCAGTCACAAAAGAAACGGGAAACAAAGAGGTGTCCAAACCGAATTAGAGAAAAAAAAAACACAATAAAATTGGTCGAGAACAAATCAAAAACACAGATCGGCGGACAATAGAAGCATAAACATAAGAAAATACAAGAATGGAGAAGAACAAGGGAAAGTAGGGAAGCCGCTTGATCAACGATAAAAGCCGAAACAAGGGATGCTAGAAACCAAAGCCTACAACTGCATGTCGCTCCGGAGGATCAAAACATTGGTTAAAATATCGAGAGAGTGACCAACAACAGTTTTGCGTCAAGAATGAAGAACCGTCAAAGGTTGAGGGAAAAGGGGAGGCAGAGCTGAAAAACTAGGTCAATGACTAGACCGTCGATAGAAACAGTTCCACACCAAGCACAACCCCACCTTAAGAAAACATAGAGAGCAAAAACACCCAACGAAAGAAAAAATACAGAAAAATAGAGAAACAAAAGCGTTGGTAGTGGAGGCTCCGCCTAACCTCCAAACCACTTGCCGCCTGATCAACTGATCAAAGCCGAAACAAGGGATGCTAGAAACCAAAACCTACAACTGCATGTCACTCCGGAGGTCACCAGAGGATCAAAACATTGATTAAAATGTAGAGAGAGTGACCAACAATAGTTTTGCGTCAAGAATGAAGAACCGTCAAAGGTTGAGGGCAAAGGGGAGGCGGAGCCAAAAAAACTAGGCCAACGACTAGACCACCAATGGAAACAGTTCCACACCAAGCACAACCCCACCTTTAGAAAACATGGAGAGCAAAAACACCCAACGAAAGAAAAAAATAGAGAAAAGCAGAGAAACAAAAGCGTCGATAGTGGAGGCTCCGCCTAACCTCCAAACCACTTGCGAGAAAACCAGCAAAACATGCGCCAAAAGAACTCGTCGTTGCAAAAGAATGATTTCCCCCAATATCTTAGTGCATGACATATAGATGAAAGTCCAAGCACTATGCCAACAAACATCGTGAGAGGTTCAGACAACCCACCAAAGATGAAGGAGGGTTAATTTTTTCGAAGGAAAAACAGGCCTGACAACTGACGGTTAGTGGCCGGCGAAAGAGGTATGCGATAAGCTTTAAGATTTTTTTTGTAGAGAGAAGAGAGAGGGGTTTTGGTAGTATTATTCTAATGACCATTTTATTCTTTTACTAAAGGCTTACAGCTTTCTAATACATGAATAATATATAACTTACATGTGACACATTGCAAGCATTTTAACAAAAAAAAAAAGTCATTAGGAAAAAATAAAAAGAAAAGAAACAATTCGACATACAAGATAATGAATACTTGGAAGATCCTTCAGGGCATTGAAACAAAGAAAAGTGTTTAAACATGAAAACAAAAAGTATGGTTTAAAAGAGCGGAGGTTAAGTTTAGGTGGATCGATCAATTCCATGGATCTCCCGAGCACTCTTTTCATCTATCATATATGTCTGTAATAACAAAAAAAAATCTCAGGTTCATTTGGAAAACCCGATTTTGAAATCAAGAAAAATAGAATTATCATCGGTCACTTAGGTTAGGTAGACCAGACACTAAAAGATAATCAGAAAAAATAGGGGTTGAGAGTCTGTTAGGTGTGGGGAAGGTTTCGCACCCCCACCACGCCCAAAACTAGTACCTAGCCGATTACCGTTTATGTTAACATTGAAACTTGTGAGTTCGACTGAAATTTAATTTTAATATCCGTTTGTAAATGCGAGTTCATTTTAATAGTTTATTATTTCGAGGAATAAACAATGATCACCATCAATCCCTCCGGTATTAAACTAGTTTACCCTCTAATAATAAGACACTGCATTATCATAGTATATTAAATTCAAGGAAACAATTATGAACAAGATATAATATACATATGTTATATTAAGTACAAACTTTATATATATATATATACACACACGTAAAAACATAAAAATACATATATTTTAATACATAAAAATGATTAAATTCATATATATATACGTTTAATAATAATAACAATAATAATAATAAAAGGAGTTAGGGATCAAAATGAATGAATATCAAGATTAAAGTGTATAAATTAAATAACAGAAAATAAAGGGCTGCAAATTAAATTTATTATTAACCAAATTACCCAGACCATATATAATGTGGATCATACTTCGGGACGGGTCATCACAAGATCGTAGGATCAAATGTGAAGAAATATAAATTAAAGTGCAATAAATAAAAACATAAAATAAATAAACAACCAAAAGGACCAAAATATAAAAAAAAACAAACGTTCTAGGACCAAAACGGAGATTAGCCCGCAATCTTCCTCTTGGATCAGATCATCGCACGGGTCCATGTTTGCCAAATGGTAGCGTTTAGTAGGCAATATATATATATATAAAACAAAGCAGAAAAAACCAAAACTTCATTTTCGTTTAATTTCGACATAATCCATTTATTACAAAGCCTAGAGAGAGTTTTCAAACCTCTCAACTCAGACATTCCACACCGTTCATCAGCGGCGACCTCGATAACCACTCCAGGCGGCTTTCAAGAGTACCGAAGGAGGACCAAATCCAAACACTACTTCAACACTCCTAGATCAAAGCCTAAACAAAACTAAAAAAAATTGATTTTCCCCTGCTATTCGAAAACCCTAAAACATGAAAATCAGTTTCCAATAAGGACGAAGGCCGTGAAAGATCCCTAAAGGTAAGGTTTTTATCTACCCTAAAGTTTCTCTCTTGATTTTTTTTTGTATTTGCTCTCGATATTATGACTCAAAAGAAAAATAAACCTCCATTTTCCTCTGATTTTCGTGACTACTGAAACCCCCCCCCCTTGATTTATAGTCGGTTTGCCTCTCTTTAGTTGGCTTGATTTTTTCTGAATTTTTGGTTTATTTTCATTGTATGTACGACATGAAGAGAGACCTTTGCTTCTTGCATGATGGGGCTTGGAATAAGCGCGTCAGGTGCATATGAATGGATTGAATCATAAAAGTCCTGCACTGACTTGACATTGGAGAAGTCGAACGATCACGTGCGGCTGTTGAAGGGAAAGATCTGCTGGCGGCTAGTTAGGGTTTGAACACACTAGAGTTAGTCATCAGTTGTTAGGGCGTGGGCCAATTTGGACTTAGGTTTAGTAGATCTAGCGAGTCAGATAGTTCAAATTTGATGTAAAGAACATTAGAATGGTTTTCAAATTTTAAAATTGGACTTTTAGTTTAATGTGTAAATGAAAATTGAGATTTTAATTGGTTTTGAGATTTTGGTTTAAATTTTTGGGCTCAATTTGTGAAATGGGTATTACAACAGCTCCTCGTTGGTCATTTATGTGAAATGGGAATAGTGCAAATTCTAGAAGATACCCTTTTTTGTTCATTTAAGTTGAAACTCCTTCATACGCAATTTCTTCCTTCGAAATCTAACTAATCCAATCTTCTATCTTTCAGAGAAATAAAACTCATATGTTCACTTGCTACACAAATATGGTCGACTTATCTACCTACTTCATCTTTCTTGCGATACTCTGATATTTGAGAAGTAAAATCTATCAATTGTAGTGATCCACTCTACTACTGATAGAGAGACAACCTAAAGAGAAAGTTATGATCTGCTACAACATTAACGAAAAGGTAATATCTAGAAAAAAGGTTTTGATCTGCTATGACATCGACGACGAGATAAAATCTAGATAAAGTTTGATCCGTTACACTACTGACGAAAAGGTAAGATCTGAAAAAAAAGGTTTTGATCTAGCTACAACACTGATGAAGAAGTAAGATTTGGGTGAAAAGTTTGATCCACTACATTAACGGAGAGGCGAGATTTGGAGAAAATGTTTTGATATGCTATACCATTGATGGAGAGGCAAGATCTAAAAAAAAATCGATTCGCTACACCAATCAAGTAGAGACAAAATCTGATCAAATTTATATTTGTTGTTTTTTTAGAGACATCATTCCTCTTTTCTTGAAACGAGACCCTTTTTTCTTTTCACTCTTTTTTTTTTGGTTTTTTTCAATGGCATCATTCCTCATTTTATGAAACGCTGAAACGCCAACGGTCTTCTCTTTTGAGAAACTGAAACTTTTAAAAAAGGTGCATCGCTCCTTATTTCTTGATATGATGTAATGTCGATGAAATATCACTTGATAAAAGATTAAGTATTTTGTTTGCCAATTCAGGAAATAATGCGAAGGATATATTTTTATGTGTAAGTATACACGATCAACAAGTAATAAAGTAGTGAGTTGAGTATCGTCTCCACAGAGATTGTCCAGGAATTAATTGCCACATTAATACTTGTAAACTGGAAAATAAGGGTGATGGCAATTGATTGAGGCAACGTGTAATAATAAAAGAACTAAAGAAATTAAAATGACAAAGGAAATTGAAGTAAAGATCTAGGTAGATTGGCAAACAACTAGTGTAATGATAATTGGAAGGCTTGACAAGGGATGTTTGAATTTCACGCTAGCAAAGACAACAACTAATAACACTAAATTTTGGTTTTAATGCCGAGCAGATTTTTAAGTTAGTATTGTCTATATCGAAGGCAATACCCTAAGTTAATTACTTTTAAAACTTATATTTCTATAGCGAGTTTTCAAACAATTAACTTGGTGAAGTTTCAATCATTACTCCTAAGGGGTAGAATCACTTCAGGTGTAAGTTCATCTACTTGAATATCTATTGTCGAAGTTTCTCTCCTTGGCAATTAATCTTTATCTCCTATGTCTATTAAGATATTAGGGGATAATGAGCATCAATTACAACTGTCGTATGGCAATAAATATATGAAATGTAAGCACATGTGAAATAGACAATAATGTCAAAGCATGTAATTATTAAAAATTGAAAATACTAAGCATTCATCGCAAACACCCTTAGCCAATTTAAAAGATTAGTTCATGGCTAGGGAAACCAACAAAAAATCATCGTTTTGCTTCATCATAACAAAAACCAAAATTAAACCAAGAGATGTGAACAAAAGAAGGAATTCTTTCGATGTAACCCTTCAATGGATCTAGAGCTCTTACCGAAGCTGTACAGCTTGCTTCAACCCTTCCCTTCTCCTTGCGGCTCCAGCTCTCCCTTTATCTCATTCTTGAATTCCTTTATATAGGCGCATGCAAAGCCCTAGTTAGGGTTGATTCACGAATTTCCAGTGCCACACTCTTTGGAAGCGACATCCACGTGTTATAGTAAGTAGGGCTGACGTGGTTCTAACTTAGTGCGATTGTTTTCCAAACATCGTCCTTCATTCTTTTGCCAACCCAACTTGGCATTCTTCTCCCTTCTTTTCCAACCAAGCTTGGCATTCTCCTCACTGCTTTTGCCAAAAAATCTTGGCATTCTCCTCCTGCATTTGCCAACTGCGCTCAGCATTTCCTTCATGCTTCCACTTGCTCCAGTCCTACCGATCCTACACACCACGACAAGAAAACACCCCTTCTCTCTAGCAATAAAAACTATACATTACTCAACTCCTACATGCAAATTCATGAAACTATTGGCAAAATACAATAATATGTACCTAAAGTCAAGCATGTAACCCCCTTGACCAGGCTTAGTCGTTAGACTCGAACCAAGAAGGTCACATTAGGTTTACCGAAGTGAACCCGAACTATCTTACTCGAATTACAGTCCAATTTTTTACTTTTAACTTATCTAGATTCATTATTAAGACCTAAGGTGTTCATACAAGCATCGGTTCAATTTTCATTCGATTCGAACATCGATAGGGCACTCAAATGCAAATACAAGCATTATAGGGACCAAAATGTAAATCTAAATAATTATAGGGACTTACACAGGTTTCAGGTTACTAATTAATAATTAATCATATTTAATGCCAGCATGTCAAATTTCAGCTTCAACGGATAACAAATAAGCATTTAATTTAGCAAAATACGAAATTAAGGACTAAATCATAAAATTGTCAAAATATAGGGACTAACACGTTTATAATAGCTTCTCAATGCAATTAGATACATCAAAATCATGCTTGCAAAATCTCAGGTCTAACAGATATCATTTACCTATTCAATTGATGCAACAACATACGGTGACCAGAATGCAAAGAATCTAAACTTGGTAAAATTCATTAACAGAACTAACCACCAGCCATTCCGATGCACGGGCTGCACTAAAATGCATTTTGAGGATTCAAATCCCAACTTGAAATTGTCCAATTACTTACGAAAAACATTGACATGCTTCTAATATTATACCACCATTAAACACATAGGCTCAAATAATTACATACCAATTAGTCAACGCAATTTATATTTATACAAGTAATCTAGAGGCATGCTTCCTAACAATATAAAGCATTACTCAATAAGTTCCAAATGGTCAAGACCTCAACATAGGCTATATATTAATTAAGGAATTAAAACATATGACCATAAGTACTCTTAGAACACAAGCAATCAATCCAAACATTATTTAAACCATTTTAAATCATTAGATCATAACCATCAAATGTACTTGGCATTAAATGAAACCAACATCGTACACCTTAAATAATGTCATCATCCAACATAATATAAATTCCAACACATATATAATCAAGCCTTATACAAATTAGCATCCCAACGATTAACCCACATTTCCCTATTACAAATAATGATAACATCGTAAACATGCTCTTTTAATACGTTTGTCTTGGGATCCCACCTTGCCTCGGACCACAACCCACTTGCTTTATTCACTACATTGACGGGAGAAAAGATAGTGTAAGCATATAATGCCTAGGAGTGCGCTCAAAAAGGGTAAACACATGCTTGATCAAATCATAAGCATCATATCTTCCGGCATAAACCATGCATTCATTGTAAAGTAAGATATAAGTTTAAAGTCAACACAATTTGCTTAAATCTTTTGAAAACATAACATGCATAACAACCATATGCATCAAAACACTTTTCACAAGTCTCGTGCTTAATCAAACCAAATCATTTTCATGTTTGTTTCCAAAACGTATCATGCATAATAGCCATATGAAACAAAGCTTCTAATAACCATGCATAAATCACCATATGCACAAAAGCCTTTCCATTAAATCGCATATATTGGCAAGTACCCAGATAGACTCACCTCTATCCTTATAACAAAAATAGTACATTTTATTAAAATGCATCAAATACACGAATTACCCGGTAGACTCACCTCCACCTAATCTCACTTCGGCCGAGAATAGGCTTACCTCCTACCCCTTCGTGCTAGGCTCACCCCTAACACACAGCAAATAAGCTCACACCTATTGCAAGAAACTGAAGAAACCATCAGCCTGAGTAGCCTAGTTAAACCGCTATACCTCAAGAACCACGGAGCGATCAACTTTATTTTATAGTGCACTTTAACCCTATGGCATGCCAACTATATCCGATACTTTCTCATTTACATCACATAACCTATATATCATTTCAAATACATTTACTTATTGTTTTCCAATGCATTTCACAATCCGTTTCATATGCAAAACCACATTTCCAAAGGCAACAACACATATCTTCTAGCAACAAATCTCAATACTCATAGACATCCATATACTTTGATAAATATTGCATATTAATCCAAAACGATGCATTTACAGTAAGTAAATCAAACCATGTTTATCAACCAAAATATGCAAACCAAATATCATATCAGACCGATATTCAAAAGCAAAAAATAGGGAAACTTACTTCTGAACTTAGTTAAGCTTGCTAGGCTATAACCAAACTCCCAAAGCCATAAGTAAAACCTCTTTATAGTACCAAAAATCATTTGCACTCACCAACTTGCTACTGTCTCGATGCCAATGTCTTGACGCCAACGCCTCAACGCCTAACTGGAAATCGCTCAAACACTTGCCATTTTCTACAAGAAAATGCAATGGTCAATATAAACTGGATCACACCAAAGTAACCACTTAATTAAAATACTACATTGCTCAACTCCCATATGAATAATCATTTCCCTTGTACAATTATTGTATATTCTTTTTTTCGACTTAATTATCCCCGAAACAGGGCAATACTGCACTGCCCATCTCCAATTAAATTATCCCTCCATAACGCTACTGCCCTGGACTTAACTCCCCTTTTTCCTATCATTTCCTACAGCAATTTAATGGCATGAAAAGACCAAAAAGGTCGCACACTCAAAAGACCAAAATCCCAAACAAAAGGCGGCAACGTCCCTGCCATGTTCGACAGAAGCGTCTGCCCTGTTCGCGCACTGCCTTGAACCCTTTTAAATCCCTTACGTGCATTTCTTCAAACACTCACAATGCACACTAATATATAGTCCAATAATTCAATCTATCATTCTACTACTCATCCCATTCATGAATCTAAATCTAAGTTTAACCAATTAGATTAATTCTGGAAATTAATTACAAAATCAACTTTAGATTATTATTACTCAAGCACAAAACATTAGAACTCCATAGAAATCATTAGATTACTATAATCTAATCAAGATTTATGAGAAAATCCATTAAAATCCAATAATTCTATTATAAATTCGTTTTAATTATCCCAAAGCATGAGAAATCATAGATTAAGAATCAAAATCATGTAGAAAATCATTAAAGATCATTTTCTCACTTTGCTTGATGAAAAAGCAACTTGAAGATGAATTCCCTTCTTGATTTCCAACAAGAAATATAGTGAAGATGATGTAGAAATCAAAATCCTTAATCCATAATTGTTTAGAAATAAATGGAGATGAAATTGAAGTAGAAACAATTAAAGAATCAAGAAATCTCTAAGTTTTGTTTGGAAGAAAATGAGAGAAAATTGAGAGGAACCTTAGAAATGTCTTTCTCATCTTTTAGAAAATTATAACCGTCAACTTCTTTTTCTTAAAAACAAGAGGGAAAAAATATTTCTTTATTTAATGTAACACCCTAAATCCTAGCCTAGAAGTATTGAAACCAATTGCTTAAGCTGATAGGTTAATTGAACCTAGAATTTAAGCTAAATTGATTAGTCAAGGATCTAATTGAAAGAATGAAAGAACAAAGTGACCAAATTAAGGTGACCAACTTGTAAACTCTAGCAATTTTAAAGAATGCATGCTAAAGTTTCAATATTCCATAGTTACCCTTGATTAAGTTAATATTAAGGATAAATTAAGGGACATTTTAGACAATTCACAAATCCAATAACTTGGATTAAGTGTTACATCTTCTTCACTTTCTCTTTGTTGGTCGAATTGAAGAGAGAAAAGAGAGAAAGGAAAGCTTGAGGGAGAAAGCTTGAATCCACGCCCTACAACCTTGATTTAGCTCCAAATTAAGTCTAGATAGCTTAGTGATTAAGGTAATTACTTGTTTCTCTTGTAAATTTCATGTTTGAATTGAAATGGAAATGTGATTTGAGTGTATAGATCCTGGAAATGTGATGAACATATAATAGACTCATGTATAATTGTTGGAATTGATCTCAAAATTGTTAGATGACATGTTAGGCTGCATTACATGTTGAATTGTTGTGGTTATATGCTGGAAATTATGTGAAAGGAATGGTATAACAAAACTAGGTTGCTGGAAATTTGAAATTAGATGTTGATGTAAGAATTGAATGGTTAGAACTTGTAATGAGCTATGGAATTAATGAAGTGAACATGATCATGATTAGATAATGTAAATTGGATGTTAAACAAGCTGAATTGTTAGTAACCAATGCTGGAAATGAAAGATAAAAGAATGAACATAGTCATATAGCTTAGAATCTGTTTTAGTAAGAACCTATTGTGTAAACATACAAAATTAAGCTTTGTAACCAAGTTGCTCTATTTTGGATGCCTTGATTAATGAATTAACATTGACTAAAAATGTTTAGGATGCCATATGAAATGAATTATAGGGCCAAAACATTGGTTAAAATTAATTTAAGGAGTTAAAATGTGGATAGGTGCAATCTGCCCAGAATTGCTATGTTCTGGGCAGTCACTTTGAAAATTCACCAAAATTTGTATAGATCAAATTCAGGGCTGAAATTTTAATGAAATGATCCTTAGTATGTCTACTTTCATAAGGTGAAACAGAACTGAAAACTGGGTCCTATGCTGGAAACTGTAAATAGGCATAGCTGGACAGTGCAAACTGTCCAGGCAGTGTAAATGCCCTGTCTTTGAACAATAAACTGTATTAATTGGCTAAGAAATAAAATGCAAGTCTATTATGTTCGTACATAAAATTTTGTTAGCTTTCCAACGGTATAAATTAATCGAAATTCCGACATAGGAATGGAAAGATATGTCTGCTTAAGCATGTAGTGTGCAAGCTGCCAAGCAGTAGCAGTTAAGCTAGTTGGAAACTGTTTTGTAACAGTTTGGGATAATTAGATCCTACCTAGTCTTGTTTATTGAAATGTTGGAAGAATTGTATATATATGCCTATATGTATTGAAATAACCTTGCTGCCATGTTGAATTGTCTTGTGTATACATATTGATGAGTGTGTTTAATCATGAATTTGCTAGAGCAAGGAGTGAACTTGGAGGAAGGAGAAAAGGGAAATCATCCAAAGGCTAAGAACAAAGGAATAGCTATACAAGAAAATTGCTAGCTTGCTTGGATTGTATTGTGAGTGTAGTTACC
This sequence comes from Hibiscus mutabilis, assembly GCA_019671005.1. Classification (NCBI taxonomy): domain Eukaryota; kingdom Viridiplantae; phylum Streptophyta; class Magnoliopsida; order Malvales; family Malvaceae; genus Hibiscus; species Hibiscus mutabilis. The sequence continues at coordinate 27,108,019 of CM033717.1, read as the reverse complement.
TCTAGGGTTAGGACTAGGTCCTAACCAATGTATTTTAATACATTCTTGACATGATAATGAATCTAAGCATGAACTCGACTTAATAAGGGAAGGATGATTAAAGAAACACATGAAACTTGATCCTAGTCTTGAATACATGTATATTTCGAAATGCTTATGCATGATTAGTGAATGCTTGGATGCTTGTATGTGCTATGATCCAACATGATTGTATGCCAAAGACTTGTTTGAGTTATGATGTTATCTCATTTTTAATGAAATGGATCTTGAAACCACTTGACTTGTGAGCTAAGGCTCAATAGCCTAAGGGCTTAACATGAAATGATCTTGAACTTGATAACTTGAATAAATGGTAATTAGAACAACATTGGTAGCTAGTTGGACTAGGTAGAAGGGCATGCCTTAGAGTCTAGAGCTCATTGTGTACGAGTGGACTACGGTCCAAGGCTAAGGCCCCTATTTGGCGACAGACGGGGGGTAGATATGTGGTTTTTGACGACAGTAGGAGGGTTGACCAGCACTACGGTGCATCTTGTGGCGAAAGTTGGTTGGAGACTCAATTACCTATACAAACTAAGTACCAAGGGGGTTGTTTAATGAAATAACAAATGTAATAACAATTCAAATATACATGATACTTGTCTTGAATGTCATGAAATGTATGTTACTTGACTTGAAAGCATGACTCCTTGGTTTCTTGTTTTGCAAGCATGTTGCTTGATTTATGAATTATGACTCCTTGATGCTTATACATGTTGGCTGAATGCTTGCTATCCTAGATAGGATAATCTTGATGCTTGAAGGACTAGATAAGGTCACTCTTGATGTTTGAAAGGCTAGCTAAGACTACTTTAATGCTTGGAAGCCTTAGCTAGGTTTACACTTGATTTTAAAGATATGAAACATGAAATAACAAAATGGATAGACTAGTTACTACCTCACTAAGTACATTTTGTACTTATCACTCTTGTTTCATTCTTCCCAACCTACAGGTTAAAGGATTCAAACATTGCTTGATCTTGAAGCTTGATTCCTTGAGCAAGAAGCATCTTACACAACCTTGGTTAAAGTATGATTCTATACTTGTTTTGTATCTCCTAGAATGGTGGCACTAGATGTATTTAAATAGCTTGAACATGCATTTTGAAAGCTTGTATATAATGCTTGATGGGCCTATCTATGTTATGTATATAATATAAGGTATGTAATGAACTTAGATAACTTGTAATGGTTGAATATTGTTGCGCATTTGTTGATGATATGGAATTATCATATGATGATCTAATTGGCTATGAAATAGTTTGATAACCTTGTCATGCTCTTGTGTATGCTTGAAATGAATGTAGATTGAGATGAACCATGTTGTATGACCAACCATTAGAATGCTTCATGTCTTGTATGAAATTACCATGTTGAAAGTATCGTTGTGTGATTGTTTTGAGGTATGGCCGAATGGTTTCATGTGGTTATTTCATGTTTTCCGAATGCATGGTAGTAGAATAAGATTGGAATGAACTAGTTTCATGCTTTGTATTGTGTTTGGTGTTATGGCCGAATGGTTAGGTATTGATATTGGCTTGAATGGAACTAGATACATGCTATTAAAGGTTACATAATTATGCTTAGTAAGTGTAGGAATGAAAATGACTAAATATGTACAAGATAAGGAACACAAAGTGAATTGGAAGCATGTAACACTAAGGTAGTTCAAATAGGATAGGTAACATTGTATAAGTGTTATAAAATGAACCATGAAAGTAGTAACTTGTAATGTAAGCATGAAATGAGTTAAAATTGGTGACCTACTCGAATGGATAGTTTGGATTAAGATTCAATTTTGTGGTTACTTGCATGATAAGTAATGTATGAATGGTTGCCTATGCCTTGTTCGAATGATTGTTTCTTTTTTCTTGATAATTGCCGAATACTATGGATGATTATTGAAGTCAAGTATGATTGTGTAATGTTTGTATTGTCCTTGCCTTGTCTATTTATTGCATGGTTCGAATGTCATACCTTGTCTTGACCTTGCTTTCTTGCTAAGTAACGCTCCCGAACCGAGTTACTACTAGCCCGGGTTGGGGTGTTACATTTAATTTAATAATTTCATTAAAATAGTATCTTAATCCCTCTCTAAAATATTGCCATTAATAAAATTTTGCAAACTTGTAATATAGTTACTATTTAATTTAAGATTAAATCAACCCATTTAAAATTACCCAAGTTCAATTCCGTCCTTTGACAAACTCATTAAAATATTTCCAAAAATATTAACCACCATAAATTTATCGAAAACCAATTTAATCAATCCAAATTATTTTTCGAATTTAATTAATTAGCTAAAGCTTAACCCAAAATTCCAACTTGATTCTGATTATTCACCCGAATCTTCTAGCCCGTTTTCCGGGATGTTACAAAGCAATATCATGGCAATATATGCATGGAAAATACATTTTTTGAGGAGTTAAACATGTAACGTCTACGATCTTTCTTTCTTGAAACGAGACTCCTTTTCCCCTCTTTTGTTTTTTTGTCGTTGGTATCATCCATCTTAAGGTTTCACCTTTTCTATGGATTTGGTTTCCTCCATCTAGAGGGTTCGCCATTTGTTTTTTGGTGTTGTTATCCACTATTTTGAGGTTTCAACTCCTTTGTGGGTTCGACTTCCTCTATCTTGAGGGTTGGTCATTCTATTTTTCAGTGTTGTTATCTTCCATCTTGAGGTTTCAACTTTTCTATGGGTTTGACTACCTCTATCTAGAGGGTTCGCCATTTGTTTTTTGGTGTTGTTATCCTTCATCTTGAGGTTTCAACTCCTTTGCGGGTTTGGCTTTCTCTATCTTGAGGGTTCATCATTATGTTTTCTATGTTGTTATCCTCCATCTTAAGGTTTAAAGTCTTTTTGAGTTCAACTTCCTCTATCTTGAGGGTTTGCCATTTTGTAAAAATCAAAGGTTTTATCATTAGACATTCATTCATAATTGAACTATTTTCATCTTTTTTTTTATTTTTTGTGTTATGTTTTTTTTGTTGCTTATGTTATCCTCCATCTTGAGGTTTCAACACTTTTTCTTGGGATTTTTCATCTTTGTTTCCTCCATGATTGAGGATTTTCATCTTTGGCTTTCTTCATGCTTAAGGGTTCAGCACTTTTGATCCACTTCAATTTTATAAGTCCATTTTAATCTTTATTGAACCTGTTTTCATGTATGAGTAAATGCACTTATGGTGGACGCACCTAACTTTATGATTAACGTATGCATGATGCTTTTATGAATGTGGCATGTCACTCAAATGCCCATAATTTTGGCCTTCAAAGGGATGCCACCGACTTTCCAGTAGTCATATTAGTTTCTTGGTTTTATTCTTATTTAAGCTTCAAGTTCCGTCTGGCAACTGATTAAATGGTTTTTGTTATCTTGTATGCATGGATACCTCAACCTATCTTGGGTGCGATAATCTTCTTCTTAATCAATCCTCTAGGTGAGTATCAACTTTTGGGTGTCTTTCACTTCCAATTCATGCAATGGCGCCTTGTTATCTTTAAGCTCGTTTCTTTTAATTATGTGATCTCCGCATAAGATAACAAACTATTTTTTGTTCTTTATATATATTTTCTTGAGAATCTACCACATGTGATGTTCAGGTAGGCCTTCTTTAATTGGAAAATCCTTTTTCTTGTGCCATCAAAGTGCATAGTTGCTTTAGGTCCTTATACTTTTGAAACTTCTTTTCAAAGTAATGTAGAGAAATCTTTTGTTTCACTATAAAGTTAGTCTATTTGTTTTCATTTCAATGTGAGATGTTTATTCAAGAAAATCATTTTTTTGAATTATGAGTATATCAAGCCAGAATAGACCCCATGAATATCAGGTGCAAGAGTGCCAATGAAATAACTTATCGAGGATTGCCCCAAACATATCATGTTTCTAGGAGACCTTAAAAGCTAAGTCGACATCTGAAGATGTGAAGTACCATACGAATTAATTTGATATTTAATCAACTTTTGAGCTATTATTTGTAGATTTCATCTTAAATTATTATTCTTTTTCATTTTGTTTAGGGGAATTTAACTCATCTTAATCTTTTAGCTCGAGATAAATGATGGAGCATACAACAAAATCTTGAGTTACTTGGCATTGTCATGATTTGAAAAATTATTATCACTCATGAAGCCAAGGTTTTTTATTGAGATGAATGATAGCACTTTAAAGAGCATGGTTTTCCCTCAATTTTTAGGTCTTATTGTCCCCACAATGACATGGATTACATCCATTTTTGCATTTTTATGTCTATTTCTGCATATTTTCTAACTTAGTGTCCTGGGGCTCAAGTTTTGTATATTTATACCAATTTTTGCCTTGTTGTCGCTGCAATACTAATGTCCCTATAAAGGTTGTTTTTAGCACTGCAGCCAGTTCAACACTACATCTGCCAGTTGTCCAGTCTGCTTGAGGATAAGAACGAATATGTCAGTTGTCCATTCTTTTACAACAAATTTGTACGACGCTGAGAACACAAATAATATGCAGGACATGTGTCATTCCTCGGGCGGCCTATATAAGGACAATTTTGGAGGAAAGAGAAAGTCACGCTATTCTTATTTTCATATCATCTTTAACCTCTGAAGCTTTTATCCTCCTCTTATGGTGGCTTAAGCTTATTTTCTAGAAATATGAGGTGAAGCAAGGTAGATTTATCCAAGGAAATGAGGAGTCGAGTGCTGAATCGAGGAAATATCTTGTTAACTTCTTGAACTTCTCTTTATTTTGATGTTTATTTGGAGATTTACATGTATTTGTGCTCATTTTGACTATAGTTTAATTTTATGGAGCTTGTGAACTTATTTAAACTATTTTCTTAGTTTAATATATTTTAGTGTTAGCTTTTTCTTAAGCTTTAACTGTTGGATTTGATTTATGTTTTTCATGAGAGTGTTAAAACAAGTTACTGACATCGACAGATGCAATGGCGAGTCAAATTAATGAGTTCCTACATCGAAAGTTGTCCGGATGCAACGAAAGTTGGTCAACTCGTTCAAGGGGCCTTAGATTCGACTTACAACGAAAGTTGAAGCCGATCTTCATACCTAAGTCAATTGTTGAAGTTTAAATGGAAGTCAAGCTGACCATTGCATCACTGATTAAACCAATCTTTCATCCTCGAAGTGTACTTGATATTTCTGCCGAGCTGAGCCATGGAGATCCAGGCTTATTTTCAATATTCTCAATATATTTTACTACTCTTGTTATTTCTACCATGTCGAATCATTTGCTCTTCTTTTTATATTACTATTTCAATCACCATTGCACCCACAACTACCACTTTTACAGTATTGTATTGTAGTAACATAAGTACAAGCGTAATTCACCATCCTCGTGGGATTGATTTCAAACAAGATTTCCTTGTTTCTATTCTTGCATCGATAGAGTAGCGTGCACTAAAAAGTGTGACATTTTCACACCGATCAAGTTTTGGCGCCATTGTCGGGGAATGACGTTATTATGTTCTTATGTTACTGGTTCCAATGTTGTTTTCTTTATTTAAGTTTGTAGTTGTTTCTAATAGTTTTATTTTTGTTTTTCCTTTTCTTTTTATTACCTTGTTCAGGTGTTGTATGACCAGAAGTGCCACTACACCACTCTTCATACCATATCCAGACAACCAATTAACAATGAGGGAATTCCTCATGCTCAAGAAAACCCACCACTGCACCCACCAACCTAGAATAAAACAATTTAAAAGGTTGTTGTTCCTAGTTGGATGATTTGCAACCGGGAATTATTAGACCTCCTATTCAGGCTGGGAACTTTGAGTTGAAGCCAGTTATGTTTCAAATGTTCAACTCTAATGGGCAGTATGCAGGGATACCACATGAAGATGCCTACGAGCATCTTCAATCTTTCCTTTTAATTTGTGCTTCATTTAGCCAGCAATGCGTTCCTGATGATGCCTTACAGATGCAGTTATTTCCTTATTCATTGTAGGATAGAGCTCACACATGGTTCAAAGGATTACCTGTCAAATCAATTACATCATGGAATGATCTTGTGACACAATTTGTTCTGCGCTTTAATCCATCAACAATGAATTCGCGCTTGAGGAAAGACATTACAGCCTACTACCAATTAGATGATGAAACTCTTCACACTACATAGGAGAGATATAAATCTTTGTTGCAGCAATGTCCCAACCATGGCATTCAACAGGCAAATCATATTGAAATATTTTATAACAGGTTGAATATAGCCACAAGACATCTTATCGATGGGTCGTCCAATGGTTCCTTACTTGATTGCACCTACAATGCTGTTGTGGGTGTATTGGAGCAATTCGTTCAGAATGACTCGCAATATCCTATCTCTAGAGCTACATCATGCAAAGATGCACCGAGAGTGTTTGAGCTTTATGATCTATCTTCTCTAAAGGATTGGATTTCTACTTTGGAGAACAAAATCAAGAATATGAAGGGTACAAGTGAAGTTGCTCCTATCCAGCTAGCTCACCAAACAATAACCCTTGTGCTTTCATGTGAGATTTGTGGCGGGAATCATAGTTTTGAGGATTGCCCGCAACATGCAAAAAATGCTAGTTATGTTAGCAACATGCGTGGCAACATGGGTACAACTTATAACGTAAACTCTCGATAGCCTTGGAGTAATTCTAGTCCTTTACAATAATAAGGAGTATTTCGCTCTGGGAATAACTCTTTTTAAGGGAATTCTAGCGTGTACCAAGGAAATTTCAATTACTCACAGCAACAATTCACACCTCAGACTCCATTGTAGCCACAACAGAATCGGATACAACCACAACATATTGCTTCACAGTCCCAACAATCACAGTTTGGTATACAATCACAATATGGTGCACAATCTCAGGCCCTATCTCAGATGAGTCATTATGCTCCGTCAAGTGTATTTGATCTATTTGCTCTTCTTAAAGAAATGATGCACGATCACTTGTCTCGCACTGAAGGGATAGTGCAAAGTCACTCTTCATCAATATGCACTTTGGAAGCTCAGTTGGGACAATTAGCTACTGGCATGAATTCTAGACAGCTGGGCACTTTATCTAGCAACACGAAGAGTCTGGTGAACAAGGGTAAGGAGCATTGCAAAGCTGTTACTCTACACAGTGGCAAACTGACTATTGGCTCAACGCAACAAGTACTCATGTCTACCCATGAACGAGGAGAGTCATTTGTACCTGGTCATACCATAAAGGATGGAAAGAATAAAGACAAGTCGAGTAATATCCCTTATACTATTACTCTAGTTCCATTTAATGTGCAACTGATGTTGTCGCCGCAATATCCTGTTTCGGCACAACAGTCAGATGATCCATCTCCACCTTTTTCTCGACGATTTAAGAATTTTGAGTTGGATAATCAATTTCAATTCTTTCATGATACTTTGCAACAACATACAGTTTAGATTTCTTTGATTGATGCTCTTATACAGATTCTGAGCTATGCAAAGTTCATTAAGGATATCTTGTCCAAGAAGAAGAAGCTCAATGAAATAGAAACCATTGCACTCATTGTGGAGTGCAGTGCATTGATATCTACCCCTCTACCAAGAAAGATGAAGGATCCAGGTAGTTTCATCATACCTTACTCAAGTGGTAATCATTATTTTAGTAAAGCTCTTTGTGATTTGGGGGCTAGTATCAATTTAATGCCACTCTCTACTTTTCAAAAGTTGGGCATGGAGAAATAAAGCCCGTTGCAGTCACATTACAATTGGCTAGTAGATATTTGATTCATCTAGATGGTCAAATCAAGGATGTCTTGGTTTGTGTTGATAAGTTTGTTTTCCCAGCTAATTTTATTATTTTGGATTGTGAGGTCGACAAAGATGTTCCTATTATTCTTGTTCATCCATTTTTAGCTACTAGGAAGGCAGTAGTCGATGTGTCAAAATAAGAGCTTACAATGAGGGTTGATGACGATACGATCACATTTGGAATGCCCTTGATATCAGCAATTTTCCACGTAATAGCTTGCTTGTGTCACTTCAGAATATCTAGCAACTTAGCTTCTTGTATTGCATCCAAAGTTGTAGAGACAATGACTGGGAGTGTTTTTGCATCTCTAAGGAATACATATTTGAGGTTGGCTGGCAATGACTTGAGTTCTAGAGTAGGAGATTCTTCTATAGATGGCTTAAAAGTAGGAATTGATCGATAAGCAAGATCCAAGGATTTAACCTTCCATTTATGATATACTACAGTAGTGAGAACCTCAACAATGTGGTCACAATTTGGGAGATCATCCTCTACTGTTGTAAGCATAGTATTTTTTGCAACAAGAATACCATGATGATGGAGGTCTACCTCACTAATGTAATCAAGAATGTCAATATGATGACATTCTTCATACTTCCTTCCCATAGCTGTAGAGGGTGATTTCTATTGAGCCACAGAGACGATTGAATGAAAAGATGAAGGAAGTGGTAAAGAAGGAAATCCTTAAATGGTTGGATACATGTATTATCTATGCAATTTCTAATAGTGCATAGGTGAGTCCAGTCCACTACGTCTCTAAGAAAAGTTGCATTATTGTGGTTTGTAATGATGCTAATGAGATGATACCAACTCGTATCTCTACGGGTTGGCGTATTTGTATGGACTACATGGGCCTCAATACAGCCACAAGGAATGATCATTTTCCTCTTCCTTTCATTGATCAGTTGTTAGATCGACTAGTGGGCAATGAGTATTATTGCTTTTTAGATGGATACTCTGGCTACAATCAGATTGCTATTGCACCTGAAGACCAGGAGAAGACTACCTTCACATTCCCATTTGGGACATTTGCTTTTCGTCGTATGCTTTTCAGTCTTTGCAATGCAACTGCCACATTTCAAAGGTGCATGATAGAAATATTCTCATACATGATTGATAATTCCCTCAAAATATTTATGGACGATTTTTTGATTTATGAGAATAATTTTGACCACTGCATCAAAAATCTAGAAAAGGTTTTGCAATGATGTGAAGACACCAACCTATTTCTAAACTGTGAGAAATGTCACTTCATGGCCACTAAAGGAAGGTTTTGCAATGATGTGAAGACACCAACCTATTTCTAAACTGTGAGAAATGTCACTTCATGGCCACTAAAGGAATTGTGCTAGGCCATAAAATTTTGAAACCTAGAATTGAGGTTGACAACCCAACGTAGATGTTATCAAAAAACTATCACCACCAACAAATATGAGCGGTGTCCACAGTTTCATAGGCCATGCCAGGTTCTACAGAAGATTTATTCGAGATTTCTTAAAGATTGCCAAGCTTTTATGCTTATTGTTGGAGCAAGGGAGAAAATTCATTTTTGACGATGTATGTTTGGATGTATTCAACAAAATCAAATCACATCTTGTGAACGCACCAATAGTTGTTGCACCCGACTGGGAGAAACCATTTTAGCTTATGTATGACGCAAGTGATTTCACCGTGGGATACCTTTTTGCAAGGACAAGATATTTCATTGATATATTATGCTAGTAAGACTCTTACTGAAGCTCAAATTAATTATACCACTATTGAGAAAGAGTTATTAGCAGTAACTTTTGCTTTTGATAAATTTCGTTCTTATCTTGTTGGTTCAAAGATTAGTGTTTTTATTGATCATTCTGTGTTGAGATACCTTTTTGCAAAGAAAGATGCAAAACCTAGACTTATCTGTTGGATCTTGTTGTTGCAAGAATTTGATACTGAAATCAAAAACCGCAAGAGGTCAGAAAATCAAGTTGTAGATCACCTTCTGAGGTTAGAAGCTATAAGCGGAGATGGCAATAAGTTGCAAAATGTCGACGCATTTCCTGATGAAAAGCTTTTTGTTGTGAATGCAACACCATGGTATGTTGATATGGTGAATTATTTGGTTTTTGGAAAGACTCATGTCGGTATAATTGGGCACAAAAAGGCTAGATTTCTTAGAGATGCTACGAAATATCATTGGAATGAACCTTACTTGTTCAAGGTTTGTGATGGCAATATAATTCAACGTTGCATCCCTAAGGAAGAAATGAAATCTATTCTACAGCATTGTCCTAACGTTCTTTATGGAGGGCACTTTGGTGGAATGAGAACGACTGCAAAAGTACTATAATCTAGATTTTATTATCCAAATTTATTCAAAGATGCTAATGAGTTTGCTCAATGCTGCAACAAATGTCAACGCACCATGTCCATAACCAAGAGAAATGAGATGCCACAGTAGCCAATAATGGAAATCAAGCTATTCGATGTCTGGGGATTGGATTTTATGGATTCTTTTCCTTACACTTTTGGAAATCTATACATTCTACTTGCGGTTGATTATGTGTCAAAATAGATAGAAGGCGTTGCAGTGCCTAAAGATGATGCAAAGACAGTACTGAAGTTCTTTCACAAACACATACTCACTCGTTTTGGAACACCAAAAGTATTGATCAGCAATCATGGTAAATATTTCCACTGCAGCAAGGTGGCTACTGCGTTGAAACGCTATGGAGTAAATCATAGATTGGCCACAAAGCATTATCCTCAGTCGAATGGACAGGAAGAGGTATCAAATCATGCAATCAAAAATGTTCTAGAAAAAATGGTGAACACTACTAGAAAAGATTGGTTATCTCGTTTAGATGATGCATCGTGGTCTATACGTATTGCATACAAGACTCCATTGGGAATGTCACCATGTCAATCGGTTTTTGGAAAATCTTGTCATCTTCCAGTAGAGCTTGAGCACAAGGCTTTGCGGTCTCTTAAGCAAGTCAACCTTGATTATGAGGCAGCAAGAAGGAAGCATTTGCTAGATATCATCGAATTACAGGAAATTCGACGCAATGCTTATGAAAATGCCTCTCTTTACAAGGAAAAGAGCAAATGTTGGCATGATAAGATTATATTGCATCGGCAATTTGAAGTTGGACAGTTGGTTTTTATATTCAACTCTAGATTGAAACTACATCTAGGGAAATTGAGATCACATTAGTCTGGACCTTTTGAAGTTGTGGAAGCATTTCCACACGGTGTTGTCACAATTCAGGATATGAATGAGGGACCTCCATTCAAAATCAATGGCCAAAGATTAAAACTCTATTGTGATGAGATTGATCCTAGAAATACTGAGACCATTAAATTGGTTGAATTTTTTTTGAAATTCTCTTTAACTGCTTTATTTGTTTTAGATTTTATTTTCCTTGTTTTTCTTTTAATTTCCTTATTTTTTTTTGCATAATAAAAGTCTCTTCATTTTGTTTCTTCTCTAACCACTAGTACGATTGAATGACTCACAAGATAAGCATGAATTATTTTGGGGGCAAATCGGGGAATTCTATTACACCGATTTATCCCCAACAATCACAGCCCTTCATCACATGAGCGGGAGAGATGATGAACGGGCATGATTTTTTGTGCGAAGATAAAGCCGTTAAATCTCATTGCATCAGACGGTAACAATCGTGTTTTTTCATTTTCCCTCTTCTTTTCCTCTTTATTAAGCAACTTATTTTTCATTGAAGGCTAACTTAATTTTTGCTTTCTCTGAGTATTCAAAGCTACAAAGTTCGTATTTTTTCTCTGCAAGTTCTTTCCTTTTTATCTTCTTTCGTTTGATCATCCATGGAAAAGAAAAGAACAACACGAAAGATAGCAAACGAGACACCTGTTTAGAGCTCTAAGTCGAACCCAAAATTATAGGAACCATTTCTCAAGAAGAAATTCCTGAGTATGAGGTTTTCCAAACTGGGATAGCTGGTGAATGCTTTACTAAACACATCCAGAAGTGAAGCATCCATCTAGAGCATGGAATCGAACTCTCCACTAATGGGGAACCTGGAAGGTCAATCCACAACACTATTGCACTCCACAATTGAGGCAGATTTTGTGTTCATCCTAGTAGCTAGAGTGATGCCATGGTAAGAGAATTCTACGAAAATTTGTATGAGCTCTCTCTAAAACTTGTTTTTGTTAGAGAACACTATATTCCTTGGAGTGCATCTTTTATTAAAAATTTGTTTAATACTACTGTAACTGTGGATGAACATTGTTTGTTTGTAGTTGATATGACTGATGAGAAACTTGCCCTTTTAGTTGAAGACTTATGTATAGCAGGTGCAATACGTATGAAGTTCTTGACTTTGCCTGCGAAAGTGTGGTTTCAATTCATCAATTCCAGAATGCTGCCTTCCACACACAGCAAAACTGTATTCCTCGATAGAATGTGTTTGATACATTCTATAATCAAGGGAAGAAAGATTGATGTGGGGGCACTCATACACAAGGAGATTAAGGGATGTGCTAAAAGGAAGATTGGTATATTGGCTTTCCCTTCGTTGATAATGTATCTCTGTAAATCAAAGGGGTTGAAACCCCATAAATATGAAGAGAGGACAACCAACAAGGGGCCCATCAACAAGGTTGCCATAAAAAGGATGATTTGTGCTTCCTATGTTCATACACCAAGATTGGGCACTGCAACAAGGGAGGACAAGGGTACGGTTAAAGTAGATGATGTACTAGAAAATGTCCTATCGAGTGATGAAGTCTGGCAAAATGTTTGGAAGACAGAGGACAAACACGATGCAGTGATGAGTAAACTGGGAGTTGTTGCGGCTACTATGTAGAACATGGATTTGGCACAAAATTTATTCTATGCCTATGTGAAGATGTGTCACAAGTCTGCGCTCGTTGCTCTGAGCCGATTCAATCTAGTTGACCCACCAAAGTTTCATGTTTTCCCTCTCATCATCCGAGATTATGATTTCTCCTTTGATGTTACAACAAAAGATGTACCAATAAAGTTAGTGAATTCTCCTGACAATGTTAGCGAAGCTGGTGATCCACCACGAGAAGAGGCTTCGAGTAAAATCATTAGGGATTGTTCATTCGATTTGAACGTCCCTACGGATGCAAGAACAATTGCTGATGAACATAATGAAGTCCTTGTTGAGGACGTAGATGAAGACGAATATGATGATTTCGATGTTGAGATGATTGTCATTAAGAAAGTTGTTAAGAAGAATTCGGTTGCATCCAAGAATGTGGATGCAACCACAGAATGACCTGAGATGAAGCCAACTATTGCGAGACCGGCGGAAGTTGCGCCCACAATGGATGAACAAGAGGCAAACCCTCTTGCAATGGTTATATACAAGGCATCGCCTCAATTCATTCTATCTGAGGGTGTGACCGATGATGTCGATGACGCCGAGGAGCCAGTGAAGGAAGAATAATCTAAACAAGATGAACAAAGAAAATTCTCAGCCAATGAAAAGGAAGAAGAGAAATAACTCCAAGTCAAAGAAGTGGAGGGAAAAGAAGAGAAAAGAAATTCTCAGCCAATGAAAAGGAAGAAGAGGAATAACTCCAAGTCAAAGAAGTGGAGGAAAAAGAAGAGAAAAGAAGAGAAGAGGGGAAAGAAAAAGAAGAGACACTCTGCCTCTTCCTCCTATGAGCCAGAACACTGAGTTAGTTTTATTTTAGTTGTTATAAGCATGCATTTCATGTAGTGTAATTCCATTATGTATTCTTGCCACTGCATTCACATTTTCATTGTAACAACATATAGTTGTAATTGCATTGCATTCATCTTTGTAGCTACATTCTGTTAATTGCATTTTATCATTACATTATGTCATTGCATTCATTCATTCATTCCATTTTGTTTTCTTTTTCATTAGAGACAATGCAACCTTTAAGTTTGGGGGTATAAACCTAGGAGTTGAAATGCCCCCCCCCCCGTTTCAAAATTTCTTTTTAAAAAAATTCTATACAAACGCAAGGTTCTTGTGCTTTGAACTTTCTACTGCTTGCATTCAATGTATAAATCATGAATTATTTTGATCTTTAATAAGTCTATTGGATATACATGATGGATAAATGCATCTCTTAGCTTTGCACTGGTACATATGTTGGTTTGATTAGAGAATATCTTGTATTATTCCTTTTGTTTTTGGATGACCTATCTTATTTGTATCATGTGTGATATATATCTAAATTTTTATATCTTATAAATAAAGGCATTCCAATGTGAGTGCAATGAAATAAATAAAATAGCTTTAAGGGGAAACACTCCTTTGCAAGCGTTAGAAAAAGGAATCTGGCCAAAGTCTGTCGTTGCATGAGTTTGTGTCGTTACAATGAAGTACTTTTTGGGGGTTCATTGCACTACATCTTACTTCTCTGGGCTTAGAGTGCATTCATTGTTCGATATCCTTCGCTACATAAAAAAGAAAGAAAAGAAAGAAGAAAAATATAATATATTTATATATGATATTATGTGTGCTGTTAAATAAATGCTGATATGAGAAATGAATCTAAGAAGTTAGTGATGATGTTAGGTATTCTTGAATTGCTAGCTTATCTATTGATGTGGAGATTGGTTATGCACTTATCCTTTTTGTATATGCATCAAATTTATTGATTTAATTCAAGTATCTAGAATGTTTTCTATCTATTGTTGGACCTTGCTATTTTGAACTTTACGTTAGGACAAGTAAAAACTCAAGTTTAGGGGTGTGATAGCTCTTTAAAGAGCATGGTTTTTCCCTCGATTTTTAGGTCTTATTGTCCCCACAATGACATGCATTGCATCTATTTCTATATATTTTTGTCTATTTCTGCATATTTTCTAACTTAGTTTCCTGTGGCTCAAGTTTTGTATATTTCTGCCTATTTTTGCCATTACAATACTAATATCCTTGCAGAGGTTGTTTTCACCACTGCAGGCAACTCAACACTGCATCTGCTAGCTATCCAATCTGCTTGAGGATAAGAACAAATATGCTAGCTGTCCATTCTGTTACAACAAATTTGTACGACGCTGAGCACGCAAATAATATGCATGACAAGTTTCCTTCCTCAGGTGGCCTATATAAGGATGATTTTGGAGGAAAGAGACAGTCTCGCTATTCCTAATTTCACATCATCTTCAACCTCTTAAAGCTTTTGTCCTCCTCACATGGCGGCTTATGCTTATTTTCTAGAAATCTAAGGTGAAGCAAGGCGAATTTATCCAAGGAAATGAGGAGTCGAGTGCTGAATCGAGGAAATATCTTGTTATCTTCTTGAACTTCTCTTTATTTTGATGTTTATTTGGAGATTTACATGAATTTGTGCTCATTCTGACTATGGTTTAATTTTATGGAGCTTGTTGAACTTATTTAAACTATTTTCTTAGTTTAATATATTTCAGTGTTAGCTTTTTCTAAAGATTTAATTGTTGGATTTGATTTATGTTTTTCATGAGAGTGTTAAAACAAGTTAATGACATCGACGGATGCAGTGACGAGTCAAATTAACGAGTTCCTGCAGCAAAAGTTGTCCGGATCCAACGAAAGTTGGTTCACTCATTCAAGGGGCCTTAGATTCGACTTACAACAAAAGTTGAAGCAGATCTTCATACCTAAGTCAATAGTTGAAGGTTAAATGGAAGTTAACACTCAAGCTGACCATTGGATATGTTGTCACTAAATTTTCGATTATGGCAAGAAAAAAGGAGAAGAATTAGCCCCCAAATCTGCCCAAATTCAAATCAAATCAGCCCCAAATCAAATCTAAATCTGCATTAAATGAAGAAGGAAAAGAATCACCCAAAATAGGGATTTATTTTATTTCAAATTTTTGTATTTTAGGTATGAAAATTACTTATATAAATGGTTGAACCCCTTTGTAAAAATGGACAAAGAGTTTTAGATAGTTTTAAAAAGAGTTTTATATAGTTATACATATAGTTTTATTCGTATTCACTAGGGAAACGCTGGGAAAAAGCTCTAAAAATTGTACCAATTTGTTGGAAATACAAAGCTTGAGGCATTATTTTTTAGGTGTTTTTTTAGTTCTAGTTTTCTTTTTCTTTTTTCTTTTTTTTATTTATTTTCAATAGGTGAAAAAGAATGAATGTTTATCTTGTTTGAGCCTTGAATTACTATCATCGGATTTCGAATAAAGGTAATCAGGTTTTAAAGATTTTTAAAGTGGGAGGAAATTTTCGATTCTTTTTTAAAAAAGGGAAAACAATTTTTGTTTGGTTTTGGGAATTTTAAAAGTGGATTCAAGTTGGGATTTTAAAAAAGGGTTTGTTCCCGGTGTTCTTCAATCCATGAAGAATATCAAGAATACTTGAGAAAAGTAAAAGTGGGGAGTTTGATCCGTTTCTTTTAAAGAAAGTTTGAAAGATTGTTATTGGATTGGGCTTTATACTCACATGTTTTTAACCATTGTTTACTTTCAAATTTGGTCTCGGGTTTTAATCTTTTTAATTCCATCACTGTTTTGATTTCTTTTTTATTCGAATTTTTAGTATTATTAAACCCTTTATTTTTTTACCGTTTTAAATTAAATTTTAGTTTGTACATATTTTTTTTGTTCCAAAGAAGCCTGATTCACATATGGTGTTGACCCTCTTTAGGGAAGGATACACATTCCTTTTTAAAAAAAATCCTTTTACTTATTCCCTTTTTAATTTGTTTAAGATTTTTGCATTCATTTAAATCTTGTAAATATAATTGTTTAAATTTAGTTTCCATGTTTTTTATTAATTAGATTCTTTCCTAAAACACTGAAGCATTAATGTTTTAATTAAACTACTAGGTTAGATAAACCCCCTAGGATTAGGTACTTAAATATCTTAGTTAGAGCATTTAAAAAAAAACACTTCTCACTTAAACTAATAAAACACACTTAATCTCATTTTAACCCTAATAGGTAAAATTTACATAGATTATACTTTAGGTTAATAATCACTAACTTAGAATAAATAAAACCTTTAACAGACTAATTATTTCCTTGTATGTCTGATTAAAAAGTGGAACTTAATTAATGTGGTGTCCTATCGAAGGGAAGTGACGGGTTAGCGCCAAAAATGTTGGCGATGATTTGAGTTCACTTTCTAGATGATGGGCCGTTAAAAGGAGATCATATTCATAAATAGACAAAAAGCTGAATTTTATACGAACTTGCAAATTTCGACGTTAAAACATTTTGTAACCGGCTAGGTACCAATTTTTGGACGCTGTGGAGGTGCTAATCCTTCCCCATGCGTAACCGACTCTGAATTCATTTTTGTTTTTCGCAGACCAAAATGTTGTTTTAATAAAATAAAATAATTTTATTAAAATGACCCTATTTAGGTGATCCAATCACACCGTTTAAAAGATTGGTGGTGACTCCGTTGTTGCTTTGTTTTTATAAAACGTCGAGCATGAAAAAGTGTTGCGACAACTTGGCGACTCTGCTAGGGATACTTTTTGTTTTTACAAAAAATAGAGTCAAGCCATAAGCCGATCACACTTTGTTTTAATGTCGGAATTTGCTAAGTTCGTGTAAAATTTAACTTCATTGTCCATTTATGAATATGATTTCATTTTACGCATTTAAAGCTTGATTACAAGCTCTATACCCGAGCTTTGACCCGATCATTTAAGTGAGGGGAAACCGCTTTGCTCATGTTAGAATATTGATTCTTCGTATGAGCCTAGCAAGTACCTTCAGGACCCACATGCCTATGTCTTTGTAAGGATACAAATCCTCTGTGAAGACATAGGAAGTGGATCCTCCTGAGTTGAACTTGATTCGTTCGAAGCCTATAATGGGTGAAAATCAAGGGTCTTGCTACCCTTAGTAGGGGACAACGAGGATAGCTCAGGGACCTTTTTAGAACCAAACCTTGTGTGTGAATCTAAAAACCCTCCCCTATTAAAGCCAAGTGGAAAGTCTTAGAAACTAGAATTCGGTCAAAATTATTTCGTAAGAATAGTTCGTGGAGACATGTCCAGAAGTGATGGAATGCGCTGCCCAGTTACTATTCGTACAATGAAATTATTTTGGACCTTTTATGATTTTTTAAGAGTACTAATCCTTTCTTTTTCTTCTTTTGTTGTTTTGCATATTTGCTTGTTGCATGCATCTCATATCTAGAAGGGGTTGAGTCTAAAGCGCGTTGCTCAAGTAGAAAATAGTTTTTTGCAATGGATAGAATACTTCTTCAGAAAGAGAAAGATAATGCGAATGTACGTCACTGGTCTGAGGTCAACCAGCGGGCACACAGAGAACATCATTCAAGAACACAGGACAAAGATCTTGGTCCTCAAAGATATCAATGAAGGGGGCAATGACTATTGGTTTACTAGTCTTAGGGACAACGCTATGAGATTCCAGGAGCGGGACGAGTTTGACAAGAGTGTCATGACCCAAGTCTAGGATGTAACAAGGCATGTGACAATGTTGGCCAAAGAAGCTGCAGCTTTGCGCCAGTATGTTAGGGTAATTGGGGAAGTGGGTCTGGGACTCTTGTGGCTGATCGAAGAAATAAATGTATGCTTGAGCGGATATGTACTCGTGATATAATTTAGAATCTTTTGAAAAACTACTTATAGAGCAATACCTTAATGGATTCGATGGCCCTTCGCCTGGATACATGCATTTGCATTCATGCATTCGTATTTTTTATTTGTTTGCATGAGTAGTTTACATCACTGCATACACTCACGCTTAATAAGACATTTCAAAATAGCTAAAACTTCCCACAAATATGGTACTCGTTCCCAGACTTGAGCCACAGCTATAGACGATAGGTTGACGACCTTAGAGAATAGCCACAAGGGTACCCAAGATAGACTCGATAAAATGGAGAAAGACTTGAAGGAAAAGATCGTGCAAGCTTAGAGAAACATTGTTTCCATATGGTTGCTATGTTGGGATTCAGAGACTCAAAAAGAGGAAAGACGGTTGAAGCCATAGGTGTTTTGTTGCCCCAACACGGGATGGCTTGTGAGACATTTCCACCAAGAGGGAGTTTCCATATCCATAGGGCAGAAACCTCAGTTCATATCAGTAAGGTCTAGGATAAATCATGGGGAGAACCAAGGTGTTAAGGTTCTCAATAAAGCAGCTGAAAGGACCAGAGATGATAAGAAGCTAGAAGATCGTTGTGTCAAGCTCGAAGAGATCATCAGAGCCCTGCAATGAGGAAACATTTATGGTGGCAAGAATCTAGTGTCCGACTTGGTGATTCCCCCCAAATCCAAACCTCTAAACTTTAAGAAGTATGACGAGACCACTTGCCCTTTGGCGCACTTGACCATGTACTGTCGAAAAATGTCACTACACCTAAAAAATGAGAAACTACTTATCTATTGTTTCCAAGATAGTTTATCGGGGTCTGCTACCCGATGGTATACCCAATTGAGCCAGGTCAACATACAAACTTGGAGAGATTTGTAAAGAGCTTTCCTTGAATAGTACAAGCATGTGACAAATATGGTCCCAAGCAGGATCGTGCTACAGGAAATAGAACAAAGGCCCAACGAGATTTTCCGCCAATACGCCCAAAGATGGTGAGATGTGGTAGCTCAGTTTCAACCTCCATTGTTGGAAAATGAGGTTACTCCAATGTTTGTGGACACTTTAAATGGTCATTTCTACAAACATATGTTAAACCATGCTACCAAAGGTTTCACAAACATGGTCATGAATGGGGAATTGATATTAGCAACCATCAAAAGTGGGAGTGTAACATCCCTCACCCGGCCTGGTAGAAATCTGGGTCAGAGAATGCTACTGTGATCGGTACGATAAAATTTCAATTAATATCCAACTTTTAAACGGTGTTATGCTTTCTAAACATTAACAAACATAAGCATTAGTCCAATTTATTCAATATGAAGCAAAGATTCATCACTTAGGACCAATTCTTAACTTTTACAAATTCTAGGGACTAAACTATAAATCTAATAATTTCAAGGTCTTTTTCTATAATTAATAATTCTACATTGAAATTCAATGGAATAAAAGTATACTCTTAAATTTTCATGTCCTTTCGATAACATTTACCCATCCAATTAAACCATACAATATTCAGTGACCATTATGTAAACTATTTAAAACTGTGTTCAATGACTTTTAACGGAACCAACTAACCCCGTATGGATACCTTGGGGACTGTATCAATACACCATGCTTAATTCTAGGATTCCATATTAAAAGGTAACAAGCCCATATCGATACACTTGAGACCGTATCGATATAGGTTGACCATGTTGACTTCGTATCGATACGCCCTAAGCCCGTATCGATACAATTTATTTTCTAGACCTTGCTGCCAAGATCTGTATCGATACACCCCT
This sequence comes from Hibiscus mutabilis, assembly GCA_019671005.1. Taxonomy (NCBI): domain Eukaryota; kingdom Viridiplantae; phylum Streptophyta; class Magnoliopsida; order Malvales; family Malvaceae; genus Hibiscus; species Hibiscus mutabilis. The sequence continues at coordinate 27,087,902 of CM033717.1, read as the reverse complement.
CTTGGTATATCGGTATACTTTGTTTTACCAAGTCTAATTATGCAAGGTCGTATCGATATAGCTTGACCCATATCGATATACTTGTCCTCTAATGACAGATTTTAACTAGTTTTTAGTCAAATTAACCTGTTGAACGATGTCCAAATGCAATGAAATTTTACCAGAAAATTTATATCCATTTAATCTACTAGCATGTAAAATCTCAAGTAAATTTGAATCCATTTACTATGATTTCATCTTTTAAGGCCGGATATGCATATTAGGTCAATTTAAGCCAACATTAACATAACAATTTGACCCTCTAAGGTCAATATACAACATAGGCAATACACACATATAAAAAAAGCTATAATTAACTAGTTTGACTACTTTTCCACCATTCTAGGAGTTCATAAGGATAAAACACATTACTCTAAGCTTGTGGTGACTTGCCAAACTTCCAACTAGCTTCGATCTTAATCTGATATACTTTCTTAACCTGAAATGCGGAAGATGAATGCATTAGACTTATATAGTCTAAGTTAGGTAGCCATAATCTCTGAATGAGTAAAATATATGATGTAACATGCTTTAATATCATCATTGCCATTTATAGTATGAACATGTGTCTCAATAGGAAACTATGCAATATCACTACACAAAGACGATGATCAATAGCAACATTCAACATCAATACGACCATGGTCAATACTATAGCAACAATCATTATCATATCCAATCTCAATAACATGTTTGTCAATAACGATAGTTTTCTTAATGTCTTATTTAATCTCTTAGCATCGTTTGCCTTGGATCACCATTGGACACCAATATCAATGATTCGATGTAAAGCAAGCTCAAAGCATAAAGCAATGGCTTGTATCAACACGGTATAAATAATTCAATGCTTTCGGTGCCCGTACTCTCTCCAACCGAACCTCTGCCTCGCCTAGGGTCGTCACCCTTGAGCCGTAGCTCATGGACCGTAGTCCTAATGTGTATATCAAGTATCGTGCCAAGGTGTCCAAGGATTTTCATATTAAACATTTCTTATGTCAAGAGTGAGCCTTGGCTCGAATAGACTTTGTCAATAATTAAATGAGGCAGTCATTCAAGGATTTGGTAGTTTAATGATTCAATGGTCCAAGAACACAATAATCCAATGATTCAGTAACAATGTTCAATAGAAATAACATTATCATTGACACTATTCAATGATCTTAATGAAAAAGATAACAATCAATACTTCGTTTACAATGCTTCGATGACAATGACTATGTTGTTAACCATGCTCAATGAAAATGACTATAACAATAGCAATGACAATGACCCATGACCAATGTTCAATGTGCCTCTAATTCAATGTTGATAACGATGACGAAACTGATGGCGATGATCAATAACAATGACCATGACAATACCGGTATCTGATACTCGATACTATACTTATCGATGCTTACCAATAACACCAACTAAGTGATTCGATGTGAAATCCCTTAGCAACAACATTAGCAATGCTATATACAATGACAATGGAATCGAGAAAGGCACCTAGCCTAATCCCCGAGACTCCGACTACACTCACCTTGAATTCCGAAGCTCCTACGACACTCAAATCGTAATTCCCTTATTCCTAGCGTTTGTTGGAGATTATGGCTTAGCTTCCTCCAACTCTTGAGCTAGGGGAGATCAATAGGAAATTGTTACAAGTAATATAACAATATTGATATTCATTTCTAAGCTTAGACTAGCTATTAGCTATAGAATAGATTCATATATTGAAACTTGAGAAACAAAGGTTTAACATAAGAATTATAACTTGAAATTGGACATTCAATAATCTATGGAATAAACAACTGATTTAGGGCTTTTACTTACCCAACCGATGGCTATACAATTAAACTCTTGAAACAAAGAAAGCTTGAGTTTAAAGGGTTCAATCGGAGAGGTGTGTGCTTGAGCTAGAGGTTGAAGACAACAATGGAGGTGATTGCTTATTTTCAAGACAAGGGATGAACTTTTGGTTTCAATAATAGGCAAAACAAAAGAAAAGCTTTTCTCTATTCATTCTTTAAGAAGCTCAAGACCTTAATCATTTCCCCGCCTCACTAGGAACCAATAAGGCGGTTTCCCTTAACCAAAGGAAAAGTTAAACAATTAATTTTTGTTTCCCATTTTGGATGAAAATTATCAAGATATCATCTTTTAGGATAAAAGGTGATTAACATCACGTGGGATGACAACCAAAGAGGTGACTCAGCCCCAAACTCCAAATTATTTCAATTTGGTCACTAAAACAGATTTTAACAGGGACCCGTACCGATACACCTCTAACCGTATCGATGCGGTTGACATCAGTTCAGTAAGTTAGTTAGGAATCAGTTAAACCGTACCAATACAGGTCCTATTGTATCGATACGCCTAGCAAATTTTCAGGATTTAAGCATCCCAATAAGGTCCTTATTAAACATTGGACTCATTTTAAGGTTCATTATCGATGAAACTAATCCATATAATCAATAACAATGCAATATTTATGCTTCTCGGTGTAGGTTTTTTGATCGCCGAAACCTAATTTCGACTAGGCCAGTTTTAAGGATGTTACAATTCTCCCCCTCAAGAAAAATTTGTCCTTGAATTTTTACCTGAGTTAATGTCGTGGTAATTTTCTTGCCCCTTGCCTCTCATATGGTACATCCGTGTAGAAGCTTTAGATTCAGGTTTGTATGATGCTTTTGATGAACCTCTAGACTTTCTGAAGGATCCTTGCCTTGTTCCCTTGCCTCGAAAGGATTGAGCATGGGACGAATTGGTCGGTGCAGAAGTAGACTTGATAGTTTTCTTAGGACAATCAAGAATGAGATGTCCCATCTCACCACAGAAGAAACAAGCTCCGAACTTCTTACAGCATTGTCCTTCAGGATGCCTGTGACGTCAAAAGTTACAAACTGGAAACTTCATTTCTTGCTTAGAACCGTCAATATTCTCAATGGGATTGCAACTAGGAAAGAACTGAGTCACATCTTGTGGCTTAGAAAGATATTCATACTGGGAAGACTCTGAATATACATTCTGTTTCGAATCATGGTACTTCCCTTTCTTCAAAGATTCAGAAGAATAAGATTCATCTCGGTGCCTCCTTTCTGACTTGTTTGACCCACTGGTCCTTTGAGTCTTTTAAGTACTCTCAATAGATTTGAATAATTCACAAGGTCTTAAAAATCGGTTATGCACAAGGCCGTGAACATAGGGCGTAGATCATCGTTCAACCTATTGATAAACATCCTACACTTTTCTTCTTCTTTCTTGATATATTCGGCCCTGTACCAACAGTACTTGCAAAAATCGTGGACGTACTACTCTATAGGTAGTCCTCCTTGCTTTAGGTGAAGGAAGATATCATGCCTCTTAGCAAGGTAGTATTCACTAATATATTTCTTTCAAAATTCATGAAGGAAGAACTCCCAACTCACAACCTCTTCGGGACTATAAGAATCGTAGTCTCCCACCAATACAATGCTTCATCTGCTAACAGGGAAAGATCACATTCGAGCTTGTGTTCATCAGAACACTGTAGTTTCTTAGTCAGAATTCCTAAAGTGTTGTCTAGCCAATACTTGTCAATTTTAGGATTATCATCATTTTGCCCAGTAAAAGAGTAAGCCCGATGCTGAGGAAACTTTTCAATAGGAGCTTGGGTACTCGAGATAGATGGTTGAAAGGTTTGCTCAGCCTTCATCGAGGTCATAAACACTTTGAACATGTCAGCCATGTTCTTATAACATTCAGCCTGAGCAACTTGCGCCTCGGGCTCAGGATTTCGTGCTGGAGGATTCTGCGGAATCGGAGGATCCCTTGCTCTAACTTCCTCACCTTGTATGGAGGAGTCAATAATATGCTCATCTATTCGAGCATGATTAGAGTTATACATCTATAAATAAAGAGATCAGATTAGTCGACAAGTCATAATATACAATTTATAACTCCTAGGGGGCAAAGTAAAACAATAATCAATACAATAAGCTTTGGTTTAGTCTAGAACCAACTAAACTCTAGCTCTGATACCATAAATGTAACATCCCCCACTCGGCCTGGTAGAAATCCAGGTTGGAGATTGCTACCGACGAACAATACGGTGATCAGTATGATAAGATTTCAATTAATGTCCAACTCTTAAAAGATGTTATGCTTTTTAAAAATTAACGAACATAAGCATTAATCCAATTTGTTCAATATGAAGCAAAGATTCATCACTTAGGACCAATTTCTAACTTTTATAAATTTTAGGCACTAAATTGTAAATTTAATAATTTTGGGGTTATTTTCTATAATTAATAATTCAACATTGAAATTCAATGCAGTAATAGTATACTCTTAAATGTTCATGTCCTTTCGATAACATTTACACATCCAATTAAACTATACAATATTCAGTGGCCATTTTGTAAACTATTTAAAACTGTGTTCAATGCCTTTTAACAGAACTAACTAACCCCGTATCGATACTCTGGGGAGTGTATTGATACACCATGCTTAATTCCAGGATTCCAGATTAAAAGGGAACAAGCCCATATCGATACACTTGAGACCATATCGATACATGTTGACCATGTTGACTTCGTATCGATACGCCTTGAGCCCGTATCGATACAATTAATTTTCCAGACCTTACTGCCAAGATCCATATCGATACAACCCTATTGGCGTATCGGTCTGCTCTGTTTTACCAAGTCCAATTATGCAAGGTCGTATCGATATAGCTTGACTCGTATCGATACGCATGTCCTGTAATGATAGATTTTAACGGTTTTTAGTCAAATTAACTTGTTAAACGATGTCCAAATGCAATGAAATTTTACCAGCAAGTTTATATCCATTTAATCTACTAGAATGTCAAATCTCATGTCAATATGAATCCGTTTACTTTGATTTAATCTTTTAAGCCCGGATATGCATATTAGGTCAATTTAAGCCAACATTAACATATCATTTAGACCCTCTAAGGTCAATATACAACATAGGCAATACAAACATATCAAAATGGCCATAATTAACTAGTTTGACTACTTTTCCACCATTCTAGGAGTTTATAAGGACAAAACACATTACTCTAATTGTGGTGACTTGCCGAACTTCCAACTAGCTTTGATCTCGATCTGATATACTTTCTTAACCTGAAATGTGGAAGATGAATGCATTACACTTATATAGTTTAACTGAGGTAGCCATAACCTCTGAATGAGTAAAATATATAATGTAACATGCTTCAATATCATCATTGCCATTTACAGTATGAACATGTGTCTCAATAGGAAACTATGCAATATCACTACGCAAAGACAATGATGAATAGCAACATTCAACATCAATACGACCATGGTCAATACTATAGCAACAATCATTATCATATCCAATCTCAATAGCATGTTGTCAATAACGATAGTTTTCTTAATGTCTTATTTAATCTCTTAGCATCATTCACATTGAATCACCATTGGACACCAATATCAATGATTCGGTGTAAAGCAAGCTCAAAGCACAAAGCAATGGCTTGTATCAACACGGTATCAATAATTCAATGCTTCTGGTGCCCGTACTCTCTCCAACCGAACCTCCGTCTCGCCTAGGGTTGTCACCCTTGAGCTGTAGCTCATGGACCATAGTCCCAATGCTTATATCAAGTATCGTGCCAAGGTGTCCAAGGAATTTCATATTAAGCATTTCTTATGTCAAGAGTGAGCCTTGGCTCCAATAGTTTTTGTCAATAATTCAATGAGGCAATGATTCAATGATTCGGTAGTTCAATGATTCAATGGACCAATAGCACAACAATCCAATGATTCAGTAACAATGTTCAATAGCAATAAGAGTATCATTGACACTATTCAATGATCTCAATGACAATAACAACAATAAATACTTCATTTACCATGCTTCGATGATAATGACTATGTTGTTAAACATGCCCAATGACAATGACTATAGCAATAGCAATGACAATGACCCATGACCAATGTTCAATGTGTCTCTAATTCAATGATGATAACGATAACGAAACTGATGGCGATGATCAATAACAATGACTATGACAATATCGATATCCGATACTCAATACTATACTTACCGATGCTTACCAATAACACCAACTAAATGGCTCGATGTGAAATCCCTTAGCAACAACATTAGAAATGCTATATACAATGACAATGGAATCGGGAAAGGCACCTAGCCTAATCCTTGGGACTCCGACTACACTCACCTTGAATTCTGAAGCTCTTACGGCTCTCGGATCGTAATTCCTTTATCCCTAGCGTTTGTTGAAGATGATGGCTTAGCTTCCTCCAACTCTTGAGCTATGAGAGATCAATAGGAAATTGTTACAATTAATATAACAATATTGATATTCATTTCTAAGCTTAGAATAGCTATTAGCTATAGAATAGATTCATATATTGAAACTTGAGAAACAAAGGTTTGAATTAAGAATTATAACTTGAAATTGGACATTCAATAATCCATGGAATCAACAATATATTTAGCGCTTTTACTTACCCAATCGATGGTTATACAATAAAACTCTTGAAACAAAGAAAGCTTGAGTTTAAAGGGTTCAGTCAGAGAGGTGTGTACTTGAGCTAGAGGTTGAAGACAAAAATGGAGGTGCTTGCTTATTTCCAGGTCAAGGGATGAACTTTTGGTTTTGGTAATAGGCAAAACAAAAGAAAATCTTTTCTGTGTTCATTCTTTAAGAAGCCCAAAGGATTAATCATTTCCCCACGTCACTAGGAACTAATAAGGAGCTTTCCCTTAACCAAAGGAAATCTTAAACAATGAAATTCTATTTCCCAATTTGGATGACAATTATCAAGATGTCATCTTTTAGGATAAAAGGTGATTAACATCACGTGGGATGACAACCAAAGAGGTGACTCAGCCCCAAACTCCAAATTCTTTCAATTTGGTCACTAAAACAGGGGCCCGTACCGATACACCTCTAACAGTATCATATGGTTGGCATCAGTTCGGCAAGTTAGTTAGGAAACAGTTAGACCGTACCGATACAAGTTCTACTGTATCGGTACGCCTAGCAAATTTTTTGGATTTAAGCATCCTAATAAGGTCCCTATTGAACATTGGACTCATTTTAAGGTCCATTATCGATGAAACTAATCCGTATATTCAATAAAAATGCAATATTTATGCTTTTCAGTGTAGGGTTTTCGATCGCCGGAACCCAATTCTGACTAGGCCGATTTTAGGGATATTATAGGGAGACCCGAGGAAGGGGAATATGACGAGCGCCTATAACTACTCCAGTAATGGAATCTTGTCATGAAGTAGACAGGTCAAGCTTGGCTAGAATTCACCCATGCCTTCTTGGAATAATGCTTAGATTGTAAAGTATTTTCCTAGACGATATTGGGGTCATGTGTAGAACCAACCCTTTTGCTTTTGCCCGTGAGCATTAGGGATCTTTTGTAAGGGCTTATATGTTAATCTACTTGTTTTAAAGATGCATTCCATTTATCTTCTCAAGTGTCAAACATTTTATTTTTATTTCTTTTCATTTTTCATACATTTGTCTTCCGAAACACATCTTCTTTGCAGAGTCCTCATTATTGATTGTATGAATGATTCTTGAATCTAATCCCGAGATAGAAGGGTAATAAATTGTGTTCATGATTAATGGGGAGATCTTGTTTTGAGTGAATTTTCCTCTCAGACATTGTTGTTAAGGTCTTTGAATAAAGTGATAACTCTAAAACATCTACCAACTGAAGACTGCTTCTCTTTGATGTTATCTCTGTGTGAAATGACATTTGACATTACTTCATTTCCCTTCACGAATAAGAAAATGAAAAAAAATATCCCTTGTTGTCCCCTTTGAGCCTTATGTTTTTCTTTGTGATTGAACCCTAACCAAGGATCCCTCCTCACACTAGGGCCAAAGAGGATGAAAGGTTGTTTGCAAGCAAGAAAGAAAACATATCAGATCAAGTTGAATGTCCTAAATTCAAAATAAAAGGACAAAGAGAAAAGGAAAAAGGAAAAGAAAAAGAAAGTGAAAGTGAAAGAAATGAAAGCTGAAATGCGAAAGAAAATTTGAAACAAGAGGAAAAGCATGTACAAAGTTATTCAAATGATGCATGTGCTAGAAAAGGAATTGAACTCTAGGGTGAAAACCCAAAATGGGCAGTCTAGAGTGATCCAGAAAATAAAAGAAGAAAGATCTCATAAAGAAAAGTTGATCCTTGGTTTAATCACCATTAAATATGTATTTAGGCCTATATATCTTTTTTGTAGCTCATGCCTAGCCTGCATTACAAGCCTTTAAAGACCATTTGGATCACACATGAATATTAGAGAAAAGGAATCTGTTTTTAAAACATATTCCGCCTAATTGAGTTAACCTTTCTTCAAAGACGTATAAATTTCTAATGTCTGATTAAGGTTAGAAAAGTGGGAAAATTAAATTTGGGGAGTGGGTGAGTTAAAGAGAGCCACCTAAAAGTGGGGCACTATCCGGTTGATGGATTCATGAATCATTCATACTATGAATTTTGGGGCATTTGACTTTGCTATTTTCCCATGTTTGCCATGACTTCTTTTTAAATTCTCATTTCTAGCCTTTTCTTGTATCTTACATGTAGATTGACATAGATTCATGAAAGGCAAAAGATTTTTTGGTATTGATCCCAACCGTAGGGAACCATGGGGTAAATGTTCATCATCGCATCAGAAAGTAATAAAGTGGCTAGCCAATATAAAGGATGCCAAATGAACTTCAGATTGAATGGGGGCGTCACCTTGCATAAGGACGGTAAAAACACATGAATGGGAGATCAACCATGTTGTCCAGCAAGACCCACGCATGAAATGAAAAATCCCTAAAACACAAAAGGGGATAGAGTTACGTCTAGTGGGAAAACCATACCACCAATTAGGGCAATTTATGTTAACCAAGGATCCAAGATCATTGACTTTGATAGGCGCAAGAGGAAGAGATTAAAGCACAAATATCATTCGAAGACATTTAAGGTGGAGATTCCCCTATGAGTAATTCAAAAACACACAGGGGGCCTTAAAAGGAAGTTTAAGCGTATTTCAAGAAACATCAAAAAATCTAAGGCTTTTAGAATCAAGGAGAGAAGGCCTTTCACTCAATATTGATGTATCAACTACGATGATAATGGGATTTGTGGAAATGTGAGGCATTGGCATGTGAGGACCAGATGTTTCCTATGAAGCCAAGGTGCACAAGGAATGAGAAATGGCAAAGCAGAGACAATGGAGATGGCTGCTTGTCTGGGTTAGACGAGCGAGTATACAAAAATAATATTAAAAATGAAACCATATAAAACTGACATGCATTCATGTTATAGACATCCTTAGGTGCATGATCATCATGATCGCATCAATAATTGAATTTTGACAGGAATATGAAAGCTTTCACAACAATATAACACGCCTATCTATTCAAGCATAAGGAGAATGGAACCCACTTATCCGTTAAGGCATAAGGAGAATAGAACCCACTTATCCGTTCAAGTGTAAGGAGAATGAAGCCTGTTTATCCGTTCAAACATAAGAAGAATGGAACCCGCTTATCTGTTCAAGCATAAGGATAATGAAACACGTTTATCTATTTAGACGTAAGAAGAATAGAACCCGCTTATCCGTTTAAGCATAAGGAGAATAAAACCCACTTATCTGTAAGAAGAATGGAACCTGCTTATCCGTTCAAGCATAAAGAGAATGAAACTCGTCTATATGTTCAGACGTAAGGAGAATGGAACCCGCTTATCCGTTCAAGCATAAGGAGAATGGAACCCACTTATCCGTTCAAGCGTAAGGAGAATGGAACCCGCTTATCCGTTCAAGCGTAAGGAGAATAGAACCCGCTTATTCATTCAAGCATAAGGAGAATGGAATCTATCTATTTGTTCGTACGTAAGGAGAATGGAACCCGCTTATTCGTTCAAGCGTAAGGAGAATGGAACCCCCTCTATTCGTTCGAATGTAAGGAGAATGGAACTCGTTTATCCGTTCAGGCGTAAGGAGAATGCAACCTGTCTATCCGTTCAGGTATATGGAAAATGGAACCCATCTATCCGTTAAGGTGTAAGGAGAATGGAACACACTTATCCGTTCAAGCGTAAGAAGAATGGAACCCGTCTATCCGTTCAGATGTAAGAAGAATGGAAACCACTTACCCATTCAAGCATAAGGAGAATAGAACCCGCCTATTCGTTCGAGCATAAGGAGGATAGAACTGTTAATGAATTGGCGGTCGACGAAAATTAGTGCCTTTCGTTCTTTGCTCTATCCCTGTTTCACAGGAATAAGCAAAGAGTGGCAGCTGTTGTCACTAAATTTTCGAATATGGCAAGAAAAAAAGAGAAGGATCAGCCCCAAAATCTGCTCAAATTCGAATCAAATCAGCCCAAAATCAAATCAAAATCTGCATTAAATGAAAAAGGGAAAGAATCATCCAAAAATTGGGATTTATTTTATTCTGAATTTTTGTATTTTAGGTATGAAAATTACCTATATAAATGGTTGAACCCCTTTATAAAATGGACAGAGAGTTTTACACAGTTATACACACAGTTTTCATTCGAATTCACTAGGGAAATGCTGGGAAAAAGCTCTAAAAATTGTACCAATTTGCTGGAAATACAAAGCTTGAGGCATTCTTTTTGAGGTATTTTTTTAGTTCTTGTTTTATTTTTCTTTTATTTTTTTTTTTCAAATATGTGAGAAAGAATGAATGTTCATCTTGTTTAAGCCTTGAATTGCTACCATCGGATTTCGAATAAAGGGTGATCGGGTTTTAAAGATTTTTAAAGTGGGGGGAAAATTTTGATTCTTTTTTTAAAAAAGGGAAAACAATTTTTGTTTGGTTTTGGGAATTTTAAAAGTAGATTCAAGTTGGGATTTTAAAATGGGTTTGTTCCCGGTGTTCTTCAATCCATGAAGAATATCAAGAACACTTGAGAAAAGTAAAAGTGGGGTGTTTGATCCATTTTTTTAAAAGAAAGTTTTAAAGAGCGTTATTAGAGTTGGGCTTTATACTCACATATTTTTAACCATTGTTTACTTTCAAATATGGTCTCGGTTTTAACCTTTTTAATTTCATCACTGTTTTGATTTCTTTTTTATTCGAATTTTTAGTATTATTTCACCCATTATTTTTTTGACCTTTTTAAATTAAATTTTAGTTTATACATATTTTTTTGTTCCAAAAAAAATCCTGATTCACATATTTTTTGACCTTTTAATTATTCCCTTTTTAATTTGTCTAAGATTTTTGCATTCATTTAAATCTTGTAAATATAATTTTTTAAATTTAATTTCCATATTTTTTATTAATTAGATTCTTTCCTAAAACACCGAAGCATTAATGTTTTAATTAAATTACTAGGTTAGATAAACCCCCTAGGATTAGGTACTTAAATATCTTAGTTAGAGCCTTTTAAAACAAAAATAAAAAAACACTTCTCACTTAAATTAATAAAACACACTTAATCTCATTTTAACCCTAATAGTAAAATTTACATAGATTATACTTTAGGTTAATAATCACTAATTTAGAATAAATAAAAGCTTTAACACACTAATTATTTCCTTATTTGTCTGATTAAAAAGTGGAACTTAATTAATGCGGTGTCCTATCGAAGGGAAGTGATGGGTTAGAGCCAAAAATGTTGGCGATGATTTGAGTTCACTTTCTAGACGATGGGGCCGTTAAAATGAGATCATATTCATAAATGGACAATGAGTTGAATTTCATACGAACTTGCAAATTCTGACATTAAAATGTTTTGTAACCGGCTAGTTACCAATTTTTGGATGTTGTGGGGGTGTTAATCCTTCCTCACGCATAACCAACTCCGAACTCGTTTTTGTTTTTCGCAGACCAAAATGTTGTTTTAATAAAATAAAATGATTTTATTAAAATGACCTATTTTTAGGTGATCCAATCACACCGTTCAAAAGATTAGTGGTGACTCCATTGTTGTTTTGTTTTTATAAAACGTCGAGCCTGAAAAAGGGTTGCGACAACATCACTGATTAAAATAATCCTTAATCCTCGAAGTGTAGTTGATCTTTCTGTCGAGCTGAGCCAAGGAGATCCAGGCTTATTTTCAACATTTTCTCTATCTTATACTACTCTTTTAATTGCTACCACATCAAATAATTTACTCCCCTTTTTATATTACTATTGCAATCACCATTGTACCTACAACTACCACTTTTACAGTATTGTATTGTAGTCACATAAGTATAGGCGTAATTCACCATCATCATGTGACTGATATTCAAACAAGATTTCCTTGTTTCTATTCTTGCATCGATAGTGTAGCTTGCACTGAAAAGTGTGACGTTTCACACTGATCAATGGATCATTGCTACCTTATTTGGCTTGCCGCTATAGTGGAGTGCACCCAAAGTTTTACTCTACACTTTTATCAAGGAATGTCTTTTCACAAACCCAAGTCCTTAATAATTCCTTTGATTATTGACCAAAGTAAATCGAAAACTAGTCACATCCCCTCATCTTTGTAGCTTATAATTTCCTCTAGACACATGCTGCTCGAAATCAATCATTGGATCAAAATTAATGTCACTCACGCAATTGGTATACGAGGACCCAATAGAGAGATATATCGATAAAATAATTTCTAACAAAATGATGCATATTTTTATTCAAATGACAACAAGTAGGCTTCTCCTTTTACAAAAGATCCCAAGTACCTACGGGCGTAAGAAAATAGGGTTGGTTCTGTGCATTACTTCGGAAGAAGTTTAAAAATAGAGGTGTCTTAGTAGCTTGAACACTCTTAGAATGAATAAAGACAAAATCATCATCCCTCATCCTAAACTTTTGATCTACGAATTTCCTTCTGGTCACTTGAACCTAGAATCACAAGTTTAGTAAGACACTTCTCGACTTCGAACCATATGCCCCTATGTTAACTCATTGGAGTCGATGCATCATTCTAGCATTGTTGCCTTGTAGTCCGAGACACTATCGATGGACATTTCTTGCATACAAAGATCTTCCCATCTCCTAAAAACATCAAAGTGATAGGGTGCACTATTTTCTGTTTAGACTTTGAGATTTGTCTTTCATCTATTGTTGAAATTTGGTTAATTGTTCTTGCAGCCCATTCTGAGATCATTCAATCTTTTCCATTTTTGCATTCATGACCTTATTTCTCTAATTTGGTGGCACCAACTATCATTGAACCCTATTAATGATTCAAACCATGTATGACATGCTTTCTTTTTTTTTCCTTTTTTTTAAAAGCAATGCAATGTTGAACTAGAATATAAATATGTATGGAATAAGGTATTGATTTCAACAGTGATCGTCAAATAAAAACTTGAACAAAAGGTTTTGATACATCATATATAAGATTTTTACAAATAATGTTGAGCCCTTAACACCTTGGTTCTTCGTCTAATTGCCAAGTCCGCTACGCTTCAAGGCTTGATGTTGGATCGACCTTCTATCTCACTTAGGTTGCCTCTAAGTTTGGATTTGGCTCTTATCCATCTCTATCGCTTTAGGTGTTTCGATAGACGACTCTTGGAAGAATTGTGAACTATTGCCTCCAATTTTGGTTTTGAATTTTCTTTTTCTATATTGCTTTAGGTGCTTTGGATGAGTGGCTCTTGGAAGAATTGCTTTGCAATCTGATTGGCACTTCTTCTAGGTAATCTCCCACGCTCGTGTTCTCTAGTACCTGATTGCAAAAACCCCTTTTTCACATATAAATACTTTCTGAATGAATGACGACTTGTGAATCAACACCTTATGTGGATACAATGCAAGTACCATGCAAATGATTGTTCTATGGTAATGTGATGCAAATGTCAAAAACCAAAAAGAACAAACAAGTTAGTGGGAATAAAATAATCACAAGGGAAGACATAAAATTATAGTTCGAAATTAAAAATCTTTCCCGACATGCTTTCTACGGAACATGCTTTATTTAAATAAAAAATAAATCATGCCCATCATGGTATCTACTTGCATGCTTTGACAAAAAATAAACCTTATCCGTACGCTATATAGTTCTCTAGGGTTTCCGTATGGATCAAAAGGGATATACTCTTATGATTCTCTATATGACGGTTGAGTTCTAAAAGGGTACCCGAATAGTCCCCATTGTCCCTTATTTAGCAATACCCTCAATCATCACCCATTAAGGCTTTTTTCAATCAAATTTAATTTAATGGGACCCATTTTCATATGTCTACACGGAGAAACAATACACTCACGAAAATATAGGACATGTAAGCCTTGGAGGAACTTGCTAGGTCTACACGGAGAAACAATATTCTCATGAAAGCAATAGCACTCCCCCTACTTAAACAAACGAGTATGTTATGCCAAATTTTAAAATGTGTTAAAATAAACTCGCATTCATAAACGGATATTATATCATATTAAACTCGAACTCGCAATTTCCAATTATTAAGACAAAGGCTAATCACTTGTGGCTTGACACTATTTTCTGTAAAAAAATTGGTCATAGTGTATTTGCCAAGCTGTAATAAAAAAAATCTCGGGTTCATTTGGAAAACTAAGTTTTGAATTTAAAATCAGGAAAAATTGAGTCACCACCAGTCATTTGGGTTAGATAGACCGGACACCAAAAGATAAACAGAGAAAATTAGGGTTCGAAATACGGTTACGTGTGGGGAAGGTTTTGCACCCCTACCATGCCCAAAATCGGTACCTTGCTGATTACCGTTCTTGTTAACATTGGAACTTGCGAGTTTGAGTGAAATTTAAATTTAATACCTACTTATAATTGCTTCATTTTAAAGGCCTCATTATTTTGAGGAATAAACAAAGATCACCACCAATCCCTTTGGTACTAACCGAGTCTACTCTCTAATAACGAGACATCTCGTTATCATATTTTATTAAGTCCAAACAAACAATTATTAATATATATATATATATATATATATAGTGATATACTTTATAAAAAGTAACTTTTAAAATAAAATAACAAATATATATGTGTATAAAAACGGAAGAAAACCGTAGAATATAATAAACATATGTTAGATTAAGTACAAGCTATATATATATACACACGTAAAAACATAAAAATAAATATATTTTAATAGAGAAAACGATATGTATATATATACACGTACTGTATAAATATATATACACATAAGTTAAATAATAATAATAATAATAATAATAATAATAATAATAATAATAATAATAAAAAGGGGTTAGGGTCAAAATGCATGAATAGCACAATTAAAATGCATAAATTAAATAACAGAAAATAAAGGGCTGAAAATTAAATTTATTATTAACCAATTTACCCAAGGCGAGTGACCGCAAGGTCGTAGGATGAAATGTGAAGAAGAAGAAATTAAAGTGCAATAAATAAGAGCATAAAATAAATAAACAAGCGAAAAGACCAAAATGTATAAGGAACAAACGTTCCAGGACCAAAACTCAAATTATCCCAAAACCCAAATTGTGCGGATCCTTTCCTTGGGGTCGGGTCATCGCGAGGGTATGCTTGCTGAAACGACAGCGTTTAGGGGCAATATATAAAAAAACAAAGCAAAAAAAAAACTAAAACTACAGTTTCGTTTCGTTTCGTTTCGTTTCATTTCATTTTGACATAACCCATCTATTGCAAAGCCTAGCTTCCATACCGTTCATCGACGGTGACCTCGATAACCACTCCAGGCAGCATTTAAGACGACCGAAGGAGGACTAAACCCATACCCTCCTTCAACACTCCTAGATCGAAGCCTAAAAAAACTAAGAAACTGATTTTCCCTCCTATTCGAAAATCCTAAAATGGAAGGATTGAAAACCACCTTCAAAGGAAGATGACGGCCGCGAAAGAGCCCTAAAGACAGGAGTAGATCCAGAAATTTAAGTTTAATAATTCATCGACTAATAATAAATACATTCTCCCACCCAATTCCTTAATCTCTCGTCTCGTTGAAGGTCGTGATAGCTTCATTCCCAAACCCATGCATACCGTATCCGGTAATGATTAGTGTCAACGAGATTAAATCTTTTGAAGAAATCATTTCGAAAAGTAATTGTGCAAGACTTAAAACTCCACACTTTACATATAGATCGACGAGTGTATTTCACCATGTTGATATAAGCATACCCATTTTTCAATATGTGTCCATGAATCTCTTTGCCTCTCTCTGGAGAAGATAGGATGGCACATGCAGGGAGAATACATGCCATAGTAATATTGTCGGGTTTATGTTCTTCGAGCATTGCAACGAACATTATAAGAGCTTCGTTGGGAAGACAGTTCTTCGAGTAACCTTCTATCATGGTATTCCAAGAAATAATGTCCTTCACGACCATTGACCAAAAGGCAGATTTTGCATCTTCCATGCTTCCACATTTAGCATAAATATCCATGAGTGCATCACACACAAACAAATTCGATTTTATGTTATTTGTCTTCATGTAATCATGAACATCCTTCCCATTATCTAATGAAACACTTCTAGCACAAGCATGCAGAATGCTTGTGATGGCAATGACATCTAGTTTAACACCTTCCTCCACCATTTGTTGCATGGAAAGACATCTAGTTTAACACCTTCCTCCCCCATTTGTTGCACCAATTTGATGGCTTCATCAGACCGGCTATCCTAGGTGTAACCTGCTATGATAGAAGTCCATAACACAACATTTCTTTCACCCATGTCCTCGAAAACTTGTAACGCGCCGTCGAGATCACCATATTTTGAATACATATCCAGTAAAGTGTTACTAAAGTTGATCCTCTTCTCAAAACAATATTTTATCGCCAAAGCATGAACAACTTTCCCCAACGAAAGAGCGTCGGGATTCGCACAACCGACAAGAACACTTACAATAGTAGCCGAATCCACTTCAACACCCAAACGCAACATCTCTTTAAATATCTCTAGCTCTCTATGTGCAAGACCATTTGATACATAGCCACTTATCATCGAGTTCCATGATATAACATCTCGGTCACTCAGTTTATCAAACAGTTCACAGGCGCTTTCAGGTCTTCTGCCCTTGAAGTAAAACGAAGTACAACAACCAAAACCCAGTTTGAACAAATATCCATGAACACATTCACCTTCTTTAAGACCTCCTAAAGATGCTAAACACTTCAGAACACAAGAAACGGTGTACGAGTTCACTTTCATTCCCGTTTCCACCATCATCTTAAACAAACGAATGTCCAAGGTGCCTTTACGAACTAAAAATTCTCTGTTAACCATCTTTCATCACCTCCTCCGTTTACCATTATTGATTTTATGGTAGGTCACATAACCTAAAAAGGTATAAGAATAGATTCGCCCATGCCTAAAGGTAAGGTTTTTATCTTCTTAAAGTTTCTCTATGTAATCACTAATTTTGTCCGGTTATTATTATTATTATTATTAAAAAATCATATATATATATATATATATATATATTCCAACCCAATTATAATAACACAATAAATATTTAATAAGTCCAATTAAATTACAAAACTCATAATTTATATGTTTAGCCCGATAAGGCCCAAAGTTTAAACCTAAGATATTAAAAACCCTAATCTGATAACACAATTTTCCCTTACAGCAGTCAAGATCTGACCATTGGATCAAATCTAATCCAACGGTCTAGATCGAAAAAAGGAGAGACCGTCTAGCTCCCATGCGCGCGTGCTCCTCACCCGAGGCGGTTGGCCTCCTTCACGCGCCCACGCTGCTTCATCTTTTCCATCCACATGGCGCCATCACCAGCAATCCTACTACTGTCGTATGGCCACCAGCTCTCCAACCACCGAGCATGCAAACAAATGATAAAAATGGGGATTTCAGTTAACAAGCATCATCAACAATATAGATTAGGTTTCCTTTTATCGTTATTTTAAAAGTTGTAATTGGATATAAAAGTAAAGCAAATCCATTATAAGATTCAGACAAAGATCAATACAAGAAAAAAAAGCTTTTACAGGGGTATCCTTTATTGTTTTTTCTATTCGAATCAAAAAGGAAAAGAAAAAAAGGATTAGAGTATATACCTATCTTGGCTTTGGGTCGCTGTCATGATAAAGGCAGAGACCGGTGTCGTCGATGAACGGCACCATTGCGTCTAAATCTCTTCATCGCCCCGTTCTACGTTTAAGATTCAAAACATTCTTGAGTTTTCAAAAGAACGGGTTTCAAAATTTGATTTTTTATAAATAAAAAAACAGTAAGTGCTTCGTTTTCTTAGATATAGGAAAAAAGAGATTTTGTTTTGAAAAACTAGCTTTGGATTCGATTTTAGGAAGGGAAAGGGGAGTTTTTGGGTTGAATTTCGAAGTAGCCGGTGTCGGCGACCGACGGTGGTCTAGACGGTGGTTCACCGTTGAAATCTGGAAATAAGAACGAGTTTATGAAGAACTCATGAGAGTCTGTTAAATAGACGAGAAAATTTGGAGAAGGAGATTTAATCTAATTTTTAAATGAAAAGAACTGAAAAATCTGTTTAAAATTTGTTACTTATACTTGTTTTCAAAAAGGGAATAATTACCTCATTAAGGCCCCTCCGCCCTAGTTTTATTTTTTCCGCGGTTTTAAAATTTGGGCCAAAGACTAATGGTATATTCACCCTCGGAGTCCCTGATCCTTTTCCTTTTTATTTATTCATTTGTCTTTAATTTATATGTTTTATTTTTATTTTTATTTTTATTTTCTATTTTAATATTGTATATTATATGGTTTTTACATAGTATTTTATAATATATGAATATAGTGTATAACAATATGTTCTATAAACGTAAATAACCTTTTATAATAACATGTTATAATATATAGTTTATATTATATTATTTATATATATATATATATATATTTCTAACATATTTAGTATATATATGTGTTTTCGTAATAATATATTATACAATATATGGTTGTATATCATTATATCTACATGGCAGTTTATATCTCTCGTAGTTGTTTCGCAGTGTTTTTGTTATTTATTTATGTATCTTGTTGATTTCTTTTATGGATCGTATTTATGTTATATTCATGCCTTGTATTTATTTTAGCTTTTTTTTAATTGTGCATGCATTATATTTTATTGCATCTAGACTTAGTCCTCAAAATTTCGGTATCCTATTGAGAGTGTTGTCCCGGATTTTCGGGTGTCATCTTCTTTCGGTACCGTAAATGGCGAGGTTGTTTTTATATTTGAATTCACATGGTCATGCATACATGCATTTTTAGGAATTAGATATTAAATTAAATCGAATTTTTATTTTTCTTAGTAAATACGATATGAACCCTTAGGTACCAATTTTCGGGCATGGTGGGGGTGCGAAACCTTCCCCACTCGTAACCGACTCCCGAACTCAATTTTTTCTCTGGTTAGATTTTTTGGAATCAGGTCTACCTTATCCAAGTTATAGTTTTTGGAATCAAGCTTCGGGTTCTTATCATATTAAGAAAATTTTAAATTCAACTTAATATAATTTTTAATCCCTAAACTTGTTTGTTTACCGCCTTATTTTGCACGGTGTTTGATATAATTTTCATTCGTGTATGAGCTACCCAAGCTTAGTCCTTTGATAAGTGGGAGTGATTACTTTGTCTCGTGGGGTGGTCACCTCCGTATGGTATTGTAATTCACTTTCGGGATACAATCCTTATATCTCGTGGGGTTCACGCCTCCGTATGGTATAAGGACTCGTATCCTCCCGAATCAATGCCATGTTATCTTATTAGGTAATAGCGGCAGTTCAGGTACCCTTAGTACTTTAGAACCTAACCGCATATAGTGAACCGTAGAGCTTACCTTTTAGAGCCACGTCAGAATGTTGCTCGTTTAGCGGTGACCCATTTAGGCCTTGTTTGATTTATATGTCTTTATTTGTTTTTGCATTCTTTTAGGTATTTTAAATTGCTTCATTGTATTGTATTGTTTAATATTTTTCATTTAATTTATTTAATCCACTTATTATATTCACCGGACTAACCTCAATTTGTAGTATTTCTTTTTCTTTCTTCCTTTTTTAATTACTTGTGCATGCCATGCCATATCATGGGTGTTGATTCAAGAACTGTTCCATATTAGGAGACCGTCATAATGGGAAAGACGCTTTATAGAAAAAGAAAGATAATTCTACGATTTATAGATGGTTTGAGCGGAAGTAAATCGAAAGAAGAGAGTTTGAAAAGGGGGCATGCATCAAAGGCAACCAGATATATCAAATTGTTTCCAAACTGAATGATTCGCGGGAGCCAGTCCAGAGACAGAATTGGAGCACGGAGTGCACATTACTTCATGAAGTCAAGATGCTAGGAAGGATGGCTAGTCGATGCCTGTAGAATCTTTGGTCAAATTTTTTGTAATTAGACATCTTCTCTTAATGAAAGATTTTCTAAAGGACATTTTGCGAGTCAACACCATATTTGCATTCATTGTATTTTAGATTCATTTATTAATTGCTTTTAATACTTTTACTTATTTTATGCATATTATATATTGCATTTATTAATAAGGAAATCGGATTAATAGTGGAAAATGTCATGACAACAAGTTTAAGCCGCAATCATTTTGTCATCTTACGACACCCGTTTGCAAACTAGAATGACGGATGATAGAAAGACCGAAATAGAGCAAAGGCAAAAAAAACATTGAAGATCACTTAGATAGGATTGAGAAAAGTATAAATGACCAAATTGCTCAATCTCATATCATTGCATCGTTTGAGGCCAGAGACACCGGTAAAGACAAGATTCCATATGGGAGTACCACATCTTACGTAAAGGTTCAACCTGAAATGTTGAAAATCCAATTCAATACAATGGGGGCATCTCCACCCCATGAGTCTAGGAGCAAACTTTGGAGATAACCATGGTGTTCCTAACTTTAAGGCGTCGACAGAATCTGAAAGGAACAAAATAGAGATCACTAAGCAAACAAACACAGAAAAACTGAGTGAAAGCCAAATCTTGGATGATTTCCCCAATGATGTAATATTGGAAGATTGTGAGACTGTTAGAGAACAAGTCGATCCAACAAAACTGAACGACCATATACATTTATAGAATATTTTTCCGAACTGATGAATGCCAGAGATTCGATTGAGGATAGAAATTTCCTCACCAAGAAATTATCTTAGTTGAAGAAAAAAGGAACGGAAAGCACAAAAACACAAGAGGTTGAAGAGCTTAATAAGAAGAAGAAGTTGATATCTCCTAACCCAATGTTAAAGGCTCAAGATGGTCCAATCAGTATTAAACCAAATTCCAAATTGGATCTTTCCTATTGTGATTTGTACTTTAGATTGCTCGATGCCTCACCACACTATATGAAACTTTCAAGGCCTCATACTCACTGTGAATATCATAATGGAGTTCATGATCATGACATTGAAAACTGTTATACTTTTAAACGTCGAGTTTGAAATTTTCTTAACCAAGGAATTTTGGAAGTTGACACTGATGGTCGCTCTGTTAAGATACGTAACTCAAAGATCAGTCACATGTTTGGAGTTAATACGCTTGGGCCACGTAAGAATCAGATTTTGGAAGGCATTAATAAATGAAGTGGAAGGGAGAGCGAGATAAAATTGAATGGTGGTCATCAACCATCTAGAAAAAAACCTCGAATAGACATTCTCATCTTCTGAACACCGGGCCAATACCTTTCTAATTCAAATCAAAGCTTTTTTAGACGCAAGCCAGAGACTACCCTTAACTTTTATATGAAGATGATCGAACATTCTGTGGAAAGAAGTAAGCAGCTGATTGAAGAAACAAGGAAACTCGTGGACAAGATGATTTTAACTATGTTTGAACACAAATAAGATGGAGCAAGAAATCACTAGCACGAATAAGTAGCTATTTTTTTGGAGCGAGAGGAATATGCTTTTATTCATGTTCATGCAAAAAAAGAAAGAGAAAAAAAGAAAAGCAAACAAAGAAACAAAATGAGGAGCTTTTGTTAGAGCATGTTTACTTGTTTTGGTTTCAATGAAAGAGACATTCATATGCACTTCACTTGGCAAACAATTTATAGTATTTATTTTTAAAAAATATTTCATTTATTCTTTATTATGGGATGATTTTGGTTTTCTCATTCATATGTGTACTTATCATTTTTATTAGGAACTTAAATATTAATTGCAAGAGTGACTTTGATTCAACTCCAATGATCAATTTCGAGCAGCTTATATCTAAAGGAAAGTTAATGTTTTGAGGATATTGCAAGTGTGAATATATTTTGCTCTATTTAGGCAGACGAAAGTAACAAAATAAGTGTTTGGGTAATGGGCAGATCTCATTAAGTGAATTCCCCTCTCAGGCATTTGTTATTTAAGTTCCTTGAATCGAGTGTTGACCCTAAACTTCTACCCTCTGAAGACTATTTTGATGTTCATGTATGGGATGATGAATGGCATTCCTTCACTTCCCTTCACAAATGAGAAAATATCCATTGTTGTCCCCTTGAGCCTGATCGTTTCTTTTCAATGGAACCCAAACCAGGGATCACCCCTACACTAGGGGCAAAGAGGACATATTGTTTTTTGTTTACAAATGAAAGTCACCCGATTTTGGCCACACTACAAAGATAATGCTTTATGATTTAGGGCAAGAAATGAGAACATATACATTAGATACAAAGGTCAGAAAAACATTAGAAGGAACTAATGAAAAAGTTTGACAACAATAAGGCTGAAACGAAAGCACAAAAAGAGGAACAAGAGACTTACATAATCCTCTATTCAAACAAATCTCAATTTAGAAGAGCCTTGGATGATTAATTACTTCGAGTAGAAACACGCATCAATATTCAGTCAAGATGCAAGCTACAGGAGAAAAAAATGAACTCTAGGGTGAAAACCCAAAAATGGGCAGTTTAGAGAGATCCAAAGAATAAAAGAGGAAAGAATACTTCAGCCGAGCATATCCAAATCAAGCAATACATCAATAAGGTTTTAATTGGAAAGAATAATCCTAGAAAATTATACGACCTTTGGTGGATTGATTACCTTTGAATAGAAACGTGCAACAATACCGAGTCATAATACAAATTGATCCAAAGCTACATGTTCCAAAGCTACAAAAGAAGGAAATGAACTCTAGGGTGAAAACCCAGAAATGGACAGTCTAGAGCGATCCAAAAAAATAAAAGAAAGAAAGAATTTTTTCATTTAAGCACATCCAAATCATACATGTGTAGAAATGTTTCGCTTGGAAGAAATGATCCTTAGTTTCATCACCCTTAAACACTTATTTGGGCCTATATACCCCTTCTTTCATAACCGTGAGCCATGGCCTATATTACAAGCCTCTAAAGACCATTTTGATCATACGCAGACATCTGAGTTGGATAAGTTTGTCTTCAGATCACATCTCGCCTATCAGGGTTAACCTTTCATCAAGGATTGTCACACTTCTAATGCCTAATCTACACCATAAATGAGGGAAGGTGGGGCATGGTGAGTTAGTGAGATCAAGAGAGTCACTTAAATGGGGTAGAAATTAGGCATGGAAAATGTTTCTCTCGGAAGCCTAATAGCCCAAAAAGGGACTTCACATGTGCACATGTCACCGCAACCCTCACGGTCCTTTAAACATAAGCTTCACTTAGGTTGATCTTTGCCAATTTGAAGCAAAATCGTTATTGCACTTGATATTTAGGTGCCTAATTTTGATCTCATTTAAAAAAATTCACCTTTTTCAAAAATTTAATTATTTTCTATATCTCATCTTCATAAGTTTTGGAATTAAAATGAGCTTAAAGTATTTTTTCGCCCTAAATTTTGAAAGATGGGAAAACTGAATAAGATTTTTACATGAACTTAAAATAAACTATGTATAAGATTTTTTTAAAAACTCATATTTATAAGTTTTTGCATTAAAGTAAGTTTAATGCATTTCCTCGCCCTAAGTGTTGAAAGACATGCAAAACTTTACGTCATGAATTTAAGAACGAGAATTAGTGGGACACCATTATCCACGTGACAAGATCATCTGTACATAAGAGTTCAAATCATGATAGACAAGAGAGGATACAAAGCCTAAGGAATTTGATTATAAAAAAAGTCAAAAGCCAGCTCAAAAATGAACAAGAGTAAACAATGAAATTTTGGGGCAAATTTTGTTGGGCACGAAGATGACCAATCAATGACAAAAATACCTCAAAGGCAGAACTCAAGAAATTGAGTGAAGACTAAGAGATAAAAGAGATACAAATATTCTGAAAATTAAACCCGAGTCTGAGATGGGTTGCATCAGCCGAAGAAAGTGTTTCAACAGAGAATTGAAACAATATATTTTTGAGCTTCCTCTAGAAGACGAGCTCACCCAAGTGGTTCTTAGTTTGCATCATTCATGCATCATGTGTAGTTAAGCTTCCTTAAGTCAAGGGCATGCAAACTCATATCATTAATTTATTTTGTTTATTTTGACAAAAATCATTAAAGACTTCAAACAAGTCACTTCAAGATTATTGCCAAAGCCTTCAGTGCATTGTTTTATTTTCAAGCAGTCAACCTCCAGTGTTAAATGCTCGTCTGTTAGTAAGACCTTCAGTGCATGACTTTAAATTTTCCAAATCGCCAGTAAGACCTTCAGTGCGTGACTTTAAATTGTCCAAGCTATTAGTAAGACCCTCAGTGCATGATGATTCAGACCATCAGCAAGACCTACAATGCATGACTTTAATTTTCCCAAACCATCAGTAAGACCTTCAGTGCTTGGTAATTTGGGGTTTCTAGTATAGCCTCCAGTGCTTGGTGTTTAATCTCCAGACCACTAGTAAGACCTCTAGTGCGTGGTGATTTGGGGTAATCAGTATCGTCCGGGCATCAGTAAGAACTCTAGTGCGTGGTGAATAAGGCGATCAATAAGACTTCTAGTGCACAACTTCAAGATTTCTAAGCCATCAGTAGAACCTCTAGTACATGGTGATTCAGGATCCAGACAGGGAAGTATGACAAAATTAGTGCTTTTTGATCTTTGCTCTACTCTTGTTTTACACGAATGAGCAAAGATGGGCAACTATAATCACTAATTTTGTCTGGTTATTATTATCATTATTATTTTATTATTATTATTATTATTATTATTATTATTATTAATGTTGTTGGTTTTATTATTATAAAAAAGATCCATATATATATATATTCTAACCCAATTATAAAAATCCAATAAATATGTAATAAGTCCAATTAAATTACAAAACTCATAATTTATATGTCTGGCCCGATAAGGCCCAAGGTTTAAACCTAAGATATTAAAAACCCTAATCTGGTAACACAATTTTCCCTTGCAGGAGTTAAGATCTAATCGTTGGATTAGATCTAATTCAAAGGTATGGATCAAAAGGAGGAGAGACCGTCCAACTCCCACGTGCGCGTGCTCCTCACCCGAGGCGGTTGGCCTCTTTCACACGCCCGCGCTGCTTCGTCTTCTCTGTCTATGTGGCGCCATTGCCGGCGATCCTGCTGCTGTTGTACGACCACCAGCTCTCCAACCACCGGGCATGCAAACAAATAAAAAAAATGAGAATTTCAGTCAACAAGCATCATCAACATTATAGATTATGTTTCCTTTTATCATTATTTTAAAAGTTGTAATCGGATATAAAAGTAAAGCAAATCCATTGTAAGATTCAGACAAAGATCAATACAAGAAAAAGAGCTTTTACAGAGGTATCCTTTATTATTTTTTCTATTCGAATCAAAAAGGAAAAGAAAAAAGGGATTAGGGTATATACATGTCTTGGTTTTGGGTCACTGTCATGATAACGACAGAGGCCGTTGTCGCTGATGAACGACACCATCGCATCTAAATCTCTTCATCGTCCCGTTCTAGTTTGGGATTCAAAACGTTCTTGAGCTTTCAAAAGAATGGGTTTCAAAATCTGGTTTTCTATAAATAAAAAAAGAGTTAGTGCTTCGTTTTTAGATCTAAGAAAAAAGAGATTTTGTTTTGAAAAATTAGGTTTGGATTTGGTTTTAGGAAGAAAAAAAGAGAGTTTTTGGGGTTGAGTTTTGAAGTAGCCGACGCCAGTTAATGGCGACCGACGGAGGCCAACGGTGGCCGAGGCAGTGGTTCACCGTCGAAATCTGGAAATAAAAACGAGTTCATGAACAACTCATGAGAGTTTGTTGAACAAATGAGAGAATTTGGGGGAAGGAGATTTGATCTGATTTTCAAATGAAAAGAACTGAAAATTTGTTTAAAATTTGTTATTTATAATTGTTTTCAAGAAGGGATTAATAAACTCATTAAGGCCCCTCCGCCCTAGTTTTGTTTTTTCCGCAATCCCTTACGGTTTTAAAAGCTTTCGACTTAGTCACTTACATCTCCCGTTTTAAGTTTCCAATTTTACTTTTGTCTTATTCTGGGCCAAAGACTAATGGTATATTCACCCTCGTAGTCCCTGTTCCGTTCCCCTTTTAGTTATTCAGTTGTCTTTAATATATATGTTTTTTTAATTTCTGTTTTTATATTGTATATTATTTTGTTTTTACATAGTATTTTATAATATAGGAGTATAGTGTATAACAGTATGTTCTATATACGTAAATAGCCTTTTATAATAACATGTTATAATGTATAGTTCATATTATATATATATATATATTTCTAACATGTTTTTTTTGACAATATATTTCTAACATATTTAGTATATATATATGTGTTTCACGTAATAAATATATTATACAATATATGATTGTATACCATTATATCTACATAGCAGTTTATATCTCTTGTAGTTGTTTCGCAGTGTTTTGGTTATTTATTTATCTTGTTGATTTCTTTTATGGATCGTACTTATGTTATATTCATGCCTTGTATTTATTTTAGCTTTTTTTTAATTGTTCATGCATTATATTTTGTTGCATCTAGATTTAGTCTTCAAAATTTCGGTATCCTATTGAGAGTGTTGTCTAGGGTCTTCGGGCGTCATCCGCTTTCGGTATTGTAAATTGTGAGGTTGTTTTATATTCGATGACTATGCATACATTTTTAGGGATTAGATATTAAATTAAATCAAATTTTTATTTTTCTTACTAAATACGATATGAACCCTTAGGTAGCGATTTTTCTGGAGTGGTAGGGGTGCGAAACCTTCCCCACTCGTAACCGACTCTCGAACTCATTTTTTCTCTGGTTAGATATTTTTAGTATCTGGTATACCTTATTCAAATGACCGGTGATGGCTCCCTTATTTTATTTAAAACACGAGCCTTTTTTAAAATCTCACCGAATTTAAAATGTTTTTAAAGAAATCATGAATTTCCCATCATTATTAAAATTAATCTTTTTTAAGCTAAATTTAGTTGCTACACTCTAGGGGCGGACCTTCCCTTACCTACCATTATTTTGTTGGATAAATTACTTTTGTTGTCATCAACATATTGTTATTTTCTATTTTGGTTATCAAACTATTATTTTTGGTAAAATCTTATTAAAATTATGGTTTTCCTATTTTGATTACTAATAATTACATTTTTTCTGTTTTGGTCACCAACCTTTTTTATGTTTTTCCACTGAACTATTATTTTTCCCATTAATTTTTTTACAGTGGGTGACCAAAACTAGAAAAAACATAATGTTAGTGACGATTTTGTAAAATATAATAGTTCGGTGACCAAAATCAAATATTTTTTAATGAAGTGGATGTAATAAAATTGAATCAAAAGCTTATTGATTGTAATGAACATGTTTACCTCAAAAACATTTTTTTTCTAATTGTGTAACCCTTTTCATTTGGAAAAGTTATTTTTATTCGTACCATTTTGAAACCTAAATTCCTCTTCGATTTTTTTTTGTTTTTGATAAATTGTAATCAGTTTGACTTTTTGAAACCTAAAACGATTTTGATTTTATTATTTTTTAAGAAAAATCATATAACTCCAATCGATTTTGAAATATAAAATTCATATTTGCACAACAATTGCCACTATCAATACTTAATTTCACCCGAGTAAGTTTTCTATTCTCAGACATATTCACAAGATATAGAGATTTCACCAGTATATTATTACACATAAATAAATTGACTCTATATTGTAGCGACGTTTTTTGCTTTAAAGTTCGAAGCTACGGGTTATCCCTAAGTCATTCTTCAAATTTTTTATTTAAAGGGATTTCTTTTTAAAATTTGTATTCTTTTTAAAATGATGAAAATTTGGATTCGCCACTGGCCACTTAGGTAGGCTGAGCACCATAAAAACTAGAGATTCGTTTTGAAAGGGTTCGAGAGTTGGTTACGTGTGGGGGAGGATTAGCACCCCATCACGCCCGAAAATCGGTACCAAAATTTTTGTTGCTTTTAACCGAAGGAAATTGTCAAAATTTGAATTGAATTTAATTTGGTGAGCTTATTTGAAAATTGACTTTAATTGGACATGCTTTATCAAATTGGTGAGTTCAAATTAATTGGACATTTAATTAATAAGGTTGACGATACATCAGATCATAGATTAAATCGACATCAAATAAGTCTGACTGACGTGTTAATTTATGGTTCAAATTTCGTATGTCACCTTTATGAATGGTGCAAGCATTTAAGATATGATGTTATGATTATTCTTAATTTTACCTTGGGACGGTAAGGATTAATTAAAATATTTGGTCAACATCCTTTAAGCTCGGACTGTTGTGACACAAATATCGGAATTAATAAATGTCTCCTTTTTATGATTTAGATTAAGTAATTCATAATAAAGGGTCGCATAAATGACAATTAAAATGGATGTCACATAGGGGCTTGAAAATAAACACAAAATGCCCACTAAAGCCCTAACCTAAAAGGCCCAAATTATGGAAGTCCAATTAGTGATCTAATTGTTAACTAAATGAGTCTAATGTTAACCCTAAATTAATTAACCCTAAGACTAGAAAACCTAACAGTTTATGAATTATCTTATACCATGATAATTAATTTAATTAATTTTAAACTAGTATCCCAATGAGCCAAGGATACTATTTAAAATGAATTAAGTTAATTAAACATGATTTTAAATTAAATGTCCATCTAATTATGATGCCTATCTTACCATAAAGGAATTAAGAGATATTTAACTAATTTAATGAATTTTGACGTTTATCCCAATAAGGCAAGGGTAAATTCAAATTCAATAAATTAATTCGAATCTTAACTCTAACTATGGCTCTAGATAAGAACTAATCCTAAATTAATTTAATTTAAAGATTATGCCCCTATGAGACGAGCGCATACTTTAAATTAATTAAATTAATCTTTCCCTAATCTAATCTATAAGATTAACCTAACTAGCCCAAAGCCCAAAAAGCACTGCAAGCCCTAAACCACCTAGGCTATGCACGTACTAAGAAAACCACACATATATATACTTATAAAAACTATGCCTTAATTATATAATAATGTATATAGATATAGAACATATACTATATATATTTAAAACCGTATTACATATATTATAAAACTATGTATTATATATACTATAAAAACCTTATACTATAAAGACGTACATTACGTAAAAAAAACTTTACATTATATTTTATTATAAACTATACTATGTATACCATATTATATATATGTTATATAAAAACATATACTGCATAAAAATTATATACTATAATTACTATATATTATACAAGAACTATATATTACATAAAACTATGTGCTATATTTATCATATGTTACAAGCACTATGAAAAACATATGTTACATGTTATATCACACATGTTACATAAATATCACATTTGCATTTGACACACATTTATCATAAATAAAACCTAAAATTAATGACTAAAATAAAAAATAAACTGAAATACAGTGCTAAATTTAAACCAAGCATAAAAAAGAAGGGGCGAAACAACAAGAGTTTTGAAAAACCCGGGGCCACGGTCGAGATTTCAAAAGGCATAAGGACCGCGACAGTAATTTTAGAAGCGCTAGATGTTTTAAAAGGGGATTGCTCCATTTTTAAAATGAGGACCCAGGGTTTAATTATCAAAGGCGGAAGGCTTGAAGGCGTAATTGAAAAGGGGCGAGATTAAAAAACAATTAAACCATTTTTTATTTTAAACGACGTATAAAACCTTTCTTTTAGCCAAAAATGGCAAAATCTAAGGAAAAAATGGGCCCCTCTCTCCCTCAACCCTTCTACAACTTGGGATGAACGCCGTCCTGGCGTTCATCCTCCAACCCAAAAACTGCCCCCCCATTTCCAGAATCTGATGACCGACCGTCGCGAGCCACCTCTCCGACTGCTGCTGGCCGGCGCCGAAAACCTAAAAAAATCATCTTTTTTAATCCCCTTTCTTTTTTAAACCCAAATCTAAAAATCTTTTTCTTAAAAACAATCAAATCCTTTTTCTTTTATAAAAATAGAAACAAACCATTTTTATTTTCCTTTTTTTACGGAAAGAAACCAAGACCGAGCATTTTCAGTCGCTTTCCCTTCCGACTCAGCATACACAGCCTCACGACGACTGGAAGGCTTGTCGCCGGTGGAAGGAGACGAAAGGACGCGAAAAGGCGACGACTGTGAAGGTAAAAAAAAAGAAACCCTAAAGTCTTATCTTTTTTATCTTATATGCTTCAAAGATAAACTGGAAGGGAAGATGTATACCTCTAAAAACTTGAGGCCTTTGCTCTCTATTCTCTATTGCTTGAGATTCGAATTCCAGAGTTGTTTACAATAGTTAGGGTTTCTAATTTATATACCTTGATTTACAAGTATTTAAAAAAGTACAAATGAAATTATAAATTTATCTATTGGTTGCCTCTGAAATCTCTGAATCTTTGGTGCATTTCTCTGAAATTTCTGGCATTTTGGTGTGTGTTTGTCCTTCCTGAAAAAATTGTTTCCCTTGTTTGTTATGTCGTCGTGGCCGTTTCTAAGGAGAAGGGACCAGAGCTGTCACTGGCATGGCTGGGCGATGATGAGGTGGTGCTCGGCCGTTGGCTCTTCCCTACCGACATGAAGGTACGGTGGCATTGAAGATGAAAGATCGGTGTAGGGAGAGTTGAGGGGTCGAGTGTGGTGTGCGCATGCGCGGGAGTCGAGGGGCTGTTCGATCTCTTTCATCTAGTTCGTCTGATCGTGCTTGATCCAATGGTTCCCAGCTAGTTGCGCAAGGATGAAGGACCATCAGATTAGGGTTTAGGTTTAAACTTGGGCCAAACGGACCCCATGTTTATGTTATATATTTTTTTGTAAATGTGTTTAATGTATATATGGACTGAATTTATAAATTGGGCTTTATTTATAACATGTATATATGGGATATTAATGTATGGTTTTTTATTTATATAAAGTGTATAGGCTGATATATTTTATATATATAGATGAACTCTTTATTTATCAACTCTTATATATATATTCTTTTTAATAAAAGGTAATAGTACAACTAATAACAATAGACATGGTGTTATAATGTGAATCACTAGTGCATGATAACCGAACATAGAACCCAAGAACTAGTGACCTTTAATCGTATGTACACATATTATAAAATGGATAAAACAAACAAGCCCATAGATAGAATATCTAAATTGAGCCCTTTATTGCAAAATTTAACAGCGGGTTAACACCTCGGACAAAATTAGTGATTACAGCTGCCCCTCTTTGCTTATTCTTGTAGAACAAGGATAGAGAAAATACCATAAGTAGTAATTTTATCCTACTTCCTTGTATGAAGATTCTGAGCTGCGAGTTCCTCGTATATAGAACTGTTCACCCTTCCTAAAACTTGGAGCTATGAGTATCTGCCTCATTTACTCCGAAGTCCTTGAGCCACAAGTATCTGCCTTTTTTGCTCTGAAATCCTAATGCCGCGAGTTTGAAATCCTTTATCTGAAATCTTTGAGCTTCGAGTATCTGCCTCCTTTGCTCTAAAATCCTGATGCGACTAGCTTGAAATCCTTCGCCTGAAATCTTTGAGTTTTGAGTATTTGCATTCTTCGCTCTGGAATCCTTGAGCTATAGGTATCTGCCTCTTTTTCTCTAAAATCCTGATGTGGCAAGTTTGAAATCCTTCGCCTAAAATATTTTCCAGATTTTCTCTTTGTCTTTTACTCCCTTTCTTAGGAGGTACCCGTCCTATTTTCCAAATATTTGTGGAAAGAGATAAAAATCTATGATGATATGAGTTAGCATGCCCCTAACCTTGGGATGCCTAACTAGATATGATGCATGAATGATAACAATTTTAAACTTTCTCGGGTGTTTTCACTTTCATGTTTAATCTTCCTTGATCTTCTTTTTATTTCTTGAATCTTTGAAAATACTTTATCTCATATTTGGGGTTCAACCATCAGTCTTCTCTTTTTTTGGATTTCTACTCTAAAGCGCATTTTCAGGTTTTCACTTTAGATTTGTTTTCTCTTAAAGCGTTCTTTTCAGGTTTTCACTTTAGAGGTTTTTCTTTTTTCTTTCCTTTTCTTTTTATTTTTTCGTTTTTGTTGTTTTTTTCAATTTTTCCTTTTTTCTTTTTGGGTGTCCTTTCAGGTTTTCACCTAGGGATGGCTTTATTTTCACAATCATTCTATTTTCATGTGATAGGCCTGAGTTCTGATACGGTCATAACTCATCTTCTTACCCTAAACTAGCAATTGAAATCTCATATTGGTTCGACTTTAACATAATTCTTTGTACCACCTGCACTTGAAAGGTTAGAACATAGTAATGCCAAGAAATCTTTTGCTTTTCATGAATCTACGTCAACCAACTTGTCAGATGCTTGTAAAATGATAGAAGAAGGTATGAAATAATACTTCATTAATATTTCAAAAGTTAAAACTAATCCGAAAGTCATGGAAAAAATGGAAAACAAAGAATGATGCCTCATCCCAATCATTGCCTGCATGAATGATGCGAGAGCCCATCGACCGAAGTAGATCTCTTGCTAGAAATTCTTCACTGAAACCTAACTCCTGAGAAGGTTCAACTTTGGGATGCCTAATTTTTGAAAATTATCTGAGCCGCCCTTTTTGGGTTTTCAACACAAATCCTCATTTGGTTTCAAGACGCCGTTTTCCAATTTTCATCTTGAAACCCAACCCTCTCTCCTCTTTATATATATACCTAAAGTTCATTTTTAGGTTTTCACCATAGGTATTTTGTTTTGCGAAGCGACCTTTCGGGTTTTCACTCTGCTTTTTTTCTTCACTCTTTTTCATGTATAGTACCTTTTGACTGAATCATGATTTATTGGGTTGTTCAACACCCTACCATCCATTTCTATTAGGATCAATGCTCTTTCGGAAAAGGCCTTTTTAACAACATAATGTCCTTCCCAATTAGGCATCCACTTCTTGCGTGAATCTCTTTGAGTTGGCAAGATTATTTTAAGTACTAGATCTCCCTCTTAGAATTCTCTTGGGCGAACCTTCTTATCGTAGGCTTGCATCATCCTTTTCTGATACATTTGACCATGAAAAATGGCTTTTAGTCTTTTCTTCTCAATGAGATTCAATTGGTCAAATCGAGTTTGCACCACTCGGCTTCTTCTATTCTCGCCTTATTTAAAATTCGAAGCGATATAATCTCTACTTCAATAGGTAGCACCACCTCCGTGCCATAGACCAATGAGTATGGCGTTACCCCGTTGAAGTACGTACAAACGTTCGATAGGAAAATAGAGCAAATGACAGCTTTTCATGACAATCCTTGAAGATGTCTATGGTCTTTGATATGATCTTCTTGGTGTTCTTGTTGGCGGCTTCTACCGCTCCGTTCATCTTGGGACAGTAAGTAGTGGAATTATGGTGTGTTATTTTGAATTGCTCGCACATTTTGGCTATCATCTTGTTATTTAAACTGGTAGCATTATCGGCGACGATCCTTTCTGGCAAACCATAACGACATATTATTTCTTTCTTTAAGAACTTCCAAACTGTAGCTTTTGTGATGCTAGCATACAAAGCGGCCTCTACCCATTTGGTGAAGTAATCAAAGGCTACCAGGATGAATCGATTCCCATTAGAAGTCTTTGGGTAAATTTGGCCAATAACGTCATGCCCCAAACGGCAAAAGGCCATAGTGAATTCATGGTGTAAAGTGGCATTGGTGGGGAGTGTATCTTATCGGCATAGATTTGACATCTATGGCATTTCTTCGCGTAACTGTTGTAATCTTCCTCCATAGTCGACCAAAAATAACCATACATCATGATTTTTCTAGCCAATGAGAATCCACTGGCATGGGTTCCGCACAAATCTCCGTGGACTTCCGCCAAGATGGTTTCAGCCTCTCGAGCATCGACACACCTCAACAACATCTGGACTTGGCTCCTTTTGTACAAAACCTCCCCGTATAGAATGTATCCTCCTGCCATTCTTCGAATGGTTCTTTTATCATTCTCATTGGCCTCTTTAGGGTAGATTTGGAACTTGATATACTGAAAGATATCACAGTACCATGGGTTAACACTCACTTATTCTTCAAAGTTATAGGAATGAGCTGATATTTTGAATATTTGCATCTTGATTGGCCTTATTTAAGCCTCAATACTTGCTTCAAACATTGGAGCCAAGGTCGCCAGATCGTCTTCCATTTGATTATCTTCCCTTAAAAGGTAAGTAAAACTGATCTTCTTGAAGGTTTTGACTAACTCTTGGATCAAATCATAATACTTGACCAACTTTAGATCTCTTGTTTCTCTTTTCGGAGCTGGTAAATTACCAAAGAGAAATCTCCAAAAACTTGGAGCACCTTGACTTTCCTTTCAATGGCCGCATATAAACCCATAACACAAGCCTCATACTCGGCCATGTTATTTGTGCAAAAGAATTCTATTCTACTGGTGAAGGGATAGTAGACATTTTTTGGAGAGATTAACACTATCCAAATTCTATGGCCTAAGGCATTGGATGCTCCGTCAAAATAGAGCTTCTACAACTCATTCTCTGAAGTAGTCTTTTTTTTTAAAGTTATGCACATAAAGTCTTCATCAGGAAAATTAAAGTTCAAAGATTCATAGTCATCTGAAGCGCGGCTTGCCATAAAATCTGCTATAGCGCTCCCTTTTACCGCCTTTTGACTCACATATAGTATGTCAAATTCAACCAACAACATTTGTCAATGGGCCAACATCCCATTTAGTGCCGGTGCTTCCATTAAGAGTTTTAACGAATCCAGCTTGGATATCGGCCAAGTAGTATGATACATCATATATCGCCTGAGCCTTTTGGTAGCTCATACCAGAGCACAACATAATTTTTGAATTGGTGGGTACCGTGTTTCACAATCCGTAACTTCTTGCTCAAATAGTAGATCACTTTCTCTTTCTTCCTAGACTCATCATGTTGCCCTAGAACACAACCTATCAAATTCTCGAAAACCGTCAAGTATAAGATCAAAGGCCTATCTGGAAATAGTGCCACTAGAATCAGAGCATTAGTCAAATACTTCTTCATCTTTTCTAGAGCCTCTTGGCACTCTTCATCCCATGCCCTCGGATTGTTCTTTCGAAGCAATCTGAACACAGGGTCACACTTATCAGTCAACTGAGAGATGAACCAAGATATATAGTTTAATCTCCCTAATAAACCTCAAACTTTTTTTTGGTTCTAAGGTGGCGGAAGATTCTGGATGGCTTTTACTTTGTCAGGGTCAATCTCAATCCCTTTTCGGCTAACCACAAATGCCAGGAGCTTATCGAACCTAACGACAAAAGTGTACTTTACCGGGTTGAGCTTTAGCCGATATTTTCTCAGTCTTTAGAAGAGTTTCCTTAGGTTTTGGATATGCTCATCCTTCGTTCGAAACTTGGCAATCATGCCATCCACATATACCTTAATCCCCTTATGCATCATACCGTGAAAAAGGGATACCGTGGCTCTTTGGTAGGTTGCTCCAGCATTCTTCAATTCGAAAGGCATCACCTTATAACAGAATGATCCCCACTCACTCATGAATATAGTTTTCTCCATGTCGTCAAGATGCATTATTATTTGGTTGTATCCTGAAAAACCATCCATGAAAGAGAACCACGAATGTTCCACAGTGTTATCAACCAAAGTGTCAATATGGGGCAAAGAGAGATTGTCCTTGGGGCTTGCTTTATTGAGATCTCTAAAATCTACACACATGCGAACCTTCCCGTCTTTCTTATGTACTGGGACTATATTCGCCACCCATTCTGGGTATTTTGTGATCTTTAGAAAACCAGCCTCATACTGCTTTTTTACTTATTCTCGGATCT
Source organism: Hibiscus mutabilis (assembly GCA_019671005.1). NCBI lineage: Eukaryota > Viridiplantae > Streptophyta > Magnoliopsida > Malvales > Malvaceae > Hibiscus > Hibiscus mutabilis. The sequence continues at coordinate 27,051,722 of CM033717.1, read as the reverse complement.
TCAACAACATTTATGCTCTTATTCTTCGTAGCTTTTGCTGGACTAGTTTACATTCTGGTTTGATTGGTAGCTTATGCACCACAATGTCTGTGTTTAACCCTGGCTTGTCTTGATAAGTCCATTCAAAAACATCCTTGAATTCTAGAAGCAATTTGATCAATTCGCGCATGGTCTTAGATGAGAAAGCGATGCCAATTTTCAATTCCCTTCTTTCTTCCTCTATCCCCAAATTGAGTATCTCCAACTCTTCCCAATGAGGCAAGATTTGTTTGTCTTCACTTTCCATTAGCCTGAGTAATTCATTTGGAATCTCAACGTCGATCTCATCATCCCTTTCCTCTATTTTGGTCAAGTACAAGGATTGCTCAAAATCTACCTCGAGATTAGATTTAGAATCATTCATACAGTTAATAATAGGGACTCTGAAACAAATTTGAAATGAATATGTATTGGGAATAATATTATTATGAATGAATAAAAATAATAGATATAAATGTAATAAAAGAATGCAATAAATATGATGTTTGCCACTTGAGAAAAAGTGGAAAGCATCCGTTTTATTGAATTGGAAAACAAGCAGGTTAATATAGAAGCCCTTTTACAAAAGATCCCTATTGCCTGGGGGAAAAAGCGAATAGGGTTGGTTCCGAGCATTACTCTAATTCAAACCTAGAAACTATAGGTAAGTCCACACTTCTCTAATTGTTGAGCGTCTCCCCCGGGAAGCAAGGGCAGATTCTGGCCAAGAACCTGCTGCTATTTCCATCTTCAGTTATTACATTAACATCCATCCCCTCTAACACCTCACTGAACCTTTCCTCTTCTTTGAGCTTGGCTCCCTCTAGACTAACCTCTTGTAGCTTTTGTCCCACGTTGATTATCCCACTAGAAACAAAAACATTTTTATGTCGGGATAAGTCATAGGCTCTCACGGGATGTCCTCACCCTTGAATCTGGCATTCCTTTGTTCCTCCCTCTTCTTCCATTCTAACTTCTTCTGCTAAAAATTGGGTTTATGGCCGAGCCCGAAATGATTTTTCTTGTTGATGACACTCTTAGCACGCAAGCACCCTATAATTTTTTTTCAAGTCCTTTACCTTTCTTAGCTTCTCGTCCCAAAGTCTGCCAAACCGTTATTTTGGTGCAATTTGGCAAACAAGGGCGCGAGACCTTGCTTTCTTCCGCCACAAAGGTAGCGTTCACAAATTCCAAGGCCCTAAAAGAACATTCAACCGTATCCTTGTCGGTTTGGATGTAAGGAGCATCGGTGGTTACGGAAGCAATGATGTCCTGTTCGGCTCCCACACTTACCAACTTTCCATCGATAACGAACTTCAGTTTTTCATGTAGTGATGAAGGCACGGCCCCGGCTGAGTGAATACACGGCCTCCCCAGCAGACAATTATAAGTTGGCCGAATGTCCATTACCGTAAACTCAACGACGTACTCAGTAGGCCCGATTAGCAAATGCATCTCAATCTTCTCGATAACATCCCTTTGGGTGCCATCAAATACTCTAACAGAGTTCTGACACGGCTTCATATGTGAACTGTCTATTGGCAACCTTTACAAAGTTGCCATTGGCAGCACACTCAAAGCAGACCTGTTGTCGACAAGCACACTTAAAGCTTTGTTCGATCCCATGCCACCGTCCAGAATTTCATCATCACTGAAAGTGATGTAGTTGTCCGCAGTAATGAAACCTGCTATTTGGTCTAATTTGCTCATCGAGATGTCATTTGGGACAAATGTATGGCTTAACACCTTCAATAGTGCGTTTCGGTGCTTTTCTGAGCTTAACAACAATTCTAGTACAGAGATACGTTCTTGCTGCTTTCGTAGTTGCTCGACGATGCTATACTCACTATGTTTTAGGAAGCTTAAGAATTCTTGCGCTTGTGTCTCGGTTACTGGCTCAAGAATCTACGGGGGAGGCTCTTCTCCAAAAATCTTTTCAGGCTCGGCCGTTACTGTTTTGCCTTTATCCTTCGGCTCCTCCGTCTCCTTGGATGTTTCTAGTGAATAACACCTTCCACTTCTTGTAAAATGTCCCACCTCATTCACTGTTTCCACTGGGTCTTCTTTCTCTATGAGTTTTTCTTCACGGGTGGCTTCTTCTCTCTTTGTGGTTCTGATCTCTTCGGTACTAAGATGTGAGCGGTCTAGCTCTATGAAACCTTTCGGGTGTCCTTGAACGGAAAGGAGGCCGGGTTAAAATTTGGATTTTGAGAGTTACTTGGGAGCTTTCGCCTTGGGACGAGCTTTCCTCCTTTGGCTTAAACAATAAGACAAAAGGCTTGTCTACCTCATACTTGATCTTGGGGTTATCTGATGTGCACATATCTATCTCTTTTCTTTCCTCTTCTTTCTTGAAGAATTCGATCTCCTTATTATCCATCATCTTCTGGATCATTTTTTTAAACTCCTCGCAACATTGAATATCGTGCCCTTCTTCTTGATAGAACTTACAATATGGTTTGCACCCTTCTTGCATGATTTCCATGCCTCGATCAATTAGGCAAGCCATACATAACTATTGGAATATCCACCTCAAAGGGGATCTGACTTCGGACAACTTCGTCTTGGCCTTTCTGGTGTACTCTTCCTTGATTGCATTCACGCCACGACCCCCATGATTTGGCAGTAGATTGGTGGCCATGTTCGGTTCATCTAGTTGCAACACCCATGTCTTTTATCATGCTTTACACAAACTTTTTAAAGGTAATACAGTTCTGAATTGGGTGCCCCGGGACTCCGGTATGATACTCGCAGTGTGCTTTTTTGTCGTACCACACAGGGAAAGATGGTTTGAAAGGGGTGACATAATAGGGACAGACCAAGTTAGCTTCATGTAGCCGTGAATATAATCTGGCATGAAACACGGGCAGAGGAGTGAAAGACATCTTCTCACTTTCCTTCTTTGGGGCCCTAGTTTCTTTTTTATTCGAGCTTTGCCCCTGCCTGTTATGACTTGTGGCGAAGCAATAGTGAAACTCTTTGGGTCCATGTAGGTTCTTGTGGTATTCACCTCATTATCTTTCCTCTTGTAGTTCTTTTGAGAGCTCACCCCACTATCAGTCCTTCCGCTCTTTATGGTCACTTCAATCGACTCCCCGGTTTTTACCATGTCGGTGAAATTCTGGGTGGTGTTATTTATCAACCTATCGAACAACATACCCCTCAAAGTATTGATGAACAATGACTTGATCTCGTGTTCAGGGATTGATGGTTGGATTTGTACGGCCACATCATGCCACCTTTGAGCATACTTACGAAGACTCTCATTCGACCTTTGCCCCATTCCTTCTAACATGATTCGGTTATGGGTCATGTTAGTTACATGCTTGTATTGTTCCACAAAAGCCCTTGAGAGGTCTTTCCATGACTTGATATTGACTCGACTGAGCTGAGTGTACCATCGGGTTGCAGAATCGATCAATCTATCTTGAAAACAGTGAATAAGTAGTTTCTCATCCTTTATAAAAGCTGCCATCTTTCGGCAATACATGGTGATGTGGGCTGAGGGGCATGAAGTTCTGTCATACTTGTCAAAATTAGGATCTTTGAATTTTGGTGGTAGGATCAAGTCTGCCACAAGGCTCAAATCACTAGCATCGTTCCCTTGCCCATCCATCTCTTACAAAGTTTTGAATTTCTCTTCGAAGGCATGAAATCTTTCTTCGTATTTCTTTTCTATCTTGGCCCTAATCCTTTCCTCTACTTCATTTATCATGTTTAGGTCAAGCACATCGTTCTTATAGCTTGCCACCAAATCGATGGGTTGATTTGCTTAGGCCCCTAGGTGATGGCTAGTAGATGCCCCGTAGGATGGTTAGTGGCTGTCCCCGCTATATTGATATACATATTCTTTTCTGATTTGGTACTTCTGGCTGAACCCTCATATGAGACTCGGTACCCTCTTGTTATTCGACATTTGAGCTGTCAATAGAAACTCCTTCCTTGTCTTTCATCTTTAATAGAAAATTGGTCATCTGAGCAATGATTGAAGCTTGAGAATGCGTGATCTGATCCCTAATATTCTGTTCAATTCCATCCAAACAGACCTCAAGGTCCTTCTAACCTTGTTCTACTTTAGCCATCCTTTCCTCCATTGCCCTTGACTACAAATGGGCACCATATGAGTACATAATGGTTGTAGAATGATCGTGACTTAAAGAACCAAAATACTATATTTCTTCTAAAATAAAGCTTTTAAATTAGATTTAGCAATTAAATAAAGAATGCAAATAGATGTATTATGCATGAATGCAAAGAGCAACAATGAGTTTGACAAATATCATCGTTAAATGACTTTCATTAATGGAAACATTGTCTTGTTACAATAACTAGAGAAAACCAACTACACATATGGCCCTAAGTTAGCGCCCAAGTCGACAGTCTTTCTCAAGATCCAAACAATCTTTTCCCCTTCCTTAGATTCATCGTCCACGCAGTCATGAAGCTCAGCAACATCTTCTGCCAGAAATTGTATCTTCTGGGCGACCTCTTGCATCTGAGCCGTCCAATGTGCCAATTCTTGCTCTTGCCTCCAAATAGTGTAAGCAGCAAAATATATTTGCTCCAAAGTTGGCATCGGGCGTACTTGAATCACTCCCCTAAGGTTTGCTACGTAAACCTTGAGCCGTTGAACATCAGTTTCCAATTCTTCGATATGAGCCCCCAAATCTTGATTCTCATAGTTACTAGCTTTTAGCTTGCTAGTCGAACCCTTATGCTTGAAGATAGACTTTTCCAAACACTTAACTAGATATTCCAAGGCTTCCTTTTGGTGTTGTTCCTTCTCGAGCTGTCTTGAGTGAGAAGTGCGAAGGTTCTTCATCTCTTGCATTAAAGTGAGCACTTGGTCCTTGTGCTCGTAATCCATCCTTTTGTAGTTCTCGGCTCTCGCCCTCTCCTCCTTGAGTTGGGACTCTAACCCCTCACTTGGTCTGCCTTCCGCGACTCTTTTTTCTCTTGTTTAGCCTCTTAAGTTTCTGAATCTCTTCCTTCTCCATCTTGAGCTCGAGTTCCAACTCATCTTTCTTTCTTTGCAAGCCTTTAATCAGTCCTTCAAACTATGTCTTTTCCAATTCGAAGTTGAACTTTTCTTGGTTGGCTTTATCTTTGAGCTTGAGGTACCTCTTTTGCTCCTCTTCAAGCTACTTTCTTATCAACTCAACCTCGGTAGGAATCGTGGCCAACCTCTCCTCCATAGATATCCTTCCATCAGGATTCAATTGAGGAATGTTATCGTTGACTCGGCTGAACCGCCATATTTTGTACTCAGAGGTGACCAAATAAGGAGCATTCATGATCCTAACCCGTCTTGCATTGTTCCAATTTGAAAAAGCATTATACACCACCGCCTTGTAGCCTTTCTCCTTCTCATAATTCATGTTGAACTCGTTTAATCACTTGGTGGCCGACACAAATTGCTTTAAGCCATACTGTCTCAAAACTAGAAGAGGTGCGTAACCTGTATGCCCCCAAAGACCAAGTAGTGGTACCCAAGAGTGTACTCCGCATCTATAGAGGATATTTTTTGCCAATAACCATGGAGCTCTCCAAACTATGTCCTCCTCTTTTAAATTTAGGAGAATATCTAGCCAAACTTCCTCAAGTCTTTGCGTTAGCCAATCCCCCTTTCACAAGAACTCCTCCAATGGTGAGAATTTGCCATCGTAGAGAGGTCTTGAGAAACTGATATCTGACCATAGGTGACTGTAGAACCAAGAGGTCAAAAGTTGTGGGCATCCTTGGAAGCGACCTCCACCGTTCTCCCTACAAAACCTCAAAGATCGGAAAGTTTCAGCCAAAATTACAAGTATCGGATTGGTCCCGCCGCTCAAATGATCGAACAAGTCCAAAAATGATGGGTCGATAAGCCCTAATGCTCGGGGAAAAAGCACCAACCCAGAGATCAACAATGCAAAGAGGTCCCGCTAAACTCGACCCATGGGATGTGCAAAAGCTAAGGCTGGAATTCCCTCCCACTTAAGATATTCTTTCTTATTCTAAGTGGTGACTTGATGCTCGACCCAAGATAGCAAGGTGTCCGAGAATCTACTAAGCTTGCCTTGAAAAGCCTTGTTCTTGTTAGGCTTAGAGTAGACCTGATTCTCGTTGATCTTCTTACAATTTATGAGATCCTGGTATTTTTCGATCGTCGAAGTCAAATCAAAATTATCGATTTTGAAACAATTGTAAGCTGGGTTCCAAAACCCCACCAAAGCTTGTAGTGGTGCCTAGTCAACCAAAACATCTAGCAAGTATGCAATGTCGCCATACTCTTTTTTGAAAGCATTTATCGTTTTGAGATCCCAACCGTTCCATACCGGCTTCAACTCGGACACATCGTTGAACTCCGTATTCATGAATGTATCAGCTGGCATTGCAGACATGAACCCGACAGAAATGCTATCTCCATCATGTAGTTGCTCTTCTTCTAACCATCTTTGCACATTGGAGTTCTTTTCATCACTACTACGAATCAAATCTCCCATTGTTCTGGTCTTTAATTTCAGACTATTTCCAATTCAATGTGCTCTTCATGATATGACAAAATATGAAAAACAAAAAGGGAAAAGGAGGAGACAAAAAGAAACGTGTTAGTCATAAAATGTACAATAAAACAAAAACAAGAAAAGATAAACACAAACGAAATAAGTGAAAGGCAAGCACATAAAGAAAGCCCTAACCACATAAATTCTAGTTTGCTAAGGTTATCTGCATGGCTCTAGTGGGATGGGCTTCTTAGATTCTCACACATAGGTTCAGCTCTAATTAAGGATACCTGAACCTATCTTATTACCTACTAAGGCAACAAGAACCCCAATTCTGGCCAACTACAAGCTTGCGAATTAGATTTAACTCGAGAGAAAGCACGACCTAGTGACGTGGAGGGTTGGTCACGTGTCAAAAGGCATGGATTTTGGAAGTAAATTACCGACCCGTGGAGGGCTACTTACGTGGGTATGTGGCATTTCACTCCCACTTAAGGGACGAAGCTCGAGTATAGAGCCTGGTAAACATGGTGCAGCACATGTCGGTGATTCCTTATAAATAAAATGAAAAAATAATTCAAAGGCCACCAATTATCAAAGCCCGTGAAATCAAATCACATTTTCAAGAAAGAATCGACCTCATTGAATTCAATTAAAATTTCAATAATTTCCATCATTAAAAGTAACAAATATTTTCTTGGCTTAACTCTCTTTTTATTTTGGTAAAAAACAAAATGCGTCCCCAGCGGAGTCTCCAAGCTGTAGCGACGTTTTTTATTTAAAGTTTGAAGCTACGAGTTATCCCTAAGTCATTCTTCGATTTTTTTATTTAAAGGGATTTTATTTTGAAAATTCATATTCTTTTGAAAATGATGAAAATTTGGAGTCTCCACCGGCCACTTAGGTAGGCTGGGCACCATAAAAACTAGAGATTCGTTTTGAAAGGGTTCGGGAGTTGGTTACGTGTGGGGAAGGATTAGAACCCCCATCACACCTGTAAATCGGAACCAAAATATTTGTTGCTTTTAATCGAAGGAAATTGTCAGAATTCGAATTGAATTTAATTTGGTGAGCTTATTTGAAACTTGACTTTAATTGGACGAGCTTTATCAAATTGGTGGGTTCAAATTAATTGGACATTTAATTAATAAGGTTGACGATACATTGGACCATAGATTATTCTGACATCAAATAAACCTGACTGTCGTGTTAATTTATGGTTCGAATCTCGTACGTCACCTTTATGTATGGTGCAAGCATTTAAGATATGATGTTATGATTTGTCGATTCTTATTTTTACATTGGGACGGTAAGGATTAAATCAAATATTTGGTCAACATCCTTTAAGCTCAGACTGTTGTGACACAAATATCGAAATTAATAAATATCTCCTTTTTATGATTTAGATTAAGTAATTCAAAATAAAAGGTCACATGAATGATAGTTAAAATGGATGTCACATAAGGGCTTAAAAATAAACACAAAAGGCCCACTAAAGCCCTAACCTAAAAGTCCCAGATTACGGATGTCCAATTAGTGATCTAATTGTTAACTAAATGAGTCTAAACCCTAAGACTAGAAAACCTAACAATTTATGAATCATCTTATACCATGATAATTAATTTGATTAATTTTAAACTAGTATCCCAATAAGCCAATGATACTATTTAAAATGAATCAAGTTAATTAAACATGATTTTAAATTAAATGTCCATCTAATTATGATGTCTATCTTACCCTAAAGGAATTAAGAGATATTCAACTAATTTAATGAATTCTGACATTTATCCTAATAAGCCGAGGGTAAATTCAAATTCACTAAATTAATTCGAATCTTAACTCTAACTATGGCTCTAGATAAGAACTAATCCTAAATTAATTTAATTAATTTAAAGATTGTGCCCCTATGAGACGAGCGCACACTTTAAATTAATTAAATTAATCTTCCTCTAGTCTAATCTATAAGATTAAACTAACTAGCCCAAAGCCCAAAAAGCACTGCAAGCCCTAATCCACCTAGATTATGCACATACTAAGAAAGCCACACACATATATACTTATAAAAGCTATGCCTTAATTATATAATAATGTATATATATAGAACATATACTATATATATTTAAAACCATATTACATATATTACAAAATTATGTATTATATATACTATAAAAACCTTATACTATAAAGACGTATGTTACGTAAAAAAACTTTACATTATATTTTATTATAAACTATACGATATATAAACCATATATTATATATATATTATATAAAACCATATACTGCATAAAAAGCATATACTATAATAACTATATATTATACAAGAACTATATAATACATAAAACTATGTGCTATATATATCATATGTTACAAACACTATGAAAAACAAATGTTACATGTTATATCACACATATTACATACATATCACATTTGCATTTGACACACATTTATCATAAATAAAAACTGAAATTAATGACTAAAATAAAAAAGAAACTGAAATACAGTGCTAAATTTAAACCAAGCATAAAAGAAGGGGCGAAACAGCAAGAGTTTTGAAAAACTCGGGGCCACGGTCGAGATTTCAAAAGGCGGATGGACCGCGGCTATAATTTCGAAAGTGCGAGAGGTTTTAAGAGGGGATTCTCCCATTTTTAAAAGGGAGACCTATGGTGTAATTATCAAAGGCTTGAAGGCGTAATTAAAAAGGGGCGAAGGGATTAAAAAAATAATTAAACCATTTTTTATTTTAAACGACGTATAAAATCCTCTCTTTTAGCCAAAAACGGCAAAATCTAAGAAAAAAATGGGCCTCTCTCTCTCTCAACCCTTTTGCAACCAGGGATGAACGCTGCTATGGCGTTCATCCTCCAACCAAGAAACCGGCCCCCATTTCTAGAATTCAATGATCAGCCACCACGAGCCACCTCTCTGGCTGCCACTAGCCAGCGCTGAAAACCTAAAAAACCATATTTTTTTAATCCCTTTTCTTTTCTAAACCCAAATCCAAAACTCTTTTTCTTAAAAACAATCAAATCCCCTTTTTTTATAAAAATAGAAACTAACCCTTCCCCCTTTTTACGGAAAGAAACCAACACACCAAGACCGAGCCTTTTATGTCGCTCTCCCTTTTGAGTCAGCATACACAGCCTTACGAAGACTGGAAGGCTTGTCGCCGGTAGAAGGAAAGGAAAGGATGCGGGAAGGCGACGACTGCGAAGGTAAAACAAGAAACCCTAAAATTTTCTCTCTTTTTTATCTTATATGCTTCGAAGATAAACTAGAAGGGAAGATGTATACCTCTGAAAACTTGAGGCATTTCCTCTCCATTCTCTATTGCTTGAGATCCAAATTTTAGAGTTGTTTACAATAGTTAGGGTTCTGGTTTTTATACCCTGATTTAAATGTATTTAAAAAAGTAGAAATCAAATTATAAATTTATCTATTGGTTGCCTCTAAAATCTCTAAATCTTTGCTGCATTTCTCTGAAATTCCTGGCATTTTGGTGTGTGTTTTTCCTTCCCGACAGATTTGTTTCCCTTGTTTGTTATTCCGCTGTAGCCGTTTTTGACGAGAAGTGACTAGAGCTGTCACATCCCAAAAATTGACCCAGTCAGAATAAAGCTTTGGTGATCGGAAATTTTGTATCGGACATGCCCGAAAGTGTAATTTCATGATCCTTGTACCTAATTTTGTAATCAATGAAGTTGTGCGGAATTAAATTGATCAATGGACCTTTTGTAAGAAATTCAAAGTTGGAAATGTTGTTTTTAAGCTAGGGGTATCGGTACGGTGGGACTGGTATCGGCACGATTTTGGCTAGGCATTTCGATACAGTAATACATGTATCGGTACGACCTAACTGCCATAATGAACTTACCTATTTTAGCTTAGCCGTATCGATACGACTATAAGGTGTATCGATACGGGTCTCTGCAGAAATCTGCTTTGAATACTTAATTGAAAGAAAAAGGGGTTAAGGTGATGACTCACCACCTAGCTTGCCCCTCCCACGTGAAATACCTCAGAAAAGGTAACTAATTGTCATCCAATTGACAATTGAAAGAAAGGAGGGAAAGATGATTGAATTGGGTTTAGCAAGCCCTCAAGGATAGGAAAGCTTTCTATTAGTTGTTAGGTATATGGGAGAATGATTAAGGGTGGTGTATGGTTTTAAAATAAGAAACAAAGGTTTTCCCCTTACCTTTGAATCCTCTGAAAGCTAAAATTCACCCTTTTTCATCCAACAAGCAAGCACCACCATTATTGTCTTCAACCTCGAGCTAAGCAAGTACCTCGATTCAATTCTCAACCTTCGATCGATTTTAGTACATCGTTTGAAAGCCTATAACTCGGTGAGTAAAACCCCCTTATCGATTCAACGATTTCTTTGATCTTTGAGAAGTAATTTCAAGAATTAAGCCCTTGATTATTCAAGTCAAGCCCGTATGTTAGTAGGCTAATTTCCTTGTTTTGATGTTGACTACAAGCTTCGGTAAGCTTTAAAAACGTTTTCGGATCCTTAGTTAAATTCTAAAGCAACCCCTAATTTTTGTGCTAGCTCGAGAAGTGGAGAAGAACCCCTTTTCATCTCCAACAAAAGCTAGGCATCAAAGGATCATAATTCGGGAACCTTGAAATCTTCGGAATCAAGGTGAGTGTATTCGTGTCAAGGGATACGCAAGGAGCCATCCCATTGCATTTGTTTATGTTGCATTTGCATTTTTTATTTAAGGGCCCGCATAGTGCAAACATGTGTGGATGCTAATGGCAAGCATGGTAAGTCCCCAATGTTATTCGATATGTTATGAGTTCCTATGTGATATGTGAGATATGATATGTGAAATATGCTACATGTGTATTTTGATATGGATATGTTATAATATGAAATATGGAGCTAAAGCTCGATTGCTATCCGATATGATGTGATCTGAAAGGTAAGAACTGTGATGAAATATGTGACTTGGACATTCGTGGACATTGGATACAATTGGAATGTCATAGGGTTATTCGAGCTCACCGAGTAAGGGATTGGACTACGGTCCGAGGCTATGGCCTATATGTGGGGGGAGAAAAGGATGGATTGTATAAGGGACATTATTCGGAGGTACGGATCAAGGCTACGGCCTATTTCTGATATGTATGGTGTATAGTGGAATCCACATATCCATTGGTTACCATGTCCAAGGAAATGATATGCTTATATGATCTATATTTGCTATAAGAAATCATGACTAATGACTATGAATATGTTTAACTATGATTGATGTTATGTAAATTGTTAACTGAGCATGCTTATAAAACATTCATGTAATTGATGGATTTATTGTGTATTTTTTATGACTACCTCACTGGGCTAAGTAAGCCCAGCGTCTTAGTGTCTCATGCATTTTCAGGACCTTGAAAGAATCTGAGCCTTGATCGTGTGTTGCGGTTGCAAGTCACCCTCCTCGACCCTATGTATGCTTAACTTTTGCTTTGAACTCCTAGTAAGGTGGCATATGGTCTAAACATGTTACAAATATGCTTTTTGATATGTGTGTAATAGCCTAATTGTGCCTAAGTGTTGTATGTGGAAATTGTCATGTTTTGGAATGGTTTAACTAGCTAAAATGAGCTTAAAAGCCCTAAAAGGTGAAAACTAGGTAAATGGATTCAAAACGCCCTAAAATTTTGTATGCTATTAAAAATATGGATATTAGACTTGTTGGAAAATTTTGGTTAGGTTCGGACAATGTTCAATGGGTTAAATTTATTAAAAACTAGCTAAAATCTGTCATTACAAGACAAGAGTATCGGTACGGGTGATGGCGTATCGATACGGCCTTGCATAATTACACTAAGTGAAACAGAGCGTATCAATACACTAAGGGGTGTATAGGTACAGATCTTGACAGTAAGGTCTGAAAAATAAAATGCATCGGTACGGTCTGTAAGGATTATCGAAACGGTCAACCCTAGTCAACTTGTGTCGATATGGGGCTAGTTGTATCGATACAGAAATGTTACCTTCAAATCTGGGAAATAAAAACTTGGCTTAGTTTATCGATACGACCCTAAATGTATCGGTACGGAGTTAGTTAATTCTATTAAAAGGCTTAAAACATAGTTTTAAGAAATTTATAAAATGGTCACTAAAACTTGTATAGCCTAATTGGATAGGTAAAAGATCTCTGTTAGTAACGAAACTTCACAGGGTAATAATTGGTAAGTTTAATTAAAGATTGGTAAAAAGAAATTCCAATTAAGTCCCTCAATTTGTAAATTTATGATTTTGTCTCTAAGTTCATAAAAGTTTAAAATTGACCCCAAATCAAGTAAGCTAATTATGTATTAGTTCGACAAGTCGTAAAAGAAGATTAAAACACATGATAAATAAGATTCTGATCTTCGATCAAAGTCTTCGAACTCTGAATCCATCTCCGGTAGCACTCTCTGGCCCGATTTCTTACCAGGCCAGGAACGGGGTGTTACATTTGTGGTATCAGAGCCTAGGTTTAGTCAGTTCTAGGACTAAATTGAAGTTTTTTATGAGTTTACATCTGCATATGCCACCTAGGAGATTATTTGTATATTTTATCTATGACTTGCAACTTACAAGATTAAATCCTTATGTATGAATAGATCTGAAAATGTCCGCACCTACCGATAGGCGTGCTGAGAATTAACCACACCCCGACTTAGGGGGACAATTTGGGAGTCGAAGTTAGACCCAAGCAAGTGGGATAGAATGACTCACCTCATCCTTCTCCGATGCCTCCTACTTAGCAGGAGCATATGATGTCTATAGCTGAAATGATCAAACAGGTGGTTGTGTCTCTTAGGCAATAACCGCCACCTCAACCTGCTAAAGCGTCATCTTCTATTTCGAAGGCTCCCATTAGCGAGCTCCATCAGTATCCAGTTTACACCTTCACAGGACAGGACCTGGACAATTCAGAGGTAGCAGAGTATTGGCTGGAGAATACTCTTAAAGTTCTAAACAAACAAATGAAGTACCCCGATGAGCATAAGCTGGAGTGCGCTATGGCGTTGATCTCTAAAGAATCTCAAAGCTGGTGGGACACTATGACGCTCACGTTACCCGAGCATAAAGTCACGTGGGACTTCTTTCTTCAAGAGTTCCGCAAGAAATACATCAGTGAGCACTACATTGGTGAAAGACGTAAGAAGTTCCTCCACTTGAGACAAGGAGGAAGACTTGTAGAGTAATACATCCACGATTTCTACAAGTATGCGAGGTATGGTGCTGAGATCATACGCACGGAAAAAGAGAAATGCAGAATGTTCATTGATGGCCTCTATGATGAATTACGTCCTCTCTTCACTACTTTGGAGATAAAGTTATGGAAGAAGAAAGGGGAACCAAGCCCGATCCAAAAAGAGGTTTCAAGATGATTCTAAGCCTCCTATACCTCAGAATAAGGGTAGGTAGTGGGACCAGAAGTTTGCCACCTACCAACGGCTACCAAGGTAACACCCCTTTCCAGGTCTGGTAGGGATTCGGGTAAGATAGTGTTATCAGAAGACTAATCAGAGGTTTGAAAAGGTTTCAGAGTTCAAAACCTAATCTAAGTATCATATTGATTATTCTTAAGACTTATCCACTTTGTTTGTTACTAAACTTAATCGGAGTTAGGGTCAATTTTAAACTTTTCTTAACCTTAGGGACTAAATTATAAACTTTTTACCAGTTATTAATTCTAATCCGATTTCGTATTACCAATTGAAATTAAACTCTCCAATTATTGATCTAAAGGTTTCATTATTAGAACCTATCAATTTACCAAGCTAATTAATCTAATTTGAGACTTTTATGAAAAATCAGTTCTATGATGTAACTAAAGTTACCCAATTTTACTAGTACACTTATAAACCATGTTTCTATTGGTATGTCAAATTTTAGGGCATTCAGAGTCCATTTACCAAGTTTTCACCTTAGGCTCATTTTAGGCACTTTTTAACCTATTCAAATCTAGTCATTATAAGCATACAACAAAGCCACATTACCAAATCATCATACAACCATAGAAAGGCTTATACAAAACAAGTTAGACCATATGCCACTTCACTAGGAGTTAATAGCAAAAGATAACATACATATATGGCAGGGACGTGACTTGCAACCGTACAACACGATCAAGGCTCGGAATTGATCAAGGTCCTAAAAAAGCACGAGACACACATGTTAGGCTTACATAAGCCTGTGAGGTAGTTATAATAATTACAATGGATGATCAATATTATGAAATGCATGATAATCAAATATATACAAGTAGTCACATTACACTATACACAATTCATGCTTATTTCACTTATTTTCATGCTTTCATATTCACATATACATTTCACATATTCATATCATAATCATAATGTCGTAGCATAATTCATAGGCACATATCACATTAGGTACCATTGGATACATGGATTCCCTTGTACACCAACACATATAGCGGAGAGTGGGCTGTAGCCCTTGAGCTGTAGCTCTGGAATATATCCCTTACATAGCCGACCTTATTTCCTCCACATATAGGCCGTAGCCCTAGACCGTAGTCCTCCCTTACTTAATCGAGCTCAATAATCCTATGGCATGCCAATTGTATCCAATGTCCATAATTACACAAATTCACATAGTCCATATTTTTTCCAAGTCATATCATATCAAATATCAAAATGAGCCTTAGCTCCACATCATCTAACATTTCATATTATTTTTATTTATCACATACGTGTAGCATATCATAGTCATGTCTGTGCATATCAAAGCAATGCAAGGCACTTTCCGAATTTACCATTTGAATTCAACATAGTTTCTCTACGGGAGCCCTTAAACAATACAAACATAACTACAAAATAATGCAACAGGATGACACCGAGCCTATCCCTTGAAACAACTACACTCACCTCGACAACTTGATGTTTTTAAGACTCTCGGATAACATCGTCTTTATTCTTAGCTTTCGGGAGAGATGACGGTTGTTATTTATCAACCTCTTGAGCCAATCGATAGAAAGGACTCAAATTTAATAAACCAAAAAACTTGAGCTTACCAACCCTATCAAGGATTCGATTTGTTCCTCCATTTTGCTATGTCTCTTGCGTAATACCCCCTATTTATATTCAATAGCCGCCCCCCAAGCTCTACGTTTGTTGGAGTGGTGGCAATTTTAAGGGGCATGGCCCTTTTGCTTGGGCCACGTGGTAGGCAACACGCCACCTTGCCCAATTGTTGCGCCATGTTTCCCCAAACGTGGGGAATTCACGTCAATTCCCATCAATTTGAAGGAATTGGCTGTGGGTCCCCTACTCAACGTCATTTCTTTTTTTTAATAATAATAATAATAATAATAAATTGTTATAGTTAGCCTGAGTTACCTTCATTGCTTCAATTAGGTACAAAATAGAGCAAATTACATAATCAGTACCAAATATTCGATCACCAGAACCTAATCCAACTAGACCGGTTTTCGGGGTGTGACAACTCTCCCCTTTAAGAAAATTCATCCTCAAATTTTTACTTCAGGCGAACAGATGAGGATATTGTTTCTGTATAGTCTCCTCGGGTTCCCTTGTTACCTCTTCAACGGAATAACTTCGCCACAAAACTTTCACTAAGGGCACAGTCTTGTTACGAAGCCTCTTGGTCTCTCTTGCGATGATTTGAACAGGTTCTTCCTCGTATGTTAGATTAGATTGGATTTCCATATATTCTGGCTCAGTATTATGGGAAGGATCTGACCGGTACTTGTGTAGCATAGACACATGGAAGACGCTGTGAATCTGACTTAACTCCTCGAGAAGGGCTAATCGGTAGGCAACGGGTCTAACTCTTTCGATTACTTTGAACGGGCCAATGAAAGGGGGACTTAACTTTTCTTTATTTCCAAAACGAAGAATCTTCTTCCACGGAGATACCTTAAGGAAGGCCTTTTCACCAACCTCGTACTGAATATCTCTCCTGCCCAGGTCAGCATAGGACTTGTGTCAGTCAAAGGCAGGTTTGAGCTGGTCACAAACAATGGTAGTCCTTTCTTCGGTTTCTTGAAGTAAGTTAGGACCTAGCATCTTGCCTTCACCGAGTTTAGTCCAACAAATAGGAGTCTTACACCTCCTTCCATAGAGAGCTTCATAAGGAGCCAATTGAATTGAAGCTTGCTAACTGTTATTGTACGCAAACTCAACCAAGGGTAGGGATTTCTCCCACGTATTTCGGAAGTCGATGACACAGGCTCGGAGCATATCTTCCAGAATCTACAAGGAAGAATCATGATTGGTACAAATACTTATTCACATAACTTAAAGAAGGGTTTAGAGTTACCTGAATAACTCTTTCAGATTGGCTGTCAGTTTGAGGATGGAAAGTAGTGCTAAGATGCACTCTCGTTCCCAAGGCCTCGTGTAAGGTCCTCCAAAATCGAGACGTAAATCGTGGGTCACGATCAGAGATGATAGATACTGGAATTCCGTGTAAACGAATAACTTCACGGATGTACAACTCTACGAGCTTAGGCAAGCTGAAATTCATTCTTACTAGAAGTAAGTGAGCAGAGTTGGTGAATCGGTCTACAATGACCCAAATGGCATCATTTTTCTTCGAAGTCAAAGGTAGACCACTTTCGAAGTCCATCGTGATACCCTCCCATTTCCACTGCAGAAGTTCAATGGGTTGCAGAAGACTCGTAGGTACCTTGTGCTCGGCTTTGACCCGTTAGCAAGTCAAACACCTAGCTACATAGTCCGTGATTTATTTCTTTAGACCAGACCACCAATAGATTCCCTTCAGATCTTTGTACATTTTGATAGCTCCAGGGTGAATAGAGAAAGGGCTAGAATAAGCTCCACTTAGGATTTGGTTCCGAAGGGCATCATCATCGGGAACACAAATACAGTAGTAGAAACACAGTAACCCTTCGAAATTCAAAGCAAAGATATGATATGAACTATCCTTGACCTTAGCAATAAGGGGTTGCAACTCTTTATCAGTTTCTTGGAGTGACTTAATTTGAGATAAAATGGTGGAGTGAACTCTCAGCTAACAATTTGCCATGCTTTCTGAGTCAGAAGTGAGCATTCAAGCATCTCGGAGAAAAGTGGGCTTCTGACTAAGAGCGTCAACCACTACATTGACTTTACTAGGATGGTAGTCAATGACTAAATCATAATCTTTCAATAGCTTTATCTATCGGCGTTGACGAAGGTTTAACTCTTTCTGAGTTAGGAGATATTTCAAGCTTTTGTGATCAGTGTAGAGATAACACTTCTCACCATAAAGATAATGCCGCCAAATCTTCAAAGCAAACACCACTGCGGCAAGTTCCGGATCATGAGTCGGCTAATTTAGCTCATGAGGCTTCAGTTGACGTGAGGCATAAGCTATGACTTTACCTTTTTGCATCAGAACACAACCTAATCCCAGATTGGATGCATCATTGTACACGGTGAAGTCTTTGCCCGACTCGGGTTGCACTAACACAGGGGCATGAGTAAGGACTTGCTTGAGCTAGTAGAAATTCCTTTGCTAATCAATAGTCTACACAAAAGGAGTATCCTTGCGGAGAAGCTTCGTTAAGGGTGCTGCAAGCAATGAGAATCCCTTAACGAATCTACGGTAATAGCCTGCAAGGCCCAGAAAACTATGAACTTCTCCCATATTCTTCGAAGGAGTCCAATCAAGGATTGCTTGAATCTTCTTTGGGTCTACCTGGATTCCCGCAGAAGAAATCACATGGCCAAGGAATGATACTTTGGATAACCAGAATTCACATTTACTGAACTTGGCGTAGAGTTGTTTTTCATGGAGGGCCTGAAGCACAATCCTGAGATGTTCTTCATGGGGAGCTGGGTCTTTAGAATAGATCAGAATGTCGTCTATGAAGACAACCACAAACTTATCAAGATAGTGTCGGAATACACGATTCATCAGGTCCATGAAGGTTGCAGGTGTATTCGTGAGCCTAAAAGGCATCACCAGATTTCATAGTGACTATATCTGGTTCGAAAGTCAGTATTTGGAACATCAGACTCTTTCACCAACATTTGGTAGTATCCGGACCGAAGATCTATCTTAGAAAAGATAAAAGCATCCTTCAACTGATCAAAGAGGTCATCTATCCTCAAAAGTGGGTACTTGTTATTGATCATCACTTTATTCAATTGATGATAGTTAATGCATAGACGCATCGATCCATCCTTCTTCTTGACGAAAAAAACTGGTGCTCCCCAAGGTGAGAAACTCGGTCAAATGAACCCCTTATCTTGTCGGTCTTGGATTTGAACTTTTAGTTCTTTTAACTTTACTAAAGCCATTCTGTATGGGGTAATAAAGACCGGAGTAGTTCCAGGTTACACTTTTATCCTGAATTCTACTTCACGAGTAGGGGGGAGTCCCAGAATTTAATCAGGGAAAACATCGGGAAATTCCTTCACAACTGATACCTCTTCGAGCTTCAAATCCTTCTTAGACTCCATGACATACACGAGGCTCTTTTTAGGCTCAGGTTCGGGCTTCATCAAGGTTGTGCTCTCCTTGCCGAGTCCATGAAGGTACAATTTCTTCATTGAGCAATCCACCCAGGCTTGGTGTTCAGCTAGCCAATCGAGGCCTAGAATGAGATCGAACTCATGGAAGGGCAAAGCCATCAAGTTGGCCGGAAATGGGATCCCTCGAATCTTAAGAAAGCAAGGTTTACAGATCATTCGAATGGTCACACTATCCCCTAAAGGATTGGAAACAACTATATCAGAAGCAATAAGTCTAGATTTTGGGCCATACTTTTCAATCAACAGTTCACTAATGAAGGAATGCGTAGAACCTGGATATATCAAAGCATAAACAAGATCAGAACATAATTCTACCATACCTGCACTCACATCGGGATCATCCTCTTGTTTTCGACCTCAAACATGATACATTTGGGTTGAGGTTTGAGGATCATGTCTAGTTGAGGGAGTGTTGGTGTTACGAGGTCTTCCTGCTGATCTGGATTGCACTTGTTTTGCTCCTCTTCCCTTATTAGGGTTGTTCTGAGAAGCCAAGAAAGTAGGTGTGTTAGGATTTTGCGGACATTTCTAATAAAGTGGCCCGATTCACTGCAAAGATAACAAGACCCAGACTGTCTACAGCATTGTCTAGGATCTCTCTTATGACAGAAGTTGCATATGCGAATCAGGGAACTTCTTCCAGAACCGTCTGTACTACCAACTGAAGTTGTATGAGTTTGGGATTGTGGTACATATCTCGTCTTTTGTAGCTGCTGAAATGTGGCAGACTTCTGATCCTATTGTCTACCATTCTTTTGCAGTGTAGGAGGCTTGGAATCATCTCGGAACCTCTTATCAGTTTCTGGCTTGGTTTCCCTTCTTTCTTTCATATGCCTTATGAGAGGTTTTAGTAGCAATCGCTTGGTTAACTAGAATCTGGAAATCCTCTATCTCCAAAGTAGTAAAGAGAGGACGTAGTTCATCACAAAGGCCATCGATGAACATTCTACACTTCTCCTTTTCTGTACGTATGATCTTTGCACCATACCTCGAGTACTTACAGAAATCGTGTATGTACTGCTCCATGGGTCTTCCCCCTTGTCTTAAATGAAAGAACTTCTTACTCCTCTCTACAAGGTAATGATCACTAATATACTTTTTGCGAAATTCCTGAAGGAAGAAGTCCCACGTAATCCTATGCTCAGGCACTATAAGTGTCACCGTGTCCCACTAGCACTGGGCTTCCTCAGAAATCAAGGCCAGAGGACACTCTAGTTTGTGCTCCTCCGGGTACTTCATTTGTTTATTCAACACTTTCAATGTTTTCTCCAGTCAGTATTCTATGATCTCAGGATTTAACAAGTCTTGGTTGGTGAGCGTGTAGACATGATATTTCTTGAGCTTGTCAACAAAGGCTCTCGAAGCAGGCAGAGAAGCCTCAACAGGTGGGGGAGGTGTTTCTTGTCGGAGAGACACCACCACTTGTTTAATCATGCTCGCCATGGACATCAGATACACCTGCTGAGCGAGCGGTATTGATAGAGGGTGAGGTGGGTCGTTCTGTCCCACCTGCTCGGGTTAGATTTCAGGCCTCAAATTGTCCCCCTAAGTTGAGAAGGAGCCCGGATGAGGTTCGTTTACTACCCTTCTATCGCTAGGACCAGGCATTTTGAATCTAATTACACATAAGGATTAAATCGTGTAAGTTGCAAGTCACAGATAACGTATATAAATAACTCCTAGGTGGCATATACACATGCAGACTCATGATTAGCCTTGGTTTAGTCTTAGAATCGACTAAACTCTAGCTTTGATACCACAAATGTAACACCCTTTTCCCGGTCTGGTAGGGATCCGGGTCAGATAGTGTTATCGAAAAACTAATCGAAGGTTCAAAAAAGGGTTCATAGTTCAAAACCTAATCTAAGTATCATATTGATTATTCTTAAGACTTATCCACTTTGATTGTTACTAAACTTAATCGGAGTTGGGGTCAAGTTTAAACTTTTCTTAACCTTAGGGACTAAATTATAAAATTTTTACCAGTTATTAATTCTAATCCGATTTCGTATTACCAATTGAAATTAAACTCTCTAATTATTGATCTAAAGGTTTCATTATTAGAACTTGTCGATTTACCAAGCTAATTGAACTAATTTGAGACTTTTTACGAAAAATCAGTTCCATGACTTAACTAAAGTTACCAAATTTTACTAGTACACTTATAAACCATGTTTCTATTGGTATGTCAAATTTTAGGGCATTCAGAATCTATTTACCAAGTTTTCACCTTAGGCTCATTTTAGGCACTTTTTAACCTATTCAAATCTAGTCATTATAAGCATACAACAAAACCACATTACCAAGTCATCATACAACCATAGAAAGGCTTATACAAAACAAGTTGGACCATATGTCACTTCACTAGGAGTTAATAGCAAAAGATAACATACATATATGACAAGGACGTGACTTGCAACCGCACAACACGATCAAGGCTTAGAATTGATCAAGGCCCTAAAAATGCATGAGACACACGTGTTAGGCTTACATAGCCTAGTGAGGTAGTTATAACAATTACAATGGATGATCAATATTATGAAATGCATGATAATCAGATATATCCAAGAAGTCACATTACACTATACACAATTCATGCTTATTTCACTTATTTTCATTGTTTCATATTCACATATACATTTCACATATTCATATCATAATCATAATGTCGCAGCATAATTCATAGGCACATATCACATTAGGTACCATTGGATACACGGATTCCCCTGTACACCAACACATATAACGGAGAGTGGGTCGTAGCCCTTGAGCCGTAGCTCCGGAGATATATCCCTTACACAGCTGACCTTATTTCCCCCATATATAGGTTGTAGCCCTGGACCGTAGTCCTCCCTTACTTAACCGAGCTCAATAATCCTATGGCATGTCAATTGTATCCAATGTCCATAATTACACAAATTCACATAGTTCATATTTTTTTCCAAGTCATATCATATCAAATATCAAAATGAGCCTTAGGTCCACATCATGTAACATTTTATATTATTTTCATATATCACATACGTGTAGCATATCATAGTCATGTTTGTGCATATCAAAGCAATGCAAGGCACTTACCAGATTTTCTAATCGAATTCAACATAGTTGCTCTACGGGAGTCCTTAAACAAATACAAACATAACTATAAAATAATGCAACGGGATGGCACCGAGCCTATCCCTTGACACAATTACACTCACCTCGACAACCCGATGTTTTTAAGACTCTCGGATAACAGCACCTTTATTCCTGGCTTTCGGGAGAGATGATGGTTGTTCTTTATCAACCTCTTGAGCTAATCGATAGTATGGACTTGAATTTATTAAACCAAAAAACTCGAGCTTACCAACCCTATCAAGGACACGATTTGTTCCTACCTTTTGCTATGTCTCTTGCGTAATACCCCCTATTTATATTCAGTAGTCGACCCCAATTATATTCCCCAAGCTCCACGTTTGATGGAGTGGTGGAAATTTTAAGGGGCATGGCCCTTTTGCTTGGGCCACATGCCACCTTGCCCATTGTTACGCCATGTTTCCCCAAACGTGGGGAATTTACGGAAATTCCCTTCAATTTGAAGGAATTGGCCGTGGGTACCCCACTCAATGTCATTTCCTTTTTAATAATAATAATAATAATAATAAACTGTTACAATTAGCCCGAGTAACCTTTATTGCTTCAAATTAGGTACAAAATCGAGCAAATTACATAACCGGTACCAAATATTCGATCACTGAAACCTAATCTCGACTAGACCAGTTTTCAGGGTGTGACAACTAAGAACAAGATATGTGCCACAATCTAAATCTCTGGGAACATTTGTTGCTCGTACATCCTCATTCGACAGTACGGGTGGTTCTGCAAAAGGTTCTCAGATTTCGTTATGCAACTTTTGTCAGAAGAAGCACCCTGGACAATGCCGCAGACAATCCGGACCATGTTACCTTTGCGGTGAGTCTGGCCACTTTATCAGGCAATGCCTGCAGAATCCAAACATCCCTACCACAATGGCCTCTCAAAATAGTTCGAACAAGGGAAGAGGAGCAAAGCCAGTGCCGTCTAGATCAGCGGGGAGACCTCGAAACACCAACACTCCTTCGGTTGGACGTGACACGCAGACCTCAGCCTAGACGTATCATGTTCGAGGCTGAGAGCAAGAAGATGATCCTAATGTGATAGCAAGTATGGTGGAACTATGTTCTCCAAGAAGATGATCTCCATTAGTAACGGAACTTCATAGGGTTATAATTGGTAAGTTTAATTAAAGATTGGTAAAATGAAATTTCGATTAAGTCCCTCAATTGGTAAATTTATGATTTACTCCCTAAGTTCATAAAAGTTTAAAATTGACCCCAAATCAAGTAAGCTAATTATGAATTAGTTCGATAAGTCGTAAAAGAAGATTAAAAGACATGCTAAATAAGATTCCAATCTCCGATCAAAGTCTCCAAACTCCGAATCCGTCTCTGGTAGCACTCTCCGACCCGATTTCCTATCAGGTCAAGAACGGGGTGTTACAAGAGCTGTCGTTGGCGTGGTTGGGCGATGATGAGGTGGTGCTCGGCCGTTGGCTCTTCCTTGCCGACATAGAGTTATGGTGGCATTGAAGATGAAAGGCCGGTGTAGGGAGAGTTGAGGGGTTGAGTTTGGTGTGCACGTACACGTGGGGAATTAAGAAGTCGCGCGTGAGAAGAGCTATGGCGTCGCGCATGTGGCACACATGGGAGTCGAGGGGCCGTTCGATCTCCTTCATCTGGGTCATCCGATTGTGCTTGATCCAATGGTTCATGGCTGGCTGCGTAAGGATGAAGAACAATCAGATTAGGGTTTAGGTTTAAACTTAGGCCAAACTAGCCCCATGTGTATGTTATATATTTTTTGTAAATGGGTTTAATGTATATATGGGTTGAATTTATAAATTGGGCTTTATTTATAACATTTATATATGGGCTATTAATGTATAGTTTTTTTATTTATATAAAGTGTATGGGCTGATATATTTATATATATATATATGGACTCTTTATTTATCAACTCTTATATATGTGCTTTTTAGTAAAAGGTAATAGTACAACTAATAACAATAGACATGGTGTTATAATGTGAATCACTAGTGCATGATAACCGAACATAGAATCCAAGAACTAGTGACCTTTAATCGTATGTAAACATATTATAAAATGGATAAAACAAACAAGCCCATAGATAAAATAGCTAAACTGAGCCCTTTATTGCAAAATTTAACAACAGGTTAACACCTCAGACAAAATCAATGATTACATATATTATTAAATTGGTCGGTGAACTACTAAATTTAAATTTATGGATCCGCATCCGTTATACTCTCTTGATTTTTTGGTATTTTCTCTCGATATTATGACTCAAAAGAGAAAAAAAAACGCCTACTTTTTCTCTAATTTTCATGACTATTGAACAAAAGGAAAATCCCCTTGATCTATAGTCGGTTTTCCTCTCTTTAGTAGGCTTGGATTTTTTAAAACTCCTGGTTTATTTTCATGTGCATGTACGACATAAAGGGGGACCACTGCTTCTTCAGCCAGATGTAGATGAGGGACCATATGCGCGTGATAGGGCCTGGAATGAGCCCGTGAGGTGCATCTAAATGGACTGAATCCCAAAGGTCCTCCTCTGACATGTGTCACGACCCGCACCTTAGGGTCCAAGCCCAGTGCACACCAGGCAGCTGAGGATGCCCTCCACGCCATTTTGGGCTTGCCAACACCCATCCGAGTCAGTCCATCCCTTGGAGAATGCTAAAGAGCCCGTAAGGCCACAAGACTTAGCCCAGATCCATGGAGCATTCAGGAGGGTAATTCGGTCAAAGCATCATCTATTTTAAATATAATTTGTAGATAATGTTTGTGATAAGAAGAAATCCGAAATTGAGATTTCTTTAGGATAAGGTCGATCTGGACCGTCGATGTAAATCAATCTGAGCCGTTGGATGTAGGGGAGTTCAACTATAAATAGAGGCCCCCTCACTCACTTGTAAATCACTTATGATTTGAGTAATACATTGAGCATTCACTCATTTCCCTCGGTTTTCTTTGCTAGCCATTTCCTTTCTTTGTTCTTTTCGTTTCTGCGACGATCCAAGCATTCTAGCTTCGATCAGTTTAGGCTTACTTGGTTGCTAGTCCGCCCAGCAAGCACCCAAGGCCGCACGTCCTAGTTTGTGTGAATTTACGAACGTGACAGTTGGTATCAGAGCCAGTTCGTCAGAAGAAATGGCACCACAGAATGCCGGTGAGGTCCCACCAACTGATCGTGAGACTCATGCTGCAGCTGCCGAGAAGAAGCGAGAGAGTTCAAGGGACATTGTTGCTGCCTTGGACAAGAGGGTCGTCAGGCTTGAAGAGTCGATGGTCGAGCTTCAAGGGACCCAGGAGAAAGCCGATGCACACTTTGAGAAGATGGATTCCATGAAGGAAGACATCATGAATGAGGTTAGCGAGAATCTCGAGAACCTGTATGAGTCGTTGAACGACCAAGATCTCTCCATCAAAGCTGCCGTTGAAGCTGTGAAGGAGGAGATGATGAAAGAAGTGAAGAAGCTCAGTGTCGAGCTACTTCTCTACAAGACTGCCATGTTGAATGACATGATGGCCAAAGCAACAGTGCCCAAGCCCAGGATCGACGCCCCAAAGCCCAAGCCGTTCAAAGGGACCATATCTGCTCAAGAAGTGGAGAACTTCATGTGGGGACTTGAGCAATATTTCAAGGCAATGGGTATCGTGGAAGATACCGAAAAGGTAACAACTGCTTCAATTTATTTATCTGATGCTGCTCTGTTATGGTGGCGACGTAGGTGCTCAGATGAGCAACGTGGGGGTACTGCTGTTGGAACGTGGGCTGAGTTCCAAGCAAAATTGAAGGAGCAGTTTTACCCGGGCAATGCCGAGAAGGAGGCAAGATCGAAGCTTAGAGCTCTTAAGCATGTCGGGACCCTTCGAGACTATGTTCGAGAGTTCAGTGAGCTTCAACTTCAGATCCCAGACTTATCCGAGAAGGATGCTCTTTTCCAGTTCATGGATGGACTAAAGCCATGGGCGAACACCGAGCTAGAACGAAGAGACGTGAAGGAACTCTCCAAAGCCATGGCGATTGCAGAATCATTGAAGGAGCATAGTGCCAACTGAAATGAGCCAACCAAACCAAAGCCAAAGTTACGTGGTAATGGAGGCAATGGTGGGGGAGACAAACCCAAGAACAACTTCAATAGGCAATCCAACGCCAATTATACAGCCAACCAACCATGGAACCGGAATAAGAGAGGGGACAGGAATCTCAAATGTTTTGAGTGTGGAGAGCCACACTACAAAAGCAATTGCCCACAAAGATAGAAGGTTGCTGCCATCCAAGAAAATGAGGGTCAAGAGGAGACGCTCAAGCTTGGCTCCATCCTCAGTTGCATGGAGGTCAAGAAGGGTTCCAAGAAGAAGGGGCTGATGTTCGTCGACATCACCATTGCTGGCCAGAAGATGAGCGCACTAGTAGACACCAGTGCCTCAGAGTTGTTCATGTCTGAACAGGCCGCAAAGAAACTTGACCTTCATGTTGAGAAGGCAAGTGGGTTCATCAAGACCGTGAATGCCAAGGAGGCTCCGATTGCAGGAGTCAAACTCGAGATTGGGGGCTGGTCTGGTAAGGAGAACATCAAGGTAATTCCACTTGATGATTTTGACTTTTTCATTGGGCTTAGTTTCCCTGACAAGATTAATGCATTTCCCGTTCCATTTGCCGATTGCTTGTGCATACTTGATTCGAGAGGCCAATGCATTGTTCCGGTAAACCGAGTAGCTGGAGTTGGGGCCAAGATTATTTCAGCCATCCAATTCAACAAGGGAGTTCGCAAGGAGGAGCCAACCTACCTAGCAACGTTGGCGATCAATGAGGCCACCATGACCGAGGATGTTCCAGTAGAAGTGGGACAAGTTTTGGCAGAATTTCGTGACGTGATGCCTGCCAAGTTGCCTAAGAATCTTCCACTGAAGAGGGAGGTCGACCACAAGATTAAACTTGTGCCGAACGCGGAGCCACCCGCTAGAGCCCCTTACCGAATGGCTCCACCAGAACTCGAGGAGTTAGGCAGACAATTGAAGGAACTCCTCGAAGCAGGCTACATCCGACCATAAAAGGCACCCTATGGTGCTCCGATGCTCTTTCAGAAGAAACATGATGGGACTCTTCGAATGTGCATCGACTATCGGGCTTTGAACAAGCTCACTGTGAAGAACAAGTACCCGACCCCGCTCATAGCAGACTTGTTCGATCAACTTGGTGGTGCAAGGTGGTTCACCAAGTTGGATTTGCGGTCCGGATATTGGCAAGTGAGGATTGCAGAAGGAGACGAGCCGAAGACAGCTTGTGTGACCCGCTACGGTTCGTATGAATTTCTTGTGATGCCATTTGGCCTCACGAATGCTCCCGCCACCTTCTGCACCCTGATGAATAAGGTACTACAGCCTTTCCTTGATCAATTCGTTGTAGTTTACCTTGATGATATTGCATCTATAGCAAGAGCCTTGGGGAGCATGTGGGACACTTGAGACAGGTGTTCGAGGTCTTGCGAGAAAACAAGCTCTATGTCAAAGAGGAGGAGTGCTTGTTTGCTCAGAAGGAGGTCCCTTTTCTAGGCCACATAGTTGGAGGTGGCAAGATCCGAATGGATGGGGCCAAAATTCAAGCCATCTCAGATTGGGAGCCGCCAACCAAGGTGACAGAGTTGAGATCCTTCCTGGGGCTAGCCAATTACTACCGAAAGTTAGTCAAGGGTTACTCCAAGATCGCCACACCATTAACCGAGCTATTGAAGAAGGACAAGGGGTGGGACTGGAGCACCGAGTGTCAAGAAGCCTTTGAGGGACTGAAGAAGGCCATGGCAAGTGAGCCAGTGTTGGTGTTGCCAGATCACACCAAGCCTTTCAAGATTTACACCGATGCATCCGACGTTGCCATTGGTGGGGTCCTAATGCAAGAGGGACATCCGGTTGCATATGAGAGCCGGAAGCTCAATGAGACCGAGAAGAGATACACGGTCCATTAGAAAGAAATGACAGCAGTAGTGCATTGCTTGCATACTTGGCGTCACCACATACTTGGGTCGAGGTTTGTGGTATTCACTGATAATATTGCCAATAGTTATTTTCTAACCCAGAAGAAATTGTCTCCCAAGCAGGCTCGTTGGCAGGAATTCCTTGCAGAGTTCGATTTTACAATGGAATACAAGCCTGGAAAAGTGAATTCCGTTGCCGATGCCTTAAGCTGAAGGTACAACATGGAGATTGTTAGCTTACCGAAGGGGCAATTGTTGGAACGCATCAAGGAGGGGTTGTCGCATGACCCAACGGCCAAAATGTTGATCGAGTATGCCAAGGAAGGGAAAACCAGAAGGTTTTGGCTCGAGGGGGACTTGCTTTATTCCAAAAGACACCGCCTCTACGTGCCTCAGTTTGGAGAATTGCGCAAGGAGCTCATGAAGGAGTGTCATGACTCCAAGTGGGCCGGACATCCAGGGATGAATCGGACCATGGCACTAATTAGCGAACACTACTACTGGCCACACAGGGGCGACGATGTTGAAGCCTATGTGAGGACTTGTCTTGTGTGCCAACAGGACAAGGTGGAGATGAAGAAACCAGTGGGATTGTTGCATCCATTGCCCATTCCCGAGCGACCATGGAAGAGTCTTTCCATGGATTTTATTATCGGTTTGCCTAGCACTGATGGCCTGTCTACTATTGTGGTGGTTGTTGACAGGTTTTCGAAGTATGGGACGTTTATTCTAGCGTCTAAGGCATGCCCAGCAGAGGAGGCAGCCCGTCTTTTCCTCAAGCACGTGGTGATGCTTTGGGGAGTGCCAAAGACAATCATCAGTGACCGAGACTCGCGATTCACAGGGAAGTTTTGGACCGAGCTGTTCAAGCTCTTGGGATCAAGTCTGAACTTTTCAACTAGTTTCCACCCATAGACCGACGGGAAAACTGAGCGAGTGAATGCTTTGTTAGAGATCTATTTGAGGCACTATGTGAGTGCCACACAACGAGACTGGCCAAAGCTGTTAGATGTGGCCCAATTTTCCTATAACTTGCAACGGAGCGAGGCGACCAACCAAAGTCCGTTTGAGATCGTAATGGGGCAACAACCGCTTACACCCAACGCAGTTGCTACCAAGTATGAGGGGCCTTAATCCAGCAGCACACAAGTTTGCCAAGGAATTGCAAGAGAATCACGACTTAGCCCGAGCTTGTTTACACAAGGCAGGGAAGCGGACCAAGAAGTGGGCAGATCGAAAGCGGAGGGATGTGAACTTCCAAGTTGGTGATCAAGTCCTTGCCAAAATCACCGGGATCTTCCGCGACAAGAACATGCACAAGGGTCTTGTGCGAAGATACGAGGGTCCATTCAAAATTGTGAAGCGAGTAGGCACTATGGCCTACAGATTGGAGTTGCCATCGACCATCCGAACTCATCCAGTGTTCCATGTTAGTCAACTCAAACCCTACCATCAAGATGAGTTACATCCACATCGAGGCAAGTCACACCGAGTGCCAGTCGGAGTGAAGGTCTCCTATGAGAACGAGGTTCGAGAGATCCAAGCAGAGAGAGTCATTCGACGGCAAAGCTACCGACCGAGACATGAGTACTTTGTTCAGTGGAAGGGACTTCCCGATAGTGAGGGTAGCTGGGAACCAGCCGAAGCCATTTCGCAATTCAAGAACCAAGTGGAGCACTACCATACCAATAGGGCGACGAGGGCGTCGCCAAAACCAGTGGGGGAGATTGTCACGACCCGCACCTTAGGGTCCGAGCCCAGTGCACACCAGGCAGCTGAGGATGCCCTCCACGCCATTTTGGGCTTGCCAACACCCATCCGAGTCAGCCCATCCCTTGGAGAATGCTAAAGAGCCCGTAAGGCCACAAGACTTAGCCCAGATCCATGGAGCATTCAAGAGGGTAATTCGGTCAAAGCATCATCTATTTTAAATATAATTTGTAGATAATGTTTGTGATAAGAAGAAATCTGAAATTGAGATTTCTTTAGGATAAGGTCGATCTGGACCGTCGATGTAAATCAATCTGAGCCGTTGGATGTAGGGGAGTTCAACTATAAATAGAGGCGCCCTCCCTCACTTGTAAATCACTTCTGATTTGAGTAATACATTGAGCATTCACTCATTTCCCTCGGTCTTCTTTGCTAGCCATTTCTTTTCTTTGTTCTTTTCGTTTCCGCGACGATCCAAGCATTCTAGCTTCGATCAGTTTAGGCTTACTTGGTTGCTAGTCCGCCCAGCAAGCATCCAAGGCCGCACGTCCTAGTTTGTGTGAATTTACGGACGTGACACATGGCATTGGAGAAGCCGAACGATCACATGCGGCTATTGAAGGGCAAGAGCTGTTGGCAGCTAGTTAGGGTTTGAACACACTAGGGTTAGCCATCAGTTGATTAGGGCGTGGGCCAATTTGAGCTTAAG
This sequence comes from Hibiscus mutabilis, assembly GCA_019671005.1. Classification (NCBI taxonomy): domain Eukaryota; kingdom Viridiplantae; phylum Streptophyta; class Magnoliopsida; order Malvales; family Malvaceae; genus Hibiscus; species Hibiscus mutabilis. The sequence continues at coordinate 27,021,187 of CM033717.1, read as the reverse complement.
TTTAGTGGATCATATAGTGCAAGTTTGTTGTAAAGGACATTGGACTGGTTTCCATATTGAAAAATTAGATTTTTAATTTAATGGGTAAATGAACACTAAAATTTTAATTGGTTTTAGGATTTTGGTTTAACCTTTTTAGGCTCAATTATTGTGCGGAACGAAAAAATGGTTATTACAATGTCTGAGATTTCTCCAGAGGCGGATTTAAGTGAGTTCATCTGCAAATTTTTTAACAGCTTCAACACGAGATGAATAGTGAACCAAAACCACATTGCTTAAAAAAACATAAAAGGAAATGCTTGGTAAATAATTTAGCCACTGAAGAAGTTACTTACTCGCCATTGATAAGGTTTTAGCACTAATAGACCTACCCTATTAGCCCAAGGTGGACTATAGGGAAAAACCAATACAATATTCAAGAAAATGGAATATACAACAAAAGCAAGCTCAAAAAAAACATAAAAAGAAATGTTTGGTAAATAATTTTTTGAGTCAAAATTATAGGTTTGAATTATTTTTTAAAGGTTTGACGAGTTAAATCCATTAATTCAGAGTTTGACAATAGAGGATTATAATATCGGATTAGGGTGAAACCTATCAAATTTTTAAAAAAAACTCCTTTCAACAGCTTTTTGGGTTAAAAGATTGAATATAAGAGTTGTGAAGATTCTTTTGAGCTTGAAAATTACAAAAAATCTCTAAATAACTTAAATTTAAATAACTAATAAAATTTAAAAATAATTTCATAAGAAATTAATATATGCATCCTTCAAATATGCTCGTAATATATATTAAAATTTAATTTTTATAATCTAATTAATACTAATAGATATAAAATATTAATAATTAATAAATTATTTGAACAAGTATGAAATATAATAATGTCCTTATACGTCATTTTGTTTGTTCAAATAATCAAACAACTATAAGCTATCAATTACTTTTACCAAACACTTTTATACAATCAGCTAGTGCAGTCCGCTAGTCAGATCGACTTATGTAATCCGCTATCAGCTAATTGCCAAACATGACCAAAGAAAGCATATATCTAAAATGAAAATGCAAATGAGAGTTAGAAAGTATGAGTTGTTCAACGAGTAGAAATTTTTGCCTCTTTTCGGTGTCCCTATTTACGCCTCAGACTGAAAATTAGGTTTGGAGTTTAAGCTTAAGGTTTAGGGTTAGGACCTAGGGTTAAGATTTAGGAAATTAGGGGTAGAGTGTATTTTTAAGAGCTTAAAGTTTAGGATTTAGAATTTAGAGTTAGAACTTAAAATTTAATTTTTTAGTATTCGAATATAAAAAGAGACACTAAAAAAGCACATTAAAAAAATTAATTTGTTCCTGTTCAACAGTTTAAATAAGAAGCCAATTGTAAAATCTCTCATTTCAGCAAAAACCCATAAAGAAACCATCCATTCTAGAAAACCGGTTGGAACTCTCAAAGGGAGACCAGGAAAAATAAAAATAAAATTATTAGTTACGGTCTAAATCAATAATAATCACTTAATTCATTGTTTTTTTTCACTATCATTTTTTTAACAAGTAAATTTTCACTGAAATGTTTTACACGTCATTTAAAAAACAATTTTTTTGAAAATTATTATATTATTGAATTGATGATATAAAAAATAATAATGAATTAGATAATTTTCATTAAACAGAACAATAACGAAGGGTAAGCCCAACCCATATATAATATCTCTATTAAAATTTAACTTTTATACAGTGATCGAGAGAAAATATTGACTAGGATGACACGTGAAGTACGTGAAAGTATCCACGTCAGTACGTGTTAAAATAAAGTATGGAATTCGTTGAGAAACGAAAGTACAAGTATTAAATTGCGTTACTGGCGCAATTTTTTCTCTTTCAACCCTAAAGCGCGGGGACTTTTGCCGTTAAGGCAACTTAAAATTAGCATAAAATTAGGCTGATCGGTTATACCGATAGCCTAAGCCTACATAATTTGTTACGACGGGGTTACATAATTTGTTACAGTTAGTTTAAGAAAAACGGTAGTTAAAAAATAGCTTATCATGGTAAGAAATTGTGTAACTATCTAAAATATTAAACGATTACTCTCTATGTGATGATAGGTATGAGAAATACAATACCTACACAATGTTTCACAATACCTACATAAAGATTTACATAATTTATACTAAAAGAAGTAACTACCGAATTTATTACCCTACATATATTAATCTTAAACCAACCAAACTTTTGGTAGGAAATGTTGTAACTACCATAAATGTCAAAGGATTACTCCATATGTTAGAAAATGCATAAGAAAAACCATACTTATGCAATACTTCATAACACCTACGTAGTTCTTTATATTTGTTGTAGTAAAGAGCGCAACTACCAAATTTATTACCCCACATCTCCTAATCATAAACCAACCAAACTTTTGGTAGGAAATGTTGTAACTACTTCAAATGTCAAAGGATTACTTCATATGCTAGAAAACGCATGAGAAAAAGCATACCTATGCAATGCGTCACAAAACCTACGTAATTCTTTATATACGTTGTAGTAAAAAATATAACTACAGAATTTATTACCCCACAACTCTTAATCTTAAACTAACCAAACTTTTAGTAAGAAATGTTGTAACTACCTTAAATGTTAAAGGATTACTCCATATGTTAGAAAACGCATGCGAAAAACCATACCTACGCAATGTATCACAAAACCTACTTAATTCTTTATATACGTTGTAGTAAAAGAAGTAACAACCGAATTTATTACCCCACATCTCCTAATCTAAAACCAACCCAACTTTTGGTAGGAAATGTTGTAACTAACTTAAATGTCAAAGCATTACTCCATATGTTAGAAAACGCATGCGAAAAACCATACCTACACAATGGGTCACAAAACCTACGTAATTCTTTATATACGTTGTAGTAAAAAGAGTAAGAACCGAATTTATTACCCCACATTTCCTAATCTTAAACCAACCCAACTTTTGGTAGGATATGTTGTAACTACCTCAAATGTCAAAGGATTGCTCGATATGTTAGAAAACTGATGAGAAAAAGTATACCTACGCAATGCGTCATAAAACATACGTAATTCTTTATATAGTTGTAGTAAAAAGAGTAACAACCGAATTTATTACCCCACATTTCCTAATCTTAAACCAGCCAAACTTTTGGTAGGAAATGTTGTAACTACCTCAAATGTCAAAGGATTGCTCCATATGTTTGAAAACGCATGAGAAAAAGTATTCCTACTCAATGCGTCACAAAATAGATGTAATTCATTATATACGTTATAGTAAAAAGAGTAAGTGCCGAATTTATTACCCCACATTTCCTAATCTTAAACCAACCCAACTATTGGTAGGAAATGTTGTAACTACCTCAAATGTCAAAGGATTACTTCATATGTTAGAAAATGCATGAGAAAAAGCATACATACGCAATGTGTCACAAAACCTACATAATTCTTTATATACGTTGTAGTAAAAGAAGTAACTACCGAATTTATTACCCCACATCTCCTAATCTTAAACCAACCAAACTTTTAGTAGGAAATGTTGTAACTACCTTATATGTAAAAAGATTACTCCATATTTTAGGAAACGCATGAGAAGAACCATAACTACACAATGTGTCACAAACGCTACTTAATTCTTTATATAAGTTGTAGTAAAATAAGTAACTACTGAATTTATTACCCCATATCTCTGAATCTTAAACCAACCCAAATTTTTGTAGGAAATGTTGTAACTACCTTAAATGTCAAAGGATTACTCCATATGTTAGATAACGCATGAAAAAAACCATACCTACGCAATGCTTCACAACACCTACGTAGTTCAATATATTCGTTGTAGTAAAAAGCGTAACTACCGAATTTATTACCCCACATCACTAATCTTAAACCAATCAAACTTTTGGTAGGGAATGTTGTAACTACCTCAAATGTAAAAAGATTACTCCATATGTTAGAAAATGCATGAGAAAAAGCATACCTACGCAATGTGTAACAAAACCTACGTAGTTCTTTATATACAATGTAGTAAAAGAAGTAAATACCGAATTCATTACCCACATCTCCTAATCGTAAACCAACCAAACTTTTGGTAGGAAATGTTGTAACTACCTTAAAAGTCAAAGGATTACACCATATGTTAGAAAATGCATGAGAAAAACCATACCTACACATTGCTTCACAACACCTACGTAGTTCTTTATTTTCCTTGTAGTAAAAAGCGTAACTACCGAAATTATTACCCCTCATCTCCTAATCTTAAACAAACAAAACTTTTTGTAGGAAATATTGTATTTACCTCCAAGGTCAAAGGATTGCTCCTTATGTTAGAAAACGCATGAGAAAAAGTATACCTACGCAATGCGTCACATAACCTACGTAATTCTTTATATACGTTGTAGTAAAAATAGTAACAACCGAATTTATTACCCCACATTTCCTAATCTTAGACCAACCCATCTTTTGGTAGGAAATGTTGTAACTACCTCAAATGTCAAAGGATTATTCCATATGTTAGAAAATGCATGAGAAAAAGCATACCTACGCAATGTGTTACAAAACCTGCGTAATTCTTTATATACATTGTAGTAAAACAAGTAACTACCAAATTTATTACCCCACATATCCTAATCTTAAACCAACCAAACTTTTGGTAGGAAATGTTGTACTTACCTCAAATGTCAAAGGATTACTCCTTATGTTAGAAAACGCATGAGAAAAAGCATACCTACGCAATGTGTCACAAAACCTACGTAATTCTTTACATAAATTGTAGTAAAAGAAGTTACTACCGAATTTAATACCCCACATCTCCTATTCTTAAACCAATCAAAATTTCGGTAGGGAATGTTGTAACTACCTCAAATGTCAAACGATTACTCCATATGTTAGAAAACGCATGAGAAACGGCATACCTAGACAATGTGTAACAAAACATAAGTAATTCTTTATGTACATTGTAGTAAAAGAAATAACTACCAAATTCATTACCCCACATCTCCTAATCTTAAACCAACCAAACATTTGGTAGGAAATGTTGTAACTACCTTAAAAGTCAAAGGATTACACCATATGTTCGAAAACGCATGAGAAAAAACCATACCTACACGATGCTTCACAACACCTACGTAGTTCTTTATTTTCGTTGTATTAAAAAGCGTAACTACCGAAATTATTACCTCACATCCCCTAATCTTAAACCAACCAAACTTTTGGTAGGAAATGTTGTAACTACCTCAAATGTCAAGGGAATGCTCCATATGTTAGAAAACGCATGAGAAAAAGTATACCTAGGCATTGCGTCACAAAACCTAAGTAATTCTTTTTATACGTTGTAGTAAAAAGAGTAACAATCGAATTTATGACCCTACATTTCCTAATATTAAACCAACCCAACTTTTTGTAGGAAATGTTGTAACAGCCTCAAATGTAAAATCATTACTCCATATGTTAGAAAACGCAAGACAAAAAGCATTCCTAAGTATTGTGTCACAAAACCTACGTAATTCTTTATATACAATATAGTAAAACAAGTTACTTCTAAATTTATTACTCCACATTTCCTAATCTTAAGCCAACCAAAATTTTGGTAGGAAATGTTGTAACTACCTGAAATGTCAAAGGATTACTCCATATGTTAGAAAACGCATGAGAAAAAGCATACCTACGCAATGTGTCAAAAAAACCTACGCAATTCTTTATATACATTGTAGTAAAAGAAGTAACAATCAAATTTATTGCCCCACATATCCTAATCTTAAACCAACCAAACTTTTGGTAGGAAATGTTGTCAATACCTTAAGTGTTAAAGGATTACTCCATATGTTAGGAAACGCATGAGAAGAACCATTTCTATGCAATGTCTCACAAATGCTACTTCATTCTTTATATAAGTTGTAGAAAAACAAGTAACTACCGAATTTATTTCCTCGCATCTCCTAATCTTAAACTAACCCAACTTTTGGTAGGAAATGTTGTAACTACCTTAAAGTCAAAGGATTACTCCATATGTTAGAAAACGCATGAGAAAAACCATACCTACGCAATTCTTCACAACACCAATGTAGTTCTTTATATTTGTTGTAGTAAAAAGCGTAACTACTAAATTTATTATCCCACATATCCTAATCTTAAACCAATCAAACTTTTGGTAGGAAATGTTGTAACTACCTCAAATGTCAAATGATTACTACATATGTTAGAAAACGCATGAGAAAATGCATACCAACGCAATGTGTCACAAAACCTACGTAATTCTTTATATACATTGTAGTAAAAGAAGTAACTACCGAATTCATTACCCCACATCTCCTAAACGTAAACTAACCAAACTATTGTAGGAAATGTTGTAACTACCTTAAAAGTCAAAGGATTAAACCATATGTTATAAAATGCATGAGAAAAACCATACCTACACAATGCTTCCCAACACTAACGTAGTTCTTTATTTTCGTTGAAGTAAAAAGCGTAACTACCGAAATTATTACCCCACATCTCCTATTCTTAAACCAACATAACATTTGGTTGGAAATGTTGTATTTACCTCAAATGTCAAAGGATTGCTCCTTATGTTAGAAAACGCATGATAAAAAGTATACCTACGCAACGTGTCACAAAACCTACGTAATTCTTTATATACATTGTAGTAAAAAGAGTAACAACCGAATTTATTACCCCACATTTCCTAATCTTAAACAAACCCAACTTTTGGTAGGAAATGTTGTAACTACCTCAAATGTCAAAGGATTACTCCATATGTTAGAAAATGCATAAGAAAAAGTATACCTACGCAAAGTGTCACAAAACCTACGAAATTCTTTATATACATTGTAGTAAAACAAGTAACTACCGAATTTATTACCCCACATCTCCTAATCTTAAACCAACCAAACTTTTGGTAGGAAATATTGTAACTACCTCAAATGTCAAATGATTACTCCATATGTTAGAAAAAGCATGAGAAAAAGCATACTTACGCAATGTGTCACAAAACCTACGTAATTCTTTACATACATTGTAGTAAGAGAAGTAACTACCGAATTTATTACCCCACATCTCCTATTCTTAAACCAATCAAACTTTTGGTAGGGAATGTTGTAACTACCTCAAATGTCAAAAGATTACTCCATATGTTAGAAAACGCATGAGAAAAAGCATACCTACGCAATATGTAACAAAACCTAAGTAATTCTTTACATACATTGTAGTAAAAAAAGTAACTACCGAATTCATTACCATACATCTCCTAATCTTAAACCAACCAAAGTTTTGGTAGGAAATGTTGTAGCTACCTTAAAAGTCAAAGGATTACACCATATGTTAGAAAACGCATGAGAAAAAACTATACCTACACAATGCTTCACAACACCTACGTAGTTCATTATTTTTGTTGTAGTAAAAAGCGTAACTACCGAAATTATTACCCCACATCTCCTAATCTTAAACCAACCAAAATTTTGGTAGGAAATGTCGTAACTACCTCAAATGTCAAAGGAATGCTCCATATGTTATAAAACGCATGAGAAAAAGTATACCTACACAATGCGTCACAAAACCTACATAATTCTTTATATACGCTGTAGTAAAAAGAGTAACAACCAAATTTATTACCCCACATTTCCTAATCTTAAACCAACCAAACTTTTGGTAGGAAATGTTGTAACTACCTCAAATGTCAATAGATTACTCCATATGTTAGAAAATGCATGAGAAAAAGCATACCTACGCAATGTGTCACAAAACCTACGTAATTCGTTATATACATTGTAGTAAAACAAGTAACTACCGAATTTATTACCCCACATCTCCTAATCTTAATCCAACCAAACTTTTGGTAGGGAATGTTGTAACTACCTCAAATGTCAAAAGATTACTCCATATGTCAGAAAACGCATGAGAAAAAGCATACCTACGCAATGTGCAACAAAACCTAAGTAATTCTTTATATACATTGTAGTAAAAGAAGTAACTACCAAATTCATTACCCCACATCTCCTAATCTTAAACCAACCAAACTATTGGTAGGAAATGTTGTAACTACCTTAAAAGTCTAAGGATTACACCATATGTTAGAAAACGCATGAGAAAAACCCATACATACACAATGCTTCACAACACCTACGTAGTTCTTTATTTTCGTTGTAGTAAAAAGCGTAACTACCGAAATTATTACCTCATATCTCTAATCTTTAACCAACCAAATTTTGGAAGAAAATGTTGTAACTACCTAAAATATCAAAGGAATGCTCCATATGTTAGAAAATGCATGAGAAAAAGTATACCTACGCAATGCGTCACAAAACCTACGTAATTCTTTATATACGTTGTAGTAAAAAGACTAACAACCGAATTTATTACCTTACATCTCCTAATCTTAAACTAACCAAAATTTTGGTAGGAAATGCTGTAACGACCTCAAATGTCAAAGGATTACTCCATATGTTAGAAAACGAATGAGAAAAAGCATACCTACACAATGCTTCATAACACCTTCGTAGTTTATTATTTTTATTGTAGTAAAAAGCATAACTACCGAAATTATTACCCCACATCTCCAAATCTTTAACAAAACAACTTTTGGAAGGAAATGTTGTAACTACATCAAATGTCAAAGGAATGCTCCATATGTTAGAAAACGCATGAGAAAAAGCATACCTACGCAATGTGTAACAAAACCTAAGTAATTCTTTATATACATATTAGTAAAAGAAGTAACTACCGAATTCATTACCCCACATCTCCTAATCTTAAACCAACCAAAATTTTCGTAGGAAATGTTGTAACTACCTTAAAACTCAAAGGATTACACCATACCTACACAATGCTTCACAACACCAACGTAGTTCTTTATTTTCGTTGTAGTAAAAAGCATAAGTACCGAAATTATTACCCCACATCTCCTAATCTTAAACCAACCAAATTTTGGTAGGAAATGTTGTAACTACCTCAAATGTCAAAGGAATACTCCATATGTTAGAAAATGCATGAGAAAAAGTATACCTACGCAATGTGTCACAAAACCTACGTAATTCTTTATATACGTTGTAGTAAAAAGAGTAACAACCGAACTTATTACCCCACATCTCCCAATCTTAAACCAACCAAACTTTTGGTAAGAAATGTTGTAACTACCTCAAATGTAAAAGGATTACTCCATACGCTAGAAAACTCATGAGAAAAAGCATACCTACGCAATGTGTCACAAAACCTACGTAATTCTTTACATACATTGTAGTAAAAGAATGAACTACCGAATTTATTACCCCGCATCTCCTAATCCTTAACCAACCCAACTTTTGGCAGGAAATGTTGTAACTACCTCCAATGTCAAGGATTGCTCCATATGTTAGAAAATGCATGAGAAAAAGTATACCTACGAAATGCGTCACAAAACCTACGTAATTCTTTATATATGTTTTACTTAAACGAGTAACTACCGAATTTATTACCCCACATATCCGAATCTTAAACCGACCAAACTTTTGGTAGGAAATGTTGTAACTACCTCAAATGTCAAAGGATTGCTCCATACGGTAGAAAAAGCATGAGAAATAGTATACCTATGCAAAGCGTCACAAAACCTACGTAATTCTTTATATACGTTGTAGTAAAAAGAGTAACAACCGAATTTATTACCCCACATTTCCTAATCATACACCAACCTAAATTTTGGTAGGAAATGTTGTAACTACCTCAAATGTCAAAGCATTACTCCATATGTTAGAAAACACATGAGAAAAAGCATACCTACGCATTGTGTCACAAAACCTACGTAATTCTTTATATACAATGTAGTAAAACAAGTAACTACCGAATTTATTATCCCACATCTCTTAATCTTAAACCAACAAAACTTTTGGTAGGAAATGTTTTAACTACCTCAAATGTCAAAGAATTACTCCATATGTTAGAAAACGCATGAGAAAAAGCATACCAACGCAATATGTCAAAAAAACCTATGTAATTCTTTATATACATTGTAGTAAAAAAGTAACAACAAAATTTATTACCCCACATATCCTAATCTTAAACCAACCCAACTTTTGGTTAGGAAATGTTTTCACTACCTTAAATGTTAAAGGATGACTCTATATGTTAGGAAACGCATGAGAAGAACAATACCTATCCAATGTGTCACAAACGCTACTTAATTCTTTATATACGTTGTAGTAAAAGAAAAACTACTGAATTCATTACCCCACATCTCCTAATCTTAAACCAACCCAACTTTTGGTAGGAAATATTATAACTACCTTAAAGTCAAAGGATTACTCTATATGTTAGAAAATGCATGAGAAAAACCATACGTTAGAAAACGCATGATAAAAAGTATACCTACGCAATGCATCACAAAATCTACGTAATTCTTTATATACGTTGTAGTTAAAAGAGTAACTACCGAATTTATTACCCCATATATCCTAATCTTAAACCAACCTAACTTTTGATAGGAAATGTTGTAACTACCTGAAATGTCAAAGGATTACTCAATATGTTAGAAAATGAATGAGAAAAAGCATACGTACGCAATGTGTCACAAAACCTACGTAATTCTTTATATACGTTGTAGTAAAAGAAGTAACTACCGAATTTATTTCCCCACATCTCCTAATCTTAAACCAATCAAACATTTCGTAGGAAATGTTGTAACTACCTCAAATGTCAAATGATTACTCCAAATGTGCGAAAACACATGAGTAAAAGTATACCTACGCAATGTGTCACAAAACCTACGTAATTCATTATATACGTTGTAGTAAAAGAAATAACTACCGTATTTATTACCCCACATATCCTAATCTTAAACCAACCCAAATTTTGGTAGGAAATGTTGTAACTACCTCAAATGTCAAAGCATTACTCCATATGTTAGAAAACGCATCAGAAAAAGTATACCTACGCAATATGTCACAAAACCTACGTAATTCATTATATACGTTGTAGTAAAAGAACTAACTACCGAATTTATTACCCCACATCTCCTAAACTTAAACCAACCAAACTTTTGGTAGCAAATGTTGTAAATACCTTAAATGTCAAAGGATTACTCCATATCTTAGAAAACGCATAAGAAAATCCATACCTACACAATTCTTCACAACACCGACGTAGTTTTTTATTTTCTTTGTAGTAAGAAGCGTAACTTCTAAAATTATTACCCCACATCTTCTAATCTTAAACTAACAAAACATTTGGTAGAAAATGTTGAAACTACCTCAAATGTCAAAGGATTGCTCCATATGTTTGAAAACGCATGAGAAAAAGTATACCTATGCAATGCATCACAAAATCTACGTAATTCTTTGTATAGGTTGTAGAAAAAAGAGTAACAACCAAATTTATTACTCCACATTTCGTAATATTAAACCAACCCAACTTTTGGTAAGAAATGTTGTAACTACCTCAAATGTCAAAAGATTACTCAATATGTTAGAAAACGCATGAGAAAAAGCATACCTACGCAATGTGTCACAAAACCTACGTAATTCTTTTTATACGTTGTAGTAAAAAAATGTAACTACCTAATTGATTACCCCACATCTCCTAATCTTAAATCAACAAAACTTTTGGTAGGAAATGTTGTAACTACCTTAAATGTTAAAGGATTACTAAATATGTTAAGAAACGCTTGAGAAGAACCATACATATGCAATCTGTCACAAACGCTACTTAATTCTTTATATACGTCGTAGTAGAAGAAGTAAATACCGAATTTATTACCGCATATCTCCTAATCATAAACCAAACAACTTTTGGTAGGAAATGTTGTAACAACCTTAAATGTCAAAGGATTGCTCCGTATGTTAGAAAACACATGAGAAAAACTATACGTACGTAGTTCTTTATATTTTTTGTAGTAAAAAGCGTAACTACCGTATTTATTTCCCCACATCTCCTAATCTTAAACCAATCAAAATTATGGTAGGAAAAGTTGTAACTACATCAAATGTCAAAGGTTTACTTCATATGTTAGAAAACGCATGAGAAAAAGCGTACCTACGCAATATGTCACAAAAACTACAGAATTCTTTATATACGTTGTGGTAAAAGAAGTAAATACTGTATTTATTACCCCACATATCCTAATCTTAAACAAACCTAACTTTTGGAAGGAAATGTTGTAACTACCGCAAATGTCAAAGGATTACTCCATATCTTAGAAAACGCATGAGAAAAAGCGTACGTACGCAATGTGTCACAAAAGCATACGTAGTTCTTTATTTTTATTGTAACTACCTTAAATGTCAAAAGATTACTCCATATGTTAGAAAATGCATGAGAAAAACCATTCCTACATAGCGTTTCACAACGATTACGTAGTTCTTTATTTTTATTGTTACATTTCCTAATCTTAAACCAACAAAACTATTAGTAGGAAATGTTGTAACTACCTCAAATGTCAAAGGATTTCTCCATACGTTAGAAAACACACGAGAAAAAAGTATACGTACGCAATGCATCACAAAATATACGCAATTCTTTATTTACGTTGTAGTTAAAAGAGTAACTACCGACTTTATTACCCAAATATCCTAATCTTAAACCAACCCAACTTTTGGTAGGAAATGTTGTAACTACCTCAAATGTCAAAGAATTACTCAATATGTTAGAAAATGAATGAGAAAAAGCATACCTATGCAATGTGTCACAAAAACCAATGTAATTCTTTATATAAGTTGCAGAAACAGAAGTAACTACTGAATTTATTACCCCACATCTCCTAATCTTAAACCAATCAAACTTTTGGTAGGAAATGTTGTAACTACCTCAAATGTCAAAGGATTGCTCCATATGTAAGAAAACATATGAGAAAAAGCATACCTACGCAATGTGTCACAAAACCTACGTAATTCTTTATATACGTTGTAGTAAAAGAAGTAACTACCATGTTTATTACCCCACATATCCTAATCTTAAACCAACCCAACTTTTGGTAGGAAATGTTGTAACTACCTCAAATGTCAAAGGATTGCTCCATATGATAGAAAACGCATGAGAAAAAAGTATACCTACGCAATGCATCACAAAACCTACTTAATTCTTTATATACGTTGTAGTAAAAAGAGTAACAACCGAATTTATTTCCCACATTTCATAATCTTAAACCAACCCAACATTTGGTAGTAAATGTTGTAACTACCTCAAATGTCAAAGGATTACTCAATATGTTAGAAAACGCATGAGAAAAAGCATACCTACGCATTGTGCCACAAAACCTACGTAATTCTTTATATACATTGTAGTAAAAGAAGTAACTACCGAATTTATTACCCCATATATCCTAATCTTAATCCAATCAAACTTTTGGTAGGAAATGTTGTAACTACCTTAAATGTTAAAGGATTACTCCATATGTTAGGAAACGCTTGAGAAGAACTATACATATGCAATTTGTCACAAACGGTACATAATTCTTTCTATACGTTGTAGTGAAAGAAATAACTACCGAATTTATTACCGCACATCTCCTAATCTTAAACCAACCCAAGTACTGGTAGGAAATGTTGTAACAACCATAAATGTCAAAGGATTACTCCGTGTGTTAGAAAACGCATGGGAAAAACCATACCTACGCAATGCTTCACCAAACCTACGTAGTTCCTTATATTTGTTATAGTAAAAAGTGTAACTACCAAATTTATTACCCCATATCCCCTAATCTTAAACCAATCAAACTTTTGGTAGGAAAAGTTGTAACTACCTCAAATGTCAAAGGATTACTTCATATGTTAGAAAACGCATGAGAAAAAGCATACCTATGCAATATGTCACAAAACATATGTAATCCTTTATATACATTGTAGTAAAAGAACTAAATACCGTATTTATTACCCCATATATCTTAATCTCAAACCAACCCAACTTTTTGTCCAAAATGTTGTAACTACCTCAAATGTCAAAGGATTACTTCATATGTTAGAAAAAGCATGAGAAAAAGCATACCTATCCAATGTGTCACAAAACCTATGTAATTCTTTATATACGATGTAGTAAAAGAAGTAACTGCCGAATTTATTATGCCACATCTCCTAATCTTAAACCAACCAAACTTTTGGTAGAAATTTTGTAACCACCTTAAATGTCAAAAGTTTATTCCATATGTTAGAAAACGCATGAGAAAAACCATTCCTACACAGTGCTTCACAACGCTTACGTAGTTCTTTATTTTTATTGTAGTAAAAAGCTTAACAACCGAAATTACTACCCTACATCTCCTAATCTTAAACCAACAAAACTTTTGGTAGGAAATCTTGTAACTACCTCAAATGTCAAAGGAATGCTCCATACATTAGAAAACGCATGAGAAAAAGTATACCTACGCAATGCATCACAAAATCTATGTAATTCTTTATTCACGTTGTAGTTAAAAGAGTAACTACCGAATTTATTACCCCACGTATCCTAATCTTAAACCAACACAACTTTTGTAAGGAAATGTTGTAACTACCTCAAATGTCAAAGGATTGCTCAATATGTTAGAAAATGAATAAGAAAAAGCATACCTACGCAATGTGTCACAAAACCTACGTAATTCTTTATATACGTTGTAGTAAAAGAAGTAACTACCCAATTTATTTCCCCACATCTCCTAATCATAAACCAATCAAACATTTCGTAGGAAATGTTGTAACTACCTCAAATGTCAAATGATTACTCCAAATGTGCGAAAACACATGAGTAAAAGTATACCTACGCAATGTGTCACAAAACCTACGTAATTCATTATATACGTTGTAGCAAAAGAAGTAACTACCGTATTTATTACCCCACATATCCTAATCTTAAACCAACCCAACTTTTGGTAGGAAATGTTGTAACTACCTCAAATGTCAAAGCATTACTCCATGTGTTAAAAAACGCATGAGAAAAACCATTCCTACATAGCGTTTCACAACAATTACGTAGTTCTTTATTTTTATTGTAGTAAAAAGCGTAACGACTGAAATTATTACCCTACATTTCCTAATCTTAAACCAACAAAACTTTTAGTAGGAAATGTTGTAACTACCTCAAATGTCATAGGATTTCTCCATACGTTAGAAAACGCACGAGAAAAAAATATACGTACGCAATGCATCACAAAATCTACGCAATTCTTTATTTACGTTGTAGTTAAAAGAGTAACTATCGAATTTATTACCCCAAATATCCTAATCTTAAACCAACCCAACTTTTGGTAGGAAATGTTGTAACTACCTCAAATGTCAAAGAATTACTCAATATGTTAGAAAATGAATGAGAAAAAGCATACCTATGCAATGTGTCACAAAAACCAACGTAATTCTTTTTATGCGTTGCAGAAACAGAAGTAACTACCGAATTTATTACCCCACATTCATAATCTTAAACCAATCAAACTTTTGGTAGGAAATGTTGTAACTACCTCAAATGTCAAAGGATTACTCCATATGTAAGAAAACATATGAGAAAAAGCATACCTACGCAACGTGTCACAAAACCTACGTAATTCTTTATATATGTTGTAGTAAAAGAAGTAACTACCATAATTATTACCCCACATATCCTAATCTTAAACCAACCCAACTTTTGGTAGGAAATGTTGTAACTACCTCAAATGTCAAAGGATTGCTCCATATGATAGAAAACGCACGAGAAAAAGTATACCTACGCAATGCATCACAAAACCTACGTAATTCTTTATATACGTTGTAGTAAAAAGAGTAACAACCGAATTTATTTCCCACATTTCATAATCTTAAACATCCCAACTTTTGGTAGTAAATGTTGTAACTACCTTAAATGTTAAAGGATTACTCCATATGTTAGGAAACACTTGAGAAGAACCATACATATGCAATTTGTCACAAACGGTACATAATTCTTTCTATACGTTGTAGTGAAAGAAATAACTATCGAATTTATTACCGCACATCTCCTAATCTTAAACCAACCCAAATACTGGTAGGAAATGTTGTAACAACCATAAATGTCAAAGGATTACTACGTGTGTTAGAAAACGCATGGGAAAAACCATACCTACGCAATGCTTCACCACACCTACGTAGTTCCTTATATTTGTTATAGTAAAAAGCGTAACTACCAAACTTATTACACCATATCCTCTAATCTTAAACCAATCAAACTTTTGGTAGGAAAAGTTGCAACTACCTCAAATGTCAAAGGATTACTTCATATGTTAGAAAACGCATGAGAAAAAGCATACCTAGGCAATATGTCACAAAACATACGTAATCTTTTATATACATTGTAGTAAAAGAAGTAAATAGCGTATTTATTACCCCATATATCTTAATCTTAAACCAACCCAACTTTTTGTCCAAAATGTTGTAACTACCTCAAATGTCAAAGGATTACTTCATATGTTAGAAAAAGCATGAGAAAAAGCATACCTATCCAATGTGTCACAAAACCTATGTAATTCTTTATATACGATGTAGTAAAAGAAGTAACTACCGAATTTATTACGCCACATCTCCTAATCTTAAACCAACCAAACTTTTGGTAGAAATTTTGTAACCACCTTAAGTGTCAAAAGATTATTCCATATGTTAGAAAACGCATGAGAAAAACCATTCCTACACAGTGCTTCACAACGCTTACGTAGTTCTTTATTTTTATTGTAGTAAAAAGCTTAACAACCGAAATTACTACCCTACATCTTCTAATCTTAAACCAATAAAACTTTTGGTAGGAAATCTTGTAACTACCTCAAATGTCAAAGGAATGCTTCATACATTAGAAAATGCATGAGAAAAAGTATACCTACGCAATGCATCACAAAATCTATGTAATTCTTTATACACGTTGTAGTTAAAAGAGTAACTACCGAATTTATTACCCCACGTATCCTAATCTTAAACCAGCACAACTTTTGTAAGGAAATGTTGTAACTACCTCAAATGTCAAAGGATTGCTCAATATGTTATAAAATGAATAAGAAAAAGCATACCTACGCAATGTGTCACAAAACCTACGTAATTCTTTACATACGTTGTAGTAAAAGAAGTAACTATCGAATTTATTACCCCACATCTCCTAAACTTAAACCAATCAAACTTTTGGTAGGAAATGTTGTAACTACCTCAAATGTCAAAGGATTACTCCATATGTTAGAAAACGCATGAGAAAAAGCATACCTACTCAATGTGCCACAAAACCTACGTAATTCTTTATATACTTTGTAGTAAAAGAAGTAACTACCGTATTTATTACCCCACATATCCTATTCCTAAACCAACCCATCTTTTGGTAGGAAATGCTGTAACTACATCAAATGTCAAAGGGTTACTCCATATGTTATAAAACGCATGAGAAAAAGTATACCTACGTAATGTGTCACAAAACCTACGTAATTCATTATAAATGTTGTAGTAAAATAAGTAACTACCTAATTTATTACCCAACATCTCCTAATCTTAAACCAATCATGCTTTTTGTAGGAAATGTTGTAACTCCCTTAAATGTCAAAGGATTACTCCATATCTTAGAAAACGCATGAGAAAAACCATACCTACATAGTTCTTCAAAACACCGACGTAGTTCTTTATTTTCTTTGTAGTAAAAAGCGTAACTAGTGAAATTATTACCCACATCTCCTAATCTTAAACTAACAAAATATTTGGTAGGAAATGTTGTAACTACCTCAAATGTCAAAGGATTGCTCCATATGTTAGAAAACGCATGAGAAAAAAGTATATCTACGCGATGCATCACAAAACCTACATAATTCTTTATATATGTTGTAGTAAAAAGAGTAACAACCGAATTTATTTCCCCACATTTCGTAATCTTAAACCAACCCATCTTTTGAAAGGAAATGTTGTAACTACTTTAAATGTCAAAGGATTACTCAATATGTTAGAAAATGCATGAGAAAAAGAATACATACGCAATGTGTCACAAAACCTACGTAATTCTTTATATACGTTGTAGTAAAAGAAGTAACGACCGAATTTATTACCACACATCTCCTAATATTAAACCAACCAACATTTGGGTAGGAAATGTTGTAACTACCTTATATGTTAAAGGATTACTCCATATGTTAAGAAACGCTTGAGAAGAACCATACATATGCGATGTGTGACAAACGCTAATTAATTCTTTATATACGTTGTAGTAAAAGATGTAACTACCGAATTTATTACCGTACATCTCCTAATCTTAAACCAACCCAACTTCTGGTAGGAAATGTTGTAAAAACCTTAAATGTCAAAGGATTTATTTCGTATGTTAGAAAATGCATGAGAAAAACCATACCCACGTAATGCTTCACCACACCTACATAATTCTTTATATTTGTTGTAGTAAAAAGCGTAACTGCCGAATTTATTACCCGACATCTCCCAATCTTAAACCAACCATACTTTTGGTAGGAAATGTTGTAACTACCTTAAATGTCAAAGGATTACTCCATGTCTTAGAAAATGCATGCGAAAAACCAAACCTACACAATTCTTCACAACACCGACGTAGTTCTTCATTTTATTTGTAGTAAAAAGCGTAACTACTGAAATTATTACCCCACATCTCCTAATCTTAAACTAACAAAACATTTGGTAGGAAATGTTGTAACTACCTCAAATGTCAAAAGATTGCTCCATATGTTAGAAAACGCATGAGAAAAAGTATACCTATGTAATGCATAAAAAAAACCTACGTAATTCTTTATATATGTTGTAGTAAAAAGAGTAACAACCGAATTTATTACCCCACATTTTGTAATCTTAAACCAAGCCAACTTTTGGTAGGAAATGTTGTAACTTCCTTAAATGTCAAAGGATTACTCAATATGTTTGAGAAAAGGCATACCTACGCAATATGTCACAAAACCTACGTAAAAGAAGTAACTACCGAATTTATTACCCCACATCTCCTAATCTTAAACCAACCAAACTTTTGGTAGGAAATGTTGTAACTACCTTAAATGTTAAATGATTACTCCATATGTTAAGAAACGCTTGAGAAGAACCATACATATGTGATGTGTCACAAATGCTACTTAATTCTTTATATACATTGTAGTAAAAGAAGTAATTACCGAATTTATTACCGCACATCTCCTAAGCTTAAACCAACGTAACTTCTGGTAGGAATTGTTGTAACAACTTTAAATGTCAAAAGATTTATTTCGTATGTTAGAAAACGCATGAGAAAAACCATACCCACGTAATGCTTCACCACACCTACGTAATTCTTTATATTTGTTGTAGTAGAAAATGTAACTA
This sequence comes from Hibiscus mutabilis, assembly GCA_019671005.1. Taxonomy (NCBI): domain Eukaryota; kingdom Viridiplantae; phylum Streptophyta; class Magnoliopsida; order Malvales; family Malvaceae; genus Hibiscus; species Hibiscus mutabilis. The sequence goes on along the minus strand of CM033717.1, from coordinate 27,001,973 downwards.
CCGAAATTATTACCCCATATCTCCTAATCTTAAACCAATCAAACTGCTGGTAGGAAAAGTTGTAACTACCTCAAATGTCAAAGGATTACTCCATATGTTAGAAAACGCATGAGGAAAAACATACCTACGTAATGTGTCACAAAACCTACGTAATTCTTTATATACGTTGTAGTAAAAGAAGTAAATACCGTATTTATTACCCCATATATCCTAATCTTAAACCAACCCAACTTTTGGTAGGAAATGTTGTTACTACCTTAAATGTCAAAGGATTTATTTTGTATGTTAGAAAATGCATGAGAAAAACCGTACCCACATAATGTTTCACAACACCTACGTAATTCTTTATATTTGTTGTAGTAAAAGCGTAACTACCGAATTTATTACCCCACGTCTCCTAATCTTAAACCAATCAAACTTTTGGTAGGAAAAGTTGTAACTACGTCAAATGTCAAAGGATTACTCCATATGTTAGACAACGCATGAGAAAAAGCATACCTATGCAATGTGTCACAAAACCTACGTAATTCCTTATATACGTTGTAGTAAAAGAAGTAAATATCGTATTTATTACCCCACATATCCTAATCTTAAACCAACCCAAATTTTTTTAGGAAATGTTGTTACTACCTCAAATGTCAAAGGATTACTCCATATGTTAGAAAACGCATGAGAAAAAGCATACCTACACAATGTGTCACAAAACCTATGTAATTTTTTATATACGTTGTAGTAAAAGAAGTAACTACCAAATTTATTACGCCACATCTCCTAATCTTAAACCAACCAAACTTTTGGTTGCAAATGTTGTAACTACTTTAAATGTCACAAGATTACTCCATATGTTAGAAACCGCATGAGAAAAACCATTCCTAAACATTGCATCACAACACTTACGTAGTTCGTTATTTTTATTGTAGTAAAAAGCGTAACAACCTAAATTATTACCCCACACCTCCTAATCTTAAACCAACAAAACTTTTGGTAGGAAATGTTGTAACTACCTCAAATGTCAAAGGATTGCTCAATACGTTAGAAAACGCATGAGAAAAAGCTTACCTATGGAATGCATCACAAAATCTACGTAATTCTTTATATACGTTGTAGTTAAAAGAGTAATTACCGAATTTATTATCCCACATATCCTAATCATATAACAACCCAACTTTTGGTAGGAAATGTTGTAACTACCTCAGATGTCAAAGGATTACTCCATATGTTAGAAAACGCATGAGAAAAAGTATACCTACGCAATGTGTCACAAAACCTACGTAATTCATTATATACGTTGTAGTAAAAGAAGTTACTACCGAATTTATTACCCCACATCTCCCAATCTTAATCCAACCATACTTTTGGTAGGAAATGTTATAACTACCTTAAATGTCAAAGGATTACTCCATGTCTTAGAAAACGCATGCGAAAACCAAACCTACACAATTCTTCACAACACCGACGTAATTCTTTATTTTCTTTGTAGTAAAAAGCGTAACTACTAAAATTATTGCCCCACATCTCCTAATCTTAAACGAACAAAACATTTGGGAGGAAATTTTGTAACTACCTCAAATGTCAAAGGATTACTCCATATGTTAGAAAACGCATGAGAAAAAGTATACCTATGCAATGCATCAAAGAACCTGCGTAATTCTTTATATACGTTGTAGTAAAAAGAGTAACAACCGAATTTATTACCCCATATTTCGTAATCTTAAACCAACCCAACTTTTGGTAGGAAATGTTGTAACTTCCTCAAATGTCAAAGGATTACTCAATATGTTAGAAAACGCATGAGAAAAAGCATACCTACGCAATGTGTCACAAAACCTACGTAAAAGAAGTAACTATCGAATTTATTACCCCACATCTCCTAATCTTAAACGAACCAAACTTTTGGTAGGAAATGTTGTAACTACCTTAAATGTTAAGTGATTACTCCATACGTTAAGAAACGCTTGAGAAGAACCATACATATGCGATGTGTCACAAACGCTACTTAATTCTTTATATACATTGTAGTAAAAGAAGTAACTACCGAATTTATCACCGCACATCTCCTAATATTATACCAACGTAACTTCTGGTAGGAAATGTTGTAACAACTTTAAATGTCAAAGGATTTATTTCATATGTTAGAAAATGCATGAGAAAAACCATACCCACGTAATGCTTCACCACACCTACGTAATTTTTTTGTTGTAGTAAAAAATGTAACTACATAATTTATTACACCATATCTCCTAATCTTAAACCAATCAAACTTTTGGTAGGAAAAGTGGTAACTACCTCAAATGACAAAGGATTACTCCATATGTTAGAAAACGCATGAGGAAAAGCATACCTACGCAATGTGTCACAAAACCTACGTAATTCTTTATATACGTTGTAGTAAAAGAAGTAAATACCGTATTTATTACCCCACATATCCTAATCTTAAACCAACCCAACTTTTGGTAGGAAATGTTGCAACTACCTCAAATGTCAAAGGATTACTCTATATGTTAGAAAATGCATGAGAAAAAGCATACCTACACAATGTGTCACAAAAACTATGTAATTCTTTGTATACATTGTAGTAAGAGAAGTAACTACCGAATTTATTACGCCACATCTCCTAATCTTAAACCAACCAAACTTTTGGTACAAAATGTTGTAACTACCTTAAATGTCAAAAGATTACTCCATATCTTAGAAACCGTATGAGAAAAACCATTCCTAAACAGTGCATCACAACGCCTACGTAGTTCTTTATTTTTATTGTAGTAAAAAGCGTAACAACCGAAATTATTACCCCACACATCCTAATCTTAAACCATCAAAACTTTTGGTAGGAAATGTTAGAACTACCTCAAATGCCAAAGGATTGCTCAATACGTTAGAAAACGCATGAGAAAAAGCTTACCTATGGAATGCATCTCAAAATCTATGTAATTCTTTATATACGTTGTAGTTAAAAGAGTAACTACCGAATTTATTATCCCACATATCCTAATCTTAAACCAACCCATCTTTTGGTAGGAAATGTTGTAACTACCTCAAATGTCAAATGATTACTCCATATGTGAGAAAACGCATGAGAAAAAGTATACCTACGCAATGTGTCACAAAACCTATGTAATTCATTATATACGTTGTAGTAAAAGAAGTAACTAGCGAATTTATTACCCCACATCTCCCAATCTTAAACCAACCATACTTTTGGTAGGAAAAGTTGTAACTACCTTAAATGTCAAAGGATTACTCCATGTCTTAGAAAACGCATGCGAAAAACCAAACCTAAACAATTCTTCACAACACCGATGTAGTTTTTTATTTTCTTTGTAGTAAAAAGCGTAACTACTGAAATTATTACCCCACATCTCCTAATCTTAAACTAACAAAAAAATTGGTAGGAAATGTTGTAACTACCTCAAATGTCAAAGGATTGCTCCATATGTTAGAAAACGCATGAGAAAAAGTATACCTATGCAATGCATCAAAAAACCTACGTAATTCTTTATATACGTTGTAGTAAAAAGAGTAACAACGGAATTTATTACTCCATATTTCATAATCTTAAACCAACCCAACTTTTGGTAGGAAATGTTGTGACTTCCTCAAATGTCAAAGTATTACTCAATATGTTAGAAAACGCATGAGCAAAAGCATACATACGCAATGTGTCACAAAACCTACGTAAAAGAAGAAACTACCGAATTTATTACCCCACATCTCGTAATCTTAAACCAACCAAACATTTGGTAGGAAATGTTGCAACAACCTTAAATGTTAAATGATTACTCCATATGTTAAGAAACGCTTGAGAAGAACCATACATATGCGATGTGTCACAAATGCTACTTAATTCTTTATATACATTATAGTGAAAGAAGTAACTACCGAATTTATTACTGCACATCTCCTAATCTTAAACCAACGTAACAACTAGTAGGAAATGTTGTAACAACTTTAAATGTCAAAGGATTTATTTCGTACATTAGAAAACGTATGAGAAAAACCATACCCACGTAATGCTTCACCACACCTACGTAATTCTTTATATTTGTTGTAGTAAAAAACGTAACTACCGAATTTATTACCCCACATCTCCTAATCTTAAACCGATCAAACTTTTGGTAGGAAAAGTGGTAACTACCTCAAATGTCAAAGGATTACTCCATATGTTATAAAACGCATGAGGAAAAGCATACCGACGCAATGTATCACAAAACCTACGTAATTCTTTATATAAGTTGTAGTAAAAGAAGTAAATACCGTATTTATTACCCCACATATCCTAATCTTAAACCAACCTAACTTTTGGTAGGAAATGTTGTAACTACCTCAAATGTCAAAGGATTACTCCATATGTTAGAAAACGCATGAGAAAAAGCATACCTATGCAATGTGTCACAAAACCTATGTAATTCTTTGTATACGTTGTAGTAAAAGAAGTAACTACCGAATTTATTACGCCACATCTCCTAATCTTAAACCAACCAAACTTTTGGTAGCAAATGTTGTAACTACCTTAAATGTCAAAAGATTAATCCATATGTTAGAAAACGCATGAGAAAAACCATTCCTACACAGTGCTTCACAATGCCTACGCAGTTCTTTATTTTTATTGTAGTAAAAAGCGTAAGAACCAAAATTATTACCCCACATCTCCTAATCTTAAGCCAACCAAACTTTTGGTAGAAAATGTTTTAACTACCTTAAATGTCAAAGGATTGCTCTATACGTTAGAAAATGCATGAGAAAAAGCATACCTACGTAATGCATCACAAAATCTAGGTAATTCTTTATATACGTCATAGTTAAAAGAGTAACTACCAAATTTATTACCCCACATATCCTAATCTTAAACCAACCCATTTTTTGGTAGGAAATGTTGTAACTGCCTCAAATGTCAAAGGATTAATCAATATATTAGAAAATGAATGAGAAAAATCATACTTGCGCAATGTGTCATAAAACCTACGTAATTCTTTATATACATCGTAGTAAAAGAAGTAACTACCGCATTTATTACCCCACATCTCTTAATCTTAAACCAGTCAAACTTTTGGTAGGAAATGTTGTAACTACCTCAAATGTCAAAGGATTACTCCATATGTTAGAAAACGCATGAGAAAAAGCATACCTACGCAATGTGTCAAAAAACCTACGTAATTTTTTATATACGTTGTAGAAAAGGATGTAACTACCGCATTTATCACCCCACATATCCTAATCTTAAACCAACCTAACTTTTGGTAGGAAATATTGTAACTACATCAAATGTCAAAGGATTACTCCATATGTTAGAAAACACATGGGAAAAAGCATACCTATGCAATGTGTCACAAAACCTATGTAATTCTTTGTATAGTTGTAGTAAAAGATGTAACTACCGAATTTATTACGCCAAATCTCCTAATCTTAAACCAACCAAAATTTTGGTAGCAAATGTTGTAACTACCTTAAATGTCAAAAGATTACTCCATATGTTAGAAAACTCGTGAGAAAAACCATTCCTACACAGTGCTTCACAACGCCTACACAGTTCTTTATTTTTATTGTAGTAAAAAGCGTAACAACCGAAATTATTACCCCACATCTCTTAATCTTAATCCAAAAAAACATTTGGTAGGAAATGTTGTAACTACCTCAAATGTCAAAGGATTGCTCCATACGTTAGAAAACGCATGAGAAAAAGCATACCTACGCAATGCATCACAAAATCTACGTAATTCTTTATATACGTCGTAGTTAAAAGAGTAACTACCGAATTTATTACCCCACATATCCTAATCTTAAACCAACCCAATTTTTGGTAGGAAATGTTGTAACTACCTCAAATGTCAAAGGATTACTCAATATGTTAGAAAATGAATGAGAAAAATCATACTTACGCAATGTGTCATAAAACCTACGTAATTCTTTATATACATTGTAGTAAAAGAAGTAACTACCGAATTTATTACCCTACATCTCTTAATATTAAACCAATCAAAAGTTTGGTAGGAAATGTTGTAACTACCTGAAATGTCAAAGGATTACTCCATATGTTAGAAAACGCATGAGAAAAAGCATACCTACGCAATGTGTCAAAAAACCTATGTAATTCTTTATATAAGTTGTAGTAAAAGATGTAACTACAGTATTTATTACCCCACATATCCTAATCTTAAACCAACCCAACTTTTGGTAGGAAATGTTGTAACTACCTCAAATGTCAAATGATTACCCCATATGTCACAAAACCTACGTAATTCTTTGTATACGTTGTAGTAAAAGAAGGAACTACCGAATTTATTACACCACGTCTCTTAATCTTAAACCAACCAAACTATTGGTAGCAAATGTTTTAACTACCTTAAATGTCAAAGGATTACTCTATATGTTAGAAAACGCATGAGAAAAACCATTCATACACAATGTTTCACAACACCTACATAGTTCTTTATTTTCGTTGTAGTAAAAAGTGTAACAACCAAAATTATTGCCCCACATTTCCTAATCTTAAACCAACCAAACTTTTGGTAGGAATTGTTGTAACTACCTCAAATGTCAAAGGATTGCTCCATATGTTAGAAAAGGCATGAGAAAAAGTATACCTACGCAATGCATCACAAAACCTTCGTAATTCTTTATATACGTTGTAGTTAAAAGAGTAACTACCGAATTTATTACCCTACATAACCTAATCTTAAACCAACCCAACTTTTGGTAGGAAATGTTGTAACTACCTCAAATGTCAAAGGATTACTCCATATGTTAGAAAACAAATGAGAAAAAGCATACCTACGCAATGTGTCACAAAACCTACTAATTCTTTATATACGTTGTAGTAAAAGAAGTAACTACCGAATTTATTACCCCACATCTCCTAATCTTAAACCACCCAAACTTTTGGTACGAAATGTTGTAACTACCTTAAATGTTATAGGATTACTCCATATGTTAGGAAACGCATTAGAAAAACCATACCTACACAATGCTTCACAACACCTACGTAGTTCTTTATTTTCGTTGTAGTAAAAAGCATAACTACCGAAATTATTACCCCACATGTCCTAATATTAACCCAATCAAAGTTTTGGTAGGAAATTTTGTAACTACCTAAAATGTCAAAGGATTGCTCCATATGTTAGAAAACGCATGAGAAAAAGTATACCTTCGCAATGCGTCAAAAAACCTATGTAATTCTTTATATACGTTGTAGTAAAAAGAGTAACTATCGAGTTTATTACCCCACTTTCTTAATCTTAAACCAACCCAACTTTTGGTAAGAAATGTTGTAACTACCTCAAATGTCAAAGGGTTACTCCATATGTTAGAAAATGCATGAGAAAAAGTATACCTGCTGTTACGCGTATTAAGTGCTTCACAATTTGTGCAAGTGTACATGTCGCAAGTTATAGTATATATAGATATCGTCTCCACAGGGATTAGTGCTGCTTCAGGAATCTAACTTCTCGCACTGAAAGTAAAAACACAATTTGGTGATTGTAGGAGTTCTAATTAACAAGAAAATAAAAGAGCAATTAAATAAAAAGAAGATGTAATCGAATAAGAGAGAGTAGTCCAGGTTATCGTGAGTTGTGGTGTGATAATTGAATGGACCATCGTGGTAATTGAGTGCTAGAGTAGCTCAATTGCTCAACAATTGAATCCAGTTAGATTACCTTGGCAAATCTGCGATTTCCTGGGCAAGTCTGTGATTGCCTGGGCAATTGGGAATGGAGCGATTGCCTAGGTAATTGGGCGACAACCTTTAAGTTTCGGCGAAGCATTCATCAATGGTTTCTTGTTATCCCTAACTCAAAACACTGTTAATTGTGCATGGCTTGATAATACATCCCTGCATGAACCAAGGGTGAACAACAACCTATCTTGTGCTCTTTTTAGCCGTTGAAATTCGTAACTTATCCCTAAGTCGAATTAGTCTTCACCATCGATTGATTGAATAAAGACCATGCTCATTCTTTTCTTGAATCTAACTCTCATGATATTAGATAAATGGATGAATTCACGAGATCCTCTCCCAATTCACTCGCAAAATTAAAGAACCAATAATGAACAAACTTTGAAGTAAAATTGCAAACTCAGTACCTAAACAAATCCAATCGTTTTCACAACCATAAAAACACAATAACCCAAGCCAAATAAAATTAGTTCATGGTTGGGTGCAAAAGAAACACAAATTAAAAATTCCCTAACATGAACCTAATCGAACAAAGAAGAAGAAAGAAGATGTCGATCAGCCCTTTGGCTTTTTCTCTCTAATCGCACATATAGAAGTAGGCAGCTAGGGCTTGTATTTATAAGAGATGGATAGGTTAAAGTCTTTCTTGAGGAGGAAGTTAAGTTGGAATTAAATACAATAAAAGAAATAAATTCCTTTTATTATTATATTTTTATTCCTTTAAAAACTTCTCTTAAAACTCTTAGAATTTAATCTTGTAACACCCTAAAATTGGCCTAGTAATGTTAGCACTATCTAAGCTATATGCTAATTGAATTCATAAGCTAATCAATTTAAAAGAAGAATGAACATTGGCCATCCTTAAAATCAAATAAGTGAAATTAGAACCAAATTGAATTGAAATGAAAACTAGAAGGCATAAATGAAATGATGGAAATGTGAACATATAAAACATTAGAGTTTGCATGCAATGGGGATTAAGTTTGAGGGCCTCGACACATGTTCTCAAATGAAGAGAACGCGTGCCAAAGCCATGGATGACTCACGGTCAAGAAGGGAAAATAACAAACAAATTATTATCTTCCCCCATAATTCATCCTCTTGGCCGATTCTAGAGAGAGAAAGAGGAAAGAAATTTGCTTGCAAACACCTTCAATTCAAGCTTCTTGATTCATCCATTGGTCAAATTTAGCTTGGAGAAGGTATAATACTTGATTCTAACTTGTTGTAGATTGTTGAACCTTGAATTGATGATGTTCTTGTTGCTTTGATGAAATTGGATGATTTCTATGTGTGTTAGGAACATGCTAGCTTCAATTAGAACTTGGAAACTGAATGCTAGTAACTAAATTGCTAATGAAATATGTATGTAGTTGCTGGAAATTTGAGAAATATAAACATGATTGAAAACAGTCTTGATTGGGGACTGTTTTGATATAGAAATTGTGTAAACATGTCAATTGAACATAGAACACTATTTTGATCATGTTTCTAGGTAAAATGAAGATTGAATTGAATATATATGTTGCTGGAAAATGACTACACCTAATTGAACTAGTTAAATTAGGTAATGGACTGCCTAGTAGATGAATTGGATGTGTAAATGCGATCAAATAGATCAAATTAGGTTCAACATGATAATGCCCTGTTTTAAGAACATTGCTAGGTGAATTATGATTACCTAGACATGTATGAACATGAACATGAATAAAATTGACATGTTAGGACCTTGCTAAAAAGAGTTAAGAAGCTAGAAATGCAACCTAGTGTAATCTGCCCAGAATGCTCTGTTATGGGCAGTAACTTTGAAAATCACTATAAATTGTGTATAATGAATTTAAGGCTTATGGACAAGACCTTGGTATGTCTAAATTCATTAGGAGAAAATAGAACTAAACTCTGGGTTGTATACTGAAATGTAGAGTAGAAACACTAGGGACAGTGCAAATTGTCCAGTATAGAAAAATGTCCTATCTTTAAGTTAAAAACTGTATTAATTGGAAAAGAACTAAAATGCAAGCCTTATATGGTCATAAATAAAATTTTGTTAGCTTTCCAACGGTGTAAAACAATTGAAATTCTGACGAACGGAATGAAAGTGATGCATGATTTAGTGACTAGAGTGCAAGCTGCCTGGCAGTAGCTATATAGGCAAATGCACACTGTTTTGTGGCATTTTGCAAACTGTCTTGTAAACAGTTTTAGGCCTTTGATTATGCCTTGTTTTACATGAACTAGAATGTAGAAAAGTGTGGTTAAGTGTAATGGAAAATGTATATGAGCATGTTGCCAAATTTGTGATTGTTGTGTGCTTGTAACTTTGTCTTGATTTGATGATCACATATACTTGTCTTGACATGTACTTGTTGTGCAATGTGATAGAACCAGGAGTAAACTTGGTGGAAGAGGATAGAGTGGATCATCCTAAAGCCAAGAACAAAGGAGTGTGGATCCAAGACTAGCTAAGCTTGTAGTATTGTGAGTATAGTTACCTCTAGGGTTAGGACTAGGTCCTAACCAATGCATATTTGTTTATACACTTGAATTGTTAAATGAACCTAATCATGGACATGACCTAATAAGGGAATAATGACTAGTAATGCATGAAACTAGATCACATCTTGATTTACATGATCAATTTGAATGCTAAGCATGTTTGTATGGTATATTGGTGCTTGTATGTGGCATGATACTTGTGATTGAATGTTAAAGACTTGCTTGAGACATATTCTCATTTTGATGAAATGAAACATGAAACTACTTGATATGTGAGCTATGGCTCAATGGCCTAAGGGCCTAATATGAAATGAACTTGCTTGACATGAACTTAATCTTGAAACACATGAATAAATAGTAAATCGAACAACCTTGGTAGCTAGTTGGACTAGGTAGAAGGGTATGCCTTAGAGTCTAGAGCTCATTGTGTAAGGGTGGACTACAGTCCAGGGCTAAGGCCCGTATTTGGCGACAGACGGAGGGCACTTATGTGGTCTTTGGCGACAGTAGGAGGGTTTACCAGCACTACGGTGCATCTTGTGGCGATAGTTGGTTGGAGACTCAATTACCTATACAAACTAAGTACCAAGGGGGTTGTTTAATGAATAACAATTGAAATAACAATCCTACATCATATGTTACTTGTCTTGAATGCAATGAAATTGTATGTTACTTGACTTGAAAGCATGACTCCTTGATTTCTTGTTTTGCAAGCATGTTGTGCTTGATTCATGAAGTATGAATTCTTGTTGCTTGTACCTTGTTGGCCGAATGTATGATATCCTTAGCTAGGATAATCTTGATGCTTGAAAGCCTAGCTAAGATCACTCTAATGCTTGAAAGCCTAGCTAAGATCACTTTAATGCTTGAAAGCCTTAGCTAGGTCTATACTTGATTAAATAACATATGAAACTTGAAATAACAAATGATTAGATTTAGTGCTACCTCACTAAGTACATTCTTGTACTTATCACTCTCGTTTTCATTCTTCCCAACTACAGGATGAAGGATACGAGAATTGCTTGATCTTGAAGCATGTTACCTTGAGCAGCAAGCAACTCACACAAGCTTTGCCTAAGTATGATTTCATACTTTTTTTGTATATCTCCTAGAATGGTGGCATTAGAATGTTTATAGTTAGTTGAACATGCATTTTAAAGCTTGTATATAATGGTTGATGGGCCTACAATGTTATGTATATAGTAACAAGTATGTAATGAACTTAGATAACATGTAATGGATGATGTGTTGCTGCACATTTGTTGATGAAATTGAATAATCATATGTTGATCTAGTTTGTTATGAAACAATTCGAAAGATTTGTCTTGTTCATGTGTATGCTTGAAATAGAATAGAGTGTGATGAACCTTGCTGTTGTTCTACCATTCGATTGTCTTGTTAACTATAGGTTCATATGTGAATGAATGTACCTTAATGTGAGTATGGTTGTATGTTTGATTGGTAAGGCCGAATTGTCTAATGTGATTATATGATGTTTGCCGAATGCATAAGGATAGAGTAAGACTTGAATAGAACTAGTTTCATGCTATTGAATGGATAGATAATCATGCTTAGTAAGTAAAGGATTGATATGTCTAAATGTATACACACTAAGGGACCTTGAATTGAAATGAAACATGTTGGTATTCTTAGGTAATTTGAATAGGATAGGTAACAAATATTGAATGTGGTAATATGAACTATGAAAGTAATAACTTGTAATATAAGCATGAAAGGAATTAATCTAATGGTCTTGTATAGATAGCCGAATGGTTTAGGTTGAATAAGAATCAATTGTGAGTTACTTGTATGATAAGTAAGTACGTTAAGTTGCTTGATTGTTCTTGTATGTATTGCTCATATTGTTCTTGCCTTGATCATTGCTTGCTTGTTAAGTAACGCTCCCGAGCCGGGTTTCTACTAGCCCGGGTAGGGGATGTTACAAATCTTCTTTTTATCTATACATGGAACTCTAACTCCTTTGCTTCACCCCATTTATCTCGAACATGTTGGATTTATCCAGTCATCAAATCGGCTGCCACTTCATCCTATCGTCCATTGCCTCAGCAATCCGTTCGGCATGGCTTTCAAAAATCAGCTTCGATTGCCATGGCAGACCCTTCAGTTTTCTTCCTTAATTGCCACGGCAGTTCTTGATTGCTACACACACAAAACACACATTTGTAGTATCTTTTTCCATAAAAACAACTCGATTATGAAATCAAGCATGATGGTGAAGGAAATCATGAAAATATGCATGAATGCCTAATAATGCAACTAAAATGAGCCTAAGTCTAACAATAATATGAGTAAAAATGGTTGTAAAAATAGTACTTTTGAACACTTAACACACCCCCAAACTTGAACTATTGCTTGTCCTCAAGCAATGCAAATCTAATAATTACCTGCCAAGACTTTAATCATCAAAGACATGCTTCAAACTTGAATTCAAACCTCAGAATTGTGGCACAAAGTATGATCACCTTTTGAATTTTTCGGATAGCACAAAAATTACCCGAAACCAAACTATAATGCTCGTGATAATGTGTGTGCGTAGTTGTGTACAAGTTGATTTTCAAGATTCTATGTAATAGGCTTTTATCAATTTAATTATCGGGGTATTTATTTTTCTTTTTACTAGAGCCAATTGTGGGCACCTCTAGCGATATCTTTAATTTGCAACTACTAGAGCCAGTTTTGGGCACCTCTAGCAATAAATTAACTTTTAATTTTTTTAATTTAAATTTACCCAAATTTTAAGCAACCTAAGTTCACTAAGTTTCTTTCAATCAACAAGCCACAATCGTGTTCATAATATTTAGCATCATAGTAAAATTCTAAGTTCTTTTCATGCAATCCTAGAATTTAAAGGTTCTTTCAATTAAGTGCAATGGCAAAAATTTATCACCGGATATTCAACAAGTTCAAGCAATTAAATCCAATCAAAGGCATTACAAGTAACACATGCAACCTATATGCTATTACTAGAGATGAATGCAAATAATCATGAAACTAACTAGAAACAAATACCCCCCAAAATCGGGAGAAGCATTATCCTCAATGCATGCAAAAATTAAATAAAATGCAAATGAGTTAGTCGGAAAGGTCGTCACCTTGAATGATGTGTTTTCTTCGTGCCAATTGCTTGGTTTGTTTGCCAATTCGTGATGGTTGAATGCGTATGGCTGGTGTTGCCTCTTGTGCGGCAGTTACCGTGGCATCCTTAGTTGCCGAAGTAGGGTTCGTCTGCCTGGGCATCAGGACTTGCCGAGGCAATTTTGGCTACCCAGGCAAGTTTTGATGTTATGGCTTTCTTTGGCACTTCTTGTTCCTTAGCCGGTGAGGAATTGTCTTGATGTTCTTGGCCATGGTGATTGTGGAATCAAAAACAAAGAAAGAAAAAGAATATGTGGAAATATAAAGATAAAAAGAATAAAAATTAAACTAAAAGCATACTTTTATCCTAAATATAAATAAAAAAAATAAAAATAAAATAAGTCTAAAACTATAAAACTAAAATTAAATAAGAAATACTAAAGGAGAGCAGGATCATGCTTCTCCTAAAGTAACTACTTGTCGCGCTCAACATGGTTGCCGACATAGTGCTTTAATCTTTGTCTGTTAACTTTGAACTCATGTCCATCAATGGTGGACTTGATTATCACGACACCATGGGAGAAAGGTTTTACAACTTCGAAGGTCCCGAACCATCTCGATTTTAGTTTTCTGGGAAAGAGTTTTAATCGAGAATTGAAGAGAAGAACTAATTGCGAGGGCAAAAATTGCTGCGACAATAGCTTTTTATCATGCCAACGCTTCGTTTTCTCCTTGTAGATTCTCACGTTGTCGTAAGCTAAGGCACGAAATTCTTCGATTTCATTAAGGTCCAATAGTCGCTTTTGTCCAGGACTCTCTCAATCTATGTTGACAATTTTGATTGCCCAATAAGCCTTAGGTTCGATCTCTACTAAAAGGTGGCAAGTCTTGCCATAGACAAGTTTGTAAGGTGACATACCTAAAGGCGTCTTGAATGTTGTTCGATAGGCCTATAGTGCTTCATCAATTCTTACCGGCCAATCCTTTCGAGAAGGATTGACAACTTTTTCAAGGATAACCTTCAATTCACGATTGGAAATTTTAGCTTGCCCGTTTATCTGTGGATGATATGTTGTGGCAATTTTGTGCATCACTCCAAATCGATGCAGCATTTTGGCAATTAGCCTATTGTCAAAGTGTATGCCACCATCGCTGATAATTTCCCTTAGTGTTTCAAATCGTGTGAATATGTTTTTCTGCAAGAATTTCTACACAGTCTTGGAATTGTTGCTGGGAACTGCAGCTGCCTCTACACATTTAGACACATAGTTAACGGCAAGTAAGATATACAAATTGCCAAATAAGGATGGGAAGGGTCCCATAAAATCGATCCCCCACACATCAAACAACTCGACCTCAAGGATATTCTGTAGTGGCATCTCGTGTCGGCGTGAAATATTCCCTGTTCGCTGACAACAATCACACCTTTTGAGTATCTTTGTAAAGAGTGGGCCAGTACAAGCCGGGTTGTAAGACTTTGGCCGCGGTGCAAGTTCCTCCAAAATGGCCTCCATAGGGTGAAGAATGGCATTGTCGAAGCACATTGTCCTACTCCTCCTCGGGAACACATCGCCTTCTCACCTGATCTGCACATTGTTTAAATAAAAGAGGCTCATCCCAAAAATAATGCTTAGCATCACGTCGGAACCGCTTCTTTCCTTGGTGAGTAAGTTATAAGGCAAAATACCACTAACCAATAAATTAACCAAATCGGCATACTAGGGAATTACCGAGGCAACTAATAACTGCTCATCCGAGAATGTGTCATGGATCTCCAAAGAGTCTGGATCTTTATTGCCATTTTCCAACCTTGATAAGTGATCGGCAACTTGGTTTTCTATTCCTTTCCTATCCTTAATTTCAATGTCAAACTCTTGTAAAAGTAAAATCGAACGAATCAAACGAGGTTTGGCATCTTTCTTAGCGAAAAGGTACTTAATTGCCGAGTGGTCAGTATAAACTATTACCTTAGTACCAATCAAGTAGGAACGAAACTTATCAAATGCAAAAACTACTGCTAGTAATTCTTTCTCTGTCATGGTGTAATTTGATTGTGCACCATTTCGAGTTTTACTAGCGTAGTAAATCACATGAAAAGTCTTACATGTGCGCTACCCTAAAATGGCTCCTACCGCGAAATCACTTGCGTCGCACATGAGTTCAAAAGTTAAGGTCCAATCGGGCGAAACGATAATAGGTGCCTAGGCAAGTTGCTTCTTCAAAGTCTCTAATGCTTGGACGCATGAATCATGAAAGTGAAAAGCCTTATCTTGATCAAGCAAGTTACACAAAGGTTTAGAGATTTTGGAAAAATTATAAATAAACCTTCTATAAAAACCTGTATGGCCGAGAAAGCTTTGAATTCCTTTAACCGAATTTGGTGGTGGCAATTTTTCGATCACTTCCACCTTGGCTCTGTCGACTACAATTCCTTTGGATGAGATCTTGAGACCGAGCACTATGCCTTCATCTACCATGAAGTGGCACTTCTGCCAATTGAGCACTAGATCAGATTCTTCACATCGTGTTAGCACTTTCTCCAAATTGCTAAGGCAATTGTCAAAGTTGTCTCCGAATATCGAAAAATCGTCCATGAAAATTTCCAAGAAATCTTCTACCATATCAGAGAAAATTGCCATCATACATCTCTGGAAAGTTTTCAGGGCATTGCATAATCCAAATGCCATCCTTCGAAAAGAATAAGTATCATACGGGCATGTGGAAGTTGTCTTTTCCTGATCATCGGGTGCTATGGCAATTTGGTTATAACCTGAGTAACCATCAAGAAAACAATAAAAAGATTTACCTGCAAGTCGGTCAAACATTTGGTCAATAAATGGCAAAGGAAAGTGATCTTTCCTAGTAGCTTTATTTAGTGTGCGGTAATCCATACAAACCCTCTAACCGGTCACAGTCCTAGTTGGGATTAGTTCATTGCTTTCATAGCTTACCACGGTTATACCTTACTTTTTCGGTACACATTGTACCGGGCTTACCCATGTACTATCGAAGAAAGGATAGATGATGCCGACATCAAGCCATTTGATGATTTCCTTCCTTACGACTTCCTTCATAGCAGGGTTAAGCCTCCTTTGTGCCTCAAATGTCAGTTTATGATCATCCTCCAATAGGATTTTGTGCATACACACTGCCGGGCTAATTCCCTTCAAGTCGGCGATTGTCTATTCTATTATTTTCTTGTGAAATGCCAACATGTCGATCAACCTCTTTTCCTGTTTAGGCTGTAACTTAGAAGAAATTATCACAGGCAAAGTGTTATCGTTTCCCAAATAAGCATATTTCAATTGCCCTGGCAATGGTTTCAATTCAAGAGTAGGAGGTTGCTCAATAGAAGGTTTTCGGTCTTACCTTCCTTACCTGAGTAGTCCAATGGTTCAAAATATTTATTCGGACGACTTGCTACCCAATTGGCTTCATCCTGCTCTTCATTGTCCGGCTTTTCAAATTCCTCAGGTTATGCAATACAATTGCTGAGGCAACTGTTAAGGCAATCTTCCTCCATGTCAAAATTGAATTCAGTTATGGCTTGGATGAATTGGCATTCCTCTGGATCGTCGGTATACTTAAGGGTTTGGAAAACATTAAGCATCACTTGCTGGTCGTTTACCCTAATGGTGAGTTCTCCTTTTTCGACATCGATCAAGGTTCTTCCCGTTGCTAGGAACGGTCTCCCAAGGATAATGGATGCGAACTAATCTACTTTATAATCCAAAATAATAAAATCAGAGAGAAAAATAAATTTATCGACTCTTACTAGAATATCCTCGATTTTTCCCTCTAGATGCACGTAGGATCTGTCAGCAAGCTATAGCATAACTGTTGTAGGTCTTGCTTTCCCGATTCCTAATTTCAGGAAAACTGATTTGGGCATCAAGTTTATGCTTGCTCCAAGATTGCGCAATGCCTTCCCAACATAGTGATTTCCAATTGAACATGGTATAGTGAAACTGTCGGGGTCCTTAAGCTTGGGTGGCATGCGATTATGTAGCATAGCCATGCATCCTTCCGTCACAGCAACAGTTTCAAACTCTCCTAGCCTTGTTCCCTTAGAGACAATGTCTTTAAGGAACTTAGCATAGTTCGGCATTTGTTCTATTGCTTCAACCAATGGCAAGTTGATGTGGACTTGCTTCAAGATGTCAAGGAACTTCTTGAACTGGTATTCTTGCTTTTGCCGTTTCAATCTCTGTAGGAATGGTGGGGTAAGTCGGATGTCTTCAATCTTTTCATTGGTTTGGAACTTGATGGAAGGAGTTTTTGCGGCATCATGAGTTTCCAAAGCTTGTGCAGTTGCCGAGGCATGTGGAATTGCCTTGGCATTCTCCGACTCATCAGTTTTGGCAGAGGTTTTGTTGTTGGACTCGTCTTTTTGGACAAAGGGTTACTCTCCTGGTCAGTTTATTAGATGGACAGGTGCATCATTAAGCTTCCATCCGCTCCGGGTGGTGATTACTTTACACTGCTCATGGCCTATTCCTTTGGCGACCTTAGTATCGCTAGGTAAACCTCTTGGTGGTCTCATATTCAAGTTCTGAGCGAATTGCCCAACTTGTGTCTCCAAGGATTTCGAGGCTGCCTCTTGATTTTGCAATCTCATCTCAGTCATGTTCATAAAAGCATCAGTCTTCTTCATGAAATTACTATTCTCTACCATATAAGATTCAGTTTTTAACATGAAAGCATTGAGAAAATTTTCCAAAGAACTGGATGGTGTTGATTGTTGCTGCGGCATTTGTAGCATCTGTTGTCGTTACAAGTTCTGCTGGAATCCTGTTGCTTGAGCATTTTGATTGCTCTGGTTGAGGGCATTGTTGGGATTACTCCATGAGAAGTTAGGGTGCTACCTCCAGGCTTGGTTATAAGTGTTGGACATCACATTGTTGTTCTGGTTGTAGTTTCCAACGTAAAAACTAGATTCTGGGTTCTTCAGAAATTTAAAAGAATCATGGTTACCGTTACATAATTCACAAAATGAACCAACTACCTTGACCTCATGTGGGTTTCTAGGTCGCTGCATGTTCTTAACCATATTAGTTAAGGCGGCCAATTGTGCCGAAATAGATCCCGATGAATCAAGCTCGTTTATTGTGGTGTTGCATCTGACTATTCCTCTTCGAGTGGTTAGGAAGTTCAGAATCTCTATTGCTTCCTTAGGTGACTTGTCGATATGCCATTTGCCGAGGCATCTAGCATCATCCTTGTTGGCGTGTTCACTGAGTTGTAGAACATCATCACTTGCGTCCATAATGGGAATCCGTGCATGGGACATTTGTGTAAAAGCTCTCTGTATCGCTCCTAAGCCTTGTATATGGATTCATTGTCTGCCTACCGAAAAGAAGTTATATCATTACGCAACTTATCTGTCATATTTGTAGAACTAAATCTTGCAATGAAATTACGACACAAATTCGTCCAAGATCCTATAGATCCGGATGGAATACTAATCAGCCACGTTTTTGCCATATCTCTCAGTGAATAGGGAAACAATTTCAGCCTTAGGATATCTTTATGGACTCCTTGTAGCTTGAATTAATTGCAAATCTCCAGGAATGATTTGAGAGGTTGTTTGGCATCTTTAGTTGCTGAGCCGCCAAATTGACCAATTGTGTTGATCATGTTGAACATCACGGGTTTTAATTCAAAGTGGGTGGCTTCTATCTCGGGTGCGACAACTCCTGGATTGAGACCATTGAGATCTTCCTCTAAATAGTCTCAAATGGTTCTATTACGAGCAGGTTGTACGACTTAATCTCCTCCTCCTCCTCTTACTACGATGTTCTGGTTACCATTGGAATTCAGATTGCCGACTGGGTTACCTTGTTGTTCTGCCATTGCTGCTCGTTGTTCTCGTCTTCTTCTATGAAGAACTCGTTCTATCTCGGGTTTGAATGAGTAGTCTTGTGTTGTTGGTCTCGCCCTAGTCATACACAGATGCAAAACCAAAGTTATAAGTCCCTTGAAACCGATTATAAATAAAACAAAAATAAAAGAAATAAAGGTACAAGAAAATAAAAACAATGTCGCTATTGCCAATCCCCGAAAACGGCACAAAAAACTTGTTGCGTGTATTAAGTGCTTCGCAATTGGTGCAAGTGTACACGTCGCAAGTTCTAGTATAGTATAGATATCGTCTCCACAAGGATTGGTGCTACTTCGGGAATCTAACTTCTCGCACTAAAAGTAAAAATACAATTTGGTGATTGTAGGAGTTCTAATTAACAAGAAAATAAAAGAGCAATTAAATAAAAAGAAGATGCAATCGAATAAGAGAGAGTATGTCGGGTTATCGTGAGTCATGGTGTGATAATTGAATGGACCGTCGTGGTAATTGAGTGCTAGAGTAGCTCAATTGCTCAACAGTTGAATCCATTAGGATTGCCTTGGGAAATCTGTGATTTCCTAGGTAAGTCTGCGATTGCCTAGGCAATTGGGAATGTAGCGATTGCCTGGGTAATTGGGCGATAACCTTCAAAGTTCGTCGAAGCATTCTTCAATGGTTTCTCGTTGTCTCTAACTCGAAACGTTGTTAATTGTGTATGCCTTGATAATACATCCCTGTGTGAACCAAGGGTGAACAACAACCTATCTTGCGCTACTTTTAGCCGTTGAAATTCACAACTTATCCCTAAGTCAAATTAGTCTTCACCATCGGTTGATTAAATAAAGACCATGCTCATTCGTTTCTTGAATCTAACTCTCCTAATATTAGATAAATGGATGAATTCACGAGATCTTCTCCCAATTCACTCGTAAAATTAAAGAACCAAGAATGAACAAACTTTGAAGTAAAATTGCAAACTCAATACCTAAACAAATCCGATCGTTTTCACAACCACAAAAACACAATAACCCAAGCCAAATAAAATTAGTTCATGGCCGGGTGCAAAAGAAACACAAGATAAAAATTCCCTAACCTGAATCTAATCGAACAAAGAAGAAGAAAGAAGATGTTGATCAGCCCTTTGGCTTTTTCTCTCTAATCGCACATATAGAAGTAGGCAGCTAGGGCTTGTATTTATAGGAGATGGCTAGGTCAAAGTCTTTCTTGAGGAGGAAGTTAAGTTGGAATTAAATACAATAAAAGAAATAACTTCCTTTTATTATTATATTTTTATTCCTTCAAAAACTTCTCCTAAAACTCTTAGAATTTAATCTCCTTTTGATCTCTGCATGGAACTCCAACTTCTTTGCTTCATGCCATTTATCTCGAACATGTAGGATTTATCCAGTCATCAAATTGGCTGCCACTTCATCTTATCGTCCATTTCCTCGGCAATCCGCCCGGCATTGCTTTCAGAAATCAGCTTCGATTGCCCTGGCAGACCCTTCAGTTTTCTTCCTTAATTGCCACGGCAGTTCCTGATTGCTGCACACACAAAACACACATCCGCAATATATTTTTCCACAAAAACCACTCGATTATGAAATCAAGCATGACGGTGAAGGAAATCATGAAAATATGAATGAATGCCTAATAATGCAACTGAAATAAGCCTAAGTCTAACAATAATATGAGTAAAAAGGATTATAAAAATAGTACTTTTGAACACTTAACACCTACGCAATGTGTCACAAAACATACGTAATTCTTTATATACGTTGTAGTAAAAGAAGTAACTACTGAATTTATTAACCCACATATCCTAATCTTAAACCAACCAAACTTTTGGTAGGAAATGATATAACTACCTTAAATGTTAAAAGATTACTCCATATGATAGGAAACGCATGAGAAGAACCATACCTACGCAATGTGTCACAAACGCTACTTAATTCTTTATATACATTGTAGTAAAAGAATTAACTACCGGATTTATTACCCCACATCTCCTAATCTTAAACCAACCCAACTTTTGGTAGGAAATGTTGTAACTACCTTAAATGTCAAAGGATTACTCCATATGTTAGAAAACGCATGAGAAAAACCATACCTACGCAATGCTTCACAACACCTACGTAGTTCTTTATATTCGTTGTAGTAAAAAGAGTAACTACCGAATTTTTTACCCCACATCTCCTAATCTTAAACCAATCAAACTTTTGGTAAGAAATGTTGTAACTACCTCAAATGTCAAAGGATTACTTCATATGTTAGAAAACGCATGAGAAAAAACATACCTACGCAGTGCATTACAAAACCTACGTAATTCTTTATATACGTTGTAGTAAAAGAAGTAACTACCGAATTTATTACCCCGCATCTCCTAATCTTAAACCAACCAAACTTTTGGTAGGAAATGTTGTAACTACCTTAAATGTTAAAGGATTACTCCATATGTTAGAAAACGCATGAGAAAAACCATACCTACGCAATGCTTCACAACACATGTGTAGTTCTTTAATTTTTTTGTAGTAAAAAATGTAACTACCGAATTTATTACCCCACATCTCCTAATCTTAAACCAACCAAACTTTTAGTAGGAAATGTTGTAACTACCTAAAATGTTAAAGGATTACTCCATATGTTAGAAAACACATGAGAAAAACTATACCTACGCAATGTGTCACAAAACCTACATAATTCTTTACATAAGTTATAGTAAAAGAAGTAACTACCGAAATTATTACCCCACATCTCTATTTTTCGTTCGAGCCTTTGGTTGGGTTCTCAACCCTTTCCATGTATGGTGTTGTATGATCTAAAGTGGCTAGTTTCTTGTTTCAATGTTATTGGAAAATATCAAAATTATGTATTTAGTTTACGATGATAGTTGTAAACCCTTATTGTAATTTTGAATATTTTTTCTCTTTAATAAGACTAACGACTTCTATTAAAAAAGTATTAAATTGTGTCACTAAATGAGTTAAAATTAATTAATGTTCTTAAATATTGAATTTTTTATTACCGACAAATTTTTGGTGCAATAACAAGACACGTTATTCTCTCAAGGAGAGAATTCAAATCCGAACCTTAGAGAAATTGTTGTTGAAAAGAGAATTATAAATCCCAAAAGTTATCATAAAATAGACATATATTATACAAAAAAAAATCTTCTTTTTATTCAAACCAAGTCATAGTTATCAAGGATAAAGATAAGATGAGATAAATCTCATTCAAATCCTATCTTATTTTATCTCTATCAAAATCTTGTCTTTAACTAAATCTTATCTTGTATTTAATATTTGATTTTCCTTATCTTTGTTTATTTAATTGTAAGCCTATATATACCCCAATTGTAAACATTGTAAATTATCAAATATACAAATTCTTTACATGGTAATCAGAAATCAGAGCCAAGTAGAATTTCTCTACTCATTTTTTCCTCTTCCTTCCACTCTTCTTTAAACTGGATCTCCTCTCATAGTTCCGTCTTCTACTTCCAACGATCTTGTGCATATTAATGCACCGATCAACTTTCCAATCAAACTTGCGTTTGCCAATTTTCTTGTTTTGGCGTCGCCAAGTGGTGGCTACTCTCATTGGTTTTGGGCTACTCGGTTATATTGATGGTTCCCAGCCTTCCTCATCTCAGTTTACCGATGCCACGACAACAATTGCTAATCCTAAATATCTGCAATAGTATAGTCATAATCAAATTCTTATCAGTGCTCTTCTTAGTAGTTGTGATGATCAAGTTCAACCACTTATTTCATCCGCTGTCACTGCCAAAAATTAACAAATAAAATTCATTCGTTTTGCATGAAAATTATTTTTCCAACAGACTTTAGTGAATGAGTTAGTAATAAACTAATTTTATTTGTTAATTTTTTACTATTACTATGACTTGGTTTGAATAAAAAGAAGAAATTTTAATACTTATGTAAGAATTACGATTTTGTTAAGTTAATAATATTAAGGGTAAACTACCCAGTGACCACCAAACTAATTGGGGATACCTATTTTCACCACCGCTGTTAAAAAACTAACGGAAGGGTGACATGACAGTTAATGGAAATTTGTAAAATTACACATTTAGTCCCTGTTATTTACTTATTAAATCAATTTGATCCTAATTTTA
This sequence comes from Hibiscus mutabilis, assembly GCA_019671005.1. Taxonomy (NCBI): domain Eukaryota; kingdom Viridiplantae; phylum Streptophyta; class Magnoliopsida; order Malvales; family Malvaceae; genus Hibiscus; species Hibiscus mutabilis. Next base: position 26,978,729 of record CM033717.1, on the reverse strand, counting down.
TTTTAATTAAATAAAAATCAATCAACCAATCAGATGATGACACGTGTCATCACCCAATTGAGTAAATTTACTCAAATTTTACTTTATTTTAATTGATATTTAATATATTTTTCTTTCCAACGTGTCACCACATAGTTAAAGGAAAATTAACAAATTTGGAAGAATGGCTCTAAAGAGATTCACACCTTTACCATTACACCAAGTCTCTCTCAACAACATGAATTGCATCATTTAATATATATATATATATATATATATATATATATATATATATATATATATATATATATATGTGTGTGTGTGTGTGTGTGTGTGTGTGTGTGTTATAATATAGTAAATGTTAGGGGAAAAAGAAGTAAACATGGTTGAAAGGGATTTGAACCTAGACCACTTAGGATGTGTATAATCACACAAACATTCGATTTAATTTAAATCTGAAAATTATTAAATATTCAATTTTAAAAGAAAAGAAATTTGGTTTAAAATATTCGAATATTTATTAAAATATAAATATTTGGTTTAAAAAATATTTTATTTAAAAAGAAAATAAATTTGATTTAAAAAATATTCGAATATTTTAAATCAAAATTTTAAAGTATTTAAATTAAATCGAATATTTAAAGTATTTTAAATTCGATTTAAAATATTTGAAGATTTTATAAATCAAATTTCTTTTCTTTTAAATAAAATATTTTTTAAATCAAATATTTAATATTTTAGTAAATATTCGACTTAATTTAAATATTAAAAAATATTTGAATATTTTAAATCGATTTTCTTTTCTTTTAAATCGAATATTTTTTAAAATCGAATATTTAATAATTTTCTTATTTAAATTAAATCAAATGTTTGTGTGATTATACACATCTCAAGTGATCTAGGTTCGAATCCCCTTTCAACCATGTTTACTTCTTTTTTCCATAACATTTACTGCATTATAACATATATATATTGAATGGTGCAACTCATCTCATTGAGAGAGGCTTGGTGCAGTGGTAAAGGTGTGGGTTTAAAACATATGTCCCAGGGTTGAATCTCCCTAGAGCCATTTTTCCAAATTTGTTAATTTTCCTTTAACCAGGTGGTGACACGTGTCACCACATGGTTGGAGGAAAAAATATATTAAATATTAATTAAAATTTAAGTAAATTTATCCAATCGGGTGATGACACATGTCATTATCTGATTGGCTGATTAATTTTATTTAATTAAATTAAAATTAGGATCAAATTGATATAATAGGTAAATAACATGGACTAAATGTGTTATTTTACAAATTTTTGTTAACTGCCACGTCACCTCTTCGTTACCCTTCCGCTTATTTTTTAACGGCGGTGGTCAAAATAGGTCAATTTAATAAGTTTGATGGTCTGATTGACGATTTCGATAGTTCGGTGGTCAAAATAGGTATCCCTAATTAGTTCGGTGGTCACTAGAATAGTTTACCCTAATATTAATGCTAATTTATAATTACTCACTTTTTAATCGAAATGCAAACGAAATAAAGGAAAATAAATGAAATAGAAATATATATAATATAAAAAATAATATTAAATATTAATTTAAATATTAATATATTATATTATAAATAAAATTATCCCTTGACACCTTTCATTTTTCGGTTTAAATCTTTATGAAGTACATATCAATTTTGTAATTAGGTAAACTAATCTTAAGTTTAAATAATTTTCATTTTATATTTGGACGTATTAGATCTTGACTCTCTATTCTTAAATTTGAAATTGATAGCTTATAAAATTAAGAATTCTATTCTCCATTCTTTATTTTACGTTAAGCTATGCAAGTTTGTTCCGAGCGAAAATCATTCGCTCTTTTTGTGTTTTTTTATATCCAACACTAAAAAAATAGTAAATTATATGTACTAACTCTAAATTATAAATCCTAAACATTAAATCTTACACTCTAAAAAATATATCTTACCCCCTAATTTCTTAAACTTTAATTCTAAATCCTAACCCTAACTTTTAACTCTAAACCTTAAACCTATTTTTTAGTGTAGGGCATAAATATGAGCATAAAAAAGGACATTATTTCTATAGGATTACTTATCTGTCCCCGCTCTATATTTTTACTTCAGTTTTACTTTTCTCTTACTACTAAGTAAACGAATCGTGATTTTAATATTTCTCACAAAGTCTAATCCTGATTCACTCCATGTTCATCGCTGCGTTGTTCAATCCATCCTTGACGAGTCATGAAAAATATTTGTTCAAACACTCCAAATATCCACAACTGGAAGCGATTTCCAAATATTTGTTCAAACACTCCGGAGCTATACTTCCCTTGAGGTATGGATCAATGGCATGATAAATGGTTCCTTCAATTATGGATTCCTTGGCCCAAACAAGCAGATATTGTTTTTCCTCTGGTAGTGTGCTATCATAGTGTGGTCTGCCAAAGAGAGCTTCGTACAAAACGATTCCAAATGAGTAGACGTCGGATTTCTCTGTAAGTACACGCATGCAGTACTCTGGAGCCATATATCCACAAGTTCTCAGCACCGGGTCTGTGTCGATTCTTATCGAGGCTTTCGACATGCTAAGAGGAACCAGTTTCGACAACCCTAAATCAGAAAGTTTACAACGCCATTCTTCGTCTAAAAGTATGTTGGAGCTCTTGATGTTATGGTGGATCACAGAACACTTGGCTCCGGTGTGAAGGTAATGTAATCCGCGAGCTGCATCGATACATATATGCAGCCTATGTTTCCAAGCAAGTGGAACAAACTCCTTCCCAACGCCATAGAGAAGATCAGCGAGTGACCCTCTGCTCATGTATTCCAACACGAGGAACATCTCCTTTTCCACGAGGCAGAATCCCATGAGAGAGACGAAATGTGGGTGGCGCAACTGGCAAAGCATCTGTACCTCGTTTAACTGTAACTCACTCGCTCCTCCTCCGAAACTGGTTCCGCAGCGTCTGATAGCGACAGTGGTTCCATCATCGATGGTCCCTTTATAAACAATGCTCCCGAAATAACTTGTACCGATTACGGTGTCCGGATGGAAGTTGTTGGTGGCGGCTTTGATCTCGGATAGTGAAAATTGACGGCATATATCCTCCGGAAGTTGTGAACATTGAGGGGATTTTTTCTTTGAAACGAAGAAGCTTAGAAGAGAACACAAACGATTCTTCATCTTGAATCGGGATCCAATCCTTTTTTTCAAGTGAAGGAACAGTGGGGTTTACGAGAAAGAAGAAAAAGCATGCAGTCGGTTCCAACTTTGTGGAGAGGAGAAGATATCCAACATTTTTGCAATGCATTTAGTTATTTAAACAATATGATGGAGAGAAGATGCAGGAGAAGATGCAGGAAAATCATAGGTTAAAGTTTTCTGAATTCAACTTCGTTCGAGTGTGAATATGACTGATGTTCAGTACGAGTTGAAATTTTCAAAGTCCTCGAGGATCTTAGGATTAAATAAGGAGACCCTTTATGTCCTGTGTGTTTCTTTAGCCCTCCAATGATGACTTATCATAGTTTGATCAAATCTAGCATAGACTTTTTTTTTTTGTTTTCAAATTCATAGACTTTTGAAATTAAAAGAAAAAAAACACCCTCTCGTTTGATCGGACGATAATTTATTTTTTAATGTCCTTGATTATAAGTATTACATAATTAAAGACAAACAAATCTACTAAAAGTGAAGGTGAGAGAAAAAACCCCAAAATCCTAGGGTTCACGATTCTTCCAATTCGCTCTTGTCTCGGTGGTTGTTGGTCGGGCTTCTGGTCCTGAGCTGGTGTTTTCCCCTCATGTCGGTATCGCGCTTCCCCTGTTTTCCTTGACGGTTGAAGGTTTCTAAGATACTCGACAGTGGTGGTGTGGTTTTTTCTCCTCTGCGTTTTGAGGTGTTTTAGGTGCTTTCCTCCTTCCCGTTGAAGTGGTGTTCGATGGCTTTCTACTAGGCTATGGACGAGTATGTTGTTTCTCCTCTTTCATTTTTTTGGTTGAGCTGAATGGGGACTTTGCGTTTTCTCTGCAGTTTGTGATCCTGCCTTTTCTTTTGGTTCTTTTTTTGCCTTCAACTGGTACTTCGTTGGTCGAGATCTTACTCCCATGAGGTTCGTGATTCCGGTGCTTGAGGGTAGTGAAGTCCCTGGGTTATCTCTCTTCTAGTTATCTATTTTCTTTCTCTGTAATATGAAAATTATCAACTGGATCATCCGAGGGTTGGGGATGACTCGGTCGGTCCGTCGTCTTCGCTACATGTTACGAGAACTAAATGTCCCTGTTGTTTTTCTTATTGAGACAAAGCTTCAGAATTCGAAGATGAAAAAAGTTAGAAAGCTATGTGGGTACAACAATGGTATTGATGTTAATTCTCAAGGGAGGAGTGGTGGCATTTCTCTTGGATGGAAAGACTCGGTGTCTATTTCTCTACGATCATTCTTGGATAAACATATCGAATTTTTGATCGACAAGGATTCGGAAGGTAACACGTGGAGATTTAAAGGGTTTTATGGAGCACCGGAAGTTGGTAACCGTCTTGATTTGTGGGAGCTCCTAAGGCAACTTGATGACATGTCGAATGTTCCCAGGTGTGTGGCAGGAGACTTTAACGAGATTTTATTTTCTTTAGAGAAACGAGGGGGTCTTATCCGTATTGAGTGGCAAATGGAAAATTTCAGGTCTGCTCTCTCCTATTGTAATTTTGAGGACTTGGGCTATCATGGTCACTGGCTTACTTGGGAGTGGGGAAGAACTGTGTCGAACAATATTCGTTCACGCCTTGTCCATGGAGTTGCCCCATTAGTTTTGTAACATCCCAAAAATCGGTCTAGTCAGAATCGAGTTCCAGTGATCGAAAACCCAACATTAGAAAGGTCCAAATATCGTATCAACTTTAGCCGCAAGGTCAATTGCATCAATAATGGACTCCAATTGAGTCAAATTATTGATTATGAACCTCATTGAATGTATTGTAAACCTTTTTGTGACTAAATTGTAGAAATCAAAAGTTTGTGGGTACAAGTATAAAGAATTGGGAGTTGATGGACTAATCTTGTGATTAGCCCCTTCTCATGACTAATTACCCCTACATGGAGTGTGCAAATACAATTCCTTCATTGTGAGGAAAGCCTTTCGGCTATCAAAGGGGTTGGGGAGTAAACAAAACATAAAATTCTACCCGATATCAAAACATTGTTATCGATTGGGTAAGCCTTAATCCCCAAACTATTAATGAAATCCAAGGATAGATCAAGCTTAACCCTAAGCTAAGGTTTTGGTTATCCATGAAATTTGAATGCTAATAGCTATTTTAAGCTTCGATATTGATTTTGATATCAATATATTGATTTCGATATCGTATTATTGATTCTAACCGATTCATATTATTTAACCTAGCTCATGAATTTGGTAGAGATCATCCACCGTCACCAATGAAAGCTAGGAACAAGGGAATAGCTATCCGAGAGTCATAGGAGCATCGGATCATCAAGATGAGTGTAGTCGGAGTCTCGGGATTAGGCTAGGTGCCTTTCCAGATTCCATTGTCATTGTATATAACATTGCTAATATTGTCTCTAAGGGATTTCACATCGAACCACTTAGTTGGTGTCATTGGTAAGCATCGGTAAGTATAGTATTGAGTATCGGATATCAATATTGTCATAGTCGTTGCTATTGTTCATCACCATCGGTTTCGTCATCGTTATTGTCATTGAATTAGAGATATATTGAACATTGGTCATGGAACATTGTCATTGCTATTGTTACAAACATTGTCATTGAACATTGTTATCAATATAGTCATTGTCATCGAAGCATGGTAAATGAAGTATTGATCATTGTTATTATCATTGAGATCATTGAACGTTGTCATTGATACTGTTATTGCTATTGGATATTGTTAATGAATCATTGAATCATTGTCTCATTGAATCATAGACAAAGACCGTTGGAGCTAAGGCTCACTCTTGACATAAGAACTGCTTAATATAAAAACCCTTGGACACTTTGGCATAATACATGGTATATACATTGGGACTATGGTCCATGAGCTATGACTCGAGGGTGACGACCCTAGGCGAGGAGGAGGTTCACTTGGAGGGAGTACGAGCACCGTAAGCATTGAATTATTGATACCGTGTTGATATAAGCCATTTGCTTTGTGCTTTGAGCTTGTTTTACATCGAATCGTTGTTATCTATGTCTAAAGGTGATCCAAGGCAAATCAAGTTAAAAGAAAAGTGAGATATTTGATAAGACTATTGTAAGAATAATCATTAATAAGGCATGGAAACGAAATTATGGCATTGAATATTGATCGTAAATTGCTACCGATAATACACTGCATTGTTATTGTTAAGATTATGGAATTATTGTCATTGAATATGGTCATTGCATTGTTAGCATTGATTCATTGCTTTGTTATTTTTTATACATGTTTGGAATGCAACTCATTCATATTGGTAATGTTGATGGCTACCTCACTAGGCAAAGTATGCCTAATGCATTTCATTTCATGCATTTCAGGTTAAGGAATTTATCGTTGAAGATCGGAGAAGTCGGGAGCTTTGACAAGTCACAAACAAGGCTAAAGTAATGTATTTTGTCTCTATGAACTCCTAGAATAGTGGCAAAGTAGCTAGACTAGTCATTTGTGACTCTTTTGATATGTGTGTATTATGCATGGATGGTAGAAGTTACTAAGGCTCTAATTGACCTTTTGGTATTGTCAAAAAATGTCTAAAATAGCATATTTGGCACAAAAAGGTGATAACCTAGTAAACGGATTCAAATGGTCCTAAAATTTGATATGCTAGTAGATTTTAGTGATTGAATATTGCTGGTAAAATTTCACTGCATTTGGACATCGTTCAACAGGTTAATTCAAATAAAAACTAGAAGCAATTTGTCATTATAGTGCATTGCATATGGATACGGGGGGTAGCGTATCGATACATGTAAGCATAATTGGACAATAGAAAATAGGGTGTATCGATACGGAAAACCATAGTAAGGTTTGGCAAATTAATGGTATCAATACGGTCTTGAGGTGTATCGAAACAGGTCAACCCATATCGATACGATACAACCTCAATTGTATCGATATAGGGCATTGATCTTTTAAGTCTGAATTTGAATATGTGCATATCCGTATCGATACAACATCTTTGTGTATCGATGCGGTGGTAGTTAATTTTGTTAGAAGACTTTGAACACAGTTTTAAATAGTTTAGAAAAGGGTCATTGAGTATTGAATAGTCTAATTGGCTGGGTAAATGGATTCCTTTTAATATGAAAATTGACAGGATTATTGATTACTGTATGAATTTCATGGCGGTGTTACTAATTTCAAAGAAGAACCTCTAAAACATGGAAATTATAGTTTAGTCCTTAAAACTTTTAAAAGTTAGAAATTGGTCCTAGATGATGAATATTTGTTTCATATTGAAAAAATTGGACTAATGCTTATGTTGGGTAATGATTAAAAAGCATAACATCATTTAAGAGTTGGACAATAATTGAAATTTTATCGCACCGATCACCATATTGTTCACCGGTAGTACTCTCCAACTCGATTCTCGACTAGACTGGGAATAGGGTGTTATATTTGTGGTATTAGAGCTAGAGTTTAGTCTATTCTAGGACTATACCGAAGCCTATTGTATTGTTATTGTGTTACTTTGCCACCTAGGAGTCGTATATTGTGTATGTTGTGACTTGTCGACTAATTCGATCTCTTTATGTTATAGATATGTCTGGGACTAACGAAGCCCATATAAACGAGCCTGCTACTGGCTCCTCAAAAAACGGCGAGAAAGTAAAGGGGGAGACCCTCCGAACCCACCTAACCCCCCATCCCAGAATGTCAGCCGGTATTGCCTGATGCGTAGGCTGATATGTTTAAGCAATTTATGACATCTATGAGAGCTGAGACGGTAGTGCAACCTACACCACCAGTTGTCCAATATGCCTGAGCCCCTATTGACAAGCTGGCATCACTCCGGGCATACACCTTCACTGGTCAGGATGATGATAATCCTGAGATCGCTGAGTACTGGTTAGACAACACATTGAGAATCCTAAACAAGCAATTATAGTGTTTTTATGAGCACAAGATGGAGTGCAACCTTGCATTGCTAGCTGACGAAGCACTTTAGTGGTGGGAGACCACTATTCTTACCATTCTTGAGGAAGTTGTCACTTGGGAGTTCTTCCTTCAAGAATTCTGAAAGAAGCATGTTAGTGAGTACTACCTCACGGAGAGACGCAACATCTATCTCCACCTCAAGCAAGGTGGGCGACCAGTCGAGCAGTATATCCGTGATTTCTACAAGTATTGTCGATATGGTGCTGAATACATCAAGAAGGAGAAAGAGAAGTGTCACATGTTTATTGTTGGGCTTAGTGATGAACTTCGCCTTGTGTTCACTACTTTGAGCATCACTAATTTCCAAGACTTGGTGAACAGAGTCAAAGTCATCGAAGCATTGTTGAAAGCCCAAAGGACCAGTGGGTCGGGCAAGTCTGAGAAGAGGGTTAGAGATGATTCTCAACCTCCTAGATGGAACAAGAAGGGAAAGTATCAAATCTATAAGCAACATGTCTATTGCAGTAATCTCGTTCTTGGAACATTGAGAAGCCTCAGACTGTGACTCGGTCTTTTTCAAAGGCGACATCAGTTGAGAGCACTGGAGGTTCTAATAAAGGTTCACAACACCCTGTTTGTAACTATTGTTAGAACAGGTATCCAGCAGGTCCATATCGTAAACAAACTGGAGCTTGTTTCTTTTGTGGTGAGCAAGGCCACTTCATTCGTGATTGTTCGCTGAATGCAACCAAGTCTACTGCTACATCGACTAACGTTGTGACCCCTACTTAGTCCTTCCGAGGTAAGGGGTCAAGGCAAGGTTCATCAGGAGCTGTGGGGAGACCTAGCGGCTCTGAAAAAGAACCGAGCAATCAAGAATCCAAGGCCCATGCCCATATGTATCATATGAGGAGCAGGGAAAAGGAGAACAAACCCGATGTCATTGTAGGTACTATTGAATTGTGCTCACAACCTTTGCATGTGTTGATTGATCCTTGTTCTATGCACTCCATTATAAGTACTGTGTTAATTAAGAAGCATAGATTATCCTCTAAACATATAATATCAAGAGTTTCTATAACCAATCCATTGGGTGATTGTGTCACCATAAGCTTGGTGTGCAAGAATTGTCCCTTAGTGATTCAAGGGATTCTTTTCATGGCCAATCTATTGGCCCTACCAATCCATGAGTTTGATGTCACACTAGGTCTAGACTAGCTTAGTGAGCATCAAGCGTGGGTAGATTGCAACAAGAGTAAGTTGTGTCTCCAAGGTCTTGGCAAGGAGGGTATCGCGTTGATGAGTTCGAGAAACCCTTCGTTGCAAGCTTTGACTTTGGAAGCCAATGATGAACCCCGCATTGTGGATGTTGACACCGTATGTGAATTTCTTGATGTCTTTCCTGATGAACTTTCGGGATTGCCCCCAACCCTTAAAGTCGAATTTGGCATCGAAGTGTAACCTGGTACTACCCCAATTTCTATTGCAATCTACCGCATGGTAGCCAATGAGCTCAAGGAGCTGAAGGCTCAAATTCAAGACCTTTTGAACAAAGGTTTCATTCGACCGAGTTCCTCTCCTAGGGGAGCACCGATTCTCTTTGTAAAGAAGAATGATGGTTTCATGAGATTGTGTATCGAATACCGAAAGTTGAGCAGGGTAACCGTCAAGAATAAGTATCTATTTCTAAGGATAGATGACCTATTCGATCAGCTTAAGGATGCCTCTGTGTTTTCCAATATCGATTTAAGGTCTGGGTATTATCAGATGAGGGTCAAAGTATGTGATGTACCCAAGACTGCTTTTTGAACAAGATACGGACACTACGAATTCTTGGTGATGCATTTTGTGCTAACAAATACACCGACAGCTCTTATGGTTCTAATAGAGGTTCACAACACCTTGTTTGTAACTACTGTCAGAACAAGTATCCAGCAGGTCTATGCCGTAAACAAACTAGAGCTTGTTTCTTTTGTGGCGAGCAAGGCCACTTCATCCGTGATTGTTCGCTGAATGCAACCAAGTCTACTACTACATCGGCTAATGTTGTGACCCCTACTCAGTCCTTCTGAGGTAAGGGGTCAAGGAAAGGTTTATCGGAAGCTGTGGGGAGACCTAACGGCTTTGGAAAAGCACCGAGCAAGCTAGAATCGAAGGCCCCTGCCCAGATGTATCATTTGAGAAGTAGGGAAAATGAGAACGAACCTGATGTCATTGTGGGTACTATTAAATTGTATTCACAACCTTTGCACGCGTTGATTGGCCCTGGTTCTACGCACTCTTTTATAAGTACTGTGTTAATTAAGAAGCATAAATTATCCTCTAAACCTATAATATCAAGAGTTTATGTAACCAATCCGTTGGGTGATTGTGTTACCATAAGCTTGGTGTGCAAGAATTGTCCCTTAGTGATTCAAGGGATTCCTTTTGTGGCCAATCTATTGGCCCTACCAATCCATGAGTTTGATGTCATACTGAGTTTAGACTAGCTTAGTGAGCATCAAGCGTGGGTAGATTGCAGCAAGAGAAAGTTGTATCTCTAAGGTTTTGGCAATGAGGGTATCGTGTTGATGAGTTCGAGAAACCCTTCGTTGCAAGCTTTGATTTTGAAAGCCAATAATGAACCTCACATTGTGGATGTTGACACCGTATGTGAATTTCTTGATGTCTTTCCTTATGAACTTCTAGGATTACCTCCAACCATTGAAGTCGAATTTGGCATCGAAGTGCAACCTGGTACTGCCCCAGTTTCTATTGCAAGCTACCGCATGGCAACTGTTGAGCTGAAGGCTCAAATTTAAGACCTTTTGAATAAAGGTTTCATTTGACCGAGTTCATCTCCTTGGGGAGCACGGGTTCTCTTTGTTAAGAAGAATGATGGTTCCATGAGATTGTGTATCGACTACCGAAAGTTGAACAAGGTAACCGTCAAGAATAAGTATCCATTGCCAAGGATAGATGACTTATTCGATCAGCTTAAGGATGCCTCTGTGTTTCCAAGATCGATTTAAGGTATGGGTATTATCAGATGAGGGTCAAAGTATGTGATGTACCCAAGACTGATTTTCGAACAAAATATGGACACTACGAATTCTTGGTGATGCATTTTGGGCTAACCAATACACCACCAACTCTTATAGTTCTAATAGAGGTTCACAACTCCCTGTTTGTAACTACTATCAGATCAGGTATCCAGCAGGTCCATGCCGTAAACAAACCGGAGCTTGTTTCTTTTGTGGCAAGCAAGGCCACTTCATTCGTGATTGTTCGCTGAATGCAACCAAGTCTACTACTACATCGGCTAATGTTGCGACCCCTACTCAGTCCTTCCGAGGTAAGGGGTCAAGGAAAGGATCATCGAGAGCTGTGGGGAAACCTAGTGGCTCTGGAAGAGCACCAAGCAAGCAAGAATCCAAGGCCCCTACCTAGATGTATCATGTGAGGAGCAGGGAAAAGGAGAACGAACCTGATGTCATTGTAGGTACTATTGAATTATACTCACAACCTTTGCATGCGTTGATTGATCCTGGTTCTACGCACTCCATTATAAGTACTGTGTTAATTAAGAAGCATAGATTATCCTCTAAACCTATAATATCAAGAGTTTCTGTAACCAATCTGTTGGGTGATTGTGTCACCATATGCTTGGTGTGCAAGAATTGTCCCTTAGTGATTCAAGGGATTCCTTTTGTGGCCAATCTATTGGCCAAACCAATCCATGAGTTTGATGTCTTACTAGGTCTAGACTAGCTTAGTGAGCATCAAGCGTGGGTAGATTGCAACATGAGGAAGTTGTATCTCTAAGGTCTTGGCAAGGAGGGTATCGTGTTGATGAGTTCGAGAAACCCTTCGTTGTAAGCTTTGACTTTGGAAGCCAATGATAAACCCCACATTGTGGATGTTGACACCGTATGTGAATTTATTGATGTCTTTCCTGATGAACTTCCAGGATTGCCTCCAACCCTTGAAGTCGAATTTGGTATCAAAGTGCAACTTGGTACTGCCCTAGTTTCTATTGCAACCTACTGCATGGCAGCCGTTGAGATCAAGGAGCTGAAGGCTCAAATTCAAGACCTTTCTAATAAAGGTTTCATTCAACCGAGTTCTTCTCCTTGGGGAGCGCCGGTTCTCTTTGTTAAGAAGAAGGATGGTTCCATGAGATTGTGTATCACCAAAAGTTGAACGAGGTAACCGTCAAGAATAAGTATCCATTGCCAAAGATAGATTACCTATTCGATCAGCTTAAGGATGCTTCTGTGTTTTCCAAGATCGATTTAAGGTCTAGGTATTATCAGATGAGGGTCAAAGAATGTGATGTACCCAAGACTGCTTTTCGAACAAGATACGGACACTACAAATTCTTGGTGATGCATTTTGGGCTAACCAATGCACCAGTAGCCTTTATGGATTTAATGAATCAGGCTTTTAGACCCTACCTTGATAAATTCGTAATGGTGTTCATTAATGACATTCTGATCTATTCTAAGCACCTTGTTGAGCATCAAGATAACCTTCATATTGTGTTTCAAACTCTCCAGGAGAAGCAATTGTTTGCTAAGCTTTCCAAATATGAGTTTTGGCTCACCAAAGTTGTCTTCCTTGAGCACATTGTATCGGCTTCGGGCATACATGTAGGTTCAAAGAAAATCCAAGCCTTTGTTGATTGGAACCCACCGAAGAATGTTGGTGAAATGGGAAGTTTTCTTGGTCTTGCTAGCTATTATAGAAGATTCGTCAAAGGATTCTCTATGATAGCAGCTCCTCTGACTAAGTTGTTGAGAAATGATGCTCCGTTCGTTTGGTTTGTGGATCAACAAAAAAGCTTTGATCAATTGAAACAAGTGTTGACCCATGCACCGGTCCTAACCCAACCTGAATCTGTAAATGACTACACTGTCTATAGTGATGCTTTGTATCTTGGGTTAGGATGTGCGTTAATGCAAGAAGGCAAAGTCATTGCTTATGCATCTAGACAACTAAAACCACATGAGATGAATTACCCTACTCACGACCTAGAATTGGCTGCAGTTGTCTTTGCATTGAAAATCTAGAGACTTTATCTCTATGGAGAGAAATGTTATTTCTTCACTGATCATAAAAGTCTCAAGTACCTCTTAACCCATAAGAAGTTGAATCTTCAGCAACGAAGATGGATGGAACTCATCAAGGACTATGATCTTGTTATTGATTACCATCCAAGCAAGGCCAATGTTATAGCTGATGCACTCAGCCGCAAACCTCTGCCTAGTAAGTATTGTTATTGATCATTGAGTTTAATGTGATGATTAGTGTATCTACTTATTGCAAAGTCCTTGTATTGTAGATCCTCAAGCTATCAATGCTCACTTCCATCTTCGGAAGAATCGCTATCTCGTAGCTGAACTTCAGGTTCAGTCTACCATCATATCGAGAATTCAAGCATTGCAAAAACAAGATCCTAAGCTTCAAGTTATCATTTTCAAGCTGTAAGACAACCCCAACTTTGGAATGAATTCTGAAGGGCTCTTATGTTTCTATAATCAGGTCTGTGTACCTAGTGATGAATCTCTTCGTACTGATATTCTTAAGGAAGCTCATTCAAGTTCTTTCTCTGTTCACCCAGGGCAGTAAAGATGTACAAGGACCTACGTGAGCTTTATTGGTGGCCGGGCATGAAGCAAGCCCCATAGTTAAATTTGTGTCCAAGTGTCTTACATGTCAACGTGTTAAAGCTGAACATTATGTTTCTACCGGCTTATTGCAACCCATCGATCTACCGCAATGTAAGTGAGAGAATATCACTATAGAATTTGTTAGTGGTGTACCATCGGCTCATGCTAAACATGATGTTATTTGGGTCATTGTAGACCGTCTCACCAAGTCAGCCCATTTCTTGCCAATTCGGATCGACCACGATCTTCCTAAGGTAGCTGACTTGTATATCAAGAAAGTTATTCGACTCCACGGAGTACCTCAATCTATCATTTCATATCGAGATCCACGATTTGCATCTCGATTCTGGAAATCATTGCAAGGAGCTCTGGGTACTAGAGTTAATCTTAGCACTGCTTTTCACCCTCAATCTGTCGGTTAGTCGGAAAGGGTAATTCAAGTATTGGAAGATATGCTTTGAGCATGTATCATTGATTTTGCAAGATCTTGGGAGAAATCCCTACCTCTTATTGAGTTTACCTACAACAACAGTTATCAAGCTTCCATTAAGATGGCACCGTATGAAGCACTGTATGGAAGACGATGCTAAACTCCATTGTGTTGGTCTGAACTTGGTGAAGGCAAGGTGTTGGGCCCTGACTTACTTCAGGAAGCTGAGGAACGAGTTACCACCATCCATGATCAATTAAAAGCTACTTTTGACCTACAGAAGGCCTATGCCAATCTTAAGCAAAGGGATATACAATATGAAGTTGATGAAAAAGTCTTCCTTAAAGTTCCATCGTGGAAGGAAGTTCTGAGATTTGGCAAAAAAGGAAGTTGAGTCCCCGATTCATTAGACCTTTTGAGGTTATTGAGAAGTTAGCCCTGTGGCTTATCGCTTATTGTTTCCCCCAGAATTGAGTAAAATCCACGATGTGTTTCATGTGTTCATGTTGCAAAAGTATCGTTTCGATCCTTCGCACATTATTGAGCCTGCATCTATGGAAATTCCACCAAACTTGTCCTATGAGGAAGAACCAGTCAGATTCTTGCAAGGGAAGTCAAGAGACTTCGTAACAAGACTATTCCCTTAATAAAGTGCTCTGGAGGAGCCATTTTGTGGAAGAAGCAACCTGGGAACTAGAGGAATTGATGAAAAAGCAATATCTTCATCTCTTCAATTCAGGTAAAAATTCGAGGACAAATTTTTCTTAAAGGAGGGAGAGTTGTAACAACCCAAAAACTAGTCTAGTCAGAATCGAGTTCCGGTGATCGGAAACCCTACCTCAGAAAGGTCCAAATATCATATTGATATTGGAAGAAAGGTCAATTGCATCAATAATGGACTCCAATTGAGTCAAATTATTGATTATGGACTTCATTGAATGTATTGTAAACCTTTTTGTGACTAAATTGTAGAAATCGAAAGTTTGGGGTTACAAGTATAGAGAATTGAGAGTTGTGGGACTAATCTTATGATTAGCCCTTCCTCATGACTAATTACCCCTACGTGGAGTGTGCAAATACAATTCTTTCATTGTGAAGAAAGCCTTTCGGCTATCAAAGGGGTTAGGGAGTAAAACAAAACATAAAATTCTACCCGATTGAAGAATTAAGCTTGCACCTCCCTTTATCTTCATCTTCCTCCAAGCAAGCACCTCCATTGTTGAGGGTGGAAAAGCTTGAGTTTTCTTCGGTTTATTGGTAAGCCATAATCCTCAAACTATTGATGAAATCTATGGATAAATCAAGCTTAATCCTAAGCTAAGGTTTTGGTTATCCATGAAATTTGATAGCTAATAGCTATTTTAAGCTTCGATATTGTATTATCGATTCTAACCTATTCCTATTGTTTAACCTAACTCAAGAATTGGGTAGAGATCATCCACCGTCACCGACGAATGCTAGGAACAAGGGAATTGCTATCTGAGAGCCATAGGAGCATCGGATCATCAAGATGAGTGTAGTTGGAGTCTCGGGATTAGGCTAGGTGCCTTTCCCGATTCCATTGTCGTTGTATATAGCATTGCTAATATTGTCGCTAAGGGATTTCACATCGAACCACTTAGTTGGTGTCATTGGTAAGCATCTGTAAGTATAGTATTGAGTATCGGATATCGATATTGTCATAGTCATTTCTATTGATCGTTGCCATCGTTTTCGTCATCGTTATTGTCATTGAATTAGAGATACATTGAACATTGGTCATGGAACATTGTCATTGCTATTGTTACAAACATTGTCATTGAGCATTGTTATCAATATAGTCATTGTCATCGAAGCACGGTAAATGAAGTATTGATCATTGTTATTGTCATTGAGATCATTGAACGTTGTCATTGATACTGTTAATTCTATTGAATATTGTTACTGAATTATTAATCATTGTCTCATTGACAAAGACCATTGGGGCTAAGGCTCACTCTTGACATAAGAAATGCTTAATATGAAAGCCTTTGGTCACCTTGGCATGATACTTGGTATATACATTGGGACTACGGCCCATGAGCTACAGCTCGAGGGTAATGAACCTAGGCTAGGAGGAGGTTCGGTTGGAGGGAGTACGGGCCCCGAAAGCATTGAATTATTGATATTGTGTTGATACAAGCCATTGCTTTGTGCTTTGAGCTTGTTTTACATCGAATCGTTGTTATCTATGTCCAAAGGTGATCCAAGGCAAACCAAGTTAAAAGATAAGTGAGATCTTTGATAAGACTATTGTAAGAATAATCATTGATAAGACATGGAAATGAAATTATGGCATTGAATATTGATCGTAAATTGCTACCGATAATACACCGCATTGTTAATGTTAAGATTATGGAATTATTGTCATTGAATATGATCATTGCACTGTTAGCATTGATTCATTGCTTTGTTATTGTTTATACATGTTTGGAATGCAACTCATTCATATTGGAAATGTTGATGGCCATCTCACTAGGCAAAGTATGTCTAATGCATTTCATTTCATGCATTTCAGGTTAAGGAATTTATCGTTGAAGATCGGAGAAGTCGGGAGCTTTGACAAGTCACAAAAAGGCTAAAGTAATGTATTTTGTCTCTATGAACTCCTAGAATGGTGTCAAAGTAGCTAGACTAATCATTTGTGACTCTTTTGATATGTGTCTATTAAGCATGGATGGTAAAAGTTACTAAGGCTCTAATTGACCTTTTGGTATTGTCTAAAAATGGCTAAAATAGCATATTTGGCACAAAAATGTGAAAACCTAGTGAATGGATTCAAATGGTCCTAAAATTTGACATGCTAGTAGATTTTAGTGATTGAATATTGCTGGTAAAATTTCACTGCATTTGGACATCGTTCAATAGGTTAATTCGAATAAAAACCAGAATAAATCTGTCATTATAGTGTAGTGCGTATCGATACGGGGGGTAGTGTATCGATATGGGTAAGCATAATTGGACAATAGAAAATCGGGTGTATTGATACACCAAAGGGTTTGTATCGATACTGAAAACCACAATAAGGTTTGGAGAAATAATGGTATCAATACGGTCTTGAGGTGTATCGAAACAGGTCAACTCGTATCAATACAACCTCAATTGTATCGATACAAGGCATTGGTCTTTTAAGACTGAGTTTGAATCTGTGCATATTCGTATCAATGCAACATCTTGGTGTATCGATACGGTGTTAGTTACTTATGTTATAGAAGACTTTGAACACAGTTTTAAATAGTTTTCAAAAGGCTCTCTGAGTATTGAATAGTCTAATTGGCTGGGTAAATGGATTCTGTTTAGTATGAAAATTGGCAGGATTATTGATTACTATATGAATTTCATGGTGGTGTGATTAATTTCAAATAAGGACCTCTAAAACATAGAAATTACAATTTAGTCCCTAAAATTTATAAAAGTTAGAATTTGGTCCTAGGTGATGAATCTTTGTTTCATATTGAACAAATTGGACTAATGCTTATATTGGGTAATGATTAAAAAGCATAACATAGTTTAATAGTTGGACAATAATTAAATTTTTATCGCACCGATCACCGTATTGTTCACTAGTAGCACTCTCCGACCTAGTTCTCGACTAGACTGGGAAGGGGGGTTTACAAGCTTGGTGCGATGTCTTTCCTAATTTCCATGTTGATCACTTGGTCCACTCTTTCTCTGACCACTGTCCTATTCTTATTAACACAGACTCTTTTGGTGGTTCGATGAAGAGATGTTGGTATTTCTAGTTTGAGGCAGCATGGCTCCTTGAACATTCTTGTGAAGATGAAGTTCGTAGTTTGTGGGAATTGGTTGTTGGGTTTGTCCCCGAAAAGCTCTCTATGGTCAGTAGAGGCCTTGATTCATGGTTTAAACGCATACGAAGAAACAAGAAACTAACCATTAATGATCTTCAAGACAGGATCGATTCTCTAAATGCCCAGATGGTTTCTAATGAATCGCTGAATTGTTTTTAGAGACTAAATTCACATTGAGTGTGGAACTTGATAAAGAGGAGTTGTATTGGGAGCAAAGAGCACGCGCCAACTGGCTTAAGAACGGGGATAGAAATACCAGATTCTTCCATAAATTTTCTAGTAACATGTGACGTACGAATAAAATCACAGGATTATTCTATGATTCCAGACATTTTTACGATAAAGGGGAAGATATTCAAAAAGTTGCAATGGACTATTTTAATGATTTATTCACCTCCTCCCACCCGGCGAACCCTTCTAACATTTTAGAAGAGATAGATTCTTGTATATCCCAGATTCATAACGATGAGTTGTTGCGGGATTTTACTCCAGATGATGTCTTCATTGCACTCTGCTCCATAAGCCCTATGAAATCCTCAAGTGAAGGTAGCCTTGGTGCGATTTTTTACCAGATATTTTGGAATATTATTGGCCCAGAAGTCTCCAAATTCTCTATTGCAACGATCAAAGGAGATGTCTCTCCTTTAGAGATTAACCATACACACATTGTGCTTATTCCAAAGGTGACAAACCCAAGGAATATGACTCAGTTTAGGCCAATTAGCCTTTAAAATATTCTCTACAAGATTATATCCAAGATACTTGCAAATAGACTTTAGTCAGTCATCATTTATGTATCGATGAAGCACAAAGTGCTTGTGTTCCGGGAAGGCTGATCACAGACAATATTATTGTGGCCTATGAAATCCTTCATTCGTTCAAAAAAGGTGAGTTGGAAAAAATGAGTCTTTTGCCTTGAAGCTTGACATGAGTAAAGCTTATGACAGGGCAAAATGGAGTTTTCTTGAGGCAATTAAGGCTAAGATGGGTTTCTCTTCAACTTGGATTAATTGCATTATATCTTGTATTTCTTCTGTCTCATGTTCGGTTGTTGTTAATGGGGCCATCAGTGACAAATTCCACCCATCTCGCGGTCTTAGACAGGGTGACCCTCTAAGCCCTTTCCTCTTTCTCTTGTGTGGCAAAGGACTTTCTTTAATTTTTCACAGTGCTTTTGTGGCTTAGACGTTGAAAGGTACGAGGATTGCTCGTGGATCTCCTCTTGTTACCCAACTTCTTTTTGCTGATGATAGTCTCATATTTGGGAATGCTTAAGCCGATGGGGCTCGCACAATATGTTTTTTCTTGTAGTCTTATACAGCCTGTTCCTGATAGCTTGTCAATTATGACAAGTCATGTGTGCTCTTTAGCAGTAACACAAGGGATGGCATCAGAGAGGAGTTTTGCTAACTTAAGGGACAAGTTCTCTACGAGGGTCAATTGTTGGAGTTCTTGTATGCTTTCTTCGGGTGGTAAAGAGGTATTTATCAAGTCTTTTCTTCAGTCTATCCCCTTATTTGCCATGTCTTGTTTTCTGTTGCCTATAACTTTTTGCAAAGAGCTTGAATCAATTGATGCTCGTTTCTGGTGGCAAAATTCAGCCTCTAGGAAGGGCATTCATTGGTGCACTTGGAACGAGCTTTGTAAGCTAAAATCTGATGGTGGCTTAGGCTTCAGGGACTTAGGCAAATTTAACATCGCCTTCTTAGCTAAACAAGGTTGGTGTCTTGCTACAAATCCAAACTCGGTTGTGGCTCACCTATTGAGGGCAAAATACTTCTCTTCTTCTACCTTCCTATAGGCTTTATTAGGCTCATCTCCCTCGCTTATATGGTGGAGTATTTGGAGCTCAAGGGATTGCTTGAGAAAGGTCTGGGTTGGTCCATTGGTTTTGAGAGGTCAGTTTCCATTTAGAGTGACTGTTCTTTACTGGGCTTGCCTTCTTGTCGAGTGTCATCACCAAAAGTTGCACACCTTGAGAGGGTTTCAGACCTTATTTTGCCTTCTTCTAACAGTTGAAATATTGGTCTAATCTTCTCATCTTTCGATCATGTTGAGGCTGATCAAATCATAAAGATTACCTTTCCAAGATTTTTGCAGAAAGATGTTGTAACACCCCCTTCCCGGCCCGATAAGGAATCGGGTTGAAAAGTGTTACCTGGAAACAGATTCGGAGATCAAAAGCTTATTCAGAGTTCAAAAACTTATTCGGGATGTCGTATTAATTTCTTTTAAGACCTAACGGATTAACTTATTAATAGATTATTCAATTTGGGGTCAATTTTAAACTTTTTCGAATTTAGGGACTAAACTATAAATTTTACAAATTAAGGGTCTTTATTAGAATTTTCTTTTCCTAGCCTTAAATTAAACTTATAAATTATTAGCCTGTAAAATTTTGTTATTAACGGAGGTCATTTACCCATCGATTAACCCTCTTAAGATTTAGTAACTGTTATGTAAACTGTTTAAAACTATGGTTTAAGTCTTTTAACAAAATTAACTGACACCGTACCGATACACTTAGGACCGTATCGGTACGCTAAGCCAAATTTCTCAATTCCAGAACTAAGGGTGACAAGCCCGTATCGATACATCTAAGAATGTATCGATACGCGTTGACCAAGGTTGACCTATTTTGGTACACCCTAAGGCTATACCGATGCAATTTACTTCTCAGACCCTTCTGCCGAGGTCCATATCGATACAGCTTGACCCGTATCAGTACGCTCTATTTTCCTAGGTCCAAATATGCTAGGTCGTATCGATACATCTTGACCCGTATCGATACGCATGTCTTGTAATGACAGATTTTATCTAGTTTTTATTCGAATTAACCTGTTGAATGATGTCCAAATGCCATGAAATTTTGCCAGGAAGTTATTAATCCATAATTTTAATAGCATACCAAAATTTAGGGCATTTCAAATCCGTTTACTAAGTTTTTACCTTTGAGTCCCCCTTAGGCCAAAATTAGCTAGTTTATCAATTCACAAACATATCATATTTCCCATTTTACATCTAGGCACTTTAGGACCATTACATACATATCAAAATAGAACATTGTAACATGTCTAAGACCAATGCCACCCTACTAGGAGTTTAGAACAAAATGTAACATACATATGGTTGATGAGAGTGACTTCCAACCGCAACTACACGATTGGAGGTAGAAATTCTTCAAAGTCCTGGTATGCATGAAACACGTAGATGTTAGGCTTACATAGTCTAGTGAGGTAGTTATAACAAATGCAAATAAGTTCTTAATGGCATAGATGACATATAATCATGCTTGAATAACATAAGGGCATCATTAGTCATATATAGATCATGCTCAAGTCAATTATCATATTTCATATACCAAATGCAAAGCATAAATTCATATAATTTCCTTGGACATAGTAACCAATGGATATGCGGATTCCCCTGTACACCACATATGTTGAAAATAAGCCTTAGCCTTGAGCCGTAGCTCTGAAATCCCTTACACAATCCAACCTTTTATCCTCACATATAGGCCGTAGCCCCGGACCGTAGTCCAATCCCTTACTTAATGAGCTCAAATAATCCTATGGCATGCCAATTGTATCCAATGTCCACAAGTATCCAAGGTTATATAATTTATCAAAAAACTCACCTTGTGCCCCTAGGCCATATCATAACGGATTACAAATTGAGCCTCAGCTCCAAATAGCATAACATATTCATATCACTTTCCACATGTAATGTATTCTCAAATGTCACATATAGGCTTACAAACATATCAAGGAAATATGAGAACTTACCACACTTACCCTTAGAATCCACATATGTTTGCTCTACTTAAGCCCTTACACAAAATGCAATTCTTTAAGAACAAAACAAATGCAATGGGATGTCACCTAGCCTATCCCTTGACACAACTACACTCACCTTGAATTTTGATGCTTTCAAGGCTCTCGGATTTCAACTCCTTTGTGCCTAGCTTTTGTTGGAGATGACAAGGGGTCCTTCCTCACTTCTTGAGCTAGTCAAAAATTAAAGGATTACATTAGAATCGAAACCAACGGTTCACAATTGTTTTCAAGCTTACCCTAGCTTGTAGACAACATCGAAATAATGAATTTGATCATTTAGCATATGGGCTTAACTTGAACATTCAAGACCTAATTCTTGAAATTAAACTCTTAAGGATTGATGGATTCATCAAATTGGCATAGGGGTTTTACTTACCGAGCTACAAGCTTTGAATTGATGTATTGAAATCAAGCAAAGATTAAGGATTGGATCGAGGTGCTTGCTTGAGCTTGAGGAGGAAGACAACAATGGAGGTGTATGCTTGTTTTAAGACAAATGATGAGTTTAGTTTACGGGAGATTCAAAATAAGGACGAGGGTTTTCCTTATTCATTTTAAAACCATCTAATTTTTCCCTAATCATTGTCCCACCTTTCACTTAGCCAATGGGAGGGTTTCCCTTGGGCAAGGGTTTGCTTAACCCAATAATCAATCATCTTTCTTAACGCTTTCCACTATTGACTATTGATGTCTAATGTTCACCTTTTCTGATCACTTTCACGTGAAGGGAGGCAAGCAAGTAGGTGACTCAGCCCTCTTCTTTCAATTTTTACAAATTGGTCACCAAAAACAATTTTGACAAAGGCCCGTATCGATACACTACATGACTGTATCGATACGGCTAAGCTAAATTGGGTAAGTTAGTTAAGCCAGTTAGGATGTATTGATATAGGTCCTATAGTATCGATACGCCTTACCCAAAATTAACATTTTCAATGGAACCTCTAATTCCTATTCTTTACAGAAATGTCCAACGACTTAATTAAACCCAAATAACTTTCATTACTTCAAAATTGGATACAAGATTCGGCAATTACATCTTTCAAGCATAACCGGTACAGAATTTCCGATCATTGAAACCTAATTCCGACTAGACCGGTTTTCGTGGTGTGACAGATATTATGGTTTAGAAGGGTGAAGGCTCGGGGGTCTACTCGGTTCACAGCGGATACAATCTCTTGGTTAACCCGAATTCTGTCAGAGGAAGTTCAGATAACCTGTATAACATTTTATGGCAGATTTCTTTTCCTTCAAAGGTGAAATTTTCACTTTGGAAAATTGCTAGAAACTTTATCCCAACCATGCATAATCTTGTTGTTAGGAGGATAACAAACAATGATGTTTGTCCCCGGTGGGGTTGTGCAACTGAAGATAATTTGCATGTGAGTCGAGACTGTGTTTTTACAAGACTTGTGTGGCAAAGATTGGATATCTCGTGGCCAGGTGCAGTTGACTTTCTCAATTTTTGTGAGTGGCTTCTTTGGCTTTTCAAAGGCAATGGTAGGAGTAAACATTCTTTGATTGCGGTTACAATATGGGCCCTGTGGCTTAGTCGGAATAAACTTGTCAATGAAGAATCAAAATCGAATATCTAGTTACCTTCATCCAGAGCTATTGCTCTGAAGTTGACTCATTGGCAACTTCGTTGCGTCATCCTCACATACATAACTTGGTTTGATGGCGGCCTCCTTCTTCGCCTTTAGTTAAAGTTAACGTTGATGTTAGTTTTATTTCGGGGGGAAATAAATCATGTTCAGGAATTGTTGTTCGGGATGAAAATGGCCATATTTTAGGATCTGGATTTCAGGTTAACTTTCGGATTCCTTCATGTTTTTCCGCGGAAGCCCACGCAATTGTGCAAGGCTTGCTCTTTGCCCTTGATCTAGGCTTTCACGATGTTCTTATTGAAAATGATTCTAAATCAGCTATCTCAAGAATTAACTCAAGAGCTTCTGATTTTTTTAAAATGAGGCCATATACTTGTGATACTAAATGACTGACCGATTGTTTTTTCTTTTGTTTTTTTAGCTTCATTGGCCGCAAAGGAAATCAAGCGCACATGCTACGGCTTTTGAAGGTTTACGGTGTTCCTCTGATCGTTCTTGGGTGGAGGATGCACCTAAACAAGTTCTCAAGATTGTTGATGATGATCATCGAATGCTTGACCCTACTTGATCTTTTGCTTGAGTCTCTTAACTCGTTGGGGGGTTTTTCCTTTGCCATCTATGTTTGATTTCCCCTTTTTTTCTTCTACTTCAGCTGTACTTTTGGCCTCCCTCTGCTCAATCCATGTTGGATTTAACAGAGGAAGTTTTTTCTGCTCTTTTGCGTTTTGCATTGTTTTTCTTGCGTTTGGCTTGTATATGAACTTTATGTTCTACTGTTTCCTTTCCTCTTTAATAATATTAACCGACTTTAAATAAAAAAAGATAAATTTAGTTGGAACTCAAGGAGGATACACCATAAAACTGATGATGTTATATATAGGTTATCCGAATTTGAGTAAATTTATCTTTTATATGTGTGAGTTTTTTGTTTAACTACCGGTATCTAACTCATTGAGTGATTAATCTGGATCGGATACTGTAGAGACCCATTATGGGGCGACCCTTCTAACCCAATTGCTCCATTCACAACGCTAGGATTCGAACATCTGACATTGCTTAAGGGGTCTAGTGCCTTATTCCATTAGACCAATTGGTTATCGGTTTATATATGTGAGTTTATTTAAGATTAAAAACAAAACAAATGCTAAAAAATCAATTTATTAGAATTTTGGATAAACTATCTAAAGGGTCACCCGTATAGTAAAAATATTTAGGGTGAACTATATGAATGTCCACAGGTAAGTTCTATTTTAACTACCGATCAATTATTTTTTCTAATCAGACCACTTAAATATTAAAATACTATTAATCGAGCCTTTTGTCGTTAAAACCTAATAGAATATGTGACAAGACAGTTAAAAAAAATAATATTATTACACATTTTATCGTTGTTATTTATATATTCCATTAATTTAGTCATAATTTTAATTTAATTAAAAAATTAATGCTCTAATGAGATGGTAACATGTTATTGGGGATTTTACTTTTTATTTATTTCGTGTAATAATTTTTATTTGATTACCCAAGCATATTAAACACTCATAAGAGCATGTAATCGACTTTTAAAGTAAAAAATTGAAGTAAGAATCAAGAAATTAGTCTGTACACCTTAACAGTCAAAGAAATTGCAGAGAAATATGCTTCTAGCTCTCCTCACCCAGAATACAACTACACTATTACAGTCGAAGGAATTAAAAAAAAATAAGAACCAAAATAGAGCAAGAATTATGAATTAGCACCAAATTTTCATTGTATAATCTAATATTCAACAACAAAAAATAACACAAATAGAGTTATCTGGTTTCATTTTATTTCCATACATGAGCATTATTTTCATCAAAGCTGCCATAAATTGCCATCATTTTTTTAGTATATTCTGGAATATTAATCCTTGGTATACTCTAGAATATTGGGTTGTTGCCGGCTTGGAAGGTTGTTAGTTTGTTGCAACTTAGTACAACGGTTATCTTGGGTCATTATAAAAGCCCGATAGCCGCTCATAATTTTTAACCTAAATTATTTTCAATGAAATAACGAGAGAGTATTTTTCAACTTTTGTTATTTTGTTATCCATTTCCAATTACATCTTTAAAGCTGATATTGTCTTCAATTATGAGTTTCTAACGTGGTATCATAGCCACTTTATGGCGTCTGAACACTGCTTGTTCGTTTATTTTTGCCAATTTCACTTGCTGATCGGAGAATCTGTTGATCTTCTGGTAATCTAGCTTTGTTTCATGCGTTTTCTAATTAGCGGTGTTTGGTGAGATTTCTCTCTTTCTCAACCTCTGCTTGATCTTGCTTCGTGTGTTTCTGCATTCAGTTCTTCATACGATCTGCATCTTTGCTTCACTGAGATTTGTTGATTTTTCGTTTTTTTGCTGTTGATTTTCTTGGTTATGTTTGACTATTCTATGGCTATCTATGAATCTGATGATGTTGGTCAACGTCAGAGTAGTAATAGTAATGTAAAATCAGTTATTTTCCACCAAGAAAATCAATATTGCTTTTTATTATCGTAACTATAAATACACATATTGTTAAGATTCATTGATAGTGATATTGCAATACTTCCTGGATGGTCAAATGTATATAAATCCTGAGTTTGAGCAATTTGAAGAGCCAAATGGAGCTCTTGCTTCGTGGCTGTTGTCCACTATAAGTGAGAGTGTTGTTCCACATTTTATTGACATGAACACTGCTTTAGAAATCTAGAACATTTTACATTAGATTTGCAGTGGAAAGACAACATTTAGTTTGTTGTATTATATAAAACTTCTTCATACACAGAAAAAATGTGATCTTAGTACGAGGGTCTCGCGGCCAGGACTCGACCGAAAATAAAAAACACACGGAGTCGCCATCGATTTTTAAATTAGGTAGATCGGAAACTTAAAGAAATTGGAGTTTTAAAATCTTGAGTTTGGGGGCACGGTTACATGTGAGGAAGGATTAGCACCCCACAACGCCCGTAAACGACGCTTACTTGATCACTAATATTTTTTCTTGTAGTTCGGACGTATGTATGCATGTAATTAATATGAACATTTTCAAGAAAAAATTAAAGTCTAAATTCTTTAATCTTAAAGGCAAATGCTAAAAAATCTAATTAACCTAAAAGGCTCTACTTAATAATTCGATAATACTAATAATAAAAAACAATAATTTGTTGTGAATAAATTAAAGAGTAAGAACAAAATAGATGAACAAGAACAAGATGAGAGACAAAAAGGAAAAAGAGTACACACATCTTTGATACGCATAACATGTTGCCTCATTAAAAATCTTACTAGGAAAACCTATTGGGACAAAACCTCGGTTAAGGGAAAAAGAGTGCAACGCGTATTTACTCCCCTCATGAAAATATCACATAAGATCTTTGAATCTTCATAATTCAATCCTGAATATAATATTCAAATGTTGAAGTAGACTATGCACTGGTGAATATATCTTTCAAATTACTGCTTGAAAGGATTCATCGAATACTATTCTTCTGAAGATCATGAGGGACGAAACTTTGAAGAAATATGTTTCGTTTTATCACATTTGATGTATCCACCTTGAGATAAAAATTTTGCATTATCTCTACACAAGATAGCTTGTATCTTATCTTGTGAAAGCAATTCACATATCTTCATGATATGTTTAGCCAAACACATATTTCGGCTTTGCCTCGTGCATAACAATTATTTACATGATCTGGAGAGGCATCGAGTTTTGAAAGATCTAAAGGTAATGGTCTCGTAGCACTTAGATAATATTTTTGGTCCAACTAAGATATGATGCTTTCCGGATCAATTAATATATATATGGTTCTTTTGGACCAAGAATATCATTACCCTTTTCTCGAGGGCAGAATGAGTCTTTGTTTACATTAAGAGACCTAGCAATCATAAGGGTGATCAACGAATATGTGTTATGCATGTAAAGTCTCTTTAAACATTTTTCTGTGCATGTCGATTGATGCACAAGGATTTCATTGTTAAGAAGATCTCTTTACGAGTGTTAACGATATTCAAATCATCAACATACACAACAACAACAATGACAAATCCAGAGCTAAACCTTTTAATAAAAATGCTCGGGGAAATTGAATCATTCATATAGACTTCCACTAATAAGTATTCATTGACTAATAAGTATTAATTGAGGCGATTATACAATATGCGCCTAATTTGTTTAATCTATAAGTAGATAAGTTCAATTTGATTGAATAGTGTTCTCGAGAACTTGAATTACTAAATCCTTCCATAAGTTTCATGTAAATATTATTATCAAGAGACTCATACAAATAGGATGTAACGACATCCATTAGGCAGAAACTAAGTCTTATATTGATAGACTAATAAAAATATTTTGCATCCACCACCTAGGAGTATGTTTCCTCATAATCGATTCTAGGTCATTGTGGGAATCCTTGTGCAATCAAACGAGTTTTATATCTCACAATTTCCCTTTTTTCATTTCTCTTTCTCACAAAGACTCCTTTATATCTACGGGCTTTACACCTTCCAGTGTATGAACTATAGGCCCAGATACTTCTCCTTTTGAAAGAGATTTTAGTTTCGCCTTAATTGCCTCTCTCTATTTTGCCAATCATTTTATTGTTTACATTGTTCAATTGACAATAGTCCATGATCTACATCAAAATCTCTAGTGCTATATTGCATGCAATTGTATTATCGACGTCGAGTTGATTTCAGTTCCACTTATTACCAGACATGACATAATCTATTGAGATTTCTTTATTATCAGGTACTTGAGTCATATCAATGTCTCTGTTGGAGATCTTTTAATCTCTTCTAGAGATTTTCATAATACGTTGATTCCTCGATCAGACCATCATAAAATATAGCTCCTTTTATTTTTCGAGGATTTTTATCTTTGGAACCTACTTGTCTACCACGCTAAAGGTGTAAGTTAGACTCATTAGCAACTAGAGTTTGTCTTTTTGGGACATTAAATTTAATCAGAGCATTCATAGCTGGTATATGTGACTTAGTCACTCTTTTAGGGTCAGTAAAACCATCTAGCAATTGATTTGCTAAGTTTTGTACATGAATTATCCTTTGAACTTTCAGTTTACATTGACATTGTTGAGTACGTGGATGATAATTCATTTCAATATTTTTTTCCCAGCTGTATATTTTCTCCCCCTAATGTTGGAAAAACTGACTGATTAAAATGACAGTCAGTAAATCTAGTTGTAAATAAATTCCCCATATGAAGCTTGAGGTATTTAATTATCGAAGGGGATTCAAATTCGAAATATATTCCCAACCTCCTTTGAGAGCTCATCTTTGTGCGTTGTGGTGGAGCAATTAGAACATATAACGCACACCCAAAAATTCTAAGATGAGAACTATTTGGTTCCTGACCAAAAACCATATGTAATGGGGAGAACTTATGATAATTTGTTGGCTTGATGCGAATTAGTGATGCTACATATAAAATGGCATGTCACCAGCATTATCAGGACGAATTGTCTTTATAGGGTAATCTGGAAAATGTGCTCATAATTTTATCAACTGTGCAAGTAACCTCGCAAACGCCAAGTTACGGGTTGATAACAAGGATACATGTGACCATCTAGTCGATGCATCTATTAAAACCATAAAATATCTAGATGATTTGAAAGAAAGGTGTATGGACCCACATATATCACCCTGTATCTACTCCAGAAAATTAACATATTCACAATCTATCTTAACCGACGATGGTTGAATAATCAGTTTTCCTTGAGAGCATGCATCACATAAAAGAAACATTATTTCGAAGAATCTGTCAGTTCTTCAACCAATGACCACATGAAGTGTCAATAAATTTTCGCATCATAACTGAACCGGGATGGCCTAACCGATCATGCCAAATAATAAAGTTATCAGTAAACTTCTGGTTTAGAATAGCATGAGCTTCAATTTTGCACTAATTCTTGTATAGTACAATCTAGATGATAATGTATGTAATTTTGTCAAGGTTTTCTTATTACCTTGAGTTATACTCGTAATATGAATACAGTGAACATCCCCTTGACTAATAGTCTCACTATGATATTCATTTCTGTGAATATCTTTAAAATTCAATAAGTCTCTTTTCGACATTGACGAGTATAACACATTGTAAATATGGAATTGAGTTCCATTTGGCGGAAAATATGCATAATTATGCACCTTTCAATATGTGCTTTGTACCATTCACTTCAGGGAATGAAAAATATTAAATATAGCACATATCGAATCAATTATCTATCAAAGATAATGTCAAAAGAACTTATTACTCTTCCGGAGCATTGATATTTTAGTACTTTGAGATATAGTACTCACATTTTCCCCTTGCATTTAAATGGGAAAATAGTTCTTATGCTTAAGTATAGTATGAATACTTGCACTGTTTACTAAGCATAAATTGCCACAATTCATTGCATATTTTATTCCGGAAGTAATCATATTCTTCAAAGGATAATATGTAAAACAAATTAACATAAAGCAAAATAAATAAATGTTTTAACATATAATATAAAAACATGAATAAATAATATGTAAAATAAATTAACATAAAGCAAAATAAATTAAAATATCAATAATTTTGCTTTAGAGATTATAAGGAAATAAGATAAATGGCGATTTATTCTCTTCATGAGTTACGAGGAAATCAACAATATCTAATGGTGTTGGACCAACAATGCCATCATTATTTTCATCATTTTCGTAAACAAAATTTGTTTATATTTTCTTTCTTTTATCATTCATGATTGTGGATAAAGGTCCATAATGCTTCAGCGTTTGACAAATACGAGATCAATGGTTTCTATCATCGCATTGATAACATAAATTTTTTAATATGATCTCTATCATTCTTGTCATCCTTATAATCCCACTTCTGGTGGGTATAAGTATTCTTAAAATGACCATAATTTCTATGTCCATAGTCTTGACCAACTACTAATATGACATTTATTATAAAGTCTCACATTCACTTTAGGGAATGGAGTGGACCTAGTGGGCCTTTAAAACATTTTTCACGATATTGTGTCTAAGGACAACATTATTTGCGTGAAAAGTGGAGTATGTTTTTTTTCTAACATATCCTCATCAGTAATATTTTGACCATATAACTTCAATTGTGAAGTAATTCAAAACATAGCAGAGTTATACTCGCTTACTGATTTAAAATCTTGCAATCACAAATGCAACCAACCATATTGAGCTTTTGGTAGAATAACAGTTTTCTGATGGTCATATCGTTCCTTTAGATTATTCCAAAGAATAAGAGGATCTTTCACCGTTAAATATTCGAATTTCAACCCCTCATGGAGGTGACAACGAAGAAGTATCACAGCTCTGACCTTATTTTAGGCAGATTATTCCAAAGATTTAATCCTCGTACGCGGCATTGTTAAACCAGTTCACAAGGTCCTTTAGAAACATTCTTTGAGACCAATAGCCTCGCAGAACGGGATATCCAACCAATATATTTGGATTAAACCAACAAAACAGAGAACATTAATCACCATAATTTATAAATCTTCTTGTAGATCATAAATCACCATAATTTATTGCACTTTAAAATCCCAATTTAAAGAATAAAAATAAAAGAAGAGTTTACCGATAATGATTTTCCTCTAGAGGACGATGGAGACGTAACAAACGACCGAGACAACTTCTCATAATCCATTTTTATAATGTCTCTTTCCAAGTCATTTAAACATATCATGTAAAACTCAAAACACGGTTGAAAATATCAACTCTTATCAATAGAATAAAATAAATAAATATTGATATTTAGGTTATGAACTAAAAAAATAAGAAAATCTCAAAATTGAATTTACAGAAGTGTAGGGACTTAACCAAGTAGATTAAAAACTTTAGGATCCATGTCAAAATTTTCTCTTTTCATAGCAATAGTTGCATAAGCACAGCACTGTCGTAAATCAAAACTTTATTTATTTATTTATTTATTATAGCAAAGAAAGAATTTGAAGAACGTACCACCATTCAAATTCTTATACCAACCTCGACAAGTGCAACCTCCCAACATTAAATTCTCGTTGCTTTGTCATCAAAATCTTCAATAGTCAATGAACTGCGCAGTTGGGCTTGATATTTTGAATTTAGCTCGAACATTAAATATTTTAGTCTTGCGCCCAAAGTTAAAAAGAAATTAAAAACCAAGTTAAAATATAAAGAGGAAAAATAATTAGCAATTTAAAAGAAATTTAGGGGGAAAACTTATCTTCGATTCAACGTAGGATCAAACTTTTTCCGATAACTTCTTTAGGATTCGAACAAAGAGCACCAGAATCTTCCGAGCAAATTCGTGTTGATAACGTGTTGTGTATAAAGTAAAAGGCAAAAACAAAATAGATGAACAAAAACAAGATGAGAGACAAAGAGAGAGACTTGTATTATATTCTCAAAGTAGGGTTGTGTACAATGCTTTCTCTAAACTCTATATTTATAGGCATAAGATAAAAACCCTAATTTCAATGGGTATTAAACCCTAATAATAAAGTACATTAAAGTCTCATTTAATATATGGATACCCACCATAAATAAAGGTATTCATAACATAATTTAATATCTAATGACTAAGTTAAAAGTTTAAAATTATTTACCTATTAAATGATACTAAGTTACGAAAGGATCTAAACCTATGACCCAAACTAAGAAACTAAGATATATTAAAAATCTAACCTAAAAGATGTAAAATCGATTTGAGAGCTAAATTAAAGGACCTATACAGGGCTCTAACTAAGAATTTCTAAGCTAAACTAGGGATCTAATAGATTAACAGTTAAATTCTAAAGTTCAATCTAAAGTCAATACAATAATACAAATATATAAATAGGCAAATTACACAGATGACCACTTAATTATTGAGTTGGTGTTAATTTGATAATTATACTTTTAATTTTGGCAAATATACCACTTAACTGTTTAAGTGGTTCCAATGTGGTCACCAACAGTTAAAATTTGACGGAGAGGGTAATGTGGCTATGAAACAAAATTGGTATAATTACATATTTGGTCCTCATTATTTATATTTTATACAATAATACAGATATATAAATAGGCAAATTACACATATGACCACTTAATTATTGAGTTGGTGTCAATTTGACAATTATACTTTTAATTTTGGCAAATATACCACTTAACTGTTTAAGTGGTTCCAATGTGGTCACCAACCGTTAAAACACGACGGAGAGGCTAATGTGGCTATGAAACAAAATTGGTATAATTACACATTCAGTCCTCATTATTTACATTTTATATCAATTTGGTCATAAATTGAATTGAATTTAATAAATTTATCCTCCGGTCATATAGTAATACATGCCACCATCAAATTGGAAAGGAAAATTTTAAACCCAACCTTAGGTTTGGTGGGAATCGAACCTTTGATAGATTGTGTGGAGTTGAGTGAACACAATTGCTAAGCTCATGGTTATTATCTAATATAGTTTTACAACTTGTTTAATTTAAAACCTGCTCAGAAGGAAAGGTTTAAAACCCGTCAATTGGTGGGTTACTTGCTCATAGATTGAGACTAATAATGCTACTTCTTTCTGCAAATTGCTTATTTGCTTTGGTTTCGATGTTAAATTTAATCAGCATTTTCTGGTATTATCCAGAATGAACAACACAGATCTCAGGAATCAGGCTTTCTTTGTGAACCCTTCACTGATTTTCTTTTCTTTTATTTTTTAACAAATGTTAGAGTTTGAATTGAGAAAGAAAACCAATATTACAGTACACTGAAATTTATGACATAACAGAAGTATCTGTCGTATAGATATCACTTTCAAATTTTCAAAAAACATAACTTTGGATGTTTCATTCATTTCCAGACCAAAAGAAAGAAAAAGATATGCACGTTGATCATCGCCAATGTTCTGTTGTTATACAGATACAACATCAGGACAAGAAACCAGCTTGTCTTTTGCATATATATTATCTATATAAGAAAAAAGAACTGACTTGACCCTACTGACAAAGCATTAAAATAAAAAATGCAGAAATTTACTGGCCGTACTTCTTGATGATCTGTTTTCTGCAAGTTTCAGACTTTGTTATCATGACCCAAAAATCTAATGCCAGGGGAAGTTTTGTGTTTTGAAAATTGTATGAGCAAGTAACCCTTTTAGACCTTACCTTTCCTTCTAGCAGGCTTTAAATAAAACAAGTCGTAAAATTATAACATATAATATTCTTTAGCTCAGCGGTTATGTTCATTCAACTCCACACCTACTAAACCAAAGGTTGGATTTAAAATTTTCCTTTCCAATTTAATAGTGATACGTGTTACTATATGAGTGAATAATAAATTTATTAAATTTAAAAATTTAATTTAGGACTAAATTGATATAATATATAAATAAACTTAAGATCAAATTGATATAATATATAAATAATGATGATCAAATGTGTAACTATACTAATTTTATTTAATAGCCACATCAACCTCTTCATCATGTTTTAACTGTTGGTGGCCACATTGGAACCACATAAGTAGTTAAGTGGTATATTTGCCAAAATTAAAAGTATAATGGTCAAAATAATATCAATCTCATAATTAAGTGGTCATCTATTTAGTTTACCCGTATAAATATTACCATATAAAAAACTATAAGATAGTTAACATGAAACTTTATGAATATTTATACTATCACACACGCATATATATATTAATATACGATTCTCTTACACCGTAAAATTTTAAAGTTTTATACTTCTTTTGGACCATTGAATTAAGGAAATGGATGATTGAGATTAACGGCAAAAAATATGAAGATTATCACAAGAAAAAAAGAGATAAAGAAATAATCTTTGCTATTTATTTACATTCATCAAACGGTTCAAAGATCCTAACCGATATTCACACACATAAAATAAAAAGTATAAATATATATTGGGTAAAACTTTGATACACAAGCTGTGTAAAATTAATTTTACACAAGCCTGTGTATTTACATTATAAAAACTCAAATCCTAAATTCCTTCCTAACCATAACCCTAAAAAACTAAACCCTAAACCTTAAACCCTATACACTAAATTCTAAACACTAACCTTAAATTCTAAACCCTACAACCTAAACCCCTAAACCTTAAACCCTAAACTAAAACTCTCACCCCTAAAATTAAAAGGTACATGTAAACAAAGTTCACACGGCCTGTGTATCAAAGTTTTTTCCATATATATTTACATAGATATAACGTGAGTATTAATAACAAAACAACATTTAAGGTAATAAAATAACGTGAAAACACACACACACACTATATGTGCTAAACTAAAAAGTATAAATATATATTTACATAAATATTACGTGAGTATTAATAACAAGACAACATTTAAGGTAATAAAGTAGCGCGCGCATATATATATATACACACACACAAACTATACGTGCTAAAATAAAAAGTATAAATATATATTTACAGTGAGTATTAATAACAAAACAACATTTAAGGTAATAAAATAACGTGAATACATACATTTAAATATAAAATGGTAATAATAAGCAATATTGGTAAAAATAAAAAGACACAAATAAGTATACAATAAATACACAATCACAATAAAATTAAAATTAAGGCAAAAAATATATGTAAAAGGAACGAAATAAAAGTAAAATAATATAAAGACATAGTCATACATACCAAACATATATTAAATTTAAAAAATTAATTAAATTAATTAAGGCAAGAAATAATAACTAAAATAAAATTAGAATTAAAGCCTATAATTAAAAATAAAATAATGTGAAAAAATGGCTAAATTGAATAAAATGAGTAAAATATAAATTAACGAAGTACAAGTGCGAAAATTAAATAAACACAAAATCTGGATGCAGAACACAAAATAAAAAATGAATCTAAAGAATGCGAAAATTAAATGTAGGAATTAATATGAATTGTGAATTGAAGGTGAAAATTAAGAGCATAAGTATATAAACAAGAACGTAATTTCAATAATGAAAGCTAAAACAACAAAGATTACCATAAACATGAACTAGGGTGCAAGAATATTGGATGGGTTTTTACACATCATAAAACGTTGAATCTTCGCTATTGTCAAGTAAAATAAAGATGAAATCTTGAAAAAAAAAAGCTAGAAAAATGAAAAATAGGTACCCAAAATATACATTTTCTGGACTTTAGGTGCCTAAAATATATTTTTTTTAAATATAGGTGCCCAAAGTTTTAAAGTTGTAATTTTAGGTGCCTGGCCGTTAATGGATGTTAAAAAAAATTGTTAACCAATCAATGTTTGACACATGAGATGTTTATTTTATTTTTTTTCAAAATTAAAAACTTAAAACAATTTTTTAAAATTTTTCAAAAATTCCTAAAATTTTGCAATTTTTACAAAACATTCCCCAAATTCCTAAAATCTCCCAAGCCCAAACCCCCAAATTGCCGCCACCTCCGCCGCCGATCGTCGCCCCTAATCCTACCCCTTTGGTCGCGGACCTAGCCGGTCATTTTCTCCATCACGAAAATGATGAACGACGTGGTAGCAAAACGTCGAACGCGAAATTGACGTTGGGCTACCACGTTGTTCATCGTCTCCGGCGATGCTGTGATGGGGGAAACGATCGTCTAGGTCTAGTGACCAAAGGGGTAGGATTAGGGGCGGTGATCAACGGCGGAGGCGGCGACAATTTGGGGGTTTGTGTTTGAGAGATTTAAGGGCTGTTTTATAAAAATTGCAAAATTTCGAAAATTTATGAAAATCTAAAATTTTTGGGTGTTATTCTTTAAAAATTAAAAAATCAAATTAGTTCCACGTGTCAAGCATTGATTAGTTAATTTTTTTAACACCCATTAACAGTCAGGCACTTAAAATTGCAACTTTTAAAACTTTGGGTACCTATTTTTACAAAAAATACTTTAGGCACCTAAAGTCCAGAAAATGTATACTTTGGGCACCTATTTTTCATTTAAGCCTATTTTAATCGAAAAAGTGTGTATTGAATTTTCTTAGGTTTTTTAGATTTGGAGTCAAAGTGAGGGTTTAATTGAAAAACATGATACAAAAATCATAAAAAAATTAAATTTCACTAAAACTTTAAAAAAATCAAAATTTTGAAAAATATTATAAAATTATATAAAGCGTTTTGTTTTATTTCATTTAAAAAAGTATTCAATCATAGTTGGACATGTGTCATGTATTAACAGAAAGGGTTAACATCATCATAGATTGTTCTTATTTACTCATTTTCAAAATGTAATTTGAATAAATTACTCTCCTTTTCTAAATAGGGGTCAATTTGCTCAATTTTAAAATTGGCAGGGAGTTAAGGTGTGCTTAAACTAAAATATTTAAGCCAACTAACTATAATTTTAAAATTTTGGACCAAAATATTCACTTTTCAAACGAACATACACTAAAATGTCTCTTTTTATAGTAGATGGACTAAAATAAATTTTTAATATAGAACATGCACTTCTAATAGACTTTAACAGTTATTAGTTATACTGCATTTTAAATTTATCACTTTAAGGAATTTTGTTATACATAGATTTTAATATATTTGTATTATATTTTGATATTTTTATGGTTTAAACATAGAGGTACTTATACTTGAGTGATCTACGATGTACTTTACCTATATTTAAATAAATTTGACTTTACCGACAACCAATTGGTCTAGCAGGATGAGACGTTAAGTCCCTGGAGCAAGGTTAGGGGTTCAAATTATGATGTTGTGAATGAAGAAAATTGGATTGCGAGAGCTGATGTGTGATGAATAGGTATAAAATTTAGAGCAAGTGAACTCATGGATCAAGTAATAAAGTGATAGAGTAGAGTGCCAAACCCACAGATATTGGAGTAATAAATACAAAGCGATCGTACTTAAGAGTTGGTGAGCAAGTATTGGTTTGATGGTGATTATCAAAACTAAATGCAATAAAAATAAAAATAGCAATGATCAAGACAAGCAGATGTTGTAGCAGATATTCAGATGATTATGGAAGCTGGGTTTATTTCCTAGGAATTATGCTGATGACTTATTTGAATGCTATAACGGATGACAATACATGTCTACGTAAACCAATTATGTCTTTATCTACTCGACAAGGTTTTCTAACTAAATTCTAACTCTCTCGATGCCTAGAAGTTGATAACAATGAAGCTAAGGCAATACATGTCTGTGTGAACCCTAACAACTCTATTATCTATTCAAATTTCCCTTATTAGTCGTTGAAATCCTAAACTTATGTCTAAGCCGTATTAGGACCAAGTTAACAACTTAGCCCCACTGTTCACGTTTATATAACCTAACTCTCTCGATATTAAGCCACTTATCAATAGTTAAAAGTCCTCTCTCGATATCTCTTACAATAACTACGCATGAAGAACGATGAACATAATAGATAAATGAAAGGGACTATAGCATTAAACAAATATTCAAAACATAATATCCTAAAAGCAATAAACTCAAGAAAAAGTATTTAGCTCATGTCTGAGCTTAAAACATCCATAAAAAAGTATAAAGAACATGACAGTTTATCAAGCAAAGGAAAGGAAATAATCAAGCGTCCTCAACGTTCTCCTCCAAGCTTTCTAACTGTGATGCAGGTCTCGCACTCCTCCAGCCTCTCTCGATGGCTTTCATTGTGTGGAGACTTCTCTAGAACTTCAACTTCGGTGGTTTTCTAATAGCTGAAGACTAAGGGCTACCGTCTCAAATCCAGCTCCTTTGTTTGTGGCCCAAGTCTCTTTTATATATGTGAGAAAGCTAGGGTTTAGAAACCCTAAAGCGCGCAAAGCCTCTTAAAGAGGATCTTGCTTTCTCTCTTCATTAAATAAGTTTTGTTTTAGATGAGAAGCCACGTGTGACAAATTTTGAATCATCTCCAACTCTACTGCCTTTTCAGCACTATATGAGAGGGATGCCATTCTTCTACTCCAGCGTTCCTCCAGCTCCAATAGCTTCATGCACAAGCACCACAAGAATGGACTACCTTCCCCATTAAAAGTAACACAATAAATAACCATTAATCATAGGTACAATAACTCCCTATCTACATGCAAACTATATGCAAACTTGTAAAACTCACTTCCCGGCCAGGTCGAGAACCGGGTCAGAGTAGGTTACCAGAGTTCAATACAATGATCGGTACGGTATTTTAATTCTTACCACTGGTTTAGTGAAATAAAATTCATACAATGTTTATTTCGGTGTCTCAAAACAATACTAGATCAATGCAATGGGACTATGATTTGATGTAACTCGATAATCTTGAATTAAGGCCAAATTTTAAACTTTTACAAGATTTAGGGACCAAACTGCAAATTTAGTATATTAATGGTTCTATGCTGAAATTAGATAAAAACCAATAAAATTCAACTTATAAATAATGGACACGTAAAATTTCAAGTTAATCAGAGTCCATTTAACCCATCAATTAAGCCAAACACTAATAGTGACCAATTTGTAATTTTACAAGCTTATATCAATAGCATTTAACTAACTTACTTGTACCGGTACCGATACTCGAAAGGCCATATCGGTACACCATGCACATTTTATAAATTACAAACTTCCAGTGACCAAATTCCGTACCGGTACAGATGGAACAATATCGATACACCTTGCAGCCGTACCGATGCAATTTTACAACCAAATTCCAATGTTGACTTTTAGTACCAATACGCTAAAGTCCGTATCGATACGCCATGTTGACCAGGTCCCAATATGCAATACCATATCGATACACCATCACCTATATCGATACGCCCTGCCTTGTAATGATAGATTTAGTCTGGTTTTTATCCATTTTGATCTATCGGACAAAGTCCAATTCCAATGAAATTTTGCAAGCAAGTTTATAACATCAAAATATACTAGCATGCCAAATATCGTAGCCATATAAATCCATTTACTAGATTTTTACCTTTTTAGGCCAAATATGCATATTTAACTACTTTTAGCCAATTTCAAAACAACATTTAGGGCCTTCAACACTTATACATAACATAAGGGCTAAAAGTGACTAGTTTAACTACGTTGCCACCATACTAGAAGTTTGTAGGAACGATATACATTACTTTAGGCTTGTAGTGACTTGCCAAAACTTCCAACGAACCCTAATCTTGAAGCGGTAATTTCTTTAACCTAAAATGCAGGAGATGAAATGCATTATGCATACTTTGCCTAGTGAGGTAGCCATAAAAAATAGTAACAACGATGGTATGCTAGAATAGTATCAATGCTATGACAATATCAATGCTATGATCATATTCGATGACATGTTTGACATATATCAATATTATTTCCTTGGATCGAAACAAGATAGTGGATACGTGAATTCATACGCCTTGCCAAATCAATGAATGGTCTAGTCCTTCTGCCTTCGCCAATTGACCAATAACACAATCATCCCTCCACCTCACCATAAAAAAAGTTTTAGCCCAAGGACCATAGTCCACTCGTACCAATGAGCTCACAAATTCTATGGCATGCCAATTGTATCCAATGTCCTTTTGAATCCAAGGTTCAATAACAATAGCAATATCGGTGACAATGAAAATATCAATGGCAATGCTTCAATAGCAATAACAATATCAATGCTGATGTTCAATGGCAATGAAAATATCATATTCAATGGCTACTACAATGGCATTTATCAATGATCAATGACCAATGCTTCTATATTCCTATAATTCAATGATAACAATGTTGATAACAATAAAGCTATGATCGGTGTTCAATAAAATAGCTTACCAAAGCTTACCAATGATGCCTCCAAAGAGGTTCAATGCAAATCCTTTAACAAAAAAGGTTAGCTATGCAAAATTTAATATCAATGAAACTGGGAAAGGCACCTAGCCTCACCCGAGACTCCAACTACACTCACCTTAATTTCTGAAGCTCCTACGGA
This sequence comes from Hibiscus mutabilis, assembly GCA_019671005.1. NCBI lineage: Eukaryota > Viridiplantae > Streptophyta > Magnoliopsida > Malvales > Malvaceae > Hibiscus > Hibiscus mutabilis. Next base: position 26,938,417 of record CM033717.1, on the reverse strand, counting down.
TCTCGGATTTCCACTCCCTTATTCCTAGCTTTAGATGGAGATGGTTGTCCTTCTATCTTGAATTTTTAAGCTAGGTTTAAAAAGAGAAAGTGTTAGGATCAATACTACAATATCGAAATCAATTTTCAAACTTGAAGTGGATTTTTGCTATTTGATATCCATGGATTAAAACTTTGCAAAACATGAACTTAGTTCAAGAGCTCAATACTTTTAGCTTGAAATTAAGCATCATTTATCCATGGAATCTATAATCAGTTAGAGAGTTTAAGCTTATCCAAACGAGAGAAAGGAAATAGGATCAATAGATGGAAGAAATCTAAACTTTAGAAGCTTTTCCAATAGAGGTGTTAGCTTGAAGGTTTGAGGAAGATAACAATGGTGATGTTTGCTTACTTTGAACAAAAGATGAAGAGGTAAGGAAAACAAGGATGGCTCAGTATAGCTTTTAGCTAAATGAATAAGTCTTTTAACATCCCAATAACTCATCAACCCTACAATAAACCCGATGGAGCTTTCCCTCTATGGAAGGAAATCCAAATTTTATTATTCATTTATCAAATCACTCATTTTCCCATTTATTAAAACCACCTCCATCATTTGTCATCTTTTAAGGCTAAAGATGGCCGATTCATGTGAATGAGGAAAAACAAGTAGGTGACTCATCCTTGTAGTGGGAAAACTACGAGGGTGGTCCCTCATCTAATTAATCTTTATGGTTTTGCCCTTAAACTTTCAATTTTCACAATTTGATCATAAAACAATTTTTTGATAAACTCAATAAGGTCCTTAATCGATAAATTGATTCAAATAGAGTTCAATATCGACAAGACCTATTTTCAAGGTGTTACAACTCCCCCTTAAGAAAAATTGGTCCTCGAATTTTACCTAAACCGAAGAGGTGAGGGTATTGGGCTCTCATTGTCTCTTGTAGTTCCCAGGTTGCCTCCTCGACTGCGTGGCTTCTCCAGAGTACCTTGACCAATAGAACATATTTGTTGTGAAGCCTTTGAACTTCTTTTGCAAGAATCTGAACTGGTTCTTCTCTATAGGACAAATTTGATTGAATCTCTACAGATTCAGGCTCGATAATATGCGAAGGGTTATAACGCTATTTACGGAGCATTGATACATGGAATACATTATGGATTTTACTCAATTCTGAGTGAAATGACAATCGATAAGATACAAGGCCAACTTCGTCAATGACCTCAAAGGGTCCAATGAAACGAGGACTCAACTTCCTTTTTTTGCTAAACCTTAGAACTTTGTTCCACGGCGAAACCTTTAGGTAGGCTTCCTCACCAACTTCATATTATATATCCCTTCGCTTTGGTTTCCTGAAGTATGTCAAGACCTAACATCTTGTCTTTATCGAGTTCAGACCAACATAATAGAGTTCTGCAACGTCTGCCATACAATGCTTCATACGGTGCCATCTTGATGAAAGCTTGATAGCTATTTTTGTAGGTAAAATTGATGAGAGGTAGGGATTTCTCCCAAGATCCATTAAAATCAATAGTCCATGTACGTACCACGACATTTAGAATCTGTACGAAAGGGTTCAATAACGATACACATTTTCAATGATTTTATGGGATGGATTTTTCGATGTTTACCTAAACTACCCTTTCTGACCGGCTGTCAGATTGAGGGTGGAAAGCAGTGCTAAGATTAACTCTGGTGCCCAAAGCTCCTTGCAATGTTCTCTAGAAGCGAGAAGCAAATAGAGGATCTCGATCGGAGATGATAGATTTCAGTACTCCGTGGAGTCAAATTACTTCCTTGATATACAAGTTAGCCAACTTAGGAAGACAATAGTTCATCTTAATTGGTAAGAAATGTGCTGACTTGGTGAAACGATCCACAATGACCCAAATAGCATCGTGCTTAGTAGGAGTTAGAGGCAGACCACTAACAAAGTCCATAGTGATCTTCTCCCACTTCCATTGCGATAGATCGATAGGTTGCAATAACCAGTAGGGACTCGGTGCTCAGCTTTAACACATTGACACGTAAGGCACTTGGACACGAAGTCAATTATGGCTTGTTTCATACCCGGCCACCAATAGAGTTTCTGAAGGCCCTTGTACATTTTTATAGAACCCATGTGAACAGAAAAAGAACTCGAATGAGCTTCCTTAAGAATATCAATACGAAAAGATTCATCATTAGATACACAAACCCGATCACGAAAACATAGGAGTCCTTTAGAATTAATTCTGAGGTCAGGATTATCTTGTAACTTAAAAACAATAGATTGGAATTCGGGGTCTTGATCTTGTAATGCTTTGATTCTTGAGACAATAGTAGACTGAATTTGAAGTTCAGCTACGAAACAACGATGCTTCCAAAGTTAGAAATGAGCATTAATAGCTTGATGAGCTACAATACAATGACTTTACAATGAGTCGTACTAAACAATGCATAGGATTTAAAGGTCGTTAATGATACTTACCAGGCACATGCATGCGGCTGAGTGCATCAGCAACAATGTTGGCCTTGTCTGAATGGTAATCAATAACAAGATCATAATCTTTGAGATGTTCCATCCACCTTCGTTGCTGTAGATTCAACTCCTTCTGTGTCAACAGATATTTAAGGCTTTTATGATCAGTGAAGAGATAACATTTCTCTCTGTAGAGATAATGTCTCCATATTTTCAATACGAAGACAACCACAACTAACTCCAAGTCATGAGTGGGATAATTCATCTCATGTGGCTTAAGCTATCTTGAAGCATAAGCAATGACTTTGCCTTCTTGCATCAATACAATCATAACCCAAGATACAATGCATCACTGTATACTGTGTAGTCTTTTCCAGACTCGGGTTGGGTTAGGACCGATGATGAGTCAAGACTTGTTTCAATTGATCGAAGCTTCTCTATTGTTCCTCTGTCCAAACAAATGGAACTTCTTTTCTCAATAACTTCAATGGGGCTGCTATCACAGAAAATCCCTTGACGAATCTTTTATAATAACCAGCAAAGCCAAGGAAACTTTTTCACCTTACTAATATTTTTCGGTGGATGCCAACCAAGGATGGCTTGAATTTTCTTTGGGTCAACCTAAATGCCCGAAGCTAATACAATATGCCCAAGGAAGACAACTTCGGTGAGTCAAAACAAACACTTAGAGAACTTAGAAAACATCTGCTTCTCCCGAAGGGTTTGAAGCATAAAGTGGTGGTGATCTCGATGTTTCGCAGTATTTTAGAATAAATCAAGATATCATCAATGAATACCACTACAAACTTGTCGAGATAGGGTATGAAAACATTATTCATTAAATCTATAAAGGCTACCGGTATATTGGTTAGCCCAAAAGGCATGACCAAGAATTCGTAGTGCCTGTACTTCGTACGGAAAGCAGTTTTGCATACATCACCTTCTTCAACTATCATTTGATAATATGCTAACCTTAAACCGATCTTGGAAAACTCAGAGGCATCCTTAAGCTGATCGATCAAGTCTCCAATTCTTAGCAATGGATACTTGTTCTTGATAGTTACCTTATTCAACTATCGGTAATCAATACACAATCCCATGAAACTATCTTTCTTTTTAAAGAAGAGAATAGATGCTCCTAGAGTGAGGAACTCGATTAAATGAAATCTTTATTCATTAGATCTTGGATTTGAGCCTTCAGCTCCTTAATCTTAACTATAACCATACAATAAGGTGCAATAGAAACCAGGGTCGTCTAGGTTCTACTTCGATACCAAATTCCACTTTGCAGGTTAGAGGTAAGCCTGGAAGTCCATCAAAAAAGACATCACGAAATTCATTCACAGTGCCAATATCCTGCAGTTGAGGTTTATTCTTGGCTTCCAATGTAAATGCATACAATGAAGGATTCTTTGAGTTTATAAGGGTGATGCTTTCCTTGCCAAATCTTTGGAGATATAGCTTTCTCTTACAATAGTCCACCAAAACTTGATGTTCACTGAGCCAACTCAATCCCAATACAACATCGAGATCGTGAAAAGAAAATGCCAATAGATTGGCCGAAATCGGAATCCCTTGAATCATTAAGGGAAAATTCCATTATACGAGAATTATGGTGACATAATCACCTAGATGATTGATTACAATGATCAAAACAATATCACTAGATGAGTGATTATCCGGGTTCATCAGTACATAATTAAGACAGAAGTGGAATTCAGGGGTACTTGCGATATTATTTGAATTACCCTCCTTTTGGTAATAGGTATAGACAGGTATTACGATCTCTATCCCGAACCCTCGGTACTATGAGCCGTTCTAAAAATGGTCTAAGGCATAGCCGGTATCCCTACAATGTTATAGGAAGAAGAAAATTGTGATTACACCTTTTGTTTAGGACTATATTGCCCTTCTTTCGATATGGTAGTGGAAGATGAGAATTATTTCAGGACATTTGTCAAGTTATGAGAATCCCTTAACCCTTATAACTCCTCTATGTATAATTTCCATAGCATGGCCAAATACAATGACTCAATAATCCAATATCGGTGCTTGGTATAACCCCGCGATGGTTTAATGGTAGCAACTCAATGATTCAGTAACCCATACCTAACAAGTTCATAATTATCATTTACCCTGCCAGTGAGTGTGTAAGTCCATTATTGGACAGACTACGCAATAAAGGTCTAAGATGTCAAAATTATAGCCACAAAAGGTGTTACACCCTTTTCAGGCTTCAATGAAGCCAAGGGTTGTTCATACATTTTAGCTGTGTCTTCCGTAATTCTTAGCAATCTACCTTGATAATTCAAGGCTTAATGATTCTTATCAAGAGTCTTATAGACTTAAAGGGTCTCCTCCCCTTGTCTCCTCGCCATAAGTCGAGGGGCTGATGACATGCTCATCTATACGAGCTTCACTAAAGTCAGACATATTTATAATGTAAAGAGATCAGGTTAGTCGGCAAGTCACTATATACATAATAAATAACTCCTAAGTGGCAAAGTAATGTAACAACAATACAATAGACTTCAATTTAGTCCTATAATCGACTAAACTCTAACTTTGATACCCAAATGTAACACCCTCTTCCCAGCCAGGTCGAGAACATGTCAGAGTAGGTTACCGGAGATCATATAATGATCGATATAGTATTTTAATTCTTACCCACTGGTTTAGTGAACTAAAATGCATGCAATGTTTATATCGGTGTCTCAAAACAATTCTAGGTCAATGCAATGGAACAATGATTCGATGTAACTCGATAATCTTGAATTAGGGCCAAATTTTAAACTTTTACAGGATTTAGGGGCCAAACTACAAATTCAATAAATTAGAGGTTCTATGCTGAAATTATCTAAACACCAATAAAATTCAACTTATAAATAGTGGACACGTAAAATTTCAAGTTAATCGGAGTCCATTTAGTACATTAATTAAGCCAAACACTAATAGTGACCAATTTGTAATTTTACAAGCTTATATCAATAGCATTTAACTAACTTACCTGTATCGATACCGATACTTGAAAGGATGTATCGGTACGTCATGCACATTTTATAAAATACCAACTTCTAGTGACCAAAATCCATATCGGTACAACCGTAGTTGTACGGTACAAATGGACCAGTATTGGTACGCCTTGCAGCCGTACCGATGCAATTTTGCAACCAAATTCCAATATTGACTTTTAGTACCGATAAGCTAAAGTCCATATCGATACGCTAAAGTTCGTATCGAGACGCCTTATTGACCAGGTCCCAATATACAATACCATATCGATACACCATCACCTATATCGATACGCCCTGCCCTGTAATAACAGATTCAGTATGGTTTTTATCCACTTTGATCTATTGAACAAAGTCCAATTCCAATGAAATTTTGCAAGCTTATAACATCAAAATCTACTAGCATGCCAAATATCGTAGCCATATAAATTCATTTACTAGGTTTTTACCTTTTTAGGTCAAATATGCATATTTAACTACTTTTAGCCAATTTCAAAACAACATTTATGGCCTTTAACACTTATACATAACATAAGGGCTAAAAGTGACTAGTTCAACTGCTTTGCCACCATACTAGGTGTTTTTAGGAACGATATACATTACATTAGGCTTGTAGTGACATGCCAAAACTTCCAACGAACCTAGATCTTGAAGCGGTGATTTCTTTAACTAGAAATGCAGGAGATAAAATGCATTAGACATACTTTGCCTAGTGAGGTAGCAATAAAAAATAGTAACAACGATGGTATGCAATTCACATCATGCTAGGACGGTAACAATACAATAGTTATATCAAAACTATGACAATATCAATGCTACAACAATATCACTGCTATGACAATATCAATGCTAAGACAATATAAATGCTATGATCATATTCGATGACATGTTTGACATATATCAACAGTATTTCCTTGGATCAGAACAAAATAGTGGATACGCGAACTCCTACGCCTTGCCAAATCAATGAATAGTCTAGTCCCTCCACCTCACCAATTGACCAATAACACAATCATCCCTCTGGTTCGCCATAATAAAGGTCGTAGCCCAAGGACCGTAGTCCACTCGTACCAATGAGCTCATGAATTCTATGGCATGCCAATTGTATCCAATGTCCTTTCGAACCCAAGGTTTAATAACAATAACAATATCGGTGACAATGACAATATCAATAACAATGCTTCAATAGCAATAACAATACCAATGCTGATGTTCAATGGCAATGGCAATATCATATTCAATGGCTACTACAATGACATTTATCAATGATCAATAACCAATGCTTCTATATTCCTATAATTCAATAACAACAATGTTGATAACAATAAAGCTATGATCGGTGTTCAATAGAACAACTTACCAACGCTTACCAATGATGCCCCCAAAGCGGTTCAATGCAAATCCTTTAACAAAAATGGTTAGCTATGCAAAAATCAATATCAACGAAAATGGGAAAGGCACCTAGCCTAACCCGAGACTCTGACTACACTCACCTTAATTTCTGAAGTTCCTACGGCTCTCGGATTTCCAGCCCTTTATTCCTAGCTTTAGATGGGGATGGTAGTCATTCTTTCTCCAATTTTTGAGCTAGGTTTAAACAAGAGAAAGTGTCAGGATCAATACTACAATACCGAAATCAATTTCCAAACTTGAAGTGGCTATGTGTTATTTGATATCCATGGATTAAAACTTTGGAAAACATGAACTTAGTTCAAGAGCTCAATACTTTAAGCTTGAAATTAAGCATCATCTATCCATGGAATCTACAATCAATTAGAGAGTTTAAGCTTATCCAAAATAGTGCAAGGAAATAGGATCAATAGATAAAAGAAATCTAAACTTTAGAAGCTTTTCCAATAAAGGTGTTAGCTTGAAGGTTTGAGGAAGATAACAATGGTGATGTTTGCTTACTTTGAAGAAAAGATGAAGAGGTGGGGAAAACAAGGATGGCTCGGTGTAGCTTTTAGCTAAATGAATAAGTCTTTTAACATCCCAATAACTCACCAACCTTACAATAAACCCGATGGAGCTTTCCCTCTATGGAAGAAAATCCAAATTTTATTATTCATTAGTCAAATCACTCATTTTTCCCATTTATTAAAACCACCTCCATCATTTGTCATCTTTTAAGGCTAAAGATGGTCGATTCATGTGAATGAGGAAAAGCAAGTAGGTGACCCATCCTTGTAGTGGGAAAATTATGAGGGTGGTCCCTCATCTAATTAATCTTTATGGTTTTGCCCCTAAACTTTCAATTTTCACAATTTGATCATAAAACAATTTTTCAATAAGCTCAATAAGGTCTTTAATCGATAAATTGACTCAATTAGAACCCAATATCGACTAGACCTATTTTCAAGGTGTTACAACTCTCCCCCTTAAGAAAAATTCGTCCTCGAATTTTACATGAACCGAAGAGGTGAGGGTATTGCACTCTCATTGTCTCTTGTAGTTCCAGGTTGCTTCCTCGACGGCGTGATTTCTTTGTTTCTTCAATTACCATGTTACCAAATCTGAACCACATGCTCCTCAATCACTGTGAAATACCTATGTAACTTCAATTTCTCTTTTTGACAACAAAATTTCCCCTTTTTCAATTTAGTCCCGCAGTTTTTATTCTATTCAATTTTTTGTATGATAAGGGACCACCCTCATAATTTTGTTGATCGATACTTACCTTTGAGTTATATATCGAGAGCGAATAATTCCTCATAGTAAAGTTCCGAGAGTAAAACTATTATGTAGCAACATTAGTGTACACATTGCATTATTACATCCAAGCATTCATTTATTCTATGTCTGGACTTTTGTAGGTTGCATGATGAGTTGCGACAAAACCACGCCATAGTAAGCTTGAGATGTACATCAAGAGGGCTTTCCCACCAACCTAATAAATCTTTGGAATACTCTTCTTGAAGCTAGGAATATTGCCAACTATCATATCTTCTCTCAAAGTTTAGAATATCAATGAAAGAAACTCTCACTATATTCAAAGGCATGAAGATCACCCTTATTGGTTTGTAAATATGGGTTCCTCTCTAAGTCACCAAACTATAATGAGCAACTTTCGTTAACACCATTCATGAAGCATATATTTTGAAGCGATCAAAAGATAACATCAAATGTAAAAACAATATGCATTAAACTCTAAAAGTAAATATGAAATATCCCAAAATCATCCATTACATCCATTAATTAAAATATCAAGAAATAAACACATAAATCTATCTCTCGATCGAAATTAGAATTTAAACTTGAATGATTGAAATCTTCATGCTCGGCAATAGTTTCCTCTCAGAGATCGAACCCTGGTATTTCTTGCTTCGCCGGTCCACCTCGGTGATGGAGCTTAAGCTACCGTTAGTGGAGCTTGGTGGAGAAGATGAAGTCTGGGAGGTGTGAATGAGAGAAAGAAAATCTAATCTAAATCATCTACACACTTTCTCTCTCAAGGAATAACAAATATAATAATTAAAAGTCAATCCTCTAGTAAATGGGAGTGCTCCACCTTTTTCAACCAATAAGAACGCTCCACCTTGATTCTCTAGATTTTTTCAGCCCATTACAACTTATTCCAGCTCATTCTTATCCAAACAACTCATTCCAATTCGTGCTTATCCAAGCAGATTTTCGTACTGGAGTTTTGGACGCCATGCTTCTAGATTTATAGCAACATTGATAGATGCATTAGGTGCAGAAATCAACTTGTCCTGTAACACCATAAAGGAGGGTCTAGGAAGAGCTTATAAATAATTGGCTTTTTCTAACAATTTTCCTAATCAATTATAGAACTTGGACAAAGGACTAGAATGAATTTAGTTTAAACCGAGAGATCATATTAGGAAGGACCAAAACAAGATAACTAAGAATGAATGTATTTGCATGTAAAACTATTATGAAATGGGGACCTTGCTTAGGTGTCCATTGTGAGTTTCGGTCAAAGCCAATAGACCATTGTCATCTCCATTCTTGTTCTTACCTGATTAGAAGGTTAGAGAAAGAAAGTAAAAATCCATGGAAATTACATGCTAGAATCGGTGAATCTAAGCTTGGTCTAGAAGAGAATTTGCATTGTTAATTTGATCCTTTGGTTGAATGTCATACAAGGTAACATTTACTTTGATTTTTATCCTTGTTTGCTTGAGTTTGGTTGGGTTAGAGAATCATCGATTAGGTGGAATCCTAGGGCGATGGTCTAATGAATGTGGAATTTTGAGTAGGATATATTTTGTTAGGGAATGTATTGAATTTGGTTGAAGAATTAAATATTTCAAAGAATGTTCTTATATGTTGAATTGATGCAATTTGATTCTTGTTATGGTCACCTAGTTTAAGCAATGGATCGGCTTCAAGCTATAATCGAAGCTATGAATTGTGTTATATTATCTGAACTTAAGAGTATCATGTTGATTGAATTAACAACTATTTGAGATGTTATAGGTAGGAATCAATGATAATGGAGTCTCGAGTGTATTGCATTGAATAGATGACTTTAACATGAAATTTCAGCCTAAGGGCTGTTCGAATTTGATAAATTGAACAGATTAAAAGCTGCCCTACTTCTTTTCCAGCTTAAGTAAGGCATAAAAATGAAGATAAGAATACATTTTTTCACCAAAGGTGTGTTAGTTAATGCTACTTTAGAAGGCATGAATCGAATTAATAAAATTTGATTGGATTAGAAATTTTAGAATCTGTTACAAGACCAGTTTCGATGCTACTCTGTTTTAGCTAAATCCGTCATGATGGAAACAAGATCTATAAGCACAAAATTATAAAATATGGCTTGGTTAAATGCAGTCTTGAAATGTCCTCCTTGTATGTCAATGTGTTCGACAAGAATTCCATTCACTTTGGGGATGTTGGTTCTTATTTTGTTTAAGTAGAATAGATGGAACTTAATAAATTGAGATTAATGGATTATTGTAATGCTTTATGATTAGAAGAACAAGAAGAATTGGAAGAAAAGAGAACAATTGTAGATCCAATCATTGATAAGAAGAAGGAGGTAACGATTCGGGAGCGTAATTAGCCCGGAATCTATAGTAAGTGTAACTTAGTTTCGGGGCAGATTTAAATGTCCCAAATGTTTTGTTATGTTAAAATTTATATAAATGCTTGATATGCTCTTGTATTATGCATGTGGAAGATGCATACTAGAAAAAGGTAAGTAAATGAGGTAAGCACAGTCAAATTACCATTGTTACACTCATGTAATTGCATTGGTGGTTGATGCACATGTAATGAGTTGATTAATTGATTCAAGACATTATGTCTCTTGGATGAATAGATAATTAACAAAGAAGAAAGCCTTGAATCAAATTATTTAGACATAAGTGGCATGCCATAGAGTCCGTCGAGCTCCCTAGTTAGGACTACGGTCCCCTGTTAATAAGATCTAGTGATCTTTTAGTACCTATGGTACTCTTGCTCCATGTGAGATAGATTCGGCACTTTGGCTTCCTTGACTTGGTACTATATGTACCCTTGATAACATTGTTCTTGTTTTGGATTCAAGTGTCTAACAATAGTCGATCAAGGCTCAAGTAAAATAAATGGTTACCTGAGTAATTAAATGTCATAAGTTGTCTTTATTATATTATTAGTTAATTGATGGATTGATAGAAATCCCTTGAGTTATTGGTGAACTATATATTCCATGTGATTTTAATTTAGCATTTGAAATGAAATTCTAATTTGTGATCCTGCTTGAAATCTCAGCTATATATAGGTCATGTAATTATAATGGATAAAAGTTGAAATAGTAACCCTAATGGGTCTTGGTTATAAGCATGTTAAAACTAGTCTCCAAGGACTCTTGAACCTTTCGAAATACATTAAGAGAGCTAGATTATATTGGTTGTGTAATGTATGTTTCAAGTTCTATTCTTTGAACTTATGAATTTCTCTTGAATGTATTCCAGGTCATTTTGAGTGCTAGTAGATTTCTTCCAAGGAGTATAGCAAGATCACAAGGTGAACAAAGTATGTATTATTAGTTGAATTTGACTCCTAAGATGGTGGCATTAGCGTGTCAAGAATGTTTGGACTTACATTTTGGTATGTAAATATTAAGTGATTATATCTTTGTGATGGTATGTAAGCATGTATAAAGTTAGCTATGGACCTGTTATATGGTTTATGATGCTTGCTTTGGTGTGAATGATTGTTATGATGTGTTTGATTTTATGTTAAAGATTGATAACCTTATAGTTGGATGTTAGCATTTTAAACTATCATGTCAATAATGAATTAAACTTGATCACTAAGATTAGGTAAATGAGTTTATCTGAATTCAAACCTTTTACAATAGTCCAAAAGGGCTCGATAGAAATTAGTTAGTTGATCTAAATGTCAATACTTCATAGCAGATTCTAAGCTAATTTAAGATCTTAATCTGGATGAATCTTTTAATCTTCAAGAATTACATCACCATTGCTTGCCATGTCGTATGTAAGCTTGCAAGAAGGTCTTGAAGTTGTATGTTAAATTGTGGTTTGATTATGAGCTTCTTATGTGATTTTCGAATGCTAGGTTGTAAGCATCTAGATTTCTTGAATTCGATTACTAACTTGGTGAACAAGTTAACTTGTTTAAACTCTTTTGGATGAGTTAAACTGGTTTACTATAAACCGGGTTTAGGATGTTTCAATTGGTAATCAGAGCTAAGTTTTAGTCGGTCCTAGGGCTAAACTAGGATAGATTGTTTCATGCTGTGCCACTTAGGAGTCAATTGTAAACTGTATCTTTGATCTTGCTTATTTTATCTCCCTTGAACTTTATTATTTGTCATATGTTTGAAACACATCTAGGAAGGGACAAAGACAGTCCTGCAGCTTCCTCAAATGAAGGGGAAGTGTGCGAATGAATCAAGAGCAGCAGGATCCTTAAAAACCTGCTGAACCTCAAACCGAAGTACCTCAAATTAACCCAATCCAAAAAGAATGCTTCTTGAGATCACTAACTTTCAAGAGTTGGTGAATCGAGTGGTTGCCACTGAATCAAAGTTGAAAGCTTCTGACAGAAGAAAGGAAAGCTACTAGAGAAAGGATAAGAGACAAAGAAATGATAATAAATCTTCCTGGCCTTCTAAAAAACCGAAACATCAGGGAGCAAACTTTTCAAGCCAGTCCTCTCCTCCAAGAAGTAACTATTTGTCTAAACCTCAAACTGTGATTAAGACCTCAGTACCAAATGTCTTGATAAACAGTTCGGGGAACTCTGGTAGAGAAACTAAATCCCTGCTTTGCAAGTTCTGCCAAAATTATCATACAAGACTTTGCAGAAAGCAAAATAATGCATGCTTTCAGTGTGGTGGACTAGACCACTTATTAAAGATTGTCCATAAGGTTCAAACAAAACCCTGCTAAAACCTCTTCTTAGGCCAATTTGAACCATCCATCCAAGGGCAAGGGAGCAAAGCAAGCTAACTCTGGAAATACTGGAAGAAATCGAAATCAACCTCCAACTTCAACTCACCAAGAGTCTCGGGCCCCTGCTTGGGTTTATCATGTCTGGGGACGTGAAGAAGATGACTCTCCTGATGTAATTGCAGGTACTATTGAACTTTACAATCATCCTGTCTATGCTTTATTTGATTCGGGATCAACCCACTCCTTTATATGTTCTAAATTGATTGAGAAATTTCACTTGAATCCCGAGCTTTCTGATTATAATCTAATAGCTATCAACCCTTTAGGGGATAGGGTTATCATAAATCAAATGTGTAAAGATTGTACCTTGTTTATTAAAGGCATTCTTTTCCCTGCAAACTTGTTAGTACTACCCTTTGATGAATTTGACCTAATTTTGGGCTTAGATTGGTTAGCCAAACATCAGGCTTGGGTAGATTGTAGCCGGAAGCAACTCTATTTGCATGGGTTAGAAAAAGAATCCATAATCTTGATAGACAAAATCTTGAGGAATTCGAACCCTACTTTTGCCTCAATATTCGAATTCAATAAAGCTCATTCGGGTATGGAACCTATTTTAATTGTGTCAAACTTTCCTGATGTTTTTCCTGAGCAGCTTCCAGGCTTGCCACCAATTCGAGAGGTAGAATTCAAGATTGAGGTTCAACCGAGATCTCATCTTGTGTCCATTACTCCCTATAGAATGGCACCAGTTGAATTAAAAGAACTCCAGAAACCGTTACAAGAACTGCATGACAAAGGCTTCATTCGACCAAGCTCATCTCCTTGGGGAGCTCCGGTTCTGTTTGTCAAAAAGAAGGATGGGTCAATGAGGCTATGTATTGATTATCGGCAACTTAATCAAATCACAATTAAGAACAAGTATCCCTTACCAAGAATCGAATATTTGTTCTATCAGTTGAAAGATGCAAGTGTATTCTTAAAGATCGATCTCCGATTCGGTTACTATCAAATGAGAGTAAAGGAAGCTGACATATCTAAAACGGCATTTAGGACTTGATATGGTCATTTCGAGTTCTTTGTTATGCCTTTTGGTTTGACGAATGCTCCAGCTGCCTTCATGGATCTAATGAATCGGGTATTCAAAGCCTTCCTAGACAAGTTTGTTGTTGTGTTCATCGACAATATACTCGTTTACTCTAAAAACAAAGAAGAGCATACCGAACACCTTCGAATAGTGTTACAGACACTACGGGAACATCAAATCTTTGCAAAATTTAGCAAATGTGAATTCTGGTTACCGGAAATATCCTTTTTAGGTCATATAATCTCGACCGATGGCATTAAGGTCAACCCAAAGAAAGTACAAGCAATTGTCGATTGGCTACCTCCTAAAAGTGTCTGGGAAGTTAGGAGTTCCTCAGTTTAGCTGGGTATTACTGAAGATTTGTGAAGGGGTTTTTTACCTTGGCCCTAAACTTAACCAAATTGCTTAGAAAGAAATAAAGCTTTATTTTGACAGAAAACCAGCAAAGGAGTTTCAACCAACTCAAGCAAGCTCTTGCCCATGCCCCAGTTTTGATTCAACCAGAACCAGGAAAAGAGTATACAATCTTTAGTGATGCCTCTCATCTAGGGCTCAGTTGTGTCCTTATGCAGGATGGCAAGGTTGGCATATGCGTCCTGGCAACTTAAGCCACATGAATCAAATTATCTGACCCATGATCTTGAATTGGCTGCAATAGTTTTTTCTCTAAAAATTTGGAGGCGCTACCTATTCAGAGAAAAGTGTCACTTGTTTACAGACCACAAGAGTCTCAAGTATATCTTAACACAAAAGAAGCTGAATCTCTGACAAAGAAGATGGCTCGAGTTGTTGAAAGATTATGATTTAGTCATAGACTATCATCCCGGAAAAGCCAATGTTGTAGCTGATGCACTCAGCCGCAAACATTCTAGTGGTAAGGAACATTATTCAAACCTTTAAGCCTTTCGTGTTTCGAATTAAACTCGATTTAAACTGAAATTCTTGATAGAAAATATCTTGATCAATTTCCTTACTTTTTGTAGTACCAGTGGCTATTAATGCCCATTTTAAGCTCTTAAAGAATCGAAAGCTTCTATCAGAAATACAAGTTACGTCTGATCTAATGAACAAGATCAAGGCTTTACAACAAATTGATCCCGAGCGTTGGAAGTTACTGGAAGGCCTGAAAATTGAATCTCATTCTGACTTCACCTTGAAGCCGAATGGAATCCTATACTTTAAAGATCGAGTTTGTGTCCCTAGTAACGAGGAATTGAGGAAGGAGATGTTAACTGAAGCCCATGAAAGTCCATTTTTAGTTCACCTGGGGTCAGTTAAGATGTATAAAGATCTTAAAGACCTGTATTGGTGGCCAGGAATGAAGAAGGCCATTGTTGGATTTGTTTCCCGATGTTTATCTTGTCAACGAATTAAAGCCGAGCATCAAGTCCCCTCAGGACTCTTTCAACCTGTTGAACTCCCAAAATGGAAGTGGGAACACATCACCATGGACTTTGTTAGCGGCTTACCCTTTTCACCAAAAAGAAATGATTCAGTATGGGTAATTATTGATAGACTAACCAAATCTGTTCATTTTCTACTAATTCGAAATACTCTAAGTCTATAACAGTTGGCCATAATTTACATCTGAGGACTAATTAGATTGCATGGAATTCTAGTTTTTATTATTTTGGATAGGCACTCCCGGTTTACTTCCAAATTTTGGAAAGCTCTTCATAGAGCCTTGGGGTTGAAAATTAATTTGAGCACCGCGTTTCATCCTCAATCAGATGGACAGCTAGAAAAGTTCATTCAAATTCTTGAAGATATGCTCCGAGCTTGTATTGTTGAATTCGGAAAGGATTGGAAAAAATCCCTACCCCTAGCCGAATTCGCATATAACAACATCTATCAAACTTCTATTCAAATGGCTCCATTTGAAGCTCTTTATGGTAGAAGATGCAGAACACCACTTTGTTGGTCAGAATTGGGAGAAAGTAAAATACTAGGACCCTATCTTCTAAAAGAAACTGAAGAAAAAGTTCGAATCATCCACGATCGACTTAAAGCAGCTTTTGATAGGCAGAAGGCCTATGCTGATAAAAAGAGAAGAGAAATTTCTTACGAAATAGGTGATCGAGTTTTTCTAAAAGTCTCTCTGTGGAAGAAAGTCCTCAAATTTGGGAAGAAAGGAAAACTTAGTCCCCGTTTCACCGGACCACTCAAAATTGTGGAGAGAATCGGTCCAGTAGCTTACAAATTGGCTCTTCCAAGTGAGTTCGATAAAATTCACAATGTTTTCCATGTTTCTATGTTACGTAAGTATAGATCCGATCCTTCCCATATCCTTGAGCCTGAAGAGATGGAGCTAGACACTAATATCTCCTATGAAGAGGAGCCGGTTCAGATACTTGATCGTCAGATTAAAAGACTTAGAAACAAAGAGGTGCCCCTTGTCAAAGTCCTTTGGAGAAATCATAAACAGGAAGAAGCTACCTGGGAACCTGAGTCTTTGATTAGAGATCAGTATCCTCATTTGTTTTCTACAAGTAAATTCGAGGTTGAATTTATTTTTATGGGGTGGAGAATTTGTAACACCCTAAAGGAGGGTCTAGGAAGAGCTTATAAATAATTGGCTTTTTCTAACAAGTTTCCTAATCAATTATAGAACTTGGAAAAAGGACTAGAATGAATTTAGTTTAAACCGAGAGATCATATTAGGAAGGACCAAAATGAGGTAACTAAGAATGAATGTATTTGCATGTAAAACTATTATGAAATGGGGACCTTTCTTAGGTGTCCATTGTGAGTTTCAGTCAAAGCCAGTAGACCATTGTCATCTCCATTCTTGTTCATACCCGATTAGAATGCTAGAGAAAGAAAGTAAAAATCTATGGAAATTGCATGCTAGAATCAGTGAATCTAAGGTTGTTCTAGAAGAGAATTTGCATTGTTAATTTGATCCTTTGGTTGAATGCCATACAAGGTAACATTTACTTTGATTTTCATCCTTTGTTTGCTTGAGTTTGGTTGGGTTAGAGAATCATCGATTAGGTGGAATCCTAGTGTGTTGGTCTAATGAATGTGGAATTTTGAGTAGGATATATTTTGTTAGGGAATGTATTGAATTTGGTTTAAGAATTAAATATTTCAAATGCTGTTCTTATATGTTGAATTGATGCAATTCGATTCTTGTTATGGTCACCTAGTTTAAGCAATGGATCGACTTCAAGCAATAATCGAAGCTATGAATTGTGTTATATTATCTGAACTTAAGAGTATCATATTGATTGAATTAAAACTATTTGAGATGTTATAGGTAGGAATCGATGGTAATGGAGTCTCGAATGTATTGCATTGAATAGATGACTTTAACATGAAATTTCAGCCTAAGGGCTGCTCGTATTTGATAAATTGAACATATTAGAAGCTGCCCTGCTTCTTTTCCAGCTTAAGTAAGCCATAAAAATGAAGATAAGAATACATTTTTTTCACCAAAGGTGTGTTAGTTAATGCTACTTTAGAAGGCATGAATCGAATTAATAAAATTTGATTGGATTAGAAGTTTTAGAATCTGTTATAAGAGTAGTTTCGATGCTACTCTATTTTAGCTAAAGCATTCATGATGGAAACAAGATCTATAAGCACAAAATTATAAAATATGGCTTGGTGAAATGCAGTCTTGAAATGTCCTCCTTGTATGTCAATGTGTTCAACAAGAATTCCATTCATTTTGAGGATGTTGGTTCTTATTTTGTTTAAGTAGAATAGATGGAACTTAGTAAATTGAGATTAATGGATTATTGTAATGCTTTATGATTAGAAGAACAAGAAGAATTGGAAGAAAAGAGGACAATTGTAGATCCAATCATTGATAAGAAGAAGGAGGTAGCGATTCGGGAGCGTAATTAGCCCGAAATCTATAGTAAGTGTAACTTATTTTCGGGGCAAATTTAAATGTTGTCCCCAAATGTTTTGTTATGTTAAAATTTATATAAATGCTTGATATGCTCTTGTATTATGCATATAGAAGATGTATACTAGAAAAAGGTAAGTAAATGAGGTAAGCATAATCAAATTACCATTGTTACACTCTTGTAATTACATTGGTGGTTGATGTACATGTAATGAGTTGATTAATTGATTCAAGACATTATGTCTATTGGATGAATAGATAATTAACAAAGAATAAAGCCTTGAATCGAATTAGTTAGACATAAGTGGCATGCCATAGAGTCCGTCGAGCTCGCTAGTTAGGACTACGGTCCCTGTTAATAAGATCTAGTGATCTTTTAGTACCTAAGGTACTCTTGCTCCATGTAAGATTGATTCGGCACTTAAGTTTCATTGAATTGGTACTATAAGTACCCTTGATAACATTATTCTTGTTTTGGATTCGTGTGTTTAACAATAGTCGATCAAGGCTCAAGTTAAATAAATGGTTACCTAAGTAATTAAATGTCATAAGTTGTCTTTATTATATTATTAGTTAATTGTTGTATTGATAGAAATACCTTGAGTTATTGGTGAACTATATATTCCATGTGATGTTAAGTTAGCATTTGAAATGAAATTCTTATTTGTGATCCTGCTTGAAATCCCAGCTACATACAGGTTATGTAATTATAATGGATAAAAGTTGAAATAGTAACCCTAATGGGTCTTGGTTATGAGCATGTTAAAACTAGTCTCCAAGGACTCTTGAACCTTTCAAAATACATTAAAAGAGCTAGATTATATTGGTTGTGTAATGTATGTTTCAAGTTCTATTCTTTGAACTTATGAATTTCTCTTAAATGTATTCCAGGTCATTTTGAGTGCTAGTAGATTTCTTCCAAGGAGTATAGCAAGATCACAAGGTGAACAAAGTATGTCTTATTATTTGAATTTGACTCCTAGGATGGTGGCATTAGCATGTCAATAATGTTTGGACTTATATTTTGGTATGTAAATATTAAGTGATTATATCTTTGTGATGGTATGTAAGCATGTATAAAGTTAGCTATGGCCCTGTTATATGGTTTATGATGCTTGCTTTGGTGTGAATGATTGTGATGATATGTTTGGTTGTGTTTGGTTTTATGTTAAAGATTGATAACCTGATAGTTGGATGTTAGCATTTTAAACTATCATGTCAATAATGAATTAAACTTTATCACTAAGGTTAGGTAAATGAGTTTATCTGAATGCCAACCTTTTATAATAGTCCAAAAAGGCTCGATAGAAATTAGTTAGTTGATCTAAATCTCAAAACTTCATAGCAGATTCTAAGCTAATTTAACATCTTAATCTAGATGAATCTTTTAATCTTCATGAATTACATCACCATTGCTTGCCATGTCATAATAATGCTTGCAAGAAGGTCTTGAAGTTGTATGTGAAATTGTGGTTTGCTTATGAGTTTCTTATGTGATTTTCGAATGCTAGGTTGTAAGCATCTAGATTTCTTGAATTCGATTACTAACTTGGTGAACAAGTTAGCTTTTTAAAACTATTTTGGATGAGTTAAACCGGTTTACTACTAAACCGAGTTTGGGATGTTTCATGTCCTGTTGTGAAATCTCTCGCAGCATACTAGTAGAATTGTTATAACAAAGTCGGAGCATATTTGGAAGCATTTAAGAACAAAATCCAACAATACACTTATAAGTAAAAGACACATGCATGAAATGCAAACTAAAAGAATTATATGAAAAAGATATAAATATAACTTCTTTTGGAGACTTATCACACACCAAACCTAAATCTTTACTTGTCATCAAGCAAACAAACATAGCAAAATGTAATGACATATGTAGCGACAATGGTGGAAGCATTCTACACAACTATTATGCATGCTCATTGAACATTCAAAGATCGTATTCCCTCAATTTTCTAAAAAGTTAAAAATCTCTAAACTCAAGTTAACACAATTTCAAGATCTCAATCTAGATTACATCCAACAATTCATGCTAAGCAAAGAAGTTGAAATGTACTAATGCGTGTGCATTTAAAAACATAGCTAGTTCAAGAATCCCTAAGTTAGATATCATTTTCATTTAGAAAAACTATGGATGCTTTGCATTTTAACACGGTTACTCAACCTTTTGTGGGTTTTAAAAGAAAATAGATCATTGTTTAAGATAGTTTGCTTTGCAATGTGCTGACTAATGTAACCACTCTTGCCGAAGAATTGGAGTTCCCTTTCTTGCTCTTCAAATATGAGGTATTACCGCCCTTTTTTTTAATTTTAGAGAGCATAACATATTTTTATTTTTTATCCACTTATTAATGCAGCGAGTGTTGTCACAACATAGCATTTTTAAAATCAACTACACACTACCTAAGTTTTTCAAGAAACATGCTAGAGCATTTTGTGTTCAAAACTTCTCAAACATTAAAAACTTAGCAATTCATTTTTAAATTCTACCAAAATTCAACAATCGAAAAGTCATCATCATGAGCCTAGAGCTAATCAACTAAACATGTCATCAAAAATCATAAGGAATCACAATTATCAAACATTGAATCATATAAAAAAGATTTACAGATCCAAAGTCGCGACATTAGTTAATACATTACACAAAAAAAAAACAACACAAACAAAGTAAACTATGGATTTGGCACCTTAAACCTAAACGGTGCATTGTCCTCAATGCAAAACAAAACAATCTGCCTAAACAGAGTGAGTTATACTACATGCAAATGTAAAAAAAAAACTTACATGTCGTGTTGTGGGGAAGAGTTTTGGCCCTCTTCCTTATTAGCTCTATTTCTTTTCTTCTTCCTCTTGATATTCTCGCCATTGCTAGCATACTTATGTTTCTTCTTTTTCTTTGATTTTTCTTCCACAGGTTCGTACACAAATAGAGTTTCCTTAGATGTCTCGACATTTCTCACTTTATCCACACTATTGGTGTGTCGATGGCTTCATCTACATCATGGATACTAAAACATGGTGTGTCCAAGTTAGTTTCGACACTTGGCAAAGGATTGTCCTACACATCTTCCTTCATTGTGGTGTCCTTTTGATAGCTCTTTAAAGAGCATGTATTTTCCTTAGATTTATAGATCTAAATGTCCCCACATTTGTGTTCATTGTATCCATTTCTGCATTTTCATGTCTATTTTTGCATTTTATCTTAGTTTCAGTGGCTCTTGTTTTATACATTTTTGCCTATTTTGCCTCGTTATCGATGCATTTTTAATGTCCCTATAGAGGAAGTTTTCACCATTACAGCCAGTTTGACATTGCATCTGCCTGCTGTCCAGTATGCTAAAGGATAATGATGACCCTACCAGTTGTCCTGTTTGTTACAACAGATTTTGTACAGCTCTAGGGCACGCAAATCACTTTCATGACATGTTTCCTTCCTTGGATAGCCTATAAAAGGATAAATCTAGAAGAGAGAGAAGGTTAAGCTATTCCTATTTTTCATATCATTTTCAACCTCCGAGTTTTCTCCATTCTTCCATGGTTGCTTAAGCTTATTTATAGAGACATGAGGTGAAGTAAGGCAAAATTATCCAAGGAGAAGAGGTATCAAGTGCTGGATCAAGGAAAATATGTTGTTATCTTCTTAAATTCTTCTTTATTTAGATGTTTATGGAGATTACTTTTGTATTTCATGCTCAATTGACGATGGTTTAATTTCTTAAGCTTTATGAACTGGTGGAAACTCTTTCTTCAGTTTAATATATATTTGTGTCAGCTTTTTCTTAAGCTTTAATGGTTAGATCTGATTCCCATTTTGCATGAGAATATTAAACTAGCCACTGACATCAATGGATGCAGTGACAAGTCAGATTAATGACTTTTACAATGAAAGTTGATTGGATGCAACGAACGTTGATCCGCTTGTTCAAAAGGTTATAGTTCTGACTTACGACAAGATTTGAAGCCGATCTACATCCCTGAGTCAATGATTGAAGATTAAATGGAAGCTAGTACTCAAGCTGACCTCCTATTGTTGATTAAACCATTATTTTCCCTCGAAGTGTACTTGATCTTTCAGTCAAATTGAACCAAGGAGATCCAAGCTTTATTTTCATATTTCTCTATCTTTTTATAAACTCTATTATTGCTACCACAATCAATCCTTTATTCGTCTCTTTACTATTTTATTGCAACCATCATTGCACCCACAATTTCCACTTTTACAGTATTGCATTGTAGTTACATAAGTCTTAAGCTGAATACACCATGCTCGTGGGATCGATATTCAAACATGCTTGTCTTGTTTCTATTCTTGCATCGATAGTGTTGCTTGCACTAATAGTGTGACATTTTCACATCGATCGGTTTTTGGCGCCGTTGTCGGGGGTGACGTTATTTAGTTTTTATGCAATTCTATTTTCTTTATGTAACACTCCCTTCCTGGCCTGGTAGAGAATTGGGTCAGAGTATGTTACCAATGAACAATACGGTGATCGATGCAATACTTTTAATCAATAATCGATGACACAATACAATATAAAAATCATATGGAGGGGACAATAACTTGATTCGAAGTTATAATTATCAAATCATGACCAATTTAAACTCTTATAAGTTTTAGGGACTACTATGTAATTTCTATAAATTAGAGGTTATTTAATGAAATAAACCTTACTGCAATGGAATTAAGTCCATAATCAGTGTTCATGCAAAAAATTCATGTCTGTCAGAATTCAATTACCGCTTCAATTAAGACAATTACTAATCGGTGACCAATATGTAATATTACAGAATATTTTCAACAATTTATAATTGAATTACCTGTATCGGTACCGATACTCGAGGGGTCGTATCGGTATGCCATGCACATTTTATAATATGCCAGATCTAGTGACCAAAATATATATCGATACAGTCTTAGCCATATCGGTACAGATAGACTAGTATCGGTACGCCTTAAGGCCGTACCGATGCAATTTTACAAACCAAATTCTAGTGTTGAATTTTTGTTCCGATATGCTAAAGTCTGTATCGATACACCATGTTGAACAACATTGAATTGGTCTAACTATGCAATACCGTATCGGTACATCATCACCTGTATCAATACGCCCTGTATTGAGATGTCATTTTATGTCTAGTTTTTATCCATTTTGACATGTTAAACCATTTCCTAATGCAATGAAATTTTACCAGCAAGATTATAACAATATAATCTACTAGCATGCCAAATTTCATAGCAATACGAATCCGTTTAGTAGGTCTTCACCTTTATAAGCCAAATATGCAAGTTTGGTCACTTTTAGCCAATATTGAAATCATTATTAGGGCCTTAAACACTTATACAAAACATAGGAAATACATACACACCAAAAGGGCTAAAAGTAACTAGTTTAACTACTTTGCCACCATACTAGGAGTTTGTAGGGATAATATACATTACTTTAGCCTTGTAATGACTTGCCAAAACTTCCAATGGACCCCGATATCGATCCGATAACTTCTTTAACCTAAAATGCCTGAGATGAAATGTATTAGGCATACTTTGCAAAATGAGGTAGTCATAAGTAATATCAAATACAATGAAATGCATTCCAAATCATGTATATCAATAAAAATGATATCGATGATGCTCAATAACAATATTAGTCATATTTTAACATTATTCCTTAGATCGAATCAATATAGTGGATATGCAAGTTTCTACGCCTCGCCAAATCAATGAAAGGTCTAGTCCCTCCGCCTCGCTAATTGACCAATATCACAAATATTCCTCCGCCTCACCATAATAAAGGTCGTAACCAAGGACCATAGTCCACCCGTACCAATGAGCTCTTGAATTCTATGGCATGCCAATTGTATCTAATGTCCTTTCTATAATACCCCCTTCCCGGTCCGGTCGAGAACCGAGTCAGAGTATGCTACCGACGAAAGATACGGTGATTGGTGCAATCAATTTTGTTAAATGTTCAAAAGTACTATTTTTATTACCCTTTTTACTCATATTATTGTTAGACTTAGGCTCATATTAGCTGCATAATTAGTCATTCATACATTAATTCATGTTTCTTTTCACCGTTAAGCTTGATTACATAGTTTGGTGGTTTTGTGGAAAAAGATACTGCTTTGGTGTGCTTTTGTGCTCAGGAACTAATTGCCCAAGCAATCGGGAAATTGCCGAGGCAATTGAGGATAAGATGAAGTGGTAGCCGATTTGATAACTGGATAAATCCAACATGTTCGAGATAAATGGCGTAAAGCAAAGGAGTTGGAGTTCCATGCAGAGATCAAAAGGAGATTAAATTCTAAGAGTTTTAGGAGGAGTTTTTGGAGGAATAAAAATATAATAATAAAATAAATTTATTTCTTTTATTCTATTTAATTCCAACTTAACTTCCTCCTCAAGAAAGACTTTGAAGGTTGTCGCCCAATTGCCCAGGCAATCGCAGGATTGCCCAGGCAATCCGACTGGATTCAATTGATGAGCGATTGAGTTACTCTAGCACTCAATTACCATGACGGTCCATTCAATTATCACGCCACAAATCACAATAACCCGACCTACTCTCTATTATTTGATTACATCTTTCTTTTATTTAATTGCTCTTTTATTTTACTTGTTAATTAGAACTCCTACAATCATCCACATGTGTTTTTACCTTCAGTGCGAGAAGTTAGATTTTCGAAGTAGCACCAATCCCTATGGAGACGATATCTATTCTATACTATAACTTGCGATGTGTACACTTGCACCAATTATGAATCACTTAATACGTGCAACAAGTTTTTGGCATCGTTGTCGGGAATTGGCAATAACGACTTTATTTTTAATTTCTCGCACATTTGTTTCTTTTTATTTTTGTTTTATTTCTAATCGGTTTCAAGGGACTTACAACTTTGGTTTTGCATATGTGTATGACCAGGGTGAGACCAACAACACAAGACTACTTAGTGGAAGATCTCATTCTGATAACCTGATAACCCACTTGGCAATTTGAATGCCAATGGTAACCAGAACATCATAGTAAGAGGAGGAGGAGATCAAGTCGTACAACCTGTTCGTAACAGACCCATTCGAGACTACTTAGAGGAAGATCTCAACGGTCTCAATCCAGGAGTTGTCGCACCTGAGATAGAAGCCGCCCACTTTGAATTAAAACCTATGATGTTCAATATGATCAACATAATTGGTCAATTTGGCGGCTCGACAACTGAAGATGCCAGACAACATCTCAAATCATTCTTGGAGATTTGCAATTCATTCAAGCTACAAGAAGTCAATGAAGATATCCTAAGGCTAAAATTATTTCCCAATTCATTGAGGGATAGGGCAAAAACGTGGTTGAATAGTATTCCATCCGGAACTATAGGATCTTAGACGGATTTGTGTCGTGATTTTATTGCTAGATTTAGTTCTACAAATATGACTGATAAGTTGTGTAATGTTATTACTTCTTTTCGGCAGGCAGATGATGAGTCCATGTACGAGGCTTGGGAACGATACAAAGAGCTTTTACACAAATGTCCCATGCACGGATTCCCATTGTGGATGCAAGTGATGATGTTCTATAACTTAGTGAACTCACCGACAAGGACAATGCTAGATGCCTCGGCAAATAACATACTCATCGACAAGTCACCTGAGGAAGCTATAGAGATTATGAACCGTCTTGCCAAGAACGATTATCAGTTTCCAACCACCCGAAAGGGAATAGTCAGACGCAATGCCACAATAAATGGGCTTGATTCATCAGGATCTATTTATGAACAATTGGCCGCTTTAACCAATATGGTTAAGAACATGCAGCGACCTAACAACACACAGGAGATCAAGGTAGTAGATTCAATTTGTGATTTATGTAATGGTAACCATGATTCTTCTAAGTGTTTGCAGAACCCAAAATCTAGCTTTTACGTTGGAAACTACAACCGGAACAACAATGCAATGTCCAATACTTACAATCCAACCTGGAGGAAGCACCCCAATTTCTCATGGAGTAATCCCAACAATGCCCTCAACTAGAGCAGTCAGAATGCACAAGCAACAGGATTCCAGCAGAACTTGCCACGGTAATAGATGCCGCAGCAACAAATTTCAATCAATAATCGACCACTAAACGATATTTTGCTTAGCAAACGTTACCAAACAATATCATAGGCCCAATTTAACCAATGGGAAACGATTATTACTCAATCAGGACCAATTTTTAATATTTACAAATTTTAGGGACTAAACTATAATTCTAGTAAATTAAAGGTCCTTACCTGAGACTAGCTTTACTAAAATGAAATTCAATCTATGTTCAATACTCATACGAATTCCCATATTAATCAGAGGCCTAAACTCCCTTCAATTTAGACCTTCATTATTCAGTGACCAAATTGCAACATTTTAGAACTATTTCGTAACACTTATAGTTGAATTACATGTCACTGTACTAATACACGGAAGGCCGTATCGGTACGCCATACCTAATATAAGATTTCTAGTTTCAAAGGATACATACCTGTATCGATACCACTAGAGGCCGTATCAGTACGAGTTGACCACGTTGACTCGTATTGATACACCCTAAGACCGTACCGATACCTTTAATTTTTCCAAATTCTAGTGACCAAAACCCGTATCGATACGCACTGTGTAGAATCAATACACCATGTTTACTAAGTCCAATTATGCATGCCCGTATCAATACGCCCTAACAAGTATTGATATGCCCTGCACTATAATGATATATTTTATCTGGTTTTTATTCAAATTAACTTATCAAACGTTGTCCAAATGCAATGAAACTTTACGAGCAGGTCCAAAACACTATAATCTACTAGTATGTCAAATTTCACATACGTCTGAATCCGTTTACTATATTTTCACATTTTAGAGCCAACTCTGCCATATTATCCTACTTTTAACCACTTCTATATACCATATTGAGCCTTAAGTCTTTATACAAAACATAGG
The DNA here is from genome assembly GCA_019671005.1 of Hibiscus mutabilis. NCBI lineage: Eukaryota > Viridiplantae > Streptophyta > Magnoliopsida > Malvales > Malvaceae > Hibiscus > Hibiscus mutabilis. The sequence goes on along the minus strand of CM033717.1, from coordinate 26,911,682 downwards.
CAATGCACACACACCAAAAAGGCTAAAAGTGACTAGTCCAACTACTTTTCAACCACACTAGGAGTTCGTAAGGGCAATATACATTACTTTTGTCTTGTGATGACTTGCCAAAACTTCTAACTTGCTTCAATCTCGAGTCGATGACTCGATCAATCCTTGATCCAACGGCCCTTCATTGGCTGCACAAAAAGAAGCAAAGGGATTAGGGTTTATCTTTATCAGGCCAAACATGCCCTTATTTTAAATGGACATGTATTTTGTTTTTAATGGACTTGTGATTTTATTTTAACTAAATGGGTTTTATACAATGTACTATTTTTTTATATTTTGGGCTTTATACTAACTATTAACTATTATACTAAATATAACACTAACAATGATAATACTTACTACTACATCAACAATATTATATGACACTAACAAATAACAATAACAATAATACTAATACTAATTAATATTATATAACATATAACAATTATACTAATAATAACAAAAGTGAAAATTCAGTAACAACAGTTGCCCTTCTTTGGTCATTCTGGTGAAACAAGAATAGAGCAAAGAACAAAGGACACTGATTTTCACCAATTACGAAACCTATCAAAACTCAATGCCTAAACAGACCGGCAGGTTCCACTTTCCTCATGCTCGAACGGATAAGTAGGTTCAAAAAGGTTCCACCCTCCTGATGCTCGGATGGATAAGCAGGTTCTATTCTCCTCAAACCCGAATAGATAGGCAGGTTTAAAAAGGTTCCACCCTCTTGATGCTCGGATGGATAAGCTGGTTCTATTCTCCTCAAGCCTGAATAGATAGGCAGGTTCAAAAAGGTTCTACCCTCCTGATGCTCAGATGGATAAACAGGTTCTATTCTCCTCAAGCCAGAATAGATAGGCGTGTTTTGAAAAAGGTTCCACTCTCCTGATGCTTGGATAGATAAGTGGGTTCTATTCTCTTTTCACTCAAATAGATAAGCGTGTTCCATTCTCTTGATGCCCGAACGGATAGGCGGGTTCTATCCTCCTTATGCTCAGATATATAGGCAAATTAAAAAAGGTTCCATCCTCCTGATGCTCAGATGGATAAGCAATGTTCCAAATCAGTCAAAAATGAAATTATGCTATTATGATATGCGTGCCCCTAAGGATGCCTATCAAATGAATGCATGTTTTTTTCTTTTGCCTTTTAAATTCCTTTCATTATTTTCTGTCAGGTAGCAGACACAAAAAAACTATGAAGTTCCAGGAAACTTGGACTGTATCATCTCAAACATTTTCTCAATTCTGGAAAGAGATGGTAGGTGTCTATTCTGGCCCATCTCATCGAAGGAGGAAGCAATATGAATTTCTTTCATTTCTCCACACTGAATAAGACTTTGCACATGTTATTAGGATCATAACGAGCAAGAAAGTTAGCAACTGCCCATCTTTCAAACCTAGATGGCTCTAACAATTTCTTGTCGTTAACATTCCACTGACCATTCTTCTAAAAGAAATCTTCGTTATTCTCATTCTTTGCACATCTTTATAGAAAACTTCTGATCTTTTGCACATTTGCTCGCTCAATCCAGTTATCTTGTACTCCTAGTTGGAAGGGCTGATTTTATCCTCATATTCTTCAACACTCTTCTAGCCTTCGTCAAACTATCATTGTAGTTGATAAATCAATATTCAGTGACAAGCCTTCTTAAATGAAGATTCTACTGTTCTTCCAATGTTTGTAAAATTGTTCTCACTGTTGTGGAAGAAAGAGTATGCTATCATCAATATTCAGTGACAGGCCTTCTTGAGTGGCCTTGAAACTCGAATGAAAACCCTTATATCTCTAGTTGTCTCTCCCAATGTCTGTAAAATTTTTCTCATTGTTGTGGGAGTCAGAATGTCTTGTGTAGGCATCTCTGTTTTGCAACATGTTGCCCTAAGATCAAACCCTTCAGGTTTTTAGAACTTTCAGATTCTTATCATTTTGAATTGCTTGCATAGGAATCTCTGTGGCACAACTTGTTTCCACCTTGAATGTCTTCATGTGTTTCGTGCCTTTTTATGCCCCAACTTCACAACTTGACCATGGAATGCCTCATAGTTCTGACACTCTTTTAAACAAATTTCAAAGTAATGCTCAAAAATCTTTTGCATGTTTTAAGTGATGTCAAACTTGTTAATTCTCATTTCAATGCAAGATGCTTATGTGAAAGGAAAAAAGGTCAAAGAAATGTAAGTTTAAAGAAAAAAAGATTTATCAATACTGTGGCAAACCTATGCCGAGCAGACTTCAAAAATGGTGATAATGCAAGAAGATATATAATTCATCTATGTCATGTTCCCGAGAGAATTACCTGTCATATCAACTACCTGAGCCGCCCTTTGTGGGTTTTCAACTCAAGTCCTTATTTGGTTTCAAAACGCCCTTTACGGGTTTTCATTTTGAACCCCCTTTTTTTCTTTTCTTTTTCTTCTTTTTTCTTTTTCCTTTTTTCTTTTTTTCTTTTTCGTCTTCTTCATACATAATACTGTTTGACTGAATCTGAGTTTATCGGGCTCTGAAGTTCATCTCCATCCATTTCAGCCAAAATTAATGCCCCACCTGAGAAAACCTTCGTTAGAGTGTAAGGTCCCTCCCAATTTGGTGCCCATTTTCCTCGGGAATCACTTTGAATTGGCAATCTCTTCTTTGGTACATCTTCCCATGGCACAATGCTTTTAACCTTTTTCTCATTAATTAGATTCAGCTGGTCATTTCTCGCCTGGATCCATTCTGCCTCCTCTAATTTTGCTTCCTTTAAGACATGGAGTGATGAAATCTCTACCTCAATTGGAAATACTGCTTTTACTCCGTACACCAAAGAAAATGGAGTTGCCTCGGTGGACATCCGCGCTGTAGTTCGGTATGCATATAAGGCAAACGGTAATTTTTCATGCCAGTCTTTATATGTGTCAACCATTTTTGCGACTATCTTCTTGATATTCTTATTTGCAGCCTCCACTGCCCTATTAATCTTTGGGAGATATATCACTGAATTATGATGTTTGACGTTGAACTATTCACAGACTTCTGCTATCATCTTATTATTCAGATTGGATGCATTATCGGTTATGATACTTTCAGGCAAGCCATTTCGACAAATGATTTCTTTTTTCAAGAATTTGCAAACTGTAGATCTAGTGACATTTGCATACGAGGATGCTTCAACTCACTTTGTGAAGTAGTCGATGGCTACTAGAATAAATCGATGCCCATTTGACGTATTCAGATGAATCTGACAAATGACCTCTATGCCCCACATGGAAAATGGCCAAGGAGCTAACATGGCATGGAGTGGCTGAGGAGATCTATGAGCTTTATCAGCATAAATCTGGCACTTATGGCATTTGCGAGAACAATTGATGCAATCCCCTTCCATAGTTGACCAATAATATCCAAAGTGCATAATTCTTTTGGCCATGGTGAAGCCGCTAGGGTGAGTTCCATAAACTCCCTCATGAACCTCTTCTAAAATCAGCTAAGCTTCTTTTGCATCCACACATCTCAAAAGCACTTGATCTCGACTTTTCTTGTACAAAATTTCTCCATCAAGAATGTACCCTGATGCCAATTTCTTCTTATTCTCGATTTCCTGGGGTGGGTATTGCTAAGATTTCATATACTGTAGAATGTCATAGTACCATGGTTAGCCATATGCTTCTTCTTCCACGTCATAGCAGTGAGTTGGGGAATCTAGCATTTGTAGTTTGATAGGCATCATCTTTGATCCTTCACTTGCCTTAAACATGGCAACTAAGGTGGCCAAGGCATCCGCCATCTGATTTTCTTCTTTGCAGAGGTATTTAAAGGCGATCTCATCAAATTCTTTGGTTAATTCAAGGACCAACTTGTGATATCCTATTAGCTTTGCATCTTTTGTCTCCTATTCGCCTCGTATCTGATAGATAACCAACGTCGAGTCTTCAAAAACTTTTAGATTGCGTATCTTCCTTTCGATGGCCTCTCTTAGCCCTAATATGCAAGCCTCATATTCTTCCATATTATTGGTGCAGAAGAACTTCAAACGACTGGTAAAGGGGTAATAATCCCCTTCCGGTGAAACCAAAACAACCTCAATACCATGTCCTAAAGCATTTGCAGCACCATCGAAGTTCAAGATCCATGATTCCATTGGAACCTCAACATCTTTTGAAATACACATCATCTATTCGTCAGGAAAATTAAAATTTAATGCTTTATAGTCATCACATGCACGACTTGCCAATAAGTTAGCTATGTCACTTCCCTTTGCTGCTTTCTGACTTACATATTTGATATCAAACTCTGACAGTTGCATTTGCCAACGCGCTAATCTTCCCGACAGGGCTGAAGCTTCCATCATGAACTTTGAAGGATCTAATTTTGAAATTAGACATGTAGTGTGATATAGCATATATTGCCTGAGCCTCTTAGCTGCCCATACCAAAGCACAACATAGCCTCTCTATTGAGGTGTATTTGGTCTCGTAGTCGGTGAACTTCTTGCTCAAGTAATATATTGCCTTTTTTTCTTTCCAGTTTCATCATGTTGTCCAAGCACACAACCCATAGAACTCTCATACACCGTCAGATATAGAATCAATGGTTTCGCGAGAACTGGTGGTACTAAAACATGAGGATTAGTTAACTGCTCTTTGATTCTTTCTAAGGCTACTTGACATTCTTCATTCCATGTTCATGGGTTATTCTTCCTTAGTAGCCTGGACATTGGATCGTATTTATCAATTAACTGAGAGATGAAACAGGTAATGTAATTTAACCTCCCTAGAAAACCCTGAACTGCCTTCTGTGTTTGAGGTGGTGGGAGTCCTTGTATGGCCTTAATCTTATCTAGATTAATCTCAATTCCTCTCCTACTCACCATAAAGCCTAATAATTTTCCAAATGTAACCCCAAATGTACACTTATTTGGGTTAAGCTTTAGCTAGAATTTCCTCAACCTTTGAAAAAGTTTCTCTAAATTCACTAGATATTCCTCTTCAGACCAGGATTTGGCGATCATATCGTCCATGTATACTTATATTTCCCAGTGCATCATATCATGAAAAAGAGCGACCATTGGATCTTTGGTAAGTTGCCCCTGCATTCTTTAAACCAAAGGGCATTACCTTATAGCAAAAGGTTCCCCACAATGTTATGAAGGTAGTCTTTTCCATGTCTTTTGGGAACATTTTAATCTAGTTATACCTAGAGAAACCATCCATGAAAGAGAAAAAGGAGTGCCCAGCTGTGTTGTCCACTAATGTGTCTATGTGCGGTAATGGGAAATTGTCTTTGGGGCTTGCTCTGTTGAGGTCCCTATAGTCAACACACACGCATACTTTTCTATCTTTTTTAGGAACTGGGACGATGTTAGCAACCCATTCTAGATATTTTGCTACTTCAAGAAACCCTGCATCAAATTACTTCTTTACTTCATCTTTAATCTTTAGGAGGATCTCGGCTTTCATCCTTGTTAGCTTCTGCTTCACAGGCTCGCATCCCACCTTTATCAGAAGTTGATGTACAATAATATCAATGTCAAGACCAGGCATGTCTTGGTATGACCGGGCAAAAATATCTTTGAATTCCTTTAGGAGCTCTATTAGGTTTTATCAAGTATTAGCTGTAATGGTGGTGCCAATCTTTACTTCACGTTTTTTCTTCTTCTGTGCCAAGATTCAGAATTTACAGCTCTTCCTTATGAGGTAGAATCTATCTCTATTCCCCTTCTACCATTCTGAGCAAATCATTGGGCAAGTCATATTCTTCTTCATCATCAACATTCTCAACTTCTTCTAGGCATACAGGTAGTTCAAAATCAACCTCAAGGTCTGACAGAGAGTCGTTTGTGCCATTGATATCTGAAGACCTGCAAAGAAAAGGGCGTAGAATATATACAAAGGAAATAGATGAATGGAATGATTGGAATGATTTGTTTTTAGTTTTTATTTTCCTTTGAGTTTTACTTATGAAAAGAGTAAGCCACAGAAGATTTGTTGAAAGGAAAATATGCATCTTTATTGAAATTCAAATTATTAGTTTGGACATAGACCCTTTACATAAGATTCCTAATTGCCTTTGGGTCTAAAGGCAAAAGGGTGGGTTCTAAGAATTACTCTGAAATTTTCTCAAAGACTATATGAATTTCTTCTGCAGTCCAGTTGTTAAGTTCATAGAAGGGGCGAATCATGGATAGGTACTTGTTCTCTCATTCTTCATCTGTTATGGTGTTAATGCTCAGCTTCTCAAGTGCTTCACACAGGTCATTCTTTCCCTCCTCCTCCTCACTAACTTGAGTATTTGGATTCAGAAAGCCTCTGGCTCTAAATTATGACTCAGGGGTGGGAATGTCATTGGCTCCCACTCAATTTCCTCTCTTTTCAATCTTGCCCTCCTTCTTTCTTGGTGTTTTTTTATCTCAGCTCTTCTTTGGCAATGGTTAACTTTGAAACCTGGCCCAAATCGATTATTCTTGGTCGGGATAACCATGGGATACAACCTCTCTTGATGTCTATTCCCAAATCCTTTTCTACCTTCAGCTCCTTTTTCGGGTGTTTACTTCACCTACATTTTCACACAGCTAGATAATTTTGGTTCTGGTACTTTGCTTCCCTCAGTGACAAAGGTTTCATTGACTAGCTCTAATGTCCTAAAGTGACACTCGAGCACACCCTCATCTACTTCAATGTAGGGTGCATCAGTAACTACTGATGCAATGATTTCCTTCTCTGCACCGATTGTTATTAGCTATCCATCAATCACAACCGCTCATGCTGTATGAATCCATGGATGCCCAAGTAAGCAACTGTAACTGGTTTTATGTTCATGACCACAAACTCCACTTCGAAAGTTGATGGTCCAATTTGCAAAGGCACTTCAATTCTTCCTATCACCTCCCTCTGTGTTCCATTGAATGCTCTCACTTTATTTTGATAAGCCCTCATATGTAAGCTGTCTATTGGCAGCTTCTTTAATGTTGCCAATGGGAGAACATTTAGGGCTGATCCATTATCAATTAAGACACCTAGAAACATGTATCCCTTGCATCTTGTGGAGATGTGCAGAGCCTTGCATGATCCCCTCCCTCCTTCAGGTATTTCCTCATCGTTAAAAAAATGAAATTATTTTCAACGATATTACCGACCAACATATCCATATTGTCAGTTGAAATCTCCTTAGGCACGAACGTTCGATTTAGAATTTTTAGCAAGGCCTTACAGTGACCCTCGAAACTCGGTAACAAAGACAACAGAGAGATTCAGGCCAGGAGCTTGTGAAGCTGCTCCACCACACTGTATTCACTGTGTTTGAGTATCTTTAGAAAATTTTAAGCTTCTAACTCCTTGACAGGCTCATGATACACTAGTGGCTTCTCTTTAAAGAAATCTCATTCTCTTTCCTTCTCTGGCTCTTCAGCAGCTTTTCTTTGTGCCACATCTCTATCTTCTACTGTCGACGGGGAATACAATCTTCCAATCCTTGTGAAGTGGCTTACTTTATTTACTAGTTCTTCTTTTGTCTTATCTCCAACCGATGATTCCCCCGGTGTTGTTACTGAATAGGCATATTTCCAAGGGACCTGCTTGCTATCCTTGTATGGGAATCGAGTTGGTACCTTAATTATCAGTTGCGGGGTCACACCTTTCGTAGGTTCATTTACAATTGCCTTGGTCTTGATAACCAAAGGCTTCATCCCTGTATAATCTTTCCTTAGGTTTGTCTCTTCTGCTGCACATACATCCATCATGTGCTCCTTGCTTGCTTTCTCAAAAAATTCAAGTTCTTTACTATCCATCTTAGCCTGAACCAGACATTTGACTTTTGAGCAGCATTTAATCTCATGTCCTCCTGCCCTATGATACTCGCAATATAGTTCATCTTCAACCATTATCTTCTGGGTTTCTCCTTCTAACAACCCAGCTGCAACCATTTGGGTCCACACCCATTTCATTGATACCTTGACTTCAGTAATATATTCTTTGACCTTCTTGTCCTCTTCTTCGATGATGGCATTCACTCATGCTTTCTGGTGATTTGGCAGAGGGTTTCTTTTCTCTTCAGATGTTTTGAATGACAACATGCCTAATTTCCTCAGTTCATCCACCACTCTCTTGAAGGTAGTACAATTTTTAATTGTATGCCCCCTAATACCTGCATGGTATTCACATTGTGCCTTTTCATCATACCACGCGGGATATGGAGGTGAGAAAGGAGGAAAATGGCGTGGTAGTACCATCTAAGACTTGTTTAGTTTAGCGAACAGTTCTGCATATGACATTGGGATGGGAAGGAAGTATGGTTTTGAATTCCATTGATATCTTCGATCTTCTTTCGGTGAGTTTGTTGCAACAGGGGCTGGAATTGAAGCATTGGGCTTATTGAAAACCACCCCCTTTGAATAATTAGGATTTTAGACATTGGTTGCATTCACCTCACTCTTCCTTTTCTTGTAGGGTTTCTTTGTTTCTCCTCCATCCAATTTTCCACTCTTGACGGCCGCCAAGATCAAATCGCCATTCATTAACATGTCCGTGAAGCTTTTGGTTGCGTGATTTATCATACGATCATAAAATGAACCTTTCAAGGTTTCTACAAACATTGGGGAGATTTCATTCTCAAGCAATGGCGGCTAGACCTGAGCAGCTACATCCCTCCACCTTTTCGCATATTGACGGAAACTTTCACGATGCTTTTGTTTCATCCCTTGCAGGACCAGTCTGGTTGGGACCATGTCAGTTGCACATTTGTACTGCTTACTAAAGGCCCTTGATAGGTCCTTCCATGATCGAATATTGACCCAACTCAACTGCATATACCAACGTCTAGCTGATCCCACTAAGCTATCCTGGAAGCAGTGAATAAGTAGCTTTTCGTTGTCTGGGTACATTGACATCTTCCTGTAGTACATGGTTAGATGTGCTGATGGGCAAGTGGTTCCATTGTATTTCTCAAAATCAAGGGACTTGAATTTCGGGGGCATCACCAAATTTGTCACCAAACTCAGCTCTCTAGCATCCACTCCTCCATAAGTTCGTCCTTCTTGGAAGGATTTCATCATTCCTTCAAGCTTCTCATATCGATCCTTCCACTTCTTTTCAGCCTTAGCCTTATTAGCAATTTCATCGAGGTCGGGCACCTCATAGTTGTGAGCCCCTTCAGTACTGGCCTTTGACTCATTCCGGGTGGAAGTTTCAGCAAAGTGGGAAGATATCTTAACCTTCGGTGTAGAAGCTTTATTTTTCATTCCATTATGGATGAAATTTATTCCCTGGAATTGGGGTAGAGCATTGGTTTCTGATAAGTGTTCAAAAGTACTATTTTTATTACCCTTTTTACTCATATTATTGTTAGACTTAAGCTCATAATAGTTGCATAATTAGTCATTCATGCATTAATTCATGTTTCTTTCCACCGTTGAGCTTGATTACATAACTTGGTGATTTTTGTGGAAAAAGATGCTGCTTTGGTGTGTTTTTGTGTGTGTATGTGCAGGATCACTTGCCAAAGCAATGTTGAGCTAGTTGCCAGGGTAATGCATGAAGGAGACGCCGAGCCAGTTGCCATGGCATTTGTCGACAAAGAAAAAAAATGCAATAGGGATGTCGAAATTAATGACTTTACAAGCCCAAGATGACATGGAGCAAGGCCCAAGCCCAAAGGAATTTGATTGCCATGCAGAGATTAAAGAAGAATTAAATTCCAAGAAGATAGGAGAAGTTCTAATAGGAATAAAATTATAATAAAGAATTATATTCTTTAAAGATAATTTAATTCCAACTCAAACTCCTCCTCAAAGAAGGACTTTGGCCTAGCCCTATAAATAGCAAGGAGATTTCGACAATCCAAAAGGAGAGAGCAAGGGGGAAATTTCGACAAGAGAGCATTAGGGGAATTTCGACTTCTTCTCCTTCTTTGCTTCTATTAGATTCATGGTTTGGGGATTATTCTTTGTATATCTTTTGAACCCAACCATGAACTAACTTGATCGGCTATGGTTATTGTGTTTTGTGGTTGTGAGAAACTATTGGTTTTTGTTTAGGTAATAAGAGTTTGTACTTTTCTATTTCAAGGTTTATTCATTCTTGATTCTTATTATTGTTTATGAGTGAATTGGGAGAGGATCTCGTGATTTCATCCATTTATCTAATATCGGGAGAGTTAGATTCAAGAAACGAATGAATATGATCTTTATTCAATCCAATGATGGTGAAGATTAATCCGGCTTAGGAATTAGTTAAGGATTTCAACGGCTAAGAGGAGTGCAAGATTGGTTGTTGTTCACCCTTGATTCACGCAGGGATGTATTATCAAGGCATGCACAAGTAGCTAGAGTTTCGACTTAGGGATAAGAAGAAACCATTGAAGAACGCTCCGCCAACCTTGAAGTTGCTGCCCACGCCCAAGTAGTTGCCCAACTAGTCGCCCAGCAACCATCAATTAGTTGCCAAGGCAACCCCAGTAAGTCGCCACGGCAACCGAGAGTTGCCCGTGCACTCTTTTTACCAAGACAATCCAATCGGCTATCACACCTCAACTCACGATAACCTAGCCTATCTCTCTCAATCGATCTCATCTTTTCTTTTACTTTATTGCTTTCTAGTTTAGTTATTAGTTAAACTCCTTTAATCCTTTAATTGTGTTTTTACTTTTCACAAAGTCAAGAACTTAAGCAAAGTGGCCCAAACCAATCCCTGTGGAGACGATACTCGATACTCATATCACTTTATTACTTGCGACGTGTATACTTGCACAATTGCGTAGCACTTATCACACGCAACAGTTTCATCACCAGTTTTTGCTGCATTAGGGTCCTTGAACCCTAGCATAGCCGCGATCGACCTGACTGTCTTTCGATGTACCAGCTCCATTTCTTGCTTCAAGTCAGTTTCGAACTTATTTTATCGATCCTGGGTGCCTTTGTGGTTAACTTCCAAGGCTTCCACTCTATCTTCCATTGCTTTCGTTTGTGAGCGTGTACCGTACTTGTGGGCTGTTTTGGCTATTTTGGCATTTTTTTGTCATTTTTATATTTACGTTAGTGTCTTGTTATGTTATGAATGCATGCAATGCTATGTAAACCAACCAACAAACAAAAGAATGATGCAAATGCATGAATGCAAACGAAGGAATATTGGTTCAATGAAATATCTGCTTTTAGAAACAGGTTTATTGAATGTCAAAAGGTCCTTATTACATCAACTTTTCCATATCTTTTACAAATATTTTTCAGCACGAGCTCCTAATTCCTTGATTTCTTCTATTAGCCACATAAGTCTTGGTCCCACCTCTCCTACTAGTTTGATGTACTAACGAAGGGCTGCAGCTTCAATGGCTAGCATCGTCACATGTTGAACCACGTCTTGAAGTTGGGTCATGACAGTCTTATCAAACTCATTCCGTTCTTGGAACCTTCGTGCATTTTCTCTAAAACGCGTAAACCAGTAATCATTGCCTCCATCAGCTATATCCTCAAGGACCAAGATCTTTGTTCTGTATTCTTGAATGATGTTATCCATTTCTTCCACTTGCTCTCTTAGGGCATCATTCTCATTCAAGCTAGCTTGGAGTTCTACATAGGTGTGATCGTTTTGAAACTTGTGAAAAGTCTAGCTTAAGTCATCCAACTTATCTTGCAATTCAGTGACGAAATTCTGGCTTTGCTTCAAATTCTTACAAGTCTCATTATATGCTGCTTGTAACTCAAGTGAACAGTTCTTATTATCTTGAACCTTCTTTTTCCAGGCTGTCACGTTTTCTTTTTCTTTCTCTAGGGTTCGCTTGCCCCTTTTATTTTCTATCACTTGTTTACCTTTCTTCCTTTCTTCTTCCAGTGTCCGTCTGTATTTCTTAATTTCTTGTTTCTTGCATTCTCTTTCTTTGTCCACAGCTTGTTCAATTTCTTGCCTCTACTGATCTGGGCTTTTTTGCAAGTCAGCATTACGAACCTTAGTCTGAAATTTAAGTAAGTCAGTCTTCTGGATCTCATACTTCTCTTTTAAATCCAAGTATACCTTCGTTACCTGATATGTCTCTCCTTTGAATTTGTCTACGTCAAGCTTTGACTCAAACTTATCTTGTTGGTTCTATTCCCGGAAGGCCTCTATCTCTAGCTTAGCTCTCCTTAATTCTGCTCTGAGGATATCAGCTTTAGAAGGGACCACTTTCAAGTGTTCTTCTAAAGACTTGGCCTGGCTAGGTGAAGGTAACATGGCCTTGTCATTCATTCTTATGTGTCTTCAAACATCATAGTCAGGGGTATACATGCAATGACTATCATATTCTACCTGCATATGATAACAGTTGTTCCACGAGTCACCAATCATTTGTACCTTCTGCCTGAACTCTCCCTGGAATTCAAACTCTAACAAACTGAGACTAGTAGTGAATGGGATGAACTACCGAGAACCATACTGTCAAGATACTAGCAAAGGAGCACATCCAATCCCTCCCCACAAACCTAACATCATCAGGAAATTGAAATCTCCACACTTGTACAGGATCTTAGCATGGCCCATCGAAGGAACCCTCCATTTGATTTCTTCATCAATGCGGTCTTTGAAAATCTCCACCCATTTGCTTTTCTTAACAACTGGCCAATCTTTTTCCAAGAATTCATGAAGAGGAGAGAAGTTTGGGGAGAATACATTCGATAGAGTCAAAGTTGGGCATTTCCAAAAATGGCTGAGGGCCCAAACCTGAAGTAATGGAGCACACCCTCCGAAGTGCACACCTTCCACCTTTCTGCATGCATTCAATGAAATGAAAGTTTCAGCTAACACAACAAGTATTGGATTAACTCCCCTTTTAGTTGCTCAAAGAAGTCAAGCAATGCTACATCAATATTCCCCAGGACCCTTAGGAAGATGACCAAACCATAGATCGCAATTACCAGGAGATCCACTCTCTTTTCTTTGTCTGGGTGAACTGGAATTATGTTTCTGATACTTGTCCAAGGAAAGGAAAAACTGCCACCTCTTTTCCATATCAGTCCCTTAACCCATCCATCACTGATGCCAGCGAAAGCTTGAAGTCTTGAGTGTAGATTTTTGTTCTTAGGAGGCTTAGCATAGACCCAACTCATCTTTACTTTGTGTAAGTTGAACAAAGCCAAGTATTCTTCAAACGTGGGCATCATATCCTCTCCATTGAAGGTAAAGCAACAATATCCCGGATTCCAGAATTGGACCAAAGCCTTCAAGAATTGTTCATCAACCTTCACATACAACAAATATGCTATATCTCCATAAGTTTCATAGAACAGCTGCTTGGTCTCATAGTCAAAGTGCTCCCAGATTTTCTACAGCTCATGCATGTTATTCTGCTTAATGCTGATATGGGCATATTTTGAGGTTTATGTTTCATCATCAGCTGCCAAACTGTCCCCATACATTCGCTAATTAACTTCAGACCAGTGACGAACTTTTTCATTCTCTTCTTCCAATTTTAGGACCCTTCCATCCATGGTTACGACTTTTCTAATTGAACATATATTTTAAAGAACCAAAACCCTTCTTGAAATGGAATGATGATGCAAAATTAGACATGCAAAACAACAAAAAGGAAAAGATTAGATACGAGAAAACAAAAGGGTCCAAAGTAACTTCATTGCATAAATAACTCTGGGCAGACATTCCAACACTCCAAGACATGTCTCCACGGATTATCTTTGCGAAATGATTTTGACCGAACTAAAAAGAACCTAAGTTTTCCATATGGCTCTAATGGGGTAGGCTCTAGATTCTGAAACTTGGTTAGGTTCTAAAAAGTTACATGAGCTGTCCTTGTTGTCCCCTACTAAGGGTAGCAAGACCCCTGGTTCTCGCCCATTATAGGCTTCAAATGAACCACGTTTAACTCAGAAGGACTCACTTCCTATGTCTTCACGAAGGATAGGTATCCTTAAGAAGACATGAGGCATATGAGTCTCGAAGGTACTTGCTAGGCTCATACGAAGAATCAATATTCTTACATGAGCAAAGCGTTTTCCCCTCACTTAAGCAAAAGTGACAAGCTCGGGAATGGAGCTTTTGAACAATTTTGGAATGCGTAAAATAGAATTATATTCATTAAACGGACGAATAAATTGAAAATTTGTGAATTTGCAAATTTCATCTTTAAAAAAACATTTTAAAACCAATTTGTGGCCTGACCCTCTTTTGTTTTTTTTAAAAACAAAAACGTTCCCAGCGGAGTTGCCAAGTTGTCGCAATCCTCTTTAGGAGGCCCGACATTTTGAAAACTAAAATACACGGAGTCGCCACCAATCTTTTTGAAAAAAACTGTGATTGGATCACTTTTAAAATGAGTTTATTTTAATAAAACGTTCTATTTATTAAAACAATATTTTTGGTCTGTGGAAACCAGAAAACAGGTTCAGGGGCCGGTTACGAGTGGGGTAGGGTTAGCACCCCCACCATGCCCAAAAATTGGTACCTTATTGATTTCAAAAAGCATTTTCAAAACTAGAATTTGCAAGTTCATAAAATTTCGATTTATTCGTCCATTTTATGAATATAAATCTATTTTAACGGTCTTATCGCCCGAAAAATGAACTTCAATCACCGCCAACACTCCTGGCGCTAACCCGTCATTTCCGTTTGGTAAGACACCGCATTAGTTAGTTTTCACTCTTTTAAACAAAACAACAAAGACAATTAAATGTGTTATAGCTTTTTAAATAAAACCTAATTAGTGATTAATCTCTAAAATATCTACATTCATTTTAGCTATTAAGGTTTAGATAAGTTAAGTGTGTTTTATTAAGAATATAAAGGAAATTTTACTTCAAAGACGTCTCTAATCTAGGCTTATTAAGGAACCTATCCCTAGGGTTTTAACATACAACATATATACATAAAAAGCAACTAAAATAATCAAATTAAATTAAATAACTAAATAGCTACCAAATTTTAAAATAAAATAAAAGGGAATTAGCTTTTATTTTTTTGAAAGAAAATCTGAATTAGGGACTAAATTGAAAGAAAATGAAACATGATGGTCAAATTGATAGAGAAAAAGAATGTGGTGGTCAATTTAAAATAAAAATAGACGAAATTGAATGAAGTAAAAACTGGAGAGCCACGATGGAAGACCCGACAAAGAAGGGCACGGGTTGAAGAGTGGATACGGGCGGGTATCGGGTCGAAATATATAGCCAAAGTTATAAACAAAAATCATTTTATTACCCCTCTCTAATGGATCAAACTGGTGCTCTAAAAAAATCCTCTAAACCTGTTATTCGTGTTCTTCGTAGATTGAAGAACACGACGAACAACCACCGTGCCGCCACCATCCACCGACGCCGACCGCCATTGCCGACGGTGAAAAAACCCAAAAATTCCCTTTTTTGCTGAATCCAATAGAGGTCGAATCATACTTTCATCATCAGAGCCTTATTCAAACAACATACGCAGTGGCGCTATACTAAAAAGAGGTAAAACACAACCTATTCTCTATTTTAATTCGAAAGAAATATAAAAAAGAAGATTACCAGAAAGCTTGCTTTATTCCTTGAAACTCTTGATTACAAATGCTTGCCTCCTTACACTGGAAATCCAAATGCTAGTTGTGTATACTTTCTATCTACTGTTGCTATGAATTGTTGTGTGTACCGTGTATCAATCATGTGTAATGCGTGTATGAATCTCCTATCTATTGTTGGTACATGGATTACAATGGGGGTTTATATAGTTACAGAAAAACTTAATGCGTGTATGAATCTCCTATCTATTGTTGCTTCTATCTTGGTTTCGATTTAGCTTGATCTTCGCCATAGCTTTATTTTAGGGATATAATCCTTTGACTTTGCTTTTGATTTGGGATTTAACCCCTTTATTTTCCTTTTTTCATGTTTTTGGTAACTTCAAACGACGGGTGAGACGCCGGCAAGGAGCAAATAGTAACAAAATCGGCTCGAGCGTTCATCGGAGAAGATGAACCGATGACTAGAAGGCAGAACGGTGAGCGTGTGGCTGCCACGTGTGAATAGCAATCCGTGTGCTCTGCTCTGGAGTGATCTGGACCTTTAGATCACTCCTTGATCTAATGACTGGGAGAACGCGGCGCTATATCATCCTCCAGCTGGAGTGATTTGCGCCGTTGGATCAATCCATGATCCAACGGCACTCCATTGGCTGCGCAAAAACAAGCAAAAGGATCATGGTTTAGCTTTATTGGGCCAAACAGGCCCTTATTGTAAATGGACATGTATTTTGTTTTTAATGGACTTGTGATTTTATTTTAACTAAATGGGTTTTATACAATTGACTAATTTTTATATTTTGGGTTTTATACTAACTATTAACAATTATACTAACTATAACACTAACAATGATAATACTTACTACTACATCAACAATATTATATGACACTAACAAATAACAATAATACTAATACTAATTAATATTATATAACATATAAGAATTATAATAATAATAACAAAAGTGAAAATTCAGTGACAACATCTGCCAAGGTCCAACCCAATGCTTGCTTATACTTTCTTAATATTGCCAACAATCTCTCCTCCTGATCATTGGTAAGATCAGTGGCAATCATCACTGGTAGAGTTGAGTGTTTATCTAAATAAGCATACTTCAAGTGATTTGGCAATGGTTTAAGCTCCAACTTTGGTGGTTCCTCAATTGATAGTTTAGGTTCTTTTATCTCTCTACCGACCAATTGCAGTGGCTCAAAATAGCTTACATCTCTAACCTTCAAGGCTGACTCTTCAGGTTCCTCAAACAGTTCCGCTATGCCATCAAGCATGCTGGCATCAAATTCTGTATCATGGCATAACTTTGCCATGTCCACAGTATAAATGGACTCCATCATCTTCTCGGCTTGACATTCATCCGGTTCATCTACATATTTCAAAGCTTGAAACACATTAAAAGTAACATGTTGGTCATTCATACGCATTGTAAGAGCCCTACTCGTGGCAAGGAATAGCCTGCCTAAAATAATCAGAACATTAAAATCGGCTTCATAATCCAAAATAATAAAATTACCTGGAAAGATAAATTTGTCTACCTTTACCAACACATCCTCAATCTTACCCTTGGGATGCGCATAGGATCAGTCTTCCAGCTGGAGTGTCACGATAGTAGGTCTTGCTTCTATTCCAAGCTTCCTAAAAACTGACATTGGCATCAAGCTGATGCTGGCCCCTAAGTCACACAATGCCTT
Organism: Hibiscus mutabilis; assembly: GCA_019671005.1. Taxonomy (NCBI): domain Eukaryota; kingdom Viridiplantae; phylum Streptophyta; class Magnoliopsida; order Malvales; family Malvaceae; genus Hibiscus; species Hibiscus mutabilis. Next base: position 26,894,499 of record CM033717.1, on the reverse strand, counting down.
AGCCATAAATTTGTTGCCAATTGTACAGGGAATTGTGAAACTTCCCGGATCTTTCAACTTTGGTGGTAAGCGGTTTAGGATCATGGCACTACATCCCTCAATGAGAGTGATAGTTTCAAAATCTCCCAACTTTCTCTTTTTGGACAGAATATTCTTTATGAATTTTACATAGTTGGGCATTTGCTCAAGGGCTTCTACCAATAGAATGTTAATTTGCAATTGCTTAAGAACTTCCAAGAAGCGCTTAAATTGTTGGTCCTGCTTGTGCTTTTGAAGTCTTGCTGGAAATAGTGGCGATGGATAAACATATGTTGGCGCTACCAGTTTTGCCAAGGCAGTGCTGGAATCTATTTTGGCTTTAGTATGTTGTTTGGCCTCAGTCTGTTTGTCATCAATGTTGGCATCGTTGTTGGCATCATGTGTGGCACTAGTACTAGCATCATTTATTTTAATTTCCTCTTTCTCTACTTCTCTGGGCTTGTCTGTAGGCACTGGCTGCTTGGCAGCCATCTCTGCCTCACATTGCATACCACTTCAAAGGGTTATGGCCTTGCATTGCTTATTGTCTTGGTCCCGAGCATCTTTAGTGTCACTTGGCAAAGCTTCTTGGGGTCGTTTGCTGAGTGCACTAGCAATCTGCCCAATCTGGACTTCCAAGTTCCTCATTGACGCTGCCAAACTCTGGACTGTGGCATCATTCCTCTCCATGTATTCTGCAAGAGTGCCTCCTTGATTAAGTCTTTGCCCTTGCTGGAAATTGTTCTGGGCGTTCTGTGGCATGGCATTGTTATTCTACCTCTGGGCATTCTGGCGCTGGGCATTATATTGGCTGCCCCCTTGATTTCCCCAAGCTAAGTTAGGGTGTTGTCTCCAACCTGCATTGTAAGTATTGGAGTTAGTATTATAATAACGACCATAATTGCCAATGAAATTTACCGACTTAGGGTTGGTAGGGCATTCATCCACATGGTGGTTCTCTCCGTAAATGGTACAGAATGGCTCCAATTCTTTAACTTCTTGGGACTATTTGTTCTTTTGCAAAGTTCTCACCATGCTGGTGAGGTTGGAAATCTGGGCATGGATGGACATTAGCTCATCAACCTTCAATTTCCCACTGGCTTTGGTTGCAGTCCCAAGTTTGGCAACAGGATATTCAAAGTCATTAATTCAAATCCTCTCAAGAATGCCAACAGCCTATGTGTAGTTTTTGTCAAGTAATGAACTGGCTACTGAAGCATCAACAACAATCCTTGTTTGTGCATTCAATCCATTGTAGAAGGTTTGTATTTGGGTCCAATTCTGGAATCCATGCACATGACACCTTTTCAATAGATCCTTAAATCTCTCCCAAGCATCATATAGGGTCTTATCCTCTGCCTGCCGAAATGTAATGATCTCACCATACAACTTGGCAGCTGAAAACGTGTTAGAAACTTCTAGCATAGGTGATAGAGCCAAGTGGTAAAGAATTGAACCAAGCATTGGCTATATTTCTCAAGGAAAAAGTGAATAACCTTAGCTTCATAGTGTCCCTAGATACTCCGGTTTGTTGAAATAATTGGCAAATCTCCATGAATTGCTTTAGATGATGCCTCAGATCTCCAGTAAGTGCTCCATCAAATTGGCCTATATTCAAAAGATTTTGAATCATTACTGGCTTAAGTTCAAAATTCGGTTCATTTACCTATGTGCCAACAGTTCCTGGCATTAGATTTGCAATGTCAGGTGCTGAATGTTCTTGGATTGGCCTCTCCTTTTCCGTATTAGCAATTGGGACATTAGGAGGTGGTGGTGCATTGTTATTGGGTGGATCTCCATCATTATTCACAGCATCATTCCTTTGATTACCATGATTCATATCTCGGTATCTCTTCTTTAACCTTCTCAAGGTTTTCTCAATTTCCGGATCGTATGGCCAATCATCCACCACAGGGTGGTTTCTAGTCATACACCGATGAAAACAAAAACAAAAACAAAGTAAAAACTAAAAGAAAACAAGTAAAAATTAAAAATAATCAAATTCGTTGCAATCCCCGGCAACGACGCCAAAAACTTGTATACTCTGTAGAAGAAGTGTGTTATGAATGCTGGTAAAAGGGGCAAAATGTATGTATTAGTAAAATAGTGCCAAGAGCTTTTGTGTGCAAGTATACACGGTCTACAAGTAATACAATAGTTAAGCTGAGCATCCATCCCACAGAGATTCACATGGAATTCGATTATTTGATTGTTACTTGCCTTAGAAGAAAAGATGCTTGTTTTGAAGATTGTTTTGGAACTAATAAAAAAAGAAAATAAATATGAAGTAAAACGTTGGCAAGGAATATGTTCTTAGTAGATGATAAGTGTTGGCAGGGAATGCTTGAGTTTAATGCTGCTCATGCCAGCCTTTGTTGGCAAACTATCTTGGCATTATTTGTCGAGCAGATTCAACACTAGCAATGCCTCTCTCGATGGTTATTGCCCTAAGTCGATTATGTAAAAACTGCTATATCTCTATAGTGAATGTTTTTAAATGAACCGAGTTGATTAAGAACCAATATATACTCCTAGGGGGTAAATATCACTTCCTAAGTAAGTTCATCTACTTGAACGACTTCTCTCGAAGCTTCTCTCCCTAGTATTCAACAACTTAATCGTTGCCACCCCAAGTCTATTAAGATATTGAGGGACAATAGGCTAATTGTGCCAACTCTATCTTGGTAGAGTACTTAGGAAAATTTAAGTATGCCAAATAGAAAAACTTTTGCCAAAACAGAATTTTCATTAAAGAATCTAATGCATGAAATCAATGTTTAAACCAAACATCCCCCACCAACTATGAAATTAGTTCATGGTGAGGGATTTAACCAACAAAACATAAATGATTTCCATCTTCATCATCATTGAAAAATAAATTAAAATAACTTAAAACAAGATAATGGGCGAGAGGGGTCTCTCGATGCAGCCCTCAAATCCAGGCTTTTGGCCAAGTGGTTGAACCACCCTTCCTTAGTGCAGCCGACTGTCACTCGTCGAGCACACCAACACCTTACTCTGATCACTCCTCACTCTTCATGATTTCCTCTCACGACATGCCCAAAAATGCTTGATCGATTGGTGTTTATATAGGCATGCAAGGGAAAGGAATAGGATAGCTTATTCATTTGAATTTCAAATGCTCCAAGGATAAGAGATAAAGCCTTATCTGATCCGTGTGATAGCTTATCAAGCTAGGGCTAATGCCATCATGTCGATGTTGCCTTGACACACAAGCTTGGCATGTCTTTGCCAACATAGCTTGGCATCACCTTATCCGTTATTTTCTCAGAGGTTGGTCCATTTACGATGTTTTAGGAGTTTGATCATGTCCTATTTTTTTAGGGTTCAATAGCCTCTTGGCATGGCATCAAGTTCACTTCTCTGCCAACAAGTGCTGGCACTATCTGGTCCTTCTGTGCCAACAACACTTGGCATTCTCCTTGGTAATCCTAACTGTGTTGCTTTCCCGCGCCTAATCATATGCCAAACTTGCAAAATAGCCAGAAAAATAACCCTTCACACTGGCATAGACAAAAAACTAAACTCCTTATGCAAATGCATGATTCTAACAACCTAATGCAACTAAATGTACATAAAAACAAGCAAGAGTAATGTCAAATTGGCATTAAAAATAGTACTTTTGGAGATCTAACAATAATCAATGGTATCAAAATTCTTTTGTTTTCTACCGTTAATATTTTACCATTATTGTTTTGGCAAACATAGCAAATGAAAATGCAATCCCGTTTTAGGATCTATTTTCATTTGCTTCAGTAAATGAGCCATTACTTTGGCAGGACACCCCCACACTTTCAAGTAGTTGTAGGAAGGTTTTCTACCATTCTATAATTCATGTGATTTCTTTCCATTTTTCTTGTGGGACACCTTATTTGAAATGTAATTTACTGATAACACAGCTTCCCACATGTTCTGTGATGACCTAGAACTTCTCATTGTTCTCATAACATTGTGCACTTCATAACGTGCATCAAATACGACTTTGAGAATGTAGTTACGATATAGGAAATTAGAGTTCTTCCATGCCTTGGCAACACTGAAGACCGTAGTAACATCAGTACTTTCATGTCTTGACAATGTTGAAGGCGGTAGCAACATCTACATCATCCTCTCTAACAATAAGAGGAGCAACATGGTCAAATAACACAACATTTTCACATTACCATGTTTTAAAATTCTCTCCGCAAGATTTTTATTGTTGCTTATAGTTACTAACAACATTTTACTTTCGTTCAAAATCAGAGTCAGAGTAGTGATTATAACATCAGACTGAGAACTAGACGAGTTCTTAGATAATGTCACAAGCTAAATGCCATGTCATAATTATGAATTTCTTAATCATAACAAATTTAGTCAGAAACTAAAAACCAGAAACAAAAACACAATTAATCAACTTCTATTGAGTGACAGGAATTTAGTAAAGCTAAAACCCAAAACAGAAGTACAAATCCAACATAATTTTGTTAAACTCTAAACGCAGACAAAAACCATTGGTAGAGAAGAAGATATTATTAAGGATTTAGCACGTATTATCGAGGCTAGGGAGATGGGTCAATAGCTTTCAGAGGATGCTTTTGGCGAATTGTCCTTTACTGGGCAAGAGGCGTACTAGTGCCTTTCTTAGGAGATCACTTTGCTATTTTGGAGGAAAGATAATTGGGCAAGAATATTGTGAGTTTTTGGCGATGGGTTTTGGAAGATGTGAGGTGGGATAAGATGAAATCATGTAGTCTGGTGTAGCAATTTGGACAAGGTATTGGTCGGTGGGTTACTCTTACATTATGGTTGCAATAATTTAACATAGTTTGGTGTAGCAAATTGGACAAGTCATTGGTCGATTGGGTGTTCTTATTTGAAGATTGAATTATGGTCGACAGTGAGTGTTATGTTATTTTCCATCACCGGGTCATAATGTATTTTTCAAGGTGAATAGTCTTGCAGGCATTTAGCGAAGGGGTGTTGATCGAAGAACATGGTTTCAAGTGTTGCTTTATTGTTGGGAGTGTGAGCGTTTTGCACTCCTCATAGGTGTTACGTGTTGTGCTTCTTGGATGCATTTCAATTGTGTTTTTTTTCTTGTTTTGCTTTCTCTTTAGCATTTTTTCTTCGTTCGATGTCTATGTACTATCATGTGTACTCTTTACCTCCGACTAGAATTAGGGAGGGTTTTAACAAGGCACTTGGTAGTACCTCTTGTATGATTTTTATCTTAATAAAATCATACTCTATTGAGCAAAAAAAACACAAACAAAGGCCAGTCTCAGAAATAATTTAATAACAATAATAAAATTTCCTTATCTTTAGTTTCTAACAAATCATGAGAATCGAACCGAAATTTGAGAGTTATTGGATTTAGAGAATTTCTCATTCCACCCTCACCAATTTTTTACTTCCCCAAAATTGCAACTAACTTGTCGTCTTTACAAATTTCTCAAGAAAATCATTACTACCGTAATTTTCATAATGATTGAAACCACTGTGGGTACATGATATTTTATGAGTAGTACCATGCATAAAATTATTTCTATGAATTTTAATGTAACATGTTCGTAGGAATTGTCATACAAAATGCGCGACACTTTTTTTCATGTTGAAAAAATTTAACATTCCAACGTGTAACACCCCCTTCCCGGTCTGGTAGAGAACCAGGTCAGAAAATGTTATCAAAAACTTATTCGGAGATTGAAAGACGGAATCAGAGCTCCGAACTTGTTCGGAATATATTATTGGTCATTCTTAAGACTTATCGAACCTATTCGTTACTGGTCTTATTAGAATCAGGGTCAATTTTAATCTTTTTCAATTTAGGGACTAACTCGTAGACTTTACAAATTAAGGGTCCTAATCCGAATTTTGCATTACCAACTTGTAATTAAACTTACCAATTATTGATCTATAAAGTTTCATTACTATAAGATATCGTTACCTGGTCAATTAGCTCGTATAGTTACTAGTGACCAATTTGTAAACTGTCCAAATTCTTTTTTATGCCTTATAACAGATTTAACTAACATTGTATCGATACCCTATGGACCGTATCGATATGCCTAGTTCAGAATTTGTATTTTTGGCTTTGAATTTCGTACAGGAAGTTCATTCACTCAAATATGACCAAAATATAACTTTATTATATGAGAGGGGTACAAAGTTCAATTATGACAAACGTTTAACACATCGGATCCAAAATTTCTGATCAACGGAAACTACTTCTGACTAGGCCGGTTTTTGGGATGTGACAACTCTCCCCGTTAAGAAATTTCGTCTTCATATTTTCACATCAAGAAAAAAGGTGAGGATACTGTCTTTGCATGGTTTCTTCAGGTTCTCGAGTTGCCTCTTCAACCGAATGGCATCTCTAGAGAACTTTCACTAAAGGCACAGACTTGTTACGAAGTCTCTTGATTTCTCGTGTGAGGATCTGCACAGGTTCTTCTTCGTACGTCAGATTGGATTGAATCCCCACCGATTCTGGTTCGATCACGATCTACCATTCGAATGACATGAATAGCATACTTTGATCATGAATAACATAGCATCATACTAAAATATCATAATTAAACTACTAATCACGTAAGTCTCATGCTTAAGTCATTTATCATATTTTCACATAAACACAGCAAAGCTTAGCACATATTAATTCCCTTGGACAATGTAACAAGTGGATACGTGGATTTCCCTTTACACCACACATATATCAAAAAATAGGCCGTAGCCACGTATAACAGAAAATAGGTCGTAGCCTTGAGCCGTAGCTGTAGATAGTATCCCTTATGCAATCCATCCTTATCTCCCACACATATAGGCTGTAGCCCCGGACCGTAGTCCAATCCCTTACTTATATGAGCTCAAGTAACCCAATGGTATGCCAATTGTATCAAAACTCACAAATGTCCAAGGTTACACATATTTCATTACATTACTTACTTTTATGCCCGTAAGCCATAGCATATCGGAATTAGAATTGAGCCTTAGCTCCATATAACGGATCATATCATATACGTATCATATCATAACATATCAAAATCGGATTTGAGAATTGGTTCACACATATAACATATCATAGCTTTCTCATATCAAATTCCACATAGCATATTACAGCTTGATCATATTATACCATAACATATTCACAAGTTAACCATGACAAATCATAGCTTACGAATATCAATTTCGAACTTATCATGCTCATCGTAAGCATCCATACAAGCATTGTTCTACTTGAGCCATTAGCAAGGTATATATTAACATGAAAATCACAATTTAAATGCAAAGCGATGGCTCCGTGCCGATCCCTTAACACGACTGCACTCACCTTGATTACAGGATTCTTGGATTACAATTCTATTGTGCCTAGCTTCCTTTGGAGATGGCAAGCTATCCTCTTCTACTATTCGAGATAGACCAAAATCAGAGGTTACATTAGAATTCATTCGACGGATTCAGAATCATACTTCAAGCTTACAAAAGCTTGTAGACAACATCGGAATATCAAAATTAACTCTCTAGTTCATGGGTTTCCCTTTAATAGAGAAAACCTACTTCCAAAATTAAATCTCAACAAATGGTGGAATCAACAAATCGATATAGGGATTTTACTCACAGAATCGTAAGCTTTCAAATGGTATATCGGATTTGAACGAAGATCAAGGATTACACCGAGGTGCTAGCTTAGCTTTGAGGTTGATGATAGAAATGGAGGTGTGAGCCTATGCAAAGCAAAGATGAAGTCTTTAGTTTCGGAAGAACATAACATGGAAGAAAGCTTTCTTTCTTTAAGAATTCCTAATAGCCAACCTTAATTATTTCCCACCTATACAGCAACCAATAGGAAGCTTACCTTTCCCCAGGGGTTTGCTAAGCCTAATTAAATCACTTTTCTTCCTATCATTCAGTTGTAAATTGGATGACAATTAGTCATCTCTGATGACTTTCACATGGGGAAGGCCAAGAAAGAAGGTGAGAAAGCACATTGCTTCAATTTCCTTTAATTTTGGCTTCAAATAGATTCGAAACAAGTAACCGTATCGATACACTCATGCCAAAACATGTAAGTTAGTTATTGGCAGTTGGGCCATTTCGATACTGGCTTGACCATATCGATACACCTAGTTCAGAATTTACATTTTTGGATTTGAATTTCGTACATGAAGTTTATTCACTCAAATATGACCAAAATATAACTTTATTATACGAGAGGGGTACAAAGTTCAATTATGACAAACGTTTAATACATCGGATCCAAAATTTCTGATCACCGGAACTTACTTCCGGCTAGGCCGGTTTTCGAGATGTGTCAACTCTCCCCCCTTAAGAAATTTTGTCATCGAATTTTCACATCAAGCAAAAAGGTGAGGATACTGTCTTTGCATGGTTTCTTCAGGTTCCCGCATTGCCTCTTCAACCGAGTGGCTTCTCCAAGGAACTTTCACTAAAGGTACAGACTTGTTACGAAGTCTCTTAATTTCTCGTGCGATGATCTACATAGGTTCTTCCTCGTACGTCAGATTAGATTGAATCTCCACCGATTCAAGTTCCCAAAGCCTCTTGCAGGGTTCTCCAAAATCGAGATGCAAAGCGTGGATCACGATCAGAAATAATGGACATAGGAACTCCGTGCAAATGGATAACTTCTCGAATGTACAACTCAGCAAGCTTAGGCAAACAGTCCATTCTCATTAGAATGAAATGAGCAGATTTGGTGAATCGGTCCACAATGACCCAAATAGCATCATTCATCTTCGAAATAATTGGCAAACCACTTACAAAGTCTATCGTAATACGCTTTTATTTCCACTGTGGAAGCTCGATAGGCTGTAGAAGGCCAGTAGGCACCTTGTGCTCAGCTTTGACTCGTTGGCAAGTCAAGCACTTAGCTATGAAGCCCGTGATCTCATTCTTCATATTAGACCACCAATATAGCTCTTTGAGATCTTTGTACATCTTGATAGATCCCGGATGAACAGAGAAAGGGCTAGAATGAGCTTCACTTAGAATCTGACTCCGAAGATCATCATCATCGGGCACACAGATACGGTTGCGAAAACATAACAAGCCTTTTGAGTTCATAACAAAGTTAGGATCTGAGATGTCCCTAACCTTAGCAATGAGGGGTTGCAATTCCTCATCAGATTCTTGGAGTCCTTTAATTCGAGACACAATAGTTGACTGAACTCTCAGTTCAGCCAACAACTTGCCATGCTTCTTGAGTAAAAAATGAGCGTTCAAACGTCTCGTAGAGGGAGTAGGTTTCTGACTAAAAACGTCGACCAAAACATTGGTCTTACTGGGATGGTAGTCTATAACCAAGTCGTAGTCTTTTAGAAGTTCCATCCACCTATGCTGACAGAGATTCAACTCTTTCTGAGTCAAAAGATACTTCAAACTTTTGTGATCAGTGTACAAGTAACACCTTTCACCGTATAGATAGTGCCGCCAAATCTTCGAAGCAAACACAATTGCGGCTATCTCTAGGTCATGGGTCGGATAGTTTAACTCGTGAGGTTTGAGTTGATGTGAAGCATAAGCTATGACCTTGCCTTCTTGCATCAGTACACAGCCTAATCCCATGTGGGATGCATCACTATACACAGTGAAGTCTTTACCCGACTCGGGTTGCACCAAAATAGGAGCATGAGTAAGGACTTGCTTAAGCCGATCAAAACTCCTTTGATGATCCACTGTCCATACAAAGGGAGTTTCTTTATGGAGAAGCTTCGTCAAGGGTGCAGCAATCAGTGAGAACCCTTTAACAAATCTACGGTAGTAGCCTGCAAGGCCCAGAAAACTACGAACTTTTCCAACATTCTTCGGAGGATCCAATCAAGGATTTCTTGAGTCTTCTTTGGGTCAACTTGGATTCCCGCAGAAGAGATCACATGGCCCAGAAAAGATACTTCGGATAGTCAGAATTCATATTTGCTAAATTTGGCATATAGTTGTTTCTCTCGGAGAGTCTGAAGCACAATCCGGAGATGTTCTTCATGAGCATAAGCATCTTTCGAGTAGATTAGGATGTCTTCTATAAAGACAACCACAAACTTGTCTAAGTAGGGCCGGAACACGGGGTTCATCAAATACATAAAGATTGTAGGTGCATTTGTAAGCCCGAAAGGCATTACTAGGAATTCATAGTCGCCATACCTAGTTCGGAAAGCAGTCTTTGGAACATCAGACTCCTTCACTAGCTTTTGATAGTACCCAGATCGAAGGTCTATCTTTGAGAAGACAGAAGCATCTTTCAATTGATCAAAAAGATCGTCGATTCTCAGTAATGAATACTTGTTCTTGATTGTCACCTTCTTCAACTGACGATAGTCACTGCATAAGCACATCGATCCATCGTTCTTCTTAACAAGCAACACCGGTGCTCCCCATGGTGAGAAACTTGATCGAATGAATCCTTTATCCAAAATGTCATAGATTTGGGACATTAACCCCTTTAACTCAACTAGGGTCATTAGGTAAGGAGCAATGGAAACTGGGGTAGTCCCAGGTTGCACTTCTATCCCGAATTCCACTTCTTGAGTGGGAGGGAGTCCCAGAAGTTCATTGAGAAACGCATCAGAGAACTCCTTCACAACTGGTACCTCTTCGAGCTTTAAGTGTTTTTTAGACCCCATGGCATACATAAGAGTCTTCTTAGGCTTGGGTTCAGATTTCATCAAGGTTATGCTTTCCTTACCGAGTCCACGGAGGTATAACTTCTTCTTATAACAGTCCACCCACGCTTAGTGTTCAGCTAGCCAATCGAGGCCTAGGATAAGGTTGAACTCATGAAAGGGCAGTGCCATCAAATTACCCGGAAACGGGATCCCTTGGATCCTTATAGGGCAGGCTTTACAGATCAACCGAATGACCACACTATCACCTAGTGGGTTAGAAACAACAATCTCAGAAGCAATAGGTTCGAGATCTAAGGCATACTTTTCTATCAAAGGTTCACTTATGAAAGAATGCGTAGAGCCTGGATCTACTAATGCATAAAAATGATCATAACATAATTCCACCATACCTGCAATCACATCAGGAAAATCCTCCTGCTCACGACCTCGGACGTGGTACATCTGGGCTGAAGTTTAAAGGTCACGACTAGCTGGAGGGGCATTGGTGTTACGAGGTCTCCCTACGAATCTAGATGGCACCTACTTTGCTCCTCTTCCTTTACTAGGATTATTCTGGTAAGCCACAGACGGAGGAACGTGAAGATTCTGCGAACACTGTCGGATAAAATGGTCAGACTCGCCACAAAGAACACAGGATCCAGATTGTCTACGGCACTGTCCCGGGTGCCTCTTTTGGCAGAAGTTACATAAAGAAATTTGAGAACCCTTCGCGGAACTACCGTACTATCGATGGAAACTGTACGAGCAACATATGTCCCTGTATACTAGAATTATGGCATATAGCCAGATTATGGCAACTGCTGAAAAGTGGTAGACTTCTGGTCCCACTGTCTACCTTTCTTCTGAGGTATTGGAGGCTTGGAATCATCTCGAAACCTCTTTTCGGACTGGGCTTGGTTCCCTTTTCTTCTTTCAAAAGCCTTCTAGAAGGCTTCAGTAGCGTTAGCTCAGTTGATAAGAGTCTGAAAGTCCTTTATCTCCAAGGCAACAAAGAGAGGGCATAATTCATCACATAGGCCATCTATGAACATCCAGCACTTTTCCTTCTCTGTGCGGATGATCTCAGTACCATATCTTGCATATTAGTAGAAGTCGTGGATATACTGCTCTACGGGTCTCCCCCTTATCTCAGATAGAGGATTCTCTTACGCCTTTCAGTGATATAATGGTCACTGATGTACTTTTTACAAAACTCTTGAAGAAAGAAGTCCCATGTAATTCGGTGTTCAGGGACAGTGAGGGTCACAGTATCCCACTAGCTCTGGGCCTCTTCAGCGATCAAGGCCGAGGCACATTCTAGCTTATGCTCTTCAAGGCACTTCATTTGTTTATTCAGCACTTTCAGAGTATTCTCCAGCCAGTATTCTACAATTTCGGGATTATCCAAGTCCTGGCCGATGAAGGTATAAATCGGATATTGCTTGAGCTTATCAATAGGGGCTCTCAAAGCAGATTGAGATGCTTTAGCAGACTGATGGAGCAGCTCTTGTCGGAGAGACACGACCACTTGTTTGATCACGTCAGCCATCGACAACAAATACTCATGCTGAGTTGGAAGCATTGTCGGAGGATGAGGTGGGTCATTCTGTCCTACTTGTTCAGGCCTGGCTTCGACCCTCAGATTATCCCTCGGAGTCGAGGAGGAACCGAGGTTTGGTTCATTAACAGCGCGTCTATCAGTAGGCGCCGACATTTTTAGATCTGATCATACAGAAAGATTGAATCGTGTAAGCTGCAAGTCATAGATAACATATACAAATAACTCCTAGGTGGCATAAGTACATACGGACTCGTAACAGGCTTCAGTTTAGTCCTAGAACCAACTAAACCTATTCAAAGATCGAAAGACGGAATCAGAGCTCAAAACTTGTTCATAATATATTATTGGTCATTCTTAAGACTTATCAAACCTATTCGTTACTGGTCTTATTAGAATCAGAGTCAATTTTAATCTTTTTTCAATTTAGAGACTAAATTGTAGACTTTACAAATTAGCGACCCTAATCCAAATTCTGCATTACCAACTTGTAATTAAGCTTAGCAATTATTGATCTATGAAGTTTCATTACTATCGGATATCGTTAACTTGATCAATTAGACCGTATAGTTATTAGTGAACAATTTGTAAATTGTCCAAATTATGTTTTTATGCCTTATAACATATTTAACTAACACTGTATTGATACCCTATGGGCCGTATCGATACACTATGGTTATTTCCAGATTTCCAGATTCAGGGGATGTCATTCGTACCGATACAACTAAGCCTGTATCGATACGCGTTGACCACGTTGACTTCGTACCGATACGCCCTAAGACCATATCGATACCATTTTTTTACCCAAATTCCAGTGACCAAAATCCATACCGATACGCCTATGCCATATCGATACACCTTTTTTTGCTAAGCCAATTTTATGCCTGGCCGTACCGATACGCCATAACCCGTATCGATACGCCTTGACTTGTAATGACATAATTTTACTTGTTTTTATTCGATTTACCCATCCAAACGATATTCAAGTTTTACCAACTTTTACCAGTACCTTTAAAAACCGTAATTCAAATAGCATGACAAATTTTAAAGTGTTTCGAATCCATTTACTAATACTTTACCAATTAGGGCTTTTAAGCTCGTTTTAACCAATTTATAAACTCAAAACATGCCCTATTACACATACAACACCTAGGTACTATTATTCTTACCCAACCACATCAAAATAAGCTATTATAACGCATTTAAACCTTATGCCACCCTAATAGGAGTTCGTAAACAAAAGTAGACATACATATAGTAGTGAGAGTGACTTGCAACCGCAAAATACACGATCGATGTCCGTAAAGCTTTAGGATCCTAAAATACATGAGACACACACATATGTTAGGCTTACATAGCCTAGTGAGGTATTCATCACAAGCGTAAAACAATTAAATAACATGAATGACATATTATGGTCATGAATAACATAGCATCATACTCAAATATCATAATTAAACTACTAATACGTAAGTCTCATGCTTAAGTCATTTATCATATTTTCACATAAACATAGCAAAACTTAACACATATTAATTCCCTTGGGCAATGTAACAAGTGGGTACGCGGATTCCCCTTTACACCACACATATATCGGAAAATAGGTCATAGCCACATATAACGAAAAATAGGCTGTAGCCTTGAGCCATAGCTCCGGATAGTATCCCTTTTACAATCTATCCTTATCTCCCCCACATATAGGCCGTAGCCCCGGACCGTAGTCCAATCCCTTACTTATATGAGCTCAAGTAACTCTATGGCATTCCAATTGTATCCAAAACTCACAAATGTCCAAGGTTACACATATTTCATTATATTACTTACTTTTATGCCCGTGGGCCATAGCATAACCGAATCAGAATTGAGCCTTAGCTCCATATAACAGATCATATCATATGCGTATCATATCATAACATATCGAAATTAGATTTGAGCCTTAGTTCACACATATAACATATCATAGCATTCTCATATCAAATTCCACATAGCATATTATAGCTTGATCGTATTATACCATAACATATTCACAAGTTAACCATGACAAATAATACCTTATGAATATCAATCTCGAACTTACCATGCTCATCCTAAGCATCCACACAAGCATTGCTCTACTTGAGCCTTTAGCAAGATACATATTAGCATGAAAATCACAATTCAAATGCAACGGGATGGCTCCGTGCCGATCCCTTGACACGACTACACTCACCTTGATTACGGATTCTTGGATTACAATTTTGTTGTGCCTAGCTTTCTTTGGAGATGGCAAGGGATCCTCCTCCACTATTTGAGCTAGTACAAAATCAGAGGTTACATTAGAATTCATTTGACGAAGTCGAAATCATACTTCAAGCTTACCAAAGCTTGTAGACAACATCGGAATATCGAAATTAACTCCCTAGTTCATGGGTTTCCCTTTGAATATAGAAAACCTACTTCTGAAATTAAATCTCAACAAATGGTGGAATCAACAAATCTATATAGGGATTTTACTCACTGAATCGTAGGCTTTCAAATGGAATATCGGATTTGAACGAAGACAAGGATTGCACCGAGGTGCTAGCCTAACTTTGAGGTTAATGATAGAAATGGAGGTGTGAGCTTATGCAAAGCAAAGGTGAAGTCTTTAGTTTCGGAAGAACATAATAAAGAAGAAAGCTTTCTTTCTTTAAGAATTCCTAATAGCCAACCTTAATTATTTCCCACCTATATAACAACCAATAGGAAGCTTACCCTTCCCCAAGGGTTTGCTAAACCCAATTAAATCACTTTTCTTCATATCATTCAATTACCAATTGGATGACAATTAGTCATCTCTTCAGATGACTTTCACGTGGGGAAGGCCAAGCAAGGAGGTGAGTAAGCACCTTGCTTCAAGTTCCTTTAATTTTGGCTTCAAACAGATTCGAAACAGGGGACCCATATCGATACGCTCGTGACCGTGTTGATACACTCATGCCAAAACAGGTAAGTTAGTTATTGGCAGTTGGGTCGTATCGATATTGGCTTGACCGTATCGATACGCCTAGCTCAGAATTTGCATTTTTGGCTTTGAATTTCGTACAAAAACTTCATCCACTCAAATAGGACCAAAATATAACTTCATTATACGAGAGGGGTACAAAGTTCAATCATTACAAATGTTTAACACATCGAATCCAAAATTTTTGATCACCGAAACCTACTTCCGACTAGGCCAGTTTTCGGGATATGACACAACGTTTGTCAGTCTAATTCATTCCTCCAATCATTAGCATGGAATGTTTTGAGAAATATCTACTCTTTCCCTATGCTAGCTTCCATGAAAACAATTCATCTTCTTCAAACATGAAAATAAAAATTTGAAAATAAAAAAGAAAGGTTGCCACGACAATAAATGGGAAAATATTATTTGTTGCTCCACTTTGCTATGCTTTGCCCTTGGTTAATTTTCAACGTCTTGTAAATTTTGAAATGTTAACGCACTTTAAGGGTGCAATTTTTTCATCATTAAATAGACTTTAACCTGTGAAAAAACACTACTATTCATCATAAATCTGCTCACTTTCACCGATCCAAATACATTCATGAAAAATTCACGGAGTTCCCGAGATTAATTGAGTTGATAGATACAATGTTAATCTCGGGTACTCCGTGAATTTGTCACAAACATAAATACATTCACTATTCATCATCAATTTTTAACTAACATAGTTGAGTTGATAGATACAATGTTAATCTTGGGTACCATGAATTTTTCGTGAATGCATTTGGATCGGTGAAAGTGAGCAGATTGATGACAAATAGTAGTGCTTTTCCACAAGTTAAAGTGTCTTCAATGATGAAAAAAATTGCATCCTTAAATTGTGTTTACATTTCGAAATTTACAAAGACGTTGAAAATTAACCAAGGGTAAACCAAAGCCTATGTTGGATGAATTGAAGCTGAAAATTGTTGCGGTCAAGCTTACGTCTGATATGCCTGACAAATTGGTATGGGATTAGGGGTGGGAATCGGGTGTGGTGGGGACGGTTTTGCATTCCCTATTCCATCCCTAATACTTGCAGGTACAGTTTTGGGGAACCCATATTAAATGCACCAGGAATTTTTTTATCCCCATACCCTCCCCGAACGGATCCCCACAGTTTTCGGGGAATCCCATCCCAAAAAATTGAACAAAATTATTATTTTACTGACCAAAATAAATGGCAAATCCAGTGCAAATTTAAAGTTTTGATACTTCGATTGGAAATAGTTACGAGATGATGAAGATTGAAAGGGTGTTGTGTTGGGGGAAGATTTAGACAAGGGTTTTAGCTTATATCTAAAAACTAAGATAGAAACATGTTGAGAAACTTGAATGTGGCTAGGTTTGAGAGAAATTTGAAGCGATAATAATATAGTTAGGGGTTTTTATTAAGATATAGATTAGCGGTATATAGATAATTAAGTATTTATATTTTAAAAATTTAGTAAAATATTGGGATCCTTACGGATATTTTTTGGGGATCCCCAGGGTTATTTATACGATTATAGTTCGATTATACCCACAGTTCGGTTATAGCAATGTCCGTCTCCATTCCCATTTGAGCTCAGATGATAAAACATCCCCGTCCCATCCCTATAAGTGAAGATTTTAGTTATTCCCCATCCCGGTCGGTTCAGATCTTCACGGTTTTCAAATATTCCCCATCCAATTCTCACCCTTTTATGGAATCATGACAAAAAGGGAGTGTTCTTGGTTAAAAAATTGACAAACTTGATGATAAACACTGAGGTTGAGGACTCAAGATTTGACTTTGGAAAATTATGGAAGTTGAAAGTTCCACCCAAGATAAAAAAAAAATTCTTTGGATGCTGAAACTGGAATGACTCCAAACTAAGGAATTTCTGAAGTTAAGGGGATTGGAAGGTTTGACGGGTTCTGGACGATACTGCTGGTGTGACTCGAGAGTGGAAGATGCTAATCACCTTTTTGCTACCTATAAGTTCATTGGGTACTTTAGGAGAGCTTTCTGCAGGTGGTCGAAGATTGGAACGAGTTTTCTAATGTTAACAACTTGAATGAGTTCTGTTTTTCAGCCCCTTTTGTTGGTGTGATGAAAGGCCTATGGCTGATTTTTGTAGCTACTGCATTGTGGAGCATTTGGCCCTTACGAAATGAAAGAATATTCAACGATAAGCCCTCGTCTCTAAAGGACATCTTATTTAATACTAAATTATGAGCATTAATTTGGGTGAAAGCAAGTAAAGTTGGGGTAATATGAATGCTGGTGAGTGGTGGGATAATCTGGCAACAAGCACAACAGTGAATCATGATGCTCAAGCAGTTTGGTATCCTCTATTAGCTGGGACAGTCAAGTTCAATGTGGAAGAAGTGTTCAGGTTAGGGTCTGTAGGGTGCCACGGTGTTTTGCGTACTGATGAAGGTGTTATCCGAGCCATTTTTCGGGTCCAGTGACAAGTGCGAGACTAGATTTGCTGAGCTAATGGCAATAAAAATGGTGTTGTGTGTATTTTTGATGCAGGCTGGATCGGGAATGCTTATTTATCAGTGGAATCTTGCGACAAAGTGGTGGTAAATTGGATAGGAGACCTTATGTTGCGACCAAAAGCCTATTGGCTGATATGTGCGGAAATTGATAAGCTTATGAGGAGAATTGGCAAGGTACATCTTGGATCAGTCCCTAGATCAAACAATGGGCAGGTTAATAGACCTGCTACAGATGGGATTCGAAAACAAGATTTATTCAAAGCATGGTGGTGAGCTTCTTGTGTTGACTGAAAAGGAGCTCTGCTTAGACATCAGCTATCAAAGTTCGGGGCGAGGTTAAAAATCTGGGTTTCATGATATAGGGCCCCTTCTCGAGCCTCTGCCATTGTGGAGGATTATTTTAACCGATTGTACCATTGCTTGTTCACTTCTCAATTTTGTTCTTCCTACTAGTGAGTACTCTTTTCCTCAATTTAGGTCAGATAAGTTTTTAACAATGCCCACCTTTTAAATCTTGATTTTTATTAATAAAATAAACTTACCGAGCAAAAAAAACTCAATTATGTTAGTCACGGTAATATATTTACCTTGGATAAAAAAATCGAATTTGTCTTAAGATTGTTAGAAAAATGAGTGTAGTAATAACCCAAATATAATAGAATGCTGTAAGAAAAATAAATAAAAAAATTAAAACAAAACCTGAAATCGGACATAGTTAAAATCAGAAGAATTTTTGTTGAGGCCTGTATAAACAGTTTCCTTAAGATAGATTCATCCTCTCCTCAGTGCTTGAGTAACGTTGGACGTCTATCCCCAAGACAACAACAAACGTTCACAGCAGTGGCACAATTGTAGTGAACAATCGAACACAATCTTGCCTTGCTCTATCACCGAAAACCAACAACTTTTTTCTATGTTGATTTTCAAAGTTGATTAGTTGTTTTTGTAAGTTGATGTGTTGTGAAAAATGTTTTGGAAATCTTTCCTTTATATAGTTGATGAAAAATTAAAACGTTTGATTAAGATTAAATTTTTTGATGGAAAGATTTGTTGAAAAGTTAATAGATTTGCAAAGCGAGTCACTGAACTTATTAGGAATTTTTAGAAATGGTACTAGACTTTTAAATATTACAGTTATACCTTGAAACTTTGAAAAATTAAAAAATGACATCCAAGTCTTTACAAACAATTAAATTTAATCCCAATTTAACAATTCATCCATTTATGCTTGAAACTTCCGTCTTCGATGAGAATGTCTTGCTTCTAGTGTTTCAGAGAGTTGCGGTAGTCAGACCAGGATTTGAGCAACTTCTCAATAAGAACGTTGGCTTGAAGGACCTCACACATTTGCATGTCTTCAGCGAGGATGTCTGCAACCAAGTTCTCATAGTCATGGACTTGCTCATGATCGACTTGTCATCCGTCATCTGGAATTTAAGCCATTCACCAACGACGTATTTTGTTATACCTACATCATCATTCAAAACTTCTTCTCGAGCATATCCTAGATGGTTTTGACATTTTGTCAAACAATTTGTTCGACATGTGACTCAGCAGGTGGCCTCTGACAATTTTGTTGTCTTTCTCGTACTTGTCAAAGGAAACTATTATGGCGAAGGGGTCACCAACAACAACGATTGCATCAATGGCGTCAAAGGTTGTTGGTGTAAGTGACAACTTGATCAGAATGTAGTCAAGGTCAAGCTATTGGAAGAAGATTAGAATCCACTATGACCATCTCCGGTAATTGGTCTCGCCGAGTGCATCAACCTTGGAAAGATCAGGAACAAGCTTACTTGATTGGATCAACATTTTTGCAATATTAATTTTGCTTATAAATTGTTTGTAATATGAACTGCAAAATAAACCGTTAGCACCAACGAAACATATAAAAATTATTTAAAATAAAATAGCAAACGTGTTGTGGAGAACCACTACCTTACAAGCAAATTCAGCCTGATGTGTGGAATCACTACGATGGTCAAATGCCCCATGAGGTTAGCACGATCTCTCCGAGAATTCGTACTCCTAAAAAATAGAGCAGACTTAAGTGGTACCACTGTTCTCTTTAACTCAAAAACAAGACTCGGAATAAGCTAAAGTTTGAAAATCACTTGAAAAATTCTTTAAGAGAAAAGAACGTAGATGGCAAGATATTGTTTTTTTTTTTGCTTTGATAATTTCAAAATGAAACAAAAAGCTCAATATTTATTGGGAGATTTGAAGGGTAAAATGTCCTTTAGGAAATATAAATAAAAAAGAAACTTAAAGAAATTAACGCCCAAATCAATTGCCATTTGTCAATTAACGTTGCAATTGAAGGCATTGAATTAAAGCACTTTAAATGCTCTTCTTAATACCATACAAACTCACATTGAATTTGCAACGTGAACAACAAAATTGTTGTTGTTATGGATTAATCAAAACAAATTAATTCTAATAAATTAGCATATTAACGGCTCATAAGCAAATTAATTGGACCAACACCCATTATGATCCCAATTAACATGCTCCAATTAATCATGCATTAAGGATAATTAACGTGACACCAACTGTTATGGCTTATCACCAGCTAATACATACAACTGGTAAAAATCCAATTCAAACTTGGATTATTCTGAGCAACTAATCAGCATTTAAAAATTGTCTGAATGTTTTTTTAATATTCCAAGCACTATTTAAACGGATGAAGAATATCTTTCACATAAGAGAATTCAACGTTTGATTTACATGCTCTTACTACTCTTAGAGCATTACCAACAAAAGTGATCGTTAGGGGGGTTAGAAATGGCTTAAAAATCATACTTTGGTGAAACGAGACAAAGGTTTTTAAATCATATTAAGAGGTTTCGAAACCGTCATTCCAGAATGTTATTTTTTTTCAATTTGTGACAAGTTTCGAAACCACCGCTAAAAGTTTGAAATTTTACATCTTGGTCACTATCTCATAACTTTTTCAATTGAACTCCGATTCAGTCGCCTTTTTTAAGTTTAATTTTGTGATGAACATGAAATTAAGAATAACACCTATTAATGAAATGAACATTCCTTTGGTCCTTGAAACTTTTATAAATTTACAAATAGGTACCTAAAGTTTTGAAACTTCGTTGTTTAGTCCCTAAATGATGAAAATCGATATATGTGGTGATAATTTTTCTTCATGTGTAAGCTATAACAGGAAACAAATCTATAATAGTTCGAATTGTTAAAAAATTTAATTAAGTCCCTAAACTTTGGTAAATTCACACTTTAATCCTTAAATTTTGAAAACTTTGTAATCTAGTCCTAGTGATTTGAAATCAGAACTTATTTAAATTATGATCTCTGATGATGGATAATTTACTTTGGTGTTATGGATGTTTTGTATTTGTTTGACCTTAATTTGAATGTTGATTGTTCCGATTTGATTTACGGTGATACTTTCGATCTAGTTTTCTTCTAGACCAAGTAGGCGGTGCTACAATTGTGGTAACAGAGCTAGAGTTTAGTCAATTCTAGGACTAAAAAAACCTTATTGTATGCCTGGATTCTGCATATGCCACGTAGGAGTTTAAATTGTACGGTATTTGTGACTTGCAACTGGTACGATCTTATTGTTTTTGATTGGCTATCCAGTTGTTGATTTAATTCTTGGAGTCAATAATGATCTGTGATATAGTTGTCTTATAGAATGGATAAGTTGATTAGAACACTCTAAATTCATGAGAATTCTGAGTACTTATGATGATGTTGAAAAGTTCTCGGTTAATGAAAAATATATCAAAAATATAATCATTAAGATTACCCTATTTATGAAAAGCCATAAGTAAATCTAGAATTTTAGAAACCTTTCATCGAATGATGTTCAACACCGATGATTCATTTATCAATATAGAAAGCAAAGATTAGTTTGAGATAATTCAAAAAGTATTGGTTTGATCTGTGCTTTGTAAATGAATTAAGTTGGTTGAAGTTAGTTTATCTTGATCTATAAAAATTCCCATCGAAAGATCATAAGTATGAAACATTAGTAATTTCATTTTATCAATTCTAAAGTAAATTTGAGGAAAAATTTTCTTAAAGGGTGAGAGAATTGTAACACCCCAGAAATCGGCTCAGTAGATTTTGGTCTCCGATGAACAGAATTGAAGTTTTGATTCCTAAATTCAGTCCTTGAATACACCGATTCTATTAATCTTAAATTAATCTAGTTAAATTTTAAAGTTTTGAGGAATTATGGACCATATTGTAATGATATAAAATGTTAGGTTATAAGTACATGAAATAGAAAAATGGAGAGATTAAGTGTGTGTCATTAAGTTAAAAGTTATATAGTGACTAAATTGAAAGGAAACAAAAGTGAGTGGCCATAGTGCAAGAGGTGGGAAGTACAATGGTGAGGTATGTATTTGGACCCCTAAAGGATGAATCATTATCCATATGTCTTATGCTCTTTATTTCTAAAAAAATTAATTAATAAAGGGGTTAAAATAGCCAAATTTGGAAACATCATCCAGCAAGAAAGGATAGAGGAAAGAGAAAGAAAAATTAGATCACTTGGTCATCTTCCTAAACACCTAAAAATGCCATTGATGAATGCTTTCTATAACACCATAAACTCGACGTCACATTTGGGCCTCAAGCCTAACCCATAGATAAAATTTCACAACTAGATTTAGCCCAAAACATAAAGATTTACATAGATTCAACAACGTTTTGGAAAATGGTCAATAAAAAATAGTTAAATCATTTGCATGGGAGCTCCAATTTAAAATAAGGTAATTAAAACATTTGACATGATTAAAATCCAAAGAGAGTTACAGACATAAATCAAGGGTCCTATGAAAACATCGTTGTAACACCCTCTTCCCAGCCTGGCCGAAAACTGGGTCGGAGTATGTTACCGATGGACTAAACAGTGGTTGTTACGATATTTTGCATGCGATAAACGATTTTTTTGGGTTTAATATACAAGAAAAGCATTACACTATTCTACCCGTTTATCTCAAATCAATGATTAGCCAATTGGGACCAATTTACAATATTTATAAGCTTTAGGGGCTTAAATGTAATTTCAATATTTTAGTGGTCCTTTTCTGCAATTAACCTTCCCACAATGAAATTCATCATTCAACCAGTTAGTATACAAATTTTCATATTATTCGGAGTTCATTTGTCCATTAATTAAGCCTTGCATTAATCAGTGACTAAAATGTAAATAATGCAAAACTATGTTCTTCACCTTTTAACCGATTTAACTGTCACTGTACCGATACCTTTATATCTGTATCAGTAAGCCTTAACCTAATTCCCAAATTCAGATCCAATTGCAATACACATGTTTCGATACGGTTGAGGGTCGTACCGATACTGGTTGAACATGTTGACTCCGTATCGATACACCTTGACCCGTACCGATACCATTTTTGATCCCAGATTGCCGTAGCCAAAACTCGTACCGATACGCCTAGGTCGTATCAATACTCCCCTTGTTGACCTGACAAAATATGCAAGGCCGTATCGATACACATCCACCGTATCGATACGCCCTGCACTAAGATGACAGATTTTTGATGTTTTACATTCGAATTGACTTATCTATCGTGGTCCAAATGTAATGAAACTTTACCAACAAGTTTTAATCAACATAAACTACTAGCATGCCAAATTTCGTGTTGAACTGAATCTTTTTACCATGTTTTTACCTTTTGAGCCAAATATGCATATTTTAGTCACTTTTAAGCCATTTCAAAAGGACCATTAGGGCATTAGGCACTATTACACCACAAGAACATTATAGACATATCGAAAGGACTCTATATGACTCTTCTAACTACTTTGCCACCTTGCTAGGAGTTCATAGGTATGATATACATTACTTGAACTTGCTTGTGACTTGTTCAACACGACAACTCCTTCGATCTTCCGACTTGAATCTCTTAACCTAAAATGGATGAAATGCAATGCATTAGGCATACTTTGCCTAGTGAGGTAGTAAAAAATAACACAATGTCATGGAAATGCATCACAATTCATATCTTTCCAATAACAATCCAATAGATCTATAATAGTATTGCAATGTTCATGTTCAATAACAAATAGTCCATATCTCATCAATAACCCTTGGATCGATTCTGGATAATGGATACTCGAATTCCTACGCCTCACCAAATCGATAAATGGTCTAGTCCCTCCGCCTTGCCAATATGACCAATATCACAACACATTCCTCCGCCTCGCCAAATCAATATAGGTCATAGCCCTAGGACCGTAGTCCACCCGTACACTGAAAATGTCCTTCGAATCCAAGGTCCGGTAACAATATCGATAATTCACGTGCAATATCAATAGCCATGTTCAATGTTTCTTAACAATAAACAATAAACAATAAACAATGTCTCGATGTCTATATTCAATGGAAATATCATTAACAATGACAATGTCCAATGGTCTCAATGATGTCAATAATGGTCGATGCTTCATTTGCAATGTTTCGATGACAATAGCAATGCTAACATCGATGATCAATGACAATGGCTCCATGAGTGCTATATCAATGCTATATCGATGCTATGCAAGTATCTTACACTTTCATGGCTCATTGGCAATGGCGATGGTAATGACAATAACAATATTCATTGATAATAACGATACCTATGTCCGATATTCAATAGCAATAGCGATGACAATGAAAATATTCAATACTCGATGCGATAGCTCACCAATGCTTGCCATAATGTCCGATAGGTGATTCGATTTAATAATCCTTAACAACGAGGTTACCAATGATAATTCTATTAATGATGAAGTTGGGAAAGGCACCTAGCCTAATCTTGAGACTCCGACTACACTCACCTTGATATTTCGAAGCTTTCAAGGCTGTCGGATAGAAATCCCCTTGTTCCTAGCTTTTGTTGGTGACGGTGGATGATCTCTACCAACTTCTTGAGCTAGGTAAAAATAATAAGATTCGATTAGATTCAATAATACGATACTGAAATCAATATAACGATATCAAAATCAATATAGAAGCTCAAAATAACTATTAGCTAGCAAACTCCAAGGATAGCCAAACCCTAGCTTGTGATTAAGCTTGATATATCCATGGATTTCAATGGTTGATTAAGGGTTATAGCTTATCCGGTCACTAGCAACGTTTTTGATAGCAATAAATCGAAGAAAAGTCAAGCTTGAGTCAAGCTCCAATGGAGGTGCTTTCTTAGGTAGGAGATGATGTTTAATGAGGTGCTTACTTAAGAAGGTTTTCGGGTAAGCTTCCAAACTTAGCTATCCATCTATTTTGTGGATTTAGCTTTCCTTCATATGAAGGAAAGTCACCAGATTTCCCCACGTAAATTGGTTTATAATTGAGGAGGGGCTAATCGCAAGATTAGTCCCTAAACTCTTGGTAGACTATAGTTTTGTCCCCAACCCTTTAATTATTACAATTTAGCCATTAAATGGTTTCAAATACATTCAATATGGTCCTTAACCAATGATTCGAATCAATTAGAGTCCACTACTAATACAATTGACTTTATAGTCAACATCAATACATGTTTGGACATTCCCGATATAGGTTTTCGATCGCTAAAACCCAATTCCGACTAGGCCGGATTTGGGGTGTTACAATCATTTGATAAGCCTAAGTATTGTACTCTTTCTCACATTGATGAACTGAAATCCTACTATGATAGGGTTCTTTTGCATGCAACACAACCACCTAAATGTCTGCGTAAGGAAATAACGATTCCAAATGCTGAGCTCATAAAGCTCAGTGGATACACCTCTACTCTACCAGGCTTCAATAGATCATAAACATAGGCATTTAACAAGTAAGATGGCACGATAGTTAATTGATACATGGCGCTACATTAGTCACCTAAACACATGCAATCTATATCACAACATCAAAGGGGCATACAAGGCCCAACCACACTATACCATAACAACATAGGAGTGAGGCCGGGTCACGTAGCATCAAAACATACACTTTGGGTGAGGCTAGGTAACGCAGCATCAGAACATACACTTTGAGTGAGGCTGGGTCACGCAGCATCGAAACATACACCCTTACTCGAAATCCCCCTCAAGTACATACGAATGAGACCCAGGTCACTTAGCATCAGTAATCTCCATTCACCAATTCAATTACCATAGTGTTGCAACACATTTTAGGTATCTGGATCCCACTAAACAAGGTACTTAATCATACAATGCCCTTACATGGCATACAACAACTAACCGATACCAATGATCCTTATTGAATCAATAAAACCAACTCACTCAAGGTTTTATTAAGTTATTACTCCTTGTGTATGTATATGAGGTTAGATTCTCTATTTCATTGTTTAACTATTCATTTAACCTATTAGAGACCCATTGGGTCTTACTCCTCGAATAATAAGTCCCTTGAACTAAAAATGAAATTTTTGGGCAAATTGCCTAACAAGTACCGATACCCACTCATGAGTATCTATACGCTCTAGTGGGTACTGATACCCTCTTACGCATATCAATACTTGGCTAGCTGTTATGAGGGGTTTAACTCAAAGCTCGAACTGATACACAGGGCTATGTACTGATACCCCAGGTGTACCGATACGCTCGTGAGCGTACCGATACCAATTTTGGCTACTAGAATTTGATGGAACGTGGATGGTTCCGGTACGCTCCCATGTGTATCGATTCCTCCATTAAACTCTTGCTAAAATTACTATAAAATCAACGGGGTACCGATACCGGATCATGCCATATCGATACCGAGCACAAAATTTGAATTCTGGAATTCTCCTTTCATCCCAACACTTTTCACACTCTTTTAAGTGAGTTCCAAATGAACATACATTTAAGTGAGTTCCTACTCTTTTCACACCATGTAAATGCTCTCATAAAATCCAATTGAACTTACAAATTATGGAAGGTATTTTAAGTGAGTTCCTACTCTTTTCACACCATTTAAACACTAATTTTGGATTTTTTCCATTAGCACCCATACTCAAACATTTCAAGCACCAAAACACCAAACAAGCATACAAGAACATATATTCATGATTTGCATGAAACAAAGGTTGTTGGAAGTGTACTAACCACCCTCCAAGCACTTAAAAAGAGCCTCCTTGCTCCAGCCTCATGCCCTCTTATTTCTTTGAGCTTTTAATTGCTCTCCAACCTCCTTAACTGCAAACCAATATTGTAGAATGGATTACAACATTATTAGATGTAAAAAAGGATGATAAAGGAAGTATTTAACATCAAGAAACATGATCTAAACTTCCAATTCTATTCCCCACCATAACCTATGTAGCTCATCCTACACCAACCCCCACCATAACCCATGAAGCTACACTAAAGATGAAGCCTTTAACTTGTGATTTGAAAATGGAAGAGGAACAGAGATGTGGGAAAGAGTTAGGGGACAAGTGTGATATCACTCTTCCCACTTTTCTGTAAGGTTTTAATTTCCATCAGCCTTTTCTTGGAAAGTACCCCTTAACCCTCACTCCTTCTTCCATCACTATCTCAATGAAGCCCTAAAACTCCCAAGGCAAGGCCTGCCTAAGCCCTCAAGGTGTTTTTAGACACCTCTGGGCCTAAAACATCAATTCCCACAATACGGGTATAAATGACACATGGATTCTAAAATCCAGGCCGTTACAATTCTCGCCTCCGTAAAGAAACTTTTGCCTCCAAAATTTACTTTTTGGAAACAATTACGGGTAGAGTAGCTTCATGTCTTTCTCAACCTCCCACATGGCATCCTCAACCCCGTGATTCCTCCATAACATCTTTATCAAGGGTATGCACTTGTTGCAAAGTTCCTTGACTCCCCTATCAAGAACTCTTATTGGTTCTTCATTATAGGTCAGGTTAGTGTTAATCTCAATATCCTCAAGATGAATAACATGCAAATGGTCAGAACGGTATCGCCTCAACATGGACAAATAGAAAACATTATAGAGATGCTCCATCTCCGGAGGAAAGGCTAACCGGTATGCACGGGCCCAACCCTCTCAAGAATCTCATAAAGCCCAATAAAACTCATGCTCAACTTGTCCTTCCGTCCAAAATGGATTACCCTCTTCCATGGTGACACCTTAAGAAACACCGTATCACCAACCTCGTACTCGATGTGCTTACGCTTCCCATCAGTATAAGCTTTCTGATGATTAAAAGCCACTTGCAATCTTTATTTGATGATCTAAACCTTCTCCTCCATTTGCCTAATCAAATCCAATCCTACAATCCTTCTCTCATTTAGCTCTGCCAACAAAAGGGTGTTCTACATTTCCGTCCACACAAAGCCTCAAAAGGAGCCATTTTGACACATGATTGGAAACTATTGTTATAAGCAAACTCAACAAGAGGTTGTCGGTCCTCCCAACTCTTTTCAAAATTGATCATACAACACCGAAGCATATCTTATAAGACTTGGATGACTCGTTTGGATTAACCATCAGCCTGAGGGTGAAAAGCGGCACTAAAATGCAACCTTGTGTCCAAAGCTTCATGAATCTTCTTCCACAATCTCGTTGTAAACTGGGGATCTCTATCTAATATGATCGTGGATGGGATCCCATGCAACCTTAGAATTTCTTGAATGTACAACCGTGCTAACCTCTCAAGCGTAAAATCCATATGCATATGTAAGAAATAAGAGGACTTGGTCAAATAGTCCACTACCACCCATATAGAATCATGCTTCCTTTGAGTTAAATGCAAATCCGTCACAAAATCCATGGTCACACGATCCCACTTCCATTGTGGAATCTTCATAGGCTGAAGCAAACCCGAAGGAACCTAATGTTTTGCCTTAACTTGCTGGAAAACAAGACTTCTTGTGACAAACTCGGACACATCCCTCTTCATGCTAGGCCACCAATAAAAAGGATGAAGATCTTGGTACATCTTATTATTGCCCGAATGCTCAGAAAACGGCTATGATGTGCTTCTCAAAGAATTTAGTCCCTCAAATCCTCTAAATCTAGAACACATAATCGACCCTTGAAGTATAGAACTCCCACATCTAGTATTTCAATCTCTGGTGCTTTTCCCCTTTGAACCATCTCAATATTTGCTAGAAGCTCCTCATCTAGAACTTGTGTTCTCTTAATATCTTGCACTAAGGTAGGCTCCACGCAAAGCTCAGTTAACAACCGACCATCCTCGGTCATCCTCAAACAGGCAAACATCGCTCTCAAATCTGACATAGACTTTGGTCTCAAAGTATTAGCCACCACGTTAGGTTTACCAGGATGTTACTCAATAATATAATCATAATCCATCAACAACTCAATCCAATGCCTTTGTCTCAAATTCAACTCTTTTTGGGTGATGAGATACTTCAAACTCTTGTGATCGGTGTAGATGTAGCACTTTTCTCCAAACAGATAGTGCCTCCAAATCTTTAACACGAAGATAACTGTAGCTAGCTCCAAATCGTACGTAGGGTAATTCCTTTCATGAGGCTTGAGTTCTCTCAAGGCGTAAGCTACCAACTTACCCTCTTGCATGAGAACACAACCAAGCCCAATAAACGAGGCATCATGTAACACTCAAAAAATCAGTCTAGTCAGAATTGGCTTCTGGCGATCGGAAACCCTACATCGAAAAGGTCCAAATATTGCATTGACTTTGATCATGTGGTCAATCACCTTGATATCGAACTATATTGCAAGCATTGAAGATTAAGGAATATGTTTAGTGACTACATTATGAGAAAGTAAAGTTAAGAGGCTAGAGTGTGAATAAGTCAAAAAAAAAACTAATGGCTCATGGCTAATTGACCCATGAGGTTTCTTCATGTCAAGGAAAGGTAAATGAAGGACTTGAGGGGTAATTAACCCATTTTTCTTAAGGTGATTAGTCACCAACTACACGTGTCAATTGTTCACTTTTATCTCTTAAATTCATTACAGAAAAATTGAAGGATTTAGCCAAAGAATGCCTAATTTCCATACGTCAATCATGGGGGGGGGAAGGATGAGCACTTGTTCATCCTCCTTGAAGTCTTTCCACCTCTGTTGAATTCTTGAAGGGAACTTTAGGATCTCCAAAATTAAAATATCCTGGATTTAGCCATCACCTTCTTAATTCAAGATTGAATTTGGTAAGCCATAACCTTAACTTTTATTTGGTTATACCGAATATCAAACATAGATGTTTTTAAGATTTATTATTGAAATAAAATATTTTATACAAGTATGGATTCAAATATGGAATAAGTTTAATTCAAGTTTGGTGATAATTTTCTTGAGTTATGGGAATCCTAAGCTTAATATCTTGAAGAATTAAAAATGCTATGTTAAGACTAGCTTAGGATCCCCTGTGTTACAATATTAGAATTAATAAGTTTGTATACTCATGTATAGATTAAGCTCCGATTATGGAGGTCATATTTTGGTGATGGAAACGAAGAAGGATTGAGCTCAACCTATCATTTTTTAATTGTTTCGTAATCCTCGATATATCGGTGAGTGTAGTCAGAGTTTCGAGAATAAGCTAGGTGTCTTTCCTGGTTCATTGATATCAATTATTGCATAGCTAACATTTTGTCAAAGGGTTATTGCATCGAACCTCGTTGGAGGCTTTATTGGTAAGCATCGATAAGTTATTTCATCGAAATATTGAACATAGCATCGTCATTGCTATCATTGTCATCATCAAAACATTGGAATATTGAAATATTGACCATTAGATATTGATAGTGTCATCGTCATAGACATTAGATATTGATAGTGTCATTGTCATAGACATTGGACATTGATAAAGGTATTGTTATAGCCATTTATAATGATATTGTCATTGTCATTAAACTCCGGTATTGATATTGTTATCGCTATTGAAACATTGCCATTGATATTGTCATTGTCACCGATTTTACTATTGTTATTGTTACCGAACCTTGGATTTGAAAGGACATTGGATACAATTGGCATGCCATAGAATTCATGAGCTCATTAGTACGGGTGGACTACGGTCTTTAGGCTATGACCTTTGTTATAGCGAGACGGAGGGATATTTGTTATTGATCAATTGGTGAGGCGGGGGGACTAGACCATTCATTAATTTGGCGAGGGGTAGGAATTCACGTATCCACTATCTTGTTTTGATCCAAGGAAATACTATTGATATATGTCCAAATATGTTATTGAATATGGTCATAGCATTATTGTTACCGAACCTTAGATTTGAAAGGACATTGGATACAATTGGCATGCCATAGAATTGATGAGCTCATTAGTACGGGTGGACTACGGTCTTTAGGCTATGACCTTTGTTATAGCGAGGCGGAGGGATGTTTGTTATTGGTCAATTGGTGAGGCGGGGGGACTAGACCATTCATTAATTTGGCGAGGCGTAGGAATTCACGTATCCACTATCTTTTTTTGATCCAAGAAAATACTATTGATATATGTCCAAATATGTTATTGAATATGGTCATAGCATTATTATGGTCATAGCATTGATATTGTCATAGCTTTGATATAGCCTTAGTATTTGATATCATCCTAGCATGATTTGAATTGCATACCATCGTTTTTACCATTTTTTACGACTACCTCACTAGGAAAAGCATGCCTAATGCATTTCATTTCATGTATTTCAGGTTAAGAAGAATTTTGGATTGAGATCGGGGTAATTGAAGGTTTTGGCAAGTCACAACAAATTTAGAGTAATGTTTATCGACCCTACAAACTCCTAATATGGTGGCATAATAGTTGTTTAGGTCACTTTTGGCCATTTTTTGTATACATGGTATGTATGGTTTGGGTAGACATAAGGGCCTAAAATGATACCTTTGAAATTGGCTAAAAGTGGTAAAATATGCATAATTGCCCTAAAAAGGTAAAAACCTACTAAATGGATTCATTTGACCATTAAATCTGGCATGCTAATATATTTGGACTAAATAAACTTGCCTGCAAAATTTCATAGGATTTTGATATAGTTTGTCTGGTCAAAATAGATAAAGACCAGACTAAAAATATTGTTACAAAACTAGGTGTACCAGTACGGATAATGGCGTACCAGTACCCATATGCATTATTGGTCATAGTTAACCAGGCATACTGATAATGCTACAAGGGTACTGGTTTGCAAATTCAACACTAGAATTTTACTGTAGCTGGGGTACCGGTACGGGTAGGATAGCACAAATACCCATGTTTGAATAGATTTGGGAATTTAGGGTTAGCTTACAGGTACAAAGGTAGACCTGTACCAATACGCAAGGCTTGAGTTATCAAACCGGTACGGTATGGTCCGTACCGATACTGATTTTAAGTTCAAAAGAATTAAAAATAAGAGCGTACCGGTACGGCCTCTCCGACTACCGGTACCGGTGCAGGTAAATCTGTTAAAGGCTATTGGAATAAATTTGAAAAGTTAAAAAATGGTCACTGTTTAATAAATGGTTTAATTGAAAGAGTAAATGATCTCTAATTGGCATGAAAATTGATATTCTCACTGTATATAAATTGAATTACACATTAGTAAGTATATTTTTTTAGAAAAGGACCTCTAATTTATTGAAATTATAGATTAGCCCTTAAAACTTGTAAAACATTAAAATTGGTCCTAAATTGGTAATTCTAGCCCTGAATTAAACTATTGCTTTATTGTATAGTTATAACATAGTATTGTGTCATTGGGATAGTACCTTATCGCTCTTAAATCACTAAAACATTAAATATTGATTAAAAACATCATATCGAACACCATATTGAACACTAGTAGCACACTTTGACCCAGCTCCCTACTAGGCTGGGAAGGGAGTGTTACATTTGTAGTATCAGAGCTAGAGTTTAGTCGATTCTAGAACTAAACCGAAGTCTATTGTATTGTCATTGCATTGCATATGCCACTTAGGAATTAATTATTGTGTATATTGTGACTTATTGATTCACACAATATCTTTTCTTTAAGCTCACATGAGTGTTAAGCTTATTACCGGCTCCTCGATTCATTGTGAGGAGGTAAAGGAGAAGACCCTCCTAGCTTATAATACCCTCGATACAGAACACCGGGTCTTGAACCATTAAGGTAGACTATTTCGTTAAAGGAATTATTGGAACATAATTAAAACATACAAGAAATCTTTGGTTTCATCGAAGCCTGAGCAAATAGTATAGCCCTTTGTGGTTGTAATCTCAACATCTTAAACCTTTATTGACTAGTTGCTCGATATTGGGCCTACCCACCCGCTGATAGGTAATTGGTAAATCTCTGATATAACCACCCCTTTTATAAATATTGTATCGACAAAATAAATTAAGTTACCGTTGAACTTAATTGCATCGAAGATCATCATAATCAATCTATTGGGTGATTATGTCACTGTAAGTTTTGTTTGCAAGAATTGTCCCTTACTGATCCATAATTTGTAAGTTCTTTTTAAGTTCATCGGGAAATCACTTCCCAAGCCCCCAAAACGTAACCCTTGCCCCTTCAACTTGATCCTACCCTTTTTACACCATATTAACAACTAAACAAAAATTCAACATTAAAGGGCTTTAAGCTACTAAAACACCCAACTAGCATTCTTCAACCATAAAGTCAAGCAAGGCAATTACATTAGGATATTCAAGAACCAAAGGATTCATAATGTACTAACCTTTTTGCACCTAACTTGGATTTGCTTCACACACTCAAAAACCCCAACTTCTTCTCTTTGGCTCCAACTTGAATAAACCCCAAGACACCTCCTTTTCACCACAAACACATGAAAATCGTATCAATACTTGGACCCAAGATTTGTTAAGAATTTACTATGAATTTACACCCTTTAAAATCAAAGGAAAGCTTTCTACAAGCCTTGAACCCAAAAATCCATAAAATGACATCTTACCTTTTCACCAAAAGATTATGCTTTTCATGAAGCTCTTGGAATGATAACCATTATTGCCTTCAACCATTAATACTGAAATGGAGCTTAGCTAGACAAGGATTTGGTTTTTAGAGATGAAAAGCCAAACTTGAAGATGAGAAGAGATGGTGTTTTGGGATGGATGAAATAGATGAAGATGGAAGAGTGAGGTAAGCTTGTCTACCCCTCTCCCATGTGAAGACAACCATGTAATAAAGGTAGGCAGCCTTTATTTTAAAAAGGGGAACAATCACTACATAAAACCTCACACTTTCATCCTTGTCACAAAATGGTCACTTCCCCAAACATGGTCCAAACTTAGCCTAATGGGTCCAAAACCCCAATTAAACACGAGGGTCCGGGTTGTCAATGTCCAATCCTTGACTCAAAAATTCGGGTCGTTATAACTCTCCCATCCTAAAAAGAAATTCCATCCTTAAAATTTAAACGAAGAGGGAGATGCAACCATCTCGGATCCAACCAATACACAATTCACAGACATTCACCTCAAACTGAAGATTTCTACTAGAAACTTTCTTAGGCAAAACTCATAATATGGGGCTTCTCAACATTTCCCATATGAATCTCTAATTATTTACGTACAAAAGTGAACAACACTCACATCGAACCTTAAAGTGGATCAACATAAGATAACCTCACCAATATAGTCCAAGTATCAACACTAAGAATTCACTTTAAATGAGTTTCTTCTAGATTAACAATCCTCTCTACAATCCTCCACAGTTCAAAACTCTTGAACTCAAACCTCATCTTTCTTCAGAATGCAACACCTCTCCATAGGTATACTACTAGGAACACTTCTTTGTCTAATATTAACACCATGACCAACCATTTTCAAGAACAAACGAAACTCTGACATCCGAACTCTTCCATCAATCTATCTTGACCCTTCTTCCTGGCTTGGCCAACTAAGATGGTACTTAGAACTTACCTTTACTAGAACTTACCCCCAAATCAAACGAAGGCTAACTCATGAACATGCGATTTTACTACTTGAGCTACTGGATTCTGAACAAAACAGTTATCGCTTACGAATTCTTACTAGAGATCAAAACTCACCCAACTATCCTCGCAGGTTTGAACATGCCCTTCCAATCTAACCACCTAGTTCCAACAAATAGTTGCATAGAATTCTAACAACCCATCAAGGATTTTCAAATGGGTCCTCCGACAAGATCTGTTACCACATAAGAATCATGGTTCCACGTAACCATAGCTGATAACCCATGTTTTTGTTGTGCTACTCTATTAATATTCTCCTTGTTTTACCATACATGTAGACAGTCCATCTCAAGAACTCAATAGAGAAAACACTCGAATCATCAAACTCAAGATTATAACAACGCACACGTGAGTCCAAATCACTTCATTACTTTCCCTTAATGTCCCATATTTACATTGAACCCAATCTTCATCCTAACTTCTCTTTAACCTCTGACTTTCGATACTCAAATTCTGAACAATCATATTGAAGCCTCAAAACTCTTCAAACCAATTTCAAGAATGACAACCCCGAGGAAATAGGTAACGGTCCTTCACCATTACACCTCGGCATCACAACATCCAACGCCATCACTCTTTGTTATACCAACATAGGCATGTCCCAAGGTGAACCACTTGGCGACAACATTTTTATATAATCATTTGCAAAAATGAGTTCCCACTCAAGAAGTTTGGTCAGTGCAATACTACAAGTTGATGAACACTAACACCAAACTCGATATTACCTCTATCGTGGGTTCTAATCCACGATCAAAAGGTAAGTCATCTCCTTCTCTGAAGAGCACTCCAACACTCTCATAAACGTTTATGACTCTGAAGTTTCAGACTCTCAAACCTCGTATCCAACGTGGGTTAATAATGTCTTGCAACCTACCAGACCCTCTTTGACAACACCACTGGAACACAACCTTCACGGTAGAGAGGCAATGGTTCACTGTGTCCATTACCAACAACACTTGAACCTGAAACTTCGAGTCTCTCACTAGTAAATCAAACTCAAACGATCAACCTACTCCAAGGGTAATATCTACCAACTAGGGAGAGAGTAAATCTAACAAGTCTACGAGGACTGTTACTTTCAATCCCCACTTACCACCCACGATAAGAACATTACCCACAAAAACTTACAAAATTAACGAACTAATCAATCCAACAACAACCTCTAGATCTTACCATAACACTTAACCAACAAGAACCAAAACCATTATAGGAACAAGAGATCAAACTTCTATCATTGAAACAACTGAAACCAAAACTAACACAAGTACCTCACATATCTCCGGTGGCAAAGTTGTCCTCTCTGGCCTGAACAACAGATTGTCTAGCAACAGCTCGATCGTCGACTCTAACGGTGGATCTTGCAGGACCTCTACCCTGATACCCAAACAACACCCCAACACCGCCTCTTGTAGAACCTTGCCGGGACGAAGTCAACCTCCGAGACTGAACTTGTGTACCATCATCCATAACTAGACAGTCCTTTTCCATTTGACCTAGTTCCCAGCACCTATAGCAAACCTTCTGGAACAAGAAGCACACCCTACGATAATATCAACCACAATGCTCACAAGCCGGTAGAAGTGACACATTGGCTAAACCATTAGTACTCCTCTCAGGAGAAGACATCAAGGAGCCCCTACGAACTTTCGATCTAAATCCTCGACTAACCTTCAGTAATTGATCTAAAGTAACTCTTTTTGAACCATTCAGAGCACTAAACCTCTTAGATGAAGCCGATAAAGGACTTATGACATCATGTGTCCCTACAACATGGCCTCTAAAGTCCTCAAATTGACTAGGTGTTGAACCCTGAAGTCGTTTAAGTGCCTTCACACTGTTGGCTAGCTTAGAGAATATCCCAAGTGGACTCGCTGTCACGTACATTTGAAGATCAACCTTCAATCCATGTCTGAACCTCTTACACCTCAACTCCTCGGTGGCAACTAACTCTGGGGCATTACGGCTCAACCGTAGGAAATCTTGTTCGTACTCAAACACTGTCCTATCCCCCTGAACCAAATATAGGAACTGATCTCTCATCTCATCCATATGAACCTCATTGATGTACTTTTTCCTGAACCCATCCAAGAAGACATCCCATGTCCAAAGTGTAGGTTGTAGCCCCAACTCAACAGTCTTCCACCACTCATGTGCATTGCCTTTAAGAAGGGAGACAATGCAATCGAGGTCATCCTCTAGACTCCCTCTTATCTATCTCAAAATCCTTTAAGTGTCGCTTAACCACTGGTCAGCATTGTTTGGGTCATCCTCATCCAAACCTTCAAAGTTTTTTGTCCCAAAATGGTGAAGCCTTTCAACAAGGGTCTTGCAAGGCGTCTCATATTGCCTCAGGATAGCTTGCACCACTTGCAAGAGAGCATAGGTAAGATCATGGAGGTGGATCTCCCATCCACTATCGGGACGTCCCGAAAGGTTTGCATCCCCAACATCTGAGACAAACACTTTATCGAAGTCTTCCACTTGAGAGACATGGCTCTCTTCACGACTTTTATGGTCGCGTTTGGCATCACTCGCCATTGAGCTTTTTCTGAAAACACAAGGAAAAAAGGCTGCATCATCAGGATTCTAGTCTTGGAAGAGTACAACATAACTTTAGGGGATTGTATTCACTATACACCTTACCAAGACCTCTAAACCACACCCAAGGTTTCCTAGTACTAGCTAAAACTAAGCTCTGATACCATTATTGTAACACCCCGATCCCGATCCAGATCCGAATTACTATATTCGGGTCACCCCAAAATTGACCCATCAAAGTTTCTATTTAAAACCACAAGTTTAGCTATTTCCAAATTATCAAATCATCCATAAAATCCATGTACTTAAATAAGAATTTAAATAAGTTTATAAAATAGGAGCTCCAAGTTTAAAACATCATTTAACAAAATAACATTTTAAATAGAGTTACGGACTCAATAGTGGTAAGGTCATATGAATACATTAGCCTAAACTAAAATAACAAGTATTATACTCTGAAGAGAACGCGATACTGGGAAATCCTCGTCGATAAGCTCCTCCAAAGAGTGATCTATCAACCTACACAACGAAAAACCACAAATTCGTACGCGGAGCTAACAAAGCTCAGTGGTACATTTATACTCTACCAAAATTCGTGATTATCATAAAATAAGCATGCAAGATAAATATAATCAAGAGAGCATATATAATGTTTCCACTATCTATGAGATATCGTCTAGCCTACACTATCTAGAGTTCTTAGGTCACCTATCTCAAAGCATCAACAAGTCTAAAAGATGTCATACAAGTTACTCTATACATTACGATACTCGAGGGCACATAGCCAATTGAGATACTCGACCTCACACAGCCCATCAAGTTAATACATGTCATACCCTAATCACTCAGCCATCGGGTGCATAAGCTATCATCTATAGCATCTACACAACATACATAAGTACATCCATACATCATCAATATAATGGCCAACAAAGCCCTACTTTACCCATGCTCACACAACTGTCGGGTTACCTGTGCTCACACAGATGTCAGGTTACTGAACCATATCCGGATCACCATAGCCACGGATACGTCTTAGACATACTTGAATCACATCAACCACAAAGTAGTCTTTACCTGAGGTCACTCAACTAATCAAGTTACTCGAGCTCACTCAGCCTATAGAGTTAATTACCTTATCCGGATCACCATAGCGACAAGTAGGTTTCTAATCACTCCTAGATCACTCAGCCCGTTGGTATGTTAGATGTACTTGATCATTCAGCCTGAAGTACCCATCCCCTTATAAAAGTATCATAGTACTGACTCTAGGACATTAGGATTCCTTTATCACAACATAAGTTAACACATGGTCTCCGAGCATTCATACACCTCATCAAGAGGTAAGTGGCACCAAGCCAAGCCATCAACAATGCCCCAAGGTTGTAATCACTCATTTTTGACCGGGTTTTAGTGTTATTAGTATTATTTTAATAATATTATTATTAATATAAAATTAATGAAAAATCAAAAAAATAATAATAAAAAATATATTATTAAAAAAATGAAGAAAATACGTGGAGTATGTTGCTCCATGTCACCCTATTTACCCACCCCTTTGCCTATAAATACAAGTCATTGTGGGCAGCCAATTTGGGGGGAATTTCACGCCAAAAATTGCCAAAAATTGGCAAGTGAATTGGCACCCAATTCGTGGGACCGGGGTTGGGGGCAGTGCCCTCGGCCCCAGTTGGTTCGATCCAACATGCGATCAGGGTCCTATTTTGGATCCGATCTAGTTAATATTTTTGGAGAGGTCGTGGTAGATCTCGGTGGGGTTCAGTCGGGGTTCGTCATTCGAGCTCCTAGTTAGGTATATTTTCTTCCCTTTTTATTTGTGTTGTAATTTTTATAATTTAATGAAGTATTAGTTACTTTAAAATTGTGTTCTTTTTTACTTTGTATGTTTATTTATGCTTTAGATTAATATTTATTATGTTTTAAATTTATTTTTTATATTAATATTTTAGTTATGTTAAATTTGTTTTTTATGTGTTAGATTAATATTTATGAATGTTAGTATTTTATTTATGTTAGATTTTTTTATAAGTTAGATTAATATTTATGTATGTATGTTTTAGATTAGTATTTGTTTATGTTTTAAATTTATGTTTTAGATTAATATTTTATTTATGTTAGATTTGTTTTTATTTATGAGTTAGATTAATATTTATGTATGTATGTTTTAGATTATTATTTTATTTATGTTAGATTAGTATTTTATTATGTTAGTATTTATTTATATTTTATCGCATTGTATTTATATTCGCCATGTTTTAGGTTGCATAACAGATATATAAATTGTCAATGCGGTGCCCTTTTATCCGAGCGTAAATGGGGCCAATATCAGGCGTAGTGATAGTGGTTGGGCGTTTACTCTCGGATAACGGGGCCTTTAAAATTTATTCGCAATTATAACCGAATTTTAAACTAATCGTCACTTTAATCCGGAAAGTTTAATATTAATAAAGCGGTAATTATTAAAGTACCAATTTTGGGCGGTGTGGGGGTGCTAATCCTTCCCCATCTGTAACTGACTCCCGAACTCAAAGTTTTTGAATCTTTGGTTTTATGGTGTCCGGCCTACCTAAGTTGCCGGTGGTGACTCCAATTTCTAATATAACACGTTTTTCAAAACCCCCACGGATAAA
Organism: Hibiscus mutabilis; assembly: GCA_019671005.1. NCBI lineage: Eukaryota > Viridiplantae > Streptophyta > Magnoliopsida > Malvales > Malvaceae > Hibiscus > Hibiscus mutabilis. The sequence continues at coordinate 26,854,772 of CM033717.1, read as the reverse complement.
TATTTTTATATCCGAAAGACAGCTAACACTTCGAGAGCGTTTTTTAGCGATAGGAGACATCGCTACAGATGGCGACTCCGCTGGGGACAATTTTTTGTTTTTTGAAAACAAGAAGAGAGTCAAGCTTTTTAAAATAATTACCGCTTTATTAATATTAGAAATTCCGGGTTAAAGTAACATTCGGTTATAGTTGTGCGTTTATTTTAACGCATTTAAAATATGGCACATAAACCCGTTTTTTAAGTGGGGGGAAAACGCTAATGCTTTCATGGAGATATTGTTCTCCCGTATGGGCCTAGCAAGTACCTTCGAGGCTCGAGTACCTTATGCTTTCGTAAGGATATCGTTCCTTCGTACGGGCATAAGCGAATGGGTCCCCCTAAATTGAACCCGGTTGAAAGGAGCCTATAATGGGTGATGATCGGGGGCCTTGCTACTCTTAGTAGATGACAACAAGGACAATTCGGGTACCTCCTAGAACCAAGACTGCATGTAGAGAACATATAGAAACCCACCCCTTTAGAGCCATGCGGATAACCTTAGGTGTTTTAGACGGGATAAATAGAGTTTTTTTGTTTGTTTACCTTATTTTATTTGTCTTTTTATTTATGTATTTATTATTTTTATCCGGTATTAACTCATTTTTGTGTTTTATTTTTATTTTTATTTTACACATACTTTTGTTGCATTATCATTGCATCCACATTACATAGAGGCGTTGATTCAAGTGGTTTGCCCGATTAGAAAATCTTTCATCATAGAAAAAATGTGTCTTAGGAAGGACGGCATCGATCCAGTCGCGTGACATCGGTCAGAGATTACTCAACAGATCTGACGTAACAATTTGTCGAACGAGCGTGTAGTGCCAAAGTATACACACGAGACCCTGATGGTGGACATACGACGAGTTGCAAGGCGTGTGAATGACTTAGCTACCGAAGCCACGGCTCTCCGACCTTTCGTAACCCCGGACATGGAAGAAGCACCAAGGTTTATCAATTTGCTCAGAGCTATCGATGAGCTAAGAGGTAGAGCTAGGGCTTATGTGTAGAACTTTGTTTTGTAATTAAGACTTTTTGTAACAGGGACTCTTTTTGTAATAGGGACTCCTTTTGTAATATGGACCTTTTTGTAATCTGGACCCTTTAATTCCCATGAAAGTCGTTCGAAAGGGTGATTACCAGCGGAATCAACGCCTTTATTTGCATTCATGTTGCATATCATGACATGGTGTTGATTCAAGAACAGTTCTTTAAAAGGCTTTCAAAATAGAAAAAGTCTACTTTGCCAGGAACGATAATATTACAATATCAAGTTAGGCCGAGCAAAGACCAATCGCGAAAGAAGACGGTACGATAGTAAGGCACGTGCGACGCAGAAGATTCAGTCAGGGCCGCAGAACCCCAATTTCACATTTGACCATTTAAAAAAATCTCAGATTTTAATTTAACTCATATTAAAAAAAATTGAAAATATTATTATTTTGCTTTGAAACTTCTTCCCTCATAAAACTTTCAGAATAATAATAATAACAAAAGAAACCTAAAAGTTTCATTTTTTAATTAAGTTAAAACTTTTTAAAAAGGGGGAAATTTTTAAACCAAATGATCTTTGAGAATTTTACTTTAAACACTAAATTTTTTAAAGTACTCCCCTAGGACCGATAGAATCCGTCCCTGTTTAGACGTATTATTCGTTTGCACCCAGATCTACAGAAGAAAAGATCTTGTCTGCATTATGCCTGCACTTGTTGATGTCTTTTTCAGAAGCCACAAAAATAAAGATCATGACGTCACGAGTCTATAGAATAGAATAAGAGGAGAAGACGAGGTCATCCATCATCCTTAAGACAACGTCGAGACGTGGAGCACAGGTTTTGCTTTCCGAAGTCAAGGTCTCCAGAATAAATCCAATTGTTACCTGTAATTCATTATTAAGTTCTGGCAAATAGACATTTTCTCTATTGAAAGTTTTTAAAGACTGTTCGAGAATCAACATCGCATTTGCATGCATTCTTGCATTTATAGGGTATTGATTCCTGAAGTGGTTCCTCAAATCTCAGAAATCGTTCATAATTGGCAAAGGGTCGTCTGGTCAGATATTATAGGGCACGGATCTAGGGTTTTGTCCCAGAACAAGATCGGAGACAATAGAAGAGGAACCATCTAAAGGCTTCAGGTCAGACACGGTACTGGTAATGAGCAAAGTAAAGCGCAAGAGTTGAAAGAAGCAGAGGGAAGACGTGATGAATCAGATGAATACTTTGACGAAAGGTAAGCGATCCATCAAATCGAAAGAAAAATCGATTAAGGATCAGAATAGAGAGCGAAATAGTCAGAATTCTACCTCCAAGTCAGCCAAATACGACAAATTGAACCCTTTTTGTGATCTGCATCAATAAACAGGCGGAAGGTATGCTTGAGTCGGGCTTTCAAAAAATAGAGCTCGGTCCAGAAGAAACTTGAGAAGCAAGTAATGAAAAGAAGTATATCTCGATTCCTGTGAGGTACACCGAACTACTCCTAATGTTCATCGACAAGAGCCTTATTACTTCGGTGAAGTCTCTAGCGAAGAGATCATCTTATCCGAGAGATTACGACACACGTGCTAGAGGCAGTTACCGGTTAGGAAGTTTGGGTCACGGTATTGAGGATTGCGGGGCCCTGAGGAATGAGTTCAAGATCTTATCGCGATAAGGATTTTAGGTTTCGAAGACGGAGTTCCCTAATTCTATAGTGAGCTAACAATCACCCGAGGGGCAAAGTTGAGGAGGAATCGATATCCAGGACAAAGTTCGAGTAATACCGAAGTGGGTCACTCAAGCGAGTTAAATTTGAAGATCAGAGACAGGGGCATCCCAGGAGAGGGATATTCTTTCGAGTTCAGCCAACTCAGATAAGAGGGAGATAACTTGGATAAAATTAAATTTGCAGAATGATCATCAGAAGATTTCCTGAGTGTTTAAGAATATCAGATTGGGTCACCTTTAAAGAATAGATGAAAGATGTTGTCCAGTTGAAAGACGACTCAGAATATTGGAAGAAGAAAAACTAGTCAAGCAAGAATCAAGTCAGACTGTTATTAAGTAAGTTTGAGGAAATTAGGAATAGGTACGACAGTCTCCAGAGATGAGCTACAGAATAACTTAGCCATTAACAAGAGTTTTGGAAACAAGTTTACGACAAAGCGATGACAATCCAACACTCTTCAGTAGGAAAGGACAACTTCCAAGCTGCGAAAGACTAAGCATGGGATAGATGAAGACCCGAAGATCGATATTACCCGAGCAGGTAAGGTGGCTCAACAAGATGGCAGGCTTTGTCAGAACATGGACCAAGTGTTGGACTACAGAGGCAAGCTGACCGGACTACTGGATGAAGTTAAGAAAGTAGGCACTGAAGCTTATCAGTAACTGTAAATATCTAATATCTGATATAATGAAAACTTTTGGCCTCAATGAACGTCGTTCTATGGGATCACTTTTGGAATCAATACCTTATTGCATTCATGTTTATATTTTAGGATTGCATTGCATTGCTTTGCACGATCCTGGCATGTTTTACATGACATTTTCATTACCTTGCATTATTATTACTTTGCATTAACTTTATGAGGAGTAATTCAAAGACCAATTAGGGTTTTATCATGGATAAAAGAATTGAAGACACTCAAAAATCAATATTCGAGCAGTTAAAAGATGGGCTCGAAAGAAAAAAGAAAAATAAGAAGTTTGATGCCTTCGATGCAAGAAAACTCTGTTTGAACCCTGGTTTGGTCGTTCCTCCAGATTCCAAAGATTCTCAGATTTACGCATGATGACGGAACAAGCTGCCCCAAGATTCACCTGACCACGTCCTGTAGAAAGATAGAAGGCTACATCGAGAATGAAAAATTCTCGATCCATTACCTCTACGATAGTCTAGCAGGACCTACCGTAATATGGTACAACTATTTGAGTAGAGACCAAGTGTAGTCATGCGGAGACTTAACCGACGTCTTTATGGGCAATACATATATACATTAGACCTATCACCAAGTCATCAGTATCTCCAGGGTACGAAGATGAAACCTGAGGAAGGCTTCAAGAAACGTGCTTTGAGGTGGTTGTGTTTAGACCCAGGTACAGTCTCCCGTAGATGAAGAGGAAAGTGACTTACATGCCACCTTTCACATTTCTTCTTTAATAAGATGATCGAGAAAATAAAGGCCAGCTTTGAGGACTTAATGACAGTCGGAGAGAGAAACAAACATGCACTCCGAGACCTAAGTTTAAAGACCAGACCTGTCTAGGAGCAGAAGGAAAGAAAGAGATAAATGGGTACCACTTTCAAGGTTCTCGTGATCGTAAGAGAAGAAGATAGGCAGATTCCTCTGAATCACCGAGAAAAATTCCTTGAACAAGTACATATTTAGAGATATTCAGAGTATTCTATATGGCCTCATCTGGTCAAGGGTTAGTACCTTACCTCCGGGCCGATAAAGATTACACCCAGCTCATCTGCCCACAGTTTTAAACCATACAGTGCATGTGAGTTCTACATTAAGGCACCGGGGCATGGCACCAAGAAATTTGAGGTTGTTAATAGAAGAAATCAAGAAGTTGGTTGATGAGGGAGTCATGACAAGAATTGATCCAGCAAGGAAAAACAATAGAAGTGGCACAAGCCTACACTACAAAGGACCGGAATGAGTTAGTACTCAGGAGGTAGTCCGGAGGTCCCTATGGTTTTCCCATCAGTTCACAAAGAAATGCTCAGTGCTTTGAAAAAAAGAAAAAAAAACTCTCAAACAGATATTTTTAGAATTAAAAATCACATTTCCATTTAGAAAAGCATTTTTACATTCTTGATTCTTTAAACATTTTATTTTTATAGGGTAGTTTTGGTTCTCCCATATGCATATACACGTATTTTTGAATAGATATATGTATATATCATTTCTATACCAGGTCCTCGAATTTTGAATGCAACAGTACATTTGCTTCAGATCCAAAGATCAACTCTAAGTTGCATATATTTAGAAGATATTGAATGTTGTGGGGATACTGTAAATGTGAGTATCTGCTAGTTTACTTAGGCCAACAGAGGAACAAAGCGAGTGTTTAGACAATGGGCAGTTCCCATTTTAAGAATTTATCTTCTCAGGCACTTGTCGTTTAAGATCCTTGAAACAAAAGTTTACCCTAAACCTCTAGCCCCTGAAGGCATTCTTAGGACATCTGTGAATTTGACAACGAATGATATTCTTTTACTTTACCAGAAGACAGAGATGAGTCCAGACAGATTAGATAGGAAGATCAAAAAATCATCAGAAGAAAGTGGTTGAAAACAAGGATATGTCCAAACGAAAAACCAAAGAAAAGAAGAGAAATGGTAATCAGAAGGCCGAAGCAATCCAGATTGAGTAAATATCAGAAGAGCTGCAGAGAGGCAAGTAACTTCGAGCAGAAGATATCATCAATACCCAGTATAGATACGTGTTGATTCGATGATACATTTATAGACTTGAATAAGAAGAAAGAGATTCAAGGCTAAAAACCCAAAATGGGCAGTCTAAAACAAAAAAGAAAAAGAAAACAAAACAAAAAGAGAAGAAAAGAAAAAATAAAATAAAAAAGAAGAAAGAGAGAAAAAAAGAAAAAATAAGAAAAGAAAAAAGAAAAAGAAAGAAAGAATATTGTATATGCTTCACACACAGATCAATCAATACAAGAACAAGACTTCAACTATGAGCAAGAGACACAAGGAATCCACATTTCAAGTATAGAAGCTCGAATTAAAGCCAAGCCAAGCCAAGTCGGCCTGAAGATTGCCAATTTCGAAAAAGGAAATGACCTCTAGGGTGAAAACTCAAAAATGGGCAGTCTAGAGTGATCCTGAAAATGAAGAAAAAGAGTAGTCTGCCTGAGCATGTTGGCATCAATATCCAACCAAAATACACTGATCCGAAGGTACAGAAGAAGGAAGTGACCTCTAGGGTGAAAACTTAAAAATGGGCAGTCTAGAGCGATCCAAGAGAAAAAGTGAAAAAGAAGAATAGAAAAAAGAAGAAAGAAAGAATAACATTTCATCTGGGCGTGCCAATCACGAGAATTCCCAAAAATGTATTCATAGTCCTTCATTCAAGAAATCTTAGTTTTGAGGAGTATGGAAGGATCAAACATTATTGAACAGAAAACGAACATCAGTATATAGCCAGAATGCAAGGCAGCCTACAATAAAAAGAAAGGAAATGAACTCTAGGGTGAAAACCCGAAAACGGGCAGTCTAGAGTGATCCAAAAAAGGAAGGAATAATGGGCATATCCAAGTTACACAAGTACAAATATTTGTTTCACTTAACCATAAAAACCAAAGGCCTACATTACAAGCCCCAAAGACTATTCTGTCATCCATAGATATCCAAGTTGAATGAGAATGTCTTGATTTCATTCCGCCTATGAGGGTTAACTTTGCTTCAAGGAACGTCAAACTTGAAGTGCTTGATCGACACCCAAATGAGGGAAGGATGGGGCATGGTGAGATAGCAAGATTAAGAGAGCCACCTTAAACGGGGTAGAAACTAGGTAGGGTTGTTCCTTTCAAAAGCATATTAGACCAGAAGAAACTATACATTGGCATATATCTCCACAATGGTCAAGATCTTCTAAATATGCGCTTCATTAGAGTTGATCTCTGGAAACTTGAAGCAGATGCGCTATGGTGTTTGATATTTCGGGGGCAAACATGTTTTAAAAGGTTTGACATTTTCTCCCAAAGTTTTGATGTTTACCATTTCCCCTAAACATTAGTTTTTAAAATGTTTGGCAATATACTTCGAATTTTGTTTAACACTCTTCAAACATTAATTTTTTTTAAAAAAATGTTTGGTCCTTAAAAAAAGGAAAAATGATGTTTACCATTTGTTCCAAACATTATTTTCAAAATATTTGGTATCCCCTCCAAGTTGTGATTTTCAAAATGACTGTTATCTTTTCAAACAATCATTATTTTTTGAAATATACGCAAGTAAATTGCCTTTTGCATTACTTTAAAAATGAATGATGATGAGATTTAAAGCATAGGGACCGAGAGTTAGTTCCCGTCGAAGTGCTACGAGAAGATCAAGGATGAGCTCAGGGGATGGAAGCATTTTAGCTCACCCAGATGACTAGAAATAGATCAAGGCTCTGTATGATGGGTCAGGAAATTCAAAGCAGTTGAGCCCGTGGTTGAATAGGGCAACGCCAAACGAAGAAGATGACAATGGTTCTTATAAGAATAATATAAAAACCAGATGATCATTTATGAAGATGGGTGATAACCCTAAAGACAAAAAAGCCTTCCGCACAAAAGGTTTAAAAGCATGTTCAAATGAGGATTTAAGAGCATACAATGAAGAAGTAAAGAGATGAAGAAATCTAAGGAACGACCTTTCAGAGTGTAAGACTTTAGAACAAAAAAGGGGCTGAAAGAAAAAAGAAGAAAAAGAGAGAAAGAAAGAGAAAAAGTGAAAAAGAAAAGAAAAAGAAAAAAAAGAAAAAAATGAGAAGAAAGAAAAGCGAAAAAAGAAAAAGAAGAGAAAGAAAGCATTACATTGCATACATCATATAGATAGGGGCATGTCAATTTTCGCTTATTTTGGACAGGTACTTGAAGAATTATCAAAGAACATTAAGAAGTGGATTTCATTGAAAAGTTTGGCGGCCATTTTTGGCATGAGTCCCTAAATTTGAAGAAGTTTTGGCGGCCATTTTTGGCGTGAGTCCCTAAATTTGAAGAAAGTTTGGCAGCCATTTTCAACGTGAGTCCCCAAATTTGAAGAAATATTTTGGCAGCCATTTTCGGCGTGAGTCCCCAAATTTGAAGAAGATTGGCAGCCATTCTCGGCTTGAGTCCCCAAATTGGAAGAAAGATTAGGTAGCCATTTTCGGCGTGAGTCCCCAAAATTGAAGAAACTTTGGCAGCCATTTTCGGCGTGAGTCCCCAAATTTGAAGAAAGATCGGTAGCCATTTTCGGCGTGAATCCCCAAATTGAAGAAAAATTTTAGCAGCTATAGCAGCGTGGGTCCTAGAAGATTAGGCAGCCATTTTCGACGTGAGTCCCCAAAATTGAAGAAACTTTGGCAGCCATTTTCGGCGTGAGTCCCCAAATTTGAAGAAAGATCGGTAGCCATTTTCGGCGTGAATCCCCAAATTGAAGAAATTTTTTGGCAGCTATAGCAGCGTGAGTCCTAGAAGATTGGCAGTCATTTTCGGCGTGAGTCCCCAAATTTGAAGAAAGATCGGTAGCCATTTTTGGCGTGAATCCCCAAATCTGAAGAAATGTCGGTAGCCATTTTTGGGTTGAATCCCAAAATTTGAAGAAATATTTCGGCAGCCTTAGAAGCGTAAGTCCAAAGATATCAATAGCCTTGTAAAAAAAGAGAATGAAAATGAGATAGAAAAAAAGAGAGAAGAGAAAAAAGAGAGAAAAAGAGCCGAAAAAGAGGGAAAAAGAAAAAAGGAAAAAGAGAAAAAGAAAAAAATTTGAAGATAAAGGTTCTATATAGAAAGGGCCTATATTTTCAAGCTCCCATAGCGAGAGGTTCTATGTAGGAAGAATCTGCCGCTCCGAGGCTTTAGGAGCTGAAAGTTTTATATAGGAAGGGCTTGCAGCTCCAGGGTGAAGACTAGCAGTTTTATATAGGAAGAACTCCCAGCCGAAGGAATTCACCCATGACACATAAGGGAAAACTCGTTGTGTTGAAGGTGAAGAGTCATATATAGGAAGGGCTCCGAGCTTTACTGTCTTAGAGTGAAAGGTTCTATATAGGAAGAACCTGTAGCTCCGAGATTTCAGAAGCTAAAAGTTCTATATAGAAAGGATTGGCGGCTCCCAGGTTTGAAGACTATCAGTTCTATACAGGAGGAACTCCCAGTCAGAAGAACCCATATGTGGCACAGAAGGTTTTATGTAGGAAAAACCAGCCGCGTTGAAGGCAAAGAGTTCTATATAGGAAGGACTCCAAGCCTTACCGTCTCAGAGTGAAAAGTTCTATATAGGAGGGACTCATAACTTGAGGCTTCATAGTGAAGGGTTCCATATAGGAAGAGCCTGTAGCTCTAAGATCGGAGGGGGAAGAAGTTATATAGGAAGAACTTACAAGCTTGAAGATTCAGCTAAGGAAGAGCGGAGAGTTCCAGAAGAACACGTGATTCTGAAGCCAAAGACGAGGAAGTAGGTCAAAAATGAGCGCTATTGATCTTTGCTTTGTCCTCGTTTCACAAGAACAAGCAAAGAGGGGCAACTGTAATCACTCATTTTTACCGGGTTTTAGTGTTATTAGTATTATTTTAATAATATTATTATTAATATAAAATTAATGAAAAAATAATAATAATAAATATATTATTAAAAAAGGAAGAAAATACGTGGAGCATGTTGCTCCACGTCACCCTATTTACCCACCCCTTTGCCTATATATACAAGGCATTGGGGGCAGCCAATTTGGGGGGAATTTCACGCCAAAAATTGCCAATAAATTGGCAACTGAATTGGCACCCAATTCGTGGGAGCCATGGCCGGCCGCAAGGCTGGCCGGGGTTGGGGGCAGTGCCCTCGGCCCCAGTTGGTTCGATCCAACATTCGATCGGGGTCCTATTTTGGATCCGATCTAGTTAATATTTTTGGAGAGGTCGCGGTAGATCTCGGTGGGGTTCAGTCGGGGTTCGTCATTCGAGCTCCTAGTTAGGTATATTTTCTTCCCTTTTTATTTGTGTTGTAATTTTATAATTTAATGAAGTATTAGTTAATTTAAAATTGTGTTCTTTTTTACTTTGTATGTTTATTTATGCTTTAGATTAATATTTATTATGTTTTAAATTTATGTTTTATATTAATATTTTAGTTATGTTAAATTTGTTTTTTATTTGTTAGATTAATATTTATGAATGTTAGTATTTTATTTATGTTAGACTTTTTTTATAAGTTAGATTAATATTTATGTATGTATGTTTTAGATTAGTATTTGTTTATGTTTTAAATTTATGTTTTAGATTAATATTTTATTTATGTTAGATTTGTTTTTATTTATGAGTTAGATTAATATTTATGTATGTATGTTTTAGATTAGTATTTTATTTATATTAGATTACTATTTTATTATGTTAGTATTTATTTATATTTTATCGCATTGTATTTATATTCACCATGTTTTAGGTTGCATAACAGATATATAAATTGTCAATGCGGTGCCCTTTTATCCGAGCGTAAACGGGGCCAGTATCAGGCGTAGTGATAGTGGTTGGGCGTTTACTCTCGGATAACGGGGCCTTTAAAATTTATTCGCAATTATAACCAAATGTTAAACTAATCGTCACTTTAATCTGGAAAGTTTAATATTAATAAAGCGGTAATTATTAAAGTACCAATTTTGGGCGGTGTGGGGGTTCTAATCCTTCCCCATCCGTAACCGACTCCCGAACTCAAAGTTTTTGAATCTCTGGTTTTATGGTGTCCGGCCTACCTAAGTGGCCGGTGGCGACTCCAATTTCTAATATAATGCGTTTTTTCAAAACCCCCACGGATAAATATTTTTATATCCGAAAGACAACTAACACTTTGAGAGCGTTTTTTAGCGGTAGGAGACATCGCTACAAAGGTATGACACTAACCATCACAGTTATATGGAGTCATCATTTACCAAGTTATTACACAATACTCTCATATGTGAGGATTAAAACTTAATTTCTCAGTTTTACTATTCATTTTATCACTTTAGAAGCCCATTGGGCCCTAGCCTTCGAATTATAAGCCCTTCAAACTCAAAATGTATTTTTCGGGCAGATTGTCTTGTGAGTACTGATACCCACCTAAGAGTATCGATATTGGTTTCTGGGTACTAATACCCAAACTAAGCGTATCGATACTCAGCTTTATGGAGAAAAGGGTTGATCGTTGACCCGTACCAATACACGGTACCCCCGTACCGATACCCCCTAGGTATCATACAACTCCAAGCGTACCGATACCATTTTAAGCTACTGGAATTTCAATGGAGTAGTGGGTATCGACACCCTCATTAGGCGTATTGATACCTCTTTTAAAACTCGCATATGTTCATCATGTATAACACAACATATCGGTACGAGCTCCCCGCGTATCGGTACCGAAGCCCAGAAATGGCTTCCAAGGCTAAAAAAATCACTTCCCAAGCCCTCGAAACGTAACCCGTAACCTTTTGACTTGATCCTATATCTTATGGGAGTTAATTAGAGTTGTTTTCTACGCTTTTTACACCCTATTAACAACTAAACTAAAATTCACCATTAAAGGGCTTTAAGCTACTAAAACACCCAACTAGCAATCTTCAACCATAAAATCAAGTAAGGCAATTACTTTAGGATATTCAAGAATCAAAGGAGTCAGAAATGTACTGACCTTTTTGCAACTAACCCAAATTTGCTTCACGCACTCAAAAACCCTAACTTCTTCTCTTTTGCTCCAACTTGAATAAACCCCAAGAGAGCTCTTTTTCACTACAAACACATGAAAATCGTATCAATACTTAGACCTAAGATTTATCAGGAATCTATTATGAATTTACACCCTTTAAAATCAAAGGAAAGCTTTCTACAAGCCTTGAACCCAAAAATCCATAAAATGGCATCTTACCTTTTCACCACAAAATTATGTTTTTCAAGAAGCTCTTGGAATGGTAACCAATATTTCCTTCAACCATGAATCCCGAAATGGAGCTTAGCTAGACAAGAATTTGGTTTTTAGAGATGAAAACCCAAACTTGAAGATGGAATGAGATAGCGTTTAGGGATGGAAGAAAGAGATGAAGATGTGAGAATGAGGTAAGCTTGTCTACCCTTCTCCCTTGTGAAGACAACCATGTAATAAAGGTAGGCAGCTTTTATTTTAAAAAGGGGAACAATGTAGGCAGCTTTTATTTTAAAAAGGGGAACAATCACCACATAAAACCTCACACTTCCATCCTTGTCACAAAATGGTCACTTCCCCAAACCCACATAGCCAAATCTTTATCCAAGATGGTCCAAACATAGCCCAATGGGTCCAAAAGCTTAATTCAGCACGAGGGTCCATAGTCCGGGTCAACGTCCAATCATTCACTCAAAAATCTGTGTCGTTACATTTTCCCTTTTCAAACATGATTTTGCGAGATGGTCTGTCATAGCATTTCTTTCTCTCTATACATACAAAAATTGCATTGAGCCTATAGTACTCAACAGGTGGTCTAACTCTTCAAAGGTTGACCACCATCTTCATGGCCGAAGCAAATCATTGTTGATCCAATTTAACACCACCTGAGAGACATACTCAACAATTAGTCTAACCTTACTATTCAAACTTGCTTCAACGAAAATCTCTAAAGCATGTTCGATTGCCTTGAGTTCAGCAAAGCCATATCCAAAATTTGGAACTAGTCCAGAAAACACGACTCAAACTTCCCCCGTGGATGAACAAAACATTCCACCGCAACCTGCGGCATCGCTTTTAGCTTCTCCATCAGAATTAAATTTGGACACCCCTCATTTGGTGGAATCCTAATTAAATTTGAGATGACACCTTTTAGGTTGGAACCATACAAGCTATTGGGTTCTCCCAGTAGTCCTCTTCCTTAAGTAGAACATCATCTTTCACAATCTTGCACCATGTAAATGCTCTCATTTTAGAGAGGAATACAACATTACTCAACCTCGTTGATTTACCGTGGAAAACTCTCATTCGGAGCTAGCCATAAACTCCAAAGGGCTGCAGCAGTAGTGATAAGCCACACAGATTTCATAATACCCGACCAGTGAGTACTGAAGCAAAAGTCTAAGAAGTTATCAACACCATTAGAGCTAAGCCAATGTATGTTCCACCACCTGCAAAAAGAATCCCAGAAACGGTAAACAAAACGATAATTAACAAAAAGGTGATTGGCATCCTCTATCATAGATTCACACCACGAACAAGTGCAATGAATATCATCAATATTCACTCGTCTACTACATAGAAATTCTCTAGTTGGTATCATGTTTAACTTGAGCATCCATAGGAAAAATTTTCACCTTGGGAGGAACTTTTAGCTTCCAGCTTTTATCAAAATTGAAAGGAGGATCATCAACTTCAACATTCACAAGTAATTCTGAGAGTTTCCTGACTAAGAATGTGCCAACCTGATCGTAGATCCACAAAAAAATTTCTGGACGCTCCGAATTTAGTGTCACCACATGAAAGGCCCTCTTTATATCTTTCAAGATTTGCATTTCACGATCTATCAGATTTCTACTAAACATAGAGCTCTAGTCAATTTCTAGTAAAGATCCTTCCGCCACCACTTCTGAAATTGTTCTGCCTTTAGAAGAAACTAATAGAAATAAAAGTGGATACACAAATTTCAGAGGCAAATTCTGACACCAACAATCCTCCCAAAAAAGAATAGATTTACCATCAGCTAGTTGCCATCAGAAAACAGATTTATCCATCCATCTATTTACTTCACTAATTTTCAGATTATTAATGATACCTTTTCCAAACACACGAAACATTTTTAGAACTCTCAATATTGAGACACCAATTTAATTTTGAAACACCATATTTTGAGCCAATAATTCTTCTTCACAACGTATCTTTTTCAGTAGCGAACCTCCACCCCCACTACGCAAGAAGTGCAGCTTTAATATTTGACTCTGGCACTACCTTTTTTCTTCAGTAAGCATAATTTCCCCCAATGAACTCTTGTCATCTTCTTAGAATCGCCACTACAACCCTAAAGGTATTCTCTCTTAATTTTATTAATTTTCAACAACACCGTTTTTGGAATGGCGAATAAGGACATATAATAAAGTGGGAGAGATGATAGTATTGAGTTAACGAGCACCACTCTGCCTGCAAAACAAGAGCGTACTGCATTTCCGACCAGCCAACTTCAAACATCAGCGGTGCACCACAGATCGCTTTTGTCATTTCATGTTCTCATGTTGTACTATTTTTCTCTATCATAGTTTTATGGAGGTTTTTAATGAGACACCATTCAATGTGTATGGTTTTCCATTAATAAAATCATACTCGTTTGCTTATAAAAAATTTGACTAACTAAAAAAAAATCCTTCGACTAGTTTTGAATACTCACACATAGCTGTTAGGTCAACGATTTACAGTAAAATTGAACATAAGTTAATAAAGAGACCAATGTTTTAAAAATTACTGCAATGGATCAATGTTGCAAAATTAAAACGTGGAAATTAAATTTTAAATTTTAAAATAGTACAAAAAACTTCAGCATTATTATACTTATTTTTTAATTATATTTTATATTTTAATTATATATTATGTTAACCGTTTAAAATTTTCAAATCTAACTAATAAGAGTTAAGTGTGGTGGTAAGGTATATATTTCTATAAAAAAAATACAAATTCTAACTTTAAAGACATTTGGATGGAAAACCATAAACTTCGAATATTGTCCGTAAATTAAACACGAAAATACTAAAAATGTCAAATACAATTATGATAAACACATATCTTAAATTATGTTCTGATCAATCAAACAAAATTTAAAATTATTAAGAATTCAGTTTGCAATTTAAATAATTACAACATATGAAATTATGAATCATACACATAAATAAATTCGATTGTGATAATTAGGACGGGTCCAGATTAAATATTGGAAGGAATTTATTCAATCTAAGAATTCAGCGACCTATTAAGTATTTAAAATTAGAGTGAAGTTCAAAAGTTAAATTGAATTAGATTTAAATTAATATAGACTAAAAATACTATTAGACCAAAAAGTTGGAAGAGATAGAGCCTCCCATAGTATGTTATTTTTTCCCCAGTGATGTTATAATTAAGATATGATCTAATTAAAATCGTATACTCTATTCGATTAAATAACTTTGTCACATTTGATTTTTAGTAGTTGAAATATTTTAAAGTTGACTTTTTAATATATTAAGTCTATTGTTGATAAAATTGTAACTCGAAAACCAACCTGAAATTCACCACCACGCTTTAAAAGTTTCAAATCGATTCAACCCATCCCTTGCAAGACATACTGCCATCATGTTACATCACCTTGCAATATGGTTAAATTGCACCTCTCCAAGTCTTCTAGACAACTGATCAATTTTAGCTAGAGTATTCCACCAACACCAAGGACGCTGCAAGGAGTTGCTGATCCATTTAGCGTAATAATTGAAACCGATTCCACCACAAGCATTGCCTTACCAGCCCAACCAGCTTCAACAAATAAAACCAACACAGTTTTAATAGGGAAAATCGCAGCATAATCAGTTCCAAATCCAGCCAATGGTCCTGAAAACAAAGCTCTAATTACTTCATTTTCTATGGGAAGCAAACCACCACAACTCGCCACATTATCAATAGAGTCTCCAAGCACGTTGAACTTGACGCATCCCATCGCTGGAGGCACCCAATCTGTAATAGACGATGGTTTGGGTCCAAAACTGCTCAAAGAACATAGCCACCACTCATCAAAATTCAACATCGACTCACCCTTCGTTGCTTTAACCAAAATCAAAGCATGTAACTTTGTGTAAAACAGTAGATATTTGATATTGGATGACTTCTCTTTAAACACCCTGTCATTCCGAGCAAGCCACATGGGCTAAGAAAGAAGTAATATGGTTCATGGTAGGGGCTCAAACTACCGAGCAAGGAGATTGCACGAAGTTCAAAGGAAATATACCTCACTACTGCAAGAAAACCCCCACGATTGTACACTTAATCCCCGATGTTCCCTAAAATCAGCAATTCTCTGATTGCTGCAAAGGTGGATGTAACAAACTTTACTACAATTCAACAATAACCTGTAGATTTTGGAATTAGAAATAGAGAAAGAGGAAGAAGAAGAATATAAGCAAGAGAAATGCTTATGATAACTTTTGACATAACCTAATGCAATCCCTTTTCCCTCTTTATATACCCTAAACGGTTATAATAAAAACAAACTAATCTATAATCATTGTTGACTTAGCTCAAGAGCTGGCATTTTGTTTTTACCCTAACCGATACATAACATTACCCTCCTCTACTGAAAGAACCTTGTCCTCAAGGTTCAATCGGGGAACTTCCCACAATGCAACTTCATTTTTCCAAGCTTTCCTTAGTTCATTAGTGGAAAAAGCAACATGACTGGTCTTAGGTTTAACTACCAAATCGGAGAACGCGGTTTGTTTCAACTTCTTTTTCAGTATGTTAGATTCTGCTTTACCATATTCTGAGACTATAGAATGAATTAGCTCATCTGTGATGGGGTTCTCGGAGTTGATCTTCATCGTCTTCTTGCTAGATATGCACCAAGCCATGATGTTATCCTTCAATGCTTTTGCCTTCATGATTATCTCAATGTTGGCAGTCCAACCATACTCGCCAACAACTAAACAGCAAGGAGAATCAATCAAACGGTCAGAAATCACAACTTTCTCAATTTTTTCGTCCAAGTCATCCTTTATAACCTTGCATAGACCCTCGAACTTCTCCCTCAAAGCTTCTTTCTTTTGCTTTTCATCCTCAATCCCATCGAGTTTCAAACCTTCCTTGGTAGTAGAAACAATCTCTTTTCCCTCAAATTCTTTTAGTTGTCCAACAGCATAATAATCATTAACATCAATCGTATAAAGGATCTCATAGCCTTTTTTTTCTTCAACTTCTCAAGAAAGGAAGAGTTCCCAACAAATTTCTTACTCTCACCAGTGATGTAATAGTTATCACTTTGACTCTTCTTCATTCTAGTCACATAGTCCTTCAAGCTGGCCATCTCATTACCACTTTTAGTGAAGTGGTAGTGGAGCAATTCAACAATTTTAGTCCTGTTTGTAGAGTCCAGCATGAGGTTCATGAAGAATGCCTCATAGAATTTATTGTAATTTTTATCCCCACCATAAATTTATCGACCAAAATAACTCGAGGATCCATCTTTGATCTTAACAAATGGAAGGCGTTAACCTCTTGTCTAGGTAGATGTCCAACAATCAAGACGACGTCTTGGTTAAATTCTTTGAATTCTCGAGAAATTAAACCATCCGCTTCATGAATTATGTGCCATCTAACCTGGTACTTTGCTGCATCGCTTATCAAGCGATCGACATCATTAACTCCAACATAAGATGGTGTCATCCGGTTACCTTGTTCGTTGACTAGGATCTCTGCTCGGTCATGTTTTCCATCTCCAACCAAAGAGCAAGTGGTCTCAAGATTACTTTCACTAAAGAAACCAACCAGTACGAAAGAAACATCGAACAAATAATTCAGCAACCTATTAGTACTTATATTCATAGTACCTTCAACCTTCAAGTTTCTATCGCACTTCACCATTCTCTCTAACACAATTCTCGGTTCAGTGAAGTCTTTGTTATTAGTCATCACAACACTATAAGGTGTTGAAAAGGCACAAAGAACCATACAAGCCCAGTTGTGTGCTTCAGATGTTTTGAGATGAATTACTCCACTAACCAATATTGAATCGACGCAATCTCTATATACATTAAGCTCCAACAGCTCAGGACCATAATCATTTTCCTTGGTACTTTGATTAGCAGATGCGTGAAATATATATCCAACCAATAATGAAATCAAAAGGATGTCAATTGAAGTGGTTGTTGCCAACCATGGCCATGGTTCCAAATCCACGCAACAAAAATTATCAAGTAAATCCTTTTTGGTAGTCAATTTAATTAGCAACATATGATTTAGAGACTTCATACTATCTGATGAGTGATTTAAATAGTTATTATTTTGTTATTAATTACTCCTTGTTTGTCAGTTTATGTTGCCAATTTGGGAGTTTTCTCTTATTTTCTGTGCAGGACATTAGATTCCAGAATCTGTGCTAAAAAGGGCAAAATTCAGCAGCTTTTATTTTTCTGGAGTCAAGCCTGGGCTAGTGGGCATGAAATCTGACGTGGCATCCAGTCAGCAATTTTTAGAAGGCGACGTCAGCAGCTTCTAGAAGATGACGTCAACAGCGTCAGATAGCTTATCAGCCGTGTATCGATAGCTTATCAGCTGGGATTTAAAATTCAAACTTGGAATTATCATTTGTATTCAATTTAAATATTTTTAGGGTTTATCCTTTATCATTTTTAAGGTTTTAGAAGACTATAAATACCCCTTTAGGGTAAACTCAAAAATCATTCTCATTCTTAACTTTGTTTTTACTTTGGAAGTTTTATAAAATTCTCTCTTCTTTTTATTTATGTTCTTTAGTTTTTATTTATTTTCTTTTAAATGCTAAGCATGTTTTTTACCATAATCATGCTTAGCTAATTTTCTTATTAGCCAAGGGCTTAAAGCGAAGCTTCAATTCACCTTGTGAGAATTAAAAGCACTCAACAACTTTGTTTTACATTCTCAATTTTCTGAAAACTTAGATCGACAATCGGTCTTTCTATTAAAATCTTTTCGTTTTCATTTCAAAAGTGCACGTTGACTTGATTGTTGTTCAAATTTATAGTTGGGAGGAAGGATCGGCTTGTAGCAAATTCGACTTCCTATGAACACACTTAGCGACCGATTCGCTAAGGGAAATTGAGACCGGATTCGATTCTCATCGAGACAACATAATCCGAGTCAAGTTTTTCCAAATTCTAAAACTATTTTATTCTAACGGCGATAGTCGTGGTTAGTCTAACCAAAAAATTGGAATCTAAAAATTGATTTTAGATTGTCGTTTTACCGGAGAGAAAAACTAGTTACAAGGATTAGGACTTGTAGACTGTAACCGGCATGTATCCGGAGTAAAAATTCTTTTTCGATGATCATTTTGAATTGAAGCGAAGCAAAGCTTGAGGATAATTAATTTAATTAATTTACTCTTCAAAATTTACTTCCATCGTTTTCGCTTTTACTCTACAGTTATTTTCTAGCTTTCTTGCTCAAGCCCCCTCATTCATATATTGCCTCGAAACAGTCAGAATCAAAACCTCCTAATATTAGAAACTCCTTAGTCCTTTTGGACCGACACCTTCTTCTCGATACTACGTCTTTATTTATTTAATTTGAGATTAAGGCTTAAATTATTTGACAAAATACGACGCTTGTCAAATTGGCGTCGTTGTCGGGGACTTCGGCAAAGTTACTAATATAGTTGCTTTTTATTTATAACCAGGAAGAATCCGGGAGAATTAGCAGATTTCGAACCGAAAATTGAAGCATTAGCCCGAAGACTACACGGACAAACACTTCGAGAACGGAAATGAAGACTACGACAACATCAACTCGAAGGTGATCTAGAATTATCCTCTGAAACTGAAACACATTTGCCAACTTGTCAACTTGTCACGACACCGGACGATCAACAACCTTTGTGCATAACATTCCCAAATGGCACAACACCATTCGCACTCAAGACGGGCTTGATACATCTTCTACCAACTTATCATGGTTTGCCCAGTGAAAATCCTCACAAACACCTCAAAGAATTCCATATGGTTTGTTTGAGTAAAAACCACAGGGGGTGTCTGAAGACCAAATAAAACTTCGTGCTTTTCCTTTTTCTTTAGCTGATATTGACAAAGATTGGTTATTTGACTTACCTTCCAACTCGGTTACAACTTGGACTAACATGGCTCGGCTTTTTCTTGATAGGTTCTTCCTTGAGGCCATGGCGAGCGAACTAAGGCAGAGCATCTTGAGTACCGACAAAAGGATACCAAATCATTATACGACTAATGGGAGCGATTCAAGAAGTTGTGCTCTAATTGCCCACAACACAGGCTATCGGAACAAACACTTCTACAATATTTTTACGAAGGCCTATCTCCGATTGAAATGAAGATGATCGATACAGCAAGTGGAGGGGCACTTGTGAACATGACCCCAACAACGGCAAAAACTCTAATCTCTACGATGGTCGCTAACTCCCAACAATTTCACCCTTCAAGTGATCCCTCTCGACAAGTTCACGAGCTAAGTACAGTTTCCCTAGAGAATAAAATTGACAAACTAGCTGACATAGTTAAATCCCTTGTTGCAGACTAAAGAAGGGCAACTAGACTTTGCGGGATATGCACGAGTCTAAAATATCCAACGGATTGTTGTCCGATGATACAAGAGGAGGATGCTACACAAGTAAATGCCATGGGTAATTTTCCCGAACCTCCCTAGAGACCATACAAGAACAACACCGACAAAATGAATCCAAGGCCTTCCTAGTAAGCAGTTGTACGTCAGCTTAATTTCCATCACCAAAAAGTCAACGACATACTTTGTTGGCCCGATCAGTAAGGGCATCTCGATCTTCCCTACTACCTATCTTTGAGTTCCATCAAAGGCTCTCACTGAATTATGGCATGGTTTCATGTGGGAGCTATCCACTGGTAACCTTTGTAAAGTGGCTAGCGGTAAGACGTTCAGTGCGGAACCATTATTAATGAGCACCTCAGGCAAAACATACCCTTTGTAATGGGTAGTGATGTTTAGTGGCTTGGTAGACCCTATTCCTCCTTCTGGGATTTCATCATCACTGAACATGATATAATTATCTACAGCAATGTGGCCCACTATCCGTTATAACTTGGCTAAAAATATCATCTGAAACAAATGTTTGGTTTAACACCTTCATCAATGCTTTACGGTGTTTTTCTGAGCTTAAAAAGCAACTCAAGTACTGTAATTCTGGCTTGTTGTTTACGAAGTTGTTCGACAAAACTGTATTTGCTATGTCTTAAAAACTTCAAGAATTCTTGTGCTTGCACTTCAGTCACCAACTCGTTTATTTTTGGGGGTGGCTCCTCACCGAATACTTTCTCTAGCTTGACTTTTGCATCTTTGTCCTTTACGATCTCTGCGGCATTCAAAGTCTTTGGTGAGTAACATCGATCACTTCATTTATAAATTCAGTTTTCGACTCCTCCATTTCCTCCTTTTGTACGAATTATTTTTTAAAATGCGCTTTTTCTTTTTGTGGTTCAGGGATAGAAACGCGATCGGAATAATTCCAAGGAACTTTCTGTGTGTTCTTGAACGGGAAAGTGGTTGGAGCCAAGATGAAAACCTTGGGAACTATTCTCTTTTGGCTTGGATGAGATGACCAAAGGTCGGTCCACGCTGTATTTGACACTGGGTTGTTTGACGCACATACGTCTATCTCTTTCATCCCTTCAACATTTTCAAAAAACTCAATTTCCTTATTGTACATCATCTTTTGGACCAACTACCTAAACTGTTCACAACTTTGGATCTCATGTCCTTCTTTTTGGTGGTACACGTAGTATGGCCCACATCCTTCTTGTACTATTTCCATCTCTCTTTCTATTAGATGTTCAATGCACAATTCTTGGAACACCCATCTGAGAGGGGACTTGACCTCAGATACATTTTTCTTAGCTCTTCTGTCACTTCCGTCTTCAATGGCATTCACACTACGCCCTCTATGGTTTGGTATGAGATTAGCAACCACATTTGGCATTCACAATGAGCATTTTTGTCATACCATGCAGGGAAAAGGAGCTTGAACGACGTAACATGATATGGCCGGACCAAGTCAGCCTTATATAACTGAGAATACAACTCAGTGTATGATACAGTAGGGGATAAATGATATATTCTCCTTTTCCTTCCTAGGGGCTCTATCTTCTTTCTTGTTTGAGCTTTGTGTATTTTCAGTAGAAGGTTATGGTTGAGAAATAGTGAAGTTCATAAGGACAATATAAGTGTTGGCAACATTTACCTCATTATCCTTCTTCTTGTAATGTTTTCAGAAACTTTCCCCGGTATCAATCCTTCCATTTTTATGGCTACTTCAATTTATTCCCCAGTCCTTATTAAATCAACAAAGTTCTGAGCGGTATTGTTTATCAGGTGGTCAAACAATGCTCCTCTTAGAGTGTTTACAAACATAGGGTAATATCATGTTCAGGAATAGACGGATGAATTTGGGCTGCTACATCACGCCATCTTTGGGCATATTGGCGCAAACTTTTATTCGATCACTGTTCTATTCCTTCCAACATAGCTCGACTGGGGGTCATGTTGGAAACATGCTTGTAAAGTTAAAAAAAAGCACTAGAAAGGTCTTTCCATGATTTAATACTATCCTGACTAAGTTGTGTATACCAACAGATTACCAACCCGGTCAGACTATCCTAGAAACAATTGATCAGCAGCTTCTCATCTTTTATAAAGGGTGTCATTTTCCTGTAGTACATGGTTATATGAGAGGAAGCACAAGTGGTTTCGTCATATTTATCAAAATATGGTGTTTTAAACTTCGGCGGGAGGATCAAATCTGACACAAGGCTCAGATCGCTAGCCTCGTTCCCTTGTTCATTCACCCCTAGCATGGATCTAAATTTTTCTTCAAAGAGCCGGTACTTTTATTCATTTTTGCTTTCCAACTCAACTCTAATTTTTCCACTATATTCAAATCTGGCACTTCTTCCTCGTGGACTGTCTCTGGATCAATCGGTTATTTTGCAGTTACTCCTTTTTGATGGCTGGCAAATATTCTAGTAGTGTTAATATGAATTTTCCATTCAGGAATCGATGTCTCCGATCGAACCCTAATGTGAGATTCAGTTACAGTACTTTCTGGCTCTTCAACGGTGTTATTCGAAATCTTATCTTTACTAAGCAACATAGTTATCTAAACTAAATTTACAGCTTGTGACTAGGCAATCTTTTCGTCGATGTTTTGCTTAGCCCGATCAAAACGAGATTCAAGGTCTTTCTGGCTTTGTTCTAGGTTGGCTACTCTGTCTTCCATTATCTTTGTTTAGAAACGAGTACCGTATTGATGCAGAATAATTGTAATTTGAATTAAACTTTCTGTCATGATATTTTCACAATTAATTCAATTATTCTTAATAATGTATGCAAGATATATAAAATAAATAGTTAAATGTTATGTTGTGTCAGAATGAATGCAATGGAGGTGCTGATTCTTAAACATTCCTTAGAAAGACTTTCATTAGATGAAGAGGTCTGATTACAAAATGCGAGGATAACACATTACATATAACGTCTAGCTTCTACTCCTAAGACCTCAACTTCTTGAAGTAAAACATGTACTCGGGATCCTAGTGTTGTCCCCGGACTAACACGTGTACGCAGTTTATGTGCTTCCCTTGCCAAACCCTAGACGTGTTGGGCCACCCTCTGTGCTTGTACCATGACGCCCATCATTGCTCTATGCTGGTCTCAAATTAGCTGATCGACTTGTTGATGTCCATACACTATTCGACGATTATCTTCTTGCAGCGCTCCTTCAAAAGAGACAAGTTTTTCCCTACAATCACGAAGGGCATCTTCAAGTTCAGTCACCCTTGCTTTTAACAACTCATTTTCATCTTAAGCGAGATTTAGAGCAACAACATTGCCTTGGTTGTGGTAATCCTGTAGAAGTACCTCTAAATGCATAATTTGGGCTTCAAGTTCATTATTCTGAGCTTTTAGTCCTTGATTTCGAGCTTTACTGGTAGCTAACTCTTGAGCAACAGTTTCTAGATCTTTTGTCTTTTTCTCTACCTGCTTCTGGCCAACTTCATACTTTCGAGCATAGTGTCATAGACCGTACCCTAGGGTCTGAGCCAAGCACACACGGGGCCGAGGCTCGTGCACACCAGGTGGCCGAGCAAGCCCTCCACACCCTCTTGGGCCTAAAATCCAACCGGATTGGTCCTTCAATTGGGGTTGAGGAGTCCTACCCCTTGAAGGACTATAATAGGAAGTCCTAGTTCGAGTCAAACTTTAACATTGAATGTAAGGGCCTATAAATAGAGGCTTATCCCCACCTCATTGGGCACTTCATCAATTTTCTTTAGATTTCAGCTTTGAATTCCTTAGGCTTCGAGTTTTGCAATAATACATAGAGCATTCCCTTGGATTTCCCTCATTCTCTTTTCTTGCTGTTTATCTTTCATTGTTCTTTTGTTTCTGCGTGAACCTAGGCACTCTCGCTTAGATCGGTTAGGCTTACTTAGACGTCGCACCATCCTAAAGCGCCTAAGGCCACACGTTCCAGTTTGAGTGAATTTACAAACATGACAAGTGGCATCAGAGCCAAGGTTTTCTGTTCGAGATGGTCAAGAAAGGAGAGACCAATGCAACAACAAAGGTTGCGGCGACCCAAGTTGGCGAAGGGAAGAGATCTACTTTGAAGGATCGATTGACAACACTTGAAGACAAAGCAGAACGACTTGAGACCAACGCAAAGAAGACGGTAGAGTCCCTCGACGTTGTCAATGATTGCCTCGAAGAGCTAGAAACCAAAGTTGATCCCCTTAAAGATAAAGTCATGGAAGAGGTTCAAGGTCTTATCAACTTGACGTATGAGAAACTAAACCAACAAGATGTTTCCCTTCAAGTTGCAATGGAGGCAATAAAGGGGGAATTGTTGGGGGAGATAAAAAAGCTCAATACCGAGCTCTCCCTCTAAAAGAATGCCGTGTTAATCGACATGGTGGATGAAGCAACGATAGCTAAGCCCATGATCGATGTGCCAAAGCCGAAAGAGTTTAACAGGGCAAGGGTAGCCCAAGAAGTGGACAACTTTATTTGGGGGTTAGAATAGTACTTTCGACTTATGGGCATCGATGATGAAGACACAAAGGTAAACACAGCTTTTGTTTACTTGATTGATGTCGCTCTCCTATGGTGGCGACATAGGTGTTCTCAATCAAAAGATGGGGCGGTTCCCATCAAAACATGGAAGGATTTCCAGTTCGAGTTCAAGGAGCACTTCTATCTAAAGAATGCTCAAGAGGAAGCTCGAGAGAAGCTACATCAATTGAAGCACGATGGCTCGATCCGAGAGTATGTCAAGAAGTTCACCAAACTCAAGCTCCAAATTCAGGGCATGAGTGAAACTAACGCCCTCTTTGCCTTTAAGACCAAAGTGCAACGGTGGGAAAAGATAGAGTTACACCGAATGGGGGTCAAAGATCTTTCCAAGGCATTGGGCACATCTGACTCCTTTGCAGAATTTGAATACAAAAAGTCAGAGCCCTCCAAGCAAAAACCAAAGCACAAAGACAATGACGGGAAAGACAAGGAGAGGCATACCAAGAACGGGTTCGAGAAGCCATCTAGCAGAGGTGTTAAACTCCGTAAGCCGTGGGAGAAAGGCACTAATCTTAGCTGTTACAATTGTGGAGGCAATCACATGAAGAGGGATTGCTCCCAACTGGAGAAAGCAGCAGCCATCGAAAAGGAGGATGACGAAGAGGAGGAAGTCCCCAAGCTCAATTCTATCATCAGCTCCATGGAGATTAAGAAAGGTTCCAAGAAGAAGGATCTAATGTTCGTAGACATCACTCTAGCCAGCCAAAAGCTATGCGCACGAGTTGACACTGACTCCTCTGACTTATTTGTATCAGAATAGGCTGCCAAGAGGCTTGCCCTTTGCGTTGAGAATGACATCATGTTTATTAAAACTGTGAATTCCAAAGAGACTCCAATCGTCGGGGTAACAAGAAGAATCAAGCTTGACATCGGCGACTGGTCTGATAAGGAAACAATCAAGGTAATTCCCCTTGACAATTTTGACTTAGTACTTGGCTTTAGCTTCCTCGATCGGATTAATGCGTTCCATGTTCCATTTTCCAATTGTTTGTGCATACTTGACCTGGCAATCCCATGCATGGTCCCGGTGAGTCAACAATCTGGAGTTAGGGCCAAGATGCTATCTCCCATTCAGTTCCACAAAAGGATACGCAAGGAAGAACCAACGTTCTTAGCAACATTGGTACATGAGGAACAACCCATGCCCAAAGAGGTCCCAACAGAGGTGGGACAAGTTCTAGCCGAGTTTCGAGATGTAATGCCCACTGAATTACAGAAGACTCTCCGACCAAAGCGAGAGGTCAACCACAAGATAGAGCTTGTACCGAACATAGAGCCACCAACTCGAGCCCCTTACCGGATGGCTCTTCCCAAGCTTGAGGAGTTACAAAGACAATTGAAAGAACTCCTTGATGCAGGATATATCCGACCGTCCAAGGGATCCTATGGTGCATCAGTTCTCTTTCAAACGAAGCATGATGGTACGTTTTGAATGTGCATCGACTATCGAGCTTTGAACAAGCTCCCGTGAAGAACAAGTACCCGATCCCATTAATAGCAGACTTGTTCAATCAGCTTGGTGGTGCAAGGTGGTTCACCAAGTTGTGTTTGCGGTCCGGGTATTACCAAGTAAGAATTTCTGAAGGTGACGAGCCGAAGACAACATGTGTGACACGTTACGGTTCATATGAATTTCTTGTGATGCCTTTTGGCCTCACAAATGCTCCCGCCACCTTTTGCACCCTTATGAACAAGGTACTACAACCCTTTCTTGATCAGTTTGTTGTAGTTTACCTTGACGATATCGTGATCTATAGCAAGACCCTTAAGGAGCATGTCAAACACTTGCAAAAGGTGTTCAAGGTTCTACGAAAAATGAGCTCTATGTCAAAGAAGAAAAGTGCTCATTTGCCCAAGAAGAGGTTCTATTCCTCGGCCACATTGTTGGAGGTGGAAAGATCCGAATGGATGGGGCCAAAGTTCAAGCCATCAAAGATTGGGAGCCACCAATCAAGGTAACAAAGTTGAGATCCTTCTTGGGGCTAGCCAATTATTATTGGAGGTTTGTCAAAAGCTACTCCAAAATTGCCACCCTCTTGACCAAGTTGCTGAAAAAGGACAAGGCATGGGATTGGGGCCCGAATTGCCATTAAGCCTTTGAGGACTTGGAGCAGGCCATGGTGAGTGAACCAGTGTTAGCATTGCCAGATCACCCAAGCCTTTTAAGATTCACATCGACGCATCCGGCGTTGCCATTGGTGGAGTCCTCATGCAAGAAGGACATCCGATTGCATATGAAAGCTGAAAGCTCAATGAGACCAAGAGAAGATACATAGACCATGAGAAAGAGATGACCGCGGTGGTGCACTACTTGCACACTTGGTGACACCATTTACTTGGGTCCAGGTTCGTGGTCTACACTGATAATGTTGCCAATAGTTACTTTCTGACCAAGAAAAAGTTGTCTCCAAAGCAAGCTCGTTGGCAAGAGTTTTTTGCCGAGTTTGATTTTGCCATGGAATACAAGCTGAGGAAAGTCAACTTAGTTGCCAACGCCTTAAGCTGAAGGTACAATATAGAGTTTGTTAGCTTGACAAAGAGACAACTATCCGAACGCATAAAGAAGAGGTTGTCACATGACCCAACGACCAAAATGCTTATCAACTGCGCCAAGGAGGGCAAAACACGAAGGTTTTGGCTCAAGGGGGACTTGCTTTATGCTCAAGGACATTGCCTCTACGTACCTCTATTTGGAGAGTTGTGCAAGGTAATCATAGAGGAGTGTCATGATTCCAAATGGGCTGGGCATCCGGGGATGAACCAGACCTTAGCCCTGATTACCGAGCACTACTATTAGCCACGCATGGGTGAGGATGCGGTAGCCTGTATGAGAACTTGTCATGTGTGCCAACAAGACAAGATTGAGATGGAGAGACCCGTGGGACTATTGCAGCCATTACCCATCCCCGAGCGACCATGGGAAAGTGTTTCCATGGACTTTATAGTCAGATTTCCCAACATCAATGACCTGTCTAGTATCATGGTTGTTGTTGACAGGTTCTCCAAGTACAAGACGTTTATCCTAACATCGAAGATGTGCCCAGCCGAGGAAGCATCTCGTCTTTTCCTTAAGCACGTGGTGCAGTATTGGGGAGTGCTAAAGACAATCGTTAGTGTTCGAGACACGCAATTCATGAGTAGATTCTGGACCGAGTTATTCAAACTTATGGATCAAGTTTGAACTTCTCAACCAGCATCCATCCTCAGACCGACGGGCAAACCGAATGAGTGAATGCCTTATTGGAGATCTACTTAAGGCACTATGTGAGTGCCACACAACGCAACTGGCCAAAGCTGTTAGACGTGGCCCAATTTTCCTACTATTTACAATGGAGTTAGGTGACCAACCAAAGTCCATTCGAGATCGTGACAGGGAAGCAGATGCTCACACCCAACACAGTTGCTGCCAAATATGAGGGGCCCAATCCAGCAGCATACAAGTTTGCCATGGAGTGGCAATAGCATCATGACTTAGCCCAAGCTTGTTTACGCAAGGTAGGGAAGTGAACCAAGAAGCGGACAGATAGAAAGCATAGGGACATGAACTTCCTAGTTGGAGACTTAGTTCTTGCCAAACTAACCGGGATCTTACACAACCCAACCGTGTACAAAGGGCTTGTGAGAAGATACGAGGGTTCGTTCAAAGTTGCGAAGTGGGTAGGCACCATGGCCTATTGATTGGAGTTGCCATCGACCATCTGAGCTCATCCAGTGTTCCATGTTAGTTTACACAAGCCATACCATCAAGATGAGTCAGATCCAGATCGAGGTAAGTCACACCGAGCACTAGTCGGACTAAAGATCTCCTATGAGAATGAAGTCTGAGACACCCAAGCAGAAAGAGTCATTCGATGAACAGGTTATCGACCAAGGCACGAGTATTTTATCTAGTGGAAAAGACTTCCCGATAGTGAAGGGAGATGGAAACCAGCTGAGGGCCTATGGCAGTTCAAAGACCAAGTGAGCTGATACTATCTTAGCCGAGCGACAAGGGCGTCACCAGAACCAGTAGGGGAGAATGTCACATACCCCACCCTAGGGTCCGAGCCAAGCACACACGGGGCTGAGCCCCGCGCACACCAGGTGGCCAAGCAAGCCCTCGACACCCTCTTGGGCCTAACATCTAACCAAATTAGTCTTCACTTGGGGTTGAGGAGTCCTACCCCTTGAAAGACTCTAATAGGAAGTCCTAGTTCGAGTCGAAATTTACCATTGAATGTAGGGGGCTATAAATAGAGGTTTACCCCCACCTCATTAGGCACGTCATCAATTTTCTTTAGATTTTATCTTTGCGTTCCTCAGGCTTCGAGTTTTGAAATAATACATAGAGCATTCGCTCAGATTTCCCTCGTTCTCTTTTCTTGATGTTTCTCTTTCGTTGTTCTTTCGTTTTCGTGCAGACTTAAGCACTCGCTTAGATCGGTTAGGCTTACTTAGACGCCGTACCATCCAAAAGGCACCTAAGACCGCACATTCCGATTTGAGTGAATTTACGGATGTGACAATAGCTATTGACCCTCTTCCTTTATTTAAGGAGTTTAGCGGTTAACTCTTTGGCAGTGGTACCTAAACCATTCATTCACAAATTCTGCTTCAGTTCCAACCAATCTTCCCTCAACTCTTCATGGTCCTTTTTTAGTATATTCTTTTGTTTCAAGATATCTTTTCCTTTCCACTTGTATTTCTCCATATCCACCGAGGTTAAATATTTTGTCACTTCCAGGTTAGAGATACGTTTTTCCAAGACGTGTACCTCGTTCTTATGGGCCCTTTTAGCCTTTCTCTAGATCTAAAGGAGTGTCTTTCATATGTTCATTCGAGGGTCAAACATTTCCATGGTTCGTAGCAGGAATGACATCATTGACCTGGGTGAGTCTCCATTGCTCGTAACCTAGAGTGAACGGTGAATCATAAATCTCAATCTTATGCACATTCTTCCAAGAGCGGTTCATTTTCTGGACTTTTGCTTTGTAACCGTCACCTTCGTGTTCAAAATCAAAAGCATTCAAACCGTAAGTAGCAGGAATAAACTGTATCGAGCCATACTGACATGACACAAGCAAGAGACAATATCCAGTTCCTCCTCAAATTCCGAGAAAAGGTACCTAGTCATATTCTCCACAACGGTAAAGGAACCCACTCAAAATTAACCACGGTACCTTCCATCTGACAATTTCATCTTAGAGGTCTCGAAAGCCGGCCATCCATTGATCTTCAATCATAGTTTCGGCTTGATATTCTTCCAAAAAGACTTTTATAGGAAAGAAGTTGGTGAGGCACATCCGATAGGAAAACTTCAAGTCCTAGAAATGACTTCGGATCCAAATCTCCAATAATGGTACACATCCCAAGAATCTGCCTTCTCCCATTTTCTTGCAAGCATTCAGTGACTGGAAAGTCTCTACCAGAATAGCTGGTACTGGATTACCTTTTTGAGCTTGTCAAACAGATCTGCAGTGGCGTCATCTATATACCCCAAGGCTTTTGGAAAGATGACCATCCCATAAATGCTGAAAACAAACTATAATCACTAATTTTATCCGGGGTGTTAGCCCACTTTACCTTTTTGACTATTTCATAGTAATGGGCTTTTTTTACATATATACTATTATGTGATAATAGGATAATGATTATGATAATTGGGCATTATGAATATATGATGTGTATTATTATATGTATGTTAGGTATGTGACATTAGTAGGTGTTTATTATATGTATGTTTATTATCTATGTGTTTATATAATTATACGTGTATGTGCTTATTGTACGCATTAGTAGCGTATGCTATTATATGCTTGTACGTATGTATTAGGTAATGTGCATTAACATTTGTATATTAGGTTTAGGTACATTTGATTATATATATAAGTATATTATATTATATGTTATTATTATAACATGGGCTGATAATTAATTAAAAAAGATCAGATCAAATAAATAATAACAAATATAAGTCTAATTAAATTGAAAATTGTCCAAAGTCCATTACAAGCTTTTTAAATGGATACATAGCCCATTAGGTCCAAAATAATTAAACTAAAAAAAACCCTAAAGCCTATCTGATCCATCCTTTATTTGTTCATGCACAGTCAAGGGAGAACCGTCGGATTAAGACAGATCCAACAGTCCAAATTGAAGCCAGACACCCCTTCGGATCGCGTGTGTGATGCACGCGCAGGCTCCCTGGCTTCCCACGCTCGAGGCTCTTTGTCTCTCATACGCCACGTGGCTCCATCAGGTGCTGCCACATCACTCTTCAGATGCGATAGGAGCCGTTCATCTCTAGGAAAATCTGGGCTATTGATCCGAGACCAGTTCGACAACCCTCCTTGACGCCGGTGCTCCCGCATCCTTCCACCGGCTCTCAACCACCAAACAGACAAAAAGAACATAAAAAATAGAGGATATCAGTGCTGCCATCATCCATAGTAAATCCATTTAATTTTTGCTTAGAAATATAAACAATAAATTAGATAGGCTATAAGTAATCTAAAGAGGATATAAACAATGTACTCAACCAGTTGTAACACCAAGTTCAAACGGGGGGAACACATCAGAATCAAATAAAAAAAAACCTTTCAAGGTATTTCCTTTTTTTTTCTCTATTTGAAACATACATAAAAAAGGGGAAATAAACAAAAGTTTAGGGTTTACCCTCGTGCCGCCCTGTTCCCCTTGCCGGTGATAAGCCTCACGGTTTCCCAAGACTGTCTGATGGTGAACCGGAGAGGAGGTAGACGCTGGAGAGTGGTTTCGGAGCAGGGGTTCGGGCCTTAGGTTTTTTTAGTTCGGTTTTTTATGAAAAAAGAGGTACTTTGACGTTTTTAGGTGAAAAGAATGGTGGATTTGGGATCTACGAAGGAAAAGTGAGGTTTTCGGAGTTTTAAGGGTCACCGGCGACCGGTGACGGTTCAAGGCGGCCGAAATGCCTTGGCTCGTCGGAATCTGGGTTTAATCCCGGAATTTCAAAGGATTTGGGGGGAATATAAAACAAAAATGGCAAAAAGGGTTTGATTTTTTTACCGAAAGAGGGGTTATATAGTGTTTTATAATTTTTTAAATGGGATATTTGCCACATAAATCCCCCCGCCCTAAAACATTTATGCCCGCAGTCCTTCCGCATGGTCTAATTACAACTTTGGTCATTCCGCCCCATTTTAATTATAGGCCCAACCATTTTGCCTATTTTAATTACGCCCCGGGTGTAACACCCCAAATCCTAGCTTAGAAGTATTGGAACCAAGTTTCATAAGTTGATAGCTTAATTGAATTTAGAATTAAGCTAAATTGATTAGTTAAGGGCCTAATTGAAAGAATGTATGAAATAAGTGATCAAATTATAAAGGATCAATTTGAATTAAAGGAGAAAGATGTGGCTTGCATGATAAACTTCATGGTTCTCTTATTTGCCCTTGACTAATTATATGACTAGTTACTAACTAAGGTTAGTTTAGTAAAATTCTAATTCCACTAATGTGGATAATCACATTGTCATCATCTTCTTCATTATTGTTGGCCGAATAAGAGAGAAGAAATAGAGAGAAGAAACCTTGGAAAAATTCAGCCATTGAAGAAGAAATTTAGCTTGCATGTGTAGTGATTTTTCATTGAAATTAAGCTAGAAGCAAAGTAAGTAAGATTCTACTTGTGTTCAATTGAATAGGCAACTATATTTGTTGAATTGGATTGTTTTGATGATTATAGATGGAATTAGATATTGAATATGTTGTTAGATGATTGAATGGAAATTATGTGTTTGTGAAAGTGTAATAAGCTAGGTTGCTGGAAAATTGAATTGTGATATTGAGGTGGGAATTGAATGATTAGAACTTCAAATTGAGCTATAGAATTAATGAATTGATTATGATCATGAATAGGACATGTAAATAAGGTGTTAAACAAATTGAATTGTTAGCTAACAATGCTGGAAATGAAGGATAAAAGTATGAACATAGTCACACAACATAGAAACTGTTTTGTGGAATTGAAATTGAGTAAACATGCAAGATTAGGCTTTGTAACCAACTTGCTATGTTTTGGATGCCTTGATTAATGGATTAACATTGACTTAACATGTTTATGATATCATATGAAATGAATTATAGAGCCAAAACATTGGTTAAAATGAATTTAAGGCATTAAAATGTGAGTAGGTACAATCTGCCCAGAATTGCTCTGTTCTGGGCAGTCACTTTGCAAATTCACCAAAAAATATATAGATCAAATTCAGGGCTGAAATTTTAATGAAATGATCCTTAGAATGTATATTTGCATTAGGTGAAAACAGAACTGAAAACTGGGTTCTATGCTGG
The DNA here is from genome assembly GCA_019671005.1 of Hibiscus mutabilis. Taxonomy (NCBI): domain Eukaryota; kingdom Viridiplantae; phylum Streptophyta; class Magnoliopsida; order Malvales; family Malvaceae; genus Hibiscus; species Hibiscus mutabilis. The sequence continues at coordinate 26,821,900 of CM033717.1, read as the reverse complement.
AAACTGTAAATAGGAATAGCTGGACAGTGCAAACTGTCCAGGCAGTGTAAATGCCCTGTCTTTGAACAATAAACTGTATTAATTGGATAAGAACTAAAATGAAAGTCTATAATGGTATTATAGAAAATTTTGTTAGCTTTCCAACAGTGTATAGAAATCAAAATTTTGACGTGTGGATTAAAAGATATGGCCATTTAAAGGGACAGTGTGCAAACTGCCAGGCAGCAGTGTCCTGGGCAGTTTGGGACTGTTTTTGCACCTAGTAGCAAACTATTTCCAAAACAGTTTTGGGACATTGTAACCTGTCCAATTATGTCTTAAAATGAAGTAATAACAATGTGGAAATGAATTAATAAGAAATGCTTAAAAAGAAGCATAAAACAGTAGCTAAATGTTAGGTACAATGTGATAACATTGCTACTATGATTGTGTGATATATTGTGCTTGTTTTGATGAAAGGTATATGTCTTATGCTTGCTAGATCAAGGCAGCAAATTGGGGAAGAAGAAGATAGGAGTGGACATCCCAAAGCTAGAGGCAAAGGGATTTGGATTCAACATAATTGAATTGCTTGGATTGTATTGTGAGTGTAGTTACCTCTAGGGTTAGGACTAGGTCCTAACCAATGTATTTGTTACATTCTTGTTATGATAATGATTCTAAGCATGAATTTGACTTAATAAGGGAAGGATGAATTAAAGAAACACATGAAACATGACCCTAGTCTTCTGTACATGCCTATTCGAATTGATTATGCATGATTAGTGATAACTTGGTTGCTTGTATGTGCTATGATACAACATGGTTGAATGCTAATGACTTGTTTGAGATATGATGTTATCTCATTTGATGAAATGAATCTTGAAACCACTTGACTTGTGAGATAAGGCTCAATAGCCTAAGGGCTTAACATGAAATGATCTTGTTTGACATGAACATGATCTTGAACTTGATAACTTGAATAAATGGTAATTCGAACAACCTTGGTAGCTAGTTGGATTAGGTAAAAAGGCATGCCTTAGAGTCTAGAGCTCATTGTGTACGGGTGGACTACGGTCCAGGGCTAAGGCCCCTATTTGGCGACAAATGGAGGGTACGTATGCGGTCTTTGGCGACAATAGGAGGGTTGACCAGCACTACGGTGCATATTGTGGCGATAATTGGTTGGAGAATCGATTACCTATACAAACTAAGTACCAAGGGGGTTGTTTAATGAAATAACAAATGAAATAAGATTCAATTATACATGATACTTGTCTTGTATGCCATGAAATGTATGTTGCTTGATTTGAAAGCATGACTCCTTGGTTACTTGTTTTGCAAGCATGTTGATTGATTCATGAATTATGATTTCTTGATGCCTAACCTTGATGGCCGAATACATGCTATCCTAGATAGGATATTTTTGATGTTTGAAAGACTAGATAAGGTCACTCTTGTTACTTGAAAGACTAGCTAAGTCTACACTTGATCTAAAAGACATGAAACATGAAATAACAAAATGGATAGACTTGTTACTACATCACTAAGTACATTTTTGTACTTATCACTCTTCTTTCATTCTTCCCAACCTACAGGTTAAAGGATTCAACATTGCTTGATTCCTTGAGCAAGAAGCATCCTACACAAGCTTTGTTAAATTATGATTCCATACTTGTTTTGTATTCTCCTAGAATGGTGGCACTAGTTGTATCTAAGTTGCTTGAACATGCATTTTGAAGGGTTGTATATAATGCTTGATAGCCTATCTATGATTTGTATATAGTTAAGGGTTGTATATAACTTGATAAGCTTGCCATGCTTTTGTGAATGCTTGAAATGATCATATGTATGCTTGATTTATGATTCAAAAAATGAGGAACCGTGCTGCTTAAACCCTATTCGAATGACCTTGGTATGTATATGATTCAATTATGTGTTCATGCCTTGATTACATGAGTATGGTGTACTTGTTTGATGTATGGCCGAATAGTTTAGGTCATTAGGTACTAGTTACATGCCTTGTACTTGCTTTTGGTAATATGGCCGATTGGTAGTGTAATGAATTAGGCTTGAATGGTACTAGTTACAAGCTATTAAAGGTTAGATAATTTTGCTTAGTAAGTGAAGGAGTGAAATGACGAATTGTATACTAGATAAGGATCACCAAATTGAATTGGAAGCATGTAATACTAAGTAGTTTAAATAGGTTAGGAAACAATGTATATGTGTTGTAAAATGAATCATGAAAGTAGTATCTTGTATTGTAAGCAATCTAGAAATTAATCTAATGGTATTCTAAGTATAGCCGAATGCTTAGAATGAAATTTGAAGATACATTTGAGATTACTTGCATGTAAAGAAATGAATGAATGGTTGCTTATGCCTTGTTTGAATGCATGCTACCTCCTTGTTTGCTTAGTTTGAATGTTAGGATGATTTAGAAGTCAAGTGAGAGCTTTCTTGATAGTTAAGTAAACAAGTATGAATGATTGTTTCTTCTTGGATGTTGAATGCAGAATGCAATGCTTGATTTTTGAATCAAGTTTGAATGTGTAATGCATGTATTGTCCTTGCCTTGTCTTGTCTTTGCTTGTTTGCTAAGTAACACTCCTGAACCGAGTTACTACTAACCTGGGTAAGGGGTGCTACATATAAATTGGTATAAGAGTTTTAGGTTTAGTCAATTCGTGGACTAAACTGGGCTATCATGCATCATATAGGATACTTGTGCCACCTAGGAGACTTGAATTGAATAGCCTGTGTCTTGCTTATTAAACCAAACCCTTAACTATCCTATTTGAATGCAGAATGTCTAAAACAAGACTCGATCGGGATAATGAAATTTGTGAAGGCTCCTCGAACGAAGGACACAGTGTGAGGATGGAACAGATTCCTCCTCATCATCAAGCTCAACATATAGCTCAAGCTACTGCTCAACAGGAAGCTCCTACTATCAATCCTGTGCAGCAAGAATGCCTTCTAAGTATGAATGAGATGTTTAATCATCTAGTGTCCGCCTTAAAGCAAGAACATCCAATTGCTCCTACAGTTGTTGTGCCAAACTGAGCCCCAATTGACAATCTGGCTCAACATCGGGCTTATACCTTCACTGGCACTGATGAAGCAAACCCAAAAGTAGCTGAGTACTCGCTTAAAGCCACTACTCGAATCCTTACCAAGCAACTACATTGTCCTGATGAGGACAAACTCGAATGTTCTATAGCTTTGTTAGCTGATGAAGCCTTAAGTTGGTGGGAAACTACTATGTTGATTGCCCCTGCATAAGCCGTGATGTGGAAATTCTTCCTCGATGAATTCAGGAAGAAGTATATCAGTGAACAGTATCTGGCTGAGCGCCGAAAACATTTCTTGTACCTCAAGCAAGGGGCCGACCTATTGAACAGTATGTAAGCGACTTCTACAAGTATTGCAAATATGGGTCGGAATATATCAAAACCGAGGCCGACAAGTGCCGAATGTTCATTGACAGGTTAAATGATGAATTAAGCCCTATATTCACTGCTCTCAGTATTACCAACTTCCAAAACTTGGTAAACCGAGTCATTGCTACAAAGGCGAAGATGAAGGCCTCAAAGAAGTGTAAGGGTGGAAACTCCTGGAAAGATAAACGATCCAGAAACGATGACAAGCCACACTGGCAGTCAAAGAAAGCTAAACACTCTAAAGGTCACTCTTCAAATTATACTCATGTCCAGAAAAGTAATTATATACTGAAACCTCAATCTGTAATCAAATCCTCAGCCCCGATGATCTCAGTTGATAGTACGAGGAATTCTGGTAAAGCTGTTCAGTATTCTACCTACAAGTTTTGTCAGAAGCACCACACCGGGCAATGCAGAACTCAACAAAACTTGTGCTTCTTATGTGGAGCCTCAAATCACTATATTCGAGATTGTCCCTATAATCCTAATAAGATTCCAAGTCGAACTCCTGGAAATGCAAGCTCAACTCTCTCCAATCGAAACAAGGGTCCTAAACAAGCCCAGTCTGGTAATCAGGGGAGAGGCAAAGGGAACTATTCAAATGCTCCAACTCACCAGGAATCCCGAACCCTGCTCGTGTGTACCACATTCATGGTAAAGATGATGAAGAAGCTCCCGATGTTATTGCAGTACACCGTTGAGTTAAATTTCAGTCCTTTATATGCTTTAATTGATTCGGGGTCTACCCATTCATTTGTTTGTTCTGCCTTGATCAACAAGTTAAAATTGAAACCCGAAATTATTGAATCAAGTCTTGTAGTTTCGAATCCAATAAGGGAAAAACACCCATTAACTTGCGCCACAAGCAAGCTTCCTTGACCATTCGAAACATACCTTTTCCCATTGATCTTTATATCTTACCATATTGTGAATTTGACTTGATATTGGGGTTAGATTGGTTAAGTAAACACAAGGCCTGGGTAGATTGCCAAAATCAGAGACTGTATCTCTGAGGTTTAGGGAAAGAATCCATTCTCTTAATAGACAAGAAACCAACTTCAATATTTGTTAAGATGATTCTCCAAGATGAAATTGAATTCGGTTTGCCTACCATGCCTGTTGTTTCTGAATTCACTGATGTTTTTCCCGAGGAACTCCCTGGTGTCCCTCCGACCAAAGAAGTAAAGTTCAGGATTGAAGTTCAACCCGGAACAACTTAGGTGTCCATCACACCTTATCGAATAACACCTGTTGAGTTGAAATAATTAAAGAAGCAACTTCAGGAGTTGCAAGATAAAGGCTTCATACAACCTAGTTCATCTCCTTGGGGTGCTCCATTCTTGTTCGTGAAGAAGAAAGATGGGACTATAAGACTCTGTATTGATTAAAGACAATTGAACAAGTTTACGATCAAGAATCGGTATCCTCTTCCTAGAATAGAAGATCTCTTCGATCAACTCAAGGATGCTTCGGTATTCTCAAACATTGATCTTCGATTGGGATACTATCAAATGAGGGTAAAAGAAGAAGATGTGCCCAAGATAGCCTTTCGTACTCGATATGGCCACTATGAATTTCTTGTAATGCCATTCGGGTTAACGAATGCTCCGGCTGCTTTCATGGATCTCATGAATCGAGTGTTCAAGCCCTATCTCGACAAGTTTGGGGTCGTCTTCATTGATGACATCCTAGTTTACTCCCGGAACAAGGAAGGACTCTCTGAACATCTCAGAATTGTAATGCAAACTTTTTGAGAACGTCAATTGTTTGCAAAGTTCTCTAAGTGTGAATTTTGGCTATCAGAAGTCTCATTCCTTGGCCGTGTCATCTCGGCAAAAGGGATTAAAGTAGACCCGAAGAAAATTCAATCCATCTTGGATTGGAGACCTTTGAGGAATGTTAGTGAAATCAGAAGTTTTCTCAGTTTAGCTGAGTATTATCGGTGATTTGTTAAATGCTTTTCCTCCATTGACGCAAGTTTGACAAAATTAACCCGAAAGGATACACATTTTGTTTGGTCAGAAAGCCAACAACGAAGCTTCGATCAACTTAAACAAGCCCTGACTCATGCACCGGTTCTTATCCAACCAGAATCGGGTAAAGAATTCACTGTCTATAGTGATGCATCTCATTTAGGACTCGGTTGTGTCCTAATGCAAGATGGAAAGGTGGTAGCTTATGCTTCAAGGCAACTGAAACCACACTAGTCAAACTATCCAACACATGATCTGGAATAACAGCTATCGTGTTTGCTCTCAAAATATGGAGACATTACTTATACGGGGAGAAATGTAATCTGTTCACAGACCACAAGAGTCTCAAATATCTCCTGACTCAGAAAGAATTGAATCTGAGACAAAGAAGATGGCTTGAATTGCTTAAAGACTACGATTTGGTTATAGACTACCATCCGGGGAAAGCAAACGTGGTTGCTGATGCCCTTAGTCGCAAACCATACTCGGGTAAACTCCTAAATCTAAATTCTAGTATATTTCAACCAAATTCAAACTTACTTGAATCACAAGTAACTATTCAAACGCTTACTTGTTTTGCAAGTAACCACTCAAAATTTTCCTTAATGATCCTATGTATTCTTGTAGCTACTCTGGTTATCAATGCTCATTTCCGTTTATCCAAAGGACGAAAATTCTTGTCTGAACTTCAAGTTCAATCCAGCTTAATCTCGAGAATTAAAAAACTCCAACAAACTGATTCAGATCTTTAGAGGGTCATATCCAAGTTAGACTCTGAGTCTAATCCTGACTTCTCCCTTAAGTCAAATGGACTCCTCTATTTCAAGGATAAAGTGTGTGTTCCTAACAATGAGGAACTATGACAAGAAATGTTACATGAAGCTCACCAAAGCTCATTCTCGATTCACCCAGGATCTGTTAAGATGTACAAGGATCTAAAACCACTATACTGGTGGCCGGGTATGAAATCGGCTATCACATACTTCGTATTGAAGTGCCTGACTTGTCAAAGAGTTAAAGCTGAACATCGAGTCCCTACTGGATTACTTCAGCCAATCGAATTCCCTCAGTGGAAATGGGATCGTATTACAATGGATTTTGTTACTGGTCTTCCTTCAACTCCAAGAAAGAACGATGTTGTATGTGTGATTGTTGATAGATTCACAAAGTCTACTCATTTCATCCCTGTTCGAATGTACATGAGCATGGAAACCTTAGCAGAGCTATATATCCGTGAAGTGATTCGATTACACGGTATACCTACAACAATAATCTCTGATCGTGATCCTAGATTTGCTTCTCGATTTTGGAAGTCTCTACAGAAAGCAGTTGGAACCAAAGTAAATCTAAGTAGAGCTTTCCATCCTCAGTCTGATGGACAATCTGAAAGAATTATTCAAGTACTAGAAGACATGCTACGTGCTTGTGTTATAGAGTTAGGGAAAAATTGGGAGAAATATCTACCCCTTGTAGCGTTTGCCGACAACAATAGTTATCAAGCATCTATTCAGATGGCACCATTCGAAGCTCTATAGGGAGGAAGTGTAGAACTCCCTTATGCTGGTCTGGATTAGGGAAAAATAAAGTGCTAGAGCCTCAATTGCTTCAGGAAACCGAAGAACAAGTGAAGATCATCCATGATTGATTGAAGGTAGCTTTCGATAGACAGAATGCATATGCAGACTTGAAAATAAGAGATATCTAGTATGTTGTTGCAGACAAAGTCTTCTTAAAGGTCTCAGCTTGGAAGAAAGTCCTTCGATTTGGAAAAAAAGGGAAACTCAGTCCCCGATTCATTGGTCCATTCGAAATCACTGAAAGAATTGGACCGGTGGCCTATCGGTTAGCTCTCCCTAAAGAATTCAATAGGATCCACAATGTATTCCACGTATCTATGCTCAGAAAATACAGATCATATCCATCCCATATTCTTGAACCGGAAGAAGTTGAATTGAATCCTGACATGTCCTATGAAGAAGAGCCATTCAAATTCTTGATCGGGAAGTAAGAAAGCTTAGGAACAAGATTGTTCCTCTTGTCAAGGTTTTGTGGAGAAACCACAAGATAGAAGAAGCTACCTCGGAATCTGAAGAAGTCATGACGAAGCAATATCCTCACCTATTCGATTCAGGTAAATTCAAGGACGAATTTAATTTAAGGGGGGAGAATTGTAACACCCCAAATCCTAGCTTAGAAGTACTGGAACCAAATTTCATAAGTTGATAGCTTAATTGAATCTAGAATTAAGCTAAATTGATTAGTTAAGGCCTAATTGAAAGAATGTATGAAATAAGTGATCAAATTATAAATGATCAATTTGAATTAAAGGAGAAAGATAAGGCTTTCATGATAAACTTCATGGTTCTCTTATTTGCCCTTGACTAATTATAAGATTAGTTACTAACTAAGGTTAGTTTAGTAAAATCCTAATTCCACTAATGTGGATAACCATATTGCCATCATCTTCTTCATTATTGTTGGCCAAACAAGAGAGAAGAAATAGAGAGAAGAAAGCTTGGAAAAATTCAGCCATTGAAGAAGAAATTTAGCTTGAATGTGTAGTGATTTTTCATTGAAATTAAGCTAGAAGCAAAGTAAGTAAGATTCTGCTTGTGTTCAATTGAATAGGCAACTATATTTGTTGAATTGGACTGTTTTGATGATTATAGATGGAATTAGATATTGAATATGTTGTTATATGATTGAATGGTTGTAGAATTATACAAATTTGAAGAATGAACACTAGGTACAATGCTGGAAATTATGTGTTTGTGAAAGTGTAATAAGCTAGGTTGCTGGAAAATTGAATTGTGATGTTGAAGTGGGAATTGAATGATTAGAACTTAAAATTGAGCTATATAATTAATGAATTGATTATGATCATGAATAGGTAATATAAATAAGGTGTTAAAAAATTGAATTGTTAGCTAACAATGCTGGAAATGAAGGATAAAAGTATGAACATAGTCACAAAACATAGAAACTGTTTTGTGGAATTGAAATTGAGTAAACATGCAAGATTAGGCTTTGTAACCAACTTGCTCTATTTTGGCTGCCTTTATTAATGGATTAACATTGACTTAACATGTTTAGGATATCATATGAAATGAATTATAGAGCCAAAACATTGGTTAAAATGAATTTAAGGCATTAAAATGTGAGTAGGTACAATCTGCCCAGAATTGCTCTGTTCTGGGCAGTCACTTTGCAAATTTACCAAACACTGTATAGATCAAATTAAGGGCTGAAATTTTAATGAATTAATCCTTAGAATGTCTATTTTCATTAGGTGAAAACAGAACTGAAAACTGGGTCCTATGCTGGAAACTGTAAATAGGAATAGCTGGACAGTGCAAACTGTCCAGGTAGTGTAAATGCCCTGTCTTTGAACAATAAACTGTATTAATTGGATAAGTAATAAAATGCAAGTATATTATGGTATTATAGAAAATTTTGTTAAATTTCCAACGGTGTATAGAAATCAAAATTCTGACGTCCGGATTAAAAGATATGGCCATTTAAAGGGACAATGTGCAAACTGCCAGGCAGTAGTGTCCTGGGCAGTTTGGGACTGTTTTTGCACCTAGTAGCAAACTATTTCCAAAACAGTTTTGGGACATTGTAACCTGTCCAATTATGTCTTAAAATGAAGCAATAACAATGTGGAGATGAATTAGTAAAAAATGCTTAAAAAGAAGCATAAAACAGTAGCTAAATGTTAGGTACAATGTGATAACATTGCTACTATGATTGTGTGATATATTGTGCTTGTTTTGATGAAATGTGTATGTGTTATGCTTGCTAGACCAAGGGCAGTAAATTGGGGAAGAAGAAGATAGGAGTGGACATCCCAAAGCTAGAGGCAAAGGGATTTGGATTCAAGATAATTGAATTGCTTGGATTGTATTGTGAGTGTAGTTACCTCTAGGGTTAGGACTAGGTCCTAACCAATGTATTTGATACATTCTTGTTATGATAATGAATCTAAGCATGAATTTGACTTAATAAGGGAAGGATGAATTAAAGAAACACATGAAACATGATCCTAGTCTTCTGTACATGCCTATTCGAATTGATTATGCATGATTAGTGATAACTTGGTTGCTTGTATGTGCTATGATACAACATGGTTGAATGCTAATGACTTGTTTGAGATATGATATTATCTCACTTGATGAAATGAATCTTGAAACCACTTGACTTGTGAGCTAAGGCTCAATAGCCTAAGGGCTTAACATGAAATGATCTTGATTGACATGACCATGATCTTGAACTTGATAACTTTAATAAATGGTAATTCGAACAACCTTGGTAGCTAGTTAGATTAGGTAAAAAGGCATGCCTTAGAGTCTAGAACTCATTGTGTATGGGTGGACTACAGTCCAGGGCTAAGGCCCCTATTTGGCGATAGACGGAGGGTACGTATGTGGTCTTTGGCAGCAGTAGGAGGGTTGACCAGCACTACAGTGCATATTGTGGCAACAGTTGGTTGGAGTCTCGATTACCTATACAAACTAAGTACCAAGGGGGTTGTTTAACGAAATAACAAATGAAATAAGATTCAATTATACATGATACTTGTCTTGTATGCCATGAAATGTATGTTGCTTGACTTGAAAGCATGGCTCCTTGGTTACTTGTTTTGTAAGCATGTTGCTTGATTCATGAATTATGATTTCTTGATGCCTAACCTTGATGGCCGAATACATGCTATCCCAGATAGGATATTCTTGATGTTTGAAAGACTAGATAAGGTCACTCTTGTTACTTGAAAGACTAGCTAAGTCTACACTTGATCTAAAAGACATGAAATAACAAAATGGATAGACTTGTTACTACCTCACTAAGTACATTTTTGTACTTATCACTCTTCTTTCATTCTTCCCAACCTACAAGTTAAAGGATTCAACATTGCCTGATCTTGAAGCTTGATTCCTTGAGCAAAGAAGCATCCTACACAAGCTTTGTTAAAGTATGATTCCATACTTGTTTTGTATTCTCCTAGAATGGTGGCACTAGTTGTATCTAAGTAGCTTGAACATGCATTTTGAAGGGTTGTATATAATGCTTGACAACCTATCTATGATTTTTATATAGTTAAGGTTTGTAATGAAATTAGATAAATTGATATGGTTGAAGGTTTTGCTGCGCATATTTGGATGTTATGGAATGATCTTATGATGAACTAATTGGCTTTGAAATAGTTGATAACCTTGTCAAGCTTTTGTGAATGCTTGAAATGATCATATGTATGCTTGATTTATGATTCAAAAATGAGGAACCATGTTGCTTAAACCCTATTCGAATGACCTTGGTATGTATATGATTCAATTTTGTGTTCATGCCTTGATTACATGGGTATGGTGCACTTGTTTGATGTATGGCCAAATAATTTAGGTCATTAGGTACTAGTTACATGCCTTGTACTTGCTTTTGGTAATATGGCCAATTGGTAGTCTAATGAATTAGGCTTGAATGGTACTAGTTACAAGCTATTAAAGGTTAGATAATTTTGCTTAGTAAGTGAAGGAGTGAAATGACTAATTGTATACTAGATAAGGATCACCAAATTGAATTGGAAGCATGTAATACTAAGTAGTTTAAATAGGTTAAGAAACACTGTATATGTGTTGTAAAATGAATCATGAAAGTTGTATCTTGTATTGTAAGCAATCTAGAAATTAATCTAATGGTATTCTATGTATAGCCGAATGCTTAGAATGAAATTTGAAGATACATTTAAGATTACTTGCAAGTAAGAAATGCATGAATGGTTGCTTATGCCTTGTTTGAATGCATGCTACCTCCTTGTTTGCTTAGTTTGAATGTTAGGATGATTTAGGAGTCAAGTGAGAGCTTTCTTGATAGTTAAGTAAACAAGTATGAATGATTGTTTCCTCTTGGATGTTGAATGCCGAATGCCGAATGCAATGCTTGATTTTTGAATCAAGTTTGAATGTGTAATGCATGTATTGTCCTTGCCTTGTCTTGTCTTTTCTTGCTTGCTAAGTAACGCTCCTGAACCGAGTTACTACTAACCCGGGTAGGGGGTGTTACACTGGGTCCCTGAAGCTTTTCGATTCCTTTTAATTTCATCCATTTTTTAATTGATTTAGTGTTTTTGAATTTTGGTCCCTTTTCCAGACCTTAAACCTCTTTGTTTATCCGATTTGTATGAATGTTTAATTTTTTTGTCTTGCAAATTTATTTCCTTTAATTTCCAATTTCAATTTCCTTAATGTTTGATTATATTGCTTGTTAGATTATGTTTTGTTATTGCCTTGATAATTTATGGTTATTAAGTGTTTAAAGTAAAGTTAAGAAATGTGTATATTATGTGGCATGTGGTATGTGTATTATAGGTATTATAACCCATATAATATAGTACCTATATAATATGGCTTATATATGAAGTATAATGTATAGTTTTTCATATATGTATATAATATATGTTTTTTTATGAATTGTTTTGTATAATATATAATATAAGGTTTCTATGTAATATAAGTTTTCATTATATAACATAATATGAGGTTTTATAATATATATAATATAATGTTTTTATAATATATAGTTTTTATAATATATATATAACATAAGGTTTTAAGCAATATATATAATATAAGTTTTTTTAAAAAAAATGTATATAATATATGATTTTTCTTATAACCTACATAATATATAGATTTTTTATATAATATATGATTTTTATTATAACCTACATAATATATAGATTTTTATATAATATATAATTTTTCTTATAACCTATATAATATATAGATTTTTTATATAACATATGATATATTTTTTATGATGTGCAATATATGTTTTCTTTATATTATAGTTTTTTTAATTATATGTGGTTCTTATAATGCGTATGAGATAGTGGTTTCTTTACTAGATTAGGCCATTAGATTAGATTTAGGGTTAGATCTTAGAGCCAGTTAGGCTTTGGGTTCGAATTAATTTAGTGAATTTAAATTTATCCTTGGCTTATTAGGATAAATGTTAAATTCATTAAACTAATTGGACACTTCTTAATTACCTTCAAGATAAAATTAATATGGCAATTAGTATCACATTTAAATTAAAATCATGGTCAATTAATCTGATTCATTTTAAATAGCATTCTTGGCTCATTGAGATACTAGTTTAGAATTGATCAAATTAATTATCTTGATACAAGATAATCTATAATTTATCAGGGTTTTCTAGTTTTCTAGGGTTAATATTAGATTTGTTTAGTTAATAATTAGATCACTAATTAAACTTACATAATTTGGGCCTTTTAGGTTAGGCTTTAGTAGGCCTTTGCAAGTTTAATTTTAAGCCTTCTTATGACATCCACTTTTAATTGTCATTCATATAATCTTTAATTTCAATTGCATTTTAATTAATTTAAATCATAAAAATGAGGTATTTATTAATTCCATATTGGTGTCGTAACAGTTTGAGCTTAAAGGATGTTGACCAAATATTCGAATTAATCCTTACCGTACCAAGGTAAATGGATTAAAAATTGACAAAATCATCACATCATACTTAAATGCTTGCATCATATATAAAGGTGACGTACGAAAGTCGAACCATAAATTAACACGGCAGTCGGACTTATTCGATGTCGGTTTAATCTATGGTCCGATGTAACATCAACCTTTTTAATTAAATCTCCAATTAATTTGAATTCATCAATTTGATAAAGCCTATGCAATTAAAGTTAATTTTCATTTAATTCAATTTAAATTTCAACGATTTCCATCCATTTAAAAGCAACAAATATTTTGGTACTGATTTCCTGGCATGATGGGGGTGCTAATCCTTACCCACGCTAACCAACTCCCGGAACCTTTCACAATGAATCTTTGGTTTCTTATGGTGTCCGGCCTACCTTACCCAAGTGGTCGGTGGCGACTCCAAGTTTTTATCAATTTTCAAAAGAAAAAGAATCTTTAAACGAAGTCCCCATTTTTTAAACCAAGATTTTCAATAATGATTTAGGGGATAATTCGTAGCACCGAATTTATATACGATCCACTCTACTAACTTTAAAAAAGGTCGCTACAGCTTGGAGACTCTGTTGGGGACTTTTTTTTACAAAACAAAAGAGAGTTAGGCCAAAGAAAAAAAATGTTGCTTTTAAATGATGAAAATTATTGGAATTTTAATTGATTTTAACCAAGATGATTCTTCCTTGAAAATATGACCGAGATTGCACGGGCTTTGATAATTGTTGGTCCTCGGATTAATTTTTCATTTAATTTCTAAGGAATCACCGTCATGTGTTGCATCATATCATTAGGCTCTATACCCGAGCTCATTCCCTTATGTGGGAGTGAAACGCCACATACCCACGTGAGTAGCCTTCCACGGGTCAGTCATTCACTCCCGGAATCTACGCCTTTTGACACGTGAGCAGCCTTCCACATCATCAGGTCGTGCTTTACTTATGTCTTATTACGCATTCAAGCTTTCATTCGAATCAACTCGGGATCCTAATCATATTGCATATTATTTCTTTACAATCAAGTTATCACATTACATAGCATACTTGATTAGTACATTGATAATGCATGCTTGACATACCTTAGCCTTAGTCTCCATATTGCCGAATCATGTCAATAGATATAGGAGTAAATGCATGAACATAAAACATAGGTTTAGCATTCAATTTAGACAATATTTTATCACGCATTGATTCTATATTAGAATCATACATAATTTCATCAAACATTGGATTTCAATCACCATATGCGCATCTTCCATTTCATATATACATCACTTAAGTTCAAACATAGTATTAAATCATCCAAATTGATTACATGTTAGGCCCACTAAAACAATACATATACTAGTCATAAACACATGTTCAAATGCATGTCCAAAGCTAACTATTACAAAATCTAGTGCCATCAAACTAGGAGTATACAAAGAGTATGAATTCATACTTTTAAGCTTTCCAGAAGTGTTGCTTCAAACCCAAGATATCCTCTTGAAGTATTCTTTAATCTGTTATGGGAAGAATGAAGAGTAGAGTGGTAACTACAAGATATGTACTTAGTGAGGTAAGACTAAGTCTAGTCAATTTTCTCAAAGTATATAAATTCAAGTAGTCATGTATTTCAAAGGATCAAACCCATCTTTACAATACATATTCTATTCGAATTGCATAGGGTAATTTAGACAATCCTTACATAACATACAATCAACATAACATATTCATCATGGTACTCATAAGCCATTCGAATAACATGCTTAGAAGATAAGCAATCAATCATTCAATCCATTAAGTAGGCATTTATACATAAAGCCATCAACATACATTTCTTCCATGACAAGAAACAAGTTTGGAAACCATTCATGTGTCATCTTCCAAAGCAAGATAGTTCATTCAAGTTTCTTATATTACAAGCAATGTTCATTAAGTAATCTTTCAATATTCCTTGGTAAGTATCTTACTAGATAATCAAATCTTAATAATATGCACCGAAGTGCCAATATGCACTGTAGTGCCAATATGCACCGTCGTGCCAATATGTACCGTCGTACAAATATGCACCGTAGTTCCAATATGCACCGTAGTGCCAATATGAGCTCAAGATTCTAAGGCATGCCCTCCTATCTATCAAACTAGCTACCAAGGTTGTTGATTATCCATTTCCTTTAAGCTTTGTACAATTATTTATTCAATTCAACAATATGCCATTCAAAGGCCAAGCCCTTAGGCTTATAGAGTCTTAACTCCCAATACATAACTATCCATATCATTCAATTCAATCAACCATGTATAACATTCACAACACAAGCATATGTATGCATTGTGCATACCTTATTCTCCAAGCAAGCATGCCAATTCATACCTTAGGCATAAGCAACGCACATGACAAGCATTTGCTCATAATTGCTTAACACCCAAGTAAACACAAAGATCATGGCATCAATCATGTTATCATACATTTCATTCTTCCCTTAATTAGCCAAATATATTTTAAGTCATGTTACATAGCATTAACATTTCATTTAAACAATAACAAGGTTGGTTAGGACCTAAGTCCCAACCCTAGGATAGTTACACTCACAACACTCCTAGCAATTCAACTATCTTGGATCCAAATCCCTTTGCCTCTAGCTTTGGGATGTCCACTCCTATCCTCTTCTTCCCCAATCTGCCACCCTTGGTCTAGCAAGCAAAGCACATATACATATCATCACAACAAGCACAATATCACACAATCATAGTAGCAATGTTATCACAATGTACCTAACATTTAGCTACTGTTTTTATGCTTCTTTTTAAGTATTTCTTACCAATTCATCTTCACATTATTATTACTTCACTTTAATACATAATTGGACAGATTACAATGTCCTAAAACTGTTTTGGAAACAGTTTCTTACTAGGTGCAAAAACAGTCACAAACTGTCCAGGACACTGCTGCCTGGCAGTTTGCACACTGTCCCTTTAAATGGCCACATCTTTTAATCCGTACGTCAAAATTTCGATTTCTATTCACCGTTGGGAATCTTACAACGATTCCTATAATACCATTTAAGACTTGCATTTTATTTCTTATACATTTAATACAGTTTATTGTTCAAAGACAGGGCATTTACACTGTCTGGACAGTTTGCAATGTCCAGCAATTCTTATTTACAGTTTTTAGTATAGGACCCAGTTTTCAATTCTGTTTTCACCTAATGAAAACAGACATTCTAAGGATCATGTCATTAAAATTTCAGCCCTGAATTCAAACTATACAATTTTTGGTGAATTTTCAAAGTGACTGCCCAGAACAGAGCAATTCTGGGCAGATTGCATCTAGTCACATTTTAATGCCTTTAATTCATTTTAACCAATGTCTTGGCCCTATAATTCATTTCATATGATATCATAAACATGTTAGGTCCATTTTAGTTCATTAAACAAGGCTACCAAACCAGAGTAAGTTGATTACAAAGCCTAATCTTGCATGTTTATTCAATTTCAATACCACAAAACAGTTTCTAGATTATATAACTATGTTCATGTTCTTATCCTTCATTTCCAGCATTGGTTACCTACAATTCAATTTGTTTAACCTCTTCTTTACATTACCTATTCATGATCATCATCAATTCATTATTTCCTTAGCTCAATTTCATATTCAAATCATTCAATTTCCACTTTAACAACACAATACAATTTCCAGCAACCTAGGTTTGTTACACTAGCATGAACACATAATTTCCAGCCTTGTACCTAGTTTCATTCTTCAATTTTGCATGATTCTACAACCATATAATCACCGAACAACATATTCAATGTCTAATTCATCTAACATCATCAAAATCAGTCCAATTCCACAATCATAGTTGCCTATTCAATTAATCACAAGAAGAACTATACTTACTTTCCTTCTTGCTTAATTTCAATGAAAATTTCCTACACATGCAAGCTTGATTTTTTTCTCTTCAATGGCTGAATTTTCCAAGATCTTTTCTCTCAACTTTCCTCTCTCAATTTCGGCTAGAGTGGGAACAATGAAGAAGATGACAACAATAATTCCTTGTTATTGGAATTGTGTTTTGTCTAAATTGTCCCTTAATTAGTTGCTAATCTTGTAATTGGTTAAGGGCAAATAAGAGATTCATGATATTTATCATGCAATCTCAATCTTTCTCTTTTAATTCATTGTAGTCATTCTAATTTGGTCACTTATTTCATTCATCCTTTCAATTAGACCCTTAATTATTCAATTTAGCTTAATTCTTAATTCAATTAAGCTATCAACTTATACAATTTTAACTCCAATACTTCTAGACTAGAATTTGGGGTGTTACAACTTTAGTGGACAATACTGCGAGGCATGCTTGGTTCTCATTCATGGATGACTTTTTGGGGTACAACCAGATCAAAATGCACCCAGGACATGGAGAAAACCACTTTTATGACCATGTGGGGCACATTTTGTTACAAAGTGATGCCCTTCGAATTAAAAAACGCCGAGGCAACTTACCAAAGGGCTATGGTAACCTTGTTTCATGATATGATGCATAAGGAAATTGAGGTATACGTCGATGACATGATAGCCAAATCTAAGACCGAGGAGGAGCACATCCAAAACTTGCAAAAACTCTTCCAAAGGCTAAGAAAGTATCAGTTGAAGTTCAACCCGGCCAAATGCACCTTCGCAGTTACATCAGGGAAGCTTTTGGGTTTTGTGGTAAGTTAGAAGGGCATCGAGATCGACCCCAACAAGGTGAAAGCGATTCAATATCTTCCACCACCGTAAACACAAAAGGAGGTTCGAGGATATTTGGGGAGGTTAAAATACATCTCCCGGTTCATATCTCAATTGACTAATAAGTGTGACCTCGTCTTCAGACTACTCTGAAAGAATAACCCGGGGTCTGGGACGAAGATTGTCAAGAGGCGCTAGAAAAGATCAAGAAGTATTTGACCGATCCTCCAATTCTAGTAGCACCAGTGTCAGATAGACTGTTGATCCTGTACCTGAAAATCTTTGAAAATTCTATGGGGTGTGTATTGGGACAACACGATGACTCAAGCAAGAAGGAAAGGGCAATCTACTATATGAGCAAGAAGTTCACCGATTGTGAAACGCGATACTCGCCAATTTAGAAATTATGTTGTGCCTTAGTATGGGTTACTAAGCGGCTATGACAAAACAAGTTGTATCATACCACCTGTTCAATTTCCTGAATGGATTCGCTGAAATTTCTGATCTAATTACCAACATTGATCTGGAAGATGGCCCGTTGGCAAATGCTCTTTTCAGAGTTCAACATCATTTATGTGAACCAGAAAGCGGTAAAAGGAAGTGTCGTGATAGACCTTTTGGCAAGTCGCGCCTCAGATGACTATGAACCATTGGACTTCCATTTCCCAGACAAAGATTTGATCTGTGGTCTATCCGAAGGGAGGCCTGTTGCAGAGAAAGAGGGATGGAAACTTTATTTTGACGGGGCATCGAATGCCCTAGGCCATGGAATAAGGGCACTATTAATTTCCCCTGAAGATGACTACTACCCTTTCACAAGTAGGTTGGAATTCTTCTACACCAACAATATAGCCGAGTATGAAGCCTGCGTCATGGGACTCCGAGCGGCCATTGAGAAGAAGATCAAAGTGCTCCGAGTTTTTGAAGACTCTTCCTTGGTAATCTACCAACGTCGAAAAGAGTGGGAGACGAGAGATCCGAAGCTAATCAAATACCACGATTTGATCCAAGATTTGGTCAAAATTTTTGAAGAAGTCAGTTTCACCTACTTGCCAAGAGAGGATAATCAAATGGCCGACGCTCTAGCCACTTTGGCCATCGTGTTCAAAGTAAATAGGATGATCGAAATGAAGCCAATCGAGATGCAAACTTTTGAGGTGCCAAACCACTACTATAGTTTGGAAGAGGAAGAGGATGGCAATCCATGGTATTATAACATCCTCCAATACATCAAATACCAGACTTACCCAAAAGGCGCCAACGATAATGACAAAAGAACTATCAGAAGGTTGGCATCGAGGTACGTCTTCGATGGAGAGGTTCTGTACAAAAGAAGCGAAGATCAGATACTGTTGAGATGTGTCCATGCCCGGGAGGCTGAAACTATTTTCGTAGAGGTCCATGGAGGTTTATGCGGAACCCACGCTAGCGGATTCTTGATGGCTAGGAAAATCATGAGATACGGCTACTTTTGGTCAACAATGGAGGGAGATTGCTTCAATTATGCAAAGAAATTCCATAAATGCCAAATCTACGCCGATAAGATACATTCCCCGCCAATACCACTTCACGTCATGAACTTACCATGGCCTTTTGCTGCCTGGCGAATATACGTCATTTGTTAGATACACCCAAAAGCTTCTAATGGCTATCGTTTCATCTTAGTAGCTATAGATTACTTCACCAAATGGGTAGAAGCCACCTTGTACAACAACATCACAAGAGTGACAGTTTGCAAGTTCCTCAAGAAAGAAATTATATGTTGATATGGCCTGCCCGAAAGAATCATCACCGACAATGCTTCCAACTTGAATAACAAAATGATGGCATGAAAAGATACCTTTTTCTCTATTTGCTTATCGAACCTCTGTGAGGACCTCCACCGGGGCAATGCCATACTCTTTGGTATATGGCACGGAGTCGATATTACCCATCAAGGTAGAGATTCCATTACTTGGAATTTTGAACGAAGTAAAGTTGGATGAGGATGAATGGATGCAAGCTAGGATTGATCAGCTAAACCTCATTGAAGAAAAGAGGTTGAGGGCCATTTGTCACAGCCAAATGTATCAAAAAAAGATGATGCTAGCCTATAACAAAAAAGTTTGCCCGATAGAGTTTCAAGAGGGGGATCTGGTGCTTAAAAAGATCTTACTTAACTAAAAAGACTTCCGAGGGAAGTGGATGCCTAATTGGGAAAGGCCTTATGTTGTAAAAATGCCTTCTCTGGAGGAGCATTAATCCTAGCAGAGATGGATGGGAAAGAGTTGAGCAACCCTATAAACTAGGACCCTATAAAAATATTATGCCTAAAAAAGAAAGGAAAAAAAGAAAAAAGAGAAAAAAAGAAGAAATAAAAGGAAATGAGGGTTTAGGGCGAAAACCCAAAGATGGGCGTCTTAAAACCAAGGGGGATCTGAATTGAAAATTCGAATAGGACGGTTCAAATATACTGGGATTCTGGCATTCGATCGGCAGGCTTTGTTGAAAGACTATGCTTCGATCCTTAGCTCATCAAGAATTGCAACCAAAAATGGCGAGTGAAGGGTCTACAGCAATTGATGGGTCTTTATTGTTCATACAGTCGATACTAACTATATCTTTTTTCTCATGTTTGTCATGACTTTCAAAAATATGCTAATATTTCTCTAAGTATTAATAAAATATTATTCTCGTTTCCGTTGTCCGTCTCACAATCATCTCGTAGATGATTTGGCATAGATTATGGATAAACAAAGGATTTCTTGGCATTACTATGATTTGACCTAATGTGTGTGGGTTATTCTAGGGTAGAAGGTAAATCCACCGAAATTGGGGAAAGAAGACCTCGAGGGAGAATTTGACGAGATTCACCGAAGAAAGGCAACGAATACCTTTCGAGCGAAAGAAAGAAGAAGAATAAAAGAAAAAAATAGAAGAAAAAAAAGAGAAAGAAAGAAGAAAGAAGAAAAAGGGGGAGAAAAACTCTAAAGTGAAAACCCGAAAGGGCACTTTAGAGTGAAAGGTTTAAGAGTTCGAGAGAAATGGGGAATAAAGGGTAAACCCGAGTGAAAGGTAGCGCACCACCGATATAATGAAGAGAAAAGGAAAGTAAGAGAAGATCAAAATCAAGGGACCAAGAAGAAAAATGTCTGAGAAATTTAGTGTCATTCATCATCATACTTAGTTAGACATCCCTAAGTTAGGAGCATGCTAACTTATACCATTGTAGCATTTCATCTCTTTTTATTAATATTTGAAGGATAAATCGAGTACCTCCTAAGAAGAGAAATAAACGACGAAATGGAAACTTAACAGGAAATTTTAAGCTGAGGATTTCAAATGTGCTACTCCACGGCGAAAGAGACAAGACCCTTCATAAGAGGAGAAGAAAATTAACCTGTCCGTTCAGGCTCATGAAGAACAGAAACCTTCATGGAACCTTCATTTGAAGAATTACTATTTGTTCACTACCGCTTTGGAGGAACATGTCGTCTTTGCATTGGTTTCATTTTTGCCGCTTTAGGAAATGAGTCCATCTACTAGTCGATGACGCTCGATTTGTTCGTTGCCGCTTCAGGGGAACGCATCGTTTTTGCCTAGTGTTGTTTCTACCATTTCGGGAAACATATTCTCCTTCCATTTGAAGTTATTCATTGCCGCTTCAGAGGGATAGTTCATCTAGAAAAATCATCTGGTTAGCCCCTTGCTGCTTCGGAAGGACATGCCAGCGTTATCCAATTTGTTTTTCCCGTTTCGGGAAAGCAAGTTATTTTGATTTCGTCATGGCCGCTTCGGAGGATCAAATCGTCCATCAGGGAAGTCAGATAAAATTAGTACTTATGGTCTTTGCTTTATCCTTGTTTTACAAGGATAATCAAAGAGGGGTAGTTGAATAACTAATTTTATCCGGGGTGTTAACCTACTTTACCTTTTTGACTATTTCATAGTAGTGGGCCATTTTTACATATATACTATTATGTGATAATAAGATAGTGATTATGATAATTGGGTATTATGAATATATAGGTATTATGCCCATGTGTATTATTATATGTATGTTAGGTATGTGACATTAGTAGGTGTTTATTATATGTATGTTTATTATCTATGTGTTTATAGAATTATACGTGTATGTGCTTATTGTACGCATTAGTAGTGTATGCTATTATATGCTTGTAAGTATGTATTAGGTAATGTGTATTAACATTTGTATATTAGGTGTAGGTACATTTGATTATATATATAAGTATGTTATATTATATGTTATTATTATAACATGGGCTGATTATTAATTAAAAAAGAACAAATCCAATAAATAATAACAAATATAAGCACAATTAAATTAAAAATTGTCCAAAGTCCATTACAAGCTTTTTAATTAGATACATAGCCCATTAGGCCCAAAATAATTAAACTAAAAAACCCTATAATGCCTATCTGATCCATCCTTTATTTGTTCATCCGTAATCAAGGGAGAACCGTCAGATCAAGACGGATCCAACGGTCCAGATTGAAGCCAGGCACCCCTTCGAATCGCGCGTGTGATGCACGCGCAGGCTCCCTGGCTTCCCACGCGCGAGTGAGGCCCACGCTCGAGGTTCTTCGACTCCCACGCGCCACATGACTCCATCAGGTGTTGTCACGTCATTCCTCAGATGCCATCAGGGCCGTTCATCTCTAGGAAAATCTTGGCCATTGATCTAGGACCAATTCGACGGTCCTCCTTGACGCTGGCGATCCCACGTCCTTTCACCGGCTCTCAACCACCAAACAGACAAAAAGAACATAAAAAATAGAGGATATCAGTGCTGCCATCATCCACAGTAAATCCATTAAATTTTTTCTTAGAAATATAAACAATAGATTAGATAGGCTATGAGTAATATGAAGATGATATAAACAATGTACTCAACCAGTTGTAACACCAAGTTCAAACGGGGGGAACACATCAAAATCAAATAAAAAGAATCTTTCAAGGTATTTTCCTTTTTTTCTCTATTCGAAACATGCATAAAAAGGGAAAATAAAACAAAAGTTTAGGGTTTACCCTTGTGCTGCCATGTTCCCCTTACCGGTGATAAGCCTCACGGTCTCCTGAGACCATCCGATGGTGAACCGGTGAGGAGGTAGACGCCGAAGAGTGGTTTCAGAGTAGGGTTTTGGGCTTTAAGTTTTTTTCGGTTCAGTTTTTTAAGAAAAAAGGTACTTTGACGTTTTTTTAGGTGAAAAGAAGGGTGGATTTGGGATCTACAAAGGAAAAAGGAGGTTTTCGGAGTTTTAAGGGTCATCGACGACCGGTGACGGTTCGAGGCGGCTGAAACGCCTCGGTTCATCAGAATCTGGGTTTAATCCCATAATTTCAGAGGATTTGGGGGGATTATAACACAAAAATGGCAAAAAATAATCTAATTTTTGACCGAAAGAGGGGTTATATAGTGTTTTATAATTTTTTAAATGGGATATTTTCCACATAAATCCCTCCGCCCTAAAACATTTACACCCGCAGTCCTTCCGCATGGTCCAATTACAACTTTGGTCATTCCCCCATTTTAATTACAGGCCCAACCATTCTGCCTATTTTAATTATGCCCTGGGTCCCTGAAGCTTTTCGATTTCTTTTAATTTCATCCTTTTTTAATCGTTTTATTGTTTTTGAATTTTGGCCCCACAGTTTTGATTTTATTCAATTTGGTCCCTTTTCCGAACCTTAGACCTCTTTGTTCATCCTTTTTGTATGCATGTTTAATTTTTTTTTGTCTTGCATATTTATTTCCTTTAATTTCCAATTTCAATTTCAATTTCCTTAATGTTTGATTATGTTTTGTTATTGCCTTGATAATTTATGGTTATTAAGTGTTTGAAGTAAAGTTAAGAAATGTGTATATTATATGGCATGTGGTATGTGTAGTATAGGTATTATAACCTATATAATATAGTACCTACATAATATGGTTTCTATATGAAGTATAATGTATAGTTTTTCATATATGTATATAATATATGTGTTTTTTATGAAATGTTTTGAATAATATATATTATAAGGTTTCTATGTAATATAAGTTTTTATTATATAACATAATATGAGGTTTTATAATATATATATAATATAATGTTTTTATAGTATATATAATATATAGTTTTTATAATATATAACATAAGGTTTTAGGCAATATATATATAATATAAGTTTTTTTTTAAATGTATATAATATATGATTTTTCTTATAACCTACATAATATATAGATTTTTTATATAATATATGATTTTTCTTGTAACCTACATAATATATAGATTTTTTATATAACATATGATTTTTCTTATAACCTATAAATTTTTTTATATAACATATGATTTTTTTATGATGTGCAATATATGTTTTCTTCATATTATTTTTTTTATTATATGTGGTTCTTATAATGCTTATGGGATGTTGGTTTCTTTACTAGCTTAGGCCATTAGATTAGATTTAGGGTTAGATTTAGAGCTATAGTTAGGCTTAGGGTTCGAATTAATTTAGTGAATTTAAATTTATCATTGGCTTATTGAGATAAATGTTAAATTCATTAAACTAATTGTACACTTCTTAATTACCTTCAAAATAAAATTAATATGGCGATAAGTTTGACATTTAAATTAAAATCATGATCAATTAATCTAATTCTTTTAAATAGCATTCTTGGCTCATTAGGATACTAGTTTAGAATTGATCAAATTAATTATCATGATACAAGATAATCTATAATTTATCAGGGTTTTCTAGTTTTCTAGGATTAATTAATTTGGGGTCAATATTAAATTTATCTAGTCAATAATTAAGATCACTAATTAAACTTACATAATTTGGGCCTTTTAGGTTAGGGTTTTAGTTGTCTTTTGCAAGTTTAATTTTAAGCCTTTTTATGACATCCATTTTTAATTTTCATTCATATAATCTCTAATTTCAATTGCATTTTAACTAATTTAAAATCATGAAAAGGATGTACTTATTAATTCCAATATTTGTGTCGTAACAGTCCGAGCTTAAAAGATGTTGACCAAATATTCGAATTAATCCTTACCGTCTCGAGGTAAATGGATTAAAAATTGACAAAATCATCACATCATACTTAAATGCTTGCATCGTGCATAAAGGTGACGTAAGAAAGTCGAACCATAAATTAACACGGCAGTCGGGCTTATTCGATGTCGGTTTAATCCATGGTCCGATGTATCATCAACCTTATTAATTAAATGTCCAATTAATTTGAATCCATCAATTTGATAAAGCCCGTGCAATTAAGGTCAATTCTCATTTAAGGACTCCAAATTGAATTCAATTTAAATTTCAACGATTTTCATCCATTTAAAAGCAACAAATATTTTGGTACCGATCTTCGGGCGTGATGAGGGTGCTAATCCTTCCCCACGCGTAACCAACTCCTGGACCCTTTCACAATGAATCTCTGGTTTCTTTGTTGTTCGGCCTACCTTACCAAAGTGGTCGGTGGCGACTCCAAGTTTTTACCAATTTTCAAAAGAAAAAGAATCTTTAAACGAAGTCCCCAATTTTTAAACCAAGATTTTCAATAATAATTTAGGGGAAATTCATAGCACCGAATTTATATACGATCCACTCGATTGTCTTTAAAAAAGGTCGCTACACAAACAAATACCTCTTATTTGGTGGATCAGGATGTCGAATGATTAAATCTCGAATATGCACCCAAGCTATGCAGTCAGTCTTTCCCCTTCTCGCAATGTTTCCTCGAAACCGTGCTTTGCTCATCCCGGTGATGCCAATTAGACTTTCTAGGAAATTCGGCGGGTCTTTGGGTTTGATGTAGACCTTCCCTACCTTTAATCTCGGATAATGGAGGAGGGTCGTATATTCCTTGATTGTGGGAGTCATATACACCTTCCCAAAAGTGAAGCAGCAGTATCCTGGGTTAAGAACTGTGTTAAGGCTCTGAACAAATGCATATCGTTCTGAACATTTAGTAAAAGCGAAATTTCACTGAACTCCTATTGGAAAATTTCTTTCATATCTGAATCTCAACTCTGCCATATTTCACTTAATTCATGAAGATCATTCTGCTTAGAAACAATCAGAGTGGGCTCGATAATCTCTGACACATGTTCTGCCGTCAAGATGTCCCCTTTTTCCATCTGCATTCACTCGGACCATCCCCATACTGAAGCATTACTACTTTTGATTGTACAGAACCTCTCTTCCATATTGAACACCTTATAAAATTAAATTTTCTCGAAGCAACATCTATGTATGGTATGACATGCAAATTGAATGCAGGAAAATAAAGAAACAACAAAAAAACAAGTCAATATGGTGAATTTATCGAATAAAAAAATTAAACAAATTAAATGCTCAATAATAACATAAAGGAATCAATTAAAAGTACAGAAATATGCACAACAAACAAAAGTAAACATACACGGAACAGAACCTAAAAGGGCTATTCCTAAATGGGCAGCATACCAACGTGGCTCTAAAAAAGGTGGGCTCCTATGGTCCACTATATGTGGTTAAGTTCTAAAGTAAACGGTATCCGAACTTTTTCTAGGACGTTGATTCGGGGGAATATGACCCTTATACCATACGGAGGTGAATACCCCACGAAATATAAGGACCGTATTTCGGAAGTGAATTACAACACCATACGGAGGTGAAAACCCCACGAAGCGAAGTAATCACTCCCACTTAAAGGTTCTAAATCTAATAAATGATGCCAATTTATATCAAACATTTATGCAATTAACAAAAAAGATTTAGAAATTAAAAATTAAATTAAATCAAATTTTTATTTTCCTTAATAGATACGATGCGAACCCAATTAAGGCTTAACTCCTTTTTTATTTTTTGAAACAAAAAAATTATGTTCCCAGTGGAGTCGCCATGCTGTAGTGACTATTTTTTGTATAACGAAAAGAGGTTTTCGGCTTTTTATAAAATATTTCATTTAAAAGGGGAATTTTGCAAAACTCGTTTTTTGTAAAAAAAATGGAATGACCACCGATCAATTCAAAAGGGTAGACTGGACATTGAAAAAATAAAACCAGAAAAAATTTGGGCCCGAGAGTTGGTTACGCATGGGGAAGGATTAACACCCCCATAACGCCCAAAATTGGTACCTAAAGATCAACATCATATTTATTAAGAAAAATAAAAAATCGAGTTAATTTAAATTTCAATTCCTAAAATGCATGTATGCATGACAGTTTAAAATTTGCCTCGATATCCACACAGTCAAAGGAGATGACACCTGGAGACCGGGATGTTCCTCCCAATAGAATACCGGAACAATAAGGCCTAACACTATATGTAATAGGATATATGTATGAACAATTAATTTGATAAAGTATATTAAATCACAATAATAATACTAACAAATCCAAAAACAATATTAAGATGTAAAGATAAATGTATAAACATTATTTAATACAACATATTATTATACAGTATACTAATATAATTATAAACATGTCGTACATAATATAATAACATACAATAATAATACACAATATGTATTAGGGACTAAAAAAAGGAAAATAGATTAGGGGAACCAAATTGAAAGCAAATAAATGACCAAATTGAAAAACCTCTAATACTTCTAGGGACTGCAGGGCAGAATATCTAAGAGCTGAGGCCCTTATTATGCTATTCTTCCATTTTAGTTTAGCTGATCGGGCCAAATTGAAAGAAAAAAACTTGAAAATCAAATTAAAAGAAAATAAGAATGCGATTGAAGACTGAGGAAACTCTGGAGGGACCAAGGAAGTGATTAGACCATGCGGCAGATTATTAGTACGAATTAGTTTAGAACGGAAGGATTTAGTATGTAATTTAACCATTTTTAAGATTTATAACTAAAGAAAAACCTACAGATTTGTTTTCTTTCCCCTATCTTTTTTTCACGCGGTTCTCCTCCCCTATTTCTCTATGTGTTTCATCTTTAGAACCCTAGGATAAACAAAATCAAGCCCCATTTTTTCTTAACATCAAGATTTTTTTAGATCTAAAAGAAACGAGAGGCTAATCGGTGTGTGGCTCGAATCAGTCATGGGTGGTTCATCATCGACAGTGAACGACGACGACAGTTTAGATCCGAACCAAGGTAAGATTAAAGATCCTCATTTTTTGGTGTTTATATTCGAAAGAAAATAAGGATTTACCCTCTTTTTTCACTTTGAAACTTAAGATCTAGAAAATTGTTTTTGCTTTTTACTTCTTGATCCCCAGGGACCTTTATAGGTAACAAAACCTGGGTTTTATACCCATTTTAGTTACCACAAAAACATAAAAGAAACCCCCACTCTTTTATGGCTTGATTTGGATCTGAATGATGACATTAGGGACAATAATCCTTTCTTTTCCTTGATTTTGCAGATTTGGGTGGTGGAGCAGGTGGTCGATCAGAGATGGGTGGTGGGAAGCCTTGGCGGTGCACGTGGCGACCACGCGAGCGTTAAAGAGTCGCGTGTGGCAGCCATGTTTGGGGAAGGTGAAGTGGTAAATGGCAGTGACATATAAGGGTATTAAGGTTAGGGTTCTATTATTTTAGGTTATATCCAGGTCGAGTCAGGTTAAATGGGTACCGGGTTATGGGTAATTATTGGGTAAATGGGTTTGGCAGATTTATAAGTGGGTTTGGATAAATGGGTTTGTAATGGGTCACATGTTATAATGGACTTGGTTTGTGTATATGGTTTGTATTTGGAAAAATTAAATGAGTGGATTCAATTTAAATTTAGATCTAGATTTTTCATTGAATTTGGGTTTGTTCCCATGACAAAAATGGGTTATTACAATTATACTTCACCAACTTATCATAAACCTCTTGTAACTCATCATAAAATTCTTGAAGCTCATCAAAAGTAAAATCAAATTTAGATGAGTTTGAGGTTACCTTAGGATCCTCTTCCAATGCTATGAGACAAATATTTGCTACTTCTTGCTCCTCCTCATTGAATGAGTCCTCATCACTCCAACTAGCAACATGATTCTTGAGCTTCTTCTTCTTCGTGAAGCTCTTCTTCTTTAGTTGGGGGCAATCAAACTTGATGTGTCCCGACTTCTTACACTCATAGCAAACGATATGGTCTTTCTCCTCTTCATTTTGCTTGTTCTTAAAACCCTCTCTCTGATGGAACTTTCTTACCCCAGTTGGATTTCATGAACCTTGTGAATCTTTGGTTAACATAGCAATTTCTTCATCTTATTCTTCACTAGAATCGCTCTCTTCTTATAAGCTTTGCGAGCAATTCCCATCTTCTTATTCTCCACTTTCTTCTTCTCCATCTTCTTATTTTCCTCATTTTTCTCATATTCTCTTCATTTTTTCATGATCTCATGAGTGAGAAGAGACCCCAAGAAAGCATTAAGCTTCAAGGTCTTGAGATCCTTGGCTTCGATGATGGTAGTCCTATTTCTATCCTATGACTTGGGAAGAGAATAAATAAGCTTTCAAACAAGCTTGTCTTTTGAAATGACTTCTCCATAGCCGTTAAGCCCGTTGACGATTACAGAGAATCTATCAAACATCTTGGTGATGTCTTCATCCGGTTCCATCTTGAAGTTCTCATAGCTAAGATTTGGGAGTCTAATTTTGGTCTCCTTGACATCATTGGTGCCCTTGTATGTAAATTTAAGCTTGTCTCATATCTCCTTTGCTCTTGTGCAATAAGACATCTCGTCATACTCGTTCGGTCCTAGAGCGCAAAAGAGTATATACACGGCTTTGTCGTTGATTTGCATCTTCTTCTAATCTGCATCGGTGTACTCTTGCCTTGTCTTGTGGATAGGCCGGTCACTTTCTTCCTTCATTGGAATGGATGGCCCATCTTTCACTACATCCTAAAGAAGGTAGTTGTTGGATTTGATGAAGAGCCTCATCCTATTTTTCCAATAGGAGTAGTATGCCCCATTGAAGAAAAGGTGGTTTGGAGATGGATTATGACTCGTAGAGGTTGTTGCTGGAAGAAGAGGCTATGGCTCGATGTGTTGATTGATTGAACACCTTAGGATCAACTCAAGTGGGTGTAAATCTTTCTAACGAATGTAGCTCTAATACCAATTGTTGGGGTGATCAATAAATACAAGATGGCCAAGAGGGGGTGAATTGGAAAACAAAAATTTTGGTGGAAGCAATTGGAAAGGTAAGAAAAATTGGGACACAAGATTTATAGTGGTTTAACTTTCTCAACAAGGTTTACATCCTGTAAACACTAATTTTATCCGGGTATGTTAACCCGGGTTTTTATCACCACCACTACCACAACCACAACCACCACGACCATCACTACTACTACTACTATTGGATGATAATACATAAGCAAATCAGATATAATAATAGACCCATTTAATTAAATAGTCCAAGTCCATTAATATACAAATAGCCCGTAAGGCCCAAAATAGTTTAAACCTTAAACCCTAAAACTAATATGATGAACCCTTTTGTTTATCCTTTGCGCAACCAACTTGTGATCGTTGGATCAAATATGATCCAACGGTCTACATGAGCCACGAGGTCCTCTAGCGGGCGTGAGTGAAGATCACGCCCGTCCCATCATCTCCCATGCGTGCGTACAAGACAAGCCCCGACTTCTCAGCTCCCACGCTATACGTGTCTACATCTAGCGCTGCCACATCATTCTCCAAGCTTCATTACGACTGTCCATTCTAGGTGAGATCTCGACCGTTGGATCAAATCTGATTCAACGACCCAGATTGGATCTACTCGATAGACTCTTCGCCTCTTCTTCATTCGATGATCGCCACGTATCCAAATTAAAGGTTCCATCACCGCCGGAGAATGCACTGCCACCGTACGGCCACCAAATCTCTCACAACCACCATTATCCGCAAAAGTAATAAAAACAAAGGGGATATCAGAACCCAAAATCATCTACGATTTTTTCATTTAAAGTTTACCTATTCTTGTAAACAAGAAAATCAGATATATATGATGTAAAGACCTCATTTGTAATCGGTTCTGGGATAATCAATAAAAAACAAGGAAATTTAGAAGGTATTCTCCCTTTTTTCTATTTGCATGCAAACGAAAATAACTTAATCAATAGTCAGAGTCTTTACCATTCCGCCTGTCCTAGGGTATCTCCAGTGATGGACAAGCCCACCGTTCGGTGACAAACCTCTCGGACTCCTTTTGAGCCATGTATGGTGACTTGGGCAGTTGGGTTTTTAAAAAAAAGAGGTGTACTATTTTTACAAGAAAAGGGGTTTAGGGTTTCGATTTTGAAAAATTAAGGTTAGATCTTGTTCTAGGAGCAAAAAAGGGTAATTTTGATCTGGTTTCAGGGTTCGCCGGCATCGAGGAACGGCGTCCGGCAGCGATGGACGGTGGTTAACGCTGCGGGAGTTCGCCAAATCCTGGGTTCGTTCCCAGACATGGATGAACACACGGTGGTGTTCATCCTCTTTTAAAGAGAATGAGGTGAGTTTTGGAGGGGTTCAAAAAAATGAGAAAGAGTCGGTTTTTTGGTTTAAAAATGTTTTTATACTCGATTAAAACTTTAAAATGTGTTATTTAAAAAATAAATCCCTCTGCCCCAAAATAATCTAGCCGGCAGTCCTTCCGCCCTTTTTAATCACCTCTAGGTCCAATGGTATATTTCCATATTTAGTCCCTAATTAAGCATGCATATTTAATTTCAACACTGTTAATTTAATTTCTTTAATTTTAGCTCTTATTTTATGTATATCTGTTCAAGCATTTATTCATTTTTCGATAAGTGTTGTTCATTTTGCTTATTCTTGGTTGCTTGTTATTGCGTTTTAATATTTGCACATCATGTACATATTAAGCATATATGTACAATCTAATATGTATTATATAATATGGGAATATTATTATATCTTATATACATATAATATATAATATGTGTACTTATATATGATACAGAGTCCATGATCATTGTGTTAAATGACAAAAAATGTTGTTAATTGTATTATGACTTTAATATATGTACATATATAGTATATAATATAGTTTATATTATTAATTTATATTTTTTAGGTTATTATTGAAACCTAACCCTTCTTTTTACATGTATATATATGTGGTTATCCTTATTTTATTCATGTTACCATCAATATGTTCATTCATGCATGATTAATTGTCATGTTTAATTTATCGCTCTATTTTATTTTAGTACTCGAGGTCTCGATATTCTAGTGGGAGTGTCGTCCCAAGTATTCGGGCGTCATCTCCTTTGGTATCGTAGGTTGCGGGTTAGGTTGTTTGATTTGTATGACCATGCATCCATGCATCTTAGGGATTAATAAGTAATTTAGTTCGAATTTTAAATTTTCTTAATAAATATGATACGAACCCTTAGGTACCAATTTTCAGGCGTAATGGGAACCCTTCCCCACTCATAACTGACTCTCGAACCTTTTAAATCTCTGGTTTTATTATTCGGTGTCTGGTCTACCTTATCTATGTGACTAGTGGCGACTCCTGATTTTATTTCAAAACGTGGTTTTTAAAGAAATACCCCTAAACTAAATTTTTCATAAAAAGTGGGATATGTTCGGATTTTTTAGTCGCTACAGAATGACAACTCTGCTGGGGAAGAATTTTTTTTTTCAAAAAAAAGGAGAGTCAAGCCTTAGTCAGGTTTGTATTGTAATTATTAAGAAAATTTCAATTCGATTTAATTTAATTTTTAAATTCCCAACCTTGTTTGTTTACTACTTTGTTTATTCGGTGTTTGATATAATTTGTCATCACATGTTAGTTCTAGAACAATTAAGTGGGAGCGGTTACTTCGCCTCGTGGAGAGTTCACTTCCGTATGGTGTTGTAATTCACTTATGGGATTCGATCCTTATATTTCGTGGGGTTCACGCCCCCGTATGGTATAGGGGTCGTATCCCCCCGAATCGATGTCCTAGCGACAGTTCGGGTACCCTTTACTTTAGAACTTAACCGCATAAAGCGAATCATAGAGCTCACCTTTAAAACCATGCCAGAACTAAGTCCGTTTGGTGGTAACCCTTTTAGGTTCTACTTGATATATTCATACCTTTTTTACTATGAATATGTTAGCTACGTGCTTTTAATTGTTTTAATTTATTGAATTATTTATTGTTTTACATTTAATTCATTAAATTTATTTATTACACTGTACTGGCTTTCTTTTTTTTGTTTTTTGATTCATTTTATTCTTTTTTCCTTTTTTTGTTGCATTCAATTTGCATTTCATATCATACATAGGTGTTGATTCAAGGACAATTCACTTTAGAAGGCAGTTGATATAGGAGAGAGGTTCTGTAATACCAAAAGCAGTAATGCTATAGTGTGGGGTTGGTCCGAGCGAATACAGATGGAAAGAGGGGACAACCTAGCAGTGGGACATGTGTCAGAGGTTACCAGTCCCACTTCGATCATTTCCAAGCAAAACGACCTACAAGAGTTGCAGGAAATATGGCATTGTTGGGATTCGGGTATGAAGTAGGTCTTTTAGCAAGAGTTCGGTGACATAGCTCTTCTGTTGAATGTCCAAAATGACATGTATTTGTTCAGGGCCCTAACTCAGATTTGGAACCCGAGATATAGCTGCTTCATTTTCAGGAAGGTGGACATGACTTCCAGAATCGAAGAATATATCGTATTACTCTATTGCCCAAGGTTCAAGGAAGAGAAAGTCTACACCAAACCTAAAGACCCGCCGCTCTTCTTACAGAACTTGACTGATATCACCGAAATGAGCAAGGAATGGTTTTAGGGTAAGATCATGAAAAAAGGATAGACCGATTGTATAGCTTGGGGGCATGTTCAAGACTTGATTCATCTGCATCCTGACCCACCGAAGAAAAGGCACTTGTTTTCTTTATGCATCTATGGGTTGGTCCCCAAGGCTTTAGGACACATAGACTACGCCACGACATATTTGTTTGAAAAACTTAAGAAAAGGATCAATCCAGCACTCGCTATATTAGCGGAGACTTTCCGATCGCTGAATGCATGTAGAAAAATGAGGGGAGATAGATTCTTAGGTTGCGTCCCACTATTGGAGATTTGGATTCGGAGTCACTTTTGGGATTTGAAGTTCTACCATTGGATGTGCCTTTCCACCTTTTCTCCCATAAAAGTTTTTCTAGAAGAACACCAGGCTGAAGCAATGACCGAGGATCAGTGGATGGCTGGATTCTGTGACCTTCGTGATGATACTGTTAGATGGAAGGTACCGTGGCTAATCCTAGGCAAATTTCTATACCGTTGTAGAGAGTATGATTGGGTGCCTTTGCCTAGGATTTGGGGTGGAGTTGGTTATTGTCTGCTGCTCGTGTCACGTCAGTATGGTTCAATGCAATTCATTCTTGCCACTCACAGTCTGGAAACATCTAGCTTTGAACACCAAGGTAATGGTTACAAAACACAAGTCCTGAAAATGAACCGTTCTTGGAAGAATATGCACAAGGTTGAGGTATATGAAGATGATTCACCATTTACTCCAGGTTATGAACAGTGGAGACTCAGTTTGGCTAATGATACCATTCCTCATGCGAACCGCGAAAATGTTCGACCTGAAGAAGTATGCACCTTGAAAAAAATGTGTCTCCAACCTTGAAGCTGCAAACTATTTAGCATCGATTGATGTGGACAAATACAAGAATCGAGAGAAGGAAATCCTAAGCAAGAAGAAGACACTAGAAGATGACCATGGGGACTTGAGGAAGGATTGGCTGGAATTAAAGCAAAATTTGCGAAGGAATGGATTGGGCACCACTACCAAAGAACTAACGATTAAACTTGTGAAAGCGAGGAAGAGGACTGATAGCTATACTTAGAAGTAAGAAGCCAGCTAGAAATAGGTTGAGAAGAAGACTAAGGAATTAGAAACTGTCACTCAAAAGCTAACTCTTAGTGAAAATTAGAATCAAGATTTCGCGTCTCAGTTAGCACGGTTGGGACTAGCTTACCAAACTAGTCAGAGTCTAGTCGAGCAAAAAGTAGAATAAGTGAAAGCAATTGCCCGAGAACTAACTATCAGTCAAGTTCGAAACCAAGGATTAGCACCTCAGAATGAGGAACTTGAAGCTCAAATGATGCAGTTAGAAGGACTTTTGCAGGAGTACCACAATCAAGACAATGTTACTACTCTGAATCTTGCTCGAGACGAGAATGAGTTACTAAAGGCAAGGGTAACCGAGTTGGAAGCCACTCTACGAGATTGTAGGGAACAACTCGCCTCTTTCAAAGGAGCCTTACTAGAGGATAATCATCGGATAGTCTTTGGACTCTAGCAGGCCAGTCAGTTGATCAGGGACCAACATAGGGCAATGATGGATGTTATGGTGCAAGTGCAATGAGTGGCTCAATATATCCAAGGCTTGGTAGGGGAAGCAGTCGAGCTGTATGCACATGTTAGTCTAGGAATAGAGTTGGGATCCCAAATCCGCGCCCTGCTTCGTGAAATCAAGGCTTTAGGAATAGAAGCTAGCCAATATCTGTAACTTGTGAAGTTAACTTTTTGTAATCAAACCTCTTCTTCGAATGAAAGTCTTTCTAAGGACTATTAAAGAATCAACGCCTTCATTGCATTCATTTTGACACATTATTTAATTGCTTTTAATATTTCATATACATTATGCATTGTATTTAATTATTAAAACAATAAAATTAATTATGGAAACGTCATGGTAGACAGTTTAAACTGCAACCATTCTGCACCAATATGGTACCCACCTACAAGTAAAAACAATGTAGGATAGGGTGGCTAATTTAGAACAGGGTCAGAAAGACCTCAAGACTCGTTTTGGTCGAGCCGAACAAAGCATCACTAATTAGATTGCTCAGTCGCAAGCTACAATTATGGCTCAAATGGCTTTGCTGCTTGAAAAAAGGGGTTGGTAAAGAAAAAGTTTCTGATAGTACTATTGAAAAGCCAAAGGGTATCACATCTCACGTCAAGGTTCAACCAGAGGTGCCTAAAAGAAGAATGTACATCAACACAGTCAGGTTATTTGTAAGCCACCAAGCGGGGGCGTCTACGGGTCAACCCATCAATGTGGAGGTAGGCCACGAGGATGAAGTGTCGGACCTAAATGTGATAGAAAAGATTAGAACTGAAGTGGAGAAAAAATATGAAGAAAAGTTTCTTTTTTGAGGAAAAGTTTAAGTCTATGCAAAGTGCAGGAGAATGAGGCTGATAACTTGAGCCTCGTGGCGGATCTGATCCTCCCTCCAAAATTCAAGGCGCCAGACTTTGATAAATATGACAAGACTACTTGCCCCTCCGCCCATATAACTATGTACTACAGAAAAATGGTGGCCTTTATAAAGGATGAGAAGCTACTGATTCATTGCTTCCAAGATAGCTTAATCGGATCAGCTATTTGGTGGTATACCCAACTTAACCAGGCTAATATCAAGTCGTGGAAGGATCTTTCGAGAGCCTTCATCGAATAGTACAAACATGTGTCAGACATGACCCCAAACCGAATCATAAGGAATGGAACAAAGGTTGAATGAAAGTCTACGTCAGTATGCCCAAAGGTGGCGTGATATTGCTGCCCAAATTTAACCACCCATTTTCGAACATGAGATTACACCTATGTTTGTGAACACCTTAAAAAGTGCATTGTTTGGCCATTTGATAAATAATACCACTCAGACTTTTATCGATCTGGTGAGAATATGGGGATTAATTGAAGTGGCAATAAAGAAGGAAATGATCGATAGTGGAGAGAACTCCCCAAAAAGTTACAAAAAGAAGGATAACAAGGTGAACACTATGAGCATGTACTGTGTCCCCGAAAACATTACCATTTCACAACCACAAGCTTCGACTGGAAATGGACAAAACTCGAGTAAGAAAGAGGATAAAGCTCCTAAGAAGGAAAGGGAGAAGTTGTTGTTCACTCCTTTATGGTGTCTTATGTTGAGTTGTACTCTCAGTTATATAAGGCTGATTTGGTCCGACCATATCGTGTTACTTTGTACAAACCCCCTTTTCCTTCATGGTATGATGAAAAGGCGCATTGTGACTATCACGATGGTGTCCCCAGTCATTCGATAGAGAACTGTGTTGCATTTAAGAAGTTTGTCCAGAACTTGATAAACACTGGGGTTTTAAAATTTGATGAACCAAATATGGATGCTAATCCGTTACCAAACCATGGGGGCTATAGCGTGAATGCCATCAAAGATGAAGGTAGTAAAAGAGCTAAAAAAAAGTGTCTAAAGTTAAATCCCCTATTAGGTGGGTGTTTCAATAGTTGTGCATGGAACGTCTGATAGAGAAGGGTACAAAAATAGTACAAGAATGATGTGGACCTTACTGAGAGTTTCATCAGGAAGGAGGGCACGAGATCCAACATTGTGAAGAGTTTAAACAGCTGGTCCAGGGAATGATGGACAACAAAGAAATTGAATTTTTTAAGAAAGTTAAAGAAGGGAAAGAACTTGATGTGTGTACATCGGATAACCCCAAATACGTGGTGGATATGCCATTTTTCTTCTTGTCCAAGAGGAAAGAAGACGGCTCATCCCAAGGGGAAAGTTCAAAGGTGTCCTCTAAGCTTGTCATCTTAGCCCCAACTCCTTTCTAGTTCAAAGGCATGCAAAATGTTCTTTGGCATTATACTGCCAATGTTTCTATGCCGGAAAGATCAGAACCACAAAGAGATGAGAAGTCGCCTGAAGGTGCGAAACCCATACAAGAGGAAAAACTAATTGAGTCAAAAACTGAAGCTATGAATGAAGTAGGACACTTCACCAAAAGCGGCAGATGTTATTCGTCAGAAGCCTCGGAGACAGCAGATGTGGTAAAAGACAAAGGGAAGGATGCGACGATTGAGCCTGATAAGATATTTAGTGAGGAGCCTATTGAATGGATCAAAAGAATGGTAATGGCCAATATTGGGTGAATTTGCTATTTAAATTTGGAGGGAGAAAATTGGAAAATGAAAGAATAAGGACAAGACAAATTATAGTGGTTCAAGCTTCTAACAAGCTCTACATCCACTAACTTAGCTCCCACTAAGGATTTTCAACAATCTCCACTAGATGTTCTTCCCATTTTCTAGGCTTAGGAGGTAACCTTTACACCCAGTTAATTTTTCTACCCAAAGATTAACCCAAAAGACTCTCTTTACAAAGTTGGGTACAAGGATTTGACTCTATAAAGCACAATGGTTTGGATAATTGCTTGAGTGTTGCAAGTAGGTTCAATAGTTGTTGTTGGTGCTTTGGAGACTTGCTTTTATACCCTTGCATTAAATTCTAGTCGTTTGGGAGGTTGAGATCATTAATCTAGCCGTTGGGCTGCATTTTTGGCGTAATAAATGCTCTTCAACTGTCCACCGTATCGGTACGCTCGAGACCGTATCGGTACCTATCTCAAAGAAGAAAGAGCTGTTGTGACTGAAAAACCAATGGCGTATCGATACGCGGGAAGCCGTATTGGTACGGTCATTGTGTAAAAAAAGAAGCGTATCGATACTCATATATCGTATTGATACGAATTTCGTTCACTGGAATCCTTGGTTGAATTTTAATAAAAAGTGTATCGGTACGCGATGGGCGCGTATCGATACGATTAACGGTCATTTAAAATTTTGTGATTCCAATAACTGACAAGCAACATTCGAAACCATTAAATGCAAAGACTTATCAAACATCATCAAATCCTATTGATACGGTGACAAACTATATCGGTACGCTATAGCCTTTGAATATATTTTTTTATAAAACTGTATCGATACGGGTACAACCGTATCGGTACGCTATTGCTTGAAAACTTGCCCAGATGAATATCGTATACACTTTTATTGATTGGAATTCCAGTGAAGGAAAACTGTATCGATACGACTTAAGCGTATCGATACACCTGGGCGTAGAGTTAAATTTTGGCTTGAAAATACTTAGAAAAATTTGAACGCTTGAAATATTTTTGACTTGAAGGTTCTTTTGGTTCAAATACTTGTCAATTAAGTGATTCTTTCAAATACTTAAAAATTTCTTTGTTTATGCAAATAAGCCCTTATACAATTTGTTATATCAAAATCAATATAGGTTTTACAATCTCCCCTTTTTGATATAACAAAATCAAAGTAAAATTTTTAAGTGTTTGAAAACTTTTGAAAAGTTTCTCCCCCTTAATTTAAGATAGGTTTTTCAAAAGATATAAAGATTTAAAAATTTTGGCACTTGTTACACTTTCTTCTCCTTTTTTTTGTTAGATCAAAATCAATGCATAATTAAGGGATATAAATATGAAAAAGGAAATTAAAGCACAAGTCAAAGCATAAATAAAGCCTAAATGAGATGATATAAAAATTACTCGTCCCCTCCATCGTTGCCATCGTTCTCATCCATGTCATATTCATCCTTATCATCATTTTGGGGCGGAGGAATGTGAGAATTGAGCCAAGCGCCATAAAATGAAGTGAGAGAGACATCCATCGAGGCTTGTTGTTGCTCAATGGTAGTGATCTGGTGATCGATCGAGATGAATCGATTCTCAATAACCCTAACTCATTCTTCCAAGGAGGTGAAACGAGTATCAATAGTGGCAAAACCACCATCCATATGAGTGCGCATCGAAGTGAATTGCTCGGTGAGAAAGGCCATCAAAGCATCATTGGATGGTTGAGCAAGGGGACCTTATGGAGCCACCGGAGGAGGTTGAGGAACTTCTAGAGGAGGAGGAGGATTAGCTACTCGAACCCACTCGTTGTTGATGAACTAAAATTTAGCACAAATGAGAGAGTGTTCATCGATTGGTTTACCAAGAGGCTCGGCTGCATCATGAGAACAATCGATCTGCAAGGCATGGAAGAGATGGCTCAAGGCCGCACCATAGTAGAACGACTTGACTTGATCGGTGTGGCGATGTTGAACAAGATAAACCAAGTCGGCAAACATAATTTGGCAAAGATTTGGGCGCTTACCCTCACGAAAGCATTGAAGCCAAAGAGCATCAACTTGGCGGATGGTTGAGAATTTACCACCGGAATGACAAAGCCACCAAGAGATGATAAGATGGAGGATACGGTCATGGGCATCAAGGACGGTTACGGAGCTTGGTTGTGTGTGGCCCAAAGAATGTTCATCATCTATTCCAATGTTTCCAAAACCAAAAACGTTGCATAAAACATCTTGATCAATTCAAAATTTTTTGTTCATAAGGTAAGATTCAATAGTAATCACATGTTCTCTTTCTTCATCAAAAATACACTGAGCATTTGAAAAGAAGATTAAAACAAGGTTTTGATATAAAGCGGGAGGAGGTTTAAAAAAGGTAAGAATTTCCATTGTTTTAACAACCCAAAGTACTTGAATTTAAAACTTTCTGAGTTTAGAAAGGGATTGAAACAACTCGCTCATCCCGAATTGTAAAACCTTGATATTGTTTATAATGGGCCATAGCCGAAGGTGTTTGAAAACTATTTTGAATTATAAAGCCAAGGTTTGGTTTTGAAATACTCTCGTGTTCGGTATTGGGGTTTGATGAACTCGATGGTGCCTCTTTTCTTGGTCTCTTTTTCATCCCCATTATAAGCCTGAAAAACATCACAAACATTCGAAAACGGTATATGCAATTATCATCATATTTGATCCAATAAATATTCCAATAATTCAAGGTATTGTGAAAAACACTATATTTTAGGTTTTGAAATTATATACAAGTAAAAAATTTGGGAAAATAAATTTGAAAAATAGATTTGAAAATATATAATATAATTTTATATTCGAAACAAAAAATTTCAAATTTTAAAGAATTTTTGCAAACACTTCAAAACCCATACTATATATATATACTTTATATACAAAAATTGATTAAAAACAACAAAGGAAAATAAACGAAAATTTAAAAAGAAAAGAAAACGGTTTTATACCTTGAGATAGGAAATTGGAAGAATGAAGGATGAACAATGCACAAAGTTGCTAGCAAAGCTTGAGCCTTGATGTTTTGATGAAAAACCCTCAAAGAATTTTAAGTTCGGTGTGATAAAATAATGAGATTAGAGGGGGTTTTATAGGGGGGTTTAGTTAGGGTTTTGAGAGAAAAGGGGATTTGAATTTAATTAAAGTAGATATGCACTTAAAGGCCAGAATTAATGAATTTGTGTATACCATATAGATAAGCTGACTAGGCGTATCGATCCTCTATATCGATATGGTTTTCAAACCATATCAATACGTGTGATCGTATTGATACAGTGCTAACTGCATTGTTGCCCATTTAAGATACTGTATCGATACGCTTATTACTGTATCGATACCCTTTGCCAGAAAAATGCATTTTTGGACAAGAATAAGTCCAAAAATTCAACTTTGGACGAGCCTAAATGCATGTGAATGATATATGAGTAAGATATATGGACTAAAACAGGTGCATACTCCCCCTAACTAAAGGCATAGATGCATCAAGAGGCAAAAATTACATAAACATGGCAATCAAATCAATTCAAGCAAATTTTTGGTCTTTTGGAACTCTAAAGGGTCAAGGAAGGCTTGTTAAACCTAACTCTCTCCTAAGGGTCCAAAAACATTCTTTATCTAATGGTTTGGTAAATATATCCGCTAATTGGTTCAAGGTATCGACATACTCTAGAACTACATCATTTTTCAAGACATGATCTCTAATGAAATGATGCCTTATTTCTATGTGCTTGGTTCTAAAGTGTTGGATGAGATTCTTAGTGAGACAAATGGCACTAGTATTATCACGCTTAAGGGGTATGACATCTACTTCAACACCATAGTCTAAGAGTTGTTGCTTCATCCAAAGGACTTGAGCACAACAACTCCCTAAGGATATGTACTCCGTTTCGGTGGTAGATAAGGCTACGCTATTTTGTTTCTTAGAGAACCAAGATACGGGCATACTACCTAGGAATTGGCATGTTTCAGAGATAATTTTCCTATCTATCTTGCATCCCCCATAATCCGCATCCAAATAAGCATGAAGGTTGAAGGATGAGTCTCTAGGATACCAAAAATCTAAACTAGGTGTATCTCTAAGGTATCTAAAGATTCTCTTAATGGCTACTAGGTGTGATTCTCTA
Organism: Hibiscus mutabilis; assembly: GCA_019671005.1. Taxonomy (NCBI): domain Eukaryota; kingdom Viridiplantae; phylum Streptophyta; class Magnoliopsida; order Malvales; family Malvaceae; genus Hibiscus; species Hibiscus mutabilis. The sequence goes on along the minus strand of CM033717.1, from coordinate 26,780,266 downwards.
GGGCTAGCTTGAAACCTAGCACACAAGCAAACACTAAACATGATATCGGGTCTACTTGCGATAATGTAATGCAAAGAGCCAATCATTGAACGATAAACCTTAGAATCGACACACTTACCTCCTTCATCTTTGTCAAGCTTAATAGATGAGCTCATTGGAGTGGCTTAAGGCTTTACGTTCTCCAAACCAAACTTCTTGAGCATATCGTTGATGTACTTGGCTTGATTGATGAAGGTGTCATCCTTCATTTGCTTGATTTGGAGCCCCAAGAAAAATGAGAACTCCCCCATTATGCTCATCTCAAACTCACCTTGCATTAGCTTAGAAAATTCTTGGCAATAAAACTCATTAGTAGAACCAAAGATAATATCACCAACGTAAATTTGAACTACTAAGATGTCATTGCCATATCTTTTAATGAAAAGTGTAGTATCCACCTTGCCTTTTTCAAAACCTTTTTAAATTAAAAAGTTTGAAAGCCTTTCATACCAAGCTCTGGGAGCTTGTTTTAAACCATATAAGGTTTCAGATAATTTAAAAATATGGTTTGGAAAATTTGGATCTTCAAAACCCGGTGGTTATTCAAGATACACTTCTTCATAAATAAAACCATTTAAAAATGCACTTTTAACATCTATTTGAAAAACCTTGAAATCATGAAAGCATGCAAATGCAAGAAGCATCCTAATAGCTTCCATCCTAGCTACGGGTGCATATGTTTCATCGAAATCTATTCCCTCTTCTTGAGTGTAACATTGAGCAACAAGTCTAGCCTTGTTTCTCACCATGTTACCACTCTCGTCTAGTTTGTTTCTAAAGACCCATTTAGTTCCTAAAGTAGATTTATTATTAGGCCTATCAACTAATGTCCAATCTTTACTCCTCTCAAATTGATTTAATTCTTCTTGCATAGCCAATATCCAAAAATCATCTTTTAATGCTCTTTGATATTTTTAGGCTTAATGCATGAAATGAATGCTACATGGTTCATTAATCTAAGAGAGGATCGAGTGGTTACCCCCTTGGATGGATCACCCAAGATTTCACAACCTTTGACATAGTTGAGTTCCCTTGGGTAGCTCACTTTCTTTTCCTCAATGGTCATATCCTTTAGAGCTTTAATGGGAGGATCTTGTGCTTTTTCCTTGGTTGGAACCTCTTCCATGCTTGATGATTACCCACCATCAATGGCTTCAATGATCCCTACATCATCATCATCACAACAATCCTTCCTCGGAATGAGGCTATCATCGAAAACCACATGTATTGACTCTTCTACAACTAAGGTTCTTTTGTTAAAGACTCGATAGGCTTTTGAATTTAAAGAATAACCAAGAAAAATTGCTTCATCACTTTTTGCATCAAATTTACCCAAGTTATCTTTTCTATTGTTTAAAACAAAATACTTACATCCAAAAGGATGAAAATAGCTAATGTTAGGCTTCTTTCATTTTAAAATCTCATATGGAGTTTTCTTTAAAATAGGCCTAATCATTACTCGATTTATAATATAACATGTCGTGTTTGTAGCTTCCGCCCAAAAATACTTAGGTAAGTTATTTTCACAAAGCATGGTTCTAGCCATTTCTTCTAAAGAACGACATTTCCTCTCAACTACCCCATTTTGTTGAGGAGTGCGAGGTGCGAAAAATTTTGGCTAATACCATTTGAGCTACAAAAATCATTAAAACCTAAATTTTGAAATTCGGTTCCATGGCCACTTCTAATATGACAAATATTTTGACCAAGATCATTTTGAGTGATTTTTGAAAACGTGATGAATTTTTCTAAAGCCTCATCTTTAGTGCTTAAAAAGAGAACCCAAGTGTATCTAGAAAAATCATCAACAAGCACATATGCATATGATTTTCCACCCAAGCTAGTTGTCCTAATAGGCCCAAAGAGATCCATATGGATCAATTGTAATACCCTACTAGTTGAAACATCATTAATGGATTTAAATGAGGTTCGTTTTTGTTTACCCTTAGCACAAGCATCACAAATTTTATCTAATGGGAATTTGGGAACAAATTAGTTTCCTCTTAGCACAAGCATCACAAATATGGATCAATAAGAATAGAGGAGAGATTACCAATAGAGCCAATACCCTCAATGTGGCCCTTGGAGTTGTCACCAAAAGTCACCACTCCACCACTCTTTGGCTTGAGCTCCATGAATCTACTATTGTCGCCGGTCATATGTCTTGAGCATCCACTATCAAGGTACCAAAAGTTTTGACTTGAAGCTTTGGCCTTGTAGCAATGCCCCTCCTACAAACAAAAACTAGTTCTTAATTTTTGGTACCCAAACCATTTTGGGTCCATGTGAGTTAGCTCCCAAGTACTTGGTTTGCTTAGGAATCCAAGAAGAAATAGCATGAATATTATTAGAAGTTACAAGTTCCTTAGGAACCCATACACTCCTAATTCTTTTACCTCTAGGATGCCTATGAGAGCTTCTTTGTTTGTAGATAAAAATGTTTCTTTTTACATAGTTGGTTTTGGAAGATTCACCCTTTTCAAAACTAGAAGAACCAACTTTTAAAAAACTTTGAGCTCATTCACCACTATGTGGTGTTCATAATGAAATTGAGAAAGAAGATTGTTTAAATCAACATTTTCATTTTGAAAATATTTTAAATCATCTTTTAAAACCAAAATCTTCTTTTCAAAATCTGAATTGGTATTGGATAAAGAATCATTTTGAGTTTTAAATCAGAAATCAATTTTTTGTTTTTCAAAACCGATTCTTTATATTTTTCCACCAATTCATCATAAACCTCTTGTAACTCATCATAAGCATCTTGAAGCTTATCAAATGTAAAATCAAAGTTAGATGAGTTGAGGTTTACCTTAGGATCGTCATCAATGGCCATGAGGCAAAGATTTGCTACTTCGTTCTCTTCTTTATCGGATGATGATTCCTCTTCGCTCCAAGTAGCAACATGGGCCTTTATCTTTTTCTTCTTATCGAACGCCTCTTCTTGAGTTGAGGGTAATCTGATCTAATGTGGCCCGATTTCTTGCACTCATAACATATGAGTTGATCCTTCACTTTTTCTTTGCTTTTGGTCTTGAAGTCTCTTCTTTTTTGGAACTTCCTTCCCCGGTTGGACTTCATGAACTGAGAGAATCTTTTGGCTATCATAGTCAATTCTTCCAATTCATCTTCTTCACTTGAGTTGCACTCCTCTTGTAGTAGAGAGGCTTTGAGAGCAATCCGTTGCTTTTCCTTCTCCACCTCATGCTTCTCTACTCTTTTCTCTTCTCTGTCCTTCTCTTCTTCTCTTCCTTGCTTCATGATCTCATGAGTAAGGAGAGACCCTACCAACTCATCGAGCTTCAATGTCTTCAAGTTCTTTACCTCGATGATTGTGGTTCTCTTCTCATCCTATGATTCGGGAGGAGAGTATAGTAGCTTCCGGACAAGCTTGTCTTCCTTGTCACCGAAGCCCTTGAGACCATTTACTATAAGTGAGATCTGGTTGAACATTTTTGAGACGCTCTCATCTAGCTCCATCTTGAAGTTCTCGTAGCTTAAGTTGAGGATCCCGATCTTGGTTTCCTTCACGCCATTAGTGTCTTCGTAAGTGGTCTCTAACTTGTCCTACACCTCATTTTCACTTGTGCACGATGACATTCTAGCATACATGTCGGGACCGAGTGCACAAAACAAAATATGTAGGGCCTTGTCGTTGATTTAGAGTCCTCTCCGATCTTCATCGGTCATTTCCACCCTTGTCTTTGGAACAAGTCTCCCTTCATCGTCTCTCTTCAAAAGAATTGTCGGTCCGTCTTCCACTACATCCCAAAGGACATAATCGGTAGATTTGATGAAGAGTCTCATTCGGTTCTTCTAATAGGGATAGTTATCCCCATTGAAGTATGGTGGCTTGGTGATCGATTGTGACTCGAACAAGTTTGGCCCAGAGGTAGATGCCATGCCTTTGAATGAATGGATGATCAACATTCTTCAAGGATCGCCCCTTATGGATGTGAAGCCTTCAAAGAGTTAGGCTCTGATACCAATTGTTGAGTGGATCAAAAGAATGGAAAATGGCCAAAAGAGGGTGAATTGGCTATTTAAATTTGGAGGGAGCAAATTGGATAATGAAAGAATAAGGACAAGGCAAATTATAGTGGTTCAAGCTTCTAACAAGCTCTACATCCGCTACCTTAGCTCCTACTAAGGATTTTCAACAATCTCCACTAGATGTTCTTCCCCTTTTCTAGGCTTAGGAGGTAACCTTTACAACCGATTAATCTTTCTACCCAAAGATTAACCCAAAAGACTCTCTTTACAAAGAAGTTTTTTGGCAAATAAAAGATATCTCTCAAAAGACTGAATATTGCCCAATTTACAATCAAACACTCCTCAAACTTGAAATGGAGATTTACAATGAAGATTACAAACAAGTTGGGTACAAGGATTTGACTCTATAAAGCACAATGATTTGGATAATTGCTTGGATGTTGCAAGTAGGTTCAATAGTTATTGTTGGTGCTTTGGAGACTTGCTTTTATACCCTTGCATTGAATTCTAGCCGTTTGGGAGGTTGAGATCATTAATCTAGCCGTTGGGCTGCATTTTTGGCATAATAAATGCTCTTCAACTGCCCAGCGTATAGGTACGCTCGAGACCGTATCGGTACTTTTCTCAAAGAAGAAAGAGTCTTTTTGACTGAAAAACCAGGGGCATATCGATATGCGAGAAACCGTATCAGTACAATCATTGTGTAAAACAAGAGGCGTATCAATACTCGGATACCGTATCGATATGGATTTCGCTCACTAGAATCCTTGGTTGAATTTTAACCGAAAGTGTATCGATACTCTATGGGCGCGTATCGATACGGTTAACGGTCTTTTAAAATTTTGTGATTCCAATAACTGACAAGCAACGGTCGAAACCATTAAATGCAAAGATTTATCAAACATCATCAAATTGTATCGATACGGTGACCAACTGTATCGGTACGCTATAGCCTTTGAATATATTTCTTTATAAAACTATATCGATATGGGTACAACCGTATCGGTACGCTATAGCTTGAAAACTTGCCTAGATGAATATTGTATCGATACAGTGTTAACCGTATCGGTACACTTTTATCGATTGGAATTCTAGTGAAGGAAAACTATATCGATACGACTTAAGCGTATCGTATCGGTAAATTTTGGCTTAAAAATACTTAGAAAATTTTGAACCCATGAAATATTTTTGACTTGAAGGTTCTTTTGGTTCAAATTCTTGTCAATTAAGTGAGTTTTTCAAATACTTAAAAATTTATTTGTATATGCAAATAAGCCGTTATACAATTTGTTATATCAATATAGGTTTTACAGAGCCTCCTATAAAAATCAATAAGTCTGCGACCGAAACACAAACGCAAGAATTTTTGAGATTTTTAAGGCATAGTGAGTACAGTGCTGTCGAGCAGCTTCGTAAACAACAAGAAAGGATTATGGTACTTGAGTTTAAACTGAGCTCAGAAAAGCATCGTAATGCATTGCTGAAAGTGTTGAATCAAACGTTTGTTGTAGATGATATCTCTGTGACCGAATAGTGGGTCATATTACTGTAGATAACTATATCACATTCGGTGAAGATGAAATCCTAGAAAGGGCTAGGAGTTATACCAAAGCTTTAAACATCACTACCCACTGTAAAGGGTACATCTTACCTTGGGTGCTCAATGACAATGGGTCTGCACTGAATGTATTGCCAATGGAAACTCTACAAAGGTTACCCATAAATAGTTCCTACATAAAGCCATGTCGGAATTCTGTGAGAAACTTTGATGGAACTCAAAGAGAGGTGGTGGGGAAGATTGAGATACCTTTGTTTATTGGACCGATAGAGTATACTATTGAATTTGTGGTGATTGATATTAAGCCGACTTATAACTGCTTACGGGGAAGACCCTAGATTCATTCTTTCGGTGATGTTCCTCCATTGCTGCATCAAAAACTGAAGTTTGTAATCGAAGGAAAATTGGTGACTGTTGGAGCAGAGCAAGACGTTATCGCTTTAGTGACATCCGATGCTCCTTATATTCCACATGATGAAGACACCGTAGAGTGTTCCTTTCTATCTCAAGAATTTGTGAACGTAACCTTTGTCACAAAAGGAAGTAAGATCCCATGCCCCAAGTTATCCAATTGTACCAAGATAAACATCTGGGAGACCTTAGGGCGGGGAGCTAAAAGTGGAAAAGGTTTTGGGAAGAAATTATAGGGGAGCCTACGGGCAAAAAGTGTTATCATCAAGAAAAACCAATACAGTCTTGGTCATAAGCCTAGTTTGCTACAAAGGAAAGAGGAGTACAGAAAGAGGGACGAACGAAGGAGAGCCAGGTTCAAGGGAGAAGATATCTCGTGGAAGCTGATGACTTTTCCTCACCTAAGAGACATATTTGTGTTTGGTGGGATTGTCAATGCCGAGCAAAAGGTACATGAAGCAAACCAAGTGAGTGACAAGCTTAACGATGAGGAGATGTTCAGTGAATCACTTGAAGGGATGTTTGTCAACATGATATCCAAAGGTGGGAGTGACAGCATGTTTTTGACCGGTATCCGCCCTTGCCTTCTGGGGGAAATGCTCAATAATTGGAGCCATATTGACCCACTTGTAGTTTTTAGGACATAATCAAAGTAATGCTCCGAACCAACCCTCTTGCTTTCGCCCACGAGCATTAGGGATCCTTTGTAAAGAGTTGCTATGTTAATCTACTTGAAATGCAATGAAAATGATGCTTTCCATGATTTTTCAAATGGCAAACATTTCGTTTAGTACATACATTTATTATTTATTTATTATCCTTTTTTATTTATTTCATACAAATATTCTTCTTTTTGAAATAATTTTTTCTTTTAATTTTGTGCAGCGTCCCTACTATTAATTGTTTTAATAATTCTGAATCCGATCTTGAGATAGACTTCGAGCAACCTTTGTGTTTGGAAGAAATTGATGATGGGGGAGATGAGATAGAATACGAAGTCCCATAGAACTGCTAAGATTGATGGCAAGTGAGGAAAAACAAACCCTACCTCACCAAGAAAAAGTAGATACTCTTAATTTGGGGACTGATGAAGATAAAAGGGAAGTGAAGATTGGTACCACCCTCTCCTTAAAGACTAGACATGATTTGGTAACTCTGCTTCAAGAGTTCAAGGACGAAATTCGATTGGGCTTACCAACATATGTCTGGGTTAAATATGGACATTGTGGTACATAGGTTGCCAATGAGGCCTGAATGTAAGTTGGTACAACAGAAACTCAGGAGAATGAGGAACGATGTGCTATTGAAAATTAGAGACGAAGTGAGGAAACAATTTGATGCCAATTTTTTGAAAGTTGCCAAATACCCAAAATGGGTCGCGAACATAGTCCAGTACCAACGAAGGACAAGAAGGTTCGCATGTTTGTAGATTATAGAGATCTCAATAGAGCGAGCCCAAAGGATAATTTTCCTTTACCCTATATTGACACTTTGGTTGACAATACGGCATGGCATTCATGGTTCTCTTTCATGGATAGCTTTTTGGGGTACAATCAAATAAAAATGCACCCAAAAGATATGGAGAATACTACATTTGTGACTGAGTGGGGCACGTTTTGTTATAAACTGATGCCCTTCGGACTTAGAAATGCTGGGGAAACTTATCAAAGGGACATGGTGACTCTCTTCCACGATATGATGCACAAGGAGATTGAGGTGTATGTGGATGATATGATTGCTAAGTCTCGAACTGAGGAAGAGCACATTCAGAACTTGAGAAAGCTATTCCAAAGATTGAGAAAGTATCACCTAAAGCTTAACCCCGTCTAAATGCACATTTGCAGTCACGTCCATAAAGCTCTTGGGATTCATGGTTAGTAAGAAGGGAATCGAGATTGACCCTAACAAGGTGAAAGCTATTCAAGATCTTTTGCCACCTCAAACGCAAAAAAAAAATTGAGGTTTCTTGGGAAGACTTAATTATATATCTCGGTTCATATCTCAGTTGACCAACAAGTGCGATCCTGTCTTTAGATTACTTCGCAAGAACAACCCAGGAGTATGAGATGAAGTGTTTCAAGAAACTCTAGAAAAGATCAAGAAGTACCTAACAAATGCTCTAATTTTAGTAGCACCGGTGTCGGATAGGCCGTTGATCTTGTACCTAACTGTTCACGAGAATTCGACGGGTTGTGTATTGGGGCAACATGATGAGTCAAGAAAGAAAGAAAGAGCCATCTATTATTTAAGCAAGAAGTTTACTGATTGCGAAACACGATGTCTGGAGATTTAGAAATTGTGTTGCGCTCTAGATTGGGCTACCAAAAGGCTCATGCAGTACATGTTATATCACACCACTTGGTTGATATCCAAGTTATACCCTTTGAAGTTCTTGATGGAAGCACCAGCGCTAATCGGGAAGATGACCCTTTGGCAAATGCTTCTGTCCAAGTTCCACATTGTATATGTGACCCATAAAGTAATAAAAGGGAGCGTTATAACAGATTTTTTAGCAAGTCATGCCTCATATGATTACAGATCCTTGAACTTTAATTTCCCAGATGAAGATTTGATGTGTATCACTGCTAAAGAAAGGATTCTTCCAGAGGAGAAGTCATGAAAGCTTTATTTTAATGGAACATCCAATGCCCTAGGTCATGGAATAGGAGCAATGTTAATTTCTCTAGAGAATGTCTACCACCCTTTCACGAGTAGATTAGAATTATTTTGTACAAACAACATAGCCAAATACGAAACATGTGTTATGGGATTGTCTACGGCTATTGAGAGAAAGATTAAGGTGCTTCAAGCCTTCGGGGATTCGTCCTTGGTAATCTACCAACTTTGAGAAGAATGGGAAACAAGAGACCCAAAGTTAATTAAGTATTATGATTTAATCCAGGAGCTAACTAAAGAATTCGAGAAGGTTAGTTTCACCTATCTTCCAAGAGAGGACAACCATATGGCAGATGCTCTGGCAACCTTAGCTGCAATGTTCAAGGCAAGTACAAAAGCGGAAATAAAATCAATTGAAATGCAAATCTTTGAAATGTCGGCTCACTATTGCAACTTGGAAGATTAAACAAATGGAAACCTGTGGTACTATAATATTTTGCAGTATATTAAGTTCCAAGCCTACCATAAAGAAGAGAATGAGAATGATAAGAGGACTATTAGAAGAATGGCAGTTGGTTACGTCCTAGATGGTGAGATCTTGTACAATAGAGGTAGAGACCAAGTACTGTTGAGATTTGTTGATGCTCGAGAGGCCATAAATATTCTTACAGAGGTACATGATGGGTTGTGTGGGACACATGCCAATGGCTTCTCAATGGCCTAAAAATTATGAGATATGGCTATTTCTGGTCGAACATGGAACGAGATTGTATCGACTACGCCAAGAAATGCCATAAATGTCAGATATATGCCAACAAGATCCATTCTCTACCGCTACCTTTGCACACCATGAATTCGTCATGGCCTTTCGCGGTTTGGGGCATGGATGTTATCAGACATATTACCCAAAGGCTTCCAAAGGGCATCGTTTCATTCTAGTTGTCATTGACTACTTTACTAAGTGGGTAGAGCCAGCCTCCTATGCCAGTATCACACGAGCGATAGTCTGCAAGTTCTTGAAAAAGGAGATCATTTACCGGTATGGATTACCAGAAAGGATTATTATCGACAATGCTTCCAATTTAAACAATATAATGGCGACTAGGGTGTGTGAACAATTTAAAATAGTGCATCATAACTCCACCACCTATCGTCCTAAGATGAATGGGGCAATGGAATCAGCAAACAAGAACATCAAGAAGTTCATATGTAAAACAACAAACACCTTTAAATATTGGCATGAGAAACTATTGTTTGCTCTGTTCACCTACCGAACGTCTGTACGTACATTGATAGGGGCAAAGCCGTACTCTTTAGTCTATGGCACAGAGGTTGTACTACCCATTGAAGTAGAGATCCCATCACTTCGAATTTTGAATGAAGTGAAGTTAGACGAAGCGGAATGGATACAAGCCAGGTTTGATCAGTTGAATATCATTGAATAAAAAAGGTTAAAAGCTATCTGCCATGGTCAAATGTATCAAAAGAAGATGATGCGGGCTTATGACAAGAAGGTTCACCCAAGAGAATTTTGAGAGGGGAATCTAGGGCGGAAAAAGATGTTGTCAAATCATAGAGATTCCTGGGGGAAATGAATGTCTAGTTGGAAGGGGTCGTATGTCGTCAAAAAGGCTTTTTCTAGAGGGGCACTGATCTTAATGGAGATGGATGGGAATAAGTTGAGAAATCCAATAAACTCTGACTCAGTTAAGAAATACTATGCTTGGAGCAAGAAAAAGGGTGGGTTCAAGGTGAAAACTCGAAAAGGGCATCTTGAAACCAATAGAGGATTTGAGTTGAAAACCCGTAAAGGGCGGCTCAAGTGAGTCTTGAGAATAGACACCGGACAAACAGACCTTCTCTAAAATCAGTCATCTTAGTGAAGAGCTTCAAGTAAAGATTCTACCTTGGTCGATAGGCTCATGCATCATTCATGCAGTGGATGTTTAGGACATTTTATAGTCTTTTATTCTTTTTTCATGTTTGCCATGACCTTTCAAATCATTTCAAAATCTATCAATCTTAATGAAGTACTATTTTGTGCCTTCTCTTATCATTTCTATAAGCATCCTGCAAGCAGATTAACATAGATTCATGATAAGCATAAGATTTCTTGGTATTACTGTGTTTTAGCCTCTAAAATGCAAGTGATTCAAAGACCAATTTAGCCTTGACGTTCAGGTTTTCTTTGATATGCCTAGAAAAAGACCACAAACACCGTGATATGAGATTGCGCCGAGATCAGACGGAAAATGTCACTGACATCAAAGCTCAAGCTTGTTAGAGAAAAGCAAGAGAATCGTGAAAATAAAAGGACTACAAGGCAAAAACCTGAAAGAGGGCCTAAAAAGAGAAGAAAAAAAAGAAAAAGAAAAAGGAGAAAAAAAGGGAAAACCAAAGTGAAAACTCGAAAGGGCACTTTGAGGAGCAAATCTAAAGTGAAAACCTGAAAAGACGCTTTAGAGAAAATTTTAGAAGCCCAAAGGGAAAGAGCTAAAGTGGTTGAACTCGAATGTAAGATGGGGTACCGTCGCTGCAAAGAGCCAGAAAAGTGAGGAAGCAAGTAGAAGGTTGAGTTTGGTTGATCAGAAAAGTGAAAATAGCTGAGCAATGTAAAAAATATACTAACCATGCATCATATATAGTTAGACATCCCTAATTTATGAGCATGCTAACTCATACCATTAAAAAAACTTGTCTATTTTCTTGACAGGTATTAAAGAAATTAGCAAAAGAATGGATCTTTCACTCCACGTTCGAAGAAGTAGATCTCAAGCAATGAACATTTTTCCATGCTAACACGACAAGAAATCAAGGCATTATCTCAACAATTTCCAAGCTTCAGCCTTTTGGGAAGCAAAAGAAAAGTTTTTTGGTACTCATGACATAAGAAAAATGGGTGCCATTTCGGAGTGAAAAGTTCTATATAGGAAAAACTGTAACTCTAGATTACGAAGCCTAAGGTTCTATATAGGAAGAACCTGAAGCTCTAGGATTTCAGAGCGAAAAGTTCTATATAGGAAGAAATTTTTGCTCCAAGACTTCAAGGTAAAGAGTTCTATATAGGAGGAACTCGTAGCTTCAGGATTTTAAGGTGAAAAGTTCTATATAGGAAGAACATGTAGCTCGAAGAATCTGACCAAAAAAAGTGAAAGGTTCTATATAGGAAGAACCTGTAGCTCCAAGACTTGAAGGTGAAAAAGTTCTATATAGGGAGAACTTGCAGCCTAAAGAATCACCAAGGACAAGCTAATGGTTCTATATAGAAAGAATCTGCAGCTTCAAGGCTTCAGACGGAGGAAAAGTGCACCCAGATCCATATAGGAGGGACTCTTGGCTCTGAATCTCCAAACAGGAAAATGGGATAAAATTAGTACTTATATTCTTTGATCTATTCTTGTTTCACCAAGATGAGCAAACAGGGGCAACTGTAAACACTAATTTTATCCGGGTTTGTTAACCCAAGTTATTATTATTTTTATTATGGGATGATAATAAATAAGAAAATCAGATATAATAATAGACTCATTTAATTAAATAATCCAAGTCCATTAATATACAAATATCCCATTAAGCCCAAATCAGTTTAAACATAAAAACCCTAAAAACTAATCTAATGAACCCTCTTGTTTATCCTTTGCACAGCCGCCTTGTGACCGTTGGATCAAATCTGATCCAACGGTCAAGATGAAACCACGACCTATCCTATTGTCTCCCACGTGTGCGTGCAAGACACGTGTGCGTGCAAGACACGCCCCAACTTTTTAGGTCCCACGTGCCACGTTTCTTCATCCGATGTTGCCACGTCATTCTCCAGGCTTCATCACGGCCATCCATTCCAGGCGAGATCTCGACCGTTGGATCAAATATAATCCAACACCCAGATTGCATCTGCTTGATAGACTCTCTGCCTCTTCTTCATCTGATGACCGCCACATGACCAAATCAAAGGCTCATTTCACCGTCGGAGAACGCGCTGCCATTGTACGGCCACCAGATCTCTCATAACCACCATTATCTACAAAAACAAAGAGGATATTATAACAGAAAATTATCTACAATTTTTGCATTTAAAGTTTACTTATTCTTGTAAACAAGAAAATTAGATAAATATGATGTAAATACCTCATTTGTAATCGGTTCTGGGATAATCAATAAAAACAAGGAAATTTAGAAGGTATTCTCCCTTTTTGTCTCTTTGCATGCAAATGAAAATAACTTAATCAAGAGTCAAAGTCTTTACCTTTCTGCCATTTTGTTTCTTGGTTGTCCTAGGGTATCTTCGATGATTGACAAGCCCGCCGTCCGGTGACAAACCTCTCGGTCTCCTTTTGTCCTAGGGTTTAGGGTTTTGATTTTGAAAAATTAAGGTTAGATCTTGTCTTAGGAGCAAAAAAAGGTAATTTTGATCTGGTTTCGGTGTTTTCCGGTGTCAATGAATGGTGACCGGTGGTAATGGACGGTGGTTGACACGGTGGGAGTTCGCTGAATTTTGGGTTCGTTCCCAGACATGGATGAGTGTTCATCCTTTTTCAAAGAGAATGAGAAGAGTTTTGGAGGGGTTCAAAAAAATGATAAATAGTCTGTTTTTTGGTTTAAAAGTGTCTTTTATACTCTATTAAAACTTTAAAATGGGTTATTTACAAAATAAATCCCTTTGCCACAAAATAATCCGGCCGACAGTCCTTCTGCCCTTTTTAATCACCCCTATGTCCAATGGTATATTTCCATATTTAGTCCCTAATTACGCATGCATATTTAATTTCAACACTGTTAATTTAATTTCTTTAATTTTAGCTCTTATTTTGTGTATTTCTGTTCAAAAATTTATTCATTTTTTCGATAAGTGCTGTTCATTTTGCTTATTCTTGGTTGCTTGTTATTGCATTTTTAATATTTGCACATCATGTACATATTGAGTATATATGTATAATCTAATATGTATCATATAATATAGGAATATTAGTATATCTTATATACGTATAATATATAATATGTGTACACATATATGATACTTAATTCATGATCATTGTGTTAAATGACAAAAAAATGTTGTTAATTATGTTATGACTTTAATATATGTACATATATAGTATATAATATAGTTTATATTATTAATCTATATTTTTAGGTTATTATTGAAACCTAACCCTTCTTTTTACATGTATATATGTGGTTATCCTTATTTTATTCATGTTACCATCAATATGTTCATTCATGCATGATTAATTGCCATGTTTAATTTATCGCTTTATTTTGTTTTAGTACTCGAGGTCCCAATATTCTGGTGGAAGTGTCGTCCCAAGTATTCGGGCATCATCTCCTTTGGTATCGTGGGTTGCGGGTTAGGTTGTTAGATTTGTATGACCATGCATTCATGCATCTTAGGGATTATTAAGTAAGTTAGATCGAATTTTAAATTTTCTTAAAAAATATGATACGAACACTTAGGTACCGATTTTCGGGCGTGGTGCGGGTACGAACCCTTCCCCACTCGTAATTGACTCCCGAACCTTTTAAATCTCTAGTTTTATTTTTCGGTGTCCGGTCTACCTTATCTAAGTGACCGGTGGTGACTCCTGATTTTATTTCAAATGCGGTTTTTTAAAGAAATACCCCTAAACTAAATTTTTCATAAAATGTGGGATATGTTCAGATTTTTTTAGTCGCTACACATCCACTACCTTAGCTATCCACACTAAGGATTTCTCAAATCCACTAGATTTTCTTTCCTTTTGAGGCTAGAGGAGATAACCTTACGACTCCCATAAGACATACCCTAAATTCTTAAGACCCTCGCCAAGAGAAATACAAATAGAGCAAACTGAAAATCTCTCACTAGGTAAATTGTTTGCACAATTTTAGGCTCACTAAAACCCCAACACTTGAATAAAATAAATACAAATGAAATCTTTCAAGTGGGTTTACAAGATATGACTCTAAGAGCTCAAAGATTGTTGGATGTGTGCTTGAATGCTTTTCACTTGATGAATAGTTGTTGAAGCAACTTTGGAGACTTGATTTTATACCCCTCATTGATTTCTAGCCGTTTGGGTAGTTGGGATATTGATTATAGTTGTTGGACTTCATTTTTCCCGCAATAAATATTGTCTGCCAACACTGGGTATGCGTGCTCGAGCACTCATATCGGTACCTGCCATAAGAACAAAGAGTCGTTGCAACAAACGTGTATCGATACACGGGTAGCCGTATCAATACGGAGTGTGTATTTTACAAAGGGTATCAGTAAGATAAAGGTTGTATTGATACCGATTTTGCTCATTGGAATCCTTGAAAGTTTTGCACAAAAAGTCATATCGATACGCCTATGAGGATATCGATACGTGTTAACTGATTTTCAAATTTATGATTCCAATTAACTAACAAGGCAACGATCAAAAATTAAATGCAAATGTTTAGAAAATCTTTAGCCCCTGTACTGGCACGCTGTAACCGTACCTATACTCAAAAGCAATTTGGTTTCTCGGTTTGAAGGGCGAACCGATAGGGATACAAGTGTATCGGTACCCTATAACCATTATAAATAAAATAGTTTTCCGGTAGCTAAAATCCGTACCGATACGACCTAAGTCGTATTGGTACTCCTGTACCAAATTGGCTATTTTCGAGTACCAAACACTTAGAAAAACTTTGGGGTTTAAGGTTTTGACTTAGAAATTATTTTAAGTTCGATTCCTTGTCAATTTGTGAGTCTTTAAAAATTTATTTCATGTTACAAAATAGTCATTGTTATATCAAAATCAAATATAGGTTTATCAAATTGAATTATGGGTATGATATGGAGTTTGATCTTGAATAATAAGTTCAAAAAATTGAAGAATATTGTATCATTTATTTTTTATCATAAGATTGGAGAAGAATAAGGAGAGAATTGAATTTGACAAAAAAAATTAAATTTTGAGATTTGGGAGAATTAAATTTTAATGTAAGATTAATGTATTCATTTGATAAATTTAAAAAATATAAAATAAGAATAATTAATTTTTAGGGGCCCTAGGCTAGTTGGGCCCCTGACAGTTGCTCATGGTGCTCCCATTAATAGTCAATCATGGTCCTTATAGGTTTAAGTATTAGACAAATTAGGCATTGGCTTATGATTTTTGAGTTTAAATACCTAATAAGTCATTGTTTTTTAAATTTAATATTTTGCCTTCTCCCAGTATTCAATCTTGGCTCCTCTCTTACGATGGAAGGCTTAAATCGAACTTCAAAAAGTTCAAAAGTATTTGGATGATATGAGTTTTGAGATAGATTCTTGAGAATCTGTAATACCCTAATTTTACTCAGGTACCCTTATATATACATATATTTCTCTATAAATAAAACTAAATAAATAAATAATATAAAACCCAAAAAATATAACAAATAGTCCATTCCAATGTCCATTTTACAACTCCAAGTGTCTCTTTTACAAGGCCATTTACATGATAAAAATCCCAAGGCTCAAGTTCTTATTTTTACAATCTGCCAACTCATTTCCCTTCCAAATTGGATAAAACCAGTCTAACAAATACACATTTAAAGAATATTCAGTTTTTCCTGCCCAAATTTGTGTCCAAAGGGACACATGGCAGCCTCTGATAGGTTCTTTAGCCTTCACTAGGATCTGTGTTTCTTTGTAACACAGCTGTCCATGATGCCATTCCTACATCAGATTCCACTTATCCCTATATAAAGGATTTTCAGATAAAAAAATAATACCTATAATGATTAGCCATTATTAAAATAATAAATAATAATAATAAATATATAAAAAGAAAGAGAGAGAGTACCGAAAGTTGAACCACTAACAACCAAGGAGACAAAGGTCATCTAAACCGTCGCCGCGAAGCCAAATCGTCGCCAGGGAATGTCGATCGTCACAAGGAGATTGGAACTCCGATTTTCATCACCGATGAGGTAAACTCCTTTTTCGATCTCATTACCTGCAAAATAAACATGAAAAGAGTTAGATTCGAAGCCAAAATAATGAAAAAATAGTGAAGAAAGTAGAGATTGCAGCCATAATTATTGTTTCAGTGGTCGGTGATGCTTCAAACACGGCGGAGTTGAAGAGGTGTTTACGGGTAGTTAGATTTAGGCCGATGAAGAAGGGTGGTTCTGATGAACTGGGAGTAGATCTAGGTACTTAAGGTTAAAAAATTGGATTTTTATGGCGATTTAGGGTTTTAGCACGGCAGAGCACGGCGGTCGAGAATTGCTTCACGACTGTCGAAGTGAGGTTAGGGGTAACCGGTGTTTGCCTGTGGTAGTCGGCGAACAAGTAATGGTGATTGGATTTCAGCGGAGTTTGGTCGGTGTTCATCTGGTTCTTGACGAACTCGGGTGAACACCATGCTAAAAAGGGGTTGTTTGATCCGTTTTGCTAGGTTTATTTGGGTAATGGGGTGTTTGTTAGAGAGGTTTTAGAGTGAGAGAGAGAGTTAGAGAGAGAGTGAAAATCCAAAAGAAAAGAAAAAAGGAATATGACAATGCCTTTAAATAGGCAAGGTATTCGGGCCATAAAGCCCGCGAATCCCCAAAGAGACCCGCGAACCTCCGGCTGGGCCCGCGCCTTTCTCCTGATGTTCTTATATTTTGACTCTTCATCTTCAATAAAATTCAATTTATTCACTATTTCCTTGTAATTTGACTCTTCAATTCTGATATTAATTCAATTTGGTCTTAATTTTCCTTTGGTATTACCTTGATTAATGTTTGATTAATGTATGTTTTTAAATATGGCATGTAGTATATTGTTAGATAATTAAATTCATTTAGGTATAATTGATAGAGCCTTATATTCTAAGTACATTAATTAGGAGTTAAATA
Source organism: Hibiscus mutabilis (assembly GCA_019671005.1). Taxonomy (NCBI): domain Eukaryota; kingdom Viridiplantae; phylum Streptophyta; class Magnoliopsida; order Malvales; family Malvaceae; genus Hibiscus; species Hibiscus mutabilis. The sequence continues at coordinate 26,762,817 of CM033717.1, read as the reverse complement.
ATTAAAATAGGTGAGATCATTGTAGTAAATAAATGAGTATTAAAAGGTAAACTTTTAAGTTCTAATTTGAATAGTGTCTCATTGTAATGAGATGTTATTCAAGGGGGCTTTTAAGTAGAATATTTGATACTCATTTTAATTTAGAACATGAAATTAACTTAGCTAATTAAATTAGAGCCTTAATTAAGGTTAGAACATAAATAATTAGATTCACCAATTCAATTTAGCTTTTTAATATGAGTAGTGCTCAAGAAATTAGGTGTTATTTGATAAATACCCTAAGTTTAATAATATTCATAGTTTTTAAACAATTCAATTAATTGGAGCCCTTTAAGTTAGAACTTAAAATTGACAAGACAATAACCGGACATGCATTCAAACCTTTTATGTTGGAATATATCTTTGAATATGAATCGTGGTGTCCTAAAGTAATTGGGTGTTTCTAATCTCATATTCGTTCCAAAGATATATTTCCTTATAAAAGGATACCTCTATTTGGAATTTAAATCCATTTAATGATTATGGTTAAATTAAATTCAAATTATTATTAAAATGCTAAAATGCCACGTTAAATTAAAAAGGTACCGATAATGGGCGTTTGTGGGGTGTTAATCCTTCCCCACACGTAACCGACTCCCGAAGCCAAATTTTAAAGGAAGAATCTCTGGTTATTTTTATGGTATCTGGACTACCAAAGTTATCGATGGCAACTCTAAACATTTTTCTAAGATTAAATAAAAGGGAAATTAGATTTTCATGGCAAATTAAATGAAAAAACCTGATTTAATAAGAAAACTAAATTTTCAAGATAAAATGAATAAAAAGGGTCAAAAACCTAATTTCAAAGATAATCATGAGGCTATTTTCACACCTCGGTTTAAAAATGGTCGCGACAGCTTGGCGACTCTGCTGGAGACTTATTCCGAGAGTCGGGCCTAATTAATTAATTTTACGTGGCATTTTGGCATTTAGGATGGTAATTTGAATTTAATTTCTTCAATAATTATTGGATGGATTTTTTTAGAAAAATAGAGGTAGCTTTTGTGTGTGATATAAACTAGCATTCATGCATAGCCTTCTACCCGGGCTTTTTCACCCTTAAGTGGGAGTGAGACATGATCCGACGTGAGGCTCTCCACCTCCGAATTCAGAATTTTTTCTTTCTTTCAGTATACCAACCTTATACAGTATGATGTACACGTCTTCGATATAAGGGGTCGTATACTCCCGAATCGATGTCTTGTTGTCACAGTAGACACTAACGACAACATGGGTACCCAGAGTCTAGAACGTAAACCACATGCTGTAATTTAGAAACCTACCCCACTAGAGCCAAACAATAACCTAAGAAGGGGTAGCAGATTTAAATACATTTCTCTGGTTATTCTCTCTTCTCAATATAAACTACTTTATTGTACCGATTTAAATTTTTGCCTTCAATATTATTTTACTATACTGACACTATTTTATTTGTTTTGTTTTTGCTTTTGTTGTCTTTTTTCACATATCTGGCATCATTTTGCATACTCAGAGGTATTAATTCGCGGGTTAGTTAAGTAGGTAGCAATCATAATGGCCAATGTGTTTGACAAACAAGGAGAAGGCACTACGACGATCTGGTTCTGGTCAGGGAAGACTTAGTGCAAGAAAGGGGCAACATCTATTGGAAAGATGTGTCAAGATGCAAACAACTACAAAAAGATGCATGAATGCATTAAAAGGGTAGCGAGAGAGAATATTCAAGAATTAGTGGAATTGAACAAACGGACTGAACAAAAATTAGAGGAAGAGCAAGCTTTGAATCCAGAATTATCATCACAAGTTTCACAGATAGAGAAAGCTATTGACAAGATACGATAACGAGGAAAATTAGATATTTAGCAAGTGAAGAGCTAAGAAAGAAGGTGACTGAATTGAAAAGCATCGAACGATATTTGAAAGACTCTTTTGAAAGTTTTGGATGGGTCATTACAAGGGGAGGACAATATACTGAAAGGCAAGTTTGAGGTAGTTATCCAGACTATCCAAAGGCAGAATCATGAAATGATCAACTTCATAAGCCATGCGTGGGAATCACTCAATTTGTGTAGATTTTATTTCAGAAGCCATGTGCGGGGAGTCACTCAATTTGTGCAGATTTTATCCATGAACTTGTAATAGCACCTTGACATCAACTCAAGAGGTAGTCACCTAATTGGGGTCAATACGATTGGAATACCTGAAAGTCAAGTGTTGAAAGACATCAAGAAAGAGAATAAAGAGCAAAGTGAAACTAATTGACAATCAGCGGCTGACAATGAAGAAACCTCAAACAGACATGCCCATTAAAAGATTCGACACATCCAGCCAGCATCTTGAAAGCAGAGTTCATCTACACGCCGTCCAGAAGAAGTTGTTAGTTTCCACATGCAAATGATTGAATATTCTATGGAAAAGAGCAGGCAATTGATTGAAAAGACAAGGAAACTCATAAGATTCGGTGAGGACATCAGAACATAAGCAAGAAGGGGCATATCCTTGTGTTGGAAAGGAAAAATGAAGAATTATCGAGGCTGAAATTCAACTCTAGTTTTCCTTGAATAAAGATTAGCAGTTGGACCACGGGAGATCTATTTGCAGTTTTAGGACCATTGCAATATAATACCCTAAACCATCCCAATTGCTTTTGCCCACGAGCATTGGGGATCCTTTGTAAGGGAAGCTATTTCGGTTTATTTGTTTTAGATGCTTGTTTCCTATATAATTTTTCTCAAATGGAAAACATTTTGCATTCGTTGATTCTTTTAATATTTTAATTATTCCTTGTTATGGGTTAGTTTTGTTCTCCCATACCTATATGTATATATCTTCACTATCATTTTATCAGGTCCTTGAACATGTAACACCCTCAACCCGTTTTAGAAGAAAACTGGAATTGAGGTTGACTTTGAAAACACATTCTAGGATTCAAGTGACCAAATTGCAAAATTTTCAAAAGTTGAGAGTAGGCTAACAAAATTTTGTTCAAATTCTATCACATTAGATTCAGAGAGATAGGAATTCGATTCAAAGACATACAAATTCAATCATACTTAATTTCGAAGCAATCAAATAATTATCAAGAATACAAGTATCTTAATTCTGATTTTTAATCATTAGGGATTAATTAGCAAAGTCTTCAAAGTTTAAAGGCTAAAGGGTAACTTTACAAATGGAATAAACATTTCCGACATCATCTTTTCACTCTTATGTTTCTTCCATCTATTGTCCTCAAGTCTTACAAAGACAGAATCAAATATTTTATTATTTTTAAAGCCATAATTCAATATTAAAGACAATCAAAAAATCTTTGTTGAGATCCACCTCTTTAAATGGATTGAAATCTTTATTGAGATCCACCACTTTAAACGGATTGAAATCTTTATTGAGATCTGCTTCTCCAAACAGATTGAAATCTTTTCTAGTTTTTGCTTGATCTTCTTCTTCAATGTCAAAGCTGTAAATTGAAATCTTGCTTGTTCCTCGTTGATTCTTGTAAATTCTACTTGGATGGGCTCTGATCTTCGTTGCTTCTTTATTAAGCTTTCTGCTTCTGTCACAACAGTACCTCACCTCTTAAGATTTTTCTTATCAAATCTAGCTTTGCTTGATCTTCCTGAGTTTGGTCCAAAACTCATGTTGTTTTCATGCCAAGGCAAAATTTGCCCCAAAATCTTGTTGTTGAGTTTTTATTCCTCTAGAGCAAATTTTGACTTCTTCAGTGGTCAAATTCTTTTTAGGTTCTGCATGCTTCCTTCTCTATTCTGATATTCACTCTTATGCACAATGATGCCCCACTAGTCTCTTTGTTTTTGGCTCCGACATGTAGAATTTTCCCTTATTTCATCATCTATGATGAGCAAATGTTTCAGGTCCCTAAACTTCCTGATATATACATTTTTTCCTTGATATTTTGATGAAGACTAGAGCAGCTACGAGCTTCTCTCTTCGATAATGTTTAACCCACCCCTCTGTAAAGATATTTGAGCAACTAAGTTCCTCTCATTAAGAACTTGAACGTACTCTTCTCATTAGGAGCTCTGCAACTTCTGGGGAAGATCAAATCTGCAAAAAAGAAATATCAACAGCTAATAAGCATTCTTCCTATGAAATATTTTCAATTTTCCACTTGATGCACTGAGATCGCTGGAGTCACGGCTCATTCCACCCAAAATATCTCAATCTTTTAGTTTGAAACTCGTATTAGGTCTCTTGTTTCTCTTCCTTTATTGCTCGATCTCTTCTATGCTTGAAACATATATTACTGGGTCTACTCCTCCAGTCTTGAAGCTCTAGGTTGAATTTTTTTCTTATTTGTTGCTAATTCTGGTAAATTCCTACCAAGATATGCAAAAATGCTCTGGATGTTTGAGTTAGCATGCTCGCATCTTATGGACGTCTGACTATATGATGCATGAATGTTGTCAATTGAGGACCACTTGGGTGAGCTTTGATATTCAAGCAGACTCAAAATTTCCTTGCTTCATTTTCAAAAATTCCTTTTGCTGCCAAAGTAACTCGTCTCACACTCAGGCTCAATCTTCGGGATCTCTGCATCTTTTGCTCTAAAGCGCCTTTTCAAGTTTTCACTTTAGATTACTTTTCTCAAAGCTCCATTTCAAGGTTTCACTTTGATTTTTCTTTTCTCTTCTCTTTTTCTTTTCTTTTCTTTTTTTTTCTCTTTTTCTTCCTATTTTTTTCTTTCTCTCTTTTTTTTCTTTTCTTTTAAGCAAATCCTGACCAAGCTGATCACGTCACTAAAGAAGTGGACCTTGGCCAGTCAGCAACCATTCATGTTTTCATAACATTGTGAACACCCAAAAGCTTGATAATAAAAAGGTCCATAGTAAGCCTACTCTTAAATAGTGTTGAAGTTTTTCCAAATCCAAGAACCTTTAAAAGACAATGGTTCAAATTTTCTTTCTCAATAGAAGAACATGGAGTTACAGGCATTCTCATTCAATCTGGGGATCCAAGGGACGGTAACGGCCCCAAGTGCAGTAACACCACCATGGCTCGACAAAATCTCGAAAGCATCCTCAAACTTCATAAACTGTCCTAACTTGGATACTACCAAGTGAGCGTAGCAAATAGGAGCAATGACAGAAAATGGACAAGTTCCTATAGATCATTAGCCGAAAAGCCAACCTAATCCAAAGTACATAATAATGTGTTGGCCTTGTGGTTCCAATCACACCAGCATGGGCACAGAGATAAAAATCATTATTCTTCATGTGGCAGACTTTATTGTCAATAACAGTTCTAGGTTGCACATTGTCTGGAGATCGCTTGGCTTCCAACTCTCATCAAGGAACTTGCAAGCCTCTATAACTTCATCCAGTGCTTCATCATTCTTACATTTCTGTGTACTTGCAGGCGTGGGATTCAACCCTATCTTCACTTTATACCCTCTTCATCAATATCACGAGTCATGGTTCCAAATGAGATCACCACTTTTGGAACAAACACATTCTTCTGTAATGTTCTTAACTTGTAATGCCTCAAAAGATGGTTCATGTTCTCTCTTTTCCCCAGGATTATCTGTGTCATTTTTTGCAGCTTTGTTTAAATTTTCTAGCACTCGGAGTTGTGTTCTTTTCTCGTTATGCTTTTCATCATTAACCAAGTACCGAGACCATCTCCTCTTCCGCCTGCACTTGAAGGATTAGTACATCATAATGATACCCATGAAATCCTTTGTCTTTCTTATATTTAATCGATTCATCTGCAAGATGCTTGTTGAAGCGATAAGTGAAATGCTAAGAATATTATTTTAATAAATTTGAGGAAATGAAACAATTTGATAAATCTTGGCAAACATGGGAAAGTAAAAACAAAATTAGGCCCTTGAATATCAAGTGCAATAGAGCCTTTGAACCAGATTGACAATGATCAAATCAAATGTGACCCCTTCCAAATTGTTAGACTTTCAAGAAAAAAACATTTACCATATACCTAATTCTATCCCATTTAAGTGGCTCTCTTTGCATCACTATCTCAACAACCCAATCCTTCCTTCTTTTCTAATCTCAATCAAGCATTAAAAGTCTGGAAATCCTTGAAGAAAGGTTAACCTTGATAAACGGGATGTATTCTGAAGACAAACTTCCTTACTCCAATACTCGTATATGATCAAAATGGTCTTTTGAGGCTTATAATGGGGCTATGGCTCACGGCTACGAAAGAAATGATATATATAGGCTCAAAATAGTGTTTAAGGGTGATGAAACCAAGGATCATTTCTTCCAAGCGAAATTTTATTTCTGCACTCTTTGATCTAAATATGCTCTGATGAAATACTCTTTTCTTTTTCCTTTTATTTCTTTTTGGATCACTCTAGACTACCCATTTTTAGGTTTTCACCCTAGAGTTCATTTCCCTTCCTCGAGTACAAAGGTAATCAAACCTCCATCGCTCATTTAGATAGAGATTCACAGAAGATCTCACATTTGTCACTTGCTTTTCTTGCACTTTTTTATCTTTGTACTTTCTCTTTCAACTGCTTCAACTTTTATGTCAGCAATGTCCATCTGGATTCAGTTGACTTTTGAACACAAACTTTCCGTTGTTTCTTTTTCTTTTCTCTTCTTTCTATTTTCTTTTCGTTTTGTTCTCTTTCCTTTTTGTCTTTCTTTTCTTTTTGTCTTTCTTTTTTTTACTGGATTTTGAATATTCGCTTTCATTCAACATGTCTCTCTTGCTCTTGTACTCAAAACATCCACTTTTGTTTCTTCCCCCTAATTCACAAGGCATTACTATCATGGCACGATTAAAACAAAACATGTTTCGCTTGCAAACAGACATTCATCCTTTATGCCCCAGTGTGAGAGTGATCATTGGTTAGGGTTGTGTCAAAAAAAAATACCAGGCTCAAAAGGGTCAGCAAATGATATTTTTTATTTTCTTTCTTTGTGAAGGGAGATGAAGGAATGCCAAATGTCCTCTCATACACGAATATCTTTGAAGAAAAGTAGTCTTCAGGTGGTAGATGTTTTGGGTTATCATTTCATTCAAGGACCTTAGTCAATAATGCCTGAGAGGAAAATTCACTCAGAATTTGTATTTGAAATTTTCCCGTGATTCCTGAACGCTCATTAATGTCTTCTCATTGGCCTAAATAGCTTAGAAAATAGTCACATCTTGGAATTTATCTTTGAAATTGATTCACGGTCACTCCTGCAACTAATGTTCTGTAATATCCCAAACCTTAGTATAGGAGATTGTTACATTGGACCTTGTATTAAATTGCTATAGGTTATTAAGTCAATTGAATTTATCAAGTACTTTAGGACTAAAATGGTAGAATCGAAAGAAAAGTGACTCAATGTTTAAGTGCTTAAACTAATTGATTTTACAAATTGGAAAAATTGCATGCAAAATTTAAGAAAACTTAAGGACTAGGACACTTGTCAAGGGAAGAAGATTGAAAGGTGTAGGAGTTGGCTATGTGTAATTACATTCTTCCTTCATCTTCTTCATTATAACGAGATTATTCAAGAGTGAGGAGAGAGAATTTTTGAGTTGCCATGGTTAAAGGAAGTCATCTTCTTCCTTTTTATCAAAATCACCGATATTCTTAAGATTAGTAAGAGAAAAATTATAAACTTTCAGGGGAGCTTGCTGGTGTTGAATCTTGAAAATTTTAGTGGAATTCATCAAATTTGTAGTCTTGTAAGTATGGCCGATTCTTCTCTTTTCCTTTAGAGAAGGTGAAAGTTGAATTTAGATTATGTTATGTTCTTGAATGGTGAAAATTAGAAGCTGATTACGTGTTTTATAGATATGATTTTGAGATATAGGAATCTTGTATGTTCCTTGACAATTTCATGCTTAAACTCTTGTTAGTATATTCGAATAAGGTGGAGAAAGATTTAATCAAAATTTGTACACGTGCATGAATGGTTATAGAGATGTGAAGGAATGAATTAGATGTATATGTCTTCAAGTATTCTGTTTTGTATGAATTTGATGTTCATGAAATTGTTTAATTTGTTTAAATAAGAATATATGCAAAATAGGTCTGCTTTAAGCATATAATGTTTGGTAAGGGTTGTTTGGTTATGCATAAATAGGATTAATGTGAAATGGAACTGTTCTGAACTTAGGTAAAAGTTTGAGGACTGTTTTGGATTAATTTAAATCAGGGGATGGGTTATTAGCACCCCATAAGGACTGTTTTAAAAAGATAAATTCATGTTAGAGGCTGTTTTATGTTGGTGTAAGTGATTATGTTGATAGGATGTGCTTTGTTAATTGGTTTACGCAACGAAGTTTTCTGAAGTATTTTTCTAACCTAGTATGTAATTTGAATTTGTATCATTTTGTATGGTTGTAATTGACACACTTCTTTATGACGGTGGCATAGAATCTACATGGACATACTCACAATTACTAGTTCAGGGAAGTCCCGCTTGTTGCTTATCTCTTTCATCCTTTTGTAGTGAGACCATAGTACTATTCTCTTGATGTGCTTGTGGCTTCCAAGATACTTCTCTGCCAGGGAACTATGTAGAGTAAGTTCGCTCAACCAAAAAGTTGATACTTGTTGGTCCAGAGTTTTTGCTGATTGGAGATGCTATTCTATCTCATTGTTAAGTGCTTCATAAAGCTTTTTGCTGTTAATGCGCCGTCTGAAAGCTCCATATAGAGTGCCGATTGTTCCAAGTACCGGGGAAAGCAGCTATACCACTTTGTTCCAATATACAATCAACCTGTGTCCAGTCGGAATTTCCATCATGATTGCGCAAGATTTTTTTTTTTTTTTATGTTATGGTCGGTGAGTGAACTATGTTATGATCACTTTTGCTGTTGTATACAAGTTCATTTCTGTAGAGAGCCATCTTGATTGCAGAATTTCCATGATATTTTTACAACAGTTGTAACAAAATAAATCATTAACCAATATTGTTGCCGGTTTATATAGTGATTTTTTTTTTTTTTTGTAAATCTTATAACTACTTACTATGTTAGTTTCATGATTTACGTAACTGGTAAGGGCATCAAGGAATCAACTTAGATGCATTTCAATACGGTGCATCACCAGAAAAAAAAAATGAAGTCTTTTCATTAGGTGCATTACTTTATTTGTTACGAAGGGGATGCATGTAGCTCTTGTAACAAACTCGGATTTCGTTGTGCTAGAATTTTGCTACAAAATGTCTATTCTGACTCGTTGAAAGAACATTGAAAATGCCCACACCTGCGTTAGAATTTTGTTATGAAGGGGATGCATATAGCTTTGCTGACAAACTCGAATACCATTGTGCTAGAATTTTGTTACCAAAAAAGTCACTAAAAAGGAAATATTTGCAGCAATAAATGGCAAGTTGGTGATGAATAGGTGTTGATGCGCAGAATTTGGTAGAAATGTGTATGTATCAGGTGGAGGGAGCATGCATTCATCACCATTAAAATACACTTTCCTGCTTGAAATTGAAGGTATCATTGTCCTTCCTAAGAAGCACTTCTGAATCTGACTGAACATTTCCAAATGGCCCTGCTTCCATGAATAGGTCATTGTAGTACTTCATGCCATAGAACATCCCTGTGTCATCTGCACATAATCAAATAGCTGTGATTAAGTATCTAATTATGATTGTATTGTAATGAGAAATGCAAGGAAAATGTTGTCAACTACTTACTGGTTGATTCATAGGGAACCATAGGCTTGTAATCGAAGCTGAAAAGTTGTGTTACATTATTAAGATTAGGGTGCTAGACTACGAGGCTCCAAAGTGTGTAATTCACCGGTAGTTGAAGTTGGTAATCGAGACCTTAACTCACCTGTAGTCCTTGTAGTTGAGATTTACGTGCCAATGTACCTGAACCGGGCACATGTGGTGCGTGCATTGAAGCAGTGGAGCATTATCTTTCCTTGGAGTGCTCAATCCTACCATTTTTAAGAATCCTGGAATCACTCCTGCATCATCTCATTCATTGAGAGATTTTGATGGTCATTATTACGGATCTCGTTGATAATAATGGCGATGGGGACCTCAACACAAGTTTGAGGCTGGTTTGGCTTATAACTATGAAGTTCTGTAAGCTGCTTAAAGGCTATGTTGCACCGAACCGGATACTGATATTAATGCAGATATAAAAACAAAAAATAACAATTTCAAAAATTACAAAACACGAGTACGGTACAGGTATAAAAATATAAAATAAATTTTAAAATTCTGTAACATATAAAAAATCATAAAAACATTAAAATTCGTAGTTAATTTAAAAATAAAATTCATGAAAAAATTATAATATTATTTATTTAAAACTCTTTAAATAATAATAATTTAAATTACATTTCCTTATCTAATGAGGAATATATATTAAATTAAATCGTCTTTGCTTTTGAACTTTAATTATTATTTATTTACAATTTAATTAATAATTTAAATCGTGTTTCCTTTATTAAACTTGAATATTTTATTTTGTTTATTATTAAATAACAAATTCATTATACATTATTATTTTGATAAATTTTAATCTAAATAATAATTAATTACTAGTTGTAATTTAAAATAATATTATCATTTAAATTATTAAATAGAGTCGGGGTTTATTTAAAAAATACAATTTAGGTTAGACTTTTTATTATTATTTAAGTCAAAACTCAAAATGTTATTGAGTAAATGCGTAAGGCTTAAAAATCATCCCGATACGTCCCCTGCAATCTTCCGGACCTAACCAATTATCTTCGGTTGTACTCTTAAAAGTAGGATGTCTCAAGTACGTAACCAAGTCATACTCAAACTGTACCTTCCCGAGACGAATTAAATACGTAGTACAGCCTTAGGATAACGTACCCATGCTTTATAGCTCAAAGGATGCCAAGGATTCCTCTTGGAGTCTCATCTACCATTTACCAGTTCCTCAACGAATTATAGTATTTATTTGGACAGCTTACAGGCGAAAAATGATAATAAATCTTGAGCGATCTAAACGCTTCTTGATTGACGATCCTCCATTATATTGGGGAATTGATGGTTTAATTATATTTTAGGTTTTTTATAGTTTTGAAACTGTTTCAATTAAGCTCTTGTCCCTCTTAAAATTGAGTGATGTCATTTATTTTTAGTACTTTATACGTTTTACAATTAATTAAATTAAGCATTGATCCCAAATTTTTATAGTTTAATTATTTTAAGATTTTTTAATTTTAAAATTAGTAAAATCAAATCTTATATCCTTTAATTTTTTTATGGTTTAATTATTTTTTAAGACCCCGATCATTCCAAAATTAAACATCTTGTCCTCTCATAATTTAATTATGGCTCCGTCCCTACGATGCAAGATATGGTGCTCCGCTAGAAACAATAATACATGTTCTACGTGATTGCAATATCGCAAGAGATCTTTGGAAAAGCATTGTTCTGACTAACGCATCCTCGAATTTTTGGACCATTGATTTGAATGAATGGCTTATTTCCAATCTTGCATCATACCAGCTATCCGCTACAGACGGTATTGCTTGAACCATTCTGTTTGCCTCTTCGATTTTGCATATCTGGAAGAGTCGTAATGGCTTTATTTTCGATGCATTAGCTCCATTTACAGCTGTTGTCCTTCAACAAAGCATACTTTGGGCTAAGCATTTTGTTAATACCATGACCTCTCCAGGTCCAACTCCTATTCACCAACAGACGATGCTTCAGTGGCAATGCCCCTCAAAAGGTTGGCTCAGCCTCAATGTCGATGGGGCAGTATCTTCTGTTGGGACTTTAACCGTCTGCAGATTAGCTCCCATATCACACAACACTCAGTTGTTTATGATTTTGTTATATAGCTCTAGATAAGAATTAAAACATACACCTTCCTAGTAAAGATGTGAAGATAAACAAGATTGGCTTTCATTTGCTATCTCTTAGACCATAAGTTCTGTAGGCACATAATTAATTGGGGCGGTTCTATGAATGTAATATCACAAGCTACTATGGTATACCCAGATATTTAAATTACAGTTGTGGACATAAGATATACTATTGTGGTTATTGCGGACCGCTATTTTTTCCAATAACAATTTCGAACGGTGTTGCTACCACTATATAGCGGCTGTTATTGTAATAGCGGACTACTATTTGAATCCCTAATTTACACATCATACACAAAACCCAAATCACATGCACGTGGGTTGAACGAAAAATAAATAAAAAATTGTATTAATCCTGCTCTTGTTTGGTTCTATTACACACAGTGTAAGTGGGATGGGTAAAACAGATGTATGAGATTAATAGTAGAATATGTGAAGATTATCGATTGGAAAAAAAGTAAGGAGTTAATCTCAGCCATCAATTTTCCCCGTCCAACGATACAAAAAATGTGTAAAATTTAAAAACTTTTACACTGTGTAAGTAGATCTTAACATATATGTATATTGCTTTTTAGGCTTTGGAGTCTTGCTTTGATCGAAATATTAACTCATCTAGTGATAGCTGATTTTGTTCTAGAACTTGCACTTGATTCAAGTTCAAATTTGACCTGATCCAAGTTTACTAATGTTGATACGAGGAGGGGTAGGTGGTGGTCTATGGCAATTCACCTGCTTCGGTGTTGGGCTGAGAGCCGCAGACGGTGTTCGGGGTAGTAAGTGTATGGGAGAGAGATGAGAGAGCTCGAGGGAGAGAGCTTATCGTTCTTTCCTATGTCAACGTGTGCTTGTGTGCGCGTGTGCGTGCGTGTGTGGTGTGTGTGTGTGTGACACCTTTACTGTGGCATGGCCTTCGAGGTCCTCATTGGCATGATGTGTCAGGCTTAGCTCCACGATGGCTACTAACGAGTTGGCAGAAGTAGGCTTGGCTGATTAGACAATGGTCATGTCTTCCAGTGTGCTTGGGAATCGGTGATTCAGAGGCATAGGAATCTCTCTGGAGGTAATCTGCGTTTAGTCCCAGGGGTTCGAGAGGCATGTATGTCTTTTCGAAGGCAATAACAGATCTAGGGTTATGGCATTGGAAGAGGTATAATAGTTGTCCTCTTAGTCGAAGGAGTGCTATAAAGCGACACAATTGAGTCAACTTTCGTTGTCCGACCATGCAACTTTTGTTGTCACGATTGTTAACTTGAACTGTCACTGCACCTTTCAGTGACAGTGGCTGCAACAAACACTTTCGTGCATAAAAACATTCAAACCCAAAGATCAAGAGATAGAGGAAAAACTTAATAAGATAAATATTCAGTCAACATTCATAAATTATTTTCATACAAAATGAAATTAAACCATAATCATCGGCATTTAAACAAACAAAACATTAAGAAGCGAATGGGGAAAGCTATTCGTAGCTAACTCGATTGCTCCTTGATGCATCCTCTTGCCTTGCACTCATCATGGCTACTTAATTCTGCATCGGATTTGCCACAATTGCCCCATTGAAGCTTTAAGCCACCATGACCATTAAGAGAAATCTCAAAAACCAAGAAAAAGATGATAAGATATGAGCCTCCCTTTTAGGATAAGAATATATGTACATATATCCTTGTCACTCTCCAATTGGGATTTACAGGCATCCTTCATAGATTTTCTGGATAAAATTTCGTATAGGACAGTTGTACTAATAGACAACTCATAATTCTTTGATCTTATCCTGACAATTGTCATTGCGGCGACAATGACTGTTTTAATGCGCCAACATCATGTCCAGACAAAAGTTGTTGTAACTAACTGCCAGCTCATTATCATTTGATCTTATTTTCTTGCTAGTGTCATTTGATCTTATCCTTTTGATAGTTGTCAATGCAGCAACAATACTGGATGCAATCTAAGCAATGCTTATGTAGCAGCATCAGTATTGCAGCGACGACATCCTTGGTTGCAATTCTAGAAGAACTTATACAACGACTGTTGGTTTCTAGTTAGTTTCAAGTTTAGTTGCATTCATCTTTAACAATCACATATAGGTTGCATATATTACTTGACATGCCTTTAATTGGATTTAATTGCTTAAGACTTGTTGAATATCCAATGATGAAATTTTACCACTGCACTTAATTGAAAGAACCTTTAATTTTAGGATTGAATGAAAAGAACTTAGAATTTTACTATGACGCTGATTTTTTTTTACACGGTTGTGGCTTGTTGATTGAAAGAAACTTAGTGGACTTAGGTTGCTTAAAATTTGGGTAAATTTAAAATTGAAAATTAAAAGTTAAATTCTTGCTAGAGGTGCCCGGAACCGACTCTAGTAGTTAATGCACATTAAAGAATCGCTAGAGGTGCCTGAAATTGGCTCTAGTCGACTAAAATAAAATGAGAAATTACTTACTTTGCTAGAGGTGCTCGAAATTGGCTCTAGTGAAAATAAAAATAAATGCCACTGTAATTAAATTGATAAAAGCCTATTGTTCACATAGAATCTTGAAAATCAACTTGTACACAACTACGCACACACATTGTCACGAGCATTATAGTTTGATTCCGGGTAATTTTTGTGCTATCCGAAAAATTAAAAGGTGATCATACTTTGTGCCATGGTTCTGATGTTTGAATTCAAGTTTGAAGCATGTATTTGATGATTAAAGTCTTGGCAGGTAATTGTTGGTTTGCATTGCTTGAGGAGAAGCAATAGTTCGAGTTTGTGGGTGTGTTAAGTGTCTAAAAGTACTATTTTATTCACCATTTTTATCCATATTATTGCTAGACTTAGGCTCATATTAGTTGCATTATTAGCTATTCATGCATGTTTGCATTGTTTCCTTGGTGGACAAGCTTGATTTCATATTTTGCTTAATTTTGTGGAAAAAGATACTGCTTTGGTGTGTTTTTGTGTGTGCAGAATTAGTTGCCAAAGCAAGGCTGGAACCAGTTGCCAGGGCAATGCATGAAGGAGATGCCGAGCTAGTTGCCAGGGCAATGGTCGATAAGGGATAAGATGATATGGCAGTCGAAATTGATGACTAGATAAGCCCAAGATGACGTGGAGCAAAGTTAAATCCCAAAGGAGTTTGATTTCCATGAAGAGGTCAATGAGAAATTAAATCTATAAGGAATTTAAATATAATAAAGAATTATATTCTTTTAAAGTATTTAATTCCAACTTAACTTCCGCCTCAAGAAGGACTTTGACCTAGCCGTCTCATATTTAAAGGAGACCAAGCCGTCAAACTCAAAGAAAGCAAGGGGGAGAGAGTTCGATTGGGAAAAGCTTGGAGGGAATTCGATTGAGAGAGAGTTCGACTAGGGGCTGATCGATTTCTTCTTCTTTGCTTCCATTAGATTCATGGTTTGGGGATTATTCTTTGTATATCTTTTGAACCCAACCATGAACTAACTTGATTGGTTAGGGTTATTGTGTTTGGTTGTTGTGAGAAACAATTGGATTTTGTTTAGGTAATAAGAGTTTGCGCTTTCAATTCAAGGTTTACTCATTCTTGGTTTTTATTCTTGTTTGTGAGTGAATTGGGAGAGGATCTCGTAATTCTATCTATTTATCTAATACCGGGAGAGTTAGATTCAAGAAACGAATGAGTATGGTCTTTATTCAATCTATCGATGGTGAAGATTAATCCGGCTTAGGAATAAGTTAAGGATTTCAACGGCTAAGAGGAGAGCAAGAATAGTTGTTGTTCACCCTTGATTCCCGCATGGATGTATTGTCAAGGCATGCACAATTAGCTAGAGTTTCGACTTAGGGATAAGAAGAAACCATTGAAGAACGCTCTGCCGAACCTTGAAGTTGCTGCCCAGTCGCCCAAGCAGTTGCCCAGGCAACCGTTCGATTAGTTTCCAAGGCAACCCACCTACGCAGGTAGCCATGACAACCGAGTTGCCATTACACTCTTTTACCAAGACGATCCAATTGGCTATCACACCTCAAATCACGATAACCTGGCCTATTCCCTCTCATTTGTTTACATCTTTATTTTATTTACTTGCTCTTTTACTTTACTCGTTAAAATCAACTCCTACTATCAATTGTGTTTTTACTTTTACAGTGCGATAACTAAAGCAAAGTGGCCCAAACCAATCCCTGTGGAGACGATACTCGATAGTCATATCACTTTATTACTTGCGACGTGTATACTTGCACCGTTTGCGTAGCACTCAATACGCGCAACAAGTTTTTGGCCACAACAGTGTTTCATCAAGTTTAGCATCATAGTAAGATTCTAAGTGTTTCCACGGTTATCCTATAATAAAAGTTCTATCAATTAAGTACATTGGCAAAGTCATCATCGGATATTCATCAAATCTAGGCAATTCTTGTTCCAACTAAAGGCATGGCAAGCAATTTATGTATCCTAAATGCAATACTTAAGATGAATGCAACTAAACATGGTAACTAACTAATAACAATCCCCCCAAACTCGAATGAGGCATTGTCCTCAATGCATGCAACAAAGAAAAATAAAAAAAATAACAATAAAGAAAAGTAAAATGCAAACGAGGACTTACTCTGAGAGTTCGTCATCGTGGATGATTAGTTTCCTTTTGGCCTGTGTCTTGATTCTTTTGCTTGAACGCGGTGGTTGCTTGCTTGTTGCCGATGGTGGAACTGATCCTCGTACGGGGGTGTCCTCATCTTCTTCATCATCAATGTCATTGGCCTTTCGCTTGGGCTTAGAGGATTCGATTGGTGCATTCTTTGTTGGTGCAATGGAGGACTCGTCCGAATCTAAAAAAATTAGACAATGATTCAGTACGAGTTGATTCGGGCATAGGTGCTTTACCTTTGGATTTTGCAGTGGTTGTCGGGGCGTCTTTAGCTTTGGTTACCGCGGCATCTTCTGCTGCGGTTGTCGTGGCAACTGCTTCATTGGTTGTCGTGGTAAGGATTTTGGCAGGAAAGATGGGGAACGGCACGCGGCTGTCTGGGTACTTTTCCAGGATGACTTGGGTGATGGTATTGTTGTGATCCTTCATGTACCGCATGAACATTAGTTGCCAGTCTTCAATTTGCCTAAGGTGGTTCTCCGACGGTTGTAAGAGTGCTTCAAGTTGTCCCAGGGTTGTTGTCCGAGTTGCCCGGGCATCAGTTGCTTGTGCATTAGGAGTTGCTGAGGTGGCAGGAGTTGCTGCAGCAATTGAAGGCGTTGGGGATTTTACCGGTGCCTCTCCTATTAGCTTTCAGATTTGTGCTCAATTCTAACCGGACTTTGGTAGGGCCTTTTCATCAGTTGACTCACTTGGGACATGCATCTCCTTGCAAAGATTGGAAATTAAGCAAGGGAAGAAAAGAGAACCCTTGTCTTTTGTGCTACATACAAAAATCTCATCACAAATAAATTTTCCAATGTTAATGATGCGATTATGCAAGATAAAATCTATGAGCAAAAGACGAGGTGTATCAACGGTGGTATTGTGTGTTGTGGGCATTAAAGAAGTTTTAACAAACTTATTCCATAATTTTGCCTAGGGTTTAAGCTGAAGGTGATTTACCATGCCCTTGTATTTACCGTCGTTCCAATGAGTTCCCGGTAGAGTGAGTTCTTGAAGCACCTTATCGAGTTGCTTGGTCATGAGTTGATCAACAAAGGCTTGATGCTTGTCCTTCTCAACGTAGAGCCCTTAAAAGGTGTTGATGTTTTCGGGGCTTATGAGCATAGCCTTGTCACGAACAAAAACATAAGGATTATTTGGGTTAGGTGAGTGAGCATAGAATTCTCTTACCCATGAGATGTTACCCGGTTTCGATTGATGGCAAAAGATTTGCCACTTTTGATATGCAATCCTTTCGAAGATGAATGGTTCAAGACCGAAATCTTGATGGGAGTTGGAGTATTCGAAGCCTTATTCTTCGCAAATCTTTCGGCTTTCAAACTTGGAGTGAAATCTTTCTTGAACCACCGGTGTAGCAAACTTCTTGTATCTTGGTTCTTTGGAGGAACTTGGATGAACCAAAAATTCGATTTTGGATGCCATGGATGATCTTGGTTGTGAGTTTGGTATAAACAAAGAAAAGAAAGCAAAAGAAACTAAAGAGTTGCAAGATGAAAAGTAGGAATAGGTTTCTTGGAAGTTAAGGGTGATGGGTTAAATAGAAAAGATAGGTAGTAAATATGGTGGGTGAGATTAATTGGAAAGAAAGAAAACAAGGGTTTTGATTGGGGGAAGGGGACGGCTAGGGGATTTGGGGAAGGAGAAGGGTTTGGCCGGCTATGTAGGGTTTATTTAGGGTAAATTGGAGGCTTAATATAAGCCTTAGATTTAGCCCATTAATTTCCTTGTTGAAGAAGTTTCCTTCTTGAATCAAATTCCTCTTTATCTCGAACTCTTTTCCTACAATTCAAAAACAAATAAAATAAGGATTAAAATTAAAGATAAACTAATGAAAGAAAACAAATAAATATGTGCAAAGAAATTCCTAAACTTAAAATTTAAAAACAATTAGATAAATATGAAAGAAAGATGTAGTCTTAATCTTAAAGAAAATAAATAAATCTATCCTAAAAAGAGAAATAACCGAAATTAATAAATAAAAATAAATAATAAAAATAAATAATCAAAAACTTGTTGCGCGTATTGAGTGCTACGCAAACGGTGCAAGTATACACGTCGCAAGTAATAAAGTGATATGAGTATCGAGTATCGTCTCCACAAAGATTGGTTTGGGCCACTTTGCTTTAGTTATCGCACTATAAAAGTAAAAACACGATTGATAGTAGGAGTTGATTTTAACGAGTAAAGTAAAAGAGCAAGTAAATAAAATAAAGATGTAAACAAATGAGAGGGAATAGGCCAGGTTATCGTGAGTTGAGGTGTGATAGCCAATTGGATCATCTTGGTAAAAGAGTGTAATGGCAACTCGGTTGCCGTGGCAACTTGCACAGTTGGGTTGCCTTGGCAACTAATCGAACTGGCTGGGCAACTGCTTGGGCGACTGGGTAGCAACTTCAAGGTTCTGGAGAGCGTTCTTCAATGGTTTCTTCTTATCCCTAAGTCGAAACTCTAGCTAATTGTGCATGCCTTGACAATACATCCTCGTGTGAGACAAGGGTGAACAACAACCAATCTTGCGCTCCTCTTAGCCGTTGAAATCCTTAACTTATTCCTAAGCCGGATTAATCTTCACCATCGATAGATTGAATAAAGACCATACTCATTCATTTCTTGAATCTAACTCTCCCGATATTAGATAAATAGATAGAATTACGAGATCCTCTCCCAATTCACTCGCAAACAAGAATAAAAACCAAGAATAAGTAAACCTTGAATTGAAAGCGCAAACTCTTATTACCTAAACAAAATCCAATTGTTTCTCACAACAACAAAACACAATAACCTCAACCAATCAAGTTAATTCATGGCTGGGTTCAAAAGATATACAAAGAATAATCCCCAAACCATGAATCTAATAGAAGCAAAGAAGAAGAAGAAATCGATCAGCCCCTAGTCGAACTCTCTCTCAATCGAATTCCCTCCAAGCTTTCTCCCAATCGAACTCTCTCCCCCTTGCTCTCTTTGAGTTTGACGGCTTGGTCTCCTTTAAATAGGAGATGGCTAGGTCAAAGTCCTTCTTGAGGAGAAAGTTAAGTTGGAATTAAATACTTTAAAAGAATATAATTCTTTATTATATTTAAATTCCTTCTAGATCTCCTCCCATCTTTTTGGGATTTAATTTCTCTTTGACCTCTTCATGGAAATCAAACTCCTTTGCGATTTAACTTTGCTCCACGTCATCTTAGGCTTATCTAGTCATCAATTTCGATTGCCATATCATCTTATCCCTTATCGACAATTGCCCTGGCAACTAGCTTGGCATCTCCTTCATGCATTGCCTTGGCAACTGGTTCCATCCTTGCTTTGGCAACTGATTCTGCACGCACAAAAACACACCAAAGCAGTATCTTTTTCCACAAAATTAAGCAAAATATGAAATCAAGCTTGTCCACCAAGGAAACAATGCAAACATGCATGAATGGCTAATAATGCAACTAATATGAGCCTAAGTCTAGCAATAATATGAATAAAAATGGTGAATAAAATAGTACTTTTAGACATTTAACACACCCCCAAACTCGAACTATTGCTTGTCCTCAAGCAAATCAAACCAACAATTACCTGCCAAGACTTTAATCATCAAAGACATACTTCAAACTTAAATTCAAACCTCGAAACTGTGGCACAAAGTATGATCACCTTTTAATTTTTCGGATAGCACAAAAATTACCCAGAATCAAACTATAATGCTTGTGACAATGTGTGTGCGTAGTTGTGTACACGTTGCTTTTCAAGATTCTATGTGAACAATAGGCTTTTATCAATTTAATTACAGGGGCATTTATTTTTATTTTCACTAGAGCCAATTTCGGGAACCTCTAACAAAGTAAGGAGTTTCTCATTTTATTTTAGACGACTAGAGCCAATTTCGGGCACCTCTAGCGATTCTTTAATGTGCATTAACTACTAGAGCCAGTGATAATTGTTCAAAAGTACTATTTTTCTTACCCTTTTACTCATATTATTTTTAGACTTAGGCTCATATTAGTTGCATAATTAGCTATTCATGCATTAATCCATGTTTCCTTCCATCGTTGAGCTTGATTACATAACTTGGTAGTTTTTGTGGAAAATATGCTGCTTTGGTGTGCTTTGTGTGTGTATGTGCAGGATCACTTGCCAAAGCAATGCCGAGCTAGTTGCCAGGGCAAAAGCATGAAGGAGACGCGCTGAGCCGTTGCCATGGCAATTGTCGACAAGAGTAAAGGTGATATGGTAGTCGAAATTGATGACTAGACAAGCCCAAGATGACGTGGAGCAAAGCCCAAACCCAAAGGAATTTGATTGCCATGCAGAGATTAAAGAAGAACTAAATTCTAAGAAGATATGAGAAGTTCTAGTAGGAATACAATTATAATAAAGAATTATATTCTTTAAAGATAATTTAATTCCAACTTAAACTCCTCCTCAAAGAAGGACTTTGGCCTAGCCCTATAAATAGCAAGGAGATTTCGACAATCCAAAGGGGAGAAATGAGGGAAATTTCGACAAGTCCAAGTAGAGCAAGAGGAGAGAATTTTCGACAAGCATCAAGGGCAAAGAGGATTTCGACAAGCCTCCTCCTTCATCCTTTTCTTTCTTGTTCGATTGGGTTCATGCTAGGGATTGTTTATCTTGTGTTTCTTTGGAACCTAGCCATGAACTAAATCTACTTGGCTATGGTTATTGTGTTTTGTGGTTGTGAGAAACTATTGGTTTTTGTTTAGGTAATAAGAGTTTGCACTTTTCTATTTCAAGGTTTATTCATTCTTGGTTCTTATTCTTGTTTTCGAGTGAATTGGGAGAGGATCTCGTGATTTCATCTATTTATCTAATATCGAGAGTTAGATTCAAGAAACGAATGAATATGATCTTTATTCAATCTATTAATGGTGAAGATTAATCCGGCTTAGGAATAAGTTAAGGATTTCAACGGCTAAGAGGAGCGCAAGATTGGTTGTTGTTCACCCTTGATTCACGCAGGATGTATTATCAAGGCATGCACAAGTAGCTAGAGTTTCGACTTAGGATAAGAAGAAACCATTGAAGAACGCTCTGCCGAACCTTGAAGGTTGCTTCCCAGACGCCCAAGTAGTTGCCTGTGCAACCATCGAGTAGTTGCCAAGGCAACCTGTTTATGCAAGTTGCCACGGCAACCGAAAGTTGCCCGTGCACTCTTTTTACCAAAACAATCCAATCGGCTATCACACCTCAACTCACGATAACCTGGCCTATCTCTCTCTCATTTGAATTCATCTTTTCTTTTACTTTATTACTTTCTAGATTAGTCATTAGTTAAACTCCTATAATCCTTTACTTGTGTTTTTACTTTTTAAAGTGCAAGAGACTAGATTCTTGAAGTGGCACCAATCCTCGTGGGAGACGATATCTTTTATACTATAACTTGCGACGTGTATACTTGCACATTTGCGTAGCACTTATTACGCAATAACAGCCAGTTTCGGGCACCTCTAGCAAAACTTTAATTTTTAATTTTAAATTTTAAATTTGCCCAAATTTTAAGCAACCTAAGTTCACTAAGTTTCTTTCAATCAACAAGCCACAACCGTGTAAAAAAATTTAGCGTCATAGTAAAATTCTAAGTTCTTTTCATGCAATCCTAAAATTCAAGGTTCTTTCAATTAAGTGCAGTGGTAAAAATTCATCATTGGATATTCAACAAGTCTTAAGCAATTAAATCCAATTAAAGGCATGGCAAGTAACATATGCAACCTATATGTGATTGCTAAAGATGAATGCAACTAAACATGAAACTAACTAGAAACCAACACCCCCAAACTCGAGAGAAGCATTGTCCTCATTGCATGTAAAAGTGAAACAAAATTTAAAAGAAACTAAATGAAATGAGTTAGTCGGAGAGGTCGTCACCTCGAGTGATAAGTTTCCTTCGTGCCGTTTGCTTGATTCATTTTCACGTCGATGGTTGAATGCTTGTGGCTGGTACCGCGTGAATAGCATTGCTTTGATTTGATCCATGTTTGCCGAGGCAGGTTCACTTGCCTGGGCATCAGTAGTTGCCGAACCCATTGTTGTTGCCTGGGCATCGCCAATTTCTGTTGCCATGGCAACTACTAAAGTAGTTGCCGGAGCATCCTCTATTGTGGTTGCCGTGGCAAGTAGTCGGTAGGGAATTTCCTTAGCATGGTGGTTGTGAGTCTTGTTGTGGAAAAGAAAAGAAAACCTAGAAACTAAAGATAATGAAGAAAAATAAAATAAATATCTCCTAAAAATTCTAAAAATAAATAAAGAGAAAAAAACGAAAATAAAATAAAGTAAAAAAATTAAAAAATCTTAGAAAGAGCATTTTTCATGCATCTTCTAATATTACTGCATATCTAAGAAAACTTGAGGAGGGTCGTTTCCGATACTTCTTATAGTCTATCCGCACCCTCCATCAGGTGACAATATTGCCCAAAAAGAGTTTGGCCAATGTGCTTGCCACTACTCCCTTTTGCATTACCATGGTGGAGGTGTACAAAAACAACTAACACCAATTGCCAATCCCCAGCAACGGCGCCAAAAACTTGTTGCGCGTATTGAGTGCTACGCAAACGGTGCAAGTACACACGTCGCAAGTAATAAAGTGATATGAGTATCGAGTATCGTCTCCACAGGGATTGGTTTGGGCCACTTTGCTTTAGTTATCGCACTGTAAAAGTAAAAACACAATTGATAGTAGGAGTTGATTTTAACGAATAAAGTAAAAGAGCAAGTAAATAAAATAAAGATGTAAACAAATGAGAGGAATAGGCCATGTTATCGTGAGTTGAGGTGTGATAGCCAATTGGATTGTCTTGGTAAAGAGTGTAATGGCAACTTGGCAGCTGGTTGCCTTAGGCAACTAATCGAACGGGTTGCCTTGGCAACTAATCGAATCATGGCAACATGCTTGGGCGCGTGGGTAGCAACTTCAAGGTTCGGAGAGCGTTCTTCAATGGTTTCTTCTTATCCTAAGTCGAAACTCTAGCTAATTGGGCATGCCTTGACAATACATCCTCGTGTGAACAAGGGTGAACAACAACCAATCTTGCGCTCCTCTTAGCCGTTGAAATCCTTAACTTATTCCTAAGCCGGATTAATCTTCACCATCGATAGATTGAATAAAGACCATACTCATTCATTTCTTGAATCTAACTCTCCCAATATTAGATAAATAGATAGAATTACGAGATCCTCTCCCAATTCACTCGCAAACAAGAATAAAAACCAAGAATAAGTAAACCTTGAATTGAAAGCGCAAACTCTTATTACCTAAACAAAATCCAATTGTTTCTCACAACAACAAAACACAATAACCTCAACCAATCAAGTTAATTCATGGTTGGGTTCAAAAGATATACAAAGAATAATCCCCAAACCATGAATCTAATAGAAGCAAAGAAGAAGAAGAAATCGATCAGCCCCTAGTCAAACTCTCTCTCAATCGAATTCCCTCCAAGCTTTCTCCCAATCGAACTCTCTCCCCCTTGCTCTCTTTGAGTTTGACGGCTTGGTCTCCTTTAAATAGGAGATGGCTAGGTCAAAGTCCTTCTTGAGGAGAAAGTTAAGTTGGAATTAAATACTTTAAAAGAATATAATTCTTTATTATATTTAAATTCCTTCTAGATCTCCTCCCATCTTTTTGGGATTTAATTTCTCTTTGACCTCTTCATGGAAATCAAACTCCTTTGCGATTTAACTTTGCTCCACGTCATCTTAGGCTTATCTAGTCATCAATTTCGATTGCCATATCATCTTATCCCTTATCGACAATTGCCACCGGCAACTAGCTTGGCATCTCCTTCATGCATTGCCTTGGCAATCAGTTCCATCCTTGCTTTGGCAATCGATTACTGCGCACAAAAACACACCAAAGCAGTATCTTTTTCCACAAAATTAAGCAAAATATGAAATCAAGCTTGTCCACCAAGGAAACAATGCAAACATGCATGAATGGCTAATAATGCAACTAATATGAGCCTAAGTCTAGCAATAATATGAATAAAAATGGTGAATAAAATAGTACTTTTAGACATTTAACACACCCCAAAACTCGAACTATTGCTTGTCCTCAAGCAAATCAAACCAACAATTACCTGCCAAGACTTTAATCATCAAAGACATACTTCAAACTTAAATTCAAACCTCGAAACTGTGGCACAAAGTATGATCACCTTTTAATTTTTCGGATAGCACAAAAATTACCCAGAATCAAACTATAATGCTTGTGACAATGTGTGTGCGTAGTTGTGTACACGTTGCTTTTCAAGATTCTATGTGAACAATAGGCTTTTATCAATTTAATTACAGGGGCATTTATTTTTATTTTCACTAGAGCCAATTTCGGGAACCTCTAACAAAGTAAGGAGTTTCTCATTTTATTTTAGACGACTAGAGCCAATTTCGGGCACCTCTAGCGATTCTTTAATGTGCATTAACTACTAGAGCCAGTGATAATTGTTCAAAAGTACTATTTTTCTTACCCTTTTTACTCATATTATTTTTAGACTTAGGCTCATATTAGTTGCATAATTAGCTATTCATGCATTAATCCATGTTTCCTTCCATCGTTGAGCTTGATTACATAACTTGGTAGTTTTTGTGGAAAATATGCTGCTTTGGTGTGCTTTGTGTGTGTATGTGCAGGATCACTTGCCAAAGCAATGCCGAGCTAGTTGCCAGGGCAAAGCATGAAGGAGACGCCGAGCCAGTTGCCATGGCAATTGTCGACAAGAGTAAAGGTGATATGGTAGTCGAAATTGATGACTAGACAAGCCCAAGATGACGTGGAGCAAAGCCCAAACCCAAAGGAATTTGATTGCCATGCAGAGATTAAAGAAGAACTAAATTCTAAGAAGATATGAGAAGTTCTAGTAGGAATACAATTATAATAAAGAATTATATTCTTTAAAGATAATTTAATTCCAACTTAAACTCCTCCTCAAAGAAGGACTTTGGCCTAGCCCTATAAATAGCAAGGAGATTTCGACAATCCAAAGGGGAGAAATGAGGGAAATTTCGACAAGTCCAAGTAGAGCAAGAGGAGAGAATTTTCGACAAGCATCAAGGGCAAAGAGGATTTCGACAAGCCTCCTCCTTCATCCTTTTCTTTCTTGTTCGATTGGGTTCATGCTAGGGATTGTTTATCTTGTGTTTCTTTGGAACCTAGCCATGAACTAAATCTACTTGGCTATGGTTATTGTGTTTTGTGGTTGTGAGAAACTATTGGTTTTTGTTTAGGTAATAAGAGTTTGCACTTTTCTATTTCAAGGTTTATTCATTCTTGGTTCTTATTCTTGTTTTCGAGTGAATTGGGAGAGGATCTCGTGATTTCATCTATTTATCTAATATCAGGAGAGTTAGATTCAAGAAACGAATGAATATGATCTTTATTCAATCTATTAATGGTGAAGATTAATCCGGCTTAGGAATAAGTTAAGGATTTCAACGGCTAAGAGGAGCGCAAGATTGGTTGTTGTTCACCCTTGATTCACACAGGGATGTATTATCAAGGCATGCACAAGTAGCTAGAGTTTCGACTTAGGGATAAGAAGAAACCATTGAAGAACGCTCTGCCGAACCTTGAAGGTTGCTTCCCAGACGCCCAAGTAGTTGCCCAGGCAACCATCGAGTAGTTGCCAAGGCAACCCTGTTATGCAAGTTGCCACGGCAACTGAGTTGCCCGTGCACTCTTTTACCAAAACAATCCAATCGGCTATCACACCTCAACTCACGATAACCTGGCCTATCTCTCTCTCATTTGAATTCATCTTTTCTTTTACTTTATTACTTTCTAGATTAGTCATTAGTTAAACTCCTATAATCCTTTACTTGTGTTTTTACTTTTTACAGTGCAAGAGACTAGATTCTTGAAGTGGCACCAATCCCTGTGGAGACGATATCTTTTATACTATAACTTGCGACGTGTATACTTGCACATTTGCGTAGCACTTATTACGCGCAACAGCCAGTTTCGGGCACCTCTAGCAAAACTTTAATTTTTAATTTTAAATTTTAAATTTGCCCAAATTTTAAGCAACCTAA
The DNA here is from genome assembly GCA_019671005.1 of Hibiscus mutabilis. Lineage (NCBI taxonomy): Eukaryota > Viridiplantae > Streptophyta > Magnoliopsida > Malvales > Malvaceae > Hibiscus > Hibiscus mutabilis. Next base: position 26,736,347 of record CM033717.1, on the reverse strand, counting down.
GTTCACTAAGTTTCTTTCAATCAACAAGCCACAACCGTGTAAAAAAATTAGCGTCATAGTAAAATTCTAAGTTCTTTTCATGCAATCCTAAAATTCAAGGTTCTTTCAATTAAGTGCAGTGGTAAAAATTCATCATTGGATATTCAACAAGTCTTAAGCAATTAAATCCAATTAAAGGCATGGCAAGTAACATATGCAACCTATATGTGATTGCTAAAGATGAATGCAACTAAACATGAAACTAACTAGAAACCAACACCCCCAAACTCGAGAGAAGCATTGTCCTCATTGCATGTAAAAGTGAAACAAAATTTAAAAGAAACTAAATGAAATGAGTTAGTCGGAGAGGTCGTCACCTCGAGTGATAAGTTTCCTTCGTGCCGTTTGCTTGATTCATTTTCACGTCGATGGTTGAATGCTTGTGGCTGGTACCGCGTGAATAGCATTGCTTTGATTTGATCCATGTTTGCCGAGGCAGGTTCACTTGCCCGGGCATCGATGGTGCCGAACCCATTGTTGTTGCACAGGCATCGCCAATTTACATTGCCATGGCAACTACTAAAGTAGTTGCGAGCATCCTCTATTGTGGTTGCCGTGGCAAGTAGTCGATGGGAATTTCCTTAGCATGGTGGTTGTGAGTCTTGTTGTGGAAAAGAAAAGAAAACCTAGAAACTAAAGATAATGAAGAAAAATAAAATAAATATCTCCTAAAAATTCTAAAAATAAATAAAGAGAAAAAAACGAAAATAAAATAAAGTAAAAAAATTAAAAAATCTTAGAAAGAGCATTTTTCATGCATCTTCTAATATTACTGCATATCTAAGAAAACTTGAGGAGGGTCGTTTCCGATACTTCTTATAGTCTATCCGCACCCTCCATCAGGTGACAATATTGCCCAAAAAGAGTTTGGCCAATGTGCTTGCCACTACTCCCTTTTGCATTACCATGGTGGAGGTGTACAAAAACAACTAACACCAATTGCCAATCCCCAGCAACGGCGCCAAAAACTTGTTGCGCGTATTGAGTGCTACGCAAACGGTGCAAGTACACACGTCGCAAGTAATAAAGTGATATGAGTATCGAGTATCGTCTCCACAGGGATTGGTTTGGGCCACTTTGCTTTAGTTATCGCACTGTAAAAGTAAAAACACAATTGATAGTAGGAGTTGATTTTAACGAATAAAGTAAAAGAGCAAGTAAATAAAATAAAGATGTAAACAAATGAGAGGGAATAGGCCATGTTATCGTGAGTTGAGGTGTGATAGCCAATTGGATTGTCTTGGTATAAGAGTGTAATGGCAACTTGCGCAGCTGGTTGCCTTAGCAACTAATCGAACGGTTGCCTGGGCAACATGCTGGGCGACTGGGCAGAAACTTCAAGGTTCGGCAGAGCGTTCTTCAACGGTTTCTTCTTATCTCTAAGTCGAAACTCTAGCTAATTGGGCATGCCTTGACAATACATCCCTGCGTGAATCAAGGGTGAACAACAACCAATCTTGCGCTCCTCTTAGCCGTTGAAATCCTTAACTTATTCCTAAGCCGGATTAATCTTCACCATCGATAGATTGAATAAAGACCATACTCATTCGTTTCTTGAATCTAACTCTCCCAATATTAGATAAATAGATAGAATTACGAGATCCTCTCCCAATTCACTCACAAACAAGAATAAAAACCAAGAATGAGTAAACCTTGAATTGAAAGCGCAAACTCTTATTATCTAAACAAAATCCAATTGTTTCTCACAACAACAAAACACAATAACCCCAACCAATCAAGTTAGTTCATGGTTGGGTTCAAAAGATATACAAAGAATATTCCCCAAATCATGAATCTAATGGAAGCAAAGAAGAAGAAATCAATCAGCCCCTAGTCGAACTCTCTCTCAATCGAATTCCCTCCAAGCTTTCTCCCAATCAAACTCTCTCCCCCTTGCTCTCTTTGAGTTTGACGGCTTGGTCTCCTTTAAATAGGAGATGACTAGGTCAAAGTCCTTCTTGAGAAGGAAGTTAAGTTGTAATTAAATACTTTAAAAGAATATAATTCTTTATTGTATTTAAATTCCTTATAGATCTCCTCTTATATTTTTGGGATTTAATTTCTCTTTGACCTCTTCATGGAAATCAAACTCTTTTGCGATTTAACTTTGCTCCACGTCATCTTGGGCTTATCTAGTCATCAATTTCGACTGCCATATCATCTTATCCCTTATCAACAATTGCCCTAGCAACTAGCTCGACATCTCATTCATGCATTGCCCTGGCAACTGGTTCCAGCCTTGCTTTGGCAACTGATTATACACACACAAAAACACACCAAAGTAGTATTTTTTTCCACAAAATTAAGCAAAATATGAAATCAAGCTTGTCCACCAAGGAAACAATGCAAACATGCATGAATGGGGTTGTCCACCAATGCAAACATTTTTGGGGGGCAAGAAGAGGAAGTTGCTCACACTGGGCTTTAAAGAGGAAAAGTGGTCCGGAAGATAAAAAGAGCTAAGTGATTGAGGAGTTACTGGTATCTGTGGAGAAGGTACCAATTAAGGTGCATATGGTCTCAAAGTTTATTATAATTAAAGAAAAGTCAACATTTGAGACTATTATACCATGTGGGGTTGTTAAGGCTTCTACTATTACTATGCTTATTGCTTTGATTATTGTAGGTATTTCACTTAGTCCTTATTCAACATTCATAAAGTATTTTCATACAAAATGAAATTAAACCATAATCATCGGTATTTAAACAAAAAAACATTAAGAACTGAATGGGGGAAAGCTATTCCTAGCTAACTCGATTGCTCCTTGATGCTTCCTTTTGCCTTGCACTCATCGTAACTACCTAATTCTGCATCGGATTCACCTTGGTTTCCCCATGGAAGCTTTAAGCCATCATAGCCATCAAGAGAAAGCTCCAAAACCAAGAAAAAGATGATAAGATTTGAGCCTCCGTTTTTAGGGTAAGAATATATGTATATATATCCTTATCACTTTCCAATTGGGTGTTTACAATTGTCCTTCAAAAATTTTCTGGATAAAATTTCTTGTAGGACAGTTGTACTAATAGACAACTCATAATTCTTTGATCTTATATTGAAATCTGTCATTGCGACAACAATGACTATTTCAATGCACTGATATCCTGTCTGAAAAAATTTCTTGTAACTAATTGCCAGGTTATTGTCCTTTGATCTTATCTTCTTGCCAACGACATTTGATATTATTTTTTGGCAGCTGTCAATGCGGCAATAGTCCTGGATGCAATCTAAACAACGGTTATGTAGCGACAACAATATTGCAGCGACATCCCAATACGACAACGACCCTGACTACAATTCTGGAAGAACTCATGCAGCGACATTAGCAACAAAATGTGACACATTCAAGAATAATTCAAGAAAGAGCTACTAAGTTAAGAAAATGCAAATACAAAGATAAAAAATGCTAAAATGCATGCAAAAGATAGCATGATGGGGACAAATTAATCAATAAATAAGGTGAAAACACATTTCATTTAAAGTATCATTAGTCCACTTTCCCCTATTCCGTGAGAGGATAAACCATTTCTTTTTAGATTCCTTTTTTTTCAGTCCTTGAATCTTTCTTCTCTTTTCATACATCATCAAAATGGTGAGAGGCGCGAAAGCTCTAGAAAAGAAGATTGAGTTGAACATGATGGTGGATGTGGTTGGGAGTGAAGTCGAGTGGAAGACGGGTAAACGTTGGGTAAGGAAATTGTTGGAATGTCGTGGGATACAGTGGTCAAACTTTGAGTTCAAGTTCAAGGTTCCGAAGGGGACATTCAGTATGAGTGACTGTGGCGAGGGGGAAGAAGGAATTCTGGAGTGGTGCTACTTTCCACTATATCTATTCGAAGCTAGGTTTCATCTGCCTTTGCATAGTTTTCCTTGTGAAGTGTTGGACGAGTACGGCGTGGCTCCAGGAAACTGACATGGGCATCCTGGTGGCTCATTACAGGCTACCTCATCAGATGTGCGGGCAGGGGCTAAAAGCCATTCGTGAGGGTCTTAAGGAGGTTGTTCACCCTTAGTCTAGTAGCTTTGTAGATTTCTCTCGGTTTGTTGAGTTTTATGAAGCGATATACGAATATTGATGTTACTAGGGATCAAATTGTGGGATAGAGCAACACTAAAAAAATTGGGATTGGATCGCTTAAAATACATAAGGGAAACACGAAAGTTGCATGAAGGTTTTAGCATCCCGCTGAGGTGGAGGGTGCATGGGAGGACACAAGAAACACTATTTTAGTGTTGAAGAAGGAAGAGTCGGAGCAAGTTTTCGTCTTAAGGAAAGGGTGGCTGAATGTGGAGGAGCATGTCACTCTGTGGAGGGTGTTCGAGGTATGTCTCCGCGGAAAGAGTCCCAATAGTAAAAAAGGCTACCAACTAGCGAAGGGTTATCTACCTAGTCTAGAGGTAATGAACATCAAAATAGCCTGACCTTATAATGATGTGAGGAATTGGCCCAAATGCTTGTTGGGGAGATGAAGGAAGAGAGGAATTGATAAGTCACCTATAGGTGCTGCCCACGTAAACTATGGTCGTCAACTTCGGTATCATGTAGAGCAAAAGGTGGTGAAAAATTGACTCCGGAGGCTTGCATAGAGGAGGACTTAAGCCGGCAGATTGATAAGTATGTACTGGAGAAAGGTGCGGAGGTCTTCTAGGAAATGGAGTGGAAATGGAGGTGGAGGAGGAGGTTAATGATGATGCCCCGTAGGCATTAAACAAATAGTACTTTTCGGTGAAACCTTTGCGACACCAACAGGAGGTAAGAATAGCCTTAATGTAAATCATTTTGAGCCGAGGGTAGATCGCCTCCAGAGGAAGGTGTCGTAATGAGGTCGTGACCACAAAAGTCATTCCCTTAACGTAATTTTACCTGGGGAGATTGTGCCCAATGTGCTTCTGGGCATGCTATGGCATGGAAAAGCAAGGCAGCTGAAGCAAGAGCTTTGCTGGCAACACTACCTCTCTTTCCCGGTGGTTCTCTGCGTTTGTTTCTGATAGTGGTTCCTCCATCTTTTCTTTTAATATCAGTAGGCGGTTTATTTTATTATAGATATGCTCGTAATTTGTATTTAACGTCTTGATTTGTTGTTTAAAGATGTTGAAGTTACCCCTCTAGGGAGTTCTGTGGTGGGAGCATCTTGAGCACCTCCGATTGACATCCCAACAAGTTATCCACGGGAAAAAGGGATTGATCCTACGGCTAACATTTTGGAGTTAGAGAGAGTGGAACCAGAGGTGTTTGTGGGGCCCAGGTCTTGGAAGCGTGTGCAGGCCATTTTTTAGGGGGGGAAGATAAAGAAGTTGCTCACACTGGGGCTTTAAAGAGGAAAGGTGCTCCGTAAGATAAAACGAGCAAAGTGACCGAGGAGTTACTGGTATCTACAACGAAGGTAGCAGTGGAGGTGCACGTGGTCTCGTAGTTGACTGTAATTAAAGAAAAATCAACATTTGTGATTGTAATACCATGTGGGGGAATTAAGGCTTCTTCTATTACTATGCTTATTGCTCCGATTACTATAGGTATTTCAGTTAGTCCTTTGTCATTAATTGTTTTGCGGTAATCGCTCGATGATTTCATTTGTGTTGATGATACAATCTCACGAGGTATCTTTTGACCCATTGGTCCGGTCAGCTCAAGGTGGGGAAGCTTTAACTTCTTCCCCGTCTCCTTTAGGTATATATGTCTGATAACCTCGATTTCTTATTTGTTTGGAAGGGTATTTACTCTTTTCTTGTTTATAGTATAGATTCCAGTGACGCGACATTCAGAGGCTAGTAGAGGAGACATTTTGGCTTCTCCTCCCAGTTATCATAGGGTTCATTTAGTTGAGGCTACTCAGTTGGCCGCCAAAATGGGCTTGATGGTAGGTATATTGCAATCTTCTCTTCGCGAGCGAATAAAGAGATACATTCCACTTTTACTAGATGTTGGAGCAGCTAGTACCTGTCAGCAAGAGGTGGTGGGTGCCAAGGAAAATGAGCTTTTCGTGGCCAATGACAAGATTGCTTCGATGGTCAAAGAGGTTGAGGCCATCAGGCAATACTTGGTAGAGGACCAAGGTAGCTAGAAAAGAGTTGAGGTACAAGCTGCTAATTCAAGGGAAATATGTTGCTGCCCAGACTGAGGCCCAGAGGCAGAAAGAGATAGCCATGAAAGTAGTTGTAGAGGTAGAGGAAAAGAAAGAGGAAATGGAACGAATACAGAAGGATAATGAAGAGCTAAATGAGACCTTGGAGTCGAAGATCCAACAACTTGAGGGGGAGTTGGAGAAGGAGAAACTTACTCATAAAGGAAAGGTCGAAGCAGAGAGGGTTGCGAGACTTGACGCCTAGGAGCATCTGCGAGAGTACGGTGGCTATGTGAACAAGTGTGAGCGCAGCTTTGTATGCTTTGTCCAAGTGGTCGTGGGGCTGCTAAACTTAACCAATCTAGACCTCCGCTATTGTTGGAAGGTAGTAGAAGAGGGATAGATTTTGGTGTTTATAATCCCTCAGAAGACTCTTGGGAAGATGCACATGAAAGACTATTAGCCTACGTTTGGAAGGAGGTGGTTGGCGAGCCCTTTACCCTAGCAGATGACCCTCTAGAAGCTGAAACAAGAAATCCTCTGCAAACGAACCCTTCGGAAGTTTAGAGCTTTCCAGGAATTCTTGTAGGAATCCTTGTAATTTTTGATATATTAATAAAATTTTGGTTTTGTTAAGGGCGTATTTTTTATTTTATTCTTTCAAATTATGGGTGCGCATTGTACCAGAGTATTTCTTGGTCTTCGATGTTTTGTTGTGATGTTAGTACACCCATATGATTCAACGCCTTAGTTGGGTATTTCTATAGCATTGAAAAAAACATACTATTCATCTGCTTAGTTATGCAAGCTATTCTAATACTTGGTAAAAACCGGTCAGAAGAGATGGGCACATTTTGACAATTTTTGAGCGATGGTGTTAAATGAAGTGAGAATAACTCATGTAAATTCTGGGAGTTATCTTAATGATTTTGAGTAATCAATCGTTGGTTGTGCAAAAATTTCTCAAAATAGTCGAAAAAGAGTGGGAATATTTCACGTTCAATTTTGTGAAAATCATCCCATGCCCTTGGAGAATCAGCCGTAAGTGGGGCGGGGCATCTCAACACTCTTGAAGAAACAAATAAATTGAGTGGAGGCATCTCCATGCTCTGGGAGCATCAGTCCTAATTAGTAAGGAGGCATCCTATACCTTTGGAGTAACAACCGTAAGTGTGCTTGAGGCATCTCAACACTCTTGGAGAAGCAAGTGCAAATTGAGTGGAAGCCTCTCAATAATCTTGGAGAAACAAGCGCAAACTGCGTGGAGGCATCTCCGTGCTCTTGGAGAGTCAGTCCAAAATAGTGCAGAGGCATCTCATACCCTTAGAGTGACATCCGTGAGTGGGGTTGAGGCATTTCAACACCCTTTTGGGATGAGGTTTTTTATTTTGATGGAGATGGGTATGCTAGCGAAATATAAAACTTCATGAGGTGACGTGCATTCCATGTGAGGGGTATTTTTCTACCGTTCATGTCTTCAAACTTGTACGCACCAAAACCAATCTTTTTGGTTACTTTGTAGGGGCCTTCCTAGTTGGGTGTCATTTTTCCTCTCTGACCCGCGAGTAAACTTGCATCGATGTTCTGCATTACTAAGTCTGCAACTTGGTATTGCTTGTTGTGGTCTTTGGAGTTGTAGTATTGAGCCATTTGTTGGTTTCAAGCGATAAGTCTGATTTCTGTTGTTTCCCTGGTTTCTTCTAGCAGGTCAAGGTTGGTTCAAAGCATCTCTTCTAGTAGGTCAAGTCTAATTTCTGACTGGAAATAGCATGCAACTATTCTACCGGTGTCTTAGGGATAGATGAGTATTTTTTAAAAGGTTCACACTTTGTCACAATGTCCAAGAAATCTTTTTGAATGGTCAGCCAGTAGAAACCCTTATAGAGGACCTTATGTGCCAAGAACCGCGATCCCATATGATTCTCGCAGATGCCTTCATGTATTTCACGGAGGACATAATTTGCTTCCTTAGGGCCCAAACAACGGAGGAACGGTTGGAAAAAACTTCTTCTATACAGAACCACGTTAATCAATATTTACCTTGCCGCCTTATTTCTTAACTTGGTTCGTTCCTTGGGATCCTCTAGCCCTTCACCATCGACGATGAATTTTAGAATGAGAGTCATCCAGTTGGGTTCCTTATCTATACACATGATGGTGCTACGAGTGTAGCTTCAGTAAGACTTTTATTCAAGGAGGACTTTTCCCCTATCTTTGATTTCAACTGAGGTAGTTAGCCTAGATAGGGCATCAGCACGGGAGTTCTTAGACCTTGCAATTTGTTGTAGGTTAGCCGTCTGAAGATTGCCCATCAAATAAGTCACCATTTGATGATACCGGAGCAGGGTAGACTCTTTGACTTCATATTCTCCTGTGACTTACTTTGCAACTAGTTGGGAATCATTATAGAGAACCAGTTTTTTACCCCTGGATTTAGTGCCAGCTCTAGCCCTGTTATGAGCGCTTCATTCTTTGCGATATTGTTAGAGGTATTGAACCCAAAGGACAAGTTGTATTGCCACTCTTGTCTTGAGGAATCTCTTAGAAAGATTTCGGCTCCGACATTGTCTTTCTTAGAGGACCCGTCTACAAATAGTACTTGCTGGTGTTTAAGCGAGAGGTTCACAAATCTTTTTGTTTCATTCTTCTAGTTTGGATTTTCTGATGTGAGAGAAATTTTTGGAATGGATGGGGAAATGATCGGTGGATGAGGTAAAAGAACATTTTGTGATGAAGTCAACCTGGGACTAAGCCTTGATAGCTTTCTAAGGAGGAAACTTGATATCGAATTCGGTCAATTCGATGCTCTATACCATCATTCTTCTGGAGGAGTCAACTCGTAAAGTATTTCTTTCAGTGGTTGATCGGTGAGAACCGTTATAGGAAAGGCTTGGAACTATTGCCAAAGTTTTCTGGAAGCTACCACTAATGCAAAAACAATGTTCTCCATCTTCGAATAATTGACTTCTCCATTTTGTAATACCCAACTGACGTAATAGATAGGAAGTTGGCCCTATTATGTTTCCTTAACCAGTACGACAGCCACGATTTCGTCGGAGGTAGCTAGATAGACCAATAACTCATCTCCCTCTCGTGGGGATGTGAGAAATGGTGGAGTGCTCAAATACTTCTTCATGTCTTAGAAAGTATCTTGGCACTTCGGGGTCTACTAGAAAGGGTTGAACGGTGGGTTTTGAAGAAAGGTAAACATTTTTCTGCCATTTTGGAGACGAAGAGGTTAAGGGATACTATCCTTACGTTACCCTTTGGACCTTTTTAATTTTGGCATCGGGTTTCATTTCAAGAATGGATGTGATTTTCTCTGGGTTGGGTTTAATTCCTTTGTCTGAAATAAAAAAAACCCAAGAACTTCCCTGTGCTGACTCCGAAGATGCACTTGGATGGATGTAGGCGCCTTTTGTATTGAATGTGGACTTGGAACACCTCTGCTAAATCTTTGACATGTTGCTCCATGGACGCTCTCTTCACAATCATGTCATCTACATATGCTTCCATGTTTTTTCCTATATGGTCTTTGAAGATATTGCTAACCAAACGTTTAAAGATGGCACCTACATTCTTTTGGACAGGCTTTGTTGAGGTTCGTGAAATGGATCGGAGTGGGAAACTATCTTTTGGGCAGGCTTTTTTGAGGTCCATTAAATCTATGAACATTCTATAACTTTTGTTTGCTTTCTTGACCATCAGCACATTTGAGACCCACTCTAGGTAAGGTACTTCCTTGATAAAACCAATAACCAACAATTTACTCGTTTCCTATCTTGTGACCTGAATCTTGTCCATAGCCAGCCTCTGTCTCTTTTGCTACATCGACTTTGCCAAAGGATTGATTCTTAGTGAATGCATTATGATGAAGGTTTCTATTCCGAGCATGTTCTCCACGGACCATGCAAATATATCAATAGGCCCTTAACACTCTCATTAGTGAGCATATCTCTAGTCTTGGGAGGGCAGCGGCTATTAGAGTGGTTTTATTTGTCTCTCTCAAAGAGAGGGAAATTCTCAATCAGCTTAGCGGATCCAGCTCTTCTAGAGTCCAAGTCTCTAGTTACATCTAGGCTTTCCAAGCTAAGCTATATTTTTCCAATATGTTGACCCTCCGGTCAACTTGCCTATGCTCAGAGGTCTACGCGAAAGTTCTATCAGAGGAGTGTTGTGAGATCTATAGGGACCTTAGGTGACACTTGTTAAGTGTTCAAAAGTACTAATTTTATTACCCTTTTTATTCTTATTATTGCTAGACTTAGGCTCATATTAGTTGCATTATTAGTCATTCATGCATGTTTGCATCGTTTCCTTCTTGGACAAGCTTGATTTCATATTTTGCTCAATTTTGTGGAAAAATATATTGCTTTGGTGTGTTTCGTGTGTGTGTGTGCAAAATCACTTGTCAAAGCAAGGCTGGAACCAGTTGCTAGGGCAATGCATGAAGGAGATGCCGAGCTAGTTGCCAGGGCAATGCAAGAAGGAGATGCCGAGGTAGTTGCCAAGGCAATTTTCGACAAGGAATAAGATGATATGGTAGTCGAAATTGATGACTAGATACGCTCAAGATGACGTGGAGCAAAGCTAAATCCCAAAGGAGTTTGATTTCCATGAAGAGGTTAAAGAGAAATTAAATCCCAAGAAGATAGGAGAAGTTCTAGAAGGAATTTAAATATAATAAAGAATTATATTCTTTAAAGATAATTTAATTCCAACTTAACTTCTTCCTCAAAAAATACTTTGACCTAGCCCTATAAATTAAGGATCAAGCCGTCAACTCCAGGGGAGAGAAGAGAGAATTTTTGACAAAGAGCACGGGAGATTTCGACAAGGCTTCAACCATTCTTCATCTTTTTCTTTCTTGTTCCATTAGGTTTATGCTAGGAATTCTTTATCTTGTGTTTCTTTGGAACCTAGCCATGAACTAAATCTATTTGGCTAAGATTATTGTGTTTTGTGGTTGTGAGAAACAATTGGATTTTGTTTAGGTAATAAGAGTTTGCACTTTCAATTCAAGGTTTACTCATTCTTGGTTTTTATTCTTGTTTGCGAGTGAATTGGGAGAGGATCTCGTAACTTCATCTATTTATCTAATATCGGGAGAGTTAGATTCAAGAAACGAATGAGTATGGTCTTTATTCAATCTATTAATGGTGAAGATTAATCCAGCTTAGGAATAAGTTAAGGATTTCAACGGCTAAGAGGAGCGCAAGATTGGTTGTTGTTCACCCTTGATTCACGCAGGGATGTATTATCAAGGCATGCACAAATAGCTAGAGTTTCGACTTAGGGATAAGAAGAAACCATTGAAGAACGCTCCGCCGAACCTTGAAGTTGCTGCCCAGCCGCCCGAGTAGTTGCCCAGCTAGTCGCCCAGGCAACCATCGATTAGTTGCCAAGGCAACCCCGCTGTGCAAATTGCCACGGCAACTTAGTTGCCCTTGCACTCTTTTACCAAGACGATCCAATCGGCTATCACACCTCAACTCACGATTACCTGGCCTATTCTCTCTCATTTGATTACATCTTCTTTTACTTATTTGCTTTCTAGTTTAGTTGTTAGTTAAACTCCTACAATCTTCTACTTGTGTTTCTTTTACTTTTTACAGTGCAAGAGATTAGATTCTTGAAGTGGCACCAATCCCTATGGAGACGATATCTTTTATACTATAACTTGCGACGTGTACATTTGCACAATTGCGGAGCACTTATTACACGCAACAAGTTTTTGGCGCCGTTGCCGGGGATTGGCAATAGCAACTTTGTTTTTATTTTCTTGCACTTTTTATTTTTCTTGTTTAAGATTCAAAGGGCTAACAAACTTTGGTTTTGCATTGGTATATGACCAGGGCGAGACCGATTACACCAGAATATCCCTTTGATCCAGAAATCGAACGAACCTTGCAAAGACTCAGACGAAGGTTAAGAGCAACAATGGCTAATCAAGACGGCAATATGAATCAAGATGTTCTAGCAGCAGGAGGAGTGATTATTGCACGAAACAGAACTATTCGAGACTATCTTGAAGAAGATCTTGAAGGATTTAATCCAGGAGTTGTCACACCTGAAATTGAAGCCGACCACTTTGAGTTGAAACTGGTGATGTTTAATATGATCAACACAATTGGTCAATTTGGCGGCTCAACAACTGAAGATGCACAACAACATCTTAAATATTTCCTCGAGATTTGCAATTCATTCAAAATACAAGGAGTCACCCCCGATGTTTTCGACTAAGATTGTTCCCCTATTCACTGAGGGATAGGGCGAAAGCATGGTTGAATAGTATTCCTGCCGGATCGATAGGATCTTGGACCGATCTTTGTCGTGATTTCCTTGCTTGATTTAATCCTACAAATTTGACTGATAAGCTTCGTAACGAAATTACTTCTTTTCGGCAGGCAGATGATGAATCCATGTACGAGGCTTGGAAGCAATATAGAGAACTTCTACACAAATGCCCCATACACGGATTCCCAGTGTGGACACAAGTAACAATATTTTACAACGCTGTGAATACACCAACAACTATGATGCTAGATGCCTCGGCAAACGACATACTCCTAGATAAGTCACTGGAGGAAACAATGCAAATTCTAAACAGGTTTGCCAAGAATGATTATCAATTCCCCTCTACTAGAAGAGGAGGAGTTAGAGCCAAGCCACAATACATGAACTGGGATCATCAGACTCAATTTCGGCACAATTGGCCACTCTAACTAAGATGGTCCAGAACATGCAAAACCAAACAACACACAGGAGGTCAAGGTAATGGATTCCTTTTGTGAGTTATGTGGTGGTAACCATGATTCTTCTGAATATATGCAGAATCCGGAATCCAGCTTTTATGTGGGGAATTACAACTGGAACAACAATGTGATGTCCAATACATACAATCCAGCTTGGAAGAAGCACCCAAATATTTCATGGAGTAATCCCAACAATGCTCTAAACTAGCACAATCAGAATGCACAAGCATCGGGATTCCAGCAGAATATGCCACGGCAACAGTTGCCGCAGCAACAACCGACAACATCTAGTTCTTTGGAAAATTCTCTCAATGCTTTTATGTTGAAAATTGAACCTTATATGGCTGAGAATAGTAACTTCATAAAAAGAACTAATGTTTTTATTAACAGGACCGAGATGAGATTGCAAAACCAAGAGGCGGCAATCAAATCATTGGAAAATCAAGTCGGACAATTTGCTCAAAACCTGAATACTAGACCGCAAGGAGGTTTACCTAGTGATACTGAAGTCGCAAGAGGAACTGGCCATGAGCAATGTGAGGCGATCACCACTAGAAGTGGCCAACAACTTAAAGAGGCTCAAGCTCGCTCATCAAACAAAACTCCACAAAAAGAACAAGACGAACTCATGGGCAAAGCCTTAGATGCTGAACCAGGAATTACCGCGGCAACCAGCAATAAGCATGCCTCGGCAACCGACAATAAGGATGCCTCAGCAACCAAAATAGGCACGCCACGGCAACCCCAGTTGACAATGCCTCGGCAACTCTAGTTGCCTCGACAATGCCGTCAATCAAGTTCCAGACCAATGAAAAGATTGAAGATATCCGACTTCCACCACCATTCCCACAGAGGTTGAAGCGACAAAAACAAGAATATCAATTCAAGAAGTTTCTTGATATCCTAAAGCAAGTCCACATCAACTTGCCATTGGTTGAAGCAATTGAACAAATGCCGAACTATGCCAAGTTTCTTAAAGACATTGTGTCCAAGAGAACAAGGCTAGGAGAGTTTGAAACAGTTGCCGCAACAGAGGGATGCATGGCCATGTTGCACAATCGCATGCCACCCAAGTTGAAGGATCCTAGAAGTTTCACAATATCTTGTTCCATCGAAAACCACTATGTCGAGAAAACATTATGTGACCTTGGAGCCAGCATAAACTTGATGCCTAAATCAGTTTTCCAGAAACTAGGAATCGGGAAGGCAAGACCTACAACAGTTATGCTATAGCTAGCCGACAGATCCTATGTGCATCCAGAGGGAAAAATCGAAGACATACTGGTAAATGTTGATAAATTTATTTTTCCCGCTGACTTTATTGTTTTGGATTGCGAAGCAAATGAGCATGCACCTATCATTCTCGGGAGACCGTTCCTAGCAACGGGGAGAACCTTGATCGATGTTGAAAAGGGAGAACTCACGATAAGGGTGAATGACCAGCAAGTTAAACTAAATGTGTTCCAAACACTAAGGCATGATGATCCGGAAGAATGCCAACTTCTTCATGCCACGACAGAGTTTAACTTCGACGAGGAATTTAGTTGCCTCGGCAACTACATTGCTAATCAAGAGGAACCTGTGGAGTATGAAGAATTGATCGATAAGGAACAACAAGAAGAGGCAAATTGGTTAGTTAATCGACCAGGTACATACTTTGAACCATTGGATTACTCAGGTAAGGAAGGTAAAAGCGAAAAGCCCTCCATTGAACAACCACCGATTCTTGAGTTGAAACAGTTGCCAGGGCAACTAAAATATGCTTACTTAGGAGCCGACAATACATTGCCTGTAATTATTTCATCTAAGTTATAGCCTGACCAGGAAAAGAAGCTGATCAAAATATTGATGCTACACAATAAGGCAATAGGGTGGACAATTGCCGACTTGAAGGGAATTAGCCCGGCAGTGTGCATGCACAAGATTTTGCTGGAAGATGATCACAAACCTTCGATTGAGGCCCAGAGGAGACTGAATCATGCCATGAAAGGGGTTGTAATGAAAGAAATCATCAAGTGGCTTGACGCCGACATTATATACCCCATCTCTGATAGTACATGGGTAAGTCTGGTACAATGTGTACCGAAAAAGGGAGGTATAATGGTGGTAAGTAATGAAAATAATGAACTCATTCCAACCAGGACTGTGACCGGTTGGAGGGTTTGTATGGATTATCGAAAGCTAAACAAAGCCACTAGGAAAGATCACTTCCCATTACCCTTTATTGATTAAATGCTTGACCATCTTGCAGGTAAACCCTTTTATTGTTTTCTTGATGGTTATTCAGGTTACAATCAAATTGCCATAGCACCAGAAGATCAAGAAAAGACAACCTTCACATGCCCATACGGTACTTATGCTTTCCGAAGGATGCCGTTCGGATTGTGTAATACCCTGACAACCTTCCAAAGATGCATGATGGCACTCTTTTCAGATATGGTCGAAGACTTCCTTGAGATCTTCATGGATGATTTTTCTGTTTTTGGTAATGACTTCGACAGCTGCCTCGGCAATTTAGAGAAGGTGTTGGCAAGATGTGAAGAAACCGATTTAGTCCTTAATTGGGAGAAGTGCCATTTTATGGTAGATGAAACAATAGTGCTCGACCACAAGATTTCATCCAAGGGAATTGAAGTAGACAAACCAAGGTGTACGTGATCGAGAGATTACCCCCACCAAGTTCGGTTAAAGGAATCCAAAGCTTTCTTGGACATGCAGGTTTTTACAGGAGGTTCATTCATAATTTTTCTAAGATTACTAAACCCTTGTGCAATTTGCTTGAACAGGATAAAGCCTTCAATTTTGACGATTCTTGCACCCAAGCATTCGAAACCCTAAAGGAAAAGATTGCCTCAGCACCCATTGTCGTTCCACCAGATTGGACGCTACCTTTTGAGCTCATGTGTGATATAAGTAATTTCGTAGTAGGAGCAGTCCTAGGCCAACGCACAGGTAAGACCTTTCATATGATATACTACGCTAATAAAACTCTTAATAGTTCTCAAGTGAATTACACAACAATGGACAAAGAGTTACTAGCCGTAGTTTTCGCATTTGACAAGTTTCGGCCCTATTTGAATGGTACAAAGGTAATTGTCCATACGGACCATTCGGCAATTAAGTATCTATTTGCTAAAAAGGATGCCAAACCTCATTTGATTCGTTGGATATTGCTTTTACAAGAGTTTGATATTGAAATTAAGAACAGGAAAGGAATAGAAAATCAAGTGGCCGATCATTTATCACGCTTAGAACGCAATAGGGAGGAGGACACGGATTTAGAGATATGCGATGCATTCTCGGATGAGCAACTGTAAGTTGTCTCGGCAACCATGGATGTGCACGCCTCGGCAACCCCTGACGCCTTGGCAACCATGGATGCGCACGCCTCGGCAACTCTTGACGCCTCAGCAACCATGGAGGTGCATGCCTTGGCAACCCTTGACGTGCATGCCTCGGCAACCCTTGACGCGTACGCCTCGACAACCACTGATACGCACGCCGCGACAACCATTGACGCACATGCCTCGGTAACCCTTGACGCGCATGTCGCGACAACCCTTGACGTGCATGTCGCGGTAACTCTAGGCGCACACGCCTCGACAATCTTGGGAGTAGTCGCCATGATAGCACATGCCTCAGCAATACCCTGGTACGCAGATTTAGTTAATTTCCTTGTTTATGGTATTTTGCCTTATGGCCTTACTCACCAAGGGAAGAAGCGGTTCCTCCATGATGGTAAGCATTACTTTTGGGATGAGCCTCTTTTGTTTAAACAATGTACAGATCAGGTTATACGCCGATGTGTCCCTGAAGAGGAGCAGCAAAATATACTCCAGTAATGCCATTCTTTACCCTGTGGAGGACATTTTAAAGGAACACGTACCGCGACCAAAGTTTTGCAATCTAGTTTGTATTGGTCAACACTGTACAAAGATGCCCAAGAATTTTACAAGCAATGTGATCGTTGCTAGAGGACGGGCAATATCTCTAGACGACATGAGATGCCGCTCCAAAACATCATCGAGGTGGAATTGTTCGATGTATCGATGAGTGATTTTATGGGACCTTTCCCATCTTTATTCGGCAACCTCTACATTCTACTTGTTGTCGACTACGTGTCTAAATGAGTTGAGGCAGCTGCAGTTCCCACCAACGACTCCAAGACCGTACAACGATTCTTGCAGAAAAATATATTTACATGGTTTGGGATACCGAGAGAAATTATCAGTGATGAAGGCAAGCACTTCGACAACAAACTCATCACCAAAATGTTACAACGCTTCGGTGTATCTCACAAGATTGCCATGGTATATCACCCACAAACCAATGGCCAAGCAGAAATTTCCAACCGGGAATTGAGGGTATACCCGAGAAAGTTGTAAATCCCTATAGGAAGGATTGGTCAGTAAGACTAGATGACGCACTTTGGGCATATCGCACTGCATTCAAAACACCCTTAGGTATGTCCCCCTTTCGACTTGTCTATGGTAAAACATGCCATCTACCGGTGGAAATCGAACACAAGGCATATTGGGCAATCAAGACTGTGAATATGGATTGGGAAAGTGCCGGACAAAAGTGTTTGTTGGACCTCAACGAGATAAAAGAATTTCATGCACTCGCCTATAACAATGCACGAATCTACAAGGAGAAAACAAAGCAATGGCATGACAAGAAACTATTGCCGCGGTAATTCATGCTAGGGCAACTAGTTCTCTTATTCAATTCTCGGCTAAAACTTTTCCCGAGAAAACTAAAATCAAGATGGTCGGAACCATTCGAAGTTGTCAAACCATTCTCCCATGGTGTCGTGATAATCAAGTCCATCACTGACGAACATGAATTCAAAGTTAATGGACAAAGATTGAAGCACTACAATGGTGCCCATGTGGAACGTAACAAAGAAGTGGTCAACTTAGGAGATGCATGAGCATGCTCTCCTTTCAATATTTTCTTTTTATTTATTTTTTTCTTTCTTTTCAAACTATTTTTTATTTTTATTATTTAATTTCGGTTATTCGTTCTTTTTAGGATAGACTTATTTATTTTCTTTAAGATTAAAACTACATATTTCTTTCATATTTATCTTTTTAAGTTTACGAATTTCTTTGCACATCTTTATTTATTTTCTTTTATTAGTTTATCGTTAATTTTAATCCTTATTTTATTTGTTTTTGAATTGTAGGAAAAGAGTTCAAGATAAAGAGGAATTTGGATTCAAGAAAGAAACTTCTTCAACAAGGAAATTAATGGGCTGAATCTAAGGCTTATATTAAGCCTCCAATTTACCCTAAATAAACCCCCTAGCCATCACCCTTCCCCTAAATCGAAACCCCTTTTTTATTTCTTCACAAATTAATCCCACCCACCATATTTACTACCTATCTTTTCTATTTAACCCATCACCCTTAACTTCCAAGAAACCTATTCCTACTTTTCACATTGCAACTCTTTAGTTTCTTTTGCTTTCTTTTCTTTGTTTCTACCAAACTCACAACCAAGATTATCCATGGCATCCAAAATCGAATTTTTGGTTCATCCAAGTTCCTCCAAAGAACCAAGATACAAGAAGTTTGCTACACCGATGGTTCAAGAAAGATTTCACTTCAAGTTTGAAAGGCTTTGAATACTCCAACTCTCATCAAGATTTTGGCCTTGAACCATTCATCTTCGAAAGGATTGCACATCAAAAGTGGCAAATCTTTTGCCATCAATCGGAACTGGGTAACATCTCATGGGTAAGAGAATTCTATGCTCACTCACCTAACCCGGATAATCCTTATATTTTTGTTCGTGACAAGGCTATACTAATAAGCCCCGAAAACATCAACACCTTTTACGGGCTCTTCATTGAAAAGGACGAGCATCAAGCCTTTGTTGATCAACTTACGCCCAAGAAACTCGATAAAGTGCTTCAAGAACTCACTCTACCAGGAACTCATTGGAACGACGGTAAATACAAGGGCACGGTAAATCACCTTCGGCTTAAACCCGAGGCAAAATTATGGAATAAGTTTGTTAAAACTTCTTTAATGCCCACCACACACAATACTACCGTTGATACACCTCGTCTTTTTCTTATACATTCTATCTTGCATGATCCCCGACAACCACTGCAAAAGCCAAAGGCAAAGCACCTATGCCCGAAGCAACTCATAATGAATCATTGTTTGATTTTTCAGTTTCGAATCCTCCAAGCCAAAGGCAAAGCACCAATCGAATCCTCCAAGCCCAAGCAAAAAGCCAATGACATTGATGAAGCGGATGATGAGGACAACCCTGTACGAGGATCGATTCCACCATCGGCAACAAGGAAGCAACCACCGCGTTCAAGCAAAAGAATCAAGACACCGACAAAAAAGAAACTACTCATCGAGGACGACAAACTCTCAGAGTAAGTCCTCGTTTGCATTTTACTTTTCTTTATTTTTATTTTTCTTTGTGCATGCATTAAGGACAATGCCTCACTCGAATTTAGGGGGGATTGTTATTAGTTAGTTACCATGTTTAGTTGCATTCATCTTAAGTATTGCATTTAGGATACATAAATTGCTTGCCATGCCTTTAGTTGGAACAAGAATTGCCTAGATTTGATGAATATCCGATGATGACTTTGCCAATGTACTTAATTGATAGAACTTTTCATTCTAGGATAAACATGGAAACACTTAGAATCGTACTATGATGCTAAACTTGATGAAACACTGTGTGGCTTGATTGATTTAAGAAATTCTAGCGAACTTAGGTTGATAGTTAAAAAATTGGGGGATGAGAATAAAAATTGGATGAACGCTAGAGGTGCCCGAAATTGGCTCTAGTATGTGATAAAAATTGATTACTAGAGGTGCCCGAAACCGGCTCTAGTATGTTCTAAAAATTGATCGCTAGAGGTGCCCGAAACCGGCTCTCGACGAATAAATTAATTAGCTTAAGAAAACTAAAAACAAAATACTAGAGGTGCCCGAAACCGGCTCTAGTTAAAACATGTTAAAAGAACCCAATGAAGTAATTTGAAAACCTCTTGTTTGCATAGAATCCGAAAAATCAACTTGCACACAACTCCACACACTCACAAGCATTATAGTTTGATTCTGAGTGACTCCTAAGTTTTTCGAAAAAGGAAAAGCCAATAATACTTTGTGCCCCGGTTCTGAGAATTAAAATCAAGTTCAAAGCTAAGTTTGTGAAAATTGAAGTCTTGGCGGGTAATTATTAGTTTGCATTGCTTGAGGACAAGCAATAGTTCGAGTTTAGGGGTGTGTTAAGTGTTCAAAAGTACTATTTTTATTACCCTTTTTATTCTTATTATTGCTAGACTTAGGCTCATATTAGTTGCATTATTAGTCATTCATGCATGTTTTCATCGTTTCCTTCTTGGACAAGCTTGATTTCATATTTTGCTCAATTTTGTGGACAAATATATTGCTTTGGTGTGTTTCGTGTGTGTATGCAGAATCACTTGCCAAAGCAAGGCTGGAACTAGTTGCCAGGGCAATGCATGAAGGAGATGCCGAGCTAGCTGCCAGGGTAATGCATGAAGGAGATGCCGAGGTAGTTGCCAAGGCAATTTTCGACAAGGAATAAGATGATATGGTAGTCGAAATTGATGACTAGATAAGCCTAAGATGACGTGGAGCAAAGCTAAATCCCAAAGGAGTTTGATTTCCATGAAGAAGTTAAAGAGAAATTAAATCCCAAGAAGATAGGAGAAGTTTTAGAAGGAATTTAAATATAATAAAGAATTATATTCTTTAAAGATAATTTAATTCCAACTTAACTTCCTCCTCAAAAAAGACTTTGACCTAGCCCTATAAATTAAGGATCAAGCCGTCAACTCCAAGGGAGAGAGGAGAGCATTTTCGACAAAGAGCAAGGGAGATTTCGACAAGGCTTCAACCATTCATCTTTTTCTTTCTTGTTCCATTAGGTTTATGCTAAGAATTCTTTATCTTGTGTTTCTTTGGAACCTAGCCATGAACTAAATCTATTTGGCTAAGGTTATTGTGTTTTGTGGTTGTGAGAAACAATTGGATTTTGTTTAGGTAATAAGAGTTTGCACTTTCAATTCAAGGTTTACTCATTCTTGGTTTTTATTCTTGTTTGCGAGTGAATTGGGAGAGGATCTCATAACTTCATCTATTTATCTAATATCGGGAGAGTTAGATTCAAGAAGCGAATGAGTATGGTCTTTATTCAATCTATTGATGGTGAAGATTAATCCAGCTTAGGAATAAGTTAAGGATTTCAAAGGATAAGAGGAGCGCAAGATTGGTTGTTGTTCACCCTCGATTCACGCAGGGATGTATTATCAAGTCATGCGCAAATAGCTAGAGTTCTGACTTAGGGATAAGAAGATACCATTGAAGAACGCTCCACCGAACCTTGAAGTTACTGCCCAGTCGCCTGAGTAGTTGCCAGCTAGTCACCCAGGCAACCATCAATTAGTTGCCAAGGCAACCCCGCTGTGCAAATTGCCACGGCAACTGAGTTGCCCTTGCACTCTTTTACCAAGACGATCCAATTGGCTATCACACCTCAACTCACGATAACTGGCCTATTCTCTCTCATTTGATTACATCTTCTTTTACTTATTTGCTTTCTAGTTTAGTTGTTAGTTAAACTCGTACAATCTTCTACTTGTGTTTCTTTTACTTTTTACAGTGCAAGATTAGATTCTTGAAGTGGCACCAATCTCTGTGGAGATGATATCTTTTACACTATAACTTGTGACGTGTACACTTGCACAATTGCGGAGCACTTATTACGAACAACAACACTCCCTAGATGATGATTTGACTTCATATATCCTTCTCTGTTGGGATGGGGTATTTCACGGTCAAGTTGAAAATTTCTAGGATTAACTTGGGTTTTCTCATTAGGGGTCTGCCAAAGATAGCATTGTATGCTGAGGGATGGTCTACCACAAGAAATTTCGCATCTACAATAACAATATTTCCTCCGTCTCCAAGAGTGACGGGGAGGATGATTAACCATTTGACATAAATAAAGTGTTTTGAGAATCCATATATTGGTTTGTATGGCTTTAATGTATCAACATATTCTACCATCTATTGAAAGACACTCTATTATAACACCTCCACAACGCTTCCATTGTTCATCAATATTCTTCTGATAGTGTAGTCATTGATTTGTGTCGTCAACACCAAAGGGTTATCTGTTGCTTCGTCTAATATTTGGGAAGAATCTGTCTCTGAAGTTTATCTTCCAATCCTCCGTAGGCCGGGATGTCTTCACCATTGTTCCCATAGAAAAGACACTCCAAGATTAGGCAATTTTCTAGAGGTGTTATAAGAGGCTTTAGATGGTTGTGACCCTCTAATTGTTGGCTTGCCTTCGTTCGAGTTACTTTCGGTTTGGTTAAAAATCGGTTTGGGTCCATTTTTGGTTCAACTAAAATTTGATTCGATTTATTTCAAGTTTCGAATCAAATTCGGGTCATTGTGTTTGGGTCATTTTCTGGTCTCAGTTTGGTTCTCGATTATCAGGAGTTTGCCAGGTCTAGTGCCACTTACCTCTTAGTGAGGTGTATGAATGCTCGAGGAGCATGTATTATATTATGATTGTTGTAAAGAAATCTAAATGTCCTAGATTTACTACTATGATATTTATATAATGTGATGCGTAGTTAGGGCTATGTGAACAAGTACATCCGTCATACCTATAGGCTGAGTGATCTGGGTGCGTTTAGTAACCTATTCGTTGTTATGGTGATTCAGATAACGTAATTAACTCGACGACTATGTGAGCTTGAGTAACCTAATAGGCTGAGTGACCTTAGGTAAGTACTACTTGTGGCTAATGTGATCCAAATATGTCCAAGACGTATTTGTGGCTATAGTGATCCATATATGGTTTATTCAAACCGACGGCTATGTAAGCATGGGTAAAGTAGGGCTTTGTTGGCCATTATGTTGGTGATGTATGGATTTATTTATGTATGTTGTGTGGATGCTATAGATGATACCCGATGGCTGAGTGATCAAGGTGCATTATGAAACATACTCGATAGGCTGAGTGATCTCGAGTATTATGGAACATGTAAGACTACTTGTAGACTTATTGATGACTTGAGATAGGTAAACTAAGGACTATAGCTAGAGTAGTCTAGATAATAACTCATAGATAGTGAAGCTTTATCTATGCTCTCTAGACTGTATTTATCTCGCATGCTTATTTTATAATATTCACGAATTGTGGTAGACTAGAAATGTACCACTGACCTTTGTAAGCTCGACGTTCAGAATCGTTGTTTCTGTTTGCAGGTTAGTAGGATGATAGTGGCCGAGGATCACATGGAGAAAGGATTTCCCAGCACCGCATCCTTTTAGAGTACAATAATTGATGTTTAGTTTTGGGCTATTGTATTCATAGGACCTTATAATGGTTGAGTTTGTAAACTCTATTTGAAATATTTTTTTGATATACGGTGTTTTAAACTTGGAGCTCCTATTTTATAAATTATTTATAATGCTTATTTAATTAAATGGAATCATGGATGATTTGATGTTTTGGAAATGGCTAAATCCAAGGTTTTGAATTTGGAAATTTGATGGGTTAGTTTTGGGTGACTCGAATGTAGTGCTTCGGATCAAGATCGAGGTATTAAATTTAGTGGTATCAGAGCCCATGTTTAGTTGGTTCTAGGGAACCCTTGGGTGGTATAAAGTTTGTGGTAAGCTGTCTAGTGAAAACAAGCCCCTAAATTTAAGTTGTACTCTTCCAAGACTGGGAATCTTGATGGTGCTGCCTTGTTTCCTTGTGATTTCAGAACAATCGATGGCTGGTGATGTGAAAGTTGTGAGGAGAGCCATGTCTCTCAAGTGAAAGACTTCGATAAGGAGTTTGTCCCAAATGTTGGAGACACGAGCCTTTCGAGAGATACTAGAAGCGGAAAGGCAAACCACCTCTATGATCTTACCTTTATTCTTCTACAAGTTGTGCAAGCTATCCCGAGGTAATTTGACACACCTTGCAAGACCGCTATAGAGAGGCTTGCCATTATAAACCTAATGATTTTGAAGATTCGGGTAAGAATGACCTGATCAAGGCTGACCAGTGGTTGAGAGACACTTAGATGATTCTAAGGCAGCTAAGGGGTATTCTAGATGATGACCTTGATTGCATCATTTCCCTCCTTCAGAGTATTCCCAAGAGCAGTGGGACACTGTTGAGTTGGGACTGCAGCTTGCACTTCCAACCTAGGATGTCTTCTTGGATGAGTTTAGGAAGAAGTACATCAATGAGGTTCACATGAATGAGATAAGAGACCATTTCATGCATCTAGTCTAGGGGTACCAAACATTATTTGAGTATGAGCAATATTTTCTACAGTTAAGCTGATATGCCTTGAAGTTAGTTGCCACCGAGGAGTTAAGGTGTAAGAGGTTTAAACATTGATTAAAGATTGACCTTCAGATGCATGTGATAGCGGGTCCACTTGGGATATTCTTAGAGTTAGGAAATAGTGCGAAGGCGCTTGAATGACTTTAGAGTTCGACACCAAGTCAGACTAAGGACTCTAGGGGCCATGTTGTGGGGACCCATGACGTAATAATTTCTTCTTAGGCTCATTCTAGGAGGTTCCGTGCTTGGAGGGGTTTAAAGAGAGTTACTTCAGATCAACTACTGAGATTCGGTCAATGATCTAGACTGAGGGATCGTAGGGGTTTCTTGACTTCTTCTTTTGAAGGAAGTACTGATGTTTCAACTGAAGTGTCACTTCCATCAGTTTGTGAGCATTGTAGACGACATCATCTTGAAGTGTGCTTCTTGCTACGTAGGGTTTTCTACAGGTGCCAAGCACCCAGTCACATGGCGAAAGATTGCCCAATCACAGATGATGCTACTCCAATTTAGTCTTAGAGGTTGGCTCCTTCTTGGCATTGTCAGAGTTTTGCTTGAGGTGGTGCTAGGGTGATAGCTCTTTAAAGAACACATATTTCCTCTTGATTTATGGATTAATTTGTCCCCACATTAGTGTTTCATGCATTCATTTCTACATTTCTTGTTTATCATGTGCATTTTATTTAACTCAAGTCATATATGCTCTTGTTATGCAACTTTCTACCTCTTGTTGTTTTGTCATTGTTATATTAATGTTCTTGAAGAGGAAGTTTCATCACTATAGCCAGGTTCGTCATTGCAGCAACCAGGTAGAATCCTTTGTGGAGAATTGAGGCGAGACGAGGTAGAATCCTTTGTGGAAACGAAGATCTATGTGTCGAAACAAGAGGAAATGTGTAGATTCTCTTTGAAGCTCATTAGGAATAGAGATTTCATTAGAGTTTATATATTTCTTTGTACTTGTTGACGATGATTTACTCTTTAGCTTGATTTTGAACTTGGTTTATCTTGGATTTTAAGTTCAATATATCTTTATTAGCTTTCTTCATATTTGAATTGTTTGATCCGAGTTTTGTTTACATGAGAATGTTTAGCATAGTCACTAACATCGAGAGATACAATGATAGTTCAGGTTAACAAGCCATTATAATGAGAGTTGAATGAGGATACAATGAGAGTTAATCCACTTGTTCGAGGATGTGTAGTTTTAACTAAAAATGAGAATTGTGGTTAATCTACATATTTGAGTTAACGATTGAGATTTGAATGAAGGCAAGTAAGCCAAAGGGATCCAGGTATTTAATTAATATTTCTTTTACTTTCATTAAGTTGTTCTTTTCTTTTACATGAACCTTATATTCAATCATTTTATTCCTCCTTATAGTTACTATTATGCTCACAATCCCATGATTTTCAGAATTGCTTGCAGTGACATAAGATTACAACTAAATACCTATACTCGTGGGATCGATATCCAGCAGAATCTACCTATTAACTATACTTGCATCGGTAGTGTATGCTTGTAGAGTTTGTGTGACGTTTATTCACTGATCAAGTTTTGGTGCCATTGTCAGTGATCGTGTTATTTAGTGTTTTATGTTTTTGTTTGTAATTCTATTTCATTTCTTTAGTTCATAGTTGTTACTAATCTCTTTTGGTTGTTTCCTTTTCTTTTTCTTAGCATATTTGGTCTTGTATGACCAGATGTTCTGCCACACCACTTTTCATACCTAATCCTAAAGTTGAACGAACTCTTAAACGAAGACTTAGAGAACAAAGTGAAATGGCTAGGCAGTTCAACAATGAGGGTATCCCGCTGGTGCCCCCACAAGATCTTGAAAATCCACCATTGCATCCACCAATTCAAAATAGAACAATTCGAGAGGTTGTAGTTCCTCCGTTGGATAATTTACAACCATGAGTTGTTTGACCACCTATACAAGATGGGAATTTTGAGTTGAAGTCGTTCATGTTCCAAATGCTCAATTCGAGTGGGCAGTATGCTGGGTTACCACCTAAAGATGCTAGAGAGCATCTTCAATCATTCTTATTAAATTTTGTTTCTTTTAGTCAACAATGTGTTCCTAATGTTGCCTTACATATGTAATATTTCCATATTCTTTGTAGGGAAGAGCTCATACATGGTCTCGTGGACTTCCTGTCAAATCCATTACTTCGTGGAATGGCCTTGCAACACAATTTATGTTACGCTTTAATCTACTGACAATGAACGTGCGTCTGAGGAATGGTATTACTGCTTATTATTAGTTGGATGATGAAACTCTCCATTCTACATGGCAAAGATACAAGCTGTTGTTGCGAGGATGTCCCAAACATGGTATTCCATAAGAAACTCAAATTAAGATATTATACAATGGGTTGAATACGTCCATAAGACATCTTTTCGATGGATTATCTAATGGACCTTTACTTGATTGCACTTACATTGTTGCTGTTGGAGTGTTGGAGCAATTAGCACAAAACGACTCTCAATATCCTATTTCAAGAGCTGCTTCATGCAAGGCTGCACCAGGACATGGTGCAACCGCAACATTCTTCTTCCCAGACTCATTAATCGTAGTATGGCACACAATCATAGTGTGAAGCACTGTCTCAGATACAATCACAGACTAGTCACTATGCTCCATCATGTATACCAGATCCATTTGCTCTCTTTGAGGAAATGATGTGAAAACACTTTTCTCAAACTGAAGCTATAGTGCAAGGTCACTCTTCTTTGATCTGTACTTTGGAAGCCCAACTAGGACAGTTAGCTACTGATATGAACTTTCGCCAACCGGACACTCTTCTTAGCAATACTGAGAGCCCGATCAAGGGTAAAGAACAATGCAAGGCTATTACTCTCTGCAGTGAGAAACAAACTAGTGACTTGACTCAACAATCACCCATTTCTATTCAAGAGCGATGGAGTCCTAAAAAATTGACCTAATGTTGAAAGATGGAATAGAGGATGGTAGGGCGGATAACACTCATTTAGTTATTACTCTGCTACCACCTGTTTTACATTCCAAGTTGTTGGTGCAATTTCAACCGTTGATGCAATCAACAGATACTCCATCTCCACCTTATCTTAAAGATTCAAGAATATTGAGTCTGACAATCAATTTCAATTCTTTCAAGATACTTTGCAATAGCTCACAGTCCAAATTCCCTTGATGGATGCTCTTATGTAGATTCCAAATTATGTGATGTTCATGAAGGAAATTCTATCTAAGAAGAAAAAGTTCAGTGCTATAGAGACAATTGCGCTCATAGAGGAGTGTAGTGCCCTTATCTCACAGAGGATACCACTTTTCTTTAAAAAATCATTACTTTAGTAAAGCTCTTTGTGATCTTGGATCCAATATTAATCTGATGACATTGTCAACTTTTTAGAAGTTATGCATTGGAAAAATGAAATCTATTGCAGTCACATTGCAACTAGAAGACATAACTTTGACTCATCGAATGGACAAATTAAGGAGATTCTTGTTCATGTGGATAAGTTCGTATTTCCAACAGATTTTATTATTCATTGATGTGAGACAGACAAGGATATCCCTATTATTCTTGGCTGGCCATTCTTAGCAACCGAGAAGGCTATCATTGATGTCTCAAAAGGAGAACTCACAATGCAAGTTGATAATGATCAAGTTACTTTTGGGATGTTTAATGCAGATCTTGAGGGAAATATTGAGGAATGTCATCTCCTTGACGTTCTAGACGATCTCATCCAATAAGACTTGATTAACTGTAGTATACTCATTCCCGAGGACGTTGTGCTGACAACTGTTGAAGTTGGTCTCCCAAATTGTGACAACATTATTGAAATGCTTACTGTTGTTGTACAATACAAATGGCAGATTGAATCCTTAGATTTGGCCAATCTTACAATTCCTACTTTCAAACTAGCTATTGATAAAGCTCCTACTCTAGAACTGAAACCATTACCAGCTAACCTCAAGTGTGTATTCCTAGGTGATGCATATACTCTTCTAGTTATTGTCTTCGCAACTCTTGACAAAATTCAAGAGGCTAAGTTGATCAATATTCTGAAGTAACACAAGCGAGCCATTGCTTGGACTATTGCCGAAATTAAAGGTATTAGCCAATCTTTGTGGATGCATAAAATAAAGATGGATGATGATAGAAAGAAATCAATTTAACCTCAACGTAGGCTTAATGAGAAGCTAAAAGAAGTAGTCAAGAAAGAAATTCTCAAATGGTTGACGCTGGTATTATCTATGCCATATCTGATAGTGCATGGGTTAGTCTGGTCCATTGTGTTCCTAAGAAAAATGGCATCACTATCGTCTGTAATAATAATGATGAATTGATTCCAACTTGTATTCTATGAGGTGGCAGATTTGCATGAATTATAGGAGACTCAATGCGGCCACAAGAAAAGATCACTTCCCTCTTCTTATTATAAATCAAATGCTCGATCGACTTGCTGGCAGAGAGTATTAATGTTTTTAGATGGGTATTCTGGATATTACCAGATTGCTATTGCCCCTGAAGACCAAGAACAAACTACCTTTACATGCCCATTCGGTACGTTTTCTTTTCGTTGCATGGCTTTTGGTCTTTGCAATGCACCAACTACATTTCAACGGTGCATGATGGCAATATTCTCAGACATGATTGACAATTCCCTAGATATTTTTATAGACTATTTTTCAGTTTATGGGAATGAATTCAACCATTGCGTCTACAATCTTGAGAGAGTTTTGTAGTGATGCGAAGACACTAATCTCGTTCTACCATTATACATCATATCATAACAATACATCGATGCATATGCAAATCAAGCATAACCAAAGAACTTACCAAAGATATCATGCTATAAAGATAAACACCAAAGTTCTCTATGTGAGTCTTATGCAAGATGATAATGTGCATCCCAAACTTGAACATAGCATTCATTAAACACATAGAAACAAAGGTCAGAATGACCACGTGTCATTCGAGACAAATGCAACTACACTCACCTCAATCCAAGCTTAGAGACCTTTCTCCTTATTCTCCCAATTTGTGGTTTCCTTCATTTGCATTTTCTCTAACCAAACATTAAAGAAACATATCATTTAATACACTAGACAACTTGTATTATCCTTAAAGAAACGTTTTTATAAATTATTCTAACTCAGAATTCAATTCCGTTAATTTTAAACGACAGTAGACTGAATAAGATTTTCATCCATATAAATTATAACCTTTGAATCTTCTTACACAATTTTTAGTGAATTTTCAATACCACTATTAATGTTGTTTTATGGACAAACTGCTACACAATTTTCTTAACCTCTACTTACTCAAAAATTCATATTTCTTAATTTACAAATTGAAATCGATCACCGTTTATTGCAATTGAAACTAGATTCACACATGGTTTTTCTCATATAAGTTTCATTCTCTATTTTTTCATGTGGAATTTATTGTGAATTTTTGAACCTACTGTCAGAGCATAAATTCTAAGCAGATTACACCATACTTAAACTTCAGCTATTCATGCAACTCTCACGCTTTTGTCATTCTTCTATCTAAATTCCAGCAATTAAAGCATCAACGTATAATTTTAAATAGGTGAACATAAATAGTTGCTCATTCAATCTATTTGAATCACTAGATGTAAAAATTTAATTACAATCACATACTGTCAATCATTTTAATTTCAATTATGGATTCTTTAACATAACAAAAACATTAAACTAGGGAAATTATACCTATGAATCATTTAAGCTTCAATCCTAATAAAAAGGGTACCATAGATAACCTTAAAGGAGAGCTTACCGAGTATGGTATTGGAATTAAGAAAGAGTGGTTAAAATTGGAAGTAATTTGAAACTCAAAAGAACCATGGTTGAAAGTGTAACAACCCAAATTTCAGAATCCATGTGTCATTTATACTCGTGTTGTGGGCCTTGATGTTTTAGCCGAGAGGTGTCTAGAAACATCTTAAGGGCTTGGTCCTTGCCTTGGGAGTTCTTGGGCCTGGTTGAGATAGTGTGGAAGGAGTGAGGGGTAATTTCCAAGCAAAGGCTGATGGAAATTAAAACCCCCTTAGGAAAGTAGGAAGAGTGATATCACTATTGTCCCCTAACTCTTTCCCACATCCCTCTTCTTCTTCGACTTTCAAATCACAAGTTAAAGGCTGCATCTTTAGTGTTTGAATGGAATTTTCGGATTAGTGGTTGAGAAGGTTGTAATCACCATTCCACGATCTATAAGTTAAGGTAAAAATAATGGTTGTTGGTGTAGGATGAGCTACATGGGGTTTTGGTGGGGGTTAGAATGGATTAACGACATTGAAAGTTTAAATCATGTTTCTTGATGTTAAATACTTCCTTTATCATCCCTTTTTACATCTAATAATGTTGTAATCTGTTCTACAACATTGGTTGGTAGTTAAGGAGGTTGGAGAGTACTCAAAAGCTCAAGGCAAGTAGAGGGCTTGAGGCTGGTGCAAGAAGGCTCTTTTTAGTGCTTGAAGGGTGGTTAGCACACTTCCAACTCCCTTTGTTTCTTGCAAATCGTGAATGTATGGTCTTGTATCCGAAATTACTATTTCAATCCCTTTTAGTGCTTGAAATGTTTGAGTATGGGTGTTAATGGCAAAATCCAAAATTAATGTTTCAATGGTGTGAAAAGAGTAGGAATTCACTTAACATACCTTCCATAATATATAAGTTCATTTTGAGGTTTTTCTATAACGTTTGGGGGAGTGTTGGGATGAAGTTTGAGCTATAGAATTTGAATTATAAGCTCAGATATCATTATGACATGAACTGGTATTGGTACCATGTTGATTTCATAGCAAATTCAGCAAGAGTTTAAGGGAGGTATCGATACACGTGGGAGCGTACTAGTACCATCCATGTTCCATCAAAATCTAGTAGCCAAAATTGGTATCGATACACTCACAAGCATATCGGTACACATGGGGTACTAGTACATGGCCCCGTGTATCGGTACAAGTTTTGATTTAAGCTCCACCTAAAGGCTAGCCCGGTATCGATACGTCTAAGTAGGTATCGGTACCCACTAGAGCGTATCGATACTCATAAGTGGGTATCGGTACTCGTGAGGCAATTTGCCCAAAAAATTCATTTTTAGTTCAAGGGACTTATACTTCGAGGACTAAGGCTTACTAGGTCTCTAATGGGGTAAAATGAATAGTAAACTGAGAAATCGAGAATCTAACCTCATATACGTACACAAGGAGTAATAACTTAATAAAACCTTGAGTGGGTTGGTTGTATTTATTTAATAAGGATCCTTGGTGGATCAGTTAGCTGTTGTATGCCATGTAAGGGCATTGTATGATTGAGTACCTTGTTTAGTGGGATCTGGATACCCAAAATGTGTTGCAACACTATGGTAAGTGAATTGGCGAATGGAGGTTATTGATGCTATGTGACCCAGACCTCATTCGTTTGTACTTGAGGGGGGATTTTGAGTAAGGATGTATGTTTCGATGCTGCATGACCCAGCCTCACCCGGAGTGTATGTTCTGATGTTTTGTAACCCGGCCTCACTCCTATGTTGTTATGGTATAGTGTGGTCGGGTCTTGTGCGCCCCTTTGATGTTGTCATATGATTACATGTGTTTAGGCGACTAATGTAGCTCCATGTATCAATTTATCTGCCATACCATCTTACTTATTACACGCATATGTTTAGGATCTGTTGAATCATGGTAGAGTACAGGTGTATCCACTAAGCTTTATGAGCTAAGCGTTTAGAATCGTTGTTTCCTTATGCAGGTTTTTAGATGGTTGCGTTGCATGAAAAGGAACCCTTGATTATGTTTGTAAATCTATTTGGATTTTAATCATGTCTAATATTTTAATTATCTTATTTTAAATTAGAGCTCCCATGCAAATGATTTATCTATTTTGTGTTGATCATTTTCCAAAACGTTGTTGAATCTATGGAAATCTTTTTTTTGTTCTAAATCTAGTTGTGAAATTTTATCTACGGGTTGGGCTTGAGGCCCAACTGTGACATCAGGTTTAGGGCATCATATTTAGTGGTAGAGAGCCTAGGTTTAGCCAGTTCTAGGAAACCCTAGTGTAGTAGAGAGTCGTAAAAAGAGGTGTGATACAATCCTAATTTGCACCAACTTTCTCCATGTTTGGTTCACACCATTGAAGGGCTTTCAGACTGATTGTAAGGGAGTTCTACCTTACTTTATCTTCTATTACTCATTTATGCATTATATATTATAAGCATGCATTTGCATATTGATATGTGACGTGTCACCATACTCCACATCTTTATACCTATTTCTAAGTTCATTTCATCATGTCTAATCATATTGCATCTTTATGTTTAATTCATGCATCTTATTTTAGCTTTAAAAATAGCTCACAAAGGTTTGCTTTTCTTTTAGGTACTAAGGATAAAGGCATAAGTCAAAAGACCACACGAGGAATTCGGATTAGCTCAAGGAGTTTAAGGACTACTTGAAGCAGCTCAAGGAGATCACTAGGAGCTCATATTAGCTCAAAGGCCACTAGGAGTGCTCAGATTAGCTCAAGGACAAAGGAAAGCATTCTAAAGAAGCTCACAAGCTTAAAGGACTAGCTCACCTAGCTAAAGTGTTGGGATATTTATTTTGATATAATAATTGAAAATTTGTTTTGGACTAAATTGAAAAGATTTCAAAAATGATTTTAAGTCCAAACAACTTGAAAATATGTTTGATAGATTTTATAAGGTTTTGGAATGATTTAAATGTCTTTAAAGTAGCCAAACCTAAGTTTTTAAGTAACTGTATCGATACAGTATTCCCCTTATCGATACACCTTAGAGTTTCAGCTACAGTCTATTTGAAACTGCCAAAACTCGTACCGATACAGGGCTTGCCTATATCGATATGGAGATGGATAGTTTTGATAGGCCTCTTAGCGTTTTGATACGCCTACGTGGCAAAAACCCCAACGGCCAAAACCCCCAATGGCTATTTTCCTAATGGTAGTTTAAACTGCGGGCTGTACAAATTCCCTCCTAAGTGTATCGATGCACAAGCTAGAAAGATCCCAACGGCTAGTTTATGAAGAACACGTACCGATATGACTACCCCCATATCGATACGGACAACTCTAGAACTGCATTTATTATGGGAAATAAAGGCCCCAACAGCTCCAATTCAATCCCAATGGTCTCCAATGAGTAGAAACTCAATTAGGAGTATAAAAGACCTCAAGAAGCATCTGAAGCAACTAATGATCCTCAAGTCAACAATTATATGATCAAGAAATGTCTTAATACTCAATTTGTCAAATTTCTTGTATTGACAACACTTGTGAGCTTAATTGTAAATGTATGCTCAAGTTTGTTAGGATTTGGGTTAGTGCTTAAGAGTACAAACTATCTAACTTGTGAGGATTTTACAAGTTTGCTTTTATTTCTCTTGTAAAAGAGGGTTTACTCAAGCTTTGGGATAGAAAGCTTTAAGTGTGTAAGGTTTGCCTCCTTAGCCTAGAAAAGGGGAAGAAATTCAAGAGTGAATTTGTTGAAATCCTTAGTGGGGAAGCTAAGGTAGTGGAAGTAGAGCTTGGTTAGAAGCTCGAACTGCTCTAAATTCTTTGCCTCTATTTTCTATTTTTTGCTTCCACCACCATCACCCAAACTACATCTCCTCCATCACTTGGCAAGTAAAATGGTTAAGGGAATCGAGTCCAACATAAAGGCAGCTCGAGAAAGCTCAAATAAGCTTGAAGATTGAGCTAGCTCCTTCTGCTAGCTAGCTCAGCTCAATCCAGCTCACTCAAAGCTCAATCAGCTTACCTCAGCTCCAACTACACTTGTCGGCTCATCATCCCAAGGGTCATGTCCCCTCCTAAGGAACAGGTCTCTAACTAATTGGAGGGAAACTCAAATGGACGACAATTGCAATGGAGGGAACCATTTTGAGTGCCAAAATCAAGTGAAGGGAGACTCAATTGGGGCTGAAACATCACCATACCTTTGGAGGGAGTCACGACCATCCATGGAGGGAGAGTTGAAGCCTAGCCAAATAGATACAAGGCCATTCGGCCAAACCCCTTCATTTCCTATAAATTCATATTGTAATTTAATTTGTAATCATCTCATACTTTAGTCAAATTTTATCCAAGTAAGAGTCTTCTCTCTTTTAGTTCTTCATTTAACTTTATCGACTTATCAAGTCTTTGTACTTGTAGCGTTAACATTTCTGTTCACCCTGATACTTCTGGTTCTTGGTTCTCTATAACCAACGGGTCAAAGTCCTTGTCTACCACCCCTTAAGAAATCATAAAAGGTTTGGGGTTATGCTCTTTAGCATAGTTTCTTCCTTGAGTTCTTAAGATACTATTTTCATCATTCCATTCCATTCCATCACCATATCTAAACGCCTTCACTATCATCTTCCTTATCATCCATTTTCCTTACCCAAATTCCTTACACAAAACAACCCATTTCCCTTACCCAAATCTGCCAATCTTTTATCATTCTTCTGCACACCATTTCCCATCTATTTCTTATCTTTAATTCTATATTTTAAGCCACATACTTGTAGGAATACTTGCTACCTTCTTAGTTCCTACAGTCCAAGTAGCCGTTTCCTTCAACAACAAGACCGACTTACATCATATGGTATTAGAGCTGTTGGTGGAAGAAGCAAGTGCAACAAGTGAAGCCCTAATTAGAGGAAAATTGTAAGTGATTATCTTTTTCATTTCATTTTTGTACAAAAAAAAGAAATAATAAAAAGAAAACAATTTCAAATAAAAAACCAGATTCGAAAAGCACAAGTTCAAGGGTGAGAAAGCAAAATAACATCTTCAACATCAAGCCTTGAAGTCGTATCATCTTCTTTAAGACTTTGATTGTTGGTGAAGAAAGGTTGTGAGTTTTTCTTGTTCAGTAAGTAACCCTTTCTTTCAAATTTCATTTCTATTCTTAAGCCTACCTTTCAATTTCTATTTCTTGTTTTCCTTGTCCCTACATTAACATTTCAGCCGACGCAGAAGATCAAAACTTGCCAAAGTCTTGAGTAAGTTCCTTAAGGAACATTACAAGAGAGAAATGAGTGGAAAAAGGCAATTTGGGAGTGTGAGATCAAAAGGGGATAATAAAATCCAAATAACATTCCAGAGTGCAAACACGAGCGTTGAGTGGAGTGCAATCTAAAATTTTCTTTAGAGTGACCGTGAGGCCTTTTTGAGTGTTGGTGAGGATTTTCATTTGTTTTTAATTATTTCTACTAACAATTTTGCAAGAATTTCTTCCTTTTGCAAATAGGGTCCTTGTTGTTAAAAGGATATTAAACCTACAAGCTATTGAAGACGACTAGCAAAGGGAAAACATTTTCTATATCCGATGCCTTGTGAATGATAAAGTGTGCTCCATGATTGTTGATGGAGGCAGTTGCACCAACGTGGCAAGCACCCTAATGGAGGAAAACCTTGGATTGAAGACTTCAAAACATCCCATCCCTTACAAGTTGCAATGGCTGAACGAGGGAGGCGAGTTAAAGGTCACCAAGCAAGTGCTTATTCCATTTTCTATCGGGAATTACAAGGAAGAAGTATTGTGTGACGTGGTACCTATGAATGCAAGTTATTTGCTGTTGGGATGACCATGGCAATTTGA
This sequence comes from Hibiscus mutabilis, assembly GCA_019671005.1. Classification (NCBI taxonomy): domain Eukaryota; kingdom Viridiplantae; phylum Streptophyta; class Magnoliopsida; order Malvales; family Malvaceae; genus Hibiscus; species Hibiscus mutabilis. The sequence goes on along the minus strand of CM033717.1, from coordinate 26,700,504 downwards.
CAAATGAGCCACCCATGATGGATACACCAATCAATACTCATTCTCTCACAAAGGAAAGAAGTTCATCTTTACCACTCTAACTTCGAGCCAAGTACATCATGATCAGATCCAATTGAGCAAAAGGATCGAAGATTGGAACAAGAGCAAGAAAGAGGAAGAGTGTTTCAAAGAAAAACAAATAGTTGGAGTTGAAAATGAAAAGAGATTGAAAGTGAGAATGTGCAACAAGTTGAAGGAGAAGAATGTTGAGAAGAAAAACAGGATTTATGTGTCACTAACAATTCTTTTCTTCCTATTCTTAATTTGCCATTGTCACAAGAGAAAGAAAAGAAGACTCCAAGAGGCATTCCAAACTCATTACCAATCATAATCCAGTGTCCTTCGTATGTTAATAATGCTATTGGTGAGAAAATTTCAGAAGATGTTTCAAGGAGGTTTCTCATCATTAAGCAACAGACGCCCATTAGGATCATCAAGCATCCTCCATGGTTTGCAATTTCCATACATTTTGTTATAAGTTTCTCTTTCTCTAACCTTGGTTTGTTTTGTAGAAAAATGATTAACCTACATGGAGTAATGCCATCAATTGGTGGTGACAAGTTTCTTTGCCATTTTGAGGTTGGTTGGAGTGTCAAAATCAAGAATAAACTACAGTTGTCCATTCTTCCAAACAAAGATCGATTCAAGGATGTGAAGTGGGAACTATCCACCCATTTAAAGAAATCATTCGAAAAGGTACAAGAGTAAGGAAAGTTGGCATGAGCCATAAGGATCTGTTAATGAAAAGATTTGAAGCAATGATGAAAGATCGTGATTTTTCCAACTGACATGATGGTTCCAAAGGAGAAATTAAAAGGACAAGTGCCCTTGCCAATGATTGTGATAGTTCAAACAAGGAGAAAGTTTAAAAGACAAGTTTCATCACTAAAGGACATGTTGATTCAAATCAACACCAAGGAGATGTTCAAAGGGCTAGTACCTTTACCAAAGGGCATGATGATTCAAAATGACACAAAGGAGGAACCTAAAGAGCAAATGCCTATTTGGAAAGAGCCATGATTAAGAGGTGTCTTTTGACACAACCTATGATCGATATGCCTATTATGAATCAAGATTTCAAAGAGTGTTCTTCTTTTGTTTTGCAGCATGAATTGAGAAGATTAAGCATTTCATTTGGGAAAAGAAGTGAGGATTCGTCCACCTCTAAAGAAATGAAGTATCCATTGAAGAACAACTTTGATTTGAGGACAAAAAGCAAAAAAGAAGGGGGAAGATACAATCCTAATCTGCACCAACTTTCTCCATGATTGGTTTACACCATTGAAGAGATTTGAGACTAATTCTAAGGGAGTTCTACCTTACTTTATCTTATATTACCTTATTTATGCATTATATATTATAAGCATGCATTTGCATATTAATATGTGACGTGTCACCTTAGTCCACTTCTTTATATCTACTTCTAAGTTCATTTCAGCATGTCTAATCATATTGCATCTTTATGCTTAATTCATGCATCTTATTTTAGCTTAAAAATAGCTCACACATGTTTGTTGTTCTTTTAGGTACTAAGGATGAAGACATTAGACTAAGGACCACACAAGGAACTCAGATTAGCTCAAGGAGTTTAAGGACAACTTGAAGTAGCTCAAGGACATCACTGGGAGATTAGATTAGCTCAAAGGCCACTAGGAGTGCTCAGATCAGCTCAAGGACAAAGTACAACATTTTAAAGAAGCTCACAAGCTTAAAGGACTAGCACACCTAGCTAAAGGCTGGTCGTGGAAACTCAAATCAGCTTGAAGATTGAGCTAGTTCAGCTAATCAGCTCACCTCAGTTCCACCTACACTTGCCAGCTCATGATCCTAAGAGTCATGTCCCCTCCTAAGGAACATGTCCCTAGCTAATTGGGGGGAAACTCAAATGGGTGGCAATTGCAATGGAGGGAACCATTTTGAGTGCCAAAATCAAGTGGAGGGAGACTCAATGGGGGCTGAAACATCACCATGCCTTTGGAGGGAGTCAAGACCAACCTTGGAGGGACACTTGAAGCCTAGCCGAATAGATACAAGGCCATTCGGCCAAACCCCATTATTTCCTATAAATTCAGATTGTAATTTCATTTGTAATCATCTCATACTTTAATCAAATTTTATCCAAGTGAGAATTTTCTCTCTTTTAGTTCTTCATTGAACTTAATCGACTTATCAAGTCTTTGTACTTGTGGCGTCAACATTTCTATTAACCCTGATACTTTTGGTTATTGGTTCTCTATAACCAACGGTCAAACTCCTTATCTACCACCCCTTAAGAACTTATATAAGGCTTGGGGTTATGTTCTTTAGCATAGTTTCTTCCTTGAGTTCTTAAGATACTATTTTCATCATTTCCATTCCATTCCATCACTATATCCAAATGTCTTCATTATCATCTTCAAATTTTCCTTATCATCCATTTTCCTTACCCAAATTCCTTACACAAAACAGCCCATTTCCCTTACCCAAATCTACCCATATTTTATCATTCTTCCGCACACATTTTCCATCCATTTCTCATATTTAATTCTTCCTTTTAAGGCACTTACTTGCATGAATACTTGATGCCTTCCTAGATCCTAAAATCAAAGTAGTTGTTTCCTTTAACAACAAGATCAACTTACATCAGGTTATCTAGTGAATACATTCCCATAAGTTGAAGTTGTTCTCATTTAAGCTGAATATCCGACATAGTAACCTTGTTTGTTTATTTGTGTAGAATTTGAATCATTCTTAGAGGTGCACGCGACCATGAAGAAAGTTGGGGCTCTCGTGAGGAGATTTATGATGAGGATTATATCCCCGAGACCTATGAGAAATCAGAGGATGAGAGGTGACATGGGGCCAACTACTTCACGGAGCTAGGTAGGGCCCTTAATTGCATAGTAAAGGTCATTCCTAGGCCATTTGCTGCCCCGATTGAGAGGCTCCTCCATCATGGCACAACAAATTTCCTTGGGTCAAGACAAGATAATCCGATCAAGGTAGATCAATGGTTGAAAGATACCTATTGGATTTTGCGTCAGATCGGTTGGAACTCAAAGATAAGTTGAAGTGCATCATTTCCTTGTTAAATGAGAGTGCTCGTGAGTGGTGGGAGACCATGGAGTTAGGATGGTACCCTAACTAACCCATTTGGGATGTTTTCCTTGATGATTTCGAGAAGAAGAATGTGGGAGAAGCCCATATAGATAGCTTGAGAGATCGGTTCACACATTTGGTTCAAGCGAACTGACTTATTTTTGAGTACGAGCAAGAGTTCCTACATCTGAGTAGGTATGCCCCAGATTTGGTTGCTATAGAAAAGATGAGATGCAAGAGATTCCGTAAAGGTTTGAGGAAAGAGATCCATATGTACTTGAAAGCCAATCCACCAAAGGTGTTTTCTGATTTGATCACTAGTACCAAATCCCTTGAGCAAGTACAAGGGCTGACCTATGGCAATTCGAGAGGTCATAGAGGTTTGAGTGGAGGGAGCCATTCCTACTCCAATCAGTCTTAGTTCCACTATAGGAGTTTAGAGGGAATTGGAATGAACGGAAGAGAGCACAAAATCAGTATGCAAGACCATATCATAGGTTTTCATCTGCTAGTTGTAAGAGGCCTAGTTCCTTCTCTTTGGCTATGAGTTATAGAGGCTCATCTAGAGTACCACATGCACCCGTTTGTGCCCAGTGTGGGAGTAGGCACCATGGAGAGTGTTATGAGAATAATAAGGTATGCCATGGTTATGGATCACCCGATCACTTTTTGAGGAACTGCCCTGAGACCATGGATGCCCTCCCAGTTCAGAATTAGAGGGCTTTCTTCACAACTCAGAGGGGCCGAGGCTTTACTAAGGGAGGAGCTAGCCACGTTTTAGGACATCAGAGTGGGTGTACATTCCAGTCCACCGCAAGAGCACTAGCGAGACAATAAGCAGTTAAGGCTCAAGAGGATTGTGAGGCTACAAACGTCATATCAGGTATATTCACCTTGTTTTTCTGTTTCCATTGTTACTCTTGTAGATTCGAGATCTACACATTCCTATATTTGTAGTGGAATATCTCAGTAGTTGGGTATTCTTTCCATGAACCTTGAGATTGGAGTCCAAGTATCTAGTCCCTTGGGGTATGAAGTTTTGGTAGATAAGGTGTATCGGAGGTGTCCAATTTGAGGTTCAAGGTTTAATCTTTTTAGCGGACCACATGGTGTTATCATTTTCAAGAGTTTGATGCTATCACAGGAATGGATTGGTTTTTTGAGTATGATGTGCATTTGGATTGTAAAGCAAAGAGCCTCAAGCTTTGTGGTTTTGATAGGGCTAAGTTTGTGGTGAGAGGAACCATTGTTTGTCCAATATGGTGTCGGCCTTGGCGGCACAAAGAATGATTCAACAAGGTTGTGAGGCCTTCTTAGCCCACATAGTTGATACAAATTTAGAGGGTCCAAAGCTCGGGAGCCTTCGGACCGTTTGTGAGTTTGCCAATGTGTTTCCGGAAGAGTTACCCAGGTTACCTACAGATCGTGAGCTAGAGTTTTGGATTGATGTGATGCCCAGCTCAGCATGACACCGGTATCCATTTAATTGTATCGCATGTCACCCACAAAATTGAGAGAGTTAAAGAATGAGATCCAAGAGCTATTAGAGATAGGTTTTATCTGGCCGAGTATGTCACCTTGGGGTGCATCGGTCTTTTTCATCAAAATGAAGGATGGTTCGATGGGGATGTGCATCGATTATCGCTAGCTCAATAAGGTAACAATGAAGAAAAGTTATCCCTTCTGAGGTTAGATGACTTGTTTGACTAGTTGAGAGGTGCCCATGTGTTCTAAAAAATTAACTTAAGGTCATGTTACTACCAGTTGAAAGTAGTAGAAGAGGATGTTTAGAAAACAACCTTTTGGATGTGGTATGGGCACTAAGAATTCTTAGTAATACCGTTTTGGCTTACTAGTAAACCTACAGTTTTTATGGACTTGATAAACCAGATCTTCCATCCTTATCTAGATCAATTTATGGTGGTCTTCATTGATGACATTTTAGTTTATTCGCAATCAGAGGAGGAACACAATTATCATGTTCATGTTTTTCACCAAACCTTAAGGGAAAGTTAGCTTTTTGCCAAGTTTAGCAAGTGCGAATTTTGACTTTCTAAAGTAGCGTTCTTAGGCCACATTGTAGTGATAAATAGGATTCTTGTTGATCCGCAAAAGATTCAAGATGTGGTTGAGTGGAAACCACCTAGAAATATCATAGAAGTCTGTAGTTTCCTAAGGCTTGCAGGATATTACTGACATTTCGTCAAGGGTTTTTCTATCATAGCAACACCTATGACCAAGTTATTACAAAAACAAGTTTCATTTGAGTGAAACGAGAAGAGATAGTAAAGCTTTGAATAGTTGAAGGATTACCTAACAGAAGCCCTAGTTTTAATGCAACTGGAGCCGGGTAAACATTATGTGGTTTTTAGTGATGTGTAACACCCCTTTCCCTGCCTAGTAGGGAGCCAGGACGAAATGTGCTACCGGTGTTCAATACGGTGTTCGGTATGATATTTTTAATCAATATTTAATGTTTTAGTGATTTAAGAGCGATAAGGTACTATCCTGATGACACAATACTATTTTATAACTATACAATAAAGAATAGTTTAATTTAGGGCTAGAGTTATCAATTTAGGACCAATTTTAAACTTTTACAAGTTTTAGGGGATAATCTGTAACTTTAGAAAATTAAAGGTCATTTTCTAAAAATATATAATTACCAATGTGTAATTCAATTTATAAATAGTGAACATATCAATTTTCATACCAATCACAAATCATTTACCCTTTCAATTAAACCATTTATTAAACGGTGACCATTTTGTAACTTTTCAAATTTATTCCAATAGCCTTTAACAAATATACCTGCACCGGTACCGGTACTCGGGAAGGATGTACCGATACGCTCTTATTTTTAATTTTTTTGAAATTAAAATCAGTATCGGTATGTACCATACCGTACCGGTACGATAACTCAAGCCTTGCGTATCGGTACGAGTCTACCTTCGTATCGGTATGCTAACCCTAAATTCCCAAATCTATTCATACATTGGTATCGATACTGTCCTACTCATACCGGTACCCCAGCTACAGTAAAATTCTAGTGTTGAATTTACGTACCGGTACCCTTGTAGCAGTATCGGTAAGCCTGGTTAACTATGACAAATAATGCATACAGGTACTGGTACGGGTAGGATTTTAGGCCCTTATGTCTACCCAAACCATACACACCATGTATACAACAAAATCACTAAGATTGACTTAAACAACTATCATGCCACCATACTAGGAGTTTGTAGGGTCGATAAACATTACTCTAAATTTGTTGTGACTTTCCAAAACCTTCAATTACCCCGATCTTAATCCAAAATCCTTCTTAACCTAAAATGCATGAAATGAAATGCATTAGGCATGCTTTTCCTAGTGAGTTACTCGTAAACAATGATAAAAACGATGGTATGCAATTCAAATCATGCTAGGACAATATCAAATACTATGGCTATATCAAAGCTATGACAATATCAATGCTATGACCATAATAATGCTATGACCATATTCAATAACATATTTGAACACATATCAATAGTATTTCCTTGGATCGAAACAAGATAATGGATACGCTAATTCCTACGCCTCGCCAAATCAACGAATGGTCTAGTCCCTCCGCCTCACCAATTGACCAATAACACAAACATCCTTTCGCTTTGCCACAATAAAGGCCGTAGCCCAAGGACCATAGTCCACCCGTACCAATAAGCTCATGAATTTTATGGCATGCCAGTTGTATCCAATATCTATTCGAATCCAAGGTTCGATAACAATAACAACAGTAATATCGGTGATAGTGACAATGACAATAACAATGGCAATGTTTCAATAGCGATAACAATATCAATATCGGTGTTCAATGACAATGGAAATATCATTATCAATGGCTATAACAATACATTTATCAATGTCCAATGTCTATGACAATGGCACTATCAATATCCAATGTCTATGACAATGACACTATCAATATCCAATGGTCAATATTTCAATATTCCAATGTTGGTCAATATTTTAATATTCCAATGTTTTGATGATGACAATGGCAACAACGATGATGGTATGTTCAATATTTCGATGCAATAACTTACCGATGCTTACCAATAAAGCCTCCAATGAGGTTCGATGCAATAACACTTTGACAAAATGTTAGCTATACAATAATCGATATCAATGAACCGGGAAAACACCTAGCGTATTCCTGAGACTCTGACTACACTCACCGGTATATCGATGATTATGAAACAATTCAAAACAATAAGTTGAGCTTAATCCTTCTTCGTTTCCATCGCCGAAATATAATCTCCATAATCGAAGCTTAATTTATACATGAGTATACAAACTTATTAATTCTAACATTGTAACACAGGGGATCCTAAGCTAGTCTTAACATAGAAGTTTTAATTGTTCAATACATTAAGCTTAGGATTCCCATAACTCAAGAAAATTATCACAAAACCTGAATTAAACTTATTCCATATTCGAATCCTTACTCGCATAAAATACTTTATTTCAATAATAAATCTCAAGAACATCTATGTTTAATATTCAATATAATCAAATAAAAGTTAAAGTTATGGCTTACCGAATTCGATCTTGAATTAAGAAGGTGGTGGCTAAATTTGACATATTTTAATTTTGGAGATCCTGAAGTTTGCTTCAAGAATTCAATAGAGGTGGAAAAAGTTCGAGGAGGACGAACAAGTTCTCATCCTTCCCCCATGATTGAAGTATGGAATTAGCCATTCCTTGGCTAAATACGTCAATTTTTCTTTAATGAATTTAAGAGATAAAAGTGAACAATAGACACGTGTAGTTGGTGACTAATCACCTTGAGAAAATAGTTTTATTACCCCTCAAGTCCTTCATTTACCTTTCCTTGACATGAAGAAACCTCATGGGTCAATTAGCCATGAGTCATTAGTTTTTTTACTTATTCACACTCTAGCCTCTTAACTTTATTTTCTCATAATGTAGTCACTGAACATATTCCTTAAACTTCAATACTTGCAATTTAGTCTGATATCAAGGTAATTGACCACATAGTCAATTTTTGGACCTTTCTGGTGTAGGGTTTCCGATCGCTAGAACCCAATTTTGACTAGACCAGTTTTCATATTGTTACAGTTCTCCCCCATTAAGAAAAATTTGTCCTCAAATTTTTACCTGAACCGAAGAGATGAGAGTATTGCATCTTCATTGTCTCCTCCGGTTCCAAGGCTGCTTCCTCAATGGTGTGGCTCCTCCAGAGCACCTTGACTAACAGAATAGATTTGTTTTGAAGTCTTCTTAACTCCTTTTGCAAGAACCTGAACCGGTTCCTCCTCATAGGTCAAATCAGGTTGAATCTCTATAGACACTGGCTCGATAATATATGAAGGGTCAGAGTGGTATTTACGAAGCATCGATACGTGGAATGTATCATGAATATTGCTCAATTATAAGGGCAATGACAATCGATAAGCCACAAGGCCAACTTTCTCGGTAACCTCAAAGGGTCTAATGAATCGGGGGATTTAGTTTCCCATTTTTACCCAACCTTAGAATCTTCTTCCATAGTGAAACCTTGAGGATGGCTTTCTCACCAACCTTGTACTATATATCCCTTCGCTTGAGATCAACATATGCCTTCTATCGGTCAAAGGCAGCCTTCAAACAGATATGGATGATGGTAACCCGTTCTTCGGTCTCCTAGAGTAATTTAGGGCCCAACATCTTACTTTCACTAAGTTTAGACCAACACAATAGAGTTCTACAATGTCTTCTATAAAATGCCTGATATGGTGCCATTTGGTAACTATTATTGCAGGCAAACTCAATTAGAGGTAGGGATTTCTCCCAAGATCCCCCAAAATCAATAACGCATACACATAGCATGTCTTCCAAAATCTAAATTACCCTTTTTGACTGGTCATCAGACTGAGGGTGAAAAGCAGTATTAAGGTTAACTTTGGTGCCCATAGCTCCCTGCAATGATCTCTAGAATTGAGAAGAAAATTGTGGATTCTAATCAGAGATGATAGACTTCGGTACCCCATGGAGTTGGATAACTTCCTTGATATACAAGTCAACTAATTGAGGAAGGTTGTAGTTCATTCTAACTAGTAGGAAGTGTGCTGACTTGGTGAAGCAGTCCACAGTAACCCAAATAGCATCATGTTTAGCGGGAGTTAGAGGCAAACCACTAAAAAAATCTATATAAGACACTTGGATACGAAATCAACTATGGCTTGTTTTATGCTCGGCCACCAGTAAAGTTCTCAGAGATCCTTGTACATCTATACAGAACTCAGGTGAACAGAAAAAGAACTCGAATGAGTTTCCTTGAGAATATCAGTGCGGAGAGATTCATCATTGGGTACGCAGACCCGATCAAGGAAGCATAGAAGTCCTTCAAAATTAACTCTGAAGTCAGGATTATCACGATCTTGCAACTTAGAAGTTATGAGTTAAAATTCAAGATCTTGAGTTTGCAATGCTTTGATTCTTGATACAATAGTAGACCAAACTTGTAGTTTAGCTACGAGGCAATGGTGCTTCCGAAGTTGAAAGTGAGCATTAATAGCTCGAGGAGCAGGCATAGGTTTGAGACTGAGTGTATCATCGACAACATTAGCCTTGCCCAGATGATAATCAGTGACAAGATCATAGTCTTTGAGGATTTCCATCCAGCTATGTTGTTGAAGATTCAACTCCTTCCGATTTAATAGGTATTTAAGGCTTTTATGATCGGTGAAAAGATAACATTTCTCTCCGTAGAGATAATGCCTCCATATTCTCAATGCAAAGACAACTGCAGCCAGCTCCAAGTCATGAGTAGGGTAGTTTATCTCATCTGGCTTAAGTTGTCTCGATACATATACGATAACCTTGCCTTCTTGCATTAATACACATCCTAGCCCAACATGCGAAGCATCACTGTAAACCGTATAGTCTTTTCCGAACTCTAGTTAGGCCAGAACCAATGCGTGATTCAAGACTTGTTTTAATGGACTAAAGCTTCATTGTTGTTCATCGGTCCAAACAATGGAGTTTATTTCCTTAAAAGCTTAGTCAATGGGGCTACTATCATAGAAAATCCTTTGACGAATCTTTTATAGTAACCAACTAGACCACGGAAACTTCTCACTTCACCAATGTTCTTCAGTGGTTTCTAATCAAGGATTGCTTGCTTTTTTATTTTGATTTTTTATACGGGTCCACCTGAATGCCTGAATTCGATACGGTGTGACCAACGTATAACATCACAGTTTTGGGCCTAGAGGTTTATAGGCTGATTAGATGGTCTGATGGACCGGGTTAGAGGCTTGAGTTAGATTCGGGATTTAAAATCGGATTAAATATTTTTGAGTGGGAAAATATTTTGAAAAATATCTGAAAATAATTATTTAATATATAGATATTTTTGGTAAAGTCAATAATGAAAATGGAATTTGTCATAATCTTTAAGGAGCTATTCTACCTAAAAGTTTTTATTAGAGTTTTCTCTCAATTGAGATAATTTTAATGAGCTTTAATTAAGGATTAAAAGGATTTAATAAAAGATGAGGTGGTTATTTCTTAAAAATTAATTTGACGTAACATTCTTTCTCTCAAAATTCCTTCAGCCAAACACTCTTTTGTTCATCAAAGATCTCAGGTAATGACCATGATTTTCTAAGCTATTGATTTTATTGGATTTTTCAATCTTGTTTTCTAAAATCTTATGGTTTTCCTTTGCTTTTCAATAGTAAACATCTAATTGAGTGGAAATTCATCCATTAGAGGTAAGGTTCATTCTTCTCCTCTAATGATTGGTTCTTTACTGAAATTCCCAAGTATTTGATCCTTTATATATGTTTTCTAATGAGTTTTAATAATTTGATTATGGAAATTGGTTAAATCGATGTTTAATTGATAAGATTATATTAATTTTTAATTGGATTTGTTTTGCTGAGATCTTGATTAATTTTAATCAAGATTTTAATGTTTTATAATGTTAATAATATGGATTTAACATTGGAATCCCGAAGTTAGATGAATCTCTAATCTTCTAGGTTGCTAGTTATGGGCTTTTGTGGAGTTGTGGTGGTTTTATGTATGCTGGAGGTATAAGATTTTTTTGGATTGGTTTTATGTTAATTGAAGGTAATTAATGGATTGAATTTTTATATTATGGTCGGGTTGCATTTAGGTTAAGTTGGAAGGTGTTTTTGGTTGTTTCGAAAGACGTTTGATGGTTGTTAGTGAGGCAAAGTTGGGGAGTTGTGTTGTTGGGATTATGAATGCATGATGATGCATTAATCCTCTGTTATTATGTGGTTAAAATAGGGGAGATTGATCCTATAGCTATCGGTGAGACTTTGGAGGCTTGAATTCTTATCGGCGAATGAAGTTTTGCTTTATCGGTGAGTGAGAATGTGGATTTCAGCTTTGAAATGGTTTAAAGGTTATTTTGTGTGTTTAAACCTGGTTTAAACTCAAAAGTAAGTATAAAGAGATTTATCCGTCGGTCATGCTTTTACGAAATGGATTTTATGCACTTATTTTGAATTACATGGTACCTACTGTTTAAGCTTGTTTTGAAGTATGTTTTATACTGTTTTTTAACATATAATGATGATGGATGCATTTGGTAGATGATCCATGTATGTATGTAGAATACTTGGTTTAAAGCATGGTTTGTTGCTTTGGAAATGGTTTTGAATTGATGCTGATAAAACAATGAGGTACATGGTTAATAATGAATTATATTGGCAAGTGATGTGATTTAAAATGTTATTAGATATAGTTGGCCATCCATAGGATTGATAGTGCACTACAAATAAGTCACCTTAAGTGTTGAGGGGTTCATGTGTACCAAATACTCCACCACGAGTACCCTAACGGTCGAGGGGTTATATGGTACCGAAAACTCCCGTTAGTGGATTATGCGTCTAACTAATGAGATGGGTTGTAGGAGTATCTGATTGTAAGCATATTGTGAATTTCGGTTGAGATGCATGAAGTGTTGAGAGGACACTTGTTGAATCCATGTATCCGATGTAATATTTTGGAAAGTGGAGCTAGGTTTATGATCACTTGAAAGCCAATATAATTGTTAATGTATCATGTTGATGGATGTTGATGTATAATGTTGGTTTATACATGTTTAGTCCTTAAGCTTTGCATATAGATTTTTATGCATGGGAAGGCTTAAATTGAGGGTTAGCAATGGGATTTTCTGTTGAACCATGATACATGTTACATATGGTTTAATATGCTAGTTTTTGACAGTGCTAAGTGCATGGTTTTCAAGGCATGATGTTTATAAGATGATTGAAATGTGATTTCAATGTAGTTTTGGAAAATGGTTTAAAAATGCATTGATGGTGTGTTGTTTGAGCACTCCACACTAAGCCTTGTGTGTTTACGCTCTCTTTGTCCATCAATGCAGAGAATTAAAGGTTTGGAGGTAGCAAGCAAGCTAAGGAAATCCAAGGACTTCGGCCAATTGAACGTATGGTTTCAAACTAGACTTATAGTAATAAAGGCAATAGGGTTTCATTGTTGTTTTGGGAGGGTTTATGCTAAACTTCCTGTTTGATCAAGTTTGTGTTGCTGATTTGAGGTTGTAAATTGCCTTTCATGGATGTTAATGCTTTAGATTCATGTTTTGGTTGTTGGATGGCTTGGTTCTTAGGATGCATGCCTCTAGACTTTGTTTTTAACTATGATGCCATGTGTTGATGATATTTCTGTGATGCTATGGTAAGGATTGATCCTTAGAATAGTTGAGTTTATGTTTGAAGCATGATTGGCTTATGTTTGAATCCATAGAAGTGTGAAAAACCAGTAAATTGGGACATTATACATCCAGGCATTTCAATACGCTTGACCCTGTACCAAAATAGGTAAGTGATTTTCGAGGATCTATTTCAGTACTCGAGCAATCATTCTGGTACGGGTGTAAGTGTTTTGGCTAGGAGATTCGGTAAACGAAGGAGTGTTTCAGTACGAGTTTGAGCTACTGGAATATGAGTTTTTGGAAATGTATAGCCGTAACAATACACTTTCCCATGTACCGATACGACCAGTAGTTAAGTTGGTTAAAGTGAAGTATGTTATTTTAATATTCTTCCGTTTTGGTCCCTAGTTCATATGTATGCAATTTCATGAGTTTGGATAATCGTTTTGAGCTGGTTTTTGACATATGAGCTTAAAACTTTACTAATTAAGAATCGATAACTTCAAAATGGAATAAACCCCTATAATTTTTATAAAGTTGCAATTTGGTCCCTGATTGCAATTGTGAACAATTGGATGTCTATTCGGTGCCCGATTGAGTTGAGTTTTCACCCTCTGCTAGCATGCTCACCTTAGGTTATAATACTGCATCTAGATAAGATAAAAAGAAAAAATGGATGTGTTTCGTGTTAAATCTTTACGAATTTGGTTTGGCAAACCCAATGTAACTCGCTCGGTTCGGTCTTGTATCTAGACCGGGCTAAGGGGGTTACACAAGGAAGGAAACTTCAGTGAGCTAAAATCACACTTGGAGAACTTAGCGAAAATTGCTTTTCTCGAAGAGTTTGAAGCACAATGAATACCACCACGAACTTGTTAAGATAAGGTCCAAAAACCTGATTCATCATATCCATCAAGGTTGTTGGTGTATTACTTAGTCCAAAGGGCATCACTAAGAGTTCACAATGTCCATATCTTGTATGGAAATCAATTTTGGGTATATCGCATTCTTTAACTCTTATTTGATAATACCCTAACCTTAAATGGATCTTGGAAAACATGGAGGCATCCTTAAGCAGATCGAACATGTCATCAATTCTTGGTAGTGGATACCTATTTTTGATGGTTACCTTGTTCAACTATCGATAATCAATACACAACCTAATGGAACCGTCTTTCTTCTTAACAAAGAGAACCGGTGCTCCCCAAGGCGAGGAACTCGGTTGGATGAAGCTTTTATTAAGTAAGTGTTGAATTTGAGCTTTCAGCTCTTTAAGTTCAATTCCAGCCAAACGATAAGGTGCAATGGAAATCGGGGCTGTTCCTGGTTGCACTTCAATGCTAAATTCAACCTCATGGGTTGGAGGTAAACCTGGAAGTTCATCAGGGAACACATCAGAGAATTCACACATGGTGTCAATGTCTTGCAATCGAGATTCATCCTTAGCTTCCAATGTCAAATCATACAATGAAGGGTTCCCCGAACTTATAAGGGTGATGCTCTCCTTGCCAAGGCCGCAGAGATACAACTTTTTCTTGCTGCAATCCACCAAATCTTGATGTTCACTGAGCCCATCCTGTAACACCCCGTACCACGGGCTAGTAGCAAACCGGCTCGGGTGCGTTACATAAGCATGGAGAAGGACAAGGAAAGCAATACAAGAACAAACAAGGCAAGCATTGATAACTCATTCCTATTAAATGAGATACTTAACTAACAAGCAACCAATCATACTTACTTAGCAAACAAGTAGCCTCACATTTGATTTCAAGTCATCAAAGGAATTCGAACAAGTTACTAAATTGTTTCCTTTTGATACTTACATTATAGGTTACTACATTATCAATTCAATTTACTTCATTTAAACCCTATCATTAGAATAATCCTAGGTGTAACATGATTCCATATCAATTCAATGTTCCTTAGTTTGTATACATTTAAAAATCTCATTCCTATACTTACTAAGCATAATTATCTAAACATTCAATAGCATGTAACTAGTTCCATTAAAGTCATACTCTATACCTAACCATTCGGTAATCATCATATACACACACTGGACTATTCAGCCTTTACCAATCAAACATACAACCATAATTACATCAGGGTATGTTTATATACAAGTGACCTTACAAGTCCAAGTCATTCGAATGGAGTACAAGCAAGCATGGTTCATCTCTCACAACTTTCATTTCGAGAAAGACATGTACATTAAGCAAGGTATTCGATTGTTCAAAGCAAATTAGATCAAATATTAGATTATTTCATTTGTATCATCATATGCGCAGCAACATCATATACATTACAAGTACTTTAAGTTCATTACATACTTGTCATTAGGTTCATAACATAGTAGGCCCATTCAAGAACAAGAACATGTATAGATATACAAATTCAAGTGTTCCAAAATGCATGATCAAGCTAAAGTCTATACAATCTAGTGCCACCAATCTAGGAGATATACAAAACAAGTATGAAACCATACTTTAACTATGCTTGTGTCTTGCTTCGAGCTCATGTAATCAGGCTTCAAGATCAAGCAACACTCGTATCCTTTATCATGTAGTTGGGAAGAATAAAAACGAGAGTGATAAGTACAAGAATGTACTTAGTGAGGTAGTAACTAGTTCTAACCATTTATTATATCAAGTTTTGTGTCATTTAAACAAGAATGAACCTAGCTAGGGGTTTCAAGCATTAGATTGATCCCAGCTAAAGCTTTCAAGCATCAAGATAATCCTAGCTAAGGATATCAAACATTCGGCTATCAAGGAACAAGAACATGGAATCATACTTCATGTTTTCATATCAAGAATCAAGCACATCATGCTTTCAAAACAAGTAATCAAGTTAAGTCATGCTTACATGACAAGTAGCATACAATACATGGCTTTCAAGATAAGTCATATTCAATATATAGCTTTCAAGATAAGTAACATGTGTTATTGGATTGTTATTACATTTTTATCAATTAAACAACCCCCTTGGTACTTAGTTTGTATAGGTAATTGAGTCACCAACCAACTATCGCCACAAGTTGCACCGTAGTGCTGGTCAACCATCCTACTATCGCCAAATAGGGGCCTTAGCCTTGGACCATAGTCCACCCTGACACAATGAGCTCTAGACTCTAAGGCATGCCCTTCTACCTAGTCCAAATAGCTACCAAGGTTGTTTGATTTACCATTTATACAAGTTTATCAAGTTCAAGATCATGTCAAGCAAGTTCATTTCATTTTAGGCCCCTAGGCCATTTGAGCCATAGCTCACATATCATGTAAATTCTCATGTTTCATTTCATTAAGATGAGATAATATCTCAAGCAAGTCTTTAGCATTCGATCACATGCATCATGACACATACAAGCACCAATGTACCATTTAAACATGCTTAGCATTCAAATAAAACATGTATTCATGATGTGATCAAACTTCACGCATTACTAGTCATTCTTCCCTTATTAAGTCAAGTCCATGATTAGATTCATTAAACATTTCAGGAATGTAACAAGTATGCATTGGTTATGACCTAGTCCTAACCCTAGAGATAACTACACTCACAATACTCCAAGCTTAGCTAATCTTGTATCCGCACTCCTTTTTTCTTGGCTTTAGGATGATCCACTCTATCCTCTTCCACCAAGTTTACTCATGGTTATATCACATTACACAACAATTACATGTCAAAACAAGATCATTCAATCAAAGCAATGTTCCAAGCACATAACATATACAAATCTGGCAGCATGTTCATATACATTATTTACTACACTTAACTACACTTACCTATACTCTAATCCATGTCAAACAGGGCAGAATCAATGTCCTAAAACTGTTTACAAAGCAGTTTACAATTTGCCACAAAATAGTGTACAATTACCTATACTGCCGCTGCTAGGCAGCTTGCACTCTATTTAGTTAATCATGCATAACTTTCATTCCGTACGTCTGAATTTCAATTGACTTACACCGTTGGAAAGCTAACGTAATTGTATTTATAAACATATAAGGCTTGAATTTTAGTTCTTTGCCGATTAATACAGTTGTTAACTTATGAACAGGGTAATTTGCTACACTGGATAGTTTGCACTGTCCCTAGTGTTTATTCTCTACAATTCATTCTACAACCCAGAATTCAGTTATGTTTTCTCCTAATGAATTTAGACATATCAAGGTGTTGTCCATAAAAATTCCAGCCTTAAATTCATTTTATACAATTTATAGTGATTTTTCAAAGTTACTGACCAGAACAGAGCATTCTGAGCAGATTACACTAGGTTGAATTTCTAGCTTCTTAACTCATTTTAACAAGGTTCTAGCATGGAAATTCAATTAATTTTCATGTTCTTACATGTATAGGTCAATCTAATTCACCTTGCAATGAGCTTAAAATAGGGCATTGTCATGTTGAACCCAATTTGATTTATTTGATCAACATTACATATCCAATTTACCAATTGAGCAGTCCATTACCTAATTTAACTAATCCAATTAGGTGCACTCATTTTCCAGCAACATATCTATTCTATTCAATCTTCAATTCATCTACACACATGATCAAAACAGGGTTCTATATTCAATGAGCATGCTTAAACATTTTCTCTATCAAAATAGTCTCTAATCAAGACTGTTTACAACCATATACACATTTCTCAAATTTCCAGCAACTATATATATATATTTCCTTTATCAAATTGGCTACTAGTATCCACAATTTCAAGTTCAAATTGAAGCTAGCATGACCCTAACATACATGGCAATCAACTAATTCAATTTATACAACAAAAACATCATCAATTACTCATTCAAACATTCTATAACAAGTTGAAATCAAACATTATACCTTTTCTAAGCTAAATTTGATCAAGGCTCAATCAAAAAGCATGAATTGAAGGTGATGCATGAAGTTTCTTCTCTCCCCTTTTCTCTCTCAAGCAATCGGCCAAGGTGGATGATAATGGGAGGAAGATGACAATATGTTTGTTCATCTTTCCTCCTTGGCCGTGAGTCACTCTCCAAATTGGCACATGTTCTCTTCAATTGAGAACATGTGTCAAGGTCCTTAATCTTAATCCCATTTGCATGCAAACTCTAGTGTTTTGCATGTTCACATTTCCATCCTTCCATTTGTGCCTTCTAATTTTAATTTCAATTCAATTTGGTTCTAATTTCACTTATTTGATCTTAAGGATGGCCAATGTTTTTTCTTCTTAAAATTGATTAACTCATGAATTCAATTAGCCTATAGTTTAGATTGTGGTAACATTTCTAGGCCAATTTTAGGGTGTTACAATTCTCCTCCCATTAAAATAAATTTGTCCTCGAATTTACCTGAATAGAATTGGTGAGGATATTGCTTCTTCATGACTTCTTCAGATTCCCAAGTTGCCTCTTCAACCTTGTGATTTCTCCACAAGACTTTGACAAGAGGAACGATTTTGTTCCTGAGCTTTCTAACTTCACGATCAAGAATCTGAACTGGTTCTTCTTCGTATGACAAGTCAGGATTCAATTCCACTTCTTCAGGCTCAAGAACATGAGATGGATCAGATCTATATATTCGAAGCATAGAGACATGGAAGACATTGTGGATCTTATCGAATTCACTAGGGAGTGCCAATCGATAAGCCACTGGACCAATCCTTTCAATGATTTCAAATGGTCTGACAAAACGAGGGCTGAGCTTTCCTTTTCTTGGAAACCGAAAGACTTTCTTCCAAGGAGATACTTTGAGGAAGACCTTGTCTCCAACATTGTATTGGATGTCTCTCCTTTTCAAGTCAGCATAAGCTTTCTGTCTATAAAAAGCTGCCTTCAATTGATCATGTATGATCTTCACTTGTTCTTCGGTTTCTCTGAGCAATTAAGGTCCTAAAACCTTGCTTTCTCCCAATTCAGACCAGCACAAGGGAGTTCTACATTTTCTTCCGTATAGAGCTTCGAAGGGAGCCATCTGAATAGATGTCTGGTAGCTATTGTTGTAAGCAAACTCTACTAGGGGTAAAGATTTCTCCCAATTCTTTATGAAGTCTATAACACAAGCACGTAACATATCTTCGAGAACTTGGATGATTCTTTCAGATTGTCCATCTGATTGAGGATGAAAGGCTATACTAAGATGCACTTTATCTACTAAAGCCTTTTGCAAGGAATTCCAAAATCGAGAAGAAAATTTGGGGTCACAATCAGAGATTATAGCTGTAGGTATACCATGTAATCGAATAACTTCACGGATGTATAGCTCGGCTAAGGTTTCCGAGCTCATGTTCATTCGAACAGGGATGAAGTGAGTAGACTTTGCGAATCTATCAACAATCACCATACAACATTATTCTTTCTTGGAGTGGAAGGAAGACCAGTAACGAAATCCATTGTAATCCGATCCATTTCCACTAAGGGAATTCGATTGGTTGGCACAATCCAGTAGGGACTTGATGCTTGACTTTAACCCTTTGACAAGTTAGACACTTCGATACGAAGTCTGTGATAGCCAATTTCATGCCGAGCCACCAATATAGTGACTTTAGATCCTTGTACATCTTAACCGTTCCAAGGTGAATCGAGAAAGAGCTTTGGTGAGCTTCTTGTAACATCTCGTGTTTTATTTCCTCATTGTTAGGAACACATACTCTATCCTTGAAATAAAAAGTCCATTCGACTTGAAGGAGAATTCAGAATTAGACTCAGAGTCTAGCTTGGATATAATCTTTTGAAGATCTGAATCAATTTGCTGGAGTTCTATGATTCTCAAGATTAAACTAGATTGAACTTGAAGTTCATACAAGAATTTCTGTCCTTTCAATAAACGGAAATGAGCATTAATAGCCAAGGAAGCTACAAACGAAAGGACAAGATCATTAAGAGAAGTTTTCAAATAATTACTTGCAAGACAAGAAATGTTTATTTGAATGGATTACTTGTAATCCAAGTAAGATTAATTTCAAATGAATTATTCTAGGATTTAGATTTAGGGGTTTACCCGAGTATGGTATGCGACTAAAGGTGTCAACAACCACGTTTGCTTTCCCCGGATGGTAGTCGATAACCAGATCGTAGTCTTTAAGCAATTCTAGCCATCTTCTTTGTCTCAGATTCAAGTCTTTCTGAGTCAACAAGTATTTGACACTCTTGTGGTCTGTGAACAGGTTACATTTCTCCCCGTACAAGTAATGTCTCCATATTTTGAGAGCAAACATAATAGCAGCCAATTCTAGATCATGTGTAGGGTAGTTTGATTCATGTGGTTTTAGTTGCCTTGAAGTGTAAGCTACCACTTTTCCATCTTGCATTAGGATATATCCTAGTCCTAAATGAGATGCATCACTATAGACAGTGAATTCTTTGCCCGATTCTGGTTGGATAAGAACCGAAGCATGAGTCAGGGCTTGTTTAAGTTGATCGAAGCTTCGTTGTTGGTTGTCCGACCAAACAAAGGGCGTATCTTTACGAGTTAGCTTAGTCAAGCTTGCGGCAATGGATGAAAATCCCTTGACAAAACGATGATAATACCCGGCTACACTGAGAAAGCTTCTAACCTCACCAACATTCCTCGGAGGTCTCCAATCCATGATGGATCAAATTTTGCTCGGGTCTACTTTAATTCCTTCTACCGAGATGACATGGCCAAGGAACGAGACTTCTGATAGCCAAAATTCACACTTAGAGAACTTTGCAAACAATTGACATTCTCAGAGAGTTTGCAATACAATTCGAAATTGTTCAGAATATTCTTCCTTATTCCGAGAATACACCAGGATGTCATCAATGAAGATGACCACAAACTTGTCAAGATATGGCTTGAATACACGGTTCATGAGGTCCATGAAATCATCTGGGGAATTCTTTAACCCGAATGGCATTACAAGAAATTCAAAGTGACCATATCGAGTACGAAAGGTTGTCTTGGGTACATCTTCTTCTTTTACCCTCATTTGATAGTATCTCGATCGAAGATCGATCTTTGAGAATACCGAAGCATCATTGAGTTGATCGAAGAGATCTTCTATCCTTGGGAGAGGATACCGATTCTTGATAGTAAACTTGTTCAATTGTCTATCGTCAATACAGAGTCTCATAGTCCCATCTTTCTTCTTCACGAACAAGACTGGAGCACCCTAGGGAGATGATCTAGGCCTTATAAAGCCTTTGTATTGTAGCTCCTAGAGTTGCTTCTTGAGTTCCTTCAATTCAAAAGGTGCCATTCGATACGGTGTGATGGACACCGGAGTTGTTCCAGGTTGAACTTTAATCTTGAACTCTACTTCTCTGGTTGAAGGGAGACCAGGGAGTTCCTCAGGAAAAACATCAATGAATTCAGATACAATTGGCATACTAGGTAAGCTGAATTCAAGTTCATATTGCATAGTCATGGCAGCAAAGATTGAGGTCGATTTTCTATCAATTAGGAGGATTGATTCTTTTCCTAAGCCCCGAAGATAAAGTCTCCTATTTTGGAAATCTATCCAGGCTTCATGTGTGCTTAGCCAATCTAGTCCTAACACTAGATCAAACTCATAAGAAGGCAAGACATAAAGGTCCATGGGAAAAGGCACATTTCAAATGTTTATAGGGCATTGCTTGCAAAGAAAGTTAATAGGCATATTTCCTCCTATAGGGTTCGAAACTACAAGGATAGTTTTAACAAGTTCAGGTTTTAAGTTTAACTTAGCAATCACAGAAGAACATATAAAGAGTGGGTAGATCCTGAATCAATCAAAGCATGTGCAGGACTTGAATTTAATTCAACAGTACCTGCGATAACATCGGGTACTTCTTCTTCCTCTTTCCCACGAATGTGGTAGATTCGAGCAGGGGCTCGGGATTCCTGGTGTGTAGGTGCCGAATGTTGGCCTCTACCTTTGCTTTGATTCCCAGACTGAGCTAATTCTAGGGGCTTTTGTTCGGTTAGCTAGAAGATTAGGTAAAATGCTATCCTTTTTTTTATCAAATTCGAATTGTGAGCTATTCTAAGGATTCTAGTTTGATTATGTGAGGCTTATAGTGAAATATTATTTTAAAGATAGTGGGAATGATGCAAATGCTAGAAAGAAAACATAGGTAAGGATGTAGGAACCTTTCGAATGGCACCTGATGGATTGCCATGCTTTGTGAATTGTAGCTTAAGTTCAAGATGCTAAGGTTGTTTGATTTTGAGTTCTAAAAACTGTTAAGAGGATCTTGAAGATTGTTTAATTATGGTATTTGATAATTGGAATATTTTGTTAACATCTAAGCATAGGTTGGATTGCTTTTGAATGTGTAAAAGTGTAAATAGATGAAGTGCTCTGTTTGTATGTATATGTACATGAATTAGACTGTTTTGATCATGTATGAATGTATATATAAATGTATGTATATAAATTTGGGATTGTTCTGGATGCATAAGGAAATATATGGACTGATTTGGTATATGTACTGCATACTTATGTAATTGAAGTCATTTGATATACTTGAGAACAATTAGGGGCTATTTTAATAAAAAAAATGGATATCCATATATATTCATGAAAATTTGACAGTTTTGGATATAAATAAGGTGAATTAAGGACTGTTTTATGACTTAGAAACAGGGAAATCTATTTTAGAGCTTAAAGGGTTGCTTTAAGTAAGAACAAGCATGATCGAAGCAGTTTTTAATGTAAATATTTGAATATAATGAAACAGGGAAGAACTGCTTGTATAGGAGCTTTAAGTGGACTATCTTGTATGCATTCTATGTATCAAGTGTTGATATGATGTGTTTAGATGTGTATATTTATGTTAAAAGTTGTTATGTTTTACGCAACCCTTTTTAGAAGTCTCGACGTTATTTGGATAACTTAAGAAAACACGGAGTTGCCACCAATTTTTTTTTGAAAAAGAAGTGTGATTGGATCACTTTAAAACAAGGATTGTTTTAATAAAACATTTTATTTATTTAAGCAACAAATGTGGTCCACGAAAACAAGAGAAAACAGGTTCAGGGTTGGTTACGTGTGGGGAAGGGTTAGCACCCCACAATGCCCAAAAATTAGTACCTAATTAATTTCAAAAAAGTGTTTTGAAAACTAGAATTTACAAGTTCACAAAATTTCTATTTATTTGTCCGCTTAGTGAATATAAATCTATTTTGACGACCTTATCGCCCGGGAAATAAACTTTAATCACTGCCAACACTCCTGGCATTAACCTATCATTCCCGCTTGATAAGACACCGCATTAATTAAGTTTTCACTTTTTAACAAATCAACAAAAAATTAAGTGTGTTAAAGTCTTTTAATTAAAACCTAATTAGTGATTAAACCCTAAAAGAAAAGTCTACGTTCATTTTAACTATTAAAGTCATAATAAAATTAAGCGTATTTTATTAAAATTGTGAGAAAAATATTTCTGCACACATTATCTCTATTCTAAGCTTTTAAAGACCATAATCCTATGGTTTTAAATACACATATTTACACAAAATACATATAGAAATACTTAAAATAAATAATTGCTAAATTTTAAAATAAAGAAAAGGGATATTTTGTTTTTATTTTAAAATCGAAAATCAAAATTGGGGATTGAATTGAAAGAAAGCAAAATGTGAGGGTTAAATTTGAAATAATAGTGAAATCTGGTGGTCAATTTAGAAGAGAAAGGACAAAATTGAAAAGATTAAAAACAAGAGGGCCGCGATTTAAGACCCATGAAAGTAGGGCGCGGATTATAGTCGATCTAACGGGTTGGTATATATAGCCATTATCAAAAACAAAAATTATTTTCCCCTTTTATTAAAACGGATCAAAACCACCCTCATTTAAATCCTCTGATATGTTCTTCGTGTTCTTCATGAAATGAAGAACACGATGAACATCCGTCGTGTTGGCCCGCCATCCACCAGTGCCGACCTTCGTTGCCGGCGGTGAAATTTTTCAGAAAAGCCCTAACTTTCCAGATTCTAGCGACCCAAAAATTATATTTTTTTTGCCAGAGCTACATAGAAACCAAATTCACGGCGATGCTATTTAAAGCGGAGGTAAAAAACGTTATCCTCTTTTTTTTATTTTAAACTTGAAACATAGAGAAGAAAATTACCAGAAAATGAGCTTTATTTCTCTGACGAATACTTGATTACAGCTGCTTGCTTCCTTACAACTTCTGGAACCTGAATGCTACCTGTATATTGTGTATGAACTGTGTATGTTTCGTATGATTCTTTTGTATCTAGTGTGTGTGTTACATGGAATTACAAAGGGGTTTATATAGCTACAAGAATGCTTGATTCTCAAGATTAAATCCCTAATTTCTTCCCCTGAATCATCTCTGATTTGATTCATATTTTGCTTGATCTTTGCCAGAGGCTTCAATTTAGGGATACAATCTTTTGACCTTGCTTCTGATTTAGGATTTAACCCTTTCTATTTTTCTTTTTGCATGTTTCTGATGACGCCGTTGAGGAGTGGTTCAAGGCAGAAACATCGCGACCATCATCGAGGAAGACAAAATAGCTGGAAGAAACTTGAAGGCCGGGTGTGTAATTGCCACGTGCGAGTGGTGATCTGCGTGCTTTCCGTGATGCGATCTAGGCTGTTAGGTCAGTCCTTGATCCAACGGCTAGAAGAACATGGCATTATATCAGAAAGAAATCAGTAGGGCTTTCTTCCCCTGAATCATTATCCAGCTGGCGTAATTCTGCGCCGTTGGATTAATCCTTGATCCAACGGTCCTCCATTGGCTACGCATAATCAAAAAGAAATTAGTAGGGCTTTGTTTTTTTGGTTAAAATTGGGCCGAACAAGCCTTTGTAAACATTTATTTTAATGAATCTTTATGTAAATGGACTCCCAATTTTAATGGACTCTTTATTTATTTAACAATGGGTTTTAATTTAACAAATGGACCGTTTATATTATACAAATGGGTTGTGTTCTTTATATTTTTTGGGGTTTTGATAACTAACTATTATACTAATTAAACACTAACAAAAAAGTATATATCTTAGATAATACTAACTACCACATCAATATTATACTAACACATATCAATAACAATGTAACATTAACGATGTAATAACACCATTACAATACTACTAAACCGGAAATGACATAGTTATAATACAATGAAAGTAAAAAAGTTAGATGAAAATTTAGTGACAAAAGGGGAGAAAATGATTTTTGTTTCTGATAATGGCTATATATACCAACCCGTTAGACCAACCCATACCTGACTATAACCCGCGCCCCACCTTCATGGGTCTTATACCGCAGCCCTCTTGTTTTTAATCTTTTCAATTTCATTATTTTTCTTCTAAATTGACCATCAGATTTCACTATTATTTCAAATTTAACCTTCACATTTTGCTTTCTTTCAATTCAATCCCCAATTTTGATTTTCTATTTTAAAATAAAAACAAAATATCCCTTTTCTTTATTTTAAAATTTAGCAATTATTTATTTTAACTTAAGTATTTCTATATGTCTTTTGTGTAAATATGTGTATTTAAAGCCATAGGATTAGGGTCTTTAAACGCTTAGAATAGAGATATGTGTGCAGAAATATTTTCCTCACAATTTTAATAAAATACACTTAATTTTATTATGACTTTAATAGTTAAAATGAACGTAGACTTTTCTTTTAGGGTTTAATCACTAATTATTTTTTAATTAAAAGACTTTAACACACTTAATTTTCTTGTTGATTTGTTAAAAAGTGAAAACTTAATTAATGTGGTGTCTTATCATGTAGGAATGACGGGTTAGCGTCAGGAGTGTTGGCGGTGATTAAAGTTCATTTCCCGAGCGATAAGGCCGTTAAAATAGATTTATATTCATTAAGCGGACAAATAAATCAAAATTTTGTGAACTTGCAAATTCTAATTTTCAAAACACTTTCTTGAAATTAATTAGGTACCAATTTTTGGGCGTTGTGGGGTGCTAACCCTTCCCCACACGTAACCGACCCTCGAACCTATTTTCTCTAGTTTTCGTGGACCACATTTGTTGTTTAAATAAATAAAATATTTTATTAAAACAACCCTTGTTTTAAAAGTGATCCAATCACACTTCTTTTCAAAAAAGATTAGTGGCAACTCTTCCAAATAACGCCGAGACTCCTAAAAAGGGTTGCGACAACTTGGAGACTCCACTGGGGACTTTTTGTTTTTACAAAAGAGGGTCAGGCCATAATTTGTTTTCAAAAAAGTGTTTTTTAGAAAAATGAATTTGCAAGTTCACAAAGGTTTCAATCTATTTGTCCGCTTAATAAATGTAATTCTATTTTACACATTTTAAAATTGTTGCAAAAAGCTCTATACCCGAGCTTCGACTTGTTCGTTAAGTGAAAGGAAGACGCTTTGCTCATGTCAGAATATTGATTCTCCGTATGAGCCTAGCAAGTACCTTCGGGACTCATATACCTCATGTCTTCGTAAGGATATTGATCCTTCGAGAAGACATAGGAAGTGAGTCCTCCTGAGTTGAACTTGGTTCGTTTGAAGCCTATAATGGGTAAGAACCAGGGGCCTTGCTACCCTTAGTAGGGGATAGCAAGGATAGCTCGGGTACCTTTTAGAGCCTAACCAATTTTGAGAATCTAGAGCGTACCCCAATAGAGCCATGCGGAAAACCTAGGGTTTTGAGTCTGGTCAAAATTGTTGCGAATAATTCGTGGAGACATGTCCTGGGGTGTTGGAATGTGCTGCCTAGAATTGTTCGTGAAATTATTTTGGTCTCTTTGTATTTTCTTAATTCTAATCCTTTTCCTTCTTGTTTTGCTATTTTGCATATTCATTCATGCAACATCATTCCATATCAGAAGGGGTTGATTCTCAAAAATATTTGCTCAACTTTGAAAAGCTCTCGTTATGCATGGAAGAATCCTGAAAAGTGAAGATGAGAATGCAAAAATGCGACATTGGTCTGAGGTTAACCAGCGAACATTTGGGGACAGTCTAATAGCCGATCATGAGATAGAGACTTCAAAATATGCCCGCATTAGTATCAAACAGAATAACATGCAAGAGCTGCGGGAAATTTGGGAGCATTGTGATTATGAGACTAAGCAGTTGTTCCCTGAAGTTTACAGTGATATAGTATATCTTCTTTATGTGAAGGTGGATGAGCCGTTTCTGAAAGCCCTGGTCCAATTCTAAAATCTCGGGTACTGTTGCTTCACTTTTAACGGTGAGGATATTATGCCCACGTTTGAAGAATACTTGGCCCTTTTCAATCTGCTCAAAGTAAAAAAGAACTGGGTCTATGCCAAACCTCACAAAAACAAGAACCCGCACTGAAGGCTCCAAGCTCTCGCTGGTATGAGTGATGGTTGGGTCAAGGGGTTGACATGGAAGAGAGGAGGCAGCTTTAATTTCCCTTGGTCAAGCATCAAAAATATAATTTCGATCCACCCCGACAGAGAGAATAGAGTTGATCTCCTAGCCATTGCAATATATGGTTTAGTTATTTTTCTAAAAGTTTTAGGGAACATTGATGTGGCATTACTTGATTTCCTTAAATAGCTAAAGAGAGGAGTCAACCCAGTGCCAGCTGTACTTGCTGAAACCTTCATTTCCCTTAATGCTTGTCGAAAAGTTGAAGGTGTCCGTTTTGGAAGGTGTGCTCTGCTTCTACAAGTCTGGGCTTTGAGTCACTTCTAGAAATGCCCAACATTGGCCTTATCAAATGTATTTTCTCCAAATTTCTCTCCACTCCGCGAGTTCCTAGCAAAAGAATAGCTAGTTGCTAAGAAAAGTAAGTGGATTGAAATTTTCAAAGACCGCCGCGACAAAGACATCATATGGAGGGTTCCTTGGATGGGTCATACTAAGCTTTTGTACACGTGTGGGGATTTTGACTTCTTGATGCTGCTAGGTTTTTGGGGAGGAATTGGATGTGCTTCTTTGCTGATATCTCGTCAGTTTAGGTCTCGGTAGTTCATCCCATTCACTACTGGTCTTGGCTCATCAAAATTTGAGTCCCTAGGAGAATTCAGACAAGTCGTTCGGACGATCAATGATGCATGGAATCTTTGTTATCATATGGAATTAGAGTCTGATAAACATTTGATGTACACCCTTCATTACAATATCTGGAGGTGCGTAAGAGTGAATGACAAAGTCATAGCACCTACACCTTGGCAGGCTATGTCTTTAGAGGAACACTTGAAGGTAGTCCCTACAAAAGCTGACATCTTAAGAGAAGAGCTGAGAAGGGCCAAGTTGGAAATAGAAGCCTTATGAGGGCAAAACCAATGGGACAGGTTTGATTAAAGCCTTGACGTGGAAAAGTATAAAGGGGAGACAAAGCGAGTGATAAAACTGTATGAAGACTTAGAGAGGAAGTTTGAAATTCAAAGGGTTGATTTCCTCAAGTTTTAGACTACTGCTTGAAATGCTAATCTGAGAAAAACCCCAGAACAGTGGAAACAAAAAATCGAGCATGCTGTGGGAAAGGATAAAGAGCGTGGAAAGCGGGAAGTTGAGAAGTATAGACGAGTCCTTGCTGAAGAAAAGTAAAAGGGTAAGTTGGCAGCTGAAAATCGAAATGGCAAACGAGTTCTTGAAAAAAAGAAAGAAAGTGTGGCTGCATGGAAAAGGAAGTCCAATGACAACAAGGTCCATTTATTTGAGCTACAAACAGTATATGACAAGACTAGTGAGAAGTTGAAGCAAAGCCAGACTTGTGTTGCTGAGTTGCAGGCCAAGGTAGATGACTTGAACCATTCGCTGCATGAATTTTAGAACCATCACACATATATTGAACTTCAGGCCTATTTAGGTGAGAAAGATACCTTGAAGGAACAAGTTGAAGGAATGGACAACATCATCCAAAAATATAGGATGAAGATCTTGGTCCTTGAAGATGTAATAGATGGAGGTAACGACTATTGGTTCACTCGTCTTAGAGACAATGTAGAAGATTTCAAGAGCGGGATGAGTTCGACAGGACCGTCATAACTCAAGTTCAGGATGTGGCTTTACATGTGACGATGTTAGCCACTGAAGCTGCAACTCTTCGTTAGTACATCAAACCAGTAGGGGAGGTTGGACCAAGACTTATGTGGCTTATCAAAGAAATCAAGGAATTATGAGTTCATGCAGAAAATTATTTGTAGAAAATATATGTAATAAGGACATTTTCATATTCAATAAAGAGTTGTTTATTGAGCAGATATTTCATAGAATTGATGGCCTTTCGTTTGCATTCATGCATTTGCATCGCATCTATTTTTGTTTTGTTGCTTTACTTTGCATTTGTTTGTTCACATATGCGCATGCATTCATGACATAGTAAGAATCTAACTTAAATAAAAGCATGACAAAAATTCAAAATAGCAAAAACAACTCACAAATACGGTATCGATCCCAAGCCAGAGCGATGGAAGATAGAGTGGCGGCCTTGGAAACTAGTCACAAAAGTACCCAGGACAAGTTAGACAAGCTGGAAACAGACCTGAAACAACAAATGGAATTAGTTCACCAGAAGACAGTTAGCTCGATTGCGGCAATGGTAGGATTCAATGACCCAAATGCAATAGAAGTTGGAGAGGAACCAATGCTCTGCCCCGATTATAGGGAATGACTTTCACTCATCCTGGAAAACAAAAGGAAGCTTCAACACCAAAGGCTAAGCTGACTCCCCATTTTGCTGAGTTCTCCGTCTGGAATGAGTTTAAGGCTAATACAGAATGAGCTCACAACTATGAAGTACCTGACCTGGATGAGATTGCCGATAAGGCTAAAACTGAGAAGAAATGGGAAGGCTGTTATGAGAAGTTACAAGGAATGATTAAGTCTTTCCAAGATGGAAGTATTCATTGCGGTGTGGATGCCAAGGACTTGAGCATGGTGACATACTTAGTAGTACCTCAAAAATTCAAAGTTCCAGATTTTGAGAAATACAATGGAACTACATGCTCGTAAGCACATCTAACCATGTATTGCAGAAAAGATGTCGATGTATCTTGATAATGAGAAGCTGCTCATCATTTACTTCCAAGACAGTCTAGTAGGATCAGCTGCACGCTGGTATACGCAAGTAAGCCAGGTTAACATCAGATCATGGAAGGATTTATCCAGAGCTTTTAGTGAGCAATACAAGCATGTCTCATACATGGTTCCGACCTGATTGGTCCTGCAAAGGATGGAACAAAAACATCATGAGAGTCTCTGCCAGTGTGCGCAAAGATGGAAGGATGAAGCTGCTTAAGTCCAGCCACCATTACTAGTGAATGAAGTTACCCCAATGTTCGTGGAGACATTAAAAGGTTCATTTTATGATCGCATGCTCAATCATGCAATTGGGAGCTTTGCAGATATGTTAATAAATGGAGAGTTGATTCTGGCAGCTATGAAAAATAGAAATTTGGATAATGGAGAAATAAAGAAACCCTATAAAAAGAGGGAAAGTGATGTTAATGCCACTAATGTTTATAATCCCAATTATTCAAAGGGTGTGGTCTTTAACAAGCCCAATGTCTCGACTACAGCTCCAGCAATTACAAACCCACCGAAGGAAGAACGAAGATATCAAGGGAACTCAAAACCCTATTTCCCTCCAATTCGAATGACGTATGTTGAATTGTTTGCTGAATTGGTTAAATCCCAAATGGTGTTGCCAAGACATGTTCGTCCTTTCTCACTACCATATCCAGCATGGTAGAATGAGAAGGCACAATGCGAATATCATGCAGGAGTTAGGGGGCACACCATTGAGAATTGCACCACATTTAAGAAAGTGGTAGATGATTTAAGAAAGTCTAGAATGTTGTCATTTGACACGTAAAAAGACAAGGGAAATCCTCTACCAAATCACCAGAAAGCATGAGTTAATACAATCATGGAGGAGGAAAACAAGAGGATTAAGAAACATGTTGCTGAGGTCAGAGCACCCATAAGGTGGGTATGGGCTCAAATTGTGGCAGCTAGGATGCTAGAAGGAGAAGCCCAGGATCTAGAAATTGAAGATGGATTGTATTGTGAGTATCACAAGGAGAGAGGACATGAGATTGAACGTTGCTTAGAGTTCTAGCAGTTGGTCCAAGACAAGATGGATAAAAAAGAACCAGAGTTTCTTGAGAAATAAAACAAGGAGTGCATGTTGGACATTTACACATCAGAGGAGTCATCCTCTATAATAGATTATTTCGGAATGAAGCCTTTAGTTATTAAGGCTAAAGCAAGAGTTAGTGAGCCCGCAAGGGGTGTAATCTCGCGACTTATAATTAAGGCACCAGCCCTGTTTCCATACAAGGACAACAAGCAGGTCCCAGAAAGATCATTTGTTGAAGAGAAAACAAAAGAAGAACCAGTCAATGAAGTGAGCTGTTTTACAGGGAGTGGAAGGCTCTATTCCCAGCCAATAGCAGAAGATAGAGATGTAGCATAAAGGAAAGCTGTTGTTGAAGAGTCAAAAAAAGAAGTTGATAGAGATTTCTTCTAAGAAAAGCCAACAGTATACCACGAGCTAGTGAAGGAGTCAAAGGCTCAAGAATTTTTGAAGATTCTAAAACATAACGAGTACAGTGTTGTAGAGCAACTTCATATGCTCCCAACTTGAACCTCCATGTTATCTCTGCTGTTAAGTTCTGAGGGCCACTGTGAAGCCTTGTTGAGGATTTTGAACCGAACGTTCGTATCGAAGGAGATCACAATCGACAAGATGGATATGTTAGTCGGTAGCATTGCTGTCAACAACTTTATTTCTTTCAATGATGAAGAAATACCTAGAGAATGAAGGGGTCGTGCAAGGCTCTACACGTCACCACAAGATGCAAAGGATATATGCTACCGGGTGTTCTTATTGATAACGGGTCGGCCCTGAATGTTCTGCCATTAGCAACACTAAAGAAACTGCCTATAGATAGCTCTCATATGAGAGCCTATCACAATAAAGTAAGAGCGTTTGACGGAACTCAGAAAGATGTGTTGGGTAAAATTGAAGTGCCTTTGCAGATCGGACCATCATCTTTTGATGCTGAGTTTGTGGTCATGGATATTAGGCCCAGTTATAGCTTCTTGCTTGGGCACCCATGGATTCATACAGCAGGAGCGGTCCCTTCTACCTTACATCAGAAGTTGAAATTTGTGATCGACGACCAATTGATAACTGTAGGTGCAAAGGAAGAAATCATTCCATCGGTAACTACTGATGCACCCTTTCGAGATTGATGAGGGGGCGCTCGAGTGTCACTTTAGGACACTAGAGCTAGTTAATGCGACTTTTTTCACTAAAGGGAGTAAGGTGCCGGAACTAGAATTATCCAGTTGCGCAAAGATGCAAGTTAAACAAACTCTAGGAAAAAGAGCTGAAGTTGGAAAAGGATTTGGGAAGAGACACCAAGGGAGGCTGTATCCCATGGTAATCCCAGCAAAGAAGGATCGGTTTGGCTCGGGTGTCAAGCCCAACAATTGGCAAAGGAGGGCAGAAATAAGGAAACGCCATGAAAGAAGACAGGCAAGGCTGAAAGGATAGGAAATTGAGTGGGAACCGATGACATTTCCACCCCTGAGCCATAACTTTAGATTCAGGAAAGTTGGATCCAAGTGCCCCAGTTAATGAGGAAGAGAAAGGAAAGAATGATTTGTGTG
The DNA here is from genome assembly GCA_019671005.1 of Hibiscus mutabilis. Classification (NCBI taxonomy): domain Eukaryota; kingdom Viridiplantae; phylum Streptophyta; class Magnoliopsida; order Malvales; family Malvaceae; genus Hibiscus; species Hibiscus mutabilis. The sequence continues at coordinate 26,668,142 of CM033717.1, read as the reverse complement.
AAGCGTTTGAAAATATGAGCATCAACGCTGTAACAGACGAGGAAGAAGAGAACAAACACATGTCCAAGATTTGCCCCTACTCTGAACTTGACAACTGGACTGCTGAAAAAATTCTTGTAGTCTTTAAGACAGTTTCAGAGTAATTCTCAAAACCCATCCTTTTTCCTTTAGACCATAAGTCAATTAGGGATCTTATGTAAAGGGTCTCTGTTGAACTTTATAATTTAAATTTCAATAAAAATGCATTCTCTTTCTTCCAACAAATCTTGTGTGGCAAACTCTTCCCATAAATAAAACTTAAAGTTAAAACTAAAAACATTCATTCCATTCATCTCTTTTTCTTTGTATATATCTCTATCCCTTTTCTTTGCAGGTATTCAGATATCAATGACTTAAATGACTCACAGTCCGATGCTGAAGTTGACTTTGAATCACCTTTATGCTTAGAAGAAGTTGATAATGAAGAAGAATATGACTTGCTTAGAGAATTGCTCAAGATGGTGAAGGAGAGGAAAAATAGATTCTCCCGTACAAGGAAGAGTTAGAAATACTGAATCTCGGTACTGAAGAAGAGAAACGAGAGGTGAAGATTGGCACCACCATTACAACCCATACTCGACAAAGCTCGATTGAGCTTTTGAAAGAATTCAAGAATATCTTTGCCTGGTCATATCAAGACATGTCGTGTCTCGACATTAACATCGTTGTACATCGTTTTCCAATAAAATTAGGATGCGAGCCTGTAAAGCAGAAACTTAGGAGGATGAAAGCAGATATGCTCCTAAAAATCAGGGATGAGGTAAAGAAACAGTTTGACGCAGGATTTTTAGAGGTAACTAAGTATCAAGAATGGGTGGCCAACATTGTCCTAGTTCCTAAGAAGGATGGAAAAGTACGCATGTGCGTTGACTATAGGGATCTCAATAGAGCAAGCCCCAAAGACAATTTTCCGTTATCGCACATAGATACGTTAGTGGATAACACAACTGGACATTCCCTTTTCTCTTTCATGGATGGGTTTTTTGGGTATAACCAGATTAAAATGTGCCCAGAAGATATGGAAAAGGCCACCTTCATAACACTTTGGGGAACCTTTTGTTATAAAGTAATGCCCTTTAGCCTAAAGAATGTGGGGGTAACGTACCAAAGATCCATGGTCACTCTTTTCCATGACATGATGCATCAAGAATTAGAGGTCTACGTAGATGATATAATTGCCAAATCCTGATCTGAGATGGAACATTTGGTGAACGTAAAGAAACTCTTTCAAAGGCTGAGGAACTTCCAACTAAAGCTTAACCCAAACAAGTGTACATTTGGAGTTACATCCAGAAAGCTATTGGGCTTTATGGTGAGCAAGAGAGGAATTGAGATTGATCCAGACAAAATTAAGGCCATACAAAAGCCCTACCACCTCAAACAAAAAAAGAGGTTTGGGGTTTCCTGGGGAGGTTAAACTACATCGCCCGTTTTATCTCCTAGTTAACTGATAAGTGTGATCCAATTTTTAGACTACTCAAAAAGAATAACCTAGGGACATGGAATGAAGAATGCCAGACGGCTTTAGAAAAGATCAAATAGCAGCTAACCAACCCTCCTGTATTAGTACCACCTATTTTGGGGAGGCTCTTAATCCTTTATTTAACGGTGCATGAAAATTCTATGGGCTACGTATTAGGGCAACATGACGATACTAGAATAAAAGAAAGGGCGATATATTACCTGAGTAAGAAGTTCACTGATTGTGAAACATAATATTCCTCAATTGAAAAGCTATGTTGTGCTTTGGTATGGGCAGCTAAAAGGCTCAGGCAATAAATGTTATATCACACCACATGACTAATCTCAAAATTGGATCCTTTAAAGTTCATGATGGAAGCTCCAGCCTTATCGAGAAGATTAGCACGTTGACAGATGTTACTATTAGAGTTTGATATCCAATATGTGAGCTAAAAAACAATAAAAGGGAGTGCCATAGTTGACTTTTTGGCAAGTCGCGGTTGTAATGATTATGAAACATTGAATTTTAATTTCCCTTATGAAGATTTGATGTGTATCACAGAAGATGATGAGGCTCCAATAGAATCTTGGGTTATGAACTTCGATGGTGAAGCAAATGCATTAGGACGAGGTATAAGGGCAGTTTTGGTTTCACCAGAAGGAGAATATTACCCTTTTACCAGTCGATTAAGATTCTTCTACACTAATAACATGGCGGAATACGAGGCTTGTATAATGGGTCTAAGAGAGGCTATACAAAGGAAAATTCGTACTTTAAGAGTTTTTGGGGACTCTGCATTAGTCATTTATCAGATACGTAGTGAATGGGAGACAAAAGATGCAAAGTTGGTCCTTGAGTTTTCCAAAGAATTTGATGAGATCACTTTCAAGTATCTCCATAGAGAAGATGATAAGTGTTCAAAAGTACTATTTTTCTTACCCTTTCTACTCATATTATTGTTAGACTTAGGCTCATATTAGTTGCATAGTTAGCCATTCATGCATTAATCCATGTTTCCTTCAATCGTTGAGCTTGATTACATAACTTGGTGATTTTTGTGGAAATAGATGCTGCTTTGGTGTGTTTTTGTGTGTGTATGTGCAGGATCACTTGCCAAAGGATATGCCGAGCTAGTTGCCAGGGCAATGCATGAAGGAGACGCCGAGCCAGTTGCCATGGCATTTGTCGACAAAGACAAAGAGCAATATGGATGTCGAAATTCATGACTTTACAAGCCCAAGATGACATGGAGCAAAGCCCAAGCCCAAAGGAATTTGATTGCCATGCAGAGATTAAAGAAGAATTAAATTCCAAGAAGATAGGAGAAGTTCTAATAGGAATAAAATTATAATAAAGAATTATATTCTTTAAAGATAATTTAATTTCAACTCAAACTCCTCCTCAAAGAAGGACTTTGGCCTAGCCCTATAAATATCAAGGAGATTTCGACAATTCCATAGAGAGAGGAAGAGGGAATTTCGACAAGACCAAGAGAGGAAGCAAAGGGGAATTTTCAACAAGCTTCATCTTTTCTTCCTTGTTCGATTGGGTTCATGCTAGGGATTGTTTATCTTGTGTTTCTTTGGAACCTAGCCATGAACTAAATTTACTTGGCTATGGTTATTGTGTTTTGTGGTTGTGAGAAACTATTGGTTTTTGTTTAGGTAATAAGAGTTTTCACTTTTCTATTTTAAGGTTTATTCATTCTTGATTCTTATTATTGTTTGCAAGTGAATTGGGAGAGGATCTCGTGATTTCATCCATTTATCTAATATCGGGAGAGTTAGATTCAAGAAACGAATGAATATGATCTTTATTCAATCCAATGATGGTGAAGATTAATCCGGCTTAGGAATAAGTTAAGGATTTCAACGGCTAAGAGGAGCACAAGATTGGTTGTTGTTCACCCTTGATTCACGCAGGGATGTATTATCAAGGCATGCACAAGTAGCTAGAGTTTCAACTTAGGGATAAGAAGAAACCATTGAAGAACGCTCCGCCAACCTTGAAGTTGCTGCCCGATCGCCCAAGTAGTTGCCCAACTAGTCGCCCAAGCAACCATCAATTAGTTTCAAGGCAACGCCGTTAGTAGTAAATCGCCACGGCAACTGAGTTGCCCGTGCACTCTTTTACCAAGACAATCCAATCGGCTATCACACCTCAACTCACGATAACCTAGCCTATCTCTCTCATTCGAATTCATCTTTTCATTTACTTAATTGCTTTCTAGATTAGTTATTAGTTAAAACTTCTATAATCCTTTACTTGTGTTTTTACTTTTTACAGTGCAAGAGACTAGATTCTTGAAGTGGCACCAATCCCTATGGAGACGATATCTTTTATACTATAACTTGCGACGTGTATACTTGCACATTTGCGTAGCACTTATTACGCGCAACAAGATTTTGGCGCCGTTGCCGGGGATTGGCAATAGCGACTTTGTTTTTACTTTCTTGCACTTTCTTTTTATTTTTCTTGTTTAAAATTCAAAGGGCTAACAAACTTTGGTTTTGCATATATGACCAGGGCGAGACCGACTTCACCAGAATATCCCTTTGATTCAGAAATCGAACGAACCTTACAAAGACTTAGACGAAGGATAAGAGAAGCAATGGCAAATCAAGACGGTAATATGAATCAAGATGTTCGAGCAGGAGGAGGAGTGATTCTTGCACGAAACAGAACTATTCGAGACTATCTTGAAGATGATCTTGATGGACTTAACCCAGAAGTTGTCGCACCTGAAATTGAAGCCGACCACTTTGAGTTGAAACCGGTAATGTTTAATATGATCAACACAATAGGTCAATTTGGCGGCTCAAAGAATCAAGACGCACGACAACATCTGAAATCTTTCCTCGAGATTTGCAACTCGTTCAAGATACACGAGTCACCCCGATGTCTTACGATTAAGATTATTCCCTATTCACCGAGGATAGGGCGAAAGCATGGCTGAATAGCATTCTGCGGATCCATAACATCTTGGACTGATCTTTGTCGTGATTTCCTTGCTAGATTTAATCCTACAAATTTGACTGATAAGCTTCGTAACGACATTACTTCTTTTCGGCAGGCAGATGATGAATCCATGTACGAGGCTTGGGAGCGATATAGAGAACTTCTACACAAATGCCCTTTACACGGATTCCCGGTGTGGACTCAAGTAACAATGTTTTACAACGCCGTGAATACACCAACAAGGATGATGCTAGATGCCTCGGCAAACGGCATACTCCTAGATAAGTCGCCGGAAGAAGCAATGCAAATTTTAAACAGGCTGGCCAAGAATGATTATCAATTCCCATCTACTAGAAGAGGAGGAGTTAGACGCCAAGCCACAATACATGAACTAGGATCATCAGATTCAATTTCGGCACAATTGGCCGCTTTAACCAAGATGGTCCGAACATGCAAAAAAACAAAACAACACAATGAAGTCAAGGTAATGGATTCTTTTTGTGAGTTATGTGGCGATAACCATAATTCTTCTGAATGTATGCAGAATCTGGAATCTAGCTTCTATGTGGGGAATTACAATCGGGGCAACAACATGATGTCCAATACATACAATCCAGCTTGGAAGAAGCACCCGAATTTTTCATGGAGTAATCCCAACAATGCTCTAAACCAGAACAATCAGAATGCACAAGCATCGGGATTCCAGCAGAATATGCCCACGACAACGGATGCGCGCAAAGAACAACCGACGACATCTAGTTCTTTGGAAAATTCTCTAAATGCTTTTATGATGAAAACTGAATCTTATATGGCTGAGAATAGTAATTTCATAAAAAGAACTGATGCTTTTATTAACAGGACCGAGATGAGATTGCAAAACCAAGAGGCGGCAATCAAATCATTGGAAAATCAAGTCGGACAGTTTGCTCAAAATCTGAACACTAGACCACAAGGAGGTTTACCTAGCGATACTGAAGTCGCAAGAGGAACTGGCCATGAGCAATGTAAGGCAATCACCACCAGAAGTGGTCAACAACTTAGAGAGGTTCAAACCCGCTCGTCAAACAAAACTCCACAAAAAGATCAAGACGAACCTAGCGACAAAGCCTCAGATGCTGAACCAGGAATTGCTGCGGCAACCGGCAATAAACATGCCTCGGCAACCGATGACGCCTCGGCTTCTTGTGATAAGCATGCCTCGGCAACCCCAGTTGATAACGCATCGGCAACTCCAGATGTCTCGGCAATGCCGTCAATCAGGTTTCAAACCAATGAAAGGATCCAAGATATCCGACTTCCACCACCATTCCCACAAAGGTTGAAGCGACAAAAGCAAGAATACCAATTCAAAAAGTTTCTTGATATCCTAAAGCAAGTCCACATCAACTTGCCATTGGTGGAAGCAATTGAACAAATGCCAAACTATGCCAAGTTCCTCAAAGACATTGTGTCCAAAAGAACAAGGCTAGGAGAGTTTGAAACAGTTGCCGCGACGGAGGGATGCATGGCAATGTTGCACAATCGTATGCCACCTAAGTTGAAGGATCCCGAAAGTTTCACAATACCCTGTTCTATTGGAAATCATTATGTCGGGAAAGCACTATGCGACCTAGGGGCTAGCATAAACTTGATGCCTAAATCGGTTTTCCAAAAACTAGGAATCGGGAAGGCAAGACCTACAACAGTCATGCTGCAGCTAGCCGACAGATCCTATGTGCATCCAGAGGGAAAAATCGAGGACATACTGGTAAAAGTTGATAAATTCATTTTTCCCGCTGACTTTATTGTTTTGGATTGTGAAGCAGATGAGCATGCACCTATCATTCTCGGGAGACCATTCCTAGCGACAGGGAGAACCTTGATTGATGTTGAAAAGGGAGAACTCACAATGAGGGTGAATGACCAGCAGGTAAAACTAAATGTGTTCCAAACACTAAGGCATGCCGATGATCCAGAAGAATGCCAACTACTTCATGCCACGGCAGAGTTTAACTTCGATGAGGAATTTAGTTGCCTCGGCAACTACATTACCGAACACGAGGAACATGAGGAGTATGAAGAACCGGTCGGTGAGGAACAACTAGAAGAGCCAAATTGGCTAGTCAATCGACCAGGTACATACTTTGAACCACTAGACTACTCAGGTAAGGAAGGTAAGCTCAAAAAACCCTCTATCGAAAATCCACCAATTCTTGAGTTGAAACAATTGCCAGAGCAACTGAAATATGTATACTTAGGGATCAATAATACATTACCTGTAATTATTTCCTCTAAGTTACAGCCTGAGCAGGAAAAGAAGCTGATCAACATGTTAAAGCTACATAAAAAGGCAATAGGGTGGACAATTGCCGACTTGAAGGGAATTAGCCCGGCAGTGTGCATGCACAAGATCTTGTTGGAAGATGATCACAAACCTTCAATTGAGGCCCAGAGGAGACTGAATCATGCCATGAAAGGGGTTGTAATGAAAGAAATCATTAAGTGGCTTGACGCCGGCATTATATACCCTATCTCCGATAGTACGTGGGTAAGTCCGGTACAATGTGTGCCGAAAAAGGGAGGTATAACAGTGGTAAGCAATGAAAATAATGAACTTATCCCAACCAGGACTGTGACCGGTTGGAGGGTTTGTATGGACTATCGAAAGTTAAACAAAGCCACTAGGAAATATCACTTCCCATTACCCTTTATTGATCAAATGCTTGACCGTCTTGTAGGTAAACCCTTTTATTGTTTTCTTGATGGTTATTCAGGTTACAATCAGATTGCCATAGCACCAGAAGATCAAGAAAAGGCAACCTTCACATGCCCATATGGTACTTATGCCTTCCGAAGGATGCCGTTCGGATTGTGTAACGCCCCGGCAACCTTCCAAAGATGCATGATGGCGCTCTTTTCAGACATGGTCAAAGACTTCCTTGAGATCTTCATGGATGATTTTTTGGTTTTTGGTAATGACTTCGACGGCTGTCTCGGCAATTTAGAGAGGGTGTTAGCAAGATGCGAAGAAACGGATTTAGTCCTCAATTGGGAGAAATGCCACTTTATGGTAGATGAAGGAATAGTGCTCGGCCACAAGATTTCATCCAAGGGAATTGAAGTAGACAAAGCCAAGGTGGACGTGATCGAGAGATTACCCCCACCAAATTCGGTTAAAGGAATTCAAGTTTTCTCGGACATGCGAGGTTTTTACAGAGGTTCATTCATAATTTTTATAAAATCACTAAACCTTTGTGTAATCTGCTTGAACAGGATAAAGTCTTCGATTTTGATGATTCTTGCACTCAAGCATTCAAAACCCTAAAGAAAAAGCTTGCCTCGCACCCCACCGCCGTTCCACCAGTTGGACGCTACCTTTTAAGCTCATGTGATGCAAGTGATTTCGCGGTAGGAGCAGTCCTAGGCCAACGCACAGTAAGACCTTCCATGTGATATACTACGCTAGTAAAACTCTTAATGGTGCTCAAGTGAATTACACAACAACGGAGAAAGAGTTACTAGCTGTAGTTTTCGCATTTGACAAGTTCCGATCCTATTTAATTGGTACAAAGGTAATTGTTCATACGGACCATTCGGCAATCAAATACTTATTTGCTAAAAAGGATGCTAAACCTCGTTTGATTCGTTGGATATTACTTTTACAAGAATTTGATATTAAAATTAAGGACAGGAAAGGAACAGAAAATCAAGTGGCCGATCACTTATCACGTTTGGAATGCAATAGAGAGGAGGACGCGGATCTAGAGATATGCGATGCATTCCTGGATGAATAAATTTTAATTGCATCGGCAACCCTTGACGCCTCAGCAACCCTATATGCCTCGGAAATCCATGACGCCTCGGCAACCATGGATGCACACGCCTCGGCAACTCTCGACGCCGCAACAGTCTTTGACGCGCACGCCTCGGCAATTCTGGGAGCAGACACTACGGCAAAGACATGCCTCGCAATACCGCGTACGCAGATTTAGTTAACTTCCTTGTTTGTTGTATTTTTCTGTATGGCATTACTCACCAAGGGAAGAAGCGGTTCCGCCATGATGCTAAGCATTACTTTTGGGACGAGCCTCTTTTGTTTAAACAATGTGCAGATCAAGTTATACGCCGATGTGTCCTCAAGAAGAAGAGCAATGTAATGTACTCCGCAATGTCATTCTTCACCCTATGGAGGACATTTTGGAGGAACTCGTATCATGACAAAGTCTTGCAATCCGGTTTGTATTGGCCAACATTGTACAAAGATGCTCAAGACTTTTACAAGCAATGTGATCGTTGTCAGAGGACGGGCAATATCTCTAGACGACATGAGATGCCACTCCAGAACATCATCGAGGTGGAACTGCTTCGATGTATGGGGATCGATTTTATGGGACCTTTCCCATCTTCATTCGCAACCTCTACATCTTACTCGCCGACTATGTGTCTAAATGGGTAGAGGCAGCTGCAGTTCCCAACGACGATTCCAAGACCGTGCAACGATTCCTGCAGAAAAACATATTTACACGGTTTGGGATGCCGAGAGCAATTATCAGCGACGGGGGCAAGCATTTTGACAACAGACTAATTGCCAAGATGTTGCAACGCTCGCATATCACACAAGATCACCACGGCATATCACCCACAAACCAACGGGCAAGCGAAATTTCCAATCGGGAGTTGAAGGGAATACTCGAGAAAGTTGTAAATCCCTCAAGGAAGGATTGGTCATTAAGACTAGATGACGCACTTTGGGCATATCGCACTGCATTCAAAACACCCTTAGGTATGTCCCCCTTCCGACTTGTCTATGGTAAAACATGTCATCTACCGGTGGAAATCGAGCACAAGGCGTACTGGGCAATCAAGACCGTGAATATGGATTGGGGAAGTGCCGGACAAAAGCGCTTGATGGATCTCAATGAGATAGAAGAATTTCGTGCACTCGCCTATAACAATGCACGAATCTACAAGAAGAAAACAAAGCGATGGCATGACAAGAAACTATTGCCACGGTAATTCACGCCAGGGCAACTAGTTCTCCTATTCAATTCTCGGCTAAAACTTTTCCCGGGAAAGCTGAAATAAAGATGGTCGGGACCATTCGAAGTCGTCAAACCATTCTCTCATGGTGCCGTGATAATCAAGTCCATCTCTGACAACCATGAATTCAAAGTTAATGGACAAAGATTGAAGCACTACAATGGTGCCCATGTGGAACGTAACAAGGAAGTGGTCAATTTAGGAGATGCATGAGCATGCTCTCCCTTTTGATATTTTTATTTTTATTTTTATTTATTTTTATTTTTGTTTTTTTTTGTCGATTATTTTATTATTTTATTTATTTTTCATTTTTTTGATTTTTTATTTTATTTTATTATTTTGCCGATTATTAGTAGTTTTAGGATAGATTTTTTTTCAAGTCTAAGAATCATATTACACATCTTTATTTATTTTCTTTATTAGTTTATCTTTAATTTTAATTCTTATTTGATTTGTTTTTGAATTGTAGGAAAGGAAGTTCAAGATAAAGAAAGAATTCTAAACCAAGTAGGAAAACATCTTCAACAAGGAAACTAATGGGCTGAATCTAAGGCTTATATAAAGCCTCCAATTCATCCTAATCAAAACCCCTTTGTCGAAAATTCCTACCAAACCCTAAACCCTTTTTTTTCGATTTCCCCTAATCCCACCCACCAATCTTTTCTATAAAACCCATCACCCCTAACCTATTCCTACTTTATATCTTGCAACTTTTTAGTTTCTTTTCTTTTCTTTTCTTTGTTTTTACTCACAACCAAGATCATACATGGCATCCAAGATTAAACTTTTAGTTCATCCAAGCTCCTCCAAAGAACCAAGATACAAGAAGTTTGCTACACCGGCGGTTCAAGAAAGATTTCAATCCAAGTTTGAAAGCCGGAAGATTCATGAAGAACAAGGCTTTGAATACTCCAACTCTCATCAAGATTTCGGCCTTGAACCATTCATCTTCAAGAGGATTGCACATCAAAAGTGGCAAATCTTTTGCCATCAACCGGAACCGGGTAACATCTCATGGGTAAGAGAATTCTATGCTCACTCACCTAACCCGGATAATCCTTATGTTTTTGTTCGTGACAAGGCCATACTTATAAGTCCCAAAAGCATCAACACCTTTTACGGACTTTACATTGAGAAGGACGAGCATCAAGCCTTCGTTGACCAAATCAATCCCAAGCAACTCGACAAGGTGCTTCAAGAACTCACTCAACCGGGAACTCATTGGAACGATGGTAAATACAAGGGCACGGTAAATCGCCTTCGGCTTAAACCCGAGGCAAAACTATGGAATAAGTTTGTTAAAACTTCTTTAATGCCCTCCACACACAATACTACCGTTGATATACCACGTCTTTTGCTCATACATTCTATTTTGCATAATCGCATCATTAACATTGGAAAAATTATTTGTGATGAGATTTTTGTATGCAGCTCAAAAGATAAGGGTTATCTTTTCTTCCCTTGCTTAATTTCTAATCTTTGCAAGGAGATGCATGTCCCGAGTGAGTCCACCGATGAAAAGGCCCTACCCAAGTCTGGTTGGAATCAAGCACTAATCCAGAAGCTAATGGGAGAGGCACCGAAAGATTCTTCAAGGCCTCCAATTGCCACGACAACTCCTGCCGCCGCGGCAATCCCTAATGCTCAAGCACTTAACGCCAGGGCAACTCGGCCATTAATCCCGGGACACTTTGAAGCACTTTTGAACCCATTGACAAGCAGCCTAAGGCAAATTGAAGATCGGCAACTAATGTTCATGCGGTACATGAAGGAGCACAACAATGCCATCACCCAAGTCATCCTAGAAAAGTACCCGGACAATCGCGTGCCGTTCCCAATCTTTCCCGCCGATATCCTTGCCACGGCAACCAAGGAAGCTGACGCCACGGCAACCAACCCTGACGATGCCCCGGCAACCACTGCAAAAGCCAAAGGTAAAGCACCTATGCCCGAATCAACTCCTACGGAATCATTTTCTGATTTTTCAGATTCGGATGAGTCCTCCATTGAACCAATAAAGACCGCACCAATTGAATCCTCCAAATGAAAAGCCATTGACATTGAGGAAGATGATGAGGACAACCCCATACGAGGATCGATTCCACCACCGGCAACAAGAAAACAACCATCGCGTTCAAGCAAGAAAATCAAGACGCCAACTAGAAGGAAACTAATCATCTACGATGACGAACTCTCGGAGTAAGTCCTCGTATGCATTTTTATTTTTATTTTTATTTTTCGTTATTTTTATGCATGCATTGAGGACAATGCCTCACTCGAGTTTGGGGGGGATTGTTATTAGTAATTACCATGTTTAGTTACATTAATCTTAAGCATTACATTTAGGATACATAAACTGCTTGCCATGCCTTTAATTAGAACAAGAATTGCTTAGATTTGATGAATATTCAATGATGACTTTGCCAATGCACTTAATTGATAGAATTTTTTATTCTAGGATAACCATGGAAAAAAAACTTAGAATTTTACTATGATGCTAAATTTGATGAAACACTGTTGTGGTTTGATTGATTTAAGGAGTTCTAGTAAACTTAGGTTGATAATTAACTAATTGGGGGATTAGAATAAAAATTGGATGAAGGCTAGAGGTGCCCGAAATTGGCTCTAGCATATGCTAAAAAAAATAATAAATTTTGATCACTAGAGGTGCCCGAAACTGGCTCTAGGAGGCGTTAAAATTTTTTTAACTAGAGGTGCCCGAAACCGGCTTTAGTCGATTAAATTAACTTAAGAAAACTAAAAATAAAACACTAGAGGTGCCCGAAATTGGCTCTAGTTAAAACAAGTTAAAAAGAACCTAATGAAGTAATTTGAAAACCTATTGTTTGCATAGAATTCGAAAAATCAACTTGCACACAACTCCGCACACACTAACAATCATTATAGTTTGATTCTGAGTAACTCCTCAGTTTTCCAAAAAATAAAAAGCCAATCATACTTTGTGCCCCGGTTCAGAGAATTGAAATCAAGTTCAAAGCTAAGTTTGTGAAAATTTGAAGTCTTGGCAGGTAATTATGAGTTTGCATTGCTTGAGGACAAGCAATAGTTCGAGTTTGGGGGTGTGATAAGTGTTCAAAAGTACTATTTTTCTTACCCTTTCTACTCATATTATTGTTAGACTTAGGCTCATATTAGTTGCATAGTTAGCCATTCATGCATTAATCCATGTTTCCTTCAATCGTTGAGCTTGATTACATAACTTGGTGATTTTTGTGGAAATAGATGCTGCTTTGGTGTGTTTTTGTGTGTGTATGTGCAGGATCACTTGCCAAAGGATATGCCGAGCTAGTTGCCAGGGCAATGCATGAAGGAGACGCCGAGCTAGTTGCCATGGCATTTGTCGACAAAGACAAAGAGCAATATGGATGTCGAAATTCATGACTTTACAAGCCCAAGATGACATGGAGCAAGGCCCAAGCCCAAAGGAATTTGATTGCCATGCAGAGATTAAAGAAGAATTAAATTCCAAGAAGATAGGAGAAGTTCTAATAGGAATAAAATTATAATAAAGAATTATATTCTTTAAAGATAATTTAATTCCAACTCAAACTCCTCCTCAAAGAAGGACTTTGGCCTAGCCCTATAAATATCAAGGAGATTTCGACAATTCCATAGAGAGAGGAAGAGGGAATTTCGACAAGACCAAGAGAGGAAGCAAAGGGGAATTTTCGACAAGCTTCATCTTTTCTTCCTTGTTCAATTGGGTTCATGCTAGGGATTGTTTATCTTGTGTTTCTTTGGAACCTAGCCATGAACTAAATTTACTTGGCTATGGTTATTGTGTTTTGTGGTTGTGAGAAACTATTGGTTTTTGTTTAGGTAATAAGAGTTTGCACTTTTCTATTTCAAGGTTTATTCATTCTTGATTCTTATTATTGTTTGCAAGTGAATTGGGAGAGGATCTCGTGATTTCATCCATTTATCTAATATCGGGAGAGTTAGATTCAAGAAACGAATGAATATGATCTTTATTCAATCCAATGATGGTGAAGATTAATCCGGCTTAGGAATAAGTTAAGGATTTCAACGGCTAAGAGGAGCACAAGATTGGTTGTTGTTCACCCTTGATTCACGCAGGGATGTATTATCAAGGCATGCACAAGTAGCTAGAGTTTCGACTTAGGGATAAGAAGAAACCATTGAAGAACGCTCCGCCGAACCTTGAAGTTGCTGCCCAGTCGCCCAAGTAGTTGCCCAACTAGTCGCCCAAGCAACCATCAATTAGTTGCCAAGGTAACCCCGTTGTGCAAGTCGCCACGGCAACTGAGTTGCCCGTGCACTCTTTTACCAAGACAATCCAATCGGCTATCACACCTCAACTCACGATAACCTAGCCTATCTCTCTCATTCGAATTCATCTTTTCATTTACTTAATTGCTTTCTAGATTAGTTATTAGTTAAAACTTCTATAATCTTTTACTTGTGTTTTTACTTTTTACAGTGCAAGAGACTAGATTCTTGAAGTGGCACCAATCCCTGTGGAGACGATATCTTTTATACTATAACTTGCGACGTGTATACTTGCACATTTGCGTAGCACTTATTACGCGCAACAGAAGACAACCAAATGGTTGATGCTTTAGCTACTTTAGAGCCATGTTTAAAGCAAATGAAGGTTCTGAGATGATTCCCATCAGGTTACATATGCTAGACTCCTCAGCCCATTGTTATAATGTGGAAGAAGAAATAGATGGTTTGCCATGGTACCATGACATCATGCAATATGTTAAATTTCAGTAGTACCCACCGCAAGCTACAGAGAATGAGAAGAAAATGATCAGAAAAATGGAATCAGGGTATGTCCTTGATAAATTTTATACAAAAGAAGTCGAGATCAAGCGCTTCTAAGATGTACGGGTACAAAAGAAGCTCAATTAATTATGTAATAAGTTCATGAAGGAGTTTGTGGAACTCACCCCAGTGGCTTCACCATGGCTAGAAGAATCTTGCGTTTTGGGTACTATTGGTCAACCATAGAAAGTGATTGCATTAATTACTCTCTCAAATGCCACAAATGCTAGATTTATGATAATATGGTTCATACACCTCCACAATCACTTCACGTTATATCATCTCCTTGGCCTTTTTCCATCCGGGGCATAATTGTTATCGGATAGATTTACTCGAAGGCATCAAATGGGCATCGCTTTATCTTGGTAACCATTGACTATTTCACGAAATGGGTGGAAGTAGCCTCGTATGCAAACATCACCAGGTCTACAGTTTGCAAATTCTTAAAGAAGGAAATTATTTGCCGTTATGGCCTACCAGAAAGCATCATTACCATCAATGCTTCCAATCTAAATAACAAGATAATAACTAGAGTCTGTGAATAGTTTAATGTCAAGCACCATAATTCAGTGGTATATCGCCCGAAGATGAACGGGGCAGTGGAGGCTGCAAATAAAAACATTAAGAAGATAGTTGCAAAATGGTTGATACATATAAGGACTGCATGAGAAGCTACCTTTTGCCTTATATGCCTATCAAACTGCAATAAGAACTTCTACTGGGGCAACACCCTTCTCATTGGTATATGGAATGGAAGCGATACTACCAATTAAGGTTGAAATACCATCGCACCATGTCCTAATGGAAGCAAAGTTAGAAGAGGCAGAATGGATTCAAGCAAGATATGACCAGCTTAATCTGATTGATGAAAAGAGGTTAAAGGCATTATGTCATGGAAAAATGTACCAAAGAAGGATGATAAGGGCTCACGAGAAGAAAATTCGCCCAAGAGAATTTAAAGAAGGTGACTTAGTGTTAAGGAAAAAGCTATCAATTCAAAGTGATTCCCGGGGAAAATGGGCACCTAATTGGGAGGGGCCTTACATTGTAACAAAGGTTTTCTCAGGTGGGGCATTAATTTTGGCTGAAATGGATGGAGATGAACTTCAAAGCCCGATAAACTCAGATTCAGCCAAAAAGTATTATGTCTGAAGAAGAAGAAAGAAGAAGAAAAATAAAGAAAAAGAAAAAAAGAAGAAGAAAAAGTAAAAGTAAAAGAAAAAACAAGAAAAAGAAAAAAGAAAAGGGGTTCAAAATGAAAACCCACAAAGGGCGTTTTGAAACCAAATGAGAACCTAAGTTGAAAACCACAAAAGGCGGCTTAGGTAGTTGATAACTAGGGAAATTCTCTCCGAAACATAACACGGATGAGTTATATACTTTCTCGCATTGTCACCATTGTCGAAGTCTACTCAGCATGGGTAACATTCAGGACATCTCACGGTGTTTTAACAGGAGGAGTTTTGGTCACTGATATTTGAACACTTGTAATCTCCTTTCTGTTTATCACAATATTGATAAAGTTTTGTTTCTTAGCCTTCCTTTCTTTGCTTACACCATCTTTTTTTTTCGTATAAGCATCTTGCATTGAAATCAGAATTAATAAATTTGACATCACTTAAAACATACAAAAGATTTTTGGGTATTACTTTGAAATTTGTTTTAAAAGGGTATTGGAACAATGAGGTATTCCATGGTTAAGTTCAAAGCTTAGGGCATAAAGAACAACAAACATATGAAGAGGTTTAAAGTGGAAATAGGTTTTGCAAAGATTTCCATGTAAGAAGTTCGAATATCTCTATAGAGGCAGGAATTAGAGAACCCTCAAGAGATGTTATGACATTACCCTAAGGCAGCATGTTGCAAAACAAAGATGCTTACATGAGATAGTTTGTCTTCTACAACAATGAAAACAATTTTACAAACGTTGGAGAAAATAACTAAGGATATGGGGTGCTTTCATTCAAGACCACTCAAGAAGGCCTGTCACTGAATATTGATGACATCATAATCTATGATAATAAGAATAATTTTACAGACATCGGGAGAACAGTAGGATTCAAGGAGGTTTGTCACTGAACATTGACGTATCAACTATAATGATAGTTAGACAAATTCCAAAAGTGTGTTGAAGAATATGAGGATAAAGTCAGTCCTTCCAGCCAAGGATACAAGATAACTGGATTGAACGAGCAAATGTGTAAAATATCATATGTTCTCTATGAAGCAAAGAAGTTCTAAGAATGAGAATGGTGAAGCAGAGATGTTGGAGATGAATATCTATGATTATTTTGTCAATCATCGTAGCATACAATTGCAATATTTAGATGACTTCCACGCATTAATGTTGGCAAGCCAAAGCATCCCCCATATATCCCACAGAGTTTCGCTCTTAGGTGTCCTAGCAAAGCTATACACTTCGCAAAGAGCTTCCCTGGTTGAAAAATCAAGGCAGAAAACACAGGAAAAGATGAATGTAGCTATGGCATTAAACCTATGGTACAACATGGTGGTGTTTTGATGAACTCCAATTTCACCCAAATTGAAGGACGTGTCCTACAGCCCTCAAGGTTCAGAGTAGGTAATGGTGAAGATTTCGTTCCAAGGAATGGTCGATGGAATTTTAACAACAAGAAATTGGTGATGCCAACTACCATTGAAAGATGAGCTATTGCAAGCTTTCTTGTGATCCAAATAACATGGTGCAAAGCCAATCAATGTAGAGAAATGAAAAGAAGTCATACTGCTTCTTCTGATGGGATGGGCCAGAATAGACACTTACCATCTATTGCCAGAGTTGAGAAAATGTTTGAGATGATATGATTCAAGAAAACTAATTCTGATAAAAGGATTATAAAAAGCAAAAGAGACATGCATTCATGTTTTAGACATCCTTAGGGCATGATCATAATAACTGCATCATATGTCAGATTTTTAAAGGTGTGAAAATTTTTTCTGCAAAGGAACCCACCTATCCGTTCGGGTATGAGGAGAATGGAATCTGCTTATCTATTCAAGTATGAGAAGAATAGAACCTGCCTATCCGTTCGGGCACAAGAGAATGGAATCTGCTTATATATTCGAGCATAAGAAGAATAGAACCCGCTTATCCATCCAAGCATAAGGAGGATGAAACCTTTTTCAATCTGCTTATCTATTCGAGTGTGAGGAGAATAGAGCCCGTCTATCCATTCGGGCATTTGGAGAATGGAATTCGCTTATCTATTCGAGCGTGAGGAGAATAGAACCCGCCTATCCATTCGTGCATCAGGATAATGGAATCTGCTTATCTATTCAAGCATGAGGAGAGTAGAACATGCCTATTCGTTCGGGCATTGGGAGAATAGAATCTGGTTATCTATTCAAGCATGAGGAGAGTAGAACCTGCCTATCTGTTTGGGCATCAGGAGAATGGAATCTTCTTATCTATTCAAGCATGAGGGGAGTAGAACCTGCCTATCCGTTCGGGCATTAGGAGAATGGAATCTGCATATCTATTCGAGCATAAGGGGATTAGAACCCGTTTATCCATCCAAACATAAGGAGGATGGAACCTTTTTCAATTCAGTTATCTATTCGAGCGTGAGGTGAATAAAACCCGCCTATCCGTTCAGGCATTTGGAGAATGGAATTTGCTTATCTATTTGAGCGTAAAGAGAATAGAACCCGCCCACCCATTCGGGCATCATGAGAATGGAATCTGATTGTCTATCCAATCATTAGAAGGATAGAACCTTTTTGAACCTGCTTATCTATTCAAGCATGGGGAGAATAGAACCTGCCTATCCGTTCGGGCATTTGGAGAATGGAGCCCACTTATCTATTCAAGCATAAGGAGAATAGAACCTGCCTATCCATTCGGGCATTTGGAGAATGGAATCCGCTCATCTATTCGAGCATAAGGAGAATAGAACCCGCGTATCTCTTCAGGCATCGACAGTTTGATAATTGGTGAAAATTAGTGTCCTTTTGTTCTTTATTCTATTTCTGTTTCACCGGAATGGCTAAAGAGGGGTAGCTGTTGTCACTAAATTTTCACCTAACTTTTTTACTTTCATTGTATTATAACTATGTCATTTCCGGTTTAGTAGTATTGTAATGGTGTTATTACATCGTTAGTGTTACATTGTTATTGATATGTGTTAGTATAATATAGATGTGGTAGTTAGTATTATCAAAGCTATATACTTTTTTGTTAGTGTTTAATTAGTATAATAGTTAGTTGTCAAAACCCAAAAAATATAAAGAACATAGCCTATTTGTATAATATAAACGGTCCATTTGTTGAATTAAAACCCATTGTTAAACAAATAAAGGGTCCATTACAAATTAGGAGTCCATTTACATAAAGATTCATTAAAATAAATGTTTACAAAGGCCCGTTCGGCCTAGTTTTAACCAAAAAAGAAAGCCCTACAAATTTCTTTTTGATAATGCACAGCCAATGGAGGACAATTGGATCAATGATTGATCCAACGGTGCAGAATTACGCCAGCTGGAGGATGATATAGCACCATGTTCTTTGACCCGTTAGATCAATGAGTGATCTAACGGCCCAAATCGCACCACAGAAAGCATGCGGATCACTACTCGCGCGAGGCAGTTACGCGCCCGGTCTTTGAGCTTCTTCCAGTTGTTCCATCTTTCTCGATGATGGTCGTGCCATTTTTGCCTTGAACCGCTCATCACCGGCGTCATCAAAAACATGCAAAAAGGAAACAGAAAGGGTTAAATCCCAAATCAGAAGCAAGGTCAAAAGATCATATTGCTAAATTGAAGCCTCTGGCAAAGATCAAGCAAAATCTAAATCAAATTGGAGATGATTTAGGGGAAGAAATTAGGGATTTGAGCTTGAGAATCAAGCATTCTTGTAGCTATATAAACCCCTTTGTAATTCCATGTAACACACACACTAGATACACAAGAATCATACGAAACATACACAGTTCATACACAATATACAAGTAGCATTCGGGTTCCAAAAGTTATAAGCAAGCAAGCAGTTGTAATCAAGCATTCATTAGAGAAATAAAGCTCATTTTCTGGTAATTTTCTTCTATATGATTCAAGTTTAAAGTAAAGAAAAGAGGATAACATTTTTTAGCTCTGTTTTGAATAGCACCACCGTGAATTTGGTTTCGATGTAGCTTCGGCAAGAAAAAATACGATTTTGTGTCTCTGAAATCTGGGAAATTAGGATTTTTCTAGAAAATTTTGTCGTCAGCAACGGCGGTCGGTGCTGGTGGATGGCGGCCAGCACTACAAATGTTCATCGTGTTCTTCATTTCATGAAGAACATATCAGAGGATTTAAAAAAGGGTGGTTTTGATCTGTTTTTATAAAAGGGGAGAAAATGATTTTTGTTTCTAATAATGGCTATATATACCAACCCGTTAGACCGACCCATACTTGACTATAACCCACGCCCTACTTTCATGGGTCTTATACCGTGGCCCTCTTGGTTTTAATCTTTTCAATTTCGTCCTTTTTCTTCTAAATTGACCATCATATTTCACTATTATTTCAAATTTAACCCTCACATTTTGCTTTCTTTCAATTTAATCCCCAATTTTGATTTTCTACTTTAAAATAAAAACAAAATATCCATTTTCTTTATTTTAAAATTTAGCAATTATTTATTTTAACTTAAGTATTTCTATATGTCTTTTGTGTAAATATGTGTATTTAAAACCATAGGTTAGGGTCTTTAAAAGCTTAGAATAGAGATATGCGTGCAGAAATATTTTCCTCACAATTTTAATAAAATACAGTTAATTTTATTTTGACTTTAATAGTTAAAATGAACGTAGACTTTTCTTTTAGGGTATAATCACTAATTAGATTTTAATTAAAAGACTTTAACACACTTAATTTTCTTGTTGATTTCTTAAAAAGTGAAAACTTAATTAATGCGGTGTCTTATCAATTAGGAATAACGGGTTAGTACTAGGAGTGTTGGCGGTGATTAAAGTTCATTTCCAGGGCAATAAGGCCGTTAAAATAGATTTATATTCACTAAGCAGACAAATAAATCGAAATTTTGTGAACTTGCAAATTCCAGTTTTCAAAACACTTTTTTGGAATTAATTAGGTTCCAATTTTTTGGCGTTGTGGGGGTGCTAACCCTTCCCCACACGTAACCGACCCCCGAACCTATTTTCTCTTATTTTCGTGGACCACATATGTTGTTTAAATAAATAAAATGTTTTATTAAAACAACCCTTGTTTTAAAAGTGATTCAATCACACTTCTTTTTCAAAAAAAGATTGGTGGCGACTCCGTGTTTTCTTAAGTTTTCCAAATAACGTCGAGACTCCTAAAAAGGGTCGCGACAGTGTTTATATAATGTACAGTAAGGGATTGTTTTCCCAAGAATAATGGATTGTTTTTATAACTAGTGGACTGTTAAGTATTTACATGAGTAAGTGCAAAAATTAGACTATTTGGGTACATATAATAGAAGTATGGGGACTATTTTGGTTCAATAAATTTAAAGGTATTAAGTCTTCCTTGTTTTGTGTATTAAACATTTAGTTCAAGTGCTATGAACATGAACAAATTCATAGGAACTGTTGGTGGAATCATAGAAGTACATACATGCATGTGCGGTTATTTTGAGAATGTATGAATGAAAAAAATGAATTTTTGAGGTTGTTTGTTATCGAATGAGTATTGGTGATCTGTTTTGTGAATTTGAAAGCTAAGGATAGTTTCTAATGCCAAGTTAAACCCTTGTTATAATTAGACAAAGAAGGATTGGATCAAGAGAGGCTTAAGGTAGATCAAGTTGGTGAAAAGCAGAAGGGAATCATAATCTAGGAGCAAAACTAGTTTGGAAAGATTTGTGAGTGTAGTTTAAAGTCTCGGGAGGAGTTGATAACCCTTTCGAGCATAATTTAATAATTCTAGTTATTTAAAATTGTTTTCTTTATACTATGAATGAGCAAGCTTGGATGCAAGGTAAGTACCATACTGTTAAATACTGTGTCGCATAAAATTTGGGTCAAAAACACAATATGTGGTTGAATAATATGTTAAATCTTGGAATGAATGAAAATAAGCTTGTATGTTTGATGCCTTGATTTGGTTAAATATACTTGATATGCTATGATATACTTGCTAGAATTTGAAAGCCATATAAGGATGAAAATGTGTGTTGTCAAATGAAGTATAACTCTTGATCGTGCTAAATTTTATGTGTACTTGATAACTTGCTATTAAAGTGAAATATATATAACACTATTGAAAGTGAATTTGACTATGATGCCATTTGATCAAGAGATAATGAGATTCAAATGAGGTGAATATAATGAGATTCACACGAGGTGAATATATGCATATACCCAAAATGAAAAGGGGTAATGAGACAATGAAACGATAATATGTTATGGATCAATGCTCACCATGTGTTAAAAGAAGTATGATAAAATGTTAAAGCCTTGGTCTCGAGTCAGTCTTAAGTATAGTTGGCATGCCATAGAGTCCATAGAGCTCGTATTTGGGGTGGACTACAGGCATGTACTACGGTTCTTATTTGGCGACAGTAGGAGGGAAGTTATGTGGTCACTTGGTGACAATTGGGGGGATTGACAGGTACCGTGGGTACCATTTATTGGCAAAGGTTTGGTTGGGGATTCGTGTACCTAGGCTATTACTTGATTCTTAAGGCTATAATAAAGACTAAGTAATGAAACTTACAAAATAAGTAAAGAACTTTCTTGGCATGCTATGTTAATATCTTACATGACAAGCAACATGAATCCCTTGATAATTAAATGCCTTTATATGAAGTGCAAAGTTTATGTTAGTATGCTTACTTACCAAAGGTTACTTTGGATTAATAAAAATATATACCTACGTTGTGTGTAAATATCGTGCGAATATGTAAATACCTATTCTATTCAAACCTCCATATGTGTATTTGTCTAATGTTTTTGTGACAAGAATTTATGGCTAAGACATATACTACTTAATGCTTTGCATATTAAGCAACCTATTGATTAATGAATGTTCCTTGGATAAAGGTAGATGCCTTGGTAAGAATGTATGTGTATATGATATTTGGTTGACTGGAATACCCCTGTATGCATGATGTTCGAATATCATGAACCAGTGTGGCTAAGTTGTTCGAATGGTACCTTTTATTAGATAATGTCTTGATCAATTTAAGATGTTATGTTCATGATAAGTGTGATTTCTTGCGAAGTAAGTAATTCAGAATTAGGGAATCTATGTGATGAACGATTATGCTCATGATATGTTATTGATTATCTTGTGAATCTAGTAATTTACGTATTGTTAGGCTACGTTAAAGAGAACCCAAGAAAGCTTATAAGTTAAATTAGTAAATTGTCGTAATGACTTGTATAGCAAGTAGTACTCTTCTATTGATAATGATGTATCAAAATTGGGAATAAATATGCTTGAATGAATGTCATGTATAAGTTTGTTAGTTTGTTTGAAAGCTATGATAAAGTTTACATGTCTGTTCAGATGCTATGATGAAACTTATGTATTTGTTCGAATGCCATGTAAGAGTTTAATTGAATGCCTTGATTTGAAATGGTTGATTCCTTACACAAGCTTAGAAACTTATATAAATGAATAGAAGATCTAAGTGAAAGGATGGATTTTTGTTCATGTTTTCTTTTGCTTAAACTACCTCACTAAGTAATCATACTTATTCATCATTTCACTGTCTTTCAGGTTAAGTTTAATGGTTACTTGTCTCAGAGCTTGGTCAAGATTACAAGTACAAGACGTTTTCTTTGTAACATCCCAAAAATTGGCCTAGTCAAAATTAGGTTCTGACGATCGGAAACCTGGTACTGAAAGAGCCTAAATATTGCATTGACATTGATCACATATTTATTTCATTAATGATGGACCTTAGTTGGTTCCACTCCTTAGTTAAGAACTTCTCTGGGATGATTGAATTTTGAAACTGAGCCAAGCGTATAGATACAGTGGGTCTTGTATTAGTATGATTCAACATTTAATAACTAACTTACGTAATTAGGTTGAACCATATTGATACGGCTATGGGGTGTATCGGTACGGCATCTGTCAAAAATGATTTTAGTGATTAATTAAAGAGAATTGAAGAAGTAGGGGTGAGTCACCTCCTTGCTTACCCCCACCCACGTGAACAATGACCATTTGGTTGACAAAAGAGGGCAATTAATTAAGGAAAAGAAATTTAGTATTATTAAAAGGTTTTCTCCCAAGCTCCTAAACCATGTGATTAGTTGCTTGGGAGGCAACCCTTGCAAAAAGAAAACCGGTTGTGTATAGGGAAATAATGTGTAAACAATACTTTCAAGTGTTTCTTAGTTTCACGATCCTTCTCCTTAACGTTATTATCATCTTTTCTCTCAAGCATAAGCAAGCACCACCATTTCCATCTTCTTCCTTGAGCTTAAGCAAGCACCTCCCTTGGTTGCTTAGGTTTTCTTGAACTTTTCTACATCGTTTGATAGCCCTTGATTGGGTAAGATGAAACCTCAAACAATGGTTCAAATCCATGGATATAGTGAGTTTAATTTCAAACTGAAGTTGTTGAGCTTATAGACTAATCCATGGAAATCCTTCTTGCTCAATAGCCAATAGTTAATTCGAACATAGATATGGAATTTGATATTGTTATATTGCTTTCAATACCATAATATCGATTCTAATTAATTCATATTGTTGTAATCTAGCTCAAGAATTGGAGAAAGATCCCCCGTCATCTCCAACGAAAGCTAGAAAAAAGGAGTTGTAATCTGAGAGCCTTGAAAGCTTCAGAATCGAGGTAAGTGTAGTCGGAGTCTTTGAATTGAGCTAGGTGTCTTTCTCGATTTCATTGTTATTGAAACTATCATTGCTAACCCTATTTGCTAAGGGATATTGCATCGAATCACTTAGAGGATGTTGTGGTAAGTATTGGTAAGTTATCGCATTGAGGATTGATCATTGTCATCTTTATCATCATTCTTATCAAATATTGAACATAGAAAACATCATTGTCATTGTGCACCATTATTGCCATTGTCATGATCATTGCCATTGAATCATGGAAATATAGAGTATTGATCATAGAGCATTGTTATTTCCATTGTCATTGATATTTCCATTGGATATGTATATTGAACCATTGCTTATTGATAAAGCCATTGAAAACATTGAACATTGGTATTGCTATTGAACACCGACCATTGATATTGTTACCGGACCTTGGATTCGAAGGACATTGGATATAATTGGCATGCCATAGATTTTACGAGCTCAGTGTACAGAAAGACTACGGTCCTAGGGCTACGGCCTACATTGATTTGGCGAGGCAGAGGGATATGTTGTGATATTGTTCATATTGGCGAGGAGGAGGGACTAGACCATTCATTGATTTGGTGAGGCATAGGAATTCACGTATCCACTATCCGGAATCGATCCAAGGGTTATTGTTAAAATATGGAAATATTGTTGTCAATCATGATCATTGCATTGATACTAATAGTTCATTGTATTGCTATTGTCATCACTTGAACAGGATTGCATTACATTGCTATTGACATCATTTATGGCTACCTCACTAGGCAATGTATGCCTAATGCATTGCATCTCATCCATTTCAGGTTAAGGGACTCGTCGTTGGAGATCAGAAAGGTTGAGGCATTGGACAAGTCACAAACAAGCCTAAAGTAATGTATATCGAACCTATGAACTCCTAGTAGGGTCGCAAAGTACTTGGAATAGTCACATAGGGATCTTTTGATATGTATATGTTAAGCTTGTGGTGTAATAGTGCTTGAGGCTCTAAGTGGTCTTTTTGTATGGTTTAAAAGTGACTAAAAATGCATAGTTGGCTCCTAAAGATGAAAACCTAGTAAATGGATTCACATCGACATGAAACTTGACATGTTAGTAGATTAAGTGGTTATAAACTTGCTGGTAAAGTTTTATTGTATTTGGACATTGTTTGGTAGGTCAAATCGAATAAAAATTAGATGAAATATGTCATTACAGTGTAGGGCGTATCGATACAAGTGGTGGTGTATCGATACGGCCTTGCATATTTGGTCAGGTGAATGTTAGTCAAAAAGGGGTGTATCGATACTGATTGGGCGTATTGGTACGGACTTTGGTCACTAGAATTTGGTTACAAAAATATTATCGATACGAAATTTGGGCCATGTTGTATGTATGTGGTAAGAAGGTCTTGAAGTACATTATAAAATTTGTGGTTTAACTATGAAATCCTTGGTTGAATTTTGATTTCTATGTTGTAAGCATCTAGTTTTCTTGAATTCGTTCACCATTTTGGTGAGCAAGTTAGCTTATTTATATTATTTTTTTGTGGTTGAAATTAGTTGGGTATGGGATGTTTCAATTGGTAATCAGAGCTATGGTTTAGTCAGTCAAAGGGCTAAACCAGGATAGATTGTTTAATGATGTGCCACCTAGGAGTCAATTGTAAACTGTATATGTGATCTTGCTTATTAAATCTATTTTGAACTTTATAGTTTGTTAGATGTCTGAAACACATCTAGGAAGGGACAAAGACAGTCTCGCAGCTTCCTCAAATGAAGGGGGAAGTGTACGGATGAATCAAGAGAAGCAGGATCCTCAAAAACCTGCTAAACCTCAAACCAAAGTACCTCAAATTAACATAATCCAGAAAGAATGCTTCTTGAGCATGACCGAAATGTTTAATCAATTCATAGTCTCCCTAAAATAGAACATCTCTCCTACACCCATTGCAGGACCAATTAAAGCACCTATTGATAAATTGGCTTCACATTGAGCCTATACCTTCTCAGGAACTGATGATGAGAACCCCGAAGTAGCCTAGTACAAAATTTTAACGAAGCAACTCCAGTGTTCAGATGAACACAAACTTGAATGTGCTTTGGCCTTATTAGCTGATGAATCCCTTAACTGGTGGGAAACCATAATCTTAACTGCTCCAGCACACTCTATCAACTGGAATTCTTCCTCAAGGAATTCTGTAAGAAATACATCAGTAAGTAGTATTTGGCAGAGCGAAGAAGGTGTTTCTTGTATCTCAAGCAATGCACAAGCCTATAGAGCAATATGTAAGTGAATTTTGTAAATATTGTAAGTATGGCTCGGAATACATAAAGAAGGAGGAAGACAAATGTCGTATGTTCATAGACGGGTTAAATGATGCTCTGAGCCCAATGTTTACGGCACTTGGGATCATTGACTCTCAAGAGTTGGTGAATCAAGTGATTGCCACTGAATTGAAGTTGAAAGCTTCTAACAGAATAAAAGAAAGCTACTCAAGAAAGGATAAGAGACAAAGAAATGACACTAAATCTTCCTGGCCTTCCTGGCCTTCTAAAAAACCGAAACATCAAGGAGCAAATTTTTCAAGCCATTCCTCCCCTCCAAGGAGTAACTATTTGTACTGTGATTAAGACCTCAGTACCAAACATCTCGATAAACAATTTGGGAAACTCGGTAGAGAAACTAAATCCCCGCTTTGCAAGTTCTGCCAAAATTATCATACAGGACTGTGCAGAAAGAAAATAATGTCTGCTTCCAATGTGGTGGACTAGACCACTTTATTAAAGATTGTCCACAAGGTTCTAACAAAATCCCTACTAAAACTTCTACTCAAACCAATTCGAACCATCCATTCAAGGGTAAGGGAGCAAAGCAAGCTTAGTCTGGAAATACTGGAAGGAATCGAAATCAACCTCCAACTTTAACTCACCAAAAGTCTCGGGCCTCTGCTCGGGTTTATCATGTCCGGGGATGTGAAGAAGATGACTCCCCTGACGTAATTACAGGTACTATTGAACTTTACAATCATCCTGTCTATGCTTTATTTGATTCAGGATCAACCCACTCCTTTATATGTTCTAAATTGATTGAGAATTTTCATTTGAATCCTGAGCTTTCTGATTGTAATCTAATAGCTACCAACCCTTTAGGGCATAGGGTTTTTGTAAACCAAATGTGTAAAGATTGTCCCTTGTTTATTCAAGGTATTCCTTTATCTGCATACTTGTTAGTACTACCCTTTGATGAATTTAACCTAATTTTGGGCTTAGATTGGTTAGCCAAACATCAGGCTTCAGTAGATTGTAGTCGAAAACAACACTATTTGCATGGGTTAGGAAGAGAATCCATAATCTTGATAGACAAAATTTTGAGGAATTCGAACCCCACTTTTGCCTCAATATTCGAATTCAATAAAGCTGCTTCGAGTATGGAACCTATTTTAATTGTGTCAAATTTTCCTGATGTTTTTCCCGAGGAACTCCCGGGCTTGCCATCAATTCGAGAGGTAGAATTCAAGATTGAGGTTCAACCGAGATCTCATCATGTGTCCATTACTCCTTATAGAATAGAACCGGTTGAATTAAAAGAACTCCAAAAACAATTACAAGAACTTCAAGACAAAGGCTTCATTCGACCAAGCTCGTCTCCCTGTGGAGCTCTTGTTTTGTTTGTCAAAAAGAAGGATGGTTGAATGAGGCTATGTATTGATTATCGCCAACTCAATCAAGTCAGAATCAAGAACAAGTATCCCTTACCAAGAATCGAAGATTTGTTTGACCAGTTGAAAGATGCAAGTGTATTCTTGAATATTGATCTCCGATCCGGTTACTATCAAAAGAGAGTAAAGGAAGCTGACGTACCTAAAATAGTATTTAGGACTCGATATGGTTATTTCGAGTTCCTTGTTATGCCTTTTGGTTTGGCGAATGCTCCAGCTGCCTTCATGGATCTAGTGAATAGGATATTTAAACCCTTCTTGGACAAATTTGTTGTTGTATTCATTGACGATATACTCGTTTACTCTAAAAACAAAGAAGAGAATGTCGAACACCTTCGAATAGTGCTACAGACATTACGGGAACTTTAACTCTTTGCAAAATACAGCAAATGTGAATTCTAGTTACCAGAAGTATCATTTTTAGGCCATGTAATCTCGACCGATGGCATCAAGGTCGACCTGAAGAAGGTACAAGTAATTGTCAATTGGCTACCTCCTAAAAGTGTTTAGGAAGTTAGGAGGTTTCTCAGTTTAGCTAGGTATTACCAAAGATTTGTGAAGGGATTCTCCACCTTTGGCCTAAACTTAGCCAAATAGCTTAGAAAGAAAGAAAGAAAGCTTTGTATGGACAGAAAAGCAGCAAAGGAGTTTTGACCAACTCAAGCAAGCTCTTACCCATGCCCCGGTATTGATTCAACCAGAACCAGGAAAGGAGTATACCATTTTCAGTGATGTCTCTCACCTAGGGCTCGATTGTGTTCTTATGCAGGATGGCAAAGTTGTGGCCTATGTGTCTCGGCAACTCAAGCCACATGAATCAAATTATCTGACCTATGCTCTAGAATTAGCTACAGTAGTTTCTGCTCTAAAAGTTTTGAGGCATTACTTATTTGGAGAAAAGTGTCACTTGTTCACAGACCACAAGAGTCTCAAATATATCATAACGCAAAAGAGCTGAATCTCCGACAAAGAAGATGGATCAAGTTGTTGAAAGATTATGATCTAGTCATGGACTATCATCCCGAAAAAGCCAATGTTGTAGCTGATGCCCTCAGCCACAAACATTTTAGTGGTAAAGGACACTATTCGAACCCTTTAAGCCTTTCATGCTTCGAATTAAACTCGATTCAAGCTGAAATTCTTGATAGAAAATATCCTGATCAATTTCCTTACATTTTGTAGCTCTGGTGGCTATTAATGCTCATTTTAAGCTCTTAAAGAATCGAAAACTTCTATCAGAAATACAAGTTACGTCTGAGTTAATGAACAGGATCAAGGCTTTACAACAAATTGATCCAGAGCTTCGGAAGTTACTGGAAAGCTTGAAAACCGAAGTTCATTCTGATTTTACCTTAAAGCCGAATGGAATACTATACTTTAAGGATCGAGTTTGTGTCCTTAGTAATGAGGAATTGAGGGAAAAGATGTTAATTGAAGCCCATCAAAGTCCATTTTCAATTCACCCGGTATCAGTTAAGATGTACAAAGATCTTAAAAACCTGTATTGGTGGCTGGGAATGAAGAAGGACATTGTTGAATTTGTTTCCAGGTGTTTATCTTATCAGCGACTTAAAGCTAAACATCAGGTTCCCTCGGGACTCTTACAACCTATCAAACTCCCTAATGGAAGTGGGAGCACATCACCATAGACTTTGTTAGCGGTTTACCCTTGTCACCAAAAGGAAATGATTCAGTATGGGTAATTGTTGATAGATTGACCAAATCTGCTCATTTTCTACCTATTCGAAAAACTCTAAGTCTATAACAGTTGGCCAAAACTTATATCCGAGAAGTAATCAGATTGCATGGAATTCTAATTTCTATTATTTCAGATAGAGATCCTCGGTTTACTTCCAAAATTTGGAAAGCTCTTCATAGAGCCTTGGGGTCAAAAATTAATTTAAGCACTGCATTTCATCCTCAATCGGATGGACAATCTGAAAGGGTCATTCAAATACTTGAAGACATGTTTCGATCTTGTATTGTTGAGTTTGGAAAAGATTTGGAAAAATCTCTACCTTTGGCAGAATTTGCCTATAACAACAGCTATCAGACCTCTATCCAAATGGCCCCATTTGAAGCCCTCTATGATAGGAAATGCAGAATGCCACTTTGTTGGGCAGAATTGGGGGAAAAAAAGTTTTAGGACCCAATCTTCTAAAAGAAACTAAATAAAAAGTTTGAATCATCCATGATCGTCTCAAAGCAACTTTTGATAGGCAAAAGGCCTATGCTGATAAAAGAAGGGAGATTTCTTATGAAGTTGGTGATAAAGTTTTTCTAAAAGTATCTTCTTGGAAGAAAATTCTCGGATTTGGAATGTAAGAAAAACTTAGTCCTCGTTTCATCGGACCTTTTGAAGTTGTAGAGAGAGTTGGCCCGATAGCTTACAAATTGGCTCTTCCAAGCGAGTTTGATAAAATTCATAATGTTTTCCATGTTTCTATGTTACGCAAGTACAAGTCTGATCCTTCTCATATCCTTGAGCCTGAAGAGCTGGGGTTAGACACTAAACTCTCCTATGAAGAAGAGCCAGTTCAGATACTTGATCGTCAAGTTAAAAGACTTAGAAACAAAGCAGTAACCCTTCTTAAAGTCCTATAGAAAAATCATAATTAAGAAGAAGCTATGGGAACCTGAGTCTCTAATGAGAGATCAATATCCTCACTTATTTCCCTCATATAAATTCAAGGACAAATTTCTTTAAGGGGGAGGGAATTGTAACACCCTAAATAAGGGGTCTAAGAGAAAGTTATAATTTAATTAATTGATGAAACATTATTTGTTGATTAAAATAAAATCTTTAAGGACTGAATTGAATGATGGCATAACCGAGTGACCATTCTTGAAATGACCATTTTGTACAAACTACACAATCATGAGATTGCATGTAAAATAGTGAAGAAACTAAGGATTTATCTTAGGAGTCCCTTGTATGAATCGGTCAAAACACATAGACCGTCTTCCTCCCTCAATTCTCTTATACAATTGCTATATATAGAGAGAGAGAGTTAGAATTCATAGGAAATCCTTGAAGAAATCGGTGAATTTGAGCTTGATGGGGAGGAAATTTTAATGCTAGATTGATATCTATTTTATGCCAAGCAAGGTAATACCTATCCTTATATCTTGATTGTTGGTTGTAGTTCGAATTATGAAATGGTTTGATTGGGAATGAAATTGGGCCATGGTTGTTTGAATTTAAGATAATTAGATGATAAATGAATAGGAATTGATTTGAAGGAATGTAGGAAAGTTTGAATTCCATGTCAATTATACATGTATGAATAGGTAATGTTGCTTGATTATGGAATTGAGATATTACAGTTCTTGTGATTGGCCGAGGGGTCTAAGAAACCAAATTATTATGAATCTTTGATTGTTCACACGAAATTGAGCCATATGAATGACTAAAGGATAGCTTAGAAAGAATAGGGGATGAATGCACAAGGTAGGATGTAATAAAAATCACAACAAAACTGCCCTATAAATTGTAAGTTAACCGAGTCTGTTTTTAGTGTTTGAACCATCGATCAATGCTAGTAGCAAATTGAGTGATAAGAAAACTGTTTTGATCCAGTTTGGTGCAGTTTGGGACTGCCCTGTTTTGGTTTAAAGTATGAGAACTCTATAAGGTAAATAGATGGAGAATTAGCTTAACAATAGGTTGCTAAGTGAGGTTAAGCTATAAGAACATTGGTCAAAACAAATAAGGGGCTTAGTTGAGAAATTGGAAACTATTTTGATAGTAGATTTTGGGGCTGCTCTGTTATAAATACAAAAGTACAAAAAATAGAACTAGTTAAAGTTCAAGTTTGAGGTGTTTTATTAAATGATTATGTATGTTCATGAAAAGATATCAAATTGGGGTAGTTGGTCCCTAAAATTCGAGCCTTAATAAATGTACGAGTAAAACAAATCAAATCATGAAATTAATTAAACATTATATTGTAACATGTTAGAAGATCAAGAAGATTTGGAAGACAAGAAAGTTGTGGTTGAACCAAACTGTGATAGGAAGAAGGGAATTGTAATTCGTGATCGTAACTAGCTCAGGAGATATTGTAAGTGTAACTTAGTTTGGGCAGATTTAAATGTTATTTCCAAATGTTTGTATATTAAATTTATATAATTGCTTGATATGCTCTTGAATTATGCGTATGGAAGATGCTTGCTAGAAAAGGGTACATAAATGAGGTAAGTATCATCGAGTTACCATTGTTACACTCTTGTAATTGCATTTGAGATTGATGCACATGTAATGAGATGATTAATTGATTCATGATTTGATGTCTCTTGGGAGATTTGATAATTTACAAAGAAGAAAGCCTTGAATCGAATTAGTTAGACATAAGAGGCATGCCATAGAGTCCGTCGAGCTCGCTAGTTAGGACTACGGTCCCCTCTTAATAAGATCTAATGATCTTTTAGTACCTATGGTACTCTTGGTCCATGTGAGATTGATTCGGCACATTGGTGTCCTTGACTTGGTACTATAAGTACCCTTGATAACATTGTTCTTGTTTGGATTCGTGTGTCTAACAAAAGTCGATCAAGGCTCAAGATAAATAAATGGTTACTTAAATAATTAAATGTTTTAGATAACCTTATTTATTTATTGGTTATTCGATAGTTGATAGGAAACTCTTGAATTAATTGTGAACTATATATGTAATATATATCCTATGGATGTTGAGTTAGTTTTTTCAATGAAAATCTGATTCGTAATCATGCTGAATCTCAGCTACATACAGGTCTTGTAATTATAATGGATAAAAGTTGGAAATAGTAACCGTAAGGGGTCTTGGTTATAAGCATATTAAATCTAGTCTCCAAGGACTCTTGAACCTTTCGAAATACATGAAGAGAACTAGATTATATTGGTTGTATAATGTAAGTTTCAAGTTATATTCTTTGAATTCATGAATTTCTCTTGAATGTATTTCAGGTCATTTTGAGTGCTGGTATAATTCTTCAAATGAGTATAGCAAGATCACAAGGAAAACAATGTATGTTTTGTTTATTGAATTTTACTCCTAGAATGGTGGCATTAGCATGTCAAGAATGTTTTGTTTTACATTTTGGTATGTAAATATTATGTGATTAAATCTTTGTGATGGTATGTGGGTATGTAATAATATAGTTATAGCCATGTTATATGATTTGTAATGTTGCTTTGGTATGTATGATTGTTATGATATGTTTAATGGTGTCCAGTTTATGTCAAAGATTGATGATCCTATGGTAGGTTGCTAGTATTTTAAGCTAACATGTTAATAATGAATCAAATCTGATCTTTAAGATTAGGGGAATGAATTGTCGAAATGCCAATCTTTTTACAATAGTCTGAAAAGACTCGATAGAAACTTAGTAGGTTGGTCTAAATGTCAACACTCCATATCAGACTCTAAGTTGTTTCAAGATTTTAACTTGGATGAATCTTTTAAATATTCACTAGTTACCTTATCATATTTTGCCATGTTGTATGTATGCGGTAAGAAGGTCTTGAAGTACATTATAAAATTTGTGGTTTAACTATGAAATCCTTGGTTGAAATTTGATTTCTAAGTTGTAACCATATAGTTTTCTTGAATTCGTTCACCATTTTGGTGAGCAAGTTAGCTTATTTATATTCTTTTTGTGTGGTTGAAATTAGCTGGGTATGGGATGTTTCACTTGTACCCTTTTAATCTGGAATCATTGAATTAAGCATGGCATATCGATACAGTTTGCAGGGTATCAATACGGTGGCAGGTAAATCAGTTATAAGTGATAAAGAATAGCTTTTAAGTTTTTGCAAGATTGTCACTGCAATCTTATAAGTCTAATTGATAGGGCTAATGAACTCTGATTAGCATGAAATTTTACAAGCATACTATTATTGCATTGAATTTCATTGCGGTAATGATAATTATAGAAAAGAACCCCTAAATTATCATATTTATAGTTTAGTCCCTAAAATTAGTAAAAGTTACAAATCAATCCTAATTTAGGGATTATTGTTCCAAATAGGATAAATTAGACAAATGCCTATACATGGTAATGATTAAATAGTATAATATTGATTGAACGTTAATCATTGATTAAAATTTTATAGCACCGATCATCGTATTGTTCAGTGGTAGCACGCTCTGACCCAGTTCTCGACCAGGCAGGGAAGGGGTGTTACATGCTTTGTAAGCCTTTGTTAAAACTCCTAGTAGGGTGGCACATGATTGATTTTGCATACGGATGCATGTTAATCTTGAGTTCTGTTAGCAATCATTCAATTTGGTTGTATAATTTAAACGTGTAAATGGCCTATTAGTTCTTATTGCTAAATCCTTAGATAAATTTTGTTTTAGTTGACCTAGTAATTTGCATAACATGTCAGAAGGTAGTTCTTCTTTGGATCTTCATGGTTTCAAAGTACAACTTCATGTTGAGTTTGAAATCGGATTAGCAACTAATTTGTTAATAAGTTAATGGTTTTAATGTTACATTTTTGAATGAATTGGAAATAAACCACTCGGCCTAGCTTGCCTAAACTTTATCTATGTCGAAATTGAATATAGATTTTGGAAGCATACACTTTAGTGTCCTTATGTAGAGGCTTGTGTCTTGATTAACTAGTTTGTTAATCTATATGGTTAGAATTCATGTATATGGAAAGTCTTGCTAATTAAAGAGGTAAGACCTAGAATGCAAAGATGTCTTAACCAATGGGTCGAATGAATCTTATGTATGAATCAAATTTATCGATTACATGTTTGGTAAGTATCTTACATACTATTTATATAGGTAACCCTTATGCTTACTTTGTGTATTAATAGATTAACTAGTTTGTTAATAAATACTACATTTGGATTTTCTTAAAAGTGTCAAACAAAGTTTGGGATGATAACAGAATAAGCTAGATCTAAGCTGAAATGTTTACGGTTTGGTGCTTAAAAAGATATACAAGATTTATTAATTGTTTAAGGTTTGGGTTGAATCCTTTTCTTTCGTTTCTATTGAGTAAATCCTTGAGTTGGTAAATTCTAATATGAATTCTTGATGTCTAGTATCAAATTTAGTCACATTTTTTTATATTTTGATCAAGGGATTTAAAAGAAATTTATTAGACCCAAAATGGTAAAGTATGACATGCTATCATCATTTGAATGACTTGAATGTTCATTCGGTTGTCTGTTGTTTTGTTTATGTTTGTTTGGTAACATGTCCTAAGCCGATTTATTTTCTAGACCGGGTACGGTGTGTGACAAATATTATGGCTATATCAAAGCTATGACAATATTAATGCTATGACCATAATAATGCCATGACCATATTCAATAACATATTTGAACATATATCAATAGTATTTCCTTGGATCGAAACGAGATACTAGATACGCGAATTCTTACGCCTCACCAAATCACTGAATGGTCTAGTCCCTCTGCCTCGCCAATTGACCAATAACACAAACATCCCTCCGCCTCGCCACAATAAAGGTCGTAGCCCAAGGACCATAGTCCACCTGTACGAATGAGCTTATGAATTCTATGGAATGCTAATTGTATCTAATGTCCTTTCGAATCCAAGATTCGGTAACAATAACAATAGCAATATCAATGGCAATGTTTTAATTGTAATACCCCAAAAATTGGCCTAGTCAAAATTGGGTTCCGGCTATCAGAAACCCTACACCGAGAAGTCTAAATATTGCATCCATATTGACTATGTGGTAATTTTATTGTTAAGGGACTTTAATTGAGTCCATTTATACTTAAGAGTTCATTGAAAATGTTGAAAATATTGATTATTGGCTAGGGGTATCGATATAATAGGACCTCTATCGGTACGGTCCAACTGTTTCCTAACTAACTTACCGAATTTGAGCTAGTCGTATCGATACGGCCATAGGGGTATCGATACGGGTCCCTGTTAAAATCTGTTTTAGTGACCAAATTGAGGGAATTAGAAGTAGGGGATGATTCACCTACTTGGTTGCCACCCATACCACGTGGGATCATCTAAAATGTTGGATGGATGATAAATTGATTATCGATTGCCTTAGAATTGTAAAAAGGCATAAAATGATGGATAATAATAGTTTAAGCTTTCCAAGGGAAAGCTTCTCATTGGTCTTTGGTGAGGTGGGGAAATGATTAGGGATTATGGCTTCTTAAAATGAATAAGGAAGAGTTCTCTTCTTTGTTTTTGCCTATCACCGTAACCAAATCATACCCTTGTCTTGAAAACAAGCAAGCACCTCCATTGTTATCTTCCCCACAAAGCTCAAGTAAACACCTCTCCAATTGGACTCCTTAAACTCAAGTCTTTTTTGCTTTAAAAGCTTCAATCTATAGCTATCAATTGGGTAAGTAGAAACCCTCGATTTATTGTTGATTCCATGAGCTATTGGATGACTAATTTCAAGTAATGATTCTTAAGCTAGGCCTTGTTCTTCAAGTTTTAATCCATGAATTTAGTGAACAGCTGATGGCTATTCTAAGCTTAGAAATGAGTATCGATTTTGGTATATCGATTGTAACGCTTTCTTATTGAATTTCCTAGCTCAAGAATTGGAGGAAGCTAGCCCATCGTCTCCAAAGCAAGCTAGGAATAAGGGGATTACAATCTGAGAGCCGTAGGAGCTTCAAAATTCAAGGTGAGTGTAGTTGGAG
The DNA here is from genome assembly GCA_019671005.1 of Hibiscus mutabilis. Classification (NCBI taxonomy): domain Eukaryota; kingdom Viridiplantae; phylum Streptophyta; class Magnoliopsida; order Malvales; family Malvaceae; genus Hibiscus; species Hibiscus mutabilis. The sequence continues at coordinate 26,631,697 of CM033717.1, read as the reverse complement.
TATCGAGCGTTGGTTAGGTGCCATCTCAAATCATTGATTATTGCCTAATGTATTGCTAACCATTATATTGAAGGTTTTTGCAAGAAACCCTACTGAAAGTCGCATAGGTAAGAATGGGTAAGGCATTGCATTAAAATCATGTCTGAAACATCGTTATCGTTATCATGGAAAGTATTGAAGAGTTGTTATGTTAAGCTATTGACTATTGAATATCAATTATTGCATATTGATGTCGAAATATTGATATATGCTTGTTGCTATTGAATCATCGTATCGAATCATTGTTATCGAATCAATGCTATTGAACTATTGTTATTGAATCATTGCTATTGATACATTGATATTGAATGATTGATTATTGAACATTGGGATGAAAGTATTGGACACAATTGGCATGCCATAGAATTCATGAGCTCATTGGTATGGGTATAGGCTACAACCTTTATTTTGGTACAGCGGAGGGATGTTGATGTGTATTGGTCAAATTGGTGCGGAGGTGGAATTCGTGTATCCATATACCGTGAAATCGATCCAAGGGAACCATTGAGTATGATACGAAATTATTGATATGCTAATGAATTTTGTTGTTATGATGATTAGTGATGCCATGTTAAATGTTGAGCATGATAACTATGCCATGTGGAATCCTATGCTTATTGTTAGTACGGTTAGACTTGTTGTTGAAGCATGTTGGAATGCATACCATGCTCATTCATTGTTATGGATACCTCACTTAGACTATGTAAGTCTAATGCATTCATCTTCCACAATTCAGGTTAATAAAGTATATCAGATCGAGAATCGGAGCTAGTTGGTAGTTTGGCAAGTCACCACAAGCTTAGAGTAATGTGTTTTGTCCTTATGAACTCCTAGAATGGTGTCAAAGTTGTTAAACTATTTGAATCTGATCTTTCGAGTATGTTTATATTGGTTATGTTTAGTATAGACCTTAAAGGCCCTAAATGTTACTTTGGTTTTGGTAAAAGTGGCTTAAAGTTCACATTTGGCTTAAAAGGGTGAAATCATAGTAAATGGATTCATATTGACATGATATTTGACATGCTATTAGAATTATGGATTAATAACTTGCTGGTAAAATTTCGTTGCATTTGGACATCGTTCAATAGGTTAAATCGAATGAAAACTAGATAAAATCTATCATTACAGGACATGCGTATCGATACGGGTCAAGTTGTATCGATACGGCCTTGCATATTTGGACTTGGTAAAATAGAGTGTATTGATACACAAAAGGGGTTGTGTCGATATGAACTTGGGCAGTAAGGTCTGGAAAATAAATTGCATCGATACGGCCTTAGGTTGTACCGAAATGGGTCAACCTTGGCCAACGCTTTTCGATACAGGCTTAGATGTATCGATTCGGGCTTGTTACCCTTAAATATGGAATTGAGGAATTTGTCTTACTGTACCAATATGATCTTAAGTGTATTGGTTCGATGTTAGTTAATTCTGTTAGAAGACTTGAACTACAATTTTAAATAGTTACAAAATGGTCACTAAATATTGTATGATTAAATTGGATGGATAAATGTTATCGGAATGACATACAAATTTACAAGCTTACTGTTAATGTACCGAATTTCAGTATTGCATAGTTATTTGCATGAAAAGACCCTTAAATTATCAAATTTATAGTCTAGTCCCTAAAACTTGTAAAAGTTATAAATTTGTCCTAATTAATGAATTATTGTTCCATACCGGATAAATTGAGATAATATGTATATTCGGTAATGTTTAAAAAAGTATAAAATTGATTAAGTGTTAACCGTTGTATGAAAATTTATTGCACCGATCACCGTTCTATTCACCGGTAGCACTCTCCGACCCAGTTCTTGACCAGGCCGGGAAAGGGGTGTTACATCAATAGCGATAACAATATCAATACTAGTGTTCAATGACAATGGCAATATCATTATTAATGGCTATCAATATCCAATGTCTATGACAATAACACTATCAATATCAAATGTCTATGACAATGACACTATCAATATCCAATGGTCAATATTTCAATATTCTAATGTTGGTCAATATTCCAATGTTTTGATGATGAAAATGACAACAATGATGATTCTATGTTTAATATTTCGATGCAATAACTTACCGATGCTTACCAATAAAGCCTCCAATGAGGTTGGATGAAATAACCCTTTAACAAAATGTTAGCTACGCAATAATCGATATCAATGAACTGAAAAAGACACCAAGCCTATTCCCGAGACTCCGACTACACTCACCGGTATATCGAGGATTACAAAACAATTCAAAAATGATAAGTTGAGCTCAATCCTTCTTAGTTTCCATCGCCGAAATATGATCTCCATAATCAGATCTTGATCTATACATGAGTATACAAACTTATTAATTCTAATATTGTAACACAGGGGATCCTAAGCTAGTCTTAGCATAGCAGTTTTAATTCATCAAGACATTAAGCTTAGGATCCCCATAACTCAAGAAAATTATCATAGAACCTGAATTAAACTTATTCCATATTAGAATCCTTACTTGCATAAAATATTTTATTTCAATAATAAATCTCAAGAACATATATGTTTAATATTTGGTATAGCCAAATAAAAGTTAAGTTTATGGCTTACCAAATTTGATCTTGAATTAAGAAGGTGGTGGCTAAATCTGGCATATTTTAATCTTGGAGATCCTGAAGTTCCCCTAAAGAATACAACAAAGGTGGAAAAGTTCGGGGAGGACGAACAAGTGCTCATCCTTCCCCCCCCCCCATGATTGACGTATGCAAATTAATCATTTCTTGGCTAAATCCTTCAATTTTCTTTAATGAATTTAAGAGATAAAAGTGAACAATTGAAACGTGGCTAATCACCTTAAGAAAAATGGGTTAATTACCCCTCAAGTCCTTCATTTACCTTTCCTTGACATGAAGAAACCTCATGGGTCAATTAGCCATGGGTCATTAGTTTTTTTTACTTATTCACACTCTAGCCTCTTAAGTTTTCATCTTGTTCACAAATCATGCTTCTAACTTCATTACAAATAAGAACAAGAATGCACACATCATGAAGTTCACTTCAACGGTTAGATTAAAATATCCACCATATTAATGCTTTAGTACACAAAGCTATCATCATATTACTTCTACAATCTCATAAGATTTATCTTTATTCATAAACATCATTCTTCTTAAACCAGTTACCAACTTTGTATACTTCTATCCATTTTAAGACATAGATCCATGCCTAAGATCATTCAAGATAACAGTAACCATTATTTAAAGGTCTTTAAGTCATTATCGGATAACTTTCATTTCTTATCTCAATTTCTTATTATAAAACATTATTAGGATTTCACATTTTCAAGGCTTAAGCTTACTTACTAGGTTAGTTTTCACATGGTAATTAGCTTTGCTCAATTATCCAAGGCATAACTACAACGTTCATAACACAATCACAAGATCATATACATTTAAACACTTGTATTATGAATAACTTTACCTATCCATTCAAAACATAGCATTAACATACATTGTATTGTTTATGATATAAGCAATAGCAAAACAATCTAATTCATGTCTCATAAAATTCATTCATTCTAGCCATTATTGTTTCTTGAGATACAAGTCATAAGCATAAGATCGAGATCTTTAAAGACTATTATCTTATACTTTTAGGATCCCTAAAGAACAAATATAGATTTCACAGTAGAATCATAGTTTAATCTAGTTAGGCACATTAACACAAAGCCTAGCAAACATCTTATGTCACACTTTCTCAATCTCATGCATAAAATCACCTATCAAAGCAAGCAACCATATCATACTCATGCCTACAAATTTTTACAAATCTTGTACCTTCTTTATAAGGTACTATAATTATCACTTGGAATGCACGTATGTGTTAACTAACCAAATAGTTAACAAAAACCTTAAGCATGTATTGCCGCCCTAGGAATTTAAAACAATTACTACTAACCATATTTTCCAATCTTAGATGTTGTGTGACTTACTACCGGAAGTTGACACGATCATCAATTCACTAAATAGCTACTTGAAAGATCAATCATTTAAACACCAGTAAGTTCAGAAGAACTTAGTGAGGTAACTAAATCAATCCAAACATACATAGTTACAAGAAGATGTATTTGTTTTACAAAGTCCATAAGATTTAGGTTTGATTGATTCCTTTCATTTAGTCAAAGTTCACTCTACTTACACTTTCCTTAAGCCATTACATTTTTAATTCACCAAGAACCATATAACTTGAGTTTTCAATTTATGTCTTCCATAATTCACAAAACAGTCCATATTTTGTCTTGCAAAAATAGTTCACATTTTATTACAAAATAGTCCACATTTTATTACAAAACAGACCACATTTGTCTTGCAAAAACAGTCCACATTTTATTACAAAACAATCCACATTTTATTACCAAACAATCCACAATTTGTCTTGCAAAAATAGTCCACATAAATCACAAAACAATCCTCTTTAATCTTGCAAAATAGTCCCTAAATTATCAAAACATTCCTTGGTTTTAAGTTTACAAAACAATCCATTTATTCACAAAACAGTCCTCATTAAACTTTGCAACTCTATCCATTTCAAGTTAATTAGACAATACCATCATTTTCTTTAAATTCATTAACCAATTAACAAGCATTGATGTCTTATTTTCTTTGCATACACAATTAGCATGTCAAAGCAAACAATCTCATATTTACTTCAAGGACCAAGTAAGCATACATATAGTGAGGTAGCAAAAGTACTTAACAATTGTTATATCAGCAAGGTAACATAGATTTTTCAAAATTATTCTTTCCCTTTTGGCTTAAGCTAGTTTTCATAATGAATTCGATTACCACAAGCCATTACTTTAGATATTTAAACAAATCAACCAACATCATATATCAACTTGCTATTAAAACATTACAATACAAATTATTTTTAGCAAGATTGAAGCAGGACATCTTTGCTTAGAAGAATGAACTGAGATAAGGCTTAGTTAAGTCTTACTTATCATACAAGCAATCGATTAGCTTATTAATTTGCATAATGTTTTCAATCTCTTTTTTAATTTATATTCTTTGTAATCAAGTAGTTTAGGTACTCGAATCTCCAACCAAACTATCACCAAATCAGAATGTACACAAAGTACTGGTCAATCCCTCCTACTGTCGCCAAATGACATCAATACTTTCCTCCTATTGTCGCCAAATAAGGACCGTAGTCCACAGACTGTAGTCCACCCCAAACACGAGCTCAACTGAACTCTATGACATGCCAACTATACCTATGACTGACTCCAAACCAAGGCATTTGTGATTCATATCATATCATATCTTATTCCATAAGTGAGCTTAGCTCCATATTCAAATGATCAAGAGGAGTATAACTTCATTGTTTCATTTACTTGTATCATATAACCTCTTCTTCTTTTTCAAAGTTTATCAATTCATAACACAAATCATAGATTCATACCTTTCAAAATCACACAGAAACATTCATGATTCACAAATTCTATCATTTAACTCATTAGCATCTTTCAAACCAAAATGTGTAACTTACCTTGTAACCATTGCTCATCTTGCGAACTCCAATTTAATTCAAATTAATATCAAGACATGTAAAATAAATAAAGAGACTCTGGAAGGTTTCAACCCTAACCCAAAGCCTTAACTACATTCACACAACAAGAATTTATACTATACTTTACCATATCAACAATCTATAATTCATACAAGGGATTACCTTGAGCTTACATGTTTTTACCATTGGTGTATCATTTGGCAAAGCTTACTAACTTGAATACTCATTAGTTTCCATTAAGACTTACTTTATGCAAACTATTAGTACATTCAATATCCATTTTTTCGTTTTATTTATTAGCATTTGCTAAGTACTCAAAGATATCAAGTAACTATTATCTTAACTCAATTCTCATATTGAGTTCTCAATTACTTTCAATATCTTTCATCACAAGTAATCATATTTCTTGCATACTTTGGTTATTTACTTTCTTTTTATCATAATTCATCATTTATCTATCATAGGCTTTAAACTGGGATTGTATTTTGGTCTTAAGTAAAACCTATCACAGAAAAGTATAGTTACACTTACCTTATATCCTGAAATTATGGGATATCCCCATCAACTAATTACATTCAAGCTTTCTCTATTCAATTCTTGATTCACCTAAGTCATTTGATTTTGGATTGTCCCTTCTTGAACCTTGCTTCCTCCAGCCATCTTTAATTAAATAATCACAAGTACTTCCATTAATATACATATGTTTTAACATACATTAACTTAAAATTTATAACCAATATCATCATTCAAGCATTAATCATGCATATGCTAGTCATTGCTTAATTCCATTCCCAAGTTAAATCCTTGCTTCCAACTTTTGGGAACTTGAGCAATCATCAAAGAATTGTTTCCCTAGAACAGAGTATACACTAAAATTTTAGGTTCTTTACACCTTTACATATAGATTCAAAAACAGTTTCAACGGTATAAGCCTCATAATTTATCAAGGTCTATAAAAATTTTGAGTATTCTTAGAAATTCCAAAATAGAATCTGTCTAGAGTAGAATCTACTTCCAGATTTTCCGTATTACCTTCACTTAAAAATTCATAAATTTTGATTTAGAGCTTGAAATCAATCACCTTTTTTTGATATTAAACTAGACCCACACGTGTTTCTACACATATAAAATTCATCCTCAAACTCATCATATTCGATTTTCTATGAATTTTTAAACTTACTACCAGAGCAGAGCTTTTCTGGTTAGTTTACATTTGGCCTTTGTTTATAACTAACTTAAGTGTTTCAAACTTCCAACATGCTTTCATTCATAAATCAAAGCAATTTTCTCAAAGATTCAAAAACAAAGAGCTAGGTTAAAAACCAATACCTTCTTCCTCCAATATATCTTATTAACCAAGACCCAATTAGCTCTCCAAGCTACCAATTTTAGAAAAAATCCATGCTTTCCAAGCTAGCCCTCGAGCTCCTAACCAAGCTTTCCATCAATGGTGAATCTTTGATGGGGAGAACATAGAGTTTGATTTGGGAAAGTTCACTTTCTCTTTCTTCCTTACCTAATTGGCAGCCGTCCCCCTTAATTTCTCATTTTTTTTATTCAATTATATTGATGAATAATCAATCTCCAAGCTTCTCACACATGACACATCTCCTATGCTCTCAAATTTCAGCCATTCATACATGCATACCACTAAACTTGTTCTTCTATCAAACTAGTCACTCCATTAGATCATCATACTTTCATATATTTTAGTCACTATCTTATTCTTACTTCTTGCAATTCAATCCTTAATAATTTAATTCATATACTAAACTAACACCTTGATGCTCATACATGTTCCTTCATAATTTATTTTAAAATATAACCACTTTACTCATTCGATAACTAATCCTTAGCTCAATTAACTCTTTTACTTTTAATTCCATTAACTTGCTTACTCAATTGACTCAAATTTAGTCTTTAGAAGTCCAAATATAACTTCTTAAAACATGAATTATCTTGTAAAACTCCTAGCCCGATTTTAGGAGTGTTACATGGACCTTTTCGGTGTAGGGTTTTCGATCGCCGGAACCTAATTCTGACTAGACCGGTTTTCAGAGTGTTAAATGATGCCTTGTTGATTGGGTTTGGTTGTGTTCTCATGCAGAGAGAAATGTGGTAGCTTACACCTCAAGACAACTCAAGCCTCATGAAAGAAATTACCCTACGCATGATTTGGAGCTAGTTGTAGTTATCTTCACATTGAAGATTTGAAGGCAATATATGTATGGAGAAAAGTGCTACATCTACACCGATCATAAGATTTTGAAGCATCTCCTCACCCAAAAACTGTTGAATTTGAGACAAAGGCGTTGGACTAAGTTGTTAAAGGATTATGATTGCATTATTGAGTATCATCCTCGTAAAGCTAACATGGTGGCTGATGCTTTGAGTCGAAAGTCCATGTCAGATTTGAGAGTGATGTTTTCTTGTTGAGGATGACCGAGGATGGTGGGTTGTTAGCCGAGCTTCCCGTGGAGCCTACCTTAGTGCAAGATATTAAGAGAACACAACTGCTAGATGAGGAGCTTGTAGAAAAGATTGAGATGGTTCAAAGGGGAAAAGCACTGGACTTTGAAGTACTGGATGAGGGAATTTTGTACTTCAAGGGTTGGTTTTTGTGTTCTAGCTTTAGTGGATTTGAGGGACCGCATTCTTCGAGAAGCGCATCGTAGCCGTTTTCTATGCATCCGGGCAGCAATAAGATGTACCAAGATCTTTTTCCTTTTTATTGGTGCCCTAGCATGAAGAGGGATATGTCCAAGTTCGTCACAAGATGTCTTGCTTGCCAGCAAGTTAAGGAAAAACATCAGGTTCCTTCAGGTTTGCTTCAGCCTATTAAGATTCCACAATGGAAGTGGGATCGTGTGACCATGGATTTTGTGATGGGTCTGCCTTTGACTCAAAGGAAGCATGATGCTATATGGGTGGTAGTGGACTGTTTGACCAAGTCTGCTCACTTCTTACATATGTGTATGGATTTTACACTTGAGAGGTTAGCACGGTTGTACATTTAAGAAATTGTGAGGTTGCATGGGGTGCCATCCATGATCATATCAGATAGAGATCCCCGGTTTACAACGAGATTACGGAAGAAGATTCATGAAGCTTTGGACACAAGGTTGCATCTTAGTACTGCTTTTCACCCTCAAACCGATGGTTAGTCCAAGCGAGTCATCCAAGTCTTAGAAGATATGCTTCAGTGTTGTATGATCGACTTTGAAAAGAGTTGGGAGGACCGGCTACCGCTTGTTGATTTTGCTTATAACAACAATTTCTAATCAAGTGTCAAAATGGCTCCTTTTGAGGCTTTGTGTGGACAAAAATGTAGAACACCCTTGTGTTGAACGGAGATGAATGAGAGAAAGATTGTAGGATCAGATTTGATTAGGAAAACGGATGAGAATGTTTAGTTCATCAAAGAAATATTGCAAGGAGCTTTTGATCATCAGAAAGCTTATGCAGATCGGAAGCGTAAGCCCATCGAGTACGAGGTTGGTGATAAGATGTTTCTTAAGGTGTCACTGTGGAAGAGGGTAATCCATTTTGGATGGAAGGACAAGTTGAGCTCAAGGTTTATTGGGCCTTATGAGATTCTTGAGAGGGTTGGGCTCGTGGCGTACCGGTTAGCCTTGCCTCTGAAGATGGCGCGTATCCACAATGTTTTCTATTTGTCCATGTTGAGGGGATACCGTTCCGACCCTTCGCATGTTATTCATCTTGAGGATATTGAGATTAACACTGACTTAACCTATGAGGAAGAGCCAATAAGAGTTATTAATAGGAGTCAAGGAACTTCACAACAAGTTCTTGGAGGGTGGATAGTACACTTCCAACAACATTCGTTTCTTGCAAATCATGAATGTATAGTCTTGTATGCTTATATGATGTTTTGGTGCTTGAAATGTTTGAGCATGGGTGTTAATGGAAAAATCAAAAATTAGTGTTTAAATGGTGTGAAAAGAGTAGGAACTCACATAAAATACCTTCCATAATTTGTAAGTTTATTTTGGGTTTTTCTATAACGTTTGGGGAAGTGTTGGAATGAAATTTGAGCTTCAGAATTCTAGTTTTGGGATCGGGTATCGATCCAACATGATTTGGTATCGGTACCCCGTTGATTTCATAGAGATTTTAGCAAGAGTTTAAGGGAGGTATCGATACGCATGGTAGCGTACCGATACTATCAATGTTCCATCAAATTTTAATAGCCAAAATTGGTATCGATACGCTCACGAGCGTATCAGTACACCTGGAGTATCAGTACACAGCCCCATGTATCAGTTTGAGCTTTGAGTTAAACCCCTCCTAACGGCTAGCCAGGTACTGATATGCGTAAGAGGGTATCAGTACCCACTAAAGCATATTGATACTCATGAGTGGGTATCAGTACTCATTGGGCAATCTGCCCAAAATATTCATTTTTAGTTCAAGGGACTTATTATTCGAGGACTAAGGCCCAATGGGTCTCTAATGGGGTAAATGAATAGTAAAACTAAGATATCGAGAATCTAACCTCATATACGTACACAATGAGTAATAACTTAATAAAACCTTTAGTGGGTTGGTTTTATTGATTCAATAAGGATCCTTTGTGGATCGATTAGTTGTTGTATGCCATGTAAGGGCATTATATGATTGAGTACCTTGTTTATTGGAATCCGGATACCCAAAATGTGTTGCAACACTATGGTAAGTGAATTGGCGAATGGAGGTTACCGATGCTATATGACCTAGGCCTCATTCGTATGTACTTGAGGGGGGATTCTGAGTAAGGGTGTACGTTCCGATGCTGCGTGACCCAGCTATTCTCACAACTTTTTCCCTTTTAAAAAAATAATAATATAAAAAGAAATAATAATAATAATAATAATAATAATAAAACTTTCAAAGAATAAAAAATAAAAATGAATGAAAATAATAATAATATCCGTCCGAATAAAACCCATCTCCAAAAAAGAAAAAAATATAATAATAAATAATTGAACAATTTTTTAAATAAAAGAAGAAAAAAGGGGTTCATAAGACCCATGCCTAATAAATAATAAACCTATTTTTTTTGCAAGGGTCCATTTAAATAAAGCACAAAATAAAAAATAAAAAATCTATTTTAATTCAAAAGGGCCAAACTACCTATTTATCTTGTTTTTTTCAGGTTTATTCGAGACCATTGGATATAGGGCTAAAATAATCAAGGGTATGGATCGAATGATGAAAAAAGGGAAAAGGGGGATCTCGCGCCAGCATGTGCGCTGCACGCGCGCTGGATCATCTCCCCCAAATCCCATATTCGAAATGGCTAGGCCGGCTGCAGGTGTTGATTCCGCCGTCCCTGGGACACGGCGGCCGCCATGGTTGGTGTTAGTCGACTCGCCTCGTCCGGCTAAGTCCAATGCCACCGACCCCGTCCCTTGTCGTCGCTGGTAGCTCATCAATTGAAGGGGAAAAGGGTTCAAACCCTAATTAAATTTGGGGGCAAAAATTCCGAAATTGGAGCATAATGAGATGAAATTCAGGGTGAATTTCAACAGGTCAAAGGATTTTTGATCAGATTGGATGATTTCATGGGACGAAAATGGAGATTTTTCCCCCAATTTTCCTTGATCCCCAATCCCCCAAAACCCTATAAATAGTGACCATTTTTTGCATTGTTGAACACAAGAAATTAATCCAAAAATACCCAAAAAAATTCTCTGAAAATTGTTAGGAAATTGCTAAAATTTGTTCGAGTTTGGAGCAGCTCGGGTTCAAATTTTTGAAGAAGAAGCAAACTTTTTTCCGGTGGCATTTGGAATCAGTTCGAGGGGAAGAAGCATGCGAATTCTCCATTTTCGGTATAGTTTTCTTTTCTTTTCTTTTCTTTATGATTCGAATTTATTTTGTTTTGTTAAATTATTTCTGTTCATGTTTTTTTTAGGTTGCTTATGATTTTGGAAGCTTGAGTTTTGTGTTGTGGCAATCTTTCTTCATTTTTTATCTTTGATTCGAATAATAATAAAAGAAAATTTGTTCTTCAAATTTGATTTTGATGTGAATGTGTTTGATCCGTGTTCATTTTTTTTAAAAATATACAAAAAATGTTGTTGTTGAAATAAAAGGGTTTTTTTTAAAAGAAAACAAACAAAGAATAATAAAACAAGTTTTTTCATTAAAGTAAAAAAAGTTTTAATTTTCAAAAAAATACAAAGTTATTAAAATCCGAAAAATAATCTTTTTGTAAATAAAATACTCATTTGATAATTTTTTTAAAGGAATAAAGGTAGGAAGTAAAACATAAATTTTAATGAAAAATTTTCTAAACTAAAAAACAACAAATAAAAGTTTTATGGAACTTTTTCGGAATATAAAAGAAATTTTAAAAGAAAAAACTCTTTAATTACAACTTTTTTCATAAAAAATAAAAAAGGGGTTTTCAAAACATAAAAATAAAAAATTCTCTAAACATAATTTTCTTAAAAATAAAAAAGGTTTAAAAGATGAAAAAAATCAAAAAAGGGTTTAAAAACACAAAAAATGTTTAAAAAACATATAAAAATCAAAAACACAAAAAAGTTTGAAAAATAAAAAGGTTTAAAAAACATGAAAAAATAAAAAAGGGTTTAAATTTTTTTTAAAAGGTACAAAAACATAAAAATTTTAGGAAACTTTAAAACATAAAAAGAAAACTTTCAAATAATAAAGATAAAAGTTTTAAAACTAAAAATGCTCCAAACAAGAAATAATAAAAAATTTAAAAATAAAATATCTTCTCAAAATAAAAATAAAAATTGTTTTAATTTTCAAATAAAAAAGTAAAGAAAATTTAAAAGTGAAAAAAATATCAAATAAAAAAGTTAAGGTTTTAAAACTTAAAATAGGAAAAAGAATAAAATAATTTAAAAGTTAAAAAGAATTTTCAAAAAGAAAAAAACAAAGAAGTAGTAAAAAATAAAACTTTTCAAAATAAATTTGATCCAAGCTCAAAACATAAAATTTAAAAAATTTTGTTTGTTGTCTTGTTTGCCTTTTTGTAATAAATTGAACCTTAGGAATAAGTTCTACAAGCCTTAGTTAGAAACTTTTGTTTGATAAAATTTTCTTCATAAAATTAAATACACTTAATACAATTTAAACTTTTAAATAGGAATAAAAAACTTAGATATTCTTTAGGATTAATAATTATTAACTTAGAAATAAATAAAAAGATTCAACGAACTAAATTTCTCTGCTTGTTTGAAAAGTGAAAATTAAATTAATGTGGTGCCTTGCCAAACGGAAATGACAGGTTAGCGCCAGGAGTGTTGGCGGTGATTGGAGTTCATTTTCCGAATGGCAAGGCCGTTAAAATAGAATTAAACTTATAAATGGACAATGACCTTAAGCTTTATGTAAATCCAACATTTAAAACTTTTTGTAACCGACAAGGTACCAATTTTTGGGCGTCGTGGGGGTGCTAACCCTTCCCCACGCGTAACCGACTCCCGAACCCATTTTTGTGTTTTCGCAAACCAAAAATGTTGTTTTAATAAAATAAAATGATTTTATTAAAATAGCCTATTTTATGTGATCCAATCACACCTTTTAAAGATTGGTGGTGACTCTGTTGATTTTTGAGTTTTCAAAACGTCGAACGCCTTGAAAGGGAGTTGCGATAGCTTGGCGACTTCGCTAGGGACAATTTTTTATTTTTACAAAAAAAATGAGTCAGACCACAAGTTGGTTACATCTTGTTTTAATGTCGGAATTTTCGAATTTAAGTAAAGCTTAACTTAATTGTCCGTTTATAAGTTTAATTCTATTTTACGCGTTTAAAACTTAATTCCAAGCTCTAAGCCGAGCTTTGTCCCGTTCGTTTAAGTAGTGGAAAATGCTATTGCTCTCGTGGGAATATTGATTCTCCGTATGGGCCTAGCCACTACCTATGGGGCTCACGCTCTATGTCTCTGTGTGGATATTGATCCTCCGTATGGGCATAGGAGTGGGTCCCCCCGAGTTGAACCTGATTCGTTTGAAGCCTATAATGGGCGAGAATCAGGGGCCTTGCTACCCTTAGTAGGGGACAACAAGGACAATTTGGGAACCCTTTTAGAATCGAACCTGTGTGAGAATCTAGAAGCCCAACCCATTAGAGCCATGCTGGAAAACCTAGGTTTTGGAGTCCAATCAAAATTATTTTGTAAGGATAGTCCGTGGAGATATGTCCAGAAGTGTTGGAATGCGTTACCCAGTTACTATTCGTACACTGGAATTATTTTAGACTTTTCGTGTTTATTTCTTTTGAAGTGTACTAATCATTTATTTCTCTTATCTTATTGTTTTATGCATGTTTGATTGTTGCATGTATCTCAATGCCCGAAGGGGTCGAGTCCAAAACACGTTGCTCAAGTAGAAATCAATTTTTCACAATGGATAAAATACTTCTTCAAGAAGATCTTGGTCACCAATGAAGGGGGCAACGTCTATTGGTATACTCTTCTTAGGACAATATCATTCTAGGAACGTGACAAGTTTGACAAGGATGTCATGAATCAAGTCCAAGATGTAGCCAAGCATGTGATGATGTTGGTCAAAGAAGCTGCAGCTCTACGTCAGGCCAATAGGAGAAAGGGGACCGAGACTCATGTTGTTGAATGAAGAGATAAAAGAGCTGGGTGCTTGAGTTGAGATGTACTCGTGATATAATTTGGAGCTTCGACATCCAATGAAAAACTACTTCTAGAGCAATACCTTAATGGAATCGATGACCCTTCGTTTACATTCATGCATTTTGCATTTGTTTTTTTTTTCTTATTGCTTGCATTTATGTTGTGATCACCTCATGCATTCATATAATAAGAAACTAATGACAGAATACGGTACTCGTTCTTGCCAGAGCAATAGAAGATAGAGTGATAACCCTGGAAATCAACCACAAGAGTACTCAGGACAAGCTATGTAAGATAGAAAATAACTTGAAGCGAGAAATCGAACTGGCACATAGAAAAAACTGTCAGTTAGGTCACAACAATGTTACGGTTCATGAACCCGGATGGGAATGTAGAAAACATCAATGCCCTGCCACAGTTTCCTAGGGTTGCTTATGTCCATCCTAGAATTCAAAAGGGGACCACCTCGTCAGAAGCCAAGTTCCCATTCCTATTTGTAGAATCTTATGTTTGTGCTCCAAATGAGCTAGGGATTAACCATGGGGAAACTCACGACTATGAGGTCTCAGACCTTGATGAAGTCGCTGACAAGGCCGGTGCGTACAAAAAGCTGGAGGATCGCTGCAACAAATTAGAAAGAATCATCAGAGCCTTTCAAGAAGGAAATATCCATGGCAACATGGATGCTAGAGACATGAGTTTGGTGACGGATGTGATGGTTCCTCCAAAGTTCAAAACCCCCGACATTAACAAATATGACTGGACCACTTGCCCTGTGGCGCACTTGACCATGTACTGTCGAAGAATGTTGTCGCACTTGGAAAATGAGAAGCTATTAATCTTCTGCTTCCAAGATAGTCTATCAATGTCTACTGCCTGATGGTATACCCAATTGAGTCGGGCCAACATACGCACTTGGAAAGACATGTCAAGAGCTTTCCTTGAATAGTATGAGCATGTGACAGACATGGTCCCAGGCAGAATCGTACTGCAAGATATGGAACGAGGGCCGGACGAGAGTTTTTGCAAATATGCCTAGAGATGGCGAAATATGGCAGCTCAAGTACAACCTCCACTGTTGGAAAATGAGGTTACTCCAATGTTCATGGAGACTTTAAATGGTTCCTTCTACGACCGTATGTTAAACCATGCCACTGAAAGTTTTTCAAACATGGTCATGAATGGGGGGTTGATTTTGGTGGCTATCAGAAGTTGAAAACTTGGGGAAGAAGAACATGATGAGCGCCTATAACTTGAAATACCCAAGATTGGTTGGAATTCATTAATGTTTTCCTAAAGTAATGCTAGACAATTGGAGTCATACCTAGAATTAACCCTTTTCTTTTGCTCGCGAGCATTAGGGATCTTTTGTAAGGGCCTCTATGTTAATTTACTTAAAGATGCATTCCTTTCATTTTCTCAAGTGGCAAACATTTTTCATTTCTTTTCATTTTTCATCTTTCTCTTTAAACATACATCTTTTTTGGCAGAGCCCCTACTATTGATTGTATGAATGATTCTTGGATCTAATCCTGAGATATAGGGGCAAAACAAAGGTGTGTTCAGGATTAATGGGGAGATCCCATATACAGATTTTGAGTTAATTTTCCTCTTAGACGTTGTTGTTAAGGACTTTGAATAAAGTGATAACTCTAAAATATCTACATCTGAAGACTGCTTCTTTTCAATGGTATTTGTGTATGAAATGACAATTGGCATTCCTTCATTTCCCTTCACGAATAAGAAAATAAAAATCTATTGTTGTCCCCCTTTGAGCCTAATATTTTTCTTGTGATTGAACCCTAACCAAGGATCACTCCCCACACCGGGGGGCAAAGAAGATGAAAAGATGTTTGCAAACAAAGGAAAAAACATGTCATATCAAGTTAAATATCCTAAATTGAAAATAAAAAGGACACAAAAAAAGAAAAATGATGAAAAAGAAGGAAAAAAAAAAGAAAGAAAAGAGAAGAAAATGAGGAAAAGGGGAAAAAGAAAAAGGAAAAGAGAGAAAGAAGTACGAAGGAAAATTCTAAACAAATCCTTCAAAAGAGACATATGCCAAAAAAGGAAATGAACTCTAGGGTGAAAACCCAAAATGGGCAGTCTAGAGTGATCCAAAGAAGAAAAGAATGAAGATTTCATCAAGCAAGATTGATCCTTGGTTTAATTACATTTAAAACATGTATTTGAGCCTATATATCCTTTTCTTGGTAACCTAAGCCTAGCCTACGTTACAAGCCTTAAAAGACCATTTAGATCACACATGAATATTTGAGAAAAAGAGTTTGTCTTCAGAACACCTTCTGCCTTATTGAGTTAACCTTTCTTCAGGGACCTCAAACTTCTAATGTCTGATTGAGATTATAAAAGTGGGAAAATTGAAATTTGGGGAGTGAGTGAGTTAAAGAAAGCCACCTAAAAGTGGGGCACTATTCAGTTGATGGATTCATGAATCATACATACTATGAATTTTGGGGCATCTGACGTTCTTCTTTTCTATGTTTGCCATTACTATTTTCTTTAAATCCCCATTGCTAGCCTTTTTTGCATCTGCAATGACTTCTTCCTTTAAATTATCATTTATAACCTTTTCTTGCATCTTACAAGTAGGCTGACATAGATTCATGAAAAATAAAGGATTTCTTGGTATTGATCCCAACTGTAGGGAACCGAGAACGAATGTTTTCAATTGCTTCAGGAAAAATAAAGAGGCTGACAATTGAACCTCAGTTTGAACAGGAGCATCACCTTGCATGAGAAGAAAAAACATATGTGTTGAAGAATTTTAAGTGGACTATCTTGTCAAGCAAGATCCACACATAAGATGTAAGATCCCTAAAGCATAAAAAGAGATAGAGCCATGCCCAGTGGGTGAATTGTGCCATCAGATTAGGGCAAGTTATGTCGACTAAGAGTTTAGGATCCCTGACTTTGATTGGCATGAGAAGAAGAGATTAAAGCACCAACATCATGCAAAGACATTCAAGGTGAAGGTTTAGCATGCAAACGCTTCAAGATGCTCTGTAGGGGCAAGAATTTGAGAATTCACATGAAGCGCTGAAGGTGCTATTTTAAGGGGCATATGAAGACTTGAAGCTTTCAAGACCATTCAAGGAGGCCTTTCACTCGATATTGATGTATCAACTACAATGATAGTAGATCTTGAGACATTTTACAAAGATTAAATGTTTTTCAATGAAGCAAAAAGGCACAAGGAATGAGAATGGTGAAGCAGAAAACGACCATTTGATGAAGCAAAGAGACACTAAGAGGGTGAATGACAAAGCAGAAAAAATGGAGATGGTCGTTTGACCAGATTAAAACGAGCTTAAAAAGACTAAAACTTAGCATGCATTCACGTTTTAGACATCATTAGGGGCATGCTCATCATGATTGCATCATATATCAAGTTTTTGTAGGTATACAAAAACTCTTCAGCAAAAAAACCAGCTCATCTATCCGGGCATATGGAGAATAGAACCCATGTATTTGTTCGGACGTAAGAAGAATGGAATCATGCTCATCTATTCGGGCATTCGGAGAATAGAACCCGTCAACCCGTTTGGACGTAAGGAGAATGGAACCCTGCCCATCTATTCGGGCATTCGGAGAATAGAACTCGTTCATCCGTTTGCACGAAAAGAGAATGGAAGCAGCCTATCTATTCAGGCATTTGGAGAATAGAACCAGCCTACCTATTCAGGCATTTGGAGAATAGAACCAGCCTATCTACTCAGGCATTTGGAGAGTAGAACCTTCCTACTCGTTCGGGCATCAGGAGAACGAAGTTGAATAGAAAATTGGTAAATGGTGAAAATTAGTGCCACTTGTTCTTTGCTATATCCCTGTTTCAATGGAATAAGCAAAGAAGGGGCAGCTGTCGTCACTACTTTTTTAAAAAACTAATAATAATATAAAAAGAAAAAAATAATAATAAAACTTTCAAAGAATAAAAAATAAAAATGAATGAAAAATAATAATAATATCTGTCCGAATAAAACCCATCTCCAAAAAAGAAAAAATATAATAATAAATAATAGACCCACTTTTTAAAATAAAAGAAGAAAAAGGGGTTCATAAGACCCATGCCTAATAAATAATAAACCTATTTTTTGTAAGGGTCCATTTAAATAAAGCCCAAAATAATAAATAAAAAAAAATTTTTAATTCAAGGGCCCAAACTAACCTATTTATCTTGTTTTTTTTTTGTTTATTCGAGACCGTTGGATCTACGGCTGAAATAATCAATGGTATGGATCGAATGATGAAAAAAAGGGGAAAAGAGGGGGATCTCGAGTGTACGCGCGTGGGATTATCTCCCCAAAATCCCTTGTTCGAAACAACTGGGCCGGTTGTCGGTGTTGATTTCCCCGTCCTTGGGCCACGACGGCCATCGTGGTTGATGCCGGTCGACTTGCCTCGGCCGGCTGAGTCCAATGTCGCCAACCCCGTCTCTTTCCGTCGCCGGTAGCTCATCAATTGAAGGGGAAAAGGGTTCAAACCCTAATTAAATTTTGGGGCAAAATTTCCCAAATTGGAGCCGAATCAGATGAAATTCAAGGTGAATCTCAACAGGTCAAAGGATTTTTTATCGGATTGGATGATTTCATGGGACGAAAATGGGGATTTTGTCCCCAATTTGCCTTGATCCCTAATCCCCCAAAACCCTATAAATAGTGACCATTTTTGCATTGTTGAACACAATGGAAATTCATCCGAAAATACCCAAAAAAATTCTTTGAAGAATAAGCAAACTTTTTTCCGGTGGCATTTGAAATCGGTTCGAGAGGAAGAAGCTTGCGAATTCTCCATTTTCGGTATAGTTTTATTTTCTTTTCTTTATTATTCGAATTTATTTTGTTTTGTTAAATTATTTTTGTTCATGTTTTTTTAGGTCCCTTATGATTTTGGAAGCTTGACTTTTGTGTTGTGGAAATCTTTCTTCATTTTTGATCTTTGATTCGAATAATAAAAAAATTGTTTTTCAAATTTGATTTTGATATGAATGTGTTTGATCCATGTTCATTTTTTTTAAAAATATACAAAAAAATATTGTTGTTGAAATAAAAGGTTTTTTTTAAAAGGAAAACAAACAAAGAATAATAAAACAAGTTTTTTTTTCATTAAAGTAAAAAAAGTTTTAATTTTCAAAAAAATACAAAGTTTTCAAAATCCGAAAAATAATCTTTTTATAAATAAAATACTCGTTTAATAATTTTTTAAAGGAATAAAGGTAGTGAAGTAAAAAATAAATTTTAATAAAAAATTTTCTAAAATAAAAAACAACAAATAAAAGTTTTAAGGAACTTTTTCGAAATATAAAGGAAATTTTAAAAGAAAAAAACTCTTTAATTAAAAAAATTTAAAAAAAATAAAAAAAGGTTTTCAAAACTTAAAAATAAAAAAAATTCTCTAAACACAATTTTCTTAAAAATAAAAACATAAAAATAAAAAAGGTTTAAAAACAAGAAAAAAATCAAAAAAGGGTTTAAAAACACAAAAAAAAAGTTTAAAAAACATATAAAAATCCAAAACACAAAGTTTTGAAAATTAAAAATGTTTAAAAACATAAAAAAACAAAAAAAGGTTTAAAAACATGAAAAAATAAAAAAGGGTTTAAAAAATTAAAAAAGGGTACAAAACCATAAAATTTTAGGAAATTTTAAAACATAAAAAAAAACTTTTCAAATAATAAAAATAAAAATTTTAAAACTAAAAATGCTCCAAACAAGAAATAAAAAAATTCAAAAATAAAATATCTTCTCAAAATAAAAGTAAAAATTGTTTTAAGTTTCAAATAAAAAAGTAAAGAAAATTTAAAAGTGAAAAAATTATCAAATAAAAAAGGTTAAGGTTTTAAAACTTAAAATAGGAAAAAGAATATAAGAATTTAAAAGTTAAAAGTTAAAAAGTATTTTCAAAAAGAAAAATAAAGAAGTAGTAAAAAATAAAACTTTTCAAAATAAATTCAATCCAAGCTCAAAACATAAATTTTTAAAAATTTTGTTTGTTGTCTTGTTTGTCTTTTAGTAATAAAATGAACCTTAGGAATAAGTTCTACAAGTCTTAGTTAGAAACTTTTGTTTGATAAAATTTTCTTCATAAAAATAAAATACACTTAATAAAATGTAAACCTTTAAATAGGAATAAAAAAACTTAGATCTTCTTTAGGATTAATAATTATTAACTTAGAAATAAATAAAAAGATTCAACGAACTAAATTTCTCTGCTTGTTTGAAAAGTGAAAATTAAATTAATACGGTGCCTTGCCAAACGGAAATGATGGGTTGGCGCCAAGAGTGTTGGTGGTGATTGGAGTTCATTTTCCGAATGGCAAGGCCTTTAAAATAGAATTAAACTTATAAATGGACAATGACCTTAAGCTTTATGTATATTCGACTTTTAAAACTTTTTGTAACCGACAAGGTACCAATTTTTGGGCGTCGTGGGGGTGCTAACCCTTCCCCACGCGTAACCGACTCCCGAACCCGTTTTTATGTTTTCGCAGACCAAAAATGTTTTAATAAAATAAAATGATTTTATTAAAATAACCTGTTTTAGGTGATCCAATCACACCTTTTAAAGATTAGTGGCAACTCTATTGATTTTTAAGTTTTCAAAACGTCAAAACGCCTCGAAAGGGGTTGCGACACTGGCCTCACCCGAAGTGTATGTTCCGATGCTGCGTGACCTAGCCTCACTCTTATGTTGTTATGGTATTGTCATATCATCTTACTTGTTACATGCCTATGTTTATGATCTGTTGAAGCCTAGGTAGAGTAGAGGTGCATCCACTGAGCTTTATGAGCTTAGCGTTTGGAATTGTTGTTTCCTTACGCAGGCTTTTAGGTGGTTGCATTGTATGCAAAGGAACCCCATCGTAGTAGGATTTTAGTTCATCGATCTGAGCAAGAGTACAATACATAGGCTTATCGAGCGATGTATTCATAGGACCCTTAATTTATGTATGTAACTCTATTTGGATTTTAATCATGTTAAATGTTTTAATTACCTTGTTTTAAAAATTGGAGCTCCCATGCAAACAATTTAACTATTTTGTATTGACCCTTTTCCAAAACGTTGTTGAATCTATGTAAATCTTTATGTTTTGGGCTAAATCTAGTTGTGAAATTTTATCTATTAGTTGGGCTTGTGGCCCAAATGTGACATCGGGTTTAGGGCATTACAGAAAGCATTCATCAATGGCATTTTTAGGTGTTTAGGAAGATGCAAAGTGATCTAATTTTGCTTTCTCTTTCCTCTATCCTTTCTTGTTGGATGATGTTGCCAAATTTGGCTATTTTAACCCCTTTTTAATTATTTTTTTATAGAAATAAAGAGCATAATACATATGGATAATGATTCATCCTTTAGGGGTCCAATACATACCTCACCATGGCACTTCCCACCACTTGCACTAGATTAATTTAATATTAATAGAATCAATTTATTCAAGGACTGAATTTAGCAATCAAAAATTAAATTCCGATCATCAGAGACCAAAATCTACCAAGTCGGTGTTACAATTCTCTCACTCTTTAAGAAAATTAGTCCTCGAATTTTCTCCAAAACTGAGAAAATGAAATTACTAATGTTTCATACTTATGATCTTTCGATGGGAATTTTTATGGATCAAGATAAACTAACTTGAACCAACTTAATTCATTTATAAAGCATAGATCAGACCCATACTTTTCGAATGATCTCAGACTAATCTTTGCTTCTATATTCATAAATGAATCATCAGTGTTGAACATCAGTCAATGAGAGGTAAGAGTCTAGATTTACTTATGGCTTTTCATAAATAAGGTAATCTTAATGATTATATTTTTTATATATTTTTCGTTAACCGAGAACTTTTCAACATCATCATAAATACTTAGAATTCTCATCAATCCAGAGCGTTCTAATCAACTTATCCATTCTATAAGACAACAATATCACAGATCATTACTGACTACAAGAATTAAATCAACATCTGGATAGCCGATCAAAAACAATAAGATCATACAAGTTGCAAGTCATAAATACCGTACAATTTAAACTCATAAGTGACATATACAGAATGTAGACATACAACAAGCTTTGTTTTAGTCCTCGAATCGACTAAAATCTAGCTCTGATACCATAAATTTAACACCCCTACCTGGTCTAGAAGAAAACCATATCGAAAGTTTCACCAGAAATTAAATCGGAACAATCAACATTCAAATCAAGGTCAAACAAATACAAAACATCCATAACACCAAAGTAAACCATCCATCATCAGAGATCATAATTTAAATAAGTTCTGATTTCAAATCATTGGGACTAGATTACAAAGTTTTTAAAATTTAAGGACTAAAGTGTGAATTTACCAAACTTTAAGGACTTAATTGAAAAAATTTAACAATTAGTACTATTATAGATATGGTTCCTATTATAGCTTATACATGAAGAAAAATTATTATCACATAGATCAATTTTCATCATTTAGGGACTAAACAATAAAGTTTCAAAACTTTATGTACCTATTTGTAAATTTCTAAAAGTTTCAAGGACCAAAGGAATGTTCATTACATTAATAGGTGTTATTATTAATTCCATGTTCATCACAAAAATTGAACTTAAAAATACGGCGACTGAATCGGAGTTGAATTGAAAAGGTTATGGGATAGTGACCAAGACATAAAATTTCAAACTTTTAGTGGTGGTTTTGAAACCTGTCACAATTTAAAAAAACATTCTGGAATGACGGTTTTGATACCTCTTAATATGGTTTTAAAACCTTTATCCTATTTCATCAAAATATGATTTTTAAGCCATTTCTAACCCCTAATGATCACTTTTGTTGGTAATGCTCTAAGAGTAGTAAGAGCATGTAAATCACACGTTGAATTCTCTTATGTGAAAGATTTTCTTCATCGGTTTAAATAGTGCTTGGAATATTAAAAAAATGTTCAGACAATTTTTAAATGTTGATTAGTTGCTCAGAATAATCCAAGTTTGAATTGGATTTTTACCAGTTGTATGTCTTTGCTGTTGATAAGCCATAACAGTTGGTGTCACGTTAATTGTCCTTAATGCGTGATTAATTGGAGCATGTTAATTGGGATCATAATGGGTGTTGGTCGAATTATTTGCTTATGAGCGGTTAATATGCTAATTTATTGGAATTAATTTGTTTTGATTAATCCATAACAGCAGCAATTTGGTTGTTAACGTTGCAGTTAATATGCTTATGAGCCGTTAATATGCTAATTTATAGAAATTAAGCAGAGCATTGACAAATGGCAATTGATTTGGGCGTTAACTGTTTTAAATTTATTTTATATTTATATTTCCTAAAGGACATTTTTACCCTTCAAATCTCCCAATAAATACTGAGCTTTTTGTTTCATTTTGAAATTATCAAAGCAAAAAAAAAAAAAATATCTTGCTCTCTACGTTCTTTTCTCTTAAAGCATTTTTCAAGTGATTTTCAAAGCTTCTTTAGCATATTCTGAGTCTTGTTTTTTGAGTTAAAGAGAAGAGTGGTACTACTTAACTCTGCTCTATTTTTCAGGTGTACGAATTCTCAAAGAGACCATGCTAACCTCAGGGGGCATTTGACCATCGTAGTGATTACACACATCGGGCGGAATTTGCTTGTAAGGTTGTGGTTCTCCACGACACGTTTGTTGTTTTATTTTAAATAATTTTTATATGTCCTATTAGTGCTAACGGTTTATTTTGCAGTTCATATTACCAACAATTTAGAAGCAAAATTAATATTGCAATGTCGATCCAGTTAAGTAAGCTTGTGTCAGATCTTTCCAAGCTTGATGCACCCGACGAGACCAATTACCGGAGATGGTCACAAAGGATTCTAATCTTCTTCCAGTAGCTTGACCTCAACTACATTCTGATCAAGATGCCACCAACACCAACAACCTTCGACGCCATTGATGCAATCGTTGTTGTTGGTGACCCCTTCACCACAACAGTTTCCTTTGACAAGCATGAGAAAGACAACAAAACTGTCAGAGGCCACCTGTTGTTTCACATGCCGAGCAAATTGTTTGACAAAATGCCAAAACCATCTAGGATACGTCCGAGAAGAAGTTTTGAACTGACAATGTAGGCATAACAAAATACTTCATCGGTGACTGGCTCAAATTCCAAATGACGTATGAGAAGTCAATCATGGAGCAAGTCCATGACTATGAGAAATTGGTTGCGAATATCCTCGCTGAAGACATGCAAATATGTGAGGTCCTTCAAGCCAACTTCCTTATTGAGAAGTTGTCCAAATCCTGGTCTGACTACTGCAACTCTCCGAAACATTAGAAGCAAGACATTCTCATAAAAGATGGAAGTTTCAAGCATAAATGGATGAATTGTTAAATTGGGATTAAATTGAATTGTTTGCAAAGACTTGGAAGTCATTTTTTAATTTTTCGAAGTTTCAAAGTATAACTGTAATCTTTAAAAGTCTAGTACCATTTCAAAAAATTCCTAATAAGTTCAGTAACTCGCTTTGCAATTTAGGTATTTGACTTTTCAGCTAACATAAACATCTTTGTCTTTTTCATTTCTAATAATCGACGTCAGCCTTTTCTCTCCCCCCCCCCCCCCTCCCCCTCCCCCCCCCTCCCCTCCCCTTGTCTTTCATGCCTATTTGTATTTTTTTATTATCGTAAACTATTGTTCATATCTCTATTTCCAATTTATTTGGGTATGTTTTAATTTTTTTACTTATCTTCTAATTATTTTGTGTTAATTTTTTATTGAAATTATTGTCTTTTGATGTTAAAATGAATTTTAATGGATTAATTTAATTTTTAAATGCTAAAGAGTGAATCATGATTTGATAAAATCTAAATGTTTTAATTGGATAATGAGTTATTAATGTGGGTTAGATATAATTCAATCTCAATTTTATGAAATTAATTTTCGAAATTACTTTAATTAGTTGAATTTAGATTTAAATTCTTGAATGAGATAATTGGTGGAGTGGTTGATTTAATTATGTGATCATATATTAGGTTGTACCATTTGTGTTCGGTGAAATGTTCGATAAGAGTTAAATCGTGAAAAAAAAAGGAAAGGAACCGAATGTATAATTAGGGCAGTAGAGCGCGCGAAGCAGGGGCTGTTGCCTCTTTATATTTCGTGGTTACTGTTCTAATTTAAAAAAGTAAAAAGGGGAAAAATTACCCCTATATTGTGCTTGGTTTTTTTTTTCTAATATATTGCATTGGCCAGATTATTTTTAGAAATACTGTGAATTGAACAACTGTGGGTGAAGTTGGTTTATGATGAAACCGAATGTGAAAAAAAAATGCCCAAAGGCTTGCTCAGCTGAATCCGACTTTAGGGGAAAAATTACCCTAAAGTCTACCCCATTTGAATACTACTTTACTCCATAGTCTTTCCCATTTGATTCTGACTTCGGAGAAAAAAATTTCCCTAAAGGCTACCCCATTTCAATCCGACTTTACCTCAAAGTTTTCCCCATTTGAATCCGACTTTGGTTCAAAAGTCTACTGACCACCTTTGCCGTGACTACATGCAAAAACATGTATGTAAGGAAAAGTGAGAAAGAAAATGCAGGCCTCGTAAATTGGGTGTATTTGGAATTGGTTGAATGAATGGTGGAATTTAATTGGGTAGGTGGTATGAGTGGTTGAAATTTAATTTTTGTGAGGTTAAATAGGGTTGGATTGAAGGTAGATAGTGTAGAGAGAATATTTTGAAAAAGAAGAAAATTTGGAGATTTGGAGGATTTTATTTAGAGTAAGAATTTTATTTTTGTAATTTATTATTATTATTTTGAATAATTTTATTTGTAATTATTTTTCGTAATTTATTTTTGTATATTTTATTTTATAGTAATTACGAAAACCAGATTTTTGTGTTTTTAAGTTAAAATTTGTGATTTTTTGTGTTAAATAGGTGGTTGAAGAGAATGAACTTTGAGGAAAATATAGTAAGTTAAGTTATTTGTTTGATTAATTTTAAAGTTGTTGTTTGGATATTTTGTGTTAAATAGGCGGAGATTTGAGAAGAAAATATAGTAAGTAGACTTGTTGTATTTTATTGTTTAATTTAAGTTTGTTATTTTTTTAATTTTTATTTTGATGTTTGAAGTTTTGATGTTATTTCGAGAGAATATAGTTTGAATATTTTGTGTTAAATATGTGGATTTGAGAAGAAAATATAGTAAGTAGATTTATATTTTATTGTTTAATTTAAGTTCGTTATTTATTTTTAATTTTTATTTTGACGTTTGAATTTTCGATGTTATTTTGAGAAAATATAGTTTGAATATTTTGTGTTAAATAGGTGAAGATTTGAGAAGAAAATATAGTAAGTAAATTTATATTTTATTATTTAATTTAAGTTCATAATTTTTTTATAATTTTTATTTTGATGTTTGAATTTTCGATGTTATTTCAAGAGACTATAGTTTAAATATTTTGTGTTAAATAGCTTGAGAGATTTTGAAAATATGGAAAATTGTTTGAATATAAGAGAAAAAACATTTTTTTAGTTTATGATTGAATATATTTGAGAAGAAAATATAGTAAGTTGATTTGATTTGTATTTTATTATTTTATTTAAGTTCATTAATTTATTTAGATTTATTTACAGGTGGTTGAATAAAAAACGTTAAATTGATGATTTATTAAAAATAAGCAAATACTTAATTTAATTTAGGTTCATTAGTCATATATTAAACATATTTTTTAACACTAAAAATTAAATTTCAAATATTAAAATCTTTTCCCTTCCCTTTGATATGGTAGTTTAAAGTAAGATTATCCGAGTTATTTTTTTATTTTATTATGATTGTTATTTTTTAACGTGGTAGATTTAGTCTCAGTTTACTAATATTTTCTTACTTGTCATGTAGGATGGCTGAGCAAGCTCCATTGTTGCATTTACAGAATCAACACATTACTAGCCTTAGAGTTGATGAGCTGGGATAATTTTTTTAAAATTAATTTATTACGAAATCGATCACTTATGTGTTTTTTTGTTAACAATTATGTTTAAATAATGTGTTATTTACAGGATAGAGATGATACATTTAAACATCATTTATGCATGGTAGACAAACCCCTAGACCACAGAATCGAGAATTTCTTATATATGGCAGAATTTTATCATGCCTCGTTCCTCCGTGGGTGCAAGTTGGTGACCGGATTGATTATTTCTCTAATTGAGTGTTGGAGACCTGAAACGCATACCTTTCATATGCTTTGCGGAGAATGCTCGATCACTTTAGAGGACGTAGTTTATCTTACTGGGGTCGCAGTAAATGGGAAGCCAGTGGTCGAGCGTACTGAGGGCTCAACTACTGAAATTTGTGAAAGGTACCTTGGGAAGGTACCCTATGAAAGTAACGTGAGAGGGGCTCGTGTGAAAATGAGTTGGCTAAAGAGTGAATTTCAACTCGTTGAGTATAATACAGTTGATGAAATTTATATGGTCAGTTGAGCATATATCCTACAGATGATTAGAGGGATATTGATGCCGGATAATCTAGCAATATGGTTAGTGTAAGGTATCTTCATTTTTTGGATACTCCTTGGAAAGATAGTTATAAATATAGTTGGGGATCAACTATATTAGCGTGTTTTTTATCGTGAGTTGTGCAAGGGTGCTATACTGCAAAAGGGTAAGAGGGTAGGCGGTATTAGTGGTTGTCTATTATTGTTGCAAGTGAGGGCTTGGCAGCGGCTTCCTTTTTTTACACCACTTAGTCGAACACATGTACAGTTTTCTTTTGTTTTAAGGTAAATATATATCCTTATTCTTAGTTGAATCTTTAACTTAATTAAATTAACTTGTTCTTTAAATATTATTGTGATTTCTATGCAGATGGTGCGAGGAAAAGCATGAGACAGGGTTGGCGCACAATAATGTCGGAGTTTATAGATCTCTTATTGATTCTCATTGTCAAGAGCAGGTATATGAGTGGAAAGTAATTTTTGACGTTAAATGTATTTTTCACATCTTAGTTAGTTAGATGTATTATTTTAAACCATTATTTTTTTCAGTTTATTTGGAAAGCCTACGAAGATGACCATGTGTTTTTCTCTACTGTCGAGTTCCACTTTGCAAATAGAGTGTTGAGGCAATTTGGCTTCCACCAGCCTATTCCGCACATTCCATGTGACTATTACCATCTTCATGCCTATGATGGACGTGGCAGGCCAGATACAGATTGGGAAGTCGAACATAGCGACTATATTGCTTTGTGGAACAACAGAGGTTTGTCGGTGCCAGTATGCCATCCAATGGAAGCTGCCGATTTTGATTTTGAGAGTTTAGAGTACATGATCTATTATCGTAGTCATGGAATGTCGTACTTAAAAAATCAGCTTGAACGAGAGGAATATGAAAGGTTCTGAAAAGAATATGGAGGCAAAGGTAAATCATCGAAGGCTGCAGCGGGCTCATCAAAGGGGCGACAGATTTATCGTAGAGATCCTCAAGGTTGGCCAACGGCATGGGAGTCAGATATGAGCACAGTAACGCCAATGGATATATGGGAAAAAGAACTGACTCCTACTTGTGTACAATTGGAAGTGGCCTCGAGATCCTCGGATAATGTAGGCTTTGCTGATGCCGATTTCCAAAGCACCGTGTTTTTTCAGCCTACTACATTTGTATATCCACCAATGGGCTCGAGCTATTTAGGTAATGTGGGAGGGAGCTCCTCAGGTAATGTAGCGTTTGATGATCCTAATTTATACATACCCGAGTTTATTCCGCCACAGTCACCCAATTACTCAAACTTTGGCGAAAACATGGATTTTCAGGAAATACGAAATTTCCTGAATTCACCAAATAATATGAGAGCTGTGGATTTTTTCACAACACCACCTCCTATGCCCTCGGTGACTGAGGATGTTGAAGATGATGCTGAAGAGGAACCCGATGCACCATAGAGGCCACGATGTGCTCGACGACCGCCTCCGAGTTATCTTTCGACCAAATCCCGTCATGGACAGAAATTATGTAGGAAATGATTTGTCAAACTGTTTGAATTATTTAATTAGTAATGATTTTGAACTAATATTTTTGATTCACTTCAATCGAAACTCTTTGAGCAAAAAACTTGTTGTTGAACTATGACTAAAAGCATATTTTGGAGCTGATATTCACCATTGTATCCATATTTCACCTCCTATATCAAAACAAACATAATTTCCACAATTAAGCTCAAGATATAATTAGAATATGAAGGAATTAATCACTATATGAGTATATAATTATAACCTACCAAACTAATTTCTTAATATTATGTTGTATATTTTTCTAGATATTCATATTTCAATTGACACTAATAATATGTATGAATGTGGTTGAATTTTGGAAAGTAATCAAATAATTAAGTTACTATTGATTAATTAAAAATTTTGGACAACATAACATAAAACTATATCGTTCTACAGCAACATAACATAACATTCACATTAATAATATTTTCAAATACAAACATTGGAAATCACTGAGGCATTGACATGAATCTTGTTTCATTTGGACAGTTTGATCTGGAATGTCCTTCTGCCCTACATATGTTACATTTCTTTCACTGTCCCTTCTCTCTATCATGAATATCTATACTGGTATAGATGCGAGTCAATCTAGGTCGGCCATTTGGAGATCTACAGAGTGTAGGATCCGGTAACCATTTTTCATGCTCCACTAACGGCCAATAAATTGAATTTGCAATCGGTGGGAAATCACTTCTGTAAATATTAACCATCCTATGGAGATTGAAGTATTCATCATCAAAAGTGTACGGGTCAACCCCTACATGCATACACGCTGCAACTGCATGAGTACATGGATATCGCCATACCTAGAATGCTCCACAATCACACCACCTATGTTTGAAATCGACTCAAACTACATTTGAGTGCGCTGCTTCATTGTTGCGTCTGGCACCAACAACATCAAATGTCTGATTGATTCGGTCGAAGCTGTGAACCTTCAACGATGTTTCTTTCGTTATATTCTCTTTCATTTTCATCACAAGGTTGGGAGCCCAACTTTGCCCCTATTTATTAAGGCCTCAACTTCCTTCCCTTTAACTACCCAAACTTTCGCCAACCTATAGTACGTCTCTTTCACCAGGCTTGCTATTGGGAGATGACGTGATCCTTTTAGTACTTTATTTATGCACTCCACAAGGTTGGTAGTCATTTGCCCGTATGGTCTACCACCTTCGTCATATGATTGGGCCCATCTTTCCCTCTCAATATCATTTTCCCAACTCCAAATGTGCTCATTGTACTTTATTAAATTTGCCATCTTCCTCTCAAAAAAATGTGGCCGCGTTAGTATATATCCTGTGTCATAATATTATTAGTATCGACACAAATAAAAAAAGCATAAATAAATAAATAAATAAATAAATAAATGTATATACAAATATAATTTAGTTTGAAAAAAGATGCTTACCCATGCTTATAATCTCACTGCGAAGATATTTATTTTTAAACAGCGCATAGCTGTTCTTACCGATATGACGAATACAGTAGGCAGGGTATGCGTACAGCGGTGTCCAACGAATTTCGTTTCGATTAATTGTTGCTTTGATACCCATCCCTCGATTGGATATAATGCAGACCCCATCTTCTTGGATGACATACTCACGTAAATTCGTTAAGAAGAAATTCCAAGCATCCACCGTCTCCTGCTTAACAATTACGAATGCAATCGGGAAGACGCTGTTGTCACCATCTTGCAAAACATCAACCAATAGTATATGAGATTATCTCTCGTAAAACCAGGTGCCATCGACTTGGATCATACGTTTGCAATAGGGAAAGCCTTCGATGGCAGGCTTGAACGCCCATAAAAGTCAATGAAAAAATTTATGGCCTTCAACAATTTGGCCTTCTCAGTTATACGCATCTTTGGTTTGATACCTCACTATGGTGCCTGGGATAAAATGTGTCAGTGCTACTAATAAAGCCGGTAGCTCGTTGTATGACTTATCATAATCACTGTACACCAAGTCCATTACCTTATTTCTTGCACGCCACGCCTTCTTGTATTTTATTTTGTATTCAAATTGTTGTGCAATGCTTTCCTGAATCGTTGAAATGGGAACCCGTGGATTTGCTTCAACCAACTTCATCTTGTGATGGCTTATTACGCTAGAGTCCAATTTTCGATGGTCCTAGTCGATAGAAGTTCGTAAACGTGTGTGATCACCATTATACTGTGACCTCCTAACGATTTGACCTCTGAATCTTCATCACTTAAATCTTTCAATTGCATTCTTGTCCGTATTTCACACATTTGGCAAAGAAAGTCTTCTGGCTAGATTCTGCGACAATATAGTCCACGTGGTTCTTGATGTTGCACTCTTTCACTGCCAATATAGCTTATTTCTTGTCGTCAAATTGAAGCTTAACATATAATTCATCATGCTGACTCGAAGTTAATCGAGGTAAATTTGGGAATTCAGGCGCCCTCATCGCATCGAAATCCATCAAACTCATGTGAGAAGGAGGTTCATAGAATGTAATGTCGCCCTGGTGGAAATAAATTCTTTAACACCAAAATCAGGGGTTGCACCGATGTTATCAGGAAGCAAATCGGGATCCCCAATATGTTCATCTTCGCTGGAATCGTCAAGTGTTTCTCCCTATCGACCTCGTAAGGGTTCCACAACAGCTTCAACAGTCAGATCAACACCCGACCCGTGCGATGAAGCATATGTTGAAGGCCCGACTGGATGAAATGCATTTGATGTCCCACTTGTCAACTTTGAAACAAAACTGCCTCGGGGCATATCAATCTCATCACCAAAATTCATTTGAGCAGATTCTCCAACTACGTTTCTAGATGGGCCAGGAACATCACGCACTTCGGCAAACAACTCGATATATCAAATTCCTATTGAATCATGCTCTGTGATCATTATTGCAGCATCATCATCATCTTGAAGAGTGATTGCACAATATCTGACCCGATTGTCACATGTCATCCATCGGTAATGTAAACCATGAATCTCTTTCCTATTTTCTTGTGATATTTTCTCCTTCTTTTCTTGAAGCATGATTTCCTTCTCGAATCTCATCTTCGTGCTGCTTTCAGAATTAAATACAACCCCAACATCAGTTTTCACCATTTGTCCATTGTAATGAACAATCGCCATAAAATTGTTGTTGCTCATTTTCTCTGCATGATCAAAATAAAACATACTAAATCAAAATGCTCATAATAAAATTTAAAAAAAAAATTAACTTCCGTTACTAACAGCATGGACGAGTTTTTTTCAAATATATATCTTTTAATAAATATATTATATTAATTTTCTAAAATATATAGTTCGAATATATTTCCTAATATACTAATCAAAATGAACATAATAATTTTTTTTAACATAGTAAATCAACTTTACAAATAAATTTTAAAAATATCCAAATCCAATCCAAATTCGAACTAACTCAAATTATAAACTACATGAATAAAATTAAAAATATATGAAACATACAAAATAAAATTACCAAACTCAAATAAAAACGAAACTCTAAAAAAAACGAATCTACTTACAATATTTTCTCCGCTATTTTATTTATCTTCTTCTTCTTCTACTTCTTCAATCTTAACTTCCTTCCAACCTTAACTTAACTATTTAAAAAAATATTTTTTTATCCCTTATACTACCCCTTATCCCTCATTTACTAACAACTACAAATTTTTAACCTCTACCCCTATTCATTTTAAAATACCCAAAACCGTCATCATTCAAAAATCACATCCACCACTCCCAAAAAATAAATCTGCCACCCACCCTTCCCCAAAAATAAAACCCTAAACCCAACCTAAACCTATATTCGAATCAGAACCCATTTTTTCATGCAGGCTGCAGGAGCAGGAGGAAAATAGATCAATTTCGGAGCCTTATGGCCCAGACTTTGGGGTAAAGTTGGATCCTAATGAGGTGGACTTTGGGGAATTTATTTCCCCCAAAGTCGGATTCAACTGAGCTAGCCTTTGGGTATTTTTTTCACGTTCGGTTTTATCAGAATCTGACTTCACCCACAACTGTTCAATTCACAATATTTCTGGAAATAATCTGGCTAGTGCAATATATTGGAAAAAAACTCAAGCACAATATAGGGGTAATTTTTCCTAAAAAGGGGTTTAAAATTGGCGCGGCAGTGCGTGTAAGGGAGAGGTGCGGCGCTGCAAATGTTTAAGGATTTGCAATCCTTGATTCTTCCCGCTGTTGCCATGCATTTCGTACGTGACTATAATAAAAAAAGAGACAAATATAAGGGATAAAGGGGTTGGCAGTAGCGTAAAGAACAGGGGAAATGGGAGTTGACCATTTCGTGGGTTCGAATTGTTATGGTTTGAATATTTGTGATGGTGGTGCTATAATAAATTGGTTATTTTGGTGTGGTCCAATTTATA
Organism: Hibiscus mutabilis; assembly: GCA_019671005.1. Taxonomy (NCBI): domain Eukaryota; kingdom Viridiplantae; phylum Streptophyta; class Magnoliopsida; order Malvales; family Malvaceae; genus Hibiscus; species Hibiscus mutabilis. The sequence continues at coordinate 26,598,075 of CM033717.1, read as the reverse complement.
GTTACCCTTGTATTTTTTTGTGGAAGATGGTGAGTGTTCGGATGTTTTCCGGTTAGGCGTCGAGTTGTTGGCGTTGAGTTGTTGACGTCAAGGCGATGTCAAGTTGGTGAGTACAATTATAAGTTGGTTCTTCAAATAAAGTTTGAACTAACGTTTGGGAGTTTGGTTATAGCCTAGCAAGCCTAACTAAACTCGAAAGTAAGTTTTTCCCTATTTCGCCTTTGATTATCGGTTTGATGTGAGTATTGATTTATACAAATTGATTTCAATCATGATTTGTTATCTACTATTTTATACATGATTTTCCATGTGAAATGCATTGTAAATGGTGTTATAAATGAATGTCTATGAGGTTTGGCAAATGGTTTCCGAAAGGAGAATTCATGTTGGTTTAAATACATGGTTTATTGTACTAGAAATTAGTTTGGTTGATGCATATGTAAAACAGTGAGGTAACATATTTTTAATGAATTATATTGGCAAGTGATGTGATTTAAAATATTATCGGATATAGTTGGCCGGCCATAGGATTGATAGTACACTATAATAAGTCACCCAGGTGTTGAGGGGTTTATGTGTACCGAATACTCCACCACGAGTACCCTAACGGTCGAGGGGTTATATGGTATCGAAAACTCCCGTTAGTGGAATATACATCTAACCGATGATTGGGTTGTAATGGTACTCAGTTGTGATTGTAACTTAATTCCAGTTGAGATTGTATGAAGTGTTGAGAGGACAATTGTTCAATCCGTGTATCCGATGTAATATTTTGTAAAGTGGAACTTGGTTTATGATCACTTGAAAGCTAATATAATTGATAACATATCATGTTGATGGATTATGTTGTATAATGTTGGTTTATACATGTTTACTCTTTAAGCCGTGTATATGGGTTGTTATGCATGAGACAGCTTAAATTGAAGGATTGGAAATGGGAGTTTGTTATTGATCCATGATACATATTTATGCACATGGTTGTTATGTGTGATTTGTTGGGAAATAAATGAGAAAATGCATTGGTTTGATTAATCACAAGACTTGTAAAAAGTGTTTTGATGCATAAGGTTGTTATGCATGTTATGTTTTCAAAAGAAGTAAGCAAATTGTGTTGGCTTTACACTTATATCCTACTTTAGAATAAAGGCATAAGTTATGCCGGAAGAGACCATGCTTTTTATTTGGTTAAGCATGTTTTATTAAAATGTCATGATAATAAAAATATGGTTATGAAAGCATGAAGATATGTTTTGAATAAGCATGTTTTTATTTAAATGCTTTGGAAACGGAGAATTTGGCTTGCTTTGTTGCGGTTTTTTAATATCGGTTTTGATTTGAAAATGCATTGATGTTTTACTCTTTGGGCGCACTCACTAGGCATTATATGTTTACGCTCTCTTTTCTTCTGTCAATGCAGTAATTTAAGCAAGCGCGGGGTGTGGTTCGAGGCAAGGTGGGATCTCAAGGCAAAGGTATTTAAAAAAATATGTTTACGGTATTAATATTATTTGTAATAAGGCAATGTGGGTAGAATAATGGGATGGCTTGTTTTATTTAGGGAGTGACAATCTGATTGATTTAATATTACTTTAGATGATGGTTGTATTTAGTGATTAATATATTGGTTGTCACACCCCGAAAACTGGTCTTGTCGAAATTAGGTTCCACTGATCATAAATTTTGTACCGATTATGCTTAAATGATGTAATTGTCGAATCGTGTGCCCAATTTTGAAGCAATGGAAGTTAATTTGAGCTTAATTGAAGTTGTTGGACCTTTTTGTAAAGAATGGAAGTTAGGGGTTCCATTGAAAATGTTGATTTTGGGCAAGGCGTATCGATACGGCAGGACATGCATCGATACGACCTAACAGTTTTTAACTAACTTACCGAATTCAGTCTTGCCGTATCGATACGGCCATAAGGTGTATCGATACGGGTCCCTGTCAAAAATTATTTTAGTGACCAATTTGTAAAGATTGGAAGTAGGTTGCTGACTCACCTCCTTGCTTGACACCTCCCACGTGATTTTAGCCAACCTTTGCCCCAAAGAATGACATTTGATTAGCAATTGCTTTAAGCTTGTAATGATGGAGATTTGATGAGTAGGCAAACCCTTGCCTAAGAGAAAACCTTCCTATTGGCTATAAGGGAGGTGGAGGAAATGATTAAAGGATTTTAAATGGTCTGAAATCGAGCAAGGAAAGCTCTTCCTTTTGTTTTGCCCTTACCGAAGCTAAATCTCGCCCTTATCCTAAAACAAACACACACCACCATTGTCATATTTCTCCTCAAGCTTAAACAAGCACCTCGATCCAATCCTCAACTTTTGTCTGAATTTGATACACCGTTTGAAAGCCTACAACTTGGTAAGTAAGACCCCTAAGCCAATTTAATGATCCCTTTGATCCATAGAGTTTAATTGCAAGAATTAGGTTTTGAATACCCAAGTTAAGCCCATGTGTTAGCAGGTTAATTTCCTTGTTAGGTGTTGTCTGCAAGCTTGGGTAAGCTTGAAAAAATGTTTGTGAATCACTAGTTTCGATCCTAATGCAATTCCTTACTTTTTGACTAGCTCAAGAAGTGGAGAAGGACCCCTCGTCATCTCCAACAAAAGCTAGGCGCAAAGGAGTTGAAATCCGAGAGCCTTGAAAGCATCGGAATTCAAGGTGAGTGTAGTTCTGTCAAGGGATAGGCTAGGTGCCATCCCGTTTCATTTGTTTTATGTTTACAACTTTCATCTTGTTTCAAGGCTCAAGTAGAGAAAATCACATGTGGATTCTAATGGTAAGCATGGTAAGTCCTTATTGTTGCTTGATACATTTGTAAGCTCATATACGATATCCGAACTATGTTATACATATGGATTTTGTCACGAATATGCTATGATATGATATGTGGAGCCAAGGCTCAAGTTTGTAATCCGACATGTTATGGCCTATGGGCATAAGGTAAGTTTTGTGATAAATTATGTAACCTTGGACACTTGTGGACTTTGGATACAATTGGCAAGCCATAGGATTATTCGAGCTCACTATGTAAGGGACTGGACTACGGTACAGGGTTACGGCCTATATGTGGGGAGAAAAGGTTGGATTGTGTATGGGACTCTGGAGCTACAGGTTAAGGCTACGGCCTATCTTTGTTATATAAGGTGTACGAGGAATCCGTGTATACATTAATTGCTATGTCCAAGGAAATGATATGAGTTTATGCTTTGCATTTGGTATACAAAATATTATAATTGTTTTAAGCATGATCTATATATGACTAATAATGCACTTATGTCATTCAAGCATGATTATATGTTATCTATGCCATTAAGAACTTATTCGCATTTGTTATAACTACCTCACTAGGCTATGTAAGCTTAACATCCATGTGTCTCATGCATTCCAGGACTTTGAAGAATTCCGAGCTCCGATCGTGTAGTTGCGGTTGCAAGTCACTCTCATCAACCATATGTATGTTACGTTTTGTTTTAAAGTCCTAGTAAGGTGGCATAGGGCTTAGACATGTTACAATGGTCTATTTTGATATGTATGTAATGGTCCTAAAGTGCCTAGGTGTAAAATGGGAAATATGATATGTTTGCAAATTGATAAACTAGCTAATTTTGGCCTAAAGGGACTCAAAGGTAAAAACTTAATAAACGGATTTGAAATGCCCTAAAATTTGGTATGCTATTAGAATTATGAATTAATAACTTGTTGGTACAATTTCATGGCGTTTGGACATCATTCAACTGGTTAATTCGAATAAAAACCAGATAAAATCTGTCATTACAAGATGGCGTATCGATACGCGTCAAGTTGTATCAATACGAACCTCAGTAGAAAGGTCTGAGAAGTAAATTGTATCGGTATGGCTTGGGGTTGTCACCTTGGTCAATGCATATCGATACGGGCCTATCACCCTTAGTTCTGGGATTGAGAAAATTGGCTTAGTGTACTGATACGGTCCTAAGTGTATCGGTACGGTGTCAGTTAATTCTATTAAAAGACATAAACCATAGTTTTAAATAGTTTACAAAATAGTCACTAAATCTTGAGAGGGATAATTCGATGGGTAAATGACCTCCGTTAATAACAAAATTTTACAAGCTAATAATTTATAAGTTTAATTGAAGGCTAGGAAAAGAAAATTTTGATAAAGACCCTTAATATATAAAATTTACAATTTAGTCCCTAAATTCGAAAACGTTAAAAATTAACCCCAAATTGAATAAGAAGTTAATCCATTAAGTCTTAAAAGAAACTAATAAGACATTCTGGATAAGGTTCCAAACTCTGAATAAGCTTCTAATCTTCGAATATGTTTTCGGTTACACTTTCTGACCCGATTCCCTACTGGGACGGGAAGGGAGTGTTACATTTGTGGTATCAGAGCTAGAGTTTAGTTGATTCTAGGACTAAACCAAGGCTTTTCATGAGTCTACATGTGCATATACCACCTAGGAGTTTATTTGCATATGTTATCCGTGACTTGCAACTAACTGATTTAATTTCCTATTTCCGATTAGCTTTAAGAATGTCCACACCTGGTGTTAGATGTGATCCAAACAAATCACATCCGGGCTCCTCCTAGACACAGAGAGATAATCTTGGAGCAGGAGTCTGACCAGAACAAGTGGGACAGAATCACCCACCTAATCCCCCTCCGATGCCTCCCGCTAAGAAGGAGTACTTAATGTCTAATGCGTAGATGATTAAGCATGTGGTCGTGTTTCTCAAGAAAGAGCCGCCATCACAGCCTGTTGAAGCACTCGTATCTATCCTGAGAGCCCCTATTGATAAGCTCCGACAATACCCAGTTTACACTTTCACCGGCCAAGATCAAGACAATCCTGAAGTAGCTGAGTACTAGCTGGAAAACACTCTTAAAGTTCTGAATAAACAAATGAGATGTCCTGAAGAACACAAGCTAGAGTGTGCTCTAGCCTTGGTTTTTGAAGAAACTCAAAGTTGGTGGGACACAGTGACCTCACCATACCTGAGCATAGAGTCACATGTGACTTCTTTCTTCAAGAGTTTCGTAAGAAGTACATCAGCGACCATTACCTTGCTGAAAAGAGTAAGAAGTTCCGCCATCTAAGACAAGGAGGGTGACATGTGGAGCAGTATATCCACGAGTTCTGCAAGTACTTAAGGTATAGTTCAGAGATCATACGCACTAAGAAAGAGAAGTGTAGAATGTTCATTGATGGCCTATGTGATGAATTACGTCCCCTCTTTGCTTCTTTGGAGTTGGAGGGCTTCCAAAACCTGGTCAACCGGGTGATTGCTACTGAAGCCTCTTAGAAGGCTTGTGAAAGAAGGAAAGGTAACCAGACCCAATCTGATAAGAGGTTTCGAGACGATTCTAGACCTCCTATGCCTCAGAAGAAAGGTAAACAGTGGTACCAAAAGTCTGCCACCTTTCAACAACTCCTAAAAATGGGATATATGCCACAATCCCAATCTTTGGGAACATTTGTTGCTCGTACAGCTTCGGTTTATAGTACGAGTGGTTTTGGGAGAAGTTTGTAGATTCCCTCGTACAATTTTTGTCAGGAGAGACATCCTAGGCAGTGTAGCAGGCAGTCCGGGTCCTATTATCTTTATGGTGAATCTGGACACTTCATCAGACAATGTCTACAGAATCCCAATGCTCCTACCTCTGTGGCTTCTCAGAAAAATCCTAATAAGGGAAGAGGAGCGAAGCAAGTGCAGTCTAGATCAGCAGGAAGACCCCGCAACTCAAACACTCCTTTAGTTGGATGTGACTCTTAGACCTCCGCTCAGATGTACCACGTTCGAGGTCGAGAGAAGGAAGACGATACTGATGTGATTGCAGGTATGGTGGAATCATGTCATGATCTTGTTTATGCTTTGGTGGATCCTAGTTTTACGCATTCCTTTATTAGTGAACCATTGATTGGGAAATACGCCCTAGAACTTGAACCAATCATTTCTGAGATAGTTATCTCAAACCCACTAGAAGATAGTGTGGTTGTATGATTGATTTGTAAATCTTGCTACCTTTCCATGAGTTCGATCTTATCCCAGGCCTTGATTGATTAACTGAACATCAAACCTGGGTAGATTGTTCGAAGAAAAAGATGTATCTCTGTAGACTCATCAATGAGAGCATAGCCTTGATGAAAGCCAAAATCGAGTTTAAAAAAGCCATTATGTGTGCAATAGGGTCTAAAGGATACCCAAAGCTCGAAAATGTGCCGATAGTAAAAGAATTTCCTGATGTGTTCCCTGATGAACTTCCGAGACTCCCTCTGACCCGAGAAGTGGAATTTGGAATCAAAGTGCAATCAGGGACAATACCAGTCTCTATTGCTCCATATAGAATCGGCCTAATCTAATTAAAAGAGTTGAAGTCCCAAATCCAAGATCATTTGGATAAGGGATTCATCCGACCGAGTTCCTCACCCTGGGGAGCACCATTCTTGTTTGTCAAGAAAAATGATGGATCGATGCAACTATGCAATAATTATCGCCAGTTGAATAAAGTAACAATAAATAATAAGTATTTGTTACCGAGGATCGATGACCTTTTTGACCAGTTGAAAGGTGCTTCTGTCTTCTTGTTGCGTGCTGTGATGTGCTATAAATGATACGCAAATAGTGCAAGTATACACATCGAATAAGTAATAAAGTGATGAGTGAGTATTGTCTCCACAGGGATTAGAGGCCAAACTAGCTTAGTCAAAACACCCAAAATTTCAGCTTGAAAATAAATGCGATAGCAAAAGGAAGCAGGTCAAGAAATGTTGTAGTAATTAACAGTAATGAAAACTGAGCTGAAATAAAGATACTTCGAATGTCCTCTAAAGTGTATGAAACTCTCTAATGGGATGATAGGCTGGGCTTGCTAAGGATCTCTATGTCTAAGCCTAAAGAATGTCTCGAACTATCTTGCCCACAACACACTCGGCAGAGCTTACCAAGGTGTCTCTACACTATCTCTAGCAAGAAACTTGATAAGAAGAATGCTATGGCAATACCTCTCAGTGTAAACCCCAACATACAACTATCCTTTAAGTTATACTCTTTTTAGCCATTAAAACTTTATCTTTATCTCTAAGGTGAGTTAGGGTTTTGCCTCTCAGTATCAAACCCCATTGTCCACGTAGATCTAAGCCAAACTCTCTCGGATATCAAACACCTAAGAAAATGATAACTCTCGAAGGCTCTTACAAGCTTAGGCATAAAAGAACAATGGACAAAGCATGCAAGGAACAAGAAAGCAACAAAACATTCATTCAAACTTGAAACATAAAAAAAGAACAAGCCCAAGCCACTTAAAACCAGTTCATGGTTGGGCAAATATGATCCAAAATTATTCTTTTAAAATAACCCATCCCAATAATAGGAAATAAGACAATCAAAGAAACTAAAGGAAGGGGAAAACTCTAAGTTGCCTTGGACTACCGTGAACCACTCTAAGCTTGCTGCTTCTCTCAAAGGCCAGCAAGAACACTCCTTGGAGCTTCAATAATGGAGGACACCACGATGGAGAAGATGAAGAAAGGTAGCTGCCTTTTTTCTCTTTCTTAGCTCACCTAGTAACCATTCCTTCGCCCCCTTTTAATATGGGTGTCATTTTCTTTATATAGTGGAGGCTCCTAGGGTTTTGTTCCCTTAATTCCAAGGGAATATTCCCTTCACATGTGGGCTCACAGTTGGCTGATAGGTTCACATGTGGGGCTGCAAAATATCTTCAATTCTTTGTCCTCTAGCACGCCTAGAAATGCTATCCAAAATGCTATGGCATTTTCCCTGCCTTGCTCCTCTTTTCCCTACACATCACCACACCAACCAAAACCTTCCCAAGCAGCACCATTTTTACAATGAAAACAAAACCAACAGCACCAAATGCAACTATATGAACTAATGCATCTATATGCCATGAAATGAGATGAAATGGGCTTGATTTTATAAAATAACTTAAGTAAAAAGGCATGAAATGTTAACCTTTTGCACGGTTAACACACCCCCAAACTTAAGCTATTTGTCACGGCCCAAATATTTTGGTCCGAGACAATTGCGCAAGGATCCGCCCAAGAGGTTCAAAGCGGATCATCGGGCTTGCCAAGACCACCAAACTTGGCCCAACACTTAGAGAATGTTAGAGAGCCCGATCGCATTGGCTTTTCAAAAATTGCAGGGGATAAGAAGTCAAACGAGGAATCTTGTCATATCGGGTGTGATCAACTATCTTAGGAAAGAAACCTACTAATTGATGTAATTAGGTAGGATTTGATATTCTTTCCTAGATTAGATATTCTTGTAAGGATTTGGGCTAATCTTGGCCATCCATGTAAATCGATCCGGACCATTGATTGAGTGGGAGCTCAACTGTAAGTAGAGATCCTCCCACCCTCATTTGTATGATCCATCTCATTCCATTCATTCTCTCATTTGAGAAGAGTAATAAGACTCTGAGGCATTTACTCTAGTTCTCTTTTGTCCCTTTCGATTGTTCTTGTTTCTTAAGCTCTTTGTTCTAGTTGCCTCTCGAGTGGCTAAGATTAGCCACCAAAGTTCTTAAAGTGCTTCCACATCCATCAAAGCCTTGAGGGCTTGTCCGAGCCTTTGGTGAGTAAGAGTACTCGCAAGGCTTGGTTAAGGCTGACTTAGGTGCGAGAATTGACTGATTAACGTCAAAGGCATCTAAGGTCGCATGGATCAGCTAGGGTTGAGCTCTAGCCCCGTGACAAGTGGTATTAGAGTGAGACAAGGGGGCTTGCGTTCGAGCCTACTTGGTGTTGCACTCACGTTAGGTGAGGATTTGATTGGAAGTAGCTCGTTGCAAAGAAGTGAGCGAGATGGCACCAAAGAGGAAGACATTGACAATGAATGAGGTAAGAGAAATTCTTGACGATTTCAATGATCAGACTTACTTTATTATGTCTCAGATAGAAGACTTGGTAAAAGTCACAACGTCGTTGGAGAAGAGGGTTGCTAGACTTGATGAATCTGAGCATAGAGCCAAGGAAACCCAAGGTGTTTTCGAGTACCGAAATGACTAGGTGGAGTTCATGGAGGACCGGTTCAAGGATGAGCGCAATGAGTTCTCAACGAGTTGGTGAATGTTCAAGGGAGTAATGCTTGTGAAGCCAAGGTGAAAGCTTTGCGGATCGAGGTGAATGAGCTCAAGGAAGAGCTACTCAGTTGCAAGGCTGCAATGAGTGAATGGGGTGTGCTCAACACCTTCTTAGAGGGACTTAGCCCTGGGGTGAGGCTTACGTTTGAGCAAAGGGGTGCCCAAATTCGAGAGGCCAAAGATGAGGCCGAGTTGCTAATCAAGCCTGGAGGAGAGAAACCAGTCAGTACCGAGACGACTAAGCCCATGACGGGAGATAGTGGGAGTGGCAAGGCTAAGTCTATGCCAGAAAAGAAGGCGAGCAAGAAGAAAAAGTGTTACTTCTATGATGGCCCACATGTGGTAAGGAGTTGTCCTGAGAAGAATCACCTTGCTGCACTCATCAAGGAAGAAGATGAGCCATAAGGAAGAGTAGGGCGACTTGTCGCAATTGCAAGTGTCAATAAGCCAAGGGAGATACAAGGTGCGACTACGAGTGCCAAAGTAGTCAATACAAGGTCGAGCCCCAGTGCGATAGCAAATGAGAAAGTCGTCAAGTCAAGGGTAAAAAGGAAGAAATTGGAGTACTACTAGTGTAAGGGGCCTCACAAGTTGCGGAGATGCCCAATTCGAGCCAAGGGGTCCAAGATGAGGGACGAGCCCGAAGGGAGCGAGGCTGCAAAGCTTGGTTCAAAACCGTCTAGTTCTGCCAAAGCCAAGGGAGACCGAAAGAAGAAAGGGGCAAACATGTCCGAGAAGGCTACGAGAGAGCTTACCGAGGATGTTCGGGGAAAGAACATCGCTTTTGAGACCATTGGAGTGTCCAAAGGGGCCAAGCCAGGGAGGGACATTGCAACTGTGGAGACACCACCCATGGGCAAGGTGGGAAACGAGTGAAGGACTTCAAGGAAGAAGTATCGATGCAAGAGGAAACACCAAACTTCGAGGAAGAAGGGTTGATGCAAGAAGAGTGCACCAAACTTCATGTTAGAAGGGCGGATACAACAAGGGGCAACGAACCTTGGGAAAAAGAGGCCGATGCGTGCAAAGAACTTCAATGAAGAAGGTTCGATGCAAAGGGGGCCAGACTTCGTGGAGAAAGAAAGGCTGACCCATTTTAGAGTAAATGCAACCAAGAGGAAGGTACATCTCAAACACAACTCTAGTGTTTTTGAGTTTGATTTGTCATCATTGATGAGTGTAGGTCGAGTAAGACATAGCTTTCATTGCTAAGGAGATGAAGCTTGGAAGGGACCTTTCAGAGTTCTAGGGAGCCAAAATGATGGATTGACGAGTCTGAGAGTTTGTCCGGTGTTCAATGTGGTGATACCCAAGACTTTGCCGTGGGGCCAAGGCAAATCAAGGCTTGTAAGAGAAGGATCCTACGATGGATATGTATCCGGAGGTGTCATAGCATGTGACATCACTTGGTGGAAAGAGTCGGAGCGAGCAGTCCTTATAGGAGGACATGAGCAAGTTAAGACATCGGGAAGCCACCAAGATGATGTGAGTAATGGTGCAGAGGATCGAGGAGTTCCATGGAGGAAAGATCCGAGGCAAGAAGCTCATATGGGGGAACCGCACCAAGCCAAGGCAACAAGTAGCAGAATCCAAGGTGGCCCTACCCAAGATCATTCTAGTGCAACGACGAGGGCGTTGCTAAGTTCAGTGGGGGAGAATGTCACGGCCCAAATATTTTGGTCCGAGATAATTCGCAAGGATCCGTCCAAGAGGTTCAAAGGGGATCATTGGGCTTGCCAAGACCACCAAACTTGGCCCTACACTTGGAGAATGCTAGAGAGCCCAAACACATTGGCTTTTTAGAAATGGCAGGGGACAAAAAGTCAAACGAGGAATCTTTCCATATCGGGTGTGATCAGCTATCTGAGGAAAAAACATACTAACTGATGTAATTAGGTAGGATTTGATATTCATTCTTAGATTAGAGATTCTTGTAAGGATTTGGGCTAATCCTGGCCATCCATGTAAATCGATCTCGACCATTGATTGAGTGGGAGCTCAACTATAAATAGAGAGCCTCCCACCTCATTTGTATGATCCATCTCATTCCATTCATTATCTCTTTTGAGAAGAGTAATAAGACTCTGAGGCATTTACTCTATTTCTCTCTTGTCCCTTTCGATTGTTCTTGTTTCTTAAGCTCTTTATTCTAGTTGCCTCCCGAGTGGCTAAGAATAGCCAGCATAGTGCTTAAAGCACTTCCGCATCCATCAAATCCTTGAGGGCTTATCCGAGCCTTTGGCGAGCAGGAGTACTTGCAAGGCATGGTTAACGCTGACTTAGGCGCGAGAATCGACCGATTAGCGTCAAAGGCATCTAAGGCTGCACAGATCAGCTAGGATTGAGCTCTAGCCCCGTGACATATTGCTTATCCTCAAGAAATAAACAAAAACAAATAGAAGAATGCTATAACATTAAATCAGCTCAAGACCGGGCTATGGCAAAATTTCAATCCTCAAAAAATAAAGGCTTCAACATGCTAGACAGTTTTGAGATTTTAAGAACTTCTCCTTAGGTCGAGATTCTTCGAGTGTGTGTGTATGTGACTACATCCTCCCTACACTTAACAAAGTTAAAAGATCATTGGGTAGGTTCTCAAGTTTGCCCTAGCTTTTCTTAATTAATTTAAGCACAAGATACTCCCATATTTAGCTTATTTTTTCTTTTTTTTGTTTTGTACTGCTACGAGGAGAGTCAGCTCATCACAACTACCTTCCTAGACCTGAAAATGAAGTGGAGCAAACACCCTATTCCCTAACCTATTAAGCAGAGTCATCCCGTGACTACTTTCATTCACTCATACGCTATTGCTGCCATTTATTAAAGGGGTTTTCCAAGCAATGCAACACATACATGAGTGTCCCTCTACATTTATGCCAAAGCATTTATTTGAGATTCAACACAAACAAAAAGAGAGCTAATTAAGCCTTTAAGATCCCATTTATCATTCAAGTTCATTTTTCATATTTAAACTAAAGCATACGAGAGTTCTTTCACCCAAAATCATCTAACAATTTTAAACATAAAGAGCATGCCATCATGTAAAACTCACATCATGAAGTATCAAAACCTAAAAGTAGTTCTAACAATCTCAGTAGTCACATGTATTCAATCAATTTACAGCCATAAGATTCAAATACTCATCATCGGACATCATCAACTTATTCACAAAACTATCTTTAAACTAGCAAAATTCTGTTTATCACCAAATGCTAATGCAAATGACTAACTATGAACACCAACACCCTCAAACTTGAAGGATGTAGTGTCCTCAATTCATGAAAATAAAATGAACTAAGCTAAATATACAAATGCATATTACCTCTTAAAAAAATCTATTTTGGTGTTTTTGGCTTGTGTCCTTGGTGCTTGATTATCCTCTTCTTTTTCAATGTTGCGATGGGCTCGTCGGCCTCATCTTGTTGGGCTGGTTTTCAACAAGACCCTCTTGGATTTGCTGAGCATCATCAATTTTATCACCATTAGAGGGGGTATTCCATACACTTCTTGTCATGCGCTTTAGGCGACTCCTTACTTTTGCTATAGCATCTGGAGTTAGGGCAGGTTGTGATACAAGAGCATCTTCAGCTATCTCATCTTTTTCACTGTCAATATCGAAAGGATCTTCGGTTGGTGGTGGTGTGGTACTGAGGGGAGCTTTTCCTTTCTTTTGCTTCACTATACGAGGACTTTGTATGACGGTGGAAGTGGTTGTTGTTTCTAGAATAGATGTTGGAGTTGGAGATGAGACTCTTTACGGAACAGGTGGTGGGCGTTTTGTTGCAGTTGCCTTCGGAGCTGGTGTAGCTCGCTGGGCTGGCTGGTCCTTCTTGGGCATAAACAAGTCTTCAGGGAAGGGTGAGAAGTCATTCTCCATGTGCGGGAACATCTCCTTAAAGTAAGAGTTAATTACCGCATCCCTTTTCTTGATATACTTGAAATAAGTTGTCAAGTTTCCCTTCATCTCGTCCATCTCCTCTTGCATGTTCTTAGTAAAGGCAACGAGGGTTGCGATTCTTGCTGCAACAATGGTTCTGGTACACCCTCCAACGTTTTCGCTGGAGAATCCTCATCAAATCCTCTAAGTCCAGGGATTTGGTCTGGGGTTAATGCACCATTGCCCTTCTCGATCTCGTCCTCTTGAGGGTCTTCAAAGACTTGTTTTTTGCGGCGGAGTGCCGTGATGAGATTAGGGAAGATGAGAGGGCTCGACTTTCTCTTTAAGCAGGAGTAAACTTCCTCAACAATCAGTTTATCAACATCAATTTGTCGTTCATTGAGGATGGAGTGTAGCAACAGTAACCTGGTGATGTGCACCGTAGTAGTATGGGAGGTGGGCATCAGGAGAGTCTTCAGGTAATGGTTCCACAATTTAGCTTTAGGTTTGAGGCGTCCTCTATCAACAGCCCTGCTTGCGGGGTCCAATTTCATATTAGAAAAGCATAGATCTTCCAAGACCTCCTTGTATGTCTGCGCATCTGCAGAATCGGCAAAGGAAGTGTGATGGTCCATGACGTTCTTTAACCTATAGAACTTGTTTATTGCACCAGCGGTAAATTTAATTTGTTCCCCTCGCACATAATGACAGATTGGGTAGGACTCGTCAAGTGGGCATAGAACTCCCTGACCAAAGAGATAGAGATGTCGCCAGGGTGTTGGACAAAGGTCCCCCAGTCATGCTTAGCGATGACATCTAGGACTTCCTTGTCGAAGCCTCTTTCCTCTTCCAATGAAACTTTCAGGCCTTGTTTCGGGTAGACCTTGCAATCTTTAATCTGTTGGAATCGTTCCTTTGCTCCTTCATCGAATAACCTTTTGATTTCAACAGTTGGTTGAGCTTGGCACTACTAGAAGCACTGGTGACGTTTTTCCAGTGAGCCATCGTTGCGATGTGAGGGTAACGATTTTTGAAACTCTTAAGGTTTTGGGGGAAGTTTGAATAGGTTTGGTAGAGAAGATGAAGAAGTGGAGTTTAAGGGAATAAAAGAAAGAGGGGAAAATTATGGGATTGGAAGTTTAAGGGAGGGTAACTGACACAAGTTATAGGAGAGAGAAAGGTGTTGGTGGCAGTTTCATGTTATGGGGAAGAGAAAGAATATGACAAGGGTTTAATGAAAAGTAAAAAGTAAGGGAGAGAATATTGAAGGGTGATGATGAGCTAGGGTTTGAAAAGTTGTAATGGGGATAAAATCCCCCCTTTTTACCTTTTTAATGCCGCCCCCAATCATAGGAAATGTTTTGGCTTTATAACTTCCCTTATGTGGAAGAAGGACAAAGCCCGTCTTAAATTAAAGTTGCACCAAACCTGCATGAAACCCTAGCCTGCCACCTGCAACCATGGGGGAAGAACTGACAAAACATATTAAAGAAAACAAAAAGGCATGAGACAAAATAAAAGACTAAGGAATAAAGAGCTAAAAACAATAATAATTTTTTTATGAACTTTAAAAACAGAAAACGCTATAGGAAAATAGAAAGGAGAAAGGGTGCAAACTCTTATGGATCATTAAGAAACATGGAGGATTTGTCTCGCATGATCGGGGATCCATTGTACATCTTCAATCTTTGACCATTTACCTTGAAGATGGTGTCATCATCCATTTTTTTAATATACACGGCACCATGAGGGTAAACCTTGTGCACGATAAAAGGGCCTGACCATCGGGATTTCAGCTTGCCTTGGAAAAGCTTAAGACGTGAGTTGTAGAGAAGGACTTGTTGGCCTTCCGAAAAATGTCGTGGCAAAATATGTTTGTCATGCCACTTCTTAGTCTCCCCCTTATAGAGGCGTGCATTCTCGTAAGCCTGGGTCCTAAATTCCTCCATCTCATTTAACTCCAAAAGCCTTTTTTTCTCTGGCTATCTGGGCACCCATATTAATCTTTTTGATTGCCCAATAGGCTTTATGTTTGAGTTCAACGGGAAGGTGACAAGCCTTGCCATAGACCATCATGAATAGAGACATCCCCAAGGGTGTCTTAAAGGATGTTCGATACGCCTACAATGCTTTATCAAGTTTTGGAGACTAATTTTTCCTCTTGGGGTTAACCACATTTTCTAAAATCTACTTTATTTCTTGATTCAAGATTTCAGCTTGGCCATTGGTCTGATGGCGGTATGCCGTAGCAATTTTATGTCGCACTCTATACCATTGCAATGCTTTAGCAATAAGCCTATTGTCAAAGTGGGTTCCTTCATCACTTATGATGGCTCTTGGGGTTCCAAATCTTGTGAAGAAACTTCAAAACAATCTTGGATTCATTCTTCGGTGTAGCTATTGCTTCAACCCATTCCAACACATAGCCAACAGCTAATAGGATGTAGATATCTCTGAAAGATGATGGGAAGGGTCTCATGAAATCAATTCCCCATACATCAAAGAGTTCTGCCTCTAGAATGCATTGCAATGGCATTTCATGCCTTCGAGAAATGTTCTCTGTCATTTGGCATCTATCGCATACCTTGCGGAATTCATGTGCATCTCTGAAAAGTGTGGGCTAATAGAATCATGATTGTATGACCTTTGCAGCAGTCCTAGTTCCTCCAAAATAGCCTCCACATGAAGACGAATGGCAATGAAATAGAATCTCATTTTGCTCCTCTTCGGAGACACATCTCCTAATCATTTGGTCAGCATATTACTTAACAAATAGGGCTCATCCCAAAAGTAGAATCGCACGTCATGCCTAAACTTCTTTTTACCCTAGCTATACAAATTAGGAGGAAAAATACTACTAACAAGAAAGTTAACAATATTAGTATACCATGGAATTGCTGTAGCATATAATAATTTCTCATCAGGGAATTCTTCCTTAATTTCTAATATCTCATTGTTTTCAGCTTTATTTTCTATCCTAGAAAGATGGTCAACAACCTGATTCTCACAACCCTTTCTATCCTTAACCTCCAAGTCAAACTCTTGCAAAAGAAGTATCCACCTAACAAGTCTAGGTTTAGCATCCTTTTTAGTCACTAAGTATTTTATAGCAGAATGATCGGTGTGTATAATGACCTTAGTGTCTATCAAGGATGCTCAAAACTTATCAAAGGCAAACATAACGGCTAGCAGTTCTTTTTCAGTGGTTGTGTAATTTATTTGTGCATCATTCAAGGTACGACTAGCATAATAAACAACATGGAAATTTTACCTCAACGTTGTCCAAGTACTGCCCCTACTGTGTAGTCACTTGCATCACACATCAACTCAAATGGTGAGGTCCAATCTGAGGGAACAACTATGGGTGCTGAGATGAGCTTCTCCTTGAGTTCCTTAAATACGTTGTAGCATTTTGCATCAAAGATGAAGGGCTGATTTTGCTGAAGCAAATTACATAATGGCTTGGAGATTTTGGAGAAGTTCTTAATGAACCTCTCATAGAAGCCTGCATGCCCCAAAAAACTTTGAATCCCCTTTACTATGGTAGGTGGTGGTAGCTTCTCGATTACTTCAACCTTGACCTTGTCTACTTCTATCCATTGTTGAGAGATTTTGTGGCCTAGAACAATACCTTCAGTCACCATAAAATGACATTTCTCCCAATTGAGCACTAAGTCTGCTTTTTCGCATCTCTTGAGTACCTTGACCAAATTGCCTAAACATGAGTCAAAAGTATCTCCGAAGACTGAAAAATCATCCATGAAGATCTCCAAAAATTCTTCAACCATGTCAGAAAAGATGGCCAACATGCACCTTTGAAAAGTAGCTGGAGCATTGCAAAGCCCAAAGGGCATCCTTCGAAATGCGTAAGTACCGTAAGGGCAAGTAAATGTTGTCTTCTCTTGATCCTCCGGTTCTATAGCAATCTGATTGTACCCTGAATATCCATTAAGGAAATAGTAAAAGGATTTGCCCGCCAGTCGATCTAGCATTTGATCAATGAACAGGAGGTGAAAATGGTCCTTCTTGGTTGCCTTGTTGAGCTTCTGATAGTCCATACAAATTCTCCACCCCGTGATGGTCCTTGTTGGTAAGAGCTCATTGTCCTCATTGCTCACCACGGTGATGCCTCCTTTCTTCGGTACACATTGTACCAAGCTGACCCATAAACTATTGGATACTGGGTAGATAACTCCCTCATCGAGCCATTTGATTATCTAATCATCACCATTTTTTTCATGACTGGATTGATCCTTCTTTGGGGTTCAACAGAATTGCTGTGACAATCATCAAGCAAAATTTTGTGCATGCAAATAGTAGGGCTCACACCCTTAAAATTAGCCATAGTCCACCCTAAAGCTTTCTTACGTTGAGATAACATATTTATTAAGCTGCATTCTTTCTTAGGGGTTAGATTATAAGAGATTATCACAGACAAAGACTCATTACTACCCAAATAAGCATATTTAAGATGTAAAGGTAATGGCTTCAACTTTAAAGTGGGAGCATGCTCAAGTGAGGGTTTAGGAGGGAAAAAATTGACAAATTCTAAAGGTTTGAAATGCATACCTGGTCTAGTGATGATTAAGCTGGACTATTGCACCTCTAATGGGAACTCATAAAGCTTTTCATTATCCTCCTCATTGAGTTTCACATAGTCCTTAATTTCCACAAAATTGCTGCAGCATAATTCTGGATCCCCCTCTTCTGCCATAGCATCTATGTGTTGACACTCCTCATATTCATCCACATATCTGAGGGTGTTGAAGACGTTTATAGTCACCTTTTGATCAGCCACCCTCATGATGAACTTACCCTTTTCACAATCAATTAGAATTCGACCAGTTGCCAAGAAAGGCCGTCCTAAGATAATAGGTGCTTTGCCATCTACTTCGCAATCGAGGATGACGAAATCAGCTGGGAAGACAAATTTGCCCATCTTGACCACAACGTCTTGTATCTTTCCTTCTGGTCGGACATGAGATCGATCCGCTAGTTGCAAGATTACGGTGGTGGGTCTTGCATCTCCCATTCCAAGCTTTATAAAGACTGACTTGGGCATCAAATTGACACTAGACCCAAGGTCGCATAGAGCTTTACCCATGTAATGGAACATGGAATGATAAAGTTGCTCGAATCACTCCTTTTAGGTGGCAAATTGCTTAGCACCAAACAACATTCTTTTGCTGTAGCAATAGTCTCGTACTTCTCAACCTTCTTTTTCTTGGTGACAATATCCTTGAGAAACTTAGCATATGTAGGCATTTGGTCAATGGCCTCCAGAAATGGAACATTGATATGCAACTGGTCAAGAATATCTACAATTTTGTGAATTGAAGGTCATCTTTTTGCTTCTTCAACCATTGAGGGAAGGTGGTGGGGGTCAAACTTCTTCTTCTACTCGTGGGGATCTTTCTTTTGCTATAGCAATGTTCTGTTCTCCATCAGCAGGTTCGTTTATCGAGCCATCATTCTCTTTCCCTTCTTGAGCTGAATCTTCTTACAAAGCAGATTCCTTAGCCATAGGTTTAGGGTTGGGGTCTTCTATTTTATTTCCCCCAAACTTATCTTCTTTGTTAAGTTGGGTGCCACTCTTGAAAATGTGTGCTCTACACTGCTCCTTGCCATGATTTTTAGCGACTTCAGTATCACTAGGAAAACTACCTCGAGCCTGAGCATGCGGAGCTTGTGCAATCTGTCCCATTTGGGTTTCCAAAGCCTTCAAGGAAGTGCTATGGCTTTGAAGTAATGCACCTTGGATCTTTATAGACGTTGCATGGTCTTGGAATAAAGCCTTCGTGGTTGACATAAAATATTGGAGAGTAGCTTCTAAGGAATTGTTGTTCGATGAAGAGGCTGAACCCTTGTTATTATTTTGCCATGGCATATTTTGCTGGAAACCTTGGGATTCAGTCTGATTGTGGTGCCTACTCGAGCTGCCAGCATTGTGGTTTCCTTGATTCCCCCAAGCAAGATTAGGATGCTGACGCCACCTTGGATTATAAGTGTTTGAGTAGGGGTTGTGATTACTCCTGTTAAAGTTTCACACATAGTTGGTAGACTCGTGATTTTCAAGACACTCAACTCACATGATGGGTTCCATTGCACCTAACAATGATGACATTCAAAACCAGATTTTGAGTGAAACTCATTCGAGTTCTTTCTCTGTCCATCCTGGAGCTACCAAGATGTATAAAGACTTAAAGGAGCTGCATTGGTGGTCTGGTATAAAAGCTGAGATTACAGATTTTGTGGCAAGGTATCTGACCTGCCAACGGGTTAAAGATGAGCACAAGGTGCCTACCGGTCTTCTACATCCTATCGAGCTTCCACAATGGAAATGGGAGTGTATCACGATGGATTTCGTAAGTGGTCTACCAATGACACTTAAGAAGAATGATGCTATCTAGGTCATTGTAGATCGATTCACTAAGTCTGCTCATTTTCTTCCGGTAAGAATAGACTTCAGCTTGCCTAGACTTGCTGAGTTGTACATTCGTGAAGTCATCTGTTTGCACGGAGTTCTTCTGTCCATCATCTCCGACCATGATCCACATTTTGCATCTCAGTTTTGGAGAGCCCTACATGAAGCTTTGGGAATGTGAGTGCACCTAAGCACTACTTTCTACCCTCAAACCGATGGCCAATCTGAAAGGGTTATTCAGGTAACCTTATTTCTCTTTTATCCATATGTATGAGTGTTCAGTATCAATCCGAGTTCTTCCTTGTAGATTCTGGAAGATATGCTACGAGCCTATGTTATCAATTTTGGACATACATGGGAGAAATCTTTACTGCTAGTGGAGTTTGCATACAAAAATAGTTATCAACCTTCGATTCAAATGGCTCCTTATGAAGCTTTGTATGGAAGAAGATGTAGAACTCCTATCTTCTGGACCAAGCTTGGTAAAGGCAAAGTGTTCGGTCCTGACTTACTTCAGGAAACCGATGAAAGGGTAATTATCATTCGTGACCGGCTCAAAGCTGCATTCGACCGACAAAAAGCCTATGCTGATTTGAGAAGAAGGGACATTCAGTACGAGGTTGGTGAGAAAGCCTTCCTTACATTGGCCTGTTTGAAGTAATTGAGCAAGCTGGGCCTGTTGCTTATCGACTAGCTCTCACTAAAGAGTTAAGTCATATACATAACGTCTTCCACGTGTCTATGCTATGGATGTACCAATCCGATCCTTCCCATGTGATCGAGTCGTAGTCTGTGGAAATTCAGTCAACCTAACGTACGAGGATGAACCAGTGTAGATCCTCGCACGAGAAGTCAAGAGACTTCGAAACAAGTCTATGCCTCTAGTAAGAGTTCTTTGGAGGATTCACTCAGTGGAGGAAACAACCTGGGAGCCAGAGGAGACGATGCAGAAGCAGTATCCTCATCTCTTCGGCTAAAGTGAAAATTCAAGGATGAATTTTCGTAAGGGGGAGAGTTGTCACACCCTGAAAACCAGTCTATTCGGAATTAGGACCCCTAATTTTGATCCTAAAGCAATTCCTTAATTTTTGACTAGCTCAAAAAGTGGAGAAGGACCCCTCGTCATCTCCAACAAAAGCTAGGCATAAAGGAGTTGAAATTCGAGAGCCTTGAAATGATCGAAATTCAAGGTGAGTGTAGTTATGTCAAGGAATAGGCTAGGTGTCATCCCATTGCATTTGTTTTATGTTTACAACTTGTATCTCGTTGGAAGGCTCAAGTAGAGCAAATCACATGTGGATTCTAATGGTAAGCATGATAAGTACTTATTGTTGCTTGATACATTTGTAAGCTTATAAACGATATCCGAACTATGTTATACATATGGATTTTGTCACGAATATGCTATGATATGATATGTAGAGCCAAGGCTCAAGTTTGTAAGCTAACATGTTATGGCCTATGGGCATAAGGTAAGTTTTGTGATAAATTATGTAAACTTGGACACTTGTAGACTTTGGATAGAATTGGCATGCCATAGGATTATTCGAGCTCACTATATAAGGGATTGGACTACGGTGAGGGGCTACGACCTATATGTGGGGAGAAAAGGTTAGATTGTGTAAGGGACTCTGAAGCTACGGCCTATCTTTGTCATATGAGGAGTACGGGGAATCCGTGTATCCATTGATTGCTATGTCCAAGGAAATGATATGAGTTTATGCTTTGCATTTGGTATATGAAATATGATAATTGTCTTGAGCATGATCTATATATGACTAATAATACACTTATGTCATTCATGCAAATGAAACTGTCCAAACTTGTATCGACATAGTTGAGGACCGTATCGGTACCGCATGCAAGGGTGACAACCCAATTCCTAGCAATTCAAAAACTCGTATTGGTACAACTTGACATGTATCGATATGGGTTGACTAATGTTGACTTTGACCATAACCTATTTTGATACACTCTATGCCCGTACCGATACCATTAATTTTCTAGACCTCACTACCCAAAGTCGTATCGAAACATTTTGAAGCCGTATCGATATGCTTGGGTTGACCTACACTTTGACTGACCAAATATGCACTATCGTACCGAAATAGGTAGACCCGTATCCGTACAGCCTGCACTGTAATGCCAAATTTTATCTGGTTTTTAATTGAATTAACCTATCTTACGGTGTCCAAATGCAATGAAATTTTACCAGCAATATCCAATCACTACAATCTACTAGCATATAAAATTTTAGGGTTATCCAAATCCATTTACCAAGTTTTCAATCTTATGAGCCAAGTAGGCCATTTTAACCAATTTTAGGCCATCCCAAAAGGCCATTTAGTGCTTTAGGCATCTTTACACCACAACCATAAAACATACTTATCAAAAGGACCATACATGACTATTCTAAGTACTATGCAAATATGACTGATCTATGTCAGGGATAGGGTGAAATTATCGTTAAATAGTATTCCATCCGGATCTTTAGAATCTGGGACTGATCTATGTCAGAATTTCCATGTTAGATTTAATTTTACAAATATGACTGGTAAACTGCGTAATGACATTACTTCTTTTTGTCAAACAGATGACGAGTCTAGGTACGAGGCTTGGGATCGATATAAAGAGCTTCAACGCAAATGTCTCATGCATAGATTCAGAGATTAGACGAAAGTAGTGATGTTTTACAATAGAGTAAATGCACCAATGAGGATGATTGTAGATGCCTCAGTAAATGGTACACTCCTAGACAAATCACCGGAGAAAGCTTTGGAGATTCTAGAAAGACTTGCCAACAATGATTATCAGTTTCCAACCACCAGAAGGGGAACAATGAGGCAAAATGCCTCGGTAATTGAGCATGATTCGTTGTATGCTATCTCTACACAATTGGTTGCTTTAGTCAACATGGTTAAGAACATGCAACGACCTTGTAACATACAAGAGGTCAAGGTAGTAGATTCATTTTGTGATTCTTGTAATGGTAATCATGATTCTTCTGAGTGTCCACAAAACCCAGAGTACAGTTTTGTGTTGGAAACTACAACCAGAACAATAACACATATTCCAACACATACAATCTAGCATGGCAGCAACACCCAAATTTCTCGTGGAGTAACCAGAATAACTCCAACAATCAGAATTGCCACAATGCTGAAACATTAGAATTCCGAAAGAACATGCCATGAAAATAGTTGCCACAACAACAGTCATCACCAACTAGTTCTTTGAAAAACTCTTTAAAAGCTTTTATGCTCAAAACTAAATCTTATATGGTTGAGACTAGTAATTTCATGAAAAAGACTAACGTTTTTATCAACAGTACCGAGATGACGATACAGAATCAAGGAGTAGCTTTGAAAGTATTCGAGACATAGGTAGGGCAATTTGCCCAAGTCCTGAGTACAAGGCCACAAGGTAGTCTGCCCAGCGGCACTGAGGTTGTACGAGGAATGGGCCATGAACAGTGTAAGGTGATCACCACCCGAAGTGGACCAAAAGCAAATGATGAACCTATCCAATCTGAGGATCGTAATTGGCCATCAGGGTAGTCCCCTATTTAGAAAGATATACCTAGCAACAATGCCATATAAATCGTAGATGATGAGCCTTCAGTAGTTGCCACGACAAGTCGACTTGCCGCGACAAGTTCATACAACAATGCCAAGTTAGATGAGACGAGTAAAGGCAAGGAAATCAAATTGCCACTACCATTCCGACAGAGGGTGAAGAGGCAGAAGCATGAATACTAGTTCAAGAAGTTTCTTGACATCTTGAAGCAAGTTCACATCAACTTGCCACTAGTTGAGGTGATAGAGCAGATGTCGAGTTATGATAAGTTCCTTAAAGACATTGTCTCTAAGCGAACAATCCTTAGCGAGTTTAAGACAGTTGCATTGATAGAGGGATGTATGGCAATGTTGCATAACCGACTGCCACCCAAACTGAAAGATCCAGGTAGTTTTACAATACCTTGTGCCATCGGTAATGGCTATGTTGGGAAGGCACTATGTGACCTTGGAGCGAGCATAAACCTTATGCCCAAATCTTTTTTTCAAAGATTAGGCATAGGGAAGGCAAGACCTACTACAGTCATATTACATCTTCCAGACAGATCTTATGCTCATCTAGAGGAAAAAATCGAAGACATTTGGTAATAGTGGATAAATTTATTTTTCCCACTGACTTTATTGTTTTGGATTGTGAAGTAGATAAGTTCGTACGTATTATTCTTAGGAGACCATTATTAGCAACGAGGAGGACCTTGATCGATGTTGAGAAAGGACAGCTCACTATGCCTGTGAATGAGTAGCAAGTCACGCTCAATGTTTTCAAAACCCTAAAGTATGTTGATGACCCTAAAGAATGCCAGACTATACAGGACACCACTAAATTTAATTTTGATGTGGAGGAGTATTGCCATGAAAATTTAATTGTCAAGCCTAAAAAACTTGAGGAGCCAAACAATGAGGCGTGATACCACAACTGTAACACCCCCTTACTCGGCCTAGTCGAGAACCGGGTTAGAGCGTGCTACTGGTGAACGGTGCGATAAAATTTTATTCAGTAAACAATATTATGACTTCATTATGAATTTAAACATTGCTAATATAAACATAAATCCATTTGACCCAAATAGAAACAAAGAATCGTCATGCAAGACTATTTCTTAACTTCTATAATTTTAGGGATTAAACTGCAAATTCTATAATTTAGAGGTCCCTTTCTATAATTAGCCATACTACAATGAAATTAAGTTCAATGAAAACAAGCTTGTAATTTTTCATACTATTCGGAGTTCATTTACTTATTCAATTAAGCTATATTATTTTTAGTGACCATTTTGTAAAACTGGTTTCTACATCTTTTAACTAAACTTTGACTAACACTGTATCGATACTCTAAGGGTCGTATCGATACGATAAGCCTAGTTTCATATTTTCAGATTCAAGGATGTGAAACTCGTACCAATACTGCTAATCCTGTATCGATACGTGTTGACTGTGTTGAACTCGTACCATTCACCGATAGCACGCTCTGACCCAGTTCTCGACCAGGTTGACATTCTTCTAAGTTGCAGACTGAACAGGAAAAGAGGTTGACTGACATGTCGGCGCAACACAAGAGGGCAATTGGTTGGACAATCGCAGATCTAAAGGGAATCAGCCCGATAGTATGTATGCACAAGATCCTATTAGAGGAAGGCCACAACAATTCCATTGAGGCTGAAAGAAGGCTTAACCCCACCATGAAGCAAGTCGTGATGAAAGAAATAATAAAGTGGATTGATGCTAGTATTACATATCCAATTTTCAACAGTGCATAGGTAAGTCTGGTACAATATGTACCCAAAAAAGGGAGGTATGACTGTGGTAAGTAATGAATATAATGAACTCATTCCAACTAGAACTATCACTGGTTGGATAGTTTGCATGGGTTACCGTAAATTGAATGAAGCTACTAGGAAAGATCATTTTCCTTTACCCTTTATTGACCAGATGCTTGACTGTCTTGCAGGAGAATCCTTTTATTTTTTTTCTTGATGGATACTCAGGTTATAACCAAATTGCCTTAGTGTCGGAAGACCAAGAAAAGACCACCTTCACCTACCTTTTTGGTACATATGCATTTTAGAGGATGTTGTTCAGATTGTGCAATGCTCCAATAACCTCCAGAAGTTTATGATGGCGATTTCTCCTATATGGGGGAAGATTTCCTAAAAATCTTTATGGACAACTTCTTGATATTCAGAGATTGTTTTGACAATTGCCTCGTCAATTTGGAGAAGGTGTTAGCACGCTGTGAAGAATCTGACCTAGTTTTAAACTTGGAGAAGTGACACTTTATGGTGGACGAAGGTAACATGATTGGTCACAAGAATTCATCTAAGGGGATCGATGTAGACAAGGCCAAGGTGGACGTGATTGAGAAATTGCTACCATCGAATTCAGTCAAAGGGATCTGAAGTTTTCTCAAACATGCATTCATAATTTTTTCTAAGATTTCTAAACTTTTGTGTAATTTGCTTGAACAGGACAAGGCCTTAAATTTTGATTATTCATATGCTACGTCATTTGAAGCCCTAAATAAGCAACTTGCCAGGGCACCTATTGTCGTTCCCCCTGATTGGTCCCTAGCTTTCGAGCTCATGTGCGATGCGAGCAATTTTGCGATAGGAGCTGTTTTAGGCCGACAGAAAGGTAAATTCTTCCATTTGATATACTATGCTAGCAAAACTCTTAATGGTTCTCAATTGAATTATACCACAACTTAAAAGGAATTGATAGCGGTAGTATTCACATTTGATAAGTTTCGTCCTTATTTGATTGGTACAAATGTAATTCTTCACACAGACCATTTGGAAATTAAGTATTTAATTGCTAAGAATATGCCAAACCTCATTTAATTCGTTGGATATTACTTTTACAAGAGTTTGACATCGAAATTAAGGATAGAAAAAGATTGAAGAACCAAGTTGCTGATCACTTGTCAAGGCTGGAAGGGGGTAGTAAAGATGATGATCCTTTGGAGATACATGACGTATTCCTGGATGAGTAGTTGTTGGTTGCCGCGACAACTCCCTAGTATGCAAATTTAGTAAATTTTCTTGTGAGCGATATTATACCTTATGACCTTACTCACCAAGCAAAGAAGTGGTTCCTATATGATGCTAAGCATTATTATTGGGACGAGTTTCTTTTGTATAAACAATGTGCAGATCAAGTCATACGACAATGAGTTCCTGAGGAGGAACAACAAAATGTGCTTATACAATGTTATTCATCACCTAATGGAGGCCATTTTGGAGGTACTCGCACAATAGCTAAAGTCTTACAGTCAAGCTTTTACTGGCCAACTCGCTATAAAGATGCCTATGAGTTCTACAAGAGGTGTGATCGATGCCAGCAGATGGGGAATATATCAAGGTGACATGAGATGCCATAATAGAATATTCTCGAGGTAGAATTGTTCAATGTATGGGGTATCAATTTCATGGGGCCCTTCCCATCATCGTTCGGTAATTTATACATCTTACTTGCCATGGACTACATGTCCAAATGGGTTGAGGCAGCTGCAGTTCCCAGAAATGATTCCAAGATTGTGCAGCAATTCTTGCAGAAAAACATATTTACACTGTTCAGAATGTCGAGGGTAATTATAAACGATGAAGGTAAACATTTTGACAATAAACTTATTGTCAAGATGTTACAACACTTTAGAGTGACTCACAAAGTTGCCACGACATATCACTTGCAAACTAACGGGCATGCTAAAATTTCTAACCGAGAGTTGAAGATTATCCGTCATAAGGTTTTCAATCCTTCACAAAAGGATTGGTTTGTAAGAATTGATGATGAACTTTGGCCCTGCCGAACAACATTAACGACGCCTCCAAGCATGTCTTCTTACATACTTGTCTACGGCAAGACTTGCCACCTGCTGGTAGAGATCGAGCATAAGGCCTATTGGGCAATCAAGACCATGAACATGGACTGAGAGAGAGTAGGACAAAAGTGCTTACTGGACTTGAACGAGATGGAAGAATTTCGTGCATTAGCTTACGACAATACCAGACTCTATAAAGAGAAGACGAAACGATGGCATGCCAAAAAGCTTTTTCCGCGAAAATTTTTGCCACGGCAACTGGTGCTTCTATATAATTCTCGCTTTAGACATTTTCCTGGAAAATTGAAGTCAAGATGGTCTGGGCCATTCAAGGTAGTTAAACCCTATTTTCATGGGACGATTGTGATCAAATCAAGTACGGATGGGCATGAGTTTAAGGTCGATGTATAGTGAATGAAGCACTATGTTGGCACTCATGTTGAGCGTGATAAGAGAGCGATATCCTTATAAGATGCATGAAAATGCTCTTTCTAAGTGTTTTAATTTTTCATTCTTTTATTTTTATTTTTATGTTTGTTTTTGTTTATTTTATTTTATTTTTCTTTGAATTTCATCTTCTATCATATTTCTTTTTATTTGATTCTATTTTTATATTTATTTTTATTTAATATTTATCTTTTTGTTTTTGTTTTTTAATTTTATGATAAGAGTTTCAAAAGAGAAGGAATTGGGCTATGTGATAGAGTTTCACTTGAATGAAAACCTATCCCTAAGAAGATGGAGACTAGGAGGTTTTTAGGGGATTTAAACACCCATTTGAAATTTTTCACCCAAATTTTCTTTCCCTTCTTTTCTAACCCTAGCCGCACACTCCATCTTTCACCCATCATTGTTTTTCTTTTCCCCCATTGGTGATACATCAATCAATTATCTCCACCAACCTTTCACTCCACCTTTAAACCCCCATAATCTTCCATTTACTTCATCTTTTTCATTTACTTTCTCTTCATCTATTGAAACTCTTTTAGCTTTTCTTGTTTTCTTTTTCAATCAAGAACCAAAAGCCATGGCCAAGAATTTGAAAACATGCCTAAATCAAGTTCTTCACAAGCGATCGAGCCATCTTTCTGTCATTTTCTTCACCGGCTATTGAACAATGATTCAAGAAGAAGTTTGCCACGAGAAAGGTTTGGGAAGACCAAGGGTTCGCCTATGATCTCTCCAAGACAAAATTTTCTCTTGAAGATTTTGTCTACACCATTGTTGCGGACCATAAGTGGCCAATCTTTTGCGAACAGCCAGAATCAGAGAATATATCATGGGTAAGGGAATTTTATTCTCATGTTTCTAATCTAGATAATCCTTGTGTCTATGTGCATGGTTGGGCTATTCTTGTTGATGTCTCTACCATTAACACATACTATTGGTTATTCATTACGTATGATGAGCATATAGAATTTGTGGATAATATCACCTCAGAAGGCGTGGAACGAATCTTCAAAGATCTCACCGTCGAGGGAGCCGAATGGAATAATAGAACTTTGAAAGGCACAGTGAATCAAGTCTTGTTGAAGCGTGCGGTCAAGTTGTGGAATAACTTCCTAAAAACTCGTTTGATGCCTACAACTCATAATACTACTATTTCTTATCCCCGTCTATTACTACTACATTCTATTTTGCATAAGCATACTATTAACATTGGATATATCATCGTTTATGAGATTTATGCTTGTAGCAAGATGGATGTGGGGGCACTTTATTTTCTCGATATGATTTCCATCCTATGCAAGAAGGAGCACGTGCCAACCGAGGCTACAGACGAAAGGCTACTGATAAGTGTTCAAAAGTACTATTTTTATTACCCTTTTTACTCATATTATTGTTAGACTTAAGCTCATATTAGTTGCATAATTAGTTATTCATGCATTAATTCATGTTTCTTTCCACTGTTGAGCTTGATTACATAACTTGGTGATTTTTGTGGAAAAAGATGCTGCTTTGGTGTGTTTTTGTGTATGTATGTGCAGGATCACTTGCCAAAGCAATGCCGGGCTAGTTGCCAGGGCAATGCATTAAGGATATGTCGAGCTAGTTGCCAGGGCAATGCATGAAGGAGACGCCGAGCCAGTTGCCATGGCAATTGTCGACAAAGAGAAGATGCAATAGGGATGTCGAAATTAATGACTAGACAAGCCCAAGATGACGTGGAGCAAAGCCCAAACCCAAAGGAATTTGATTGCCATGCAGAGATTAAAGAAGAATTAAATTCCAAGAAGATAGGAGAAGTTCTAGTAGGAATACAATTATAATAAAGAATTATATTCTTTAAAGATAATTTAATTCCAACTTAAACTCCTCCTCAAAGAAGGACTTTGGCCTAGCCCTATAAATAGCAAGGAGATTTCGACAATCCATATAGAGAAAAATAGAGAAATTTCGAGAGAGAGCAAGGGGAAATTTCGACAAGAGAGCATTAGGGGAATTTCGACTTCTTCTTCTTCTTTGCTTCTATTAGATTCATGGTTTGGGGATTATTCTTTGTATATCTTTTGAACCCAACCATGAACTAACTTGATCGGCTATGGTTATTGTGTTTTGTGGTTGTGAGAAACTATTGGTTTTTGTTTAGGTAATAAGAGTTTGTACTTTTCTATTTCAAGGTTTATTCATTCTTGATTCTTATTATTGTTTGCGAGTGAATTGGGAGAGGATCTCGTGATTTCATCCATTTATCTAATATCGGGAGAGTTAGATTCAAGAAACGAATGAATATGATCTTTATTCAATCCAATGATGGTGAAGATTAATCCGGCTTAGGAATAAGTTAAGGATTTCAACGGCTAAGAGGAGTGCAAGATTGGTTGTTGTTCACCCTTGATTCACGCAGGGATGTATTATCAAGGCATGCACAAGTAGCTAGAGTTTCGACTTAGGGATAAGAAGAAACCATTGAAGAACGCTCCGCCGAACCTTGAAGTTGCTGCCCAGACGCCCAAGTAGTTGCCCAGCTAGTTGCCCGAGCAACCATCAATTAGTTGCCAAGGCAACCCGTTGTAAAGTCGCCACGGCAACTGAGTTGCCCTTGCACTCTTTTACCAAGACGATCCAATCGGCTATCACACCTCAACTCACGATAACCTGGCCTATTCTCTCTTTTTCTTTCATCTATTCTTTTAGTTTATTGCTTTTACTTTTCTCGTTAATTAAAACATATATTATCAATTGTGTTTTTATTTTCACAGTGCAGTAACTTAAGCAAAGTGGCCCAAACCAATCCCTGTGGAGACGATACTCGATACTCATATCACTTTATTACTTGCGACATGTATACTTGCACAATTGCGTAGCACTTATCACACGCAACAAGTTTTTGGCGCCGTTGCCGGGGATTGGCAATTGGTGTTAGTTGTTTTTGTTATTGCATTTTTTTCTCTTAGTTTTACTAACTTTTCTTTTTGTTTGTTTATCAAAAAAAAATTAGGTGCGCTACAAGTTAAGGGACATCAACATGTCGGGAAATAAAAGCCGATCTATTCGAGAGATGATGTTGGGAGATATGAATCAATCCAATCAAGAGTTTCTTGCACCCTTTGATGATTACCTATACCAACCGAGAAAAGCCCAAAGAACTTATACCGTGGAAAATTCTTGTGCTATGTGTGGAGAACATCATGTGTTTGAAAATTGCCCTCACATTTTCTGTGCATATAACTACATGGAGGACCATAGAGGGAACCAGCAGCAAAATTCTTCATGGTATGGTCAAAAAGCTCAAAATTTTTTTTACCATAACAATTTTGCCGCAGCAACAGATATGCCATGGCAATGTAGTACTTTTCAAGAGCATTCCAATTCCTTGGAGGAAACGTTACTAGCTTCATTGGCTAGACTTGGCGGATCAATTGAAGAGATTCGAGAACTATCAAAATCTATGGATACGAGGATAACTCAGTGGGATGCAACCTTAGGGGATTCAGAAGATCAATTGGGGAGATCCACATATGTCATGGATAACATGCACCAACAATTCATTCCTAGGGATACTGACGTCCCAAGGCAAGAAATCTCTCCGATGTGTGAGGAACAACTAGAACCTCAAAGTCAAGAGGATGCCAATGAGAGAGACTGCCCAACACATGATGAGCTTGAACAACAAATTGCCTCGGCAATGATTGAGGAGGCTGAACAGAGCAATGCCGCGACAACACTCGGTGAAGCTGAGAACAACAATACTACAGCAAATTCTGAGGAACCTGATGCCCAGAAAGTTATAACGTTGATGTTGAAGCAGGAATGTGTAGATTGCTCTCATCTACAATTGCCACGGCAATTACTCGACCACATGCAAGATCAACGAGATGATAATACTTTGCCAATGGAATATGAGCAGGTAATAGTTGAACCTTTTGAATTCTTTAAAAACTCACCTCGTCCATTGCAGGTATGAATCAATTCAATCAAGAGTTCCTTGCACCCTTTGATGATTACCTATACCAACCGAGAAAAGCCCAAAGAACTTATACCATGGAAAAATCTTGTGCTATGTGTGGAGAACATCATGTGTTTGAAAATTGCCCTCACATTTTCGGTGCATATAACTACATGGAGGACCATAGAGGGAACCAACAGCAAAATTCTTCATGGTATGGTCAAAAAAACTCAAAATTTTTTTACCATAACAATTTTGCCGCGACAAATGAGATATGCCATGGCAATGTAGTCCTTTTCAAGAGCATTCCAATTCCTTGGAGGAAACGTTACTAGCTTCCTTGGCTAAACTTGACGAATCAATTGAAGAGATTCGAGAACTATCAAAATCTATGGATACGAGGATAGCTCGGTGGGATGCAACCTTAGGGGATTGGAAGATCAATCGGGAGATCCACATATGTCATGGATAACATGCACCAACAATTCATTCCTAGGGATACTGACGTCCCAAGGCAAGAGGATAAGGAGCAATACAAAGAAATCTCTCCGATGTGTGAGGAACAACTAGAACCTCAAAGTCAAGAGGATGCCAATGAGAGAGACGCCCAACACATGATGGGCTGAACAACAAATTGCCTCGGCAATGATTGAGGAGCCTGAGCGAGCAATGCCGCGACAACACTCGGTGAAGCCGAGAACAACAATACTACAAAGAAATTCGAGGAACTTGATGCCCAGAAGGTTACAACGTTGATGCTGAAGCAGGAATCTGTAGATTGCTCTCATCTACGATTGCCACGGCAATTACACGACCACATGCAAGATCAACATACTTTGCCAATGGAATATGATCAGGTAATAGTTGAACCTTTTGAATTCTTTAAAAACTCACCTCGTCCATTGCAGGTATGTCTTGAGGAACCGAGGTTGGTAGATTTGAAGCCATCGAAATCTCTACTGATAGAGATGTTTGAGAGGCCAAAAGAAAAAGGTGTTTGGATTCATAAAGCTCTTCAGAAAATTGATTCTTCCCTTGACTTAAAGCAAAATTTGACAACTGATTGCCACGGCAATTGGCTTGAGCAGCAATTGCCACGACAAAAAAGGCTACATCCAACCATGATAGAAGTCGACAAGAATGAGGTAATTGAATGGTTGAGAATGGATATAATTTTTCCTATTAATATATTTGTGCCTTCAGGAATAGTAGCAAGGTGGAGAGTATACATGGACTACAAGCGAACAAAGAAGAAAGACACCTCCACCATGGTAACGCAAAAGGGAGTAGTGGCAAGCACATTTGCCAAACTCTTTTTGGGCAATATTATCACCCGATGGAGGGTGCGGATGGACTATAAGAAGTATCGAAAACGGCAACCTTCAACACCGCAACAACTCCTGATACGCACGCCTCTGCAACCATGGACGCGCACGCCTCGGCAACCCCTGACGCCTCGGCAACCATGGATGTGCATGCCTCGGTAACCCTCGACGCCACGGCAACTAG
Organism: Hibiscus mutabilis; assembly: GCA_019671005.1. NCBI lineage: Eukaryota > Viridiplantae > Streptophyta > Magnoliopsida > Malvales > Malvaceae > Hibiscus > Hibiscus mutabilis. The sequence continues at coordinate 26,565,382 of CM033717.1, read as the reverse complement.
TGATACATTTATTTTTATTTTTATTTTTTGAACTATTTTGTTCTATTATTTTTTGTTATTTTTTTTCTCTTTATTTTTTAGGATATATTTTATTTTTCTTCATTATCTTTAGTTTCCAGGTTTTCTTTATTTTCTTTTCCACAACAAGACTCACAACCACCATGATAAGGAAATTTACTGCCAAGATCCTTGCCACGGCAACCAATGAAGAAGATGCCGCGGCAACCTACATCGTGCCTGCACAAGCTGATGCCACGGCAACTAACCATGAAGATGCCACGGCAACCAAAGCTCAAGACGTCCCGGCAACAAGAAAACAACCATCACGTTCAAGCAAGAAAATCAAGACGCCAACTAGAAGGAAACTAATCATCTACGATGACGAACTCTCGGAGTAAGTCCTCGTATGCATTTTATTTTTATATTTATTTTTCGTTATTTTTATGCATGCATTGAGGACAATGCCTCACTCGAGTTTGGGGGGGATTGTTATTAGTAATTACCATGTTTAGTTACATTAATCTTAAGCATTACATTTAGGATACATAAATTGCTTGCCATGCCTTTAATTGGAACAAGAATTGCTTAGATTTGATGAATATTCGATGATGACTTTGCCAATGCACTTAATTGATAGAATTTTTATTCTAGGATAACCATGAAAAACTTAGAATTGTACTATGATGCTAAATTTGATGAAACACTGTTGTGGTTTGATTGATTTAAGGAGTTCTAGTAAACTTAGGTTGATAATTAACTAATTGGGGGATTAGAATAAAAATTGGATGAATGCTAGAGGTGCCCGAAATTGGCTCTAGCATATGCTAAAAAAATTGATCACTAGAGGTGCCCGAAACTGGCTCTAGGAGGCGTTAAAATTTTTCGGTTAACTAGAGGTGCCCGAAACCGGCTCTAGTCGATTAAATTAACTTAAGAAAACTAAAAATAAAACACTAGAGGTGCCCGAAATTGGCTCTAGTTAAAACATGTTAAAAAGAACCCAATGAAGTAATTTGAAAACCTATTGTTTGCATAGAATCCGAAAAATCAACTTGCACACAACTCCGCACACACTCACAAGCATTATAGTTTGATTCCGAGTAATTCATCAGTTTTCTGAAAAATAAAAAGCCAATCATACTTTGTGCCCCGGTTCAGAGAATTGAAATCAAGTTCAAAGCTAAGTTTGTGAAAATTTGAAGTCTTGGCAGGTAATTGTTAGTTTGCATTGCTTGAGGACAAGCAATAGTTCGAGTTTGGGGGCGTGATAAGTGTTCAAAAGTACTATTTTTATTACCCTTTTTACTCATATTATTGTTAGACCTAAGCTCATAATAGTTGCATAATTAGTCATTCATGCATTAATTCATGTTTCTTTCCACCGTTGAGCTTGATTACATAACTTGGTGATTTTTGTGGAAAAAGATGCTGCTTTGGTGTGTTTTTGTGTGTGTATGTGCAGGATCACTTGCCAAAGCAATGCCGAGCTAGTTGCCAGGGCAATGCATGAAGGATATGCCGAGCTAGTTGCCAGGGCAATGCATGAAGGAGACGCCGAGCCAGTTGCCATGGCATTTGTCGACAAAGACAAAATGCAATAGGGATGTCGAAATTGATGACTAGACAAGCCCAAGATAACGTGGAGCAAAGCCCAAACCCAAAGGAATTTGATTTCCATGCAGAGATTAAAGAAGAATTAAATTCAAGAAGATAGGAGAAGTTCTAATAGGAATAAAATTATAATAAAGAATTATATTCTTTAAAGATAATTTAATTGCAACTCAAACTCCTCCTCAAAGAAGGACTTTGGCCTAGCCCTATAAATAGCAAGGAGATTTCGACAATCCAGATATAGAGAAAAATAGAGAAATTTCGACAAGAGAGCAAGGGGGAGAGAGTTCGATTTCTTCTTCTTCTGCTTCCATTAGATTCATGGTTTGGGGATTATTCTTTGTATATCTTTTGAACCCAACCATGAACTAACTTGATTGGTTGGGGTTATTGTGTTTTGTTGTTGTGAGAAACTATTAGATTTTGTTTAGGTAATAAGAGTTTGCACTTTTCTATTTCAAGGTTTATTCATTCTTGGTTCTTATTATTGTTTGCGAGTGAATTGGGAGAGGATCTCGTAACTTCATCTATTTATCTAATATCGGGAGAGTTAGATTCAAGAAACGAATGAATATGATCTTTATTCAATCTATTGATGGTGAAGATTAATCCGGCTTAGGAATAAGTTAAGGATTTCAACGGCTAAGAGGAGTGCAAGATTGGTTGTTGTTCACCCTTGATTCACGCAGGGATGTATTATCAAGGCATGCACAAGTAGCTAGAGTTTCGACTTAGGGATAAGAAGAAACCATTGAAGAACGCTCCGCCCGAACCTTGAAGTTGCTGCCCGATCGCCCAAGTAGTTGCCCAACTAGTCGCCCGAGCAACCATCAATTAGTTGCCAAGGCAACCCGTTGTGCAAGTCGCCCACGGCAAGCCCAGTTGCCCGTGCACTCTTTTACCAAGACAATCCAATCGGCTATCACACCTCAACTCACGATAACCTAGCCTATCTCTCTCAATCGATCTCATCTTTTCTTTTACTTTATTGCTTTCTAGTTTAGTTATTAGTTAAACTCCTTTAATCCTTTAATTGTGTTTTTACTTTTCACGGTCGCATAACTTAAGCAAAGTGGCCCAAACCAATCCACAATGGAGACGATACTCGATACTCATATCACTTTATTACTTGCGGCGTGTATACTTGCACAATTGCGTAGCACTTATCACACGCAACAAGTTTTTGGATAATTAAATTTACCCAAATTTTGAACAAAAACTTGTTGCGTGTGATAAGTGCTACGCAATTGTGCAAGTATACACGCCGCAAGTAATAAAGTGATATGAGTATCGAGTATCGCCTCCAGATTGGTTTGGGCCACTTTGCTTAAGTTATCGTGCACTATGAAAAGTAAAAACACAATTAAAGGATTAAAGGAGTTTAACTAATAACTAAACTAGAAAGCAATAAAGTAAAAGAAAAGATGAGATCGATTGAGAGAGATAGGCTAGGTTATCGTGAGTTGAGGTGTGATAGCCGATTGGATTGTCTTGGTAAAGAGTGCACGGGCAACTCAGCTTGCCGTGGCGACTTGCACAACGGGGTTGCCTTGGCAACTAATTGATGGTTGCCCGGGCGACTAGTTGGGCAACTACTTGGGTGACTGGGCAGCAACTTCAAGGTTCGGCGAGCGCTCTTCAATGGTTTCTTCTTATCCCTAAGTCGAAACTCTAGCTACTTGTGCATGCCTTGATAATACATCCTCAAGTGAATCAAGGGTGAACAACAACCAATCTTGCACTCTTCTTAGCCGCTGAAATCCTTAACTTATTCCTAAGCCGGATTAATCTTCACCATCAATAGATTGAATAAAGATCATATTCATTCGCTTTTTGAATCTAACTCTCTCGATACTAGATAAATGGATGAAATTACGAGATCCTCTCCCAATTCACTCGCAAAAACAATAATAAGAACCAAGAATGAATAAACCTTGAAATAGAAAAGTGCAAACTCTTATTACCTAAACAAAATCTAATAGTTTCTCACAACAACAAAACACAATAACCCCAACCAATCAATTTAGTTCATGGTTGGGTTCAAAAAGATATACAAAGAATAATCCCCAAACCATGAATCTAATGGAAGCAAAGAAGAAGAAGAAGAAATCGAACTCTCTCCCCTTGCTTCTCTTGTCGAAATTTCTATTTTTCTCTATATCCGGATTGTCGAAATCTCCTTGCTATTTATAGGGCTAGGCCAAAGTCCTTCTTTGAGGAGGAGTTTGAGTTGCAATTAAATTATCTTTAAAGAATATAATTTTTATTATAATTTTATTCCTATTAGAACTTCTCCTATCTTCTTGGAATTTAATTCTTCTTTAATCTCTCGCATGGAAATCAAATTCCTTTGGGTTTGGGCTTTGCTCCACGTCATCTTGGGCTTGTCTAGTCATCAATTTCGACATCCCTATTGCATTTTGTCTTTTTGTCGACAAATGCCATGGCAACTGGCTCGCCTGCCTCCTTCATGCATTGCCCGGCAACTAGCTCGGCATATCCTTCATGCATTGCCCTCGCAACTAGCTCGGCATTGCTTTGGCAAGTGATCCTGCACATACACACAAAAAACACACCAAAGCAGCATCTTTTTCCACAAAATCACCAAGTTATGTAATCAAGCTCAACGGTGGAAAGAAACATGAATTAATGCATGAATGACTAATTATGCAACTATTATGAGCTTAGGTCTAACAATAATATGAGTAAAAAGGGTAATAAAAATAGTACTTTTGAACACTTATCACGCCCCAAACTCGAACTATTGCTTGTCCTCAAGCAATGCAAACTAACAATTACCTCGCCAAGACTTCAAATTTTCACAAACTTAGCTTTGAACTTGATTTCACCTCTCAACCGGGCACAAAGTATGATTGGCTTTTTATTTTTCGTAAAACTGATGAATTACTCTAATCAAACTATAATGCTTGTGAGTGTGTGTGAGTTGTGTGCAAGTTGATTTTTCGGATTCTATGCAAACAATAGGTTTTCAAATTACTTCATTGGGTTCTTTTTAACATGTTTTAACTAGAGCCAATTTCGCACCTCTAGTGTTTTATTTTTAGTTTTCTTAAGTTAATTTAATCGACTAGAGCCGGTTTCGCACCTCTAGTTAACCGAAAAAATTTTAACGCCTCCTAGAGCCAGCTTTCGCACCTCTAGTGATCAATTTTTTTAGCATATGCTAGAGCCAATTTCGGCACCTCTAGCATTCATCCAATTTTTATTCTAATCCCCAATTAGTTAATTATCAACCTAAGTTTACTAGAACTCCTTAAATCAATCAAACCACAACAAAGAGCCATCAAATTTAGCATCATAGTACAATTCTAAGTTTTTCATGGTTATCCTAGAATAAAAATTCTATCAATTAAGTGCATTGGCAAAGTCATCATCGAATATTCATCAAATCTAAGCAATTTTTGTTCCAATTAAAGGCATGGCAAGCAATTTATGTATCCTAAATGTAATGCTTAAGATTAATGTAACTAAACATGGTAATTACAAATAACAATCCCCCCAAACTCGAGTGAGGCATTGTCCTCAATGCATGCATAAAAATAACGAAAAATAAATATAAAATAAAATGCATACGAGGACTTACTCCGAGAGTTCGCCATCGAGATGATTAGTTTCCTTCTAGTTGGCGTCTTGATTTTCTTGCTTGAACGTGATGGTTGTTTTCTTGTTGCCGGGACGTCTTGAGCTTTGCTGCCGTGGCATCTTCATGGTTAGTTGCCGTGGCATCAGCCAGCAGCATCGATGTAGGTTGCCGCGCATCTTCTTCATTGGTTGCCGTGGCAAGGATCTTGGCAGAAATTTCCTTAGCATAGTAGTTGTGAGTCTTGTTGTGAAAAAGAAAATAAAGAAAACCTGAAAACTAAAGATAATGAAGAAAAATAAAATATCTCCTAAAAATAAAAATGAAAATAAAAAGAAAAAGAAAAAGAAATACTTGAAAGGAGAGCATGCTCATGCATCTCCTAAGTTGACCACTTCCTTGTTACGCTCCACATGGGCACCATTGTAGTGCTTCAATCTTTGTCCATTAACTTTGAATTCATGATTGTCGAGATGGACTTGATTATTACGGCACCATGAGAGAATGGTTTGACGACTTTGAATGGTCCCGACCATCTTGATTTCAGCTTTCCCGGAAAAGTTTTAGCCGAGAATTGAATAGGAGAACTAGTTGCCCCCTGGCGTGAATTGTCGTGGCAATAGTTTCTTGTCGTGCCATCGCTTTGTTTTCTCCTTGTAGATTTGTGCATTGTTATAGGCGAGTGCACGAAATTCTTCTATCTCATTGAGATCCATCAAGCGCTTTTGTCCGCACTTTCCCAATCCATATTCACGGTCTTGATTGCCCAAGACGCCTTGTGCTCGATTTCCACCGGTAGATGACATGTTTTACCATAGACAAGCCGGAAGGGGGCATACCTAATGGTGTTTTGAATGCAGTCGCGATATGCCCAAAGTCGTCATCTAGTCTTAATGACCAATCCTTCCTTGAGGGATTTACAACTTTCTCGAGTATTCCCTTCAACTCCCGGTTGGAAATTTCTGCTTGCCCGTTGGTTTGTGGGTGATATGCCGTGGCGATCTTGTGTGATATGCCGAAGCGTTGCAACATCTTGGCAATTAGTCTGTTGTCAAAATGCTTGCCCCGTCGCTGATAATTGCTCTCGCATCCCAAACCGTAAATATGTTTTTCTCAGAATCGTTGCACGGTCTTGGAATCGCTCGTTGGGAACTGCAGCTGCCTCTACCCATTTAGACACATAGTCGACGGCGAGTAAGATGTAGAGGTTGCCGAATGAAGATGGAAAAGGTCCCATAAAATCGATCCCCATACATCGAATAGTTCCACCTCGATGATGTTCGAGTGGCATCTCATGTCGCCTAGAGATATTGCCCGCCCTCCGCAACGATCACATTGCTTGTAAAAGTCTTGGGCATCTTTGTACAATGTTGGCCAATACAAACCGGATTGCAAGACTTTGGCATGCAGATGCGAGTTCCTCCAAAATGTCCTCCATAGGGTGAAGAATGGCATTGCCGAGTACATTCTGTTGCTCTTCTTCAGGGACACATCGACGTATAACCCGATCTGCACATTGTTTAAACAAAAGAGGCTCGTCCCAAAAGTAATGCTTAGCATTATGGCGGAACCGCTTCTTCCCTTGGTGAGTAATGCCATACGGAAAAATACCACAAACAAGGAAGTTAACTAAATCTGCGTATCGTGGTATTGCCGGGCATGTCTTTGCCGTAGTGTCTGCTCCCAAAATTGCTGAGGCGTGCTCGTCAAAGACTGCTGCGGCGTCGAGAGTTGCCGAGGCGTCATGGGCTGTCGAGGCGTCAAGGGTTGCCGAGGCGATTAGAATTTGTTCATCCGGGAATGCATCGCATATCTCTAGATCCGCGTCCTCTTCCCTATTGCGTTCCAAACGTGATAAGTGATCGGCCACTTGATTTTCTGTTCCTTTCCTGTCCTTAATTTCAATATCAAATTCTTGTAAAAGTAATATCCAACGAATCAAACGAGGTTTAGCATCCTTTTTAGCAAATAAGTATTTGATTGCCGAATGGTCCGTATGAACAATTACCTTTGTACCAATTAAATAGGATCGAACTTGTCAAATGCGAAAACTACAAACTAGTAACTCTTTCTCCGTTGTTGTGTAATTCATTTGAGCATCGTTAAGAGTTTTACTAGCGTAGTATATCACATGGAAGGTCTTACCTGTGCGTTAGCCTAGGACTGCTCCCTACCGCGAAATCACTTGCATCACACATGAGCTCAAAAGGTAGCGTCAAACTGGGAACAACAATGGGTGCCGAGGCAAGCTTTTTCTTTAGGGTTTCAAATGCTTGAGTGCAAGAATCATCAAAATCAAGACTTTATCCTGTTCAAGCAGATTACACAAAGGTTTAGTGATTTTAGAAAAGTTATGAATGAACCTCCTGTAAAAACCTGCATGTCCGAGAAAAAACTTCAATTCCTTTAACCGAATTTGGTGGGGTAATCTCTCGATCACGTCCACCTTGGCTTTGTCTACTTCAATTCCCTTGGATGAGATCTTATGGCCGAGCACTATTCCTTCATCTACCATAAAGTGGCATTTCTCCCAATTGAGGACTAAATCTGTTTCTTCGCATCTTGCCAACACCCTCTCTAAATTGCCGCCGAGACAGCCGTCCGGGTCATTACCAAAAACCGAAAAATCATCCATGAAGATCTCAAGGAAGTCTTCGACCATGTCTGAAAAGAGCGCCATCATACATCTTTGGAAGGTTGCCGGGGCGTTACATAATCCGAACGGCATCCTTCGGAAGGCATAAGTACCGTAGGGGCATGTGAAGGTTGTCTTTTCTTGATCTTCCGTGCTATGGCAATCTGATTGTAACCTGAATAACCATCAAGAAAACAAAGAAAAGGTTTTACCCGCAAGACGGTCAAGCATTTGATCAATAAAGGGTAATGGGAAGTGATCTTTCCTAGTGGCTTTGTTTAGCTTTCGATAGTCCATACAAACCCTCCAACCGGTCACACCTGGTTGGGATAAGTTCATTATTTTCATTGCTTACCACCGTTATACCTCCCTCCTTTTTCGCACACATTGTACCGGACTTACCCACGTGCACTTATCGGAGATAGGGTATATAATGCCGACGCCAAGCCACTTGATGATTTCTTTCATTACAACCCCTTTCATGGCATGATTCAGTCTCCTCCGGGCCTCAATTGAAGGTTTGTGATCATCTTCCAACAAGATCTTGTGCATGCACACCGCCGGCTAATTCCCTTCAAGTCGGCAATTGTCCACCCTATTGCCTTTTATGTAGCTTCAACATGTTGATCAGCTTCTTTTCCTCGCTCAGGCTGTAACTTAGAAGAAATAATTACGTGTAATGTATTATCGGTCCCTAAGTATACATATTTCATTTGCTCGCAATTGTTTCAACTCAAGAATTGGTGGATTTTCGATAGAGGGTTTTTCGATCTTACCTTCCTTACCCGAGTAGTCCAAAGGTTCAAAGTATGTACCTGGTCGATTGACTAGCCAATTTACCTCTTCTGGTTGTTCCTCATCGACCGGTTCTTCATACTCCTCAGGTTCCTCTTGATCGGCAATGTAGTTGCCGAGGCAACTAAATTCCTCATCGGTTAAACTCTGCCGTGGCATGAAGTAGTTGGCATTCTTCCGGATCATCGGCATGCCTTAGTGTTTGGAACACATTTAGTTTTACCTGCTGGTCATTCACCCTCATTGTGAGTTCTCCCTTTTCAACATCAATCAAAGTTCTCCCGCCGCTAGGAATGGTCTTCCGAGAATGATAGGCGCATGCTCATCTGCTTCATAATCTAAAACAATAAAGTCAGCGGAAAAAATAAATTTATCAACTTTTACCAAGATGTCCTCGATTTTTCCCTCTGGATGCACATAGGATCTGTCGGCTAGCTGTAGCATAATCATTGTAGGTCTTGCCTTCCCGATTCCTAGTTTCGAAAACCGATTTAGGCATCAAGTTTATGCTAGCCCCTAGGTCGCATAGTGCTTTCCCGACATAGTGATTTCCAATAGAACAGGTATTGTTGTGAAACTTCCGGGATCCTTCAACTTGGGCGGCATACGATTGTGCAACATTGCCATGCATCCCTCTGTTGCGGCAATTGTTTCAAACTCTCCTAGCCTTGTTCTCTTGGACACAATGTCTTTAAGAAACTTGGCATAGTTTGGCATTTGTTCAATTGTTTCCACCAATGGCAAGTTGATGTGGACTTGCTTTAGGATATCAAGAAACTTCTTGAATTGGTATTCTTGCTTTTGTCGCCTAACCTTTGTGGGAATGGTGGTGGAAGTCGGATATCTTCGATCTTTTCATTGGTTTGAAACCTGATTGACGGCATTACAGGGACATCCGAGTTGCCGATGTGTTACCAATCGGGGGTTGCCGCGCGTGCTTATCGCAAGTTACCGAGGCGTCATTGGTTGCCGAGGCATGCTTATTGCCGGTTGCCGCAGCAATTCTTGGTTCAAAGATCCGAGACTTTGCCGCTAGGTTCGCCTTTGCTCTTTTTGTGGAGTTTTGTTTGACGAGCGGGTTTGAACCTCTCTAAGTTGTTGGCCACTTCGTGGTGATTGCCTTACATTGCTCATGGCCGCCTCTTTGCGACTTCAGTATCGCTAGGTAAACCTCCTTGTGGTCTAGTGTTCAGATTTTGTGCAAATTGTCCGACTTGATTTTCCAATGATTTGATTGCCGCCTCTTGGTTTTGCAATCTCATCTCGGTCCTGTTAATAAAAGCATCGATTCTTTTTATGAAATTACTATTCTCAGCCATATAAGATTCAGTTTTCATCATAAAAGCATTTAGAGAATTTTCCAAAGAACTAGATGTTGTCGGTTGTTGCCGCGGCATCCGTTGTCGTGGCATATTTTGTCGAATCCCGATGCTTGTGCATTCTGATTGTTCTGGTTTAGAGCATTGTTGGGATTACTCCATGAAAAATTTGGGTGCTTCTTCCAAGCTGGATTGTATGTATTTGACATCATGTTGTTGCCCGATTGTAATTCCCCACATAGAAGCTAGATTCCGATTCTCGCATACATTCGAAGAATTATGGTTATCGCCACATAACTCACAAAAAGAATCCATTACCTTGACTTCATGTGTGTTGTTTGGTTTTTGCATGTTCGACCATCTTGGTTAAAGCGCCAATTGTGCCGAAATTGAATCGATGATCCTAGTTCATGTATTGTGGCTTGGCGCCTAACTCCTCCTCTTCTAGTAGATGGGAATTGATAATCATTCTTGGCCAGCCTGTTTAAAATTTGCATTGCTTTTTCCGTGACTTATCTAGGAGTATGCCGTTGCCGAGGCGCCTAGCATCATCCTTGTTGGTGTATTCACGGCATTGTAAAACATTGTCACTTGAGTCCACACCGAACTCCGTGTAGGGGCATTTATGTAGAAGTTCTCTATATCGCTCCCAAGCCTCGTACATGGATTCATCATCCGCCTGCCGAAAAGAAGTAATGTCGTTACGGCTTATCGCTTAAATTTGTAGGATTAAATCTAGCAAGGAAATCACGACAAAGATCAGTCCAAGATGCTATGGATCCGGCAGAATGCTATTTAGCCATGCTTTCGCCCTATCCTCAAAGAATAGGGAATAATCTTAATCGTAAGACATCGTGGGTGACTCCGTGTATCTTGAACGAGTTGCAAATCTCGAGGAAAGATTTCAGATGTTGTCGTGCATCTTCATTCTTGAGCCGCCAAATTGACCTATTGTGTTGATCATATTAAACATTACCGTTTTCAACTCAAAGTGGTCGGCTTCAATTTGGGTGCGACAACTCCCGGGTTAAGTCCATCAAGATCTTCTTCAAGATAGTCTCAAATAGTTCTGTTTGCAAGAAGAATCACTCCTCCTCCTGCCGAACATCTTGATTATTATTGCCGCCTTGATTTGCCATTGCTTCTCTTATCCTTCGCCTAAGTCTTTGTAAGGTTCGCTTCGATTTACGGATCAAAGGGATATTCTCGTGAAGTCGGTCTCGCCCGTCATATACCAATGCAAAACCAAAGTTTGTTAGCCCTTTGAATTTTAAACAAGAAAAATAAAAAGAAAGTGCAAGAAAGTAAAAACAAAGTCGCTATTGCCAATCCCCGGCAACGGCGCCAAAAACTTGTTGCGTGTGATAAGTGCTACGCAATTGTGCAAGTATACACGTCGCAAGTAATAAAGTGATATGAGTATCGAGTATCGTCTCCACAGGGATTGGTTTGGGCCACTTTGCTTAAGTTATCAGCCTTTGTGAAAATAAAAACACAATTGATAATATATGTTTTAATTAACGAGAAAAGTAAAAGCAATAAACTAAAAGAATAGATGAAAGAAAAAGAGAGAATAGGCCAGGTTATCGTGAGTTGAGGTGTGATAGCCGATTGGATCGTCTTGGTAAAAGAGTGCAAGGGCAACTCAGTTGCCGTGGCGACTTGCACAACGGGGTTGCCTTGGCAACTAATTGATGGTTGCCTGGGCAACTAGCTGGGCAACTACTTGGGGGTCTGGGCAGCAACTTCAAGGTTCGGCGGAGCGTTCTTCAATGGTTTCTTCTTATCCCTAAGTCGAAACTCTAGCTACTTGTGCATGCCTTGATAATACATCCCTGCGTGAATCAAGGGTGAACAACAACCAATCTTGCACTCCTCTTAGCCGTTGAAATCCTTAACTTATTCCTAAGCCGGATTAATCTTCACCATCATTGGATTGAATAAAGATCATATTCATTCGTTTCTTGAATCTAACTCTCCCGATATTAGATAAATGGATGAAATCACGAGATCCTCTCCCAATTCACTCGCAAACAATAATAAGAATCAAGAATGAATAAACCTTGAAATAGAAAAGTACAAACTCTTATTACCTAAACAAAAACCAATAGTTTCTCACAACCACAAAACACAATAACCATAGCCGATCAAGTTAGTTCATGGTTGGGTTCAAAAGATATACAAAGAATAATCCCCAAACCATGAATCTAATAGAAGCAAAGAAGAAGAAGAAGTCGAAATTCCCCTAATGCTCTCTTGTCGAAATTTCCCCCTTGCTCTCTCTCGAAATTTCTCTATTTTTCTTTATATGGATTGTCGAAATCTCCTTGCTATTTATAGGGCTAGGCCAAAGTCCTTCTTTGAGGAGGAGTTTAAGTTGGAATTAAATTATCTTTAAAGAATATAATTCTTTATTATAATTGTATTCCTACTAGAACTTCTCCTATCTTCTTGGAATTTAATTCTTCTTTAATCTCTGCATGGCAATCAAATTCCTTTGGGTTTGGGCTTTGCTCCACGTCATCTTGGGCTTGTCTAGTCATTAATTTCGACATCCCTATTGCATCTTCTCTTTGTCGACAATTGCCATGGCAACTGGCTCGGCGTCTCCTTCATGCATTGCCCTGGCAACTAGCTCGACATATCCTTAATGCATTGCCCTGGAAACTAGCCCGGCATTGCTTTGGCAAGTGATCCTGCACATACATACACAAAAACACACCAAAGCAGCATCTTTTTCCACAAAAATCACCAAGTTATGTAATCAAGCTCAACAGTGGAAAGAAACATGAATTAATGCATGAATAACTAATTATGCAACTAATATGAGCTTAAGTCTAACAATAATATGAGTAAAAAGGGTAATAAAAATAGTACTTTTGAACACTTATCAGCTACCCTAGAGAACTGGGTTGACACAGATTCACTATATGCGAATGATGCAAGACAGGCCACCAACAGCACCAGCAATTGTGTAGAAATCCTCTGTTCCAAACAATGCCCTGGCAACAGAACATGCCCCGGCAAGTGTGCACGCCACGACAAGTATACCTAGGATGGCCAATATCCTTCGCCCCTTAATACAATGATTGGATCGAATGGAGGCATGAGAGCTGCTACTAGGCCGATATATGAAGGACCGAGATAGCACCCTCACACGAGTTATCCTGGAGAATTATCCTAATAGTAATGTACCCTTCCTAGTGTTCCCTGTCGATTTACTTGCCCCTGCAACTGAAGTTGCACCTCTTCCAAGTGACGTTGCCATGGCAACCACTGTCTCGCACAAAGGTAAATAACCTGTTACTAAACCAAAACGTACTGGATCTTTACATGGTTTTTCATATTCCAATGACACCACTTCTGCACCGTTGAAGTCCCCACCTTTGGTTGTGCCATCAAAGTTAAAATCGAAGAGTAAAGCTTCTACACAAGAAGAGGCTGAGAATGAGGGTAAGCCGTTTAAAGAGGTGGAGGAAACTACGGTTCATGACCCTGCACCAGCTTCATGATACCAACCACCAGAAGCCAAAAATAGACCAAACAAATGGCACGAAGGAACTACTAATTCGAGGCGACGACCTCTCCAATTAGTCCATTTTTCATTTTGTTCTTCTTTGTTATTTTGTTTCGTATTACATGCATTGAGGAAAATTCTTCTCTCGTGTTTGGGGGGGCTTGTTTTTGTTTGTCTCATAATCATTTGCATTCATTTTTTCTATCTCATGTTAGTTTGCATATGTTACTTTCCATGACAAATACCTGATAAAATTGCTAGAACCTACTGTGATATCCTATGATGAGTTTTGCCACTACACTTAGATGAGAAAACCTTAGATTTTAGGATAAGCATGGAGTTTACTTGGAATTTCTATGATGCTACTTATATTGACACAATTTTGACTTGTTGATTGAGGGAGACCTAGTAAACTGTAGGTTATTAAATTGGAAAATGTGATAGAGGTGCCTAACTGGCTCTAGACAAAAATAAAATAAAATAAAATTTGAAACAAGATAATTTCTTACTAGAGGTGCCCATATGGCTCTAGTTGATTTAATTGAAAAGAAATTTCTAGAGGTGCCTAAAATTGGCTCTAGCAGAATTAATTGCCCCGACAAGATAATAATAAAACCTACAGTTTGTATAGAATCTTGATGATTGACTTGTACACAACTCTGCATACACATTTTCACTAGCATTATAGTTTATTTTTTAGTAATCCTTTGTGCTTTTCGACAATCTATAGGTAATCAATTATTCATTCTATAGTCCTGAGGATTGAAGCTAGGTAAGAAGCACGTTTTTGGTGGTAAATGTTTTGGCAGGAAATTGTTAGTGTTTTGCATTGCTTGAGGACAAGCAATAGTTCGAGTTTGGGGGGGTGTTAAGTGTGTAAAAGTACTATATTTCTACCCTTTTTACTCATATTATTGTTAGACTTAGGCTCATTTTAGATATATTCTTAGTTATTCATGCACATTTTCATTGTCTATCAAGCTTGGTGTTAAGTTTTGTTAGTTTTGTGGAGAAATCGCTACTGGTTTGCCTTCTTTTTACCAGGATGACTTGCCGAGTCACTTGCTGTGGCAAGTTACGATAAGGATGAAGGACTTGCCGAAGCAATTGTTGAGGGGTACCGCGGCAAGTCATGATAATTTTCATATTTAATTCAAATACAAAGGATAATTATCCTAGATTCAAAATTCAAATCTCCAATCAGTTAGAGATCTAATTACATGGAATCTACACGTATTTGGACTCTCTTTCGTCACTTATTTAAGTAGATCACAACACACAAACATGAGAGTCGATTTGGTGGAGATAGGATCACAAGAGGATTCACGGACAACCTTTTCTTTATCATCTTGTATTGTGTGATCCATGTATGGGTTTTATTCCTTTGTATTTTCTTTTTACCCAACCATGAACTAGTTTAATTTGACTTGGGTTATCAGGCTTTTGTTGGTGGAGACGAATGAATGGTTCTTGTTTTTTAATTCAATAAATTTCATTGTTTGTTTATTCTTGGTTCTTGATTTTCATCTCAAGGGAATTGGGAAAGAAACTCGAGTGCATCCATTTATATAGACTTCACAGAGCTAGATTCATGCAATGAGTGGACACAATTTCCATTTGAATGATTGTTGGTGCAAACTAATCCGCCTTAGGAATAAGAATCAGAATTTAGCGGCTAAGAAGAGTGCATGATCGATTTTGCTTACCCAAGGTTAATGCAAGGATATATCACCAAGGCTTGTGCAAGCGTCAGTTCTTCAGTTAGGGATAACACGAAGACGTTGAAGAACACTCCGCCGAACATTGAAGGAGGAAACCCAGTTGCCACAACATTTATTTGAACCCAGTTGCCATTGCATTTCTCTAAACCTAGTTGCCACGGTGTTTATCTAAACCAAGTTTATGTTGCATTTATCTAAACCTAGTTGCCACGGCAATTGACTCGCCTTAGCAATTAAAAGCTACGACAATTCATTTGGCAATCGCACCACTACTCGCGATAACCCGATCTACTATCTCATATCGATTACTCATTCTATTTGTTTTACTTTACTTAGTTTATTTCACTCGTTATTTATCGCCACCTATCACTTTCAATATTATTATCTTTCAGTGCACGAAGCTAGAAGTCAGAGTTTCATTAATCCTTGTGGAAACGATCTTAATCTATACTATTACTTGTGATGTGTTCACTTGCACCGTTTGCGTTGCACTTAAATCACGCAACAGACTTCTTTTTAATTTATTTCATTTACATTTCTAAAAATTTAAAATTGCATTACTTTTTATTTTATTTTATTTGCCATAATTATATACTATTCTTATAATCCTCTCCACTTTTATCTTTGTACAGTGCAACATCAAATGTTTGTGTTTACCTTTGACGATGTCTACTGGAAGTTCTAAATCACGTGCTGAAGGAAACACTATTCATTGTTATTGTGTATTGCAATCACCAGTTTGCACTTCAAATGTACCACTAAGCAAAAGAAGAGATTTTATGGATGTGCTAGAGGCCCCGAGGTATTAAGTAATGCGTTATTTTGAATTTCTTTTGCACATTTGTAGAGTCACTGTAATTTCTTTAAATGGATTGATAATGATGGAAATTTGATAGATGTTGAAGAATTGAGAAATCAGGTTCAAACGTTGTTGGCTGAAAATAGGGAAATTAGAATTCATAATGCCAAATTGCAGAAATTGGTGAATATGGATGAAGTAAGAATGTTGTACGAAAAATTGGAGAAATTTCATGTCGAAAGAAAAAAATCAGAAAAATAGTGCGGTGTTCTACAAGTCTGTTTTGATTATTCCATGCCTGTGTTATGTTATAATAAAAGTTTTCATCTACAAATATGAACACGATCCAACTTACCTTTTTCCAAACAAACGATACTTGAATACGTTTGGAAACTAACAGATGCTTCCTTATCATCAATGTAATACAAAATACTCACAAGCCACAACACAACTCATGTTAGTAATCTCTTATACACGTTATTCACATGCCATCTCATGTCAGGAATCGCAAAGTATAGTACCGATACTTATCGATGCTAAAACGATACCGAACGTGTTTAACGATATACTCAGCTTTGATTAAGCTGATTGAAAAATCCTATTACAATTTGACATTTGTTCGAGGAACCGAGAAAAATATGATCACCAACACAAACATAAATTAGATTAAAAAGTACGATATGAAATTAGATACATGGTGCATTGCTACTAAGCTAGCTTAGTTTAGTTAAAATGAACGGAAGAAGAGTTTGTTTCCAAGCTATCGTACTTGGTAGATTTATCAGATGTTACTTTCAATTCATTAATTATTTGTTCTTTCTCATGCCGTCTCCTAGAATTGTGTATACAAACACCGCCTTCTTCTATAAAAGGTGGAGAACCTCCTGGATTCTTGATTAACTAACACATTCATCAAAATTTACGTACAACTCGATGTTGGTACCCCCTACACGGTTGTATCCCCTAAACATCTTGCGAAGATCACTTGCATTACATATCTTTAACATGTAATGAGCTTCAGGGCCAGACTCGTCAATGAGGATTTTGTCTTTCAATGACAATAATTTCTTCCTTGTTGATTTGCTAACTTCCGTTGAAATCAACTAAAACAAGTCATCCTTCTTGATGTTGCTGTTGAATGAAGTGCAGTGATATGTTCCTAAAAAGAAAACGGTTGTAGAAAATCATGCAATAATTTTTAAATAAGAATATTTATGCAAAATATGGTAGTGTAGAAGAATATATAGAAGATTTGTAAGGGTGAAATTATGGTTCATAACCTACAATGTTGCTGATATTTAGTTTGGGATTCGGTACCTAAAATGATACTGGTATTCAGTTTGGGGTTCGACACCTAAAATGTTATCGGTATGTAGTTTGTGTTTTGGCACTTAAAATGTTAATAAAATTCAATTTGGGGTTTGGTACCTAAAATGTTACCCTAAATGAGTTTTAGGATAAAAACCTAAAATGTTATTGAAATTTAGTTTGGGGTTCTACACTTAAAATGTTATCGGTATGTAGTTTGTGTTTTGGCACTTAAAATGTTAATAAAATTCAATTTGGGGTTCGGTACCTAAAATGTTACCCAAAATGAGTTTTAGGATAGAAACCTAAAATGCTATTGAAATTTAGTTTGGGGTTCTACACTTATAATGTTATTGGTAATGAGTTTGCGGTTCGTGACCTATAATGTTACCGAAATTTAGTTTTGCATTCTGAATCGAAAATGTTACCAAAAATTTATTTGTGGTTCATACCTTTAAATGTTAATGAAATTTAGTTTCGGGTTTGACACCTAAAATGTTACCTACTTTCAATTTGACTCTAAAATGTTAATGAAACTCAGTTTCAGGGTTGGCACCTAAAATGTTACCTACATTTAGTTTGACTATAAAATGTTAATGAAATTCAGTTTCGAGATCGACACCTAACATGTTACCTACATTCAGTTTGGTGTTAGGGAACCTAAATTATTACCAAGATATCGAACTTTTTAAGTTGAGTGAAACATTTCATTCACCACCTAAAATGTTACAAAAAAGCAGTTTGAGTGATTAGAGAACCTAAAATATTATGAACATATTCCATATAACATCCCGAAATCTGATTTAGTCGAAATTGGGTTCTAACGATCAAAAACCCTACACCAAAAAGGTCCAAATATTGTGTTAACTTTGACCGCAAGGTCAATTTCATTGATATTGGACTCTAATTGAGTCAAATTATTGTTTAAGGACCTTATTGAATGTATTGAAAATCTGTCTAATGACTAAATTATAGAAATTGAATGTTTGGGGGCTTAAGTTCAGAGTATCGAGAGTTGAGGGAGTCCATCCCTAATTATAATTATCCACACGTGGGTGATCAGAATCAAATTCCTTCAAGGGCAGTAAATCTTTACAATTGCAAAGTACATAAAAGAAAATAGAACATATGAATTGAGTTACCCGATTTCTAAAGAAGCAAGCACCTCCCATGTCTTCATCTTCCTCCGAGCAAGAACCTCCATTGTTGAGGGAAGAAAAGCTTGAGTTTTCTTCGGTTTATTGATATAGAAACATTGCTATCGATCGGATAAGCAATAATCCCCAAACTATCGATGGAATCCATGGATAAATCAAGCTTAGACTTAATCTAAGGTTTTTGGTTATCTATGAAATTTCATAGCTAATGGCTATTTTAAGCTTCGATAGTGATTTAGATATCGTTTTATTGATTTTGATATCATACTATCGATTCTAACCGATGAAAGCTAGAGACAAAGGAATTGTTATCGGAGAGCCGTAGGAGCATCAGATTATTTAGGTGAGTCTAGTTAGAGTCTCGGGATTAGGCTAGGTGCCCTTCCCGATTTCATTATCATTGATTATATCATGGATAACATTATTATCAAGGAATATTGCATTGAACCACTTAGTGGATTCCATTGGTAAGTTAAGGTAAGTTATTGCATTGAATATCAATCATTGATATTGCGATAGTCATTGCTACCGAGCATCGTTATCGATTTCGCCATTGTTATTTCCATTAGAAATATGGAAGCTTTAAACATTGGACATAGAGCATAGTTATTGCTATTGTTATTGTGTCATTGAACATTGATATCGTTATAGCTGTTGTAATCAAACATTGAAAATGAAGCATCAATCAATGTCATTGTCATTGAGATTATTGAACATTGTAACTATCATTGATATTGCCATTGAACATTGGCACTGAAATATTGCTTATTGATAAGAACATCGAATATTGTTATTGTTATTGAGTATGGATTATTGATATTGTCATTGGACCTTGGATTCGAAATGAGTTTGGATACAATTGGCATGCCATAGAATTCATGAGCTCAGTGTACATGTGGACTACGATCCTTGGGCTATGGCCTTTATTATGGCGAGGCGGAGAGATGTATGTGTTATTGGTCATATTGGTGAGGCAGAGGGACTAGACCATTCATTGACTTGGCGAGGCGTAGGAATTTGCGTATCCACTATCCCGAATCGGTCCAAGGGTTAATATTGAAATATGGACTTATTGCTATTGAACATGATCACTACATTGGTACTATTGATTCATTGCATTGTTATTGTCAAGATATGATTTGAAATGCATTTCACTGATAAAGTTTTTAGTTATGTCTAGCTCACTGGGGAAAGTATGCCAAATGCATTTCATTTCATACATTTCAGGTAAAGGGATTCACAGTTGAAGATCGGAGTAGTTGAAGAGCTTGACAAGTCACAATCAAGGCCAAAGTAATGTATTTTGTCCCTATGAATTCCAAGGATGGTGGAAAAGCAGCTAGACTAGTCATATATGGCCCTTTTGATGTGTATAAATTATGCTTGCTGATAAGTGTTCAAAAGTACTATTTTTATTACCCTTTTTACTCAGGTTATTGTTAGACTTAAGCTCATATTAGTTGCATAATTAGTCATTCATGCATTAATTCATGTTTCTTTCCACCATTGAGCTTGATTACATAACTTGGTGATTTTTCTGGAAAAAGATGCTGCTTTGGTGTGTTTTTGTGTGTATGCATAATCACTTGCCTAAACAAGGCTAGAAGTAGTTGCCAGGGCAGTGCATGAAGGAGATGCCGAGCTAGTTGCCAGGGCAATGCATGAAGGAGACGCCGAGCCAGTTGCCAGGGCAATTGTCGACAAAGAATAAGGTGATATGGTAGTCAAAATTGATGACTAGACAAGCCCAAGATGACGTGGAGCAAAGCTAAATCCCTAAGGAATTTGATTTCCATGAAGAGATTAAAGAAGAATTAAATTCCAAGAAGATAGGAGAAGTTCTAGTAGGAATATAATTATAATAAAGAATTATATTCTTTAAAGTTAATTTAATTCCAACTTAACTTCCTCCTTAAAGAAGGACTTTGACCTCGCCCTATAAATAATAGGCCATATCGTCAATTTGAGTAGAGCAAGAGGAAGGAAAATTTCGACAACCCCATAGGGCAAGAAGAGAGAAATTTCGACAAGAGAGCAAGGGGGAGAGAGTTCAATTTCTTCTTCTTCTTCTTTGCTTCCATTAGATTCATGGTTTGGGGATTATTCTTTGTATATCTTTTGAACCCAACCATTAACTAACTTGATTGGTTGGGGTTATTGTGTTTTGTTGTTGTGAGAAACAATTGGATTTTGTTTAGGTAATAAGAGTTTGCACTTTTCTATTCAAGGTTTACTCATTCTTGGCTTTTATTCTTGTTTGCGAGTAAATTGGGAGAGGATCTCGTAACTTCATCTATTTATCTAATATCGGGAGAGTTAGATTCAAGAAACGAATGAGTATGGTCTTTATTCATTCTATTGATGGTGAAGATTAATCCGGCTTAGGAATAAGTTAAGGATTTCAACGACTAAGAGGAGCGCAAGATTGGTTGTTGTTCACCCTTGATTCACGCAGGGATGTATTATCAAGGCATGCACAAGTAGATAAAGTTTCAACTTAGGGATAAGAAGAAACCATTGAAGAATGCTCTGCCGAACCTTGAAGTTGCTGCCCAGACGCCCAAATAGTTGCCCAGCTAGTCGCCCAGGCAACCATCGATTAGTTGCCAAGGCAACCCCGCTGTGCAAGTTGCCACGGAAACTGAGTTGCCCTTGCACTCTTTTACCAAGACGATCCAATCGGCTATCACACCTCAACTCATGATAACCTGACCCATTCTCTATTTTGATTTCATATATTCTTTTAGTTTATTGCTCTTAGTTTACTCGTTAATTAGAACTCCTATTATCAATTGTGTTTTTACTTTTCACAATGCAGTAACTTAAGCAAAGTGGCCCAAACCAATCCCTGTGGAGACGATACTCAATACTCATATCACTTCATTACTTGCGACGTGTATACTTGCACAATTGCGTATCACTTATTACACGTAACAAGTTTTTGGCACCGTTGATGGGGATTGGCAATTGGTGTTAGTTGTTTTTGTTATTGCATTTTTTTCTTAGTTTTACTAACTTTTCTTTTTGGTTGTTTTATCAAAAAAAAAATTAGGTGCGCTACAAGTTAAGGGACATCAACATGTTGGGAAATAAAAGCCGATCTATTCGAGAGATGATGTTGGAAGATATGAATCAATCCAATCATGAGTCTCTTGCACCCTTTGATGATTACCTATACCAACCGAGAAAAGCCCAAAGAACTTATACCATGGAAAAATCTTGTGCTATGTGTGGAGAACATCATGTGTTTGAAAATTGCCCTCACATTTTCGGTGCATACGACTACATGGAGGACCATAGAGGGAACCAACAACAAAATTCTTCATGGTATGGTCAAAAGGCTCAAAATTTTTTTTACCATAACAATTTTTCCGCAGCAACAAATATGCCATGGCAATGTAGTCCTTTTCAAGAGCATTCCAATTCCTTGGAGGAAACATTACTAGCTTCCTTGGCTAGACTTGACGGATCATTTGAAGAGATTCGAGAGCTATCAAAATCTATGGATACGAGGATAGCTCAGTGGGATGCAACCTTAGGGGATTCAGAAGATCAATTGGGGTGATCCACATATGTCATGGATAACATGCACCAACAATTCATTCCTAGGGATACTGACGTCCCAAGGCAAGAGGATAAGGAGCAATGCAAAGAAATCTCTCTGATGTGTAAGGAACAACTAGAACCTCAAAGTCAAGAGTATGCCAATGAGAGAGATTGCCCAACACATGATGAGCTTGAACAACAAATTGCCTCAGCAATGATTGAGGAGCCTGAACAAAGCAATGCCGCGATAACACTCAGTGAAGCTGAGAACAGTATTACTACAACAAATTTTGAGGAACCTAATGCCCATAAGATTACAACGTTGATGTTGAAGCAAGAATCTGTAGATTGCTCTCATCTACAATTGCCACGGCAATTACACGACCACATGGAAGATCAACGATGTTGGTAGATTTCAAGTTCTTTAAAAACTCACCTCGTCCATGATTGAACCTTTCAAATTCTGAGGACAGTATTACTACAAATTTTGAGGAGCAGGTAATGGTTGAACCTTTCAAATTCTTTAAAAACTCACCTCGTCCATTGCAAGTATGTCTTGAGGAACCGAGGTTGGTAGATTTGAAGCCATCGAAATCTTTACTGATGGAGATATTTGAGAGGCCAAAAGAAAACGGTGTTTGGATTCGTAAAGCTTTTAGAAAATTGGTTCTTCCCTTGACTTGCAGCAAATTTTGGCAACTGATTGCCACGACAATTGGCTTGAGCAACAATTGCCAGGACAACAAAAGCTACATCCAACCATGATAGAAGTCGACAAGAATGAGGTAATTGAATGGTTGAGAATGGATATAATTTTTCCTATTAATATATTTGTGCCTTCAGGAATAGTAGCAAGATGGAGAGTTTACATGGACTACAAGCGAACAAAGAAGAAAGACACCTCCACCATGATAACGCAAAAGGGAGTAGTGGCAAACACATTGGCCAAACTCTTTTTAGGCAATATTGTCACCCAATGGAGGGTGCGGATGGACTATAAGAAGTATCGAAAATGACCATCCTCAAGTTTTCTCAGATATGCACTAACATTAGAAGATGCATGATGGCACTCTTTTCAGACATGGTTGAAGACTTCCTTGAGATCTTCATGGACACTTTTTTTCGCTTATGGGTAGTGACTTCGACAGTTGCCTTGGCAATTTAGAGAAGGTGTTGGCAAGATGTGAAGAAACTGATTTAGTCCTTAATTGGGAGAAGTGCCATTTTATGGTAAATGAAGGAATAGTGCTCAGCCACAAGATTTCATCCAAGGGAATTGAAGTAGACAAAGCCAAGGTGGACGTGATCGGGAGATTACCCACACCAAGATAAAGTCTTCAATTTTGATGATTCGTGCGCCCAAGCATTCGAAACCCTAAAGGAAAAGCTTGCCTCGGCACCCATTGTCGTTCCACCAGATTGGACGCTACCTTTTGAGCTCATGTATGATCCAAATGATTTTGCGGTAGGAGTAGTCCTAGGCCAATGCACAGAAAAGGAACAGAAAATCAAGTGGCCGATCACTTATCATGTTTAGAACGCAATAGGGAGGAGGACGCGTATTTAGAGATATGCGATGCATTCCCGGATGAACAACTTTTAGTTGCCTCGGCAACCATGGATGTGCACGCCTCGGCAACCATGGATACGCACACCTCAGCAACCATGGACGCGCACGCCTCGGCAACCCTTGACGCCTCGGCAACCATGGATGCGCATGCCTTGGCAACCCTCGACTCCACATCAACTACTGTTACGCCACCTCAGCAACCATGGATGCGTATGCCTCGGCAACTCTAGACGCACACGCCTTAGCAACCTTGGGAGTAGTCGCCACGGTAGCACATGCCTCGGTAATACCCCGGTACGCGGATTTTGTTAATTTCCTTGTTTGTGGTATTTTACCTTATGGCCTTACTCACCAAGGGAAGAAGCGGTTCCGCCATGATGCTAAGCATTACTTTTTGGACGAGTCTCTTTTGTTTAAACAATGTGCAGATCAGGTCATACGCCGATGTGTCCCTGAAGAAGAGCAGCAGAATGTACTCTGGTAATGCCATTCTTGACCCTGTGGATGACATTTTGGAGGAACTCGTACCACGGCCAAAGTTTTGCAATCCGGTTTGTATTGGCCAACACTGTACAAAGATGCCCAAGAGTTTTACAAGCAATGTGATCGTTGCCAATATCACCCACAAACCAATGGGCAAGCAGAAATTTCTAACCGGGAATTAAAGGGTATACTCGAGAAAGTTTTAAATCTCTCTAGGAAGGATTGGACAGTAAGACTAGATGACGCACTTTGGGCATATCGCACTGCATTCAAAACACCCTTAGGTTTGCCCCCTTCCGACTTGTCTATGGCAAAACTTACCATCTACCTGTGAAAATCGAACACAAGGCATATTGGGCAATTAAGACCGTGAATATGGATTAGGAAATTGCCGGGCAAAAGCGTTTGTTGGACATCAACGAGATAGAAGAATTCCGTGCACTTGCCTATAACAATGCACGAATCTACAAGGAGAAAACAAAGCAAAGGCAGGACAAGAAACTATTGCCGTGGTAATTCATGCCAGGGCAACTAGTTCTCTTATTCAAGTCTCGGCTGAAACTTTTCCCGAGAAAATTAAGATCAAGACGATCGGGACCATTCAAAGTTGTCAAACCATTCTCCCATGGTGCCGTGATAATCAAGTCCATTACCGACGAATATGAATTCAAAGTTAACGGACAAAGATTGAAGCACTACAACGGTGCCCATGTAGAACGTAACAAAGAAGTTGACACCTTAGGAGATGCATGAGCATGCTCTCCTTTCGATATTTTCTTTTTCTTTTTATTTTTTTCGAACTATTTTTTTTCTTTCTATTATTTTTGGTTATTTTTTTCTCTTTATTTATTTTTGGAATTTTTAGGAGAGATTTTATTTTTCTTCATTATCTTTAGTTTCCAGGTTTTCTTTTCCACAACAAGACTCACAACTACCATGCTAAGGAAATTCACTGCCGACTACTTGCCACAGCAACCAAAACAGAAACTGGCGATGCCCAGGCAACAGCAATGGCTTTGGCAACTACTGATGCCCATGCAAGTGAACCTGCATCGGCAAACATGGATCAAATCAAGGCAATGCTATTCACGCGGTACCAGCCACAAGCATTCAACCACTGACCGGAAATTGAATTAAGCAAACGACACGAAGGAAACTTATCACTCGAGGTGACGACCTCTCCGACTAACTCATTTCATTTAGTTTCTTTTAAATTTTGTTTCACTTTTACATGCATTGAGGACAATGCTTCTCTCGAGTTTGGGGGGGTGTTGGTTTCTAGTTAGTTTCATGCTTAGTTGCATTCATCATTAGCAATCACATATAGGTTGCATATGTTACTTGCCATGCCTTTAATTGGATTTAATTGCTTAAAACTTGTTGAATATCCTATGATGAATTTTTGCCACTGCACTTAATTGAAAGAACCTTTAATTTTAGGATTACATGAAAAGAACTTAGAATTTTACTATTATGCTGAATTTGTTTTACACGGTTGTGGCTTGTTGATTGAAAGAAACTTAGTGAACTTAGGTTGCTTAAAATTTGGGTAAATTTAAAATTGAAAATTAAAAGTTAAATTCTTGCTAGAGGTGCCCGAAACTGGCTCTAGTAGTAAATGCACTTTCTTGCTAGAGGTGCCCAAAACTGGCTCTAGTAGTTAATGCACATTAAAGAATCGCTAGAGGTGCCCGAAATTGGCTCTAGTCGACTAAAGTAAAATGAGAAATTGCTTACTTTGCTAGAGGTGCCCGAAATTGGCTCTAGTGAAAATAAAAATAAATGCCCCAGTAGTTAAATTGATAAAAGCCTATTGTTCACATAGAATCTTGAAAATCAACTTGTACACAACTACGCACACACATTGTCACGAGCATTATAGTTTGGTTCCGGGTAATATTTGTGCTATTCAAAAAATTAAAAGGTGATCATACTTTGTGCCACGGTTTCGAGGTTTGAATTCAAGTTTGAAGCATGTCTTTGATGATTAAAGTCTTCGCAGGTAATTGTTAGTTTGCATTGCTTGAGGACAAGCAATAGTTCGAGTTTGGGGGTGTGATAAGTGTTCAAAAGTACTATTTTTATTACCCTTTTTACTCATATTATTGTTTGACTTAAGCTCATATTAGTTGCATAATTAGTCATTCATGCATTAATTCATGTTTCTTTCCACCATTGAGCTTGATTACATAACTTGGTGATTTTTGTAGAAAAAGATGCTGCTTTGGTGTGTTTTTGTGTGTATGTAGAATCACTTGCCTAAACAAGGCTAGAACCAGTTGCCAGGGCAGTGCATGAAGGAGATGCCGAGCTAGTTGCCAGGGCAATGCATGAAGGAGACGCCGAGCCAGTTGCCAGGGCAATTGTCAACAAAGAATAAGGTGATATGGTAGTCAAAATTGATGACTAAACAAGCCCAAGATGACGTGGAGCAAAGCTAAATCCCAAAGGAATTTGATTTCCATAAAGAGATTAAAGAAGAATTAAATTCCAAGAAGATAGGAGAAGTTCTAGTAGGAATATAATTATAATAAAGAATTATATTCTCTAAAGATAATTTAATTCCAACTTAACTTCCTCCTCAAAGAAGGACTTTGACCTAGCCCTATAAATAAGAGGCCATATCGTCAATTTGAGTAGAGCAAGAGGAAGGAAAATTTCGACAACCCCATAAGGCAAGAAGAGAGAAATTTCGACAAGAGAGCAAGGGGGAGAGAGTTCGATTTCTTCTTCTTCTTCTTTGCTTCCATTAGATTCATGGTTTGGGGATTATTCTTTGTATATTTTTGAACCCAACCATGAACTAACTTGATTGGTTGGGGTTATTGTGTTTTGTTGTTGTGAGAAACAATTGGATTTTGTTTAGGTAATAAGAGTTTGCACTTTTCTATTCAAGGTTTACTCATTCTTGGCTTTTATTCTTGTTTGTGAGTGAATTGGGAGAGGATCTCATAACTTCATCTATTTATCTAATATCGGGAGAGTTAGATTCAAGAAACGAATGAGTATGGACTTTATTCAATCTATTGATGGTGAAGATTAATCCGGCTTAGGAATAAGTTAAGGATTTCAACGGCTAAGAGGAGCGCAAGATTGGTTGTTGTTCACCCTTGATTCACGCAGGGATGTATTATCAAGGCATGCACAAGTGACTAGAGTTTTGACTTAGGGATAAGAAGAAACCATTGAAGAACGCTCTTCCGAACCTTGAAGTTGCTGCCCAGACGCCCAAATAGTTGCCCAGCTAGTCGCCCGGGCAACCATCGTTTAGTTGCCAAGGCAACCCCGCTATGCAAGTTTCCACGGCAACTGAGTTGCCCTTGCACTCTTTTACCAAGACGATCCAATCGGCTATCACACCTCAACTCATGATAACCTAACCAATTCTCTCTTTTGATTTCATCTATTCTTTTAGTTTATTGCTCTTAGTTTAGTCGTTAATTAGAACTCCTATTATCAATTGTGTTTTTACTTTTTACAGTGTAGTAACTTAAGCAAAGTGGCCCAAACCAATCCCTGTGGAGACGATACTGGATACTTATATCACTTTATTACTTGTGACGTGTATACTTGCACAATTGCGTAGCACTTATTACACGCAACACTTGCATTGTAGTAGTGTTTGAGGCTCAAAAAGGCTTTTTAGTAAAGATTAAAAATGGCTAAACATCCATATTTGGCTCTAAAAGGTGAAAACCTAGCAAACGGATTCAAATGGCTCTAAAATTTGGTATTCTAGTATATTATAGTCATTGAATATTGCTGGTAAAGTTTCATTGCATTTGGACGTTGTTCAACATGTCAAAATGGCTAAAAACTGTTAAAATTGTCATTACAGTGCAAGGCGTACAGATACGGGTTCACCTGTTTCGGTACGACTATGCATATTTGGTCAGTCAAAGTATATGTCAACTCAGACATATCGTTACGGCTTTAAAGCGTTTTAGTACGGAGTTGGGCAGTAAGGTTTTGGAAATAAATTGTATCAACATGGGGGTTTTGAACAAAGTCAAGGTTGGTCAATCTATACTGATACGGGCTTAGCTGTATCGATACGGGGTTTGACAGTTTCAACTATAATTCTTATTCATATGCAATCGTATAAATACAACGTCGAGATGTTTTGATACGGTGGTAATTAATTCTGTTAAAAGACATAGATTTTAGTTCTGCACTGTTTATAGAATGGTCACTTAAAAATGTCAAGCTTAATTGGAATGGTAAATGATATCAGATTGACATGAAAATTAACAAGTTCACTATTGTTGTATTGAATTGTATTGTTTCATAGTCAATTTCATGAAGGGACCCCTAAATTTTTTAATTTACAATTTAGTCCTTGAAACTTGTATTTGTTTAGAATTAGTCCTAAGTAATGAATATGTGTTTTATGTTGAATAATTGGACTAATTCTTATGTTGGGTAATGATTTAGAAGCATAACATCGATCAAGAGTTGATCATTAATTGAAATTTTATCGCATTGATCATCGTATTGTTCACTGGTAGCTCTCACTGACCTGGTTCCCAACCAGGCCAGGAAGGGGTGTTACATTTGTGGAATTAGAGCTAGAGTATAGTTGATTCTAGGACTAAACCGAATCCTATTGTATTTTTATTGTGTTACTTTGCCTCCTAGGAGTTGTATATTGTGACTTGTCGACTAATCTTATCTCTTTATGTTATAGATATGTCTGGGACTAATGAAGCCCATATAAACGAGCCTGCCACCAGCTCCTCGACACACGGTGAGGAAGTAAGGGGAAGTACCTCCGAACCTGCCTAATCCCCCACCCTAGAATGTTGAGCCGGTATTGCCTGATGTGCAGGCTGAATGCTACCAGAATAAGGTTGAGATGTTTAAGAAATTTATGACATCTATGAGAACCGAGACGATAGTGTAACCTATCCCACCAGTTGTCCAATATGCTCGAGCCCTTATTGACAAGTTGGCATCACTCTAGGCATACACTTTCACTAGTCAGGATGATGATAATCCTGAGATCACCGAGTACTAGTTGGACAACACATTGAGAATTCTAAACAAGCAATTGCAGTGTTCTGATGAGCACAAGATGGAGTGCGCCCTTGCATTGCTAGCTGATGAAGAACTTCAGTGGTGGGAGACCACTATTCTTACTGCTCTTGAGGAAACTGTCGCTGGGAGTTCTTCCTTCAAGAATTTTGAAAGAAGTATGTTAGTGGGTACTACCTCGCACAGAGATGCAACATCTTTCTCTACCTCAAGCAAGGTGGGCAACCAGTCGAGCAGTACATCCATGATTTCTGCAAGTATTGCTGATATGGTGCTGAATACATCAAGAAGGAGGAAGAGAAGTGTCGCACGTTTATTCCTGGGCTTACTGAGTCAAAGCCAATGAAGCATCGTTGAAATCCCAAAGAACCAGTGGCTCGGGCAAATCTGAGAAGAGGGTTAGAGATGATTCTTGACCTCCTAGATGGAAAAAGAAAGGAAAGTATCAAGGCCCTAAACAACATGTCTATCTACAGCTTTCCCATTTTGAGAATATCGATAAGCCATTGTTCGTGACTCAATCTTTCTCTAAGGTAGTCTTGGTTGAGAGCATTGGAGGCTTGAATCGAAGTTCACAGTATCCTGTTTGTAACTATTGTCAAAACAGGCATCCAGGAGGCCTATGCATTAAACAGACTAGAGCTTGTTTCTTTTGTGGCATGCAAGGCCACTTCATTCGTGATTGTCTACTAAGTGCAACCAGGTCTACTTCTACACCGGCAAGTAATGCAATCCCTACTCGGTCCTTCTGAGGTAAGGGGTCAAGACAAGGTTCATCGGAAGCTACAAGGTGACCTAGTGGCTTTGGTATCGAGAAAGCAAGAATCAAAGGCACCTGCCCAAATGTATCATGTGAGGAGTAGTGAAGAGGGAGATGAACCTGATGTCATTGTAGGTACCATTGAATTGTATTCCTATCCTCTATAAGCATTGATTGATCCTAGTTCTACCCATTCTTTTATAAGCACCGTGTTGGTTAATAGGCATAGAATGTCGTCTAAACCTATAGCACCGAGGATTTTTGTAACAAATCCTTTGGGTGATTATGTCACCATAACTCCTATAGGCAAGAATTGTCGCTAAGTGGTTCAAGGGATTCCTTTTGTGGCCAATCTATTGGCCCTACCGATCCATGAGTTTGATGTTACATTGGGTCTAGACTAGCTTAGGGAGCATCAAGCGTGGGTAGATTATGGCAAGAGGAAGTTGTATCTTCGAGGTCTTGGCAAGGAGAGTATCATGTTAATGAGTTCAAGAAACCCTTCGTTGAAAGCTTTGACATTGGAAGCCAAGGATGAACTCTGTTTTGTGGAGGTTGACACCGTACGTGAGTTTCCTAATGTCTTTTCTGATGAACTTCTAGGATTGCCTCCAACCCATGAAGTCGAATTTGGTATCGAAGTGCAACCTGGTACTACCCAGTTTCTATTACACCTTATCGCATGGCTGACGTTGAGCTTAAGGAACTAAAGGCTTTAATTTAAGACCTTTTGAGTAAAGGTTTCATTCGACCGATTTCCTCTCCTTGGGTACCACCGATTCTCTTTGATAAAAAAGAATCCATGAGATTGTGTATCGACTACCGATAGTTGAACAAGGTGACTATCAAGAATAAGTATCCTTTGCCAAGGATAGATGACCTATTCAATCAACTTAAGGATACCTCCATGTTTTCCAAGATCGATTTAAGGTCCGTGTATTATCAGATAAGAGTCAAAGAATGTGATGTACCCAAGACAGGTTTTTGAACAAGATACGGACACTATGAATTCTTGGTGATGCCTTTTGGGCTAACGAATGCATCGGTAGCTTTCATGAACCTAATGAATCGGGTTTTTAGGCCCTACCTTGAAAAATTTGTAGTGGTATTCATTGACGACATCCTAATTTATTCTAAGAACCTTACCGAGCATCGAGACCACCTTCATTTTGTGCTTCAAACTCTTCGAGAGAAGTAATTATATGCCAAGTTCTCTAAGTGTGAGTTTTGGCTTACTGAAGTTGCCTTCCTTGGGCATATTGTATAGGCTTTAGAGATCCAGGTGGACCCAAACAAAATCTAGGCTATTGTTGATTTGCATCCACCTAAGAACATCAGTGAGGTTAGAAGTTTCCTTGGTCTTGCTGGCTTTTATAGGAGATTCGTCGAAGGATTTTCTATGTTAGCATCCCCATTGACTAAGTTGCTAAGAAAAGAAGCTCTGTTTGTTTGGACCGAGGAACAACAAAGAAGCTTTGAACAATTGAAACAAGTTTTGACTCATGCACCGTTCTAACCCAGCCCGAGTCTGGAAAGGACTACAATGTCTATAGTGATGCTTCACATCTCAGGTTAGGTTCTGTGTTAATGAAAGAAGGCAAAGTCATTGTCTATGCTTCGAGACAATTAAATTCACATGAGATGAATTACCCCACTCATGACATAGTGTTGGCTACAGTTGTTTTTGAATTAAAAATCTGGAGACATTATCTCTACGGAGAGAAATGCCATCTCTTCACCGATCATAAGAGTCTCAAGTACCCCTTGACCCATAATAAGTTGAATCTTCAACAACTTAGATGGATGGAACTCCTCAAGGACTACGATCTTGATATTGATTACCACCCAGGCAAGGCCATTGTTGTAGTTGATGCACTCAACTTTAAGCCTCTTCCTGGTAAGTATAGTTATTGATCCTTGAATCCAATATATTGATTAGAATATCAACTTATTGTAAAGTCCTTGCAATGTAACCCCTCGAGCTATCAATGCTCACTTCCGTCTTCGGAAGCATCATTGTCTCATAGCTAAACTTCAAGTTCAGTCTACCATCGTATTGAGAATTCAAGTGTTGCAAAAATAAGATCTTGAACTTCAAGTTATTATTTCCAAGATACAAGATAACCATGACTTTGGAATCAATTCTGAAGGACTTTTAGGTTTTTGTGATCGGTCTGTGTACCCAATGATGAATCTCTTCGTACTAATATCCTTAAGGAAGCTCATTCGAGCTTTTTTTGTCCACCCAAAGTCGGTAAAGATGTACAAGGACTTCCAGGAACTATATTGGTGGCCAGGCAAGAAGAAAGCCATAACCGACTTCGTGTCTAAATGTCTCACGTGCCAACGTGTCAAGGCCGAGCATCATGTTCCCACCGGCTTATTGCAACCCATCGATCTACCGTAATGGAAGTGGGAGAAGATCACTATGGAATTTGTTAGTGGTCTACCCTTGACTCCAGCTATACATGATGCCATTTGAGTCATTGTAGACCGTCTCACGAAGCCAGCCCATTTCTTGCCAATTCGGATGGACTATGGTCTTTCTAAGCTAGCTAACTTGTACATCAAGGAAGTTATACGACTCCACGGAGTGCCTCAGTCTATCATTTTCGATCAAGATCCACGATTACCATCTCGGTTCTAGAAGTCATTGCAAGGAGCTCTAGGCACCCGAGTCAATCTAAATGCTGCTTTCCACCCCTAGTCTGACGGTCAGTCAGAAAGGGTAATCCAAATCTTGGAAGATATGCTTCGAGCATGTATAATTGATTTTGGAATCTCTTGGGAGAAATCCCTACCTCTTATCGAGTTTGCCTACAACAACAGTTATCAGGCTTCCATTAAGATGGCACAGTATGAAGCATTGTATGGCAGATGATGTAGAACTCCTTTGTGTTGGTCTGATGTCGGGGAAGGCACGGTGTTGGGCCCTGACCTACTTCGAGAAACTGAGGAGCGGGTTACCACTGTAGACTCTCTAAGTGAATGTAGGCAAAAGGGGCATAAGATATGTATTGGAAAAGTAATAAAACAGTCCCAAGATGAGTATTTTATGTCCAAGTATACACGGTCAACAAGTAATACAACAGTTAAGCTGAGTATCGATCCCACAGAGATTAACTTGGAATTCGATAGTTTGATTGTTACTTGCCTAGGAAGAAAAGATGTTTGTTTTGAAGATTGTTTTGGAATTACTAAAGAAAAGAAGAGTAATAAAAGTAAAATAAAGTAAAGACGTTGGCAATGAAGGTCTTTTAATGAGTGATGAGTGTTGGCAGGGAATGCTTGGTTCCTAGGCTTTTCATGCTGTGTCAGCCTTTAATGTCAACCTATCTTGGCATTATTTGCCGAGCAGATTCAAAATTAACAAAGTCTCTCTTGATGGTCATTTCCCTAAGTCGATTATATAAAAACCCCTATATCTCTATAGTGCATTTTTTTAAATAAACCGATTTGATTAAGAAACTAAAGCAACAAAATCAACGTTTAAGCTAAACATCCCTCGCCAACTATGAAATTAGTCCTTGGTGAGGGATTTAACCAACAAAACCATAACCGTTTTCAAATACATCATAATAAAAATAAAAGTAAAACAACTTAAAACCAAGAGAATAGGCACGATGGGTCTCTCAATGCAACCCTCAGATCCAGGCTCTCGGCCAAGTCATTGAACTGCCTTTCTCGGTGCAGCCGACCGTCACTCGTTGAGCACTCCAACACCTCACTTCAATCACTATAAGTCTTCATGATCCTCCCTTTTCTCTCCTTCATCGGTGTAAGGAAGGCTAGGGTAAGCTTTTTTCTGCTGAAGGGATAAGAGGTAAGGTCTTATCCGATCTATATGATAACTTATCATGCTAGGGCTGATGTAATATTTCCAACATTGTCTTGGCAATCAGGCTTGGCATGATATAGCCAACATATCTTGGCATCACCGTATCCACTATTTTCTCAGAGATTGATCCAATTGTAATCTTTTAGGAGCTTGATCTCATCCTATTTTTTTATGGTTCAAGAGCAACTTGGCATGGCATCAAGTTCACCTCCATGCCAACCGAGGCTTGGCACTGTCTAGTCCTTCTGTGCCAACAACACTCGACATTCTCTCTAATATTTTTTATTGCGCTGCATTCCAATGCCAAATCCTATGGCAACCCTACAAAATAGCCACAAAACAACCCTTCACACTAGCATAGATAGAATGCTAAACTCCTTATGCAAATGCATGATTCTATAGCCTAATGCAACTAAATGTACATAAAAACAAGCAAAAGCATTGTGAGATTGGGATTAGAAACAATAATTTTGGAGAGGTAACACACCCCCAAACCTAACTCATTGCTTGTCCTCAAGTAATGCAAACAAAGAAAATTAAAAATTGTGAAAAAGTTACCTCAATAGAATTTTCGTTGGAATGAAAACAAGTATTGGCATGTAGAATTTGGCTCTATTTCTGCCCTTAGTATCTCAGTGCAATAATGCCAAGCAGATAATAATTCAAGTGCAACAATATATCTTTAGTCTAATATCATGAAAAATGCATGATATGTAGGCAATATGCATCCAATATCCTTTCACTCCCTTAGCCAATTTTACTACCTAAACTCAGATCTTTATTTTCATCAAATTTTTTCTTTCTTGGCAAGGGTTCTATTGGCATTAATTTAAGCTTGCTTTGTGCCACTGTTTAGCGTGAGTGATAAGAGAGAGCATACCACAAATCCCCTCCTTAATCCAGACATCACTAGGCTTTCTCTCCAACTCATACCCTAGGGTTATAGACTTGAAAACTAAGAGGGAGCAAACCACGAAGCCCCAATTAACTTATTATCCCTAGGTAGAGGAGAGTTCTAATTTTTTTATTGCCTTGGCGGGACATTGCCGCCTTATTAGTTTCTTTTTACCCTGGCATCATTTTCAATCAATTTTTTTTTTCAATCTGAGCATAGTTTCAAATAGTCTAAGTTTGATAGGTAACTTAGATACATATCACGTGTTAAGTGTAAATTCAATTCCCTAAACTAGAGATCAATTGCCAAGCTAACCTGGCATACTACTCTGTGGCATGGTATGACAACTAAAGATTAAAATTTCCCCATCGAGTAGACATCTAGATCAAATTAAACGTGCCTAACAAATGTTAACATTCTTCAAAATTAATCTGAGGCAAATTTTTCTTTTTTTAGTGTTCGGAATGCTTCTATTCTAAATGACCTAAAATGGCATGGCAACAAAAATTAAACATGAAATGCATGGCATAAATGTGAGGAAACACACACCCCCAAACCTAAGATGTGCATTGTCCTCAATGCATGAAAACAACACATATATAGAATAAAAATAGAAAAAAAATGCATGATCATGAAAAATGCAATGTAATGGAACGCAAAGGAGTTTAGGAAGAGGAGGACTCCCCCTTAGAGACTTCTTCTCGTGTGACTCAGGACTTTCGTTTCACAAATGTTCCACGATTAGGGTTGCATCCTTTCTCTCTAACATTTAATCCACTGCATGCCAAGTTGTATTGGCGTTGTGCATGGCAATGTGCTTGGCATTGCACTAGGCAATGATTCTGGCAATAGTTTTTGCATTGTTCCTGGCAATAACTCTACACACACTTAAAGGAAACTATTCAGCGCATCAAATGAATAAAAATGAAAATTAACATAAAGAAAAATAATTAAAAATCCTAAATTCTAAAACAAATAAAACAACTATCCTAATATTTACAAAAAGTTCAAATCTGATGATGGTTTCACGTTACCTATGCCAAGAGGATCACCTCATTGGCATTGTTTCGATTCCATTCCATGTAATGCTTTAGACGTTGGCCATTCACCTTGAAAATTTCTTCCGTCTTCAAGTTCTTAATGTCCACAGCTCCATGGGCGTAGGGTTTTGCAACTTCATAAAGACTCGTCCATCTCGAATTGAATTTACCTGAAAACATTTTAAGGCATGAATTAAACAATATAACACGTTAGCCTACCTCAAAATGTCTTAGCATTATCCTGCTATCATGCCAGCGTTTTGTCTTCTCCTTGTAAATCCTGGCATTCTCATTGTCTTGTGTTCTAAATTCCTCTAACTCATTCAGATCTAGTAACCTTTTTTTCTCCAGCAACTCTCCATGCCATGTCAAGTGTTTTAATGGCCAGTAAGCTTTATGTTCAAGTTCTACTGGCAGATGGTATGTTTTTTCGAAAACGAGTCTAAATGGTGAAGTACCCAAAGGAGTTTTAAAAATAGTTCTCTAAGCCCACAAGGACTCATCTAGTTTCAAGGACCAGTCTTTCCTTGATGGATTTATAGTCTTCTCTAAAATGTTCTTAATCTTCTTGTTTGATATCTCAGCTTGCCCATTTGTTTGTTGCTGGTATGCTGCGACAATCCTTTACTGAATACCATATCTGCACAAAGCTTTAGAGATTAGACTACATTTAAAATAAGTACCCCCATCATGAATTATTGCTCTAGAGGCACCAAATCGGGTAAAAATGTGTTTGTGCAAAAACTTGGCAACGACCTTGGCATTATTTGCTGGCAGGGAAATGGCCTCTATCCATATGGATACATAGTCAATAGCCACAAGTATATATACATTACTGAATGATGGAGGAAAAAAGGACCAATAAAGTCCATCCCCCATACATCAAATAAGTCCACACACATTATGTTTTGAAGCGGTAGTTGGTGTCTGCCAGAGATATTTCATGTCCGTTGGCATCGGTCACATACCTTGGCATAATCGTGGGCATCCTTGTATAGTGTCAGCCAAAAGAATCCTGACTGCAACACCTTGGCAGAAATCTTCATCCAACAACGTGACCTTCGTATGGTGTGGCATGGCATAAATGTAATATGTTTTGCTGCTCATATTTAAGCACACACCGCCGGATCACTTGGTCGGCACATTGTTTAAACAATAATGGCTCATCCTAATAGTATAGCCTAACTTCTCGCAAGAACCTTTTCTTGGCATTTTATGCCAAGTCTGGTGGACGAATGTTGCTCACCAGGTAGTTGACAATGTCAACATACCATGGCGTGGCACTAACTGCAAGTAAATATTCGTCAGAAAAATCATCTCTAATAACATTGGTCTTACCATCTTCAAGATGATTCTCTAAACATGAGAGGTGGTCAGCTACTAAGTTTTCACTGCCCTTCTTGTCTCTGATTTCCATGTCAAATTCTTGAAGTAAGAGTATCCATCGGATTACTCTAGGCTTGGCATCCTTCTTTGCTAAGAGATACTTCAATGTCGAATCATTTGTCTGAAACACAACCTTTTTACCAATTAAATAAGATCTGAATTTATCAAAAGCAAATACAACCACAAGAAATTCTTTCTCGGTTGTATAGTAATTAAGTTGTGTTTCATTCAAGGGTCTGCTGGCATAGTAGATGGCATGGAAAACCTTGCCATGCCGCTGTCCTAAAATTGCTCCAATGGCATAGTCGTTGGCATTGTACATGAGATCAAAGGGTTCATTCCAATTCGGTGCTATGATTATAGGGGCATTAATCAATTTCTCTTTAAGTTCCTGAAATGCTCTCAAACAAGAATTGCCAATTGCAAAAGTGGCATTATGTTCCAACAACAAGCATAAAGGTTTAGCAATTTTTTAAAAATCTTTAATAAACCTCCAATAAAAACCGACATGACCTAAAAATCCATATACCTTTAACACTCATCGGAGGCGGCAATTGCTTGATTACCTCTACTTTGGCTTGATCAACTTCTAGTCCTCTCTTAGTTACCTTGTGACCGAGAATAATGCCTTCCTTCACCATGAAGTGGCATTTTTCCCAATTCAGCACTAGGTTCGTCTCAATGCATCTCTTTAAGACTTGCTCCAAAATATGAATGCATTCCTCAAATGTTTTACCAAACTTTGAGAAATCATCCATGAATACTTCCATGTTGTGCTTGATCATATCAGAAAAAATAGACATCATGCAACATTGAAATGTTGTTGGTGCATTACATAGGCCGAATGGCATCCTTCTAAAAGTAAACATGTCGTAGGGACACGTGAACGTGGTCTTCTCTTGATCATCAGGGGCGCTGGCAATCTGATTATAACCTGAACAACCATCTAAAAAGCAATAGAAAGATTTACCTGCCAACTTATCTAACATTTGTCGAACAAAGGCAATGGGAAGTGGTCTTTCCTTGTGGCACTTTTTAGCCTCCTATAATCCATGCACACTCTCCATCCTATGATAGTTCTAGAGGGAATTAATTCTTCTTCACTATTTTATACCATGGTCGTGCCACCCTTCTTTGGCACGCATTTTACCGGTCTAACCCATGAGCTATAAAAAATGTGATAAATGATCCCGATATCAAGCCATTTTATGATCTCCTTTTTTACTACCTTTTTCATGCTTGGGTTTAGCGTTCTTTTGCCTTCAATGGTCCTGCCATGGTACTTCTTCAAAATGATTTTGTGCATGCAAATGGCTGGGATAATACACAAGATATCTACCAAGGTCCAACCCAACACTTGCTTATAATTTCTCAATATTGCTAGCAATCTCTCCTCCTGATTAATAGTGAGATTAGTGGCAATGATCACTAGTAGAGTTGAGTGTTTACCTAGATAAGCATACTTCCAGTGATTTGGCAATGGCTTTAGCTCCAGCTCTGGTGGTTCCTCAATTGATTGTTTAGGTTCTTTTATCTTTCTTCCAGCCAACTAGAGGCTCAAAATAACTTACATCTTCGGCCTCCAAGGCTTATTCCTCAAGTATCCTCAAATAGTTCAGCTATGCCATCAAGCATGCTGACATCAAATTCTGTATCCTGGCATAATTGTGCCATGTCCAGAATATAAATGGACTCCATCAGCTCATTGGCATGACATTCATCAGGTTCATCTCAACATTTCAAAGCTTGAAACACATTAAAAGTATCATGCTGCTCATTCATACGCGTTGTTAGTTCCTCCTTATGAACATCAATAAGAGCCCTAACGTGGCAAGGAATGACCTTCCTAAAATAATTGAAATATTAACATCAGCCTCATAATCCAAAATGATAAAATTAGCTAGAAAGATAAATTTGTCTACCTTCACCAACACATCCTCAATCTCACCCTTGGGATGCGCATAGAATCGGTTTGCCAGCTAGAGTGTTAAGATGGTAGGTCTTGCTTCGATGGCAAGCTTCCTGAAAACTAACATTGGCATCAATTTGATGTTGGCTCCCAAGTCACACAATGCCTTGCCAATGAATTTGTTGCCAATGGTGCAGAGAATAGTACAACTCCCTAGATCTTTTAGCTTTGGTGGCAATCGGTTCCAAATCATGGCACTGCATTCCTCAGTTAGAGCGAGAGTTTCAAAATCTACCAACTTCCTCTTTTTGGACAAAATATCCTTCATGAATTTCACATAGTTGGGCATTTGCTCAAGGGCTTCTACAAAAGAAATGTTGATTTGCAACTGCTTAAGAACTTCCAAGAAGCGCTTGAATTGTTGGTCCTGCTTGTGCTTTTGAAGTCTTGTTGGAAACGGTGGTGGCAGATACACATATGCTGGCACTGCTGGCTTTTCCAAGGCAGTGCTGGCATCAGTCTGTTTGGAATCAATATGTTGTTTGGCATTAACCCCTTCATCCGTTTTGGCACTGGTGCTGGCATCAATATTGGATTTGGTTTTGGCACTAGTACTGGCATTACTGCTGGCATCATCTGTTTTAATTTCCTCCTTCTCTTTTTCTCTAGGACTGTCTGTCGATACTAGCTTTTCAATTTCGCAATTAATTGGCTGCTTGGCAGCCATCTCAGCCTCGTACTTATTACCACTTCAAAGAGTTATAACTTTGAATTGCTCATTGTCTTTGTGCTGAGCATCAGCCGTGTCACTTGACAATGCTCCTTGGGGTCGATTGCTAAGTGCATTGACAATCTGCCCCGATCTAAATTTCCAAGTTTCTCATTGATGCTGCCTAACTCTGGACTATGGCATCATTCCTCTCCATGTAATCAGTAAGAGTGCATCGTTGGTTGAATCTTTCCCTTGTTAGAAATTGTTTTGAGCTTTTTGTGGCATGGTATTCTAATAGAATGTTGGCATGACATTATTCCTCTAGGCATTCTGGCCTTGTGCATTGCACTAGTTACCTCCTTGATTTCCCCAAGCTAAGTTAGGGTGTTGTCTCCAACCTGTATTATAAGTATTTGAGTTAGGATTATAGTAACGATTCGCATTGCAAACAAAATTTACTGATTCAGGATTGGCAGGGCATTCTTCCACATAATGATTCTCTCTACAGATTGTATATAAGGGGTATAATGCTTTCACTTCTTGAGACTCATTGTTCTTTTGCATCGATCTCACCATGGTTTTGAGGTTGGAAATCTCGGCATGAATGGATGTTTGTTCATTAACCTTCAATTTCCCACTGGTTTTGGTTCTGGTCCCGAGTCTGTCAACAGGATATTCAAAGTCATTAATTGAAATTCTTTCAAGAATATCAACGGCCTCTGAGTACTTCTTGTGTAGTAAACAACCGAAAATTGAAGCATCAATAATAGTCCTTGTTTGTGCATTCAATCCATTGTAGAAGGTTTGAATTTGGGTCCAATTTGGGAATCCTTGCATAGGACACCTTCTCAAAAAATCATTAAATCTCTCACAGACATCATATAATGTTTCATCATCATCCTGCCTGAATGTAATGATCTCACCACTCATATTGACAGTGAGTGTTAGCAGCTGAAATCGTGTCAAAAACATCTTGCACAAATCTGCCCATGAACTAATTGATCCTGGTGGCAAAGAATTAAGCCAATCCTTGGCTCTATCTCACAAGGAAAATGTGAATAGCCTTAATTTCACTGTATCTTCATATACTTTGGTTTATTGGAATAATTGGAAAATCTCCATGAACTACTTCAAATGTTACCTAGGATCTCCAGTAAGTGCTCCATCAATTTGACCTATATTCAAAAGAGTTTGAATCATTACCGACTTAAGTTCAAAATTGACATCATTTACCTTTGTACTAACAAGTTCTAACATTAAATTGCCAATGTTTGGTGCCGAATGTTCTCTAATAGGTCTATCTTCATCGATAAGTGGGACAACAAGTGGTGGTGGCATCTCATTGTTGTGTGGATTGTCTTTATTGTTCGCCACTTCATTCCCTCAATTACCTTGATTATTCATCTCTCAAAATCTTCTCTTTAACCTCCTCAAGGTTCTCTCAATTTTTAGATCATATGGCCACTCGTCCACCACAGGGTGGCTTCTGGTCATTCACTGATGCAAACAAAAGTAAAATAGAAAAAATACAAGTAAAAATTTTAAAAACAATAAACTCCACTGCAGTCTCCGACAACGACGCCAAAAACTTGTAGACTCTCTAAGTGAATGCTGACAAACAAGGCAGAAGATATGTATTGGAAAAGTAATAAAATAGTGCAAAGATACGTCTTTTGCGTTCAAGTATACACGGTCTGCAAGTAATACAACAGTTAAGCTGAGTATCGATCCCACAGAGAATGACTTGGAATTCGATTGTTTGATTGTTATTTGCCTTGGAAGAAAAAATGTTTGTTTTGAAGATTGTTTTGGAATTACTAAAGAAAAGAAGAGTAATAAAAGTAAAATAAAGTAAAGATGTTGTCAAGAAAGGTCTTTTAATGAGTGATGAGCGTTGGCAGAGAATGCCTGGTTTCTAGGCTTTTCATGACGTGCCAGCCTTTAATGTCAACCTGTCTTGGCATTGTTTACCGAGCAGATTGAAAATTAGCAAAGCCTTTTTCGATGGTTATTACCCTAAGTCGATCGTATAACAACCCCTATATCTCTATAGTGCATGTTTTTAAATAAACAGATTTGATTAAGAACCAAACTATACTCCTAAGGGGTAGATATCACTCCTGGAGTAAGTTCATCTACTTGAACGACTTCTCTCGAAGCTTATCTCTGTAGTATTTAACAACTCAATCGTTGCCACCACAAGTCTGTTAAGATATTGATGAGCAGTAGGCCATTAGTACCAGCTCTCATTTGGCAAAGTATTTAGGAAAAATCAAAGTATGCTGAATAGACAAAGTATTACCAAAATATATTTAACAATGAAGAAACTAAAGCATAAAATCAACGTTTAAACTAAACATCCCCCGCGAACTATGAAATTAGTTCATGGTGAGGGATTTAACCAATAAAACCATAACCGAATTCAAATACACCATCATAAAAATAAAACTAAAACAGCTTAAAACCATGGGAATAGGCATGAGGGGTCTCTCGATGCAGCCCTCAAATCCAGGCTCTCGGCCAAGTGGTTGAACCTCCTTCCTCGATGCAGCCGACCATCACTCATCAAGCACTTCAACACCTCACTTTGATCACTTTAAGTCTTCACGATCCTCCCCTTTTCTCTCCTCCATTGGTTCTTTAAATAGGGGCGTAAGGAAGGCTAGGGTAAGTTTTTTTGTGCTGAAGGGATAAGAGGTAAGCTCTTATCCGATCTGTATGATAGCTTATCAGGATAGGGCTGATGTCATATTGCCAACATTTCCTTGGTAATCAGGCTTGGCATGACATAGCCAACATATCTTGGCATCACCTTATCCGCTATTTTCTCGAAGAGTGATCCAACTGCAATATTTTAGGCATCCTATTTTTTTGGGGTTCAACAGCCTCTTGACATGGCATCAAGTTCACCTCTCTTCCAACCGATGCTTTCCACTATCTTGTCTTTCTATGTCAACAAAACTTGCCATTCTCTCTAGCATTCATGTGCCAAATCATATGCCAACCCTGCAAAATAGCCCCAAAACAACCCTTCACACTAGCCTAGATAGAATGCTAAACTACTTTGCAAATGCATGATTCTACAACCTAATGCAACTAAATGTACCTAAAAACAATCAAAAGCATTGTGAGATTGGGATTAGAAACAGTAATTTTGGAGAGGTAACAACCACCATCCATGATCACTTAAAAGCTACCTTTGACCGATAGAAGGCCTATGCTGATTTTAAGTGAAGGGATATACAGTATGAAGTTGGTGAAAAGCCTTCCTTAAAGTCTCCCCGTGGAAGAAAGTTTTGAGATTTGGCAAAAAGAGGATGTTGAGTCCCCTATTCTTCGTACCTTTTGAGGTTATTGAGAGAGTTGGCCCTGTGGCTTATCGCTTATTGTTACCCCCAGAACTCAGAAAGATCCATGATGTGTTTCACGTATCAATGCTTCAGAAGTATCGTTTTGACCCTTCGCATATCATCGAACATAAATCTATGGAAATTAAATCAAACTTGTCCTATAAGGAAGAACCAATTTAGATTCTTGCAAGGGAAGTGAAGAGACTTCATAACAAGACTATTCCCTTAGTTAAAGTGCTATGGAGGAGCCATTCCATGGAAAAAGCCACCTGGGAACCAGAAGAGACAATGCAAAAGCAATATCCTCACTTCTTCGGTTCAAGTAAAAATTCGAGGACAAATATTTCTTAAGGGGGAGAGTTGTAACATCCTGAAATCTAGTCTAGTTGAAATTGGGTTTCGGCGATCGGAAACCCTACACCAAAAAGGTCCAAATATTGTGTTGACTTTGTCCGCAAGGTCAATTACATCGATATTGGACTCTAATTGAGTCAAATTATTGTTTAAGGACCTTATTGAATGTATTGAAAATCTATCTAGTGACTA
The DNA here is from genome assembly GCA_019671005.1 of Hibiscus mutabilis. Lineage (NCBI taxonomy): Eukaryota > Viridiplantae > Streptophyta > Magnoliopsida > Malvales > Malvaceae > Hibiscus > Hibiscus mutabilis. The sequence goes on along the minus strand of CM033717.1, from coordinate 26,521,850 downwards.
AATTATTGAAATTGAAAGTTTGGGGGTTTAAGTTTAGTGTATTGAGAGTTGAGGGACTAACCTTACGATTAGCCCCTCCCCAATTATAAGCATCCACACGTGGGTGATCAGAATCGAATTCCTTCAAGGGAAGGAGAGCTTTACTATTGCAAAGTACATAAAAGAAAATAGAATAAATGAATTGAGTTATTGCATTGGTAAGTTAAGATAAGTTATTGCATTGAATATCGATCATTGATATTGCTATATTCATTGCTGTCGAGCATCGTTATCAAATTTGCCATTGTTATTGCCATTGGAAATGTGGAAGCATTGAACATTGGACATAGAGCATAGTTATTGCTATTGTCATCGTAATTATCATTGTCATTGTCATTGTCATTTAACATTGACATCAATATAGTTGTTGTCATCGAAACATTGAAAATGAAGCATCGATCATTGTCATTGAGATTATTGAACATTGTCACTATCATTGATATTTCCATTGAACATTGGCACCAGAATATTGCTTATTGATAAGAGCATTGAATACTGTTATTGTTATTGAACATAGATTATTGATATTGTCACCGGACCTTGGATTCGAAAGGATTTTGGATACAATTAGCATGCCATGGAATTCATGAGCTTAGTGTACGGGTAGACTACGATCCTTGGGCTACGGTCTTTATTGTGGCGAGGCAGAGGGATGTATTTGTTATTGGTCATATTGGCGAGGTGGAGGGACTAGACCATTCATTGATTTGCCGAGGCGTAGGAATTCGCGTATCCACTATCCTAAATCGATCTAAGGATTAATATTAAAATATGGACTTATTGCTATTGAACATGATCATTGCATTGCTACTATTGATTCATTGCATTGTTATTGTCAAGATATGATTTGGAATGCATTTCATTTATAAAGTGTTTAGTTATGACTACCTCTCTAAGTAAAGTGTGCCTAATGCATTTCATTTCATACATTTCAGGTTAAGGGATTCACAGTTGAAGATCGGAGTAGTTGAAGAGCTTAACAAGTCACAATCAAGGCCAAAGTAATGTATTTTGTCCCTATGAACTCCTAGGATGGTGGCAAAGCAACTAGACTAGTCATATATGGCCCTTTTGATGTGTATAAATTATTTTTGCATTGTAGTAGTGTTTGAGGCTCAAAAAGGCTTTTTAGTAAAGCTTAAAAATGGCTAAACATGCATATTTGGCTCTAAAAGGTGAAAACCTAGCAAACGGATTCAAATGGCTCTAAAATTCGGTATGCTAGTAGATTATAGTCATTGAATATAGCTGGTAAAGTTTCACTGCATTTGGACATCGTTCAACATGTCAAAACGGCTAAAAACCAATTAAAATCTATCATTACAGTGCAGGGCGTATCGATACGGGTTCACCTATTTCGATACAGTTGTGCATATTTTGTAAGTCAAAGCACAGGTCAACCCAGGTGTATCGATAGGGCTTCAAAGCATTTTAGTACGGCGTTGGGTAGTAAGGTTTGGGAAATAAATTGTATCCAGTACGGGTCAATATTGGTCAACTAGTATCGATATAGGCTTAACTGTATCGACACGGGGTATTTGAACAAAGCAAGGTTGGTTAACCTATACTAATACGGGATTAGCGGTATCAATACAGGGTTTGATAGTTTCAACTGGAACTTTTATTCATATGTAACCGTACAACGTCAAGATGTTTCGAAATGGTGGTAGTTTAAAAGACATGGATTGTAGTTCTGCACTATTTACAAAATGGTCACTAAATAATGTCGGCCTTAATTGGAAGGATAAATGATATCGGATTGACATGAAAATTTACAAGTTCACTTTTGTTGTATTGAATTGCATTGTTGTATAGTCAATTGCATGAAGAGACCCCTAAATTTATCAATTTATAGTTTAGTCCTTGAGACTTGTATTAGTTCAAAATTGGTCCTAAATAATGAATCTTTATTTTATGTTGAATAATTGGACTAATGCTTATGTTGGGTAATGATTAAGAAGCATAACATCAATCAAGAGTTGATCATTAATTGAAATTTTGTCACACTGATCATCATATTGTTCACCGGTAGCACTCTTCGACCCGATTCCTGACTAAGCAGGAAAAGGGGTGTTACATTCCACTTTCTATGTTCAAAAGGAAACATTTAACTTGACACCTAAAATGTTAGAAAAAACCAGTTTAGGAGTAAAACATTTCATTACCCAACTGAAAATGTTAACCAAACTTATTTGAATGGGTTGGTAACCTGTAAATGGGAAAACAAGTGCCGCCGTATAGTAGCCTCATTTTAACCTGCCGCACAACAGACCTACCCAAGTTTCACTGCTATAGGTTAGCGCAATTTTTATCTATCTTTGTTTTAAGTTTATGTGAATATGTTTTTGTTGGATTGCCTTGGATTTTACTTTGCAAATTTACATCAAAGTTGCAGGTAGGTATGTTGTTCAACAGGTTAAGATGCGTCTACTAAACGGCGGGACCTATTTTCTAAGGTATAGGCTACCAACCAATTCAAACAGGTTTTCGTTAACATTATCAGTTTGTTAATCAAATGTTTTACCCCTAAACTAGTTTTTTCTAACATTTTAGGTGTTGAGTTAAATGTTTCCCTTTGAACTTAGAAAGAGAAGTATGTTCGGAATATTGTAGGTTCCCTATGTTAGGATTGTCGGTACACCACATGACGCAACGAAAAAATAATCTGATGATTTCATACAGGATTCTGTGTACAATTCATCAAATTCGAGAGCAAAGGAAGCGTGATTTACCTTGGGTTCCTGGAAAAATAGTAAGTCAGCAGTGCAGTCACGATCAGTTCGAATCCCAAGCCTCCACGATAACGTCCTGGCCTCTACTCAGTTCACTCGGTTGAGAGAAAATATTTCTTTTCTCAAAAACTGTTCTTGAGAATATCTCGTCTAAGCAAGAAGAACAACTACTAGACCACACTTCTCCATTTATATGCAGTTACCCTAACCCTTAGGGTAATTTAATCTGGATTTTATATCTATTAAAAGAATTATAATCATAATTACATTCTTTTAATATATATTTAACAAATTCGGGATAATTAAAATTACACATATATCAAATATATATTAACTTTAATTATATATTTCATCCATGTACAATAAAATTGTACAATTATAACTCGTTTGAAATTTGCTCAACTCAACCCTTGGGTGTGACCCTGTAGGTTCTTGTAACATTAGTAGCAATTATTAGAACCATTCTAATATTACAAACTATGAGTGACATCTAGCAATATATCATGGTCATCTAAGTTACAAGAAGTCTTGATTCGACATAACATCTTCGTTACTAGCTTCTTTATGTATTATATCCCTTTGTCCTTTATATCCAGAACATGCACAAGTCTTGGAACAGTCAAACTTGTATAACCCATCTAATATTTCTTGATATATACAGCAGACTACAATAAACGAATAACTTATGATATCTAATATCAACTTGTTCGAGCATGGCCGTGCATTTCTAGTCTCACTCAATCAAGTGGCTTGTGATATAACTCCTATTATCTAGGAGGGAAAAATCCTATCTTGATCATTCACACCCCACTACATATATCGTGATATGTTCAACATCAGTCTTTATAGTGCGACCAGTCACGGAGCATGTTCAACTGTATCAAAGCATACGACAGTATATGTTGAGATAGTAATGATCTCAAGTCTATGGACCATACATGTACTCACCACCATGAGAAATATTGTGACCGTTACATAACAATCCAAGACATATGCTCATAGCGGGTCAATCCAATACGTTGTTCTCTAACAACGTACTCATATATCGATTTAGACAACTCTATGTTAATGACAACTCTCAAATATATGTTAGCCTCGAACATATTATTACTGTCCAAGCAATAATAATACTCAGCTAAGGATCGTTTAATAACAATCATATTATTATATAGACTTCTTTTATATTTCTGTTTATTTAAGACACAGAAATATGACTGAAAAATAATAATGGCAATGCCTTTATTCAAAAACATGGTAAAGAAAGTATATCAACACAATCATCTCACGATTGGTTTTTGGGCATACTCTAACAATCTCCCACTAGCACTAAGACCAATCACTCACATATCTAATACCGAGTGACTCAGTGTGACGATCATGCTTCTACTGTGTCAGAGGCTTCGTCAAGGGATCAGCAATGTTATCATTCATGTGTACTCTGCATATTTCCACATCTCCTCGATCTATGATCTCTCGAATGGGATGGTAGCTCCTTAGAATATGTTTGGATCGTTGATGAGATATGGGTTCCTTTGCTTGTGCAATGGCTCCATTGTTGTCACAGCGGAGTTCTATAGCATTTATATGCTTGGAAAAACCCCTAATTCGGATATGAACTTTTTGATCCAGACAGTCTCTTTTGTTGCTTCACTGGCTGCAATATATTCAACCTCTATTGTAGAACCAACTATTGTGTCTTGCTTTGAACTCTTCCAGCTCACAACACCTCTATTAAGATAAAATACAAAACCAGGTTGTGATCGTGAGTCATCCTTGTCAATTTGGAAGCTAGGATCCGTGTAACCTTTTACACTAAGCTCTTCTTCACTTCCATATACAAGAAATGTATCCTTAGTCCTGGCAACTGCGTGGGCATCTCCTTCATGCACTACCCTAGCAGCTGGTTCTAGCCTTGTTTAGGCAAGTGATTCTGCACAAACACAAAAACACACCAAAGCAGCATCTTTTTCCACAAAAATCACCAAGTTATGTAATCAAGCTCAACGGTGGAAAGAAACATGAATTAATGCATGAATGACTAATTATGCAACTAATATGAGCCTAAGTCTAACAATAATATGAGTAAAAAGGGTAATAAAAATAGTACTTTTGAACACTTATCATACCCCCAAACTCGAACTATTGCTTGTCCTCAAGCAATGCAAACTAACAATTACCTGCCAAGACTTCAATCATCAAAGACATGCTTCAAACTTGAATTCAAACCTCGAAACCGTGGCACAAAGTATGATCACCTTTTAATTTTTCGGATAGCACAAAAATTACCCAGAATCAAACTATAATGCTCGTGACAATGTGTGTGCGTAGTTGTGTACAAGTTGATTTTCAAGATTCTATGTGAGCAATAGGCTTTTATCAATTTAATTACTGGGGCATTTATTTTTATATTCACTAGAGCCAATTTCGGGCACCTCTAGCGATTCTTTAATGTGCATTAACTACTAGAGCCAGTTTCGGGCACCTCTAGCAATTCTCTAATGTGCATTAACTACTAGAGCCGGTTTCAGGCACCTCTAATAAGAAATTAACTTTTAATTTTCAAATTTAAATTTACCCAAATTTTAAGCAACCTAAGTTCACTAAGTTTCTTTCAATCAACAAGTCACAATCGTGTAAAAAAAATTCAGCATCATAGTAAAATTCTAAGTTCTTTTCATGCAATCCTAATATTAAAGGTTCTTTCAATTAAGTGCAGTGGCAAAAATTCATCATTGGATATTCAACAGATCTTAAGCAATTAAATCCAATTAAAGGCATGGCAAGTAACATATGCAACCTATATGTGATTGCTAAAGATGAATGCAACTAAACATGAAACTAACTAGAAACCAACACCCCCAAACTCGAAAGAAGCATTGTCCTCAATGCATGTAAAAGTGAAACAAAATTTAAAAGAAACTAAATGAAATGAGTTAGTCAGAGAGGTCGTCACCTCGAGTGATAAGTTTCCTTCGTGCCGTTTGCTTGATTCATTTTCCGATCGGTGGTTGAATGCTTGTGGCTAGTACCGCGTGAATAGCATTACTTTGGTTTGATCCATGTTTGCCGAGGCAGGTTCACTTGCCTAGGCATCAATAGTTGCCGAAGCCATTCTTGTTGCCTGGGCATTGCCAGTTTCTATTGTCGTGGCAACTGCTGAGGTAGTTGTTGGGGCATTCTCTATTGCGGTTGTCGTGGCAAGTAATCGGCAATGAATTTCCTTAGCATGGTGGTTGTGAGTCTTGTTGTGGAAAAGAAAAGAAAACAAAGAAAACCTGGAAACTAAAGATAATGAAGTTAAATAAAATAAAATATCTCCTAAAAATATAAATGAAAAGAAAAAGAAAAAGAAAATATTGAAAGGAGAGCATGCTCATGCATCTCCTAAGGTGACCATTTCTTTGTTACGTTCCACATGGGCACCGTTGTAGTGCTTCAATCTTTGTCTGTTAACTTTGAATTCATGTTCGTCAGTGATGGGCTTGATTATCACGGCACCATGAGAGAATGGTTTAACAACTTTGAATGGTCCCGACCATCTTGATTTCAGTTTTTTCGAGAAAAGTTTTAACCGAGAATTGAATAAGAGAACTAGTTGCCCTGGCATGAAGTGCTGCGGAAGTAGTTTCTTGCCTTTTCATTGCTTTGTTTTCTCCTTGTAGATTCGTGCATTGTTATAGGCGAGTGCACGGAATTCTTCTATCTCGTTAAGGTCCAACAAACGATTTTGCCCGGCTCTTTCCTAATCCATATTCACGGTCTTGATTACCCAATATGCCTTGTGTTTGATTTCCACCAGTAGATGGCATGTTTTGCCATAGACAAGTTGGAAGGGGGACATACCTAAGGGTGTTTTGAATGCAGTGCGATATGCCCAAAGTGCGTCATCCAGTCTTAATGTTCAATCCTTCCGAAAGGGATTTACAACTTTCTCGAGTATACCCTTCAATTCTCGGTTGGAAATTTCTGCTTGCCCATTGGTTTATGGGTGATATGTCGTGGCAATATTGTGAGATACACCAAAGCGTTGTAACATTTTGGCGATGAGTTTGTTGTCGAAGTGCTTGCTTTCATCACTGATAATTGCTCTCGGCATCCCAAACCGTGTAAATATATTTTTCTATAAGAATCGTTGCACGGTCTTGGAATTGTTGGTGGGAACTGTAGCTGCTTCAACCTATTTAGACACGTAGTCCATGACAAGTAGAATGTAGAAGTTGCCGAATAAAGATGGGAAAGGTCCTATAAAATAGATCCCCCATACATCGAACAATTCCACCTCGATAATGTTTTAGATCGGCATCTCATGTCATCTGGAGATATTGCTCGTCCTCTAGCAATGATCACATTGCTTGTAAAACTCTTGGGCATCTTTGTACAGTGTTGGCCAATACAAACCGGATTGCAAAACTTTGGCCGCGGTACGTGTTCCTCCAAAATGTCCTCAATAGAGTGAAGAATGGCATTGACGGAGTACATTCTGCTGCTCTTCTTTAGGAACACATCGGCATATAACTTGATCTGCACATTGTTTAAACAAAAGAGGCTCATCCCAAAAGTAATGCTTAGCATCATGGAGGAACCGCTTCTTCCCTTGGTGAGTAAGGCCATAAGGTAAAATACCACAAACATGGAAATTAACTAAATCCACGTACCAGGGTATTGCCGAGGCATGTGCTACCGTGGCGACTGCTCCCAAGATTGCCAAGGCGTGTGCATCTAGAGTTACCGAGGCATGCGCGTCAAGGGTTGCCAAGGCATGCGCGTCAAAGGTTGCTGAGGCGTGCGTATCAGTTGTTGCCACTGTGTACGCGTCTGGAGTTGCCGAGGCATACGCGTCAAGAGTTTTTGCCGCGTCTAGGGTTGCCGAGGCGAGTGCGTCAAAAGTTGCTGCGTTGTCGAGGGTTGCTGAGGCATGCGCATCAATGATTGCCGAGGCGTGAGCGTCAAGAGCTATTGCGACGTCGAGGGTTACCAAGGCATGTGCATCCATGGTTGCCGAGGCGTGCGAGTCAAGAGCTGTTGTGGCGTTGAGGGTTACCGAGGCACGCGCATCCATGGTTGTCGAGGTGTCAAGGGTTGCCGAGGCGTGCGCATCCATGGTTTACGAGGCAACTAAAAGTTGCTCATCCGAGAATGCATCGCATATTTCTAAATCTGCATCCTCTTCCCTATTGTGTTCGAAACATGATAAGTGATCAGCCACTTGATTTCCTGTTCCTTTCCTGTCCTTAATTTCAATATCAAATTCTTGTAAAAGTAATATCCAACGAATCAAACGAGGTTTGGCATCCTTTTTAGCAAATAGATACTTAATTGTCGAATGGTCCGTATGAACATTTACCTTTGTACCAATCAAATAGGATCGGAACTTGTCAAATGCGAAAACTACAGCTAGTAACTCTTTCTCTGTTGTTGTGTAATTCACTTGAGCACTATTAAGAGTTTTACTAGCATAATATATCACATGAAAGGTCTTACCTGTGCGTTGGCCTAGGACTTCTCCTACAACAAAATCACTTGCATCACACATGAGCTTAAAAGGTAGCGTCCAATCGGGTGGAACGACAATGGGTTTCGATGCAAGCTTTTCTTTTAGGGGTTCGAATGCTTGGGTGCAAGAATCATCAAAATTGAAGACTTTATCCTGCTCAACCAAATTGCACAAGGGTTTAGTATTCTTAGAAAAATTATGACTGAATCTCCTGTAAAAACCTGCATGTCCAGGGCAATTCTGCTGTGTTGCCTGCTCGGTTGCCAGGGCAATTCCCCCTCGTTGTCTGATTAGATTGCCTGGGCATTGCTCCCGCGATTGCCTGGGCAATTAAGGATGGGTCGATTGCTTGGGCAATTGAGCATTCACTTCTAAAGTTCGGCGAAGCGTTCTTCAATGGTTTCTTCTTATCCCTAAGTCGAAACTCTAGCTATTTGTGCATGCCTTGATACTACATCCCTGCGTGAATCAAGGGTGAAAAACAACCAATCTTGCACTTCTCTTAGCCGTTGAAATCCTAAACTTATTCCTAAGCCGGATTAGTCTTCACCATCAATTGATTGAATAAAGACCATGCTCATTTGTTTCTTAAATCTAACTCTCCCGATATTAGATAAATAAATGAAGTTACGAGATCCTCTCCCAATTCACTCGCAAACAAGATTGAGAACCAAGAATGAACAAACTTTGAAAATTGAATTGCAACTCCAAAACCTAAACAAAATCCAAAAGATTTCACAACCACAAAAACACAATAACCCCAACCAATCAAGTTAGTTCATGGTTGGGTTTAAAAGATATACAAAGAATAATCCCCAAACCATGAATCTAATGGAAGCAAAGAAAAAGAAGAAGAAATTGATCAGCCCCCTTGAATTCTCTCCCAATTGAACTTTCTCCAAGCTTCTCCCTTCTTGTCGAAATCTCTCTTCTCTTGCCCCCATGGAGTTTGTCGAAATTCCTCTCTTCATGCCTTCAACTCTCTTTAACGGCTTGGTCCTTTAAATAGGAGATGGCTAGGTCAAAATCCTTCTTGAGGAGGAAGTTAAGTTGGAATTAAATATCTTTAAAGAATATAATTCTTTATTATATTTAAATTCCTTCTAGAACTTCTCATCTCTTCTTGGGATTTAATTTCTCTTTAACCTCTTCCTGGAAATCAAACTCATTTTGGATTTAACTTTGCTCCACGTCATCTTGGGATTATCTAGCCATCAATTTCAACTACCATATCATCTTATCCTTTATCAAAAATTGCCTTGGCAACTAGCTCGGCATCTCGTTCATGCATTGCCCTGGCAACTACGTCGGCATCTCCTTCATGCACTGCCCTGGCAACTGGTTCTAGCCTTGTTTAGGCAAGTGATTCTGCACACACACAAAAACACACCAAAGCAGCATCTTTTTCCACAAAAATCACCAAGTTATGTAATCAAGCTCAACGGTGGAAAGAAATATGAATTAATGCATGAATGACTAATTATGCAACTAATATGAGCCTAAGTCTAACAATAATATGAGTAGAAAGGGTAATAAAAATAGTACTTTTGAACACTTATCACCCCATAATTTGTGGACTTCAATGTTCCTCATAAAGGGAAACACATGGCTCGATTCTCATCGCTGGGATCGCTTTCAAATAAAATTTTCTATATTGCTTCAAATACAAAAGAGAGCTTTCGACGAGCCAAAGGTGAGTTTCATATACTTACGACCGAACTCGATGCATCTTGTATGTTGAATGATTCTCATGATCAAACCACACCACTCAAATGATTCTCATTGTTCAATTTGCATGTAATGATGATTTCCATGCTCCATACTTGGAATTTTTAGATAGTGCAATGGACAACATGCATCCAATCGACGAAAATGTTAGTCCTTATTTTATTAAATTACATGTTTGCTTGTATTCAGAAGTCAATTATAATGCGTGAAACGGTTTTTTGAACTTATTAGGTGCAAGAGGAAGTATAGATGAGTGACTGTGGAGCTTCAAACAAACCTACTCAAATTGCGGAATAAGACTATCATCTTTTTGAGTTTTCGAGTTGTATATGATTTTATGTTGAATGATAATTATGCATGCATTTTAGTGTACACATATAATGTTTATTTGAGATAGTGTTTGCATAAACTAGGACAACAATTATTGGAACTCAAATTATGACTCTTGATACTGGTAAATTTGTACCAGAACTTAGAAAATCACAACTTCAAATATTTAATGAAACTATGACAATCACTGTGGAGGATTCAAACATGTAGTTGGTTCAAAACTCATAAAAACAAACAACTAATGTTACTAATTGTTTTCACATTTTAAGTTGGTCATTAATTCTCCTAGTATTGAACCTTTACTTTGTAGTTTCATACCCTAATTCGTATTTTTAGTTATAAGTATTTTGATATGCTCATCTTTTTTCAATTCAATCCGGATCTTTTTTGTAATTAATGTTTTGATTGGAGGAATCTATAAGTAATATATTTAATGGAACTGAGCTAAAACATTTGAAAGGAAGTAATGTCTTATAAACATAGTCGACTTGTAAATAGGTTCGTAATTTATGGATAGATAATATCTTGTGATGATTTGTTTATTAATCGGTAATCGGTTTGATTTGCTTCTTTAACGAATAAACTATGTTACCAAGTAATTAAAAAAATTTATAATTATAGGAATGAAACAAACTGGTGAATTGTGCATGACCATATGGATACTATTGATAAAAGATATTGTGATTATATCTTGTTAACTTGATCTTAATTGTACAACACCATGATGCGTACATGATTTGTATGCTTACAAATAGAACCTGGAACAATGCATGTTTTACTTCATGTTCTTTTGTGATGTAAATAATATTAAAAAAGTGATAGTAGACCAATTGTGTACATGATTTGTATGCTTCTTCATATGGTTGTCTTTGTATATATAATACAATAAATATTAAACGTCAACATTAATATGACATTTAACTGTGCACTGAAAGTGTATTTTCGTTAATGCGACAAGTACCAAATGTTTTCTTATACAATATCGTGATGTTCTCATGAAACATAAAATATTACATGTTTTACGTATGATTTCAATTTAGCTTTTGCTAGGTTTGTAGCCAAACCCATTATCATTGGTTCGAAACAATTTAAAATGTGTGGTTCCCGCCCAAAATTGTCTTTTCGTTTCTAATATAATGGATTTGACTGAATAATTCAACACTTTTCATACTTGCTTTAGCAAGAAAATCTGCCATTAAGGGGAAAAATATGTCATCTAGAAGTGGGGGTACTGATGGTGAGTGTCGACGGGTACAGATGTTATTTGTACAAAATATATCAGATCGCTTGCATTGGAAAAGTTTATGGCAATCTTTTGACCGGCATGGTGTGGTGTTGAATGTTCCAGATTTGGTTTTGTGAAGATGGTCGTACATGCAGATGCGTTCGCGAGGGGAAGAGGGTGATCGATGTTGAGGATATGGAGAAGATTGATGTATTACATACCTGCGCGGTTGGGTGGTGTAAAGATCTGATTTTGATTACTACTTTGGCAGTAGAGTTAAAGAAGTCAAATTTGCAAGAGTGTAAAATTATGTGGATTGTTGGTTCTATGGTCTTATTGTTATTTACGGATGAAGACGAGATGAAGAGAACTCTAGAAAAGGATGTGCTTCGGCAATGGTTTAATAGGGTGGAGGTTTGGTCGCCATCTATCGAGTATGGTTCGCATCGTGTATGGTTATAAATTAGTGGGATGCCTATGCATGATTGGTCTGAGGAAAAGTATATATAGATTGTAAGCTATAGACTATATATTGCTTCAAATTAATCTCACACAGTAAGTTTAACACTAAACCTTAAACCATACAAAATAATATCATTAAACCACTAACACTAATCTACACCATTAATCTGAAACCCATTAATAGTAAGTACTTAATCATATAATTTTTGTTTATAGCATGTCCAACCTTCACCAACACTATAACACCATTTGGTGTCAAAAATTGTTGCAACCCCTTTTTAGGGAGTTTCGACGTTATTTGGAAAACTTAAGAAAACACAGAGTTGCCATCAATCTTTTTTGAAAAAATATGATTGGATCACTTTTAAAATGAGGTTATTTTAATAAAACATTTTATTTATTAAAACAACATGTAACACCCCACCATGTTTAGTAGTAAACCGGTTGAGGAGCGTTACGGGAAAACACTAGAAACATGAATAATTTAAAACTTTTCAAGAACTCATCCCTATTAGATGAGTAGAGTGACTGACAAGGCATTTAAAAGTTCATATATTATCATACAACAAGCATATGTATTTTATTTACCCTAGGTTACCAACTTGATTATACATTTGCAATTCTACATTTAAGGATGTCTACTACTTAAACATGTGACAATGCATAGCATTCAGATATCATACTTAGACAGAACATAGTCTTTTATATCCAATCTCATTACGTTCAAGTCCCGTACATGTTTCATGCAGGTTTAACTAGTCATGCTTTTATGTACATACATTCCATCCAATCTCAAGCAAGCATATCATGTTTATCATTTGTGATAAGTTACCACCAAGACCTTATATTTAATCATATAAGCATAAGAGAGTTCCTTATTCATTATAGGTCTTTACTTTGATTGGTTACTTCCAATTTTCATTCAAAGTTAACTACTACCTACCCAAGAACATGTGACATTCAAATGGCATACAATGGCTAACAAGTGTTCACTTAATCTCAGAGTTCCTATATGCACAACTTACTACTCCATTCACAAGAAAATTAGGTCATTACATACTTCAAATTTAAGCAGTCAAGCCTTCGCACATTAGAGGCCAAATTCATAATCACATACAAGCTTTCAAAATATCAAATGCATGGCCTAACTTAACAATATAAAAATCTAGGTGCCACCAACTAGGAGAATTACAAACAAGTATAGATTCATACTTGTGCTTTTGCTTGTGCCTTACTTCAAGCTCAAGGAATCTGACTTCAGGATCAAGCAAATGATCAAGTCCTTTATCCTGTAGAGTGGGAAGAATGGAGACAAGAGTGATAAGTACAAAAATGTACTTAGTGAGGTAGCCCTAATTCTAACCAATTATTTGTCCAAATTCCATTTAAATGGAGTTTGACCCTAGATAATGTTTGCAAGCATTTCGAGTAATAAAATAATCAATTATCAAGAAGCATGCTATCAAGTCATTCGATTAGTAATCAAGCATACCAAGCAATTGTCAAGTAACCAATTATCAAGTCATTTGAGTAGCATTCAAGCATAACAAGCAATTGTCAAGTAATATGTTATCAAGTAGAATTCTTTTACAAGACAGTTCAAGTATGTACGTTAACATTTAGAGCTCTTATCTCAAGTAACAAGTACACATAATTCCCAATGCCAAAACAGTCCATATATCATGTAATCTAATCAATTCAGTCAATATCTTCATGTACAAAGTATACATGGCAGTAACACTCATGTAATCTAATCAATTCAGATCATTGGTACGGGTGGACTACGGCCTTTGGCTACGACCTTTATTGTGGAATGGTGGAGGTATGTTTGTGATATTGGTCATTTGGTGAGGCGGAGGGATTAGACCATTCAATGATTTGGCGAGGCGTAGGAATTCACATTTCCACTATCTTGAGTCAATCCAAGGGACTTGTTAAAATATGATAATATTGTTATTGAACCTCATTCATAATATTGATATTGATAAAACATGACTTGGACTTCATCTCATTGTTGTCGATATCGTTTATGACTACCTCACTAGGCAAAGTATGCCTAATGCATTTCATCTCATGCATTTTAGGTTAAGAAAGTCACTATTGCGAGATCGGGGATTGTTGGAAGTTTTGGAAAGTCACTACAAGCTTAAAGTAATGTATATTATCCCTACAAACTCTTGGAATGATGGCAAAGTAGTTAAACTAGTTACTTTTAGCCCTTTTGTGGTGTATATGTTGCTTATGGCATGTATAAGTGTTAAAGGCCTTGAATGTCATTTTGAAATTGTCTAAAAGTAGAAAAACATGCTTATTTGGCCTAAAAAGTCGAAAACCTAGTAAAAGGATTCATACGGTTATGAAATTTTGTAACACCCCAAAATCCGGCCTAGTAGGAATTAGGTTTCGGTGATCGGAAACCCTACATCGAAATTGTTCAAATATTGTATTGACTTTGACTACAAGGTCAATTGCATCTATTATGGACTCCAATTGAGTCAAAATATTGTTTAAGGACCATATTGAAAGTATTGAAAATCTGTTTAGTGACTAAATTATAGAAATTAAAAGTTTGGGTGTTAAAACTCAGTGTATCGAGAATTAAGGGACTAACCTTGTTATTAGCCCTTCCACAATTATAACTATCCATACGTGGGATGCTCAGGCTTGATTCCTTCAAAGGAAGGAAAGCCTTGTCATTGTGAAACCAATAAAAGGAAATGAATAGAAAAGAAAGGCTTACCCGATTCCTAAAGAAGCAAGCACCTCTCTTGTCTTCATTATCTCCAAGCAAGCACCTCTATTGTTAAGGTTATAAAAGCTTGAGATTTCTTTGGTTTATCAATATCGAATCATTGTTATTCATCAGGTAAGCTTAATCCCTCAAACAACCGTTCAAATCAATGGAGGATTTGGGAGTAATCTCAAGCTAGGTTTTGCTATCCATGGATAATTCATAGATATCGTATATATTGAGTTTAAATATTGATTTTGATATCGTTATACAAACTTCGATATCATAATATTGATTCTAATACAATCCTATTGTTTACCTAGCTCAAGAAAATGAAAGAGAGCACCCACCACCTTCACCGAAAGCTAGGAACAAGGGGATTGCTAACATAGAGCCCTAAAAGCTTCGGATTAAGCTAGGTGCCTTTCCTGATTCCATTGTCATTGTATATAGCATTGCTAATGTTGTTGCTAAGGGATTTCACATTGAACCACTTAATTGGTGTTGTTGGTAAGCATCCGTAAGTGTAGTATTGAGTATCAGATACCGATATTGTCTTAGTCAATGTTATTGATCATCACCATCGATTTCATCGTCTCTAACGTCATTGAGTTAGAGATGCATTGGACATTGAGTATGGAATATTGTCATCGCTATTATTACAATCATTGTTATTGAGCATTGCATTGCATCATTGAGTATTGAACATTGTTTATTGCATATTGCAATTGAAGCATTGAAGTATTGATGTTGAGCATTAATGTTGATTCATTACTATGATTATTATTGTAATTGAATTACCGTATTGAATCATTGTTATTGGGATATTGCTAATGATCCATTGTTATTGAATTGCAACATTGAATATTGTTACCGAATCATTGAATCACTGTCTCATCGAATTATTGACAAAGATTATTGTAGATAAGGCTCATCCTTGACATAAGAGATGCTTAATATGAAAGTCCTTGGACACCTTGGCATGATACTTGACATATACATTGGGACTACGATCCATGAGCTACGACTCAAGGGTGACGACCCTAGGTGAGGTGGAGGTTCGGTTGGAGAGAGTATGGGCACCAGAAGCATTGAATTATTAATACAATCCATTGCTTTATGCTTGCTTTACACCAAGTCATTGATATTGATGTCCAAAGGTGATCCAAGGTGAATGATGTTATTAGATTAAACAAAACATTAAGAAGGCTAATGTTATTGGTACACATGTTATTGAGCGTGGATATGACGTTAATTGTTGCTAAAGCATTGATCAAGGTTATATTGATGTTAAATGTTTCTATTAGCTATTTCATATTGATATTGATCATTGCCTATGTGTAGTGATATTGCATAGTTACCCATTGAAATATTTGTTCACGCCATGAATGCCACTAATGATATTGAATCATGCTACATTCTACATTTTACTAATTCATTGTTTAGGGCTACCTCACTTAGACTATGCCAGTATAATCCATTCATCTTTCACATTTCAGATTAAGAAATTATATTGGGTCAAGATCGGAGCTAGTTCGAAGTTCGGCAAGTCACCACAAGCTTAGAGTAATGTGTTTTGTCCTTTCAATCTCCTAGAATGGTGGCAAAGTAGTTAAACTAGTTAGACATGGTCTTTTGGTTATCTGTATAGTAGATATGTTTTGTATAGACCATAAAAGCTCTAAATGACATATTGGTTTGGGTTAAAAAATGGTTAAAATGGCATAATCGGCCTAAAAAGATGAAAACCTAGTAAATGGATTCGAACAACCTTATAATTTGGCATGCAAGTAGATTACAACATTGAAATATTGTTGGTAAAGTTTCATTGCATTTGGAGATTGATTGCTAGGTCAAATGGACTAAAAACCAGACAAAAATTGACATTACAGTGTAGGGCATACCGATACAAGTCAAGCTGTATCGATAAGGCCTTCCATATTTGGCATGAGAAAGCATGAGTTAACCATAGTGTATCGATACAAGTTTTAGCTATAAGGTTGGGGAATTTAAATGTATTGATACGGCCTTGGGGTGTATCGAAACGGGTTATGGTCAAAGTCAATGTTTGTCAACTAGTATTGATATAGGTCAAGCTATACCGATACGAGTTTTTGAATTGCTGTGAATTGGGTTGTTACCCTTGCATGTGGTATCGGTACGGTCCTCGACCGTATCGATATGTTTTTGGAAAGTTTCATTTGGAGTTCAATTCATGTACTCCCATACCAATACGGAACCAAGGTGTTTCGGTACGGTAGTAGTTAATTCCGTTAAACGGCTTTGAACACCGCTTTGAACTATTTACAGAATGGTCATTGATTTTTATATGATCTAATTAGATGGTTAAATGATATCGGAATAACATTAAAATATACAAGGTAACTATCATTGTATTGAATTTCATTGTTGTCTAGTTAATTGAATTAAACAACCTCTAAATTACTAAATTTATAGTTTAGTCCCTAAAATTTGTAAAAGTTATAAATTGGTCTTAATTGATGAATTATTGGATCCCATTCGATAAATAGAGCTAATATTGATACTGGGTAATGATTGAAAGGTATTATATTGATTAGAGTGTTATTTATTATTGAAATTTTATCACACCGATCACTGTATCATTCATCAGTAGTATTTTCTGACCCAGTTTTTGACTAGGCTGGGTGGGAGATGTTACATTTGTGGTATCAGAGCTAGAGTTTAGTCGATTTTAGGACTAAACCGAAGCTTATTGCATTGTTATTGAGTTACTTTGCCACTTAGGAGTCATATGTTGTGTATATTGTGACTTGTCGACTAATCCGATCTCTTTATATTATAGATATGTTTGAGTTTAATGAAGCTCATATTAATGAGCCTGTCATCGGCTCCTCGATTCATGGAAAGGAGACTTAAGGAGGAAACCCTCCAGACCCTTAGAACCCACCTGTTCGAGGTGTAGGGCCTGAAGCACAGAATGCTCAGGCAGAGTGTTACAGGAACATGGACGACATGTTCAAGTAGTTTATGGCTGCAATGAAAGCTGAACAAGTTGTGAAATCAAACCCAACTGTCATCCAGTATACTCAAGCTCCTATTTACAAGTTGTCACAGTACCGAGCTTACACCTTCACAGGTTAGGATGATGATAATCCTGAAATTACCGAGTATTGGCTGGACAACAGGCGGTGAATACTGAACAAGCAATTGCAGTGTTCTGATGAGCATAAATTGGAGTGTGCCCTTGTGTTGTTAGCTGATGAGGCACTCCATTGGTGGGAAACCATTGTTCTCACTGTACCTGAAGATTTTGTAACATGGGAATTCTTTCTTCAAGAATTTCAAAATAAATATTTATCTTGCAAAAAAAAGTATCT
Source organism: Hibiscus mutabilis (assembly GCA_019671005.1). Lineage (NCBI taxonomy): Eukaryota > Viridiplantae > Streptophyta > Magnoliopsida > Malvales > Malvaceae > Hibiscus > Hibiscus mutabilis. Next base: position 26,503,750 of record CM033717.1, on the reverse strand, counting down.
TTCTATAACTCAAATAAGGTGAACGACCAGTTGAGTAGTACATTCAGGATTTTTGTAAGTACTGTTGATACGGGCTGAATACATTAAGAAAGAAGAAGAGAAGTGCAAGATGTTCATAAATGGATTGAACGATGATCTGCGTCCCATGTTTACCGCACTGTGCGTTGCTAATTTCCAAGACCCTATGAATAGGGTCAAAGCTACCAAAGGTGATCAAAAAGCTCAAAGGACTAGTGTATAAAACAAGTCCAGAAAAGAGGCATCGAGATGAATCTTATTCCTCCGAATCGCTCAAGAAAGGAAAGTGCCATGATTTGAAATAGAACATGTATTCAGAGCCCTCCCAATATGAATCTCTTGCTAAATCTCTAACTGCGACTCAGTTTTTTCCTAGTACCAATTCCATTGAAAGCATTGATGGATCTAAACAGGAAACAAAGTTCCCAGTTTGTAACTTCTGGCGACATAGGCACCCTGAAGGGCAATGACGAAAGAAGTCTGGGGCTTGTTTCTTTTGTGGCGAGATAGGACATCTCATTTGAGATTTTCCTAAGAATCCTATCAAGTCTACTTTCGCATCGGCCAATTCATCCCCTGCTCAGTACTTTCGAGGCAAGGTAACAAAGCAAGGATCTTTTGGAAAGTCTAGAAGTTCATCCAAAGCAACGTACAAACCTGAACCCAAGGCTTCTACATGGATATATCACGTGAGAGGCAAGGAAAAAATGATGATCCTGATACTATCTCAGGTAAAAATTTGAGGACAAATTTTTCTTAAGGGGGAGAGTTGTAACACCCTAAAATCTAGCCTAGTCGGAATTGGGTTTCGGCAATTGTAAACCCTACACAAGAATTGTTCAAAATATTATATTGTCTTTGAATGCAAGGTCAATTGCATCGATAATGGACTCCAATTGAGTCTATTATTGTTTAAGAACCTTACTGAAAGTATTGAAAATCTGTTTAGAGACTGAATTATAGAAATTAAAAGTTTGGGTGGTTAAAGTTCATTGTAGCGAGAAATGAGGGACTAACCTTGCGATTAGCCCCTTCTCAATTATAACTATTCATACGTGGGATGCTCAGGCTTGATTCCTTTGAGGAAAGCCTTGTCATTGTGAAACCAATAAAAGGAAATGAATAGAAAAGAAAGGCTTGCCAGTTTCTTAAAGAAGCAAGCACCTCTCTTGTCTTCATCATCTTCAAGCAAGCACCTCCATTGTTGAGGTTAGAAAAGCTTGAGATTTCTTTGGTTTATCGATATCGAATCATTGCTATTGATTGGGTAAGCTTAATCCCTTAAACAATCATTGAAATCCATGTAGAATTTAGGAGTAATCTCAAGCAAGGTTTTGCTATCCATGGATAATTCATAGATATCGTATATATTGAGCTTAGATATTGATTTTGATATCGTTTTACTAACTTCGAATATTGTAATAATGATTCTGACACAATCCTATTGTTTACCTAGCTCAAGAAATTGAAAGAGAGCACCCATCACCTTCACCGAAAGCTAGGAACAAGGGGATTGCTAACTGAGAGCCGTAAAAGATTCAGATTATTAAGGTGAGTGTAGTCAGAGTCTCGAGAATAGTCTAGGTGCCTTTCCCAATTCCGTTGTCATTGTATATAGCTTTGCTAATGTTGTTGCTAAGGGATTTCACATTGAACCACTTAGTGGGTGTTGTTGGTAAGCATCGGTAAGTGTAGTATTAAGTATTGGACACCAATATTGTCTTAGCCAATGTTATTGATCATCTCCATCGGCTTCATCATCACTAACGTCATTGAGTTAGAGATGCATTGGAGATTGAGCATGGAACATTCTCATCGCTATTGTTACAATCATTTTTATTGAGCATTGAACATTTTTATTGCATATCGCAGTTAAATCATTGAAGTATTGATGTTGAGCATTATCGTTGATTCGTTGCTATGATTATTATTGTTATTGAATAACCGTATTGAATCATTGTTATTGGGATATTGTAATGATTCATTGTTATTGAATTGCAACATTGAATATTGTTACTGAATCATTGACTCATTGAATTATTGACAAAGATTATTGGAGCTAAGGCTTATCCTTAACATAAGAGATGCTTAATATGAACGTCCTTGGACACCTTGGCATGATACTTGATATATACATTGGGACTACGGTCTATGAGCTACGGCTCAAGGGTGATGACCCTAGGGGAGGAGGAGGTTCGGTTGGAGAGAGTAGGGGCACCAAAAGCATTGAGTTATTGATACACGCCATTGCTTTGTGCTTTAAGCTTGCTTTACACCAAATCATTGATATTGATGTCCAAAGGTGATCCAAGGCAAATGATGTTATAAGATTAAACAAGACATTAAGAAGGCAAATGTTATTGGTAAACATGTTATTGAGCATGAATATGACGTTGATTGTTGCTAAAGTATCAATCAAGGTTATATTGATGTTGAATGTTGCTATTAGCTATTGCATATTGCTATTGATGTTTCTATTGATCATTGCCTATGTGTAGTGATATTGCATAGTTTCCCATTGAAATATTTGTTCACGCCATAATTGCCACTGATGATATTCAATCATGCTACATTCTACATTTTACTCATTCATTATTTATGGCTACCTCGCTTAGACTATGTAAGTCTAATGCATTAATCTTCTACATTTCAGGTTAAGAAAGTATTTTGATCGAGATTGAAGCTAGTTGGAAGTTCAGCAAGTTACCACAAGCGTAGAGTAATGTGTTTTGTCCTTTCGAACTCCTAGAACGGTGGCAAAGTAGTTAAACTAGTTAGACATGGTCTTTTTGTTATGTGTATAGTAGCTATGTTTTGTATATACCATAAAGACTCTAAATGACATTTTGGTTTTGGTTAAAAGATGGTTAAAATGGCATAATTGGCCTAAAAAGGTGAAAACCTAGTAAATGGATACGAACAACCCTAAAATTTGGCATGCAAGTAGATTACAACATTGGAATATTGTTGGTAAAGTTTCATTGCATTTGGACATTGATTGCTAGGTCAAATGGACTAAAAACCAGACAAAAATTGACATTACAGTGCAGGGCGTACCGATACAGGTCAAGCTATATCGATAAGGCCTTGCATATTTGGCCTGAGAAAGCATGAGTTAACCATAGCGTATCAATACAGGTTTTGACAGTAAGGTTGGGGTATTTAAATGTAACAATACGGCCTTGGGGTGTATCGAAACGGGTCATGGTCAAAGTAAAAATTTGACAACCCGTATCGATACAAGTCAAGCTGTACTGATACGAGTTCTTGAATTGATGGGAATTGGGTTGTTACCCTTGCATGTGGTATCGTTACGGTCCTTGACCGTATTGATACATTTTTGGACAGTTTTATTTGGAGTTCAATTCATGTACACCAGTACCGGTAGGGCACCAAGGTGTTTTGGTATGGTGGTAGTTAACTCCGTTAAATGGAATTGAACACAGCTTTGAACAATTTGCAAAATGGTCACTGATTTTTGTATGATCTAATTAGATGGTTAAATGATTTCGGAATGGTATGAAAATTTACAAGGTCACTATAATTGTATTTAATTTCATTTTTGTATAGTTAATTGCATTAAAGGACCTCTAAATTACTAAATTTACAGCTTATCCCCTAAAACTAGTTAAAGTTATAAATTGGTCATAATTGACAAATTATTGGTTCCCATTGGATAAATCGAGCAAATATTGATATTGGGTAATGATTGAAAGGTATAATATTGATTAAAGTGTTATTTATTATTAAAATTTTATCGTACCGGTCACCGTATCGTTCATCGGTAGCATTCTCCAACCCAGTTTTCGACCAGGGCGGGTGGGGGATGTTACAAATTTGGCATGCTAGTAGATTATGATGTTATAAACTTACCTATAAAATTTTATTGGAATTGGACTTTGTTCGATAGGTAAAAATGGATAAAAACCAGACTAAATCTGTCATTACAAACCCTGTCGTACCGATACGGGTGATGGCGTATCGGTACGGTTATGCATATTTGGATCAAGTCAATGCTGGTAAAAAAGGTGTATCGATATGAACTTTAGAGTACCGGTATGAAAAGTCAACACTAGAATTGGGTAGTAAAAATACATTGGTACGGTCCCAAGACGTACCGAAATTGGTCCATCACTACCGGTATAGCTAAGCTAGATCGATACGAGTTTTGGTTACTAGAATCTAATAATTTATGAAATTTACATGGCCTACCGATACGACCTCTCAACTATCAGTACCGGTTCAGGTAATTCAGTTAAAAGCCTTGGTAATAGTTCTAAATAGTTGCATTTTGGTCACTGATTATTGTTTGGCTTAATTGAAAGGGTAAATGAATTCCGATTAGCATGGAAATTTGCATGCACACTGATTATAGATTGAATTTCATTGTGGTATAGATAATTTCAGTAGAGGACCCTTAATTTACTAAAATTACATATTAGTCCCTAAAACTTGTAAAAGTTTAAAATTGGTCCTATATTCATGATTACTGAGTCATATCAAATCATTGTTCCACTGTATAGACCTAGTATTGCTTTAAGGAACCAAAACAAACATAGCATGTTGTTACTTCACTAAATCATCGAGCAAGGCCTTAAAATACTATACTAATTACTTTATTGAACTTTGGTGACATACTCCGACCCGGCTCTTGACCAAACCAAGAAGAGGGTGTTACACAACTAACAAGAAACTTATGCCCCATTAAATTCGAGGTACATTTTTCATGAGAATCCCAAATAAAGAAAATCGCTTTAATTTAAAATTTGATTTAAAAAGAATGAATGCAAGGTATATATGTACATATATATAATAATTCATATATTAATTAAACTATAAATAAGTAAATAATATTAGTAATAATAACAATAATAATAGCATTAATATTTAAAAATAATAATAATTGGTAATAGTAATAATAATAATATTAATAACAATAATATATAATACGATTAATAAAAATAATAATATATTATATAAATATCATGGCAATTATAATAATATAATAATACTAATTAATAATATAATATACAATATAATAATAATAACAATAAGAATAATAATAATAATAATTAATGATAATAAAAGCTTAAAAAGAAAGCGGTGACTAAAATGAAATAAAAAGGAACATAAATGCACAATTCTAGAGGATACAGAAATGGAGGGACCAAAGCAGACATTTCCCTATTTGTCAAAATGCATGGGTCCTCGTATCCAGGTCAAGTCTGCAAGCGGATTACAATAGGGGGCAAAACGACGTCATTTTGCATCCCCTTAAATACAAGTTTCTACAATTCATTTGATGTCTAATATTCAAAAAAGTATCTTAAACTCTCTCAACCCTCTCCCACGCCTTCTGCAGTAAACCCAAGTGTCGGTTGATGTCCACTGTGGGTTGCCATTTTTCGACAATGGAGAAACGCCATAAACAACAGCCGAAGTACATGCAAGGGGTTGTTTAGGTTCGGTTTTGGCTCCTATGGTTGGATCTATGGTTTGTTTTTTCTAAATCCCCTTATACCTACATAGATCTGACGAAACCCAAAAGGTTTTATGTTTTTTTACCGTTTCTGATCTATTTTTTAGGTTTGTAACTCATTTTTTCTTTGTTGTTTATGTTTTTTGCCCTCCAAAATCAGTCTCTAATTCGCTATTTCTACCAGTTTAACTCCCTTTTATAGGGATTTTGATTTGGGTTAGGTGGAAAGAATGAGGTAGATGGCGATCTGTGGGTTCATTTTTCGGGTGGTGATTGCAGCTCGGATGGGGATAAGGGGTTTAAAAGGAAGTCTAGGGCGGTGGATTTGATTTGAAGGGCTAGACGGTAGAGGGGATATATATTTGGGATAATTATCATTTTTAAGGGTTTTATTTAGGATTTTTGTTTAAGGCTGTTGACAGCGGCAGCTCATGCTAGCAAGGTTGACGACGGTGGAGTCTTCGAGCGGCGGCTGCAGGTTAGAGTAGATTAGGGTTTTTAGGGTTAGCTTAGTTTAGGTTAGGTAATTGGTCGGGTTATAATGGGCTGTAAAAATGGGTGATGAGTATGGATTATATTGTAATGGATTTGGGTATTGGATTGTAATAATATATTTTTTGGGCTTTAAGGCCTAGACGGAATTGGGCGTGTAGAACTGCCCCTCTTTGCTCATTGTTGTATAACGATAATAGAGAAAAGATTAAAACTTTGGTCCGGTTTAGTTACACTCTGTACAAGGTCTTATATCTTTGACCGATATTCTTCTCTACTCTTGGAAATGTAAACTAGATGATTTTTTCCAATGCATTTTCAAGGAAACAAGATATGTTGTTGTGTTTATTCCACAGTAATTTCAGGGAGATGAACTAGTTGTTGTATTCATTCTTCTGCAACTTAAGGGATATGAAAATGTTGTCGCACTCATTTTGCTTCAATTTTAGGGAGATGAGAATGTTGTAGCTTTATCTCTTCCACTGTAAATTCAAGGAGACAAGTTTGTCGTTGTGTTCAATCCGCTACATATTTAGGGAGATGAACTTGTGGTTGTGCTCATTCATCTGCATCTTCAAGGAAATGAGGTTGTTGTAACACCCCGATTTTGGGACTAGGAGTTAGCCGGGTTTAGGCTAGACGGTTCGAAAGGTTTGAAAGGTTTTTTTGGAGGAAATAAAATATGGAAAAATGTTTTAAAATCATTATGTAATATATAAATGATTTTGGTGGGATCAATTTAGGAAAATAAATTTTGGAGGTTTGACATTTTTGGACAAGTGATCAAAATGTAAAGCTTAAAAACTATTTTTAGTAACTAATTTGTAAAAGACCAGAACTTTGAATCTTTAAGGAGCATTTGACCAATAGTCTAATTCCGACTTTTTACCTCTTAATTGTCTGATTTTAAAGTGATTTTTAATTGGTAAAAAAGATGGAGATGATTAATTGCTCATTATTTTCTTGAAACATTTCACGTAACTAACTTTTCTCTCAACCATTTTCTCTCAAATTTTCTCCAGCCAAACATCCATTTTTCTTCAAAATTTTCAGGTAAAAATTTGATTTAATCCATTTTTAATCCTAAATGATTTCTTAATGTTTTCCTAACAAAACCAGATTTTTTTATCTTTGTTTTCTCATGTAAATCTATACAATTGAAGGGGAAAAGTCATCATTAGAGGTAAGGTTTCGTTCTTCTCCACTAATGATAGGTTCTTTGTTGAAATTCTCAAGTTATTGATCTTTTATGAATGTTTTCTAATGGGTTTTGATGATACAATTATGAAAATTTTGGTTTAAATGAAGTTTAATTGGTGAAATTGTTAATGTTGGGTTTATGATTGAGGTTTATCATAATTTTGATGTGTGGTTTCGTGGATTACTGTATTTTAATGTGGTAATCCCGAAACTAGGTAAATTGGTTGATTCCTAGGTTGAGATCTTGGAGTTCTTGGCTTGTTTAAGTGGTTATTTGATGGCTGATGATATCTTGGTGTTGAGGAGATGCTTTTAGGTGTGTCTTGATGGTGATCTGTTGTTGTTTAAGTTGGGAAAGGGCTGGAGATCAATTACAGTGTTTTCTTCGATGTTTTGATAAGTAGGGAAAGTTTGGTGTTGTGTTGCTGGGGATTTTAATGCAAGGATGTGCATTTAATCCTTTGCTTTTTTTGGTTAGAAGCAGGGGAGTTGCTTCCAATAGCTCTGGAAAGAGGGTTCGGTTGATCTGGAGGCTTGAATCGCTTCGGCACAAAGCAAGTGAGGCGTGTTGATGAGTGGAAACGAGTTTTATAGCTCTAAAGAGGTTTGAAAGTGACTTTTGGGGGTTTAAATTAAGCTTGAAATGCTGGTTTAAACTCGGAAGTAAGAATGATTGAATTCGCTCTCAGTTCTCGGTTTTTCCCATTGTTTTGATAAATCATGCTCATGTTTGAAGATAGAAATTGTTACCTACTTTTATACATATTTTTATGAATTGAGAGATGATTCATTTGATCCTATGAGATAGATATATGGTTTTGAAAGAGTTTATAACTTGTTAAGAAATGCTATGGAATGATGTTGCTTTTGAAATGGCATAAGAAATGGTTTATGTTTATGCATTGAAAATTGTAAGGTAACATGGTTTTTAAAGTGTATATTGGCAAGTGATGATGCTTATTATAATCGGATATAATTGGTCGACCAATAGGATGAGAGTGCACTATAATATATACAAAATTCATACATGAGCCAAAGTATTGGGTTACGTAATGAGGGTAGTTCCATTGTGTTGCGAGTGATGGGGGTAGTGCCATCACCACGGGTAATGGGGGTAGTGCCAACACGGCCAAAGTGTGCAATATGGTGGGTTGTATCACCATGAGACTTGATGGGGTTGTATCCATCAAGGTGTCCGCATATCTGAACATTTAAAGGATGTGGTTGTAGACATCCGGGGATGGGGTCGTAGCCATCAGGGTCACTTGAGGGCCAATATATGAGACAACATGTATCATTGTTTTAAATGGTTTTGTATAATGGAATTTATACATGAGATCCTATTTTGAGAAATGCTTTGTAATGTTTAAGCATGAGAAGTGACATAGAGTTTTGCATTGGATTTAATGCATGAGCTAAATGATATATGTGTTTTGAAAAGTAAATAATTTTTCTTTAACGAGTTTAAAAGCATGGGATAGATTTGAGCATGATATAAAATGATTTGTTGAGGAAAGGATTTTCAAAAGGCATTGTTAATGGTTTACTTTTGAGCGTTCCTCACTAAGCTTATTGCTTACGCTTTTTTTTCTTAACAATGCAGATAAATAGATTGTTGGGCAGAAAGAAGTCAAGAGTAGAAGTCCAAGAGGTTCACTTAGCTCAAGTATGGTCTCGAACTAATTTATAGTAATAAATTTGGCAATGGGAGGGTACCTTTATGATTTGGGAGAGTATGTTGTATACTCCCTGGTTTGTGGCAAGTTTGTATTGCCTTATTGGTTTTATAAATGGCTTTTAATGTTTGATTTTAGCTTTGGTATGGTTTTTGGTGTTTGTCTTGGCATGGCAATAGGGTGCATGCCTATAAAATTTCCCTTTTAGTATGTGATCATGTTTTGATGTTGTTTCTGATGCTTTTGGCTAAGGTTTGATCTCTGGATATGTTGTAGTTGCCTTAGAAGCATGTTAGAATGGTTTGAATATCTTTGAGGTGTGTTTAAACAACAAATTGAAATATTACAGGCCCAGGCGTATCGGTACGAGTAGGCCAAATCAGGCTTAGCGTATCGGTACGGATAGACCCGTATCGATATAGTCTTAGAGGAAAAAGGTTGGGCGTATCGGTACACGGTGTAATCGCTAATTTTGTCCGGGGTGAAACCATTTTTATTTTTGTTTTTGTTTTTACAATAATGGGCTTATATATGTTCTTACTATTTAAAAAAATATGGGCTCTGTCTACTTTATCCTCCTATTAAAACCTAAAAAAATCAATCAAAAAAACAAAATTATTATTAATTAATTACTAGTACTGCTTTAGTTAAGTAGTTATATATATATAGGTATTGTTATTCATTATACTATTTATTATCATATTATATGTTATGCTTTTAAAACCCTAAAAAATTACTAAGTGATATATATATATATATATGTTGCCATATTATTTTTATATTCTTATATGTAATTATCCCCTTGAAAACCCCCTAAATATTATTAGTATATTATGTTACTTCCATTATGTTATCTTTCTTTCATTGTTATCTTATTATTATTACTATATGTTAATTAGTATTATTAGTATTATTATTATTAGTACCCAAATCAAGATGCAAAAATTATACATATGAACTTAAATTGAATAAGTAAAAGCCCAAGTTTATGTATTATCAGCTCATTATCATAATAAATAAAGCCCCATGATTTATTTAATTTTGAGTCCAATTCCAAGAAAATATAATAATACATATAAATATTTGGCCCGATTGGCCCAAATCTTTAATTTAACTTAAATCCTAATCTGATATATTATTTTTATGCAACCCTCTCCCAACCATCAGATCTGTTCCCGTACTCTTTAATTTAACTTAAAAGCCCAGATCTGACGGTCTAGATGCAACCAGGAGTGTCATCTCCCGCGCGCTCACGCACGGCTCTCTGGTTCCCATACGCATGCATGCACGCCTCCTCATCTCCCAACTTTGCTTCCACGTGTGCCGATTGACCTTCTAGGTTGGCCTCCACGTCAACTGAAGAAGCCAGTGGCCCGATGCCACACCACCACTGTGCTTCCACGTCCATAGCCGCGTCGATTGCTTACCCTGGTCCCCTCCAACGCTCGGTCCGGCCATGTCACATGCAAACAAAAGCAAAAACAAGGACGATATTAGAGGCAGCAACGAATTACATGGAATTTTGGGGGACAAATTGGTAGAAATTAGAATTATGCCTGAATAATTCCAAAACCAAATGACGGCCAATAGGAATATTAGGATTTCATTTATCTATTTTTTGAAATATATGTAAATAGGGTATATAATGATAACCCTAACCATTCTGTAAGCATTGGGCAATCTAAAAGGAATAGAGCAAAAAGAAAAAAGAAAAAAAATCCTCAAGCATTTTTGAGGTATACCTCTCTCTCTCGTTCATTTCGAAGCATAAAACATATATATAGGTTAGGGATTCTGATCTTTTTACCTCCAGTTTTGTATCCCTATTCGTGTCAGTTTCTCTTCAGACATTTCTCCTTCTCTGAGTAGCATCTTTACGCGCGGACGATAAGCCTATTGCCCCTGTTGGGGCCATGAATGGTGAGTCAGACGAAGGGATGTTTTGAAGGAGATAGTGTTTCTGTTCTTTTCATAAAAGAAAGAAAATGGGTTTTTTTAAAAAAAGGGGAACTAATTAGAATTTGATTTTAGGGGTGAAAAGGTTTTTTTAGGGTTCCGATGCCGGCCGGAGTAGTGGCTCGCGGTGACCAGATTCTGGAAATTACAGTGTTTTGTAGGTTTGGGGATGAACACCACGGCGGTGTTCATTAAGCCATTATGCCTTTTTTATTTATACCCACAGACCCTAGACTTGTAGAATCCTTGCCATATTGCCTCTTTTTTGTATATGTTTTAATTTATACTGTGTGATCTGTTTATTTTACATTTCATACCCATTTTTTGTGATTATACTTTTATTTTCCTATTGATATATATGTTTGATGTGGTTTAATATGTATGCCATATAGTGTCTGGTTTTTTTCATGCAATATATCTTTACATAATATATATAACATATGGCATATAGTATAGTTTTTATATAGTTTTATATGATGTATATAATATATGGTATATATAATAAAAAGTTTTTTAAAATATATATATATATATATAATATAGTTATATATAATATAAGTTGTTTTTTCATAATACATATCATATTGAGTTTTTATAATGTACATAATACATAGTTTTTTTATAATGTATATGTAATATAGTGTTAAATATATATAATGTATTTTTAGTATAGAATATATAGTAAATACTTATACTTATATGTTTTGGCTTTGGGCTTGTTAGATCAGCCTTAGATTAGAATTGGGCTAATTAATTTAATTAGTTTAAAATCATGTGCTCGTCTCATAGGGGTACAATCTTTAAATTAATTAAGTTAATTTTGGATTAGTTCTTTTAGAGCCTTAGTTAGATTAGGGTTCGAATTGATTCAGTAAATTTGAACTTACCTTTGGCTTATTGGGGTAAGTGTTAAATTTATTAAACCAATTGAGCACTTTCTTAAGCACCTTTAAGATAGAATTGACATAGAAATTAGATTGGCACTTTAATTAAAAGCTATGATTAATTAATTTGACTTATTTTAAATAATATTCTTGGCTTATTGGAATACTAGTTTAAAATCAATCAAATTAATTATCATATCACAAGATAACTCCTAATTTATTAGGGTTCTCTAGCCTTTTAGGGTTAATTAACTTTGGGTTAATATTAGATTCACCTAGTTATTAATTAGAACATTAATTGAATTCTCATAACTTGGGCCTTTTAGGTTACGACCTTGGGTGGGCTTCTGTGTGTTTATCTTTAAGCCTTTACTTGCCATCCATTTTATTCGTCATCATTTGGCCTATTTGGTTTACATGATAATTAATTTAAATCATAAAAGGAGAGGTATTCATTCATTCCGATATTTGTGTTGTAATAGTCCGAGCTTAAAGGATGTCGACCAAATATTGAATTAATCCTTACCGACTCAAGGTAAAATTAAAACTTGACCAAATCATACATTGTATCTTAATTGCTTGCATCATGCATAAAGGTGATGTGCGGGATTCGAACCATAAAGTAACACGGCAGTCAGGCTTATATGATGTTGTTTTAGTCTATCTTTGATGTATCGTCAACCTTATTAATTAAATGTCCAATTAATTCAAACCCACAAATTTGATAAAGCCCGTTCAATTAATGTTAATTTTTAATTAAGTTCAACAAATTAAATTCCTTTGACATTTCGATAATTTCCTTCGATTAAAAGCAGCAAATATTTTGGTACTAATTTTTGGGCGTGATGGGGGTGCTAATCCTTCCTCACACGTAACCAACTCCCGAACCCTTTCAAAATGAATCTCTAGTTTTGTGGTGTCCGGCCTACCTTATCCAAGTGGCCGGTGGCGACTCCAAGTTTTCAATCGTTTTTCAGGGGAAAAAAAGAATTTTTGAAAGAAATCCCTTTAAACCAAGATTTCAAAGAAATGATTTTAGGGATAACCAGTAGCACCGAACTTGTGAAACTCTTATGGTTTTAAAATATATAAAGGTCGCTATAGCTTGGCGACTCAACCGAGGACTTGATTTTGTTTTTTAAAACAAAAAGAGAGTTAGGCCAAGAAAATATTTGTTGTCTTTAAGGATGGATAATTGTCAGAATTTTAATTGATTCTAGTGAGGTTGATCCTCTTTTGGAAATGTAACTATGATTGAACGGGCTTTGATAATTGGTGGTCTTCGAATTAATTTTTCATTTAATTTCAAAGGAATCACCGACATGTGTTGCATCATGTTCATCAAGCTCTTTACCCGAGCTCTGCCCCTTAAGTGGGAGTGAAATGCCACATACCCACGTGAGTAGCCCTCAACAGGTCGGTAATTCACTTTCAGAATCCATGACTTTTGACACGTGAGCAGCCCTCTACGTCACTAGGTTGTGCTTTCCCTCGAACCGAAACCAATTTGCAAGCTTGTAATGGGCCAGAATTGGGGTTCTTATTGCCTTAGTAGGTAATAAGATAGGTTCGGGTACCCTTGTCTAAAACCTAACACATGTGTGAGAATTTAGGAAACCTGCCCCGTTAGAGCCATGCGGATAACCCTAGCGAACTAGAGTTCATGTTGTTAGGTTTATTTCTTTATTGGCTTGTCTTGTGCTTATTTTGTTTTGCATTTATCTCTTCTCATTTCCATTTTATTATTTATCTTATAACTAACGTTCTTTTTGTTTTCTTCTTCTCCTCTTTTACCTTTTTTTTGCATATCTTATCATATCATGAAGAGCGCATTGAGTTGGAAATAGTTTGAAGTTAAAGACTATATCAATGGAAGACTTAGTCTGTAGCAGTGATGAAAAGAATTCTGATGTTCAGATATGGTCGGAAGGAGAGCAATTACATGAGAGAGACAGTATTGCCACTGGGTTTAGATCAACCATGTCAGCCACAACATTCATGAATGCAGAGTTCAATGATGTGTCCGAATTGAAGCTGGTTTGGAATAGTTGGGATTTGAAATGAAGAGTAATTTCAGAGAGGAGTATGGCGACATTGCGTACTTACTAGAAGTTTTAGTTGATCAAGCACTACTACAAGCTTTGTTGGGTTTTGGAACTCTGCCTACAGCTGCTTTACGATTGGTGACTTTGACCTAACTTCGACAATCGAAGAAAATAGGGACCTTATAAATTGCAAGAAGATTGACATGAATTGGGTATACTCAAACCCAAGTAAGAACAAAGCTTTTCGGGGTAAGTTGAAGAAGTTCTCAGTTATGTTGTTATCTTGGGTCGAACATCAAGTCACTACTTAGAACCTTAGCTTTAGCCTATGTGCATCCCGTTGGCCGAGTTCAGCGGAACCTTTTTGCTTTGTTGATAATAGATTGGTACCCTTTCCCCGAGCATTGGGACTCATCGATCCATTGATTTAGGATCTATTTGATCGTTTGGATAGTGGGACTAATCCAGTACCTGTAATTCTGGCTGAGACTTTTCAATCCTTGAGGTTCTGTTGGGAGCATAGTGGAGGTTAGTTTCGAGGATGCCCGCATCTTTTGATTGTTTGGTTCTACAAGCACCTTTGGACCGATCCCAATTTTTCAAGGTCATAAAAATAGTACATTTGAACACTCATCACACCCTCGAACTATTGCTTGCCCTCAAGCAATGCATCATAGTATGATCACCTTCAAACCTCAAAACAGTGGCACCAAGTATGATCACCTTTTAACTTTTTCGAATAGTATAAAAATTTCCCGGAACCAAACTATAATGTTTGTGACAATGTGTGTGCGTAGTTGTGTACAAGTTGATTTTCAAGATTCTATGTGAACAATAGGCATTTATCAATTTAATTACCAGGGTATTTATTTTTCTTTTTACTAGAGTCAATTTCGGGCACTTATAGTAAAGTAAGCAATTTCTTATTTTAATTTTTGTCGACTAGAGCCAATTTCGGGCACCTCTAGCGATATCTTTAATGTACAACTACTAGAGCCAGTTTCGGGCACCTTTAGCAAGAAATTAACTTTTAATTTTCAATTGAAATTTACCCAAATTTTAAGCAACATGAGTTCACTAAGTTTCTTTCAATCAACAAGCCACAACCGTGTTCATAATATTTAGCATCATAGTAAAATTCTAAGTTCTTTTCATGCAATCCTAGAATTTAATGGTTATGTCAATTAAGTGCAGTGACAAAAAATCATCATCGGATATTCAACAAGTTCAAGCAATTAAATCCAATCAAAGGCATGGCATGTAACATATGCAACCTATATGCTATTACTAAAGATGAATGCAACTAAGAATGAAATTAACTAGAAACAACCACCACCCCCAAACTCGAAAGAAGCATTGTCCTCAATGCATGCAATTACAAAAATTAAAATTAAAATGCAAATGAGTTAGTTGGAAAGGTCGTCACCTTGAATGATGAGTTTCCTTCAAGTCGTGTACTTGATTCTTTTACCAGCTTATGGTGGTTGTTGGCGTGTGGTTGGTCGTGCCTCTTGAACCTTTGTCTCTACTACCTTGCAGCTTTGTGCATCCTCCTTTGCGGCCTTATCAGTTAGAAGCTTTGCGCTTCGACTTTGATTGCTTGGCCGGGGGCGACTTTATTGGGGCAGAAACTTTTTATGCAGCAGTTGTCGCATGATCTTTTGTTGCCGGGGCAAGTAGTTTTGTAGGAAAAACTAGGAAGGGAATGGTGCTATCGGATAGTTCTCCAATTTGACTCGCATGATGGCCACTTCGTGATCCTTCATATGCCGCATAAAAAGCAATTGTCGGGCCTCGAGTCGCTCCAATCGTTGTGCCAAAGAGTTGAGTAATTCAGTAATGTTATCAAGGCTTGCCAAGGCATGTGAACTTGACTCAGCATTTTTAGTTGCCCTAGTAATTGCCGGAGCAGGGAATTTCTTTGTTATTGTTGGTTTGTTTGTCAGTTCCTCACCCATTATCCGCATATAGTGGCTCCGAGTCCACCCAAGATATGCGTTGATGGCAGCAGCTTCAACAAGAATTTGCCCTTCCAATTTGCAAACTTGGCGAGGAATCGCTTCTCAATGAGTGGTGATGCAAATAGTCGGAAAGAAGGCTCAAGTGGTTGCGAAGAACTTGCTACAAGCATGGTTTTGAGATTTTTTTTCCATGGGTTTGTGGTTCCTGTGGGTTCTTGATTGGAAAAACAAAGTAAAACAAGAAAGAAAAACTTAAGAGTTCAAAGGAAGAAGGAAGCTAGGAAACTCTTTTTCCCTTGAAACTCTTATCCTAAAAAAATAAAAATAAGCATAAAAGGATAATTATCATAATAAAGGAAAAATGAAAATAAAAAGAAAGATAAAAAGAAAGCTTGAGAAGGGTCAATTCATATATTTCTTATAGTCCATCTGTACCCTCTATCGGGTGACAATATTGCCCAAAAAGAGTTGGGTCAATGTGCTTGCAGCTACTCCATTTTGTGTTACCATGGTGGAGGTGCCTTCCTTGTAGTCCATGTATACCCTCCACCTTGCTACTGTTCCTGAAGGCATGGATATATTAATAGGAAAAGTTATATCAAGACCCAACCATTTAATTAACTCATTCTCATCCCTTCAATGTTGGATGTAGCCTTCGTTGTCGTGGCAATTGCTGCTCAAGCCAATTGCTGTGGCAATCATCTTCCAAAATTCCATGAATTTTAAGGGAATAACTAAGTTTTTGAAATGATTCATGAATCCAATCACCATTTTCTTTAGGCTCCTCAAACATCTCCATCAATAGAGATTTTGATGGCTTCAAATCTACCAGTGTCGATTCCTCAAAAAATACCTGCAATAGATGAGGTGAAGGTTCAACCATCACCTACTCATATTCCATTAGCAAAGTATTGTCATCTCGTTGATCTTGCATGTGGTCGTGCAATTGCTGTGGCAAAGGTGGATGCGAGCAATCTGTTGTAGCATTACTCTTCTCAACCTCCCAGAATGTTGTTGCGTGATTTAAGTGCAAAGCAAACGGTTCAAGTATACACGTCGCAAGTAATAAATGATAAGTATCAAGTATCATCTCCACAGGGATTGGTTTGGGCCATTTTGCTTAAGTTATTGCACTGTAAAAGAAACAATATTGAAGATGATGAATATCAAGTAAAATAAACTAAAAAAAATAAAGAAAATAGAAAGGAGTAATAGAATAAGAGAGAGTAGGTCAGGCTATCGTGAGTCGTGGCATTGCTCTGTTCAGGCTCATCAATCATTGTCGTGGCAATTCGTTGCATAGGCTCATCAAGTGTCGAGCAGTTTTCCTCTTTGGCAGGCTCTCAACTTGGAGGTTTTAGTTGATCCTCACACATCGGGGATCTCTTATTTTATTGCTCATTCTCATCTTCCCTTAAGATTTCAGTATCCCTAGCAATTGATTGTTGGGGCATGTTATCCATGGCATATGTGGATCTCCTCAATTGATCTTCTGAATCTCTCAAGGGTGCATCCCACTGAGCTATCCTCGTATCCATGGACTTTGATAGCTCTCGAATCTCTTCAATTTATCTGTCAAGTCTAGCCAAAGATTCTAGCAACGTTTCCTCCAAGGAATTAGAATGCTCTTGGAAAGGACTATATTGCCATAGCATATCTATTGTTGCGGCAAAATTATCATGGTAAAAAGAATTTTGAGCTTTTTGATCATACAATGAAGGATTTTGTTGTTGGTTCCATCTATGGTCGTCCATGTAGCCATATGGACCAGGATTGTGAGGGCAATCTTCAAACACATGATGTTCTCTGCAACAAGCACACGAGTTTTCTATGGTATAGGCTTTTCTTGGTTGGTATAGGTAATCATCGGTGAGTGTGGGAAACTCTTGATTGGATTGATTCCTATCTTCCATCATCAACTCTTGAATAGATCGACTTTTGTTTCCCGACATGTTGATGTCCCTTAACTTGTAGCGCACCTGAAATTTTTTTTGATAAAACAAACAAAAAGAAAAGTTAGTAAAATAATAAGAAAAATGCAATAACAAAAACAACTAACACCAATTGTCAATCCCCAGCAACGACGCCAAAAACGTGTTTCGTATTTTTAGTGAACACAAATGGTGCAAGTATACACGTCGCAAGTAATAAAGTGATATGATAAGTATCGAGTATCATCTCCACAGGGAATGGTTTAGGCCACTTTGCTTAAGTTACTGCATTGAAAAGAAATAGAATGATAGAGATGAATATCAAGTAAAATAAACTAAACAAAATTAAGAAAATAGAAAGGAGTAATTGATTATAGAGAGTAGTTTGGGTTATCATGAGTCGTGGAGTGATAGTTGAATGGACCGTCGTGGTAATTGAGTGCTAGAGTAGCTCAATCGCTCTTCAATTGAATCCAGACAGATTGCCTGGGCAATTGGGCGACAACCTTCAAAGTTCGACGAAACGTTCTTTAATGGTTTCTCGTTATCCCTAACTTGAAACACTATTAATTATGCATGCCTTGATAATACATCCCCGCGTGAACCAAGGGTGGACAACAACCTATCTTGCACTCCTTTTAGCCATTGAAATTCGCAACTTATCCCTAACTCGAATTAGTTTTCACCATCGATTGATTCAATAAAGACCATGCTCATTCGTTTGTTGAATTTAACTCTCCCGATATTAGATAAATGGATGAATTCACGAGATCCTCTCCTAATTCACTCACAAAATTGAAGAACCAAGAATGAACAAACTTTGAATTAAAATTGCAAACTCAAATACCTAAACAAATCCAATCGTTCTCACAACCCCAAAAACACAGTAACCCAAGCCAACTTACATCAATTCATGGCTGGGTTCGAAAGATATACAAAGGAAAAACTCCCAACCATGAATAGAATGGAATAAAGAAGAAAGAAGAAGATGATGTCAAACAGCCCTAATTTCTCTCCAAGTCGAACTCTCATCCAAGTAGGGGACTAGGGCTTCTTTATATAGGAGATGGCTAGGTCAAAGTCTTTCTTGAGGAGGAAGTTAAGTTGGAATTAAATAGAATAAAATAAATAAATCTCTTTTATTATTATATTTTTATTCCTCCAAAAACTCCTTCTAAACTATTGGAATTTAGTCTCCTTTTGATCTCCATTTCTTGTATGATTTATCCTCGTAATTAACTCGAAATAATTGGATTTATCCAAAAAATTAGCAGCTCCCTTCTTCTTGTCGTCAATTGCCTCGGCAATTTCCTACTTGCTTGGGTAATTAGATCCTGCACACAAAAACACATACCAGCAGTACCTTTTTCCAAAAAAATCAACCAAATTATGAAATCAAGCATGACGGTGAAGGAAATCATTAAAACATGCATGAATGCCTAATAATGCAACTAAAATGAGCCTACGTCTAACAATAATATGAGTAAAAAGGGTCATAAAAATAGTACTTTTTAACACTCATCAGAATTTGAGTAGCCATAGAGAGAAAGGTCAAGGTGCTCTGGGTTTTCGGATATTATTCTTTAGTATTCTATCAGCTTCGGAAGGAATGGGAGACTAGAGATCCATAGTTGATCAAGTACTACAACTTGATCCAGGATTTGATCGAGGATTTTGAAGAAGTCAGTTTCACCTACTTGCCAAGAGAGAATAATCAAATGGCTGACGCTCTAGCAACTTTGGCCACCGTATTCGAACCAAATCGGGCAGCCGAGATGGGGCCAATCGAAATACAAACCTTTGAGGTACCAGCCCATTGCTATAGTGCGAAAGAAGAGGAGGATGAAAACCCATGGTATTTTGACATCCTCCAATACATAAAGTTCTATACTTATTCAAAGGGGGTCGTTGATAATGACAAAAGGACTATCAAAAGGTTAGCTTCGGGATATGTCCTTGATGGGGAAACCTTGTACAAAATAAGCAAGGATCAGATACTGTTGAGGTGTGTCAGTGCTCGGGAAGCTGGAACCATTTTAACGGAGGTCCACGAAAACTTATGTGGGACCCATGCTAGCGGATTTTTGATGGCAAGAAAAATCATGCGATATGGCTATTCTGGTAAACTTTGGAAGGAGATTGCATCTGTTACAAAAAGAAATGTCAAATTTATGTCGATAAGATACATTCCCCGCCGATGCCCCTCCACACCATGAATTCACTGTGGTGTTTTGCTATTTGGGAATGGACGTCATCGGTTAGATACACCCAAAGGCTTCCAACAGGCATCGCTTCATCCTAGTGGCTATCAATTATTTCACCAAGTGGGTGGAAGCTACCTCATACGCTAACATCACAAGGGCGACAATTTGCAAATTTCTCAAGAAGGAAATTATGTGTCGCTATGGTCTACCCGAAAGAATCATCACCGATAATGCTTCTAATTTGAACAACAAGATGATGACCGAGGTGTATGAACACTTCAAGATCGTGCACCATAATTCTATCGTTTATCACCAAAAATGAATAGAGCGTTGGAGGCGGCAAAATAAAAATATTAAGAAGATCATAGCAAAAACCATGGAGACATTTAAGGATTGGCATGAGAGGTTCCTTTTTGATTTGTTTACCTATCGGACATCCGTGAGAACTTCCATTGGGGCAACACCGTATTCCTTAGTATACGACACCAAAGCAGTGCTACCCGTTGAAGTGGAAATCCCATCACTTCAAATTTTGAACGAAATAAAGTTAGATGAAGCCGAATGGATGCAAGCCAGGTTTGATCAGTTGAACCTAATCGACGAGAAAAGATTTAAAGCTATTTCCCATAATCAGATATATCAGAAACGAATGATGCGAGCTCATAACAAGAAAGTTCACCCGAGGGGGTTTTATGAGGGAGATATGGTACTCAAAATGATCTTGTTGAATCCAAGAGACTTCTAGGGAAAATGGATGTCAAACTGGGAGGGGCCCTATGTCATGAAAAATGCCTTCTCTGGGGGAGCGTTAATTCTAACGGAGATAGATGAGAAATAATTGAGCAACCCAATAAACGCAGACTCCATCAAGAAGTATTACGCGTAAGAAGAAAAAGAAAAAAACAAGAAAAAAGAAAAAGAAAAAAAGAAAAAAGAAAAAAGAAAAAAAAGAAAAGGAGGGTTTAAGGTGAAAACCCAAAAATGGGTGCCTTAAAACCAAAGGAGGATTTGAGTTGAAAATCTGACAAGGACGGTTCAGATAGATTTAAATTTCAGCATCCAACTGACGAGCCTCATTTCGGTTGATGGTTTATGCTTCGGTCTTCATATCGTTGGAGATAACCAAGAGTGGTTAGTGAGAGATCTGCCGAAGTTGATAGCTTCACGTCATTCATATAGTGACATCTTTTATACCTCTTTCTCTCTTCTCATGTTTTCCATGACTTTCCAAGTTATCCTAATTAATAAAATTATATTATAGTTTCTTTTAATTATTTCATATTTATTCCACGGGTAGGTTGACATAGAATAAAAAAGCAAAGGCTTTCTTGGCATTACCATGATTTAACCTATTAAGTGTAGGTTTATTCCCAAATAGGAAAGGAGTTTTCTAAAATTGCGACAAGAAGACATCGGAGGCAAAATTGATATAATCTATCACGAAAGGGCATCAAACGCTATTCGTGTTGAAGTCCGAGGGACTGGAGGCAAAAACCCACAAGGGCGCCCAAAAATAAAACAAAAAAAGAGAAAAAAGGAAAAGAAACAAGAAAATAAGAATTCCCTAATGTTAAATACTAAAAGGCGCCTTGGAACGAAAAATTCAAGAACTCAAAAGGGGGCATGCGGGGTGAACCCGAGCGAGGGAGGAAGCATCACCATCATGAAGAAGAAAGAACGGAGGACGCGAGTAAAAAGGGGGCAAGAAGATAAACTTCCCAAGAAAGTTTAAAATTGCTATACTCATGCATTATATGTAGTTAGGCATTCCTAGGATTAGGAGCATGCTAACTCATATGATTATAGATTTGGCACCCCTTTTTACAGATAATCACAGTGAAGATTGAGTACCTCCTAAGAAGAGGAACAAAGGATAAAGTAAACGTCTATAACTCACAAAATTTCTCAAGCGAGAAGACCAAGAGGCCCATTCATATAGGTCCAAGAAGAATGGAACTTTCATATCAAGAATTGCCATTTTCTCTCTACCGTTTTAGAGGTACTCACCAACACGCTTTGTCTCTACCATTTTAGGAATTGAGTCTACCTACCATTTGAGGAGATTTGGATTCATTCACTGCCATTTCGGAAGAATGGGTCGTTTTAAGGTTAGTTGGCTCGTCTACTGCCATTTCAAAAGGAGATGTCAGCACCACCCTGTTTGCTTTCTGCCATTTCAGGAAAGCAAAGTTATTTGGATTCATTCACTGTCATTTTAGAAGAATGGGTCGTTTGAAGGTTAGTTGGCTCGTCTACTACCGTTTCGAGAGGACATGCCAGCACCACCATGTTTGCTTTTTGCCGTTTCGAGAAATCAAAGTTATTTGGATTCATTCACTGCCATTTTGGAAGAATGGGTCGTTTGAAGGTTAGTTGGCTCGCCTACTTCCGTTTCGAGAGGACATGCCAGCACCACCCTGTTTGCTTTCTGTCGTTTCAGGAAAGCAAAGTTATTTGGATTCATTCACTGCCATTTTGGAAGAATATGTCGTTTGAAGGTTAGTTGGCTCGTCTGCTGCTGTTTGGGAAGGGCACGTCAGCACTACCCTATTTATTTTATGTCGTTTCTAGAAAGCAAAGTAATTTGGATTCGTTCACTGCCGCTTCGAAAGAATGATTCGTTTGCTAACTGGTCTGTTTGTTGCTGCTTCTGAAGTACATGCCAGTGCTACCCAGTTGTTTTCGCCACCCCGGGAAAACAAGTTATTTGGATTCGCTCATTGCCACTCCGAAAGAGAAAATCGTTCAACAGGGAAGTAAGACAAAATTAGTGCTTATGGTCTTTGCTTTATTCTTTTTCCACAAGTATAAGCAAAAAGGGGCAGCTGTAATCATTAATTTTGTCCGGGGTAGACCCATTTTTATTTTTGTTTTTGTTTTTACAATAATGGGCTTATATATGTTACTACTATTTAAAAAATATGGGCTCTGTCTACTTTATCCTCCTATTAAAACCTAAGAAATTCAATCAAAAAATCAAAATTATTATTAATTAATTACTAGTTCTTTTTTCGTTAAGTAGTTATATATATAGGTATTGTTATTCATTATACTATTTATTATCATATTATATGTTATATTTTTAAAACCCCAGAAAATTACTAAGTGGTATATATATATATATATGTTGCCATATTATTGCTATATTCTTATATGTAATTATCCCTTTGAAAAACCCCTAAATATTATTAGTATATTATGTTACTTTCATTATGTTATCTTTCTTTCTTATTATTATTACTATATGTTAATTAGTATTATTATTATTATTATTACCCAAATCAAGATGCAAAAATATACATATGAACTTAAATTGAATAAGTAAAAGCCCATGTTTATATATTATCAGCTCATTATCATAATAAATAAAAGCCCGTGATTTATTTAAGCCCAATATACAAATCCAAGAAAATATAATAATACATATAAATATTTGGCCCGATTGACCCAACTCTTTAATTTAACTTAAACCCTAATCTGATATATTATTTTTACACAGCCTCTCTAAACCGTCAGATCTGTTCCGATACTTTTCAATTTAAATTAAAAGCTCAGATCTAACGGTCCAAATGCAACCAGGAGTGTCATCTCCTACGCGCTCACGCGCGACTCTCTGGTTCCCATAAACACGCGTGCACGCCTCTTTTTCTCCCAGCTTTGCTTCCACGTGTGCCGATTGACCTTCTAGCTTGGCCTCCACATCAACTGAAGAGACCAGTGGCCTGATGCCACACCACCACTAT
Organism: Hibiscus mutabilis; assembly: GCA_019671005.1. Classification (NCBI taxonomy): domain Eukaryota; kingdom Viridiplantae; phylum Streptophyta; class Magnoliopsida; order Malvales; family Malvaceae; genus Hibiscus; species Hibiscus mutabilis. Next base: position 26,480,161 of record CM033717.1, on the reverse strand, counting down.
GCTTCCACGTCCGCAGCCACATTGATCGCTTACCCTGGTCCCCTCCAACTCTCGGTCCGGCCATGTCACATGCAAACAAAAACAAGGACGATGTCAGAGGAAGAAACGAATTACATGGAATTTTGGGGACAAATTGGTAGAAATTAGAATTGCGCATGAATAATTCCAAAACCAAATGGCCTCCAATAGGAATATTAGGATTTCATTTATCTATTTTTCGAAATACATGTAAAATAGGGTATATAATGATAACCCTAACCATTCTGTAAGCATTGGGCAATCTGAAAGGAATAGAGCAGAAAGAAAAAAGAAGAAAACCCTCAAGCATTTTTGAGGTATACCTCTCTCTCTCGTTCATTTCGAAGTATAAAACATTTATATAGGTTAGGCTTTTTGATCTTTTTACCTTCTGTTTTGTATCCATCTTCGTGTCGGCTCGTCTTCAAACGTTTCTCCTTCGGTTGGCATCTTTACGCACCGACGACAAGCCTATTGCCCATGTTGGGGCCATGAATGGTGAGCCGGACAGAGGGATGTTTTGAAGAAGATGGTATTTCTATTATTTTCATAAAAGAAAGAAAATGGTTTTTTTTTTAAAAAAGGAACGAACTGGAATCTAATTTTAGGGATGAAAAGGTTTTTTTAGGGTTTCGACGTCGGCCAGCGGCAACCAGAACGGTGGCTCGCGGCGGCCGATCACCACATTATGGAAATTACATTGTTTTCTAGGTTTGGGGATGAACACGGTGGTGTTCATCCTTGTTCTGGAGATTGAAGAAGGTTGGGGAGAGCTCAGCAGAGTTTTTTTACCAAAAGAAGTAAAAATGAACGGATTTGTGCTACATATAGTCAGTCCCCATTTTAAAAATGGTATATTTGCGTTAAAAATCCCCCACCGCAGCCTATTTATGCCCGTAAGGACTTATGCGTTTCTTAATCACATTATAGGTCCCTCTGCATGGGATAATTACGCCCATTAAGCTATTCCACCTTTTTTATTTATACCCGCAGTCCTGGACTTATGGAATCCTTGCCATATTACCTCCTTTTTTGTATATGTTTTAATTTCTGCTATGTGATCTGTTTATTTTACATTTTAGTCCCGTTTTTTTTTATTATGCTTTTATTTTCCTATTGATATATATGTTTGATGTGGTTTAATACGTATGTCATATAGTGTCCGGTTTTTTTTCATGTAATATATCTTTACACAATATGTATAACATATGGCATATAGTATAGTTTTTATAATAGAATGTAATGTATAGTTTTAAATGTCTAACATATGTTTTTTTAAATAAGGTATAGTTTTTTTTAATATATATATATTATAGTTTTTTAAACATACACGTAATATGTAGTTTCCATAATAGATATAAAACATACGGTTTTTGTAATATATATTTGATATATAGTTTTATATACCCTATATTTTTTCTATAATATAAAATACATTTTTGTATATAGTATAGTTTTATATGATGTATATAATATATGGTATATATAATAAATAGTTTTTTTAAAAATATATATAATATATAGTTTTTATATATAATATAAGTTCTTTTTTCATAATACATATCATATTGAGTTTTTATAATGTACATAATACATAGTTTTTTTTATAATGTATATGTAATATAGTGTTAAATATATATAATGTATTTTTAGTATAAAATATATAGTAAATACTTATACTTATATGTTTGGGCTTTGGGCTTGTTAGATCAGCCTTGTATTAGAATTAGGCTAATTAATTTAATTAGTTTAAAATCGTTTGCTCGTCTCATAGGGGCACGATCTTTAAATTAATTAAGTTAATTTAAGATTAGTTCTTTTAGAGCCTCAGTTAAATTAGGGTTCAAATTGATTCAGTAAATTTGAACTTACCTTTGGCTTATTGGGGTAAGTGTTAAATTCATTAAACCAATTGAGCACTTTCTTAAGCACCTTTAAGATAAAATTGACGTGGAAATTAGACTTGCACTTTAATTAAAAGCTATGATTAATTAATTTGACTTATTTTAAATAGTATTCTTGGCTTATTAGAATACTAGTTTAAAATCAATCGAATTAATTATCATATCACAAGATAACTCCTAATTTATTAGGGTTATCTAGCCTTTTAAGTGTTAATTAACTTAGGGTTAATATTAGATTCACCTAGTTATTAATTAGAACATTAATTGAATTCTCATAACTTGAGCCTTTTAGGTTAAGACCTTGGGTGGGCTTCTGTGTATTTATCACTAAGCCTTTACTTGCTATCCATTTTATTCGTCATCATTTGACCCATTTGGTTTACATGATAATTAATTTAAAACATAAAAAGAGAGGTATTCATTAATTCTGATATTTGTGTCGTAATAGTACGAGCTTAAAGGATGTCGACCAAATATTTGAATTAATCCTTACCGATTCAAGGTAAAATTAAAACTTGACCAAATCATTACATTGTATCTTATTTGCTTGCATCATGCATAAAGGTGACGTCCGATATTCGAACAATAAACTTACACGGTAGTCAGGCTTATATGATGTTAGTTTAGTCTGTGGTCTGATGTATCATCAACCTTATTAATTAAATGTCCAATTAATTCGAACTCACCAATTTGATAAAGCCCGTTCAATTAATGTTAATTTTCAATTAAGGTCACCAAATTAAATTCCTTTCAAATTTTGACAATTTCCTTCAATTAAAAGCAGCAAATGTTTTGGTACCGATTTTCGGGCGTGATGGGGGTGCTAATCCTTCCCCACACGTAACCAACTCCCGAACCCTTTCAAAATGAATCTCTAGTTTTGTGGTGTTCGGCCTACCTTATACATGTGGCCGATGGTGACTCCAAGTTTTCAATCATGTTCAAGGGAAAAATGAATTTTTGAAAGAAATCACTTTAAACCAAGATTTTAAAGAAATGATTTTGGGGATAACCCGTAGCACCGAACTTGTGAAACTCTTATGGTTTTAAAATATATAAAAGGTTGCTACACACGGGGCCGTATCGATACGGATTTGTGCAACATGGAATTCTAGTGCAATTCGTACCGATACGGGGAACAAGTGTACCTATACGGTGTTAGGTAAGTTGGTTATTTGGAATCTTATGATGTTCTATTTTCTTATGTTTTAGTCCTTAAAAATTGTGAATGCAATTGAGCGTGTTTGGATGATCAAATTGAGTTGAAATTTGACATGTGAGTATGAAACCTGACTAGTTGAATATCGGTAACATTAATTTCACAATAAGTTCATTTAATTTGTCAATTTTATGAAATGGTCCCCAAATGATAGTCGGAGCAATTGAATGTCGAATCGACGCCCGGTTGAGTTGTAAATTCACCCTCTGCTAGCTTGTACACATAGGTTAATAATGTTGCATCTAGAAAAGATAAAAAAGGGTCGTTTATTAAAGGGAAACTTTTGGGTTTTTCTTTAATACTCTCCGTGTAATAGTTCGGTCCAGTTTTGCCACTAGGCCGGGTCGAGGGGGTTACATTTGTTGGTATCAGAGCCAGGTTTTGCAAAAGTGAGGGAGGTAAGTTGATTGTCTCTTGATGTTGCTATGTCTGGTGATTGTCTTGTGTGATGTTTTGATCGCTGATTGTTTGAGTGATATGCACGGTGCTTGATAATACGTGGTGTGCGCTACTATGTGATGATTCGGGGTAGAGGTTGGGGTACCCATTGCCATTATTAATATTGATGCTAAAAGATTTGTTTTAAAGACTTGAGCGTATTGGATTCTTGCTTCTGGCTAGCCTAATAGTTTTCATTGTTGCATTTATATGCTAGAGATTCATACTGTTTTCATAATGGGACCGAAATGAGAGCTTAGAGGTAATGCACGTAATGTTGTGTTGCCCCTTCTTCCTCCTCCTGGTAGTGGTGATAGAGTTGGAGCTGGAGCTGGTGCAGGAGGTGTTGGACCTCAGGTGCCACAACCTACAGCTAGTCCTGGTTTACCTTTAGAGCGTTTACACAGTTTGGGTGGTACTGAGTTTAGAGGTTTGTCTCTGGAGTGTTTGGAGGCATGGTTTAAGAGTACTCAAAGGATTCTTGGGCAGATGGAGTGCACGAATGTGCGTAAGTTGGGTTGTACGGTATCATTGCTTTAGGGAGATTCTTATTCGTGGTGGACTACCACTATTACGGGGATGGAACCTGCTGAGGTGACATGAGATTTCTTCAGGGCTGCTTTACGGATGAAGTTTTTAGGTACTCGATATCAAGATGAAATGAAACGAGATTTTATGGCCTTGGTGTAGGGTAACATGTCTGTTGCAGAGTATGAGATTCAGTTCATATAGTTGAGCCAGTATGCTCCTGAGCTGGTTCCCAACGAGTAGAAGAGATGTGATCGCTTCCGATATGGTTTGGTGAAGGAGGTGAAGACCTATATGCTGGCTTCTGAGTACACAAATTTTGATGTTTTGGTCACTCGTGCTAAGGACATTGAGCAGAGTTTGGGTTTGTCCTCTTGCTCAGGAAATTCTAGTTCCACTAAGAGGGTTGCTAAGTCTGATACTGGAAGGGATTGTTTTAAGAGGCAGCGAGATAGAAAGTTTCACTTGGATTAGAGGCGTGGTGGTGGTGGTATCACGGGTCATGGGTAGTAGTGCCAAAATGCTGTGGTTTATTTACCTAAGTGTGGTCGTGTAATCACTAATTTTGTCCAGGATAACTCTTTCTATTTTGTTTCATAATGGGCTCATATACTATTTTGGGTTTTGTTTAATCTTAGTATGTATGTGACTATTAAGTCATATCCAAAGACAAAAGGAAAAATTTACTAGTATTATGTTATTATATTAAGTTATTAAGTTATGTTTTTATTATGAGCTGTTTAATTCAAAACATTATTAATATATTTTGGTTTTATCCTGTTTAGTGTTTGTTTTCTGTTATCAGTATTGTTACAACCATTAGTTATTATATTATATAACCAAAATACAAGGAACATATATATGTATATGAACTAATCAGTTAAATAAAAACCCATTTTTATTTAAACCAATATGAAATTATAGGTAACAACCCACTAAAATATATAAAATGGCCGAAGTCTTTATATTATACAGTCCATTTACAGTAAAAAGAAAAGGCCTAGAGTTCTTTTAATTACACCAAACCCTAGCCCTAATCTGATGTCCTTTAGCTGCAGACGTCAACATCCCTACCGTTGGATCCAAATCTCATCAAATGGCCCACGATCGAGGGAGTGACCGTCCAATTTTCCCACGCGCCTCACGCATGACCCTCGACATCATCCATGTGTGCGTACAGCTCAACCGCTCGACCTTTCAGCTTCTTCGTGCCACGTTCACCACCACAACGGCCGCAGTATGGTCACGTAAATGCCAACTCACCGCTGCCTCGCAACATCAGCATCACTTCAACAGTCACACAACCAAGCCCTTTGGTCCCCCGTTCCTCAACCGATTGTTCACATGTAACAAAAACAACAAAGAAATCAAAAAATTCAGTGAATTATCAACAAATACAGGGGACAAGGAAACATTTGAATACAAACAAAAATGCAAGGTAACCAATAGAATTATTTTTCAATTTTAGTTTCTATTTGATAAATACATGTAATTTCGGGCTATATAAATCAAACCCCCAACTTTGTAACCTTAAGGAGAAAAGAAGGCATTCTGGAAAATTTCAGAGAATCAATATACAGTAAAACCCTCGATTTGAGGTAAAGCCCCTTCCTTACACATTTCAGTATCCTAGCATATTAAAAAGAGGTTAGGGTTGTGATTAGTTTACCTTTGGGGTTGCTCTTAGGTCGGCCTTCTCTTCCTCGTCGATAAGCCACTCGTCCCTTCTGGGTTCGACTCGATGAGATGAGAGAGGAACAAGCCGAGGGGAGTTTTGTTTAGGCCTTCTGTTTATCTTCAAATCGAAAGGGTTTTCTAGGTTTTGGTGGGAGACTGGTATCCATTTTGGTTTCTAAACAAGAAAAGGTTTTTTTACTTGGTTTGAGGTCACCGGCCACCGTCGAACGACGACCGTCATGGAGGCTCAATAGTCAGTTTCTGGGATTTGTGGCGGAGAACCGCCGAAATCTGGGTTCATGATGAAAAATTGTTATGGGATGGCAAACCTTCACCAAAAAGTGGGATACTTTAGTAGTTAGTTTTTTTTTTTGAAAACGTCGTTACAGGATGGCGACTCCACTGGGGATCGATTTTGTTTTTTTTAAAGAGAGTTAGGCCAAGAAAGATATTTTTTGCTTATTAATGATGAAAAATTATTGCAATTTCGATTGATTCTAGTGAGGTTGACCCTTTCTTGAAAATGTAGCTACAATTGAATGGGCTTTGATAATTGGTGGCCTTTGAATTATTTTTTCATTTAATTTCTAAGGAATCACCGACATATGTTGCACAATCTCATCAAGCTCTATACCCGAGCTCCATCCCTTAAGTGGGAGTGAAACGCCATATACTCATGTGAGTAGCCTTCCACGGGTCGATAATTCACTTTTGGAATCCACGCCTCTTGACATGAGAGCAACCCTCCACGTCATTAGGTCGTGCTTTCCCTCAAACCGAAACTAATTTGCAAGCTTGTAATGGGCCAAAATTGGGGCTCTTATTGCCCTAGTAGGTGATAAGATAGGTCTAGGTACCCCAATTAGAACCGAACTCATGTGTATGAATCTAAGAAGCCCACCCCAATAGAATCATGAGGATAACTATAGTGAATTAGAATTCTTGTGATTAGGGTTTTCTTTTATATATGCTTGCTCTTCGCGTAACTTACTTAATTTTACCTCTTCTCATTTGCAAGTTTATTGTTCACCTCTTGACTAACCTTTTTCTTCGTTTTCGGTCCTTTTTATCTTTATTTTGCATATTATGTCATAATCATGAAGAGCACACTGAGTTTAGGAATAGTTTGAAATTAAAGATTGGATCGATGGGAGATTTAGTTCGCAGCAATGACGAAAAGAATTTTGATGTTCAGATATGGTTGGAAGGGGAACAATTACATGAGGGGGAGAGTATTGCGCAGGGGTTCAAATCAGCCATGTCAGCTACGACATTCATGAACACCAGGATTAATGATGTGTCTGATTTGAAGTCAGTATGGAACAGTTGGCATTTTGAAACAAATAGAAGAGTATGGTGACATTACGTATTTGCTAGAGGTTCCAGTTGATCAAGCGCTACTGCAAACCTTGGTAGGATTTTGGAACTTCGCCTACAGTTGCTTCACGATTGGTAACTTTGATCTCACTTCTACAATTGAAGAATATCGGGATCTTATAAACTGCAAAAGGATTGATATGGATCGAGTATATTCTAAGCCAAGTAAGAACAAAGCCTTTCCAGGAAATCATGTTAGAATATCGGATACATTTTTGTCTTGGGTCAAGCAACATGTCACCACTTGGAACGGTAAGGAGTATCTTAAGTGGGAGGGGATCTTGGCCTTGGCTTCTATGCGTCCTGTAAGTCGAGTTCAGCGAAATCTGTTTACGTTATTGATCTATGGATTGGTTCTATTTCCTCGAGCATTGGGCCTCGTTGAACCGTTAGTTTTGGATCTTTTTGAACGTTTGGGTAGTGGGACTAATCCAGTACCTGTGATTCTGGCTGAAACTTTTCGATCCTTGAGATTCTGTCGTGAGAATGGCGGAGGACACTTCCAGGGATACCCGCAGCTTTTGACGGTTTGGTTCTACAACCACCTTTGGACCAATCCCAGTTTTTCCAGACCCCTTTACGATGGCAAGTTCTCACCCTTAGAAGAGTTCTTACGAAAGAATGACTGGCCCACCCAGATATCCGAGGAGGTATGGCAGGACGTTCTCTGGAACCTAAAGGAAGAGGATATAGTTTGGAGAGCACTGTGGTTGTGGGTGAAGAATGTTCTCTATAGATGTGGAGAGTATTCGTGGGTACCGCTACTTGGCCTTTGGGGCATACTACTTATGCACCTCTGTTGGTTCTGAGATAGTATGGTTCAAAATAGCTCGTGCCATCCACCAAAGGGTTGAATGAATTCAACATGGATTATGCAAAGGAGAAGGGCTATAAGGTGATGGTATACAACGCTTCCTCAACCTGGAATAGTGTAAGACAGGTCAGGATCATGAATGCTCCATACATGGTTACTCCCGAATATGAGGCGTGGAGACTTAGCCGTGTCAACGACAACGTTCTGCGTTTAACCCCCGATAGAAGGAGATCTTTAGAAGAAATATTGGCTACACTCCCCTATTGAGGCAAATTTGATGAGGAAACAACTTGAAGAAGAGCGAAAGAAGTACCTCAAGCTCGAGGAGAAAGTCCATCAAGAGAAGTTTGACTTCGAGTTAGAAAAGGTGCAGTTCGAAGGAGTGGTCAAGGACCTACAAAAGAGGAGAGATGAGCTAGAACTCAAACTCAAGTTGGAAAAAGAAGAGATTCAGCAGCTTATGAGGTTAAGTAGGAGCAAGAGAGTTGCAGAAGAAGGGTCGAGCGAGGGGTTGGAGCTCCGGCTTAAGGAAGAGAAAGCACGAGCCGAGAACTATAAAAGGATGTTTCCCAAGCACAAAGATCGAGTGTTGACTTTGACCCAAGAAATGAAGAATCTGTGAACCTCTCATTCAAGACAAATTAAGAAAGAACAACACCAAAGCAAAGCCTTGAGAGATCAAGTTAAATGTTTGAAATAGTCTCTTTTCAAACATAAGGGTTCGACTAGCAAGTTAAAAGCCAGCAACTCAGAAAATCAAGCTTTGATGACACATGTCGAAGAGTTGGAAGCCGAGGTTCAATAGCTCAAGGATCATGTAGCAAGCATAAGAGGGGCAATTAACGTATGCCCGACTCTGAGTTTGGAGCAATTACACTTTGCTTCCTACATGATTTGGAGGCAGGAATAAGAATTGGCATGGTGGGGGGCTCAGATGCAAGAGGTTGCCCAGAAGATATAATTTCTAGCCGAGGACGCTATCGAGCTTCATGATTGTGTCGATGATGAATCCGAGGAATGAGAGAGGATTGTGTGGATCTTGAAAGAGATTATCGACCTCGATACTACCTTGAAACCATATGTGTATTTCGCTTTCTCTAAGTTATTGTAACAGGACAATGTTCCCATCAATGAAAGTCGTTTAACGATGATATTTATCGAATTCAGTGTTGCTCTTTGCATTCATGCATAATGCATTTATTTGTATACCTCATTTAATTACCCAAATTAACTAAATGACTCCTTATTTCAGAAAATATTTTAATTCTTAAAAATTCAATCATTTCGCACCAATACAGAACCTGGTTACAGTCCCGAACGATGGATGATAGACTAACTAAGGAGAACTGGGAATCAACCGGAGTAGCAATAAAGAGCAGAAGGATCGATAGTGGGGAGAACACTCATAAGAATTACAAGAAAAGAGATAACGAGGTGAACAATACAAGCTCCTACATAACTCCGAAGAGTTTTACTATTTCACCACCACGAGCCGTAGCCGGAGGAGGGCAGGGCTCAAACAAGAAGGAGACTAGGGCCCTGAAGAGGGAAAATGAGAAGATGTCATTTACCCACTCCTGGTATCATATGTCGAACTATACTTGCAATTGTACAAGGCTGATTTGGTTCGGCCTTATTATGTTACTCCTTTCAAACCTCCATTCCCTACTTGGTATGATGAAAAGGCAAACTATGAATATCATGGTGGCGTCCCGAGACACTCAATCTAGAATTGTATTGTGTTCAAGAAGTTCGTACAAAACATGATAAATTCCAAGGTGTGGCAGTTACACAAACTGAGTGTAGCCACTAACCTGTTACCAAATCACGGAGGCCGTGGCATAAATGCAATTGAAGAGGAATACACTAGGAGAGCCAAGACAAACGTGTCCAAGGTTAAATCCTCTCTAAGGTGGGTATTTCAGTAGTTATCTATCGTGTGCCTAATCGATTAGGGCATGGAAATCGTGCAACAGGGAAGCAGACCGTATTGTGAGTTCCACCAAGAGGAAGGACATGACATTCAGTGTTACGAGGAGTTTATGCAAATGATTCAGAAAAATATGGAAAATAAGGAGATTGAATTCTTTGAGAAGGATGAAGAAAGAAAGGAGTCAGATGTATGCATATCGAATACCCCCAAGACCAAGTATGGGGTAGATAGGCCTTTCATCATATCACTCAAGCTAAAGCCAAAAAGGTCGTCCCAAGATGAGAGCTCCAAAGTAACTCCAAAAATACAGATTTCGGCTCTGACCCCTTTTCTATTTAAGGATGCTCAGAAGGTCCCGTGGAGTTATACTGCCCACATCTCTATACCAAAGAAGTCAGAACTACAAGGAAAGGATAAACCATCCAATGAAGAACCCACAAAGAAAGAGGACCCAGTAGAATCAAATGCCGATATGGTAAATGAAATGGTACATTTTACCTGAAGCGACAGATGCTATTCACCGAAAACTGCAAAGGCATCAGAGGAGCTGAGAGACAAAGGCAAAATAGTAATCGCCAAACTTGAAAAAAACTTTTAGAGAAAAACATCCCCACAAAATTTATGAGTCAGTGACAGAGAGTCAGGCCTAGGAATTCCTGAGGTTCCTAATGCACAGTGAATACAATATCGTTGAGCAGCTTAAAAATAGCAAGCACAGATTTTAGTACTTGAGTTATTGTTAAGCTTAGAAAAGCACTTTGATGCATTGTTGAAAGTATTGAATCAAACGTTCATCCCGGACAACATCTCAGTAAGCAAATTAGATAGAATAGTAGGTCACATTGCTGCAGATAACTACATCACCTTTAGCAACAATGAAATTCCCGACGGAGGCATGGGATCAACTAAGGCTTTGAACATCACTACCCACTACAAGAGGCATGTCTTACCGGGAGTGCTTATCGACAACAAGTCCGCCTTGAATGTATTGCCGATGGCTACCTTGGAAAGGCTGCCAGTCGACAGTTCACACATGAAACCATGCAAGAACTCTGTTAGGGTACTCGACGGGATCAAAAGGGGTGTTATCGGGAAGATAGAGATATCGTTGCTAATCAGTCCTACCAAATACATTGTCGAATTTGTGGTAATGGACATCCGACCTACTTATAATTGTCTACTAGGGAGGCCATGCATTCACTCCGCCAGAGCCGTGCCTTCATCCTTGCACCAAAAGTTGAAATTTGTTATTGATGGGAAGTTGGTGAGTGTGGGAGCTGAGCAAGACATCATTGCTTCTATAACCACCAACGCTCCTTATGTCTAACCGATGAAGATGTTGTTGAATGCTCCTTTAGGGCCTTAGAAATTGTGAATGCTACCTTTGTAGTAGAGGGAAGCAAGATCCCCCGCCCTAGACTATCAAACTGCACCAAGATGACAGTCTGGAAAACTCTGGGATGAGGGGGCAAGAAGGCAAAAGGGCTCGAAAGGAGTTTGCAAGGATGCTTGTGCGCCAAAAGCGTCATCGTCAAAAAGGATCGGTTTGGGCTCGGCCATAAACCCAATTTTCATCAGAGGAAGTTAGAATGGAAGAAGAGAGAAGAACAAAGTAAGGCTAGATTCAAGGCTGAAGACATCTCGTGGGAACCAATGACTTTCCCTCGCTTAAAGAATGTTTTCGTGTCTGGAGGGATAATCAATGTGGAGGAAAAGATACACGAAGCCTGTCTAGAAAGTGCCAAGTTCAGCGAGGAGGAAAGGTTCAATGAGGTGTTAGAGGGAATGGATATCAACATGATAACCAAAGAGGGAAAGAGTGGCAAATACTTGGCTGGAATCCGCCCTTGCTTCCCGAGGGAAACACTCAGCAATTGGACCGTTGTAGATCTACCAATAGTTTTTAGGTTGAAATCAGAGTAATGCTTAGAACCAACCCTATTCGCTTTTGCCCGTGAGCAATAGGGATCTTTTGTAAAGGGCTCCTATGTTGGTTTGCTTGCTTTCAATTCAATAAAAGGGATGCTTTCCATTTTTTTCTCAAATGGCAAACACTTTTTTTTACATTACATTCATTATTCATTATTATTTTGTTTGTTTCATTAATTCCATAAAAGTATTCATTTCTTGTCCCGATACGTATTCATTTTCAAATTGTTTCAGGGCCCCTATTATTAACTGTATGAATGATTCCGAGTCTAATCTCGAGATAGATTTTGGAGCGAAACTCGTGTTTGGCGGAAGTTGAGGAAGGGGATGATAATATGGAAGTTGAGATCCCAGATGAACTACTCCGATTAATGGAAAGTGAAGATAGGAAAATCTTGCCTTATCAAGAAGAGTTAGAGATTCTCAATTTGGGAACGGAAGATGAAAGAAAAGAAGTGAAGATTGGTACTGCTCTCTCGTCTGAGACCTGACAAGAATTGATTGAGTTGCTTTCAGAATTCAGGGTTGTTTTTGCATGGACTTCTCAAGACATGCCAAGTCTGGACACATACATTGTAGTGAATAAGCTATCGATCAAGCCAGAATATAAGCCAGTGCAACAAAAACTTAGAAGGATGAGACCAAAAATGTTGTTGAAGATTCGAGAAGAAGTAAAGAAACAGTACGATGCCGGTTTCTTAGGAGTCTCTAAATACTCGAAGTGGGTAGCGAACATAGTCCCTATTCCCAAAAAAGATGGAAAGGTCCGTATTTGTGTAGATTACATAGACCTTAATAAGGCAAGCCCAATGATAATTTTCCTCTACCTCATATTGATACTTTCGTCGACATAACCGCGGGACATTTGTGGTTCTATTTCATGGATGGTTTCTCGGGGTACAACCAAATCAAAATGATCCTGACGACATGGAGAAAACTACGTTCGTGACCATGTGGGGAGCATTATGTTATAAGGTGATGCCCTTCCAATTAAAGAACGCTGGAGCAACCTACCAAAGGGCCATGGTAACCCTTTTTCATGACATGATGCACAAGGAGATCGAGGTATATGTAGATGACATGATCGCCAAATCTCGAACGGAGGAGGAGCATATTCAAAACTTGAGGAAGCTATTCCAAAGGTTAAGAAAGTATCAGTTAAAACTCAATCCGGCAAAATGCACCTTTGTCGTAATGTCTGGTAAGCTCTTAGACTTCGTGGTTAGCCAGAAGGGGATTGAGATTGACCCGGACAAGGTAAAAGCTATTCAAAATCTCCCGCCACCTCAGACCTAAAAAGAAGTTTGAGGTTTCTTGGAAAGATTAAATTATATATCTTAGTTTATTTCGCAGTTAACCGACAAATGCGATCCCATCTTGAGATTGCTCCAAAAGAATAATCCGGGAGTGTGGGATGAAGAGTGTCAAGAGGTTCTGGATAAGATCAAGAAATATCTAACTAACGCTCTAATTCTAGTGGCAGCGGTACTAGGTAGGCCATTGATCTTGTATCTAACCGTCTTTGAAAACTCAATGGGTTATGTTTTGGGACAACACGTGAGTCCAGGAAGAAAGAAAAGGCGATCTACTATCTAAGCAAGAAATTCACTTATTGTGAAACACGGTACCTGCCGATTCAAAAGTTGTGTTGTGCTCTGGTATGGGCGACCAAAAGGCTCAGGCATTACATGCTGTATCACACCACGTGGTTGGTATCAAAGTTGGGTCCTCTGAAGTTCCTAATGGAGGCACTAGCATTAAATGGAAGGTTGGCCCGTTGGCAAATGCTATTTTCTGAATTCGACATATTGTATGTGAGTCAGAAGGCAGTAAAAGGGACCACTATAGCAGACTTCCTGGCAAGCCGTGCTTCAGACAACTATGTATCTTTGAACTTCAATTTGCTCGATGAAGACTTAATGTATATAAAAGTTGAGGAAGAGACTACTTTAGAGGATGAATTGTGGAAGCTCCACTTCGATGGGGCATCCAATGCCTTAGCCATAGAATTGGGGCAATGTTAATCTCTCCAAAAAAACATCTACTATCCCTTCACTAGTAGATTGGAGTTTTTTTGCACGAATAACATAGCCGAGTATGAGGCCTACGTTATGGGTTTAAATGTAAACATTGAAAGGAAAATCAAGATGCTTTAGGTTTTTGGGGATTCCTCCTTGGTAATCTATTAGTTACAGAAAGAATGGGAAACGAGAGATTCGAAATTGGTCAAGTATTACGACCTGATCCAAGAGTTAATCAAAAGCTTTGAAAGAATCATCTTCACTTACCTTCCAAGGGAAGACAATCAAATGGCAGATGCCTTAGCGACGTTAGTTGCAATATTTAAAGCAAGTACCGAGGCCGAAATGAAGCCAATCAAGATGAAAATTTTTGAGATACCGGCTCATTACTGTAGTTTGGAAGAAGCAGATGGTAACCCATGGTACTACGACATCCTTCAGTATATCAAGTTCCAAACCTACCCTAAAGGGGCCAATGAAAATGACAAGAGAACCATCCGAAGAATGGCGGTAGGATATGTTTTAGACGGGGAGATCTTATACAAAAAGGGTAAGGACCAAATACTGTTAAGGTGTGTCAATACCCAAAAAGCAAAAAATATAATGGCTGAGGTGCATGATGGGCTTTGTGGGACACATGCCAACGGTTTCTCGATGGCTCAAAAAATCATGAGGTATGGATATTTTTGGTCAACCATGGAAGGAGATTGTATTTGCTATGCAAAGAAATGACATAAGTGTCGGATATACGCCGACAAGATCCATTCTCCACCATTACCTCTGCATACCATGAACTCACCATGGTCGTTCGCTGTATGAGAAATGGACGTCATTGGTCAGATTCATCCCAAGGCATCCAATGGGAATCGCTTCATTCTGGTTGTCATCGATTACTTTACTAAATGGATAGAAGCAACATCCTATGCCAGCATTACAAGAGCAATAGTTTGCAAGTTTTTGAAGAAAGAGATCATTTGTCGTTACGGCTTGCTGGAAAGGATTATCACCGATAATGCTTCCAACTTAAACAATAAAATGATGGACGAGGTGTGCGAGCAATTCAAAATAACACACCATAATTCCACCACCTATCGCCCCAAGATGAACAGAGCGGTAGAAGTGGCAAACAAAAATATCAAGAAGATCATAGCGAAGACTACGAACACCTTTAGGGACTGGCATGAAAAGTTCCCATTTGCTTTATTCGCCTACCACACATCTATACGAACTTCCACAAGGGCAACCCCATACTCATTGGTTTATGGCACGGAGGCAGCGCTACCTATCGAAGTAGAGATTCCATCGCTGTGAATCCTAAGTGAGGTAAAGGTGGAAGAAGCCAAATGGGTGCAAGCTCGATTTGACCAATTGAATCTCATTGAGGAGAAGAGATTGAAAGTCCTTTGCCATGGCCAGATGTACCAAAAAAGGATGATGCGAGCTTACGATAAGAAAGTATGCCCAAGAAATTTCTGACAGGGGATCTAGTCCTTAAAAGAATCTTGCCAACTCAAAAAGATTCCTGCGGGAAATGGATGCCTAACTGGGAAGGACCCTACGTCGTTAAAAGGACCTTTTCTGGAGGAGCATTGATCCTAATAGAAATGGATGGAAAGGTGTTGAACAGTCTAGTGAATTCAGATTCTGTCAAGAGGTACTATGCATAAAAAGAAAAAAAAGAAAAGAAAAAGAGAAAAAAAGAAAAGAAAAAGAGAGAACAAGAAAAGAGAAAAAAGAGAGAAAAAACATAGTGAAAACCTGAAAGGGCGTTTCGCAAAATGAAAATACCTAGAGTGAAAACCCAAAAGGGCTCTTGAGGTATCAAAAAAAATAAAAAGGGGGTCAAGATGAAAACCATAAAATGGCGTCTTGAAACTAAAGGAGGATTTGAGTTGAAAACCCAAAAAGGGCAGCTTAGATGATCGCCGCAGATTAGGCATCCAAGAGAATGAACCCTCCATGGAATTAAGGAGTTTCAGCATAGAATTTATAGCAAGAGATCTATTTTGGTTGATGGGCTCTCACATCATTCATACAGTCAATGATTGGAATGCAACGTCATGCTTTGTTTTCCTTTTCTTCTATGTTTGCCATGAATTTCAAATCATTCTAAAATTCTGAAATATTAATGAAGCATTATTCCATGCCTTTTTATGTCTTTTTACAAGCATCCTGCAAGTAGGTTGACATAGATTTATGAAAAGCAAAAGGTTTCTTGGTATTACTATGTTCTAACCTTTTAAATGCATACAGTGCAAAGGGGTATGTTAAAGCCGAACCAAGAAGAGACTCCATGTATTAGGCCAAGGAAGAAAAAAAAGTCTCGGGCACATCAAGTTTCAAGACTGTCATAGGGAAACAAAGGGGTTATGAGGATAAAGCCATCCCTAGGTAAAAACCCAAAAGGGCATCGAAAAAGAGAAAGAAAAAGAAGAAAGGAAGAGAAAGAAAAAGAAGAAAGAAAGAGAAAGAAAAAGAAATAAGAAAGAAAAAGAAAAAAAAGAAAACAAAAATGAGAAGAAAAAGAAAACCAAAGTAAAAACCTGAAAGGGCACTTTGGAAAAATGAATCTAAGGTGAAAACCTGAAAAGGCATTTTAAAATTAAGAGATTTCAAAAGATCGGAATGAAAAGGGGGCATAAATGGTAGCACCTAAGGAAGAAATCAAAGAATGATTGATCGTGGGAGAAGGCTTTTGGGAAAAGTGATTAAATTCCATCAGTCATGCATCATATGTAGACTAGACATCCCTAAGATAGGTGCATGCTAACCTACACTATCATAATATTGCATCTCTTTTTATAGATATTTAAACTACAAATTTCAAGGATTTTAGGCGAAAGATTTCAAACTCACCATATTAGGACTACAGAGTGGAGGGGGCAGATACTCGTAGCTCGGGGTTTTTCTAAGCGAAGGAGGTAGATACTAATAGCTCAAGGATTTCAGGTGAAGGATTTCAAACTCGCCATATTAGGACTACCGAGTGGAAGAGGCAAATACTCGTGACTCGGGGTTTTTAGAGCGAAAAGGGCAGATACCGATAGCTCAAGGTCTTTGGGGCAAAGGAGGCAGATACTAGTAGCTCCAAGTTATAGGGAGAAAAAGGGTGAACAGTTCTATATAGGAGGAATTTGCAGCTTGGAATCTCCAAATAGGGAAATGAGACAAAATTAGTGCTTATGGTCTTTGCTTTATTCTTGTTCCACAAGTATAAGCAAAGAGGGGCAGCAGTAATCACTAATTTTGTCATGGATAACTCTTTCTATTTTGTTTCATAATGGGCTCATATTATTTCGAATTTTGATTAATCTTAGTATGTATGTGACTATTAAGTCATATCCAAAGACAAAAGGCAAAATTTACTAGTATTATGTTTTTATATTAAGTTACTAAGTTTTGTTTTTATTATGAGCTGTTTAATTCAAAACATTATTAATATATTTTGGTTTATCCTATTTAGTGTTTATTTACTGTTATCAGTATTGTTACTACATTAGTTATTATATTATATAACCAAAATTCAAGGAACATATATATGTATATGAACTAATCAGTTAAATAAAAGCCCATATATAAACTAATCAGTTGAATAAAAACCCATTTTTATTTAAACCAATATGAAATTATAGGCAACAACCCACTAAAATAATAAAATGGCCCAAGTCTTTATATTATACAGTCCATTTACATTAAAAAGAAAAGGCCTAGAGTTCTTTTAATTACACCAAACCTAGCCCTAATCTGGTGTCCTTTGGTTGCAGCCGCCAACATCCCCACCGTTGGATCCAGATCTCATCGAATGACCCATGATCGAGGGAGTGACTATCCAATTTTCCCACGCGCCTCACGTGTGACCCTCAACATCATCCACGTGCGTGTACAGCTCAACCGCTCGACCCCTCAGCTTCTTTCGTGCCACGTTCACCACCACGACGACCGTAGCAAGGTCACATAAATGCCAACTCACCGTTCCTCTGCCACATCAGCACCACTTCAATAGCCACACCAGCAAGCCCTCTGGTCCCCCATTCCTCAACCGATTGTTCACATGCAACAAAAACAACAAAGAAATCAGAAAAGTCAGAGAATTATCAACAAATATAGGGGACAATGAAACATTTCAGAATCGGCGCATGAATACAAACAAAAATGCAAGGCAACAGTTAGAATTATTTTTCAATTTTAGTTTTTATTTGATAAATACATGTAATTTCAAGCAATATAAATCAGAGCCCCAACTTTATAACCCTAAGGAGAAAATGATGCATTCTGGAAAATTTCAGAGGATCAATATATAGCAAAACCCTCGATTTGAGGTAAATTCCCTTCCTTTTACACATTCCAGTATCATAGCATATCCAAAAAAGGTTAGGGTTGTGATTAGTTTACCTTCAAGGTTGTTCTCAGGCCGGCCTTCTCTTCCTTGTCGATAAGCCACTCGTCTCTTGTCGGTTCAACTCGGTGAGATGAGAGAGGATAAAGCCGAGGGGAGTTTTGTTTAGGCCTTCTGTTTATCTTTGAATCGAAAGGGTTTTCTAGGTTTTCGTGGAAGATTGGTCTTCGTTTTGGTTTCTAAACAAGAAAAGGTTTTTTTACTCGGTTTGAGGTCGTCGACTGCCGTCAAACGGCGGTTGGCACGAAGACTCGGTAGCCAATTTTTGGGATTTGTGGCGGAGAACCGCCGGAATCTAAGTTCATGATGAACCCAGATGAATAGCGGGGATGTTATAATAATGGGGGGTTCCGATTTTGCCGAAAGATGTAGTGATCTGAAAAAAAGGGCTTTTATAACGTTTTTACGTTTTAAGCTTAATATATCCATGGAATTCAATGATTGTTTGGGGATTATAGCTTACCTGATCGATAGCGAAGATTCGATAACAATAAATCGAATAAAGGACAAGCTTGAAATCAAGCTCCAATGGAGGTGCTTACTTAGGTGAAGAAGATGATAAAAAGGGAGGTGCTTGCTTCTCAAGTCTCGGGTAAGTTGTTTTTCTTTCCTTAGCTATTTACTTTGTGTTAATAGCAATAGGTTTCCTTTTATTGAAGGAAACTTTCCCGGTAATCCCAAGTATGGGATTTATAATTGAGGAGGGGCAAATTGCAAGATTAGTCCCTCAACTTTCATCTCCTTATACTTTTATCCCCATACTTCAAATTTTTATAATTTAGCCACTAAAAGGTTTCTCGTACATTCAATAAGGTCCTTAATTGATAATTCGACTCAATTAGAGTCCACTATCAATACAATTGACCCTGTGGTCAACAGGAATACAATATTTAAACATTTTCGATATAGGGTTTTTGATCGCCGGAATCCAATTCCGACTAGGCCGGATTTCAGGGTGTTACAATCTTCACCATGAAAATATATAATTAATTAATCATGATTGCAATTGAAATACTAGATGAATAATAATGAGGATACATTTTGTCTATTAAAGCTCAATCGCTCTTTCAGCGAGCATAAACAGACTCAACCTCTGACTGCACCTAGTGTAGAATGCGAGCCTCACCACCATTAGAAGCTGCACTGGCTATGCTATCAAATCCAAACCAATAATCATATAACTGAACCTAAATTCCATATCATTCATAACACATAATTAATATGATAAAACTCAGTTCCACTGATTTCTCATAACTAATGGTAATTTCACTTTACCTCTAAGATTGTAATACACCTTTTTAGGTAAACGTGCATTCATGGCTTTCGTAAACATCTTATTGCCTTAATAAATGTATTGTAAACATACTTGGCCCAATTCACCTTACCCTATAAGGAATTATCGCACAATAACTTCAAAAATTCTAGCCATGGACGTATCTCAATAGTAGGACACAGAAAAACTCCAATAATGAATAGCATCACCCTTGCTTTCAAAGCATCCCCTTCAAAATCACTAGACACTACATCTCGCTTGATTTAAGAAAAAGTTAATATTGTTTTGAGGTTATACTTTGCACCGTGTTCTCTACCATTCTCCCTCGACAGCACTTCATGAACATCAACTCCCTCATTCTTCAGCCACAATAAAGCCTCTACATCTTCAATTAATACAATAATATTGTGTCCTTCAAACTCAGTAGCACTCCTTCCATCATCAAAACTTTCTAAAAATTACACACATAGGTCTCAGCGTAGAATGCGCGATTTTATATAAACTAACGATCCAAAACCAATTTGATAAAGAACATGATCAATCCCCATCGTCTTCATTTCTTTTATGAAATTGTATAATTGCTTTTGACTATACCTTGTGTTAAAATATGACTACAGGGGATAAGATAACAACTTCCTATGTCAATCTAAATATACGATATTATACTCTATCAAACAAAGAATGTCTTTATACTTCTATTAGCTTCTTCAGTTGCCTTGATTTAATGTCTTTGTATGCCGCCATCTCTTTCTGAGTTTCATCAATGTAAGGTTGTTTGTCTTTCTTCACCATTTTCTCCCATTTCTTACCTAACTCATTCCTAACTGATAGCTCTTTAAAGAGCATGGTTTTTCCCCTGATTTATAGGTCTTATTTCCCTCACATTGACATCCATTGCATCCATTTATGCGTTTTCACGTCTATTTCTGCATAATTTCTAACTTAGTTCTAATGACTCGTGTTTTGTATATTTTTGCCTTGTTGTCACTACATTGCTAATGTCCCTGCAGAGGTTGTTTTCACCACTACAGCCAGTTCGACATTGCATCTGCCAACTGTCTAGTCTGCTTGAGGATAAGAACGAATATGCCAGCTGTCATTTCTGTTACAACAAATTTGTATGACGTTGTGCATGCAAATAATATGCAGGACATATGTCCTTCCTCAGGTGGCCTATATAAGGACAATTTTGGAGGAATGAAAAGCGTACGCTATTCCTATTTTCACATCATCTTCAACTTCTGAAGCTTTTATCCTTGTCCCATGGCGGCCTAAGCTTATCCTCTGGAGATCTGAGGCAATATAAGGCAGATCTATCCAAGGAGATGAGGAGTCAAGTGTTGATTAGAGGGATTATCTTGTTCTTTTCTTTATTTAGACGATTTTATGAAGTTTTACATGTATTCATACTTATATTGTTCAAGGTTTAATTTTCTGGAGCTTGTGGAACTTATTTAAACTGATTTCTTAGTTTAATATATTTCATTGTTAGCTTTTTCTTAAGCTTTAATTGTTGGATTTGATTTATGTTTTACTTGAGAGTGTTAAAACCAGTTGTTGACATTGACGAATTTAGTGACAAGTTAAATTAACGAGTTCTTGTATCGAAAGTTGTCTGGATGCAATAAAAGTTGGTCCACTCGTTCAAGGGTCCATAGACTCGACTTACAACAAGAGTTGAAGCCGATCTTTGTACTGAGTCAAGAGTTAAAGGTTGAATGGAAGTTAACACTCAAGCTGACCGTTGTATCATTGATTAAACATATCATGCACCCCTCAAGCTGAGCCAAGGGGATCCAGGCTTTATTCACATTATTCTTTATCCTTTATTACTCTTGTTGTTGCTACCACATAAAATCATTTACTCTTCTTTCTATATTACTATTGCAACCACCATTGCACCCACAACTACCACTTTTATAGTAATGTATTATAGTCACATAAGTATATGTGTAATTCACCATACTCGTGGTATCGGTATTCAAACAAGTTTTCCTTGTTTCTATTCTTGCATCAATGGTGTAGCTTGCATTGAAAAGTGTGGTGTTTTCATGCCGATCAAGTTTTAGCATCGTTGTCGGGGATGGCGTTATTATGTACTTATGTTATTGCTTCCAATGGTGTTTTCTTTATTTAAGTTTGTAGTTGTTTCTAATAGTCTTATTTTTGTTTTTCCTTTTCTTTTTATTACTTTGTTCAGGTGTTGTATGACCACAAGTGCCACTACACCACTTCGCGTACCAAATCCAAAAATTGAGGGAACTTTTCGATGAAAGATTCGTGAAAATTTTGGAATGGCTAAACAACCAAACAACAATGAGGGAATTCCTCAAGCTCAAGAAAACCCATCACTGCACCCACCATCCCAAAATTGAACAATCTGTGATGTTGTTGTTCCCCAGTTAGACGATTTTCAAACAAGAATTGTTAGACCTCCTATTTAGGCTAGAAACTTTGAGTTAAAGCCGATATGTTCCAAATTCTCAACTTCAATTGGCAATATGCATGGTTACCGCATAAAGATGCTTGAGAGCATCTTCAATCTTTTATTTTAATTTGTGCTTCATTTAGCCAACAAGGCATTCTTGATGAAGCCTTACGAATGCAATTGTTTCCTTACTCATTACAGGGTAGAGCTTGCACATGGTTTAGAGGGTTACCTGTTGGTTCTATCACATCATGGAATGACCTTGCGACACAATTTGTTCTACGCTTTAATCCATGACAATGAGGTTGTGCCTAAGGAACGACATTATAAACGACTATCAATTAGAAGATAAGACCCTTCATGCTACATGGGAGAGATATAAGTCTTTATTGCAACGATGTCCTAACCATAGCATTCAATCAGAAACTCAGATCGAGATCTTTTATAATGGGCTGAATGCAGCGACGAGACATCTTGTCGACGCGTCGTCTAATAGTCCCCTACTTGATTGTACCTACACTGCTACTGTTGGTGTATTGGAACAATTTTTATAGAATGATTCACAATATCCTATCTCTAGAGTTGCATCATGCAAGGCTGCACCGGGAGTATTTGAGCTCGATGATCTATCTTATCTAAAGGCTAAGATTTCTACTTTGGAAAATAAAATCAAGAATATGGAAGGGACAAGTGAAATTAATACTATTCAGTTAGCTCAACAAACTACAACCCCTATCTTTTCCTGTGAAATTTGTAGAGGCAACCATAGTTTTGAGGATTGCCTACAACATGCATAAAATGTGAGTTATGTTAGCAACATGCGAGGCAATAACTTGGGTACATTTTACAATGCAACTAATCGGTAGCCTTGGAATAATTCTAGTTCTACTCAGCCTCAAGGAGACTTTAGCTCTAGGAATAACTCATTTCAAGGCAATTCTAGTGTACGCCAAGGAAATTTCGGTTACTCGCATCAACAGTTCACACTGCAGGCTCTAATGCAGCTACAATAGAATCGAATACAACCACAACATATTGCATCACAGTCTCCATAATCATAGTTTGGAATGCAATCACAATATGGTGCACTATCTCAAGCCCCATCTCAAATGAGTCATTATGCTCCCTCAAGTATCTCTATCCCATTCACTCTTCTTGAAAAGATGATGCGTGATCACTTATCTCGCACTGAAGCGATAGTACAAGGTCACTCTTCATCAATATGGACTTTGAAAGGTCAGTTGGGCTAGTTAGCTACTAATATGAATTCTAGATAGATTGGCGCATTACCTAGCAACACAAAGAGTTTGGTGACCAAGGTAAGGAGCATTGCAAGGCTGGTGACTCTACGCAGTGGCAAACAGACTACTAACTCAATGCAACAAGTACCCATATCTACCCATGAATGAGAAGAGTCATTTGTACCTAATCACACACTGAAGGATGGAGAGAAGGAAGACAAGTCGAGTAATATTCCTCCTACTTTTACTCCTACCTCAATTGATCCACAAGCAATGTTGTTGCCACAACATCCAATGTCGGCACAACAAGCAGATAACCGATCTCCACCTTTTCCTAAAGGATTTAAAAATGTTGAGTTGGATAATCTATTTCAATTCTTTGGTGATACTTTGGACTAACTTACAGTTCAAATTTTGTTGATTGATGCTCTTATACAGATTCCGAGCTATGCAAAGTTCATGAAGGATATCTTATACAAGAAGATGAAGCTCAATGCAATGGAAACCATTGCTCTCACTAAGGAGTACAGTGCATTAATATCTACCCCTCTACCACGAAAGATGAAGGATCCAGGCAGTTTCATAATAGCTTGCTCAATTGATAATCACTATTTTAATAAAGCTCTTTATGGTTTGAGGGCTAAATCTAATGCCACTTTCTAGTTTTTTAAAGTTGAGGTATTGGAGAAATGAAGACCACTACAGTCACATTACAATTGCCTGATTGATCTTTGACTCATCTAGATGGTCAAATCAAGGATGCCTTTGTCCGTGTTGATAAGTTTGTTTTCCCAGCTGATTTTATTATTTTGGATTGTGAGGCTGACAAAAACGTTTCTATTATTACTGTTCATCCATTTTTAGCTACTGGGAAGGCAGTAATCGATGTGTCAAAAAGAGAGCTTACAATGAGGGTTAATGATGACACAATCACATTTGGGATGTTTACTACTGCTAGCGGAAGAAAGTCTAAATAATGCCACCATATTGATATTCTTGAGCATATTATTCAAGAAGACCTCCATTATTGTGGTATTCTCGTTACGGAAGATACTATGCTGACAGTAGTAGAGGATGATTTCCCACATTTTAACCACATTGTTGAGGTTCTCACCAATACAATACATTATAAATGGCAAGTCGAATACTTATATCTCGCTCACTGGTCAATTCCTACATTTAAACCATCTATAAAAGAAGCTCTAACTCTGGAACTAAAGCCATTGCCAGCCAACCTCAAATATGTATTCCTCGGAGATGCAAAAACACTTCCAGCCATTGTCTTTGCAACTCTGCACGCAATACAAGAAGCTAAGTTGATAGATATACTAAAAAGACATAAGTGTGTTATTGCTAGGATAATTGCTAACATCAAGGGCATTAGTCCGTCATTATGCAGGCACAAGATTAAGCTGGATAATGAGAACACACAATCCATTGAGCAACAGAGACAATTAAATGAAAAAAATGAAGGAAGTCGTAAAGAAGGGAATCCTTAAATGGTTAGACGTAGGTATTATCTATGCAATTTCTGATAGTGCATGGGTTAGTCTAGTCCCATGCGTTCCTAAGAAGAGTCTCATTATTGTGGTTCGTAATGATGCTAATGAGCTAATTCAAACTCCTATCCCTACTGGTTTGCGTATTTGTATGGACTACAGGTGCCTCAATACAGCCACAAGGATGGATTATTTTCCTCTTCCTTTGATTGATCAGATGTTAGATCAACTTGCGAGCAAGGAGTATTATTGCATTTTAGATGGATATTCTGGCTAAAATCAAATTGTAATTTCCCCTGATGACCAAGAGAAGACTACTTTCACATGCCCTTTTGGGACATTTGCTTTCTGTCGCATGCCTTTCAGTCATTGCAATGCACCAACCACATTTCAAAGGTGCATGATGGAAATATTCTCAAACATGATTGATAATTCCCTTAAAATGTTTATGGACAATTTTTTGGTTTACGAGAATAATTTTAACCACTACATCGACAATTTGGAGAGAGTATTACAGCGATGTGTAGACACCAACCTAGTTTTAAACTAGGAAAAATGTTATTTCGTGGTTACGAAAGGGATTATGTTGGGCCATAAAATTTCAAAAGCTGGAATTGAGGTTGTTAGGGCAAAACTGGATGTTATTGAGAAACTGCCACCACCAACGAATGTGAAAGGTATACACAGTTTTTAAGGCCACGATGGTTTCTATAGGAGATTTATTCAAGACTTCTCAAAGATCACCAAGCCTCTATGCTTACTGTTAGAGAAAGGAAGAAATTTTTTTAACGTTGCATGTCTTGATGCATTTAATAAAATTAAAACACAGCTTGTGAATGCACCGGTCGTTGTTGCACCCAATTGGGAGTAATGATTTGAACTTATGTGGGACGCCAGTGATTTTGCTGTTGGTGAAGTTTTGGGACAATACAAGGATAAGGTATTTCATAAAATCTACTACGCTAGAAAGACTCTTAATGAAGCTCAAATTAATTACATGACTACAGATAAAGAGTTATTACCAGTAATTTCTGCTTTTGATAAGTTTCGTTCTTATCTTGTTGGTTCAAAAATTATAGTTTTTGTTGATCATTCTGCTTTGAGATACCTCTTTACAAGGAAGGATGCAAAACCTAGACTTATCCACTGGATCTTATTGCTACAAGAATTTGGTATTGAAATTAAAGATAGCAAGGGGTCAGAAAATCAAGTTATTGATCACCTTTCGAGGTTAGAAGTTGGAAGTGTAGATGGCAATAAGTTGCAAATTCTTGATGCATTTCCTAATGAAAAGCTTTTCTTTATGAATGAAACACAATGGTAAGCTGATATGGTGAATTATTTGGTTTGTGAAAAGACTCTTGTTGGTATAACTGGGCACAAAAAGCTAGATTTCTTAGAGAAGCTACGAAATATCATTGGAACGAACCTTAATTGTTTAGGGCTTGTAGTGGCAATATAATTCGACGTTGTGTCCCTAAGGAAGAGATGAAATCTATTTACAACATTATCATAACGCTCCTTATAAAGGGAATTTTGGTGGAATGAGAACGACTGCAAAAGTCCTGTAATCTGGATTTTATTGGCCGACTTTGTTCAAAGTTGCTCATTAGTTCACTCAATGCTGCGACAAATGTCAACGCAATGGATCCATATCTAGGAGAAATGAGATTCCACAGTAACTAATAATGAAAATTGAGCTATACGATGTCTGGGAATTGGATTTTATGGGTCCTTTTCCTAATTATTTTGGAAATCTATAAATTTTGGTTGTAGTTGATTATGTGTCGAAATGGATAAAGGTTGTCGCGGTGCCTAAAGATTATGCAAATGCAGTACTAAAGTTCTTTCACAAACATATCCCCACTCGTTTTGGAATACCAAAAGCACTGATCAACGATCAGGGTAAACATTTCCACTGCATCTAGGTGGTTGTTGCATTGAAACGCTATGGAGTAAATCAAAGATTGGCCCCAACGTATCATCCTCAATCAAATGTATAGAAAGAGGTTTGCAATCAAAAAGGTTCTAGAAAAAAGTGGTAAACACCACTAGAAAAAGATTGGTCCTCTCGTCTTGACGATGCATTATGGGCTATACGTACTGCATATAAGACTCTATTGGGAATGTCGCCATATCAATTGGTGTTTGGAAAATCTTTCCATTTGCTAGTAGAACTTGAACACAAGGCTTTGTGGGCTCTTAAGTAAGTCAACCTTGATTATGAGGCAGCAGGAAAGAAGTGTTTGCTAGATATCACCGAATTATAGGAAATTTGACGCAACGCTTATGAAAATGCTTCTATTTACAAGGACAAGAGCAAATGATGGCATGATAAGATTATTTTGCATTGATAATTTGAAGCCAGAGTGTTGGTTTTGCTATTCAACTCTAGATTGAAACTGCATCCATGGAAATTGAGATCACGTTCGTCTAGACCTTTTGAAGTTGTGAAAGCATTTTCACATGGTGCTGTCACAATTCAAGATACAAAAGGGGAGACTACATTCAAAGTCAATGGCCAACGTTTGAAAATCTACTGTGGTGACTTTGACCCTGGAAATATTAAGACCATTAACTTGTTCGAAATATTTTCAAATTCTCTTTAATTACTTAAATAGGTTTAGATTTTATTTTCCTTGTTTTTTCTTTTAATTTCCTTTATTTCTTTTTCCAAAATAAATATCTCTTTATTTTTTCTCTTTTCTAACAACTTCTACTGCGGAAGGACTCACAAGATATGCATGGAAAAGTTTTAAGGGAAAATCGGGTAATTAAATTGCACCGATCTACCACCCCTAATAATCATAGTCTTTCATCACAAGAGCGAGAAACATAATGAACGAACGTGATTTTTGCTCCAAGATCAAGCCGTTAAAACTCATTGCATTAGACGGTAACCATCATGACTTTTCATTCTCCCTTTTTTTTCCTCTATATTAAGCAGCTTAGTTCTTCACTTATTTCTCACCTATTTCTCTACTTTCTCTGCACATTCAAAGCTTTCAAGTTTGCATCTTTCCTCTGTAAGTTTTCTCCTTTTCATCTTCTTTCTTATCATCCATCATGGCCAAGACAATAGCAGCCTGAAAAATCTTGAACGAAACCCATGTTCAAGAAATTCTGAGCTTTAAATCAAACCCTCTATTGAAAGACCCTGTTTCTCCATAAGAAATTCTTGAGTACGAGGCTTTCCAAACTAGGGTTGTAGGTGTACGCTTCAAATAGAACATCTAAAAGAGAAGCATCCACGCCGAGCAAGGAATCGAACTCTTTGTTAATGAAGAACCTAGAATTCCATGCACAACAGCATCGCGCACCACAATTGGGACAGATTTTACACTCATCCTGGCAGCTACAACACTACCATGTTAAGAGAATTCTATGCAAATCTGTATGAGCCCTCTTTGGATCTTATTTTTGTTAGGGAACATTATATTCCATGGAGTGCTACTTCTATTAACAAGTTATTTAACCTTACTTTGAATGTAGATGAATATGCACTGCTTGTGGATGAGATGAATGACAATAAAATTGCTCTTTTAGTTGAAGATTTTTGCATAGTGGATGCACTATGGTCGGGAACCAGTGTTGGAAACTTCACCATGCTTGGGAAGTACTTGACCTTACCTGCTAAAGTTTGGTTTCAGTTTATCAACTCTAGGTTGTTGCCCTCCTCCCATAGAACGACTATTTCTCTCCATAGAATGTGTCTGATACATTCTATCATCAAGGGGAGGAAGATTGAAGTGGAGGCAATGATACATAAAGAGATTACGGGTTTTGTTGAAAAAAAGATTGGCATTTTGGCTTTCCCTTCACTCATCATGCGGCTCTGCAAATCAAAGGGGCTAAAACCACAACAGAATGAAAAGATGACTACCAATAAAGGGGCCATAAACAAGGTTTCCATAGAAACGATGATTCGTGCCTCTGACGTTCCTACACTGAAATTGGGTATTGCAACGAAAGAGAAAAAAGGTAAGGCAAAGGTGGATGTTGCACCAGATATTGTCCCATCAAATGATGAAGTTTGGAAAAAAGTTTTAAGGGTAAAGGATAAACTTTTATGCAATGATGACCAAGCTGGGAGTTGTTGCGGCCAAAGTGCAAACCTTGGATCTGGCACAGAGCTTGGTATATGCCTATTGTAACACCCTGAAAACTGGTCTAGTAAGAATTGAGTTCATGCGATCAGAAACCCTACACCGAGAAGGTCTAAACATTGCTTTGACTTTGACCATGTGGTCAATTGTATTGATATTGGACTCTAATTGAGTCAAATCATTGACTAAGCACCTTAACGAATTTATTGAAAGCTATTTGATGACTAAATTGTGAAAAATGAAAGTCTGAGGGAAAAAGTGTGAAGTGTTCATTACTAAAGGGCTAAGATCATGATTCTCCCAAATCCAAGATTAGTCACCTACTTGCTTGTCTTAGTTTCACGTGGGATGTCATATGAAATCATTGCCATTTAAAAGATGATGTTTTATATTAGCTAAATTGGTTTTCCCTTAATGGAAGGAAACCTCCTGGCCATTGGAAAATGATTAAAACAAGTGTTTTAAAACACTTTACATCCCTTATACAACATTTCCATCTTCATGTTCTTCAAAATTAAGCAAGCACCTCCCCACCTTTAAGCTAGCACCTCCATTGTTGAGTTTTGCAAAGCTTAATCTTTCTTCGATTCATCGATCCCATTGAATAGCCATCGGTTGGGTAAGCTAAAACCCCCAATCTATTTCTAGATTCCATTGATAATTGATATTTAATTTCAAGACGAAGCTATTGAACACTCAAGTTAAATCAATGATTTCCAAGGCTTTAGTCCATGGGAATTCGATAGCTAATAGCTATTTTGAGTTCGACCTTTATTGTGGAGTGGCATAGGATGTTGTGATATTGGTCTATTGATATTGATATTGTCATCGCCATTGATATCAACATTGTCATTGTCACCGTTATTGCTATTATTATTGTTACCGAACCTTGGATTCGAAAGGAAATTGGATACAATTAGCTTGCCATAGAATTCATAAACTCATTGGTACGGGTGGACTATGGTCCTTGGCTATGACCTTTATTGTGGCGAGGCATAGGATGTTGTGATATTGGTCAATTGCCGAGGCAGATGGACTAGACTATTCATTAATTTGGTGAGGCGTAGGAATTCTCGTATCCACTATCTTGTTTCGATTCAATGAAATACCGTTCATATATCCCAAGCACATTATTGAATATTGTCATAGAATTGATATATTCATAGCATTGATATTGTCATAACATTGATATTGTCATAGCATTGATATTGTCATAGTATTGATATTGACATGGCTTTGATATAGTTATTGTATTGTTACCTTCCTAGCATGATTTGTATTGTATATCATTGTTTTTACTACTGTTTGTGGCTACCTCACTAGGCAAAGTATGTCTAATGCATTTCATCTCTTGCATTTCAGGATAAGAAGGTTACTGTTGAAAGATCGGGGTTTGTTGGAAGTTTTGGCAAGTCACTACAAGCTTAATGTAATTTATACTACCCCTACAAACTCCTAGTATGGTGGCAAAGTAGTTCAACTAGTTTCTTTTATTCCTCTTGTAGTTTATATACTTCATATGGTATGTATAAGTGTCGAAGGCCCTAAATCCTTCGAAAACACCCAATCGTTTTTATTTAGCGAGACCTTCGCTACAGCTGGCGACTCTGCTGGGGACAGGTTTTGTTTTTTTTAAGAAAAAAAAAACAAATGAGAGTCAAGCTTTTAAAATAATTACCGCTTTACTAATATTGGAAGTTCCGGATTAAAGTAACTATTAAATTAACATTCGGTCATAATTGCGCGTTTATTTTAACGCATTTAAAATATGGCATATAAACCCGTCTTTTTAAGTGGGGGAAAAACGCTAATGCTTTCGTGGAGATATCGTTCTCCCGTATGGGCCTAGCAAGTACCTTCGGGGCTCGAGTACCTTATGCTTTCGTAAGGATATCGTTCCTTCGTACGGGCATAAGCGAATGGGTCCCCCTGAATTGAACCCGGTTGAAAGGAGCCTATAATGGGTGATGATCGGGGGCCTTGCTACCCTTAGTAGGGGACAGCAAGGACAATTCGGGTACCTCCTAGCACCAACACTGCATGTAGAGAACATAGAAACCCACCCTGTTAGAGCCATGCGGATAACCTTAGGTTTTAGACGGGATAAATAGGACTGTTTCGTGTGTTTATTTCTGTTTATTTTTGTCATTTTATTTACTTTATCTGGTACTGACTTGTTTTCTTTTCGCTTTTTGTTCTTTTTCTCATACATCATCGCATTTGCATCGCATAAAGGTACTGGATCAAGTGGTTTGCCTGATCAGAAAGTCTTTCACTATGGAAAAAAGGTGTCTTAGGAAAGAAGAGCTTAATTTGTCAGTCAGACATTGGTCAGAGGTCAACCAGAAAATCCAAGGGGACAGTCTGCCTAACGAACGCGTAATAGCTGGATACACCTATGTGAGTCTCCAACAGAACGACTTGTGGGATCTTCAAAGCATTTGGGAAAGATGGGACCGAAGGCTACAAGACTTATTTAGCGATAGTTATGGCGACATCGCGCAGCTATTATATGTTCGGATTAACCAGCCCCTACTCCGAGCTATAGTCCAGTTTTGGAATCCGGCTTTTTGCTGCTTCACCTTCAATGGGCAAGACATGATGCCTACGGTAGAAGAGTACACTGCTTTACTTAACCAGAAAAATATTCAGGAAGATTGGATCTACGCGAAGCCTCCAAGGAATCAGAATTACACTGCGAAACTCAAAGCCTTTGCAGGGATGAGTGATGATTGGGTTAGTGGCCTCCTTCAAATCCGAGGAGATAATACGATCTTTGCATGGGAGAGTATTCGGGACATCATATCGACACATCCGCATTTGACGAGGCAAAGAAAATGGACTTATTCGCTTTAGGAATATATGGCTTGGTGATCTTCCCCAGAGTACTCGGGAACATTGACATAGCCATTCTGGATTTGTTCGAACGGGTAAAACGGAAAGCAAACCCGGTACCAGCAATTTTGGTCGAGACTTTCATTTCCTTGAACGCTAGCCGGAAACATGAAGAAGGACGTTTTCGAGGATGCGCACAGCTATTACAAGTATGGATCCAGAGTCACATGTGGAAGACACCGACGCTGGTCTGCGCCGGATATCTTTCCAAGGTTTTTCGCTTTTACGAGAATACTTAGCAAAGGAATGGCGAGAAGATTTGAAAACAAAAATGTGGACCAGTTTCTTCAGGAACATTCAAGATGAAGACATAGCATGGAGGGTCCCATGGCTCGGTAAAGTCAATTATTTTCTTTACAGTTGTGGTGACTTCAATTGGCTGATGATGTTAGGATTACATGGAGGGATCGCTTGTGCTCCACTTTTAGTGTCTCGACAGTTCGGATCACGGCAGTTCATTCCCAATACCGCCGGATTAAGCCAAACTGAATTTCTTTTCAAAGGAGAGTTCAAAGGAAAAATTCAGACCATCATGAGGGCCTGGGATCATTGTTATCGGATCAGGGTGGAAGGAGACACCGAGCACATGACTACCCCAGATTACGATCTTTGGAGACGTTTGAGGGTTAATAATGTGATTCCCGAATCTAATCAAGAACCAACAGTGTCACTCGAGGAGCTTACAAGGGTGGTACCGTCCGAAGCCGATATCTTAAGGAGTGAGCTCGAGGAAGTTAAAAAGAAAATGGACATTCAACAGACCCAACACGCGAGCGAACTCTATAAGGCAAGCCTAGAAGTCGGCGGAGCGGAGAGGGATCATTAGGCAACTGAAGAAATTAAATGCAGATTTGAATGACAAGAATACTCTTTATCAAAAAGATGCCCTCCTGTTACAGGCAAAAATACAAAAGGCCGGCCGGAGTCAGTTCATAGCTGTGGAAAAAGAAAGAATGAACGGCATCCGTTTGTTGGAAGAAGAACGAGAAATTAACAAAAGAGCGATCGAGAGAGAGATTGAAAGCTGTCGTTTGGCTATGGAGGAAGAAAAACGGTCCGCCAAGAAGGCCATTGATCAAGAGAGAGAAAGATTCAGACAAGAAGTCAGCAAAGGAAAACAAGCTGTTCATCATGAGAGAGAAAGTGTCGCCGTATGGAAAAGAAAATCCATGAATAGCCGAAACAGACTGTTAGAGATGCAGAAACTGTACGATGACACTCTTCAAAGTTTGGGGCAAAGCCAAAGTCAAAATGACGAATTAAAAGAAAAGATGGCGGAAGTCGAACACTCACTTCAAATGTACTGCCGTAGGAATAATTTCGCGGAGCTGCAAGAAAGAGAACGCGAAGTGGGTGTATTACGAGCACGAATCGGATCCCTCGAAGCAGTTGTGGAGGATTACAAGGAAAGAATTAATGTGTTCGAGGAAGCTGCAGCCGGGGGGGACACCTATTGGCGTAAGAGATTACGCGACGCTGCTCGAATGGTACAGACGAGACCAAGATTATGCAAATCTAATGGTGGACATACAAGCGAGTCGCCAGACACGTAAATGATTTAGCCGTCGAGGCTGAGACACTCCGACCTTTTATAGCCCCGGGAATGGAAGAAGCTCCTAGGTTCCTCAAGCTGCTCAAGGCAATTGGAAAGTTAGGGGATAGAGCTAGAGTCTATCTATAGGACTCTGTGTTATAATTAGATCTTTTGTACTAGGGATCTTTACTTTGTAACACGAATTTTGTTGTAATCAAGACCCTTTAATTCCCGTAAAAGTAATTCAAAAGGGTGATTACCAAAGAACCAAGATACCTTATGCATGCATGCATTCTTGCATCATAACATTTGCATCATTGTACATGCATTTATTTTTACAACCATATTAACAGTATGAATATTGTGGCAGTCCAGTGTGTGTGTGTTAACCCGTAATCATTCATCACATATACTTTACCCGGCTACAAAGAAAGCTCATGGAAGAAAGAATAATCAATCTAGAAAGAGGGCAGAGAGAGCTCGAGTCAAGGCTTGAAGAGGCCCAGAGAAGCCTTAGTGATCAGATTGCACAGTCACAAACTTCAATAGTATCTGACATAACGGCATTGCTGGCAAAAATTCTCGGAAAACGAGTAGAAGGAGAAAATATCCCAGAGCCAGAAGGTACCCCGGCTCACTTCAAGGTTCAACCAACTGCACCAAACCAGGCTAGGAAGGTGTATATAGATCCTACAGGAATGTCTTCCAGCTTTCAAGTAGGGGCACCTGAGACTCAACCCCTTGATACCGAAGCACTGTATGAAGAAGAAGTGCCGGATCTAAACATGGTCGAAAGGATCAGGAATGAGGTAGAAAGAAAGTGGGAAGAAAGATTTCACCTCATGGAAGAAAAATTTAAAGCGTTACAATCAAATGAAGAATCAGGAAACGACGCTAGTGATCTAAGTCTAGTGTCCGATCTTGTCTTGCCACCAAAATTCAAAACGCCGAGTTTGATAAATATGACGGAACCACATGTCCTTCTGCACACATAACGATGTATTGCGAAAAAATGGCGACTTACCATAAAGATGAAAAGCTACCGATCCACTTGTTTCCAAGATAGTCTAACGGAGCAAAGATTACGTTGGTATACTCGGTTAAGCAAAGCAAATGTCAAGACATGGAAAGATTTGTCTAAAGCATTTTTCGAGCAATACAAACATGTAAATGACATGATCCCTAGAAGAATTATGCTAGAAACTATGGGGCGAAAGTCCAATGAAAGCTTGCGACAATATGCCCAAAGGTGGAGAGAAGTGGCCGCCAAAATCCAGCCACCTATCCCGAGCATGAAATCACGCCATTATTTGTCAATACTCGAAAGGGGCACTCTTCGATCGCCTCATCAATAACACAACACAAGAGCCGCCGACTTGATCAGGGCGGGAGTCTCTCGAACCGCAATCGAGAGCGGCGGAATTGATGGTGGGGAAGGGTCTCGAAAGTACAACAAGAGAAGTGAAGTAAACACCACCAGCACCTATACCGCCAAAGAACTTCACAGTCTCACAGCCCAAGCACCTGTGGGAAAACGCAAAATTCGAATCAAAGAGATGAAAGAGTCACCAGAAAGGATAAAGAGAGGAGAACTTTCACTCCCCTACCGGTTTCATACTCAGAACTTTATTCCCAGTTGTATGAAGCAGACTTGGTCCGACCATACATCGTTAATCCTGTCAATCCACCCTTCCCGCCTTGGTATAATCCAAGCGCACATTGCGACTATCACGGCGGTATCCCTGGACACCCCACTGAGAACTGCCTTGCCTTCAAGAAGCTTGTGCAGAACTTAATTGATTCTGGGATATTGAAGTTTGAAGAGCCTAGCGTAGCCAACAACCCGCTGCCTAATCATGGGAATAGAGGGGTAAATGC
This sequence comes from Hibiscus mutabilis, assembly GCA_019671005.1. Classification (NCBI taxonomy): domain Eukaryota; kingdom Viridiplantae; phylum Streptophyta; class Magnoliopsida; order Malvales; family Malvaceae; genus Hibiscus; species Hibiscus mutabilis. The sequence goes on along the minus strand of CM033717.1, from coordinate 26,445,053 downwards.
TATAGAAGAAGGTTTTACCAGGAGGATAAGGGATGACGTGTCAGAAGTCAAGTCTCCTTTACGGTGGGTATTTCAACAGTTATGCATGGCTCGTATGATCAATAAAGGCATGATAATAAGGCAGAAAGAATGTGGAAAGTATTGCGAATTCCATCAGACTGAAGGGCATGATATCCAAGAATGTGATGAGTTCAAGAAATTGGTGCAGAAGTTGATGGATGGAAAACAAATTGAATTCTTCGAGGAACCCATGGGGAAGGGATCAGACGTACACATGACAGATACCCCCAAAACTAGATACGGGAAGGATAGGCCTTTCATCATCTCTCCCAGGGTAGGGAATGCAGGTGTCTCCCAAGGAGAAACCAGCAAGATAAATCCGAAGATCGTCATTTCAGCACCATCTCCATTCCCATTCAAAGACATGCGACAAATTCCCGAATTATGCCGCGAATGTGACCATGACAAAAAAAAATCAAAACACGAACAGGTAAAAGAGCTCTTTGAAGACCAAAAAAAAGCCAAAATAATGTGAATGTTGGTGAGGCAGGCCATTTCACCAGAGCGGCCGATGTTATTCCTCCGAAGCTTTGAGAGCAAATGAAAAGATAGGGGGAAGAGTACAAAGATTAGCCCTCGCATGGATATTTGGAGAAGAACCTCCCAAAAGATAAATGAACCGCAATCGAGGCCCAGGCCAAAGAATTTCTAAAGTTCTTGAGACATAGCGAGTACAAAATAGTGGAACAACTACGAAACAACCGCCGAGGATCACAATCTTGGAATTACTCTTGAGTTCGAGAAGCATCGGAAACACTATTAAAAGTGCTGAATCAAACTTTTGTGCCCCAGACATTTCTCAGAATAAACCTGGACATGATAGTGGGGCATATTATCGCCTATAATCATATCACATTCAAGTGATGATGAAATCCCGAAGGAGGAAGGGGGTCCACTAAAGCCCTTAACATCACTACCCACCGCAAAGGGTATATAGTACCAAAGCGACTTGATCGACAACGGGTCAGCATTGAATGTCTTGCCTATGGTAACCCCGCAAAATTACCAATAGATAGTTCGCACCTAAAGCCTTGCTACAACTCGGTAAGAGCTTTCGATGGTACGCAAAAAGGGAACAATGGGGAAAATTGAGATACCCCTATTGATCGGACCAACCAATATGTGATCGATTTTGTGGTGATGGACATAAAACCATCTTACACCGCTTGTTGGGAAGACCGTGGATCCACTCCGCAGAGTTGTCCCATCATCATTGCATCGTAAATTAAAATTTGTAGTTGAGGGCAAATTGGTCACGAGAGGCAGAGCATGAATTTGTTGCTTCCGTGACATCGACACCCCCCTACATTCAAAATGATGAAGAGGTGCAGAATGCTCGCCCGAGCATTAGAACTAGTAAATGCCACATTCGCTTTGAGAGGGAAACCGGATCCCCTAACCTAGGTTATCTAATTGTACCAAGATGACTATCGCAGAAACTCTCGCCGAGGAGCCAAATTAGGAAAAGGGTTGGGGAAGAAATTACAAGGAAACCCGAGATCCAAGAATATCATTACCAAGAAGGATCGTTTGGGCTCAAGTTACCAACCAAGTGTCCAATGTAAGAAAGAAGAATATAAGAGAAAAGAGGAACAAAGAAAAGCTAGATCTAAAGGAGAAGACATTCCGTGGAGGTCGATGTCCTTTCCTAGTTTAAAAGCCACTTTCATCTCCGGAGGATTCTACCGGCCAGGTCAAGATATTGGAGAGACAATGAAGAAAAATGATGAACTCGGCCAGAGGAAATGATCAAGAAAGCATTTGAAGGGATGTCCATCAACATGATAGTCAAGAGGACCGAGGTAGCAAAATGTTGACCAACATCCGCCCTTGCTATCCCGGGGAGACACTCGATAACTGGAGCTGCATTGATTTACCTATAGTTTTTAGGAATAGATCAGAGTAATGCTCCGAATCAACCTTTTGTTTTTGCCCATAGACAATGGGGATCTCTTGTATGGGGCACCTATGTTAACTTTTTGATTGAAATGAAATATCCCCACTTTCTTAAAAAAAAGGCCAAAGTCTCATTTATTCCATTCATACATTCTTCATATTCATTCCCTTCATGTAAAGCCGTCTCTTTCCCAATACAATTCATTCTCATTTAATGCAGGTCGCTCATGATTGACGATATGAATGATACTGGATCCAATCCTGGAGTAAATTTCGAAAGCCCTGAGGTCTCAGAGGAAACGGAGGAAGGATATGATGAAATAGAAATTGAGGTCCCAGAAGAATTAAAGAGAATGGTGGACGACGAAGAAAGACAGATTATGCCCCACCAAGAAGAAACAGAAATTGTCAACTTAGGGACTGAAGAAACGAGAAGAGAAATAAAAATAGGAACGACGATTTCCTCAAAAACCAAGCATGAACTGATAGCCCTGCTTCAAGAATTCAAGGATGTCTTCGCCGGACTTATCAAGATATGCCAGATTAAATACCGACATAGTGGTGCACAAATTGCCAACAAAGTCGGAGTGCAAACCAAAGACAAAGAAAAACTTCGTGAGAATGAGGCCGGATATGTGTTAAAGATCCGAGAAGAAGTGAAAAAGCAATTTGATGTTGGATTCTTGAAGTAGCCAAATACCCCGAGTGGGTTGCAAACATTGTACCAGTACCAAAGAAGGACGGAAAAGTTCGTATGTGTGTAGATTATAGGGATCTGAATCGAGCTAGCCCAAAAGACAACTTCCCTTTGCCACATATTGACACGCTGGTTGACAACACCGCAGACATTCATGGTTTTCCTTTATGGATGGCTTCTCGATACAACCAGATAAAGATGGATCCTAACGACATGGAGAAAACCACATTCATAACCATGTGGGGCACTTTTTGTTACCAAGTAATGCCATTCGGGCTAAAGAATGCAGGGGCAACGTACCAAAGAGCAATGGTGACTCTTTTCCATGACATGATGCACAAAGAAATAGAAGTATACGTCGATGATATGATTGCCAAATCCCGAACAGAGGAAGAGCACCTACAGAACTTAAGGAAACTATTCCAAAGACTGCGGAAGTACAAACTGAGGCTCAATCCTGCCAAGTGTACCTTCGCCGTTACTTCTGGAAAACTCCTAGGGTTCGTAGTAAGCAGAAGAGGGATTGAGATTGATCCCGATAAAGTGAAAGCCATCCAGGACCTTTCACCACCCCGCACGCAAAAGGAAGTTCGCGGTTTCCTAGGGAGGCTGAATTATATCTCTCGTTTCATTTCCCAATTAACCAATCAATGCGACCCGGTCTTCAGACTTCTTAGAAAAAATAATCCTGGCGTGTGGGATGAAGAATGCCAAAAGGCCCTAGAAAAGATCAAAAAGTACCTGACAAATGCTCCAATTTTAGTCGCACCGGTATCTTGGTCGACCACTAATTCTCTACTTAACAGTCTTGAGAATTCAATGGGATGTGTACTGGGGCAACACGATGAGTCAAGAAAGAAGGAGCAGGCCATCTATTACCTAAGCAGGAAATTCAACGATTGCGAAACATGGTACCCGCCAGTGCAGAAGCTGTGTTGCGCTCTAGTTTGGGCTACCAAGCGACTCAGGCAGTACCTGTTGTACCATACTACCTGGTTGATATCCAAGCTAGACCCATTAAAGTTCCTAATGGAAGCGCCAAAGACTAACGGAAGGATGGCTCGATGGCGATGCTCTTATCCGAATTCGACATCGTATATGTCAATCAAAAAGCCGTAAAGGGGAGTGCCGAGCAGATTTCCGGCAAGTCGTGGCTTCGATGACTATGAGGCATTGAACTTTAGTTTCCCGCATTTAAGACTTGATGTGCATTACAACCAAGAAGAGATTTCGGATAATGTGTCATGGAAACTTTACTTTGACAGAGCCTCCAACGCCCTGGACATGGGATAGGGGCAGTGCTAATCTCACCCGAGGACGATATTATCCTTTCACCAAAGAGATTGGAATTCTTCTGCACAAACAATATAGCTGAATACGGCTTGCATCATGGGACCGAACTCACCATCGAAAGAAAGGTTAAGGAACTTCGAGTGTTCGAGATTCGTCCCTAGTCATTTACCAATTGCGCGGGGAGTGGGAAACCAGAGACCCGTTGGTCAAATATCACAAATTAATCCAAGAGCTCACAAAGAGTTCGAAAAGGTCAGCTTCAATTACCTGCCCCGAGAAGAAAATCGGATGGCGGATGCATTGGCAACCTTGGCATCCATGTTTAAAACAAACACCGGGCGTAAATGAAACCCATTGAGATGCAGACGCTTGAAAAGCCTGCTCATTGTTGTAGTATACAGGAAGAGATTGACGGAAACCCATGGTACTATGATATCCTACAATATGTC